>CM077639.1:27275000-29775000 GCA_039660915.1 Euphorbia tirucalli | reverse complement strand
ATTTTAGTTATCCTTTTTTTGTTAACATTTTAAAACACAATCCTTTTTTTTAAACAAAAAAAACCACAATCCTTTATTTGCAAAAAAATGAAACCACAGGGTTTTTTTTTTGTAATTTGCCCTAAAAACTACAACATCATCAAAGATCTTGAATTGTTAAATAATCTATTATTGATATTTTAATGAATTCAAAATTATAAATAGAATGTAAAAAGAAAAATAAAAGAGCAGAAAACAGACCTGACTCATTCTAAAAGGTTTGTTAAAGAATTGTTTCACATATATAAGAATCCATGTAGCTTACTTATAAACATGAGATACTCAACATATAGTCTCATAGTAGAATTGCAAATGGAAGAATGCAACTATATATGAAAAACAATTGAATTATTAGATGTAAAATAATAAAATTTCCAAGAAGTTATAAAACAATAAATTTCTTTAATTTCAAAAATTAATATCGTTGCTCATTTATTCATTATTAGAGGGAGAAAAATCCGTAGGAAAAAAGTTTCTTTAGCTCTTCATCTTTGAGGAGTAGAATTCTCATACTTGTACTCATATCCATCTTCTCTTTTTTTCCTTATTCTTTTTGCGTGTTTTGTTCTTTTTTGCTCGAGATAATCTACATTCGGCGTCATTTTAGTTTTACCTTCAAAATCGTTTTCCTCAGTTGTAAATAGACCTATTCATGGGCCGACCTGGGCTGGGTTCGGACTGGGTCTTACGGGCTTTTACCTAAAAATGTTCGGTCCAAGCCCAGCCCAGCCCGTTTAAAATTTTTTTCTGGCTCGGGCTGGGCTGGACTCGGGTTTACACAATAATATAAAATAAAATAGGATTTTTTCTTTTCCTGTGTATAAAATTCATAGACTCGGCAAATAATGAGAATATTTAAGGATATAGACATTGTCAAAAGATCAACTTACCAAATAAGTACAAGTCACCACCAGTGTAATATTTTACAGCAACTTCAGGAGCAGGCAATGTTTCAACTCCTCTGTAACAAAAAGGCACACAACCATAATATGTAACAATTAGTGGAGCTGCATATGGATTTTGGAGGAATGAGATTTTAATGTTATATAAATGATGCAAATGATCGATCAAATTGTTTGCCACTCAAAGATGTTTGAAATTACAATCCCATTTCCATTGAACATAAAATATATATATTATATTAATTATATTATATATATATAATTGTACTTTTTATATTTTTATTAATATACGGGCCGGGGTCGGGTCGACCCACCATATTAATAAACTACCCAAACTCAGCCCTATTTTCTGTGGGCTTTCACGGGCTCGGGCTTGGGCGGGCCTATATCATATTTTGGCTATCCAAGCCCGGCCCCCAGGCCTATGAACATGTATAGTTGTAAATCTTTTGTTACAAAACACATATCTAATATTTTTTATTGATGGGTTGGTCGTCATTTGTTAATAGTCAAAGATGTACATAGATTTATCCTTTTAATCAAAATTTATCTAGATCTGCTAAATTGCATAGTATTACGTAGAAAGTTGGAGTTCTTATGATTGTAGATCTCCAATAAAATATGGCGGAACTTGACACAATGTAAGATTCAATACGATTTTGTTGTTTTATTATTTTAGCATTTTCTCTTGTTCCATGGGCAAGTTTTTTTTTTTTTTTCCGTCACTAATATGATTAGTTTATGTTATTTCGACTATTGTAGGAGATTATTTTATTTATCTGGTTTTATTACTGATAGATCAATCTTGATTGCATTCTATAGTTCGGAATATATAAAATTTTCATTAATTTTTTTTAAAAAAAGTCTTTAATTTTTTTGGTTTGAAAATTAAATACGAGCAACAATTGAATAAAAAAATTTTAGGAGTTAAGCTTTCTTAACTTTTATTAATTATTAACTACATAAATGATTATGAATGTTTAATATTTATTAATGAGCAATACGATAATATAACTATTACAATAATGTAATATATATTTATTAGTATCAAAATAATATAGTTCCGATAATTTTAAACTGCAATTGAAATCCTTCCTCTTAAATACAATTGAACAAAATAAAAAAAAAAAAAGTTAAAAATTAGCTAAAAAATGAAAATGGAGAGTTGTCAAATGTGAAATGTGTCATCAAGAAAAGAGAAAAATGAGATAGAATTTTGTTATCATAGATAGGTTAAGATAAATTTTGGCAAAAAGGTTAGAAAATAGAAGGAAATCCTCATTTATGATGAAGTTTGGTAAAATAAAAAGAAAGTTTAGAAATAGTAGCTTTTACGAAAAAAGAAAATGCATCACATCAGTTAGCAGCAAACATGAAGACAAAAAAATATAAAAGAAAAAGAAAGAAGTTCAGTTACATAGTAGTGAGGAATCCTTTGCATTTAAAAGATACCAAAAGAAATGGAGGAAACTGACAAAGTAATATAGAAACATCGAAAACAAAGATAAGAATGAAGCAAGAATTTGCAACGAAAAAGTGTCAAACCTAAACTCCTTATCACTTTCTTCTCGATTTCCATTTCTCTACTCTTAGTCTTAACTTTTTTTTTTTTATTATTAAAATAATAACTAATAAAACTATTCATTTATTATGTTTTACATGTACAAATTAAAAGATTTGCGTAACGCTTGTGCATTTATTAGATTTTATTATTTTCTAAAATATGTAAATTCTTCTCGTGTTGAAGCAACTAATTTTTCAAGGTCTCTACAGTAAAAAAAATTCTTTTGGATAAACATGTGATAAAACATTATTGTCTTCTAGATTTTGATCATCATCGGCCGGCACATCCATTACCTCTTGCATAATTTATTTTCATTAGTGTAATTCAAAATCTATTCAAAATTCATGTCATTTTTATAGTGTATATTAGAAATAACTTCTTCTAATTCATAAATGCTTTCAACCTCACCAAAATCTTGTTCGAGAGGCATAATTTTCTTGGATCAAATTTTGTATATATATAAAATTCAAAATTATTCTCTAAATTACTAAATGTTAATTTATCAATTAATTAATAACCTATATAAAATAATAATTTTTTATGGTCCCAAATATATTCATTTTTAGTGGTTTTACTGAATTATTACAACTATTTAAGAATTTCCAATGATTCAAATCTAATCATTTCTAACATTCAAAATCAGAATGTTTTAAATCTTCCGTTTTCTTCTATCTTCTTGGTCTGCTTTATCTAGTTCAATTTAGATTTGAATTAGATTAGACTCTTAAAGGGTGAATCTCTCCTTGCAATTACTTTACATATTGATGTATGCCCTAATCTCTATATAATGTAATAAGATATTTTGTTATGAGTAAACAGACATAATCTGCTAATTTCTTGCGCATTTAATACTAATAGAGAATCCATTAATTAGTGTTTTACTCAAGTATGTTGGTAACGTGCTTTGGGCAGTAAGACCTTGAGTAGGGAAAGAACACCAGTTATAAAGCTATCCCTAGTTTGTTAAAGTCATGAGAATAATTTTAACTAGAGACTAGCATGTATCTTGATTGTATGATAGTGTCTTACTGACCATTGAACATGGAATGTCAATCAAGAACATATGTACATGTTAGGTTACATTGTACTATATCGATCCGCTATGAGAACACCACATGGTTCCTATGTCATAGGTGATTCTCTAGTAGTACTTATATCGGATCCTTTGACCTGATATCGGTACAAACCTAGGTTTCACATACTTTGATGGATGCCCAATGGGCCTTTAACATGGTACCAAGTATGGGTACAATTGGATAAGCCAGTAATCATACTAAGGATATGAATGATGTGATGGGACTTGTCTCTCTCTTAATTGAGAGTAAATATTACCGACCACTTGATGAGTGAGATTGAGAAGAGCATGGCCATGACCAAGTAAGGTAATCACTAGGTGATTAGTTGCTTATGTTTTTCAATCTACTCAAAATCAACGAATATCCACGCAGCTAAAGATGGTGACATTGCCATGCCTCTTGCAGGACGTCGATATCACTGGCATAGGACGTATAAATTAACTACAAGTTTACATCACCGATAGGATTAATGTTTCTATCTTATTTGGATAGCTGTAACGGTTTGCTAGAACCTACTTATAGTTTGTGGGCCTTAGGATATTGGGCCCACTGCCAACATAAGATAGATCTATAGGATCACATACATAGGATGCTTGAATGAGTTTGTCATGGACCATGTGCTATGTATTAGATACATATCATATACTTTGGAAATTTCGGATTTATGAGTTTTATGGTAAAAAATTGGTTATATAAATCCTAGGACAGATTCATTTTATTTATTTCGTTAATTTATTACTAGGTGATAAATTAATTAATAAAATAAAATTAATATTAAATATTAAATTAGGGTATTTAATTTTTGATTATGATTAATAAATATATGAGATATTTATTTTAAGGTGGGATCAAAATTGAGGGAGATTTATTTTAAGTTAATTTAAATTTCAAATATGAGAATTTTCTGGGTGGAAAATCTAATTAAGGAAATTAGAATTAATTAAAATAAAATCCCACCTAATTTTTCTCCCACCTCCTGCGTCTCCCTCCATTTCTTTTTTTAGTCTCTCTAATGTGAAACATGATGGGTTTTTCTTTGTGAAAATTGGCCAGGAGGAGAAAGGAGAAGAAGGATTTTCCGGTCCGGTGCTAGCACGCCAGTTAATTCTAGATGCATCTATATGCGTGAATGTGGAGGTTCTTTGCTCTAACACAAGAATTTGAAATCAATCTTAATCGGAAATGGCATAGGTATGGGTTTATCTTATTTTCTGGTTGAGTTTGTTCTTGGTTTTCTTCTTTAATCTAAGCAATTGTTCCTGTTATTGGATTCAAGTGTGAGTTAGAATCGCTTTCGCTGTGGTTAAATTTTTGATTTACACCGGGAGAATCCCAACATTACATTCATATGACCTAAACATGAGAACTTAATTAAAGGAAAGGAGCTCTTATCACACCAATAATAGCTTGTTGATTTTGCGTATCCTTCTTGTAGTAACCTCCTACATCATCCTATATAATAAGATCTTGAGTTTCATGTTTGTAGATAAAAAAAAAAAAGTATTGTTAGAGTTTTTTTTTTTTTTTTTTTTTTATTGTTAGAATATTGTGAGAGCTCTACCTTTTAAAAATTCAAACACATTACAAATATAACTAAAACTTTTTTTGGAAATTATTTTGTCCTCCTCAAAATGTTTATTGTAAAAGATTTTCTTTTGTTAATATATGTTTATAGAGGTTCTTTATTGTCATGTATGATCAAATTTAGTTTGTAGAATAGAAAAAAAAAAAAGAAAAGAAAAGAAAAGAAAAGAATTATATAAAAATTATAAATTCTTGATTTTTAGGTACTTATAGATATCAATTGTTTGAAGAGTGTCTAAAGATTTTTTTTTGTGTTGTGTGCTACCAACGGTTTAATGTTTTATTCCTTGTCCTATTGATGTTTCTTTTTGCTTTATTTGTTATTAAAAAAAAGCTTCAAAAAGGCTAAAATAAATATTAACGGAATGTTATGAAATATGGTTATTTTTTATTATTTTTATGCTTTTTTACATATTGTATATGACATTTGGATATTGGTCATGCTACAAGTTGGGAAGAGCAAAACCATAAAAATCAAACCGAAGTGGGAAACCGAACCGAACCTAGTCGAACCGAACTGGACCAAACCAGTTTGGTCCAGTTTTCGATGCTTATATTATATAGTTTAGGTTTTCGGTTCTGTTTTTAGTTTTAACTAAAAAACCTAAAAAAACCGAGAACTGAATCGAATTGCATATATATGTAGAAAAAAAATAATACCTTAAAACCAAAACCAAAATCTCTAGCCCCAAATCCCCAGTTATAATTAGAATATCAGATTGTAGTTTTTGACTTTTTACTTTTATGATATTGGGACTATTTTGTGTTTTTTGTGAATTTCAATTAACTATAGATGGATTGTCTTCATTTTATGATTAATTCTTTTATTTTTATTATCAAACCAAAAATACAATGAATTAATTGTAATATTATTATTTGCAAGTTCTTTTTTTTATAATGAAACAAATACTAAAGATATTATTATTATTATTATTATTAATTTATTATTAAACAATAAATTTTTTTAATAATATGTAAATTTCAGTTTTTTATTAAACTGAACCAAATTGAACCGAAATATTCCTGTTTAGTTTGAACCGAATCTGATAGAATTAGATTTGGTCTTTGATCCTGTGGTTATGTTTAGTTTGGTTCTTAGACTGAACCGACCTTTGAATTTTCCTAACTACGAGAATGGAAAGGAACAAACTATTGGTAACGCATGCCAAGGAAAAAAAAAAAAATATTAGTGGAGTCTGGAGGGGGGAGATTTTGGAGGTTTATAATGTAATAAAAATAATTCAAAAAGAAAAATGAAAATGGGAATAAGTATAAGGTGATTTGACCGCAAGAAAAGAATTCAACCTTAAAATAATTTGTTGATTAAAAAATGAAATAAGTATATAAACAGAGAGATAAAGAGAAGCAAACAGCGACACCGACGTATACACACATACATACATAGACAGCCCACTAGTAGGATGCCCACACCAACACCACTCTCTTACTCTCTTACTGTGAAACTTGTCTTTCTCTTTCTTTTCTGCTACAAACGACGACAATCTCCGCGCTGGCAAGATTCCTTCTCTGTCCTTCTTTTCTCTTTTCCCCCTTTCCCTTTCTTCTTCTTCCTTATCTCCTCTCCTCTCCTCTCCTCTCCGTTTAACCCTAACCTAACCGCTTTCTTCTCTCAATTAATTTAATTAATAAATTCTTTATGGGCTGCGCCACTTCTAAGCTCGACGATCTTCCGGCGGTGGCTTTGTGCCGTGACCGTTGCGCTTTCCTTGATGAAGCTATTAATCAGCGTTTTGCTTTAGCCCAAGCTCATCATGCTTATATTCACTCCTTGACTTCTGTTGGCAATTCTTTGCATCTTTTTATTGTGCAAGATTATGGTGTTTCTGCTTTTGCTCCTTTGTCTCCCAAGCTTAATTTGCCTCCTCAGAGAAAAGGCGATCCGGTGGCTATTGGTGATGATGAAGGTCCTAGTTCCCCTAAAAAGCCTCCTATTTCTCATCACTTTCACTCTAACTCCGGTTCCGGCCATCTTCATTTTAACTCTGATTCTGAAGACGATGACGACGACGACGATTCGCATCTCCACCATTCTGATCACTCTTCCCCTTTGCACGGCCACGGCCATGTTGGTGGTAGTGTACAGTATGTGCCTTCCGATTACATGTCTGCGCAACACGATTCGTACCCTGGCGGTGGGTTTCTTCACATGAATTATATGAAGAAATCAGCGACGCCGTCTGTTGCTTATGAACACAAGCCTGCGACTCCAGAGGCCGTTCATTATGGTGAATCTTCATTTTCTTCATTTTCTTATCCCAATAATCCCTACCCAATGAATTACTATGATTACGCAACAAATTATGGTGGAATGAGTGGCCATTATGGCCCTCCGCCTCAGTATGGATTTTCTTCCACTTCACCGCCAGCAGTGGCTTCCTCTTCAAAGCCCCCGCCGCCTCCTCCGCCTCCGCCTGCTTCATCTTCTTGGGATTACTTGAATCTGTTTGAGAATCCTGATAATTTTTATACGCCTTACACGCCAAGTAGAGATTCCAAGGAGTTGAGAGAAGAGGAGGGAATTCCTGATTTGGAATATGACGATCGTCAACAAGAAGTTGTGAAAGAAGTCCATGGACGTGAAAAGTATGTGGATAGTGGTGGCACTGATACTAATTATTCAAAATCAGTAATGATGGATGATGGAGATGCGAAGGCTGGCGTTGGTGATACTGAGGCATCCCTTTATCAGACGAGACCCAGTGTATCTATGGAAAATGATGGACTTGAGTATGAAGTGCACGTGGTGGAGAAGAAAGTTGTTGATGATGAAAGGTCAGAGGAGTACAGAAATGCAGGATTTAAGCGAGGAGGTGGGATAATAGACGTCTCTCAATTGGCCTTCGAAATCAAGATTCTATTCGAGAGAGCTTCTGAATCTGGGAAGGAAATTGCAGCCTTGCTTGAAGTCGGAAGGCTTCCTTATCATCGTAAATACGGTGGGTATATAAATAACTTTACTTTTAATTGCCAGTATCTTGCGTTTCTTCCTGATTTAGTGTACTGGGCGCTTGAGCAGAGTCAAAACAAAATTCATTTAAATTTATGGTAATTTTCGTGGTTGGTTCGTTTGATGTATCCTTAGTTTTAACTTTCAATCTTGCAATCTTTTCTGAAGCAGTTTCTAAGATGTTGCATGGAGTCACTCCTTCATTATCTGTGGTATCGGCACAGCCTTCTACATCTAAAAGTACTGAGGCATCATCCTCCACTGACAAGGCTGATCTAGCCTACTTGGAGCTTGATGAAGATTTGAAGATAAGATCTAAAAACCTTTCTTCTACCTTACAGAAGCTTCTTCTGTGGGAGAAGAAACTCTACAACGAAGTTAAGGTACGCTGTGTGTTATTTACGTCTTATCGTTACGCTGGGGTCATCTTTTAAGGTGTTCGACGAATTTTGGTTCCTTTTTCCGCTCTACCAAAAACGATTATTTTCTTATTTTTATTTATCTTCGCTTTTAAATTGAAATTCTGTGTCAATTGTCATCAAATTCTATTCAAATCCGGTCCTCTAGGAATCTAACATGCCACCAATTTTAATGTTTTATTTAGGCTGAATACGTCTTTTGCCCCATGTACGCCTATTGACCCCCGAACTTACATGAAGTCTAGTTTTGCCTCCTCAACTTGGCAAAACCGACCCAAAGTCTCTCCTAAATCTGACGTGGCATTGAAATTGAATCTCTAACATTGGCCGTGAAAGAAATTTTAGTGTCACGTCAGGTTTGGGGTGACTTTGAGTCGGTTTTGCTAAGTTGAGGGGGCAAACTAGACTTCACGTAAGTTTGAGAGGTCAGGCGTTTAGTGCCAAGTACGGGAGAAAATGATGTATTCGGTCTTTAATTTATGCATAGTTGTTTTAATTTGGGCTATTATTACTTGAGGATTTTTTGAACTTTGAAGTCTTATCAAATAAAGTGTGCTTTCTGAAAAGAACTATTTTTTCATGTTCACCTATGGTTAAGCGCATTGATAGAAAAGGGTCATGATTTTCCTACAGATTTCACTACTTCCAGTACCAATGCCTTGATAAAAACATGTGTCAAAAGGATTTATGTGGTGATGTCTAGTGCTTAAATTTTGGTGGTGATCTTAGTGTGCTGTCTTCTGGTTTTGGAACATTAAGGCAGTGTAGAATTCTTTACTCTTTTGTGTAAGTTGTCCTTGCGTTTCATAGATGAGCACTCATTGATCTGCTTCTTGCAGGCAGAGGAGAAAATGCGGGTGGTACATGACAGGAAGTGCCGAAAACTGAAGCATTTGGATGAGAGGGGTGCTGAAGCTCATAAAATTGAAGCAACTCGAAAAACAATTAGGGATCTTTCTACAAAAATAAGAATAGCAATTCAGGTTGTAGACAAGATATCTGTTACAATAAACAAGATTAGAGATGAAGAGCTATGGCCACAGTTGAACCAATTAATTCAGGGGTATGTTAACTTCTCTTTTTGAGATTTTGCTGCAGTTGCTGGTCATATATTCTTTTTTGGACATGCATCACTTGACTTTTTATACTATTGTAATTGATTGTCAAAATGACCATGTAGCTGTGTAGTTTATTCAGATCAATGGTACTAGTTATTTTTTGATTTTGTCTACTGGTAGAATTTTTTTTAGAACTTCTGTCTGTTGTCAGAATGTATTTTTTATTTTTTGCTAATTCAGTGAAATAGATCAAAACTATGTATTCAATATATGTGTGGGTTCAATAGAATATCTCTTACATTTAGTACCAATTTGCATGAGAAACGGCACTTTGGATTGCTGATAATATGTTATATGTCATAACTTCTAATGTATGTTTGACCTTGATATCCTCCTGTTATGTGTTGATTATTTTTTGCTTCTTGCTCAGGTTGGGTTAATGGTTAGTCAAAGTGAGCTTTGACTTGGGGGGTAAACAAGCAATTGCGATGTAGTGGATGCTAGTATAGGGTCAATATATATATGGGTTTTATAGAATATCTCTTACATTTGGTACCAATTTGCATAAGAAACGATACTTTGAATTGCTGATAATATGGTGAGAAAATTCAGTTCATATATGTTTGACCTAGTGAATGCTAGTATAGGGTCTGATCCTTGTCAGGCCAACAGTGATATTCTAGTTACATGCTTGATGGGAGTATTTTCTTTTGAGTAAATCTATTGCTCTGAGCTAAAGAGTTGTTTTAGAATTGTTATGTGTGAAGGTGTTTGATGTTTGAGGAATCTTTTGTTCAGGATTCCTCAATGGAATGATTGTTCTTCAATTGTGTGACAAGAGCGCGGGAGAGAGAGGGAGGGGGAAGTGGATATATGCTTATATATATATATATATATATATATATATATATATATATATATATATATATATATATTAGACCATACAAATCACTACTTAGACCAAGGATATCATTCTCATTCACTCGTACAATATAATGACTGAGTTCACGTTTGCTGAAGTATTCATTCTTAATTGTGGAATCTGTCATGGAATTTACAATTCTTGTGACAAAAACTGAAGTGGAATATACAAATCATTGTTTTGTGTGAAACTGTATCATTGGTGTAGTTATAGTGTGAGGGAGGTCTTTATTGATTCAATGTAGTCTCCGTTAAGTTCCTTTGACGGTATACATCCTTTTTTTGGGGATAAATAATTAATTGTTTTGCTATACGACATATTTCGCTTACTGCATACTTTGTTGGCCACCAAAATTATTTGGTGAAGTGGATTTTAAGATAAACGCTTGTATCAAAAGCATGTAAGTTGTCTACACTGGGAATCTGATTGGCATGTGGAAATGTGTTAGCCTTTGGTTGGGGGAGGATTTTGGAGAATCACCGGGTATGGTCCATTTAAAGCTTTTTTTAAGATTAGAAATTCCAAAAATTCAATGGTGCTGGATGCTTGCAGGCCTGGGAGAGCTCAAATGCAGTTGGCACAGCATTCTCGAAGTTTTACTAAATAGAAGTTCTAAATATATAAAAATGGTGGCCTTTCCATGAGTTAATTGTCTCATAAGCTCCTCCCTTCAAGCCCTCCCCACCCAAGAAAAATGAATAAATAAAATAAAATAAAAAAATAAAAATGAAGGTTCTTGTTCCAATTCCAAGTCGAGTTTGCTACAACAAGGAAGTCTTTGAGGTTTCTATTGAATCTATGATACTATCTGATTAACAATTCTGTAGTCTATATGTGGAGGACTTGCAAATCACTACTTAGACCATACAAATCACTACTTAGACCAGGGATATCATTCTCATTCACTTGTACAATTAATGACTGAGTTCACGTTTGCTGAAGTATTCATTGTTAATTGTGGAATCTGTCATGGAATTTACAATTCTTGTGACAAAAAATGAAGTGGAATATACAAATCACATGAGAGTGATGTAGAAATTCAAGAACTCATGTTCATTGGTTAATAGCTGGAAGTGCATTTTATACCTGTTCATAGCAGGCATTTTATATTGTGCCAACAAAGCTTCAGCAATTGAAGCATATAGTTAAGTTGCATGCTTTTGAATTACTCTTTCCTTTATTACTTATGTTTCGTGTGAGATATGTAATGTATGCACTGGTTAAAAAATATTCAAGGAAGAGCACTTGAGAAAGTTTCTTGTACGTATAATTATATCTTGGATAAGATTTGGTATGTGAAACTGTTCAGTTCATGCACGCATGCTGTAGTACTGCACAGCTGAACATAATCCAGCTAACTTAAGATATGATAATTTTACTTCATTTTTGCTGAGTTAATGGCATGCGCATGCATGCTGTTAATTCTTATCCAAATAAACGTGCATTTTTCACCTTATTTCCGAGCGGCTGTATAGGATGCTCCAAATCTGATGTTTTCTTCGTGGCAATGATGATTCATTATGAATCTCTGTTACTTCACAGGAGGGAAACTTCATGTGTATGTGATATCTTAGTTTATCTTTACATTTGAAGTTCATTCTTGGTTCAGAGATAGTTTATCTTGCCCTTTTTTTCCCCACAGGTTAACCAGGATGTGGAGAAGTATGCTTGAGTGCCATCACAATCAGTGTCGAGCAATTAAAGAAGCTAAAGGTTTTGGTCCTACAGGATCTGGTAAAAAGCTTGGTGATGATCATCTTCGAGCTACCTTGCAGCTTGAGCACGACCTTCTTAGTTGGATTTCCAGCTTCTCTTGTTGGGTAGGTGCCCAAAAGGGATGTGTGAAGGCCTTGAATAACTGGCTTGGTAGATGTCTTTTGTATGAACCCGAAGAAACACCAGATGGCATACCTCCCTACTCGCCTGGTAGGATGGGTGCACCTCCAGTGTTTGTAATATGTAATCAGTGGGCACAAGCTATGAAAACTATATCTGAAAGGGAAGTGATTGATGCAATGCGCATATTTGCCTCAAGTGTGTTTAAGGTTTGGGAACAAGATAAACTAGAAATGAACCAGAGAATGATGATGAACAAGGATTTAGAGAGAAAAGCTAGGACTTTAGATAGAGAAGATCAAAAAATTCAGAAGATGATTCAGGCAATAGACAAGAATATTGTTCTGGCTGGTGGGGACGGTTACAGTATCTCAGCAGCTGGAAACATTGTACATCAGAGTGATACTAGCACTAGCAACCTACAGGGAAGTCTGCTACGAATTTTTGAAGCCATGGAGAAGTTCTCAGCTGAGTCAATGAAAGCTTACGAGGAGCTCATTCAGCGCAGTGAAGAAGAAAGTCGTGCTCGTGAGCATGAAAGAGTTTCATAGGGTTGTATTGGACAATTGAGATTTTCTGTCCATTTATGCTATTGATATTGCTAACTATCCGCAGCTGATGGTCCAATGAGAGTCGTGTGCAGTAATGGATCTACAGGAGTCCCCGTGTTCCAGTGAAAACTCATGCGGCACTGTAGTGCTTCCGGTAATTTGAATTCTGCCATTAAAGGGGGGGATTTCATGTGGTGGGTCTTGGCTATGTGGGGCAATATAATTGTTCGTAGTTTATGGTTTATTGAACTGTGAGCATGGTGAGATTGTGTTATCGCCTCTCTGGCCTTGTGGGCTGGATTATATTTAGCCAAGCACTAAAATTGGATGACTTCTCAGAATTGAGTACAAGGGGTCGTTGACCATAAGATGAAGTCCGAGCGCACATTAGGCGACATGTATGCTGGGCTGTGTTCCAGATAACATTATGCATACAGATGCGAGCAGTGGTTTCTAATGACCTAATTGCTGGTTGGGACAGAGCAGCAGGCTTTCATTGAGACAGGGCAGTAATGAACTAGAAATAACCAAAGATTTTCAAGGATCTGTGAGCCAAGTAAAGCAGATTTTCCCTCAAATTTCATGGGAGGTGTCAGGGCTATCTAGAATGACGCAAGTCAGGAAAATGGCTGGATAGTAGTAGTAGAGTAGTATGGTAAAATTACTTTTTCTTCCTCAGTTCCTTTCTTCTTTCATACATTTATTATTTATATTAATTCTTGTACAGGCACTGAAAAGACTTCAATAAGAAATGTTGGTGAAAAAGTGTTAAAGGTTAGGCTTATACTGTATATTTGATTTTGACATGGCTGGGGATCATATTGGTAGTGTGGTTCTACAATTGCAGATCCTTACGAGGAAAACCAGCCCGGATGTGGAGAATGGTGAGTCTTCCTTTGGAGCCACCTTGCACTACGCTGACAAAATTTTGACCGTTGAGTTTCTGTTCTGGGTTCTGAATCCGTAGAACCCATATTTTAGCTGTGTACTAGCCTAGAGTTCGTTGATACAAGTCTCTATACTAACCCTTATAATTTTTTGGATGATTTGACCTCACTGTTAAATTTGTCACCATTGTTAATGGTGTGTCATCCTGCATCCTCCATGTCGTATGTCATTCTCTTAGTTTCTATCGAGTCAAGTATTGATAGATTTTTCTATTTTGGGCTAGATCATCTGAAATTTACTAGTTCAAGGTTTGCTAAGGCCATTTGAAGTGCAATCTATGTAGGAACCAAATTACATGGGTCAAAGACTCCCAGTTTATAAGAAAGAAAGTAAACCGGTTACTAAGGAACCATATAATCGGTGGTGGATATGTTGTCGTGGAATATGCACTGTTTCCTGTCTGGCGAAGTTGAAAAATATCTCAAGAAAGACGATGGGAAGGGCCATGAAAATTTACAGGTGTTTTTAATGTGATTTCTAACACTTAATCAGATCATATCAGATTGCTTTATCTTGCAGCCGCCTAACCTTGGTTCCGTGTGTCGGAAATGTTTATAATTGTAGGCGTCTTATGGACTTATGCAACATTTTTGTTATTTTTCTGGAAAGTGACTTTTTCAGCTCATGTGTTATAAATCAATTTCTCTTGTTTTACGTTCCTGTATTATAAAGTTATCCTTTTGACTCATCTTTTATACAAAAGATGAAAGTTTTCCTCTGGCTGTTGTATTAACGCCGGTTCGAAATGTAAATCATAATGTTAATTCTTTTGGAAATGGGAATGCAAAGGGTTCGTAATTTTTCTCGAAATATGGACAGCTGAAGTTTAAATATACGCAGGTGGACTATTATTGATTTTGTCTTTCAACTTTAACTTATCCAAAGGATAAAATGACTAATTGTTGTCTAGTTAGATATGGTTGTTTTTATATGATACTGGTCAAGAAAATAAATTTAAAACGAAAGAGCTGGCGAAATTGGGTGACAAGACATGAGTGGAAAATGTTATGATTGTTTTATTTTTCACTTCAATAATTTTATTTTAGTTGGTTGTTTTGCCGACAATTGAACACTCTTTCGAAAATAATTAGATAATGGTAATCTAAACACTCTGCAATTTCATATTAACTGTAATTTCTAATTTACTTTATTTTTTGTTTAGGAAGTAGATACATGCCTTAAAACACTCTAGTGAGTATACAGCTAATGTCATGATAATACTACCTCTGTTTTGTTCAGAGAGAAAAAAAAAAAAAAAAAAAAAAAAAAAAAAAAAAAAAAACATAAATAAAATGAAGCCTCACGCATAACAATTCTTCAAAAGGAGGTACTTTAGGGATGGGAACCGGTGTCTGCAGTTCAGCAAATTCTGTACAATCCTCTGAGGATAGCGGGAATTATTTAATTACTTGTTTCGCAAAATTACCTGTTTAATGAAAAAAATAATAACATAAATAATAAAATTAATAATAAAATTTAAAAAAGTATCTACAAATAAAGTTTACACTCAACAAATTAACAATGAAAGAATTAAGATTTTTATAGATTTGTTTAGTGAATGATTTGTATAGATTTTTATTGCTTTCATTAAAAATAGTTTTAAGTGTTTTTCTGAATACAATTTGACTTTTACCAATTGTGCATTTGAGGCTGCAGAAAGCTTTCAGCCAAAGTAAGGTTCTCCTTGCCTTAACTGAAAGCTGCTTTCCGCAGCCCCAAACACAGCTTTAATGAGTTTTTAAAAATATTGATGACTGTTAAAAAGTTTATTCCACAGACTTTTATAAACTTTTAAAGATATTTATAGACTTATTAAAAATAGTAAAATATAATAATATCTAATCCTTTAAAAACATTTAGACTTATGAAAATAGTAAAATTGTAATTTAACTATAAAATTCCTAATCTTATTAAAAAAATTTGCTGATTCATCATCCAGACATGTTTTTCTCTTCGTATATTAATGAAAATTTTATTTGTATTGAAATTATGGGAGATTATATTATTGCTAATTATATTATTTGTATTGAAATGATGGCATACGTAGAAGATTTTTGGAATGAAACTTAATTGATAACATAGCATGAACATTGTTATATTTCTACGTCTGTTGCATCCTTTTCTGTTTCAATCGAAATCATCTCTCTCTATCCAGTTCTTTTCATATTCAAGGATAAATTTTTTACTCTCTAATCTTAGGAATGGTAAAAGCAACTAATATAATCTACTATTAATGCGCTGATATCAATTAAAGCAAATAATGAATTAACATAAAATAGGAAGAAGGGCACAGACGCAGTGATATAATTAGGAAGTATAACAACGTATCAAGATCCAACTTGTTTCAATTTGGCCTTCATCCAAAACTAATTGAGGGATTTACAAATCATTGTTATGCTTATTACACTAGAGATAAATTCCACAAAAGAGCTTTCAGGGCATGCGTTTCAATTTTGAGTATGTGCAATTTATCAAATAGGTCCTATTTATCAACTAGTCAGTGCTAATTGACAACAATGGCAGAGAGTGCGGCTGAATTTCTTAGCAGATTTGGTCCAAATCGGAAGTATGAAAATGAAAGAGTGGGATCTCGAGCAAAATCCTTGATAACGATGACAGGAGACGGGAGACAGAGAGCGGCGGCTGGCGTTATAGAGGGAAGGGAGTTCTTTGGAGAACCCTTGAAATCTCAAGCGAAAAGAATGAACGAGTGAAGCTATCATAGAACGGTCTCCGGTGAATTGTGAAAATAAAAAGTCTTACAAGTTACATCTATAGGTAAGACTTTTTTCCAAGTATTTTGAGTTAAATTTTGTAAAAAATGCCCATAAAAATCATTGTCATTAATTGTTAATAATTTTTTGAATACAAGAATACTTTTATAAACTTTATAAAAGTCCTAATTGAATATCTAATGATTTTTAAAGACTCTTAAAAAGTCGTAATTGAATATCTGATAACTTTTAAAGATTCCTAAAAAGTCCTAATTGAATACCGCTGGATTTTAAAATTCTTTAAATGTTATTAAAAGTCTGAATTGAATACACCCTTGTATATTTAACGAAGAAAACAAGCTGAAAATACACAGTAACAAAATTTAGTAAAACAACATAACCAAACTTAAATTTAATAATTATTAATGATAATGTAATATATTAAAATTTTTTATTAATAATAATTTAATAATATTAGAATGTAGCAGATAAATATAATTACATTTATAAATTATTAAAAAATCAAAGTCCTCTCGGTGATTAACCTATGAAAAATGTATACCATTTTGTGTGTTGACTATAATATATAAATAAGTTGTAACCAAAATAAAAAAGTTCGAGTAGAGGGTATCTTAGGGGTAATTTCATTTCTGTTCCAAATCCGTGATGAGTAAGGAATTGAATCTCATTCCTATCTTGTATCATTTTATACCGGATTCAAATAATGCTATTAGGATTGGATAACATCGGATATTTGTAAAACCCGTACATGTTGCCTTTCTGAAAGAATATATTCTTCTCTTGCATAACCATGTGTCACTTTGAACTTCTGTGGTATCTTGGAACCAAAAGATATGTTTGGTGGTCCAGTCATGTTAGCTGATATTTGTCTCCTCCATCAATAATGAATGTAATGAGTAGCCTCACCGTATAGTTCTTGGTTGGGTCAGTTAGGATTACGTAATTGACATCTTTAAGCTTCTTTCACTTGAATATGGATTCTTTTCTTTTCAAATTTTCTGAAGAGGAGAAATAATAATAATAATAATAATAATAATAATAATAATAATTTGATCGCCAAACAGTTAATGATGAATAATTCTTTTGAGTATTGTACTGAAATCGACATTCTAGATCATCCATATCAATGAATAATTATTAGTGTTTGGTCCAGAGGTATTACGGTATTAACTTTCTACAACGAAGTCAGAGGTCAGGTCGGTCATGAGTTTAATTTTGTGATTTAGGAAAAAATTGGGAAAAACTGTACCCATGGTCACCGATGTTAGAGTTTATGTTTCTATGATTACTAAATTTAATTTGTGTTAAATACAATCAGTAAATTTTCAATCTGGTGCTAATAAAGTTATTCTTACCCTAAACCATCGAAATTGGTATCGAGATGATGAAATATCAAGTACACACTAATTTTGACCGATCAACACAATATTATGTCAACTCTAATTAATACAAAAATCGATGTGTCATCGACATAGTACTCGTGTGTATCACAATATAATAAAAAAATAACAAAATCCAAAATTTGTTAAAGCTAACGTGGTATCACTCTGCCTGATCAGACTTGGTGTTGCATTGGCACGTTATTATGTTTCTCCTAGATTTCAATGGATAAGGCTGAGAGTGACTTTATTAATACTGAAATGAAAAATTCATGACTTTTTTTTGGCCATTAATGCATAAAATCCCAAACTTTAGTAATTATTAGTGTGTAATTTATTCGGAAAAGGATCTCACTCATCCTTTGTGGTAAGA
This sequence comes from Euphorbia tirucalli, assembly GCA_039660915.1. Lineage (NCBI taxonomy): Eukaryota > Viridiplantae > Streptophyta > Magnoliopsida > Malpighiales > Euphorbiaceae > Euphorbia > Euphorbia tirucalli. The sequence goes on along the minus strand of CM077639.1, from coordinate 29,756,646 downwards.
CATTGATGTTTGCTAGGTTTTATGCCATGAGATATTGGCAAGTATCCCATTTTGGAATCTTGCATATTGAACCTTTTCAGTACTTAGTCAATGTATGTACTCTGAATTAAGCCAATAACCCATCGAGATCTATTTCTACAAATCTTAATACCAAATATGTAAGGGACTGATCATTGAAGATTATGCCTACATTTATAAGGCATCATTAAGTGACATTTGAGCTTTATTGAAGGAAAAGAAAGCTAAATATGACTATTTTTAGGTTGCTTGAGCAAAAGCAATGTCAAAATCGAGCAGTCTTATTATGTAAGTTGAGTCAGAGACTGGATACTACTTATACCCAAAAATTAGACTTAAGATGCCTTAAGATGACATGAGAACCACCAAGAGAGGAGGAGAGAATCTTTTACTAGATTTAATTCTAGAAATTCCCCTATAAAGTTGAAGAGATTAAGCTAGGAATGCAAGTGGAGAAGCCCCAAGAAAAACAAGTAGATTATCTCCTTATTGGACAACTCACGTTACATTACTTTTTGTTATTTTATTAAACAAGTAGTTGATCTTGTGTGATAACATTTTTATCCTCTTGAACTACTGTAAATAGGTGGTAGTTTTGGGTAGTTAGACATCATTAATTTGGTCATTTACTCAACCTTTTAGTTTTGTAACTTTCTCTTTCTAAATATATTATTTTTACTTTCCAAAAAGTTCTTTTTATTAAGATTGCTTGATTTCTTATCATGAAGCGTGAGTAATCTCACTCCGTTAGATTAGGTCAACTTGTTTGGCAAGAGTAAGTTCTTTTCTTTCTTATTTATTATGGGCATAAAATCTGTTGTTGGTTGTTAAATAGTGAACTTAATCCTTATGAGTTGGCCACCTCATATCAAGTAAGATAATGAGATCGAGAGGAGATTGTGTTATAGAATTGCTATTTAATGCATAGAAGACATGTGGCCAAGAGGAGATTATTTATATGTTAAGAGTTTCGGTCACTAAAATGATAAAATGCTTCTTAAAACTTAATGCTTGAGACGTAATTTATGAGGAGACTTAAGTAAATGAAATCTCATAAAATCCAAGTGGGGAGGAGACTTAAGCTTGGTGACTTAAGAAGAAGAGACCTTAAACCTATGCTCTTTACCTTGCATAAGAGAGACGGAAGTGAAACTGGTTGACATTACTTGACTAGAGTCTGTGCTTTAATTATATTGTTTTCATCCATTTATATTCTTATTCTTATATATTATTCCATTTTCATTATTTTTGCTTTTATTTAGGATTGCATATTACGTAATTTTCTTTCATTTTATCAAAGATAGAAAACACACATTGATCTGTTGTTTATTAAGAAGTTTGACGTTGCTTACTAACCAATCCCTGTGGAAATGACACTTGTACTCACAATTATACTATATAACTGATCTAGTACACTTGCAAGAGTCATATTTGAAGACAAGTTTGTGCTGCTGTTGTCGGGGGTTAGAACTATAAGGTTCAAATTTTTTTGATAAAATAGTAGGTTCTCACTTGTTTATTTAGTTTGTGCAGTTGTTTATTGTTTAAGTAGTCTTACTCTTTATGTGCATAGAGCTCACTTGCTTTTAATTTTAGTAGATCCACAAATAGAAAGTAGGAATAGAAGGAGAGTAAGGCAAAGACAAAGAATGATAGATAATAGACCACTAAATTGAGGTTAGTAACCTCCACCAAATAGGGAAGAATGATAAGATGCCAATGAGGTAAACTTACCTCTTGATAGGTAGAGACTTATGGAGTGTTCAAGGCCCTTAACCGAAGGACACTCTTCTTGTATTGTGATATCGGATGAAGGGAAAAAGCTCTTTGAGATCAAAGCTTCATTGATCCAAATGCTCCAAGAAGTTGTTCAACATGGAGGACTACGAGGAGAGGACCATATGCACACATCCAAGATTTGTTACCATGTGCAATACTTTTAGAATAAATCTTGGATTTTATGTTGATGTGATAAGGCTTAAACTTTTCCCTTTTTCTCTACGGGACAAGGCTGAGAGTTGGCTCAAAAATTTGCAACCAGGATTGTAACAACTTAGGATTATATGTTGGGTTATGCCCTAGTCCTATATCATGTACTCTGTTTATTTTGTGTATAAGAACACATTTGCTTTATATTAATAAAAGGCATAATATTTATTGAATTACTTGTGCAATTAATAAATATTAAGAATCCATAAATTAGTGTTCACTCATGTTTGTTAGTAGAGTGTAATTGAACGAATAATTCCATGATTTTATAGAACACAGTTTTAAAGTTATTCCTATTCTGTTATAATCATGTGAATGAATATAACTAAAGACTATTATGTTCCTTGTGGGATGGGTGGTGTCTTACCGACCATAGGACTTGGAAAGTCTATCAAGGACATAGGTACATGTTAGTGAACAGTGTACTAGATCAATCCTCTCGTGAGAACACTACATGGTCTAATGTCATAAGTGTTTCAAATGTATTACTTATATTGGATCCTTAGACTCGATCTTACTACACTCCTAGATGTGACCTTGTATACTTTGATGTGCACCTAACAGGCCTGTAACTAGGTGTCAAGTATGGGTACGTTAGGTGTATCAGGAAGCTTGTTAGGACTGGGAGTAATGTGAAGGAATTGCCTATCTCTTCACCAAAGAGATGATATCACCGGCCTCTTGACGAGTGAGATTGAGCAATATACGACCGTACCCAAATAGAATGATTATTGGATAATCATTTATTTGATCTTATCAATCTACTTAGATGTCAAGTATATGTGTTTATACTTAGAAGGATGACAATGCCATGCCTTGTGTAGGACATCGATATCAGATGTGCAAAAGATCACATAAGAACGCTACAGAGGCTAACATATAGATAGGCCTACAAGATCGCACACTTAGGAGTTTAGATGGGCGTTATGATGGACTAATTGATATGTATTGGATGCATATTAATTATTGGGTTATTTATTTTATGAGATTAATTGTTAAGTTCAAATAAAATCAAATAACCCATGATGAGAAATTGGTTTTATGGTTTTTCAAAGTTACTATGTGGTGACTTTCGTTAAATCATAATTTATGTGTAAATTATATTGGGTATTTACACAAAGGGTATTTTGTCATTATGTTACATACATAATGAAAAATGATAAACCCTAATGCCTAATGGTCTAAGACTAGCATCCTTCTTATCTTCCTCCTTTGGGCAAAAGGGTTTTGGCACAAAGGGAGAACGATTGGTCTCAGAGGTAGCACTTTATACCGGTCGATGAGACTCTACGTGTGGGAACATAGAGGGTCGACACTTGAAGCCCTTAGTCAAATCAATCTTGTGCAGGGACGGCCTGGGTGAGAAACCCATCTTCCCCCTCTTTTCCTTTGCATAACCTAGCTTTGGGATTTTGGGCACAAACCTTAACTTCACAATAATGATTCCGTAATTTTTTTTATTTTCAACCCGGGATAGGTTCCAACAATGGAGAGGACCTACTTGTTGGGATTTGTCATCGGAAAAATAACATAGTGTAGCAGAAATTACACCGTTAAAATTTTCCCAGAATCCACCTATTGTGTCCGATTACCATTGATTGGAATAAAAACCAATTTGAATCAAGAGAGATTAATTCACCGGATTCGTCTCTTTTAGAGACTGCTGTAGAATCGTTTCTTGAAACTGCGATCTCTAAAGTCCGGTCCACAACCAACTATTGAGCGGGAACCAGTGCTAGCCGAAGAAGAAAAGGAATGGAGAATTAATTACTGTAAATTGTGGCTGTTTTGGGGCTGAAATTTCTAGCAAATAAAATAGGGTTAGTGTTAGGATTTCTTCCTTAAGTGTACCCTTATATAAACACCTTGTCTAATTGGGTTTTAATTAGGTTAATTAAACCCAAGCCCACCATGATTATAATTACATAAATAAACTTTAATTAAAAAGTATATACTATTTAATTTAATTCTATTTGGCTAAATTTGATTACCCCTAAATAAAATTAAATCACACTTAAGTAAATACAATACATGTATTTAATTTTCATACTTAGGAAAATTATTTAATTAATTGTTTACTTTATGTAATTCAATTAATTGATAAATTAATTTATTACATTATGTAAACTTATTAATTAAATTAAATCAATCCAATATTAATTAATTACCTTGACACTGAATGTCAACTAATTAATTAACGCATTCCGTCCAATGTACATTACATTTATAAGTTCCGGCTCAGTTGATCTATGTGCACGATCCTATGGGTCTGTCTTTATGTTGGCAGTAGGCCCAAGGCCCACATACTGTAATGGGTTCTAGCAAACCATTACAGCCCCAAATTAAGATAGAGATGCAGCAGTGTGTTGAAGACACTGACCCAGTAGTAATCTCATAGTGTTCTTTGCCAAACGATATCGATATGAATAAACAAGAGGTATGGTGTCTGTCATCCTCTTCTGCTGTTTATTATATTTCTTGATCTTGAGCTGACTGATTAATCAAACAAGCAACCGACTTACTTGGGTATGGCCATACACTTATTAGTCCCACTCATCAAGTGGCCAATGATATCATCTCGGTGTTACCCGAGTGGCAACTCCACACTTCATCATCAATATCAATATGTTCACCGGTCCACCCAATCATACCCATATTTAGCATCCTTTTACAGACTTATTAGGCGTATGTCAAAGTGAACCGGATTCCATATTGATACTATAATGAAATTTGGTCTGAGGACAAAAGAGACCTACTCAAGAAAGACCCATGACGCGGCAACTATGTGGCTTTCTTGTGCGGATCGATCCAGTCCCATGTCAACGACATGTACCTATATTCATGACTGACTATACAAGTACTATGACTAGTTCAGAACTACCATACAGTCATTAAATATACAAGGCTGTGGTTCTATTCGTTCCTACGATTAGAACATACCTGGGATAGGTTTTATGATTATCAATCAATGGATACTCTACTTATATTATAGCACAAGATATGAATGAAATAGATTAATTGCCTTCATTAATGTGACACAAATAATGTATTCATACAATGAGTCTTAATGCATAATACAAAATACAAGAATCCAATGCCCAAAGAACTAGAGCACACCAACAATCTCCCACTTGCACTAATTCCAAGTTGGCATTGCCCTAATTCCTATAGATTTGTTATGATCGTCTTGCTGTGTCTATGGCAGCGCTTTGTTCAATGGATCTGTGGCATTATTCTTGGTGTCAACCCTCTGCAATGATATGTCACCTCTAATCACGATCTGCCGAATGAGGTAAAACTTTTTGAGCACATGTTTGGATCTCTTATGTGATCGGGGCTCCTTAGCTTGTGTGATGTGCCCGTTGTTGTCACAAAAAACATCAGCTGGGTCTAGGATAGTGGGTACTACTCCCAACCTGGTTATGAACTTCTTGATCCAAACTGCTTCTTTTGCAGCTTTGTGCATAGCTATATACTCAGCTTCCGTTGTAGAGTCAGCAATGGTGGCCTACTTTGAGGACCTCCAACTAATGGCACCACCATTCAGGAGAAAAACATAACCAGACTGTGACTGGTTTTCATCCTCATCGGTCTCAAAGCTTGCATCAGTGTAACCTGACACTACCAGCTCATCTTTACCTCCATACACTACGAAAGCATCCTTAGTCCGGTTAAGGTTCTTTAAGATTGCCTTGACTACCTTCCAGTGTTCCTCACCGGGGTCCGACTGGTACCGACTTGTCATACTTCGTGCAAACACGACATCAGGCCTTGTACATAACGTGGAGTACATGATAGATCCAATTGTAGATGCATAAGGGATCTTTTCCATGTTCTCCCGATCCTTCTTTATTTTAGGACCATCTTTCTTACTCAGCTTCAACCCATGGCGCATAGGAAAGAATCCTTTATTTACCTGGTCCATGCAGAATCTTTTCAGAACCTTGTCAATGTATGTGGCCTGACTTAGGCCTAGAAGCTGACTGGATCTATCTCTGTAGATCCTGACCCCTAAGATTGTCTCAGCTTCGCCTAAGTCCTTCATTGCGAAGTACTTACTCAACCACTGCTTAACCCCTTGTAGTGTTGGTATGTCACCTGCAATGATAAGGATGTTGTCAACATACAGCACTAAGAAGGTGGAAACGCTCCCACTAACCATCTTATATGCACAGGGCTCATCAGGATACTGCGTGAAGCCATATTCTGTAATGGCCTCATTGAATCTTTGATTCCATGACCTTGATGCTTGTTTCAATCCATTAATGGATCTTTGAAGCTTGCATACCCGAGTAGGGTACTTCGGGTCAATTAAAGCCTCAGGTAATGCCATGTACACATCTTCGAGTAGCTTTCCATTAAGGAAAGCAGTCTTAATGTCCATCTGCCATATCTTATAATCATACCGTGCAGCTATGGTTAGTAGTATCCTAATGGATTTGAGCATAGCAACTGGTGAAAAGGTTTCATCATAGTCAATTCCTTGAACTTGCCTGAATCCTTTTGCCACCAATTGCCCTTTGAAGATGTTGTCGGCTTTTAAGTTGAAACCTATCACCTTAGCACTCGGAGGTGGATCCACCAAGTTCCATACTTGGTTATCATGCATAGATTGCATCTCAGCCTCATTGCTTTGTGCCATTGATCTGAGTGTGGGCTTTCAACATCCTCCTAATAGGTCTTGGGTTCCTCTTGGTGAATGACCAGAAGGTCCCCATCATCAGTCATGAGAAAGCCGTACCTCTTTGGCTGACGATGTGTCCTACAAGACCTTCTAAGATCTTGTGCAACCGGTTCTGGTTCCCCAATTTCTTGAGTAGTCGGATTGGTTCTCGAAGCATCCTCAGCAGTAGCTGTAGGAGTTTGTGAGTCTTGAACTTTTGAAAGTACAACATTACTCCCACTATCTCTCTTGGAAAGGAATTCCTTCTCCAAGAAGACTGCATTTCTGGCTATGAAAACTCTATTTTCTATCGGATCGTAGAAGTAATAACCCTTAGTTTCCTTAGGGTAACCCACAAACTGGCACTTAACAGATTTGGACTCGAGTTTGCCACTTGTTAATTTCTTAACATGTGTATCACAACCCCAAATCTTCAAGAAGGAAACATTGGGCTTTCGGCCCTTCCATGGTTCATATGGTGTTCCCTTAACTGCCTTGCTTACTGTGTTATTAAGAATGTAAGTAGCTGTCTCTAAAGCATATCCCCAAAAGGAGACAGGGAGTGTAGCATGACTCATCATCAAGCGGACCATGTTTAGCAAGGTCCTATTCCTCCTTTTTGACACTCCATTCGAATGGGGTGTACTAGGAGGAGTGAGTTGGGATACAATCCCACACTCTCTAAAAAATGAGTCAAACTCTTGGCTCAAATATTCACCCCCTCCATAAAACCGAAGTTCTTTTATTTTCTTGCCAAGTTGGTTTCCTACTTCATTTTTAAAGTCCTTGAACCTTTGAAGAGTCTCAGACTTATGCTTCATCACATACACGTAACCGTATTTGCTGAAGTCATCCATGAAGGTGATGAAGTACGGAAAACCGGATCTAGCACTAGTACTCATTATGCCATATACATCAAAATGTATCAGCTCTAATAGCTCTGAGGCCCTTTCAGTAGTCTTGCTAAAAGGCGCCTTTGTCATCTTGCCTCTCAAACAAGATTTGCATGTGTCGTAAGACTGGATGTCAAATGACCCTAGCACTCTAACAGAGTGAAGCCTTGCTATGCACTTCTCATTTATGTGGCCAAGTCGACAGTGCCAGATGTATGTAGGATTAATTTCATTTTGTTTAATCCTTTTAGTATTTATGTCATAGATTGAATTTTCATGTTTTAGATTAAGGATATATAAGCCATTTTCAAGAAATGCTGTTCCATAAATAATATTACCATATTGCATAGAAATTCTCTCACGTCCAATATTAAATATAAAACCAGAAATATCCAACAAAGAAACAGAAATAATATTCTTGCGCATCGCAGGTACAAAATAATAGTTTCTTAATTCCAAAACAAGTCCACTAGGCATCTCTAAGAAATAATCTCCGATCTCCATGGCCTGAACCCGAGCACCATTTCTGACTCGAAGATCTACTTCTCTAGATCTTAGTAATCTCCTATTTCTTAGATCCTGCACATTTGAACAAATGTGAGATCTATATCCAGTGTCCAAGACCCAAGATGTAGAAATAGCTAGATTAATCCCAACAACATAAATACCTGAAGCAGTAGTTTTGCCCTTCAGTTGCTCCCTTAGCTTTGGACACGAGCTCTTCTAGTGCCCCTTCTCATGTCACTCATGGCAGACATCATCAGGAGAAGCAACCCTCGCTTTAGGTTGGGCCACCACCTTTTTGTCCTTAGTCTTGGTCTTAGATTTGGCCTTTCCTTTAGCAATGGGCGTATTGCCCTTGTTCACCAGCAAAACTTTAGGAATCTTCTTAAGAGACTACTCAGCAAGCTTGAGCATGCCATACAGCTCAACAACCGATTTATCCAACCCTTGCATATGGTATTCATGATAAGCTAGTTGTAAGACTCAAGAAGTGACCTGAGAATAATGTCTGCTACCAAGTCCTGCAGAACTGACGACCCGAGGCAGGCAAGTGTATCAATATACCCCTTCAACTTTAACACATGAGTGCTAACAGAAGTCCCGGCTGCCATTGCAGTCATGCAAAGTGCCTTAGTTTTCAGTAACATTATTGACGAGCCTGATCTTGGAACATCTTTTTAAGCTGATCCATCATCTCATAAGCATGCTCGTCCATTAGCTACTTCTGAGATCAGAAGCCATGGTACTTAGCATGAGGCACGAGACTTCTCGGTCATCCCTCATGTGCTAGTCGTGTTGGGATTTTTCACCGGAAATCACCCGATTAAATGCGGAAAAACGCGGTGATTTCCTCAAATCCGTGCCCAGGAGCAATTGAAGTGGAAATTAAAAACATTAAATTGAAATAGAAGAGATTAGATTCTCACCAAGAATATCTCTTCTAGAGATGGCTGCAGAAACCAAAATTGATTCCCTCCATGTTCACGTACACGAACAGCTATCAAACACGACCCGTGCTAGCAAGAGATCGAACGAAAGAGAGGAGGGGACTGCTCAAAATTTTTGGCTACCTTTTCTATCTCACTTTGGCCGAATTTCACCATAGGTTTTAACCTAGGTGGCCGAAATTCCCTTTGGGAATTTTAGGCCTAAATTGATTTAATTTTATGTGGGCCTTTCTCCTCTTTAAGCCCATGTCCAATCTAATTCTTCAATTCTAATTTAATTTCTATTTAACATGTATGCTATCATATTATACCATATAATATATTACATATATTTAAATTGAAATTAATTTGACTAATTAATTTAACCGTTGAATTAAATTAGACTTTCATGAAATCAAATACATGTAAACTTATACATGCAAAATATTTCCACCTAGGAAATAATATCATAAATTAATTCATTGAATTAATTATGAGAAGGCCAATACAACTATTAATTTTATTATTTTGATCAATCCAATTGATCTTTATAATATAATTAATATGATCCTCTCTCTCCGGTGCGGATACTCCAAGTATACAGGTGATCCCTTAAGTCCGAGTTCAGACGTTTAATGTGTACGATCCTGTGGGCCCATCTTTATGTTGGCAGTGGGCCTTTGGCCCACAGACTGCAGGCGGGCTCTAGCAAGCCACTACAGCCCCCAATTAAGATGGAGATAGCAGTCCAACTGTAATCATAACCCTGTAGTTTAAACTTGTACATCCCATGTCATTGATATCGGTTTCCAACACAGAGGTATGGATTGATCACCCTCTTTTGTGTCCGGATATTTACTTGATCCCGAATGAATTGATGCTCACAAACAAGTTCCAACTTGTTTGGGTGTGGCCACACTCTTATCAGTTGCATCTATTAAGAGGCTGGTGATATCTTCTCAGTGGACTACTGAGTGACATTTCCCTTCTGCATATCCATAGAACTGCCATGCTTAGTAGCATACCCAAACGTACCCATACTTGGCACCCTTTTACAGGCCCTTCAGGCATACACCAAAGTATACCACTTCACATGCAACACCATTATATGGTCAGGTCAAAGGATCCATACAAGTACTACATGAGAATCACTTGTGATACTTTACCATGTGGATTTCTCGTTTAGTGGATTTATCCAGTACCATGCCCTTTTTTGCATGAACCCATTAACTTGGTTGACATCCCATGTCCAATGGCCGGTAAGACACCGCTATACAACCAAGTTAATGATAGTCTCTAGTTCCATTCATTCCCATGACTGGAACAGACTACGGATCTCTTTATGGTCATATCGTTTTCCTTATCCATGGTCTTACTGCCAAGTGCATGACATTTGTCAATATGGATATGGATACGTCCATTGGATACTCTATTTAAAATACAGCACAAGATATATAATAAACAGATTAATGCTTTTATTTAATGACACAAAATATGTATAATACACAAACCCAATAAATGTATAATACAAATACAAGGTCCAATGTCTCGGGAGTAGGGCATATCCAACAGGTTGTACTACTCCACCATCGACATGGTGATGCCTCGACCTCTGGGAGGGCCAGTTGGTAAAGGAGCATTCAGTACATACTCCTTGGACTCTTGTCTAAGAACTATTTGTAAGTTCCTAACACAATCCAGGAAGTTAATCCCTGAAAGCTTCTTCTTCTCCAGGAGTGACCTAAGTGAGAGTGAGTTATTGTTTATTTCAGCCATTTAAATTGCTTAAGTAAAAATGGAATAATCTAAATGGAAGAAATCATTGCTTGAGTTAGAAATAAAGGTTTTTTGCTAATTCAAATTAATAATCCAATTTTAATTTGTTCATTGGTGATCTTAATTGGCTGACTTGACCAAGATCCACTACTTATCAATAACTGGCCAAACTAGGGCTCGCTAACCAACCATTGATTTGTTTGGTAGGATAACCTATCCAATCCTTCCATGAAGGACTCGTGGTTTGATGGGCTTATTGACACTTTACCCATCTGTGCTTAGGGCCCGCTCTGAGCTAATGCTACCCATGTTGAGTCAAACTACCATTCACATGTTAACCATACCAAGTATCCTAACCCTCAACGGTCCACCGAATACTACAATGTACCCAGCTAGGGCATGGTGCACATTGCAGCATCAATGGGAGGAAGAGGTGTGAATGTGGGAAGCACTTTGAAACTACTCAATATTTTAATTTCCAGATTAAAATTAAGTGACACGACTTAGCATGCATATACGCGGGTTATAATCTGGTGATCCATACATCCATATCATATGTCAAATGCAATAGCATACTTAATTTAAAATAAATGAGATCCTATGGGCCTTTAATTACAACCTAATGAAAAACTAGATATCCTATCTAATTCTTCATGGGCTGGACTGCAATCCTTCTTGGGCTCCCACCATGGGCTTGCTCTATCTGGACCTTCCTCCATACTTCATGCAATTACAACAATTTTATTTTAAATAAAATCTATTCTAAAATTACATCAAAATAAAAGAAATGGCACGCAGGCCATATTTCCTAAAATCAAATTACAACCGTTAATAATTTAGGGCCTATAGAACTTAACATCACATTTCAAACAAAGTACCTGTCGTGCACTATATACCAATATGATGCATGATCATGGCATTTCAAATTATAAATTTAAATGGTAAGCTGAGTTACTTAGGGTGAAATTGCCAATTTTAACAAATGTGACTAAGGCCCATAAAGGCCCAATGGATAAAATCCATAAATACAAAATTAACAATTTTTCTCCCACTGAAATTTGGGTTCTCACAAATTTAAAATTTAGCTCTCCCAATTTTAACCGGTGTCACTGTTTATTGGGCCAATTTCAGAAACTCCATATTCAATTTAATATGCAAAATAATTAAATTAAATATGCATTCCAACATAATAAACAATTTAAATATAAATTAATTTTTAAAAAAATTAATTTAATTTGCATTAGGGCTAGGGATAAAATTACCCGTAAAATCCAAAACCGGACGCAAATCCCGCGCGCGGCGCTGCTGTCCCGGTAGGGCAGCCTGCCATGGTAGCAGCAGCCTAGTGGGCTACTATTGCTACACCAGCAACCAGCTGCTGCATGCCACGTAGCAGCAGTTACTGGCAATAGCCAGCAACTACTGCGCACGCAGCAGCCTACTGCAGGCAAGGAGGGAACCCAAAACATGAATTTTTTTTAAAATAAAATAAATAATTCTAGCCACAAAAAAAAGCAAGGATAATCAATTCAATAAACCCGAAATTAAAACTAACAACGGAAAGAATCGATAAAACCAATCGGGAAAAAATATCAAAAACCCGAAAAACCATTCTTGAAACCTATTCTTTCTTCAAAAACACTTTCAAGAATGAATTCTAATCAATCTAATGGACAAAACCTAGGCTCTAATACCACTGTTGTAATTCGTCATCAGAAAAATAACGTGATGCAGCAGAAATTACACCATTAAAATTTTCCTAGAATCCGCCTATCGTGTCCGATTAGCATTGATTGAAATAAAAACCAATTTGAATCAAGAGAGATTAACTCACCGGATTTGTCTCTTCTAGAGACTACTGCAGAATCGTTTCTTGAAACTACGATCTCCAAAATCCGGTGCAGGACCAACTATCAAGCGGGAATCGGTGCTAGCCGAAGAAGCATAAGGAATGGAGAATTAATTGCTGTAAATTGTGGTTGTTTTGGGGTTGAAATTTCCAGCAAATAAATAAGGGTTAGGGTTAGGTTTTCTTCCTTAAATGTGCCCTTATATAGACACTTTGTCTAATTGGGTTTTAATTAGGTTAATTAAACCCAAGTCCACCAGGATTATAATTACATAAATAAACTTTAATTAAAAAGTATATACTATGTAATTTAATTCCATTTGGTTAAATTTAATTACCCCTAAATAAAATTAAATCACACTTAAGTAAATACAATACATGTATTTAATTTTCCTACTTAGGAAAATTATTTAATTAATTGTTTACTTTATGTAATTTAATTAATTGATAAATTAATTAATTAAATTATATAAACTTATTAATTAAATTAAATCAACCCAATGTTAATTAATTACTTTAATACCGAATGTCAACTAATTAATTAACGCATTCCTTCCAATATACATTACATGCACAATTTCTATAAGTTCCGGCTCAGTTGATCTATGTGCACGATCCTATGGGTCTGTGTTTATGTTGGCAGTAGGCCCAAGGCCCATAGACTGTAAATGGGTTCTAGCAAACCATTACAGCCACCAATTAAGACAGAGATGCAGCAGTCTGTTGAAGACACTGACCCAGTAGTAATCTCACATTGTCCTTTGCCAAACGATATCGATATGAATAAACAAGAGGCATAGTGTCCGTCATCCTCTTCTGCTGTTTATTATATTTCTTGATCTTGAGTTGACTGATTAATCAAACTAGCAACCGACTTACTTGGGTATGGCCATACACTTATCAGTCCCATTCATCAAGTGGCAATGATATCATCTCGGTGTTACCCGGTGGCAATTCTATCACTTCATCATCAATATCAATATGTTCACCGGTCCACCCAATCATACCCATATTTAGCATCCTTTTATAGACCTGTTAGGCTTTTGTCAATGTGAACTGGATTCCATATTGATACTATAATGAAATCTGGTCTGAGGACAAAAGAGATCTACTCAAGAAAGACCATGACGCGACAACCGTGTGACTTTCTTTTGCAGATCGATCCAGTCCCATATCAACGACATGTACCTATATTCATGATTGACTATACAAGTACTATGGCTAGTTCAGAACTACCATATAGTCATCGAATATACAAGTCTGTGGTTCTATTCGTTCCCACGATTAGAACAGACCTAGGATAGGTTTTATGATTATCAATCAATGAATACTCTACTTATATTATAACACAAGATATAAATGAAATAGATTAATTGCCTTTATTAATGTGACACAAATAATGTATTCATACAATGATTTTTAATGTACAATACAAAATATAAGAATCCAATGCCCTAAGAACTAGGGCACACCAACACTACCTGACCAAATACTTTCCACCGCGAAAAGCAATTAAGGTGAGAAATGAGATTACTCATTTTGCCCCAACTATGAGCGTGAGATTTTCATCCCCGGTTTCAATGATGAATAAGTTGTTTTCTTCTATAGCTTTCTACAGCCATAGGAGTCAAAGTCAATATAAGATCAAAGTTCCGGTCGATCGAACTTGAAGCTTGGAACATTTCCCGGGTGGAAGAAGAGGTTGTCCTAGAATAACAACTGCATGGCTGTTGTGCCATCAGCCACGCGGCTGTTGCATCAACACGCTTATGGGTGTTAATGTCTGACAGAACCATGGCTCTTCTCCTTGGAAATAATTTTTTAGATGTTTGTGGGCATATTTAACAAGGAAAAACCAGTTTTTTGCATATAAAAACACCACTAGAATCATAATTAAAGGGTTGGCAACTTTTATTTAGAGAGAAAGGAGATGAAAAAGGAAGAAAAGGAAAAATAAAAATCAAGCTTTTCTCTGCTGAGACTTCTAATAGGTTTAGAGATCAATTTGAACAATAAAAACCTAAACTTTCGTAGCTTGAAGCCGTTTTTGGAGCTTGAAGTTTGGGTTTGAAATCAAAGCTTTTCTTGAAGGATTTTCACCTCCTAAGACTGTGGATCTATGCTACAAGGGTAAATATCTGAGAAACCAAAACATTTGACTTGTTTGTGCTGTATTTGGGCATCATTTGCATAATTTTTGGCATTGCTCTATTTTTTGGGTTTTGGTCTAAGAGAGCTGTGCAGCTGTTGCAACAGCCGCATGGTTGTAGTTCCTAGAGTAGAAATATGAAACTCCAGATTTTGAAATCTTTTACTAATCTTGAAGTGACACCCGCACGGCTGTTGTCTCAACACCTGTACATGTATCGTCTCAGGACAGAATCACTGAAAAACTGATTTTCTTACATTTCATGACATTTAAAACTTAGATTTATATTCCAGAAGCATGTATTAGAACATAACAATGATAGAAACCTAGTTTCCTAAAATCTGACCCACTTACCATGTTAAATAATTAACTAGAAAAACTGTTTTCAAAACCGTTTTCTCAAAAATCAACACAGGGATGTTTCAAAATGTTTTCTAGGAGTAGTCAGTGAGATTTGTCAAATTTCTCTGGCTATCCCTCTTAAATACATGACCCTGACTCATTTGTTATCCCATTCTGTCTTGATTAAGTCCTACATGCAATTATTCGTGTACTTACGTCTGTTTTGCAAGATTAGATGTATGATTAGGTTTTATTGTTGCGTAGATAAATTTGTTTATTTTAGATGATTGTACCTTGATTCCCTATTTGATTCATATGTATCCTCTAGGGTAGTTTACGTGATTCGGATAATTAATTTATTTACTGCTTTCTGAACCTTACATGAATCTCATGTACTCTAAATAAAATCGATTTAGTTTCATAAAATGCTATAATTAGGTTACTGAAGCATTTATTTTAATTAGGTAACAAGTAACTGATTTGTCTAGACCTAGATCTCTAGAAGGTATAGTGGCCCTCACTTGGTTTCAGCTATACCTAAATTTCCCAATTGAGCTGAGCAGGGTGGCGACTCTTATATTTTCTTTGGGATTTTGATCTCGAATCTTTTACGGATATGGTTTTCCAAAATGATTTTCATACTATAGTTATTACAAAAACCTCATACCTTATAAAAACTCTTCGGTTCGCTTCGCCGCGTTTCATATGCCAAAAACGTTGTCCGCTCATAGCAACAATATGATGAATCTTTATCCAAGGCATGGGAATGATACAAAGACATGTTAAGGAAAGTACCAAATCATGGTATTCCTATAAGGATGCAAATCCAAAACTTCAACTGATGCTTACAAAATTTAACTTGAAGCTATAGCCAATGGTGATATAGAGGAGCTTGGTCTGAAAGAACTGTATGAGCTTATTGAGAGGCTAGTTAACATTAGCTACAAATGGCATTCAGTCAGTGAAGATGGAGGAAGAGGCATATTTCCAAGCTTGTAGACAAGGTGGATCTCAATTCTCAAGCAACTTGCAAAAGCCAAATGTGTTCTTTATTCAAAATATTCAATTGTGCGATTTCTATGGAGGTAACCATATAAATAATGATTGTGATGGACCACTTGGTCAATAATAATGTGATTTTATAAGGAATAATCAGAGGTAGGTGAACAATCCATACTAATAATCCTAACTTTTCATGGGGGCAACGACTTGGAAAGTAGCATCAACCACTATCCCAACAAAGTAATTTCCAACATCGATAATCTCAGCCTAATTTCCAGTAGGTTCGTCCTTCTTGTAAGGGTAGGAAATATGAAGTGGATGATGTGATCATGCAATTCATCAAGTAAACAAAGCTTCTATAAAAATCATGAAACTTAAGTCCAACAATTCACGACAAGGGTAACACCAAAGATGAAAGGAACAATTTTGATCAATACTGAACCCAACCCAAAGGAAGAATGCAATCATATTGATGAATGGTAAGTGTGACCATGGGTTTTCTTGACCTTTGTAATGAGAATCCTATGTTACCTATTAAGATAGACGAACATGAATTGGACTTAAGAATGAGCGGGATGTTGCCTGGAATGTCTCAAATGCTCCGAAATCCAAATAGTCCTCGATCCAAAACCCCGAGAAAAGTCCTTTGAGTGATTAAAGGGCTTAAAGGTGAGTGTATCATGGCTCTGTTTAGAGACACACTGCTAAAGTTTCACCACTACAGCCGTGTGACTTTAATTCTAGAGTTGCATGGCTGTAACCTTACAACCACGTGGCTCTATCGAGCGGACATAATTCTTCCTAAATAACTAGCATCAGTCTTTGATTGCGGATTGGATTCCTAAATTAGGGGAGAATCCATGATTCTCTATGTTAGGAAGACCAAAATAACAAAAACAAAAACGGAAAAAAAAAGAAAAAAAAGAAAAAAGAAAAATAGACAATAAAATTGAGAGAGGAGACGATTCCGAAAAGAGAAAAAAAAAACAAAAATTGAAAGCTAAAGAGAATACTTGAACAAAAAGACATAAATTAGACTTAGAAAATATAGATTGAGAGTTCCTAGCCAGGTATCATTCATTCGAGACTATTCTCGGGTTTGTTCGGATTAATTCGAGACGTGTATTCGAGGATATTAGAGCATTCACAGGATTCCAAGCATATTCTGACTTTTCAATCCGATTCCGGTCGTTAAACACGCTAGAACATCAACCAGGTAAACTCTGAGAGGCCTTAAACTCGTACTTGTTTCATTTGTGCAGTGATTTTTCTGTGTTTTCCTAATTTTTCAAAAACTGTCTGTCTGATTACAGCCATGTGGCTCTAACTAGAGCCGAGCGGCTGTAATCCTTTAGAACAGAGCTGAGCGGCTGTAACATTACAGCTGTACAGCTGTGTTCTTTAGGGCAGAAACCCGAAAAGCCTTAAATGGACCTAAAGCAGTTAGTTTTCCATTTTATTCATTTTGTTATGAATTATTTCGGTCCAATCACATCCATTACATTTTGAATTATGGTTTTCGGTTTTCCTAGAACATTGATGTGAGATTTTTGGTTTCTTTGATTCTAATTTTTGAAATTCGGGGTTGTTCGATCCAAGTTGGATCCACTGTCCAGGTTCAGCGGACCCCTAGGTTCTTCAAAGTGTCTAGAAATCATTGAAAATGATTAAAACAATGATTTTCAAAGCGAAGAAAACCAATTTCAGGTTTTGGATACTACAGACGCACGGCTGTAATTCTATAGCCGTACAGCTCTAACTGAGCCGTACATCTGTGGTTCCTAGGAGGAGGCAGAATCACAAGACGACTCTTATAGACATCGTCGTGTGATGCTGTCTTCAGAATCAAAACTGTTTTTGGCATGTTTACTGTTTTGGGCCTTAGATGGATGTTGAAATTAAGAAACCCCAATGAACGGAACACCGAGTTCCGGGATACCTGACCCACTAAATGGAGAAATTTGCATGTAATTGAGCCAAACCATTTTCGAAATTGTTTTCAAGCACAAAAACCTACAGGGCGTTTCTAAAATGGTTTTCCAGGTGTAAGCGCCAGAATTTTAGTTTTCAAAAAAAAAAAAAAAAATAGGAGAAGGGTTGTACGACTGTAGTTACAGTCGTGCGACTGTAATTTAAAAATTACAGTCGTATGACTGTAATGTCGGGGTAGGGGCAGCAGACCATACCCCGTGACATAAGAGAGAGGAGGGGAAATCTTGGGCAATAATTTCCCGGATTTCTAGTGATGGAGGCGGAGATTTGTTGAGATAAAAAGGAAAAAAGAAAGAAGATTTGGAGAGCTTGGGACTTTTGGGAAAAAAATTAGAGAAAGAAAGAAAAAAAAAACCAATTCAAGGCTTTCTTCTTCTCTTCTATTTTCTTTGATTCTCAGAGTTTAAACTTAAAGTCTATTAGAAACCCCTAGGTTGATAACTTGACTTCACAAACAAATCAAAACCTCAGACTTAAATCTTCAGAAACCATGACATTTTGGATTTTTGGACACAAAGCTCAAACCTTAACCCAACAGGAGAAAAAGAGCAAATTTGTGTGGATTGGAGCGATGCTAGGGGTCAATTCGACGTTGGATAAGCTTCTAAAAGGTAAGCACTCCTTTTCTCTTCTCTTTTCCACGCTTTCTGGGTGATTGGTGTGGTTTTGTGCCATTTTTGTTCTTTTTTCTGCGTTTCTGTTTCTGGAAATCAAGAATAGTCGTGCGACTGTTCTTGAGTATATGAACAGTCGTACGACTGTAGTTACAGTCGTACGAGTGATTTCCAGGTGTTTTCTTCCGGTTTATTTGAAATAAAATTTTAACGAAATTCTGACTCTGGGTTGCTTACAGTCGTACAACTGTAGTTACAGTCGCACGACTGTAACTTATTTTCGAGAATCAGAATTTCCGTTTTAATCCCCAAAAATTTCGAAAAATCCATAAAAATTCAGAAAACCCCAAAAATCATCAAAATGAATTTTGTTGTGTGCATTCATGACCCTAGATTCAATTTTCAGTAAAATTACATTTAGAACAATGCCACGACGGAGACCCAGTTTTCCCGAAAACCGACCCATCTCATATGTTAAAATTAATTAAACTGGAAAATTTTTTTTCAAAATGATTTTCCCACAAAAAACCAAAATACAGGGACGTTTCAAAATGTTTTCCAGGTCTAACCGGGCCGGCTAGCCGAGCCAACCCGGTTATCCCCTAAATGCATGCCCCCAATTCTTGATTTCCCAATTCTGTCTATTTGAGTCCTATTTGCGGCGTGTTATATATTGTGCTAACCCTCTGTTTTGCAGGTTTTAATATCTTTTATTTTTATTTTGGATGTAATTTAATATATTAATACGTGTATCCTAAGCGATTGTATTTTTAGATAAATCGTGTATTCTAGGCGCTTGTAAAAGTGAGGCTGAGAGTTTTCCATTTTTATTCGATTGGGTTGTATAATAGACCTCTATTATTCTTTTGTATATTTTGAATGTACGATTTTATTTCTCGCAATTTATTTCTTGCATTTTGCTTTAGCATCGGATAATTAAAATAGACTAATTAGAGTTAGAGAAAGATAATAAAGAAAGTTAAATATGGTAATATAAACTGTAATGTGAAAGCAAGCTAGAGGTCAAGTAAGTTATTTGTCCGTACCCTAAATCTCTGGATTAGGTACGGTAGCCTGTCCTCGGTAGGGAGCTGTACCGGAATTCCCGGATGAGCTGATCCGGGTGGCGACTCTGTCACTGATCTCGGGATTTAAGTTTCCAGGTCTTTAAGTTAAAAAAACGAGAAAATGTTTTCTACAAAAGGATTTCCAAATTAAATCAATAGTTTCCCCAACTCAACATAAACAAAACCCGTTTTCCACAAAATTCACAAATCTCAATCAATTTCATCTCATCTCTTTTTTCCTTTTCCCCAGTTCGCTTCGCCGCGTTCCGTTAAACATCGTCCGCTCACAGTGGCGACTCTGCTGGCGATAAACGTTTCTTAGAAATGTTTTTTCTTAAAAACTTAAGGAACTTAGGCAACTACCGAAATAAGACCTCGCTTGTAGTTACTTCACTAGTTCATATTGCCATATTTATTTGCATGTTACATATCATGACATTTTCTTCTTTACAACCCCTCAAATACACTGTTTTCCACCCTGGTTTACCCAAGAAGGTGGCCTACCTCTACCGCCAGGATTGGAGACACCCGACGGGGTAAACCACTTATAGCCCCGCATGACCTTACATCGTGTTCTACGGTGGGGAAGTGTTTATTTGCTATGGGAAAATGTACGACCCTTGGTTTTGACTTTGGCCCATATGTAATGGCTTAGCAATTTCCCTTAGGACTACCAAAACTTAACTTAAAAATGAACATTGAGGGTGCGCCTTTGGTATCCCCCGTTGATGCCAAAGAGACCCAACACCTAGCAAGAATTACGAGACCAATCAAAAGGAGAAATAAGGTTGGAAGGGAGCGCATATTTTGTGTGTGCTGACGTTTGTTCCATGTTGTTTTCTATTTTTTCTGACTTTTCACAAAGCATCAAACATGTATAGCTTTCATGTGCCATATTAACCCACATTTTTATGCAGCCATTTGCATTTTTATTTTCATGTGAAGTCATTAAATCATCCATTTGCCATTCATACTAACCCTTTCTTTTTCAGCTATAACATTATATTTATATGATTAGCATATTTTCACATAGCATACATAACATCATTGTGTATGTCATGCATCCTAACCACGTTTTTGTGTAGCCATTTGTATTTTGTGTGTCATAAGCATTCACGACATATCACCTAAATTAAATTAGGGGCATTCCAAGGACGCCCACCATGATCATATCATTCCATCATATATCGGGTATCCCAAAATACTCGTGTTTTGCCAATGCACCGGATTGCATTCGGCCATTCCACCAAATCATTTCATTCAATAGAGACCACAATGGTCCTTGGTATACTGCCGTGTGACAATCCACATGATGCATTTCATGACACCATGCTCATTTATCATAAACAACATATGACATCGTGATCCACATCGAGTTACTTCATGCCATTACTACATTATTCAAGGCGCTCCCCAAGTGCGGGCTTAGTATGCATGTAGGGGCATTCCATAACATCCTAAATCATGCAAGGTGTTCCCCAAACACCGAGATTTTGTCCGTGTCCCCGTCACACGCGACTCTCTTATAACATCATTTCATATCATATGCTCAAAAGTATCAAAACTCTGTCCATGGGCCGGTCCCATGTGACCATTTCATATAATCTCATAGACCTACAAAGCATCAAACTCTTTCTGTGTGTCGGCACGCACGTAACCATTTCATGAAATTCATTAGGTGCCCCAAAGGCGCCAAACCCCTGCTCGTGTGGCAGTCCACACGTGGAATTTTTGCATAGCATTGGGTGCACTTGGAATGTCCAAAATAAAAAAAAGAAATGAATAAAAAGTCACATTCATTATCATCCACATTCACGAAGCATCATCCAAGCATTATCATCCATACCATCCAACCATGCACTTGTTAGCCCTAATAGTCTTTATGTGCATTAAAGTAGAATAAACTGGGGCGTCCTAGAACCAGAGCCCATACTGCAAGAGCACGTGAGAGCGAAAGATCAGTCGAATCAAGCAGCGCGACATAGTCCAGGGAAGAAGTAGCAATGGTTAGTCAAACGCCAAACATTGCTAGTGTTCTGAAGGATTTCTTTGGATCCTAAGACTTCCGGGATATGCTAAAGGAAGAACTGAGGGCTGTTGTTAGGGAAAGTGGTGAAGCTGGTAATGGTGGAACCGAGAAAGAAAAAGAAGGGGAGACCTCTCAATAAGGGGCTGATGCTTCGGCCAGCATAGAAAAGCTACAGGAAATCAAGGCAGCTATGGAACACAAAATGAAGGCCAAGTACTCTAAGCTGGATGATATGCTAGCTGAGCTGAAAAACGGAGCCAACATCAGTTCGGGTTCCAAGCAGGGCGTCAATGTGGATGCCATGATAAACAAAGGCATCGAGACATTCCCTGTGGGGTTCCAAGTCCCCAAAATTCCTTCTTACAGAGGGCTCGGAACACCAGAAGCTCACATCAACCTCTATACCCCTATAATGCTAACTGCGGGTGCTACCAAATATTAGTTGGTCAACTTCTTTTCGGCAACGCTAGAAGAAGGAGCTTTGAACTGGTACAACTCCCTAACGGAGAAGGTACAGTCAGATTAGGGAACATTATCAAAGGCCTTCATCAAATATTATAGCTTCAACACAAAGATCCAAGTGAAGCTATATGACTTGGAAAGGATTAAGTAGAAGCTCAATGAACCCTTGGTTGAGTATTATCAAAGGTGGATGAACAAGATGAGCCTGTTGAAGAATTGCCCCGATGAAGAGGAGCAGATTTAGAAACTGATTGAGGGAAGTAGGGATGTTTACAGGACAACATGAAATTCCATGCCTTCAATGAACTCAGCGAGGTCTACAGCATGGCCATAAAGGTTGAGAGGGACGAGGAAGAAAAAGCGGCCAGTCAAAAGGGTGCAGAAGCTTCAAGCATGGTCTGGGGTATCGATCGACAACTGCCATCGGATCAAGCAATGGATCCGGTTTCAGCTTTATAAACAAAACTGACTAATCCCTAGAGGATAAGCCAACTAAAGTTGCTGTGGTGTCTCACCAACAAGGAGATCAAGCTGGAGATTCGTAAAATCAAGGCCTATCCTCATGGACCCTTTCTTTGGCAAAGATTTTTGTGAAATACAGGAATGGTGACCTCTTGAATTCTCTGAAGCCATTCGAGAAGCCGGCTGAGACAGACAAAGGCAAATTCTGCTCCTATCATGTGACAGTGGGGCACCACACGAATGACTGCAAGCAACTACTGAGGGCTATTCGTCAACTGATTGATGACAGGAAAATCGTGGAGCCACCCTTGAAGCCCAATGTCTAGAGCAATCCCTTACCCATCTTTGACTAGTCCAATCCAAGTGGGAGATGCAGCAGCAAAAGAAGACCCTCCACATGTGGAGGATGTTAATTATTTTGATGTATCTATTTTGTTCTTTTTCTTGTTTTGTGAACAATGCAGCCTACAAGGCATTTAATGTTATGTAATTTGATTTCAATCATTTGTATGATATTTTCATGGATGGAACACTGTGCATGCATACAAACATTCTCTTTAGCATACATGACACATCATTATGTGAAATGAGCCTAAGGACAGATGAGCACCTAAGATGATATCCGTCATGAAAGACCTCACGACTAATAAGAGAAAGAAAAGAAAAATTGCAAAGTACCTAAAAGCATGTGAAGACCTTCGCCTAGTCCTATGACGGCACGCATCGACAAAGGATTGCAAGATGCAGAATTACAAAGAATCCGAAGGACAACTCCAGCCAGGCGGAAGTTCAGAAAAAAAAGCAACAACAACAACAACAACACAGACAAAATAAGCATGGTTTCAAGTTCCAAAATAAGAATGCACATCTGTATCATATGATGTTTCGCACCATATCATCCCCGGTAATAGAATGCAAGTTCTGGGGCAACAGTGCAACTATTCCAGAATAAAAGAGAGAGGCATCATGCATCACCTCCGTACCACCTATAAGCCAGTAGGATAGTACAAACAGCTAACAAGCACATCAAAAAGCGCAGCCATCAACCCGCAGGATCAAAGCGGTCCTACCAAGAAAGACAGAGACCAAGTCGTCAACCCCTTCCAATCGGGACAGGCTCAGGTTTCCATGAAAAAAAAAGGAGTCCGATGGATTGAAAATCATGAAAGCAATCCATGCAAAAGTTATGACAGTGAGGTGAGCACCACCGACAGGAAAATCCACAGGGACCAGTTGATGGCAGTCGTGGGTTCGGTCGAGACGGATACCATACTCATCTTGTCTTAATTTCATTTCATATATAATGTGTATTATGCTAAAACATTATCAATGAATGAACGGATGAATGCCTCGCCCTGTTCATTTAAATATCCTAAGTTTGCTTGAAATTGAATTCACATCATGTATCATATATGGCTATAAGCTTGTAAGCTTCAGCAACAGCGAGGGAGCAACCAAGTCCTACAAGACTTTCCACGAACATCTCGTCATCAAAGGTACAGCAGAGCAAGTGGACATGGCGCCACCTCAATTAATCCCCAGTTATCGTTAACCTGCACTGAATTAGAAGTCTTCTTCTAATTCCACGACATCTTAAAAAAAAAAAGCTCGCTAAGGTGAAAACCGAAAAGGCGCCTTAGGCAAAAGTTAGAGCAGCTCGCTGAGTTGAAAACCCACTTTGGGCGGCTTAGGAAAAATTTAAAGCTTTTCCAAATCCATGAAGCCTATAGGAAAAGAAGGCAAAGCCTCTCCGTCGTTCTCCCAGCAAGAAAATTTCATTAATCCCCAAAAAGATCCTCTACATTGTCTCTCGATGGCATAGTTACCAAGAACAACATCACTTTCTCTCCAACAGTCATCATATTTCCTCATTAGCCATCATATATCCCTAGCAGGATCGCAAGAATTACATTGCACCCAAAATGTTGCTTCTCCAACTATGAACTATCAATCGCACAACATATCTTCCCCAGTAAGAACCTGGAATGTCAAGATCGAGCAAATGGCGCGACATGCATTTTCAAAAGTGCATTTGCATATGCATGCATTGAAATATATACATGCATTCGAAACATACGTGCATACATGTACATAAATATCACAATAAAACCAAGCGTAGGTATCCATCATTGTCACCGGACTATCCTGAACCAGGATCGCTCTCAAAGCAGAGATGGCACAATGCCGGGGTATCTATTGGGCCTTGAAACATGAGAAGCGTCAGCACAAACCCAAATCTCAACATATCAAGTCTCCAAGGGGCAGAATAATCAAGTCGTATTTATCCTTGATCGAAGGGGCAAAAATTTTTGCTTCCAAAATTATCAATCAAGGGATAAATACTCCTCATCGAGCCAAAATTATCATTCCTAAAGCTACCCCCTTTCTTCATTCAAGCCAGATTTCGAACCCTTGAACTCCATTATGTTCAAGCATGGTTACAAATCCTTGAGCCCCTTTTCTTCATTTAAGCTAGATTTTGAACCCTTGAACTCCATTACGTTCAAGCATGGTTGCAAATCCTTGAACCCCTATCTTCATTCAGGCCAAATTCCAAACCCTTGAACTCCACTACGTTCAAGCATGGTTACAAATCCTTGAACCCCTTATTTCATTCAAGTCAGATTTTAAACCCTTGAACTCCACTACGTTCAAGCATGGTTACAAATCCTTGAACCCCTTATTTCATTTAAGCCAGATTTCGAACCCTTGAACTCCATTACGTTCAAGCATAGTTTCAAATCCTTGAACCCCTATCTTTATTCAAGCCAGATTTCAAACCCTTGAACTCCATTACGTTCAAGCATGGTTACAAATCCTAAAACCCCTTATTTCATTTAAGCCAGATTTTGAACCCTTGAACTCCATTAAGTTCAAGTATGGTTGCAAATCCTTGAGCCCCTTTTCTTCATTCAAGCTAGATTTTGAACCCTTGAACTCCATTACGTTCAAGCATGGTTGCAAATCCTTGAACCCCTATCTTCATTCAAGCTAGATTTCAAACCCTTGAACTCCACTACGTTCAAGCATGGTTACAAATCCTTGAACCCCTTATTTTATTTAAGCCAGATTTCGAACCCTTGAACTCTATTACATTCCAGCATGGTTGCAAATCTTTGAACCCCTATCTTCATTCAAGCCAGATTTCAAACCCTTGAACTCCACTATGTTCAAGCATGGTTACAAATCCTTGAACCCCTTATTTCATTCAAGCTAGATTTCAAACCCTTGAACTCCACTACGTTCAAGCATGGTGACAAATCCTTGAACCTCTTATTTCATTTAAGCCAGATTTTGAACCCTTGAACTCCATTACGTTCAAGCATCGTTGCAAATCCTTGAACCCTTATCTTCATTCAAGCTAGATTTCAAACCCTTGAACTCCACTACGTTCAAGCATGGTTACAAATCCTTGAACCCCTTATTTCATTTCAGCCAGATTTTGAACCCTTGAACTCCATTACGTTCAAGCATGGTTGCAAATCGTTGAACCCCTATCTTCATTCAAGCCAGATTTTGAACCTTTGAACTCCATTACGTTCAAGCATGGTTGCAAATCCTTGAACCCCTATCTTCATTCAAGCCAGATTTCAAACCTTTGAACTCCACTACGTTCAAGCATGGTTACAAATCCTTAAACTCCTTATTTCATTTAAGCCAGATTTTGAACCCTTGAACTCCATTACGTTCAAGCATGGTTGCAAATCCTTGAACCCCTATCTTCATTCAAGCCAGATTTTGAACCCTTGAACTCCATTACGTTCAAGCATGGTTGCAAATCCTTGAACCCCTATCTTCATTCAAGCCAGATTTCGAACCCTTGAACTCCATTACGTTCAAGCATGGTTTCAAATCCTCAACCCTCTTATTCCATTATTTCGAGTCCATCCAATTCCAGTAAAATTTCAAATCCTTAAAATTTCTGCAAATTTTCCTTGGGTAACCTAGACCCGGTATCGGTTTAGTTCTACCTCAAACCCCTTATTTTATCCAAGCTAGATTTCGAATCCTTGGACTTCTTCAAGCATGATTCCCAATCCTTGATAAACACCTCTCCAAACTAGATTTCAAATCCTTGAACTTCTTCAAGCATGATTCCCAATCCTTGCAAACCTCCTCAAGTGTGGTTTTGAGTCCTTGAAACCTCTTCAAGCCTGATTCTTAATCCTTGAAAATTGCCCAAGCCAGATTTTGGATTCTTGAAGATCGATTCAAGCAAGATCTTAGATCATGGAAGCCAATTCAAATCTCCAGCATTGCCTCAGGTAACATAGACCCGGTATCGGCTTATTCCATCCAGTTAACTCAACGTGTCACCACAACAGTGAAGCTTCAGTAACTCAGTTACATGTTTTATTTCCTGTGTCCGTGGCGCTTTGATTCGCGCTCTCAAATTCATCACCGTAACTATTTCAGACCAAGATCGGGTGTTGAATTTGATCACGCGAGGGGCAGCTGTAAGTGCCGGAATTATACTTTTCAAAAAAAAAGGAGAAGGGTCGTACAACTGTAGTTACAGTCATGCGACTGTAATTTAAAAATTACAGTCGTACGACTGTAATGTCGGGGTAGGTGCAGCAGACCATACCCGTGACATAAGAGAGAAGAGGGGAAATCTTGGGCAATAATTGCCCGGATTTCTGGTGATGGAGGTGGAGATTTGTTGACATAAAAAGGAAGAAAGAAAGAAGATTTAGAGAGCTTGGGACTTTTGGGAAAAAAATTAGAGAAAGAAAGAAAAAAAAACCAATTCAATGCTTTCTTCTTCTCTTCTATTTTCTTTGATTCTCAGAGTTTAAACTTAAAATCTGTTAGAAACCCCTAGGTTGATAACTTGAATTCACAAACAAATCAAAACCTCAAACTTAAATCACCAGAAACCGTGACATTTTGGATTTTTGGACACAAAGCTCAAATCTTAACCCAAGAGGAGAAAAAGAGCAAATTTATATGGATTGGAGCGACGCCAGGGGTAAATTCGACATTGGATAAGCTTCTAAAAGATAAGCACTCCTTTTCCCTTCTCTTTTCCACGCTTTCTGGGTGATTGGTGTGGTTTTGTGCCATTTTTGTTCTTTTTTCTGCGTTTCTGTTTCTGGAAATCAAGAACAGTCGTGCGACTGTTCTTGAGTTTATGAACAGTCGTACGACTGTAGTTACAGTCGTACGAGTGTTCTTGATTTTCAGGCATTTTCTTTCAGTTTATTTCAAATTAAATTTTGGCGAAATTCTGACTCTTGGTTGCTTATAGTTGCACAACTGTAACTTATTTTCCAGAATCAGAATTTCCATTTTAATCCCTAAAAATTTCCAAAAATCCATAACAATTCAGAAAACCCCAAAAATCATCAAAATGAATTTTGTTGTGTGCATTCACGACCCTAGATTCTATTTTCAGTAAAATTGCATTTAGAACAATGCCACGACGGAGACCCAGTTCTCCCGAAAACCAACCCATCTCACATGTTAAAATTAATTAAACCGGAAAAATTGTTTTCAAAATGATTTTCCTACAAAAAACCAAAATATAGGAATGTTTCAAAATGTTTTCCAGGTTTAACCGGGCTGGCTAGCCGAGCCAACCCTGTTATCCCCTAAATGCATGCCCCCAATTCTTACTTTCCCAATTCTGTCTATTTGAGTACTATTTGCGGCGTGTTATATATTGTGCTAACCCTCTGTTTTGCAGGTTTTAATTTCTTTTATTTTTATTTTGGATGTAATTTAATAGATTAATACGTGTATCCTAGGCGATTATATTTTTAGATAAATCGTGTATTCTAGGCGCTTGTAAAAGTGAGGCTGAGAGTTTTCCATTTTTATTCGATTGGGTTGTATAATAGGCCTCTATTATTCTTTTGTATATTTTGAATGTATGATTTTATTTCTCACAATTTATTTCTTGCATTTTGCTTTAGCATCGAATAATTAAAATAGACTAATTGGAGTTAGAGAAAGATAATAAAGCAAGTTAAATATGGTAATATAAACTATAAAGTGAAAGCAAGTTAGAGGTCAAGTAAGTTATTTGCCCAAACCCTAAATCTCTGGATTAGGTACAGTAGCCTATCCTCGGTAGGGAGCTATACCAGAATTCCCGGATGAGCTGATCCGGGTGGCGACTCTGTCATTGATCTCGGGATTTAAGTTTCCAGGTCTTTAAGTTAAAAAAATGAGAAAATGTTTTCTACAAAAGGATTTCCAAATTAAATCAATAGTTTCCCCAATTTCCATAAAATTCACAAATCCCAATCAATATCATTTCTTCTTTTCCTTTTCCCCAGTTCGCTTCGCCGCGTTCCGTTTAAAGGTCGTCCGCTCAAACCAGGTCTAAGCGAGCAAGTTGCCTGGACTTCTCGGTTATCCCCTAAATGCATGATCCCATTTCCTGAAACCCCATTCTATCCTGTATGAGTCCTATGTGTGTTTGGGATATAATTGTGCTAACTCATTTCTTTTGCATTTTATTTCTCTTTTATTTTATTTTAGATGTATTTGATAGATTCTCGTGTATCCTAGGCGATTGTAATTTTTGTAGATGTTCTTGTATTCTAGTTTCTCTTTTTGGGATGTAATAAGTGGCCTTTATTTCTTTTTGGTGTGGTTTGGTTGTAATGGTTTATTTTTTTGCATTTTAATTTTATGTTATTTATTTATGTCATTTGAATGAGCATGTGCTAAATAATAAAAGATAAAATGGGTAGAGAATAAGTGAATATAATATGGTACCATAAACTTATAAATGAATGCAAGCTTGAGGTTGAATAGGTAAGTTGCCTGAACCCTAAATCTCTGGATTAGGTACAGTAGTTTACGCTCGGTAGGGAGCTGTACCGGAATTTCCCAGATGAGCTGATCTGGGTGGCGACTCTATCACTGATCTTGAAATTTAGGTTTCGAGGTCTTTAAGTTAATAAAACGGGATTTTCTAAAATGTAAAAACCGCTTTTCCAAAACTCACATTCAAAGAAAAGATTTTCAAAAGGATTTCCAAATAAATCAATGGCTTTCCTAAGAAAGATACAAACCCATTTTCAAAACAAACAAATATTCTAGTTCTTCTTCTTTTTCCCCAGTTCGTTTCACCGTGTTCCGCTCTTTTCACTTAAAAAGGTCTTCCACTCACAGTGGTGACTCTACTGGGGAATAAAAGGTTTCTTAAAGCATTTTTTTATAAAAACTTAAGGAACTTAGGTAACTACTGAAATATAACATCACTTGCAGTCATTCACTAGTTCATAGTACCATATTTTACTCACTCTTGTATAGCATGACATTTTCTTCTTCTTAACCCCTCAAACTCACTGATCAGCCTGGTTTATTATAGAAGGTGACCTACCTTTTCCGCCAGGATTGGAGGCACCCAAAGGGGTAAACCACTCATAGCACAGTGATGGAGCCTGAACGGACTCACAAACAAAGGCAGTGTACCTCGTCGTTCAAGTAATAAAATCTGGCCTAAAGTCCAGGTATCGATCCCACAAGGAATTTAAACCTCGATAATCACTAAATTACTAAGAGTCTTTACGTGTCTAAGCGGAACTAAATTTAAGTTTGATTATATTAACAACTATATTAGTCTACTCCTAGTTGATCTATCCCAGCTTACTTTGCCCTTGAATTTGGAATATCAATTGGCGGTTTTACCGACCTATGAAGACTGATGGGGATGGCTTAATTAATCAACTACAAAAGACGAAGTTAACTCAACAATTAACCCTCAATTATATTCCTCCAATTAAATCAACCTAGCGTATCTAGATCTTTTGGGTCCTTAGCCGGTTTTCCTTGTTTAGAGGCGGTCTAATTCTTAAAGCTCAGAAAATAGGGGCACGTATGTTCCACAGTGTCGTCAATACTAATGGTTGCCTAGGTGTCAATCTAGGTAATGCCACGAATATGAACTTAATAGATTAAGATCTTATGAGACTAGATTATCACTAAAGGGATTGCATAAAGAAAAGGAATCAAGATTGAAATTAACTTGCATTCAACTGTATTAATCAAGAAAGATGTAACAGATTCAATGTTTTCAACCAAACAAAATCGATTGCGGAATCAAAAGCTAGCTAAATCGAATTACAAAAGACAAAAAGAAAAACTTATGCCCTTCTTGATCCAATTAACCGGATGCCGACGGTGTGAAGATGCTTGGAGGTGTACCTCTATTAACGAACCCGAGCCGAAACTAAGAACGTTGCAAAAGGGGAAGGTTCAATGCAAAGCAATCTACCAATCGATGGTTCCAAAATTCAAAGAAAACAAAAAGGTCAAGCTAAACCCTAGCTACAAGTTTTTGCTCTGCCTCTACAAGTTGGGAAAAAGATCCCCTAAAACAAAGAAAATAACCTATTTATACGGCTAGGTTAAAACCACAGAAAAGGAAAGCTGAAATTAGGGCAACAGCAGATTTTCGGGCCTCGGCACGCCGTGCTGCCATTGTGGCACGCCGTGCTATGCAAAGTTGGGATCGGCACGCCACGCTGATTGGAATGGCACGCCGTCGTGCTGCTTCTCTGGAACTCTTGGCACGCTGGTTGGATTGGCACGCCGTGCTGCCATTGTGGCACGCCGTGCCATTCTGATTTTCAGCACTTCAAGCCCTTCCTTGCCACCGTTGCTCCAACTTCCGATCCGGGTCCTAATGCCTGTCCAAAACAAACACAAAGAGACATAACCGCACCACAACCACGGACCATAAAACACGAAAAACACGAGGAATACTAAAAATATAAGAAATCAAACCAAAACATAAAAATCACAAAATACGAAAAAAAAACAATCCAACATTCACATAAATGATTCTAAAAACTACCACTCAAACCACGAATTTGGCTAGAAGACAAGGTCGAAACCGACCTTATCAACCACCCCACACTTAAAGTCTTGCTTGTCCTCAAGCAAACAAAACATCTCCAACTCTCGAAAACAATGAAGCAAAATTAAAGATCAAATAATCGATTTTTACAAAATCACAAACCACAACCTCAATTTTATCCACAAGTCAAGCATACTCAATCAATAAGGCTGTCACAAAGAATTTAACATTTAACCCCAATCTCATACACACAAAGCAACTCAATTAACTATCAGAATATGATTTGCATCACTAAAATAGTACACTTCTAAGTCACTTCCCAATCAATCACATAGATAAAGATCAATAGGACTTTAGAATTCACACAATTTTCTTGGGGAGGAAAACAAAATTATCACGATGCATTGATCGATTCCATTTGATTTACTTTATAACTTTCGACCTTACTTGAGATGTCACTTAGCTTTTCCGAACAGATAACAAAGATGGAGCAAACACAATGCACCCGACTTACTCAACTAAGCACATTCAATCAAGCGGCTACTAGCACTATTCATAACTTCACCTTGTAAGTGAAGCCAGCGGAATAAATTTCCATTTTTCATTCTTGACTTTTTGTCAATGTTCATTAAGTACAGATAATTAGTTTCCCTTACCCCAAGGTTAATCAAAATAATACACACAATTTGCCTATTTCATCTCTTTACTCATGCTCAATCAAAAAGAAGCTTCTTAGAGAGTATATGTCTAAAAGCGATGCATCTCAACCCCAAAGTCTATATTATTCCAAAGGTGACAATCAAATGGGGCCTCATGTTGCATTCAATGTAAACATCCCTATTAACAAGCATACTTAACCTAGAAAGATGCAAAATAAGAGGTTATGTGGTTATGGTTTTTTTTTTTTTTTTTTTTTTTTTAAAGATTGAAATTATTGCTTATGAGGAGTTGGATCATTAAGTTGCAAGCGACAAACAAAAAAAAGAAAAAGAAATATTATCAAACCAAAAACAACCAGAAATAACTCCACACAAAACATGCAAAAACTAAGATAAGCATACAAAACAAACAACAAATAGTGCAATGTAAAAAGAAATAAAAGAGAGAGAGGGAAAATCCCTTAACCCACCCCACACTTAAATTGCACTTACTTCCAAAAGTGCAAAGGAAGAGAGAGCAAAATAAAGCGGGAAAGGAAAAGGGTTACCTCACATATCGGGGCCGGGAGGAGGCGGCGGCGGATACGGCCAACCTTGATCAGCACAAAAACGAGTGGCAAACGCCTCGATATTGGCCTTCCGCTGCCCAAGCATAACCTGATGGACGGTTAAGTTTTCCAGTTGTTCAACGATGCCATCTAACCGTCCTTCAACCCGCGCCATAAAATCCACGCCGACCGAGACATTTTCCGCATCCTCCTCGGCGGCCTCCGCTTCCTCATAAGCTTCCTCCTCATCGACCTCCATGGGAGCCTTTCCTTTACACGAACCGCCCGCGCTCGAGGTACCTGCAGCCGTCACATTCGGGGCACAAGACAAAATGCCCTTCGAAAGCTTCTTGGGAAGAATGCTATCGAGGTGCCTAGAACAAGTATTAGAATGAAAGAAATAGGCAATTAAAGTGACGATGTGCCCTAACCCTAGTTCAGACTTGGACCTATTGTGGTGAAGGTAAAGGGCCTCCATGACAAAAAATCCTAAGTGCACCTTAACATTATTGTGCACATGCCACAAGAGTAACAGCTCAAAGGCATTGACCCGATTACTTTCAGTTTTCCCAGAAAAATTAAAGCATACAAACTTATGCAACAGTTGCAAAATGGGGTCCTGGATTTGGGAAGTCTTGGCAAACCGGGGTTTGTATACCCCAGTGCCTATCAAAGGCCAAAATTGCTTGGCATCCATATCTTCGGGCCATGTATAACTAGTTCCTTCTATGCCTATGCAATCCCGAAGACCATCGATGTCTAGGGAGTGTGCAACCCCAAAAAGTCGGAAGGTGATGCTCCTAAGGCCTGAATTAGGGTCAGTCTTGAAACTCAATGTGGAGTAGAACTCTAGGTTCAACTCCCTAAAAACAGGTACGCTAGATTTTACAAACGAATACCAACCTATACTATGCAATTTAGCACATAAAGCATCAGACCGATCTAGCACACTCAAAAATCCCCAATCGAAGATTCGGTAGGGAGTGCTTTCAAGAGGGAACAAAGTTTTATAACGCTTACCTTCCTCGTCCGAGAGCAGAGGAAAAGGACACTTATACTTAGTTGAAAGGCTCGTCAAAGGAGCCATTTGCGGCTCGGAAGGAAGGTTGGCGCGTGGCTCCGATTCCGGCGACGGATCCAAAGGCGGACGGGAAGAACCATGTCTCTTAGCGGGTACAGACTTTCTCTTCATCCTACAATTGCACATCCATAAAAAAAAACAAAACAAAACAAAACTCAACAACAAAAGAAAGCAAAACCATAGACAACCCAAGTGCAGAAATTCAATTTACTAAAAGAAAACATAACAAAAGAAGGACCCTATTAAGCAAGTAACCAAGCAAAAATCAAAACGAGAAAAAGAAGAATAAAGTTTAGATTCATACCTTGGTGTAGGGAAAATGAAGCACAAGCAGAAATCTAGGTCAAAAGGGGAGTGGAGGAGAAGGGGAAAGGAGAGAAAAATTGAGAAGAGAAGAGGAATAAGAGGGAGAGAGAGAAAGTGAGGGAGAGGTTTAGAGAGAGAAATCGATGAGAGAGAGAGAGAGAGAGAGAGAAAAATCAGAGAGAGGAATCGAAGAAGAAGAAGAAGAAGAGGATGAATAGGGGCGTGAAGAAGAGAAGGGGGAAAAAGGAGGTTTAAATAGAGAGGCGCAGTTTTCGACCTAGGAATTCAAATTTTAAACGCTCGGCACGCCGTGCCAAGAATTCAGCACGGCGTGCTGAGCAGAGCAACGAAAACATACCTGGAAACAGAACGCCCGCACGCTGGCGTGCCGATTTGGCACGGCGTGCCGATGTGCTCTCCTCAACACCTCTTTGAAGCAGAATGACGGCACGCCGGCGTGCCGATTGGGCACGGCGTGCCGATTTCGCTTGCACGCGATTTTGAAACAGAAGCGCGGCACGATGGCGTGCCGCTTGAGCACGCCACGTGCTGACCAGATTGCACATTGGCACGGCGTGCTGAATTTCGGCACGGCGTGCTGCACTGAATATTGCCAATCCTTGCCTTGTTCCACACTTTGATCATGACTTTTGGCTAACTTGCTTAATACCCTATTCCTACACATAAAAACACACAAAAACATAATAATACAAACACAATTAATGTACAAGTGAGGCACACGTACCTCATTGCTACGTTTATAGTCGGAATAGCTCGACTTTCTCGCTTCTCTTGTGTTCATGGGTCTCTCAAGAGCATCACTTGCCTTTGCTCTTGTGCCCCCGTGAAATATTTCTTGAGGCGATGACCATTTACCTTTTGGATGCCCTCCGGAGTAAGTATCTCAATCATGCCCGAAGGGTAGACTTTGTGAATGGTAAACGGTCCTGTCCAACGACTCTTCAATTTTCCGGGAAAAAAACTCAACCTTGAGTTGTACAAGAGTACCGCTTCTCCCTCCTCGAAGCTCTTTTCCTGGATCCTTTGATCGTGCCACCTCTTGGTCTTTTCTTTATAAATTTTGGCGTTCTCGTAGGCCGAGAGGCATAATTCTTCAAGTTCGAAGAGTTGACGAAGCCGGAGCTCTCCCGCTGCTTTCATATCAAAGTTTAAGAATTTTAAGGCCCAAAACGCCTTGTGCTCTAGCTCAACGGGAAGATGGCATGCTTTTCCAAACACAAGACGGTATGGTGACATTCCTATTGGTGTTTTGAATGCCGTCCGGTAAGCCCAAAGTGCATCGTTAAGCTTTAAACTCCAATCTTTCCTCGACATGCTGACCGTCTTTTCAAGGATTCTTTTCAGTTCCCTATTCGACACTTCCACTTGTCCGCTCGTTTGAGGGTGGTAAGGTGTGGCTACTTTGTGGGTAACGCCATATTTCTGCAAAAGGGAATCAAACTGCTTGTTACAAAAATGGGAGCCCCCATCACTAATGATAGCTCTAGGGGTCCCGAAACGAGTCAATATATTGCTTTTTAAGAACTTGATTACCACTTTTGCATCGTTCGTAGGCAATGCTACTGCTTCTACCCATTTTGACACGTATTCGACCGCCACCAAAATGAACTGATTCCCATTAGAGTTTGGGAATGGTCCCATGAAATCGATCCCCCATACGTCGAAGAGCTCACACACTAGAATTCCTTGTTGGAGCATCTCATTTTTTTGTGAAATATTTCCGGTCCTTTGGCACGCATCACAAGCTCGAACATAAGCCTCCACATCACTTCTCATTGTTGGCCAAAAGAATCCACAAGACAGAATTTTCCCCATGGTTCTATCCGGTCCAAAATGTCCTCCCGCCTCTCTATCATGGCACATTCGGATGATTGAGGTAACTTCCTCAAAAGGTACACATCTTCGAATAATACCATCTGCACATGACTTAAACAAGAAAGGATCATCCCAAAAGTAATTTTTAGCATCATGAAAAAATTTTACCTTTTGGTTTCGTGTGAGATCAGGCGGAATGATGTTACCAACTTTATAGTTTGCAATATCGGCAAACCATGGTATGGAAGTAACCGCAAGAAGTTGTTCATCCGGGAATGCATCTTGGATCTCCGGTTCTTGCTTAATTTCACCTTCTTGCGGCAGCCTTGACAAGTGATCTGCTACCACATTTTCTACTCCCTTCTTATCTCGGATTTCGATGTCGAACTCTTGCAGCAGTAAGATCCATCTTATAAGACGAGGTTTTGCATCCTGTTTAGACATCAAATACTTGAGGGCAGCATGGTCAGTAAACACGATTACTTTTGACAAAACCAAATAGGACCGGAATTTATCAAAGGCAAACACAATAGCTAGTAATTCCTTCTCCGTTACAGAATAGTTCATTTGAGCATCATTCAACGTTCTACTAGCATAATAAATTGGGCGGAGGATTTTATCCACCCGCTGACCTAAGCATGCACCTACTGCACCATCGGATGCATCACACATAAGTTCGAAGGGAAGAGTCCAATTAGGGCCGATCATTATAGGTGCTTCAATCAATTTCTGTTTTAG
This sequence comes from Euphorbia tirucalli, assembly GCA_039660915.1. Classification (NCBI taxonomy): domain Eukaryota; kingdom Viridiplantae; phylum Streptophyta; class Magnoliopsida; order Malpighiales; family Euphorbiaceae; genus Euphorbia; species Euphorbia tirucalli. Next base: position 29,719,923 of record CM077639.1, on the reverse strand, counting down.
CAATTCAAAAGCATGCAAACATTTATCAGAGAATTCAAAAGAAACATCTTTTTGGAGTAACTCGGTTAGTGGTTTGGAGATTTTAGAAAAATCTTTTATAAATCTCCTATAAAATCCGGCATGGCCGAGAAAACTCCTCACAAGCTTAATTGAACTAGGGGGAGGTAACTTTGCAATAACCTCAATTTTGGCCGGGTCGACCTTAATCCCTTCCCCCGAGATCTTGTGGCCAAGCACAATACATTCCCTTACCATAAATTGGCACTTTTCCCAACTAAGGGCCAAGTTCGTGTCCTCGCACCGCTGCAAAACCTTATCCAAATTTTCAAGACAAGTAGAGAAATTAGATCCATACACAGAAAAATCATCCATAAATACCTCCATGAAATCCTCAACCATGTCGGTAAATATGGCAAGCATACACCTTTGGAACGTGGCTGGTGCATTACATAAGCCAAATGGCATCCGTCTATATGCAAATGTCCCGAATGGGCATGTAAATGTGGTTTTCTCTTGGTCAAGAGGATCCACAGGGATTTGCATATACCCGGACAAGCCATCTAACGTACAAAAAAAATCGTGACCCGCCATACGTTCCAAAATTTGGTCCAAAAACGGTAAAGGAAAATGGTCTTTCCGGGTGGCGTTGTTTAGTTTCCTATAATCAATGCACATACGCCAACCGGTGACCGTTCTAGATGGAATTAAATTACCTTTTTCATTCTTAATTACCGTCATACCGCCTTTCTTAGGCACACATTGGACTGGACTTACCCATTGACTGTCCGAGATTGGGAAAATTATGCCTGCATCGAGGAGTTTGATCACTTCTGCTTTAACAACCTCTTTCATGTTTGGGTTCAAGCGTCTTTGAGGTTGTACGCAGGGTTTTACCACCTCTTCAAGGAATATCCGGTGGGTGCAAAAAGCTGGGTTAATTCCTTTAATGTCATGGATCGTCCATCCAAAAGCTCCCTTATGCTTCCGTAACACCTCGATAAGTTTTTCTTCTTGCTCAACTGTCAATGAAGAAGAAATAACAACCGGTAAGTCATTGGGAGGATGTAAGAAAGCATATTTTAAATTCATGGGTAGAGTTTTGAGTTCCAAAGTAGGAGGCTTTTCTAGTGATGACTTTGGTGCTGGTTTGATCTCTCTTTCTAGCCTCTCAAACCTTTGTACCCATGCACAATGTTCTTCTTCTTTTGAGGCAGACGCCTCATCTTGTTCCACCTCCAAGTTCAGACCTTCATCTAAAGGGTTCTCTAATTCACTGTAGAAAGTCTCACTCACACATTCATCAACCGGAGAGATAGAGGAAATAGCATAACAATTTTCATTATTCAGCGGATATTTCATTGAATTATAAACATTAAAGGTTACCTCCTCATCTTGCAACCGTAGAATAAGTTTACCTTCTTGCACATCGATCAAGGTCCTACCGGTTGCAAGGAATGGTCTCCCGAGCAAGATTGGGACTACCGTGTCCTCCTCCATGTCTAGTACCACAAAATCCGCTGGAAAAATGAACTTGTCTACCTTGACTAACACGTCCTCTATTACACCTTGTGGCCTTGCTATAGATCGATCCGCTAATTGGAGTGTCATGTTTGTAGGTTTTGGATCCCCCAAACCAAGCTTCCTAAACATTGAAAGTGGCATCAAGTTGATGCTTGCTCCCAGATCACATAAGGCATTTGCAATTTTAAGATTCCCAATTTGACATGGAATCGTGAAGCTGCCTCGATCCTTTAGTTTAGGTGGAAGTCTGTTGCTTACAATCGCGGAACACTCTTCTGTTAGGGCCACTACTTCGTCATTCCCTAATCTCCTTTTTCCTGCAATTAGCTCCTTGAAAAATTTAGCATAGGTGGGCATCTCTTGAAGAGCTTCCACCAAAGGGATATTAAGTTCAAGCTTTTTAAAGATGTCAAGGAACTTAGAGTATTTCTGATCCAATTTGTCCTTTCTCTCCTTCCTTGGATAAGGAAGTTTAGGAATGTAAGGACTAATAGGAACAGAAATATCTTCCTTTTGAGCATTAGAAGAAGTAGAGATGTTTTCGGGTTTAGAATGACTTACTTCTTCCGATTGATTACTTACTCTCATGGGTTGATCAACCCTTGGTTCTTCCGTTTGCCTCCCACTCCTTAGAGTAATTGCTTGGGCCGTCTCCCTTGGGTTTTGTCTTGGGTTCGGTTCCGTTGTACTAGGAAGGCTTCCTTGAGGCCGTTCTTGCAAGCTTCTAGCTATTTGAGCCAACTGGTTGGTGAGGTCCCTGTTCAAAGCTTCACTATTGGCCAAACGAGCTTCGTTAGTAGCCAGACGAGTTGATATGTCCTTAAGAAGGCTTAATACTGACTCATCTTGTTTAACATTATGAGCATTACTATTTTGACCAAATTGAGATTGAGGAGCCCTACCAAGCTCTTGATTACGAAAGTCTTGCAAAAAGTCATTAGAAGGCTTCAACACATTTTGATTGTTACCATAGGATAGATTCGGATGTTGAAATCTTCTTTGAAAGTTGTTATTATTTTGGAAAGCATTTTGAAGGGGTGGTTGATTATACCTTTGGTTACCTCCAACATAGCTTACCTCTTGGGCTGATGGATTGCCCATTCCACATTCTTGACCGGGATGGTCCCCTCCATAAGACACACACAGCACAGGTTGGTGTGTTGGGTTCAAACTCAGATGTGCCATCATAAGATCAACCTTCTTATTCAATTCTTCCACTGCTGTATCACGGTGTCCCATTTCTACAGCATGGACATCTCTTCGCGTTGGCACTTCTTGTTGCCACAAGGGGCTTTTCCTAGCTAGTTCCTCAATAAGTTCTTCCGCTTGCGTTGCGGTTTTATTGAAAATATCCCCGCCTGCAGATGAGTCAATGATAGCACGGTGAGAAGGCGAAATCCCATGATAGAAAATACTTACTTGAGTGCACTTAGGAAGGTCATGGTGTGGGCAGTTTCTGAGTAGCCTTTGAAAGCGCCTCCATGCCTCCATCATGGATTCTGAACCAAATTGCCGGAAGGCTGTGATCTCATTCTTCAATTGGACTGTTTTAGATGGAGGAAAGTAATAAGCCAAAAATTCTTCCTCAAGCTGGTCCCATGACGTTACGGATCCCGCTCGAAGGGACTTGTACCATTCAACAGCTCCTCCGATTAAAGAAAATGGAAATAACTTCAATCGGATCACGTCTTGGGGAACTCCATTGAGTCTTACAGTATCAGCCACCATTAGGAATCGATCAAGATGATCGTTCGGGTTTTCATTGCTAGCTCCACTAAATTGGCCGTTACTTTGCACCATTTGGATCATGTTCGTCTTGAGCTCGAAGTTGTTAGCAGTGATTGGTGGTAGAATAACACCAGCCCGGTTTCTAGGACGATGGGGTGCCATCATATCCGCCATAATTCTATCATCTCCCGCGCCTTCCAACTGACGTTCTTGGCGGAGACGTTCCTGCTCCCGAACTTCAGCCTCAATCCTCGCCCTCATCTCGGCTTCGATTTCATTCCTCATTTGTCGCCTTTGTTCCTCGTCCATGGCTGCGGTTACTACTCTTTGGGATCTTCGAATATTCCTACACGTACGGTCAATTTCAGTATCCAAAGGTAATAATTCAGAACTTTGAGATCGAGTTTGCATAAGCTAGGAAACACTCACAAAAAAAAAAAGAAAATAAATTTTATACACAAATAATAAAATCAAAAACAGAATATGAGCAGTATTAACAATGCTTAGATCAGAAAATAATCCTTTTATCTAATGTTATCGAAACAAGTTAAAATTCCCCGGCAACGGCGCCAAAAACTTGATGGAGCCTGAACGGACTCACAAACAAAGGCAGTGTACCTCGTCGTTCAAGTAATAAAATCTGGCCTAAAGTCCAGGTATCGATCCCACAAGGAATTTAAACCTCGATAATCACTAAATTACTAAGAGTCTTTACGTGTCTAAGCGGAACTAAATTTAAGTTTGATTATATTAACAACTATATTAGTCTACTCCTAGTTGATCTATCCCAGCTTACTTTGCCCTTGAATTTGGAATATCAATTGGCGGTTTTACCGACCTATGAAGACTGATGGGGATGGCTTAATTAATCAACTACAAAAGACGAAGTTAACTCAACAATTAACCCTCAATTATATTCCTCCAATTAAATCAACCTAGCGTATCTAGATCTTTTGGGTCCTTAGCCGGTTTTCCTTGTTTAGAGGCGGTCTAATTCTTAAAGCTCAGAAAATAGGGGCACGTATGTTCCACAGTGTCGTCAATACTAATGGTTGCCTAGGTGTCAATCTAGGTAATGCCACGAATATGAACTTAATAGATTAAGATCTTATGAGACTAGATTATCACTAAAGGGATTGCATAAAGAAAAGGAATAAAGATTGAAATTAACTTGCATTCAACTGTATTAATCAAGAAAGATGTAACAGATTCAATGTTTTCAACCAAACAAAATCGATTGCGGAATCAAAAGCTAGCTAAATCGAATTACAAAAGACAAAAAGAAAAACTTATGCCCTTCTTGATCCAATTAACCGGATGCCGACGGTGTGAAGATGCTTGGAGGTGTACCTCTATTAACGAACCCGAGCCGAAACTAAGAACGTTGCAAAAGGGGAAGGTTCAATGCAAAGCAATCTACCAATCGATGGTTCCAAAATTCAAAGAAAACAAAAAGGTCAAGCTAAACCCTAGCTACAAGTTTTTGCTCTGCCTCTACAAGTTGGGAAAAAGATCCCCTAAAACAAAGAAAATAACCTATTTATACGGCTAGGTTAAAACCACAGAAAAGGAAAGCTGAAATTAGGGCAACAGCAGATTTTCGGGCCTCGGCACGCCGTGCTGCCATTGTGGCACGCCGTGCTATGCAAAGTTGGGATCGGCACGCCACGCTGATTGGAATGGCACGCCGTCGTGCTGCTTCTCTGGAACTCTTGGCACGCTGGTTGGATTGGCACGCCGTGCTGCCATTGTGGCACGCCGTGCCATTCTGATTTTCAGCACTTCAAGCCCTTCCTTGCCACCGTTGCTCCAACTTCCGATCCGGGTCCTAATGCCTGTCCAAAACAAACACAAAGAGACATAACCGCACCACAACCACGGACCATAAAACACGAAAAACACGAGGAATACTAAAAATATAAGAAATCAAACCAAAACATAAAAATCACAAAATACGAAAAAAAAACAATCCAACATTCACATAAATGATTCTAAAAACTACCACTCAAACCACGAATTTGGCTAGAAGACAAGGTCGAAACCGACCTTATCACACAGCATGAACCTCTCATGTTCTATGTGGAGGAGTGTATATTCACTATGGGGACCTGTACGACCTTTGGTTTGACTTTGGCCCACATGTAATGACCTAGTAATTTCCCTTTAGGATTACCAAAACATAAACATGAAATTGGACATTGAGAGTACGCCTTTGGTGTCCCTGGTTGATACCAAAGAGACCCAACACCTAGGAAGAATGCAGATCAATTGAAAGGAGGAATAAGGTTGGAAGGGTGAGCATATTGTTGCATGTGCTAATGTTTGTTCTATAGTGGTTTTGTTTTGAACTTTACATGAAACATCAAGCACGCATAATCATTCATGTGCCATTCTAACCACATCTTTGTACAGCCATTTCTTAGACATAAGTATATGTGTGACATTGATGCTAACCACATCTTCGTTCAGCCATGACATTTTAAATTATGTGCCATATACATCTTGTGTGTTGACATTTCCATAAAGCATACACGACATCATCCTGTATGTCATGCATCCTAACCACATCTTCACACAGCCACTTGCATTTCATATCATCTCATCTCATTCTATTTAATAAAGGATGTTCTGAGAATGCCCATCACGGTCATTTCATTTCATATCATATCGGGTGTCCCAAAACTACCCATGTTCTGCCCATGCACCGGATTGTACTTGGCCATTCCACTATACCATGTCATTCATTAAAGGACCATAATGGTCTTAGGTCTATATTCGTGTGGCAGATCACACGATAACATTACATGACATCATGCCATTCATCATTGGTGTCACGGTGATGCCAAAGCCTTGCTTGTGTGTCACGATCCACATTGAATTTTTCATGGCATTGTTGAATCATTTGAGGTACTCCACCAGTACCATATTATTACACATATAAGGGCATTTCATGACATTACCAAATCATACAAGGCATTCCATGAACGCTGAACCACTGTCCGTGTCTATATTCACACGTGACTTTTTTGTAACATCATTTCATATTGGATGCCCTAAAAGCGTCAAAACTTTGTCCATGGAACGGCCCCCATATGACCATTTCATATCACTTCATTAACCTACAAAGCATCAAAACTCTATCCATGTGTCGGCACACACACGACCATTTCATGACATTCACTAGGTGCCCCAAAGGCGCCAAACCTATGTCCGTGTGATGGCTCACACACGACCTTTTTGCATTGTCTTTTGCATGGCATTGGGTATTCTTAGAACATCTAAAGTAAAAAAAAGAGAATGAAAACATAAAGATCATCCTCATCATCATTCTCATCCATTAGACATCATTCGACCATGATCATTTCACGACCATACCATACACGTCACTTAGTGTGTCATGTCTAGACTCACGACATCCATCCATTGTTCTAACCCTATGTTGAACGTGTAGTTTGGGGTCAAGTTTCGAAGTGATTAGTACGTGTTGAACCGAAGTCTAATCAGTTAGCTCAGTCAGTTTAGCCAAAATCAGTCACCATGGAAAAGATCAGGGACGGTTCAGGGTCAGAATCAGAGCGGGAATTCGGAGGACAGTTACCTTCTTTACCAGTTGACATTCAGTTTGTGTTGGAAGAAGTAAACAGAACAGATATGGCTCAAGACGGATCTGGGGGAGGAATGCCTTTCGATATGAATGCCTTTGTAGATGCCTTGTTGAACTCTAATCGGTTCAAGGCTACTTTGAGAGAGCAAATACAAGCTGTAATGACCACCAATGTAGGTTAGACCATTCAATTAGCCTAGGCTCTGGTTGAGAATGAGGGAAATATTGTTCAGGTGGTCCCTAGCTCGGGAAGAAGTGTTCCAGGAAGTAGTAGAGAAGTTCTTCCTCACCGAGAAGTCGATCGTCACTCTGAGCAGTAGGAAGCTTTTGAGAGACTAGGGAAGATTCGATCGAGATGGCTGTAGAAAAGTGTCTCAAGGAGAAATTCTCTTACTTAGAGGCTTTGCTGCCAAAACTGAAAGAGTTTATGCATAAAAATCCCATCAAGTGTGCTGACTCAGCTACTCTGATGGCAGAAAAGGGAGAACCATTACTAGTAGGCTTTCAAATACCATATTTACCCCTGTACACTAGGGAAGGTCCACCGGAGGCTCACTTGGACAACTATGTGAGGATTATGTCTAGTTTGGGAATCGAGAAAACCCATCTGTTAAACCTATTCCCGACCACTCTAAGGGATGCTGTTGCTAAATGGTATTTGAAAATGCCAATTCATACCCGCTCCATATGGGAAGATTTATTTGAGGCATTTGTCAAGCAGTATGCCTATAACGCTTAGGTGAAAACTACTCTGGAAGACCTAGAAAGGATTCGCCAAAAAACCAATGAATCTTTCTCGGCATACTACAAGAGGTGGATGGATGTTCAGGTGCTAGTGGATGGGGTTCCGAAGTTGGAATCTCTCGTTGTGAAGCTGGTCGACTGTAGCTTGCCCCTTTATAAGGAAAAAATGAAGCTGAAGAGGTTCCACTCTTTCAACAACATTGTCGAGTTTGCCAAACGTATCGAGAGATATGAGGAGGAAGACCAACGGGATAAGCATAATTCGAATACTTTTTGATGTAGTCGGGGGTATTCATAGGGGTATAAGAGTGGAAGTTCTATGACAACACCTGCTGGGTCCAGTTCAAAACTGGCTCAAACTCTAGTATCAGATCAAGCAACAAAAGTGGATGTGGCTGTAGTGAATCAGGGTAGGCAGACGGTGGTTCCTTAGAGGATCACCAACTTGTGGGCAGAATCTTTGGTTCGTATCTTCACCAAATGTACGAAGGCATGACTATTGCAAAATTTAAAGCCCTATTCATCCCCAGCTGAGGCAGAAAAGGACAACTTCTATGCCTTTCACTTAACGCCAGGTCCCCGCACCAACAATTGCACTCAGTAAATAAAGCCATTCTTCAGTTGATTACTGAGGTGAAGATTATGGAACTACCCTTAAAGCTGAGCATTCAGAGTAATCCCTTGCCCAACTTTGGGTAATCTGGGTATGTAAGCTATTGAGAAGGATGATGCTGCAGCAATAGAAGACGCTCCGCATATGGAGGATGATAAGTATTTTGATCTATTTGTATTTTATATTTTATGAACATGAGGCATTTAATGCAATGCAAATATTGATTTCGATTACTTGTGTGATATTTTTTTCGGATGGAACTGTGCATACATACAAACATTCATTTAATGTCTCTAGCATACATAATGCATCATTGCATGAAATGAATCTAAGGATAGATGATGATCCAAAAATGATATCCGTCTCGAAGAACCTCACGCCTGATGAGAGAAAATAAATTGCAAAAGTACCACAAAAGCACGTGAAAGCCTTTGCCTGGCTGCCCGATGTCATGCGAGGATTGACGGAGAAATTACTGAACACCAGATTCCAAGAGATCCGAAAGGAGATATTGGTCAAGCAGAAACTCTGTAGACTCAGACTAAAAAAAATGTCCAAGTTTAGAAAGAAGAATGTGTTTTTATGGTATGAAATTCTGCATCACGTAGTGGTCAATAATGGAGCACAATATTTAAGGGGAAACAACATAGTTGTTCTAAGAATAAAGGAATGGAGCATCATACATCATCTTCGTATCACCCACAAGCCAACGGGGAGGTAGAAGTGGCCAATAAGTCTATCAAAAGGATTCTGTCAAGAATGGCAGATACTTACAAAGATTGGGTCGACATGTTACCATTTGTCTTGTGGGGATACAGGACTAGCATCAGAACACCTACCGAAGAAACACCATACTCGTCAGTCTGTGGGGAGGAAGTGGTTCTAACAGTGTAAATAAAGGCCAAGTCGTCAATCCTATCTGTCAAGACAAGCTCAGGCGCTGTTATGTCTAAAAAAAAAAGAGTCCGATGGATCGAAAACTGAAAAGGAAGTCCATGCAAAAATTAGGATAGTACGATGGATCGAAAACCAAAAAGGTGATCCATGCAAAAGTTAGGACAGTGAGGTGAGCACCATCAGCAGGAAAATCTGCAAAGACCGATTGGTGGCAGTCATGGATTCAGTTAAATACCATTACTGATTTTGTTCTTTGCTTCATTTCATCTTTGATGTGCATTGTGCTAAAGCGTTATTAATGAATGAAGTCTTTGTTCCCTTTGTTTAAATGTCCCGAGTTTACTTGAAATTGTATTCATATAATGCATATTTGGCTCTATACATATTCTGTTTGCATGCATCTCACTTCAAAAAAAAAAAAAAAAATCTGATAGGCTGAAAACCGAAAGGCGGTCTATGCAAAAGTTAGGATACAAATAAAAGTATGTTGAGTCGAAAACTCAAAAGGGTGGTTCAGGTAAAAGTTAAGACGGTCGGATAGGCTGAAAACCCATAAGGGTAGTCTATGTAAAAATAAGGACATAAAAAAAAAAGGAAAGGCCAATCAGCAGCAGTCCTAGATGATCCAGACACCCTACAACCCGAGATATCTCAAAGTCAGTGCCTTACGCTCACGCCTCGTAGGGCAGGTCACCAAATCAACCAACCAAGCTCTGTAATGGTAATCCATCTCCACTGGAGCTGTACTATCATACCTCAGAATCTCAGAGCGAACAGGTCTCATCCACTGCTACTGCACATGTCTGGGCCACCGCGGTGTGAACTCTCCAGACTCAGTCGCTGACAGAGAACGGGGCACTCCCTCCGCCTGCCAATACTATCTGCATAACCATGCAGGAGAGTAAAATGTCACCCGGGTCAACCCGAGCAGCTGTGCACCTCTTGCCCAAGTCTTGATGGTCATATGCAAAATGTCCCACCAGGGGCAGACCCAACGAATGGGTGCATCTATCCTCTCCCTCAACCTGGTAGACCACTCCTCTGCAAAGCGGGTAGCAAAATCTGTGATCTTGATGCATCGGGCCCAATAGTGCTTAGGAGCATACCTTGGATAAGGTGGAGGAACACTCAAGAGACTCATATTCTCTAATAACCAGATCTGTATGATAGTCAGCCGATTAGAAGGGTAGTGAAACAATCAGATTGAGAGAGTATGGAGTAGAAGTATACCTAAAGTAGAAAGAGGCACCCTTTAGTCTCAATAGGGCAACCAGAATGAACAGAATCAAAGTAAATCAGGCTCTCAGCTAAGATAACCCCTATGGGTGAAGCACCATTAGCCATCTGAGCCATTACTGAGGCCAACCGGAAGCTGCAAGTCCTATTGCTGGACTCACAAAGATAAGTAGACATCAGCAGCCGATCCTGTTGGGATTTTTCACCAGAAATTAACTAATAAAAGGGGAAGAATATGTTAATTTCCTCAAATCCATGCCCAGGAGCTAATGATGTGGAAATCAAAAACCAAAATCAATAAGAGGAAAGTTAGATTCTCACCAGTATATCTCTTAAAGAGATGGCTGTAGAAATCAAACTAGACTTCCTCCACCGTCACATACATGAACGGCTATGGAACTTAAACCCGTGCTAGCAGAATGGAAGCTTAAGAAGAGAGAGAGGAGATAAAAGTGGTAATTTCTTTCTTACCAAAAGAAAAAAGATTATAAGCTTAAAACGAGGCCAAATCCAATTTTGCTACCTCTTCCCCTTTTAGTCAAAAGAATAACTCATCATCCTTATCAAAAAGGATGACTCACCATTCTAACCATAATTTCGGTCCAACCATCTCATTCTATGTGGGCTTTTATTTTTTTTTAAGCCCAAATCCATTTTAACTCATTTGTCTGATTTAATATCAAATGTAACTTTAATTCAACATATATGCTTATATATTATATTATATAATATATAACATACATTTAAATTAAAATTAATTTGACCTATTAATTAAATCGAGGAATTAATTTAGACATTCATAAAATGAAATACATGTAAACCTATACATGTACAATATTTCCATATAGGAAATAATCTCATTAATTAATTCATTGAATTAATTATGAGAAAGCCTAAATAAATATTAATTATATTATTTTGATCAATCCAATTGATCTATATAATATAATTAATAAACCTCTCTCTCTTCAGCGTGTATACTCCAAGTACACATTAAATCCTTTTAGTTTAAGTTCAGACATTCCATGTGTATGATCCTGTGGGCCCGTCTTTTTGTTGGCAGTGGGCTTATGGCCCACAGATTGCTGGCGGGCTTTAGCAAGCCACTACATCCCCCAATTAAGATGAAGATAGCAGTCCAACTGGAACTGTAACCCTGTAGTTTAAACTTGTATATCCCATGTCATTGATATCTGTGTCCAACATAAAGGCATGGATTGATCACCCTCTTTTGTGTCCGGACATTTACTTGATCCTGAATGAATCGATGCTCACAAACAAGTTCTAACTTGTTTGGGTGTGGCCATACTCTTATCAGTTGCATTCATCAAGAGGCTAGTGATATCTTCTCAGTGGGCTACTGAGTGACATTCCCTTCTGCATATCCATAGCATTGCCATGTTCACTGATATACCCGAACGTACCCATACTTGGCATGCTATTACAGGCCCGTTAAACGTACACCTAAGTATGCCACTTCACATGCAGCACTATCATATGGTCAGGTCAAAGGATCCATACAATTACTACATGAGAATCACTTGTGATACTATGCCATGTGGATTTCTCGTTTAGTGGATCTATCCAGCACCATGTCCCTTTGCATGTACTTATTAACTTGGTTGACATCCCATGTTCAATGGCTGGTAAGACACTACCATTCAACCAGGTTAATGATAGTCTTTAGTTCCATTCATTCCCATGATTGGTACAGACCACAGATGACTTTATGGTCATATCATTTTCCCTATCCATGGTCTTACTGCCAAGTGCATGACACTTGTCAACATGGATATGGATATGTCTATTGGATACTATATTTAATGACACAAGTTGTATAATACATAAAACTCACATCAAAGTACAAATGTATGATACAAATACAAGGACCAATACCTCGGGACTAAGGCATATCCAACAGACTCATCAGAGGGGCCCAACCAGGGGCCGAAGAGGGTAAGGTGGAGCATAGATCCATGATAGCAGATAGGCTGAGACTCATAGGGCCAGCCCCACCAGAGAGCAAACAGCCTAAGCATGCTATGTCCAGTGCAAACAATCTCTGAAGTGTATGTAAGCTACCAAAATTAGACCCAGGGACAGCTAACCTGACTCCATAGGGTAGGGGATACAGAGAATGGCGGTGAACTCCTCAACCATAGGGCACAACTCCTATCCAAAGAAGTGGAAAACATAGTCCATCAGATCCCAAAAACTAGCTGCAACCACCAGAAAAGCCTAGTTCGGAGTTAGAGTAGTGTAGATCCGTATGGACTGCAGACCGAAAGGAGCCAGTAAGGCCCAGTTAGAAGAGTGAGAGGTCCTCCAGTAATCCCCTAAGGTGATCACAGAGTTGATCCATTGGAAAGGGGTGTAGAAAGAAGAAAAATTACTGAAAGCTACCTATAGCCGTGCAGCTCTAACTGAACAGGCACCTATAACCGCACGACTGTAATTATAGTGGTGTGGGTGTATATATAGCCGTGCGGCTCTAGTTCAGAGACATCACTTTCTTCATACTTAAATCTGTTGAATATGCCCTAGCCCCGAGGCATTGGACCTTGTGTTTGTATTATACATTTATTGGATTAATGTATTATACTCATTTTGTGTTATTAATAAAGGCATTAATTCATTTATTATATTTATCTTGTGCATTATATTAAATGAAGTATCAAATGGACATATCAATATCCATGATGACAAGTGTCATGCACTTGGCAGTAAGACCATGGATAGGGTAAACGATATGACCATAAATAGATCCGTAGTTTGTTCTAGTCATGGCAATGAGTGGAACTAGAGACTATCATTAATCTAGTTGTATAGTGGTGTCTTACTGGTCATTGGACATGGGATGTCAACCAAGTTAATGGGTTCATGTAAAAAGGGCATGGTACCAGATCGATCCACTAAACGAGAAATCCACATGGTATAGTATCGCAAGTGATTCTCATGTAGTACTTGTATAGATCCTTTGACCTAACCATATAATGGTGTTGCATGTAAGGTTGCATGCTTAGGGGTATGCCTAAAGGGCCTGTAATAGGGTGCCAAGTATGGGTACTTTCGGGTATGTCACTTAGCATGACAATACTATGGATATGCAGAAGGGATTTGTCACTCAGTAGTCCACTGAGAAGATATCACCGGCCTCTTGATGAATGTGACTGATAAGAGTGTGGCCACACCTAAATAAGTTGGAACTTGTTTATGAGCTTCAGTACATTTGGGATCAAGTTAATGTCTGGACACAAAAGAAGGTGATCAATCCATGCCTCTGTGTTGGACACCGATATCGATGACATGGGATATACAAGTTTAAACTACAGGGTTATGATATCAGTTGGACTGCCATCTCCATCTTAATTGGGGGCTGCAGTGGCTTGCTAGAGCCCAACTACAGTCTATGGGCCACAGGTTCACTGCCAACATAAAGATGGGCCCACGGGATCGTACACATTGAGCGACTGAATACTGACTTAAGGAATCACATGTATACTTGGAGTATACACTCTGGAGAAAGAGGAACATATATTAATTATATTATAAAGATCAATTGGATTGATCATAATAATAAAATTAATATCTGATTGGCTTCCTCATAATTGATTGGATTAATTATGAGATTATTTCCTGGATGGAAATGTTCATATGTATAGGTTTACATATGAATTTATTTTGTGAAGATCTAATTTTAATTTAATGGATTAAATTAATTAGTCAAACCAATTTTAATTTGAATGTAAATGATATGTTACTTGGTGTAATATATTAAATACATGGGTAAATTAAAGTTGGGCTTGAAATTAATTTAAACCAGACTAATTAAAATAGGTTTGGGCCTGAAATAAAAGATGGAAGCCCACACAAAAGGAGAAGCTAATTGTGCCGAAATTCTCCTTGAGAATTTCGGCCACCTAGGGTTAAAATAACCCTAGGATTTCGGCCTAGAAAAAAGACATCACTTGGTGGCCGAAATTCTCCTTCCTCCCTCTCCAAAGTTTTATGTTTTCCGACGCTAGCACGGGTGGTGTTCGTTAGGCGTTCGTGTACGTGAACGAGGAGCGATTCTAGATTGATTCCTGCAGTCTGTATCCATCTCTTAAAGAGATATTCCGGGTAAGAGATTTATCTCTTGTGATTAAATTTTTGCTTTTCCAATTTCCATCTCAATTGCTCCTGGGCACGGATTTAAGGAAATCATCTCGTTCTTCCGCTTTAATCGGGTGATTTCCGGTGACAAATCCCAACAGTGGTATCAGAGTGGGCTTTTGATCCATGGAAATTGTTAAAATTAGTTGAATCCCTTGTTTTAAAATAGGATATTTTTTATTGGGGTTTTTGGTTTGGGTTTAAGATTTTTCCCATTTGTTTTTTGTACAATTGAAATTGGATATGCATATGGGTTTATGTTTGTTTATTTTAATTGTATGTTTGAGATTCTTGGTGAATCTGTACTCATACACCTAAATCTGTAAAAGATGCATAATAAGAAAGTCAAAAAAAAGTTTTAAGGGAACTCACATGAAGGACGATCTAGGGGCCCTTCACCTCCTTCTTCTTTCCACGGGCGCATAGATCGAGGGAGTAGTACAGCTGAGCCAAGCCAGCTTATCCCCAACACAAGTCCCTCATGTCATCCACTTGGATCAATGAAGGATGAACAACCAAGATCAGGTCGCTCTGACCTATGGGGAAAACCACTGTAGTAAGGGCGTGGAGGAGAAAAGCCCTGGCGTAACGGCTTGCATCCTCGACAGTGAATGTAATGTCCTCGGGAAGCTCAGCCTGCCTCCTCAACCAATAGTCCCGAAGGGTGCTACACTAGATCCTCTTGCCCCGAGGAGTCAAACCAATCAACATAGTGATGATCTCAGGACTGAAACCTCCCCTCTCCAGCTTCTGGTTGAACTCGATAGTCCGCCCACCAAAAGGGGGCCCGGTCATAGCCGCGAAGTCCTCGGGCGTGATAGTGTACTTCTCAGTTGGGAAATGGAAAGTGTGTATGGAATCCATTCATCATTTTATCAGTGCCATCATCAGACCATGGCTCGTCCTAGGAGGATGCTGGCATATGGAGCATACCATCCTCTGCAACCCCGTGGCATCTACAATCTCCCTCATGCCATCTGGGAGTCTCCTATACCACCTAAACCCCTCGGATAGCACCTCGGCCCCACAATTACGGGACAGATCCTAAAAAATAATGAATAGGGAGTTTTTATGAGTTATTTGTATTACATATAGGTAATATAAACCAAATAAAATGCATTGGAATTAAAATCAGAAAATTTCTGTTTTGGCTATTATAGCCGCACAGCTATGGTTATAGCCGCTCAGCTATAATTATAGCCGTATGGCTATAGCCATCAGATATAGAGCCACACGACTCTGTTCAAGCATTTTTAGCCTGGCTTCAAAGCATAGCCACACAGCTATAACTTAGAGCCACGCGGCTCTATCTGGAAAAACACAGCAATTCCAGAAAAACCCTAGGTTTTGCAAAATCAACCCTAAATCAACTCTAATCACTACCAACTCATCAATTGAAGTTCCTAGGGGCAAAATCTACCCTAAGCATGCATCAAGTTCACCTAATTTCATCTAATTCCATCTACATTTGTAGGAATTGGAGAAAATTGAAAAAAGGAAAATTAGGGAAAAATTAACTAATTTCTGAGCTGCGTGAGAAGATGGCTAAAGCGTGACCGGTACAGGATCACTTCTCTTGACCCCACAATACTCAATCGAGTCATGGAGGCCATACACATCGGTTGTGGACTCGGTGGGTAAGAAAAATGATCCCTTAGGTAAAAGATACCTTGTGTGAGGGCCGGGTTGTGAAGGAGTAGCCGGGCGAAGCATCTTCCCGAGTTTCTTCATCATCTTGGAAGTCAAAAGTGGGCTGAAGAAATGAGAGTAAAAGAAATGCAGAAGAAGAGGAAGAAAACCGTGTTTTGAAGAAATGAGGCTTTTTCTTGTGGTTTAAGGCATCTGCCCATTTCACGCTAGAGCCGCGCTGTAAGCGCTGGAATTTTCTATACTTAAAAAAAAAAGAAAAGAAAAGAAGAAGAGTCGTACGACTGTCCTTACAGTCGTGAGACTGTGACTGTAATTCAAAAATTACAGTCGTACGACTGTAATGTCAGAGCAGTTACAGAAGCCCATACCTCTGCAACAGAAAAATGGAGAAAAGTGGAGGAGCATTAATTGCTCTGGTCTGAAGACAAGTAAGCCAGGAAGTAGAGCATAAAAGAGAAAAAAAGGAAGGCGAAGGAGAAAAAGAAAGAAAAGGAAAAGAGAGAGGGAGAAAGAAGAAGAGAAAACAAGAAAAGGAAAGAAACTCATCATCAGAATCCCTCAACATTTGGAAATCTCTGGACCCAAATCCCTAACCCTAACTCAAGGAGAAAAGTGCCAATTTCAGTGGATTAGAGCAGCGCTAGGGGTCAAAACGACTTGGATAAGCTTCTAAAAGGTAGGCACTCCCTTTCCCTTTCACTCTTTTCTGCTTTCTGGGTGCTGGATGTGATTTTTGTGCATTTTTTACCTTATTTCTGCGTTTCAGCTTCTGGAAATCAAGAACAGTCGCACGACTATTCTTGGATGATGAACAGTTGTACGACTGGATATATAGTCGTACGAGTGTTCTTGATTTCCAGGTTGTTTTCAAATAAAATTTTGGCGAATTCCTAAGTCTGGAATGTTTACAGTCGCACGACTGTAGCGCCCTTTCCAGAACCAGAATTTCCCTTTTAATCCCAAAAAATTTCCAAAAATCCCAAAAAATTCAGATGTGTGCATTCACGACCATAGATTCAATTTCCAGTAAAATTGCATTTAGAACAAATGCCACGACGGAGACCCAGTTCTCCCGAAAACCGACCCACCTCACATGTTAAAATTAAATTAAACCGGAAAAATTGTTTTAAAAAATGATTTTTTTTCCACAAAACCAAAAATAATGGGATGTTTCAAAATGTTTTCTGGGTCTAACCGGGCCGGCTAGCTGAGCCAACCCGGCTATCCCCTAAATGCATGCCCCCAATTCTTGGTTTCCCATTCTGTCATGTTTGAGTCCAACTTGTGGCGTGTCGTATTCTATGCTAACCTTCTGTTTTGCAGCTTTTTACTTTTATTTTTGATGTATTTAATAGAATTAATTGTGTATATTAGGCGATTGTAATCTTTTAGATAAATCATGTATTCTAGGCGCTTGTAAAAGTGAGTTCGAGAGTTTTTTTATTTTTTATTCGATCGGGTTGTAATAATTTAATTATTTACTATTTTACCTTAACCTGCATGCGCGCTGTATGTCTATTTATTTCAATAAAATTGACTTTTAGAGTTTGAAATACCATTCAAGAACATTGACCAATTTTATTTTAATTAGACACGAAATAAGGGACTTGTCCGGACCCGAATTTCTGGATAGTGTAGCAGCCGTTTGTCCGGTTCAGCTGCATTATAAATTTCCCGGTTGAGCTGAGCCAGGTGGTGACTCTACAATATTCATCGAGACTTAGGTCTCGGTTCTTTTATGCATTAATTCTATTTATTTTCCAAAACTGATTTTCTATTATAAAAACCTCACGCGAGGGAGGGGCCCGCCTGAGATCGTGGCGCCCCCTTTCGAAAGGGAGTCTCGCATTCCATTGAAAAAGTCATCCGCTCACACGCGCATCTCTAACGACATTGCAAGTCACAGCCGCACGGCTATATACTACAGTTGTTACGGCTGTATCGTGCAAATTAGAGCCACAGGGCTCTAAATCTTAGGTAAGAAAATTTTCTCAATTTTTCATAATTGCCATTTATGCCAATATAATCCCGAGAATGGTACTCTTTTCCTTTTGCAGGTATCCAGGGGTAAAACAACCAAGCCGTACTTATTTTTGATCGAAAGGCAAAAATTTTTGTTTCCAAAATTATCGATCAAGGAATAAATACACGCTCTTGACACAACTTCAGATTATAGCTTCGCTGTGGGCTAATTTCAGATTATTGCTCCATCATGGGCCAACTTCATATTATCGCTCCGATGTGGGCTAATTTCAGATTATCGCTCAGCCATGGGCCAATTTCAAATTATCGCTCCACTGTGGGCCAACATCAGATTATCGCTCTGCCATGGGCCAACTTCAGATTATCGCTCTGCCATGGGCCAACTTCAGATTATCGCTCCGCTGTGGGCCGATTTCAGATTATCGCTTCGCCGTGGGCCAACTTTAGATTATCGCTCCGCCATGGGCCAACTTGAGATTATCGCTCCGCCATGGGCATAGTTCAGATTATCATTCCATCATGGGCCAACTTTAGATTATCGCTCCACTGTGGGCCAACATCAGATTATCACTCCGCTGTGGGCCAATTTCAAATTATCGGTCCACCAAGACAGCCAACTTCGAGCTAAAAGCTCTTAGAGCCATTTCGAAATTATTACTCCTCTATGAGCCAATTTCAAGCTAAAGCTCCTAGAGCCAACTTCAGAATCATTTCTCCACAGAAAACCAAGGCACATCCCCAGCTAGATGTTTCACCTATTCCTCGACAAACCAAGATGTCAAGTCTGTTTTCTTTTCCTTCCTCACCGTGCTCCCAATCGCGAGATCAAACCCGATCCAGCTCAATAGCCTGACTATGTTGACTTTGATCCTGTGAGGGGTAGCCTGTGAGTATGGGTTTTCCCGACCTCTGTGTTGAGAATCCTATCTTACCTGTTAAGACAGACGAATGTGAGTCAGACTTAAGAATGAGTGGGATGTTGCCTGGAATGTCTCAAATGCTCCGAAATCCAAACAACCCTCGATCTAATACCCCGAGAAAGGTCCTTCGAGTGATTAGAGGGCTTAGAGGTGAGTGTGGGATTTAGGAGAATCTGTCACGGCTCTGTTTAGAGATGCATGGCTGTAGTTTCACCCCTATAACCTGCGGCTTTAATTCTAGAGTCACACGGCTGTAACCCTATAGCTGCGTGGCTCTATCGAGTAAACAGAATTCTTCCTAAATAACCAGGATCATTCTTTGATTACGGATTGGATTCCTGAATTAGGGGAGAATTCATGATTCTCTAAGTTAAGAAGACTAGAATAACAAAAACAAAAACGGAAAAAAAAAAGAAAAAAAAGAAAAAAGAAAAATAGACAACAAAATTAAGAGAGGAAAGGATTCCAAAAAGAGAAAAAAAAACAAAAAGTGAATGCTAAAGAGAATACAAAAACAAAAAGACATAAAACGAACTTAGAAAACATAGAGTGAGAGTTCCCAGTTGGTATCATTCATTCGGGACTATTCTCAGGTTTGTTCAGATTAATTTGAGATGCGTATTCGAGGATATCGGAGTGTTCACGAGATTCCAAGCATATTCTGACTTTTCAATCCAATCCCGATCGTCAAACACGATGGAACATCAACCAGGTAAACTCTGAGAGGCTTAAACTCATACTTGTTTGATTAGTGCTGTGATTTTTCTGTGTTTTGCTAAATTTCTAGAAACTGTCTGTCTGATTATATCCATGCGGCTCTAACTAGAGCCGAGTGGCTGTAATCCCTTAGAACAGAGCTGAGCGGCTGTAACATTACAGCTGCACAGCTGTGTTCTTCAAGGCAGAAAGCCGAAAAGCCTTAAATTGACCGAAAGCAGTCAGTTCTCCATTTTATTCATTCTGTTATGAATTAGTTCAATCCAATCACATCCGTTACATTCTAAATTATGGTTTTCAGTTTTCCTAAAACTTTAATGTGAGATTTTCGGTTTCTTTGATTTCAATTTTTGAAATTCGGGTTGTTTGATCCAAATCGGATCCACTGTCCAGCTTTAATGGACCTCGAGGTTCTTCAAAGTCTTTAGAAATCATTGAAAACGATTAAAACAGTGATTTTCAAAGCGAAGAAAACCAATTTTGGGTTTTGGATACTACAGGCGCACGACTGTAGTGCCACACACGCACGGCTGTAGTTCTATAGCCACGCAGCTCTCGCTGCACTACACGGCTGTGGTTTCCAGGAGGAGGCAGAATCACAAAACGACTCCCACGGACATCATCATGTGATGCTGTCTTCAAAATCAAAACTGTTTTTAGTTTGTTTACTGTTTTGGGCCTTAAATGGATGTTGAAATTAGGGAACCCCTACAAACGAAACCCCAAGTTCCAGGATACTTGACCCACTAAATGGAGAAATTTGCATCTAATTGAGCCAAACCGTTTTCCAAATTGTTTTCAAGCACAAAAACCTATAGGGCATTTCTAAAATGGTTTTCCAGGTCTAACCGAGCAAGTCACCTGGACTTCTCAATTATCCCCTAAATGCATGATCCCATTTCCTGAAATCTCGATTCTATCCTGAATGAGTCCTATGTGTGTTTGGGATATTATTGTGCTAACTCATTTGTTTTGCGGCTTTTTATTTCTTTTTTATTTCATTTTTGATGTATTTGATAGATTCTTTTGTATCCTAGGCGATTGTAATGTTTTTTAGATGTTTGTGTATTCTAGGTAATTATATTGGTGAGGATGAGAGTTTTTCTCATTTTCGGTTGTAATAAGCGGCCTCTATTTCCTTTTGGTTTGGTTTGGATGTATGGTTTATTTTTCTGCATTGTAAATTTATGTTATTTATTTATGTCATTTGAATAAGCATGGGCTAAATAATAAAAGATAAAATGGGTAAAGAATAAGTGAATATAATATGGTTTCATAAACTTATAAATGAATGCAAGCTTAAGGTTGAATAGGTAAGTTGCCCGAACCCTAAATCTCTGGATTAGGTACAGCAGTCTACGCTTGGTAGGGAGCTGTACAGGAATTTCCCGGATGAGCTGATCCGGGTGGCAACTCTGTTACTGATCTTGAAATTTAGGTTTTGAGGTCTTCAAGTTAATAAAACAGAATTTTCTAAAATGTAAAAACCGGTTTTCTAAAACTCACATTCAAAGAAAAGATTTTCTACCAAAGGATTTCCAAACAAATCAATGGTTTTCCTAAGCAAGATACAAACCCGTTTTCAAAACAAACAAACATTCTAGTTCTTTTTCTTTTTCACCCGGTTCGCTTCGCCGTGTTCCTCTCTTTTCGCTTAAAAAGGTTGTCCGCTCACAGTAAGACTTTTGATTTACCTAACACATATACTATTTCAGAGACTACAAGTGAACCAAACTAATAAGCTCATTCTCGTAATTCTCATTCACTCTACATGCCATCTTCTTCTTCTTGCAATTCTCTCTTTTTTTTTTTACAAAACTTTCAGCTTCAACAAAATGACAATGACCGAATCAAAGTAATCTCTGCCTTCCACCCTGCCACCACTTTCGATTCAATCAACAATGGAGAAATTATTCAAAAGATGCTGACATTCTATGAAGCAGAGGACAAACAATGCTTTACTACTCTTGAGAAGATGAAGTTTGCTCCTATTTCATAGAAAATCAACCGATTAATGTGGAAGCTCACATTGATTTTCTCAAATCCGTGACCCAGAAGCAATTGAAATGGAAATCAAAAACATAAAATCAAAAGATCAAGAATGGAATTCTTGTTGGATATGCCCTAGTCCCGAGGCACTGGACCTTGTATTTGTAATGTACATTTATTGGATTTATGTATTATATATTTTGTGTTATTAAATAAAGGCATTAACCTATTTATTATATATCTTGTGCTATATATTAAATAGAGTATCCAATGGACATATCCATATCCATGTTTACAAGTGTCATGCACTTGGCAGTAAGACCATGGATAGGGAAAATGATATGACCATAAAGAGATCTGTAGTCTGTTCCAATCATAGGAATGAAAGGAACTAGAGACTATCATTAACCTAGTTGTATGGTGGTGTCTTATCGGTCATTGGACATGGGATGTCAACCAAGTTAGTGGGTACATGCAAAAGGGGCATGGTACTGGATAGATCCACTAAACGAGAAATCCACATGGTAAAGCATCATAAGTGATTCTCGTGTAGTACTTGTATGGATCCTTTGACCTGACCATATAATGGTGCTGCATGTGAAGTGGCATACTTTGGTGTAAGCCTAAAGGGCCTATAAAAGGGTACCAAGTATGGGTACATTCAAGTATGTCACTGAGCATGGTAGTACTATGGATATGCAGAAAGGATATGTCACTCAGTAGTCCACTGAGAAGATATCACCGGCCTCTTGATGAATGTGACTGATAAAAGTGTGGCCACACCCAAACAAGCTGGAACTTATTTGTGAGTATCAGTACATTCAAGATCAAGTAAATGTTCGGACACAAAAGAGGGTGATCATTCCATGCCTCTGTGTTGGACACCGATATCAATGACATGAGATATACAAGTTTAAACTACAGGGTTATGATTACAGTTGGACTGCTATCTCCATCTTAATTAGGGGCTGCAGTGGCTTGCTAGAGCCCACCTGCAGTCTGTAGGCTAAAGGCCCACTGCCAACATAAAGATGGGCCCACAGGATCATACACATTGAACGTCTGAACTCAAACTTAAGGGATCACCGGTATACTTGGAGTGTACGCACCGGATACAGGGGATTATATTAATTATATTATATAGATTAATTGGATTGATCAAAATAATAAAATTAATATTTGTATTGGCCTTCTCGTAATTAATTTAATGAATTAATTTATGAGATTATTTCCTAGGTGGAAATAATTTTACATGTATAGGTTTACATGTATTTGATTTCATGAAAGTCTAATTTAATTCCTCGGTTAAATTAATTGGTCAAATTAATTTTAATTTAAATGTATGTAATATATTATATGGTATAATATGATAGCATACATGTTGAATTGAAATTAAATTCGACCTGAAGAATTAAATTTGACTTCGGCTTAAAGAGGAGAAAATCCCACATGAAACAAAAGGGAAATTGGGCCTAAAATTCCCAACGGGAATTTCAGCCACCTAGGTTAAAACCTAGGGAACATTTTTGGCCAACAGACACAAGAGGCAGCTGAAAATTAAAGCAGCCATTCCCTTTCTTCCGACTGATTCCGACAATAGCACGGGTTGAGTTCCAAAGCTGTTCGTGTATGGGAACGTGGAGGAAGTCTCCATTGATTTTTGCAGCCATCTCTAGAAGAGATATTCCTGGTGAGAATCGATTCTCTTCTAGTTAAATTTTGATGTTTTTAATTTCCACTTCAATTGCTCTTGGACACGGATTTAAGGAAATCACTGTATTCTTCCGCATTTAATCGGGTGATTTCTGGTGGAAAATCCCAACAATTCTCACCTTTCAATGTCTCTTCTAGAGATGGCTGCAGAAACCGAGATCGATCTCCACCACTATCACGTGCACAAACGTCTATCGAGTAGACCCCGTGCCAGCGGCAGATCAAAAGAGGAGAGCAATGGTTGGTCAAAAATTTCAATCTATACTTTTCTCCTATGGCCAAAATTCTCATTAATGGGAATTAATGCTTGGCTCAAATCAAGGCCTTGATTTAAGGCTTTGGTTTAATTAGCCTTTAAGTTGGGATTTAATGCCATAAATCCTTTAATCCAAACTAATTATTATGGGCAAAATTAAATGCAATTTTATTTTAATTTTCATGCATGTATTTATATAAAACCATATTATATAACGTACATGTCATTAAATTAAAATTGATATGCCAATTAAATTGACCCAATAAATTAATTGAGATTCAACTTAAATCAAAATACATGTAAACCTATATATGTATTTTATTTCCATCCGGAAATAAATTTCCAATGAATTTATATATGTCATAGTCATAAACCTCACTATTTCAACATCCTGGGTATTGGATACTGGATGTGGTTCTCACATTTGTTGTAATGTGCATGGACTTAAGAACAGGAGATCACTGGGATCTGGAGAGGTGGACTTGTGGGTCTGAAATGGAGTAAGGGTAGCTGCCATAGAGATCCACGAGTACCATCTTATGATGCCTAGTGGATTAGTTTTAATACTGGAACAATATTATTTTGTACCTATAATGTGCAGACATATTATTTATGTTTCAGTTTTGGATATTTCTGGATTTAATTTTACTATTGGTAATAGTAAAATTACTTTATCTAGAGAGAAATTATTTTATGGAGATGCTCTATTAAATAATGATCTTTATATCCTGGATTTAAATGAAACTAATCATGTCTATAACATAAATACTAAAGGATTAAGCCTAACAAACTTAATCCAGTCTACCTTTGGCATTGTCGTTTAGGCCACATAAACGAGAAACGCATAGCTAGGCCTCACAAAGCTAGAATCCTAGGATCATTTGACATGGAGTCACTTGATATATTTGAGTCATGTTTACGAGGTAAAATGACTAAAGTGCCTTTTAGTAAGAAAGCTAAAAGGGCTACTAGCTTATTGGACCTAATACATTCAGACATATATGGGCCTATATGTGTAGCTACCAGAGGTGGACATCTGTACTTCGTCACTTTCACGGATGATTTCAGCAAATATGAGGAAGAGCCTAAAACCTACCGAGAGGCCATTGATAGCCCGTAATCTGCTAATTCGCATAAAACCATGGAAGTAAAGATGCAATCTATGTACGATAATTAGGTTTGGAACCTAGTTGATCCACCTCTGGGTGCTAAGGTTATAGGTTGTAAATGGTGCTACAAGCTGAAGGATGACAACACCTTCAAGGGACGGTTGGTTGCAAAAGGTTTCAGACAAGTCCATGGAATAGACCACAATGAAACCTTCTCACCAGTTGCTATGCTCAAATTCATAAGGATCTTGCTGGCCATAGCCACTTGGTACGACTATGAGGTCTGGAAGACGAATGTCAAAACTGTTTTCCTTAATGGGAAGCTACTCAAGGATGTGTACATGGCACAACTTAAGGGTTTCAGCAATCCAAAGCATCGTGGAAGGGTTTGCAAACTTCAAAGATCCATTTATGGATTGAAGCAAGCATCTCGAAGTTGGAATCTTCGATTCAATGAAGCCATAAAGCAATACGGCTTTATACAAAATTAAGATGAGCCTTGTGTATATAAGAAGATTAGTGGGAGCATTGTCACTTTTCTGGTGTTTTATATGGATGACATCCTTCTGATTGGAAGTGACATACCAACACTACAAGGAGTTAAACAGTGGTTGTGTAAGTGCTTTGCAATGAAGGACTTAGGCAAAGCTGAGATGATCCTAGGGATTAGGATCTACAGGGGTAGACCTAATCGGCTTCTGGGCCTAAGTCAGGCGACGTACATAGACAAAGTTTTGAAAAGATTCAGCATGGATCAGGCCAAGAAAGGTTTCTTGCCAATGAGCCATGGGCTGAAATATAGTAAGAAAAACTGTCCTAAGACAAGGAAGGACAGAGAGAACATGAAGTTGGTCCCATATGCATCGGCTATAGGATCAATCATGTAACTCCATGTTATGTACGAGACCTAATGTCACCTTTACACTAAGTATGATGAGCCGATACCAGTAGGATCTCAACGAGGACCATTGAAAGGCTGTCAAAGCAATCCTAAAGTACCTTAACTGGACTAAGGATAGCTTCTTAGTGTATGGTGGTTAGGAAGAGCTATCAGTGACTGGGTACACTGATGCAAGTTTCCAGACTGACCAAGATGAGTACCAGTCACAGTCTGGGTATGTATTTTTGCTTAATGGTGGTGCTATAAGCTGGAAAAGCTCTAAGCTATTGACCATCGCCAACTCTACTATAAAAGCTGAGTACATTGCGACATATGATGCAGCTAAGGAAACTATATGGGTGTGAGCGCGGGTTTTCTCCCGACCTCTATGATGAGAATTCCTGTGTTACTTATGAAGCATATGTACTTGAATCGGACTTGGAAACGACTAGAATGTTGCCCAAAAAGTCTTAAATGTCCTGAAAACTAAGCTATCCTTGATCCGAAACTACCGTAAAGCGGGTTCTCCGAGTGATTTTCAGGCGCGTCAGATAAAAAAAAAATGTGTGGGCTCCGGTTCGACCAGAACCGGCCGGCTCTAGTGCAAACTAGAGCCGGCCGACTCTAGTGGGCTGGCATGGGTGCCATACTTTGTCCCAATTCTGTGAAATTTGACGAAAAATGACAAAAACCATTAATGGACGCATTTAATTGGGAAATTATCTTGTCTGGCGATAATTGAACAATAATAAGAATGGAAGCAGAATCAAAAGAAAAAGAGGGGGGAGGATCGAAGAAAAAAAAAAAGGAAGGAAAAAGAAAAAGAGAGAAAAAGAAAGAAGCAGAGAGATGGGGAGAAGAGAAGAACCCCAAAACACAAAATCAAAGCACTAAAATCAATCTCCAAAAATCCATAACAAGTCACATAACATTTGCTCACTCATTCGGATCATTTCGGGTTAGTTTGGGAATTGTTCGGTTTTCGGCCGATTGGACTTTAAGGGCAAATCCTAAGTTTCCAATCCGTTTCTTGACATTCAAAGCATCAAAACAACATCAAGGTAAACTCTGAGAGGCCTTAAACCTGTTTGCATTGCTTTTTCTGTGCGTTTTCTTTATTTTTGCAAGTTTTAGAACCGAACTTACCCGAATAGAGCCGTACGGCTCTGTTCATCCAAGAACAGAGCCGGCCGGCTCTAGTTCCACAAGAACAGAGCCGGCCGGCTCTAACCAGAGCCGTACGGCTCTGTTCTTCAGGGACAGCTCCCCGATCTGTCCCGACATGCCGAAAATAGCCCGTTTTCCATTTTTATGCACTTTGATTTGACATATTTCGGCTCGTAAATATTCGTACATCATTTTAACACCGGTTTTTGAATTTTTATACGTACGGATATTAATATTTTCAAGTTTTCCGGGATTTATTTTTCAAGTTTCGGGGTTGTTACATCCGAACCGGATCAATTGTCCAGCATTAGCGGACCCCCGAACTCTATAAGTCCTTGGAAAATATTAAATAAATAAAATTACATTTTAAATAAATGTTTTTGGTGTGTTTATTGCGTTTTGGACCCTAGATGGACGTTGAATTTAGGAACCCACACGAACGGATCCATGGATTCCGGGACAACAGACCCACGAAAATCAAAATTTGTATGTAACCAAGCCAATTGTTTTCCAAAAATTGATTTTCCAGCATAAAACCACAGGGCGTTTCAAAACCGTTTTCTAGGTCTAACCGGTCCGACCGGCTGGGTCGACCCGGTTATCCCCTAAATGCATGCCCCCATTTCCTAAAATTTCCAACTCTGTCCTGATTTGAGTCCTATTTATGTGTGCAATATAAATTGTTCTAACCCTCTGTTTTGCAGCCTTTTATTTTTTATTTTTTTTTTGGATGTATTTAATAGATTTATCCGTGTATTTTAGGCGGTTGTAAAGTGAATTTTTATTTTTATTCGATCGGGTTGTAATAATTTAATTATTTATTCGATCGGGTTGTAATAATTTAATTGTTTACTGCTTTATTTTGTTTTATTTGTGTGCGCGCCGTGTGTTTAACTTAATGCAATAAAAATCAACTCTAGAAACGTAAAATACCATCAAAGAATATCCGCCAAATTTATTTTGATTAGACATGAAATAAGGGACTTGTCCGAACCTTGAATCTCTGGATTAGGTACAGCAGTCTATACTCGGTAGGGAGCTGTACCGGAATTCCCCGGATGAGCTGATCCGGGTGGCGACTCTGTCACTGATCTCGGGATTTAAGTTTCGAGATCTTTCAAGTAATAAAATGGGAAAATGTTTTCTACAAAAGGAATTCCGAAACGAATGAGTGGATTTTTCTAAGTAAGATAAACAAATCCTGTTTTTTTTTTTTTTTTTTTTTTTTTTCAAAATCTCACCATGAAGAGAAGGAAGAAGGTTTCAAAAACCAAAAATCAAAAATAAAAACCCAAAGTTTTCCTCGTCGGGCCCCCCGCGTCCCGTCTGAGAAAAGGTCGTCCGCTCACAGTGGCGACTCTGCTGGGGATTTCTACAAAAGTTTTCTTAAAACTTAAAAGAATTTGACAAGCCCTGAAAAATGTCTAATCAAAATAGCGTGGATGATTCTTACATGGTATTTTATGTTTGCATTTTAGTTAGACATCCTTGCATTAGGTTGAGTAGCCAATATTTAGCCCGGTGAATTGTGGAAGTGTCGCCTATGTTCCTCCTGGTCTTAGGGGCATGGATACGAAACACCACTCATAGCCTCGTACGAACCCCTTCGATCGGACCCTTGAGTGGGGAGAAGTGAGGAGTATATTTTGCTATGGGGACCTTGATGTTATCCCGGCTTGGACCGAACTCATTTAGGCAACCTTAGTTGGATTCCCTTAGGATACCAAAATAAGATGTGTGAATAAAATAAATTGCGCCTTCATCATCCCCGGTTGATGATCGAAGAGAACCCCTCCTAGGACTCGGTTAGAATTCTATCAACTTGACCACGTTTGGAGGAATAAGGTTGGAGGAATACGATCTACGTGCTAATTGCTACGTGTCTTTTTGTCCCTCCATAACATGTCATCATCCACACGAAGCATAACATACCACATCCAAAGCATTTGTGTGATTCTAACTCACATCTTTTGTACAGCCATTTTCATCTTTCGCGTGTAAATACATTAATCACCTGTGTGACATAAAACTAATCACATCTTTTGTAGCCATGCATCTTTTTATTGTATGAAGAATTAATTAATCAATCCACATGCATCACTCGAGTGTCATAAGCACTAACCGTCTTATTCTGCAGCCATGGGAAACGCGTGTCATGCATAAAGCATTTGCACGGACCTTGAATAACCCCATACGGGCCACATACATTACACCACCTATCGAGTAGGAAATCACTTTAGGCGCTCCACGAGTGCCGACCAAATTCATCACATTTCATTAAATCACTTTTGGTGCTCCCCGAGTACCAACAAATTTCATCACATTTCATTAAATCACTTTTGGTGCTCCCCGAGTACCAACAAATTTCATCACATTTCGTTAAATCACTTTCGGTGCTCCACGTGTACCGATAAAATTCATCACATCTCATTAAATCACTTTTAGGCGCTCCACGAGCGCCGACAAAAATTCGTCGCATTTCATTAAATCACTTTCGGTGCTCCACGAGTACCGACAAACTTCATCACATTTCATTAAATCGCTTTCGGTGCTCCACGAGTACCGACAAAATTCATCACATTTCATTAAATCACTTTTGGGGCTCCCCGAGTACCGATAAATTTCATCACATTTCATTAAATCACTTTCGGTGCTCCACGAGTACTGACAAAATTCATCACATTCCATTAAATCACTTTTGGTGCTCCACGAGTGCCGACCAAATTCATCACATTTCATTAAATCACTTTTGGGGCTCCCCGAGTACCGACAAATTTCATCACATTTCATTAAATCATTTTTGGTACTCCCCGAGTACCAACAAAAGTCACCACATTTCATTAAATCACTTTCGGTGCTCCACGAGTACCTACAAAATTCATCACATTTCATTAAATCGCTTTCGGTGCTCCACGAGTGCCAATAAAAACCATCGCATTTCATGAAATTATTTTTAGGCACTCCACGAGCGCCGACGAAATCCATCACACTTCATCAAGTCATTTTAGGCACTCCACGAGTGCCGAAAATTTCATTTCACGCATCAAGTCACTTAGGTGCTACACGAGCGCCGAGAATTCATTTCATTAAATCATTTAGGTGCTCCACGAGCGCTGAGAATTCATTCATAAAATTGTTTGGGTGCTCCACGAGCACCGAAAAATTACATTTAGGTGCTCCACGAGCGCTGAAAAATTTCATCACATACATTCAATCATTTAGGTGCCCCACGAGCACCAAAAAAAAAAAAAAATCATTTCATGCATCAAATCATTTAGGTGCTCCACGAGCGCCGAACAAATTACATTCCATACATTTAGGTGCTCCACGAGTGCTGAAAAATTCCACCGCACACATCAAGCCACTTAGGTGCTCCACGAGCACCGAGAATTCATTTCATTGAATCATTTAGGTGCTCCACGAGCGCCGAGAATTCATTCATAAAATTGTTTGGGTGCTCCACAAGCACCGAAAAATTACATTTAGGTGCTCCTTGAGCGCCGAAAAATTTCATCACATACATTCATCATTTAGGTGCTCCACGAGCACCGAAAAAAAAAAAAAAATTTCCACTTCATGCATTAAATCATTTAGAGCGCCGAAAAATTTCATCGCATTATTCATGTAGGCGCTCCACGAGCGTCGAAAAATGTCATCGCATCCATGTAGGCGCTCCACGAACGCCGAAAACTTTTCATTTCACACATTAAATCATTTAGGTGCTCCACGAGCACCGAAAAAATTTATTTCATTTCATTGAATCATTTAGGTGCTCCACGAGCGCTGAAAAAATTACATCCATTTAGGTGCTCTACGAGTGCCGAAAAATTTCATCACATCCCTTACATCGTTTAGGTGCTCCACGAGCGCCGAGAATTCATTTCATTAAAGCACTTAGGTGCTCCACAAGTACCTGGAAAATTCATTTCGTTCCCTCAAATCATTTAGGTGCTCCATAAGCACTGAAAAGTTCATTTCATTTCATCAAATCATTTAGGTGCTCCACAGGCACCGAAGATTTCATTTCATTTCATTCAATCATTTAGGTGCTCCACGAGTGCCGGAAAATTACATTTCATTCATTAAATCATTTAGGCGCTCCCCGAGCACCGAAAATCGCAACCATGTGCCACGCGCATGATCATCTCATATCATAATATGAAATCCCAAGGTGCTCCCTGAGCGCCGAAATTTTGCCTATATGCCATTCTAACCACATTTTTGTGCAGCCATTTTCAAGACATCAACATAAGCATGGCATTTATTCTAACCATGTTTTCATGCAGCCATGACATTCTATTTGTGTGCCACGCATATTTATGTTCTGTACATTGTTATCTTCGCAAAGCATACACGACATCATCATGTATGTCATGCATCCTAACCACGTTTTTGTGCAGCCACTTGCATTTTTGTATGACACGAGCATTCACGTCATTTCATATTATTTAAATTAAGGACATTCTAAGGATACCCTTCACGGTCATTTCATTTCATAGCATATCGGGAGTCCTAAAGCTACCCGTGTTCTGCCGTGTATCGGAATACAATCGGCCATTTCACTAAACCATTTCATTCGATAAGAGACCACAATGGTCTTGGGTCTATTTTTGTGTGGCAGGTCGCACAACATCATTGCATAGCTTCATGACATTTATCATTGGCGTCTTGGAGATGCCGAAGTTTTGTTGGTGTGTCGCGATCCATTTCGGATTGTTACATGACATTGACATTATTGTATCATTTGAGGTACTCCACGAGTACCGGATTATTACGCATATAAGGGGCATCTCATAGCATTACCAAATCATGAAAGGTGTTCCATGAATGCCGAACTTTCGTCCGTGTCCTTGCCTACACGAGACTATCTGAAAACATCACTTCATATCATATGCCTCAAAAGCATCAGAACTCTGTCCATGGGCCGGCCCCTATGTGACCACTTCACTTCATCTCATAGACCCACAAGGTGTCGAAACTCTGTCCGTGTGTTGGCACACATACGATCATTTCACAATATTCACTAGGTGCTCCAAAAGCACCGAACCCTTGTTTGTGTGGCGGTCCACACATGTTTTTCTTTTTCGCATTATCTCTTGCATAGCATTGGGTGTTCTTGGGATGTTCAAAAAAAAAAAAAGAGTTTTTTAAAAAAAATAAATAAATAAAATAAAATGAAATAAAGTAAAAACATCATCATCATCATCTTCCTCATGAACATCATATATGCGAATCATCATTCATACACATACATATCCCATCATGCATTCATGCCTACATCACCTGTAATTTGGTGTTCTTCACGCGTATGCGCTCGTTAATGCTAATAAGTCTTCTTATCAAGAGGAAAAAAGGGAAGAGATTTCGGGGATGGCCAACACAATGAACTTCAAATCCATAACGGATATCGTGGAGGATCATATCGCCTCATCACGGTTCCGAAATGCGGTCAGGAAGGAAGTGGCAGCAATGCTGAGAGAAGTGCTGGGGGACGACCTTGACAGAGTAGAAAGGCTGACAGCGAGGTGCACTGAATTGGAAGCACGAGTGGCAGAACTCGAAGGGAAAATGAAAAGTGCGGCATTCTCAAACTCCAATATTGATGCTAGCAAGGAACGGAATGCCCAATTTGCTAACATCCGCCCTCACCACCTTGGAGGGCCCTCTCTCCGAAATTCGGGCCTGCCAAAGCTGACTGATGACATAGGACTGAAGAGGCCCCTTAAGATGAATGTTGGCACTGACTCCATTCCACGACATACCAAAAATTCGCCTACCGGCAATGGTGGAAAAGGCATTTCTCCATGGGCTGACTCATTAGGTGCGCTATTCCTCAGATGCAGAAATGCAGGTCTATTACAGAGTGTCAAACCGTATGTGGCGCCAACACCAGAGCAAAGGAGTAATTTCTGCAGCTATCATATGATCACAGGCCATCGGACCAGTGAGTGCCTCGCTTTAAGAAAGGAGATCCAGAAGCTAGTCGACAATGGGAAATTGATCCTCCCTAATAAGCAACCAGGGGCAATCAGGGAGACTACCAAAGAAATTTCTCAAACCTCCCAAGGAGAGGAATATGATGAAGAAATCCTGAGTCTGCTCTGATAAGAGTAGATTGAGGATGCTGAAGCTGAAATGGTGACCAATCGGAAAATAATCACATTCCATGAGATCAATGCTTCTTGGAGATTTCTTCTGACAAGGAACTCATTTTGTTTGTGGGATGAATGCAATGAAAGTTATCTTCGTCTTACTTATGTGATGATTACTTGCACATGGCATTATGCATGCATTTGACCACCTGAAATGACATGTCCAACACACATAATATCAAAATGCATGACATCATTCTGAGTATTGTGAGGGAGCCTAAAAGTGAACCTGGTCCTAAACGAACTCTCTCTTGAAAAGTGAGCTTGTGAGATAAGTGAAATAATAAGATGGTACCACTTCCGCCGAGGCATCTGCTGATTCAACTCAACAATACTTGAAAAACACTACCAATCCTGCCCTAGAGCTTATAAAAAAAAAAAAAAAAAACCAAAAAGTCCTCTTTGGGTCAAAATCAAACTTATCCAAACTTATCCAAAGCACCAACCACCAAGAAATTGAAATGACCTTCACTACCCATCTTATTGCAAAACTCTGAATCATTCCTTGGTTGTAGTGCATGTATAATCTTGTTTGTATGACATTCCTGTGCACATGACATTATGCATGCATTGTTCATCCAAAAAGGCATATTAAGCACATATGACATGCACGAATTTGAATGCAGCAGGAAAACCAAAGGGTGGCTGTGGCTTTGATTTAGTTCCATAAAAATAAAAATAAAAATAAAAATAAAAATAAAAATAAAAATAAAAATAAAAAGAGAGTAAAAAAAAAAAGTACGTTTTACCAGTTCTGGAAAGTTAACTTCGCACGGTGGCAGAAAAGGTTGGTGTCTGTACCTACCTCATACACAGCGGCCATAATTAAGTCTGGAGTGTCCCATGACGTTAAATGACAAGGCACAACACTTTCATCTTCTCTCCTGAACTGACTCTGTGAAGCCTTATTTTCTACCACCAATGGTCTCCAACAAGAGATTGAACCCCGATGCTGCCCCACACCGCGTTTTTCCACATCATCTCATCACCAGAAGGGTGACAGAGCAGAGAGAGGATTTGAATATGAGTCTACTTCAAACGAGCTCAATAATGGTTACCCAAGAAATTGACTATTGAGTAGACCAAACTGGGTAAAAAAGAGATTGAAATTAATCTTGGTGGAAAAACAAGCCTGATGATCAGAAATCTACCAAATCAGTTTCCAAGACGTGATCTGCTGCAAATTCTGGACAAGCATTGTCTGGAGGAAAACGAGAATAAGTCCAAAGGGAAGTCTGCTTATGATTTCTTCTGTTCGCCTGTGGATTTCAAGACTGAAGAAAATGTTGGTTATGCATTTGTGAACTTCACCAACAGTGTCGGGACAACTCGGCTTTACAAAGCTTACAACAATCATGAAGGGGGCGATGCCATCAACAGGAAAGCTTACAAAGTCTGTTGTGCTCATATTCCAAGGGAAAGTTGCACTTACCAACCATTTCAAATATTCAGTCTTCGGAAACCTTGCCTGAACTGGAATATGGGGTAAATTGGAAACATGAATACGGCATCCGGCCGCAGGAGAATCTAATGGTTAATTAAATTCATCTCAGGTTATCCGTCCACCATGGCAACTCTATCCAGTGGTAGGGCATCCATCCCAAAAAAAAAAAAACTCCAATGTGGAAAACCGAAAGGACATATTGGTAGTTTGAAGGGACACCAATCAATACCAGAGCCACACTTTGGATTTTCCTCATGCATCCACATTCATTATGTCATAGATGTTTCATATTCAATTTTGATGTTCAATATGCATTCGTCATGTCATTGCATATCAATGTCCACATACGGGTGACAGCACACAGCGAACCATGTCTGATTCAATGTTTTATACCCCAAACACAAACCCTTAATGCTAGGGGCAGGTGAAAGCCAAACCACCGGGTGTCATCATCAGCAACATCCTCACAACTTCTGTTGAGCATTGTCAAGATGTGCTTTCCAATCTCAAAACGGATCAATACAAAGAGATCAATTTGGTTGGGACGCTCAGGCAGAACTCTCGGACCATCCGAAAAAAAAAAAAAAAGAAGAAGAAGAAGAAGAACGGAAAGAGAAAATTTCTGACGCGGAAAACCGAGAGGACGTGTCGGTAACAAGAAGAGGGTGATGTCCAAAGCCGAAGTCACTATTAATTCCCCTATCGTACTCATTATGATGTCGTCGTAATGATGTTATGCATGTTTGACATTCTGCTTAGATGTTCATATCACATACATTGTGCCATTACACGTAAACATCAATTAGTAGGTCATTGCATCCAATTCCCATAATAATAAGTCCATGTTGTGTATTAAAAAAAAAAAAAAAAAGGGGCGTCGAAGTCCTCCCGCACCTCGTCAGGGGATTTCCTGTACCAAATTAGCGCATCGGACTCAGAACCGGCACCCCAGCTATCTTTTCACCCCTGCAAAACAATAATCAGGGAGTTTTCTCAATCACTTATATATTGCATCTTTTTTCTACATATACATATATATACATGCATAAAAAAAAAAAGAAAAAAAAAGGGGGCGTCGAAGTCCTCCCGCACCTCGTCAGGGGATTTCCTGTACCAAATTAGCGCATCGGACTCAGAACCGGCACCCCGGCTATCTTTTCGCCCCTGCAAAACAATAATCAGGGAGTTTTCTCAATCACTTATATATTGCATCTTTTTTCTACATATACATATATATACATGCATAAAAAAAAAAAAAAAAATTTCGGCGTGTCCAACGGCTCAGTAACAGTTGAAATGGCGCTCAACGGCCACATTTTCAACGGTCATATGGCCGTTGGAGACGACGAGTATATATACGTCTCCATTCCAACTCATTTGATACATTCTTCATTCCAACTCTAATTTCTTCATTTCAATCACTATGGATTCCGAAACATCGCTTCTTTTGTTCCAGTTCGTCCTGGTAATATATGTCGTTATTTTAGCTATTTTGTTCGAATTGAAGGTGAACCGTGCACCCCTTCCACGGGAGAGGTACTTGTGAACACGGTTTAAAAATAATAATAATAATAATAACAAATAAATAAATATATGTATATATATATATGTAAAAAAAAAAAACGGGACCGTTCGGTTCTGGGAAGAACCGGCCGGCTCTGTTCTTCGCCAGAACCAGGAACAGAGCCGCCCGGCTCTAACGGTGAACCGGCCGACTCTGTCCGGGAAAACCCAGTTCTCAAGTTTGGTCTTCGCCATTTTCGTTCTAAAATTTGATTTTAACCTACTTTGAATCATCAGTTAAGTTTCCTAGGGACAAGATCTACTCTATCAAATTTCATATGATTTTGTCTAATTTTACCTATTTTGCAGGAATTCAAAAAAAAAAAAAAAAAAAAAAAAAAAAAGAAACCAGATCTTGAATAATGTGCGTGGATGGGCTCAAAGTTACGGGCACAGGATCATTCCTACCGATCCCGCAATACGGAACTATCTCCAGCGACAGAAAAGATGTAATCCAGGGGCAGAACAACCCGAAGAGCCAGCAGCTGTTGGCACTCAGTGACCGTCCTCCTGGGACCACGGGAACCCGAGCCATCGTGCAACCCGTGAGAACCCTACTAACACGGAGTTTTCATCCTCCGGTGTGCGCACGATCGGTGGACGAAAGAAGGCGTACTCATATGCCTAGATCAACAACAACACGAAGCACAATCGGCACTTTCAGATAAGTCTAAATTCATAACATAAATTAAAAGACAATGATCGTTTTTTTTATTTTCGCAGATATCCAGGGGCAAAAGATAACCAAACCATATTTATTCTGGACCGAAGGGGCAAAAATTTTGGTTTCCAAAATTATCGATCAAGAAATAAATATGTACTTTTGACTCACTTCCAACGGTCCACTCGTCAAAAAAAAAAAAAAAAAAGAGAAAAAAAAAATTAATTAATAAAAAAAAAAATTAAATTAAATTATTTGGTCACTCCACCATACGGAGAAGACAGTATCATTTGGTCGCTCCACCATACGGAGAAAAGTTAAAAATCATCGAGCACACTCCACCATACGGAGAATCGGGCACACTCCACCATACGGAGAATCGGGCACACTCCACCATACGGAGAAGACAGTATCATTTGGTCGCTCCACCATACGGAGAAAAGTTAAAAATCATCGGGCACACTCCACTATACGGAGAATCGGGCACACTCCACCATACGGAGAAGACAGTATCATTTGGTCGCTCCACCATACGGAGAAAAGTTAAAAATCATCGGGCACACTCCACCATACGGAGAATCAGGCACACTCCACCATACGGAGAAGACAGTATCATTTGGTCGCTCCACCATACGG
Organism: Euphorbia tirucalli; assembly: GCA_039660915.1. Taxonomy (NCBI): domain Eukaryota; kingdom Viridiplantae; phylum Streptophyta; class Magnoliopsida; order Malpighiales; family Euphorbiaceae; genus Euphorbia; species Euphorbia tirucalli. The sequence continues at coordinate 29,682,585 of CM077639.1, read as the reverse complement.
AGAAAAGTTAAAAATCATCGGGCACACTCCACCATACGGAGAATCGGGCACACTCCACCATACGGAGAAGACAGTATCATTTGGTCGCTCCACCATACGGAGAAAAGTTAAAAATCATCGGGCACACTCCACCATACGGAGAATCGGGCACACTCCACCATACGGAGAAGACAGTATCGTTTGGTCGCTCCACCATACGGAGAAAAGTTAAAAATCATCGAGCACATTCCACCATACGGAGAATCGGGCACACTCCACCATACGGAGAATCAGGCACACTCCACCATACGGAGAAGACAGTATCATTTGGTCGCTCCACCATACGGAGAAAAGTTAAAAATCATCGGGCACACTCCACCATAAGGAGAATCGGGCACACTCCACCATACGGAGAAGATAGTTTCATTTGGTCGCTCCACCATACGGAGAAAAGTTAAAAATCATCGGGCACACTCCACCATACGGAGAATCGGGCTAACTCCACCATGCGGAGAAGACAGTATTGTTTGGTCGCTCCACCATACGGAGAAAAGTTAAAAATCATCGGGCACACTCCACCATACGGAGAATCGGGCACACTCCACCATACGGAGAAGACAGTATCATTTGGTCGCTCCACCATACGGAGAAAAGTTAAAAATCATCGGACACACTCCACCATACGGAGAAGACAGTATCACGGGCACACTCCACCACAGCGAGTCGATACCACGGGCACACTCCACCACAGCGAGTCGATTACTCTGTACCCTCTGCGAGGGGCATCAGGTGCGTTTTTCTCTCCTTTACTCACCGCTCTCTCAATCGCGAGACCAAAAACTCAAATCGGATGTAAGCTACCGATCTAGTCGATTTTGATCTCGCGAGGGGCAGCCTGTGAGCGCGGGTTTTCTCCCGACCTCTATGATGAGAATTCCTGTGTTACTTATGAAGCATATGTACTTGAATCGGACTTGGAAACGACTAGAATGTTGCCCAAAAAGTTTTAAATGTCCTGAAAACTAAGCTATCCTCGATCCGAAACTACCGTAAAGCGGGTTCTCCGAGTGATTTTCAGGCGCGTCAGATAAAAAACAAAAAAAAGTGTGGGCTCCGGTTCGACCAGAACCGGCCGGCTCTGGTTCACAAACCAGAGCCGGCCGGCTCTAGTGCAAACTAGAGCCGGCCGACTCTAGTGGGCGGGCATGGGTGCCATACTTTGTCCCAATTCTGTGAAATTTGACGAAAAACGACAAAAACCATTAATGGACGCATTTAATTGGGAAATTATCTTGTCTGGCGATAATTGAACAATAATAAGAATGGAAGCAGAATCAAAAGAAAAAGAGGGGGGGAGGATCGAAGAAAAAAAAAAGGAAGGAAAAAGAAAAAGAGAGAAAAAGAAAGAAGCAGAGAGATGGGGAGAAGAGAAGAACCCCAAAACACAAAATCAAAGCACTAAAATCAATCTCCAAAAATCCATAACAAGTCACATAACATTTGCTTACTCATTCGGATCATTTCGGGTTAGTTTGGGAATTGTTCGGTTTTCGGTCGATTGGACTTTAAGGGCAAATCCTAAGTTTCCAATCCATTTCTTGACATTCAAAGCATCAAAACAACATCAAGGTAAACTCTGAGAGGCCTTAAACCTGTTTGCATTGCTTTTTCTGTGCGTTTTCTTTATTTTTGCAAGTTTTAGAACCGAACTTACCCGAATAGAGCCGTACGGCTCTGTTCATCCAAGAACAGAGCCGGCCGGCTCTAGTTCCACAAGAACAGAGCCGGCCGGCTCTAACCAGAGCCGTATGGCTCTGTTCTTTAGGGACAGCTCCCCGATCTGTCCCGACATGCCGAAAATAGCCCGTTTTCCATTTTTATGCACTTTGATTTGACATATTTCGGCTCGTAAATATTCGTACATCATTTTAACACCGGTTTTTGAATTTTTATACGTACGGATATTAATATTTTCAAGTTTTCCGGGATTTATTTTTCAAGTTTCGGGGTTGTTACATCCGAACCGGATCAATTGTCCAGCATTAGCGGACCCCCGAACTCTATAAGTCCTTGGAAAATATTAAATAAATAAAATTACATTTTAAATAAATGTTTTTGGTGTGTTTATTGCGTTTTGGACCCTAGATGGACGTTGAATTTAGGAACCCACACGAACGGATCCATGGATTCCGGGACAACAGACCCACGAAAATCAAAATTTGTATGTAACCAAGCCAATTGTTTTCCAAAAATTGATTTTCCAGCATAAAACCACAGGGCGTTTCAAAACCGTTTTCCAGGTCTAACCGGTCCGACCGGCCGGGTCGACCCAGTTATCCCCTAAATGCATGCCCCCATTTCCTAAAATTTCCAACTCTGTCTTGATTTGAGTCCTATTTATGTGTGCAATATAAATTGTTCTAACCCTCTGTTTTGCAGCCTTTTATTTTTTTTTTTTTGGATATATTTAATAGATTTATCCGTGTATTTTAGGCGGTTGTAAAGTGAATTTTTATTTTTATTCGATCGGGTTGTAATAATTTAATTATTTATTCGATCGGGTTGTAATAATTTAATTGTTTACTGCTTTATTTTGTTTTATTTGTGTGCGCGCCGTGTGTTTAACTTAATGCAATAAAAATCAACTGTAGAAACGTAAAATACCATCAAAGAATATCCGCCAAATTTATTTTGATTAGACATGAAATAAGGGACTTGTCCGAACCTTGAATCTCTGGATTAGGTACAGCAGTCTATACTCGGTAGGGAGCTGTACCGGAATTCCCCGGATGAGCTGATCCGGGTGGCGACTCTGTCACTGATCTCGGGATTTAAGTTTCGAGATCTTTCAAGTAATAAAATGGGAAAATGTTTTCTACAAAAGGAATTCCGAAACGAATGAGTGGATTTTTCTAAGTAAGATAAACAAATCCTTTTTTTTTTTTTCAAAATCTCACCATGAAGAGAAGGAAGAAGGTTTCAAAAACCAAAAATCAAAAATAAAAATCCAAAGTTTTCCTCGTCGGGCCCCCCGCGTCCCGTCCGAGAAAAGGTCGTCCGCTCACAATGGGTAAAGAAGTTTATCACTGAATTGGGAGTAGTACCAACTATCTAGAATCCAGTTGATATCTTCTGTGACAACAACGGGGCTATTGCATAAGCTAAGGAGCCCCGATCTTATAAGAACACGAAGGACGTACTCAGGAAGTTTAACCTCATATGAGAAATCGTCGAGAGGGGTGACATTCCATTACACAGAGTAAACACCAAGGGTAATGTCGCAAATCCTTGGACCAAGGTGCTGACTCAACCCAAGCACGAGGATCATACTAGATCTATAGGGATTAGGTCCATGCCTAGTTAGAACTAGTGCAAGTGGGAGATTATTGGGAATGCCCTAGTCCCAAGGCATTGGTCCTTGTTTTGTATCATACATTTTATATCTTGTAATGAGATTTATGTATTATACATTTGTATTACTGAATAAAGGCATTAATCTATTTATTATATACCTTGTACAATATTATAAATAGAGTATCCAATAGACATATCCATATCCATATTGACAAGTGTCATGCACTTAGCAATAAGACCATGGATAGGGTAAACGATATGACCATGAAAACATCCATAGTTTGTTCCAGTCATGGGAATGAAAGGAACCAAAGACTATCATGAGCTTGGTTGTGTAGCGGTGTCTTACCAGCTATTGGACATGGAATGTCAACCAAGTTTATGGGTACATGCAAAGGGGCATGGTACTGGATAGGTCTATTAAATGAGAAATCCACATGGTATAGTATCACAAGTGATTCTCGTGTAGTACTTATATGGATCCTTTGACCTGACCATGTTATGGTCTTGGATGTAAAGTGACACACTTTGGTGTACGCTTAAAGGGCCTGTAATAGGGTGCCAAGTATGGGTATGTTCGGGTGTGCCACGTATGGGTATGTTCGGGTGTGCCACTGAGCATGGCAAGACTATGAACATGCAGAAGGGAATGTCACTTAGTGAACCACTGAGAAGACATCACCAGCCTCTTGATGAATGCAACTGATAAGAGTGTGGCCTCACCCAAACAAGTTGGAACTTGTTTGTAAGCATCAGTTCATTCGGGATCAAGTAAATGTCCGAACACAAAAGAGGGTGATGACAACATGCCTTCATGTTGGACACTGATATCAATGACATGGGATATATAAGTTTAACTATAGGGTTAAGACTTCCGTTAGACTGTTGTCTCCATCTTAATTGGGGGCTGTAGTGGTTTGTTATAGCCCACCTTCAATCTGTAGGCCTTAGGCCTACTGCCAACATAAAGATGGGCCAACAGGATTGTACATATAGAATGTTTGAATTTGAAGTTGTCGGATCGCCCGTATACTTGGAGTATACAGACTAGAGAGATAAATATTAATTTAACCTAGAAATTAAAATTAGACTCTTCATAAAATTAAATACATGTAAACCTATACATGTGAAATATTTCCACTTAGGAAATAATATCTTAAATTAATTCTTTGAATTAATTATAAGAAACCTAATATGAATATTAATTATATTATTTTGATTAATCCAGTTGATCTATATAATATAATCAATAGAATTCTCCCTTTTCAATTGGTATACTCCAAGAATACAGTTGATCCATTAGGTTCAGGCTCAGACATCCAATGTGTACGATCATGTGGGCCCGTCTTTATGTTGGCAGTGGACCCATGGTCCACACACTGTAGGCAGGCTCTAGCAAGCCACTACAATCCCTAATTAAGATGGAGATAGCAGTCTAACTGAAATTGAAACCCAATAGTTAAACTCATATCTCCTATGTCATTGATATCGATGTCCAACACAGAGGCATAGTATAATCACCCTCTTTTTTGTCTGGAATTTAACTTGATCCCGAATGAACTGATGCTCATAAACAAGTTCCAATATGTTTGGGTATGGCCACACTCTTATCAGTTGCACTCATCAAGTGGCCGGTGATATCATCTCAGTGGACTACTGAGTGACATGCCCTTCTGTATATTCGTGGCCTTGCCATGTTTGCTGACACACCCGAACGTACCCATACTTGGCACCCTCTTATAGGCACTTTAGGTGTACACCAAAGTATGTCACTTCACATGCAACACCATGATATGGTCAGGTGAAAGGATCCATACAAGTACTACACGAGAATCACTTATGATACTATACCATGTGGATTTCTCGTTTAATGGATCTTATCCAGTACCATGCCTCTTTGTATGTATCCATAAACCTGGTTGACAATCAATGTCCAATAGCTGGTAAGACACTACTACACAACCAAGTTTATGATAGTCTTTGGTTCCATTTATTCCTATGATTGGAACAGACTACGGATAACTTTATTGTCATATTTTTTTCCCTATCCATGGTCTTACTGCCAAGTGCATGACACTTGTCAACATGGATATGGATTTGTCCATTACATACTCTATTTATAATATTGCACAAGGTATATAATAAATAGATTAATGCCTTTATTCAATAATACAAATATATAATACATAAATCTCATTACAAGATACAAAATGTATGATACAAAACAAGGACCAATGCCATAGGACTAGGGCATCCCCAACAATCTCCCACTTGCACTAGTTCCAGCTAGGCATGGGCCTAATCCCTGTAGATCTAGTATGACCCTCGTGCTTAGGCTGAGCTAGTGATTTGGTCAATGGATCTGTGACATTATCCTCAGTGTCTACTCTGTGTAATGAAATGTCACCCCTCTTAGCGATTTCTCGTATAAGGTGAAACTTCCTGAGCACGTGCTTCATGTTCTTATGTGACTGAGGCTCCTTGGCTTGTGAAACAACCCTGTTGTTGTCACAGAAGATATCAACTAGATCCTGGATAGTTGGTACTACTCCCAATTCAATGATAAACTTCTTTATCCACACAGCTTCCTCAGCTACATCACACACTGTAATGTACTCAGCTTCTGTAGTAGAGTCCATGATGGTCGGCTACTTGAGCTCTTCTAGCTGATAGCACCACCATTAAGCAAAAATACATACCTAGAGTGTGACTGGTACTCATCCTGGTCGGTCTAAAAGATTACATCAGTGTACCTAGTAACCGACAGCTCCTCCTGACCCCCATACACTAAGAAGCTATCCTTAGTCTGGTTGAGGTACTTTAGGATTGCTTTGATAGCCTTTTAGTGGTCCTCGCTGGGATCCTTCTAGTATTGACTTGTCATACTTAGTGCAAAGGTGACATCAGGTCTTGTACATAGCATGGAATACATGATTGATCCTATAGCTGATGCATATGGGACCAACTTCATGTTCTCCCTGTCCTTCCTTGTCTTACCACATTTCTTCTTACTAAGTTTCAGCCCATGGTTCATTGGTAAGAAACCTTTGTTGGCCTGATCGATGCTGAATCTTTTCAGAACTTTGTCTATATATATGGCCTGACTTAGGCCCAAAAGCCGATTCAGTCTATCCCTATAGATCCTGATCCCTAGGATCGTTTCAACTTCGCCTAAGTCCTTCATTCTGAAGCACTTACAGAACCACTGCTGTACTCCTTATAATGTTGGTATTTCGCTTCCAATGAGAAGGATGTCTTCTGTATATAACACCAGTGTGAGCAGATGAACTTTTAACGGAACGCAACGAAGCGAACCGGGAAGAAAATAATTAGTTTTTCGGTGAAGTTTGGAAAGATGGGTTTTGTTTATCTTGGCTTAGGGGAAAATCATTTATCTGTTTAAGAAATTCATTTTGTTTTCTACCTAAATTTCGAGATCAGTGACAGAGTCGCCACCCAGATCAGCTCATCTGGGAAATTCCAGTACAGCTCCCTACCGAGCGTAGACTACTGTACCTAATCTAGAGATTCAGGGTTTGGGCAACTAACCTACTTAACCTCGAGCTTGTATTCAGTTTATTATTTATAAAACCATATTTATTCACTTTATTATCTTTTTCTAACCCAATTGGTTTATTTTCATTAACCGATGCTGAAGCGAAATGCAGAAAATAAATTGCAGGAAATTAAATCATATATCCAAAATCTACAGAAAATGGTAAAGGCCGATTATACAACCCAATCGAATAAAAGATAAAAGCTCTCATCCTCACTTTTACAGTCGCCTAAGTACACGAGGATCTAAAAATACAACCGCCTAATTACACGAATTAGTCTATTAAAATATAGCGAAAATAAAAAAATAAATACTGCAAAACATATTAGTTAGTAGAGTTTATATTATAAACACAAACAGAACTCAAATCAGGACAGAATAGGGATTTTAGGATTGGGAGCATGCATTTAGGGGGTAACCGGTTCGACCCGACCGGTCAGACCGGGAAATCGGTTTTGAAACACCCTGTGGATTTTTATGCTGGAAAATCAATTTTGGAAAATCATTTGGCTTGGTTTCGTGCATATTTCCATTTTCATGACTCGGTTATCCCGGAACTCGGTGTCCCGTTCGTGTGGGTTTTCCTAATTTTCAGAAGCATATAAAGTCCAAAAAGCAATAATCACACCAAAAAACAATTTGAATCCAAAAATAGCATTGCGCAACAATACTCGTGCAAGGCGTTCTATGATTCTGTCTTTTCCTAGGAATCACAGCCACACAGCAGGAAGTAGAGTCGGGCGGCTCTGGTCCTCGCTGGGCGGCTGTAATGCCCGGACCCGAAACTGGTTTTCTGATTTTTCAAAAAATTTCTATTTTCGCTCGTTTCCAATGTTTTCCTGTGATTTTATGATGTTCGGGGATCCGTTGATGCTAAACTACGGATCCGTAACAGATCGAACAACCCTAAAACCAAAATATAAAACCCAGAAAAAACCGAAAAACCAATGTTCATATGTCCACAAATCTGAAAACCGGAGCTAAAGCTACGTATAAACATTCTTGGGCTAGAAAATAACAAAACAGAAAAGCATGAAATGGAAAACGGACTCCTTCCTGCCATTCGAGACAGATCGGGAATCTTTCCCAGAGGAACAGAGTCAGGTTGCTCTGGACCAAAGCCGGTCGGCTCTGTTCTTCAAAGACATAGCCGGCCGGTTGTGTTCATGAAGAACACAGCCGTACGGCTATGACGGGCTGAGTCTGTTTTCCGAAAAAAATTTCAAAAGAGAAGAACATGCAGAAAACATAATGTAAACAGGTTTTAGGGCTCTTAGAGTTTACCTTGGTGTCTTTCCAGCGTATTGGATATGCAGAAATGGATTTGAAAGCTTGAGATCGTTGCGGAGTCTCAACTAAAGAAATCACAACAACCCGCAACAAACCGAAATGAACCCCCGGATGGTTTCCAAACAATGTGCAATGGTTATAGAACTTAAGACTTAATGTTTTCCTTAGTTCAGGTTTTAAACTCAGTCCCTTCTTCACTTTCAGCTCTCTCTGTTTCTTTTCTGCCGGTTTCTCTTATTTTTTTCTTTCTGCTTCTTTTTCTTTCTCTCTTTTCTTTCAGTTTTGTTTTAGATTGCCAAATCCTCCTCAAGAGATTTCTTCTCTCTCCCTTTTTATACCTCCCTCCCACCTTTCTTTTCTTGCAATAAATAGCCACCTAAAAATTCAGACTCTGCCCATACCCCTTTCCTGCGAGACAAGTTGCCTGATTTTGTAAGGCAATTTGTCTTGCCCACTAGAGCCGGCCGGCTCTGGTTCAAGGAACCAGAGCCGCCCAGCTCTAGCAAAGGTTCGAGCGAAAAGGCGAAACCTCAGGCATGCACCCTAAACCCTAGAAACCTCTCGGGAGACCTTTCCGGGGATTTCGGATCACGGATAGCTTGATTTTTGGGACATTTGAGACATTCCAGGCAACAATCTGGTCGCTTTCGGGTTTAATTCATGTTCGTCTGCTCCATAGGTAACACATGAATTCTCATCACAGAGGTCGGGAAAAACCCGTGGTCACATGCTGCCCGTCGTGGGACCAAAGTCGGCTCATGGTGGGCTATAAAGCCTAGAACGAGTTTGGTCTCGCGATTAAAAGCGCGGTGAGAAAGGATGAGAAAGCGTACCTGATGTTCCTCGTGGGAATACTATGTCGTTGACTCGCTGTGGCGGAGTGTGCCCGTAGTATTGACTCGCTGTGGTGGAGTATGCCCGTAGTATTAACTCGCTGCCGTGGAGTATGCCCGTAGTATTGACTCACTGTGGTGGAGTATACCTGTAGTATTGACTCGCTGTGGTGGAGTATGCCCGTAGTATTGACTCGCTGTGGTGGAGTATGTGTTGGGATTTATCACCGAAAATCACCCGATAAAAGCGGAAGAACGCGGTGATTTCCTCAAATCCGGTCCCAGGAGCAATTGAAGTGGAAATTGAAAAACTTAAAATTAAATAGAAAGGGATTAAATTTCTTACCAGAAAAATCTCTTTCTAGAGATGGATGATGACTGTAGAATTCAATTGAGAATTCCTCCACTCTCACGTACAAGAACGCTTGGCGAATACAACCCATGCTAGCGTCGGAAAAACCAAACAATGGAGAGGGGAGGGCTATGGAATTTCGGCTATTGATGCTCTAAGCTTAGGATGGCCGAATTTTTCTAACCCTAGGTATTTATACCTAGGGTTGGCCGAATTCCCTTAGGGGAATTCAGGCCCATCTTGGCTCCTTTCTATTTTGTGCGGGCTTCCATGTTTTAATTTAGGCCCAGTCTAATTTTAATTATTCTGTTTAAATTAATTTCAAGCCCAATTTTAATATACCCATGTATTTAATATATCACTCCAAGTAATATATTATTTACATATAAATTAAAATTAGTTTGACAATTAATTTAATCCATCAAATTAAAATTAACTCTACACAAAATAAAATCATATGTAAACCCATACATACGGATATTTCCACCTAGGAAATAATTTCATAATTAATCCAATTAATTATGAAGAGCCAATAGAATATATTAATTTTATTATTATGACCAATCCAATTGATCCTTATAATATAATTAATATATACATGCTTCTCCCTCCATTGTGTATACTCCAAGTATACAGGTGATTCCTTAAGTCTGCATTCTATCGTTCTATGTGTACGATCCTGTGGGCCCATCTTTATGTTGGCAGCGGGCCTTTGGCCCGCAGACTGCAGTTGGGCTCTAGCAAGCCAATGCAGCCCCCAATTAAGATGGAGATGGCAGTCTAACTGATATCATAACCCTGTAGTTAAACTTGTACATCCCATGTCATTGATATCGGTGTCCAACACAGAGGCATGGATTGATCACCCTCTTTTGTGTCCGGACATTAACTTGATCCCGAATGTACTGATGCTCACAAACAAGTTCCAACTTGTTTGGGTGTGGCCACACTCTTATCAGTCACATTCATCAAGTGGCCGGTGATATCTTCTCAGTTGGTTACTGAGTGACAAATCCCTTCTGCATATCCATAGTATTACCATGTTCGGAGACATACCCGAAAGTACCCATACTTGGCACCCTATTACAGGCCCTTTAGGCGTACCCCTAAGTATGCGACTTCACATGTAACACCATCATATGATCAGGTCAAAGGATCCATACAAGTACTACACAAGAATGCATTGTGATACCATACCATGTGGATTACTCGTTTAGTGGATCTATCCAGTACCATGCTCCCAGGCATGTACCCATTAACTTGGTTGACATTCCATATCCAATGACCGGTAAGACACCGCCATACAACCAGGTTAATGATAGTCTGTTGTTCCATTCATTCCCATGACTGGAACAGACTACGGATCTATTTATGGTCATATCGTTAACCCTATCCACGGTCTTACTGCTAAGTGCATGACACTAGTCGTCATGGATATAGATATGTCCATTGGATACTTCATTTACTATACTGCACAAGATAAATATAATAAATGAATTGATGCCTTTATTAATGACACAAATAAGTACAACACATAAATCCAATAAATGTATGGTACAAATACAAGGACCAATGCCTCGGGACTAGGGCATTTCCAACAATCTCCCACTTGCACTAGTTCCAACTAGGCATGGGCCTAATCCCTATAGATCTAGTATGACCCTCGTGCTTGGGCTGGGCCAGCGCCTTGGTCAATGGATCTGCGACATTATCCTCGGTGTCCACTCTGCGCAATGCAATATCACCTCTCTCTGCGATTTCTCGTATGAGGTTAAACTTTCTGAGCACGTGCTTTGTGTTCTTGTGTGACCGGGGTTCCTTAGCTTGTGCGACGGCCCCATTGTTGTCACAGAAGATATCAACTGGGTCCTGGATAGTTGGCACTACTCCCAACTCAGTGATAAACTTCTTCATCCACACAGCTTCCTTAGCTGCATCACACGCGGCGATGTACTTAGCTTCTGTTGTAGAGTCTGCTATGGTTAGTTGCTTTGAGCTCCTCCAGCTTACAGCACCACCATTCAGCAAGAATACATACCCTGACTGCGATTGGTACTCATCTTGGTCTGTCTGGAAGCTTGCATCAGTATACCCAGTAACTGATAGCACTTCCTGACCACCATACACCAAGAAGCTATCCTTAGTCCGGTTAAGGTACTTGAGGATTGCCTTGACAGCTTTCCAGTGATCCTCCCCGGGATCCTGCTGGTATCGGCTCATCATACTCAGTGCAAAGGTGACATCAGGTCTCGTACACAACATGGAGTACATAATTGATCCAATAGCCGAGGCATATGGAACCAATTTCATGTTCTCCCTGTCCTCCCTTGTTTTAGGATAGTTCTTCTTACTAAGTTTCAGCCTATGGCCCATTGGCAAGAAACCTTTCTTGGCCCGGTCCATGCTGAATCTTTTCAGAACTTTGTCAATATACGAAGCCTGACTTAGGCCCAGAAGCCGATTTGATCTATCCCTATAGATCCTGATCCCTAGGATCATCTCAGCTTCGCCTAAGTCCTTCATTGCGAAGCACTTACTCAGCCACTGCTTTACCCCTTGCAGTGTAGGTATGTTGCTTCCAATGAGTAGGATGTCGTCTACATACAGTACCAAAAATGTGACAATGCTCCCACTAGTCCTCTTATACACACAAGGCTCATCCAGATTCTGTATGAAGCCATATTCCTTTATAGCCTCATTGAATCTTAGATTCCAACTACGGGATGCTTGCTTCAGTCCATAAATGGACCTTTGAAGTTTGCATACCCTTCCCGGATACTTAGGATCGACAAAACCCTCAGGTTGTGTCATGTACACATCCTCGAGTAGCTTCCCATTAAGGAAAGCGGTTTTGACATCCATCTGCCATACCTCATAGTCATACCATGCGGCTATGGCCAGCAGTATCCTGATGGATTTGAGCATGGCTACTGGTGAGAAAGTTTCATCATAGTCTATCCCATGGACTTGCCTGAAACCTTTCGCAACCAGACGCCCCTTGAAGGTATTATCAGCTTTCAGCTTATAGCACCACTTGCAACCTATAACCTTAGCACCCGGAGGTGGATCAACCAAGTTCCAAACTTGGTTATCGTACATAGATTGCATTTCTGCTTCCATGGCTTTACGCCAATTTGCAGACTGTGGGCTAGCCATAGCCTCTTGGTAGGTTTTAGGTTCTTCTTCATCCCAGATGAGAAGAGTTTGATCATCGGTGACGAGGAAACCATACCTCTCCGATTTCCGACGATCCCTACCAGACCTTCTAGGTTCTTGTGTGGCCTGGGTCGGTGCCTCCACTTGTGGAAGCTCCACCTGGGCCTCCGAGCTATCCTCTTCAGGAGCTTGTGGACCTTGAACTTCCCTGAGTTCAACGTTGCTCCCACTATCTTTCTCGGAAAGGAACTCCTTTTCCAGAAAGACCCCCTTCCTTGCTACGAACACCTTGTTCTCGGTGGGGTTGTAGAAGTAATACCCTTTGGTTTCCCTAGGGTAGCCCACAAACAGGCATTTATCGGTTTTGGGCTCTAGCTTGCCACTAGTCAATTTCTTGACATGTGCTTCGCATCCCCAAATCCTTAGGAAAGACACATGGGGCTCCTTGCCCGTCCATATCTGATATGGGGTCTTTTCCACTGCCTTAGTCAGAGTATTGTTTAAAATGAGAGCTGCTGCCTCGAGGGCGTGTCCCCAGAAGCTAATTGGGAGAGTTGCTTGACTCATCATTGAGCGGACCATGTCCAACAAGGTCCTATTCCTCCATTCGGAGACCCCATTCCATTGTGGTGTTCCGGGAGGAGTGAGCTGTGGAACTATTCCATGCTCTCTCAAGTATGAGTCAAACTCTAGGCTCATATACTCACCGCCTCGGTCCGACCGAAGGGCTTTGATATTCCTGCCTAGCTGGTTCTGTACCTCGTTCCTAAATTCCTTGAACCTATCAAGGGTCTTGGACTTGTGTTTCATCAGATAGACATAGCCATATCTGCTGAAATCATCCGTGAACGTGACGAAGTACAGATGCCCACCTCTGGTCGCTGTGCTCATAGGTCCACATACATCTGAATGTATTAGGTCCAACAAGCCAGTGGCCCTTTCAGCCTTTTTGCTAAAGGGCGCCTTTGTCATCTTGCCTCTTAAACATGATTCGCATGTATCAATCGACTCCAAGTCAAAAGACCCTAGAACTCCAGCTTTGTGAAGCCTAGCTATGCGCTTCTCGTTAATATGGCCAAGACGACAATGCCATAGGTAGACTGGATTAAGTTCGTTAGGCTTAACCCTTTTCGTGTTTATGTTATAGATGTGATTGGTTTCATTTAAGTCCAGGACATACAGGCCATTATTTAATAGAGCATCTCCATAAAATAACCCCTCTCTAGATATTGAAATTCGACCATTTATAATAGAAAATTCAAATCCAGACATGTCCAACATTGATACAGAAATAATATTCCTGGACATTGCAGGTACAAAGTAACAATGTTCCAAAATTAAAACCAATCCGCTGGGCATCACTAGGTGGTATTCACCGATCTCTATGGCAGCAACCCTTGCTCCATTCCCGACCCGCAAGTCCACCTCTCCCGACCCCAGCAACCTTCTGTTCTTAAGTCCCTGCACATTGCAACAAATGTGAGAACCACATCCAGTATCCAATACCCAGGATGTTGAAACAGTAAGGTTAATATCTATAACATAAATACCTGAAGAGGACGCACCTTGGCCCCTTCTCTGCTCTCCCATCAGCTTGGGACACGATCTCTTCCAATGGCCCGCCTGTCTGCACCCGAAACAGACGTCCTCAGGACCTGCCTTTTGCTGGCCTTTGGGTTGGGCCTTGGCCTTCTTGGCTTTGGCCTTTTTGGCTTTAGCCTTGGCCTTTTCCTTGGCCTTACCCTTAGCAAGAGGAGCGTTCCCCTTGTTAACCAGCAGCACCGGTGGAGTCTTCTTGATCGACTGCTCAGTAAGCTTGAGCATCCCATGCAGCTCACTGACAGTACGGTTCATCCCTTGCATATTATAGTTTAGGATGAACTGATCATAAGAATCCGGTAAGGATGCCAGGATCGTGTCCACCGCCAACTCTTGAGAGATAGGCGATCCGAGACGGGCCAAAGTATCCAAATAGCCCTTCATCTTGAGCACGTGAGCACTCACAGATGTCCCGGCCCCCATCTTACAAGAGTGGAATGCCTTATTGGTCAGGTACCTTTCCTGACGAGCTTGCTCCTGAAACATCTCATTGAGAGTTGTTATCATAGCATAGGCTTGATGGTCCATAAACTGTTTTTGCAGTTCGGGGACCATGCACGCCAACATAAGGCACGTCACATCCCGGTTGTTCTTGACGTGCGCCTCGTATTCCGCTAGCTGTGCAGCCGTCGGATTACGTCCCTGAGGCGCAGCCGGCACAGGCCTTTCCAGCACATACTCTTTTGACTCTTGTCTTAGAACTATCCTCAAGTTCCTAGACCAGTCTAAAAAGTTAGGACCGGAAAGCTTGTCCTTCTCAAGAATCGATCGCAGTGATAAGGTATTAGTGTTTGCCATTTGGGTGTTTCTACACAGAAAAACATTTAGAGTGTTAATAAAGGGCTTTACTTTGTTGTTCCCATATAAAATTAATAATGAATCAAGTTATTAATTTAACCGAGTTGTTGGGCTCATGGGCCGAGATCCATATGTCATTAAGATATAGCCAAACGAGGGTTTGGTACAACTATACCTTAACTATTTAGGTAGGAACGCCGTCCAATCCCAACCTAGGGACTCTCGGTTTGATGGGCTTGTTGGCACTTACCCATCTGTGCTTAGGGCCAGGAGAATCCTACTACCCATGCTAAGTCAAAACCTCCATTCAAGTGTTAGAGTATCCCATACTCTAACCCAGTACAAAGTGACAATACTCCAGTGCATCCTGCGAGGGCATGGTCTACAACTGGCCTATTCCCACTTCGATTCGGTTTTGAATGAGGGAAGCACTTTTAAGCGACTTAGTAATTTCCGTTTGGTTATTAGATTCAATTATAACGGCTTACATACATAAAGCGGGTGAATGAGCTATAAACATACATACATGCAAATGAATATAAAACATGATTAAATAGAATTAAAATGGACTGCTATGGGCATGTGTTACATCCTAATATAATTCTAGTAAACCTATACTAGATACATATATTAGGTGGGCCTCCTCCTTCTCCTCCTGGGCTTGCACCTCCATGGGCTTCTTCTTTTACAAATTTTATAATATATGACTTAAATAAAATAAAATTACATTAAAAGAAAACGACACGCAGGCCGTATTTACCCAAAAGAAAAATACAACCCAACTCGTAAAAGGCCCAATAGCATCCAATCATACATTCATTCAACCATACATATGCATCCAATACATATAATTCAAAAGCATGTTAAAATGCATGATTTAAGCCCATTTAAATTATGTCTAAGCCATTATTAGGAAATCGCCAATTTTGGCCCACCATGGTTCTAACCCTTAACGGGCTTTGGGCCTCCAGCCCAGGCAGTCCAACTGCTCCCACTGGAATTGGGAAACCATGGGTCCAATTTAGCCGTTCGGGTAATTGTGCCAAAATTACCCGAACCAACTTCCATTAACCATATTAATTTCCAAAACTAATATTGCATGAACGAAATTAAAATTCATTCAAGAAACCACACGCATTTAAATTACATAAATTTAAACACATGAATTTTAAAACCAATTAAAATTTCAAAACTGGGCCCCGGACCCAAAACCCGCAAAATCCAAAAACTGGGCCCGGCCCGCTGCAGCTAGGGCAACAGAGTTGCCCTAGCAGCAGCAGCGGCGCAGCCGCCTAGCGACTGCCACTGCCCAGCAGTGGCTGCCGCTGCTGCGGCAGCTGCTGGAACCAGCGGCTGCCGCCGCGCCTCCCGCCGCTTGCGGCGGCCGCCGGCAGCCCCGCTGCCGGGAGGCCGATTTTTTTTTTTAAACAGAATTTAAAAATAAAAATAACCAATCACCATCCATAGCAATTCACCAAGAATTACAAAATACACAATAAAATTAGACTAACATAAACCTATATGCAAATTTAATTTTCATTGCATAAAACATATGGGAAAAATCATAAAACCCATATCAAGAATCCCAATCAAAAACATCCAATTTCAAAACAGGGATTCAACCAAATTAATCAATTCCCACGGATCAAAAGCCCGCTCTGATACCACTGTTGGGATTTTTCACCGGAAATCACCCGATAAAAGCGGAAGAACGCGGTGATTTCCTCAAATCCGGTCCCAGGAGCAATTGAAGTGGAAATTGAAAAACTTAAAATTAAATAGAAAGGGATTAAATTTCTTACCAGAAAAATCTCTTTCTAGAGATGGATGATGACTGCAGAATTCAATTGAGAATTCCTCCACTCTTACGTACACGAACGCTTGGCGAATACAACCCGTGCTAGCGTCGGAAAAACCAAACAATGGAGAGGGGAGGGCTATGGAATTTCGGCTATTGATGCTCTAAGCTTAGGATGGCCGAATTTTTCTAACCCTAGGTATTTATACCTAGGGTTGGCCGAATTCCCTTAGGGGAATTCAGGCCCATCTTGGCTCCTTTCTATTTTGTGCGGGCTTCCATGTTTTAATTTAGGCCCAGTCTAATTTTAATTATTCTGTTTAAATTAATTTCAAGCCCAATTTTAATATACCCATGTATTTAATATATCACTCCAAGTAATATATTATTTACATATAAATTAAAATTAGTTTGACAATTAATTTAATCCATCAAATTAAAATTAACTCTACACAAAATAAAATCATATGTAAACCCATACATACGGATATTTCCACCTAGGAAATAATTTCATAATTAATCCAATTAATTATGAAGAGCCAATAGAATATATTAATTTTATTATTATGACCAATCCAATTGATCCTTATAATATAATTAATATATACATGCTTCTCCCTCCATTGTGTATACTCCAAGTATACAGGTGATTCCTTAAGTCTGCATTCTATCGTTCTATGTGTACGATCCTGTGGGCCCATCTTTATGTTGGCAGCGGGCCTTTGGCCCGCAGACTGCAGTTGGGCTCTAGCAAGCCAATGCAGCCCCCAATTAAGATGGAGATGGCAGTCTAACTGATATCATAACCCTGTAGTTAAACTTGTACATCCCATGTCATTGATATCGGTGTCCAACACAGAGGCATGGATTGATCACCCTCTTTTGTGTCCGGACATTAACTTGATCCCGAATGTACTGATGCTCACAAACAAGTTCCAACTTGTTTGGGTGTGGCCACACTCTTATCAGTCACATTCATCAAGTGGCCGGTGATATCTTCTCAGTTGGTTACTGAGTGACAAATCCCTTCTGCATATCCATAGTATTACCATGTTCGGAGACATACCCGAAAGTACCCATACTTGGCACCCTATTACAGGCCCTTTAGGCGTACCCCTAAGTATGCGACTTCACATGTAACACCATCATATGGTCAGGTCAAAGGATCCATACAAGTACTACACGAGAATCCATTGTGATACCATACCATGTGGATTACTCGTTTAGTGGATCTATCCAGTACCATGCTCCCAGGCATGTACCCATTAACTTGGTTGACATTCCATGTCCAATGACCGGTAAGACACCGCCATACAACCAGGTTAATGATAGTCTGTTGTTCCATTCCTTCCCATGACTGGAACAGACTACGGATCTATTTATGGTCATATCGTTAACCCTATCCACGGTCTTACTGCTAAGTGCATGACACTAGTCGTCATGGATATAGATATGTCCATTGGATACTTCATTTACTATACTGCACAAGATAAATATAATAAATGAATTGATGCCTTTATTAATGACACAAATAAGTACAACACATAAATCCAATAAATGTATGGTACAAATACAAGGACGAATGCCTCGGGACTAGGGCATTTCCAACAGTATGCCCGTAGTATTGACTCGCTGTGGTGGTGTATGCACGTAGTATTGACTCGCTGCGGTGGAGGGTGCCCATGGTGTTGACTCGCTACAGTGGATTGTACCCGTAGTATTGACTCGCTGTGGTGGAGTGTGCCCCGTAGTATTAACTCGCTGTGGTGGAGTGTGCCCGTAGTATTGACTCGCTGTGGTGGAGTGTGCCCGTAGTATTGACTCGCTGTGGTGGAATGTGCCCGTAGTATTGACTTGCTATGGTGGAGTGTTCCCGTAGTATTGACTCGCTGTGGTGGAGTGTGCCCGTAGTATGGACTGGCTGTGGTGGAGTATGCCCGTAGTATCGACTCGCTGTGGTGGAGTATGCCCGTAGTATCGACTCGCTGTGGTGGAGTGTGCCAGTAGTATCGATTCGCAATGGTGGAGTGTGCCCGTAGTGTTAACTCGCTGTGGTGGAGTGTGCCCATAGTATTGACTTGCTGTGGTGGAGTGTGCCCGTTAAAATAGAGTTGGAAGCGCGTATTTATTCCTTGATTGATAATTTTGGAAACAAAAATTTTTGCCCATTCGATCAAGAATAAATACGGCTCGGGCTTTTTGACCGCCAAATACTTGAAAAATTGAATAATACCCGTCCCGGCATTAAATTAGAATAAGTGGAAATCGTGAAAAATCGAAAAAAATATAATATCGGATGAACCAGAGCCGGGCAACTCTGCCTTAGAGGGGCAGAGCCAGCGGCTCAAGACTAGAGCCGCCCGGCTCAAGGCTAGAGCCGTACGGCTCTAGTGGGTTAAGTTGCAAGATAAAAAGAAAGGCTCCCCCTTTTCATTTCTTTCATTCTTCTTCTTCTTCTTCTTCTTCTTCTTCTTCTTCTTCTTCTTCTTCTGCTTTTCCTCTTCTTTTCTGAAAAGAAACCTTGACCTTTTTCTACCACAAAATGAGGAAGATGCGAAAAGCTGTTCTCCCAAATACTCCTACACAACCATCTCCTCACGTGATGTATTCTTTACCGGAGGGAGAATTTTTTTTGCCCACTGAATCTACAGTGGATGTATATGGATTACAAGAGTCAGTTCTGTATTGTGGAGTTAGCAGAAACGATCCTGTGCCTGTGACATTGAAGCCATCTGCGCACATTATGCAAAATTCGGTTTGTTTTCTTTTCTTTTCTCTATTTTTGAAATTCTGCAAAACTGAAAAAATTAGTTGAAATTATGAGAAATTGATGCATGTTTAGAATATATTTTGCCCCTAGGATACTTAATTGATGATCTAGAATTGATTAGAATTGATTTTTGGGCGAAAAATCGCAAAACCTAGGTTTTAGGAACCAAACCGCCGGTTTTACGAACAGAGTCGGTCGGCTCAACGCTAGAGCTGGTTGGTTGTGTTCTTCATCTGGCAGCTCTGGTTCAAGAACAAAGCCGGCCGGCTATGGTTAGGGTCAGGCGGCTCTAACCATAGCCGGGTGGCTCTGGTTCGATCAAAACCAGAATTCCAAGCCTCTAATTTTATTTTAAATGCTTTATTTATGCAAAATAACAAATAAATAACTCATAAAACTCCTTGTCTGTCATTTTGCAGTTTAGGCAGCACAACCGGGGAGCTGGTTCTGTGACCGATGCGTTATCCTGGTACCGACTACTCCCCGACGATGTGCGGGAGTTGGTTGATTCGACCGGTTTGGACCAGTTTGTCTGTTCCATGTGTGAGACTATGCCCTGGATGAGTAGGGGTTTGTTGATGGTGCTCTTGGAGTGGTGGATGGACTCCACACATACTTTCCATTTCCCGATCGAGGAATTTATCGTTACGCCCGAAGATTTCATGGCTATTACCGGTCTATATTTCGGTGGGCTCATCATAGACTTCAATCAGTCACTGGAGCGAGGAGGCTTTAGGTCAGACGTGATCGCTATGTTGATTGGCTTGACTCCCGTGGGTAGGCGGGTCCAGGGGAGCACCCTGTGGGATTATTGGTTGCGACGTTAGGATAGTTTGCCTGAGGGTGTTTCATTCCCGCTTAGAGAATGTGAGGCGTTATGCATGGGCGTTCTTGTTATTCGCCTTGAGCACCCTGCTATTCCCCACAGGTCAGAGTGATCTGAACTTTTTTGTGCTCCCATCGTTGATTCAGTTAGAGGATGTTGGGAGTCTGAGCTGGGGATGAGCCGGACTAGCTCAGCTGTACTATGGCCTTGACGTCTGTGCCCGCGGGAGGCACAATGAGCTGAAGGGTGCTTGGATAGTTCTTCATGTGAGTTACCTTCTTCTTTTTTTTTTTACTTACTAATTTGGTTATTGGTCGGTTGTCGATTCCGCCAAAAATACAATTTATAAACTCGTTTCACCTTATAACAATAACAGTAGCGTAGTGGTAAATCGAGATCGAACCCTAGAGAGCTATCAATTGATTTAATTCGTTAATGATCCAGTAAGAACAAACATAAATAAATTAAAGGGGAGGATTGATGATTTTTCGAATGACAAAGAATTAAGTGCTAATAATTATAAATTTTAAAGTAATTGAATTAAGACCAAAGAATGAATAAAAATCAAATAAGTGAAACCCCTACCTAAGGTAATTCTTCGACTTGGAATAATTCAAGATTGATCATAGATTGTATAAGGATAAAATTTAATCATTCCAAATTAGTTATAGTTCGTAGCTTCGTGCATACGAACCAACTTCTCCTAACATGTGATTGATTAGCACGGCTCAAACAACTACCTAATCGATAAACAACCCTTCCTTAGCGGCCATAATTTAATTTACCGAAAGCATTAGAAACTAGAGAAGCCTAATCTAAACCAATCAATTCTTAGCGATATCAATTTAAGTTTAAACCCTTGTTTCCTTTAGTGTTCTAACTCAATGAATTGATCATGGATATGATTCATTGAAACAATTTATTAGATTGCAAGTAAAATAGCCGGCCAAGAAATTAAACCACAAAATAATAAAAAGAGAGGGCCCTCCCTTGAAGTAAAAACAAGAATATGAAACAATTAAATAGCATTAAAGTATAAGAACAATCCAAGCCTTGAATTCCTTAGGTAGAGAATAAGAAACTAGCTAGACATAACACCAATTGAAAGCATAGAAGACATGCAAAACTTATAGAGAAATAGATGAAAGAAAGTTGCAGCTCTCAATGGCTATGATGGAATGTTTTTTAGCTGCCAAAAGGCTTCTCTATATTATGATATATATTTTTTGTTCTCCCCTTGATGGCCCTTTTTATAGCTGCCAAAAAGCCAGCCTTTACAATAAAGTGTTGTAGTAACCACCCATTTTCCACTTAAGTTTGTTATTTATTCTCCACTTAAATTTGTTATTTAATTCCCAATTAATATCCACGTAAGTTTGTCAAGGAGAAACACCTTTGTTTAAAGCTAATAATTACAGCTAATAAAAGCATGAAATCGTGCATTTGGTGGGCTTGGCACGGCTGAATTGCTGCAACAATTACATCCAATTTGCCTTTAGATAAAAATGCCTTCTAGATCTCCAACAACGATCTCCACCGTTCAGATTTGAGACATGGATGTAAGGAAGATGCTATTCAAATTTCACGGTCATCCAACGGTCAGAAATCTGAAGAATTCCAAAACAGTGCAGTTGGTGCTGTTGGCATCAGATGTCGGCACGCCGGCGTGCTGGCTTGGTACGGAAACGTGCCAACTCTCTGGAAATGGAACTTCTTGCTTCGAATTTGGCACGCCATGCCACATTGAACTTCCAGCACTTCAAGCTTTTCAAGCACCTTTCCACTCCGGTTCTTGGTTTGGGTCCAAATACCTATCCAAAACAAACACGAAACACATAACGGCACCACGGTATTTGTCCACAATAAAGCATAACTCGAAAAATATGGAAATAAACCCTTAAATCAATAAAAACCGCCATAAACCACTAAAAACATTCAAAACACTAATTAGAGCACAAACAAATGAAAATCACATAAAACATAACGAAATCAATCCATAAAATTCAACTAAATTATGCGAATTATGCTATCTATCACATCCCTACACCCATTTCATACTTGTCCTCAAGTACGGGCCGGAAGGATAAAGATGAAACCCTTTTTAATGACCAATTCATCTAAGATTAACCTCCGAAACACAAGGAAAAATGAACAGAAATAATTGATCCAAATTGGCTCACACCAAGCCATCAAACTCACTAAGCTTCATTCCAAGAATGCAACAATACATAAGATGCCTTTAAGACTCCTAACTCCCATTACCAAGCCACAAAGTTTAGCACACAATCAATTAGGTTTCGCTTTAATAGATCACATCTTGCAAACGTGGAACCAAGCCGGAAACAATCCTAAGAGTCTATCAAACAAATAATTTCTATGCTAAAAGAGGGGGAGAACAGAAAAAGAAAGGAAAAAAAAAGTAAATTGCAATAAAAACTAACTTTTAATTTATTTATCTTTGCTTACTTTGGGTTGTAGGAGCCCTTTTTACGCGAGGATACCCGGTTCTGACCCGTATATACCCGATTACTCAAGCAACACGAACCCTTGCGGCTACTAGCTCGGCTCATGGCGCATTGGCCAGCGGAACCGTTATTTAACAAAACAGAATAAGAAACTTATTTAATTAATTATTTATTTAATTATTGATTGATTGATTTATTCATTTATTTATCACAGGATTTTTTTTTTATGTGATGGAATTGATTATTTATTCCCCCTTTTAACAAAGAAACACCTGTGATTTGACTACCTAGGATGCACCCAAACTCAACCCCAAAATAACAAGATGGCAAGTTTTATAGTTCATCCAAACAAATTAATTGTTTTGATATTGAATTAAGGCTGGATAGCAGAAAGTTTAGAGAGAATTAAAAGACTCTATGCATGGTACACATTAAAATTCAACTTAGCTAGGTAACAACTTAATGAGAAACCCCTTTAAATCAATATTTCTTGAAACATTAAACCTCTAGATCGGAGAACAACCCTAAATAAACTCATTCTCTAGGGTTCAAAAATAATCCAAACACAGTCCAGATGACAAAATCAAAAAAATTGTGTGGATACATCATGGATAACAATTCACATAATTTGTATTTGCAAAACCAAATCAAAACCAACGCCTCTAAAACAAATCCAAAACCTAGACGAAAGCAACCTTAAAAGCATCCCTACACCCATCATCAGCTTGTCCTCAAGCTACTCAATACAAAAAGATATAGAAATGAATGTACAAGTGTAGTGTCGTACCTCAGCAATAGCGGCGTGCCATTCAGTGAAGAACTGGATATCTTGCCTCATTCTTTCACTCTTCATTTCAGTCGTGGTTTGTTGCTTGGTTTCCTTATTCCTCAAAATAACTCAGGTTGCCTCCCCGGAAGCGCCTCTATTTACGGTCTGTGGCCAGACCTCCATTCCCTTAGGATCAAGACTCCATAGGGGGATCTTCTAAGTGTTCCTCATGATCATATGTTGGCTCAACGCCCTTGTAAAATGGTTTGAGTCAGTGGCCATTAACTTTGAACAACTTTCCGATAGTAAGGCTTTGTATCTCAACTGCTCTGTGGTCATGAACCCGAACAACCAAAAATGGACCAATCCACTTGGAACGTAATTTGCTCGGAAACAACCTCAAATGAGATTGAAAGAGTAGAACCTTTTGCCCAACCTCAAATTGCTTCCTGCTTAGCATCTTATCATGGAATTTCTTAGTCCGATCCTTATATATCTTGGAGCTCTCATAGGCCTCATTCCTCAACTCTTCCAACTCCATTAGCTCCAACTTCCTTTCTTCTCCAGTAGCTTTATAGGACGCATTGCACTTTTTAATAGCCCAAAAGGCGTTGTGTTCCAACTCCACTGGAAGGCGGCATGCTTTTCCAAAGACCAACCGATAAGGAGACATTCCGATTGGAGTTTTGTAAGCAGTTCTATAGGCCCACAGCGCGTCTTCTAACTTAGCGCTCCAGTCTTTCCTTGACAAGTTCACCATCTTGCTCAAAATAGACTTTAATTCTGGATTGGAAACTTTAGCCTGCCCGTTAGTTTATGGGTGATAAGCGGTGGAGACCTTATGATGCACTCCATACTTCTTTAATAATGTTGCTAGGACCCGGTTACAAAAATGAGTACCTCTATCACTGATTACGACCCTTGGCGTTCCATAGCGGTTAAAAATGTTGGATTTTTTAAACTGAACCACCGTGTGGGAGTCATCTTTCTTCGTTGCCTTCGCCTCTACCCACTTCGATGTTGGAGATTGTGCCCTAAGGCCAATATTGGATTATGTAATTTGACTTCTAAGATTAATCTAATGTAGATTAATATTGTCATTTATGTTTGTATGTTAGCATTTATGATAAGTATCCATGAATAAATCGTGTTATTCTAAATATCCCTAGTCGATTGTTATTATGGGAATAATAACAAACTAAGACTAGTGTGAGTGATAATGGATATTCATAAGATGAATATAGTGTATACAGATACAGATTATACTCACGGGTAATATGTTGGAGAACATGTTACTGGAGACCCACTATGAGATCAAGTTCATGGTCATGTGTCACAACTGATCTTGATTATAGTAGTGTCATTCGCTGATTCCTTTGACCTGAGGTCACCATGGATTCCGGGATGAATTCATGCTGTGCTTTGACGCAGTCAAACGCTGCTTGTAACAGAGTAGTTATAAAGGCTGTGGTTGGGTACAATATGACTCATGCTTAGGGATGTGAGTGACAGATATGGGATTTTGTCCCTCTCTAACAAGAGAGCGATATCACTAGGCCCCTCGATAAGTAAGACTGTTAAATGCATGGCCGTGCTCAAATAATTGATAAGAGTATCAATTGATTTGTCTGAACAGTTTACTTTGAGATCGAGAAAGCATATGATTAATTTATATAAGATTGACAAGTGTACCATGTCTTATAATTAGTCATGATATCAAGAGACAAAAGGGAATATGACACATTCTATAAGTAGGTTTATTGGATTATACCAATCATATGAATTGGGTAGTCATAATGGCTTGCTAGAGTCCGCTTATGACTTATGAGGGCATTATGGTAATTTCCTCATTGCCAATTTATATGATCCTACGGGGTCACACACAAAGAGCAAAATGAGATTCACTTAATTCGGGGATAAATCATTATGAGATAATGATTTATTATTGATGAGAAATTAAATATATATAAAGATATATATTTACATGTATATGTATATACACATGAACATATTAATAAGATTAATATATTTATGGCATAAAGTATGCTATATATATATATATGTATATTATAATTATATTATATGGTGATATAATTAATTATAATATACATTTACGTATATGTGTATATATATATATGTATGTATGTATGTAAATATTAATAAGATTAATATAGCATAAAGTATGCTAATTATATTATATGGAGATATAATTAATTTTACATACATATGTGTATATGATGGAGAATTGACTAAGTTTAATATTAATTGAGAATTAATAAAACTTATGGGGGCTAATTTATAATTATAATTAAATATAGTATTTAATTACAATTATAAGTTAATAATAAAAGGAAAAACCCTAGCCTACAAATAGAGAAGGTTTTTCGGCAGCCAAACTAAGGGAATAGTAGCAGCCCCATTTTCTCCAAAATGGCCGAAAATTGTTTTGGCCAAAAAGTGAAAAATATCAATTTTTCACCTTCTCATTCGAAGAACTGTTCTACGATCCCGGCGCTAGCACGCGGTGAGTCAATTGCTCGGTGTGGATCAACTGTAGAGGGAATCTGCTTTGGTTCTTTTGATTCAAAACCTACAAAGAATTAAGAGGTAATTCTTTAACCCTCCTTCCAATTCAATGCAATATACATGGATCCTTGTGGGGATTAATCCGTTTTCTTTCCGCTGCGTATTTTTTTTATGCGATTCATTCCCAACAGTGGTATCAGAGCCACTTGTATTTTGATTGAATTGGATTTATGTTTTGATTGGATCAAAATTGCATGTTAGGGTTTGTATGATTTTGATTGGATCAAAATTGTTGTTAGGGGTTTGTATGTTTTATTTAGGGTTCTATGTTATTGTGAATAACAAAATAAAATTTGATTTTATTGATTAATCATTGTGAATGATTTTATGTTAATGATTTGGAATGTTTAAGGGGTTTTTGGAATCATGAATTTGATTCATGGGTTTTTATTGAAATTGTTTCAATTCAATTTAATTAAAAAAAAAAAAAAAAGAAATGCTACAGTTTGTATTCTGGGCATAATGCCCAGAATACTAATTGCAATTGCAAATTGCAATTGCAACTTGCAATTGCAATTTGCAATTGCCGTGCTGCGTAAGCAGCATGCTGCTTACGCAGCATGGGCTGCGCGCAGTATGCGCAGCCCGATGAGCCTGCTGTCCGACAGTTTTTACCCCCTTTTTTGTTTTAAGTGTGGAAAATTGTTTCTGCATATTTACGAATTTTTCCAAATTAATTAATTCTAAATACAATGTGATTGTATTTTACCACTTTGAACCCTAAATATTTTTAGATATAAAATTATTGTTGATAATTTTATGCATGGTGTT
Organism: Euphorbia tirucalli; assembly: GCA_039660915.1. Classification (NCBI taxonomy): domain Eukaryota; kingdom Viridiplantae; phylum Streptophyta; class Magnoliopsida; order Malpighiales; family Euphorbiaceae; genus Euphorbia; species Euphorbia tirucalli. The sequence continues at coordinate 29,655,683 of CM077639.1, read as the reverse complement.
ATGGTATGGTTTTGGACCCCGTGGATGCTTTATTTTATTTATTATGGTTTTATATAAATACGACCTGCGAGTCGTTTGTATTTATGTAAATTTTAATTTTAATTTTACTAGATAAATTGTATAGGATGCAATTTATGATATGTAAAATTTATTTTACTAGAAAATTGTATAGGTTGCAATTTTTTGTAAAATATAAATCCATGAGATGGTGCTTAGAAGCAAGGACGTGGAGGCGGATCCAAGAGGCGGTGCAATGACCATGTGATGGATGCTACCACCTAGGATATGACCTTGTTGATTTTCATATTGGCCTATGAAAATCAATGTAGATTTAAACCATACCATAACACGGTTCGAGTCATATGCATGCTTTATTTTATTTAGATGCCATGTGATGCCATGCTAGATATTCTATATGCATGCTAGACAATTGTATGCCATAAGATGCCATGCTAATTAATATTAACAAAAGTATGATTAATATTAATGCCATGAATTGTATATGATACAATTAAAATCACAGGATTTAACAAACCCTAAATAAACTTATGAAGTTTATATTTGCCACCCAATTACGTATAACACTAGTCAAGTACTATGTTCGCATCATGGTAGCCACGCCAAAGCGGGTACGCATGTTGTGACCTTAGCGAAGCGATAATATGAGAAATGGTGATTCTCATTGTGTTGTAATTGGTTTAACAAAGGGTTAATCAAAATGGTGTTTGAGCCCGAGGCAAAGATGAGATGAGTAACATACAATTAAATATGATATATGATATCATACATCTCATAAATTATAAGAGTTGCATAATGATGCAATTGGCAAAGAAGTGCACATCCAAAATATGTTTAAATGGTTTAAAGCATGATTTTGAGTCTTTGCCTACCGAAATTATATTTAATCATAGGGACATGCCAAAGCAGTGCTATGGTTAAGTATGGATTTTGGATCTTCACCCACTTAAATATTTTAAAGGGTTTTATAATTTAAGTGGGAGCATTTAACTAAAATCTTTACACGCTTTATTGTAGTTATAATTACTATTACCTTGATCTCGATTGTTATTGAACATTGAGAATTGTTCTCAAATCAAAAGGAATCATATGTTCTCAATAATCCTTTTGCCCAATGAACCACTAGCAATTGTAACACGAGTATAAAAGATGCTTACTTGAAGCATCGAAGGGACTCTGTTTAAAATTTATTATCTTACACTTGCTACCAATTCTTCCGCACGTGGAAGTTTTACTTGAGGTATATGATACATCACAAATGGAAATGTTCCATCAGTTAGTGAGCAAGAAAAGATAAGTGTTTGAGGCAACAATTTCTCATTGGCATCCAAAAGGCATTAAGATGTGATCTTGAATTCATTATTTGATAGTCATTGGTGATGAACTATCATTTGAATGACATGGAGAAAATTGTGAATTAGTTGCATAAGATGCAAAAGAATGTTAAGTTATCCATAAAGGATAAGCCCGCCTTGAATTGTGTGCTTATGGTTCAAAAGGAAAAGGATAATAGTAGGGTCGAAAAGTATAAATACCGAAAGGGTTTCGGTGAAAGTATTTTAAAGGCCAAAGCTGTTGGCATAGAGAGATCTCCAAAAGAAGGATGTTGCCATTTCTAGATTGAATCGTTCATTAGAATGGAAATAGCAAACTTTGTTTGGAGAACTATGAGAAGATGAAAGGCAGTAAGACTGCTACCTTAAGTATTTATTAACTATTCTACTTTTGTTTCTATATCAAAGGTATTAGATACCAGTTGTGGATCTCATGTTAGTAGAATATGATGAATCGCAACTTGAATAGAAACCTTATGAAGGTGAAAGGTAGAATGCGAATAGACAAGAGAAGCAAAGGTTGCTACTCGAAGGTTCTGAACTTTTACATGAAAGTTGTGAACTTCAAGTTAAAAGTTACGAACCTCTTTTCATAAAAGTTATGAACTTTTATATGAAAGTTATGAACTTTGGTTAAAGGTTATGAACTTTTACATGTGAGTTACGAACTCTTGTTGTCTATTGAGCTTGTTGGCTTGAGTAAACAAATGTTGTTTATTTTATAATTGTGAATTATAAACTTTATAAAGACATGATTATGAAATGTAGATTTACATAATTGTCTTTATATGTGGAGCCCATCTGTAACATAAATACTGTAAGGATCGAATCAAATAGTTTGATCCAACCCATTTTGGCAGTGTCGTCTTGGAGACATAAGCAAAGTTGCATTTCGAAACTCCATGAGAATGGACTTTTGGATTCATGAGATTATGAATCATCTTGAATCATGCGAATGTTGCTTATTGTAAAAGATGACAAAAGTGTTTCTTTGCTAAAAGTAGTTAAAGAATAATCGATTTATTAAGCATTATACATGTGGATGTACATGAATTATAAATCAACTGCTAAAGGAGGTTCTAATACTTCATTACTTTTATGGAACTTTTCACTAGATAAGAGTATCTAATGAAACACGAGTTTGGAACTTTTGAAGTGTTCAAAAGCTTGTAAAAGGAGTATGAAGTATCTTGACAAGATAGTAAAGTCACTTAGATATGATCCAAGTGGTGAACATTTGAGTCAAGATGTTGACAATCATCTTAGAGATTGTGGGACTGTCTCACAATTGACTTCTCCAAGTGCGCCACAAAGGAAGTTGTGTCGAAAAGGGAGTAGTCGAACTCTATACAGATATAGTTCAATCTATGATGAAGTCAAGTTGATCATCGTTTTCTCGAGAATATGCCATTAAAGCAGCTGTGTATATTGTTCCGTCTAAAACAATTCATGAATCAACATATGAGATATGGTTGGGTAAGAGACCCAAGTTGTTTCATTGAAGAAGTTTAGGGCTGTAAAGCTTATTTCGAATAAGTTGGCACCTAAATTTAAATATCGTATTGTGGATTACTCAAAAAGAAAGTAGGAGTTGTTACTCCTGTGTTTCTTTGGGATACAAAGTAGTTGTAGCTAGAAATGGTTTCCCCTTGAAGAGGGAGTTAATTTCTAGAAGAGTTAGTAGGAGTAAAGTACACCTACAAAACTCGTAATTCACAAAGTGACATTAACGTTGAAGAGGAACATGGAAATGGTTTCATGATCATTGTTGAAATTACACAAGTCCAATGAAAGTCTAGTAGAATACGACATGAATAGGAGAGATATGGATTTCTCAAAATCATGATGTAGTTTTACTAGATTGGAATAAGTCTTCTTTTATGAAGAAGCAATGTTAGATTTTGAATCTAATAAGTGACTTGATGCTACAAAGGTTGAAGATAAGTCCATGTCTGACAATCAAAGTATAGACTTTGATAAATCTTTTAGAAGATGTATATGCAATGGTTGCAAATGAGTCTTCAAATTGAAAACCGACATGAATGGTGATCTTCAAACTTATAAAGCACGACTAGTGACAAAAGGGGTTATAAACAAATTCATAGTAGTGACTATGAGGATACGAACAAATTCATAGTAGGACTATGATGAAATCCTCCTTCATCATTAATCATGATCAAGTCATATTGAGTTCTTGTTGCCATATCCGCATAATATGATTATAAAATATGGCAAATGGATATCAAAATCTGTTTTCTACGTGAAAACATGATTGAGGATGTGTACGTGACACAACCCAAAGTTTTGAGCATCCAAAGAATTTAAGTAGCGTATGCAAGTTTCAAAGATTCTTATAAGAATCAAAACATGCATCAAATAGTTGGAGTCATAGTTTTGATAAAGAAATCAAATGGTTTGATTTTATCAAAAGGATGGTGAATCTTGTGTTTCAAAAGGATTAGTGGGAGCATATCGGCATCCTAATGCTATATGTGGATGACATATTGCTTGTTGGAAATAACATTCTTACCTTGCAAGAAGTAAAATCTTGGCTAAGAAAGTAATTTCAGTTAATGTTTTAAGCATGACTGCCTGTATTCTTGAAATTGGAATCTATACAGATAGATCTAAAAGAATGTTTTGGCTTAAGTCAAAGCATTGAAAGCGTTCAATATAAAAGACTTAATAGAAGCTTGCTTATGATAACTGTGTAAATAGTTGCACATATACAACTGATTGCAATTAGTTGCAATATATCAGTCGAGATCTAGTATTCTCTTAAAAAGAGATGTTATGATTTTGAAAGGTTCAAAATAAAACGATATAGCTAAATATCTATAATAGTCGTCAAAGTATATTGTTACATATGATGTAAAGGAAATTTTGGATGAAGAAGTTCATCACAAAATGTTGTGTTTTGTTCTAAGCATTGCTTATCCTGTGAGACTATTGTAGGGACAATAGTTCAATGCGTAAGAACCTTGTATGACACAAGCATATACTTAGGCGTTTTTTCACTAATTTAGAGAGGCTGTCTCTAAAGAGAGAGTGAAAATGTGTAAAGTAACAACGGAAGCGAAAATTAATAATTCACTGACAAAGACTCCTGCACAAGTGAATACATGAAAGTCATGTAGGTCAATGGGTATAAGATACATGTATGATTGGCCATAGTGCAAGTGGGAGATTGTTGGAGATTGTGCCCTAAGGCCAATATTGGATTATGTAATTTGACTTCTAAGATTAATCTAATGTAGATTAATATTGTCATTTATGTTTGTATGTTAGCATTTATGATAAGTATCCATGAATAAATCGTGTTATTCTAAATATCCCTAGTCGATTGTTATTATGGGAATAATAACAAACTAAGACTAGTGTGAGTGATAATGGATATTCATAAGATGAATATAGTGTATACAGATACAGATTATACTCACGGGTAATATGTTGGAGAACATGTTACTGGAGACCCACTATGAGATCAAGTTCATGGTCATGTGTCACAACTGATCTTGATTATAGTAGTGTCATTCGCTGATTCCTTTGACCTGAGGTCACCATGGATTCCGGGATGAATTCATGCTGTGCTTTGACGCAGTCAAACGCTGCTTGTAACAGAGTAGTTATAAAGGCTGTGGTTGGGTACAATATGACTCATGCTTAGGGATGTGAGTGACAGATATGGGATTTTGTCCCTCTCTAACAAGAGAGCGATATCACTGGGCCCCTCGATAAGTAAGACTGTTAAATGCATGGCCGTGCTCAAATAATTGATAAGAGTATCAATTGATTTGTCTGAACAGTTTACTTTGAGATCGAGAAAGCATATGATTAATTTATATAAGATTGACAAGTGTACCATGTCTTATAATTAGTCATGATATCAAGAGACAAAAGGGAATATGACACATTCTATAAGTAGGTTTATTGGATTATACCAATCATATGAATTGGGTAGTCATAATGGCTTGCTAGAGTCCGCTTATGACTTATGAGGGCATTATGGTAATTTCCTCATTGCCAATTTATATGATCCTACGGGGTCACACACAAAGAGCAAAATGAGATTCACTTAATTCGGGGATAAATCATTATGAGATAATGATTTATTATTGATGAGAAATTAAATATATATAAAGATATATATTTACATGTATATGTATATACACATGAACATATTAATAAGATTAATATATTTATGGCATAAAGTATGCTATATATATATATATGTATATTATAATTATATTATATGGTGATATAATTAATTATAATATACATTTACGTATATGTGTATATATATATATGTATGTATGTATGTAAATATTAATAAGATTAATATAGCATAAAGTATGCTAATTATATTATATGGAGATATAATTAATTTTACATACATATGTGTATATGATGGAGAATTGACTAAGTTTAATATTAATTGAGAATTAATAAAACTTATGGGGGCTAATTTATAATTATAATTAAATATAGTATTTAATTACAATTATAAGTTAATAATAAAAGGAAAAACCCTAGCCTACAAATAGAGAAGGTTTTTCGGCAGCCAAACTAAGGGAATAGTAGCAGCCCCATTTTCTCCAAAATGGCCGAAAATTGTTTTGGCCAAAAAGTGAAAAATATCAATTTTTCACCTTCTCATTCGAAGAACTGTTCTACGATCCCGGCGCTAGCACGCGGTGAGTCAATTGCTCGGTGTGGATCAACTGTAGAGGGAATCTGCTTTGGTTCTTTTGATTCAAAACCTACAAAGAATTAAGAGGTAATTCTTTAACCCTCCTTCCAATTCAATGCAATATACATGGATCCTTGTGGGGATTAATCCGTTTTCTTTCCGCTGCGTATTTTTTTTTTATGCGATTCATTCCCAACATTCGAAACATAGTCTACCGCTAATATGATGTAAAGATTGCCATAGGAGCTGGGAAAGGTCCCATGAAATCAATCCCCCAAATATCAAATATCTCACATGATATGATTGAGGTAAGGGGCAGTTGATCCCTATGGTTCAAATTTCCGAATTTCTGACAATTGGCATAAGACTTACAGTAGAGGTAGGCATTCCGGAATATAGTTGGCCAAAACAACCCACATTCTAACACTTCCCTTGAAGTACGTTTGGGACCAAAATGTCCCCCGCAAGCTTCGGAGTGGCAGAATCTCAACACGGATTGAACCTCATCATCTGGGATACATCGTCTGATAATCTGATATGAACAATATCTCCAAAGGTACGGTTCATCCCAAGTGTAGTACCTTGCATCCCTCCTAAGTTTGTCTTTTTTCGATCATGACATGTCATCGGGAACAACACCTGTAATAAGAAAATTCACCAAGTTCGCGTACCATGGAATGAGGGTATTAATTTGGAATAACCTTTCATCTGGAAACTCTTCTCTTAGTGGTTCTGTTTCGGGTTCTCGAACTAAACAACTGAGGTGGTCAGCCACCAAGTTTTCAGAGCCCTTCTTGTCTCTAATTTTGAGATCAAATTCCTGGAGTAGGAGTATCCATCTTATCTAGCGTGGTTTCGCTTCCTTCTTCGTCAATAAATAACTCAATGCTGAGTGATCGGAATACACTATGACTTTCGCTCCCAGCAGATAAGAACGGAACTTTTCCAAAGCGAACACCACAGCTAAAAGCTCTTTCTTCGTGGTGGAGTAGTTAACTTGATGACTGTCAAGTGTCCGTGAGGCGTAGTATATGACATGAGGCTTTTTGTCAATTCTCTGTCCTAGAACAGCTCCAACAGCATAGTTGCTCGCATCACACATGATCTCAAAAGGGTGTTTCCAATCAGGTGATGCAAGTATTGGAGATGTCGTCAACTTTTCCTTAATCATGTCGAAAGGATCTCGACTCACTTAATCGAACTTAAAAGCAACATCCTTTTGCAGCAATCTACATAGAGGTTATGTAATCTTAGAGAATCCTTGGATGAACCTCCTGTAAAAACCTCCATGACCAAGAAAAGAACAAACTTCCCGAACATTTCGGGGGTAAGGTAAAGATTGTATAATATCAATTTTAGCTTGGTCAACCTCTATACCCTTGATGAAGCCCGAACGGACTCACAAACAAAGGCAGTGTACCTCGTCGTTCAAGTAATAAAATCTGGCCTAAAGTCCAGGTATCGATCCCACAAGGAATTTAAACCCCGTTAATCACTAAATTACTAAGAGTCTTTACGTGTCTAAGCGGAACTAAATTTAAGTTTGATTATATTAACAACTATATTAGTCTACTCCTAGTTGATCTATCCCAGCTTACTTTGCTCTTGAATTTGGAATATCAATTGGTGGTTTTACCGACCTATGAAGACTGATGGGGATGGCTTAATTAATCAACTACAAAAGACGAAGTTAACTCAACAATTAACCCTCAATTATATTCCTCCAATTAAATCAACCTAGCGTATCTAGATCTTTTAGGTCCTTAGCCGGTTTTCCTTGTTTAGAGGCGGTCTAATTCTTAAAGCTCAGAAAATAGGGGCACGTATGTTCCACAGTGTCGTCAATACTAATGGTTGCCTAGGTGTCAATCTAGGTAATGCCACAAATATGAACTTAATAGATTAAGATCTTATGAGACTAGATTATCACTAAAGGGATTGCATAAGGAAAAGGAATAAAGATTGAAATTAACTTGCATTCAACTGTATTAATCAAGAAAGATGTAACAGATTCAATGTTTTCAACCAAACAAAATCGATTGCGGAATCAAAAGCTAGCTAAATCGAATTACAAAAGACAAAAAGAAAAACTTATGCCCTTCTTGATCCAATTAACCGGATGCCGACGGTGTGAAGATGCTTGGAGGTGTACCTCTATTAACGAACCCGAGCCGAAACTAAGAACGTTGCAAAAGGGGAAGGTTCAATGCAAAGCAATCTACCAATCGATGGTTCCAAGATTCAAAGAAAACAAAAAGGTCAAGCTAAACCCTAGCTACCAGTTTTTGCTCTACCTCTACCAGTTGAAAAAAAAAAATAATCTGTCCTCTAAAACAAAGAAAATAACCTATTTATACGGCTAGGTTAAAACCACAGAAAAGAAAAGCTGAAATTAGGGCAACAGCAGATTTTCGGGCCTCGGCACGCTGTGCTGGTGGAGTCGGCACGCCGTGCTGATTGAAATGGCACGCCGTCGTCCTGCTTCTCTGGAACTCTTGGCACGCTGGTTGGCTTGGCACGCCGTGCTGCCATTGTGGCACGCCGTGCCATTCTGATTTTCAGCACTTCAAGCCCTTCTTTGCCGCCGTTGCTCCAACTTCCGATCCGGGTCCTAATGCCTGTCCAAAACAAACACAAAGGGACATAACCGCACCACAACCACGGACCATAAAACACGAAAAAAAACACGAGGAATACTAAAAATATAAGAAATCAAACCAAAACATAAAAATCACAAAATACGAAAAAAAACCAATCAAACATTCACATAAATGATTCTAAAAACTACCACTCAAACCACGAAATTGGCTAAAAGATAAGGTCGAAACCGACCTTATCAACCACCCCACACTTAAAGTCTTGCTTGTCCTCAAGCAAACAAAACATCTCCAACTCCCGAAAACAATGAAGCAAAATTAAAGATCAAATAATCGATTTTTAAAAAATCACAAACCACAACCTCAATTTTATCCACAAGTCAAGCATACTCAATCAATAAGGCTGTCACAAAGAATTTAACATTTAACCCCAATCTCATGCACACAAAGCAACTCAATTAACTATCAGAATATGATTTGCATCACTAAAATAGTACACTTCTAAGTCACTTCCCAATCAATCACATAGATAAAGATCAATAGGACTTTAGAATTCACACAATTTTCTTGGGGAGGAAAACAAAATTATCACGATGCATTGATCGATTCCATTTGATTGACTTTATAACTTTCGACCTTACTTGAGATGTCACTTAGCTTTTCCGAACAGATAACAAAGATGGAGCAAACACAATGCACCCGACTTACTCAACTAAGCACATTCAATCAAGCGGCTACTAGCACTATTCATAACTTCACCTTGTAAGTGAAGCCAGCGGAATAAATTTCCATTTTTCATTCTTGACTTTTTGTCAATGTTCATTAAGTACAGATAATTAGTTTCCCTTACCCCAAGGTTAATCAAAATAAAACACACAATTTGCCTATTTCATCTCTTTACTCATGCTCAATCAAAAAGAAGCTTCTTAGAGAGTATATGTCTAAAAGCGATGCATCTCAACCCCAAAGTCTATATTATTCCAAAGGTGACAATCAAATGGGGCCTCATGTTGCATTCAATGTAAACATCCCTATTAACAAGCATACTTAACCTAGAAAGATGCAAAATAAGAGGTTATGTGGTTATGGTTTTTTTTTTTTTTTTTTGAAGGAAAAACATTGCTTATGAGGAGTTGGATCATTAAGTTGCAAGTGACAAACAAAAAACAAATATTATCAAACCAAAAACAACCAGAAATAACTCCACACAAAACATGCAAAAACTAAGATAAGCATACAAAACAAACAACAAATAGTGCAATGAAAAAAGAAATAAAAGAGAGAGGGAAAATCCCTTGACCCACCCCACACTTAAATTGCACTTACTTCCAAAAGTGCAAAGGAAGAAAGAGCAAAATAAAGCGGGAAAGGAAAAGGGTTACCTCAAATATCGGGGCCGGGAGGAGGCGGCGGTGGATACGGCCAACCTTGATCAGCACAAAAACGAGTGGCAAACGCCTCGATATTGGCCATCCGCTGCCCAAGCATAACCTGATGGACGGTTAAGTTTTCCAGTTGTTCAACGATGCCATCTAACCGTCCTTCAACCCGCGCCATAAAATCCACGCCGACCGAGACATTTTCCGCATCCTCCTCGGCGGCCTCTGCTTCCTCCCAAGCTTCCTCCTCCTCGACCTCCATGGGAGCCTTTCCTTTACACGAACCTCCCGCGCTCGAGGTACCTGCAGCCGTCACATTCGGGGCACAAGACAAAATGCCCTTCGAAAGCTTCTTGGGAAGAATGCTATCGAGGTGCCTATAACAAGTATTAGAATGAAAGAAACAGGCAATACAAGTGACGATGTGCCCTAACCCTAGTTCAGACTTGGACCTATTGTGGTGAAGGTAAAGGGCCTCCATGACAAAAAAACCCAAGTGCACCTTAACATTATTGTGCACATGCCACAAGAGTAACAGCTCAAAGGCATTGACTCGATTACTTTCAGTTTTCCCAGAAAAATTAAAGCATACAAACTTATGCAGCAGTTGCAAAATGGGGTCCTGGATTTGGGAAGTCTTGGCAAACCGGGGTTTGTATACCCCAGTGCCTATCAAACGCCAAAATTGCTTGGCATCCATATCTTCGGGCCATGTATAACTAGTTCCTTCTATGCCTATGCAATCCCGAAGACCATCAATGTCTAGGGAGTGTGCAACCCCAAAGAGTCGGAAGGTGATGCTCCTAAGGCCTGTATTAGGGTCAGTCTTGAAACTCAATGTGGAGTAGAACTCGAGGTTCAACTCCCTAAAAACAGGTACGCTAGTTTTTACAAACGAATACCAACCTATACTATGCAGTTTAGCACATAAAGCATCAGACCAGCCTTGCGCACTCAAAAATCCCCAATCGAAGATTCGGTAGGGGTGCTTTCAAGAGGAAATAAAGTTTTATAACGCTTACCTTCCTCGTCCGAGAGCAGAGGAAAAGGACACTTATACTTAGTTGAAAGGCTCGTCAAAGGAGCCATTTGCGGCTCGGAAGGAAGGTTGGCGCGTGGCTTCGATTCCGGTGACGGATCCAAAGGCGGTCGGGAAGAACCATGTCTCTTAGCGGGAACAGACTTTCTCTTCATTCTACAATTGCACATCCATAAAAAAAAAAAAAAAAAAAAAAAAAAAAAAAAAACTCAACAACAAAAGAAAGCAAACCCACAGACAACCTAAGTGCAGAAATTCAATTCACTAAAAGAAAACATAACAAAAGAAAGACCCTATTAAGCAAGTAACCAAGCAAAAATCAAAACTAGAAAAAGAAGAACAAAGTTTAGATTCATACCTTGGTGTAGGGAAAATGAAGCACAAGCAGAAATCTAGGTCAAAAGGGGAGTGGAGGAGAAGGGGAAAGGAGAGAAAAATTGAGAAGGGAAGAGGAATAAGAAGGAGAGAGAGAAAGTGAGGGGGAGGTCGATGAAGAAGAGAAAGAGGATGAATAGGGGCGTGAAGAAGAGAAGGGGGAAAAAGGGGGTTTAAATAGAGAGGCGCAGTTTTCGACCTAGAAATTCAAATTTAAACGCTCGGCACGCCGTGCTAATAATTCAGCACGGCGTGCTGAGCAGAGCAACGAAAACATACCTGGAAACAGAACGCCCGCACGCCGGCGTGCCGATTTGGCACGACGTGCCGTCTTGAAAATCCAAAGTTCGGCACGACGTGCTAAATTATGGAACGGCGTGCTGATGTGCTCTCCTTAATGCCTCTTTGAAACAGAACGACGGCACGCCGGCGTGCCGATTTGGCACGGCGTGCCACCTTGAAAAATCTTAATTGGCACGGAGGGCTCTGGGTCCGGCACGGCATGCAGATTTCGCTTGCACGCGATTTTGAAACAGAAGCGTAGCACGATGGCGTGCCGCTTTAGCACGCCACGTGCTGATCAGATTGCACATTGGCACGGCGTGCTGAATTGCGGCACGGCGTGCTGCACTGAATTCTGCCAATCCTTGCCTTGTTCCACACTTTGATCATGACTCTTGGCTAACTTGCTTAATACCCTATTCCTACACACAAAAACACACAAAAACATAATAATACAAACACAATTAATGTACAAGTGAGGCACACGTACCTCATTGCTATGTTTATAGTCGGAATAGCTCGACTTTCTCGCTTCTCTTGTGTTCATGGGTCTCTCAAGAGCATCACTTGCCTTTGCTCTTGTGCCCCCGTGAAATATTTCTTGAGGCGATGACCATTTACCTTTTGGATGCCCTCCGGAGTAAGTATCTCAATCATGCCCGAAGGGTAGACTTTGTGAATGGTAAACGGTCCTGTCCAATGACTCTTCAATTTTCCGGGAAAAAACCTCAACCTTGAGTTGCACAAGAGTACCGCTTCGCCCTCCTCGAAGCTCTTTTCCTGGATCCTTTGATTGTGCCACCTATTGGTCTTTTCTTTATAAATTTTGGCGTTCTCGTAGGCCGAGAGGCGTAATTCTTCAAGTTCGAAGAGTTGACGAAGCCGGAGCTCTCCCGCTGCTTTCATATCAAAGTTCAAGAATTTTAAGGCCCAAAACGCCTTGTGCTCTAGCTCAACGGGAAGATGGCATGCTTTTCCAAACACAAGACGGTATGGTGACATTCCTATTGGTGTTTTGAATGCCGTCCGGTAAGCCCAAAGTGCATCGTTAAGCTTTAAACTCCAATCTTTCCTCGACATGCTGACCGTCTTTTCAAGGATTCTTTTCAGTTCCCTATTCGACACTTCCACTTGTCCGCTCGTTTGAGGGTGGTAAGGTGTGGCTACTTTGTGGGTAACGCCATATTTCTGCAAAAGGGAATCAAACTGCTTGTTACAAAAATGGGAGCCCCCATCACTAATGATAGCTCTAGGGGTCCCGAAACGAGTCAATATATTGCTTTTTAAGAACTTGATTACCACTTTTGCATCGTTCGTAGGCAATGCTACTGCTTCTACCCATTTTGACATGTATTCGACCGCCACCAAAATGAACTGATTCCCATTAGAGTTTGGGAATGGTCCCATGAAATCGGTCCCCCATACGTCGAAGAGCTCACACACTAGAATTCCTTGTTGGAGCATCTCATTTTTTTGTGAAATATTTCCGGTCCTTTGGCACGCATCACAAGCTCGAACATAAGCCTCCACATCACTTCTCATTGTTGGCCAAAAGAATCCACAAGACAGAATTTTCCCCATGGTTCTATCTGGTCCAAAATGTCCTCCCGCCTCTCTATCATGGCACATTCGGATGATTGAGGTAACTTCCTCAAAAGGTACACATCTTCAAATAATACCATCTGCACACGACTTAAACAAGAAAGGATCATCCCAAAAGTAGTTTTTAGCATCATGAAAAAATTTTACCTTTTGGTTTCGTGTGAGATCAGGCGGAATGATGTTACCAACTTTATAGTTTGCAATATCGGCAAACCATGGTATGGAAGTAACCGCAAGGAGTTGTTCATCCGGGAATGCATCTTGGATCTCCGGTTCTTGCTTACTTTCACCTTCTTGCGGCAGCCTTGACAAGTGATCAGCTACCACATTTTCTACTCCCTTCTTATCTCGGATTTCGATATCGAACTCTTGCAGCAGTAAGATCCATCTTATAAGACGAGGTTTTGCATCCTGTTTAGACATCAAATACTTGAGTGCAGCATGGTCAGTAAACACGATTACTTTTGACAAAACCAAATAGGACCGGAATTTATCAAAGGCAAACACAATAGCTAGTAATTCCTTCTCCGTTACAGAATAGTTCATTTGAGCATCATTCAACGTTCTACTAGCATAATAAATTAGGCGGAGGATTTTATCCACCCGCTGACCTAAGCATGCACCTACTGCACCATCGGATGCATCACACATAAGTTCGAAGGGAAGAGTCCAATTAGGGCCGATCATTATAGGTGCTTCAATCAATTTCTGTTTTAACAATTCAAAAGCATGCAAACATTTATCAGAGAATTCAAAAGAAACATCTTTTTGGAGTAACTCGGTTAGTGGTTTGGAGATTTTAGAAAAATCTTTTATAAATCTCCTATAAAATCCGGCATGGCCGAGAAAACTCCTCACAAGCTTAATTGAACTAGGGGGAGGTAACTTTGCAATAACCTCAATTTTGGCCGGGTCGACCTTAATCCCTTCCCCCGAGATCTTGTGTCCAAGCACAATACATTCCCTTACCATAAATTGGCACTTTTCCCAACTAAGGGCCAAGTTCGTGTCCTCGCACCGCTGCAATACCTTATCCAAATTTCCAAGACAAGTAGAGAAATTAGATCCATACACAGAGAAATCATCCATAAATACCTCCATGAAATCCTCAACCATGTCGGTAAATATGGCAAGCATACACCTTTGGAACGTGGCTGGTGCATTACATAAGCCAAATGGCATCCGTCTATATGCAAATGTCCCGAATGGGCATGTAAATGTGGTTTTCTCTTGGTCAAGAGGATCCACAGGGATTTGCATATACCCGGACAAGCCATCTAACATACAAAAGAAATCGTGACCCGCCATACGTTCCAAAATTTGGTCCAAAAACGGTAAAGGAAAATGGTCTTTCCGGGTGGCGTTGTTTAGTTTCCTATAATCAATGCACATACGCCAACCGGTGACCGTTCTAGATGGAATTAAATTACCTTTTTCATTCTCAATTACCGTCATACCGCCTTTCTTAGGCACACATTGGACTGGACTTACCCATTGACTGTCCGAGATTGGGAAAATTATGCCCGCATCGAGGAGTTTGATCACTTCTGCTTTAACAACCTCTTTCATGTTTGGGTTCAAGCGTCTTTGAGGTTGTACGCAGGGTTTTACCGCCTCTTCAAGGAATATCCGGTGGGTGCAAAATGCTGGGTTAATTCCTTTAATGTCATGGATCGTCCATCCAAAAGCTCCCTTATGCTTCCGTAACACCTCGATAAGTTTTTCTTCTTGCTCAACTGTCAATGAAGAAGAAATAACAACCGGTAAGTCATTGGGAGGATGTAAGAAAGCATATTTTAAATTCATGGGTAGAGTTTTGAGTTCCAAAGTAGGAGGCTTTTCTAGTGATGACTTTGGTGCTGGTTTGATCTCTCTTTCTAGCCTCTCAAACCTTTGTACCCATGCACAATGTTCTTCTTCTTCTGAGGCAGACGCCTCATCTTGTTCCGCCTCCAAGTTCAGACCTTCATCTAAAGGGTTCTCTAATTCACTGTAGAAAGTCTCACTCACACATTCATCAACCGGAGAGATAAAGGAAATAGCATAACAATTTTCATTATTCAGCGGATATTTCATTGAATTATAAACATTAAAGGTTACCTCCTCATCTTGCAACCGTAGAATAAGTTTACCTTCTTGCACATCGATCAAGGTCCTACCGGTTGCAAGGAATGGTCTCCCGAGCAAGATTGGGACTACCGTGTCCTCCTCCATGTCTAGTACCACAAAATCCGCTGGAAAAATGAACTTGTCTACCTTGACTAACACGTCCTCTATTACACCTTGTGGCCTTACTATAGATCGATCCGCTAATTGGAGTGTCATGTTTGTAGGTTTTGGATCCCCCAAACCAAGCTTCCTAAACATTGAAAGTGGCATCAAGTTGATGCTTGCTCCCAGATCACATAAGGCATTTGCAATTTTAAGATTCCCAATTTGACATGGAATCGTGAAGCTGCCTCGATCCTTTAGTTTAGGTGGAAGTCTGTTGCTTACAATCGCGGAACACTCTTCTGTTAGGGCCACTACTTCGTCATTCCCTAATCTCCTTTTTCCTACAATTAGCTCCTTGAAAAATTTAGCATAGGTGGGCATCTCTTGAAGAGCTTCCACCAAAGGGATATTAAGTTCAAGCTTTTTAAAGATGTCAAGGAACTTAGAGTATTTCTGGTCCAATTTGTCCTTTCTCTCCTTCCTTGGATAAGGAAGTTTAGGAATGTAAGGACTAATAGGAACAGAAATATCTTCCTTTTGAGCATTAGAAGAAGTAGAGATGTTTTCGGGTTTAGAATGACTTACTTCTTCCGATTGATTACTTACTCTCATGGGTTGATCAACCCTTGGTTCTTCCGTTTGCCTCCCACTCCTTAGAGTAATTGCTTGGGCCGTCTCCCTTGGGTTTTGTCTTGGGTTCGGTTCCGTTGTACTAGGAAGGCTTCCTTGAGGCCGTTCTTGCAAGCTTCTAGCTATTTGAGCCAACTGGTTGGTGAGGTCCCTGTTCAAAGCTTCACTATTGGCTAAACGAGCTTCGTTAGTAGCCAGACGAGTTGATATGTCCTTAAGAAGGCTTAATACCGACTCATCTTGTTTAACATTATGAGCATTACTATTTTGACCAAATTGAGATTGAGGAGCCCTACCCAGCTCTTGATTACGAAAGTCTTGCAAAAAATCATTAGAAGGTTTCAACACATTTTGATTGTTACCATAGGATAGATTCGGATGTTGAAATCTTCTTTGAAAGTTGTTATTATTTTGGAAAGCATTTTGAAGGGGTGGTTGATTATACCTTTGGTTACCTCCAACATAGCTTACCTCTTGGGCTGATGGATTGCCCATTCCACATTCTTGACCGGGATGGTCCCCTCCACAAGACACACACAGCACAGGTTGGTGTGTTGGGTTCAAACTCAGATGTGCCATCATAAGATCAACCTTCTTATTCAATTCTTCCACTGCTGTATCACGGCGTCCCATTTCTACAGCATGGACATCTCTTCGCGTTGGCACTTCTTGTTGCCACAAGGGGCTTTTCCTAGCTAGTTCCTCAATAAGTTCTTCCGCTTGCGTTGCGGTTTTATTGAAAATATCCCCACCTGCAGATGAGTCAATGATAGCACGGTGAGAAGGCGAAATCCCATGATAGAAAATACTTACTTGAGTGCACTTAGGAAGGTCATGGTGTGGGCAGTTTCTGAGTAGCCTTTGAAAGCGCCTCCATGCCTCCATCATGGATTCTGAACCAAATTGCCGGAAGGCTGTGATCTCATTCTTCAATTGGACTGTTTTAGACGGAGGAAAGTAATAAGCCAAGAATTCTTCCTCAAGCTGGTCCCATGACGTTACGGATCCCGCTCGAAGGGACTTGTACCATTCAACAGCTCCTCCGATTAAAGAAAATGGAAATAACTTCAATCGGATCACGTCTTGGGGAACTCCATTGAGTCTTACAGTATCAGCCACCATTAGGAATCGATCAAGATGATCGTTCGGGTTTTCATTGCTAGCTCCACTAAATTGGCCGTTACTTTGCACCATTTGGATCATGTTCGTCTTGAGCTCGAAGTTGTTAGCAGTGATTAGTGGTAGAATAACACCAGCCCGGTTTCTAGGACGATGGGGTGCCATCATATCCGCCATGATTCTATCATCTCCCGCACCTGCCAACTGACGTTCTTGGCGGAGACGTTCCTGCTCCCGAACTTCAGCCTCAATCCTCGCCCTCATCTCGGCTTCGATTTCATTCCTCATTTGTCGCCTTTGTTCCTCGTCCATGGCTGCGGTTACTACTCTTTGGGATCTTCGAATATTCCTACACGTACGGTCAATTTCAGTATCCAAAGGTAATAATTCAGAACTTTGAGAATGAGTTTGCATAAGCTAGGAAACACTCACATAAAAAGAAAATAAATTTTATACACAAATAATAAAACCAAAAACAGAATATGAACAGTATTAACAATGCTTAGATCAGAAAATAATCCTTTTATCTAATGTTATCGAAACAAGTTAAAAGTCCCCGGCAACGGCGCCAAAAACTTGATGGAGCCCGAACGGACTCACAAACAAAGGCAGTGTACCTCATCGTTCAAGTAATAAAATCTGGCCTAAAGTCCAGGTATCGATCCCACAAGGAATTTAAACCCCGTTAATCACTAAATTACTAAGAGTCTTTACGTGTCCAAGCGGAACTAAATTTAAGTTTGATTATATTAACAACTATATTAGTCTACTCCTAGTTGATCTATCCCAGCTTACTTTGCTCTTGAATTTGGAATATCAATTGGCGGTTTTACCGACCTATGAAGACTGATGGGGATGGCTTAATTAATCAACTACAAAAGACGAAGTTAACTCAACAATTAACCCTCAATTATATTCCTCCAATTAAATCAACCTAGCGTATCTAGATCTTTTAGGTCCTTAGCCGGTTTTCCTTGTTTAGAGGCGGTCTAATTCTTAAAGCTCAGAAAATAGGGGCACGTATGTTCCACAGTGTCGTCAATACTAATGGTTGCCTAGGTGTCAATCTAGGTAATGCCACAAATATGAACTTAATAGATTAAGATCTTATGAGACTAGATTATCACTAAAGGGATTGCATAAGGAAAAGGAATAAAGATTGAAATTAACTTGCATTCAACTGTATTAATCAAGAAAGATGTAACAGATTCAATGTTTTCAACCAAACAAAATCGATTGCGGAATCAAAAGCTAGCTAAATCGAATTACAAAAGACAAAAAGAAAAACTTATGCCCTTCTTGATCCAATTAACCGGATGCCGACGGTGTGAAGATGCTTGGAGGTGTACCTCTATTAACGAACCCGAGCCGAAACTAAGAACGTTGCAAAAGGGGAAGGTTCAATGCAAAGCAATCTACCAATCGATGGTTCCAAGATTCAAAGAAAACAAAAAGGTCAAGCTAAACCCTAGCTACCAGTTTTTGCTCTACCTCTACCAGTTGAAAAAAAAAATAATCTGTCCTCTAAAACAAAGAAAATAACCTATTTATACGGCTAGGTTAAAACCACAGAAAAGAAAAGCTGAAATTAGGGCAACAGCAGATTTTCGGGCCTCGGCACGCCGTGCTGGTGGAGTCGGCACGCCGTGCTGATTGAAATGGCACGCCGTCGTGCTGCTTCTCTGGAACTCTTGGCACGCTGGTTGGCTTGGCACGCCGTGCTGCCATTGTGGCACGCCGTGCCATTCCGATTTTCAGCACTTCAAGCCCTTCTTTGCCGCTGTTGCTCCAACTTCCGATCCGGGTCCTAATGCCTGTCCAAAACAAACACAAAGGGACATAACCGCACCACAACCACGGACCATAAAACACGAAAAAAAACACGAGGAATACTAAAAATATAAGAAATCAAACCAAAACATAAAAATCACAAAATACGAAAAAAAACCAATCAAACATTCACATAAATGATTCTAAAAACTACCACTCAAACCACGAAATTGGCTAAAAGATAAGGTCGAAACCGACCTTATCAACCCTTAGAAGAAATAATGTGTCCTAGAATCAATCCTCTATCAACCATAAAATGACACTTCTCATAATTTAGCACCAAATTAGACTTTAGACACCTTCTTAAAATTAATTCAAGGTTTGCTAAACATTCGGAGAAAGAATCCCCATAAACAGTAAAGTCATCCATGAAAACCTCAATTATATTTTCCACATAGTCAGAAAAAATACTTACCATACAGCGCTGAAATGTGGCTGGTGCATTACAAAGACCAAACGGCATCCTTCTGAAAGTGAAAGTACCAAATGGGCATGTAAAGGTGGTCTTGTCTTGATCTCCCGGAGCGATGGGTATTTGGTAGAAGCTGGAATATCCATCAAGGCAACAGTAGAAGCCTTTACTAGCTAATCATTCCAACATCTGATCGAGAAATGGCAACGGGAAATGGTCTTTCCGGGTGCATGAGTTCAGTTTCCAGTAGTCGATGCACACTCTCCAACCATTCTGAACCCGTGTTGGAACCATCTCTCCCTTTTCGTTCTGGATCACTGTTACTCCCGTTTTCTTGGGAACCACTTGAACTGGGCTCACCCATTCACTATCGGATATTGGAAATATCACGTTAGCATCCAGCATCTTTTGGATCTCCTTCTTTACCACTTCCATTAATGTGGGGTTCAAACATCGCTGAGCTTGTCGCTTAGGCACCGTATCATCCTCCAAATGGATTTTGTGCATGCAAGTGGTTGGACTCAGCCCTTTAATGTCAGCGATAGTCCATCCAATAGCTGGCTTATACCCTTATAATGCATTCACTAATCGTTCCTCCTCTTCAGGTGCCAACTTATTCGAGATGATCACCGGTAGTGTCTTGTTTTCCCCTAGGAATGCATACTTCAGATGTTGAGGTAGCTCTTTTAATTCAAGGTTAGGGGGCTGCAAAACAGAGGGCAATTGCTTTTCATTAGATTTTAAAATTTTTAGATTAGCAACTGTACTTACTTGAATTGGTGAAACATCCATGTCTTTTGCAATTTCAAGTAAATCTTCCTGCTCAATGTCTTCATTTGCCTCCTCCTGCACACTTTCACTTAAGAAGACCTACAATCTATCATTACCACTAGCTTGGAAAAAATTTTGAGTCAATGGATCAATCACATCAATGCCACAAACAGAAGATATATCATTTGGGTATTTCATAGCATCATAAATATTAAATTGAATTCTCTTTCCATCAAACTCCATAGATAAAACCCCTTTATGCACATCTATTTTCGTCCTAGTAGTGGTAAGGAAAGGTCTTCCTAACAAGATTTCAGATGATTCGGGAGAGTTATCATCATCCATGTCCAAAACATAAAAATCTGTTGGAAATATTAAATTATCAACCTGGACCAACACATCTTCCAAAACTCCCTTAGGATAGACAAGTGCACGATTAGCTAATTGGATTACTATTCTCGTTTCTTCTAGGGGACCAGCACTGAAAGAATCATAAATTGACTTAGGCATGACATTTATTGACGCTCCTAAGTCACACATAGCTCTCTTAATACTAGTGTTCCCTATTCGACACGAAATAGCAAACAACCCTTTATCTTGGCATTTTTGAGGCAAATTTTTCTGTAGGACAGCCGAAACATTGGCTCCTACCACTAATTTTTCTACTCCCTTTAACTTAGACTTATTAACACATAATTCCTTCAAAAATTTAGCATATCTAGGAATTTGTTTAATAGCATCAAGTAAGGGAATATTTACCTCAACCTTTCGGAAGGTCTCTAGTATGTCCTTTTCTTCCTTCATCTTCTTTGATTTCACCAATCTCTCGGGAAAAGGTAGAGGAATGATTATAGGAGGCCATTCTCTTGCATCTTTACCCTTAAGCGACTCTTCCTCCTTGTTCTTCTCCAAATTCTTAGCTTTTTCACCCTTCTTGATCTCTGCTGCCCTTCTCTTTTCTTCAACAGCTGTTGGCAACTCTTTTCCACTTCGAAGGGTTATTGCACTTGCATTTTGTCGAGGGTTGTCAATTGTTTACAAAGGTAATTTACCCTTGGATTCTAAGGCACTCACTGATGTAGCTATTTGGTTGATTTGCTTCTCTAAGTTCTGAATGCTTGCCTTAGTTTCTTGTTGATGTTTTTGCATGTTGGTTGCCAACGAATGAACAATCTCATCTAGAGACATTGCAGGTTTTTGTGTTAAGGAAGAAGGTTGTTGGTTTCTTGGTCGGAATTGGGGAGGGAATTGCTGTTGAGGACGATTCCCATGACTGAAGTTAGGATGGTCGCACCACCCCGGATTATATGTTTGGGAAGTTGGGTCATATCGCCTCTGATTTTGATTAAAGTAACCCATTGCAGCATTAACTTGCTCCGATTCCACCCCAAGAGTTGGACACGAATCAGTCGTGTGTCCCGTAAGTGCACAAATACCACAAACTGCAGCTTGAGCTCCTCCTCCAGTCACCAAACTTCGCACGAGGGTAGTCAATGAATTGATTTTGTCCTCCAATGAATGAGTGCTGGTGCTCACCTCATGCACTCTCCGAGTGGGTTCGGAGGGACTCTCAAACTGTCTAGAATTCTCTGCTATACTTCTAATCAACTCCCGAGCAGAAGCAGGTGTTTTGTTGATAAAAAATCCTCCACTAGATGCATCAATCATTCTCCTCTCCATAGGCAACATTCCTTGGTAGAAATACTGCACCAAGTCTTGATCAGTCATTCCATGTTGCGGACAACTTTTGCACAAGCACTTAAAACGCTCCTAATAGTCATAAAGTGACTCCACATCCTTTTGTCGGATGCCACTGATTTCTCTGTGGAGTGTGGCAGCCTTAGAAGCTGGAAAGAATCTCTCCAAAAACAGTCTTGCCATGTCCGTCCATGTAGTAACTGATCCCGATGGTAGATAGAACAGCCAAGACTTAGCATTGTCAGCCAATGAGAATGGAAAAGCCTTCAATTTGAGTGCTTCTTCATTGATTCCATACGGCTTCATCCCTGAACACACAACATGAAATTCTTTTAAATGCATATGAGGATTTTCACTTTCCATACCATGGAATTTGGGTAAGAGATGAATTAGCCCTGATTTTAGCTCGAAATTTGCGTCCGTTTCTGGATAAACGATGCAAAGAGGTTTCTGTTGTAAAGGTGGATTGTGAAGCTCCCTTAATGTCAACTCAGCCATGGCTCCTTACTCAGATTCACTCAAAGAATCAGCTGGATCTTCGGTGTCAAATTCTGCTTCTTTTTCTAGCCTTGTTTCTTTCCGAAGCTTCCGTGTGGTTCTCTCGATTTCAGTATCAAATAATAGCTCCTTTCCTACTTCAGACCTGGTCATAAAACAAAAGAAAATCAATTTAACTTAGCTCCCCGGCAACGGTGCCAAAATTTGGTCGGTTGTCGATTCCGCCAAAAATACAATTTATAAACTTGTTTGACCTTATAACAATAACAGTAGCGTAGTGGTAAATCGAGGTCGAACCCTGGAGAGCTATCAATTGATTTAATTCATTAATTATCCAGTAAGAAAAAACATAAATAAATTAAAGGGGGGGATTGATGATTTTTCGAATGACAAAGAATTAAGTGCTAATAATTATAAATTTTAAAGTAATTGAATTAAGACCAAAGAATGAATAAAAATCAAATAAGTGAAACCCATACCTAAGGTAATTCTTCGACTTGGAATAATTCGAGATTGATCATAGATTGTACAAGGATAAAATTTAATCATTCTAGATTAGTTATAATTCGTAGCTTCGCACATACGAACCAACTTCTCCTAACATGTGATTGCTTAGCACGGCTCAAACAACTACCTAATCGATAAACAACCCTTCCTTAGCGGCCAGAATTTAATTTACCGAAAGCATTAGAAACTAGAGAAGCCTAATCTAAACCAATCAATTCTTAGTGATATCAATTTAACTTTAAACCCTTGTTTCCTTTAGTGTTCTAACTCAATGAATTGATCACAGATACGATTCATTGAAACAATTTATTAGATTGCAAGTAAAATAGCTGGCCAAGAAATTAAACCACAAAATAATAAAAAGAGAGGGTCCCTCCCTTGAAGCAAAAACAAGAATATGAAATAATTAAATAGGATTAAAGTATAAGAACAATCTCACAATCAAGTTCTTCCAAGCCTTGAATTCCTTAGGTAGAGAATAAGAAACTAGCCAGACATAACACCAATTGAAAGCATAAAAGACTTGAAAAACTTATAGAGAAATAGATGAAAGAAAGTTGCAGCCCTCAATGGCTATGATGGAATGTTTTTCAGCTGCCAAAAGGCTTCTCTCTATTATGATATATATTTTTCGTTCTCCCCTTGATGGCCCTTTTTATAGCTGCCAAAAAGCCAGCCTTTACAATAAAGTGTTGTAGTAACCACCCATTTTCCACTTAAGTTTGTTATTTATTCTCCACTTAAATTTGTTATTTAATTCCAAATTAATATCCACGTAATTTTGTCAAGGAGAAACACCTTTGTTTAAAGCTAATAATTACAGCTAATAAAAGCATGAAATCATGCATTTGGTGGGCTTGGCACGGCTGAATTGCTGCAACAATTACACCCAATCTGCCTTTAGATAAAAATGCCTTTTGGATCTCTAACGACTATCTCCACCGTTTAGATTTGAGACATGGAAGTAAGGAAGACACTATTTAAATTTCATAGTGATCCAACGGTCGGAACTCAAGGACATTCCAAAACAGTACAGCTAGTGCTGTTGGCATCGGATGTCGGCACCCGGCGTGCTGGCTTGGTACGGAAACGTGCCGAGTCTCTAGAAATGGAACTTCTTGCTTTGAATTTGGCACACCATGCCACATTGAATTTCCAGCACTTCAAGCTTTTCAAGCACCTTTCCACTCCGGTTCTTGGTTCGGGTCCAAATATCTATCCAAAACAAAAACGAAACACATAACGGCACCACGGTATTTATCCACAATAAAGCATAACCCGAAAAATATGGAAATAAACCCTTAAATCAATAAAAACCACCATAAACCACTAAAAACATTCAAAACACTAATTAGAGCACAAACAAATGAAAATCACACAAAACATAACGAAATAAATCCATAAAATTCAACTAAATTATGCGAATTATGCTATCTATCAGTTATTGTACAGATTTGGGCATATGAGTACGCCCTTGTTCCTCAGCTGAAAGTAGCCATACCTATTGGTGCTATGATCCCTGAGTTTCATCGACTACAGTGGTGGCTTGGTTTTGGCAGGAGTGAAGTAGATACTGACCCTTGGATTTGTCGCCAGCTTTTGGCGAATATGACTTTTGAGCGGGTATTCTCTTTAATTCGAACTGACGTATTGAATTTGTCGCTAGCTTACTGCTTCTTCTTCTTTTTTTTTTTTTTTTTTGAACTGACATATGTCTGTTTTTCAAGTGATACAGGAGCCCTAGGGAAACGCCGTGTGGTTCATAGAGCTTATAGATGCTCAGAGGCTGGGCCCCCGACAATTTGTCATGGAGAGTCCTGTTACTTGGAGTGGTACCTCGGGAAGAGGGTCACTGATTGGCGTGCTGGACCCCAGGGGCGTAGGATCCCACCTGCACCTCCAGCTGGACTATTCTGGCCATATCTCTTGTTGGAGGAGGGGCATCCGGACTTATTCATGTCCGGTTACATAGTTATGGGAGTTGATGGCAACTACCAGCAGTTCATCCGCACATAGCTTCTTCCCCCTGTCGGGACCGTACCACCAGAGGATGCACCAGCCGGGGTATTTTTCAGCCTTACTCTATTTTCTGCTTATTTTGAAGCTGATTAGCCACTTACCATTTTTCTCTTTACTTTTCTTTAGCCATCTGATACAGGTACGTGTCCACGTTCTTCATCCGGCAGGCCTTCTGTGGACGTGGGTCTGGGATTACCGGAGGCCGAGGAGATGGCAGTTCTTCTACCCATACTGGTGTGCCTAGTGTCGACACTGAGGTAGGGTACACTGAGCCTATTCCCCCTATGGTCCCTCCGATGGTCCCTCCTGTTGGCTTTGTCCCAGGATGTCTAGAGTACTTCGTGGAGCCCTGGGTGATGCTGCAAAATGAAGCCGGGGAGTATTATCGAGCAGATTTCATATCGAGTCGCATCCTCCTCCTGTTCTTGTTCCTCCTAATAAGACACATGTATGTATCTCTGCCCCTGCCTTCTTTTGATTGCCATCTTGGCTATTGATCCAACCTTGTGTGCTGTTCCCTGTATAGATTTTTGTGACACAGGGGATGGCCCTATGCCAGGCGACTTCCGCTCTCAGGAATCTTTTTCTTCGAGATAATAGGGTGTTGACGGTAAGTACCTGTGTTGACAAATGCATATGCATGTATGTATGCTTCAAATGCATGTGCATGCATGATAGGATGCTTTTATTGTTTATGATATACGCTGCACTCGCTGCTCATCGGTGTGATGATGCCCGTACGAGAGTGGAGACAGAGGAGATGTAGAGGACCATCGCAGACCTCACGTTCATGAATGAGACTCTCTGCACTCAGCTAGATGACTGGGAGGCTGGTCGGCATGTCTTTGATGATGGCTTTGGGGCCGAGGGCGAGGAGGATGATGACTCGACTGATGGGGGATAGTCATAGACTTTGCTTTTTGTAGTTTTGCAGTTTTATGCTGATGTAGCCTGCCTGTGGGCTAGGATAGAACATCATTATGTACATATACATATTTTCATCGTGTGACCATTGACTGATGTATCACTTTTATCGATATTCTATGAAAACTCCTCCCTCTTCTTGTTGATCTATTATCGTCTCGCTGCTGGATTCTATCTTACTGATGGTGTTTCACCTATTTTCTGTGCAGAAAGGAGTAACACTCAATTTCATTTCCCGCGTCCCTTTTGATGGATCAGTTTCGTAACCGCCTTAGGGACTACTGGGGAACATGTCGCACCTCAAATTGGGCCTTATTGGCCACCTTTAGCCTGCATTCCATGAGGCTTTACATAAATGTGCCCCTGAATCAGACCTTTTTGGCGACTGCAGCCAGATTTTAGGATCCCATGGACCACGTTTTCTGCTTCTCAGGACAAGAGTTGTGTCCGATGGTTGAGGAATTCGGAGCCATCCTCTTCGTTCATTGCCCACGTGGAGTCAGGTTAGCTGTTCCTGATCCTGATTTAGACAACTTACAAATGCTCCGAGGATTACTGAATTCAGCACAGCTGGACCATCTGCTCTCTGGTGAGACTGCCTCTAGGAGGTTTAACATGTCCATCATTATGGACGTGTGCTTCGCCCTAGACCCCACTGCCCTTGGTTGGGTTTTTCTGATGGGCCTATTATTGATGTCCCTTTATCTGTATGAGTCAAGAAACGGTGACTTGCGGTTAATCCTGGTGGTGGCCCAGATGGCCGATGGTGCTTCACCTGTAGGAATCATCCTAGCTGAGACCTTGATTTATCTGGACTCTACCCACTCCTGTCATCCAATGGAAACATACGGATGTCCCTTTTTGCTTCAGGTTAGTCCTCAACTTTGAGTCTGATATTCTGATTAAGCGTGCAATTCTACTGACTGACCACTTTTCTATAGATTTGGCTATTGGAGAAGTTGAATCTCCTGAGTGCTCCTTCCCCTCAGCTGAGATATGTTCCAAAACGTTTCTGGACTCGTCTTATAGAACTTGCAGACTTTGCCACACGGACTACAGAGTAATGGTTCAATTGGTTGAGAGAAAGAACAGACGCATCTATCCACTGGGTGTGTCCCTGGTGGGAAATCTCGCAAGTGACTACAGAGACTTGGGCAGGAGGCGTATAGCTCCTCGGGCTGTCCAGGGTGACATTTTATTCTCCTGCACAATTATGTAGACAATATGGGCAGGCACAGGGGGTGCCTCGTTCTTTATGTACGACAGAGTGCTGTGAATTTACACAACAGTGGCCCAGACATGTGTAGCAGCAGTGGATGAATCCCACCCGCTTTGAGGTTTTGAGATATGGTGAAATAGCCTCGACAGAGACAGATGGTCAGTATAGAGCCTGGTTAGCTGAGCTGGTGACCTGCCCTACAAGGCATGAGCGTGGAATCCTAACCATGAGATATCTCGGCCTGTAGCTCTCCTTTATGCTGTATGGAGTTATCACTGGATAATATTTACTTTGATGTTTTATTTCTTTTTATTTGTTTATATATATATATATATATATTTTATGCCCTTATTTTTGCATAGACTACCCTTGTGGGTTTTCAATCTATCGGATCGTCTTAAATTTTGCATGGACCACCTTTTGTTTTTCTATCCACCAGATTTTTTTTTAAACATGGTGTATGCAAAACATGGGAAGTGCACAATCACAAACATATAACGAAAATCTGACTTCAGGTGAACTTAAGACATTTAATCGGACAGAAGAAACGTTTATTCATTCATTCATTAATAACGTTTTAGTACAATATGTATCAAAAATGAAATAAAGCTAGGAACAAGATCAAAAATGGTATTCGTTCCCACTAAACTTGAGGATGTCGCCAACTGGTTGTTGAAGTCTCTTCCCTCTGATGGTGCCTACCTCCTGCCCTGACTTTTACATGAATCGCCTTTTCGGTTTTCGATCCATGTTATTTTTTTTGAAACAAAGTAATGCCTAAGATTATCCTAGTTGACAGGGTTCACAAATTCGTTTCCATCCATATCCATGATCTTTACAGACCCCTTGGAAAGTACTTTCTTCACTAAATACAGACCTTCCCAGTTGGGTCTGAACTTCCCTCTCACATCTATGTTAACCTGCTTTGTCTATTTCAGCACCAAGTCTTTAGCCTTAAGCGGATGTTTCTGGTGGCGGACTCTGTTGTTGTAAGCCCTAGCCATCCTCTGTTGATACATCTGTAAATGATCCCATGCCCGAAGACGTCTTTCATCGATCAGCGCTAGCTGTTCGTATCTTGATTGAATCCATTCTGACTCTGGCAATTGAGCTTCCATAACCACCCTTAATGACTTAATCTTAGTTTCTACTGGTAGTACAACCTCCATCCCATAGACTAGGGAGTATGGCGTTTCTCCGGTGGGAGTTTTGATGCTGGTTCTATGGCCCCACAAAGCAAATGGCAACATGTCAGCCCAGTCCCAATAGGTGACCACCATTTGCGAAAGAATTTTCTTGATGGATTTTATTGGTATCTTCCACCGCTCCATTAGCTTGTGGGCAGTATAGAGACGACTTGTGATGCTCAATTCTTTTATCCTGAAACAACTGCGCGGTAGCCCCTTGGAACTGTACCCCATTATCTATAACAACATGATGTGGAATCCCGTACCTGGTGAAGATGCTTCTCTCTATGAATTTGGCCATTTTCTTGGCTGTAACATGTGCAAATAACTCAGCTTCTACCCACTTTGAGAAATAGTCAACTGCCACAACAACAAACCGGTGTCCGTTGGATGCAGGTGGTCTGATTTCCCCATAAAGAACTATTCCCCAAGAAGCAAACGGCCATAGAGTTGCTGACATTTGAAGTTTGAGTGGGGGAAGATGACTAAGGTCTCATATATCTAACATTCGTGGCACCTTTTAACCTCTTCGACACAATCCACTTGCAGCGTGAGCCAGAAATAGCCTTGCCGCAGTACTTTCTTGGCCAAAGCTAATCCATTCATGTGTGGCCCACAAGTCCCTGCATGGATTTGCCTCATGACTTCTTTAGCCTCCTTTTCTCTTAAGCATTTTAGTAACAAGCCGTCGGTAGTTCTTTTGAAGATCTGACCCTCAAATAATCTAAACTGTGCTACTAGCCTTATGAGGGAGATCCTATCTAATTCACTGGCATCATCAGGATATTGCCCGTTCTGTATGAACTGTGAGATATAGTGATACTAGGGGCGTTCTTCGGCCGTTGCCATAACACTGACCAGCAAGTGACAGGGATTCTATGCAACTTCTACTATCACTGGCTGCATGGGATGTTTCTGAGGTTCTTCCCATATTGATGAGAGCGTGGCTAAAGAGTCCGCCATTTGATTATCTTCTCTCGGCACGTGTCTGAATTCTCAGAGCCTGAAAGCTTCTACCTTGTACCAAACCATCCGGAGATATGGCTCTTCTTTTATTTCCCATTCACCTGCAATCTGATGAATTACCAGTGCCGAATCTCGAATTATCAGTGCTTCTGTTTCCCCTAATGCAATCAGAGAATCAATCCCGAATAGGCAAGCTTCATACTCTGCCATGTTGTTAGTCACTTGAAATTCTAGGCGTTTAGCTAGAGGAATGAGTTCTCCGTCAGGCGTGCCAATGATTACTCCTAATCCTGCCCTATGCTTGTTCACAGCTCCTTTCAAAGTACATTACCCATCTGTCCGGTTATGCTTTTATTACAGCCAGCTGCTCATCAGGGAATTCCAGATTCTCAACATAATCTGACTCCAAAGGCTGGTTAGCCAGAAATTTTGCCACTGCCCTTCCTTTGATCGTCTTTTTGGTCACGTATTCAATATCGAACTCAGACAATAACAGTAGCCATCTTGATAATTTTCCAGTCAACGTAGGAGTTTGACATAAAAATTTCATCCGGTCGACTTTCGCCACCGCATGTACCTTGTATGATTGGAAATAATGTCTCAGCTTCCTAGTTAGCCATACCATAGTGGTGCAGGTCTTTTCCACTATAGTATATTTGGCTTTATAGTCAAGCAACTTCTTGCTCAGGTAGTAGATCGCATGCTCTCTTCCATCCTCTTGCTCTTGGACTAACATTGCTCCTACCGAAGTGTCTTCAATGGCTAGATACAGAATTAAAGGCTTGTTTGGTATTGGAGGCTTCAAAACTGGTGGATTTACCAAATAAGTCTTGATCTTGTCAAAGGCTAACTGCCATTGATCATTCCACTTCGTTGGCTGATTTTTCTTTAAGAGCTTGAAGATAGGCTCGTAAATTGTAGTCAACCTTACGATGAACCTGCTGACATATTGGAGCAACCCCAAAAATGATCTGACTTCTTTCTCTGTTCTCAGTGCAGGCATTTCACTGATCACCTTGATCTTATCGAGGTCCATCTCAATACCCCTCTAGCTTACCACATGACCAAGAAGCTTCCCTGAAGTGACCCCAAACACACACTTCTTCGGATTGAGGCAGAGGTTGTACTTTTCAACCCTAGTCAAGAATCTGTCCAAGATAGTGGGCTGCTCAGATTTGACCAACATGTCATCCACGTAAACCTCGATCTCCTTATGAATCATGTCATGCAATAGTGTCATGACAGCTCTCTAATAGGTGGCTCCAGCATTTTTAATCCAAACGGCATAACCCTATAGCAGTACACTCCCCACTCTGTGATGAAGGCTATTTTCACCCTGTCAACTATGTCCATGAGGATCTGATTATACCCTGAAAAGCCATCCATGAATGAGTACATTGTGGCCCTAGCTGCACTGTCAATTAACACATCAATATACGGGAGTGGAAAGTCATCTTTGGGAGATGCTTTATTCAAATCTCTATAATCCACGCAGACTCTGACTCTGCCATCCTTTTTGGTGACCGGCACTATGTTAGCCAACCATTCTAGATACTCCACAACTTCCAGAAATTTTGCTCTTATCTGCTTGGCCACTTCTTTTTTAACTTTCTCTGCCCATTCCGGCCTAAGTCTTCTGAGCTTTTGCTTGACAGGCTTCATTTTCGGATCCGTTGGGATTCGGTGCTCTGCAATCTCCCTGTCAACTCCGGGCATGTCATCGTAAGACCAGGCCAAGACCTTTACATGCTTTAGGAGCACATCCACCAATTCCCTTCTCTCTTGAGGTGTAAGGTCTTTTGAGACGGATACCATTTTTGGGTATCTGTTCCTAAATTCATTTCATGTAATGATGCATCATGTATGCTAAAAATATTAAATGAATGTTTGTATGTATGCATTGTTCCTTCAGGAAAAACATCACACAAGTAAGCGAAATCAGATTTCATTGCATTATAGGCCTTATAGGCATGGTTGTTTACATCAAACACAGAAAAATAAGATACATCAAAGCGATTTTCTCCCTCCACATGCGGATGGTCTTCCCTTACAGCAGCTTATTCCACTTCTTCGAACAAAGCTCCCAGGTCACCTTCCAGAGACTGCTCCTGGTCAACAATCGGGCTTTCCTTGATCACCTTTGCTTTCCCAGCCATCATCAGCTTGGCCAATTCCTTTACAGCCTGACTCACTAACTCCTCTTGAGTTTTTGGCATATCCGCCTGTTCTGACTCAGATCCTGTAGTGGCTTTTATAAGAGCAGCCAGTGCCTTGGTAATGGCTGCAATAGCTTCTTCGGCTTCCTTAGTCTTGGAGCCCACTGTTCTGGAGGACTCTCCCTCGACCATGAGTTCAGCTTCAGCTCGGCTGATCAATGCCTCCTCCACTTTCAGAGCTTTTCCTTTGTCATTTTTAGCCTCAGTACGGAGTATACTAACAATCGGTTCCACCCCGTATTTTTCGAAATCAACAACATTCGAAAAAATTTCAAATCCGGGGAACCGTTCCCCTTCCATTTCCACTGACTCCGAGGTCCCGTCATAGGCCTTTTCAGATGGATGGACAAAAGTATCCACCAAATTCATAGACTTCTTGCTCGGTTCACCTCGTTCCTCACGATAACCAAGCCCAAATTGACGATACTTTCCCGGTGCTATGTCAAACTTGGGGACACCTTGTAGTCCCACCCCCAAGCCTTTGCCAGGCTGAAACTTTTGCTTGGAAAAATGCTTATATATCCAATATGGGAACTTTGGCCCATCACAACTCTCTTTTGACACAACAGCCACTTGAAATCCTGTCATTGGCTGCTCCTCGGCTCTTAGGGTAGCTACCACAGACAACTCGTCTGCCTCTACTGTCACCACCTTCCCTCCTATCAAGAACTTAACTTTTTGGTGCAAGGTGGAAGGCACACCTCCTAGGGCATGGAACCATGGCCTCCCTAGGAGAAGAGAAAATGTGACAGGAATGTCGATAACTATGAATAGCACATTTGACTTGACCTCCCCCACGCTAACCTTGGCTTTAAAGGTGCCGATCACTGATCTTCTACTGTCATCGTATGCTCTGATCACTGTGCCAGAACCGAGGGCCCCACTTCAATGCCCAGGTAAGGCAAAACTTTTAAAGGACAAATATTGAGAGCTAAGCCATCATCGACCATCACGCATGGCGTAGTCTTGTCCATAATCTGCACTCTTAGATATAGAGCCCTATTGTGGTTCACACCTTCTGGTGGCAAATCCGATATTCCAAAGCTGATTTCTTAGGCCTTGTTAGCCTTCAGGTCAACTCCCCTTATTATTGCACAAACTTCATCCGGCGACATCATAGGAGTTGCTGCCATCTCCATTAACTGCTTCACTACCACCTCACGATGTCTCTTAGACTCCATAAGGAGGTGCCAGATGCTAGCCCTGGCAGGCGTCCTCTTCAGCTGCTCGACTACCAGGTCATCCTCAGAACTCTTCGACCCCTGGGCCTCTGTACTCGATTCTCCAGTAGAAAGATTCCTTCTTGGCAACATCGGGGGAGCTACGTTGATAGGTTGATAGACCCTACCACTTCTAGTGATATGCATGACAGGGCCATCTTTCGTGACCACCGTCCCCTACTTCGTTTCTACTGGATACACAAGCTTGGGATCTTTAAACCCAAAGTCTTCATCCTCCCCTTCCAAGTCAATATCATCCAGATCAATAGGCCCCTGTCCCTTTTGCACTACTGAAGTTTAGAGTTCAGGCTCTTCTAGTTCTTCCTCTTCCAGTTTGGCTGCAACCACCAGAACACTCGGATTAGCTTCAATTATCTGTGTAAAAACGCTATTGGCGGGAATGCCGGACTGAACCATATTAACTTGGCCACCAAAACTGGGCAAAGGATTCCTTTGCACATTCGGCTTTAGTGCAGGCTCCATAATCTTTCCTTCAGTGATCAGCTTTTGGATGGCCCTTATCAAGCCGGTACAATCATTCGTGTGGTGACCTACTGTTACATGATAGGCACAAAATTCTCTTTATCGACTTTCGCAGGGGGAACATAAGGCTTCAAACCCTGCAATACACTTGGCGAATATACGGCCCAAGGACTCAGCCCATGGATTAGTAAGTCTCTGAGGCATTCTTGTTTGGCAACTTGGGCCACCATTGCCACATCAGCCTCTTTCGCTTGGTAAACTATTGCAGTAGTCAGGGCCGGCTTAGAGCTAGTCCCTGTCGAAGAGAATGTAGAACCACTGGCCTTGTATCCCTGAGTGTATCCTCGGCTTCCCCGGTAAGTACTCACATTCTGCTTGCTTTGTTGCTCCTCTTCATCATACCTCTCGACCCGCTTTGTGAAATCCACCATCTTGTTGAATGAAACCTTTTCAACTTCATTTTATCCTTATAAGTTGGCAAGCTACTATCCACAAGCTTCACAATGAGGGATTCCAATTTAGGGGCTCCATCCACCAACACC
This sequence comes from Euphorbia tirucalli, assembly GCA_039660915.1. Taxonomy (NCBI): domain Eukaryota; kingdom Viridiplantae; phylum Streptophyta; class Magnoliopsida; order Malpighiales; family Euphorbiaceae; genus Euphorbia; species Euphorbia tirucalli. Next base: position 29,621,912 of record CM077639.1, on the reverse strand, counting down.
TGAACATCCATCCACCTTTTGTAATAGGCTGAAAAAGATTCATTAGGCTTTTGGTGGATTCTTTCTAAGTCTTCCAATGTGGTCTCAACATGGGTATTGTAAGCGTACTACTTCACAAATGCTTCTAATAGATCCTCCCAAGTAGAACGAGTGTGGAGTGGCGTTTTCAAATACCACTTGGTAGCTGCACCCCGTAGCATGGTCGGGAATAGATTCAGAAGATGGACCTTCCCAATCCCCAGGCTAGACGTAATCCTGACATAACTATCCAAATGAGCCTCTGGAGGACCTTCCCCAGTATATGGGGGCAAATAAGGCATCTAGAATCTAACTGGGAGTGGCTCTCCTCCCTTAGCAAATCAAGTGGATGGATCTGCACATTTACTAGGTTGGTAGTGCACCATCTCTTTCATCTTTGGCAATAGGGCTTCAAAATCAGAAAATTTTTCCTTAAGACGTTTCTCAGCAGCTGTCTCAATTAAGGCCTCCCTCGCCCTTTCAAAGGCTTCATCTTCCTCAGAGTGATGGTCAACCTCCCTAGGTGGGATGACCACTTTACTACTTCCTGGCACATTCCTTCCTAGATTTGGGACTCCTTGAACCGCGTTCCCTTCATTCTCAACAGGAACTTGGGCTCTCTGACTGCTTACACCCCCTGCAGCAGACATGGCAGTCTGCACCTGCTCTCTAATGGTGGCTTTAAACTGATCGAAACTCAGAAAGGCTATCATGAATGCATTCATATCAAAAGGAGGACTCCTTCCATTTCTGCCCTGGGCCATTTCAGCTATGTTAACTTCTTCTAGAACAAACAGACTGTCAACAGGTAATGCTGGCGATTGCTCCACAAACTCTTGTTCCGAGTCTGAATCTGAACTGACTCAAACCCCCTCTACTGTAGCTAATTCGGTGTAGACTAACTGAATTGATTGTCTGGTCCCTAATCTAACACGTTCGAGACGTTTTGAAGTTCGTCGCCAAACTGCACATTCAACATAGGGTTAGCATTACAGATGAATGTCGTGATCCTGGATGTATAATTCTATATGATATGGATGGTGTGATTATTGAATGATTGTGATTGAATGATGATCCATGAATGACAATGACAATGAATATGATTTCTTTTGTTTTTATTTTTGAACATCCTAAGAATGCCCTAAAATTATGCAAGAGACAATGCAAACAACTATCATGTGCAGGCCTTCACACAGACACGAGATTGGTACCTTCGGGCACTCAATAGATGCTGTGAAATGTTCACGTACACACCAACATACGGACAGAGGTTCGACACTTTGTAGGTCAAAATGAAATGGAGTGAAATGGTCACGTGGAAATCATTTTCCAGACAGAAATTTGACGCTTTTGGGGCATCGAATATGTTATGATGTCGTGAATAATTCTCATGTGCTCAAGTGCACAGACAGGGGTTCGGTGTTCACGGAACACCTTGCATGGTTCAAGAATGTCATGGAATACACCTATATGTGTACTAATTCGGTACTAGGGTAGCACCTCGAATGGTTTCACAATGTATGAAATGGTCCAATGTGAACCATAATGCGCAAACAGGATTTCGGCATCACCGAGACACCTATGATGAATGAATGAGATGTCATGTGATGACATTGTGTGAACTATCACACGGTAATAAATCTAGGACCATTGTTGTCTACTATTGAATGGTATGATATTTGTGAAATGGCCGAGTGCGATCTGATGCACAAGCGAAACACGGGTAGTTTGGGGTACTCGATGTGTTATGGAATGAAATGATCGTGAAGGGCATACTTGGAATCATCCTTTATTAAATGAGATGAAATGATGTTGATGTGTATGTCACACAAAAATGCAAGTGGCTGCACGAAAATATGGTTAATAATGCGTGACACACGAAATGATGTCGTGTATGTTTCGTGAAAATGTCACACGCGAGATGTAGATGGCGCACATGAGATGTAGGCGGCACACGAATAAAATGTCATGGCTGCACGAAAATGTGATTAGTGTCACACATATGTCGATGTTTGGAAATGGCTGTATAAAGATGTGGTTAGAATGGCACGTGAAAGCCATGCATGTTTGATGTTTCTTGAAAAGTCAAATAGAAAACACCACAGAACAAACGTTAGCACACATAAAAATATGCACTCCCTTCCTACCTTATTTCTTTTTTTGATTGGTCTCGCATTCTTCCTAGGTGTTGGGTCTCTTTGGCATCAACAGGGGATACCAAAAGCGCACACTCAATTGTTCAATTTTAATTTATGTTTTGGTAATCCTAGGGGAAGTTGCTAAGCCATTACATGTGGGCCAAAGTCAAAACCAAGGGTCGTCCAGTTTCCCAGAGTGAATAAACACTTCCCCACCATAGAACACGATGTAAGGTCATGCGTGGCTATGAGTGGTTTACCTCGTCGGGTGTCTCCAATCCTCGCATAGAGGTAGGCCACCTTCTTGGGTAAACCGGGGTGAAACAGTGTATTTGAGGGGTTGAGAAGAAGAAAATGTCATGATATGCAAAGGTATGAAGAAATATGATGTTTATAAATCGATAAACAAATACAAGCAAGGTTATATTTCAATAGTTGCCTAAGCGAATAGGGGAAGAAAATAATTAGTTTTTCGATGAAGTTTGGAAAGATGGGTTTTGTTTATCTTGGCTTAGGGGAAAATAATTTATCTATTTAAGAAATTCATTTTGTAGAAAACGTTTTCCTGCTTTATAACTTAAAGACCTTGAAACCTAAATTTCAAGATCAGTGACAGAGTCGCCACCCGGATCAGCTCATCCAGGAAATTCCGTTACAGCTTCCTACCGAGCGCAGACTACTGTACCTAATCCAGAGATTCAGGGTTCGGGCAACTTACCTACTTAACCTCGAGCTTGTATTCAGTTTATTATTTATAAAACCATATTTATTCACTTTATTATCTTTTTCTAACCCAATTGGTTTATTTTCATTAACCGATGCTGAAGCGAAATGCAGAAAATTAATTGTGGGAAATTAAATCATACATCCAAAATATACAGAAAATGGTAAAGGTCGATCATACATCCCAATCGAATAAAAGATAAAAGCTCTCATCCTCATTTTTACAGTCGCCTAAGTACACGAGGATCTAAAAATACAACCGCCTAATTACACGAATTAGTCTATTACAATACAGCAAAAATAAAAAATAAATGCAGCAAAACAGATTAGTTAGCACAGTTTATATTATAAACACAAATAGGACTCAAATCAGGATAGAATAAGGATTTTAGGATTGGGAGCATGCATTTAGGGGTAACCGGTTTGACCCGATCGGTTGGACCGGTTAGACCTGGAAATCGGTTTTGAAAGGCCCTGTGGATTTTTGTGCTGGAAAATCAATTTTGGAAAATCATTTGGCTCGGTTTCGTGCATATTTCCATTTTCATGAGTCGGTTATCCCGGAACTCGGTGTCCCGTTCGTGTGGGTTTTCCTAATTTTCACAAGCATCTAAAGTCCAAAAAGCAATAATCACACCAAAAAACATTTTGAATCCGAAAACAGCATCACGCAAAAATACTCGTGCGAGGCATTCCGTGATTCTGTCTTTTCCCGGGAATCATAGCCACACAGCAAAAATTTCTGTTTTTGCTCGTTTCCAATGTTTTCCTGTGATTTTATGATGTTCGGGGATCCGCTAATGCTGAACTACGGATCCGAAATGGATTGAACAACCCCGAAACCAAAATATAAAACTCGAAAAAACCCGAAAAACCAATGTTCATACATCCACAAATCTGAAAACTGGAGCTAAAGCGATGTACAACCATTCATGGGCCCGAAAATAACAAAACAGAAAAGCATGAAATGGAAAACGGACTCCTCCCGGCCATTCGGGACAGATCAGGAATCTGTCCTAGAGGAACAGAGTCGGGCGGCTCTAGACCAGAGCCGGCCGGCTCTGTTCTTCAAAGACGTAGCCGGCCGGCTGTGTTCATGAAGAACACAGCCGTACGGCTATGACGGGCTGAGTCTGTTTTCTGAAAAAAATTTAAAAGAGAAGAACATGCAGAAAACACAATGTAAATAGGTTTTAAGCCTCTCAGAGTTTACCTTTGTGTCTTTCCAGCGTACTGGATATGCAGAAACGGATTTGAATGCTTAAGATCGTTGCCGGAGTCTCAACTGATGAAATCACAACAATCCGCAATAAACCGAAATAAACCCCCGGATGGTTTCCAAACAATGTGCAATGGTTATAGAACTTAAGTATTAATGTTTTCCATAGTTTAGGTTTTAAACTCAGTCCCTTCTTCACTTTCAGCTCTCTCTGTTTCTTTTTTGCCGGTCTCTCTTTTTTTTCTTTCTGCTTCTTTTTCTTTCTCTCTTTTCTTTCAATTTTTTTTTAGATTGCCAAATCCTCCCTAAGAGATTTCTTCTCTCTCCCTTTTTATACCTCCCTCTCACCTTTCTTTTCTTGCAATAAATGGCCGCCTAAAATTTTAGACTCTGCCCATACCCCTTTTCTGTGAGTCAAGTTGCCTGATTTTGTAAGGCAACTTGTCTTGCCCACTAGAGCCGGCCTGCTATAGTGTGTACTAGAGCCATACGGCTCTAGTCTAGAGCCGGCCAGCTCTAGTTCAAGGAACCAGAGCCGCCCAGCTCTAGCAAAGGCTGGAGCGAAAAGGCGAAACCTCAGGCATGCACGCTAAACGCTAGAGACCTCTCGGAAGACCTTTCCGGGGATTTCAGATCGTGGATAGTTTGATTTTCGGGACATTTGAGACATTCCAGGCAACAATCCGGTTGCTTTCGGGTCTAATTCATGTCCGTCTGCTCCATAGATAACACATGAATTCTCATCACAGAGGTCAGGAGAAACTCGTGCTCACAACCAAGAAAGTGACGATGCTCCCACTAATCCTTTTATACACACAAGGCTCATCTTAATTCTATATGAAGCTGTATTCCTTCATGGCTTCATTGAATCTAAGATTCCAACTCTGGGATGCTTGCTTCAATGCATAAATAGATCTTTGAAGCTTGCATACCCTTCCAGGATACTTTATATCGATGAAATCCTCAAGTTGTGCCATGTACACATCCTTGAGTAGATTTCCATTAAGGAAAGCAGTTTTGACATCTTTCTGCCATACCTCATAATCATACCATGCAGCTACGGCCAGTAAAATCCTTATGGATTTGAGCATAGCAACTAGTGAGAAAGTTTCATCATAGTTTATTCCATGGACTTGGCTGAAACCTTTTGCAACCGCCCCCTGAAGGTGTTGTCAGCCTTTAGCTTGTAGCACCATTTGCAACCTATGGCCTTAGCACCCGAAGGTGGATCAACCGGGTTCCAAACCTGATTATTGTACATTGATTGCATCTCTGCCTCCATGGCTTTACGCCAATTAGTAGACTGTGGGCTATCAATGCCCTCATGGTAGGTTTTGGGCTCCTCCTCATCTAAGACGAGAAGAGTGTGATAATCAGTAATGAGAAACCCATATCTCTCAAGTTCTTGACGATCCCTACTAAACCTTCTAGGTCCTTGCGTGACCTGGGCTAATGTGGAAGCTCCTCCCTGGTCTCCGAGTTATCCTCTTTAGGAGTTTATGAGCTTTGAACTTCTCTGAGTTCAACATTGCTCCTATAGTCTTTCTTGGAAATGAAATATTTTTCAAGAAAGACCCCCTTTCATGCCACGAACACCTTATTGTCAGTGGGGTTGTAGAAGTAATACCCTTTGTTTCCCTAGGGTAGCCCATAAACAGGCATCTATCGGTTTTAGGTTCTAGTTTCTCCCCAGTCAATTTCATGACATGTGCATCACAAACCCAAATCTACAGGAAAGACATATTGGGCGCCCCACTCATCCATATTTTGTATGGGGTCTTTTCCACAGCCTTAGTCGGAGTATTGTTCAAAATAAGAGCTGTTGTCTTGAGAGTGTATCTCTAGAAACTTATTGGGAGAGAGGCATGACTCATCATTGAGCGAACCATGTCCAACAAGGTCCTAGTCCTCCTTTCGAACACCCCATTCCATTGTGGTGTTCCTGGAGGAGTGAGCTATGGAATTATTCCATGCTCTCTTAGATAGGAGTTAAACTCTAGGCTCATATACTCGCCTCCTTAGTCTGAGCAAAGGGCTTTGATATTTCTACCTAGTTGGTTCTGTACTTTGTTCTTAAATTCCTTGAACCTATCAAGGGTCTCGAATTTGTGTTTCATCAGATAGACATAGCCATATCTGCTGAAATCATCCGTGAAAGTGATGAAGTATAGATGCCACCTCTGGTACCTGCGCTTATGGGTCCACACACATCTGAATGTATTACGTCTAATAAGCCAGTAGCCCTTTCAGCTTTCTTGCTAAAAGGTGTTTTAGTCATTTTACCTCGTAAAAAAGACTGGCATATGTCAAGTGACTCCATGTCAAATGATCCTAGGATTCCAGCTTTATGAAGCCTAGGTATATGTTTCTTGTTGATGTGGCCTAAACGACAATGCCAAAGGTAGGTGGGATTAAGTTCGTTAGGCTTAACCCTCTTAGTATTTATGTTATAGACTTGATTAGCTTCATTTAAATCCAGGATATAAAGGGCATTATTTAATATAGCATCTCCATAAAATCATCCCTCTCTAGATAAAGTAATTCTACCATTACCAATAGTAAAATGAAATCCAAAAATATCCAAAACTGAAACAGAAATAATATTCCTGCACATTACAGGTACAAAATAACATTGTTCTAGTATTAAAACTCATCCACTAGGCATCATAAGATGGTACTCGCCGATCTCTATGGTAGCTACCTTTGCTCCATTTCCGACCTGCAAGTCCGCCTTTCCAGATCCTCGTGATCTCCTGTTCTTAAGTACCTACACATTACAAAAAATGTGAGAACCACATCTAGTATCCAATACCCAAGATGTTGAAATAGTGAGGTTTATGTCTATGACATATATAACTGATGAATACATGCCCTGGCTCTTCTTTTGCTCTCCCTATAGCTAGGGACAGGATCTCTTCCAGTGTCTAGCCTATTTGCATTAGAAGTAGACATCCTCAGGACCGACCTTGGGCTTGGCCTTAGCCTTCTTAGCCTTCGCCTTGGCTTTCACCTTAGCCTTGCCCTTATCAAGAGGAGGTTTCCCCTTGTTGACCAGTAGTACCAGTGGAGTCTTTTTGATCTATTGTTCAGTAAGCTTGAGCATCCCATGTAGCTCGCTAATAGTGTGGTTCATCCCTTGTATATTATAGTTCAGGATGAACTGATCATAAGAATCCATCAAGGATGCCAGGATCATGTCAATCTCCAACTCTTGTGAGATAAGTGAACCGAGACGGGCTAAAGTATCCAAATAGCCCTTCATCTTGAGCACGTGTACGCTCACAGATGTCCCAGCCCCCATCTTGTAGGAGTGGAATGCCTTGTTGGTCAAGTATCTCTCTTGACGAGCTTGCTCCTGAAACATCTCATCTAGAGTTGTTATTATAGCAAAGGCTTGCTGGTCCATGAACTGCTTTTGCAGCTCAGGGACCATGCATGCCAGCATCAGGTATGTCACATCCCAGTTATCCTTGACATGCACCTCATATTCGTCCAGCAGTGCGACCATTGGATTATGCCCAGTAGGTGCAGGTGGTACAAGTCTTTCCAGAACGTATTCCTTAGATTCCTGTCTTAGAACTATTCTTAAGTTCCTAGACCAATCTAGGAAATTTGGCCCAGAAAGTTTTTCCTTTTCGAGGATAGAACGCAATGAAAGAGTATTATTATTTGCCATTTGATTAATACACAGAAAAATAAAGAGTATTAAGAAAGGTCTTAGTTGTTTTTCCCATATTTAATTAATAATGAATTAATGTTATTAATTAAGTCAAGTTGTTGGGCCAAGATCTATATTTCATCAAGATCTAGCAAGACGAGGACCTGGAAAAACTATACCCTAATTATTTATTTCATCAAGATATAGCTAGACGAGGGCCTGGAAAAACTATACCCTAATTATTTAGGTAGGAACGCCCTCCAATCCCAACCTAGGGACTCTCAGTTTGATGGGCTTGTTGGTAGTTACCCATTTATGCTTAGGGCTAAGAGAATCCTACTACCTATGCTAAGTCCAAACCTCCATCCAAGAGTTAGAGTAACCAATACTCTAAACCAATACAAAAAGGCGATACTCCAATGTATCCTGCGAGGGCATGGTCTACAACTGGCTTATCCCCACTTCGAGTTGGTTTTGAATGAGGGAAGCACTTTTAAGCAACTTAATAATTTCCTTTTGGTTATTAGATTCATTTTAATAACGGCTTAGATGCATAAGCGAGTGAAAATGAGATTGGATCATACATTAAAGCATGTGAATAAATAAAAGCATAATTAAATAAATACTGGAATGCTATGGGCCTATATTACAACCTAATATAATTCTACTAAACCTGTACTAGAAAAACACCAGGCCTCATTCCTTCCTTCTGGGCTCGCCTCTCCAAAGGGCTTCTTTACAACATTTTATAATAAATAAAAAAAATTAAAATCACATAAAAAAGAAAACGGCACGTAAGCCGTATTTACCTAAAAAGAAATACAATCCATCTTGAAATAAGGTCCAATAGTATCCATTCAAACATTCAATCACATAGATATATATTCAATACATCAATTTATAAACATGTTAAAATGCATAAAATTAATCCCATTTAATTATCTTCTTAACCATTATTGAGAAATTGCCAATTTGGCTCATCATGGTTCTAATCCTTAACGGACTTTGGGCCTCCAGCCCAGGTAGAACATTGCTACGACTAGAATTGGGAAACCATGAATCCAAATTACTCCGTCCGCTTAATTGTACCAAGAAAAACCGAACCAATTTCATAACACCATATTAATTTTCCAAATTAATATATCATGAACAAAATTAAATTTCATTCAAGAATCCATCAGCATTTAAATTGCAATTTAAACATACAAAATTTTAAAACCCATTAAATTAAAACCTAGGCCCGGACCAAGAAACCTGCCAAATCCAAAACATGGCCCGGCCCGTTATTGTTGCCCTAGCAACAGCAGCTGCTGCCACTGTTCTTGCCACTATGGCGGCAGTCGGCGGCGCATAGCCGCGAAAATAGCTCATGATTTTTTTTTGAAAAAAGCAAGAAATAAATTCAACCAAGAATCCATACATCAAACAGAAATTAAAATCACATAACCAATATGCATAATTAAATTTCTATTCGAAAATACAAATGGGGAAGATCATAAATCCCAAATCCAAGAATCCCAAAATTAAAACACCAATTTTAAAACTAGGGATTCAATTCTGTTTAGGATTTCCATGGATAAAAAGCCTGCTCTGATACCACTGTAGGGATTTTTCATAGAAAAACAACCAAATAAAGCGGAAACTCGCATTGTTTTTCTCAAATCCATGACCCAGGAGCAATTGATGTGGAAATCAAAATAATAAAATTAAATAAGAGAAAGATAGATTCTCACCAAGTGAATCTCTTTCAGAGATGGTTGCAGAAACCAAAATTGATCTCCTTCACAATCCCGTACACGAACGGCTTCGGAGCAAGAACCAGTGCTAACATCAGAATATCGGAAGAAAGGGATATTTGGGGCTGAAATTTCCTACCTAGAAAATCACATACTGGCCAAAAATTACAGCAGCATATTTATCCCCTTGGCCGAATTCCACCTTATGGAAATTTAGGTTTTAGGGTTTTCAATTTTATGTGGGCTTTTCATCACTAAAGCCCAAGTCTGAAATTAATTGTTTAGGTTTTGTTTTAATTGCAAATTTAATTTTAATCTTTCATGTATGTGAATATATTATGCCATATAATATGTTACATGCCATTTCAAATTAAAATCAATTTGACCAATTAATTTAACCTAGAAATTAAAATTGGACTCTTTATAAAATTTAATACATGTAAACCTATATATGTGAAATATTTCCACCTAGGAAATAATATCTTAAATTAATTCATTTGAATTAATTATAAGAAACTCAATATGAATATTAATTATATCATTTTGATCAATCTAATTGATCTATATAATATAATCAACAGAATTCTCTCTTTCCAGTTGGTATACTCTATCTAGACGGTTGATAGGTTAAGTTCAAGCTCAGACATCTTTATGTTGGAAGTGGACCCTATGGTCCACAGATTGTAGGTGGGCTCTAGCAAGCCACTACCCCAATTAAGATGGAGATAACAGTCTAACTGAAATCGAAACCCTATAGTTAAAATTATATCTCCTATGTCATTGATATCGATGTCCAACACAGAGGCATGGTATAATCATCCTCTTTTGTGTCCGGACTTTAACTTGATCCCGAATGAACTGATACTCACAAACAAGTTCCAACTTGTTTGGATGTGGCCACATTCCCTTCTGCATATTCATGGCCCTACCATGTTCATTAACACACCCAAACGTACCCATACTTGGCACCCTGTTGCAGGCCCTTAGGCATACACCAAAGTGTGGCACTTTACATGCAACACCATGATATGGTTAGGTCAAAGGATCCATACTAGTACTACACGAGAATTACTTGTGATACTATACCATGTGGATTTCTCATTTAGTAGATCTTATCCAGTACCATGCTCCTTTGCATGTACCTATAAACCTGGTTGACAATCCATGTCCAATAGCCGGTAAGACACCGCTATAAAATCAAGTTTACAATGTTGTTGGTTCCATTCATTCCTATGACTGGAACTTACTACAGATAACTTTACGGTCATATAGTTTTCCCTATGCATGGTCTTACTGCCAAGTGCATGACACTTGTCAACATGGTTATGGATATGTCCATTGGATACTCTATTTATAATATTGCATAAGGTATATAATAAATAGATTAATGCCTTTATTTATTAACACCAATTGCATAATACATAAATCTCATTATAAGATACAAAATGTATGATACAATACAAGGACCAATGCCATGGGACTAGGGCATCCCCAACACTCAAGGTAGTTTGTCCTTCTCAAGGATGGATCACATTTCGATTATTGTTTGCATCCATTGATCTATAACAGATTTAAATATGCAAAACAACTTAGATGAATTCCTACTAATGTAATCCCTTAAAGCAAACAACAACTATTTTAAATAATTTAGTGGGGTAAGATTCATTGTTCACCTAACTCTAAGTCAGCTTTGGCATGACACTTAAAAGTTAAATTATTTAGGTCTATAACTCACTACCGATTACATCACATGTAACTCTTAGGTCAATTCTAACATTATCACATCATATGTCCTTGAATGTTACTTCTAGCATCTATGCCTTTAGGCCCAAAATAGTTTTGATAGCCCAATTATAAATAACCATTTAAAAAATATGGATAGCACCATTACCCATCTTATCTTACTAAGATAGTCTAATGTATTCTACTTTGGTAGAACATACACTTCAGTGATCGAAGACTTGATAATTGTTTAATTATGGGTGGCCTTTCACTTTAAAAGTTATGTAAGGGAACTTAACCTATGATGACTAAAAATGAATAAGTGGCATCATATTCATATATATAAGCATCATACATAGGATCACATGCATATATATAAGGCAAAAAATAAATGCATCATAATATGGCCTTAAATTTAAGGGGATTTTAAAAAAACATACAAAATAGGGTTTATTTACGTTCCAAGGAAGTTTTTGCCATAATCCCTTTCAAACTTTTCAAAATTACTCAAATATGTTATTATACTTTGTCCATATTTCTCTCTCATCTTTTCATAATTTTAATCTAAATTCACATTTATCTCTTAATCCGTTTATTTTTTTTTTTTTGTCACGTTACTTTAGAAAGTTTTTTTTTTTCTCTTCAAAACAAGATGCATATGTATATATTTTTCCAATATTTTTTTCAGTAAGGTATAACTAATTATACCTTTGTATCTTAAGATATAACTAAGGTATAATCATTGTAATATTGTATCTTAAGGTATAACTAAAGTATAATCACTGTAACACTGTATCTTAAGATATAACTAAGGTATAATCACTGTAATAAGTGTATCACAAGGTATAATATTTATAAAAGTTATAAATACACTGTTATAGAGTGCTTATACATTGTTACACACTATTTATACACTGTTATAACTGCTTATACACTACAATGCTTAAACAATGTATAAATAAGGAATAATTAGTGTATCAAAAGGTATAACTAAGGTATAATCAATGTATCAGTATATCGGTAAGTATAACTAAGGTATAATTAGTGTATTAGTAAGTATAATTAAGGTATAATCAGTATATCAAAAGGTATAACTATGGTATAATCATTGTATCAGTGTATCAAAAGATATAATCAAAGTATCAGATGGTATAATTGATGAATAAACAAGGTCTAACAATTCTACAAAGGTATAAACAATGTATAACTAAGGTATAATCAATGTATCAGAAGGTATAACTTAAGTATAATAAGTGTATCAAAAGGTATAATCAAAATATTAGATAATATAATCAATGTAAAAATGTATAACTAAAGTATAATCAATGTATCACAAAATATAACTAAGGTATAATATTTATAAAACTTATAACTATATTGTTATGTACTATTATAGACTACTTATACATTGTTATACATTGCTTATGCATTGTTATACATTGTTATACATTATAATGCTTATACAATGTATAAATAAGGTCCAAACAATGTATAAATAAGGTATAATTAGTATATCAAAAGGTATAACTAAGGTATAATCAGTGTGTCGGTAAATATAAATAAGATATAATTAGTGCATTATAAGGTATAATTGTTGGGATTCATCCCGGTGTAAACGAAAATTTTTCACCGTAGCGAAAGCGAATCGTTATACACTTAGAACCCATGACATGACCGAATTGCTTTGACTATAGAATAAAACATACAGACTCAACCAGAAAAGCTATTAAATTCATAGCTATGCAGTCCCCGTAATAGATTGAATACAAACCCTTGCTAACACGCAAAGGATCTTTACTCTCACTCACACAGCAGTTTACAGATTGAGAGCTTGTAAAGAAAAATCTCAGCCAAAAGAATTCCCTTGCTGAAATTTCTTTTGCCAATAATTAGTAATCACCAAAATTCACCTTCTTTATATGATTAATAATTGGCCAAAAATTCCTTGCAATCAATTGTGATGGCTGAACCACTTTTCTTTCTTAATTAGAAATCTTTCCTGGCCAAGAACAATTGCAATATAGGAACGTAGGAGGAGACCAATTAGTTAGATATATTAGAATATAATTACGATTTTATTGATCTTTTATTTCTTAATTAGGATTTTCTAACTATAAAATCCTTAATTCAAAATATAGATAAATAAAAATAACAACTATTTTAATTCTAATATTACCAACTAGATAATTAAATAGTCTTATTTAATTTTAGTCTTATTTTATTCTTTAATTTATTTGCCACACTGTAATAAAATAATAAATAAAAATAAAGTCTAGTCTCACAGGGTTTATACCACTGGGCTTTAACCATAAAGCCCGTTAACCTAAAGCTCAAATAAAATATGTAATCCATACATATTAATAGCCCGTGGCTAACTCAATTAGATGTCCTTTGTGTGCGATCCTATAGGTTCATCCTAAGTTGGCACTAGGCCCAAAACCTTTAGGTCTACAAACTATAAGTGGGTTTCAACAAATTGTTATAGCTACCTAAATAAGATGAAAACATAAATCCATTAGAGAGATAAACTGCAGCAAACTTACACATCTCATACCAATGATATCGGTGTCCTGAAAGAGGCATGGCGATTTCACCCTCTTTAGCTACAAGAACATTCCTTGATTCCGAGTACATTGAAAAACACAAGCAACTAATCACCTAGTGATTACCTTACTTGGGCATGGCAATGCTCTTCTCAATCTCACCCATCAAGGGACTGGTGATATCTACCCTCAATTAAGAGAGTGGTAAGTCCCATCACATCACTCACATCCTTAGCATGATCACTGGTGTAGCAAACCGTACCCATACTTAACACCCTGTTAAAGGCCCGTTAGGCATACATCCAAGTATATGAGCTAGCACCTAGGCCTGTACAGGTATCAGGTTAAAGGAATCGATATAAGTACTACTAGAGAACCACCTATGACATAGGAACCATGTGGTGTTCTTATACCGAATCGATCCACTACCATGTAACCTAACATGTACCCATGTTCTTTATTGACATTCCATTTCCAATGGTCGGTAAGACACCACCATAAAATCAAGACACATACTAGTCTTTGGTTAAAATCATCCCATGACTTTAACAGACTAGGGATAGCTTTACAACTGGTGTTCATTCCCTACTCATGGCCTTACTGCCCAGAGAACGTAACCGACATACATGAGTAAAACAATAGTTAAAGGATTCTCTTTATTTATTAAATTGTATAAGAAATATAATAAACAAGATTATGCCTTTTATTATAATGAATCATCCAGTTACATAATACAGGGACTCGGGCATACACTACCAATCTCCCACTTGTATTAGTCCCTGTTAGGCAGTGGCCTAATCCCTATAGATCTCACGTGTCCCTCATCCTTCGACTATGCAAATGGCTTGGTCAAGGGATCCACTATGTTGTCCTTAGATGCAACCCTACATATCTTCACATCCCCTCGGTCTACTATCTCCCGAATAAGATGGAATATTTTGAGTATGTTCTTGGAATTTAATATGATCGCGGCTCCTTGGCTTGTGTAATGGCCCCGGTATTGTCACAAAAGAGGTTAACTGGGTCTAGGATACAGGGAAATACTCCTAACTTAGTGATGAACTTCCTAATCTAAACAGCTTCCTTTGCAGCATCTGATGTAGCAATATACTCAGCTTCTTTGGTAAAATTAGCAACGGTGTCTTACTTTGAGCTTTTCCAGCTGACAGCACCTCCATTCAACATAAATACATAGCTAGACTGTGATCTATAGTCATCGGTGTCAGTTTGAAAGATGGCATCTGTATAACCACATACAGTGAGCTATTCCTGACCACCATACACTAAGAAGTTGTCCTTAGTCCTTTTTAGGTACTTAAAAATGGCTTTGACTGCTGTCCAATGGGATTCACTAGGATCTTGTTGGTACCGACTAGTCAAACTTAGTGCATATTAGACATCAGGTTTAATACATAGTATAGCATACATGAAAGACCCTATAGCAGAAGCATATAGGATCTTACTCATGTATTCCCTTTCTTCCCTCTTTAAGGGACATTCCTTCTTACTTAGGGTCAGCTCGTGGCACATTGGCAAAAGCCTCTCTTGGTGTTAGCCATGCTGAACCTATCAAGGACTTTATCTATATACCTTCCCTGACTTAGGCCTTGAAGTTGAAGAGATCTATCCCTATAGTTCTTGATACCCGGTATTGTCTCAGCTTTGCTTAAGTCCTTCATTGCGAAACATTTACACAACCATTGCTTAACCCTAAGCAGTGTTGTAATGTTATTTCCGATCAGTAGGATGTCGTCCACATATAAGACTAGAAATGTGGTAGTGCTCCCACTAACCTTCTTGTGCACACAAGGCTCATCATCGTTCTTAGCGAAGCCATACTGCTTTATAGCTTCATCAAAATGATGAATCCAACTTCGAGATGCCTGCTTGAGCCCATATATGGACTTTTGCAGCTTGCTCACCCGATTAGGGTACTTTGGATCGATAAAACCCTCCAATTAAGCCATGAAACATCCTCTTGGAGGTTTCCATTTAGGAAAGATGTTTTGATATCCATTTGCCATACCTCATAGTCATACCATGTAGCTATGGCAAGCGGTATCCTTATGGATTTAAGCATTGCGATAGGTGAGAGGGTTTCATTATAGTCAATACCATAGACTTGTTTAAAACCCTCCGTCACTAGTTGGCCCTTGAAGATATCATTGGATTTCAACTTGACGCACCATTTACAATCAATTACCTTAGCACCTGGAGGTGGATTAACCAAGTTCCGAACATGGTTATTGTACATCGGTTACATCTCAGCTTCCATGGCTCCAAGCTATCTTGTTGAGTATGGGCTTACAAGAGCCTGTTGATAGGTTATCGGTTCCTCACAGCTATAGACCATAAGGGTGTTGTCATTAGCAATGAGAAACCCATATCTCTCTAGCTGATGACGGACTCTACCAGACCTTCTTAAGTCTAGTATGATTGGTCTAGACTCCTCAAATGCTTGAGTTTCTGGCTCAATCCCTGAACTATCCTCTTTAGGAATTTGTGGTGGTTGAACTTCCCTGAGTTCAACTCTACTCCCATTGTCTTTCTTAGAAATAAATTCCTTTTCCAAAAAGACATCCTTTCTTGACACGAACACCTTGTTCTCATCAGGATTGTAGAAGTAGTACCCTTTAATTTCCTTAGGGTATCCCATAAACTAGCATTTATCAGTTTTGGATGATATCTTGTCTGGACTCAATCTCTTGATGTGGACATCACATCCCTAAATCTGTAAGAAAGACATATTAGGAACCTTACCCATCCATATTTCATTTGGTGTCATTTCCAGTACTTTAATAGGTGTACGGTCAAGCAGAAATGCTGCTGTCTCTAGGGTGTAACCCCAGAATAATGTTGGAAGAGCAGCATGACTCATCATTGAGCAGATCATGTCCAATAGGTTCCTATTCCTCCTTTCAGCCACTCCATTCCATTAGGGTGTTCAAGGAGGTGAAAGTTGTGAGACTATCCCACACTTTCTTAAGTATGAATCAAACTCTAGGCTCATATATTTGCCACCTCGATCAAATCGAATGGCTTTAATACTCTTGCCTAATTGGTTTTGTACTTCATTTCTAAAATCCTTGAACCTATCAAAGGTCTCAGATTTGTGATTCATTAGGTATACATAGCCATACCTGCTAAAGTCATCTGTGAAACTCATGAAGTATGGAAACCCACCTCTAGCACTGGTGCTCATAGGTCCACATACATATGAGTGTATCAGGTCCAATAAGCCCAAAGACCTTTCAACTTGTTTATTGAAAGGACTTTTCATCCTCTTGCCACGTAAACAAGATTCACAAGTCCCATATGACTCGAAGTCAAATGAGGTTAGAATTCCAGCTTGGTGGATGTAGGGAGTTTTCACCGGGAAAAACAAAGCACAGCAAAAAATACAGATTAATTTTTTCCCTTAAATTCCATGATTCCAGGAACCATGATTATGATAGAGCCTAAGAACAGAAAGAAAATAAATTTTCTCACCTTATTCATCTCTTTTAAAGACTGCTGAAGATTGTAGAACCAGAGAACGACAATTCTACACAATCAGATACACGAACAGCTATTGAACCAGACTCGTGCTAGAGAACAGAGACAAAAGGAACTCGGGACTGCACCACAGGAATTCAGCTCTATCCCTCTCCAGTGTTGGCCGAAATTTTGGTAGTGTTAGGGTTAGGAGAAATTAATTTTAAGGTGCCTTTTATACCCATTACAAAATTGGGTTTTCAAATTAACTTTAGGTTAAATTTTAATTTAATTAACTGATTCAATTTATGTAATTGGAAAAAAATTAAACTATATAAAATTCCAATTGACTCAGTCCATTTAATTTAATCCGACCTTAAATAAATACAACTCATGTATTTAATTTTCCACCAAGAAAAATACATTTAATTAATTATTTACATACTATAATTAATGAATCAAATGCAATTAATTTTGACAAAACCTATTGTCATTAATCCAATTAACCGAGTTTTCATTTTAAGCACACCCAATATGTAAATTTTCAATGTGTCACAAGTTCAGCTGTTTTATGTGTACGATCCTGTGCGTCCATCTTTATGTTGGCGCCCATGGCCCACAGACTGTAAATGGGTTCTATTGAATTGTTATAGTCCTCAATTAAGACAGAGACTAGCAGTCTTATATGAAACATAACCTGGTCATATTCTTGTATATCCCTTGCCAACTAACATCGATATATAAGCAAGAGGCATGGCCCCATCATCCTCTTATATGCTTATTTATTCCTTGGTTCTGAGTAGACTGATTATCGCGAATAAGTATCCCAACTTATTCGGGTATGGCCACACACTTATCAGTCCCACTCATCAAGTGGCATGGGACATTGAATGGCAATTCTGTCAACTCACTATCAACATCAACATGTTCACCGGCCCACCCAACATACCCATACTTGTCACCCTGTTACGAGCCCGTTAGGCATATATCAAAGTGTATGAGATCCCATGTCATGTTATAGTGAAATTAGGTCTAAGGACAGTATCAAGAACTACCTGAGAAACACCTATGATGATCGGACCATGCAGTGTTCTCGAGGTAGATCATTCTAGTTTCATGTAACCTAACATGTACCCATATACTTGACTGACATTCCATGTTCAATGGTGAGTGAGACACTGCCATCCAGTCAAGGATATGCTGGCCTATAGCTCTATTCATTCTCATGATTAGAACAGACTCGAGACAACTTTATGATTACAGCTTTAAAACTACTTAAGGTCTTATTAGCTAATGACCTACATTGGTTAACATGAGTATGACTATAATCAATGGATACTCTATTTATTAAATTACACAAGAAACAAATAAATAGATTAAATGCCTTTATATATAACAAAATGTATAATACAAAATATCTGTATATAATGTACAATACAATCAAGAACCAATGCCTTTGGACTAGGGCACACCAACAGTGGAGTCTAGCTATGTGCATCTCATTTACATGTCCCAAATGACAGTGCCAAAAGTAAACAGGGTTTAACTGATTGGGTTTTACCCTTTTGTATTTATGTTGTAAATGGGACTTGGATCAGCTGGATGAAGGATATATAAATCGTTATTTAATAACCCATGGCCATAAAATAAACCACCATGATAAATACTAATTTTATTATATCCAATAGTAAACGTGTATCCATCAATATCCAAACAGGAAATAGAAATAATGTTCCTACATATCGTAGGTACAAAATAAACATTTCTTAAAACTAGCATAAGTCTAATGGGCATCTCTAGATGAAAATCTCCAATCCCAATACTAGCCACCTTGGTGCCATTTCCAACTCGGAGTCCACCTCGGCAAATCCCAACACCCATATATTTCTGAGTCCATACACATTGCAACAAATATGAGAACCACATCCAGTATCCAATACCCAAGATGTTGAAAAAGTTAGGTTGATATCAATAACATAGATACCTAAAGCTGTAACCTTGCCTTTCCTTTGCTCTTCTAGTACCTGAGGACACGTCCTCTTATAATGCCCTGGCTGTTTGCATTGGAAGCACACATCCTCAGGTTGGGCCTTAGGCTGAGGAACATACTAGGCCTTCTTTACCTTGGGCTTCTTGCCTTTAGCTTGGCCTTGGCCTTTCCTTTACCCTTAGCAAGAGGAACATTCCCCCTGTTTACCGACATCACTAGTTGAGTCTTCTTAAATGACTTTTTGGTTGTTTTAAACATGCCATACAGCTTATCCATAATCTTATTCATGCCCTGCATGTTATAGTTCATAGTGAACCCCTCAAAATACTCAGGAAGGGATGCAAGGATTGTATCAATAGCCAACTCAATTGGGGGAAGCGTGCCCAGCTGGGATAAAGTATCCAAATACCCCTTCATCTTGAGCACATAAGTGCTCATAGATGCGCCAGTAGCCATCTTACATGAGTTGAATTCATTCATCATCACGAACCTTTCATGGCGTGCTTGCTCCTGAAACATCTCTTGAAGAGAGTTCAGAATAGTAGGTGCTTCCATCTCCATAAAATGCTTTTATAGCTTAAGGGCCATGGTCGTTAGCATCAAACATGATATATCCTTCAGATCCTTCATATACACCTCATTGGAAGCATTAACAGGTGGCGCCAGTGATAAAGCCGACTCCAGCATGTACTCCTTGGATTCCTACTTGAGGATGATCTTAAGATTCAAGAAGTTCGGGCAAGAAAGTTTTCCTTTTCAGGGATAGATCGCAATGAGAAAGTATTTAAAGAAGAGGCCACTTTAGATCTACACAGAAAATGTAAGGTTGGTTAATAAAAAGGTCTTTTAGTTTTTCCCACTTTAATTTGAATAGAAAATCCCATTTTCATTTATTCAAGTTAGTGTAGAGTGAAAATAGGCCAATATCCATATTTCATTAAGACTTTGTCAAGCTGAGCCAGTACACCTAAGCCTTGACTATTTCGGTAGGAATGTTGTACAATCCCACCCTTGGGACTCTTGGTTTGATGGGCTAATTGGCACTAACCCATTTGTGCTTAGGGCCAGGGAATCTCCTACTATCCATATTAAGTCCAACCACCAATCGAATGTTAAGGCGTACCCAGTACCCTTAACCCTATACAAAATATGGATACCCAATGCACCCGACTTTGGCACGGCCCACATTAGGTAATCCATATCCCAATAAGGTTTGAATGTGGAAAGCACTTTAAGGAATTAATATATAGAGATTTGTTAATTTTAACGGGCTTACATGCATAAACGTGGGTTTGCAATTAGATGTTGGAGCATACATACATAAATGCAAATGGATACGAATAAGTAAAGTAAAATGCAACACTATGGGCCTCCTAATACAACCCTATTGGATAAAAAGTAGTAACCCTATACTAGCTCCTTAGGCTTGTACCTCCTCCATGGTTTCACCATTATCTGGGCTCCACCTCCAGGTTGGGCTTGGGCTCCAATTACAATTTACAAAATAATAATCTAACTATTTAAATAAATTTCAATTACAACAAAAAAGGCACGCAGGACATATTTAAAAAATCCAAAAGAAAATATAACCCATTTGTACTAATGCTTGATAATGTGCATAACATACGTCATACCAAGCAATAAATGTAATTACAATTCATATAACACGAAAATATGCATGTATTAATCCAATTTTAGTTATACCTTGCAGCTATGGAAATTGCCAATTTTGGTGTTTGCAATCTAACCTTGTTAAAGGGTTGGGCCCCAGGCCCATCCAATTGCCTTCTACTGAATGGGTGATCACAGACCCTAATTTAGCCACTCAAAGATCCGTACCAAGAATCTCCATACCTACTTAATTCAATTTAATTTATCCAAAAATTAAATCTCATGTATGAAATAAATTACACAAGAAACCACACAAATCACAAATCCAATCGTGAAAAATAAACACACGAATTTTAAAACCAATTAAAACATTTGTTGGGCCTAAGAAAAATATAAAAACCCACAAAAATCTAATATCCGGCCCCAAAACCCCAGCGTCAGCACTGCTAATTGCTGCCATGCAGCAGGCATTTGTTGTTGCCGTGACATGCAGCTGCAGCGGCAAAGGTTGGAATCGCGATTCCAACATTTTTCCACTTTTATTTTAATTTTTTCTTTTAAAAACTAGATTTTGGGAAAATTAAATAAATAGCCAAAAACCAAAATAAAAAATTAGGGTTCCAACAAAACAATTGAAAAACCAATTTCAGTAAAATTCAATTAAGAACAATGAACCCTAATCACAAAATTCGATAATCAAAAGCAATCTCGCACTGATACCACTGTTGGGATTCATCAGGGTGTAAACGAAAATTTTTTTACCGTAGCAGAAGCGAATCATTATACACTTAAAACCCATGACAGGACCGAACTGCTTAGATTATAGAATAAAACAAACAAACTTAACAAGAACACTATTAAATTCATACCTATGTCATCTTCTCAATAGATTAAATATATGACCCTTGCTTATACGCTAAGGATCTGTACCCTCACACACATAAAAGTCTATAAAATGAGCGCTTGTACTAACACAAGAACAATGAGCTACTTTCCCATAAGAAAAATCTGGGCCAAAGGAATTCCCTTGCAGAAATTTCTTTCGCTAATAATTAGTAATCACCGAAATTCCTTTCATATGATTAGTAATTGGCCAAAAATTCCTTGCAATCAATTGTGATGGCCGAACCACTTTTCTTTCTTAATTAGAAATCTTTCCCAGCCAAGAACAATTGTAATATAGGAAAGTAGGAGGAGACTAATTAGTTAGATATATTACAATGAAATTAGGTTTTTATTTTATTTATCGTTTATTTCTTAATTAAGATTTTCTAACCATAAAATCCTTAATTCAAAATATAGATAAATCAAAATAATACAAATTAAAGACCTTTTTGGCCCCTGTGGTATCAAGCTTTTACCTTTTCAGCCCCTGTGGTATTAATCTCACCCTTTGGTCCCTGTGGTATTCAAAAGCTCTCCCATTTGGCCCAAAAGTAATGGCCCAATACGCGTGATTATCCAACACCGTTAAGACGCATGTGATTCCAGGAAAATTGACATGGTGGATTAATTGGTGTAGCCCACATGGAAATAACTCTGCTTGCATGCCCCATACCCCTCCCACCTAAAAACGATCTCAGCTCTAACTCTATTTCTCACTTTTGGCTATCTTCCTACCTTTTATCAATTAAAATTTTTCCTAAAAACCCTAATCCGTAAATCAATTTAATCAAAGAGGAAAGAAGAAGATATTGGAATGGGTTGAAGCAATCGATAGAAGCTGAGTGTTGGTGGTCTAAAGAAAGAACATTGTGAAGCCAAAGGGGGAGAGAAGACTGTTTATTTTGGCTCCATACTAAGGTAATTTGTTCTTTCCGAAAAAACAACTATAAATACTTTCTCCATGCTAGTTATATGGTCCATTTAGATTTAGGATTTATATTTTTTAATGCTCAGTGTTCCATGGTTGTATATATGCTTTTGTGACAATGATTATAATAATGAGGGAAGTGGACCATGTATGTCTGTAAAATTGTGAACAATAATGCTTTGATTTGCATATAAGATTGATAGTGTCAGCCCTTCATCAAATATATTTCAATTTATGCATATTACACACTTAATAAACATATATAGGGAAGAAATTAATATTATAATTATTTTGGAAAAAAAAAGATAGAAAATAAGTGGTATTATTGACTAAATGTTTAGATTAATGTGGGGTTTGATTAATTAAATGGTAATCCAAAGGAATCAATTTCAATGATGTTGAAAAAAGCCCTTGTGATGCAGGAGGCAATTAGCTACCCACAGAGCACATTACCCAGCTTCCTAGAACTGAGTATGTCAGATGTTTAATAAAGAAAACTACAATCAAACATTTAGTAAGATTTAATCATGCTATGGGATTTGGATTTAAGATTTTATGAAGATTTTATTAAACTCTAAACCATAAAATTTTGATCTTTGAAATTTACAGTATATTATTTACTTGGAATTATTTTCTTGTTAGATTGAAAATTAATATTACTAACTATTGTTGTCTCTTGCTTCAATTGAGTGTTTGTGTTTCAATAAAATTCCTTACAATGTGTATAATATCAATGAATGTTATTACCATTGTTATTTTTTCTGATTCTTTGTTTCCCATTTTGGTTTTCATTCTATTTCCATCCCTCTATTCATGAATGCATTATTATATGAATTAGACTAATGGATTGTTCAAAGGTAGTTAAACTAATGATCCACCATAGTGGTGACTTTGTAATGGGTGGGAAAAAATATGTAAGGGGTTTTTCCACGCTTGTTGAAGATAAGTTTCTACTTGAAACACTTACATTTCCTAACATATTGTCATACTTAAAAGACATAGGTTGTAAGGATGCTAAAATGTTGTTTGGTAAGTGCAAATGGACAGGATAATGCTTTTTAGTGTGTAATGACACTGAAGTGATTAATTTTGTGAGTTCCTAAAAATGCAATGGTGGTGATATCTTGGAGTTTTATGTTAAGCATGATAATTTTGTAAATTGGGTGAGAGGGGAATGTCCTGCTATTGAGGTTTTTGGGATAGATCAAGATGAGATACAATTAGATTTTAATATGAGTGAACATCAATATGTCAATGAAAACCTTGATTGCAATGTACCAAATGACCTTGATAATACCCCATGCAATCCAGGACACGATGAGTCAGTTCCTAATGATCCTAAACCACTGCATGAGCCATTAACTGAGCCTAACCCAAACCAGTTTGATTACCAAGCTTATAGTGAACACAACTTATCTGAACTTCATCAAACCTTTGATGAACTTGTATACCCAATTGGGTGTCTTACTGATGATGAGGATGAGGAATGGGTTGAGGCTAGGTAAAATGTAAAGGGTTATAGAAAGGGAGTAGGCATACCTGTAGGTCAAGTTGGTGAGTCTGATGATGTTCATGAAGGTATTAATGGTGGGGATCAGAATAAGGTTGGGGGTGAGAATGAGAATTTCATAGATGAACCAGTACCATATTTTGGCATTGATGAAATTGGAGGATTAGATTCTAGTAGTGAGGATTCAAATAGCTCTGTTTACTATAATATTAGTGATTACAATAGCTATTATAGTGATACTAATGAGGAATACCAAAATGACGCTCTGAAGAGGAAAAATGATATGATAAGGTATGATCCGAAGGCATTGATCCCTGTTTTTAATTTAGGCATGGTGTTTCAAAGTGCTGACCAATTTAGGGATGTTGTAACAAAATATGGTGTTATCAAGGGCTTAGATGTAAGACTCATTAAGAATGAAGTTGGTAGACTAAGAGCAGTATGTAGAGGAGAAAAAACATGTCCATGGGAACTGTATGCAAGTAAATTAGGTACTGAGGGTGACATGGTAGTCAAAACATATAAGCCTGAACACCAATGTAAGAGATTGAGAAAAGTTAAAAGATGTAATGCCAAATTCCTAGCTAACCATTATAGAGCCTATATCATGATCCATCCTGCCATCAAGGTAACTGATTTAATGAATTTAGCTTTTCTACAGTTGCATTTAGATGTATCATACGATGTTTGTAGCAATGCCAAAAACAAAGTCATTAAACAATTGCTAGGGGATGTTAAGAAATAGTATGCCAAACTGTATGATTATTGCAATGCCATTAGGAAGACAAACCCTAGTAGTATTTGTTTTGTTAGTGCCAAAAAACTAAATAAGAGTGAGGATGCACTTCCTACTTTTTTTAGATTCTACGTGTGTTTCAATGCTATGAAAAAGCGATGGCAAGCAGGATGTAGACCTATAATAAGTCTAGATGGATGTTTCCTGAAGGGAGTATGAAAGGGGCAATCGCTATATGCTATTGGAAGAGATGCCAACAAACAAATGTACCCTGTGGCATGGGCGGTTGTGGAGGTAGAGAACACAGAAAATTGGTTATGGTTCTTAACCCGATTGAAAGCTGACTTGGACCTAGAAGGAAAAGAAATCACTTTCATTTCTAACATGCAAGA
Source organism: Euphorbia tirucalli (assembly GCA_039660915.1). Taxonomy (NCBI): domain Eukaryota; kingdom Viridiplantae; phylum Streptophyta; class Magnoliopsida; order Malpighiales; family Euphorbiaceae; genus Euphorbia; species Euphorbia tirucalli. The sequence continues at coordinate 29,596,629 of CM077639.1, read as the reverse complement.
GGTAAACTCATATGAATGTATAATGTTTGTGTTTCATTACCTAAAAAGTTAATATTATATCATATTCTTATATGTGTGTGTGTTTCATTACATTCAAACTGATGGCTATATGTATGCATGTTTGTAGGGTCTGATAGCAGCTGTAAAAGTTGTTCTTCCCCAAGCATATCACTAAATGTGTGCTAGACACATATATGCTACTTGGGCAAAGAATTTTAGAGGAGAAGAAAGGAAGATAACATTTTAGGGAGTTGCAAAGAGTAGTTACAAGAATGCTTTGAAGGAGAATGTTAAGAACCTGCAAAAGTTAGGAGATGGCATTTTTAAAGCCCTTTCTAAACAGCCATTGTACACTTGGATTAGGGCTTTCTTTACACCAAAAAGTAAGTGTGATATGGTTGACAACAGCATGAGTGAAACATTCAATGGTTGGATTCTTTTGGTGAGGACAAAACCTATCATTAGTATGCTTGATGACATAAGACAGCAGAATATGAAAAGGGTCAGTGACAAGAGGAGATTTACTCTGTCTTGGAAAGAGGATATTTCCCCAAAAGCTATAGAGAAGATGATGAAAAATGATGAGCAAAGCAATGAATGGGTGATTCAAGCTAATGGAGATGAGCAATTTGAAGTGACTTACATCTATAACTCAGAGAGGAGACACACTGTTGATTTGAAAAAGTGGTCATGTTCATGCACATAATGGGACTTGACTGGAATCCCTTGTCCTCATGAATTATCATGCCTTCATGGTACAAGAAAGGATATTACCAAGTATGTCCATAAGTGTTACAACAAAGAGACCTACTTGAAGACATATGCTCATGCAATCGAGCCAGTTCCTAGCATTGACATGCTAGAAGACCTTGGTCTTGGAGGCTGTTTACCACCACCAATAAAGGTGAAGCCTGGTAGACCAAAAAAGAATAGAAGAGGAGATCCCACCGAGGAGAAGAAGAAGAGGACATGTAAGATTACCAAATTGGGACAAGTGATGAGATGCAGTTTGTGTAAAGATAGCAATCATAATTTGTCGACTTATCCTAAGAAAAGGGATCCTCCAGAGGTTACAATATGGATGTGTTTTGTGTTTTATTTTCCATTTCATTAATCTATTAATTATATCTATCATTAATTTGTTAATTACTTATCAGGTTCTTAATAAGTAAATCATTAATATTGTTTCCAGTATTTTCCATTTACATGTCACCTATGCATGTTTACATTTAGGCTATAGTTATACAAATGAAACAATATGATTTACCTCAATGCTCTCTTGTATTTATATATCTACTTTTGGTTTTGTCAGATAAACTTACAGTGCACTTTTAGGCTCAATGTGAGCGGAAGACCTTTTTCGATTTGGAAGGATCGGGACGTGACGAAGCGAACCTGGGAAAACATTTTCGTTTCGTTTTGATTTTATGGAAATTGGGTTTTATTTATCTTGAGTTAGGAAAATCATGGATTCGATTTGGAAATTCTTTTGTAGAAAACATTTTCCCGTTTTAACTTAAAGACCTTGAAATATAAATTCCAAGATCAGTGATAGAGTCGCCACCCGGATCAGCTCATTCAGGAAATTCCGGTACATCTCCCTACTGAGGGTAGACTACTGTACCTAATCCAGAGATTTAGGGTTTGGGCAAGTGACTTACTTTAACCTCTAGCTTGCTTACACTTTGCAGTTTATATTACCATATTTAATTTGCTTTATTATCTTTCTCTATCCCAATTTCTTTTTGTATTTAACCCATGCTCAGACAAATGATAGAAATAAAATTACAGAAAAACAAATCATGCATTCAAATAATACAAAAATAATAGAGGCCGCTTATACAACCAAATTGAATAAAAAGGAAAACTCTCGTTCTCACTTTACAAAAGCCTAGAATACACGAATATCTAAAAATTACAGCCGCCTAATTTACACGAAAATCTATTAGTTACAGTAAAAATGATAAAAGAAAAAATAAATGCTGCAAAACAAATTGGTTAGCACAATTTACGGCACAACACAGATAGGACTCAAATCAGGACAGAATTAGGATTTCAGAAACGGGGGCATGCATTTAGGGGGTAACCAGGTCGACCCGACTGGTCGAACCGGTTAGACCTGGAAAACGGTTTTGAAACGCCCTGTAATTTTTGTGCTGGAAAACAATTTTTAGAAAATTATTTGGCTCAAATTCATGCAAACTTTTCCATTTAGCGGGTCTGTTATTCCGGAACCCAGGGTTCCGTTCGTGTGGGTTCCTAAACTCAACATCCATCTAGGGTCTAGAAAGCAGTAAACATGCCAAAAATAATTTAAATTTGAAAACAGCACTGTGCGACAATGTCTGTACGGGTCATTTCGTGGCTCTGTTTTACTCCAAAAATTACACTCGTGCGGCAGTAATTACATCCGCACAGCTGTGATTCTTGGAACCCGAAAAGTTGTTTTCTCATTTTTTTTGTGAAAATATCATTTTGCCCATTTTTGATATTTTCCGGGGATTCTATAGGATTCGGGGGTCCACTAATGCTAAACTACGGATCCGATTCGGATCGAACAACGCCGAAACTTAGAATATAAAACCCCGAAAAAACTAAAAACCCTAATATCTGTATGTACAGAAATCCGAAAACCAAAAATTTTCAACATACGAATGAATTTGGGCCAAAATTGATCACAACAGAATGCACAAAATGGAAAACGGATTGTTTTTGGTCGATCAAGACAAATCGGGAATCTGTCCCTACAGAACAGAGCTGTGCGGCTCTGTTCATCACAAACACAGCTATACGGCTCTATTCTGGGAAGTCTGGTTCCGAAAATTGCAAAAATGGAGAAAAAGCAAAGAAAAAAGCAATGTACACAGGTTTAAGGCCTCTCAGAGTTTACCTTGGTGTTGTTTTGATGCTTTGAACGACAAGAAATGGATTGAGAACTTGGAATTTGCACTGGAAGCTCAACCGGTTGAAAACCGAAACAATCCGAAATCAATCTAAAACGATCCTAAATTAATGTGCAAAGGTTGTGGAACTTGTTATTAATGTTTGAAGATTAGTTTTAGGTCTTAATTTCCTTATTTTGGATCACTCTCCTTACCTTATGTCTCGGTTTCTCTCCTTTCTTTTCTCTGCTTTCTTTTTTCTCTGTTTATTGGAAAGTGATTTTTCTGCCTAAGATTCAAAAAAAGTCCCCTTTGATTTTATTTTTCTTTTTCTTTTGTACTCTCGTTCACATATCATTTCAAATAATTAATGTGTCGCCTGACTTCCTAAGAATTCGGCCAACTTTTCTTTTTATCGAGCCAAGTTGCTCTGCTTTGCAGAGCAACTTGGCTCACCCACTAGAGCCGCCCGGCTCTAGGAAGAGCTGGGGCGAAATTCTCGAAAATTCGACGCTCACCCTAAACCCTAAAAATCACTCGGGGGACTTTTTCGAGGGTTTCGGATCATGGATAGCTTGGTTTTCAAGACTTCTGAGCGATGTTTCGGTCGTTTTCAAGTCCGATTCGAGTCCGTCTGCTCCACAAGTAATACAGGAATTCTCATCATAGAGGTCGGGAAAACCTGGCGCTGACACTCGACTTTTCCTATACAATTTAATTTTAGATTTGACTTAAATCCTGTATGTTCATATCTATCCAATCACACAGTTGATTACTTCATGTGCTGAGTTGGGTAGGAAATTGATGTCTGTGTACTCATACCTCAATTCTTCTTCGAATTTACATCTTAACACTCCTTGGATAAGACTATGCTGTCAACAGAATATTCAGAATCTTGAATATCTGCATCTACAGATTGGAAATACCAAAATATAACAATCTTAATTGCTCAAATAAATGGACCATAGTCCAGTAGAGTGTGATGGCATCTGATATTCAGTATTTAGAATTGCATTTGATATATCTTAATTTCATTGTTTGTTTGTAGTTTTTATCACCTCATTAAAGGAGAATGACGAAAAAGGTTGCTACAACACAAGCTTCATCTAGGTGGAATCAGAATCTTACTCAAGGGAATCCAATTATTGAGAATCAAGCTGGAATGCAGACATCTCAGACTCCAGGTGAAAGTTCTTCAAGTCAACATAGTAGGCTAACTTCTGTTCCTGTTCCTGTAACCCTAGATGCAAATGTAGCAGCCAGTATAGCTAGATTTAGGATTTCTAATGAACCAAATCTGCAAGCTTCAATTAGTGAGTCACTTAGATTTGTATAAGAAATGACTGCATCAAAGAGTGACAGGAAGAAAGGCAAGAGATTCATGACAACTACTCAGATTAAATAACTTGCAAAGAAGAGTAAATCTGGAGAAGGTGGCAGCAAGTAATTTGGTAATCACTATGTTGTTGCAAGTTTTATTTAGATTATTGGATTGTGTAGTTTTGGTGCCATTATGATGTACATTTGGTGCAACTTGGATATTTCAGATATAGTAATTTAGTGTTAGTATTGTTAGTTAGATGCCAACTCATGGTAATGCCATTTTGTCCCTAACTTTGTTTTGGCTATATTGCATATTGTGTTAGTACTTTGACGTGGTCATATTGTGTACTTTGTCTTGTAATCCCACTTGCCAATTTTGATCTCATTTTATTTATGTAAGCCCCTGCAACTATTCCATCCATTGATAGTGAATTATTACAACAAAAATTAGATAAAGTCCGCACATATTATGAACTATTGAACATGCCATTTGAGGCAAGTTAGCTGATTTTTTTAGTTTTTTTAATTGGTTCATAATAGTTGTGTAAAGATAACATCAAGCATTCATTTCTATTGCAAGCCTTGTTGACTTCATAATAGAGCATGAATACTTATTTACAGGCAATGAGTAAGTTGCTATGTCTTTTTCCCTTGTAGCTAATGAAAATGAAAACTTGGTACTTTAAAATAACAAATTTCAAATCAAATTTATTAATTGTGACAAGTATGGGAATCTTCAAGATTATAAATACAAGTCATAACTCCAAGATTCTAACTCCAAATATTACAAACATTGGCTGAATAACAGCAACAAGTTAACATAGGACTCGATTTTAACTTCAAACATTTACATTCTTTGTCAGGTCATTGGCCAATGCCTCCACTGCTAACTGGAACAAACTAACCTTTATCTTCAACTCTTTAATCTGCAATTTCAGCATCACAATCTCATTTCATTTGGCTTCCATGTACCTTTGAGGTCAATTTCAGCTCCATTCTGATTTTTCATCTCTTCAGTGAATAAATCCAGTCTTATGTTCATACCAATTTTGATAACTGTATCCATCCTGACTATACACATAGCAGAATGCTATAACACAACAAGAAACCAATAAAGAAATTAGCAAACAGGAAATGATCGTAGTGGTAAGCAGCAGCTCTTAATTAGCAGGATCATTGGTGCCAGTTTGCTTCTGCTTAAGCTTGACACAGATGATTAATTACCAAAGGTGTATTATTGAGAATTCTAATCTACATTGCATTTGGTAATACTGCTAAAATTCTCAAACTCTTGAACAAAAATCTTAAAATAGCAAATGAGGCAAAGAAATATGCTTATTTTCTTGATACTTGGATTTTTTGGTATCCCATTCCTATGGATTATGGAATGGTGCTATCTCTCTCTTACCTAGAAGCATTACTAATCACTTTATGCATACTTGCAACATTAATTACTCATTTCTTCATCGATGGCATTCAAAACTCTGGTTTTAGGTCTATAATAACGTATGACTACCCATGCATCACAACTTAACACCTATATATATATATATATATATATATATATATATATATATTAGCTTCGATAGGGTCGATGTAGGAGCAACCTGGCTTATCATTTCATCAAGGTGGAATACAATAGAGAATTCACAATTACAGCACTAGCAAAGGTTGTAATTCCAATTATTAATTAACAAAATTTGCGAGCTATGTGCTATGAATTCTAGAATTTGGATATCATTCATTGCAGTTTCTTAATTTTTGGTTTTTAGTATTTGGCCAAGTCCATATTAGATAACTAATATTACAGGCTCTTCTCGTATTTGCATTTCCAATTATTAACTAATAAAAAGAAAAACCTAAATCACAACCCCTAAATTCAATTTCATACATAAGGGATGCGATTCTTACCTTTTTAAAACAAGATTATAAAAAGATTCACGCCTCTTGGTATTAAGCAGGAGATCACCATCAAATTCAACATCAAGGGTGCCAACTTTCTTGATTGCAGTTGATGGAGTAGTGGACGTCATCGTCTTTGATTTTCATAGTAACTAATCGAACATGATGGAAGAAGACTAGATGTAGACGATCGCTAGAAAAATAAAAGGGTAAGGGTGAGGGAAGAATAAGAGTAAATATATCGATACCTCAGTGGAGTCCACATCATTGCTATGTACGTGGCATTTGATAGTCCATGTTGTCCGTGTACAATGGCAGAATATGTGCCACTGTGTAAGTTTAACTGCAAGCGTGGAGGTCTTGTTTTTCTGTGAGAGTGGGCCGTCAGTTTTGGGCCAAATGGGAGAGATTTTGAATACCACAGGGGCCAAAAGGGTGAGATTAATACCACAGTAGCTGAAAAGGTAAAAGCTTGATACCACAGAGACCAAAAAGGTGTTTATTTCGTTATTATTGTCACCTTATTTAAATAATTAAATCTCAATCCTTCATTTTCAAATGAGTGGTGATGATCTCTCTAACATAAATTTTCATATCAATGTGTGGACGAAATTCTATCATGATTGTAGACTAGACTGGTTCAAGATGTCAACAGTTGTGCTGTCATGTAGTGGCGGAGCTGGAGAATATATTTGGAGAGTAAATTGAAGAAATAATTTTAAGTAAAACAATTTTTTTTTTTTTTTTTTTTTTTTTGTGAAAACATTTGTAATGAATTTTTTTATCAGTATACTATTTTCAATTCGACAAATTAGTTAGAAAGTTAGAATTTTGGAAATATTGTTCTACAGAAGGAAATTTTTACCAATAAATTGATTTTTTCAACAATTTTTTTTCCATTTTAAGGGGTTAATATAGTTTTTGTGCATGAACTCCTAAGAATGTGTCCCAGCTGATATGATAAGATTATAATAGTCTTAAACTAGTACGTTTTACGGTTCTACGGTTTTGTGCGATGGTAGATTTTTTGTATGTTAATGCGATAATTAATTATAATATTGAAATGAGATTGAAAAATGAAAATAAGTGATACAGTAATGTAACTATTTTAATTATGATAGGATCATGGATGCATTGTGGGTACCATTTGACAACATCAATAGTAGCTCCACCTCTGTTAAGTTTGCCATATGCATTCAAATTTCTTGGATGGGGAGCTGGAATTTTATGTTTAATAATTGGAGCTTTTGTCACCTTCTATTCCTACAATTTGCGATCTTTGGTACTTGAACATCATGCTAATTTAGGTAATCGCCAACTTCGTCTCAGAGACATGGCTAATCAAATTTTAGGTAATCCCAAATCTCTCTTTTCTTAATTTCTTTAGTAGTTTTAGTAAGTTTATTATAATTATTCTTACTAATATCCTTAATTGCATTCCATAAAATGGTTTATTCCATTCAGTTTATACTTTAAAGAAATTAAGTTCATAAATTATTTGTAAACCAGAGAGTATAATTTAATTGGCACAACTTCACTTTATGAAGTGGGAGTTTTTGTATTCAAAACCCACCCTTTTCCAAAATATCTATATTTATATATATATAAAAAAGAAAATTATAAATATATATATATATATATATATATATATATATTTGTAGTTTGCTGGTTTTGTGAATATAGATTTGTGTTTTAAAAATTGACAAAAAGATATATGGGATTTTTTCTATTAACAAACAAATATATTTGTTGTAAAAGAAACAAATTCCTCTATTCAACGAGCGCCTTAAAAACTATCTAATGTTTTTTATTTATCTAAAGTTTTACATGTTGGTTGTTATGAATATAACGGATATGATAACGAAGTGTTGAAATTTCGGGAACATAAGCATTTAATTAAATAATGGAAAAAAGGGGGAAATTCACAATATATATATATATATATATATATATATATATATATATATGACCGAAAATGTTCAAATTTTTATGATTTTTTTTAAATACTATGATAAACTATTTAGACACTAGCTGATAAAAAATTTTGAATTTAATAAAAAGATCAGGTTAACAGTATGAATATAAATATTTTTTATCTGATTCTGATGTAAACCTGAACGGTTTCTTCAATTCACCATTCTAATAATTTTCCTATATTATTTAAAATTTTCTATCAAAATTTGGATATTTTAAGAAAAACCAGTATTTCTTACATGAACTAATACTATTAACTGTTTTTTTTTTTTTTTTCTAACATTGTAAGATACATGTAATCAATTTTAATAAAAATAAAACATTATTGTACTTTCAAATTAATACCATAAAATAATTGAATTTATCTTGATAAAAATGTATATTATTATTACTGTGGCAATTATGGGCGATACTATCATTTTCTCCCCATTTTTAGGGCCAAGACGGGGCAAGTATTATGTGGGCCCAGTTCAGTACATGGTGTGTTATGGCGGCCAGTGCATGAAGGTAACAAAAGTAGTTACATAATTGGGGAAAAAAATATCATTACTATTAATCACTACCTAAATTATTTTACTTTATTTCTTATAGAAATATCTGATTTTTTTTTTTAGCTCTCACTTAACTTTTATTGTACCCTCATTTTAAGAAGAAATTCTGCTTTCATTTCTTATATGAAATATTTTTACATATATATGCAAGCAATTTACATGTTGTCAAGGCAAATGGAAGTATGAAGCTATATGAATTTGCAATAATATTTAGAGGATTAATGTTAATATTAGCTCAAATCCCATCTTTCCACTCTTTGAGACACATCAACTTGATATCCTTGGTTTTATGCATTGCTTGTAGTATTCAATTAGTTGTAATTATAAATGATGGTTAACAAAACAACACTATAAGGAGTATTAGATTTCATAGTAAAAGATTTTGCATCCGAATAAATTTTGTTCCCAGGAAACTAATATAATAATAAATATCCAAAATTTTTTTTATTGCCATATGTATATAATCAATGGTAGCCAATGTTGTCGGAACCAGATCGGACTGACCGGTTTGTCCAGTTTAACCGTGAATCGACCATGGATCTAGTCAGTTCGATTAAAAATTTTGGTTTTTTTAAAAAATAATAATAAATAATTATAATATATTATTAAATAATGTTTTTTAAATGAATTATACCATAATTTATTATAATATACTATCAAATAATAATTTTTAAAACATAAATATCCCGTTAAACTACTAGTTCGAACTAGTTGAACTAACGAACCAATAGTTTTACTGGTTCATTCTCCGGTCTGGTTATGATAACATTGATGGTATCAAGTTATGACATGTCTTGCAATAAATACATATAATGACAAATTTATAGCAGTAACAAATTTTTTATTGTTGCCAAAATTATGATAACAATTTTTATATAAATTCTTTTTGCTGGTGCAATTATCATATTGAAAAATCAAACTTGGTTAATATGTATATGACTTAATAATTTTGAAAAAGGGATTTCATTATGTTTAATGTGGCAATAGGAGATTAATAATTGAGCTATTTTTCTTTCCAAATGAAAAATATGACTTTTTAAAAAAAAGTATCGTTAGATGCAAATGAATCGATTTTCATTTATACTAGAAGAATCCTGAGAAACTCGTATCTAATTACATCTAGAAAAGGTGCATTGAAGAGGTGGGCAGCTCATGTTTATTTGCTTGTGAACATAATTGGCCCAGCCAGGCCCATATTTAATGGTCCCAACTTTTGCACTTTCTTTTTTTTATTTTGAGCCGACTAACCGACCCGTACTTGGTCCATTCCGACTTCTTATGGGTTGAACTTATACTTATATAGAAAAAGATAGAAAAAAAAAAAAAAAAAAAAAAAACCCAACCACTTACAATGTATTTATTTTTACAAATCATATATTAAATATGTGTTACTTTTAAACTAATTTAATAAAATAAAAAAAATATTACGTTATAAATCAAATTCAGAAGTTGAGCTTACCTTACACAAATCAATTTCATTTTTATCAAATCTATCCTTTATGTGAAATATTTCATATCGATACTCTAATACTTTTAAATAAATAACTATATTTTTTATAGGAAATTCATCAAATGAATCGAAAAAATATTCTCTAAATGGAGACACATATAATCAAATTTTTGGAGTGTTTAATGCCATAGGGATTGTTGCGATAACATTTAGCAATCGAATCATCCGATAAATTCAGGTATTATCTTTGACTTTTATGGTACTAGATGAAATAAAAGAAAAATATTTAACAAAAGAAATTATTATTATTTGTTTGCAGGCAACCATAGCAGCACCTGTGAAAGGGAAAATGTTAAAAGGAATACGCATATGCTACACAGTAATAATAATCACATTCTTCTGCGTAGCTATTTCAGGGATTAGGCATTTGGTAACCAAGCTCAAGGTCTCATTATTACCAATTTTATTACCAATGGTAAACCATTAGTTTCTAAATGGTTCGTTCTAATGATCAATATCTTCATACTTCTCCAATTATCAGCAGTTGGTGTGGTATGTTTCTCACTTGCAACCAATTTCTGTCTCTCCCCCTTTTTTTTTTTTTTTGGTGCTAGGAATTCGGCCTAGTTGAGGATTGTGTCGCACTTGGATATAAACCGACTCATCAAGTTAGATACTGCTCAACATGCTATTTAAAATCTAGACTAGATCGAACAAGCATTTTGCATTTGCATGTTAACTTCGTTCGAGCCCAAGCCCAACCCAACATTGTGTAGGCTTGGCTTGCAACATTGTGTAGCCTGTAAGCTTCGAGTTTACAAGACTATACATTTCCAAGTGATCCAAAATTAGAATAGGTGACTTGGATAGCCAGATATCCCTAGTCCACCTTCTTAATATCAAGCTTGGACATATTTTGCATTTGCTTGTTTGATTTGTCTGAGTCTGAGCTTGACATTGTGTGGCCCAAACTTAAAGGTACCCTTAACAGCCAAGCCTGACTCAGTCTGAACCAATGATAGCAATCCAAGTAAAATGTCTGATCCCCTTAATGTATTCTACAAATGTATTCATTGGCTTAAACTAAACACATTGCATTGCATTCAGGCTTACAATCTTGTAACACATTGACTCAAACTACAAGTTCTGTTACAGATTTACTTGCAACCAACAAACGAAGTGCTCGAAGGAACATTTGGCGATGCTGAAAATAAAGAATTCGCTACAAGAAATGTAATTCCAAGGCTGATTTTGAGGTCTTTATCGATAATTTTAGCAACTACAATAGCTGCAATGCTTCCATTCTTTGGCGACATTAATGCGTTAATCAGAGCATTTGGATTCTTGCCTTTAGACTTCATCTTACTGGTTATTTTCTACAACTCAACATTTAAACTGTCCAAACGGAGCATTGTTTTGTGGCTAAATTTAACCGTGGCTAAATTTAACCATTGCTACAGTTTTCTCAACATTAGGAGTTATAGCAACGGTTGCAGTAGTTAGACAACTCGACACCAAAACTAGATACTACCAATTATATAATTAAATAGCCCTATTTAATTTTAGTCTTATTTTATGTTTTAATTTATTTCCCACACGATGACAAATTAACAGATTAAAATAAAGTCTAGTCTCACACGGTTTATACCACTAGGCTTTAACCATAAAGCCTGTTAACCCAATAGCTCAAATTAAATATGTAACCCATACATATTAACAGTGTGTGGCTAACTCAATCAGACATCCTTTGTGTACGATCCTGTAGGGTCATCCTATGTTGGCAGTGGACCCAAAACCTTTAAGCCCGCAAACTTTAAGTGGGTTCTAGCAAACCGTTATAGCTACCCAAATAAGATGAAAACATCAATCCATTGGAGAGATAAACCTTACCGTAAACTAGTACATCCTATGCTAATGATATCGGTGTCTTGCAAGAGGCATGGCAATGACACCCTTTTTAGCTGAAAGGAAATTCCTTGATTATGAGTAGACTGAAAAACATAAGCAACTAATCACCTAGTGATTACCTTACTTGGACATGGCCATGCTCTTGTCAATCTCACTCATTAAGTGGTTACCGATATCTACTCCTAGTTAAGAGAGTGGCAAGTCCCATCACATCCCTAGTATGATCGCTAGTATACCTAATCGTACCCATACTTGGCACCCTATTAAAGGCCTGTTAGACATACGTCAAAGTATGTAAGTTGGCACCCAAGTCTGTAGTGATATCATGTCAAAAGAACTGATATAGGTACTACTAGAGAACCACCTATGACATAGGAACCATATGGTGTTCTCATAGCGGATCGATCCAGTATCATGTAACCTAACATGTACCCATATTATTGATTGACATTCCATGTATAATGGTTGGTAAGACACCACCATACAATTAAGACTAGGGTTGTCAATTGGGTGGTAGGGATCCGTCCCTGGCAGCGGCCTGCTGGGACGGGGACAGGGAATCCCCAATTAAAATCCCTGCCGCGCGGGGACGGTGATGAATTTGTCCCCGTTTATTAATCGGGGACGGGGATGGTAATTGCCTTACCCGCCCCATGGGCCCCCGCCCCTGTTTAAAGCCCGCGGGGATCCCCGATAAATTACCCGAATCCCCATTTATTTTTCTTTAATTTATATTATATTATATTATTATTATTTATTATTTTATACAAGAAAGTAAATAAAACTTATTTTAGAAACTAATAGTAACCGCCCAATTCTTTCTTAGTCTGCTTCTTCTTCTCATTTGTCTGCTAAAAAAAAAATCTCTTCTCTCTTTCTCTCTACTTCTTCTTCAGAAAGGTATGCTTGTAAATCTCTTCTCTCTTTCTCTCTGTTTTTTTTAAAGCTCCTTCTATGTTCCATCTTCTATTGCATATGTGCTTTCCTGCACTAGGGTTACACATATGGACACGTATGAATAGAGAAAATAAATAGTTTTTTTGAAAATTATAAGAAAAGACTTTTATAGGATCGATCAAATTAGCAAAAAGTTTAAATTGAAAACAAAAGTACTGGGAGGATAAATTACTTTGACTAATTAAAAAAAAAATTATTTCAATTCAAATGTTTTGTGCAAATATGAGGAATTAAACGGGGAAGGGGAATTTAATGCACAATTAGATACGTTTGAGGGTGGAAATTGAAATTTTACAGGGCTTTTTTTTATAAAATATAAAACTAGCTAAACGGGGACGGGTATCCCCGCGGGGAAGGGATTCCCCACCGGGAACGGGGATGGGATAGAGAATTGTCCCCGATTAATAAACGGGGCGGGGACGGGGATCTCCGATTAGTCTGGGGATGGGGATGGGAAATGCAATCCCCACCCCGCCCCGCCCCGTTTACAACCCTAATCAAGACATATGCTAGTCTTTGGTTAAAATCAATCCCATGACTATAACAGACTAGGGATAGTTTTATAACTGGTGTTCATTCCCTACTCATGGTCTTACTGCCCGGAGAACATAATCGACATACATGAGTAAAACAATAGTTAGTGGATTCTATTTATTTATTCAATTGCACAAGAAATATAACAAACAAGATTATTCCTTTTATTATAACGAATCATCTGGTTACATGATACAAGGACTCGTGCACACACTAACAATAATCGACGTATCAAAAGGTATAACTAAGGCATAATCAGTAAATCAGTGTATTTGTAAGTACAGCTAAGGTATAATCAGTGTATCAGATGGTATAACTAAGGTAGAATTAGTGTATCAAAAGGTATACTTAGTTTATTAAAAGGTATAACTAAGGTATAATCTATAGGGAATTCTTACCAGGAAAATTGATACGCAGTGGAAAATATGAATTAAAATTTTCCCTCAAATTCCTTAATTCCAGGAACCATGATTTTGATAGAATCCAAGAACGGAAAGAAAATAAATATTTTCTCACCTTATTCGTCTCTTCTAGAGACTGCTAAAGATTGCAAAACAAACGAACGACAACTCAACACAATCAGATACATGAACAACTATCGAATTGGACTTATACTAGCGAATGGAGATGAACGGAACTTAGATGCACAGAAGCAAAGGGGGGCAGCTCACAGAGCTATGTTGGCCGAAATTTTATGCTTATCCGCTAGGTTAGGAGAAATTAATTTTAAGGTGGCTTTTATACCAAAAAAAAATTAGGTTTTCAAATGAACTTTAGGTTAAATTTTAATTTAATTAACTGATTCAATTTATGTAATTGGAATTAAATTAAACCATATAATCAAATTCCAATTGACTCAATTTAATCCTCTTAGTGTTAATGTTATAGACTTGGTTGGATTAACTTAAGTCAAGGATATACAAACCATCATTTAATAAAGCATTTCAATACAAAACATCATCTTTTAAAATTTCAATTTTACCAAAACCAATGTTAAAACTAAAACCATCAATATCCAAGATAGACACTGAAATAATATTCATGCATATGGCAGGTACAAAATAATAGTTCTTTAAAATCAAAATCAATCCAGTGGGCATCTCCAAGTAGAAATCTCCAATCTCGATGGCAGCAACCTTAGCTCCATTCCTGACTCAAAGATCTACCTCTCTAGATCCCAGCAATCTCCTATTTCTTAGTCCCTGCATATTGCAACAAATGTGAGAACCACATCCAGTGTCTAAGGTTAATATCTATAACATAAATACCTGAAGAACTGATCTTGTTCTTCACATTCTTCCCACGAGCCTTGGACATGTTTGCTTCTAGTGTCCCTTCTACTGGCACTCAAAGCAGACATCCTTAAGATTGGCATTAGGCTTGGGCCTTTGCTTAGCCTTCTTTGTCTTGGCCTTCTTGGCCTTGGCTTTAGCCTTAGCTTTGGCCTTGTCTTTAGCAAGAGGAGCATTCCCCTTGTTAACTAGCAGCACCATAGGAGTCTTCTTGATAGACTGTTCAGCCAACTTGAGCATGCCATATAGCTCAGCCACAGTCTTGTCCATGCCTTGCATATGATAGTTCATAATGAACTTATCGTAAGACTCAGGGAGCGATCCCAGGATGATGTCAATTGCCAACTCTTATGGGACTGGTGTGCCGAGACGGGCCAATCCGTCGATATAGCCCTTCATCTTGAGCACATGGGTGCTCACAAATGTCCCCGCAACCATCCTACAAGTGTTGAGTGCCTTAGTCATCAAGAACCTCTCTTGACATGCGTGATCTTAGTACATCTTTTTCAAGGTGTCCATAATCTCTTACTGGTCCATGAATAGCTTTTGCAGCTCGGGCAACATCATGGCTAAAATAAGGCACGTGACATCTCTGCCATCCCTCTGGTGCAAGTCATACTGCTCAACCTGAGCATCAGTAGTACCACGACCTGCGAGAGGTGTGGCCGGTAAGGCCTTGTCTAAGACGTACTCCTTAGACTTTTGTCTCATAACTATTCTTAAGTTCCAAGTTCAATCCAAAAAGTTAGGCCTAGACAGCTTCTCCTTGTCGAGGAATGAACACAGTGAAAATATATTTGCAACCATTTAAGTTATCTACACAGAAAAATTATAGATAGTATTAATAAAGGTCTTTCGTAAATTAACCATATTAATAAACAATCCAATTTTAATTAACTTGTTGATGATTTATGGTTAAGGTTGACCAAGATCCATATTTCATTAAGAATTAGCCAACCGGAGACTTGTCAACTAACCCTTAACAATTTAGGTAGAAACTCCCTCTAATCCCAATCTAGTGACTTTTGGTTTACTGGGTTTATTGGCACTTACCCATTTGTGCTTAGGGCCAAGAGCTGAACCTACTACCCACGTTGAGTCAAACCATCATTCGAGTGTTAAGCGTACCCAGTAATACAGTATATGAATACCACAATGCACCCGGTGGAGGCTCGTTGCACTATTCAAGAACTGACATGCTTCGAATGTGAAAAGCACTTTTAAGCGACTCAATATTTCATTTAGGATTGATTGATAAACGGCTTATCATACATGATTGTGGGTTAGCTTGGAAAATTGGTTACATGCATTTATCTCATATACATATGTATTCAATTAAAAGCATAATACAAATAAAATTGAGATGATATGGGCCTTAAATACATCCTAGTGAAAAATCTACTAAACCCATACTAGAGAACACCAGGCTGGGCTTGTAAAACCTTTTCGGCTTGGCTCCATTGCTTCCTCTCTAAAGCTTGATGCAATTACAAAATTTGCTTTACATAAAATAAATAAAATAATATTACATCAAAATAAACAAAAACGATACGCAGGCCGTATTTCCCAAAATAAATTTGTACAACCCATCTTGGTCTAAGGCCTAATAATACTCAAAACCATACACCAAGTATAGCACATAGATATATCATAGAAATTGACAAACCCGAATTAGCCGCCCAATTTCCAACCCGTGCCAAGGGCCAATTGGACCAAATTCAATTACCAATTTTAATTTCATACCAAATAAAATTAAAGTCCAATGAATGACAATTTAATTAATCATTCAAGAAACCACACAAATACAATTAGCAAAATTTAAACACACAGACTTTAAAAATTTAAACCTATGCATTTCGGACCCGGGCTCAAGCCCATACCAGCAAAATCCAAAAGACAAGTATGAGCCTCGCGTGTCATCACTGCTTTTTGGGGCCACAGGTTGCAGCAACCTGAGGCGAGGCAACCACGAATCACAATTTTGCATCACAAAATTGCGATTCATGCAAAGCCAACTTTATTTTTTTTATTTTTAAAAAATCAGCAGCAAATAAATAAATAAAACAACAATCCATCAACCCAAATAACCTATTTTAGATTGGAAACCAATTAGGGAAAATAAATCAAAAATCCCAATCCAACGAATTCTAGGGTTCAAACAAAAATCAAAACCTATTGAATTAAAATCCCAATTCTATCAGAAATCATGACTGCTTTGATACCACTGTAGGGAATTCTCACTAGGAAAATCGATGCACAATGGAAAATACAGATTAAAAATTTCCCTCGAATTCCATGATTCCAGGAACCATGATTCTGATAGAATCCAAGAACAAAAAGAAAAAAAATATTTTCTCTTCTTTTTCGTCTCTTCTAAAGACTGCTGAAGATTGCAGAACAAACGAACAGCAACTCAACACAATTAGGTACACGAATAGCTATCGAATTGGACTCGTGCTAGCGAACGGAGATGAACGGAACTTGGATACATAGAAGCAGAGGGGCCGGCTCACAGAACTATGTTGGTCGAAATTTTGTGCTTATGTGCTAGGGTTAGTAGAAATTAGTTTTAAGGTGCCTTTTATACCCAGTACAAAATTAGGTTTTGAAATTAACTTTAAGTTAAATTTTAATTTAATTAATTGATTCAATTTATGTAATTGGAATTAAATTAAACCATATAATAAAATTCCAATTGACTCAATTAAATCCAATTAATTAAATTTGTCCAACCCAAATTTAATTTAACCCCACCATAAATAAATAAAACCTGAGTAATTTACCACCAAGGGAGAAAAATTTAATTAATTATTCACATACTGTAATTAATCAATCAAATACAATTAATTTCTCTTATATATTAATTGAATTAATTTTGACTAAACCTATGGTCATTAATTCAATTAATCGAGTTTCCATTCCAAGTACACCCAATGTGTACATTTCTGATATGTCACAAGTTTAGTTGTTCTATGTGTACGATCCAATAGATCCGTCTTTATGTTGGAAGTGGGCCCAAGGCCCACAGACTGTAAGTGGGTTCTAGCAAAGCCCCTAATTAAGACAGAGACTAGCAGTCTTATGTGAAACAAAACCCGATAGTATTATTGTATATCCCTTGCCAACTAACATCGATATATAAGCAAAAGGCATGGTTCCAGTTAACCTCTTCTATGCTGATTCATTACTTGATTTCGCATAGACTGATGATCGCAAATAAGTATCCCAACTTATTCAGGTATGGCCATACACTTATCAGTCCCACTCATCAAGTGGCCAATGATGTGATCTCAGGGAACGTTAACTGGCAATTCCGTTAACGCACTATCAACATTAACATGTTCACCGACCCACCCAACATACCCATACTTGGCACCCTGTTACAGGTCCATCAGGCATATATCAAAGTGTATAAGATCCTATGTCATGTTATAGTAAAATCAAGTCTAAGGATAATATCAAGAACTACCTGAGAAACACCTATGACTAATGGACCATCTGGTGTTCTAGAGGGGGATCAGTCCAGTACCATGTAACCTAACATGTACCCATATACTTGACTGACATTCATGTTTAATGGTTAGTGAGACACTGTCATGTAGTCAAGGATATGCTGGTCTTTAGCTTTATTCATTCCCATGATTAGAATAGACCCGGGACAACTTTATGATTATGGCTTTAACACTTCTCAAAGGTCTCATTAGCTAATAACCTATATCAGTTAACATGAGTATCGGTACAATCAACAGTTACTCTATTTATTAAATTGTACAAGAAACAAATAAATAGATTAATTGCCTTTATATATAATATAATGTATAATACAAAATATCTGCATACAATGTATAACACAAACTGTCTGCATACAATGTATAATACAATCAAGAACCAATGCCTTTGGACTAGGACACACCAACATAATCAATGTATCAAAATGTATAATAAGAGTATCAAAGGTATAACTAAAGTATAACTAAGGTATAACCGTTGTATAAAGATATAAGTAAAGTATAAGAGTATCAAAGGTATAACTAAAGTATAACAGTTGTACAAAAGGTATAACTAAGGTATAGTAGTTGTGCAAAGATATAACTTAGGTATAATAAGAGTATCAAAGACATAACTAAGGTATTAAGATACAAAGGTATAATTATTTATACCTTAGTAAAAAAAATATGAAAAAAATAGATACATATGGATCTCATTTCAAAAAAAAAAAAATTCTAAAGTTGCATGAAAAAAATAAATGGATTTAGAAATAAATGTAAAATTAGTTTAAAATCATAAAAAGATGAGAGAGATATGTGGACAAAGTAAAATCACGTATTTGAGTAATTTTGGAAAGGTAGAGTCCAAAACAAAACCTAAAATAGAAGTATTTTTTAAAATTTTCCTAAATTTAAACAGATCTTCATAAAGCAGTATAAAGATCAAAAGGTCAACCCTAGGTGGAACTCCATCTTTATGGTGTCAACCTTCCCTCTTATGTCTTGATTCTCCATTTTGCTTGGTTGTCACATCGTCTTTATTAGAATAAAAGAAATAATTCTATTTTGTCGTAAAATAAAAATACAAAAATACGAATAGCACGCAGGCTATATTTATCAAATCACAACCAATGAAATTAAAACATACCAATCACATTGGTCTAAAGGGCCATATTAAACACCATGCCAATAAACATACATTATTTACATATTTATGTCAAAATTGGAAAAACAGAAAAGTATATTAATTGATGTTTATATGACATCAATTATGCTGGTGTGCCCTAGTCCAAATGGCATTGGTTCTTGTATTGTATTATATTTTATATTTGGATATTTTGTATTATACATTTTGTGTTGAAATAAAGGCATGAATCTATTTATTCATATCTTGTGCTATTTGTAAATAGAGTATCCAATGATTATAACCATACTAAAGTGAACCAATGTAGGTCATTGGATCATGAGATCTTTTAGTAGAGTTAAAGTTATAATCATAGAGATATCCCTAGTCTGTTCTAATCATGGGAATGAATAGAACTAAAGACTAGCATATCCTTGACTGGATGGCGGCATCTCACCGGCCATTGGACATGAAATGCCAGTCAATAATATGGGTACATATTGGGTTGCATGGTATTGGATCGATCCGCCAAGAGAACACTACATGGTTCGATCGTCATAGGTGTTTCTCAGGTAGGTCTTGCTATTATCCTTAGACCCGATGCTCGCTATAACATAACATGGGATCTCATACACTTTGATATACACTTAACGGGCCTGTAATAGGGTGCCAAGTATGGGTATGTTGGGTGCGCCAGTGAACATGTTGATGTTGATAGTGAAGTTGACGAAATTGCCACTCAGTGTCCCCTGAGATGACATCACTGACCACTTGATGAGTGGGACTGACAAGTGTATGGCCATACCCGAATAAGTTGGGATACTTATTCGTTAGGTTTAGCCCACTCTATATCAAGAGATAAATAAGCATATAAGAGGATAACAGGGCCATGCCTCTTGCTTATGTATCGATGTTAGTTGGCAAGGGATATACGAGATCACTACCGAGTTATGTTTCACATTAGATTGCTAGTCTCTGTCTTAATTAGGGGCTGTAACGGTTTGCTAGAACCCACTTACAGTCTGTGGGCTTTGGGTCCATTGCCAACATAAAGACAGACCTATAGGATTGTACACATAGAACGACTGAACGTTGACAAATCGGAATTGGAACGGAATGAATTATTGAAATTAGGTTATGTCATAATTAATTCAATATACATTAAGGGAGAAATCAATTTTGTTTGATTAATTAATTACGTACAGTAAATAATTAATTAAATAAAATAAAATTTCCTTGGTGGAAATATAAATACAAAAGGTGTATTTATTTAGGTTGGTTTTAATTTAACTTTGAGATATATTAATTTGATAAAATTATATTTAATTCTGTCAATTGGAATTTTATAATAAGGTTTTATTTAATTCTAATTGTACAAGTTAAATTAATTTAATCAAATTAAATAACCTATAGTTTAATTAAAATCCTAGTAGGCTAAGGAGTATATAAAAGGAAGCCTTAACCTAATTTCTCCCTAACCTTAATCCTAGCATAAGGAATTTGGCCAACCTAATAAAAATTACTGCAGCCCCTTTTCTAGCTTTCTCTTGGTTTTCGTTCAATCCGTTCGCTAGCACGAGTCCTCGTTCGACAGTCGTTCGTGTACTGGATTATGGAGGAAACGCGCTTGGGTTTTTGCAGCAGTCTCTAGAGGAGACAGTTAAGGTGAGAAAATTTATTTTTCTCTGTTCTTGATTTCATTCTATTCATCTACATGTATCTTGGGCTTTGGAATTGAAGAAAATTTTAATCGGTATTCCGCCTCGCGTTTAGTTTTTCCCGTGACGATTCCCTACAGTGGTATCAGAGCATAGGTTCATGTTCCGATTAATAGAATGATTGGTATTAGGGTTCTTGGTGTTTGAATTGATTTTATTAAATTGGTTTTCAATTTAATTTTGTTTGGAACCCTAATTCGTGTTTTGGGGTTTTAATTATTTTTTCCCAAGTTTTTTTTTTATTTATTGGTTTGAATTAAAAAAAATAATAAGTTAATTTGGCCGGATTGGAATCGCAATTTGCGATTCCAATCTAGCCAAATTTGGGCTGCTGCTGGCATCAAGCTGCCACGTGGCAGTGCTACTGTCTCCGGACAGCAGTGCTGACGCACGGAGTACGGGTCTGATTTGGATTTTACGGGTATTTTATTTTTCAGACCCTATGTGAATTTTTTAAATTGGTTTTAAAATTCGCATGATTTTATTTTCGTGATTGGATTCGTGTGGTTTCTTGTTTGATTTAATTTATGCATATAATTTAATTTTTGGTTAAAATTAAATTGGTTAATGAAATTGGTCAAATTGGCCCTTGGTACGAGTTGAGAATTGGACGGCTAATTCGGGTCCGCGACTAGGCATCGGTTATAGATGGAAAAATTGGCGATTTCACAAATGGTTGGACATAATTCATTAAAATTAGAATTGCCATGTTCATGTATTTTAATATATGTATGTATATTGATATTTGCTATGTGTTTATAATTTTCTATGCTTGGTTATATGGATTTGAGCACTACTGGGCCTTAGATGAAATTGGGTTGTAAAATTTAATTTTAGGAAATAAGGCATGCGTGTCGTTTTATTTTATTTTGATGTAATTTTATTTAATTTATATTTTGTAAATTTAATTGTAATTGCATTAAACCATTGGAGAGGAAGCCCATTGGTGCCAAGCCCAAGAGGAATTTGGAAGCTCACCCAGTGGATCTCTTGTATAGGCTTACTAGTTATTCATTAGGTTGTAAAATAGGGCTCACAATGTCTCTTTTATTTGTATACATATTTTATGCTTATGTCAATTATATATATATATATATGAATGTATGTTTAGCCATTCCAATCACCCGCGATTATGCATGCTAAGCCGTTATTAATCAATCCAATTAAACATTGAGTCGATTAAAAGTGCTTTCAACGTTCGAACATTGTTGGTTTTTTAATAGCGTAATGTGGGCCCTACCTCCGCCGGTTACGTTGTATTATTCAATTGCTGTATAGGGTTAAGGTACTGGGTACGCTTAGCGCTCGAATGGTGGTTGGACTCAACATGAGTAGTAGGATAAGCTCCTCGCCCCAAGCAGAGATGGATAAGTGCTAATAAGCCTATTAAACCAAGAGTCCCTAGGTTGGGATTCGAGGGAGTTCCTACCTAAATGAATGTCATGCAATGATAGGGCATCTCTAGCCGGGGTTTATCAACCTCCACTTCATTAACCTCTCCCATTAAAGAGATGTTAATGAGATTGGGCAGGTTAGTCTGCATTAACCCTCTCAATCTCTACTTTTAGCAGCCAAACAATATATATATATATATATATATATATATATATATATATATATATATATATATATATATATATATATTATTTTTATACAACTTGAATTTGTTTTAAAATAATATTTATTTAGCAACATTAATATTTTTTTTGGCTACCTACGGTAATATCTTTTCTTTTGGTAAACAAGGAAAGTATTTTTTTTTCATTTAATTTAACTTCACCTTTTTTTTCTAAATTTTACATTTTTATTGTTGAGGAATTAATTATTATTAATAATTTATAGCAAATATGTAAGTTAAGTATTTGGTTAGATGAATTATTTGTTAAAATTAATTATTTTGTTTTTATATATATGTATATATATATATATTGAATAATTAAATAAAAAAATATTAAAGTAAAAAGTGTGATTTGATAATGGTACTTTTTAAGGTTAACTGCTAAAGATTCTCTTGAATTCTTTCTATCTCTGTGACTGTTATTATATGTATAAAAATAATTTTACTTCATTTTTTAATAAGTTGATTGCTTAGGTACCTTTTATTTCATTACTATTTATTTGTTATTAGTGTCTATGAATGTTATGCTCAATAATTAATGCATTATTTGCTACTTTGCTTGATTGCATGTTATTTAACATTTTAATTTTTAGCTCCTTTTGTTTACATATTCTGAAAATACAATTTTAATTTAGTAATTGGTTCTTATGGTCATTTGTGAGAGTATGGTTACTTTAAAGTTGAGGAATTGGTATAGGAGAATGCACACTAGGAAAGGTTATCTTCAATTACAATCGATAATAGGTTAATGGTTGAAGGCTGTGAAAGGACAATTAGGTGTTATTGAAAATTGACTAACAACCTTATATTAGAATTAATTTAAAACCACTAAGAATGATAATGATGTCTTGAAAATGACATTTGTTGGTGCAGAACATGGTAAGATAGATTTATATGTGAAAAAAGTGACTATAGAAGACATTGAACTAAGGATTGATTCTCTTAGTATCCAAAGTAGTGTTGTGTTAGAATAATTAGGTAATGGGAACAATCAACCTACTCAAAGGCCTAAAAGGTGTAAGAAAAGAGATGAGAAAGCTTTTACAAGTATGATGTACTTAGGAGTATAATGCTGATAGGTATTTGGGAGAAGTAAATGATTTGGGAGAATATATTGATATTGAAGATAGAACTGTAGAAGAGGTAGGACGCGGAAATGAAGGATAACCCATCAATGATATTGGAATGGAAAATGTGGAAATTGATGCTGAAGGTCATTATGATTTTGCTTATGCTGGAATTGAAGAGAAAATTCATAATACAGATGATGAAATTTATGTAGTGTTATTTATTAATGCAATTTCATACGAATGTTTTGTTTGTTGAAGTTTGTATAATTTTAATATTTTCTAAGTTTTTTATCTTGTTTTTGTATCAATTAAAGTTGAAAATACAAAATTACAACTAAATGAAAAATTTGAATTGGATGGTGGATGTAATGGCTCAAGCAAAAGTAATAGTAGCATATATCCTATACTTTGACATTTTTTATGTTGTCTTTTAATAAAAAAAAATAGATATATTCTAAATGAATTTGTACAAAATGTTGCAAAATATGAGATAACTGCTGAAAAAACAGAAGATGAAGAAGTACCCATAAAAACTAAAAATGCTAATGACTGACAAGATGAAGAAGTATATAATGAGGATGGAAATTCAAAGGCTATAAATGTGGACAATGGAGATGTTAAGGTTGAAAATGCAGAAATTGCAAATGTAAATAGTGGAAATATAAAGATTGAAAATGGTGAGCCTGGAATTTCAATATATAAGAAAATGAAGATGATTTTATTGAACTGGACTATATACTTGAAGATTGAGATATGGATCTAATGAATGGTGCACAAAATGGAGCACTAATGGTAGGCCAAGAGGTACTAGACTTAATGTGAGGAGTAGTGGCATATAATTAGAAATGAACTTTGAAGTGCTAAAGCATGAGTCTGAATAGGAAGATTCTGATTAATTACACACTGAGTCTAATTTAAATGATGAAGATCACATTAAATTTCCTTAGTTCAAGGCCTCTGGGGATTTAGAAAATCCTACATTTGAAATGGGAATGTTATTCACTAATGTAAAAAAATTTAAATCATGTAAAAACCATGTAATAAACAATAGATTTCAAATCCAGTGTCAGAGAAATACTCAAACTATGATTAAAGCAAAATGTTCTAGTAAGAAATGCAGTCGGAGGATATTTGCATAAAGGCTTAATATGAAGAACAAAACCAGTCAAACAATGGATATGAGAAATCTCACTAATCAGATTGAAAGAGATAAAAATCTAATTGATTTTTGTAAGGCTTAACGAGCTAAGTTTATGGTTAGTATGAAAGATGAATTTTTGGGAGAATGAATGAGATTAGGTAGGAATGATGGAAGATTAGAAAAGTAAAAAATTTGAAACCAATTTATGTTATATTGAATTCACTAATATGCCCCTAATATCATAACTCATATAATTTTAATTACATTGAGTTAACCTAATAATTAACATACAAATAATAATAACAACAACTACAACGTTCAGAAAAATTTGAAAATAGTTTGGTTGAGTACCTACATTTCTAGACAAAACATAATATATATGCTTTGATGTTATTGCGCTTTTTTTTTTATTTGTTATTATTTTATTAATTTATCATTAATTAATATATTTATGAAATGTTCAATGAAGTGCAAAAGAAATTTATATATTGGATCAAACCAATTTAGAAACAACCACAATCTGTAGATATATATGATAGTTCCCCTTCTTCTTTTTTTTGGCTAATACCACCGGTTTTTGGACACTACGTTGGATACCGACTAATCCAATTTCGCGGTAATAGTTTGGTGGATTATGATATCAAGACCCCTATCAATGTTGATACTGGGACTCGAACACCTGTCCTATCCCTAGCTCAGCCCACCATCTATCATCTTATCTGCTAAACATTGGTAGATAGCTCCTCTTCTTGATGTCTCATATTAAGTATAAACTACAATTACATACGCCTCCAAATAAATCACATGACAAAATTAGTAAATAGTGTCATCAATTCCTCATCTTTAAGCATCTGCTATATAGACTAAATATATAAACTTCCAATTTTAAACTAAAAATATTAAAGTGAGACCATCCATATGAAGAAAATAAAAATTTCAATACTGCACTAACTGTTACTTTTATTTAATTATAATGTAGAATGTAATGCATATGCAACAAAATAGTACCATGATTCTCATTGTCAATATTTGTATTTTAAACTCATACATCAAATCCTTCTGCCAACCCAATAATCAACAACATGATATCACAAGTTTGACTAATTATCAACTCATGTAACTGAACATAAGAATAGCAACCTTAACAGAGAAACTATTGTATATACTTATATGTTAATCTCTATCACACAACATTAGAAAGAGGAAATAGTAAACCAATTAATAAACACAAAACATATGTTAAATATTGTCAATGAAGAAGTTAAACCAAAATTTATTAAATAAACTTGGGTTGATTTCATACAAATGTTGCATAGCATTTTCAAAGACAACCAAAATGAATTGAAATTCTATCCATAAATGACAAGTAATCCATAAGAGAAATTATAAAAAAAGACCCAAAATAACATATTCACTTGTATGAAAGTGAGTGTGAAGTAAACTATTGAAGACAAGACTATAGATGAATTACTTAGTAACTTAATTCCCCCCTTAATATCATTTATCCATAAAATTTATGCAAATCCAAAAATATATACATGACACTTTTTCACAGTTTAATTCACATCATCCAGTAGCATGCATAAATATTATAATAGCTTCAAAATATAATATCTTATAGTTGTTGGGATTCTTCATTGGAAAAATAACGTGGCGCAGCGGAACATACACCGTTTAAAATTTCCTAGAATCCACCTATCGTGTCCAATTACCATTGATTAGAATAAAACAAATTTGAATCAAGAGAGATTAACTCACCGGATTCGTCTCCTCTAGAGACTGCTGCAGAATCATTTCTTGAAACTGCAATCTCCAAAGTCCGGTGCACGACCAACTATTGAGCGGGAACCAGTGCTAGTCGAAGACGCGAAGGAATGGAGGATTAATGCTGGGATTTTCGGCTGTTTTAGGGCTGCTCTTAGTAGCTGAAATTTCCAGCAATTAATTAGGATTGAATTAGGGTTTTCTTCCTTAAGTGTACCCTTATATAGACACCTTGTCTAATTGAGTTTTAATTAGGTTAATTAAACCCAAGCCCACTAGAATTATAAGTACATAAATAAACTTTAATTAAAAAGTATATACTATGTAATTTAATTCTATTTTGCTGAATTTAATTACCCCTAAATAAAATTAAATCACACTTAAGTAAATACAATACATGTATTTAATTTTCCTACTTAGGAAAATTATTTAATTAATTAATTACTTTATGTAATTCAATTAATTGATAAATTAATTAATTACATTATGTAAACTTATTAATTAAATTAAATCAAACCAATGTTAATTAATTACCTTGACACTGAATGCAACTAATTAATTAATGCATTCCTTTCAATGTACATTACATGCACAATTTCTATAAGTTCCGGCTCAGTTGATCTATGTGCACAATCCTTTGGGTCTGTCTTTATGTTGGCAGTAGGCCCAAGGCTCACAGACTATAAGTGGGTTCTAGCAAACCATTACAACCCTCAATTAAGACAGAGATACAGCAGTCTTTAGAAGACACTCACCCAGTAGTAATCTCACAATGTCCTTTACCTAACGATATCGATATGAATAAACAAGAGGCATGGTGTCCATCATCCTCTTCTATTGTTTATTATATTTATTAATCTTGAGTTGACAGATTAATCAAATAAGCACTGACTTACTTGGATATGACCATACACTTATCAGTCCCACCCATCAAGTGGCCAATGATATCATCTCGGTGTTACCCGAGTGTCAATTTCATCACTTCATCATCAATATCAACATGTTCACCGGTCCACCCAATCATACCCGTATTTATCATCTTTTTACAGACCTGTTAGGCATATGTCAAAGTGAACCAAGTTCCTTATTGATACTATAATGAAATCTGGTCTGAGGACAAAAGAGACCTACTCAAGAAAGACCTATGACGCGACAACCACATGGCTTTCTTATGCGGATCAATCCAGTCCCATGTCAATGACATGTACCTATATTCATGACTGACTATACAAGTACTATGGCTAGTTAAGAACTGCCATACAGTCATCGAATATACAAGTCTATGGTTTTATTCGTTCTCAAGAAAGACCTATGACGCGACAACCATATGGCTTTCTTGTGCAGATCAATCCAGTCCCATGTCAATGACATGTACCTATATTCACGACTGACTATACAAGTACTATGGCTAGTTAAGAACTGCCATACAGTCATCAAATATACAAGTCTATGGTTTTATTCGTTCCCATAATTAGAACAGACCCGTGATAGGTTTTATGATTATCAATCAATGGATACTCTACTTATATTATAACACAAGATATAAATGAAATAGATTAATTGCCTTTATCAATGTGACATAAATAATGTATTCATACAATGAGTCTTAATGTATAATACAAATACAAGAATTCAATGCCCTAAGAACTAGGGCACACCAACAATCTCCCACTTGCACTAGTTCCAAGTGGGCATTGCCCTAATTCCTATAGATCTGGTATGACCATCGTGCTGTGTCTGCGACAGTGCTTTGGTCAATGGATCAGCGACATTATTCTTGGTGTCAACCCTCTACGATGATATCTCACCTCTATTCACGATCTCCCGAATGAGGTGAAACTTTATGTGTGGGAATTTTTACCGGAAATCATCCGAATAAATGCGGAAGATCGCGACAATTTTCTCAAATCCGTGCCGAGGAGCAATTGAGGTGAAAATTGTAAAATCAAAAATTTAACAAGAAGAGATTCAACTCTTACCAGGAGTATCTCTTCAAGAGATGGCTGTAGAAATCAAAGCAGATTCCCTCCTCGTTCACGTACACAAAAGGCTCTAGAACACAACCCGTGCTGGCGTTAGAATCGAAGAATTTTTGGAGAGAGATGGCTGCCAATTTCAGCTAGAGTGTGTTATATGCTCCTTGGCCAAAATCCCTAGGTCTTTTCTTGACCTAGTGGGCTGAAATTTCTGTTTAAAATTTCAGCCCAGACTTCCTCAATTCTACGCGGGCTATTTTCTCCTTTTCAAGCCCAGTTCAACTTTAATTCTCTTGGTCCAATTGATTATCAAACTTAATTTTATTTAACATGTATCCTAACATATTATACCATATAATATGTTCTATACATTTAAATCAAAATTAATTTAATCAATTAATTTTACCATGGAATTAAATTTGACAAACGTAAAATTAGGATACATGTAAACCTATACATGTGAAATATTTCCACCTAAGAAATAATCTCATAACTTAATTTAATTAATTATGAGAAGGCCAATGCAAATATTAATTTAATTATTATGATCAATCCAATTGATCTTTATAATATAATTAATATAATCCTTTCTCTCCGGTGTGTATACTCCAAGTATACGGGTGACTCCTTAAGTCCATGTTCAGACGTTCAATGTGTACGATCCCGTGGGCCCATCTTTATGTTGGCAGTGTGTCTATGGCCTATAGATTGTAGGCGGGCTCTAGCAAGCCATTGCAGCCCCCAGTTAAGATGGAGATGGCAGTCCAACTGAAATCATAATCCTGTAGTTTGAACTTGTATATCCCATGTCATTGATATCGGTGTCTAATATAGAGGCATGGATTGATCACCTTCTTTTGTGTCCAGACATTCACTTGATCCCGAATGTACTAATGCTCACAAATAAGTTCCAACTTGTTTGGGTGTGGCCATACTCTTATTAGTCACATTCATCAAGAGGCCGGTGATATCTTCTCAGTGGACTACTAAGTGACATATCCCTTCTGCATATCCATAGCACTGCCATACTTAGTGACATACCCAAAAGTACCCATACTTGGCACCCTATTACCGGCCCTTTAGCGTACCCCTAAGTATGCGACATCGCATGTAACACCATCATATTGTCAGGTCAAAGGATCCATACAAGTACTACACGAGAATCACTTGTGATACTATACCATGCGGATTTCTTGTTTAGTGGATCTATCCAGTACTATGCCCCTTTTGCATGTGCCTATTAACTTGGTTGACATCCCATGTCCAATGACCTGTAAGACACCACCATACAACCAGGTTAATGATAGTCTATAATTCCATTCATTCCCATGACTGGAACAGACTACGGATCTCTTTATGATCATATCGTTTTCCCTATCCATGGTCTTACTGCCAATTGCATGACACTTGTCAACATGGATATGGATATGTCCATTGGATACTTCATTTAAAATACTGCACAAGAATATATATATATAATAAATAAATTAATGCCTTAATTAATGACACAAACTGTGTATAATACATGAATCCAATAAATGTACAATATAAATTCAAGGTCCAATGCCTCGAGACTAGGGCATATCCAACATTCTGAGCACATGTTTGGATCTCTTGTGTGACCGGGGCTCCTTAGCTTGTGCGATGGCCCTGTTATTGTCACAAAAAAATCAACTGGGTTTAGGATAGTGGGTACTACTCCTAACTTGGTTATGAATTTCTTGATCCAAACGGCTTCCTTTGCAACTTCGCATGCAGCTATGTACCCAGCTTCTGTTGTAGAGTCAGTAATGGTGGCCTGCTTTGAGGACCTCCAACTAATGGCACCGCCATTCAGGAGAAAAACATAACCAGATTGTATTAGTTCTCATCCTCATCGGTCTCAAAGCTTGCATCAGTGTAACCTTACACTACCAGCTCATCTTGACCTCCATACACTAAGAAAGCATCCTTAGTCCGATTAAGGTACTTCAAGATTGCCTTGACTACCTTCCAGTGTTCCTCACCAGGGTTCGACTGGTACCAGCTAGTCATACTTAGTGCAAACGCAACACCAGGCCTTGTACATAAGATGGAGTGCATGATGGATCCTATAACAGATGCATAAGGGATATTTTCCATGCTCTCCCGATCCTTCTTTGTTTTAGGACCATCTTTCTTACTGAGCTTCAACCCATGGCGCTTAGGCAAGAATCCTTTCTTTGCCTTGTCCATGTTGAATCTTTTTAGAACCTTGTCTATATACATGGCCTGACTTAGGCCTAGAAGCTGATTGGATCTATCTCTGTAGATCCTGATCCATAAGATTATCTTAGTTTCACCTAAGTCCTTCATTGTGAAGCACCTACTCAACCACTGCTTAACCCCTTGCAGTGTTGGTATGTCGCCTCCAATGATAAGGATGTCGTTAACATACAGCACTAGGAAGGTGGAAACGCTCCTACTAACCATCTTATACACACAGGGCTCATTAGAATTCTATGTGAAGCCATATTCCATAATGGCCTCATTGAATCTCAGATTCCATGACCTCGATGCTTGTTTCAATCCATAAATGGATCTTTGAAGCTTGCATACCCGGTTTGGATACTTTAGATCGATAAAACCCTCAGGTTGTGCCATGTACACATCCTCGAGTAGCTTTCCATTAAGGAAAGCGGTCTTAACATCCATCTGCCATATCTCATAATCATACCATGCAGCTATGGCCAGTAGCATCATAATGGATTTGAGCATAGCAACTGGTGAAAAGGTTTCATCATAGTCAATTCCTTTAATTTGCCTGAATTCTTTTGCCACCAATCGCCCCTTGAAGATGTTGTCGGCTTTTAACTTGAAACACCACTTGCAACCTATCACCTTAGCACCCGGAGGTGGATCCACCAAGTTCTATACTTGGTTATCGTGCATAGTTTGCATCTCAGCCTCTATGGCTTTGCATCATTAATCTGAGTGTGGGCTTTCAACAGCCTCCTGATAGGTCTTGGGCTCCTCTTGGTCAACGACCATAAGGTCCCTATCATCAGTCACGAGAAAGCCGTACCTCTCTGGCTGATGGCATGTCCTACTAGACCTTCTAAGGTCTTGTGCAACCGGTTCTGGTTCCTCAATTTCTTGAGTAGTCAGATCAGTTCCCGAAGCATCCTCAACAGTAGCTGTAGGAGTTTGTGAGTCTTGAACTTCTGAAAGTTCAACATTACTCCCACTGTCTCTCTTGGAAAGGAATTCCTTCTCTAACAGGACTGCATTTCTGGCTATGAAAACTTTGTTTTCTGCCAGATCATAGAAGTAATAACCCTTAGTTTCCTTAGGGTAACCCATAAACTAGCACTTGACAGATTTGGACTCGAGTTTGCCACTTGTCAATTTCTTAACATGTGTATCACAGCCCTAAATCTTCAAAAAGGAAACATTGGGCTTTTGGCCCTTCCGTAGTTCATACGGTGTTCGCTCAACTGCCTTGCTTGGTGTATTATTAAGAATGTAACCAGCTGTCTCTAAAGCATATCCCCAAAAGGAGACAGGGAGCTTAGCATGACTCATCATCGAGTGGACTATGTCTAGCAAGGTCCTATTCCCCCTTTCTGACACTCCATTCCACTGGGGTGTTCCAGGAGGAGTGAGTTGGGATACAATCCCACACTCTCTCAAAAACGAGTTCAACTTTTAGCTCAAATATTCACCCCTTCGGTCAGCCCGAAGTGCTTTTATTTTCTTACCAAGTTGGTTTTCTACTTCATTCTTAAAGTCCTTGAACCTTTAGAGAGTCTTAGACTTATGCTCTATCAAATACACGTAACCGTATCTCCTAAAGTCATCCATGAAGGTGACGAAGTATAGAAAACTAGATCTAACATTAGTGCTCATTAGGCCACATACATCGGAATGTATCAGCTCCAGTTGCTCTGAGGCCCTTTCAGCAGACTTGCTAAAAGGCGCCTTTGTCATCTTGCCTCTCAAACAAGATTCACATGTGTTATAAGAATGGATGTCAAATGACCCTAGCACTCCACTAGAGTGTAGCCTAGCTATGCGCTTCTCATTTATGTGGCCAAGTCGACAGTACCAGATGTATGTAGGATTAATTTCATTCTGTTTAATCCTTTTAGTATTTATGTTATAGATTGAACTTTCATGTTTTAGATCAAGGATATATAAGCCATTTTCAAGAAATGTTGTTCCATAAATAATATTGCTACATTGCATAGAAATTCTACCATGTCCAATATTAAATACGAAACCAGAAATATCCAACAAATGATACAGAAATAATATTCCTGCGCATCGCAGGTACAAAATAACAGTTTCTTAGTTCCAAAACAAGTCCACTAAGCATCTCTAAGAAATAATCTTCGATCTCCATAGCCTGAACTCGAGCACCATTTCCGACTCGAAGATCTACTTCTCTAGATCCTAGTAATCTCCTATTTCTTAGACCCTGCACATTTGAACAAATATGAGATCCACATCCAGTGTCCAAGACCTAAGATGTAGAAATGGCCAAATTAATCTCAACAACATAAATACCTAAAGCAGCAGTTTTGCCCGTCAGTTGCTCCCTTAGCTTTGGACATAAGCTCTTCCAGTGCCCCTTCTCATGATACTTATGATAGACATCGTCAGGAGAAGCAACCCTTGCTTTAGGTTAGGCCACCACCTTTTTACCCTTAGCCTTAGTCTTAGATTTGGCCTTTCCCTTAGCAATGGGCGTATTGCCCTTGTTCACCAGCAATACTTCAGGAGTCTTTTTAAGAGACTGCTCAGCAAGCTTGAGCATACCATGCAGCTCAACAACTGATTTATCCAACCGTTGCATAGGATAGTTCATGATAAACTGGTTGTAAGACTCAAGAAGTGAACCGAGAATAATGTCTGCTACCAAGTCCTGCGGAACTGGCAAACCGAGGGGGGTAAGTGTATCAATATAACCTTCAACTTTAGCACATGAGTGCTAACAGAAGTCCCAGCTGCCATTATAGTTGTGCAAAGTGCCTTAGTTGTCAGGTAACGTTCCTGACGAGCCTGATCTTGGAACATCTTTTTAAGTTTATCCATCATCTCATAAGCATGCTCATCCATGAACTGCTTCTAAAGATCAAAAGCCATGGTACCCAGCATGAGGCATGAGACATCTCGGTCATCCCTCACGTGCCAGTCATACTGCTCCACCATCGCCGTGGTGACGCCTCGACCTGCCAACTGGTAAAGGAGCATTCAGTACATACTTCTTGGACTCTTATCTAAGAACTATTTGTACGTTCCTAGCCCTGTCCAGGAAATTAGTCCCCGAAAGCTTCTCCTTCTCCAAGAGTGACTAAGTGAGAGTAAGTTGTTGTTTGTTGCAGCCATTTAAATTGCTTAAGTGAAATGGGATTATCTACATGGAAGAAACCATTGCTTGAGTTAGAAATAAAGGACTTTTAAGCCAATTCAAATTAATAATCTGATTTTAATTTGTTTGTTCGTGATGTTAATTGACTGACTTGATCAAGATCCACAACTTATCAATGACTGGCCGAACTAGGGCTCTCTAACCAGCCATTGATTCATTTGGTAGGACAACCTATCCAATCCTTCCACGAAGGACTCTTGATTTGATGGGCTTATTGACATTTTACCCATCTGTGCTGAGGGCCCGCTCTGAGCTAATGCTACCCATGTTGAGTCAAGCCACCATTCACATGTTAAGCATACCAAGTATCCTAACCCTTGACGGCCCACCGAATACTAAAATATACCCAGCTAGGGCATGATGCACATTGCAGCATCAATGGGAGGAAGAGGTGTGAATATGGAAAGCACTTTTAAACGACTCAATATTTTAATTTCCGGATTATAATTACGTGATACGGCTTAGCATGCAGAAACACGGGTAATAATTTGGTGATCCATACATCCATATTATATGACAAATGCAATAGCATACTTAATTTAAAATATATGAGATCCTATGGGCCTTTAATTACAACTTAATAAAAAAGTAGATATCCTATCTAATTCTTCATGGGCCGGACTGCAATCCTTCTTGGGCTCCCACCATGGGCTTGCTCCATCTGGGCCTTCCTCCATACTTGATGCAATTACAACAATTTTGTAAAATAAAATCTATTCTAAAATTATATCAAAAATAAAAAATCAAAAATAAAAAAAATGGCACGCAGGCCATATTTCCAAAAACTAAATTACAACCGATAATAATTTAGGGTCCATAAAACTCAACATCATATTTCAAACAAAATACCTGTCGTGCACATACATACCAATATGATGCATGATCATGGCATTCCAAATTATAAATAAAAATGTTAAGCCTAGTTACTTAGGGTGAAATCGCCAATTTTAACAAATGTGACTAAGGCCGATAAAGGCCCAATGGATAACATCCATAAATGCAAAATTAATAATTTTGCTCCCACTTGAATTTGGGTTGTCACAAATTTAAAATTTAGCTCTCCCAATTTTAACCGGTGTCACGGTTTATTGGGCCAATTTCACAATTAATATGCAAACAATTAAATTAAATATGTATGCCAACAAAATAAACAATTTAAATACAAATTAATTTAAAAAAAAATTTAATTTAATTTGCATTAAGGTCCGGGATAAAAAAAATACCCGTAAAATCCAAAACCGGATCTGAATCACGCGCACGGCACTGCTGTCCTGGTGGGGCAGCAGCCCCTGTGGGCCGCTGCCGCCAGTGGTAGCAGCAGCGTTTGGCCACAATTGGAATCGCAAAATGCGATTCCAATTTTGGCCAAACCAATATATTATTATTATTATTTAAACATTAAAAAAAAAAAACAATCAAATAAAATCAATAATCAATAAAACAATAATTTCAGATGGAAACCAATTGGAAAAAAATAATCAAAACCCCAATCCAAAAATTCTAGGGTTTATCCAAAACAAAACCAATTGAATACAAACCCTAAAATCACAAACTTGAAACCTATTCTTTCTTCAAAAACGCTTTCAAGAACCAATTCTAATCAATCTAATGGACAAAACCTAGGCTCTGATACCACTGTTGGGATTCGTCATTGGAAAAATAACGTGGCGCAGAGGAAAATACACCGTTTAAAATTTCCTAGAATCCACCTATCATGTCCAATTACCATTGATTAGAATAAAACCAATTTGAATCAAGAGAGATTAACTCACCGAATACGTCTCCTCTAGAGACTGCTGCAAAATCGTTTCTTGAAAGTTCGATCTCCAAAGTCCGGTGCACGACCAACTATTGAGTGGGAACCGGTGCTAGCCGAAGACGCGAAGGAATGGAGGATTAATGCTGGGATTTTTGGCTGTTTTGGGGCTGCTCTTGTTGGCTGAAATTTTCAGTAATTAATTAGGATTGAATTAGGGTTTTCTTCCTGAAGTGTGCCCTTATATAGACTCCTTGTCTAATTAGGTTTTAATTAGGTTAATTAAATCCAAGCCCACTAGAATTATAATTACATAAATAAACTTTAATTAAAAAGTATATACTATATAATTTAATTCCATTTTACTGAATTTAATTACCCCTAAAGAAAATTACATCACACTTAAGTAAATACAATACATGTATTTAATTTTCCTAGTTAGGAAAATTAATTAATTAATTAATTTATTTATGTAATTCAATTAATTGATAAATTAATTAATTACATTATGTAAACTTATTAATTAAATTAAATCAACCCAATGTTAATTAATTACCTTGACACCGAATGTCAACTAATTAATTAACGCATTCCTTCCAATGTACATTACATGCATAATTTTTATAAGTTCCGGCTCAGTTGATCTATGTGCACGATCCTTTGGGTCTGTCTTTATGTTGGCAGTAGGCCCAAGGCCCACAGACTATAAGTGGGTTCTAGCAAACCATTACAGCCCCCAATTAAGACAGAGATGCAACAGTCTTTAGAAGACACTCACCCGGTAGTAATCTCATAGTGTCCTTTGCCTAACGATATCAATATGAATAAACAAGAGGCATGGTGTCCGTCATCCTCTTATGTTGTTTATTCTATTTCTTGATCTTGAGTTGACTGTTTAATCAAATAAGCACCAACTTACTTAGGTATGGCCATACACTTATCAGTCCCACTCATCGAGTGGCCAATGATATCATCTCGGTGTTACCCGAGTGGCAATTCCATCACTTCATCATCACTATCAATATGTTCACCGGTCCACCAAATCATACCCATATTTAGCATCCTTTTACAGACCTGTTAGGCGTATGTCAAAGTGAACCGGGTCCATATTGATACTATAATGAAATCTGGTCTGAGGACAAAAGAGACCTACTCAAGAAAGACCTATGACGCGATAACCATGTAGCTTTCTTGTGCAGATCAATCCAGTCCATGTACATGTACCTATATTCATGACTGACTATACAAGTACTATGGCTAGTTAAGAACTGCCATACAGTCAATGAATATACAAGTCTATGGTTCTATTCATTCCCACGATTAGAACAGACCTGTGATAGGTTTTATGATTATCAATCAATGGATACTCTACTCATATTATAGCACAAGATATAAATGAAATAGATTAATTACCGTTATCAATGTGACACAAATAATGTATTCATATAATGAGTCTTAATGTATAATACAAAATATAAGAATTCAATTCCCTAAGAACTAGGGCACACCAACAATAGTACATATTAATTCAAACTTCATAACTTACATTCCACCATTATATGGAAAAAAAGTATTTTTCTTATTACGAGGAAAATGTAAGCATAACATGTCATGAACCATTAATTCAAACTTGATAACTTCCACTCCAGCACCATCTAGCAAAAATTTTTATTCCTAATATAAGCAAAAAGTAAGCATAATCGTGTAATGAACCATTTAGCCTTTCATCATGTCTACTAGAAATTCAAGCCTTCGATTCTTTGAAACTCTAAAAAAATCTCTAATCTTAGATTGATTATTGATAAGAAACCTATATGCCTTAAGATGAAGACATTTGGGGACACCAATACGTACCAATTCATCATATGCTTCATCTTCAGAGTAGTACCTTATCTTAGTTTTTTCGCTTCTTTTATTACTCCAATAACTTCTCTCATTCCATTATCCAATATATCTAATTGTTTTGAAGTTCTTCCATCATTTCCTTCCCTTTCTGTTGCCTAGATGAAGTTGGATGCTTGACATTACTTTCAGGTGTTTCATACACTTTAATAGTATGATGATTGCTTTTTCAATATCAACTCTAAGAAAAGGGTCATCAAAATCAAGCACCATTGTGGACATTTCATTTATACCAACAGATTTTCTTCACTTGTCTAGCGACAAAGTCTTTATTTATTTATTTATTTTTTTTTTTTTTGCACTTACCACTGGTGCCCCCTTGCTCTATCCTTAGCAAACAATTCCAGTAATTTCTCATAATTATGAATTGGAGTTGTTATGCAATATTTGGCATTAGGCTTTGCCTATGAATTCAGATAAACAATTTGAAATCAACTGATGGGGTAATGTTATAAATAATAAAGTGTATTTTTTAACAAAAGTTACAACCTAAACATTCATATATAGGTTAAAGGAATGCCAATAAGTAATAATTATAGAGCCCAAAAATAATTCTTAATTTATCTTAATAGTTTAAGATATTTAAACGAAGAAACATTATACAAAATCAATTGACATACTGTTATTTTTTTCATATGACTGTTATTTGTTTGTTGAACATAGGAATAATAGGATTAAAACATCAATAATGTTTTTCCTTAAGTTAAAATTTCATAGAAATAAAAAGAAAACTATTCTGGAATGAATAAGCATACTTATATTGTTCCATAAATACTAGTCATATTCAGTTGTAACAAATAACTAGTCTCCTTTACAATATATATATATATATATATATATATATGTTCATGAAAATAGATTATTAATTAAAATAATCATTTCAACCTGTTACATATAGTTAATGATCTCAATTCCAGAATTTTAAGGTGACAACTTCAAGAAACGTAAAAATTTCAAATTAATTAGAAATATAATCTATATAAGCTCTTTCTAAGTCTCTGGCTCAACCACAAATATTTTAGTTTGTGAGTACTATTCAAAACCACTCAATCCT
Source organism: Euphorbia tirucalli (assembly GCA_039660915.1). Lineage (NCBI taxonomy): Eukaryota > Viridiplantae > Streptophyta > Magnoliopsida > Malpighiales > Euphorbiaceae > Euphorbia > Euphorbia tirucalli. Next base: position 29,557,854 of record CM077639.1, on the reverse strand, counting down.
CTAAAAAGATTATACCAAGCATTAAGAATGACCTTTCAAAGTCTTAATGCAATTTTTTATATTTTCTTTTTCAAAAGAATATTAGAGTTCATCATTAATCTCTTTAATCTAATGGCACATGTAATGGTGGTGAATACTCCATCTATACGATTTCCATTGACTTGTTGCTCAAGTAAGGAATCAATAAGGACATCATCCCATTTTTGTGTCCATTTTAAAGTGTCTTTTCTTGTCTCATTCGTGTTTGCATTTTTGTACTCATTTTTACCCATTTCATCAGTTCACATTAAATAAAAAAAAAAATTAAAACAACAGTGAGCAGATGACGTTTTAAGCGGCAAAGTGAACCACTGCTTTTTATATGTGTTGCTATAAATTATAATATGAAATTCATTTTGGAAAATAATATTCATAAAAGATTTGAGACCGAAATCCCGAAGAAGATATAGGAGTTGCCACCCAGCTCAGCTAAACCTAGAAATTTAGGCACAGCCAAAACTAAGTGAGACCCACTATAACTTTTAGAGATCTAGGTTCGGACAAGTCACTTACTTATTATCTAATTAAAAAAAAATGCTTCAACAATCAAATCACAGCATTTTATAAAACTGAATCGATTTTATTTTGAGTATACGTGTTCATGCAAGGTACAAAAAGTAGTAACTAAATTAATTATATAGACCGAATCAAATAAACTACTTAGGGGATACATAGGAATCAAATGAGAATCGGGATACAATCACCTAAAATACACGAGTTCATCTAATATAAGAATAAAACTTAAGCATATATTCAATCATGTAAAATAGATATTAGTACTCAAGTAATTATATTGAGGACTCAACCATGATAGAACGAGACAATAAGTGAGTCGGGATCATGCATTTAGGGGGGACAACCTGGGAAACTAGACAAATTTTACTAACTAGACCTGGAAAACATTTTGAAACATTCTTTCATTGATTTTTGAAAAAATGGTTTTAGCGGTTAATTATTTAGCAAGGCATGTGAGTCTTTTTCAAGAAATTAGGTTTCTATCGTTGATTTGATCTAAAATTGCTTCTGGAAAGCAAATCTAAAGTTGGAATCCAATGAAATGTGTGAAAACCTTCAAAATAGTTTCTGTCCCAAACGCGATAACTATGTAGATTAGGACTCCAAAGTCATGTGTTTATTGTCATAACCGTATGGGTGTTGCTTTTAGGTTTGGTTCAGATGTTGAAATACACAAGTTTTCTGGGAAACTTTTAAGATGACAGTTGTATAGGTGTAGTGTCGACACCCGTGCGGGTGTCATAACATCTGTGCAGGTGTCATGACACCTGTGCGACTCTGATGCACCATAACACTTTGAAAATTGAAGTTTTTAGATGAAATAATGCATAAAATCACAAACAAAAAGTCTATGCTTTCGGTTTCTCATAGATATTACCTTTGGTGCTTGAATTCACCATGTAAATGGTTGAAAATCGATTCAAAGAGGCTCCTGTTTGTTAAAAATCCTTCTTAGGCCCCAAACTCAAAATCTCCAAAATAGCTCCAAATGTTATAGTTTTACTGTTCAGATGGGTCTCTTAAACTTAATTAACACTCTTAATAATCTTAAACTTAAGATTTCTATGGATTTTAGCATCACAAACTAAGCAATTTCAAGGTTTATGTTGATTTTCTTTCTCTTCTTTAATTTTTAAGATCTTTCTATCCTTTTCCCAGTATCTCCTTCCGAATTCTCCCCACCCTTTTTAAAGCTTTTCTCAAGCTCTTTTATAAGCAGGAAAGACGCCAAGCTTTGTAGAATCCACCCCCTAAAATCCAAATTCATAGTTCCAAGAAGAAATGGTAGGTTGTCTACCTCTGCACGTGACACCTGTATGGGTGTTGACACTACAGTCATGCGAATATTGGTCTGGGATGAATTGTCTTTCGACTAGTAATCGACGTCGAGCTTATAGTTCAACTGAACGGAGCCTTAAACTTAAGTTGAATTTGACCCCTGTAATTACAGAAGCTATAGAAGCAAACAAATGATTTATTCATCATTAAAGCTGAGGGATGAAAATCCCACACTAACAACAACAATTTAGATACATATCATAAAGATATTTGATATATACATATGTTATATTATATAACATGGAAAAGCTATCTCCTGCTATACTTATATATAACAACTGTACATCATTTTTATACTTCAATACACATTAGTAGGAATTACTATAGCCTTAACACATGAATATATGTGTGTGTGTGTGTGTGTGTGACTAATTAAATACCATCAATGATGATACGAACAATAATAATGCCACATTGCAGCAGCTATTTCATCCCTTAACATCACCCCGCATCCAATGTCCTCATTTGTGTTAGTAGAAAGAGTAATTTCAGCCTATGCATGCCTTAGCTCTTGATCAACGTCTTCAATAAAGTCCATGTCAAAATTTACACCCATCAATTGTTGGAAATTTGACAAATATATTGGATTATATAATAGTGATTATTTGTCAACTTTGGGCCAAATTATAATATGGAAAGGAAGCGTATTACATCAAATTATTAATGTCATTGTATAGTATGTAACGTGAGCTTTCCAACAGTATATAATTTACCCAAAACGGACAAGTAGTGAATGAGAAATTGTTGCTTAAAGTTAGCCTAATGGAATGAAATATTTGGAGAAAAATTGGCTTATGTTAACTTATCCCACATGGGAAAAAATATAAAGTGGAAAAGGTGTGTATATTGAAACACACTTTTGTAAGGTGTTAACTTGTGTAAACCAAAAGGCTCTCTCTTACGTAGGCAGGGGGGGTGCAAATCCTAGCCCCGAACCTTCAAAGGCCCAATGCGCACCCGCACGACGTGGGCATCGCGAATGCTGGACCGAATTGGGCGACTACGGGCCTGCCTAACTTTTGCTCTGGTCCGACTAATTTCCTCCAGATATTTTATTTTTTGAGCCTCTTCAATTTTTCTGTCAGCTTTATTTTTCAAATAAAAAAAACTGCAGAATTAATGCTCTCTTAATAAGAGAATTAATCCAATTAATCGTCATTATTAATCCAATAAATCTTCTTAACCAGCCTATATTTTCTTGCTCCATCAGTTGCAGAATACACTTGCAAGAATTTCGAATTTCCTTTCCTCTTTTTTTCTGCAATCTGTTTCCTTCTACATATGCTGTCATTTTTTCTTTCTTCTCCGGTGATAGTCCGCTTCGCACAGCTGAGTTCGCCATTGAAAGTTGTTGTATCTTGGGAGACAAATCGCCAACTACAGGTAGATAATTGTCTTAAGGAAACTGTATTTTTCAGGCCTCAACTCTACAGCTCCTTTTTGTTAAGGTTGAAAAGTATCTTATTTGCTGTTATTCAATTTATTTCGTTTCTGCAATTTAATTATATAAATTGTATTTGTTTACTGTTATCTAACAATCTTAAGACAATTATACGTAGTACTTTGTTAAGTTTTACAGGATTACCTTAACATTCTGGATAATTAATACCTTGACATTCTGGATATTTATACCTTGACATTTGAAGAATTTTTTGGACCTTTTACTGGATTATTTTGGACTGTTTGGACATTTGTTGTTCTAAATTAACATTTCTTATTTTGTGATTTATTTTCTGTGTTTGTTTTGTTGATTCTGGAATTTCACTAACTTTTTTTGTTTGAAATTTTCAGATTGAAAAATGGTTGAATTGTCCCACCTATTATAGGCAATGGTTCTAAAACTGGCCAAGGCCAAAATAACCAACATTGACAAAATGGTCCTAGTGGTTCTAGGCTTGTTATGCCTAACGGTCCTGTAGCTGGTTCAGGTTCATACCCAGTAATAGTGCCTGAAAGGCCGGAAAAATTCAACGGAATGAATTTTAAGATGTGGCAGCAGAAAATGCTTTTCTACTTAACTAGCATGTAATACATAAGCTGCTGAAAGAAGATCCTCCTGTTGTTCCCGAGGGTGTGGTGGATCCTTCTATTCAATTAGCTGTTGATGCTTGGAATCACTTGGATTTCCTTTGTAGAAACCACATCTTGAATGGATTGGTTCCTGATTTGTATGAGGTTTACACTGTTAAACGAACTGCAAAGGAATTATGGGACTCCTTAGATAGGAAGTACAGAACTGAGGATGCTGGTGCTAAGAAATACTTAGTAGGCCAATTCCTTAGTTACAAAATGGTTGATTCCAAATCTGTTGTGAGTCAAGTGCAAGAAATCCAGCTTTTGATCCATGGGATGCAAGTTGAAAGGATGGAGACTAGTGAAACCTTCCAAGTGGCTGCAATCATTGAGAAATTGCCACCTGGTTGGATTGATTTCAAAAACTATCTCAAGCATAAAAGGAAAGAGATGTCTGTTGAGGATCTAATTGTCCGACTTTGTATTGAAGAAGATAATAGAAGATCAGAGAGGAAATCTTCTGTTACTACTAATCAAGGTGTGGCTAGAGCCAATGTAGTGGAGGTCAAGAAAGACCCCAAGAAAGGCAAACAGCCTACTGGATCTAAGTCCAAATTGGGACCTAAAAGGGGCATTTCCAAGAAACCAAAGTTTAATGGGAAATATTTCAATTGCAACAAAATGGGACACAAGTCCTCTGATTGTAGGCTGCCAAAAAGGGTCAACAAAAATGAGGCAAATGCTGTGGAAGAAATTGCTAAAGATGTGTCAGACATCAATCTGTGTGCAGTGATTTCTGAAGTCAACCTGGTTGACTCGAACCCACGAGAATGGTGGCTTGATACTGGTGCTACATGCCACATTTGCTGTGATAAAGGGTCTTTTGTTGGATTGACTCTTACGAAGAAAGGAGAGAATCTCTACATAGGTAATTCTGCTACTTCAAAGATCAAGGGACATGGAACTGTCATTCTGAAAATGACTTCTAGGAAAGAAGTGAAGCTGTAAAATGTCTTGTATGTTCCTGAAATGAGGAAGAATCTGGTTTCTGGGAGCCTCTTAAGCTCACATGGCTTCAAGATGGTTTTTGAGTCTCAGAAATTTATTTTGCCTAAAGGTGGTATGTATGTGGGTAAGGGATATGAATGTAATGGGATGTTCAAATTTAATTGTATCTCTTATAAATCAAATTCAATTGAAATGAATGAGAATAACGTTTCTTCTGCTTATATTATTGAGTCTTCTAATTTATGGCATAGTAGACTTGGACATGTTAATTTTGATATGTTGCGACGTTTAATTAACTTGAATCATATCCCTATCTTTCAAATTGATAAAAACCATAAATGTGAAATTTGTGTAGAAACAAAATTGACAAGATCCTCATTTCATTCTGTTGAAAGAAATTCAGAACCACTTGATCTTATACACACAGATATTTATGACTTGAAGTTTTTTCAATCAAGGGGAGGAAATAAATATTTTATTACCTTCATAGATGATAGCACAAAATACTGTTATGTGTATTTGCTTAAAAGCAAAGATGAGGCTTTAGAGAAATTTGTTCTCTATAAGTAAGAAGTAGAAAACCAACTTAATAAAAAGGTTAAGGTGGTAAAAAGTGATCGTGGTGGTGAATATGTTGCACCATTTGGCGAGTTTTGTTCCCAACATGGTATTATTCACGAAGTAACACCACCGTACTCTCCTCAATCTAACGGTGTAGCTGAACGAAAGAATCGTACCTTAAAAGAAATGATGAATGCGATGCTAACTAGTTCTGGGTTACCACAAAACATGTAGGGGGATGCTGTTTTATCAACAAATTACTTTTTAAATAAGGTACCCCGTAGGAAACAAGATAAAACCCCTTATGAATTATGGAAAGGTAGAAAACCTTCTTATAATTACTTGAAAGTATGGGGGTGTCTTGCAAAGGTAATGGCCCCATTACCTAAGAGAATGAAAATAGGCCCAAAGACAGTGGATTGTATTTTCATTGGATATGCGAAACACAGTAATGCGTATCGGTTTCTTGTGCATAAATCTAAAAACCCGAAAATACACAAGAATACATTAATGGAGTCAAAGGACGCCTCGTTCTTTGAAAACGTGTTTCAATGTAAACAAAATGATGTGGGGTCGGGATCTAAACGGTCTCGTGACTGTTGAAGTCGACAGTCAAGATGGTCAACATGACGAAGTTGAGAATGGTGAAGAGCTTCAACAAGAGGTTGACGAGAATGTTCAAGATCTTCAAGAAGAGGATAAGATGGATATAGAGGTTGAACCTCGAAGAAGTAAAAGGGCAAGGGTGGAAAAATCTTTTGGTCCAGATTTTCTAACTTACATGTTAGAGGCTGAACCACAAACTTACAAAGAAGCTGTAAGATCAACTGAAAGTCCTTTATGGAAAGAAGCCATAAGGAGTGAGATTGATTCCATTCTGCAAAATCATACTTAGGAATTAGTGGATCTTCCTCCTGGAACTAAACCACTAAGCTCTAAATGGATTTTCAAACGGAAATTGAAAGCAGATAGAACAATTGATAAATACAAGGCTCGTTTGGTTATAAAAGGTTATAAACAAAAGGAAGGCCTTGACTACTTTGATACTTATTCTCTAGTGTCGAGAATAACATCCATTAGGATGGTACTTGCTATTACCGCTCTACGAAATCTTGAGGTACATCAAATGGATGTGAAGATAGCTTTCCTGAATGGAGATCTGGAAGAAGAAATCTACATGGAACAACCTGAAGGTTGTGTAGTTCCAGGTCAAGAAAAGAAAGTCTGTAAATTGGTGAAGTCTTTATATGGTTTAAAACAAGCACCAAAACAATGGCACAAAAAGTTTGATGATGCCATGATGGCTAGTGGCTATCGTATCAACGAGTGTGACAAATGTATTTATGTCAAAACTACAATTTAAGGATATGTTATCCTATGCTTGTATGTTGATGACATACTCATTGTGGGAAGAAATGAAAAGATGGTAAAGAGTACTAAGAACATTTTAAATTCCAGATTTGACATGAAAGATATAGGACTGGCAGATGTGATTTTAGGCATCCATGTTAAACGTTCACCTAACGGTCTCATTTTAACTCAGTCACACTACGTGGACAAGATACTTGATAAGTTTAACAAGTATGATTCTGGTATAGCCAAAACTTCGTTGGACATTAGTCAACTTCTGTCCAAAAACAAAGGTGAAGGCATAGACCAAGTGGAGCATGCTAGGGTTATAGGTAGTCTGATGTACCTTTTGAGTTGTACAAGACCAGATATTGCTTACACTGTAAGTAGTTTAAGCAGATATACGAGTAATCCAAGAAAGATTCATTGGGTAGCTATCATGAGAATACTAAGGTATTTGTAATTATGGTTTACACTATACGAGAGAACCTGTGGTACTAGAAGCATATTCTGATGCCAGTTGGATAGCTGACATCAAGAATTCTAAAGGTACAAGTGGGTACGTGTTCACTCTAGGAGGAGGAGCAGTGTCCTGGAAATCCTAATGGCAAACGATTATAACTAGATCCACTATGGAAGATGAGTTTGTAGCCTTGGATAAAACTAGAGAGGAAGCTGAATGGTTACGGAATTTCTTAGAAGATATTCCAGAATGGCCAAAGCCTGTGCCCACAATTTCTATACATTGTGATAATCAAGCAACGATTAAAAGAGGACAGAACATTATGTACAATGGTAAGTTGAGACACATGCGTCATCGTCATAATACCGTTAGACAACTGATCTCAACGGGAGTTATCTCTATTGACTTTGTAGGGTCAAAGGATAACACTGCGGATCCGCTAACCAAAGGGTTAAACTGAGATCAAGTTGAAAAGACATCAAAGGGAATGGGACTAAAGCCCATGAGTATTTAAGGCACTATGTGAAGGAAAACCCAACCTTGTGGACTAGAGATCCCAAGATCTAGGTTCAATGGGACAACCTAATTGCATAGACCTTGTGAGGTCACTATGGGGGTCAACCCCTTGTCCCTTCCTGTGATGTAAACAGTGATAAAATGTGGAAAGGTTAAGCTATGCTTTTAATGATTCTTTATGCTTCAAAAGTTTGAGCAAAATAGATCACCTATGTGAGAGTGAAGTGGGGTCGCTTCAAACGAAACTAATGGGGCTTAGTTATCTAAAACTCTTGCAGAACCAGGAGACATCCATAACCATAACGGACATAACCATAAGAACCAAAAACTGTGTTATGTTTGTATTTGTGTGGGGTATATCATCGTTTACATAAACGGCAGAATAGTTCGAGGACATCGTGTCTAGTAGTCAGCCAGTAAAGTAAATATACTAGCACAAGGGAAGGTTCAAAGGTTGATGCCTACCTATCCTATGCAAATATTGACTGCAGTTTACTATCACCACTTCGATTTTAATCTTTCTTTTTGTCAATCAACTTCATTCATGTGGGGGATTGTTGGAAATTTGACAAATATATTGGATTATATACTAGTGATTATTTGTCAACTTTGGGCCAAATTATATTTTGGAAAGGAAGCGTATTACATCAAATGATTAGTGTCATTGTATAGTACGTAACGTGAGCTTTCCAAGGGCATATAATTTACCCAAAACGGACAAGTAGTGAATGAGAAATTGTTGCTCAAAGTTAGCCTAATGGAATGAAATATTTGGAGAAAAATTGACTTATGTTAACTTATCCCATATGGGAAAAATATAAAGTGGAAAAGGTGTTTATATTGAAACACACTTTTGTAAGGTGTTAACTTGTGTGAGCCAAAAGGCTCTCTCTTGCGCTCGCAGGGGGGCAAATCCTAGCCCCGAGCCTTCAAAGGCCCAATGCACACCCGCACGACGTGGGCATCATGAATGCCGGACCGAATTGGGCCACTACGGGCCTGCCTAACTTTTGCTCTGGTCCGACTAATTTTCTCCAGATATTTTATTTTTTGAGCCTCTTCAATTTTTCTGTTAGTTTTATTTTTCAAATTAAAAAAAACTGCAAAATTAATTCTCTCTTAATAAGAGAATTAATCCAATTAATTGTCATTATTAATCCAATAAATCCTCTTAACCAGCCTATATTTTCTTGCTCCATCAGTTGCAGAATACACTTGCAAGAATTTCGAATTTCCTTTCCTCTTTTTTTCTGCAAGCTGTTTCCTTCTACATAGGCTGTCGTTTTTTCTTTCTTCTCCGGTGATAGTCCGCTTCGCACAGTTGAGTTCGCCATTGAAAGTTGTTGTATCCTAGGAGATAAATCGCCAACTACGGGTAGATAATTGCCTTAAGGAAACTGTATTTTTCAGGCCTCAACTCTACAGTTCTTTTGTTAAGGTTGAAAAGTATCTTATTTTCTGTTATTCAATTTATTTCGTTTCTGCAATTTAATTAAATAAATTGTATTTGTTTACTGTTATCTAACATCAAATAATTATGTATAATGCAATAAGCCAAAACAATTTCACATTGGTTTTTCAAAAGTATAATATGGCTTAATTCCCTAGAGATAATTACATATCCTTTTTGCAAAACACCAAATGTCCTAAATGTGACATTGCCCAATGCAAAATGGCTATGGTCAAAAAGCTCACGTACATTTTTTGAACCACGAGCATAATATTCTTTTAGATAATATAGAACACCCCTATATGGGGCAATTGGTTTAGTAGTTGATATGAAACCCACATTGACTAGATAATATTTCTCTATTTAATACCATAAAAATAACTATGTATTTTAGGGTAAATTTTTTGCGAAAAAACTAAATAATGAAAAGTTAATTGATGATTTTAGTACATTTTTTTTATCTAGAGGAGCTATAAGTTTATCCTCATAAGTTAGTACTTTTTAAATTATTCTTCAATCAAAAGCAGTACCTCCCCAACCAAGAAGAATATGAGGCTGCTATGAACAAACAATGGTGAAAATTGAAGCAATATTTGTTGATGGTAGGCAATGGCTAAGGGAAGTGTGAAGTTTGATATGCTACTCAATAACCTCTGTGAATGCTTTAAAAAATATATTCCAGATGTAATGGATAAAGGTATAATTACAATGGATGAGTTTGTAAGGGTGAAGCTAATAAAGAAATAAAGTCAAAGATGGATTGGAGTAAGGAGTACAAGGAAAAACAGTGTCCTAAGCATCTCAAGAAACTTGTAAAGACCAATGATATATCTACTAACTTTGTTATAACATTTAATAGAGGCCTGATAATTGCTATATTTTGTTATATTTTAGTTTAGTTTTGGGGGCTTAATTAGGTCTATTTTAGTATTTTTCCTTGGGCTTTTTGCTGTGGCTTGTGTTTCTGTATGTGCAGGAGCTTAATTGAAGAATTTGGGCTTTAAAGGCTGATTTGGGCGAGTTTTTGTGAAGTCTGGGCTGAAGTGCGTTTTTCCAATTTTAGCCTTGCCCAAGGCTAAATCTCCTCCGTCTGGGGCTGCTCAGGATTTTCTTTTTTCCTAATTACGGGCCAGCAAGAGTTGAAGCTGATTAAGGCCCTGAAGTAGAGAGCCTGGGTGTGGATTAGAGGCTATTTTGAGAAACCCCCTTTAATTTTTAGTCCTTAAGGTTATTTAAATAAGAGGAGATGTTAGTTTTGAGATAGAAAATTTTCCAGATTGCTTTTTCTTCCTCTTTTTCTCTTTAGCTTTTCAATATGAGCAGCTAAGTTCTTCATCATCTAGGGATTTCAAGGCTTGGCTGTGAATGATTGTGAGATTGTTCTAACTTTGCTTATAATTTTAATTCTCCATATCCTATTCCTTTCCTCTCTTTTATTGATTTGTAATTTAAATATCTTGGCCTGTATTTAGATTGCACTTTAATATTCTGTTATCAATGAATTAGATCTGTAATCATCTTGATTCATTGTGCTAGAACAATAAACGGAATATGGATTTAAACTTAAATCAATTTCTCTAAGATTTGATTAGTTTAGATTAGGCTTTTCTAGGCTTAATGCATTCTGAAAATTAAATCCTAGCCACTAAGGAAGGATTATTTGATGAATAGGGAATTGTTGAGCCGTGCAAAACAGATTCCATATTGGAAAGGTTGAAGTTGTGGATTTTAACTAATCTGGAGTATTTAAAATTACCTTTATCAATCAATGATCAATCTATTTTAATCCAAGCCAAGGAATACCTAGATGATATTTTACATTAATTTCTACTCTGTTTTAGCTTTAATTTCAGTTTTTAACCTTGATTCCATTATTTGACATCCTTTGTGTTTTATTTCAGCTTTAATTAACTCAACTTCAAACCGCCCTTTTATTTACTTTTGTTAATTGTTTTTGGTATTTAGCATTAATAAATCAGCTTTAACTCCCTAGGGTTCGACCTTGACTTACCCTCTACAAACTCTTTGGTTTAAGGTTTAGTTGAGATTACAAATTTTAATTTTGGTGGATTCGACAACCACCAAGGTCTAAGGGTGTAAGTTAGTGGATAAGGAGATCGATTTGTGTAGATTTGGATATTAGAACTTGTAGCTCTAAAAGATGGCAACATGCAGTAATTCCATGTAACCATGCTATTGCTGCTATTTTTGAACAAAATGAAGAGCTTATAGACCATTTGGTAGAGATTTATAGTGTAGAAACTTATAATAAGGTTTATAACAACTAAATTAAAATAATCAATTAGCATGCCAATTGACGATTATCCACATGTTGTTTCTCTAGTGAAAGTCAAGAGAGGTAGGAAAAAGAGGGCAAGGAGAAAGGAGCCTAAAGAACTTAAGCAAGTAGCATCAAAGACAAAGTTTAGCAGAAAACACAATTTTTATATGACTTGTTCCAAGTGTGGAGGTAAAACCACAAAAAAGGTGATGCCCTCCAAATCCATTAGGTTAGATATTTTTCTAAATTGTGCTTATACTGTATAGAAATTATAGTATATATTGTGTGTTGGTGTTGTTGATAAGCAATTGGAATTGATTTGGAATTGAATATTACTAAATTGTCATATGCACCACGTGTTAGTGTTGTTGATAAGAAATTAGAATTTATTTAGAGTTAAATGTTGTTGCATGGTAGTATGTATTGTGTGTTAGTATTATTAATAAGCAATTAGAATTGATTTAGAGTTAAATGTTGAAATTAATTTAATTTTAGATGTAAGTTGGTTATAAGTATGTATTACGTGTGTTGGTGATTAATTTTTGACATTTTGTAGGAGAAAAGTATATCTTATATGCCATTTGTAAATGTCTAAAAACTTATATCTAGTACAAATGCCCCACATATTGTACTTTGGATGATAGATGTAAGTACCTTAGTAGTAATGTACATACATCGAGTCAATGTTGTATATATTTTTATGATTCATGTGGTTAGCAAATTTGTTGTTTTTTTATTTGTGAAGGGTCCTACTCAATATCCAAATTTCATTAGAGGCCAAGAAACATCAATGTGTTTCAAAATCCAGCGAATGTGTGGTTCTTACAGAACCAAAGGCATAGGTAGAAAGAGTCAGTCATATTGAAGGGGGAGCCAATCAAAACATAAGGGAAAGAGACAATCATTTATGAGAGCAAATGGAAAGAATCTAGAGGTAAGGGCAATACAACAAGAGGAAGGGGTACAAATGAAGCTCTAAGACCTTGGAGATAGATTGTATAGATGGATTTGTAAATAGTTGGTTGGGCTTATATTTTGTAAATAATTACATTTTGTGATTTGGTAAACATATGTATTTTGGAATGATTTTGTAAATAATTGATTTAGGTTATATTTTGTAAACACTTGGTTTCGGTTATACTTTTTTGAAAGTTGCATTTTGGGATGATTTTAAAACATTTGCATTTTGGGATGATTTGGTAAACATATGCATGTTGTAATGATTTTGTATACAATTGTTTTGAGTTGTATTTTGTAAACAGTTTCATTTTGGGATGATTTTATAAACATTTGCATTTTGGAATGATCTGGGAAACAAATGCATTTTGAAATTGTTTTTGTAAATTGTTAGCCTAATACTTTGTAAACAATTGACTTATATATCTAAGCAATATTGATGCAATTTGCATCATTTTTAAACATTAATTTATTATATACTTTCAGGTACCAATTTGTTTTACTAAAACATTGTATTATTTTAGTTACTATGTTAAGCATAATTTTGTGATACCCTTTGCACTACTTTAGGCACTAATTTTGTTTCTCTTTCCATTATTATTATTATTATTATTATTATTATTATTATTATTATTATTATTATTATTATTTCATTAACAAGTAATTAACAAGTACAAATAAAGCTTCACATTTGAATCATTAAAGGGTTCATATATGTAGATACCCGATTTTGTCCGGGTTAATTTTATCGTTCTTATACGCATGATTTATCGATTAACATGTATATTTTAATTTTTTTTTTAGATCTTGCCAATCATAAAAATTAAGCTACTAATAAAAGGGCACACAAGGGAAATTAAGTTTTTTTTATTAAAGTAAATTTCTTGTAATCCAGAAGTAATAAAAAATAAATAAATAAATAAATAAATACATAAAATAAAGATCAAAATTTGACAGAAATCAACAGTAGAAAGTATGGCCAAAAGTATGGCAAAAATGCAGAAAAAATTACAGGAAGTACGGCTGAGACAGCCAATTTTAAGGAACTAGAGTTCCTTTCTTTGGTTTCAAACTAAATGGAATAAAATAAAACCTAACTAAATGAAATTCTAGTTAGTACAGTAAATTTTCTGCCTATAAATGGCAGTTCAGGACACGAGAAAAGGTAGAAAAGGAACATGTCAAAGATAGAAATCCTGCTCTTACCTTTTCCTTCTTTCTAATAAGTAGAACCAGGTTCTGGTTCCTCTAGACCAAAAAAAAAAGGGCAGAACAAGAAACAAAGGAAACACAAAAAATTTTTATTCTTTAACTTCTTTATTAGTTCAGATAGGTTGATTTTCATAGGTTTATTTCTTGGGATGAGGTCTTGTTTTTCAGCTCTTCTATTCCTCCAGGAGTCTTTATGATCTCCTTCAAAAAGAGAGGAATGGGGAGTTGAAAGATGAGTTACCCTTCCCATATCACTCACTCAGTTTGTTAGCTCCTGCACAAAGAAATACCCAGCAAAAAATGTAAGTTTGAGAAGCCCGAAAGCAGCCAGAAGTAATACAGGCAGTAACATGTATACATCTCTCTTATTTTTCTTTGTAAAGCAATATATATAATGTCTTGTATGATTCCGATTTATCAACAATGTGTAGAGACATGCTATGTCTATACTAAATACTTGTTCATTCATTTACTTAACTATTTATTCATTTTACAATGTTGATTATTCTTCTTTGTTCTCTCTTATTTATACGTTCCCTAAGATTTGTATTAATTAATAACCTAAAACCAGCATTTGGCCAAAGAAAACATGCATATAATTTCAGTTCATTTACAGCAGCAATTTAATTCCAATACACATATAAACATCCTGTTAAAATCCAACCAAATATGCATATAAATATCCTTCTAATCCAACCACGTACATACAAGTATTTCACAACACAGATTTCATTCTCACAGATTTCATTTTTTTTTACACATATTGCATTATCTGCATCGTTATAAACAGAGAGTCAGATTCTTTGCTGGGACATCGTAATCCCATTGAGAAATCCAGTTGAAATTTGAACAAAACCATAAGTCTCTAAATCTGCAAAAAAGAAAAAAAAACCAAATACAGAATAATGAACAAAAAAAAAAGACCAGAAAACATAATGCAAGAAACCGAGAAGAAGAAAAAAGGAAAGTGCCTGGGCTCAACGAGCTCCGGCCACCAGCAATCGACGGCAGAGAGATGGAGGATAGCAACGAAATCTAGGGGATCAATGCCGAAAAAAAGAAGCGAAGCTTAGACAACAAGAAATAACGGCAGCGAGAACGAGACCGAGAGAGAGAGAGAGAGAGAAGCGGCCTGTGGTAGGGATGGGTTTTAGGATCTGTCGAAAGAAAGAAAGAGAGCGGCCGGAGAACCAACCGCCGGTGAGGCCGGTACAGTATATGCCGAGGTCTTGCTCAGACAAGCTGCAAGTGGAATAGATTACTGCAAGTAATTTTTTCAAAATATAACAGAAGATGAGGATTAAACCATCACATATATTCTTCCAAGAGCTACTCAATTTAGAAAAAAGGATTCTTAGGGCATGGACTATATGTAGAGCTCTTGACCACTGGCATCAATCTCTTCCAAAGGAAAATTTGCATGAGAAAAATTATGCCTATTCGTTTAAAGAAATAATCACTACAAGATAGGGGCATTCAAAGTACCAAAAGTACTTTAAGGACTTGTTGGAAACACAAGACGATACATATTCAAAAATCTAAGGAAGATAATTGATGTCATCAAAGTATCTTCCTAAAAAGGCAACAATGATTTTTCCTGGGTTATTTATATGAATGAATCAAAGAAGTATTTTGTGAATTAAATTATTTATTTACTTCTCAAGCCGATTTTTATCTTTCAGTATTTGATAAAACATTTTAGAAAAATCATATCATACATTTTCATGAAGGTTCCTCTAAGAATATTTTCAAAAACAAGATAAATTAATTTATTTAGTTATCTTTTACAAGAATTATATATGCTTGTCATTTTTAGGGGTAGTTGTAATGCAATTTAATTACTTTTAGCATTTTGTTGTCAAAAAACATGTATGCTGTAAAATTTGTAAATTTTACATCAAATTGTTTGAAAATATTAAATAGGAAGCATATTCTTGTTAAATTTGTCAAAATCAAACCCTTGGTGGAAACACAGGGATCAAGCATCAAACATATCTTTCGACTGATGTCAATCGAAGTTCACTTTTTGTCTCTTGGGTTTTGATCAATAAAAAGTTGATTTTCCTTTTGACTAAATTTTGACGTCAGTCAAAGTTAATTCTTTGTCTTGTGAAATTTGAATAACATAAGATCAATTTCATCTCTTCTCAAAATTCTATCAGTTCGAGCTGATTCCCACCTTTTTGAAATTTGACTAAGGCAAGTCAATTTCAATTTTCCATCAAAATTTGATTGATGCAAGTCAACTTTACCCCTTGTTTTACAAACCCTATCAATCAGAGTCCTTGGGGCCAAACCTTTTCATTTTCCAAAGACTAAACCTCTTGTGATTAAAGTCCAAGATATTTAGGTAAGAACTTTTTAAAGTTAAACCCTTAACAATGAGGTCATAAGATGGAACTTTTTCCAAAATCGAGACTATTGTGATAAGAGTCTAATAAGACGATGTAGAAATTTGTCAAGATTCGAACCTTTAACGATGGGGTTCGTAGGCTTAATTTTTTTTTCTGAATCGTTGTGATCACTGTTCAATAAGTCAAGATAGAATTTAATCTTTTCAAAATGGAACCGTTTCTAGTTAAGCCCGCTTAAGGAAGGAAATCAACCTCTTCAAAATCAAGCGTTTATTGGTCAAACCCGCTCAAGGTAGGAACCAACCTTTTCTAAAAAATCAAACCCTTAGCAATGGAGTTTGTAGATTCAAACTCTATCTTTTTCGAAATCAAATCACTTGTGATCATAGTTCTTAGGGTTTGAAATGGTGAGCATTTTTATTCTTGAGAGTATCTCCCTTTAGCAGTTTGATCATTTTACTACGATTAGCTCCCTTTAATAGGTGTAGTTTTGTAATTCTAAAAAATTAACTCAATAATAATTCCTAGACATATTTAATGATCATGTAATGACCATTAAATCACCAAAATTAACAAAAAATTTCTTTCCTATTCAATTAAGCCACCACTTTAATTTGAATCCACCAAGTGGCTGCTACATAGTTGATTTCACAAAGAACTTCCAATAATTTTGTGGTTATGTCATAACCATAAGATGAAACTTTTGAAAAAATGTAAATTAATTCCTGTGATAAAAATCGATTTAAATTTCTTAATAAGTGAGATCTGATCATGAAGCGATCGATTTCATTTGAATTTCAATTCCTATAAAATTGAGTCCAATTTTCTTGCTCATGAGATTTGATCATAATGCGATCGATCTCATTCGGATTTCAATTCCTAGAAAATTGATTCCAAATTTCATGTTTGTGAGATTTGATCGTCGTGTGATCTATCGCATTTAGATTTCAATTACTAGAAAATTGACTCCAAATTTCATGTTTGTGAGATTTGATCATCATGTGATCGATCTCATTCGGATTTCAATTCCCAGAAAATTGATCCCAATTTTCATGTTTGTGAGATTTGATCGTCAGGTGATCTATCTCATTCAGATTTCAATTACTAGAAAATTGCTTCCAAATTTTCATGTTTGTGAGATTTGATCATCAAGTGATCTATCTCATTCCGATTTCAGTTACTAGAAAATTGATTCCAAATTTCATGTTTGTGAGATTTGATCGTCAGGTGATCTATCTCATTCGGATTTCAATTACTAGAAAATTGATTCCAAATTTCATGTTTGTGAGATTTGATCGTCAGGTGATCTATCTCATTCAGATTTTAATTACTAGAAAATTGATTCCAAATTTTCATGTTTGTGATATTTGATCATCAGGTGATCTATCTCATTCCAATTTCAACTACTAGAAAATTGATTCCAAATTTCTTGCTCGTGAGATTTGATCGTAATGTGATCGATCTCATTCCAATTTCAACTACTAGAAAATTGATTCCAAATTTCTTGCTCGTGAGATTTGATTGTAATGTGATCGATCTCATTCGGATTTCAATTCCTAGAAAATTGATTCCAAATTTCATGTTTGTGAGATTTGATCATTAGGTGATCTAAATTGATTCCAAATTTCATGTTTGTGAGATTTGATCATTAGGTGATCTATCTCATTCAGATTTCAATTGCTAGAAAATTGATCCCAATTTTCATGTTTGTGAGATATGATCGTCATGTGATTGATCTCATTCGGATTTCAATTCCTGGAAAATTGATCCCAATTTTCATGTTCATGACATTTGATTGTCATGTGATCTATCTCATTCAGATTTCAATTACTAGAGAATTGATTCCAAATTTCATGTTTGTGAGATTTGATCGTTAGGTGATCTATCTCATTCAGATTTCAATTACTAGAAAATTGATTGCAATTTCCTGTTTATGAGATTTGATCATTATGTGGTCTATCTCATTCAGATTTCAATTACTAGAAAATTGATTCCAAATTTTCATGTTTGTAAGATTTGATCATCAGGTGATCTATCTCATTCCGATTTCAGCTACTAGAAAATTGATTCCAAATTTCCTGCTCGTGAGATTTGATCGTAATGTGATCGATCTCATTCGGATTTCAATTCCTAGAAAATTGATTCCAAATTTCATGTTTATGAGATTTGATCATTAGGTGATCTATCTCATTCAGATTTCAATTGCTAGAAAATTGATTCCAATTTTCACGTTTTTGAGATTTGATCATTAGGTGATCTATCTCATTCAGATTTCCGTTACTAGAAAATTGATTCCAAATTTTCATGTTTGTGAGATTTGATGATCAGGTGATCTATCTCATTCCGATTTCAGCTACTAGAAAATTGATTCCAAATTTCCTGCTCGTGAGATTTGATCGTAATGTGATCGATCTCATTCGGATTTCAATTCCTAGAAAATTGATTCCAAATTTCATGTTTGTGAGATTTGATCATTAGGTGATCTAAATTTATTCCAAATTTCATGTTTGTGAGATTTGATCATTAGGTGATCTATCTCATTCAGATTTCAATTGCTAGAAAATTGATCCCAATTTTCATGTTTGTGAGATGTGATCGTTATGTGATCGATCTCATTCGGATTTCAATTCCTAGAAAATTGATCCCAATTTTCATGTTCATGACATTTGATTGCCATGTGATCTATCTCATTCAGATTTCAATTACTAGAGAATTGATTCCAAATTTCATGTTTGTGAGATTTGATCGTTAGGTGATCTATCTCATTCGGATTTCAATTACTAGAAAATTGATTGCAAATTTCCTGTTTGTGAGATTTGATCATTATGTGGTCTATCTCATTCAGATTTCAATTACTAGAAAATTGATTCCAAATTTCATGTTTGTGAGATATGATCGTCATGTGATCGATCTCATTCGGATTTCAATTCTTAGAAAATTCATCCCAATTTTCATGTTTGCGAGATTTGATCGTCACGTAATCGATCTCATTCGGATTTCAATTCCTAGAAAATTGATCCCAATTTTTCTGCTTGTGAGATTTGATCGTCACGTAATCGATCTCATTCGGATTTCAATTCCTAGAAAATTGACCTCAATTTTCCTGCTTGTGAGATTTGATCGTAACATAATCGATCTCATTTGGATTTCAATTCCTAGAAAATTGACCCCAATTTTCCTGCTTGTGAGATTTGATTGTCAAGTGATCGATCCCACTCGGATTTTAATTCCTAGAAGATTGATTCCAAATTTCTTGCTTATAAGATTTGATCTAAAGCGATTGATCTCATTGGTTTTCAATTTCCAAATAATTGATTCCAATTTCTTTCTTGTGAAATCTTATTGCAAAGTGATCGATTTCAATAAAATGCGATTTGATTACGTGAAAATCAATTTTGTCTTTGAAATTCGATTACAAAGTAATCAGTTTCGGTAAAATTTGATATAGATTTGATTACAAAAAGATCAATTTTGTTTTCGAAATTCGATTGCTAAGCAATCAATTTCGATGAAATTTAATACCGATTAAATTGTAGCCTCTCTCTTACTTAACAGAATTAACAGTTAGATGTATAATTCTCTAATTTATTAGAATATAAAATGAGATTTTAGAAAAAATAACGCTTGTTTTAAAAATTAAAAGTTATATCCTCCAAACCAGGATTTCAATGGCTATGCTATAGTCGTGACAAAATTGAAAAAATTGATATCTAATATTACTTTGTATAACTTTAAATTCTTACAGCTATGCAAAGGGGGGCAACTGTAGATACTTGATTTTGTCCGGGTTAATTTTATCGTTCTTATATGCATAATTTATCGATTAACATGTATATTTTAATTTTTTTTAGATCTTGCCAATCATAAAAATTAAGCCACTAATAAAAGGGCACACAAGAGAAATTAAGTTTTTTTTATTAAAGTAAATTTCTTGTAATACAGAAGTAATAAAAAATAAATAAATACAGAAAATAAAGATCAACATTTGACAGAAATCAACAGTAGAAAGTATGGTCAAAAGTATGGCAAAAATGCAGAAAAAATACAGGAAGTACGGCTGAGACAGCCAATTTTAAGGAACTAGAGTTCCTTTCTTTGGTTTCAAACTAAATGGAATAAAATAAAACCTAACTAAATCAAATTCTAGTTAGTACAGTAAATTTTCTGCCTATAAATGGTAGTTCAGGACACGAAAAAAGGCAGAAAAGGAACATATCAGAGATAGAAATCCTGCTCTTTCCTTTTCCTTCTTTTTAACAAGTAGAACCAGGTTCTGGTTCCTCTAGACCAAAAAAAAAAAAAAAATGGGCAGACCAAGAAACAAAGGAAACACAAAAAAATTTTCTTCTTTAGCTTCTTTGTTAGTTCAGATGGGTTGATTTTCGTAGGTTTATTTCTTGGGAGGAGGTCCTATTTTTCAGCTCTTCTATTCCTCCAGGAGTCTTCATGATCTCTTTCAAAAAGAGAGGAATGGGGAGTTGAAAGATGAGTTACCCTTCCCATATCACTCACTCAGTTTTTTAGCTCATGCACAAAGAAATACCCAGCAAAAAATGTAAGTTTGAGAAGCCCGAAAGCAGTCAGAAGTAATACAGGTAGTAACATGTATACATCTCTCCTATTTTTCTTTGTAAAGCAATATACATAATGTCTTGTATGATTCAGATTTATCAACAATGTGTAGAGACATGCTATGTCTATACTAAATACTTGTTCATTCATTTACTTAACTATTTATTCATTTTACAATGTCGATTATTCTTCTTTGTTCTCTCTTATTTATACGTTGCCTAAGATTTGCAGTAATCACTAACCTAAAACCAGCATTTGGCCAAAGAAAACATGCATATAATTTCAGTTCATTTACAGCAACAATTTAATTCCAATACACGTATAAACATCCTGTTAAAATCCAACCAAATATGCATATAAATATCCTTCTAATCCAACCACGTACATACAAGTATTTCACAACAAAGATTTCATTCTCACATACAAACACTTCACAACAAAGATTTCATTTTTTTTACACATATGCATTTTCATTATCTGCATCGTTATAAACAGAGAGTCAGATTCTTAGCTGGGACAGCATAATCCCATTGAGAAATCCAATTGAAGTTTGAACAAAACCATAAGTCTCTAAATCTGCAAAAAAGAAAAAAAAAACCAAATACAGAATAATGAACAAAAAAAAACCAGAAAACATAATGCAAGAAACCGAGAAGAAGAAAAAAGGAAAGTGCCTGGGCTCAACGAGCTCCGGCCACAAGCAATCGACGGCGGAGAGATGGAGGATAGCAACGAAATCTAGGGGATCAGCGCCGGAAAAAAGAAGCGAAGCTCGGACTACCAGAAACTAACAGTGGCGAGAACGAGACCGAGAAAGAGAGAGAGATAAGCCGCCGGTGGTAGGGATGGGTTTTAGGATCTGCCGAAAGAAAGAAAGAGAGCGGCCGGAGAACCAACCGCCGGTGAGGCCGGTACAGAAAGGCCAGATTTTAGTTTCGAGGAAGAGAGAGGTGGTGGATAGGTAGAGGGGAGAAGGAAAGAGATGATGGAGGCTGGGGTGGAGAATGGGTGTGAGGGTTAGAAGAGAAAAGGATAGCCTTTATATGGTGGGTAATAACCCATGGGTAGAGATTTCGAGTTGGTTTAGGTTAAGGCTTGGTTCTTGGGTTTAATAATTGGCTCAAGAGCAAATGGGTCTGGGTTTTTTTTTTCGGGCCTAAAAAAGGGCTTACAAGTTGGATTGAGGCAAGCGGACTAGAGCATGGATTTTGGGCTTATAAATTGGATTAAGAATAAACTAAAGCCCAGCCAAAATTAACCCTTTTTATTTTAATATTTCTCCTAATTTATGTTAATGCATGCATTTAGACTTGTTTGGGGTTAATTAAAAATTTGAGTTTATAAAATTTAAAATTCTAAAATAGAAAAATGACAAATAAAATTTATTCACATACTTTAGAGTTTTTTTTTATATATATATTTCATGACTATGTTATGGTCATGGAATATGATTCAAAATAATTTTATATTGACAAAACTAATTTTATTTTATGATCAAAACTAGAATATTCATTAAATTTATTTCAAGTGAGCTTTGAATTTTTTTTAATAATAAGTATTATAAAGTCTTTCATTACTTTGGCATCAAGCTTAGATGAATACTTTATATAATCATGTGTACAAATTCATATATGAATTGTATTATGTCTTATATGTGTATATTTTATATCCATGTTATGGATATAAAATGAATATTTCATTCAAGTATAAATATAAAATTTGTGTAAATTTTTATGTCCATGTCATGAATATGAATAAATAAAATTAATTTAAATAAAGCATCATCATGAATATATATCTAGTTGATATGTAATTTCTCTATATCCGCGTATGGATACAAAAATAAAAGAAATACATCCTACAAGAATAATTTACAACCTTTTAGTACCAAATATGGTCGGGGTAGGGTGATTATTATCTTCCCTATACGTAATTAGCAAACGAACTCATATAAATCTCTGGTTATTTAAGGTGTCCAATCGGACCAAAACTCGATTGGTGGCGACTCTACAAAATATCGTTACTACCCTAAGCACCATGACAAATCATTATAAGATTAATCATGTGAACAATAAAAATGAAAATTAAATCTAGATTTTCCACCTGTCGGTACGGTTCCGACAATATCAAATTTTTATTTCATTCACTATTGAACAAAAATAGTCAACAATGATCTTAAGCTTACATTTCATCTGATAATCAAAAGGCCTAACCCAACAATTGTTAAAGAAATCAACATTACAACAACAATCTTCCATAAGTACATTATTCCTTTTATATCCTTCAACCTTTTTATGCCCATTCCCAACTCCATGTCCTTTTCCCTTTCTATTCTCTCTGTTTCTCCCTGAAACGTTGTTATTTCCTTTCAATCCTGTCAAACTTTCTAAAAGACCTAGTATCAGAGTTTTTTACTTTTGATCGGAATGGAATGACTACTTGGCCTAATAATGTTACAACAATAGAAACATAGTTGTAATTCATTGGTTTAGGAAGCTTTCACCTAAGTTCTTTGCCATAAAGTAATATTATAATTTGATGTATATCCTTATTCATAAATTTATGGCATTTGATCTCAGTGAAAAATGTTATAATGGTAAGGTTAGTAAAGGTTTATGATGTGGTGTTTAATGAATGATGTAATCGTTATATTTTGAAATACGTTTTTAGTATTATGACAAATGTGTATTCATACCTCAAGCATGCCTTAGGATTAGGAAATTTTTCCATTGCAAAAACTCATTTTTCTTATGAGTTTCTGCATAAGGCATATTTTCTTAACAATGATTTTGAGTTGTTTGATAAAGCCAATTTTGTTGTTGAGCCACCACAAATTCCAAAAGTTAAAGTACAGGTAGCAACCCCAAGGGGAGGAAGAACTAACCCAATATGAATATACAGGGTGGAGGACTATGTTAAGTATGTTAATAGAGGAGCAATGAAAATATTTGTGATTAGTTTGAGTAAGCATGAAGCCCTCCTGCTTAAGGGCTGAATTCGAATCGTCTCTAGTATATTAATACTTGAACTTTAAATAAGTGAAACGGTGAGTCGCCACTTTAGAGATTTGAACTTCAAATGAATTTGACTATCTTAGATATTTGAACTTCAGAGATTTGGGTTTAGGATAAATGACTAACTTTATTATTAAGGGTATAAATGAGATTTTACAATTTACTTACCTACAAATGTCTAAATTGATCTTTTCTTTTTAATGCTTTTACAGAGATACTAACATGCACATAATCTTATTTTTATGTATCTTGTGCAATTTAATAAATAAAGAGAATCCATTAACTTTTGTTTACTTATGTATATCGGTAACATTCTCCGGGCAGTAAGGCCTTGAGTAGGGAAAGAACTCAGTTATAAAGCTATCCTTGATCTGTTAGAACCATGAGAATGATTTTAGCCAAAGACCAAAATGTGCCTTGATTCTATGGTGGTGTCTTACCAACCATTGAACATGAAATGTCAATCAAGGGTGTGGGTACATGTTAGATTACATGGTACTAGATTGATCCGCTATGGGAACACCACATGGTTGCTATGTCATAGGTGGTTTCTAGTAGTACTTATGTCAGATCCTTTGACATGATATTGCTATAAACCTAGGTGCTAGCTTACATAATTTGACATGCCTAATGGGCCCGTAATAGGATGCCAAGTATGGGTATGTTGGGTGTGCCAGTGAATATGCTAGGAATGTGAGTGATGTGACGGGATTTACCACTCTCTTAATTGAGAGAAGATATCATCGACCACTTGATGAGTGAAACCGAGAAGAGCATGTACATGCCCAAGTAAGGTAATCACTAGGTGATTAGTTGCTTGTGTTTTTTAGTCTACTCCGAATCAAGGAATGTCCTTGCAGTCAAAGAGGGTGACATTGACATGCCTCTTCTTGGACAGTGATATCACTAGCATAGGATGTATAAGTTAACTACAAGGTTTACACCCCCAATTGGATTGATGTTTCTATTTTATTTGGGTAGCTGTAATGGTTTGCTAGATTCCACTTATAGCTTATGGGCCTTAAGATATTGGGGCCTACTACCAACATAAGATGGACTTACAGGATCGCATAAATAGGATGTCTGAGTTAGTTTGTCATGGACCGCATAATATGTAATGGTTACATATTGTAATTTTGAGCTATTGGTCTTATGAGCTTTATGGTAAAGGCCCAATGAAATAAGACCTAAAGAGATTTATTTTATTTAGTTAATTAAATTAAAGAGATTTATTTTATTTAAGTTGAAAAATATAAAATATCTAATAAATATCTAGGATATTTATTATGGGATGGGATTAAATTTAATTAGATTTAATTTATATTAATTTGAATTTCTAATATTGAATTTATTTGGTTGGAAAATCTAATTAGAAATTAAAAATTAATAAAATAAAAGCTACCTTAATTTTTCTCTAGCCTAGCACGTCTCTTGCCCATTGTTGGTGTATGCAGTCCTTATATAATGTAATCGGATATTTTGTTATATGTAAAAGACATAATCTATTTTGCTAATTTCTTGTGCCATTAATAGTGATAGAGAATCCATTAACTAGTGTTTTACTCAAGTATGCCGGTAATGTTTTTCGGGTAGTAACACCTTGAGTAGGGCAAGAACACTAGTTATAATGCTATCCCTAGTCTGCCAAAGTCATAGAAATGATTTTAACTAAAGACTATCATGTGTCTTGATTGTATGGTGGTGTCTTACCGACCATTAGACATGGAATATCAATCAAGAACATGGGTACGTATTAGGTTATATGGTACTGGATTTATCCGCTTTTAGAACAAAACATAGTCCCCATGTCATATGTGGTTCTCAAGTAGCACTTGTATTGGATCCTTAGACCTAATATTCTTGTAGCCCTAGATGTAAGCTCACATGCTTCGACATACGCCTAATGGGCTTGTTACAAGTTGTCAAGTATGGGTGCGTTTGGGTATGCCAGTAACCATGGTGGGGCCAGTAGATTTTCCGACCTCGATGATGAAAGTTTATTTGGTTATCGATTACTTAGAGGTCTTTAATGAAACTGGTTTACAGAGTGAGAATTTAGATTTTAACGACTTTGAGATTTGGACCCCAAAACCATTTTTCATGCCGTCTATTCAAATTATTTAGCTTAAGCCACATGGCTTTAAAGTTGAATTATAGCCTCATAAAGATGAGTTGTACGGCTCTAACAAGAAGAGACATACGACCTAAGTTATTTAATTTTAATAGTACGACTCTTGATAGGCAGAGATTTCTGGATTAAAGGCAGCTTGACACCTCCTACTTGGCCTCAATATATCTTTCTTCTTGAAATCTTATGGAAGAGAATAACAAAAAAAAGGGGAATTGCGGCAAAAGAGGGGGAGGGATTAACATCAGAAAAGAATTATGCGAAAAATAGAGAGAGAGGGAGAATGATGAAATACAGATAAAGAGAGGAGCATTTTGAAAATCATAACTTAGAATTATGAGATCCAAACCTTGTTAACTCTTACAAACATGCATCAACCATTCGTTTACAGGAACCAAAGTTTCTTCAATAGATTTTCATTCATGACCGAAGGGGCAAAAATTTTTGCTTCCAAAATCTCTCGGCCAAGGAATGAAAATCCTTCACATTGGAACAAGGTTTCTAACAACAAGCAGAAGAAACTTTATCCCAGTCAAAGGCAAATGGAATTCGTATTGCAAAGAGAGTTATTCGTTAATGGAACTAGTTTGCTTCAGACAAATTCAACTGGCACGACAACGGATGGGTACGCCCCGCGGTTCAATTACTTGTAAAGCTTGCAGTCTCTAATTACAGTGGATGACACTTGAGTCAAATAAGTTTTCTTTCTTTCATTCATTGTGTTCTTTTTCACGTTCTCAAATTCACCTCGGGTATATTAGACTAGGTATCGGTATTGAATTTGATCACCCAAAGGGAAACTATGAGCGCTGGGTTTTTCCCGATCTCTATGATGAAAGTTGAATTGGTTATCTGTTGTTTAAACATCTTTGTCAATATCGGTCCGAGAAGTAAGGATTCGGATTTAAACGAGTTTTGAACTTAAACCTAGAAAAATTTGAAGAATTAGGGTTGAAAAGTGACAATACTCGTACGGGTATAGCCATACTAGTACGGATGTAGGTACAATAACCGTACAACTATTGCACTATAACGGTATAGATATTGATGAGTGGCAGACATTTTGGCATGAAATGCATAGATGTTGGATTTGAGGGAGTTCTCTAAAGTGAAGAGAAGGAAGAGGGAATGAGAAAGAACAAGAACAAGAATAAGAGAAAGAAAAGAGAGAAAAAGAAGAAAATGAATCAAATTTCTTAAATTCTCACAATTCCAAATTCAATCAACCAAGCTACAAATTCACTAAATTTAGTCACTAAATCACAATCCAAACCTAACTTAAACTTCCAAAGACACAAATTGAGCTGAAATTGGGGCATTGAAGGTTCAATTTGGCAGAATTGGAAATTTTGGTTTCAAAGTTCAAGTTCATTTAAATCCGGATTTCAAGCTTTGAGAATCAATTTTCTTTGATTTAGACACTAGAAAAGCATCAAAGGTAACTTCTGAGAGGCCTTAAAACTCCATTTTATTGCTTTCTAGGTGATTTGTTGCTTCATTTTGTATACTTTGTTTTTCTGAAATTTCTGGTTAACCAGATCCATACAGGCATCGTAATACCCATACGGTTATTGCTATATCCATACGGATATAGTGATAGCCGAAAGGATGTGGGTAATACTCATATGGAAATAGTTAACATTTTAGAGTTTTGTTTTTCTTATTTCTTGTTTTCTGGTTTTGTTTTAAGATTATACCCGTATGGATGTATACTATAACCATACGGATGTTGTCTTTACCTATATGGATGTTGTCTATACCCGTACGGGTATAATTTTGAAGCAAAATGCATATTTGTGTGTTTTCATGCATTTGACCTAAATTTAATTTTTGGATTATTTTTAATAGACCAGTTCAACTATAGAAACACAGGTTTCTTGAAAACCGGCCCATTTTTGTATGTGTATATGTTAAACCAGATTAAATGATTTTCAAATTAATTTCCGGTCCCATAAAAACTGCATTTCAAAATGTTTTCCAGGTCAAATCGAGTAATTTATTAAATTTTCTGATTTCCCCCATTTCACGCCCTGAGTTATCTTGAATCTCCAATTCCAAGTCTATTTGAGTAATTTATATTTATCTTTACTAACTTTGTTTTGCAAGTAGATGTATGTTAGGATAGATGAATATTTAGCTATTTATTTTTAGAGAGATTTGTATATAGATAAATTTGTACCACGAATCCCTTTTATACAATTGTATCCCCTAGGATAGTCATTTGTTTGGTCCATATATTTTAAATTTCTTAAATTTATTTACTACTTTCAAAATTTAATTATCGCTTTCAGCGTCGTATCTTATGTGTGAGCATCGGCTAAATAAAACAAAGATAAAATCAACCGTAGAAAATATGAAAGGCATTGATATAAACTGTTAAATATATTTTGAATCAAGAAGAAATAGGTGAGTTGTCCAAACCTGAATCTCTGACTAAAGGTATAGCGATTCGTAGCCCATCTCGGCTATATCGCAATTTCCCGGTTGAGTTGAGCCGGGTGGCGACTCCTGTCACTTTAGTGAGAACATTCAAGTTTGTTTGCTTTGTCACTTTAAAACTTGTTTTTAATTAAAAATCTCCTCAGCCAAGTTGCGAGGCCCGTTTCGTTTTTAGGATTGTCCGCTCACAGTGGTGACTCTGCTGAGGATTTATTTTTTATTTTCAAAATCAAAATTGACAAACACTGAAAATTCTCAATTCAAAATATTTTAACATTTTTATATCAATGTCTTTTATTTACATATCACTTAGAAACACTGTGCACAGACACTTTTGAGGTACCTTTTTAGCCCCGATGTTCTATTGAAAGTGTCACCTAAGTTCCACCAGGTCCTAGGGACACTGAAATAGTACATCATTCATAGCCTCGTAAAAACCCATTCGTTAATACCATTGATGGGGGAGAAGTGAGGAGTATATTCTGCTCTTTTGACTTGGCCCATATTAGGTAACCATAGTAACTTTCCTTAGGGAACCGAACCGCAAATTACATCAGTCTGTTGAGAGTCGAACTTTACTATTCCTCATTAACAATGAAGAGAGCCAACTCCTAGGAAATATTTATGTCGACCAAACGTGGAGAAATAAGGTCAGAAGGGTGTGCATATATATGCATGTTCTAACGTTTGTTCCTTGCACAGGAATTATATTTTTGCATTTTCATAAATCATTCGATTTACACATATTGGTGCATTTTCGCATAGTGTCATTCATCACCTAAATCACCAAATCCCTAAATCACCAAATCCCTAAACCAACAAATCCCGAAATCCCTAATCCTAAAACATCGAATCCCTAAAATCTCTAAACCTCAAACCACTAAATCCCTAAATCATGAAATTGCTAATCTTCAAATCGCGAAATTTCCAAATTTCCAAATCACCAAATTGTCAAACCCCTAAATTGCTAAATCTTCAAACCCTCAAATTGCTAAACCCTAAAATCCCTAAATTGCTAAACCTTCAAATCCCCAAATTGCTAAATCCCATAAATCACCAAATTTTCCAAATCCCCAAATCTCTGAAAATCCTAAATCCCCCAAATCATCATACCTATTTTCACTAATCCTTTTATCCAGCCTTGCTTTTCGTGTGCCATACATTTTTTTATCGAGTCTGCATTCAACAATCCTTTGAATGGCATTGTTACACAGTCGTGTTTAGTATGTGTTATGCATATAATTGTTCATTATTTGTGCATTTTGTATGTTATATACATTAAACCTTTTATGTAGCCATACACATTGTGTGTCATTTGCATTAGGCATTAGGTTTTATGTCAGTTCTAATTTCTATATCATTGTATTCCTGATGATCTGTTCTTTTTATCTGTATTCATCTGGTGTCTATACACGTTTATACACGAATTCATGTGTCATTATGTATATATCCCAACCTTTAGGTGTTCAAAAATGCCAAATTTCATTTGTACACATTCATGTATGAATTCTTTGTTTTGTAAGCTGTGTATGTTGTATTTTAAACTAGTAAGTGTTCAAATACGCCGAATCCATACATACACATATGTGTATAAGTTCATCGTTTCCCCTTTTAACCTTTCGGCGTTCAAACATGCAGAATTTTGTCTGTACACATATGTGAATAAGATCAACGTCTTTTAACAACATTTGTATCTAACCCTTAATCATTCAAATATGCCGAAATCCATTCATACACATTCATGTACATGTTTACCTTTGCAAGCCATGTCTTGCTCCAAACTTTTAGGCATTCAAACATGCCGAACCCCATTTTTACACATTTGTATATGAGTCTAGTGTTCACAAACTTGGTTTGCTCTAATTATGTATATTTGTATTCAGTGAGTTCAGTCTATTCCTTTTAATGCATAAGTCTTATTTTAGGAGTAGTGTCTTACATATGTGTGTAACCATGCACACTGTAACTCCTGCATAAATTTCTTTTCATATGTATACATACATCAATCAATTATTATGCAATCATAAATTGCTTGTCAGTCATACATCAGTCATCCATACATACAGCATATAATTCATGCATTCACGCATAATATTCTTAGCTTAATTTCACTATGCATGCATTCACAAATGCTAACAGGTGTTCATGCTCTTAGGTTTTTTCAGTCTAGTCAAAACCAGATAATAGTGAATGTGGGATTAGAGCAGTTGAAAGAGACAGTGAATCAGAATTAGTAAGCAGAGCATAATGGCTAGGAATCCAGAAACCAGAGTAGTTGAAGTTCTTACAGGTAGTTCCACTTCTCGAGATTACAAGAAAAGGAAGAATGCAGAGTCCTATAAATTGAAGGGCAATGTCTATGAGGTTAATGAAACTCTAGAAGAAGAATTCATCTTTGAGAAGAAGTTGAAAGTGAAATGTGCTGAACTGGATCAAGCGTTGGCTGAAGTAAGAAAGGGAGTTGACTCTAAACCTAACAAATGCATTGATGTTGAGGTATAGAAATTCTTTCGGTTGGCTTTCAAATGCCGAGGATAGCAAATTATAAGGTCACAAGTTCTCCTCAATCTTGTTTGAATTTGTATGCTAGAGTGATGTTGATGACGGGAGTCACCAAGGGGCAGTTAACAAATCTATTCGTCACCACTTTAGAGGAAGGGGCATTGGTATGGTATAACAGCTTGTCTGAAGAAATACTGATGAATTGGGAAGCTCTCTTTACAACCTTTGTCAAACATTATAGTTTCAACAACTTGATACAAGTGAAGCTACATGATCTTGAACAAGTCAAGCAGTGGCCCAATGAATCTTTTACAAGCTTTTATCAAAGGTGGATGGAGAATATGATACAGATGAAAAACAAACATGATGAAGATGAGTTAATTGTCAAACTCATAGATGGAAGCTAAGAAAAGTACCAAAAAATCATGAAATTTTAGAGTTTTGATACTCTAAATGATATGTTCAAGATGGAAATCAAGTTTGAAAGGCATATAAATGAAAAGCATGATGATTCGTTTATAGCTGATAGCCCAGGGTTAGTCAGTCCAAATTATGTGATGGCTGTGGTGGTGCATCAGAGGCAGCCTGGTCAGCATAGAAGTAGAAAGAATCATGGAATTTCTCCTTGGACTATGACTTTAACTCAAATCTTTGCAAAGTGTAGAAATAGTGATTTATTAAAGTTTTTAAAGTTTTATTCTGCAAGAAGATATAATGAAGTTAGTCAAAGATGGAAAGTTGAAAGAGTTGAAGAAAGTTGAAAGAGTTGAAGAAACTTGACATTGAGGTCAATCGTTCTCATCTTGCATCCGAATATCAAGTCACTATGGTACAGTCTGGGTTACCAACAGATTTTGTATTTTCTCAAGTCGTTCAAGCTAATCAAATAGTATAAATAGTAAGGGATGATGAAATCAATTACATTAAAGGATCAGCTCTTTTAGTATTCAGTGAGATGAAGTGATGTGGCCATCGCACCACAAGGATATAGAGGTGTGGAGCATGGAGGCAAGAGATCCTATGGAGCTGCCAATTGGTCCAACGACACAGATCCGTGCAATGGAGCTGCCAATTGGTCCAATAACACAGAGCCGTGCAAAGAAGATGCAACAAGTGCTTAATGGCCTAGTTATGTACTTATTTAAACATATGGAGATTGGGGCTAATCACAACACACCAAATATTTCATATGGAGATAATTCAGTCTTGTGTTGTATTTAAGTCCACGAAAGGGATTATATATTTGACACTAATGTTTAGTTAGATTGGGCCTAATTGGACTTTTACATATAAGCTAAAGACAATTAAGTGTTAGCACTTAAGGCACCCTTAGGGAATATGTATGGATTTCGAATTGGGCTTAGGTA
The DNA here is from genome assembly GCA_039660915.1 of Euphorbia tirucalli. Lineage (NCBI taxonomy): Eukaryota > Viridiplantae > Streptophyta > Magnoliopsida > Malpighiales > Euphorbiaceae > Euphorbia > Euphorbia tirucalli. The sequence goes on along the minus strand of CM077639.1, from coordinate 29,525,774 downwards.
TCTTTATTTAATTGTTATTTTTTTCAATGAGTGGGCTATTTTGGGCTTAAAAATAAGCCCATAAACAACACTCAAAAGGGGATTTCGTTTTTTTTTTATCCTTATTACATAAGGATTAGTTTTAAGTTTTCCTTATTTGTTTTGATTTAATCTTTCCTAATCAGATAAGGATTTGTTTCCCTTTTCAGTTTAGGGTTAGGTTTATGTTGTCTATTTAAATACCAATGTAATTGTATGAGAGGATACAAGTTTAATAAGAATATAACCTGAAATTTTCAGAATTTACTCTTTTTTGAGAATCCAGCCCGGGGCTGTTTTACGGTATTGTGAGTTTGTGAGATCGAGTTCTACATTCTTGTGATATTATCTTGATCATGAACAAGTATTTTGGTAAGGTACTTGTGAATCGCCCACATTCAGGTTCTAAGAATGCTTAATTGAAGGTGTTAGGTTTGAATCCCTTTCATTATCAATTAAACACCTTGGGATTGGTTTGTTATCACCAATCTTTGTTCATGTTTGTGAAATTTCGAATCATATATTGATGTTCTTGGTGATTATAGTTCATCCTTCTACATTCTTTGTTGCAATTACATGTTTGTTTTCCATTAAGTATTTAATTCTCTAAATAGATGTTTGCTGCAATTGAATTGTTTTAATTGACCAACATATAAAGTTCATAGTCTGTTTAATTGTTCAATTTGGTTAAAATCCTTCAAGATAGATCGGGAAAAACTTAATGATCTCAGTCTCCTAACCGGTATCATATCATGAAGTGTGTGGACTCAAGCGAAAGCATAGAATCAAAGAGGAAAGATAGAGCGAATACAATCAGTAAGATAGATGCTAACAACATAGCAGATGCCATAAAAGATTATGTTTCCTTAGATCATTTTTGTAGTATAATTAAAAGCACATAGTTTCAACATTGAAAGAAAATCATGTGATATAAAGGCTAGAGGCAAGATGTGTAGAATTAGAAAAGATGATCATAGAGCTATTAGGGGAGATTAGTCTTCATTCTAGTAAATGTGCTATCATTGAAGATGGATTAGGCAAAGGCAATGAAGTTCTTTCTAAGGATCATCAAATGTCAGAAAATGCTTTGTGTGAAGATTCGGTATTCCCTGCCATACAGGATGATGTGGATGAAATGCCAACTATTGGGATATCAATAGCAGGACTTGAATATTTGCTTAAGACCATATATGTGTCTTCAACTAGTTGTTCTAATAAGGGAAATTTAGAGTGTATTCAAAACAAAGGAAAGGGATCAGTTAGATTGCTCCTTGGTCTTTATCATTATCCAGAATTTTTGCCAAATGTAGGAATAAGGGTCTGTTACAATCTCTTAAACCTTTTGAAAAGCCATCTAAAGCTGATAGAGAAAATTTCTACACGTATCATATGGTGGTAGGTCACAGAACCAACAATTGCTATAAGATAAGAAGTGACATTCAGAAGCTAATTGATGAAGGGAAATTCGAGTTAACATACAGACAATCAGTAGTAATCAGAGAAGATGTTGAGATTGGGAAAGCTACACAAGCTGCTATCTAGAAAGAAGAAGAATTGATGAGTCTGTTGTGAATCAGTGTTTATAAATAAAATAGTTACATTGATGCTTTGAAAGCTTTTTGTATGTTTTTTTTTTCTGAATGCTTCAGCAAGATGTAAATGAGTGAACAGTTTTTTTTAATGTAATGCGCATGAATATCTTTTTGTTACTTATGTGGCATTTACATGTACATAACATTATGCGTGCATTTGATTATTTGAAATGACATATCCAATGTTCATAACATTTAAATGCATAAAATCAGTCTAAATGCAACATGGAACCTGAAGAAGACTTTGATTTTGATCAAGATTCTCTCCTGAAAGTGAGTTTGTGTGAAAAGAAAGCATCCTGACAGTAGTTTTGTTCATCAATCAATCTCCATAAAATCAACATCTTCAATTCGAGGCATCATCGTTATAAACAAACAGTAGAAGTTCAGAATGTCAAAAAACACTCAATTTGAAACCATCGATTAGGGACATTCTCCTGTTATCCATAAAAGTCTGATGTTGAAACAAGATTACTCCAAAAAGCCAAATTCACGAGATCCAAATATCATAACTCATACATGTAAATCTTTTCCAGGCCAAAGCCCATTCAAAACCTGACCCAAGCTTAATAACTAAACATACCACGAAGAATTCAAGTGTCGAAACCTTCAAAGAATAGTCAGAAAGATCATTTTGAAAGGCACAATGAAATTCACTACAGATTTTTAACACCAACAAAGAAGCAGCAAAGCACAGTTGAAGAAGATAACTCTATTCAGCATGCAGAATAGGGATCATAGATGTCAAAGTTCATGTTAGATGTCATTTCCAAGGGACAATTAGAGTCATTTCCAAGGGACAATCAAAAGGTTACTCCAAAGGTAAATTTTTGTCATCATTCAAAAGGTCAAAACATAGAAGGAAGAATCAACAAAATAATAAAAAGCAGAAAGAAGAACTCCGATGGAAAAGATGTTCATTTCAAATATATGGGAACTTATGTTGTGGGTAGAAATCTTAGGTTAAAAAAATGAAAAATGTAAAGGGGAGTGAGAGGAAATAAGGGAAATTCAAAGTGGAGATTGAACATTTGAATAAATTTTATCAAGATGGAGAAAGGTCAAAATAAAGATTTACTGTTCAAGTTGAATTCAAGATGAGGATGTTGGTTTGAGATTTTCAAACTTTTGATAATGACAGACAAGATATATTTGGAGTAAAATGATCTCTTAGAAATGACAGAAAACTTCAAACAAGATAGAATTCCATAAGAAGTGCTTCAAAATAAAAGCAATATGTTGAGTTAAGTTTTGATGATCACAAAAATTGACATTTTAAAATAATGAGCTTTATAAATTAAAATGTTTTTATATGTTGCAAAAGCTCTTTATAGCATTTTAAATGCTTGGTTTATGAGTTGAGAATCAACTCTCTTGAGCATTCCATATTAATAACATAAGTACCAAATACACATACACACACACACACACACACACACACACACACACACACAAAACACACATATAAGAGCTTATGAGGTAAAAGATTTGGTAATCCATATTTGCTCAACCCATAAATGGCTTATGACTTGAAAGTTTTTATATATTTCGGCCATATATATATATATGCTCAAGGTTTACCCAATGTTAGCTTACGAATTGAAAGATTTAAAGATCTTTTTGGCATATGTATATATTTACATAGTTGACCCCATATTTGATTATAAGGTGACATAGTTTTGAGATCATATACATATGTTGACCTTATATTTGACCATGGGATGAAAGGCCTTTGAGAACAATTTTGGCAACTTATGTACACATATATTGATCTCTTTTTTGATTATGGGGTGAGTCACTTTCGATATCATTTCATTTATTGACCTTATGTTTACTTATGAGGTGATACATTTGAAGAACAAAATCGGCCACAATATGAACTCATGAGATGAAAAAGATTTGAGATCTCTTTAAGTACCACATGTGACATTTTAACCTAAGTTTGCGACCTAAGCTAAGAAAGTCTTTATCTTGAGATCACATGTGAATCTATAGTCAAACTTTATCTCAAGACAAAAGACCAACCTATATCTTATCTTTCTCTAAGCTACGGTTTGAAACTAAGGTTACACATGCTTCTCTCTTTTTCACATTATATCACATGTCTTTTATATGAAAGGAACTCACCTATACTTTGCTTTATGGCCTTATTAAGATATGTATCAAAAGTATAAATGGCCATAAAACATGTGATATCAATGGCTATATTCCTTTCTTATGTTTATCACTTGAGAACTTAAACTCATTCTTCTTCATAAGGTGAAACAAACGGCCATATACTTGAAGACAATGGCTATTATCTTTAAAAAGGATGTATCTAACGGCTATAATCTCCATTGGCTTATAAAAAGGAAGAAGAAGTAGATTTGAAGGTGTGGAAGACAATTCAAGAAACATTCACACTTTAAACATTCAACTTATAGTCTTCCATATTCCCAAAGAAAGCAAAGAGAGAAGGAGAAATATTGTTTCATTCAAATATTCATATTTTCAGGAATTGTATTTTCACACAAGGTTGTGTGAAGGGGGTTTAACTTTGTTGGTGGTGTGATCAATGAAGGCTGTAAAATTTTGGTGCTTGAGCTTCGAAAAAGTATCAGTTGAGTTTGTTACTTAAGCTCTAAAAAGTAACGGTATAGATTTGATTCTGAACCTGGAAAAGTATTGAGTTTGTTACTTGAACTCAAAAAAAGTAACATAAGCTTGTTTCCTGCCCGTAAAGGAAACATTAATGGAAATCTCAAGCAGTTGGCTTAGGGACTGGATGTAGACCAGTTAGGTTGAACCAGGATAAAAATCTGCGTCTGCATTTTTCTATCCCTACTCTCTTATCATTTTATGCAATTTAATTTCTTATGATTTAAATTAATTGCTTTAGTATTTAAAGTTATTTTTACCAAGGCAGTTTTTATTCACTAGTTTTATTATAGTTTTTAATTCCGCATTTTTAATAAAACTTGTTTTTTAAAAAGAAACTTGTGTTTTTATAAAAAGTTTTTTTTAGAGAGTCTGTAAATTTTTATTTGCCCTACAGTACTATTCACCCCCCTCTAGTACTGTAACTAGCCATTTAGGACCGTCAATTGGTATCAGAGCCTGACTCTATCAAAAGAAGTAAAATTCTTAGAGTGATCTCAATATGGTTAGTACATCAAGAAGTCAAAATGTTTTTATGTCTGAGGGATGTTCCATCAACAAGCCTCCATTTTTTAATGGAGAAAATTATAGTTTTTGGAAAAACCGAATGAGAATATTTTTACAGTCCATGGATATTCAGGTCTGGAGAATTGTCAAGGAAGGACATAGTATTCCAACAAAAATTGTTGATGGAGAATTTGTTCCCAAAGAGGAAAGTGAATATGAAAGTGCTGATTGGAATAAAGAAGCTTTAAACTCTAAAGTTATTAATTTATTACAGTGCGCTTTGGATATTATTGAGTTTAATCGTATTTCAGGCTGCACTACGGCAAAGCAAATATGGGATAAGCTGGAAACAACTCATGAAGGAACCAAACAAGTCAAAGATGGAAAGATTAATCTTTACATCACAGAATACGAGTTGTTCAAAGTTGATGCAAAGGAATCAATTGCAGAAATCAACACAAGGTTCACTTTTATTGTGAACAAATTAAAGAATCTTGGCAAGAACTTCACTGATTAGGAAACTAATCAGAACAATACCAACATCTTGGGATGCAAAGCTCATAACCATTGAAGAATCAAAAGATTTAAGTTCATACTCATATGATGAATTTATTGGTTCATTACTCACATATGAGATGAAAGTTAAATCTACCACTGATCATGAGCAGACTGACAAAAGAAAGTCTATTGCACTAAAAGATGCCAATCATATTCCTGAAGAATCCACCTCCAATTCAGACAATGAAAATAATGAAGATGATGATGAAGCTCTATTGGTGCGGAAATTCAGAAAATTCTTAAGAAACAAAAACAGAGGTAAAACATCTTACAGGAGGCAATTCAACATCAACAAGGCTGATAAGGTAAAGAAAGATTTAAAATAGGATATTACATGTTTTGAATGTAATAAACCTGGTCATTTCAAAGCCGATTGTCTAAAGCTGAAAAATAAATTTAAGATAAAGGACAAGAAAGCTATGGTAGCAACGTGGAGCGATAGTGATGAATCCAGCTCCGATGATGATAAGGATCAAAAGCAACAGAAAGTCCAAATATGCTTCATGGCAAACGATGATTTAACAAAATCATCACATCAAGATCAAAATGAGGAAGATGAATTAATTCTACAAACTTTCTCTCATAATGATCTTATTCAAGAATTCTTTATAATGCATGATGATAAACTTGAGATAACTGCTAAGTGTAAGGAATACGAAAATAGACTGTTAAAAAAAGAAACTGAGAATCGTAAGCTACAGAGAAAAGTGATTTTTCTAGAAAACTCCAATCTTGAACTTATCAGTAAGTTATCTCATTTAGAAAAGAAATGTGAGAAGCTAGATTGCACTATTAGCAAATTCATTATTGGTGAAAATATGCTAAATGTGATTTTGGATTCCCAAAGAAATCCAAATGATAAATATGGAATTGGTTATAATGACAGGATACCCCCACAAAATCCTCAAAAACCTATCATATTTTGCCCCTCCTCCACTTCTACTATGCAAACTATATCCCCCGAACCTACACTTCAAAAGTATAGTAAAAGTCACAAACCAAACCAGAAAGATATACATGTCCAACACTCACATTTCTCTAAGCCAAAAAGGGTGCAATTTATGAAACCCAACCGATAATCTCTTTCAAAACAAAAGATTGCACACAAAAACCCACAAAGGCCTACTCTCTCCCAAGAAATTCACAAATATAGGCCTAAACAACAACATGGTTACAAGCCTAAACAATTAAATCATGATAAATATGTTTCTTATCACCAAAACCATCCTTCAAAATATAATCAATCATATCAATTTAAGAAAAAGAAGGATGTTACATGTTACCATTGTAATCATAAGGGACATGTAATTGGTGATTGCATTTTTAGAAAGGGAAAATACAAAGGGGAAATTATATGGGTTCCCAAAGATAAAAATGTTTCTAACCCTAAAAGACCCAACAGTATTTGGGTACCTAAAACTACTTAACTTGTTTTGCAGGTATGTCTAAAGAACACTCTTAGAGACTCAAAGTGGTATATTGATAGTGGGTGCTCTAGACATATGACTAGTGATGGAAGATACTTTACTTCCATGAAATAAGTTAAAGGAGCAACTGTAAAGTTTGGAGATAATCTAGCAGGACAAATCATCAGAAAAGGAAGAATTAGAAATAATCCATGCATTGATGAGGTTTCTCTAGTCGATGGATTGAAATTCAATCTTCTAAGTGTGAGTCAACTCTGCGACAAAAATTAAAAGGTAATCTTTGATTCTAATAAATGTGAAATTGTATAAGCTAATAGTGGTAACACTTTTCTTGAAGTTCCTAGAATAGAAAATATTTATCTTTTGAATTCAAGTACTTTTACTAATGATCACTACTTAATTTCACAAGAGGAAGAGAGTTGGTTATGGCATCATAGACTAGGTCATGCTAGCATGCATCTTATTTCAAATCTTTCTAAAAAGGATCTTGTTAAAGGTTTACCAAAAATCAAGTTTGATAAAACTCATATATGTAATGCATGTCAAAGAGGGAAACAAACCAGAAGTTCTTTTAGTGCTAAAGGAATTGTTTCTACCTCTAGACCCCTAGAACTACTGCATTTAGAGTTGCTTGGTCCAATTCAACCGACAAGCTTAGATGGCATGAGATACGCATTAGTCATTGTAGATGACTACTCACATTTTACATAGACATTATTTTTTAGTCAAAAAGATGAAACTTTTCAACGATTTTCTACCTTATGCAAAAAGCTTCAAAATTTGAAAAACACTTCTATTATAGCCATTAGAAGTGATCATGGAAAAGAATTTGAAAACAGTCTTTTTGAAATGTTTTGCTCTGAGCATGGAATATCTCACAACTTCTCTGCTCCTAGAACTCCTAAACAAAATGGTGTTGTTGAAAGGAAGAATGGGACTTTAGAAGAAATGCCAAGGACCATGCTCAATGAAAATAATTTACCAAAATATTTTTGGGCAAAAGCTATGAACACTACATGTTATATTTTAAATCGAGCTTTAATAAGACCCATTTTAAAGAAAACACCATATGAGTTATAGAATGGTAGAAAACCTAATATTAGTTATTTCCATCCATTTGGTTGTAAAAGTTTTATTTTTAACAACAAGGAATATCTTAATAAATTTGACTCTAAGTCAGATGAAGGTATTTTCTTAGGATATTCATTGCATAGCAAAGCATTTAGAGTCTTTAGTAAAAGAACTCTCACCATTGATGAGTCCATGCATGTTGTGTTTGAAGAAACTAACTCTCTCCCAGATAAAGAATCTGAGGATACTCTTAAGATTTTTGACTCGCAGGTTGAACACAAAGAAAATTATGAAAGTGTTCTATAAAAAGAAAACACTTCTAGTGATCAAAATGAGCATAATGTGCAAGAATTACAGATTCAAAAAGATCAACATGATGATCTACCAAAAGATTTCAAATATCACAGATATCACTCCAAGGAGAACATTATTAATGATCCCTCTCAGAGAGTGATGACCAGGAGACAACTAAAAGAATATTTCTCATATGTTGCATTTGTCTCTGCTATTAAACCAAAGAATTTCAAGGAAGCCGAATCAGAAGAAAGTTGGATGATGGCCATGCAAGAAGAACTAGAACAGTTTAAAAGAAACAATGTCTGGAAGCTTGTTCCAAAACCTAAAAATCAATCAGTAATTGGAACTAAGTGGGTATTTAGAAACAAACTAGATGAATCTGGCAAAGTTACCAGAAACAAAGCTAGACTAGTGGCACAAGGATACAACCAGCAAGAAGGAATTGACTATGATGAAACATTTGCTCCAATGGCCAGATTAGAAGCAATTAGAATGTTATGTGCCTATGCATGCTACAAAGACTTCAAGCTCTAGCAAATGGATGTAAAAAGTGCATTCCTCAATGGCTACATCAATGAAGAAGTCACCATCCTTACCATGTATACAAGCTAACTAAACCTTTGTATGGATTAAAATAGGCACCAAGGGCATGGTATGAAAGGTTAAGTAAATTCTTACTCAAAAAGAATTTTATTCATGGAAAGGTTGACACAACATTGTTTATAAAGCATGAAAAGAACCATATATTACTTGTTCAAATATATGTTGATGATATTATATTTGGTTCTACTAACGATTTGTTATGCAAGGAGTTCTCACAAAAGATGAGCACTGAATTTGAAATGTCTATGATGGGCGAGCTGAATTTCTTTCTTAGTTTTCAAATAAAGCAAGGCAAGAAGGGAACAATTATATGCCAATCAAAATATACTAAAGAGCTCACAAAGAAGTATGGAATGGAGAATTCCAAACCTACAAAAACACCAATGGGTACATCAGTATCTCTAGATGAGGATAAAAAAGGTAAGAGTGTAGATACCAAAAAATATCAAGGTATGATTGGTTCTCTACTCTACTTAACATCTAGTAGACCAGATATACAATTCAGCGTATGTTTATGCGCAAGATTTCAAGCAAATCCCAAAGAGTCTCACTTGAAGGATGTTAACAGAATACTTAAGTATCTTAATGGTACTAAAGAAATTAGGATTTGGTATCCAAAATGTGAAAATTTTGATCTTATAGGAATCAATGATGCTGATCATGCCAGATGCAAACTAGATAGAAAAAGTACTTCAGGTACCTATCAATTCCTAGGAGAAGCACTGGTTTCATGGGCAAGTAAAAAGCAGTCAACAAAAGCAATGTCAACAACAGAAGCTGAATACATATCTGCAAGTAGCTGTGTTGCACAAATCCTATAAATGAAGCAACATCTCGAAGATTACGGCATAAAGTATGATCATATCCCAATTAGGTGTGATAATACTAGTGCTATAAATTTAACAAAGAATCCTATTCAACATTCAAGAACAAAGCATATTGACATAAAACATCACTTCATCAGAGATCATATACAAAAAAGGTGATGTTTACTTAGACTTTGTTCCTACAGATGAGCAAATTGCAGATATTCACAAAACCTCTATATGAAAATAAATTCAAAGAGTTAAGAATGAAAATTGACATGTCTGCACCAATATATGAAAATTAATATTGTGTGACAAAAAGCAAATTTAATGATAACCAATTTTTATTATAAGTCTGGGTTACGTAAAATTCATTGAAATTTTACTATCGGATCAAGATTACAATTAAAAAATAGTCATAAAAATATTTTTGTCACATAATAAAGGCTCCAAAAGTATTTATATATACATATACTCTATGGTTAAGCTAATAATGTTTCTTGGGCTAGTGAAAAATGGGCTAATCAAATTATTAAACCAAGCCCAATATAAAAAGAAGGAAGAGAAAAGAAGAAACCAATTTCTTTGGCTTGCCTTCCCTTCTCTAAAAATGACACCGTACTGCTTAAGGTGCCAATTTCCAAACATTTTCAACCAAACCTGCTCTTCTCTTATTCTTTGTCTGAAGATCAAAACTTTGAACAATCATCTTCCATAAAATCAAACCTTGACCTAATCCATTTCAGAAACCTTTTCTAAAGCTTTTCTCTCTTACAAAAGCACGATGAAACGTTGCTCAGCAAACGCTACAAAGAATCTGAGGGTGCACCTATCAAAAGAACAGATGAAGAGAAAGAGAGAAGAGACTAAAACTGTTGAAGAAAAGACAGAAACCAAAAGGAGAACACTCACTTCCTTGGAACAGATGTGAGAATGGGTTTTTTCCCGACCTCGATGATGAAAGCCATTATTACCTTTTTCACGAATAAACATGAGGCAGGTTTGGAGCGACCGGAATGGTGCCTAAGATATCCTAGATGACCAGAATGTGTGTGACAAGTCTTGGTACAGAACCCCGAAGAAGGTCGAGTGAGCATTTGAAAGAACCGAAGAGAAAAGGGGAAAAATGTAGAAATAGGCTAATCTAGTCACTACAGCCGTGCGGCTGTACTACAGCACATGGCTGTAATATAGCCGTGCGGCTATAATCACCAGATTTCCTAAATAAGAGAAAATCAGTCATTAATTCGGATTTTAACCCTATTTTTGGGTGATATAAAAGCCATAGAAATAGAAATTAACAGGGGACAGAACAGATAGGGTTTTCAAAAAAATTAAACACAAAAATTAAGGTTCTTGGGGACAGTTAGAGAGAGAAAATAGGTTTTAAGAGAGAGAATTCCCTAAATTTGTTCAAAAAGTAGTCAATCTCAATCTTAATCCGTAGAAAACATTAGGGTTCTCAAATAAATCACATTAGAGTGCAATTCTGATCGATTGGGCGTTTGTTCAGGCCAATTGGGGGTTCGTTCAAGTTTTGGCGATTTGGGGTTGTTTTTTATTTTGAGGCATTTTCCGGTGACCAAATCCATTTCTGGTGATCCAATACGCTGGAATACAGATAAGGTATACTCTGAGAGGCTATAAAAACCCCTTTTGATTTGTTCTCAGTGTTATTTGTTTATGTTTTTGCGTTTTTATCAAATTTGGAAGTGAAACCAGCTATAGCCGCCCTGTCTAATGATTATAGCCATACGGCCATAACCTACAGTGGCGTGGCTGTAATGCCCTACAGTGTCTCGGCTGTAATGCCCTACAAGGGCGCGGCTATAGCTTATAGGGGAGCAGTTGTAATGCCCTACAGGGGTGCGGCTGTAATCTACAGCCACGCGGCTGTGACCTACAGTGGCGTGGCTATAGTCTTCTAATTACAGCCGCTCGGCTGTAATCTTCAAGGGCAGAAGCTCCGGATGGCGTAAATCGACCGATAACGCTTCCGTTTTCAAATCAAATGTATTTTTCATGAATATTATCGGTCCAATTACATCCATATGTATTTGATTTTTGGTTTTAGGATTTATAATTGGTGGATGTAATGGTAAAGTTTGGTGATATCAGGTTTTTAGGGATTTTCGGACTTATTTGATCCGCTTTGGATCTGTTTTCGTGGTGTTTTATGAGTTTCCAGAAATCCCCGATCGCTCAAAATCATCAAAATTCCACAACGATTTTTAAAACGAGAAAAGAAAACCAAAATGCATTCTAGAGCACTACAGCCACATGGCTGTAATCTACAGCCATGTGGCTGTAGCCCGAGAAACAGAATTACAGGTTTACCCTTTTGGGCCTCTAACTTGTAATTTTGTGTCTCATTTCAATTCAAAACAGATTTTTTAGCGTGTTTATACTTTTGGACCTTAGATGGATGTCTAATTAAGGCCTACTCACGAACGGAACCCCGGGTCCCGGGATATCCGGCCCACTAAAAGTTGGAAAATACATGTAAAATGAGCCAAATTGTTTTCAAAATTGGTTTTTCATCCATAAAATCTACAGGGCATTTCAATAAAATGTTTGTCAGGTCTAATCGAGTAGTCGCCCGGACTTCTCGATTACCCCCTATGCATGATCACGTTTCCCAAAATGCCCCTATTCTGTCTTGTATGAGTCCTTGGTGTGTTTTAATTATTTGTGTTAACCGTATTTGGATGCAGCTTTTCTTTTTATTTTTCATTTTTGATGTACTTAATAGATTATCCCATGTATCTAGGCGATTGTAATTTTTGAGATCATCGTGTATTATAGGCGGTTGTATATGGTGAGGATGAGAGCTTTTTTCTTTTTTCTAGGTTGTATAATTTGGCCTCTTCTTTACTTTTCCTGCACTTTATTTTTCTGCACTTTATTTTTTGGATTTATATTTATGTCATGTGTATGAGCATTAATAAAATAAAAGGAGACAAAATGAGTAGAACTAAGTGGATGTTATATTATATTATGAAATAATAATTGAAAATAAGTGAGGATTAGTATATGTGTTGCCTGAACCTTGAATCTCTGGATTAGGTACCGCGTCTACACTTGGTAGGGAGCTGTACCGGAATTTCCCGGATGAGCTGATCCGGGTGGCGACTCTATATCTAATCTCAAAATTTAGGTTTCGCGATCTTTAAGTTTAAATTGGGATTTTCCAAAAAACTATTTTCCAAAATTCACACTTACATTTAAGTTTTCTACAAAAAGTGTTTTTCAAATAAAATGAAAGACTTTCTCAAAGAAGATTAAAACCCGTTTTCCAAACCTACACATCATCACACATCAAAAAGAAAATCCCCAGTTCCCGCTTCACCACGCATTCCGTAAAAACGTCGTCCACTCACAACAGATATAATCATGAAGGAAAAGTGCTGCAAAATCCTCAACATCGCAGAAAGCCTCAAGTTCTGTTTCATCTGCTCCTGAACCAGACCCCTACATGCAAAATCCTGAAGCTCAAGATAGGTAAACCAATTTACTCAGATGGTGCAATTAGAGATAGGGTTACCAGCAAAAGGGTTGATTGGAAATATTTATGAGAGAATGACAAACCTTTTGTTTGGTTTTTTAAGGCACAGAGATGGGAAGAGTTTCTAGGTCTCAATGAACCAATTTATGATTCACTAGTTAGAGACTTCTATGGCACCCTTACGTGCCTAGGGAATAGAGACTTTGAGGTAACTATTCAAGGAAGGAAATTACCTGTTAATGGGGAAATTCTGAGTGAAGTGTTCAATCTACCTCTTGAAGGAGTGAAATTAGATAGATGTTCTTCACTGATGAACTTAGGAAAGTATAATGCAACTGCGTTTGTGTCTGAGTTGTTTAGAATACCTCCTGGGGACTCCATTCCTTGGTCTAAGCTTGACTCAGGGTACCTAAGAGAAGACTATAAGATACTTCAGCTTCTTATCTCTACTGTTTTTGTCCCCCAGAAAGGTAGTTTGGCTACAATGAATGGGTTTAGTCTCTGTTTCATCTGGCATTTAGCTAGTTATATAAGGATCAATCTGCCTTATATAATGCTTAATGATATGACCCATCTAAGAAGCAACTCAGCACTGCCATACAGCATGTTGCTTACCAAGTACTTCAAGCATTTGAAATTTTCAGCTGCTGGGCTCATTCCCTTCCTTGTAGGTCAGAGGTCTGTGATCAACAAACCCAATTTGTCAAAGATGCTCAAGGCCTGCTCCCACAAGTCTCCAACTTCTTGAACAAGATGTCTTGTAGAACCTGATTTGCAAGAAGCATCAGTAGACTGGTTTATGTTGATATTATTTTTTGGGTTTATGTTTTAGCATAGCTTGTTTATAGTTTTCATCTGCTTATTTCTTCTTTTTAGTCTTATGATCTCTCTGTACTTGTATGTTATGCCTTGGTCTTTCCTATATTGACCTTTATTGTGCTTGACATCACTTTGTGCAAAACTTGATTGCTGGATTTGTATGCTATATGCTATGCCTTGCATCATTTATGTGTTACTGATTACTCTGTGATGACAATGCTGTGACAATGCTAGTGCTTACTCTGTGACTTACATTTTCTCTGTGCTGATCTTAAATGTGTTGATCTTTCTTTTGGTGATCTTTGCTGTGCTTATTACCATTCTGTGATAATAATGAGATTTGCATCTTATCTATGAGCTTTCATCTTATATGTGAGTTTCTGATTTAAGCTATTTTGTTGATCACAGTCTGCCTTCACCCTCTCTTTTTTGATGATTTTAAAGGAGGAGAAAGTTTGAGATATGTGTGACATTTTATGAAGTTGTCTGATCTTTTAAAGAGATGTTTGACACTTATGGCACATCTATGGCAGAGGTTGCATAAGAATTCCATATACTTAAGTAGAAAGTTTGAGATGTGTTTGACTTAAGGCAGATAGATTAACATGCTTTCTCGAACTTTTGACATGTGAACACTATGAACTTAGGCTAATATGCTTTCTGGGTTAACATATAATATGTAGAATAGTCACTATGTTTACATCCATTATAAGTTGGCAAAATGAATCCAAAGTAATATGCTGCCATTTCATATCCCAAAGCTATTATGATAACATATGTCTCTAGCTCACAACAGAATGTATGGTTTATAGCTGCTAAGTCTTGATATTTGAGCTATGTGTGCAAAATGAGCTTTATTTATCCAGATTGTGCTTTCACTAACTCATGCAAGTTATGGTTTATGAGTTTGACAATAAGTCTTCACTTAGACTTAAACTCATACTTAAAAGTATTAATGGGCCTCACATTGATTAATTTCTAAATCCCATAATGATCATACCCCAATATTAATTTGGTTGTAATTCAAGATTTTTAAACTCTGAAAATCATAAACAACCGTGCTTATATTGAAGGGGAGCCATGAATTGGGGGGGGGGAGCGTTTGATAATTCGGTTATTTTATAAAATGTCAAAATGATCAATTGCAATCATCAAAAAGGGGGAGAATGTTGAGTTAAGTTTTGATGATCACAAAAATTGATATTTTAAAATAATGAGCTTTATAAGGTAAAATGTTTTTTATATTGCAAAAGCTCTTTATAGCATTTTAAATACTTGGTTTATGAATTGAGAATCAACTCTCTTGAGCATTCCATATTAATAACATAAGTACCAAATACACACACACACACACACACACACACATATAAGAGCTTATGAGATAAAAGTTTTGGTAATCCATATTTGGTCATCCCATAAATGGCTTATGACTTGAAAGTTTTTATATATTTCGGCCATATATATATATATATGCTCAAGGTTTACCCAATGTTAGCTTATGACTTGAAAAGATCTTTTCGGCATATATATATATATATATATATATATTTACATAGTTGACCCCATAGTTGATTATAATGTGACATAGTTTTGAAATCATATACAGATGTTGACCTTATATTTGACCATGGGATGAAAGACCTTAGAGAACAATTTCGGCAACTTATGTACACATATATTGATCTCTTTTTTTATTATGGGGTGAGTCACTTTTGATATCATTTCATTTATTGACCTTATGTTTGCTTATGAGGTGATACACTTGAAGAACAAAATCGGCCACAACATGAAATCATGAGATGAAAAAGATTTGAGATCTCTTTAAGTACCACATGTGACATTATAACCTAAGTTTGCAACCTAAGCTAAGAAAGTCTTTATCTTGAGATCACATTTGAATCTATAGTCAAACTTTATCTCAAGACAAAAGACCAACCTATATCTTATCTTTCTTTAAGCTACGGTTTGAAACTAAGGTTACACATGCTTCTCTCTTTTTCACATTCTGTCACATGTCTTTTATATGAAAGGAACTCACCTATACTTTGCTTTATGGCCTTATTAAGATATGTATCAAAAGTACAAACAGCCATACAACATGTGATATCAACGGCTATATTCCTTTCTTATGTTTATCACTTGAGAACTTAAACTCATTCTTCTTCATAACGTGAAACAAACGGCCATATACTTGAATACAACGGCTATTATCTTTAAAAAGGATGTATCTAATGGCTACAATCTCCATTGGCTTATAAAAAGGAAGAAGAAGAAGATTTGAAGGTGTGGAAAACAATTCAAGAAACATTCACACTTTAAGCATTCAACTTATAGTCTTCCATATTCCCAAAGAAAGCAAAGAGAGAAGGAGAAATATTGTTTCATTCAAGTATTCACATTTTCAGAAATTGTATTTTCACACAAGGTTGTGTGAAGGGGGGTTTAACTTTGTTGGTGGTGTGATCAACGAAGGCTATAAAAGTTTGGTGCTTGAGCTTCGAAAAAGCATCGGTTGAGTTTGTTACTTAAACCCCAAAAAGTAACGGCATAGGTTTGATACTGAACCTAGAAAAATATTGAGTTTGTTACTTGAACTCGGAAAAAGTAACATAGGCTTATTTCCTTCCCGTAAAGGAAACATTAGTGGAAATCTCAAGCGATTGGCTTGGGGACTGGATGTAGACCGGTTGGGTCAAACTAGGATAAAATTCTGCGTCTACATGTTTCTATTCCTACTCTCTTATCATTTTATGCAATTTAATTTCTTGCTATTTAAATTAATTGCTTTAGTATTTAAAGTTATTTTTCCTAGGGCAGTTTTATGTTCACTAGTTTAATTATAGTTTTTAATTCTGCATTTTTAACAAAACTTGTTTTTGAAAAAGAAACTTATATTTTTATCAAAAGTTTTTTTAGAGAGTCTACAAATTTTTATTTGCCCTACAGTACTATTCACCCCCCTAGTACTGTAACTAGCCATTTGGGACCGTCACAATACATTATAGAGAAAATTTTCAAATTCAGATCAGAACGTCATGAATAAAACTTCAAATTTTGGTAGAATATTACAAGACAGTCTTGATAGAATATCACAAAGAAGTCAGTTTTGATTTAAATATGAAGATCATCTTGAAGAAAACAGTTTGGATCAAAAATCATAAAGAAGACCTTATGATCAGAACATCCCCACAAGGTCAGATCAGGCAAGAACATTCACATCATCTTCAGAAGAGTCGTCAACACTATCATCAAGATTGACAAAAAAAAAAGATAAAGAAAAAGTTCCCTGAGGTGAAAAATCCAAAAAGAGGGCCTTAAGAAAAATTTAAGGCAGTCTAATAGGCTAAAGCCCGAAAGGGAATCTATGTAAGGCTTTTAAGAGAAAATTTTGGCATGGAAAACTGAAAGGACATATTGGTAACAAGAAAGGGCATTGTTCAAAGCCTAAGTCTTATTCGGGTTTTCCTGTTGTACTTATTCTGGTTGCATCATAATAATGTTATGAATATTTGATATGCTACTTAGATGTTCATAATGCATACATTGTATTATTGCATGTAGTGTTCATCAGTAGGTCATTAATTTCAAACAATCTATTTTAGAAGAAGAGTCCATAGTACCCAGTGGAGTTCATAGCACATTAAAGTATCTTTTAACACCCAGTGGAGTTCAAAGCATATTAGAACATCTTTTGATCCTAGGGGCATCTTCAAGCCACTTTTCAGCTTAAATAATCGATAAGGGATTTTGAGTTTAGAAGTCAATTTCTTTAATCCCTAACAGTTAGTAAAGATCCTATCATCCATAGCAGTTGGTATGTCATGGTCTCCAGCAAATCAAGTAAGAGATTTTCATTCCCTAGCAGCAATTAGCTAGAGAACATGTTACACTTCCCCAACAGAAATCAAGAAGACATTTCATAATTCCCTATAGAATTAATTGAAGATAATCTCCAATAGAACCATTGGAATTCTTCAAGTTAAAACACATTCTTCTACAACAGTTAAGCCAAGAGCAAATATAATCTCTAGTATCAGCCAACAAGGGGCATTTTGAAAACATGTTTCTGTATAAATGGCCCAACAATCAGTGTAGAAAGCAATTACAAGTCTTGAACCTAAATTCACTATTCCAAGACAAAGAATTCATCCCCAAAATCTATAATCAAAATGCTTCAAGAACATGTTTATACATCTTTATGCATATGCACACATGTATTGCATACATTTTCTTGCATCATACATCATGACTGCAGGAACAAGAAAAGAAGACAAAAGTCAGAAATTCAAGTAAGAAATCCAAAAATCAATAAAACCCAAATTCATCGCCCAGTGGTATCCGTATCACTCTCATGAAGCATTAGTCCAAATTTGCCTAGCAGCACAATTCCCGCTCTCATGAGGCAATGAACAGATAGATCCTAATCTATAAAACCTAAATTCATCACCTAGTGGTATCTGTATCACTCTCGTGATGCATTAGTCCAGAAAGCCTAACTGCACAATTTTCACTCTCGTGAGGCTTTAGTCTAGATTTGCCCAGCGGCACAATTCCCGCTCTCGTGAGGCAATGAACAGATAAATCCCAATCTATAGAACTTAAACTCATCACCTAGTGATATCCATATCACTCTTGTAAGGCATTATTCCAGATAGCCCAATGGCACAATTCCCACTCTCGAGAGGCGATAAATCAAAAAGACCCCTAATACCAATTTTTATCCCATGGAGTATGGCATAAGTCCCAACACATCAAGAGATCATATTGTTCAACAAAGTAATGATCCTATAGAATATGGCAGAAGTCCCAGCACATTGAGATATCAAATTGTTCAACAAATTGATGATCTTATAGAGTATGGCATAAGTCCCAGAACATTGAGATATCAGATTTTTCAACAAAGTGATGATCCTATAGAGCATGGCACAAGTCCCAGCACATTCAATGATTAGTATGATACATGCATTAGTAGCTTAAGCATTTGCATACAAAACATGCATACATGCATAAACCATTCATTTACAAGAACCAAAGTTTCTTCAACAGATTTTCATTCTTGATCGAAGGGGCAAAAATTTTTGCTTCCAAAATCTCTCAATCTAGGAATGAAAATCCTTCACAATGGAATAAGGTTTCTGACAATTAAGCAAAAGAAACTTTGTCTTAGTCAAAGGCAAATGGAATTCGTATTGCAAAGAGAGTTATTCGCTAATGGAACTAGTTTGCTTCAAACAAATTCAACTGACACGATAGTGAGGTGGGCAAGTGTAGCGGTTCAATTACTTGTAAAGATTGCAGTCTCTAATTACAGCGGATGACACTTAATTCAAGTAAGTTTTCTTTCTTGCATTCATCGTGCTCTTTTCGCGTTCTTAAATTCACCTCAGGTATATTAGACCTGGTATCGATATTGAATTTGATCACGCGAAGGGTAGCTATGAGGGTTGGGTTTTTCCCGATCTCTATGATGAAAGTTGAATTGGTTATCTGTTATTTAGAAATCTTTGTTAAAATCAGTCTGAGAAGTAAGGATTCGAATTTAAATGAGTTTTGAACTTGAACCTAGAAGAATTTGAAGAATTAGGGCTGAAAAGTGACAATACTCATGCGGGTATAGCCATACCCATACGAATGTAGGTACAATAACCGTACGGCTTTTGCACTATAGCCATATAGATATTGATGAGTGGCAGACATTCCTGCATGAAATGCATAGATGTTGGATTTGAGGGAGGATATGATTTTAAGTTTGGATTGAAGGGAGTTCTCTAAGGTGAAGAGAAAGAAGAAGGAATGAGAAAGAACAAGAACAGGAACAGGAACAGGAACAAGAGCAAGAAAAGAGAGAAAAAGAAGAAAAGAAAAATCAAATTTCTTAAATTCTCACAATTCCACATTCAATCAATCAAGCTACAAATTCACCAAATTTAGTCACTAAATCACAATCCAAACCTAACATAAACTTCTGAAGGCTCAAATTGAAGCTAAAATTAGAGCATTGAAGGTTCAATTTGGGAGAATTTGAAATTTTGGGTTCAAAGTTCAACTTAATTTAAATTCGGATTTCATGTTTTAAGAACCGATTTTCTTTTATTCAAACACTAGAAAAGCATCAAAAATAACTTCTGAGAGGCCATAAAACTCCATTTTATTGCTTTCTGGGTGATTTGTTGCTTCATTTCATATGCTTTGTTTTTCTAAAATTTCTGGTTAACCAGATCCATATGGGCATCATAATACTCATACGGTTATTGCTATATCCGTATGGATATAGTGATAGCCATACGGATGTAGGTAATACTCATACGGATATAGTTAACATTTTAGAGTTTTATTTTGGTTATTTCTTGTTTTCTAGTTTGGTTTTAAGACTATACCCATATGGATGTATACTATAACCATACGGATGTTGTCTATACCTATATGGATGTTGTCTATACTCGTACGGGGTAGAATTTTGAAGCAAAATGCATATTTGTGTGTTTTCATGCATTTGACCTAAATTTAATTTTCGGACTATTTTTAATAGACCAGTTCAATGATAGAAACACAAGTTTCTTGAAAACCGGCCCATTTTTGTATGTGTATATGTTAAACCGGATAAAATGATTTTCAAATTAAGTTCCAGTCCCATAAAAACGGCGTTTCAAAATGTTTTCCAAGTTAAACCGGGTAATTTATCGAATGTCCCAAATTTTCCGGTTTCACACCCCTAGCTATCTTAAATCCCCAATTCTGAGTCTATTTGAGTCCTACATGTATATATTTATCTATACTAACTTTGTTTTGTAGGTAGATGTATGTTAGAATAGATGAATGTTTAGCTTTTTATATTTAGAGAGATTTCTATATAGATAAATTTGTACCTCGAATCCCTTTTATACAATTGTATCCCCTAAGATAGTCATTTGTTTGGTCTGTATATTTTAAATTTCCTAAATTTATTTACTACTTTCAAAATTTATTTATCGCTTTCAGCATCGTATCTCGTGTGTGAGCATCGGCTAAATAAAATAAAGATAAAATCAACCGTAGAAAATATAAAAGGCATTGATATAAATTGTTAAATATATTTTGAATTGAGAAGAAATAGGTGAGTTGTCCGAATCTGAATCTCTGACTAAAGGGATAACGATTCATAGCTCATCTCGGCTATACTGCAATTTCTAGGTTGACCTGAGCCGGGTGCGACTCCTGTCACTTTAGTGAGAGCATTCAAGTTTGTTTGTTTTCTCCCTTTAAAACCCATTTTCAATTAAAAATCTTCCCAGCCAGGTCATGAGGCCCATTTCATTTTTAAGATCATCAGCTCACAAGTGTTTCTATCTATTTGAGTCCTATGTGCATATTTATTTGTGTACTAATCTATGTTTTGCAGTTGGAGTTAAACAGCTTTATTCCTCTTGATACAGAACTTTCATTGGGCTTTATTCATAATCCAAACACATACTAACAGCTCTATTCATCTGAGAAGCATCATGCATTCTAAATTTTCACATGCATTTTGCCATTTTAATGTAATTTTGATGCATTTTCGGCATGCAATTAGTATATTAAGCATAAGAACACATGCATTAACTCAAAAATAGCACAAAGGCATATTGAATTACTCATCATATGAGTAGTAGGTTGGAAAACTATGAGAATTGGATTATCGTACTGTAAACCATAGTATGATTGGCTCCACTTCAATCCAAGTATTGAAGCACCCGATCTCAAGGTGGAAGAATCTTCTTCTTCCTCATTGTCTTCCTCGTCACCAAAATCCGACATTAAGTCATCCAAGTCACCTTCTTCTTCTTCCTTCTCCCTTTCCTCTTCTCAATTTTAAATACTGGGAATAATTAGAGGCCTAGGTTTATTGATTTAGATAGAGTGGGATGGTTTCAATGGATTTCCCAAAAGTTTCGAGAAATATGTATAAATAGCTTAGGAATTTTCAAGTAAGAGTCTCTCTCTCAGGAAAAGGAAAGATATTAAATAATGTGAAGATCGTTTGAATAAACTATTATTTATACTATTTGCCTTGGAAAGTCAATCTAGACTGCTATTCCCCTAGCTAGACTGCATATATGATCATTTTGCCTCCATTTTAACCTAAATTTTGATCATTTTTATAAAATTATGTGGATCAATAAAATCACAGAGAGGAGATTTTTCGATATGTTCTATATGAAAAATTACCATTTTATTCTCGTGAAGGGTTTTCCTTAACTTTTGTTGTAAAAGAAAAGGAGGTTCCAATGTCATCCCATTCAAGGAATAATGGGGCAACATAGTCTCTGTCATCCCTTTTTGCAGTGGAAATTATAGACCAATTCTATAAAATTTACAGAATTTTGAGAATTGTGCCTTTATTTGCTGGCTAACTTGTGGGTCTATCCCCAATAACAATAGCCAGCTTTTGGCTATTTATTTTTGCAATCGATAATTGCAGCAATTTTAATGAAAATTACAAAATTTCGTATCTCTTAAATATGCCCTAAAATTATATTCCCTTCTGGAGAGTAACTTGTAGGCTCTTATCAGCAATGGCAAAAGCCATAAATATCACTAATCTCTTGTTTTGCAGTGGAAAATTGCAAAACCCTTTTTTTTGTAAAAACTACAAAATTATGTACCTGTTGAATATGCCTTGCAATTATATATTCTCTTTTGCAAACTAACTTACAGGGTATCTTTTCACCCTTTGTATTCCCCAGCAGAAAACTTACAGAATACAAAGCGTGCTAATTTCTAAATTCTTAATCAAACAAACTTGCACAATTTATCCCTTGATCTCCAGGAATTACAACAAAAACTGGAATCTAATAGCTTTTTGTACGTTACTGCCAGGAAACTACGGGATGTAGAATGTCCTAGTATCATGCACACCTCAAGTTGTATGTACCCTGATCTTTAGGAATGACAAAAAAAAATGGGATCTATCGGCTCTCTATACGCCATTAGTAGGAAACTGCAGATGCAGAATGCCCTTGTATCATACATACCTCAAGTTGCACGCACCCTGATCTCTAGGAATGACAACAACAACTAGGGTCTATCGACTTTTTATATATCACTACCATGAAATTATGGAATGTAGAATGCCCTAGCATTGTATGCACCTCAAGTTGCACGCACCCTGATCTCTAGGAATGATAATAAAAATTGGGATTTATCAACTCTCTATACGTCACTGCTAAGAAAATGTGAGATAGAGAATGCCTTAATATCATGCACACCTTAAGTTGTACACACCTTCCTCTCTAGGAATTACAGCAGAAACTGGAACACATTACAAATAGGCTTAACAGCATAAACTTATAAGATCTATTGGCTCTCTATATGTCACCGAGTAGAATACTACGGGACGTAAAATGCCTTAACTTTGTTCACACCTCAAGTTGCACACAACCTAATAGAAAATCGAGTATTTCACCAACAATGCAACATCCATAAGTATCAATGGTAGCCCATCTTCCTCCCCAATAAGAAGTATAAAATGAATTCTATAAAATCTACAGAATCAAGATTCCTATATTCCCTAACATGAGAGCACAACTTAAACTCAATTTTACCATTTGATTGGAGGGAAAATATGTTTTTTCTAAAAATCTTCAATTAAATAGTAAAAATGCTTCAACCTCATATTGCTAACTCCATTTATTTCTTCTTGTTGGTTAAATTGTAAACCAATCTATGCTTTAATTCTCAACCGAGCAGGGGCAATGCCAAGGTTTGTGATATTTATACATTGATCGAAGGGACAATTTTTTACCAACTGTATGAATACATAAAATGTCTAGGTATTATCTTTTCCCCTTTTCTCACCATGCTAACTTCCAATTATCCAAATTCAGACTGGGTATTATGGATCCCATTAGTGGTCAAATGTCTGGCCAATCAGGGGACAACTTGTAAGCATGGATTTTCCGGCCTCAATGAGGATACCGGCTTAACCCATTTACACATTATAGAATGACCTTAAATATAAGTTATAAATGATTTACAAGTCCTATGAATGCCAAGGAATTACTAAAACTGATCCCACAAGTATTAGGGTTAAGATTCTCACCTTTCATAGAAGTGTTAGGTCCCTGATCAAACCCGAATTAGCATTCTTACTCTTTAAGGATTTCCTAACAAAGTCCTATGCCTTGACATCTTCCTAAGACTCATGGTTCCTATGCATTTGGATCACTCGATTCCAATGTAAGACGGAAAATTTATGGCCTAAATCTATGTCAAACATGCCCAATTGCATGCTAAAATGCACAGGTTTCATTCAATCCCGATTAACTTTCTCTTTCTTTGGCAATTTCCCTAAGAAATATTTTGATGAAATGTCACTCTTAAATTCACAATTCTAACGCAATCAAAATCACCCGATTTTAACTTAGAATGAATAAGTTAGGCAATATGGAAGTGTTCGGATTTGTCGGGCCTCAAAGATAGAGCTGAACAGCTCTGTACATAGCCGTGCAGCTTTTTGTACATATCTAGTCAACACTCCTACAGAGAGGAATGGCTTTGTACACCTACAAACATGGTTGTACAACCTTATTCACCAACTAACATAGTTGTTCTGCTATGTTACATGGCCAAATGGCTGATTCTCTTGTTCAGCGAAAACTACATTAATGATGGCTGATTTCTTTCCTACTAAAGGGAGATCGGTCAAAACAAAAAGGGGACACTGTTTTCCAACAACAAAAGACTTTTAAAGCAAAAAAACCCAAAAAATCTCTTTATAGAAAACCTTAAATACTCTAGCATCCAAAATGGCTAAAAGTCTATGTTTTGCTCAAGAAGAGATTCCAGCTTTATTTTAGGAAGAGCAGAGCTATACAACTTTGTTCATCCATGAATAGAGCCATATGGAGCAGGCATGTTCCTTACGGATAGAACCCGCGCATGGCTTGTTTTGGCTTGAGTCGCATGTAAACCATCCTATTTATTTACTTTATGTCTCTGTAAATGTCAAATAACATTAGATTAATGCTTTTCTAGCAAGTCAAAATGCAAATTAGATGTTTGTTGACTTAGGATTCATGTTTTCATGAGTAAAGCATGTTTTCACCACTAGCACAGATTCTAAAACCCTATTAATCATGGAATCAATTATGATATGTTGTAATATACATGTTCATGTTGATATTTAGGTCTATGAGTTAGTTAGGGAGATTATGCCTTATAGTGGTATGCTATCCCGGATTTCACCATGGTTAAATGTGAAATCCTGGGTTGTGTATCAAGGCTATTCTATAATCACCTATGTGATTTCCTTAATATCAACATCCCCTCATGCACTCCCTTAATCTTTTTATTCCCTATTTTTGTCTTTGATTGAGTCCTATATGCCAAATACAGGTCCGTATGTATGATGGGACCACGTACTTTTAACCTGATTACATGAAAGCTGAGTTGGACTCGCACATCCCCTAATTGTGTATTGTTTTTCAGGATGTATGTATTTTATCTATTTGATGAATTTATTTAATGTATTTCTCAAGTTGTAATCCCCTAATTACTTTTTATGATGTATCTCCTTTCCCAAAAGGTTGTAATAATCTTAAGTAGGACTTTATTTGTTTTGTATATATTCGACCTATAATGTATGGCCACTTAAAATGCATGAATCACGAATGGACAATATTAGGGTGTAGATGGAATAGAAACTAATATAAACCAGTTTGATATAAAGTCTTAAAAGAATTAGATATAGAATAAATAAGTAATTGTCCACAAATCCAGAATCCATTGAATAGGGTGTAGTAATCATTTGGGGATCACTATACCTTCCCAAGTATTGATCTCGGGTAGCAATCCACAGTAATCAATTTGTTAAACCAATTAACACCTAGTCTAGTCTCACCCATTAAACGAGCATGGGGAAGGCCTATCACGCCTTCTAACCCCAAAGCTCGTCTATCGACTGCGTCCTTTAAGGTCATCGATCGTGGCTACTCGCAAGTGGATGATGTTGGAGGTGGAGGGTCAATAGGGCAGGTTTCTATTCTTCTCCAAGACCCATTACAGGGCAATTACCAAATCATCTCCATAAAAAATATGACCAAGAGAACCAATTCGATCAGATATGCTCGTAGCTTTGAACATATATGTGGTTATGCTATCATTCCCATAATTGATGTGTATATAAAGAATTTCTTTTTTTATACGTCTTACTATTAGATAGTGTTAATAAATCTCATGATAGGTACCCTCGGATTCATAGTGAACTTTAATGGGAGCTTATCTTGAAGCAATAGTGCATTGATCTAGTTGCCATCGGAGCCACAAAGCACTATCTAAATTGATTCTTTTCTACTGACAATAACCAAAAATATACAAAAGAACCTTTTTTTTTCATAATTCCTATGTTCGTGAATGTCGGATTTGTGAATGAGATCCATAGGAATATGCATGAACTAGTTTGTTCTATGCATTGGCAACAGTTTCAGCCGTAACAATTTGTGGTAGTAAACTCTCTGAAACAGACCGAAGGATCCAACTCAACACTTATTAGTCCTTTTGATCCCATAACTTAAACACTGGATTCACAAAATAATTAGACAAATATTTTCTGAAATCGGAGCACTAGCATCTAAATGATGAGCCAAATGACAATTGTGCAACAATGACATCAATTGCAGCTTCCATATCACAAAACTATTGGAATTCAATTTCTAATTGATAATGTGTTGTCGAAATTAGTTGCAGTAGTGGACTGTCATGAGCAATGACAGTGATGACAATGGAGGACGGAACTAAGATGCAAGGGTTTATAGTCAGGGAGCCACTACTTGTGTTGTATAACCTAAGCAAATTAAGCCCTAAATTTCACCAAGATTGGCGATAGCTCTGGAGCTACTAAACAAAGTAGGTGATGTCGTTGCTGCAACAAGAGGAGTGAAGGGTGCAATCACAAGTGGTGGTGATGGTGGTTGCTGTCGATGTAATAGTTTAGGGAGCAAACATGGTGATCGAGGTAGAATTAGAGTTAGTTTTTTTTTTTTTTTTTTTTGGCATGATACAATGAAAGCTATGTGAATCCCCTTAGTATGGTTGAATATATAACTTCTCCCATGTACTTGGCACTAAACACCTACTAATCCCCCAAAATTACATGAAGTCCATTTTGCCCTCTCAACTTGGTAAAAATCGACCCAATTTACCCCATAAATCCTATATGACATGGAATGTGTGTTTCATATGAGGAAAAAAGCACGTGATCAATGGGTCAGTTTGAAGGGTTATAGGAGTTGATTTTGACAATTTGAGAGATTAAATGAGTCGGTTTTGCCAAGTTGAGGAGATATACTGAATTTCATGTAAGTTCGACGGGGGGAGTCAGTACGTGTTTAGTGCCAAGTTCAGGGGAAATGATGTATTCAGCCCCTTAGTATTGTATTATTGATATGGAAGCAGATATACATATTGATATATACATGTGGCTCGTGACATATACTAGGAAAATACAATAATACCCTGCTAATTGTACAATACAATACTCTTAACACTAATATCCCTCAATCTGCAGCTAGGATTATATATATTTTTAGTGACAAAAGTAACATCACAAACAGAGTCAACTATTATTTTTCCTTAAAAAATTATATATGTGCCTTCTAAAATTATTCCAAGGTACTCAAACAAACATAAGTGTTTTGAGTTGCGTCCAAAATGGATAAATAATTGATTCTCAAAATTGTACGTAAAAGGTTTTTTTGGTGGGTAGTTAATTATTATAGCCTGATGCTGCTGCCTTTTATAACTTGCCAGAGTAATAATGCTGATTTTGAGTTCCTTTGATTTTAAAATATTGGGAAACCAAAATAATTGGATACTGATTGATGGGTAAAAGCTCAACGCAACAGAAAGAAGATTATTATTTTTAATTAATTAATTAATTAATTAATTAATTTATGCCTCAACAAGGTATATTATTAAAGGTCGACAAACTAATGAGGAATAATTACGCAAGGACCAAAAACCATAGTAGAATTGTATGAGCGGTCTTGTCCTCTTTCCTGTTTCACAGCACACTCATCAGAAAATGCTTCGGCTTTCCAATTTCATCTTTGAAAATAAAAAAACCAACTCAGTATATTGCTAACTATATATTTTTCAACTATGAAAAAATAAGAATAGACGTAGGATGCACATAGCCGGTTAATCGATTTATGTGAATTTTTATAAATAGTTAACGGTTTGAATGGTTTTTTTAATTTACTTACTGTTCATTAAATTCGGTTAACCATTAGTTGGTTAACCATTAATTTCGGTCGGTTAACCATTTCTTTACGGTTAACCATTTACAAAATAGACATTATATTTTACTAAATTTATAATATTAAATCTCAAATAAATATACCATAAATCTCAAATATCAAATAAAAATATAAAATTACAAACCATAGTTTTAATTATTAATTAAAAATAATATTTTAACTATAAACTCCAATAATTAAAACATTAACAAAAAAAAAGTTCCCAAACATAGAAATTGTTGTACAATATCAAATATTAATTAATGAAATTGTTTTTCGCTATTCATTTTTTGGTGGGTGTGAAATTAAGAATTGAGAGGAGATGTGATTGGAAGGGAGTGACCGAGAATACTTGGTGTTGTGTAGTAAGAAAGTAAAATAAGATCAAAGGTCCAAATGTTTCACTTATTATTCATATTATATATATATAATTACATGATGATATTCGGATACCAGGATGCCGAGTCTCTCATCCGGTTTCGTGGAAAGGATGCGATGGATTACGGAGTTGATTCGGGCCAGATTGTCTTTCCCTATAGAAAGATTCTAGAAGATGAGTGATGGAGTTCTTGCAGGAGTTTAGTTACAGTGTTATGAGAAAAGGAGGATTCCATATCCCATGTGGAGTTTAGAGGGAAAGTCTCCTAGTTTTGCTGAAACAAGGGCTTGGGAGTATTCCTAATCCAAAGCAAACTCTACCACCGACCCCATAAAAGGAGGGAGCATAGAGGTAAAACTAATTTCATTCTAATCAAGCTCACATATTCTTAGCTTAAATGATCTAGGATGACTTAGGCATCGAAGTATACCGTAGAGGTTACTGGTGTCTCAACTCTTCTGTTTCGTAAGAACATTTCAAGATCCGGCCAAGTACAATTCTAGCCTGGATCCCCCGAAGGATTTCTATCAAATCCATCATTTGGTATGGTAAGCATGGAACGATCGACTATGACTTCAAGTTCTGCTAATATGACAACTTCAGAAACCATTAAAGATAGCTCTCTCACAACCATGACAACCCCACCCTCGACGACACTGAATTCATCAGTGTCCCCCCAGGCAATGATAATCAACCGCATTGCGAGCAACCTCAGCCCTGTCGATGCCAGGGACCTCAGACAGGTGGTTCTTCAAATCCAGAACTTTGGTATGGTGGGTTAATCCATCAGTAGTAGCATATCCCCCCTTATCACAAGCATGACGGAGGTCTAGGAACAGGAGCAGCCAGGACATTCAGATGTCCTTGTCATGGAAGCAAAAATAGAAGGATACACAGTCAAACGTATCCTCGTAGACATAGGAAGCTCGACCAACATCATCACTAGACATGCGGTAGAAAAACTGAAGGTCGCTCCCAGCCAGATTCATCTAGTTCATGCACCACTAGTCGGCCTTAGTGGACACATGGTTCTGGTTATGGGATAGGTAACTTTGGACCTTGAGATGGGAGATGAGAAGCACTTGTGGAGAACCAAGGCCGACTTCACAATCATAGAATCTCCATTGGCATACAATGCCATATTGGGAAGACTGTTCCTCTCTGAGTTAGAAGCAGTGCTGTCCATCCGGTACCTGACGCTATAGATACCAACTCCTGTAGGATGGGCAATAGCAAAAGGAAGCCAGCAGGTAGCTCAGAAGACATACTTGGCATCTTTACAGCTAGAGAGAACCGATCCAGAAGAGGAAGAAAGAAAGGCAGAGCCAGTAAATGAGCTGGAAACACTAACAATAGTATTAGGTAGGTGTATCTGGATCTCTAAGGAGCTTGATGACAACCTTAAAGAACGAATAGTACAAGTTATAAAAGAAGAATAGAGCACATTCGCTTGGAAGATCAATGATATTGAAGGGGTGCCACTAGAAATCATGAAACACTCCCTCAATGTGGACCCGGAAGCGACACCGGTAATTCAGAAGAGGCAAAAATACACACTCGAGAGGCAAAACGAAATAAAGGAGGAGATCAAGAAATTGATGGAAGCAGGACACGTTAGGGAATTTCACTACCCTAAATGGCTGGCAAATGTAGTGATGGTTAAAAAGGCGAATGGGAAGTGGCACATGTGCATCTATTTCACTGACCTCAATAAAGCATGCCCCAAAGATAGTTACCCGTAACTGAATATAGCTCAATTAGTGGACTCTACGACAGGATACGTGGTTATTCCCTTCAGGCTGAAAAATACAGGGGCAACTTGCCAAAGGTTGGTGAATAATATGTTCCAAAAGCTTATAAAAAAAAAGTCAAAGTATATATGGACGACATGATTGTCAAAAGCTGGACCACAATTGAACACCCTGAAGATCTAAGGGAGGCATTCTCCATCCTTTAGAAATACAGACTCAAACTCAACCTTGATAAATGTGCATTCGGGGTGAGAAGGGAAAAATTCTTGGGGTTCATGATCTCACAGCGAGGAATAGAAATGAATCCAGGAAAGATAAAGGCCGTGTTAAAGATGATCCCTCCCAGAACATTAAACGAGATCCAGAAGCGGGATAAAGAATGCCATGAAGCATTTGATCAAATCAAGCAATTCCTAGTCTCTCCCCCGTTACTCAGTAGATTGGTGGAAGGGGAAAAACTGTACTTGTATCTGGCTGCTACTGAAGAAGCTGCAGGGTCAGTTCTTGTGAGGGAGGAAGAAGGACAGCATTTTCCAGTATATTATACAAGCAAAGTACTCAAAGGGTAGAGATAAGATATCCCAGTATTGAAAAGTTGGCATTAGCCTTACTTTCGGTAGCCAACAGGTTGCGGCCATACTTCCAGGAGCACACAATCGTAGTCAGAAACGGATTCCCGTTGAAAAAAGTGCTGCAAAGACCAGAGACATCCGGAAGGTTGACAGAATGGGCGATACAGCTAGGGGAGTTCGATATCTGGTTCGAGCCAAGATAGGCCTTAAAGGCCCAAATCCTCATGGATTTTGTAACAGAATTTGCCTGCTTAGAGCCAGACTTAGTGCCACCTTCAAAACAATGGGACATATTCGTAGATGGAGCATCGTCGCAAGAAGGGACCCGGGTAGGCATTTACATTCGACGACCGAACCAGATTCGACTACACTATACAGTGAAATTAGATTTTCCCACCACCAACAAAGTGGCCGAGTATGAAGCCATGATAAAAGGATTGGAACTGGTTAGAGAGATAGGACTAGATAAGGTCCGAATACTTACTGATTCTAGGCTGGTTTTTAACCAGGTAAATAAGCATTTTGAAGTCAAATACCCTTCCATGAGCAAATATTTGGAAAGGGTTCGGGTGTTGTTAAAGGAAATCGAGGTCCAAGGGATGTTTTGGAAAATAGAGAATATACCCCGAGATGCGAATGGCATAGCTGATGAGCTCGCTAAGGCCGCTTCCAGCAAAGTAAACTGGTAGTATTTATACTATTCGTATGAAGTACAGCCACATCAGAGTACCAAACAGATGGAACCCCTGACGGTGGACGAAGACAACTAGTGTTGGACGAAAGCCATCACCTACTTTCTCAAAGAATGCAAATTGCCGGAAGAAGAAACAGAAGCTAGTCGAGTCTCAAAGAAATCTGCTAGATATGTGATCGTTGGAAGGCAGTTCTACCGGAAGTCTTTAAGTCGCCCATGAATGAAGTGCATCTCAATAAAATAAGGAAATTACGTACTAAGGGAATTCCACAAAGGAATATGCAGGTCTCATCAGGTGGCTCTCATTATAGTCTGTAAGGCGATGCTGACTAATTCTTACGTCGCCGCATGCCACCAGTGTTAGGTGCATGCTAAAAAGACAAATCAACCCTCGGTAGAACAGAGGCCGATTCTAACTGCGTGGCCCTTTTCCACATGGGGGATTGACCTGGTTGGCCCGACGCTGAAAGCTAGTAGGCAGCAGAAATGGTTAATCGTAGCGTTAGACCATTTCACCAAATGGGTAGAAGCTGAAGCCATCTCCACCATCACTCCAGAGAAAGCAATAAACTTTGTACGAGAGCAGATTCTTAGTAGATTCGGCATACCAAATGTCATCATCATAAGCAATGGAATCCACTTTACCTTCGAGAAATTCACTCTGCAAAAACTTCCAGATCGACCATAGGTGTAGCTCGGTGGCTCACCCCTAAAGTAACGGAATGACCAAAGTCATGAACCGGACGTTATGCGATGGTATCAAAAAGAGGTTGGAGGGCCATAGAGCAATATGGGAGGATGAACTCAATAGCATTTTTTGGGCATACCGGACCACTCCAAGATGGGCCACCGGAGAAACGTCCTTTGCCCTGACATACGGTACCGAAGCAGTGATTCCTGTAGAAATAGGCTCCCCTAGTGATAGGGTAACATGGTGCAATGAGGCACAAAATGACATCAACATCTGCTTCCACCTGTATTCATTAGAAGAGAAAAGGGATAGGGCCTTCATCCTTATGGCTGCTTATAAGAATAAGATCGCCAAATGCCACGATAGAAGAGCTAAAGCAGTGGCCTTTCAGCTGGGAGACCTTGTGCTTCGAGACACGGAAGCTTCACAGGCATGAGAAGGCAAAGTAAAGTTAGCTATAAAATGGGAGGGGCCTTACCGAGTCATGAAGGTCCTAGGATCGGCCACTTACAAGTTGAGCCGACTAGACGGAAAAGAGATTCCATGCACATGGAACTCGAGAGTACTCAAAAGTATTATAGCTGAATTTTCATGTTGTACATGTTGCACTATTTTTCCCTCATCAACAGTTTTTTCCCACAGGGTTTTCCTTGATGAGGTTTTTAACGAGGAAACTTTAAACATTGTATCATCTCGGCCTTACAATAATAAACAAATTCGCTTTCGAATATATTATTCATATAAGTCTGGTGTTGTATTATTCGCTTTTGAATGAATTTTGACACAATATCGTTGTAATCAGTTCCTAGAAAGGGCAACATAACCCAGAACAGATAGCCATATAGCTAAAAATCACTTAACAAAAATTATTGTTGTATTAATGTCCCAATAAAAGGGAAATGATTACACAAAAATAGTATTACACAAAGGCCCTAACTACTTTTCCGAATCTGGCGCATCCGCTGCACCCACATTAGCCTCATCCGATCCCACAGAGACCGAAGTGATTGTCTCGGGATCCGTCTTGAAGGGGGCTTAATCTCCATCTTTTGACAAAGATGAAGAGAGGGGGGAGAGATCTGTCTCTTAGGGAAAGCTCACATCGATCTCCTCCAAAGAGATGTCTGGATATGCCTCTATACACTTTTTAAGGATGCGGTTACCGTATAGCAGGGCCAGTTGCCCGTACGTCAAAGTTCTATCCTTCAGCTTCTCTTCTCCTGTGGCCAGATCCTTCTAATGACTCTTTCTCTCTCTGTTGCCAGAGCCGCCTCCGAGTCAGGCCAAGATTGCCTTAGGCTCGCAATTTCAGCCTTAGCCACTTCTAGAGCCTTCTCTTGCTCTTCGCTCTTTTTGGCAACATCAGCCACTCTTTCTCCATTCTTTTCCTCTCTAATGCCCCGACCAAGTGCTGGAAATGGATAAGGTCCACCTCTTTAACCCATTTCAGCTCCTCAAAAAGGAAGGGATCACCTGTAAACAGACTAAAGGCATCACCTAGTTGTTCTGAGAGGGGGTATGGGTAATAAGTCTAAGGGTACTCACAGTGTAGAGCTCAAAACCTGAGTACCGATGCTGCGGTTGCTAAAATTGTTCATCTGGACCTCGTCAGCCGGTAGATACATCCCATTGCTTAGCACCAGTTGCACCAAAGGGTCAGCCAGGTTTGCCCACTCTCTGAACTTGAACAGCAAGATCTCTTTGATGGTAGGACCATCATCGGTAGAAGGCCGAGTGAAGTCCATAACCCATATGCGGACTTTCTTGCCCTCGTCTGGGCCGGTGGGACTAGAGGCACGGTGGCAATAGCAGTAGAGGCCTGGGACCCCTTCTTCTTTTAGTTCCTTAAGGCTGCAACAGTATCAGCAAGTGACATTCGTATGAAACATGGAAAGTATGAAATGAGTAAATAGGAAAAAGTACCTTGGTGCTCTTCTAAGGGGTCACTAAAGAAAATCGGAAGTCCTGTCTGGTCATCTAGCGTGGTTAGGGGTAGGTTCAGGCGTAGAGCCTTAACTGTGTATTGGAGCTTCCAGTACTTGGTGGGGACAGAGCTTAGCAGCTCCAGGTCAAATCTCTCCTGCAGGGAAAGGCTGTCTTTCACCCCCTTCCTCTCTAGGGTACGTTGGAAGGACCAAGCGGTAAGGAATGCCGGAGCATCGTCCTTACACCGGATGAAGAAGAAAAGGTTCTTAAAACCCTTAACTGATAAGGTGCAGCTAGTAAAGAATCGAAAGTCAAGTCCCTTCGCCAAGGTAAAGTGGTAGGTGTTGGTGTCTCGAAGGACCGGGGGGCAATGTGCGGAAACATAGCACCGGTCAACTGAATGCTGAAATTGTGGCATAACCAGTAGAGCGCATAGATGTCCTCCATAAAGTTGGGGTGCAGTTGCACCGGGCATACGTTGTACCGGTTCAGTACATTGCAAATCTCTTCCGACAGTGGATAGGTAAATCCACCCTCTATGTTGTAGAGGTATATGGAGAAGAAACCCTCTGGGGGTTGGTGGACTGTTTGGCTAGCGGAAGGTTTGGGCCATTCACAGGTTTTCTAACCAGATGTGGGAAGTCTGTAACCGGCGTATTTCCCCTTCGATGATGGAAGATGGCATATTAGTAATTCGTGGCATTAGGATTTTTTCCCTCACCGCCTCAGTCGCTTAGCGCGAGGGACTGCAGTGTGTTTGGGTGCTCGTCTCTCCGGCAAATGGTGTTCGTTTTGAAGATTCTGACGAGGATAGCCTCGTAATGTCAGAGTCTAGCTCCACTAGAGGAGACATGGGGCGATGATTAGCACTTGAGGGCCAGGTATAATTGGGGACTCCATGATTTTCAATGGGTTTTCTTGAAAAATTTTGGGAATGCTTAAACTAGGTGCCAAATGGAAAATAAACCAAAAAGGAAAACAGCAAAAGGGAGAGAACTTACTGATTTTGCTTGAAAGGAGTTGAGAAGAAGACAGAATGGAACGAGAAGACGCTTGCAGAAGCCAAATGCGCTAATTAATAGTACTTTGGGGGGGGGGAATTGAAAAGTTATAAGTGTTTGAAAACTGACGGGATGGCCAAAGTCACGTCTCGTCAGTCGCTAGACACTTGGCAAGGAGTTGATAAGCGTGTGGCTCAAGGTAGGGGCTTTTTGGAAGTTGAACCCTAAAGAGTTCTTCAGACTAGGGGGGGACTTATAATGACATCTGAATACCAGGATGCCAGGTCTATCATCCGGTTTGTCAGTACCGAGTCTTTCATCCGGTTTCGTGGAAAGGATGCAGTGGATTATGAAGTTGATCCGGGCCAGTTTGTCTTTTCCTACAGAAAGATTCTAGAAGATGAGTGATGGAGTTCTTGCAAGAATCTACTTATAGTGTTATGAGAAAAGGAGGATTCCATATGCCATGTGGAGTCTAAAGGGAAAGTCTCCTAATTTGACTAAAACAAGGGCTTAGGAGTATTCCTAATCCAAAGCAAATTCTACCACTGACCCTATAAAAGGAGGGAGCATAGAGGTAAAACTAATTTCATTCTAATCAAGCTCACATATTCTTAGCTTAAATGATTTAGGCTGACTTAGGCATCAGACTATACCCCAGAGGTTACCGGTGTCTCAACTCTTCTGTTTTGCAGGAACATTTCAAGATCCGGCCCAGCACAATTCTAGCCCGGATCCTCCAAAGGAATTCTATCAAATCCATCATTACATAATTTTTTAAGAAAAATATTTGTAAATGGTCGGTTAATCGTGACTCCACATAGACTTTCGGTGTAAAAATCGAAACCTAAATCATAACCGTTAATTTCTAAAAATAAAAACCGTACACTAATCCATCGGTTTTTGGTTAACCATATTTTAACTCGATTTCGGTTTGGTTTCGCGGTTTTTCGTTTTATTTTTTGTGTAGCCCTAAATAAACGTCATTAATCTGTAACTTAAAACTAAAGTTTTGAAGTAGCTATAAAAATATATTCGGAAGACATTCAATTTTTAATTGGTATTGAGTTTATGAGGTTTTAGTGATTTTTTCTTGCTCAAAATATGAATTTCAAGCGAAATGTTTCTTTCTTAATTTTAAGGTTTATTTTATTTATATATACATCTATATAGTATAATTACATTGGTTATTACATTGGAGTTTATTTACTAAACTTTAATTTGTGTAAATAAAATCACTTTAACTTTCATTTTAGCATTAATAAAGTTCTTCCGTCCTAGTATTGTCAAAATTTGGTACCAAATAATGACGTAGTAAGTCAACACTAAGCCTAATCTACCAACACGACGCCATGTTGACACAAACTAATAAAAAAACTGATATGTGTTATCGATATAGCACTCACATGTATAACACTATATGGAAAAAAATTAAAAAAAAATTGAAATTCAAAATTGGTTGGGGTTGATGTGATGCTGCACCGACAGGTTAGACTTGGTATTGAGTTGTCAAGTTATCATTTTAACACCAAATTTCAATGGATTTAAGCGAAAGTGATTTTATTGAACCTGGAATAAAAGTTTAATAACTTTATTTTAATACCATATTTGGATGGATTTAAACGAAAGTGATTTTATTGAACCTGGAATGAAAGTTTAATAACTTTATTAACATAAATTAAAGGTTGAATACATCATTTGTCCCCTGTATTTGACACTAAACGCCTACTGACCACCCAAACTTACATGAAGTCCAGTTTGCCTTCTCAACTTGCAAAATCGACCCAAAGTCCCTCCTTAAATATGACATGGCACTGAAATTGAATCTCAAACATTACCAAGCGTATGAAAGAAATTTCACTGTCATGTCGGATATAGTGGGGGATTTTAGGTTGGTCTTGCCAAGTTGAGGGGATAAACTGAACTTTATGTAAGTTTAGGAGATCATTGGAGTTTAGTACGAAGTACAGAGTGTAAATGATGTATTCAGCCTAAATGAAATTTAGTGAATATGCACAAACCTTAGACTTTAGTGACCATCGGTATAAGAAAAGAATTAATTTTTTTATAATAATTTAATTTATCAAATTATTTTTTATGTTTAAGAAATAAATTTAATAGACAAAAATTTAATAATTAACTGAGTAAATATATTTTGATTTGAATTATCACAAAATTATGATATTTTTATCCTAATTTCTAATTCGCAAACCACAACTTAATATAGAGTATATCAGTTTTTCAATTCAATTTAATTACTTGCAGATATAAAAAAATTAAGCAAATAGAATTCAATTAAATTAAAATCCACCAAAATAGATTTTCAACAAACACCCTTCTAAACTTTTCTCTAAAAGAAATGTGATATTCCTATATGGTGGAAAGTGAAAATATTGTGCGGGTCAGCTTCGATCGATCCCGACCAGTTACATAGACTTACTTATATGGACAAGTAATAGGGTATAGCAAGAGAAAAATTAATAATTATTAGATAGTTAATTATTTATCCCCTCTGAACCTATTTTGCGAAAGAAAAGCAAAAAAAAAAAAAAAAAAAATCCAACTGCAATAAATTGAACTCTCTGATTCGTCTTCTCCATTTTGTGGGTTCAAGATTTGATTGAGATTGTACCAGATCTATTTTTATCAATTTTATGTATGTTTAATGATTAATACTGTGATTTATGGGTCAAGTTATCAATGAGAATTTTAATTCCTGCAATCTTTTGCGTCCACTATGTGAAATTCTTAATTAATTGACCAAAAAAGCAATAAGTAAAAATGAAAATTATTTTGTGACCATTAATTTTATATATTCATAAATTTGAAGGCATAGTTACCGCAACAAAGTTATTACTTACAGCAACAAACGACTTACAACAGAAGAAAGAAAGAAAGAGGAAAAAACATAAAATAAAAAATAGAACCCATTAGTCTTCTTCTTCTTCTTCTACATGCTCAAATATTCTTGCTCTCAACTCCATATGCTTAAGCTCCAAGCTTAAAGCTTAACTCTTTGTACAGACAAATAATTCCATTCCCATTTGAGTCATGGGTTGCTGTGCATCTTCATTTCTTGCTGAAACCCACCCTGAAAAAGACCTTCAAACCAAACAGTCTCATCCCCAAAATCATCCTTCTCCTTCTTCTGTTCTCGACCCTGCTACTGGCGTCCCTTCTTTCTCCGAATTCTCCGTCTCCGACCTCAAAGCAGCTACCAATAACTTCAGCTCCGATAATATCGTTTCTGAGGGCGGTGAAAAGGCCCCCAATCTTGTCTACAAGGGCCGCCTTCAGAACCGCCGTTGGATCGCTGTCAAAAAGTTTACCAAGTCTGCTTGGCCCGATCCTAAGCAGTTCGCGGTATTTTTAAGCATTCTTCTTTGCTTGTAATCTGTATCTGCTGGCTTTGGCGGATTTTTATTGTTTATTTTGTGGCGGGTTTTGATAGCTTCTTTTATTCTGTGGGAATTTGTTCGCAGGAAGAAGCTTGGGGTGTGGGGAAGTTGCGGCATAAAAGACTGGCTAATTTGATTGGGTATTGCTGTGATGGAGATGAGAGATTGCTTGTTGCTGAGTTCATGCCTAATGACACTCTTGCTAAGCATTTATTCCACTGTATGTGTCTTTCTCTATTTTTGGTTGATTTCCTAATTTCGATTTCACTTTTATTTGATTTGCCTATTTAAATTGAGTTGGTGATTTTATTGTCTTGTAGCCTTTATTGTTGAAGCATGTTGATTGATGATGCCTGAGCTTAATTTCTACTACCACATGTGTCAAGTTTTTTATTTTTATTTTTTTGTTTGATTTCTTAATTGTCATTTAATCTTTTATGGATATTCCTGTCTCTGGCTTGTTAAATTTGTGTAATTTCTGAACTGGCCTTTGCTGTTAACTTTCCTTGAGCATAATTGATGGAAGTCTTGAAATGGAAAGGAAATGAAAACTTGCATTTACTTATAAATGTCATATTAATGTTTCCCCTTTCAGTTTGGGTTAATTTCTTAGTCATTCTCCGCTATTAGAATTCTGTTTCTTAGTTAATATCTTGGACAGTTTGATAACACATATTGATGTTAGCACTACATGATCAACTTATTCTTTTTCCTTCAGTTTTTGGAGATGACCAACTCAGAAGGATCATCCGATTTATTTTGATGTGTGGGCTATTGTCTTTCTAGATCACATATAATCATTAGGTCCCAAATCCTTTGGCATTTTCCACTAAATGAAAATAGTGTAGAGTTTAATATACCAATTGAGGTTGGGCTGAGTGGAAAGTATCTCTAGTCGCTGAAGCTATTCTCAGGTTAGATCACTAGACCATAATTGGAAGAGTATCTACCTAGAAGGTGCCTAAACAACCTCGAATTAATTAATTGGGTCCAACTGCCCCAAAAAAAGTGTTGAGCTTGTCCTTTGTTTAATTGGTTTGGCTTCATTATTTTTCTGATTTAGAAGGTAACAGAGGTAGTATTATTCCATTAGTCCTTTTCTTTTGAAATATTATGTTATGTAAGTTTTAGATCCTGTTATTGTTGAGTGGCTTGATCCTTCTAAAACAACAACATAAGGGGCTGATGTTATATCAAAACCAGGATAAAGTGCATATGAAGATAACTCAATAGAGTTCCAAGGACAACATGCACTAAAATGATGACAAAGAACTAAGGAAATTCCTATGGGCAACGAACTACTTCTTCCATAGCTTTCTTTCACAGAGAATCTAAAAGATCTTATTTCTTGAATTGCAGACGCCTATTCTAAATTTTGTTCTTTGCAGGGGAAAATCAAACTATTGAATGGGCTATGCGATTAAGAGTAGCCTTCTATATCGCTGAAGCCTTAGATTATTGCAGTTCTCAAGGTCGTCCATTGTACCATGATTTAAATGCATATAGGGTTCTGTTTGATGAGGTATTTCTCTCTTATATTTGACATACACATCTATATAACATTGTTGGCTTTGATATCAACTTTAATAGATGGATTTTGCAGGATGGGGATCCAAGATTATCATGTTTTGGCATGATGAAGAATAGTAGGGATGGGAAAAGTTATAGCACAAATCTAGCCTATACTCCACCCGAGTATCTAAGAAATGGTAAGAACTGCTGTTTTTATACAACTAATACTGATAAA
The DNA here is from genome assembly GCA_039660915.1 of Euphorbia tirucalli. Taxonomy (NCBI): domain Eukaryota; kingdom Viridiplantae; phylum Streptophyta; class Magnoliopsida; order Malpighiales; family Euphorbiaceae; genus Euphorbia; species Euphorbia tirucalli. The sequence continues at coordinate 29,485,523 of CM077639.1, read as the reverse complement.
GTTAAAACTAATTTCAGTTGCCTGTCTAAGTGCTAGAACATTGCAACATTATAAATTATTTGTGTTTGAAGAGAGTTGACAACATTTTTCATCTTCAGTTTTAAAAAAGAAGCAATAACCATTTCATATTGCATGAATAGCTGATGAAATGTAACAATACTTGTAGGAAATATTTTTTCTCTTCAAATCATATGGTCATCTTCTTGTTTGTGGGTGATCCAATTCCTCTTATTGTTGCTGATACTTCTTTCTTATGTAGGGAGGGTTACCCCCGAAAGTGTTATTTACAGTTTTGGTACCGTTCTTTTGGATTTGCTAAGTGGAAAGCATATCCCTCCAAGTCATGTAAGTGGCATATACTTTATCACCTTCATGCGAAAGTAAGAACCCGTGTATTATATTGTGTTTGGATTAATCTAAAATTGTACTCTTGAATAAAGTAGGTTGATGATTTGCAATTATTTCTTTTGCATAACTACAAAATAGATCCTGTTATGTTATACTTTTATACACTTTAGATTCTGTGGCTGTTTCTTGAATAAGACTTTAGATCTTGCGTTTCTCTTAAAAAAAGCAATTTGGTACCTAGCCAACTTGTAATGTCAGTTTTTGCTATGGATAAACCTATTTTTGTCCACAAAATGACAAAAATTCCAACTTTGTTTACTGACTGGCCCTTTTACGCTTCAACTGGGCTCTTAAAACAAATTCCAGCTTAGTCCTCATGTTCCTTTTTTCCCCCCTATGTCTGTGGCGAATATAACCCATGATGGGTGATTCAATGGGCCAAGTCAGTTTTTCCCACTTGATGAGCGAGTTCGGCTCGCTATACAAGTTAAATCGAACATCAATGATACATATAACCCATAATGGATGATTCCGGGTGCACATCGGCATTATGCAAACCATTGATACATATGATACTTGTGATGATACAACATATGTATACACGTAGTCATACACGCTCACACATATTGTTGGGCATGCCATGTTTTAGAATATGATTTATAAAAGGTCTTCTTTACTTTTTGCATTAATTTGCTCCTAAATTCATTAGGAGCCCATAGTTAGATGCTAGGTAGCTAAAATATCATTTTGCATTAATTTTTTATGCCATTTTAATACCTTGTTACACAAAAAGCTAAGAGTATTAGGTACCAAGTCATGAGAAATACTGCTAATCCTGAACTGTGAGACCGGAATATGACAAGGATATTGTCTTGTAAACATTTCCTTGCTTTTGAATAAGAGAACAAGTCACGTTTGGCATTTTTAGGTTTAGCTAATGATGATAGGTTTCGAATTGGGCTCAACGGTGCCTTTATCAATGGCGAAAATCACTATGAAGCTCTGGAATTTTTCTATTTTATTTTGTTAGATCTCAGATTTTATTTTGTTATATTAGCCACTCAAATTGATACTATGATGTACATTTTCTACTTGAGTTTACATTATAATGCTAATTGAGTACTCGAACTTTTATTACAATGCACATTTAACCCATGATTCCGATGTATGCGATGAAACAAAGATGCGCTAAATGTATAGGGTGAATGTAAGTATTTAACAAAATATAATTCTGATGCGCAATGGAAAAAAGAAAAAAAAATTCGATAAGCTTAGGGGCTTAATAATGTTCTTTGTCTGATTGAACTAAGCTGCGCTGAGTTTATCTTGTTCAAGTTGAAAATATTAAATGACCTTTAGCAAATTAATTTCATTTAAATCACTTGTATGTTGGTTGAGACTCGAGACTAGGCTAGCATTGCTCATTAATACAAATAATCATCCTCAAAGATGATTGAACTGTCTTAACTTGAATTTTGCAGGAATAGCTTAAGTTTTTTGTGTTCCTGCTTAAAATTCTTAACACAACATATATGGAAGTCAAGAGAAGATTTGCACAAATTTAAATAGTTCATAATATTTCTTTTAGAAATTTCAGTGAGCTTAGTAAATTTCACACATTTGTGAGTGCTACTGAGATGTATAATTCTTTGTCTTTTCGTAAGTAATTTGGGAATTGTAAAAAACTTGTAAGTCCCCATATTTTTGGCCCTTTTCTTGTGAATGTTTGAGAAATATCAGTCGGGCAAACTTTGTTCTATCTGTAAGTGATCGTGCCTTTTAGTCGATGTAAATAAGTTAGTTGAATAAGTGAAGTTTCGCTTGTCTTAGTTAGCACTTTTGGCAAATTATTGGAAAAGGTCAAAATTTGGCTCTATGCATAGAATAATTTGTCATTTAGGCTGCTTTTATTTAGTTTTGATACACTTGCTTCCATAACACAATTTTGTCATTTTAGCTCCCATGCTTTAATTTTCATAAACGTTGGTCCTTGATTGATATTCTCGAATTACACATGCCATTATACAGTTGTGGAGGATGTAGCTTGACCTTTTGACTTTTAACTGTACACCTGATACACTGATAAGTCAATGGTCAAATTTTAAGAAACAATGGAAGTACAGGGTCAAATGCATAAACATTGAAGTACATTGCCCAAAATGACAAATTGTTCCAATTACATGGATGATAGACCATAGCTTTTGCCACAAATTATTCTAACAGCTGGTTCAGAATTTGATTTGTTTACCTTATTGAGAACAAGCAAGCATGGGAGTATCCAGTCAAGCTCTACGGTGCTTGCAAGTGGCTTGGTTCTTTGAAAACCGAATTGAAATGCAACAGTAAGAATACATGGAATTAAAAATATCTAATTTAAATGTCCAAAATGTTCCTCTCGTAGTTTATCATTAGGTGCCATACAGTTGTTGAACTTGTTTGACTTGGTCAAATTATATGACATTTCAACCAATTGTCTTAGGAAAAGTTCGTACAAGTGAAAATATTTTAATCCCATATTGATTATTTAAAGAAAAATTTACTTCAAATGTTGGTAATATCAGAGGAATATAATTCTATATTATTGTTAAATTGTTTAACTTGATTACAGGACTTTGTAATCTCTAGTGAAAGAACTAGGGTAGTGCCAAAGAACAGCTCAAGCAAACACAAATAAATAGGATATTGATGAACTTTCTGTCTTCTGATCACTAGGACCAGGAATTGGAAAATAAGAGGACCAATGGAAGAGATATGAAGGAAAACAGTGAACAGATATGAAAATAAAATGAACAGGAGAAAACACTCCTGTTCCCACAGGGAAGAACCCCTTACCGAGATATAAGCCAAAACTGGCCCGTTCCTTTGATATAAGCAGAAACCAAGGACTGATCTTCTTAAAGCTACTGTCCTCTTTCCATACTACACCAGTATATACTACTAACCAATCACTAACACCAATCTCTAACATAATGGACTCCAGCAATCATTAACCACTCGTCCCTTTATCCCCTTACTACCCTTAATTCACGCGTACCATTTTAATTAGGTTTGCAGTTTTTGTACATATAATAAAAGAGTTGCATGGAGTGTTTTGAGTTTTTGTCTAATTCAAAAATACTTCGAGTCTTCATTTGACGATTCTGCATGTATACAGGCTCTTGATATGATTCGAGGCAAAAACATCATTCTGTTAATGGAGTCACATTTGGAGGGAAACTTTTCCACAGAAGAAGCAACTGTTGTTGTTGATCTTGCCTCTAAATGTTTGCAGTATGAACCCAGAGAACGGCCTAGTACGAAAGATCTTGTTGCGACAATTGCTCCCCTGCGAATGAAACCTGATGTAAGGAAGATTAAATTCTTTTGTTCCTTTGTTTTCTATTATCATTTCAAACTATTTTTCTTTATAGCAAAGGCATTTGCAACACTTGCTAGATGTTACTTAGAAATGCTGAAATTTTTAGTATCATTTTTTCCATTGGGTTCGTGACTGCACCACCCTGCATAATAAGAAAACACAAGCCCACCACCCCATGGAGTGCAGGGCTCATGTTTACAAAAAGTTATTGATTATTGATAATCTACATTTATTCATAATGTCTGCAAACAGAATCTGAGTGTGCGGTTTGAATCCTTGATCTGATTGTCAATGAGATTATATACTCAATGTTAGTTATTTCAATCAAGCAAGCGTTTTGGACTTTAAACCCATCTCAAACATTCAGTGATGACTAGACTGTTTCGTATGCTGGTTGGATTGCCTTCAACTTAGGCTGGGCTTGGGAGACTTTATTTTGCACCTGGCCAAACAAAACGTTGTGCTCGTTTTCATAAATTCCAAAAAAGTTTTTTTGACAGGATAGATGCTTGATCAATGAATTGGCCTGACCTTTCAGGCTAGACTTGATTAATAAGTCAGGAACTACAGAAACCTGACCTGGTCTATGGACAACAAATTACACGCCCTACTTTCAAGTACAGTACCCCATTGTTTGTCTGTTGCGTATTAGCATAAGAAGGGTAAAAAATCATTTAGTCCTTATAGCAGAATAAACTAATCAATCACGGCGTCCTTTAGTTTTGTTTCCGTCAATTGTTAGGTCCCTCTGTTTATTTTAGGTTTATTTAAGCGTTAAGCGGGAAGGAAAGTAGTATTATAGTTTTTCTGTTTTTTTTTTTTTTTTTTTCCAAGCCTCCAATATCAGTACATTCCTCTCTGTAACAAAATATCTTCTACTATAGTAACATAGAGAGACAAAATGAGTAGCAAAACGAAATTGAAGAAAAAAAAGATGAGAATTATGAAATCTAGAATTTGTTCATACAAAGGCAATTTTGTCATTTTTCTAAATTTAGCTTCGACTTAGTTGAGTAATAGAAAATTGAAAATAATTTGGGTGGAGGGGCCTAAAAAATGACAGAGTTAAAAGTGCAGGCCACCATAATGTATGTTTAAATATTCAAGGACTAACTAGGGTACTTCACTATAACTCAGGGACTAAATAATTATTTACCCTAGAAATAACTAATCCCCACATTCACAGGTACATGTATGTAGCCTGAAGAGAAGGATAAGAGATTCATGAGATTTGAAGAAGAGAGATTGACGAGAATTTAACTAAATGCACATGTCCATCAAGAAAGACAACTAAGCCCTACAAAGTCTTTTTTCCTTTTGCATAGGTGCAAGAGAATATCTAAATTTTTTTAGAAAAATACCCCATGTAATTGAAGTTTGTGATTTTGTATTTTGCTTTCCTGTTTCACGTATTTTCTGGTACACCTAGTTTTGGTGTTCTATATGGATATAATACCAGGAAAACTTTGTTCTTGTATAGAGGAATAAAATTAAGTATCTGAATGCTGTTCATTTTTCTCATACCTCAAGTGGGCGCATGCATCATTTACCAATACTATTCATATAGGATCTAGCCAACCGCTGTCTTGTTTTACATCGAAAATTGTTTGTATGATGTCAAGTCACTTTTGCCTTTTGAATTGCGTAAAGGATAAAGTCTGCAACTTCTTGCTTTGAGTCAATTTCATGCTTTGTGAGGGATCAAGTCCACATCTATGTGGTTCAAGTCCAAATTGCTTCATAAGGGATGAAAATAAATGTTTCAAAATGCAGCTTTGTTGGTGCTTAGCTTTGATGAAGATAAATTGAGCAATGTAATGAAGCTATTTACTATTATACGGGGTTTGCAGGTCCCATCATACGTAATGCTTGGAATTTCTAAACATGAAGAAGCTCCTCCAACACCTCAGCGTCCTCTGTCACCAATGGGTGAGGCCTGTTCACGGATGGATCTGACTGCTATTCATCAGATCCTGGTTATGACCCATTACAAAGATGATGAGGGGACAAATGAGGTAAGTTCAGCTGATAAGATCTTTTCGTAATTTGGTTCTTCAGTTGAACGTTGAAAGGTTCACTTGATGTGGTTGCCTCCAGTTATCTTTTCAAGAGTGGACACAGCAAATGAGAGATATGCTTGACTCAAGGAAAAGAGGAGACTTCGCTTTTCGAGATAAAGATTTTAAAACTGCCATTGATTGTTATTCCCAGGTATGACTATTTGCTGCGGTTAATTATTTCTTTTGCACCTTACAACAGAATGTTCCAGTATCATGGAGGTTCTTTGCTCCTTGGCTAGATTTTTTTTTTTTTTTTTTTTTTTTTTTTTTTTTTTTCAGTTCCTTATTTATTTTCTATATTACATTTTGTATTTTTCATTTTGTTTTGTGGTATTTTTCAATTTGTTTTGTTGTATTTACAACAAATATAGGAAACAAAATATGATTGCAGAACTTATACTTTTGTGTCTTCTTTGCAAGAGCTTTTGAAATTGAGCACTTAAACTTAAATTTGATGAATTTCAGCCATATTTTGATTTTTCGTTAAGATTTAGCCTCTCATGACTGTCTCTGTCAGTGATGTGGTACATGCTCCCTTGAAATGGTATTACATATAAGTTGATACAAGTGCTATTTCACAGAGCATGAGTGTGCATGGCACAGCTGAAGTAGGGGCTAAATTGGAACCAAAATTAAAGTACAGGAGCTGACCATGTTAAAGTTTTGACAAGTCATAGGGCAAAAAATGTGCCTTTTGGTCAACAAAAACATATGTGACTAGTGACTACATGTGAATTTCGTATATTCCTAGACCTTGTAACAGTGTGCTTTATTTTGTTTGCACAGTTTGTGTATCAGCATATGCATTAATAGCATGTAGATATAGAAATTCTCACAAGAATACCAACAATGGAACATGGTGCCGTAAATACGATATTCATATGGTTTATTTGATTTGCAGTTCATAGACGTGGGAACAATGGTTTCTCCAACAGTGTTTGCACGGCGCAGTCTTTGTTATCTGTTAAATGATCAACCAGATGCCGCGCTTCGAGATGCAATGCAAGCGCAGTGTGTATACCCAGAATGGCCTACTGCATTCTACATGCAGTCTGTGGCCCTTGCCAAGCTGGATATGCATAATGATGCTGCTGACATGTTGAATGAAGCTACTGCATTAGAAGAAAAGAAACAACGGGGCGGTAAAGGATCATGAGAATTAAACTCTGATAAATGAAATATTGTAATTGTCATTGAGGCGATGCCAAGTTTGTGTAATATTTGAGCTCCGACTTGATTTGTTGTTAATCTGTAAGAAAAATGTAATATAGGCAGACAGTAATTGGGTTAATGCATGTGTGATTTTTCCCTGTTCGGTGGGAAATAATTTGAGCGAGCACTACTGAGTTAAAAACAATTCCCAAACAGATCAAGTTCTGAAGAAGATTCTTAAGAGGTTTTCTAGATGAACAAAATAATTGTAAATGCTTCTCGAGTCTGGGAAGATGTGAGATTATTAGAGCCGTATAGAATTGGGAATTACTCATTAACGTACTCTCTAAAGGTTTGAATTAAAAGTCGTGTTGAATACATGAATATAGTCTGTTTCAACTCTCATACGTAGTTTTTTCATCCCTTATCCTAATATATGGCGTTGAGGGTTTTTGTTTTTTGTTTTTTTTCTTGAGACTTATGGCTTGAGGATTCTTTTATGGTCGTATTTGGTTCATTAACTGGAATAAGATGAGAATAAAATAGTTATTCCATAGAATGGAATAGTAGAGAATGAAATAGTTATTTCATTTTTTCATCTTATTCCAATGTTTGGTTTAATATTAGAATAACATATGAAATATGTCATGATGAAACGGTAAAAAATGAAGAAAACTGAGAAAACATGTTAAGCAAAAAAAAAAAAAAGGAATCAAACAACAAAAAAAAAAAAGAAAAAAAAAAGAAAAAGAAAAAGAAAAAATAAAATAAAATGAGGAAAAAAGGGATAAAGTTGAATAAAACAAAGAAAACCGGACAAAACAAATAAAAAATGGAAAAAACTAATAACATAGAAAAAAGTGGGAAAACAAAGAGAATAAAATATCAAAGAAAAACAAAGAAATTGGAGAAAAATGTCTAAAATAAAAATTAATATAAAAAATTATAACATGCAGTGAAATATGGAATAACTATTCTTTGGTTCCACAAAGAATAGCTATTCCTTATTTTGAGGAATGATTATTCCATGGAATAGCTATTCCATGACCAAATATTGAACCAAACATTGGAATAGCTATTCCAAATGGAATAACTATTCTATTCTTCGTTTATTCCATGAACCAAACATGACTTATGTGTTTTGATTATGTATTGACATCTACCAGTTACATTCGAATATTTTGTTTCAACAAGCCAAGCCTCACTTATTTGATTTTTTTTTCCAATTTCCTGTGTATTTTGGTATGACCAGTTTCATTAAAATAATGAGATTTAGATATGCTTGTGGTTATGGAATGCAAGTGCAAGTTTAGTGAAAACAGTCGGTTCCCCCTCGAATGATAGTCTATTTGTTTATCTACTCATGATATTGCATGTCTCTAGCGTTTGAGTCGAATGACATTCAATTCATATTAATTTAACATGTTAGAAGGTAATCCTATGACTAATTATCTAGTGGAAAATGGTATTACCAATATCGATTACATTTTGACATCTATTTTCTTTTTTACATGAAACCAAAAATAACAAAAATATTTTAAAAACTTTTCAATATTTTTCAAATACGTTCCTTTTTTTTTCTTAAGTACTATTTCTCTACTTTTTTCATGGTTTTTTTCTTAAGAAACTAGCTTTCTATCGTTGTTCTGTTCTAATACATGCTTCTAGAATATAAATCTAAGGTTTAAATGTCACGAAATGCATGAAAATCAGTTTTTGGTGATTCTGTCTTGAGATGATACCTGTGTGAGTGTTGACACAACAACCAGGCAGCTGTATATTTATACCGGTGTGGGTGTCACTTCAAGACCAGCGGCATGTTTCAAATCCAATAGTTTCGTGGTTCAATTTTGAGAACCACAGCCGTGCGGTTGTTGAAGCTACAGCTGTGCAGTTGTAACTACAGTTTTATGACTGTTACGATGGCCCCACGAGTCTGGTTCTCAGTCCAGAACCGAAAAATGGAGTATTTTTAAAAATGATGCAAATGATGCCAAAATACAGCACAAACAAGTTGAATGCTTTGGTTTCTTAGATATTTATCCTTGTAGCGTGAATCCACAGCTTTAGGAAAGGAAAATCCTTTAAGAACAGCTCTAATTTTGGACCCAAACTTCAAGCTTCAAAAGCGGCTTTAAGCTCTGAAAGTTAAGGTTTTAGTGTTTTGATTAGTCTCTAAGCCTATTAGAAATCTTAATGAAGTATTTTCGTATGATTTCTAACAAGTTTTAGACTTAATAACAAAGATTAAAGATGAAAATGAAAGAAAAAGTTTGAGTTTTTCTTCTCCTTTTCCTCCCCTTTTCTTCTCCTCTCTTTCCAGAATTAAGTTGCTAACCTCTAATTTTGATTCTAGTGGGGTTTTTATCGGTAAAAAACTGGTTTTCCTTGTCAAATCTGCCCAAAAACATCCAAAAAATCATTTCCAAGGTTGAAGATCATAGTTCTATCAGACATCAACACCTGTGCGGTTGATGGTGCAACAGCCATGCGGTTGTTGTTCCTGGACAACCTCCTCTTTTGCTCAGGAAATGTTACGAGGCTTGAAGTTCAGTCGACCGAAGCTTTGATCTTGAATTGAATTTGACTCATGCGACTGTAAAAGGCTATAGGAGCAAATAAAGAACTTATTAATCACTGAAACAGGGGATGAAAACCCAGGGCTCATAATAAGACCCTATTTTTAAAAAATCAAATCTTGTTTTCGTTACTCCCCTTGAGACTGAAGTCTCTTTGAGCATTGCAATCTACAAGAGTTCATCATTGACAAGAAAAGCTTACACTTGAGAAAGCACACTTAACTTGAGTTTATATATTTACCACATAACTATTCTTTTCCATATGGGAAGTGTGAGCGCACGACCTAAAAGCGGAACGGAACGCGGCAAAGCGAACCAGGGAAAAGAAAATTTGGAAAATGTGTGTTGGGGTTTTTGGAAAACGGGATTTTGATTATCTTGTTTTAGAAAACCATTGATTTTATTTTGGAAATCTATTTTATAGAAAACCCTTTCCCATTTAATTGACTTAAAGACCTCAAAACCTAAATTTCAAGATCAGTGACAGAGTCGCCACCCGGATCAGTTCATCCTGGAAATTCCGGTTATGAGCGGAGAAAAGGAAATTTGGAAAATGTGTGTTGGGGTTTTTAGAAACAGGATTTTGATTATCTTTTTTTAGAGGACCATTGATTTTATTTTGGAAATCTATTTTATAGAAAACCCTTTCCCATTTGATTGACTTTAAAACCTTAAAACCTAGATTCCAAGATCAGTGACAGAGTTGCTACCCGCATCAGCTCATCCGGGAAATTCTAGTATAGCCCCCTACCGAGAGTAGACTACCGTACCTAATCCAGAGATTTAGGGTCCGAGCAACTTACCTATTCAACCTCTAGCTTGCATTCACTTTATAGTTTATATTACTATATTTTGTTCGCTTTATTATCTTTTCCTATCCGATTTTGTTTTGTATTTACTTAACCCATGCTCATATGAAAAAATTGGAATAAATTACGGAATAAATAAATTATACATACAGACAGTTCAAAAGAATAAAAATAAAGGCCGCTTATACAACGAGATCGAATAAAAAGAAAAACTCTCATCCTCACATTACAAGCGCCTAATATACACGAGGATCTAGAAAATTTACAATTGCCTAGAATACAAGATAATCTATAAATTACATAAGAAATAAAAATTAAAAGCTGTAAAACAGATGTTTAGCACAATTTAATTATAAACACACATAGGACTTAAACAAGACAAAATGATATTTTAAGGAATTCGGGGACATGCCATTAGGGGGGTAGCCGAGTCGACTCGGCTAGTTGGCCCGGCTAAACCTGGAAAAAAATTTTGAAACTCCTTGTAGGTTTTTATGAGAAATACATTTTTGAAAATATTTTCTTTTTCCGGTTTAATTTCATTTAGCACGCAACAGTGAGTTGGTTTTCGGGTGATTTGGATCTCCGTTGTTGTTCTGTTGTAAGTGCAATAACTTCAAAAATTAGATCTAAGGTTGTGAATGCATGAGATTAATTCATTTTTGATAATTTTCTGATTTTTATGCTTTTTTACAATTTTTTGTTGCTGATCAGAAACTACAGCCATGCCGCTGTAGTTACAGTCGTGCGACTCTAATGCATTTTTTATCTAAAAAAATTGAAATTATTTCAATGGGCAGGATTCAAAACCAAGGAGCAAGAACAGTCGTGCGACTGTAATTACAGTCATGCGACTACCGTACGGCTGTTCATCCTATCTAGAACCAGAATACTTTCATTTTTGGATTTTATGCTGAAGTGATGCAAGATGGGAAGATTTACAGCCGTGGGAACCACTACAGTCGTATGACCGTATGTACAGTCGCACTACTATAATTATGGTCATACGGCTATTCATCCTACCCAGAAATAGCAGGTTTACATTTTCAAATTTTATGCACGAAATCAAACCAAAACACACAAAAATGGAAGCAAATCATAGGTTTTAAGTATAATTACCCTTGTACCGCAGATCCACCATCGATTTGGCCTGAAAAATGCCTTGAATTGGCTCCAAATTGCTTCTTCCCCTTTGTATGTCAAGGTTCCACAATAAGTCCAAAAATCTCCAAGAAGTTACAAATTTAAGGTCTTGAATGATTTGTGTGTTTTACCCAATTTAAGCTTATGATTTCTAACAATTTTTTACTCTATAAGACCGAGAATTAAAGAAGAAAGAAGAAGAAGAAGGTTGTGTTTTTGTATTTCTTTTTCTCCCTTTTCTCTCAATCTCAAGAGCTCCTTTTGATCCAAATTTTTTCTTTTCTTTCTTGCTTTTCTGCCTCTCTTTCTTTTCTAGTTTTTCTCCTCCTTTTTTCCTGGCTCTTAGAGGCATTAAATGCCCCTCAAATCACCCCCTTTTTTTCTTCTTCGTGGTATGGACTGCTGTACCTACTACGAATCTATAGTCATACGACTATAATTTTTGGTTACAGTCATACGACTGTAAATATAGTCGTACGACTGTAAATACAGTCGTACGACTGTAATTATAGTCATGTGACTTAAGTCTCTCTCTCTCTTTTTTTTTTGAGGCTGGAAAAATTCTGGCGCTTATAGGAAGCCAACCATGCATTGAAGCATCAACGTGCATATCACTACACGAGTTCATCATTTATTCTATAAAGTCTAGACAAGCTCTCAATTCGAATTTATCATGACTTACCATATCGATCACTCTTATTTCCATATATCAATTTTAATACCAGTTGTTAGAATATGAGAGCCTTTATTATTAGGAAAAAAACTCTATATAGGAGTGCTATAAAGAAATACAATCATGTGCTTAACATTGTATCAAACTCAAAATCATAAAATAATATATTAATAGACCATTTCCAGTTTTATATCCTTGATCACTAACTTGTCATATATTTCCAACCTGAGCTTCTCACTCTTCTATGGTTGCACTTGCATTCCATGACGATAAGCATATGTATGTCTAAAACTCACTACAAGAAATGTTAGATTTAGTAGCAAAAAAATTTGCAGCAAAATTTAAAAAATTATTTAACAACAATATTTAAAAATTGCTGCCAAAAAATACATTTAGTAGTAAAATTATATCAAATTCTTTTGTTACAAACACCTATGGTGACAACTTTCTAGCAACATGTAACAACTACTTTATTACTGCCAAAAAAACTCATTTAACAATAATATCCAAAAGTTACTGCCAAAAAGCTCATTTAGCAGCAATAAAGTATTGTTATATGTTGCTGCTATAAATTTGTGACCGTAGGTATTTGCTACAAGATTTGGATATAAATTGGCTGCTATATGTCCTTTTTGTTGGATATGCCCTAAACCCGAGGCATTGGTCCTTGTATTTGTATCATACATTAATTGGATTCATGTATTATACTTATTTGTGTTATTAATAAAGGCATTAATTCATTTATTATATTTATCTTGTGCAGTATATTTAATGAAGTATCCAATGGACATATCCATATCCATGATGACCAGTGTCATGCACTTGGCAGTAAGACCATTTGACCATCAATAGATCCGTAGTCTGTTCCAGTCATGGGAATGACTGGAATAAGAGACTATCATTAACCTGGTTGTATGGCGGTGTCTTACCGGTCATTGGACATGGGATGTCAACCAAGTTAATGAGTACATGCATAAGGGGAATGGTACTGGATAGATCCACTTAACGAGAAATCCACATGGTATAGTATCACAAGTGATTCTCATGTAGTACTTGTATGGATCCTTTGACCTGACCATATGATGGTGTTGCATGTGAGGTCGCATACTTAGGGGTACGCCTAAAGGGCCTGTAATTGGGTGCCAAGTATGGGTGCTTTCGGGTATGTCACTTAGCATGGAAATGCTATGGATATGCAGAAGGGATTTGTCACTTAGTAGTCCACTGAAAAGATATCACCGGCCTCTTAATGAATGTGACTGATAAGAGTGTGGCCACACCCAAACAAGTTGGAACTTGTTTGTGAGCTTCAGTACATTTGGGATCAAGTTAATGTCCGGACACAAAAGAGGGTGATCAATCCATGCCTCTGTGTTGGACACCGATATCGATGACATGGGATATACAAGTTCAAACTACAGGGTTATGATATCAGTTGGACTGCCATCTCCATCTTAATTGGGGGCTACAGTGGCTTGCTAGAGCCCAACTGCAGTCTGTGGGCCACAGGCCCACTGCCAATATAAAGATGGGCCCACGGGATCGTACACATTGAGCGACTGAATAATGACTTAAGGAATCACATGTATACTTGGAGTATACATTCTGGAGAGAGAGAAATATATTAATTATATTATAAAGATCAATTGGATTGATCATAATAATAAAATTAATATTCAATTGGCTCTTCGTAATTAATTGGATTAATTATGAAATTATTTCCTAGGTGGAAATATTCATATGTATAGGTTTACATATGATTTTATTTGTGAAGATCTAATTTTAATTTGATGGATTAAATTAATTGGTCAAACTAATTTTAATTTAAATGTAAATAATATGTTACTTGGTGTAATATATTAAATATATGGGTAAATTAAAGTTGGGCTTGAAATTAATTTAAACCAGACTAATTAAAATAAGATTGGGCCTGAATTAAAAGAAGGAAGCCCATGCAAATAAGGAGCCAAGTTGGGCCAAAATTCCTCAAGGGAATTTCGGCCAACCCAGGGTTTAATAAACCCTGAGAATTTTGGCCACCACTGATGAACACACACCATAGCCGAAATTCACCAAGCCTCTCACTCCATAGTTCGTGTTTTCCGACGCTAGCACGTGTGGTGTTCGTTAGGCGTTCGTGTACGTGAACGAGGAGGGATTCTAAATTGATTCCTGCAGTCTACATCCATATCTGAAAGAGATATTTCAGGTAAGAGAATTATCTCTTTCAATTAAATTTTTGTTTTTACAATTTCCATTTCAATTGCTCCTGGGCACGGATTTGAGGAAATCATCTCGTTCTTCCGCTTTTATCGGGTGATTTTTGGTGAAAAATCCCATCACTTTTTGTCAGCAACTTTGGATATTGGCTAAATAAAATTTATTTTGATGCCTAATCTAATAGTTCATGTAATAACTCATATTAATATAGCTTGTATTACGTAAGCTATTACATATAATTTATGTATGGAGCTCATTACATCATATTGAGCTTCCTTAACATTAATATATATTGTTTGTTCCTTTAAAACCATAAGTACTTGGTGTTGAGCCTTCTTTAATTAAATGGACCTTGAATAAACCAACCCATATCATCATAGTAAGTTATAAGGAAATTACCAGATTTACCCTAAATTTAAATTTCCTTTTGTGTATACGTACGTACGTTTTTATTTTTACGCTTTTTTTTGAACAGTTTTCTTACACATGTTCTTTTTTGTTAACCGCTTTTTGGAATTTATGTTTTCTCTCCGAGACCATTTTCTGCTCGCGTTTTCTGCATCATTTCACTTCATTTTTTGGGCATTTCTCCATGATTCTACTTCTGTGTCTGTAGGGCAACGATTATCTGCTTTTCTCTGCTTTATATTTGAGGTAACTTTTACGCATTTCTCTACGATTGTTATTGTTATTTTTTTCATCTTGTATATAGGTTTTTCTATGTTTTGTTTTAGTTTAAAAATGGCGAAGAGGAAGAGAAGTGGCTCTAATGGTGGTGATGATATTCCGCATTCTAAGTTGAAGTCTGTTAAAGCCTCTAGTTCGGAGAAGGTTTCTAGTGAACTTAAGAGTAAAAAACTTAAAACTAAGAAGGTTTCTCGTAAGAAGGTTGTTAAGGAGGTTAAGAGATAGCTGATTACTAGGAGATTGAAGGTATTCAATTGATGCATGTCTTTTAAACTTTTTGTTTGTTTTGTTTTTTGATACATTTTGTATGTTCTGTAATTTGTGATGATTTTTATGGTTTTGATACAGTTTTGATTCTTTTGTGATACTTTTTTGATGCATTTTTGTATGTTTTGTTTTTTCTGGTGATTTTTATTGTTTTGATACAGTTTTGATACTTTTCTAATACTTTTTTGATACATTTGCATGTTTTGTTGTTTTTAATATTTTTTGTTATTTTTATACAGTTTTGATACTTTTGTTATACATTCTGTATGTTTTGTTATCTCTGATGATTTTTATGGTTTTGATACAATTTTTTATTATTTCTGATACTTTTTTTCATACATTTTATATGTTTTGTTATCTCTGACGATTTTTGTGGTTTTGATACAGTTTTTTATTGTTTTCTGATAATGTTTTTTGATACATTTTGTATATTTTGTTTTTTTTTTTTTTTTTTTTTTGTTGTTTTGATACAGGTTTGATACTTTTCTGATACTTGTTTGAAACATTTCGATGTGTTATTTTTTATTTTTTTTATACAGTTGTGATACTTTTGTGATACTTTTTGTATGTTGCTTTTTTTATTTTGATACTTTTTTGGTTCTCTAATTTTGTGACTTTGATACATTTTTGATACTTTCTGATACATTTTGTTTGTTGTTTTGTTATTTTGATACCTTTTTATTTTTATTTTTTTTGGATTTTGACACATTTTTTATACTTTTCTAAAACTTTTTTGTAATATCTCTCAGGTTAGTGAACCTGATAATGTCAATGAGCATTGGCAAGCTAGGGTCTATATGTTTTCTGATTATGATATTATTCAATTTTTGAAGGTGCATTTGCAAAGAAAGTTATTGGTGTTTTTGGGAGTAGTATTTTTGGATATGCTTGATACTAGGGTGAGCAAGCAGTTGGTGCATTCTCTTTTGCTTAAAGAGATATATGATGGAGACAATAATGATTCTTTGTTGATTGATGTGAATGGGAAGAGGGTTCGTTTTGGTGTTCAAGATTTTATGTTAATATCTGGAATGAAAATGTATGGTGATGAGGGTTTTGAGATTCGTTATAGCGGTGTTGGTTCTAGGTTGGTAGATTTGTATTTTCCTAGAAAGATTAAGGTGTACAGACATGATTTGGTTTCTGTTTTAATGGATGGGAAGTTTAAGTCTGATGAGAACTTTTTAAGATTGCTCTATTATACTTTATGGAGGTTTTTTTTTGCTGGCTTTAGATCCAGACCATTTTGTGTTGATGGAGCATATTGATTTGGTTGAGTCTGGTGACTATGTGAAGCATAGTTGGGGTTCTATGGTTTTTGATAAAACATTTATCAATTGAAGAAAACTGGTCTTTTAAGGACTCATCCTAGCTGTTATCGTTTAAAGGGTTATCCTTTATTTTTTCAGATTTGGTTTTACGAAGTGTGTCTTGGTTGTAATGGTGTTATCTGTAGTAGGTTGGGAAGATTGCTCCTATTCCTAGGATGTATAAATGGGAGGCTTTTGATAAGAAGTTTCAGAGTGCTAAATTGGATTTTCTGATTTTTTCAAGATCTGCTAAGAGTGTATGTTTCTATACTTCTCATTTTTCTTTCCTTACTTTTTTTTTGTGTTTGTTCTTATTATATTTATTTTTCTTCTGTTTTTGTTTTCATTTTAGTTGGGTTTGAAGGATGTAGAAGCTTTTATAAAAGAGACTGAGTAGCCAGATTTGGGGGATTTTCAATGTATCTTGGTTGTAATGGTGTTATTTGTAACAGGGTTGGGAAGATTGCTCCCATTCCTGGGATGTATAAATGGGAGGCTTTTGATCAGCAGTTTCAAAGTGGTAAATTGGATTTTATTATTTTTTCAAGATATGCTAAGAGTTTATTTTTCTGCACTTCTCATTTTTCTTTCTTTACTTATTTTGTGTTTCTTGTTATTATGTTTATTTTTATTCTATTTTTATTTTCTTTTTAGTTGGGTTTGAAGGATTTAGAAGCTTTTGTAAAAGAGATTGAGAAGCCGAATTTGGGGGATTTTCAATCCAAAAGTAAGGATAAGAATGGTTTTACTGAGGTTGTTGGAGAGAGGAAATCTAAGAAGACTAATGCTGGGAATAAGAATACTGATGCTGGGAAAGGGTTTTCTGGTAAGGCTAGTTTGTTAGTTGAGATTACCTCTTTTTGGGCATCTGTTGAGTCTTCTTTTCTTTCTATTATTGGAATGTTGACTTCTATTAGTCAACGTTTGGATAAATTGGTAATTTGCTTTTATTTAGTTTTTTTTTAGTATTTTTTTGCTGGTTGTTTTTATAAGGTGTTTTTAATTTATTATTGTCTTCTTTCTATGCTTTGCAGGAAGCTGTGAGGTCTAGTGGTGAAAAGGGTTTTTTTTTTTTACATTTATTATATATCTTCAATACTTTTCTGATACAAGTTCGATACATTTTTGATATAAGTCTTATACATTTTATGATACATTGCCGACACTTTTCTAATACAAGCTGATACATTTTCGATACATTTTGATATCAGTATGATACATTTTAGGATGCTAGTCTAATACATTTTATGATACATTTCTGATACAAGTCTGATACATTTTTTATACATTTTGATATAAGTCTGATACATTTTAGGATGATAGTTTGATACATTTTATGATACATTTCTGATACAAGTCTGATACATTTTTTCTACATTTTGATATAAGTCTGATACATTTTAGAATCCTATTTTGATACATTTTATGATATATTTCTGATACATTTACGATACTTTTCTGATACATTTTTGATACATTTTGATATAAGTTTGATATATCTTATGATGCTAGTCTGATACATTTTATGATACTAAGGATGAGAAGGATGAAAAGGATGAGGATAAGAAGGAGGAAGAGGAGGAGGATGAGAAGGATGAGCATGGGAAGAAAGATCAAGGGGAAAAAGATGAGGAGGAGGAGAAAGGAGATGAGTATGACAAGGGAAATAATAATGAGAAGGTTTGTGAAGAGCAGAATGTGTCTATTAATAAGCAGGATGTTGAAGGAGCTATTCTCGATGTTAATCCAGTGTTCACTTTTAACCGTATAATTGACTTCAGTGATGTAGTCGGTGTAGCTTGTGATGTTGTGAAATCTGTTGTGGAAGATGATGTGACTGGTAAAGCTGGTAATTTGATTATTAAAGAAGCTGTTGCTGGTGATAAGGCTGAGCATGAAGTTATGGTTGCACTTGGAAAGCTTAAGGAAGCAATATGTTTTCTTTAAACTTTTGTTGTTTTTATGATTGTTTAGTGGTAACTGATAAGGTCGGTTTTTGACCTTATCTTTTAGGCAATTTCGTGGTTTGAACGGCAATTTTTAGAGTCTTTTGTGTGAATGTTTGTGTAGTTTTTGAATATTTTGTGATTTTTATGTTTTGGATAGATTTTTATAACTTTTAGTATTTTTCGTGTTTTCTAGAGTTGTTTTTGTAATTTTTGATAATTTGTCGTTTTTATGGTCCGTGGCGTTGGTGCGGTTATGTTTCTTTATGCTTGTTTTTGGACAGGAATTATGACCCGGACCGGAAGTTGGAGCATCGGCGGCGAAGAAGAGTTTGAAGTGCTGAAAATCAAGGTGGCACGGCTTGCCACAATTAGGCCACGGCGTGCCAACCCGGCGGGCCAGGTGATACAGTCCAGTGGAGTGGCACAAAAACGTGCCACTCAGATCAGCGTGGCGTGCCAACCCCAAAATCACACGGCACGGCGTGCCACCTCCAGCAGCACGGCGTGCCGCCTTCAATTCTGCACAGCACGGCGTGCCACTTCCACCAGCACGGCGTGCCGAGCCCCGAAACCTGCTGTTGCCCTACTTTCATCTCTTCTTTTTTCCTGGTTTTAACCTAGCCGTATAAATAGGTTATTTTCTATGTTTGAGAGGATCTTTTTGCAGTCTTTTTGAGTGAGAGCAGAAACTTGTAGTGAGGTTTTGAGCTTGAACTATTTGATTTCTTTGAGTTTTGAACCATCGATTGGTTGTAGTTTTGCATAGAATCTTCCCCTTTTGCGACGTTCTTGGTTCCGGCTTGAGTTCGTCTATAGAGGTACACCCCAAGCATCTTCACACTGTCGGAATCTGGTTAATCGGACCAAAAGGGCATAAGTTTTTCTTCTTCTCTTTTGTAATTTGATTAAGTTAGGTTTGATTCCGCAAATCGATTATTTTTGGTTGTAAACACTGAATTCGTTCATCTTTCTTGATTAATACAATTGTTTGCAAGTTAATTTCAATTTTTATTCCTTTTCTTTATGTAATTTCTTTAATGAATGTCTAGTCTCATAAGATCTTAATTTATTAAGTTCATATTTGTGGCATTACCTAGATTGACACCTAGGAAACCATTAGTATTGACGACACTGTGGAACTTACGTGCCCCTATTTTCTGAGCTTTAGAATTAGACCGCCTCTAAACAAGGGAAACCGGCTAAGGACCTAAAAGATCTAGATACGCTAGGTTGTATTATCGAAAGAGCATAATTAAGGGTTAATTGTTGAGTTAAATTCATCTTTTGTAATTAATTGATAAAGCCATCCCCATTAGCATTCATAGGTCGGTAAACCGCCAATTGATAACACAAAACTCAAGTGCAAAGTAAGCTGGAATAGATCAACTAGGAGTAGGATAGTTTAGTTGTTAATATAATCAACCCAAAACTGCGTTCTGCCTAGGACACGCAAGGAACCCGAGTAGTTTAGTGTTTGCAGAATATTCTTTTCTCTGTGGGATCGATACCTGGACCAACCAGAATTATTACTTGTCAACGATAGGTACACTGCCTTAGTTGTGCGTTTCTATGTTTAGTTTTACTACTACGCCTAGGACCCATCAAGTTTTTGGCGCCGTTGCCGGGGAAATTTATTTTTCTGCATCATTGAGCCAAAGGTCTATTTGCTGATCTAGGCAACATTTCTGTGCATATAGTTAAATAATTTTTCTTTTCTGTGAATATTTGTTGCAATCTAGTTTTCTTTAATTTCTGTGTGTGTGTGTTTTCTAGCTTATGCGAACTCGCTCTCAGCCTCCTAAGCTTTTACCTTATAACCCTAAAATTGAACGTTTGTGTAGCAGGAACCGTAGAGTACGCCAAGAGCAGATTGTTCAAATGGAGCATCAGCAACATGATGACGAGGAGAGACAACTCCGGGAAAGAGTTGAGCAAGAGCAACTCCGGCGAGAGCGGGAGGAGTTTGATAGAAGAAGGGGTGGTGATAGAGATAACATGGTCATGACTGACCTAATGGCTCCACATCGGCCCCGGAACAGATCCGGAGTGGTTATCCCAGCCATCACTGCCAATCAATTCGAGTTGAAGTCCAATATGATCCATTTGATCCAGGGGAACGGACTATTCAGTGGCGGAATAAGTGACAACCCCAATGATCACTTAGACCGGTTCCTCATGGTGGCCGATACAGTCTGAATCGGTGGGGTGCCCCCAAGATGCTGTGCGGTTGAAGCTGTTCCCCTTTTCACTATGCGGGAGAGCAATGGAATGGTACAAATCCTTGAGGCCCCGATCAGTGACATCATGGGACCAATTGGAAGAGCAATTCTTAGCATACTACTTCCCACCATCAAAGACGGTTCAGCTAAGGAACGAGATCATGGGATTCCGGCAATTTGGGACGGAGACTCTTAATGAAGCATGGCAGAGATTTCAACGGTTATTGCGGAACTGCCCCCATCATGACATGCCGCGATTTACTCAGGTAAGCACGTTTTATCATGGTTTGACACCAGCTAACCGTGCCATTATTGATTCTTCTGCAGGTTGGGGACATTTTTAAGAAGACTGCTGCACAAGCCGAGGAGTTGATTACAGAGTTGGCTAGAAAAAGTACCTTGTGGCAGTTGGACACGCCAACAAGGAATGAGGTTCGAGCTGCAGATTTGGGACGCCAAGATGCAGTGATGGACCATGTAAACAAGAAGTTGGACCTGTTGATGTCCCGCCTGAATTTAAATGGGCCACAATACCAACCGGTGTTGTGTGTATCATATGGAGCGGAGCATCCCAGGCAAGATTGTGAATTGGGCGACCCATTCGCCCAATCGTCCGAAAAAGTAAGTTTTGTGGGAGGAAACCAAAGGTACAATAACTCTAACTCTTATCCACAAAACTTCAATAATAATAATAATTACGGAAGAAGGTATCAACACCCGAACATGTCCTATAGTAATAACCAAAATGTGTTGAGACCTCCTTCCGGATTCCATTATGAGCACCGTGAGAAGGGGTTAGGTAAGGCCCCATTTATTCCTAATGATCAATCTCCACAGCAGCCTCAACAATCTAAGCAAGATGAGACGGTTTTGTCGTTACTAAAAGACATCTCGTCTTGGCTTGCTGATAATGAAGCATACTGTAGGGATTTGGGTAAGCAGGTGGCTCAATTGAGTAGGGAGAGGCAGGAAAGACCTCAAGGAGCACTTCTGAGTAGAACTGAACAAAACCCTAAGGGTAATCAACGAGAGACAGCTCAGGTTATAACCCTACGAAGCGGTAGGCAAATGGAGGACCGGGTGCAAAACGCTGATATCCCATCCCAACCTACCGAGGTAAGTGAAGAGTCGGGAGAGGTAAGCAACCCCGACTCGATTTCTGAACCTGAACCTAGCATAAATGAAAAAGGGAAAGTTCCTGACCCAGTGAGAGCCTATGTGCCTAAACTTCCTTATCCTCAAAGGGAGAAGAAAGGTAAACTGGAGCAGAAATATTCCAAATTCCTGGAGATTTTTAAGAAGTTAAAGTTTAACATGCCATTGATTGAGGCTATCTAAGAGATGCCCTCTTATGCTAAATTTTTTAAAGAACTTCTTGCAGGGAAAAGAAAGCTAGGCGAGGACGAAGTGGTGGCT
The DNA here is from genome assembly GCA_039660915.1 of Euphorbia tirucalli. Taxonomy (NCBI): domain Eukaryota; kingdom Viridiplantae; phylum Streptophyta; class Magnoliopsida; order Malpighiales; family Euphorbiaceae; genus Euphorbia; species Euphorbia tirucalli. The sequence continues at coordinate 29,463,333 of CM077639.1, read as the reverse complement.
TTGACAGAGGAATGTTCAGCAATTATCACTAACAAACTCCCACCTAAGCTCAAAGATAGGGGCAGTTTCACTATTCCATGCCGGATAGGAAACTTGGAGATTGCCAATGCCCTGTGTGACTTAGGTGCGAGTATAAATTTGATGCCTCTGTCGTTTTTCAGGAGACTCGGATTAGGAAACCCAAAGCCAACCAATATGACCCTCCAATTGGTGGATAGATCCCTCACGAGACCAAAAGGGGTGGTCGAAGATGTGTTAGTAAAGGTGGACAAGTTTATCTTCCCTGCGGACTTTGTGGTAATGGATATGGAGGAAGATAGCTCAGTGCCCCTTCTACTTGGAAGACCTTTTCTTGCAACCGGTAGGACTTTGATAGATGTCCAGGAAGGTAAGATCATTCTTAGATTGCATAACGAGGAGGTAAGTTTCAATGTCTATAATTCAATGAAATATCCGTTAGATGTTGAAAATTGTAACTTTGTGGACTCCTTTTGTCCTATTGATGCTTGTGTGGTTGAGAATTTGTGCAGTGAACTAGATTGCATCATAGGAGAAGGTCTAGGTGAAAGTGAGGCAAATGAAGTGATTAGTGAGGAATGCTTATGGGTGAAGGGACGGTTTGATAAGCTGGAGCGTGAAGTCAAACCAGCACCTAAATCCTCATTGGAGGAACCTCCATCATTGGAGCTCAAAATCCTTCCCCCTAACCTTAAATATGTTTTTCTGCATCCTCCAAAGGACTTACCCGTTGTAATCTCTTCTTTGTTAACAGGAGAGGAGGAGGACAAGCTGCTAGAGGTGCTAAGGAAGCACAAAGGAGCATTCGGGTGGACAATCCACGACATCAAGAGAATAAGTCCGACGTTTTGCACACATAGAATTTTTCTGGAAGATGAGGTAAAACCGTGTGCACAGCCTCAGCCTCGGTTGAATCCAAACATGAAGGAAGTGGTAAGAACCGAGGTGATAAAACTCCTCGACGCAGGTATCATCTTCCCTAATTCTGATAGTCAGTGGGTGAGTCCGGTCCAATGTGTGCCTACGAAAGGAGGCACGACGGTAGTGAAAAATGATAAAGGGGAACTAATCCCTCCTAGAGCTGTCACGGGTTGGCGTATGTGTATTGATTATAGGAAGTTGAATGACGCCACCCCGGAAAGATCATTTTCCATTACCGTTTATTGATCAAATGTTAGAAAGGATGGCCAGGCACAAATATATTTGTACTTTAGATGGGCTATCCGGTTATATGCAAATTCCAGTGGACCCTCTCGATCAAGAGAAAACCACGTTTACGTGTCCATACGGGACATTTGCATATAGGCGGATGCCTTTTGGATTGTGTAATGCCCCGGCTACCTTTCAAAGATGCATGCTAGCCATTTTTGATGATATGATTGAGGATTTTATGGAAGTCTTTATGGATGATTTTTCTGTTGTTGGTCATATGTTTGAGTCATGTTTGGGGAATTTGGACCAGGTGCTTCAGAGATGTGAAGACACCAATTTGGCACTTAGTTGGGAGAAGTGTCAATTCATGGTCCGGGATTGCATTTTCTTAGGGCATAAGGTGTCGGGAAAGGGAATCGAGGTTGACCCGGCCAAGATTGAGGTGATTGAGAAACTGCCTCCCCCAAGTTCGGTTAAGTTACTTAGGAGTTTCTTGGGACATGCGGGCTTTTATAGGCGTTTTGTGAAAGGATGCCCCATTTAATTTCAATGATGAATGTATGTATGCTTTTAATTTGCTTAAGCAGAAATTGATTGAGGCACCGGTCATGGTGAGTCCGAATTGGGAAATCCCTTTTGAACTTATGTGCGATGCAAGTGACAATGCTGTTGGGGCATGTTTAGGTCAGAGGGTGAACAAAATTTTTCACCCAATTTATTATGCTAGTAAGATATTAAACGGTGCTCAAATGAATTATACTGTGACTGAGAAAGAATTACTAGCTGTTGTGTTTGCTTTTGATAAGTTCAGGTCTTACTTGGTCTTATCAAAAGTCATTGTGTATACTGACCATGCTGCTCTTAAGTATTTGTTGGCTAAACAGGATGCAAAGCCCAGATTGATTCGATGGATTCTACTCCTCCAGGAATTTGATGTGGAGATTAAGGATAAGAAGGGAGTAGAGAATGTAGTGGCCGACCATTTGTCAAGACTACCAAGTGAAGGATCCGTATCTTCTCCGGAAGCGAACATTCGTGACACATTCCCCGATGAACAGTTGTGTGGGGTAACTTCTATACCATGGTTTGCGGACATCGCAAACTTCAAAGTCGGTAACATTCTTCCACCTAACCTTTCACATGCACAGAGGCGTAAATTCTTTTATGATGCTAAGGATTATTTTTGGGATGACCCTTATCTTTTTAGATTATGTGCTGATAGTGTGATTAGGCGGTGTGTTGCTTATGAGGAGGTTCCCTCCATTATTGAAATGTGTCATGATAGAGAAGCCGGTGGCCATTTTGGACCCGATAGAACTGTAGGAAAAATCTTATCTAGTGGGTTTTATTGGCCAACCATGAAACAGGATGTTATTAGTTATATTCGAGCCTGTGATGCGTGTCAAAGGACGAGAAATATCTCCCAAAAGAATGAAATGCTCCAACAGGGTATCTTGGTGTGTGAACTTTTTGATGTTTGGGGCATAGATTTCATGGGACCCTTCCCAATATCTCACAACAACCAATACATTCTTGTGGCGGTTGAGTATGTGTCTAAATGGGTAGAGGCTGTCGCTTTACCAACCAACGATGCAAGGGTAGTTGTCAGGTTTCTAAAGAAAAACATTCTTACTAGGTTCGGAACCCCAAGAGCTATCATCAGTGACGGGGGTTCCCATTTTTGTAATAGGCAATTTGACAATCTTTTGCACAAATATGGGGTTAAGCATAAGGTAGCGACTCCTTACCATCCTCAGACGAGTGGGCAAGTTGAGGTTTCGAATAAGGAACTAAAACGCATCTTAGAAAAAACGGTAAGTGCATCTAGGAAAGATTGGAGTTTAAGGTTAGACGATGCATTATGGGCATATAGGACTGCTTTTAAGACACCTATAGAGATGTCCCCTTACCGTTTGGTCTTCGGTAAATCTTGTCATCTACCTGTAGAATTAGAGCACAAGGCATATTGGGCTTTAAAATTTCTTAACTTTGATATGCAAGCTGCAGGTGAGCTTCGATTAAGGCAACTCATGGAGCTAGATGAGCTTCGGTTGAGCTCGTATGAGAATGCCAAGATTTATAAGGAGAGGACCAAGAAATGGCATGACCAGCATGTAACAAAGAAAGGTTTCAACCAAGGAGAGTTGGTGCTCTTGTATAACTCCCGGTTGAAACTCTTTCTGGGCAAATTGAGAAGTCGATGGACGGGACCGTTTACCATGCATAAGGTTTACCCCTCCGGGATGGTGGAAATTGAAACCCCGGAGGGAATTCAACAAGTAAACGGGCACCGGTTGAAGCCCTACATCAGCGGAGGAATAAAGGAGGAGAAGCAAGTCTTACTCCTTCGTGATGTGTAATGCTAAAACGTGGACGTACAAGTTGAGCTATTCCGACTATAAACATAGCACTGAGGTACGTATGCCTCCCTTGTACATTAGTTTTTACGTTAATATGTTTTTGTGTGTTTTTGTGTGTAGGATTAGGTATTTAAGCAAGTTAATCGAAAATCGTAATCAAAATGTGAAAAAAAAAGCAACAGTTGGCAGAATTCAGGGCAGCACGCCGTGTCACTAAGCAGCACGCCGTGCCAAGATGAAATTGGGTGTAGCACGTGGCGTGCCAAAGTGGCACGAAATCGTGCCAGGCTGCTGTTCCGGAAGAAAATTGTGCATAAGTAGACAGCACGCTGTGCCAGATTCAGCACGCCGTGCCAAGGTGATGGTATGCAGGGTGGCACGACGTGTCACTTCAGCACGCCCGCGTGCCGTTGTTCTGTTCCGCAAGAGGTTTGTGCATAAAATGGAGCACGCCGTGCCAATCACAGTCCTGAAGGGCGGCACGACGTGCCAATATGGCACACCAACGTGCCGTCCCGCTGTTCCTAAAGTGAGTTGTGGAAGAGAGACCAGCACGCCATGTTAAAACTTCAGCACGCCGTGCCCCATATTCAAATTTCAAGGCAGCACGCCGTGCCGAGACAGCACGCCGGCGTGCCATCACGCTGTTTCCAGGTAAGAGTTTTTGTCCCGCTCAGCACGCCGTGCTGAGTGTTTGGCATGGCGTGCCGAGCGTTTAAATTTTGAATTCCAAGGGTTATTCCACCGCCTATTTAATGCTTTTTCCATCTTCCCCCTTTTCATAACCGACTTCTTCTTCTTCTCCTTCCTCTCTCTCACTTTCTCTTACCCTCACACTTTCTCTTTCCCTCTTCACTCTCTCTCTCTAGGATCCACTCTCTCTTTCTCCTTCTCTATTCTTCTTCTTCTTCCTTCCTTTTTCTTCTTCTCCCTATCCACTCTTACTCTCCTTTCCTTCTTCTCCTTCTTCTCCCTCTCACCCCTTTTCCTCCACTATTTTGCCCTAGGGTTTTATTTTGCTTCAATTTCCTTGAAACCAGGTATGAATTCTTGCTTTATTCTTTCTTTTATTTATTATTATTATTATTATTGTTGTTCTTTTTCTCATTTTGGTTTTGATGGATGGACTGCTTAATAGGGTATTATTTTACTTTCTTTTTCTTTTTGTGGTTTGTATCTTTGACAGTAGATGTTCTTTGGCTTTGTGTTCTTTTGTTTTTGATTTTTGCTTTATTTTTATGGTTATGCAATTGTAGGATGAAGAAGAAAACCGTCGCTGATCGGAAACACAGTTCGTCTCGCCGGCCCATGGAACCGTCACCGGAACCGGTGCCACGTGACGAATTGCCCACCGAACAATTGATGGCCCCGCTGACAAATCTCTCAAGGAAATACAAATGTCCCTTTCCTTTACTTTCAGACGATGAAGGTAAGAAATACAAAACTTTATTTCCTTTAGAGAGCACTCCCTTTCGCACTTTCGATTGGGAATTTCTCTTTGTACAAGATAGGTCGGAGGGAGTAAAAGCTAAATTGACTAGTTTAGGGTGGTACGAATTTGTGAAATCTAATCCTCCAGTCTTTAGGGAGTTGAACCTAGAATTCTACTCCACCTTGAGTTTTAAAACCAACCTGGATACGGGCCTTAGAAGCATGACCTTCCGCCTCTTTGGCACTGAGTGGACTTTGGATATTGATGGCCTTAGGGCTTGCATAGGGATTGACGGGAATGGTTATAAATGGCCCGAAAATTTGGATGCCAAGAAATTTTGGCGCTTGATAGGGCAAGGGGTATACCAACCTCGGTTTGCCAAAACTTCCCAAATCCATGACCTTGTTTTGCAATTAGTTCATAAATTTGTATGTTTTAATTTTTCGGGAAAAACTAAGAGCAACCGGGTTAATGCATTTGAACTGTTGATCCTGTGGCATATGCATAGTGAGATTAAGGTGCATTTGGGCTTCTTTGTCATGGAAGCTTTATACAATCACCACAACCGAGCTAAGTCCGAACTAGGGTTAGGACATATTGTGACTTGTATTGCATGTTTTTTTCATAGTAATACTTGTTATAGGAACCTCGATAGCATTCTTCCCAAGAAGCTTTCGAGGGGAATCTTGTCTTGTTCCCATGTTGGGGCAGCTACAGGTCCTTCAAGTGCAGGAGGTTCAAGTAGGGGAAAGGCCCCTATGGAAGTAGACGAGGAGGAAGAGAGTGAGGAAGCTGAGGATAGCGAGGAGGACGCGGAGAATGTATCGGTGGGAGTAGATTTTATGGGGCGGATTGAAGGACGGTTGGATGGCATAATTGAGCAATTGGAAGGCTTAACCGTCCATCAGGTTCTGCTTGAGCAGCGGCTGAACGCGCGCCTTGATCGGCAAGCAGCTCAGCTCGCCAACGTCGAGGCGTTCGCCTCCCGCTTCTGTGCCGCCCAAGGGTGGTCGTACCCGCCGCCACCACCACCAGCTCCCGATATGTGAGGTAACCCTTTTCCTTTCCCATTTAGTTTGCTTCTTCTTCCATTGCACTTTTGGAAGTAAGTGCAATCTAAGTGTGGGGTGGGTAAAGGGACTTCTCCCTTTCTTTTTCTTCTTCTTATATTGCACTTTTTGATTGTTTGTTTCGCATGTTTGTTGCTGTTTGTTGGTGTTTTTGCATGATTGGATGTTTTGCGTTGGTTTTTGGTTAGATTTAGGCTTTACTTTTCAATGCATGTGAAGTTGGTTTTGGTTGTTTTTGGTTTGTTAGTATTTTTAGGTTGCTTATGTGTCAATTGTCGTTTGAATAACATTGCTTAATCCACCCTCGAACCTAAGTCTCTGTGCTTGGATTGATAGCAATTGGCTAGGGATATTAGGAGTTGTTTGCAAGTCATTAGCTTGTTTGTGCGTGGTTTGTGATTCTTGATGGTAACCATTGGTTAGATTTGTCATTTAGGTTTGCATGAGGGAATTAATCCTCTACCCCTACTTGCATGATTGAGCTAGGATTACGCCTTGGAACATTGGTTGAGTCACACGACCTAGCATACAACCCCTAATACACTTGTGAGAATTTGAGCCTTTAGAACCATTTCACATCGGTTCTATTTCTTTGTGAGGGTAAAAACAATCGTGGCACACTAGATCGTAGAACCCGGTGTTGTTTTGCACTTGGCATCGAGAGCTTAATATGTGGAGACCCTTAGGATTAACCCCTTGACTTAAATAACCCTAACCCTAACTACTAATTTATCCCTTAGATCACCCATAGCCACTAAATTAACCTTTTTGACTTAAAAAAAACCTTCACCAAGCCAACTCTATAATCCTAACTTTTTACCATTCACTTTGATTTTTCTTTCTCACCCTCCTCTCCTAAATCAAGTCATTGGCTAAGTTGTTCATTCATTTTGGGGTCAATCACCATTTGCATTTCAACTCTTTCATATCTAGTCCTATGGAAAAATTATGTTAAAAAAAAACAACAAAAACAAAAATCCAAATACAATCAATGTGTTTGTTCGGTTTCTTTTTGTAAAATTCGGAGTTTGTGAACGCCTGTCTTGTTTGTCCGGTTTGCATCTTTAAGCCGATATTTGTGTCCCATGTCTTGTAATTTTTCATTTGTTGAATAAAGGATTAGGGCGATCATCTAATTGCCTTGACCCATGTCTTGTAATTTTTGTTCTCTTTTTCCCATTAAGTTGTGTTTTGGCCATTGGGTGTGGATAAGGCCTTCTTTTTGTCAAGTTAATTTCAAAAAAAAAAAAAAAAAAAAAAAATAGCAAAGCAAACCCTCTTAGGACTAGTTCTGAGTTGAAAGTTGCATGACCCGTCTTTAGTACTTAGTCAATTTGTATATTTTACTTGATTCGTAGGAGTTGTACACCTAAAATTTCCCTTATCAAACTTACCCTAAGCCATAACATTATAAGCCCCAGGTTCTCTGATTTTGCTCCTTGACTAATGACTTCACCGAGATTGCCATTAGTTCGCTATGTGATGTGTGCCATTGTTTGTTTTTGTGTGCTCATCCGCCTTGCCTTGAACTTGAACTCTGTTTGTTCCTCGCCCTTTGACTAGCTAAATTGTGTTGGGTTTGGGTATTGAGTGGTTTTGAACCTGGTGCACCTATGTCATTTCGAAGGTGATGCTTTACTTTCTTGAGTTTATGAATCTCGTACGGTTAAACCCTTAGTTGGATTTGCAAGTGAAAGCGTGCAAGTTTACTCCTTTGTCTTTAGTTGATTTGCTTAAGGACAAGCAAGACTTTAAGTGTGGGGTGGTTGATAAAGTCGGTTTTTGACCTTATCTTTTAGGCAATTTCGTGGTTTGAACGGTAATTTTTAGAGTCTTTTGTGTGAATGTTTGTGTGGTTTTTGAATATTTTGTGATTTTTATGTTTTGGATAGATTTTTATAACTTTTAGTATTTTTCGTGTTTTCTAGGGTTGTTTTTGTAATTTTTGACATTTTTTCCTTTTTATGGTCCGTGGTGTTGGTGCGGTTATGTTTCTTTATGCTTGTTTTGGACAGGTATTATGACCCGGACCGGAAGTTGGAGCATCGGCGGCGAAGAAGAGTTCGAAAATCAAGGTGGCACGGCGTGCCAACCCAGCGGGCCAGGTGACGCAGTCCAGTGGAGTGGCACGAAAACGTGCCACTCATATCAGCGTGGCGTGCCAACCCCAAAATCACACGGCACGGCGTGCCACCTCCAGCAGCATGGCGTGCCGCCTTTAATTCTGCACAGCACGGCATGCCACCTTCAATTCTGCACAGCACGGCATGCCACTTCCACCAGCACGGCGTGCCGAGCCCCGAAACCTGCTGTTGCCCTACTTTCATCTCTTCTTTTTTCCTAGTTTTAACCTAGCCGTATAAATAGGTTATTTTCTATGTTTGAGAGGATCTTTTTGCAGTCTTTTTGAGTGAGAGCAGAAACTTGTAGTGAGGTTTTGAGCTTGAACTATTTGATTTCTTTGAGTTTTGAACCATCGATTGGTTGTAGTTTTGCATAGAATCTTCCCCTTTTGCGACGTTCTTGGTTCCGGCTTGAGTTCGTCTATAGAGGTACACCCCAAGCATCTTCACACCGTCGGAATCCGGTTAATCGGACCAAAAGGGCATAAGTTTTTCTTCTTCTCTTTTGTAATTTGATTAAGTTAGGTTTGATTCCGCAAATCGATTATGTTTGGTTGTAAACACTGAATTCGTTCATCTTTCTTGATTAATACAATTGTTTGCAAGTTAATTTCAATTTTTATTCCTTTTCTTTATGTAATTTCTTTAATGAATGTCTAGTCTCATAAGATCTTAATTTATTAAGTTCATATTTGTGGCATTACCTAGATTGACACCTAGGAAACCATTAGTATTGACGACACTGTGGAACTTACATGCCCCTATTTTCTGAGCTTTAGAATTAGACAGCCTCTAAACAAGGGAAACCGGCTAAGGACCTAAAAGATCTAGATACGCTAGGTTGTATTATCGAAAGAGCATAATTAAGGGTTAATTGTTGAGTTAAATTCATCTTTTGTAATTAATTGATAAAGCCATCCCCATTAGCATTCATAGGTCGGTAAACCGCCAATTGATAACACAAAACTCAAGTGCAAAGTAAGCTGGAATAGATCAACTAGGAGTAGGATAGTTTAGTTGTTAATATAATCAACCCAAAACTGCATTCCGCCTAGGACACGCAAGGAACCTGAGTAGTTTAGTGTTTGCAGAATATTCTTTTCTCTGTGGGATCGATACCTGGACCAACCAGAATTATTACTTTTCAACGATAGGTACACTGCCTTAGTTGTGCGTTTCTAGGTTTAGTTTTACTACTACGCCTAGGACCCATCAGTAACTTTTCTGTATACTTTATTGATAATATTATTATACTATTATGGTACATTTTTGGTTATACATTTCTGATACAAGTTTGATTCTGATACAACTCTGATACATTTGTGATATATGTTTGATAAAAGTCTGATACATTTCTGATATTTTTGATATATGTTCAGGATTCTTATAGTTGCTTTTAGATTTTATTGATCCTATTCTTTTGGATAAAATTGAAGTTGATAGTATTAAGAGATGGAAGTTGTCACATTATGTGCGGATTTTTTTCTATCTTCTTTTAATTTTTAATTTTGTTTTGTTTTGTTTTTTTGATTTTGTGTTTTTATTTTTTGCTATAAGATGTGAGTACAGAGGTCACTATTGTTAGTGCTTATGCGGTGGGTGCTTCTTCGAAGACAAAGAAGAGAGCTGGTCATGTGTTGAGGTCACTTTATAATGCTCCTCATGTTTGTAGATTTTCTGAATTGTGTTGGTTGTAATGTTACTTATGTAAAGTTGGTGATCATCTTCTTCTTCCTGTTTGTACAATGACGGTCCCAAATAGGTTAGCTACAATACTAGAGAGGGGGTGAATAGTATTGTATGCCGAATAAAAATTTTTGTAAACTCTTTTAAAAATTCTTTTTGAAGAAAAACAATTTTCTTTCAATAAATAGAAGTTTTACAAAAATACGGAATTGATAAAATAGTAAAACTTGTGAATATAAATTCGGTGGACTAAATAAAAAGGTCTTCAAATAATAATACTATTTAATTTAAATTGCAGAAAATTAAATAGCAATAAATGTAAAGAGTGTAGGGATGGAGAATTGAGGACACCGAGTTTTATACTGGTTCGACCCAACCAGTCTACGTCCAATCCCCAAGCCAACCACTTGAGATTTTCCACTAACATTTCTTTTACGGGGCAAGAAACAAGCCTGTGTTATTTTTTACGAGTTCAAGTAACAAACTCAATACTTTTGTAGGCTAAGTATCAAACGTCTACCATTACTTTTTCAAGTTCAAGTAACAGAACTCTTCCGATACTTTTTCAAAGCTCAACCACTAAACTTTTACAAACCTTTTTGATCACACTATCAATAAAGATACCCCTCATATAAATCCCTTGTGTGAAATACAATTCCCTTGAAAATGAATATTTGAAGAAAGGAACAAGATGAAGCTTTTCTCTCTTAATTTGCTCTTAAAGGAATTGTGGAACACTTAATAATTGCTTGAAAGTGTGTAATTGTAAGTAAGTCTCCCACTTGACAAATTTCAACGTGATTTCCTTTTAAAGGTGTTGGAGAGGCTCATCAGGAGGTGAAGTGGCCGTTTGACATAGCTCCTGAAGAAAACATGGCTGTTGCATTGAGCTCTTGAAGGAGTAGTAGCCGTTGGAGCTCCTAAAGCAAAATGTGGCCGTTGGTTGAAGCTTATAAATGGAATATGATTGTTGTATTTAGCTCATGATCAAGATATGGCCGTTGCTTGTAGCTTGTAATCAAGAAAATGGTTGTTGTCTTTAAGTCACAAGAGATATATGATTAATACTTCTCTTGAAAGAATATTTGGAAAGATCTTTTACATCCTTATAATAAGTAAAGCTTGTAGCTCTTGAGGTCATTTTTATCTTCATGAAGCTTGTAGCTCTTGAAACAAATTCTTTCTTCTGAAGCTTAATGTAGCCGTTAGAAATCTTGAGTTCATGAAGTAATATTGTTAGCTTATAAGACTTTGATCTCCTAATGCTCGATATAAGTCTTCTTGAAGTGTAGTAGCTTCATCTTCTTCATAATAAACATATTTTATTCTTTTATTAATTACAACATAATTGTACTAATATTCAAGTAAATATGTTTTTCTATTTCTCTTTTATGTCAACTTATCAATTAGTTGTTATCTTCAAAACTTGATTCAACAGTACACTATTGTGTACTGAGATTCTTGCATTTCTTCTTCTAGTTGTTCTTGTTTTGGTGTGTTTAGCATTATAGCTGCACAATGAGCTGTAGAAAGAGTTAACTTTTGATAAGTTTTTTATTTATTTTTGATACATTCTTTATCGTATTTAAACTACATGTGTGATACGTTTCTAATACATTTTGATACCTTTCTGATACGATTCTAACACATTTGTGATATAGTTATGATATATTTTTGATACAACTATGATACATTTTTGATACATTCTTATCGTATTAAAACAGCATGTGTGATACCTTTTTGATACCTTTTGATACCTTTCTGATACAATTCTGATACATTTGTAATACATTTGTTATACAATTATGATACAATTGTGATTCAATTTTGATACATTCTTATTGTATTAAAACTGCGCTGATACATTTTGGTACCTTTTTGATACAATTCTGACACATTTGTGATATAATTTTGATATAATTATGATACTTTTGTTTTACCTCTGTGATTATTTTATGATACTTTTATGATACTTTTGTTATACTTTTTGTGATACTTTCTATGTTATGTATGTGGTTAAATAATTTCTAAGTTTCTGATACATTTGTGATACAGTTTATGTGATAATTAAACCTGTTTGATCCATTGTTTCTTTTTGTGTTGTAACGCAACAAGGCTAGTGCATGAGATTGTTGCTTTGAGTTGTGAGCTGTAAGTAGAATCGGATTTTAATTCCATTGTTGAGTTGCATTGGTGGATATGCATCTGTTACCTTGAATTGTATCTGTATGTCCTCTTTGTTTTGATCAATGTTGATGTTCTTTGTGATTATGCGTTTGAATTCATAAAATGTGGAAGTTGTTAGTACTAGAACTTCATTTACTTTGTAGTTTATGTAGCTATTTTCTTCATTCCATTCGCTATTGTAATGTATTAGAATTGCAATTTCTGTCATTGCGATTGCTAAGACGATGTTGCAGTAGAAATGGATTTTTGAGTTTTGTCTATTTTTTGTAGTTTTTTGACCTGATCAGAGAGAGGGAGAAAGAGATCTTGATTGTACAAAACTTTTGATTGGAGATAGATTGCATTGTGAGAGAGATCACTGCTTGGAGAATTGAGGTAATTTGGAATATATGAAACTTTGATTTGTTATATTTCTTTTATAGTGGGCGTATTTGAGGAATTTTTGGATGAATGTAATTAAGGAATGTTCCATCCTTTGCAGCTTAATTTTAGAAGTTTTAGCGCTTAACGTGTTTTTGTTATAATAGTACATAATAGGCGTATATCCGTAAATTACCCTATGTCATATCATCGTAGCAAGTTCATACAAGGCAGATTGGACATGTTTGTATATTGGAGTTTGGCCTAATTTTTTTTTTAGAATAAAGGGGTAATGTCACTCTTAACTTTGGTTTAATTTGTGGTTGAGATTATGAGTTTTAGGTATGCATTTGAACAAAGACTTGGCAATTAAATTTGACGAGAAAACTTTTGAATTTGTCTCCATCTATTTTTGGATAAATTCCTTCCAATTTAAACTAGTTTTGAGCGCGAACATTACATAGATTCATTAATATTTTTTAAAATAAATACAAAAATTAAGTTTTTAATGTATTCTTGAATTTACTTATACATCTCTTAATTTTATTTTATTTTTAGTTTATTGCTTAAGTAATTCTGCATACGATTTAAATATTGTTGGTTTTTGGTCCGCCCATGACATTTTGGAATGGCAGGGACTAAACTGTAATTATGTGTAAATTACAGGGACCAAATGTGTAATTTGGTCCGACCCTATATAAAGATGGAAGTTGGGATTTCCACTATAAATAGAGAAGAAGTTTCTCTATTTCCTGATGAAGAGGGAATCATAGAGATTCCCACTCTACTCCCGGGGAAAACGTCCCTACCGACAAAATACGGATTACTTCTTCGTTCGTCGGAAGAATTCACGGATATAGCCCGTACTCAGTGTATTCATACACTCATAGGAAAGGCAACCAGAACGATCCGGTTTCTCGCGTAGATCATATCCATTCCATAAACGAGTTTCCGCTGCATATAAACCGTAAGTCTGTTTATCTATCTGTTTATGGTTATCTATGGAATTCTGACTTCATTGGTATCAGAGCCGAAAGGTTTACAGATTGATGTGTTCGAATCTAGTTTTCTGGTATTCCATGAAAAATTGATGTGTTCATATCTTGGTTTATGGAAATCCGTGAATAAGAATACGTTTCTTTATTCGTTTGAATACGTATTGATTCGTTTAAATACATATTCATTCGTTTTGATACGGATTTATATTGAAATCCGCGTCAAAATGATTCTGTAGACATTGAAATCTGATATTCCATGATAAGAATATGTTTCTGTTAATTTTGAATTCGTTTTTGTTCGTTTTGATACGGATTTGCATTTTTATCCGAGTCAAAACGATACCGTATTAGATCCAACAGTACATAGTGTCAACATTTTTTATCGGAATTTCGTAAATCTGACCACACCACTGAAATCAGCACGAAAAATCGGGTCGGAATGTCAAATTTCACGGCCAACGGAGCCCCAGAAGGCGGCGCGTGGCCCTCACTCTCCACCACCGCGAGTGGAGTTTGTTTCCAAGCGGTTGGGGTAGTTTTGATGCTGGACACGTGGCGCGACGCCATTCGTTGATTTTTCTGACGGTTGAAAAGTCTAACCAATCACGTTAGAACACGTGTTCAAGTCAACTGCTCCTGAAACGGTCAACTGCCACGTGTTGTACACGTGTACCAATGGTAATACGCCACGTGTCAAACCACTTGTGATTTTGCCACGTCATCGTGACACGTCACTTGCCATGTCATCAGTGTGGACGAATAGGGTGGTGACACGTGTCGATGCTGTGCCACATCATCAAGACACGTCATCATCCACGTCATCCGTTGACCCAATCAGGTGATGACACGTGGCATTTAGGACATGTCATCACGAATCACAAGCGGCCACGTGTCACATGCGTCAGCAGCCCTATGTAGCGCGTGGAGGCGCGTTTCCGCGCGTGGTGGCGCGTGGAACAGAATCCGGAGGCGCGTGTTGGCGCGTGAGGGGTTTTCCGGCGCCCAAATTTCGTCAAATTTTTTTCAGAATTAAATTTTAAATTTTTCTTGAATTTTTGATATATTTTGATGAATTTTCTGAATTCATTTGATATTTTTAAACTAAATTTACTTGTATTTATTGTGTATAAATGCTTAATTTATGTTTCATAAATTCAAGAAAATTCAGTATATTTATTATGTATTTATATACTGATTTTTGGTTGATCATTAACAAGTTTTGGTTATTTCTATATATGTTATAGAAATGAAAACGTTCGTAAAAACGGTGAAAATAATACAGTCTCACGAGGAGACGAGGACTATCCAAAAACTTGAAGATGAGCTTTTCTTAAATGGTATTCCCCGTTAGAGGAAGGGAATATTGTTAGAGTTTTGGAGCGGTTTAATGCGTTAAAACCGGGAAATCCAAGAGCTTGTCTGGAAAGGAGGATTTTCCTCTGGAATTGATCAATTAAAAATGTTAAATTTGCGAAAAATGCTTTTCGTGAAAAACACTTTAAAAATTCTATTTTGGAGAAAATTCTGATTTCGACGAAAGTGGACTCCATTGATGGATTAGTTCCTGAATAGGATTATGGATCCCAATGCAAAGTGTTTGTGTTGACCTTGGCCAAAGAAAGAGCTAAGTTATCTTATAATCCTAGAACCATGTTACTTAGAAGTAACAAGTTGGTTCATCGCCCATGTCTGGATGCTGTTATTAAGGGTGTTGTGAACATGCTTTTGGATCTCTACTATAAGTTCGTAGAGATGATCCCAGTCGCCTTAAAAGAAATTGAGACAGTTCCACTCGATGTAAATGAAGATTGAGCTCTTCATTTTTCACTCTTTCTCTTGCTGATTTCGTTTTTCAATTTTGTATTGAAGGGCTTTGTGCTAAAGTTTTTATTGTGGTGGTAATTTTGACTAAATGTTGGATATTTTTATGGTATTATAAAATGTTTATTTGTTAAACATTGCTATTTTAGTTATTTGTTTTAGTAATTTTTTAATTTATTTAGTTTGAGATTATAACTAAGTGTTATATTACTCATTAGTTTTATACTTAAGAGAAGTATAAATGTTAAATAAATTAAAATATAATCTAAAACAAAACTATATATATATTTATTATTGGAAATTTAAACCTAATATGGTGTTTGTATTAGCCTATGTAAATGGTGACTCGATGCATTGCGCATGGATGTTCGATTTTACGTGAACCAAACACTATTTTTAGTTTTAAATGATCTTATAATAAATATGGTGTATCGCTTACTTATCAGTGCTATTTTTTGTCTTTAACGGTTTTTCAATAACTGCTTCGAAAGCAATAGTTGCTTACCTAAATAAGGAACCTTCGTTTGGACGGTGACAATTATAAAGTTTGGGCTATGGAAGTCCAATACATAATTGAAGAACAAGAGGTTCTTGCCAATCTGGAGCGAATAATGGTTCCTCCTGAAGAGGGTACCACCGTTCAAGCAAGGAGGGACCTTGAGGCTTATCAAGCCTGGAAAAGGAAGAACTCATCTGCCCGCATCACCATGCTTAGTGCGATGAATGATGATATCGTGAAAAAGTTTCACGTATATAACACATGCTTAGTGCGATTTATGCTCTCGAGGAGCAGAAAGTTCAAGCTGTGATACGTTCTTTGCCGAATGAGTGGGAGCATATGAAGTTGCACCTAACTCATGTCGAGTGGGAGCATATGAAGTTGCACCTAACTCACGTCAACGACATTAAGGCCTTTGATGATACCGTTCATCATCTTGAACTGGAAGAAGACCGTCTGGCCTCTCTTAGTGTGAAATCTGAGGTTCACATGGCTAGTTCAAGTCCTGGTCTGAAGTCCAAGGAGAAGAACACGAGGTTCTTCAAGAAGAAGGCAAAGAGAACGATGGGCAGTTTTCCAGTTCAAAAGAAGGGCAAGAAAGATTTTAACATTTCTAGGGTGAAATGTTACAATCGCAGATAGAAGGGGTATTTTGCAAAAGATTGCACAGCTCCTAAGGTAA
Organism: Euphorbia tirucalli; assembly: GCA_039660915.1. Taxonomy (NCBI): domain Eukaryota; kingdom Viridiplantae; phylum Streptophyta; class Magnoliopsida; order Malpighiales; family Euphorbiaceae; genus Euphorbia; species Euphorbia tirucalli. Next base: position 29,446,945 of record CM077639.1, on the reverse strand, counting down.
ATGTTACCGAAGTGTATAAGTGTTATACATTTGTTTCAAGTTCTGTTTTCCAAACTGGATCTCGTCCTTTGTGGATCTTAGACTCAGGAGCAACAGACCACGTAACAAAGGATAGAAATTCTTTTGTTGAGTTCCGCAGTGTTCCACCGGGAACTAAGTGGATATACGTGGGAAACAACTCTAAAGAGGAAGTCTTAGGGATTGGTTGTTATCAGCTGGTCTTGAATGGTGGTCAACCACTATTTCTTAAAGATGTCCTCTATGCTCCTAGGAATTCAAAGGAACTTGATATCTGTTTCTGTCCTCATGAATTTGGGATTCATGTTATCTTTTGAATTGAACAATTTTAGTCTCTTTATAAACAATATCTGCTTTAGTGGTGGATATTTGTTGGATGGTTTTATTGTTTTGGATTTGGATCCAAATTATGTGTGTCATAATAGTTTTTCCTTTACTGTTAACTCATCTGTGGATAATGTTAGCACTTAAAAAATGTGACATGCGAGACTTAGTCACATTGGTCAAACTCGTTCAGTAACGGTTGGCTAAAGCAGATTTGTTGGCTGATTTATCAACAATAGATCTCCCAACTTGTGATAGCTGCTTAAAAGGAAAAATGACAAGAAAACCATTTGGTAAAGCTATGTGAGCTGACCAACCATTGCAACCGATCCATTCTGACATCTGTGGCCCAAATGAATGTTCGGGCAAGGCATGGTGTGTACTATTTCATTACATTTATAGACGACTATACAAGGTATGGTCATGTCTATTTGATTACACATAAATCTAAAGCATTAGCATGTTTTAAAAGATTTATGGCTCTAGTTGCAAATCAATTAGAGTAGAGAATCAAAGCTTTAAGGACCGAACGGGGAAGAGAGTACCTCTCCGAGGAATTTAAAGTTTTATGTGATGAAACAGGTATTGAACATCAGTTGACAATACCTAGGACTCCACAACAAAATGGAGTAACGGAAAGAAGAAACCGAACCCTCTTTGAGATGGTAAGGTCTATGATGGCTGAGCCAAATTGCCTATCTCCTTTTTGGGGAGACGCATTATTGACTGCCACATATGTACTCAATAGAGTACCTTCTAAGTCCATTGAAACCACGCCTTGTAAATTGTGGACGAGCCGCAAGCCCAATTTGAACCATTTTGCGACCATAGGGATATGTACCTATGTTCGTGATACATCTAGCAAGCATGGCATCTTTATAAGATATCTTGATCTCTCCAAAGGATATATTCTAGTGGGAGAGAATGAGAATGGTCAAATAACAGAATTTGAGTCACGAGATGTCACATTCTTAGAGAATGAATTTCCTTAGCTGGGAGAAGTGGATAAGAAATTCACCTTCTTCAAAACTCAAGAGTCTGAAACTTCAGGATCGCTCAATCCGAGTGGGAGGAATGAAGTTGAAGACGTAAGGGAAGGAAAGGGAAGAGAATGATGTTTTTCAACCTTCACAAGCGGATTTGAGTAATCCTGACCCTAACTTGAGTGGTCTTGATTTGAGTGGGAGTCTTATTCCAAATTCAAGTGTGAATATGGATATAGATCCCAGTGGGAGTGGTCCCAGTGGGAGTTCTGCCCAACACCTTGATGAATATATGAGATTTGTTTATCAAGAAGCCGAACCTCTAAGATGATCATAGAGGGGAAATATCCCGCGACGCTGTCATTTAGTTGATAGCGAAGCTCTCTCGATCGTAGCTCAAATTGAAGATATTCCAACTAACATACGAGAGTTATTGGAATCCCCAGCGAAAGAAGAATGGATTAAAGCAATGGAAAGTGAAATGGAGTCAATGTGATCAACAAAGTTTTGGGAACTAGTTGATCTACCCAAAGGGCGCAAAGCCATTGGGAATAAATGGGTACATACTATTAAGCGATCAGAGGATGGGAAACCTATCCAGACTAAGAGTCGGCTGATTGCGAAGGGGTTTGCACAACAGGAAGGAATTGACTGTCAGGAGTCTTTTTCACCCGTTGTCCGTTTCGCGTCTATAAGAATTGTACTTGCTTTTGTAGCATGTATAGACCTTGAATTACATCAAATGGATGTAAAGACTGTGTTCTTAAATGGTGAACTGAACGAAGAAATCTATATGGTTCAACCTGAAGGTTTCATTGTCCAGAGACCAGAACATAAGGTTTGTAAGTTGAAAAGATCAATTTATAGCCTTAAGCAGTCTTCAAGACAATGGTATTTTCGTTTCCATGAAGCGATTATATCAATGCAATTTAAGGTGATTAATGCAGACTTGTGTGTCTACATTAAGCGTGAAAACGGAGGGAAGTTTGTCATTCTAACGTTATACGTTGACGATATCCTGTTAGCAGGAAATGACACTTCCTTACTCAAGAAAGTAAAGACTTAGTTGTCTTCTAACTTTGAGATGAAGGATCTAGGAGAAGCTAATTACATTCTTGAGGTTAAGATCTCAAGAGATCGATCTAAGAGATTATTGGCTCTTTCACAAGAGACGTATATCAATAAGATCTTAGAACGGTTTGGTATGGCTCACTGTGATCCCGATCCAACCCCTATTGCATAAGGTACGAAACTGAATGCAAGTATGTGTCCCACGACTCCAGAAGAGACTAAAAGGATGAAGAGAATTCCTTTTAGGTGTACAATTGGTAGCTTGATGTATGCTATGATTTGTACACGACCTGATATAAGTTTTGCGGTGGGTCTCGCAAGCCGTTATCAGACTGATCCAGGTTTGAAGCATTGGGCAGTAGTGAAAATGATATTGTGATATTTGAAGGTGACTTCAAATTATTCCCTTTATTACCAAGGAAAAGGATCTGCAGTTAAAGGGATACATAGATGCTGATCACGGAACTGATAAAGACGGGAGGTAGTCCACGTCTGGGTATATTTTCATTCTAGGAAATTGTGCAATTTCCTAGTGTAGCAAGAAACAAACTTGCGTGGCATTATCGACTATGGAGTCGGTATATGTAGCTGCAGTAGCTGCAGTACTAGAAGCGTTTTGGTTCGCTTCATAGATCTTTTGGATCTATTGCCTAAAAGGAAATATACGACTATCTATTCCGACAGCACTGCATCGATAGCTTATTCCAAGAATATTTGTTATCATGGAAAAAGCAAGCATATCGATATAAAATATCATTTTGTTAAAGACAAAATAGCACAGGGAGAAATAAGTTTAGTGCATGTTCCAACTGGTGATATGATTGCAGATTCGTTAACGAAGCCAATAGTTCCAAATGTTTTTAGTAAACACATTTTGGAATTTGGTCTTCGTAGGTTATAGGAACATGTTGTTGTTTTTGAACTGTTATAATAACTTTGGCAAATTCTATTGGAATAGAATGTGAGTTATTTGTTGTGTTCAAATTCATTCACTAATTAAAGCGATACACATAGAGCTATTGAGTATAGTTCAGTATGTTGGCGAAATGTCATCTACTCACATAGATGAATCTTTTACTATGAATTGTGTGTTCATAGGTAAAAGTGGGAGTGTGAGTTACTCCATATGTGATATTTTGCGTAATATCATTATTTCGTTGATACCGGAAGCTGTCCTGTGAAAGGCTTAAAAGTGGACTAGAGGTGCTGATGCATTAGTTGCATTTAGAGACTGAATGCTTTCGCATAGTGTTTATAAAACATACGTCCTAAGTGGATTAACACTATGGCATATTTTAGTAATATGTGTAAAAGCCGACCAAGGGATGGAAAGAAGAAAATTGATCTCAACTTTCCTAATGTGAGACCCAAATGAAACTATGAGTTTCAAGTTCACCCTTAAGGACTCTTGTAAATAATAAGAAGGGTATGTCTGATGATTAACTTGATTGGAACCCTAAACTAGGCTTCGTTAGCTATGAACGGGCATATAAGGACCAGTCAGATAAGCATTAGACATATGGTGGAAGGTTATTTATAGAGAGGAAGTACATTTTCAGTAACATGTCACTTAGTAAACATATAACACTCGAGCTCAATACTTTTTCGTGGAAAAGGTATGTAGTGTATATGAATGTTTTCGTGAGATCAAAAGTGAGTCGAAAACTAGTGATCATGGAAAATGGACTAGGGGGAAGTCACGTTAAGCTAAAGGTGGAACGATGAAGGAAAGCTTCAAGGTTTAACCGTTACGTTGACTGGTCGCGTGAATCCGCCGAACAAGAACTGAAAGAAGTATGTGTGTTCAATCGCAATGAAAGTGTGTCTTGTCATGTGCGAGTGGGAGATGTTGGTTTTTGGTCCGCCCATGACATTTTGGAATGGCAGGGACTAAACTGTAATTATGTGTAAATTACAGGGACCAAATGTGTAATTTGGTCCGACCCTATATAAAGATGGAAGTTGGGATTTCCACTATAAATAGAGAAGAAGTTTCTCTATTTCCTGATGAAGAGGGAATCATAGAGATTCCCACTCTACTCCCGGGGAAAACGTCCCTACCGACAAAATACGGATTACTTCTTCGTTCGTCGGAAGAATTCACGGATATAGCCCGTACTCAGTGTATTCATACACTCGTAGGAAAGGCAACCAGAACGATCCGGTTTCTCGCGTAGATCATATCCATTCCATAAACGAGTTTCCGCTGCATATAAACCGTAAGTCTGTTTATCTATCTGTTTATGGTTATCTATGGAATTCTGACTTCAAATATTATTGATTATTCTTACAAATACATATTATGAATAAAATACTAAATTGTGAGCATTGATTAATTTATTCTTTCAAATATTTGTATAAGATGTTTGGCTTTATAATGGGATCGTGTTAACTAAAATAACTTATCATATTCTATTATATAATAAGTTGCTTTTTTTTTTTTTATTATATGGTCTATTATTTATCATCAAAGTTTGAAGATTAAAAAAATATAAGATAATATATAATGTTGAATTTCAAAATGACCAAAGATTAACAAAAAAAACCAAATAACTAAGAATAAATAATAACTTCATCGTTAAAAACATATAATAATCATTTTTAGGTTTTATATCTTTCCGTTGGTTTTAGGTCCGCCCATGACATTTTGGAATAGTAGGGACTAAACTGTAATTATGTGTAAATTACAGGGACCAAATATGTAATTTGGACCGACCCTATATATAGATGGAAGTTGGGATTTCCACTATAAATAGAGAAGAAGTTTCTCTATTTCCTAGAGATTTGAGAATCGTAGAGATTCTTTTCTTGTTCCGGGAAAACGTTCCTAGAGAGAACACGCGACATATTTCTTCGTTCGTCGGAAGAATTCATGAAGATAAACCATACTCAGTGTATTCATACACTCGTAGGAAAGGCAACCAGAATGATCCGGTTTCCCGTGTAGATCAGATCCATTTCATAAACGTGTTTTCGCTGCATATAAATTTACAAAGTGTCAAAATTTTTTGTCGGAATTTCGAAAATCTGATCACACCACTAAAATCAGCACGAAAAATCGAGTTAGAATCCTAAATTTCACGACCAACGGAGGCTCGGAAGGCAGTGCGTGGACCTCACGCACCACCACAGCGATTGGAGCTGGTTACCAAAGCAGTTGAGGGAAGTTAAGTTTGAGGGACACGTTGCGCAACAGGATTAGGTGTATTTTAGAGGTTGAAAAGTCAAACCAATCATGTGTTGACACGTGTCAAGGCATAACCACCTTTGAAATGGTCAACTTACCATGTGGCAGACACGTGGACCAATTGGGTGATGACTTGTGTCACAGCAGTTGTCTACATGGCACGTCATCTGCCATGTCATCACAGTGGACCAATCGCATAACGACACGTGGCAAGACGGTTATGGATGTGACATGCCATCATTCCACGTCATGTGCCACATCATCAGTTGAGCCAATCAGGTGATGACACGTGTCAGGTGTGCCACATCATCATGAATCATATGTTGCCACGTGTCACGTGAGTCGGCAGAACCCTTTGAGCATATGGAGGCATGTGTCCGCGCGTGGCAGATCTTCAGGCGGCGCGTGTCGGCGCCTGCTAGCGTTTCCGACTTCCAAATTTCGTCAAATTTTTTCCAGAATTAAAATTTACATTTTTCTTGAATTTTTGGTATATTTTGATGAATTTTTGGAATTCATCTGATATTTAAACTAAATTTACTAGTATTTATTGTATATAAATGCTTAATTTATGTTTAATAAATTCAAGAAAATTCAGTATATTTATTGCCTACTTATATACTGATTTTTGGTTGATCTCAAACAAGTTTTTGTTATTTCTATATGTGTTATAGAAATGGCAACCTTCGTAAAAGGGGCAAAAATAATCCAGTCTCAGGAGGAGGCAAGGACTATACAAAAACTTGAAGATGAGCTTGTCTTTAAACGGTATCCTCCGTTGGAAAAAGGGGATATTGTTGGAGTTATAGAACGGTTTAACGCGTTAAATCAAGAAATCCAAGAGCTTATCTTGAAAGGAGGATTTTCCTCTGGAACTGATAAATTAAAAATGTTAAAATTTGCGAAAAAAGGCTTTTCGTGAAAAGCACTTTAAGCAATTTTGGTTTGAAAAAAATTCTGCATTTGACGAACTGGTGGACTCTATTGAAGGATTAGTTCCTGAACAGGATAATGGATTCCAATGTAAAGTATTTGTGTTGAACTTGGCTGAAAAGGGAGCTAAGTTATCTTGTAATCCTAGAACCATGTTACTTAGAAGTAGCAAGTTAGTTCGTCGCCCACGTCTGGATGCTGTTATTGAGGGTGTTGAGAATATGCCTTTGGATCTCTACTATAAGTTCGTAGAGATGATCCCAGTCACCTCAAAAGAAATTGAGATAGTTCAACTGGAAGGAAATGAAGATTGAGCTCTTCATTTTTTTCCCTTTTTCTCTTGCTGATTTCGTTTTTTTATATATATAATAAAATGTTTATTCGTTAAACATTAACTTTTTGGTTAGTTGTTTTAGTTATATTAATTTATTTATTTTGAGACTATAACTAAGTGTTATATTACTCATTAGTTTTATACTTAAGAGAAGTATAAATGTTAAATAACTTAAAATATAATCTAAAACAAATCTAAATAGAAATATTTATTGTTGGAAATTTAAACCTAACATAGTGTTTGTATTAGCCTATGTAAATGGTGACTATATGCATTGCGCATAGTATTCGATTTTTACGTGAACCAAACACTATTTTTAGTTTTAAATGATGTTATAATAAATATGGTGTACCGCTTACTTATTAATGCTACTTTGTCTTTAGCATTTTTTTATGGCTGCTTCAAAACCAATAGTTGCTTAATTAAATAAAGACCTTTATTTGAACGGTGACAATTATGAAGTTTGGGCTATGAAAGTCCAATATGTAATTGAAGAGCAGGAGGCTCCGGACACTCCAGAGAGAATTATGGTTCCTCCGGAAGAGGGTAACACCGTTCAAGCAAGGAGGGACCTTGAGGCTTATCAAGCCCGGAAGAGGAAGAACTCATCTGCCCGCATCACCATGCTTAGTGCGATCAATGATGATATCGCGAAAAAGTTTCACGTATATACATAGCTAAAGAACTGTGGGATGCTCTTAAGGAGAACTTTGGAGGTGTCTCCTTAAAAAAACTCCATTCTTTAAGTATCAAGTTTGATACTTACAAGAAAAAAGCTGACCATACAATGAAGAGGCATTTAAGGGAAATGTCTAACATGATTTCTGAGCTTCATGATGCTGTTCATAAGTTGACCACGGAGCAGAAATTTCAATCTGTGATACGTTCTTTGCCGAATGGGTGAAAGCATATGAAGTTGCACCTCACTCATGCCACCGACATTAAGACCTTTGATGATGCTGTTCGTCATCTTGAATTGGAAGAGGACTGTCTGGCCTCTCTTAGTGTGAAATCTGAGGTTCATATGGCTAGTTCAAGTTCTGGTCTGAAGTCCAAGGGGAAGAACAAGAGGTTCTTTAAGAAGAAGGCAAAGGGAACGGTGGGCAGTGTTCCAGTTTAAAAGAAGGGCAAGAAAGATTTTAACATTTCTAGAGTAAAATGTTACAATTGCAGACAGAAGGGGCATTTTGTAAAAGATTGTACAGCTCCTGTTACCGAAGTGTATAAGTGTCATACATTTGTTTCAAGTTCTGTTTTCCTAACTGAATCTCGTCATTTGTGGATCGTAGACTCAGGAGCAACAGACCATGTAACAAAGGATCGAGATTCCTTTTTTGAGTTTCGCAGTGTTCCATGGGGAACTAGGTGGATATATATGGGAAAGAACTCTAAAAAGGAAGTCTTAGGGATTGGCTGTTGTCAGCTGGTCTTAAATGGCGGTTGACCACTGTTTCTTGAAGATGTCTTCTATGCTCCTGGAATTCAAAGGAACTTGATATCTATTTCTGCCCTTATGAATTTGGGATTCATTTTATCTTTTGAATTGAACAATTTTAGTCTCTTTATGAACAATATCTAATTTGGTGGTGGACATTTGTTGGATGGTTTTATTGTTTTGTATTTGGATCCAAATTATGTGTGTCATAATAGTTTTTCCTTTACTGTTAACTTGTCTGTGGATAATGTTAGCATTTCAAAAATGTGGCATGCGAGACTTAGTCACATTGATCAACATCGTTTAGTATGATTGGCTAAAGCAGGTTTATTGGCTGATTTATCGAAAGTAGATCTCCCAACTTGTGAAAGCTACTTAAAAGGAAAGATGACAAGAAAACCATCTGGTAAAGCTACGCGAGCTAACCAACCATTGCAACTAATCCATTCTGACATTTGTGGCCCAATGAATGTTCAGGCAAGGCATGGTGCGTACTATTTCATTACATTCATAGATGACTATACAAGGTATGGTCATGTCTATTAGATTGCATATAAATCTAAAGCATTAGCATGTTTCAAACGATTTATGGCTTTAGTTGAAAATCAATTAGAGAAGCGAATCAAAGCTTTAAGGGAAGAGAGTACGTCTTTGAGGAATTTAAAGTTTTATATGATGAAAAAGGTATTGAACATCAGTTGACCATACCTAGGACTCCGTAACAAAATGGAGTCGCGAAAAAACAGAAACCAAACCCTCTTAGAGATACTAAGGTCTATGATCACTGAAGCCAATTTGCCTATCTCCTTTTGGGGAGACACAATATTGACTGCCACATATGTACTCAATAGAGTACCTTCTAAGTCCGTTGAAACCACACCTTATGAATTGTGGACGAGTCGCAAGCCCAGTTTGAACCATTTACGACCATGGGGATGTGCTACCTATGTTCATGATACATCTAGCAAGCATGGAAAGCTAGGCCTAAGAGGCAAGAAAGGTATCTTTATAAGATATCCTCATCTCTCCAAAGGATATGTTCTCGTGGGAGAGAATGAGAATGGCCAAATAATAGAATTTGAGTCACGAGATGTCACATTCTTAGGGAATGAATTTCCTAAGCTGGGAGAGGTGGATAAGGAATTCACTTTCTTTGAAACTCAAGAGTCTGAAACTTCAGGATCACTCAATCTGAGTGGGAGGAATGAATCACTCAATCCGAGTGGGAGGAATGAATCACTCAATCCGAGTGGGAGGAATGAAGTTGAAGATGTAAGGGAAAGGGAAGAGAATGATGTTTTTTCAACCTTCACAAGCGGATTTGAGTAATCCTGACCTTGACTTGAGTGGTCTTAATCTGAGTGGGAGTCTTGTTCCAAATTCAAGTGTGAATATAGATATAGATCCCAGTGAAAGTGGTCCTAGTGGGAGTTCTGCCCAAAATCTTGATGAATATATGAGATTCGTTTATCAAGAAGCAGAACCTCCAAGACGATCAAAGAGAGGAAATGTTCCGCGATGCCATCATTTAGTTGATAGCGAAGTTTTCTCGGTCGTAGCTCAAATTGAAGACATTCCAACTAACATGAGAGAGATATTGGAATCTCCAGCAAAGGACGAATGGATAAAAGCGATGGAAAGTGAGATGGAGTCAATAAGGATCAACAAAGTTTGGGAACTAGTTGATCTACCTAAAGGGCATAAAGCCATTGGGATAAATGGGTGCATACTATTAAGCGATCAGCGAATGGGAAACCTATCCAGACTAAGAGTCGGCTGGTTGCGAAGGGGTTTACACAAAAGGAAGGAATTGACTATCAGGAGACTTTTTCACTTGTTGTCCGTTTCACCTCTATAAGAATAGTACTTGCTTTTGTAGCATGCGTGGACCTTGAATTACATCAAATGGATGTAAAGACTGCATTCTTAAATGGTGAACTGAATGAAGAAATCTATATGGTTTAACCTAAAGGTTTCATTGTCCAGGGACAAGAACATAAGGTTTATAAGTTGAAAAGATCAAGTTATGGCCTTAAGCAGTCTTCAAGACAATGGTATTTTTGGTTCCATGAAGCGATTATATCAATGCAATTTAAGGTGATTAATGGGGACTTGTGTGTCTACATTAAGCATGAAAACGGAGGGAAGTTTTTCATTCTAACTTTATACGTTGATGATATTTTGTTAGCAGGAAATGACACTTCCTTAATCAAGAAAGTAAAGACTTGGTTGTCTTCTAACTTTGAGATGAAGGATCTAGGAGAAGCTAATTACATCCTTGGGGTCAAGATCTTAAGAGATTGATTTAAGAGATTATTGTCTCTTTCACAAGAGACATATATCAATAAGATCTTAGAACTGTTTGGTATGGCTCACTGTGATCCTAATCCAACCCCTATTGCAAAAGGTACAGAATTGAATGCTAGTATGTGTCCTATGACTCCAGAAGAGACTAAAAGGATGGAGAGAATTCCTTATAGGTGGGTAATTGGTAGCTTGATGTATGCTATGATTTGTACACGACCTGATATAGGTTTTGCGGTGGGTCTAGCAAGCCGTTATCAGGCTAATCCAGGTTTGAAGCATTGGGCAGCAATGAATAGGATATTGAGATATTTAAAGGGGACTTCAAATTATTCCTTTTGTTACTATGAGAGGACGACCTTTTACGATATGGAAAATCGGGACGCGGGGAAGCGAACTGGGGAAAACGTTTCGTTTGTTTTGGTTTGGAAAAATGGGTTTTGTTTATTTTGAGTTAGGAAAGTCATGGATTTGGAAATCCCCTTTGTAGAAAACATTGTCCCATTTTAACTTAAAGACCTCGAAACTTAAATTCCAAGATCAGTGACAGAAAATAAACCCATGCTTAGGCAAATGACAGAAAATAAATTATAGAAAAATAAACCATGCATCCAGATTATACAAAAATAATAGAGGCCTCTTATACAACCAAATTGAATAAAAAAGGAAAACTCTCGTCCTCACTTTACAAACGCCTAGAATACACGAATATCTAAAAAAATTACAGTCGCCTAGAATACACAGAATAATCTATTAATTACAGTAAAAATAATAAAAACAAAAATAAATGCTGCAAGAAAAATTGGTTAGCACAATTTACGGCATAACACAGATAGGACTCAAATCAGGACAGAATTGGGATCTCAGGAACAGGGGGCATGCATTTAGAGGGTAATCGGGTCGACTCGACCGGTCGGACCTATTAGACCTGGAAAACGATTTTGAAACACCCTGTAAATTTTGTGCTGGAAAACAATTTTTAGAAAATTATTTGGCTTGGTTTCATGCAAATTTTTCTTTTCAGCGGGTCTGTTATCCCGGAACTCGGGGTTCCGTTCGTATGTGTTCCTAAACTCAACATCCATCTAGGGTCCAGAATGCAGTAAGCACGCCAAAAATAATTTAAATTCGAAAATAGCACCATGCGATGATGTCCGTGCAGGTTATTTCGCAGCTCTGTTTTATTTTGGAAATTACAGCTGCACAACTGTAATTACAGCCGTACGGCTATGATTCCCGGAACCCCAAAAAATGGTTTTCTCGTTTATTTTGAAAATGCCATTTTGCTCGTTTTTGATATTTTTTGGGGATTTTATAGGGTTCGGGGGTCCGCTAATGCTGGACCACGGATCCGATTCTGATTGAACAACCCCGAAATACCAAAAATAAACCCAGGAAAAACTGAAAACCCTAATATCCGCACGTACAGAAATTCGAAAACCAAAATTTTACAACATACGGACAAATTTGGGCCGAAATTGATCACAACAGAATGCATAAAATGGAAAATGGACTATTTTCGATCGATCGGGGCAGTTCAGGAATCTGCCCTCTATAGAACAGAGCCGTACGGCTGTGTTCATCGTAAACACAACCGTACAGCTATATCCGGGAAAATCCGGTTTTCAAAACTTGCAAAAATGAAGAAAATGCAAAGAAAAAGCAATGCACACAGGTTTGAGGCCTCTCAGAGTTTACCTTGGTGTTATTTTGATGCTTTGAATGTCAAGAAACGGATTGAGAACTTGGAATTTGCCTTGGATACTCAACTGGTCGAAAACCAAAATGATCCGAAATCAATCCGAAACGATCCCAAATCAATGTGCAAAGTTTAAGGAACTTGTTATTAGTGTTTTAAGATTGATTTCTAAGTGTCAATATTGGTCTCTTTGGTTGCTCAAGTTCTCGGTCTCACCTCCTTTCTCTCTGTAATGTTTTTCTTCTTTTCAATTTCCAAGTTTCCCACTTCTCTGCCTAAAGTCCCATCCCCTCCTATTTGATTTTTTTTTCTTTTCTTTTATACTCTCCATTCATCATCATAACAAACATTAAATGAGCCGCCTGCATCTCTTGAAAATTTCGCCCATCTTTTCTTTCTGTCAAGCCAAGTTGCTTTACTTTGCAGAGCAACTTAGCTCACCCACTAGAGCCGCTCGGCTCTAGCTTGTACTAGAGCCGTGCGGCTCTAGCAAGAGCTGGGGTGAAATTCTCGAAAATCTGACGCTCACCCTAAACCCTAAAAATCACTTGGAGGACCTATTCGGGGGTTTCGGATCACTGATAGCTTGGTTTTTAGGACGTTTGAGATATTCTGGGTGACATTTCGGTCATTTTCAAGCACAATTCGAGTCCGTCTGCTTCACAAGTAATACAAGAATTCTCATCAAAGAGGTCGAGAAAACCCAGCGCTTACAGCTGCCCCTCGCGTGATCAAATTCGATACCCGATACTAGGTTTAGGTTACCTGAGGGGACTTTTAGAACGAGAATTGAAGCTCCGTAAGCGGAAGGACAGAACCACATAGCTGAGTTGCAGTGATGAGTCAGAATAAGCCGATATCGGGTTTAGGTTACTCGAGGCAAAGTTTGCTGGGATCTAGAATGAAGCCGATCTAGACCGATACCAAGTTTATGTTACCCGAGGTGGATCTACTGGGGATTTGGAGTAAAGCCAATCTGGACCAATGCCGGGTTTATGTTACCCAAGGCGGATCTACTGAGGATTTGAAATGAAGCCGATCTGGGCCGATGCCAGGTCTAGGTTACCCGAGGTGGATCTGCTGAGGATTTGAAATGGAAGGAAATCTGGGTCTGACGTCAGGTTTAGGTTACCCGCGATGGATTTGCTGAAGTTGAGATGGAAGCAAATCTAGGTCTGACATCAGGTTTGGGTTGGCTGCGATGGATCTGCTGAAGTTGAGATGGAAGCAAATCTGGGTCCGACATCGGGTTTGGGTTACCCGCGACGGATCTGCTGAAGTTGAGATGGAAGCAAATCTGGGTCTGACACTGGGTTTAGGTTACCCGCGACGGACTTGCTGAAGCTGAGATGGAAGCAAATCTGGGTCTGACACCGGGTTTAGGTTACCCGCGATGGACTTGCTGAAGCTGAGATGGAAGCAAATCTGGGTCTGACACCAGGTTTAGGTTACCCGCGATGGACTTGCTGAAGTTGAGATGGAAGCAAATCTGGGTCTGACACTGGGTTTAGGTTACCCGCGACGGACTTGCTGACGTTTGAAGAGAAGCCGATCTGGGCCTGTCACCGGGTCTATATTACCCGCGACGGATTTGCTGGATTTCTGAGGTTGTGTTGGCAATGCCTATTTATTCCTTGATCGACAATTTTGGAACAAAAATTTTTGCCCCTTCGATCAAGAATAACTACGGCTCGATTGCCCTGCCCCTGGATACCTGTACTTGGGTTGGTCGTGATGCATGTATGCATATGTATGTGTATGTCTTGAATCCTTGTGTGTGCATTTTTCAATGTATGCATATGCGAATGGACTCTGGGAGATGTATTTCCCGTTATTCTTCCAGCCTTGAAATGCTATGCTCTTGCTGGGGATATCGGGTCGTGCCTCTGGCTAGGGAAAGCACATCACACCTATGACTGATCTAGCTGGAGAGTATATTCTTTATGTGATGTGACTCTCGCACTTCTGTTAGGGATATGCGGGGATATGCAATGGCTGTTAGGGAAGCCCAATGACTGCTGGGGAGAAAGTGGTCATGTTCTTTGTGATGGTTCGCTGGGGAATGGTGCAGAGGATCCTACTAGAGAATAGTGGAAGAGTTTCTGCTGGGGAATGGTGGAAGGGTTCCACTTTTCTGCCCCTAGGAATGGTGAGTCTGAAAGTGCTCTAAATTTTTCCTGAACTGCCTAATGTGGGTTTTCATCTCAGCGAGCTGCTCTGACTTTTGCCTAAGGCACCTTTTCAATTTTCACCTTAGCGAGCTCCTTCTCTTTTTTTTTTTGTCCTGTGACGTTTGGATTTGGATTTGCTTCAAAATTTCTGGTCGCCTCTAGAAATGATGAGTTAGATTTGGAGGATAAGAAAAGATTGCAGATTACATGTATTCAGCACATTTTCTTGTTAAAGTAATGCGAGCCTTTTAACCAATTAAATGCAAAGTGCTTTCTTTAAATGGATGTTTAGGCGAGCTAACTTTGTTTATTCATTCTGATATAACCATGTGAATATATTTAAACAAAATGTCACACTTTATTTATGAAAGTAGCATGAATACATTTGAAAAGGTTGGTTCCCAAAATGGTATACATTCCACATAGAACCAGAATCCGTCACCAGCCGTCCCTTGCGGATTTTTCGACTGACCATTTTCTCTCTTGTCTTAACTTTTGCCTAGGCCACCCTTTTTGAGTTTTCAACCTTGCAGACTCTTTTTTTTTTTTTACACATAGTAAGGCTTCAGGCTGTCTTGGTTGATAGGATTTGCAAATTCATTCCCGTCCATGTCTGCGATGCTTACACCACCCTTTGATAGCACTTTCTTAACTATGTATGGGCCTTCCCAATTCTGCCTAAATTTCCCTCGAGCGTCCACATTTGTAGGTCTCAACTGTTTCAGAACCAGATCCCCAGCTTTCAACTGTCGCTTTGGATACTTCACTTTCTGATTATAGGCTCTAGCCATTCTGCGTTGCTACATCTGTAGATGATCCAGTGCTTTCGACAGCTTTTCATCCAATGCTGCCAACTGCTTGTACCTAGCCTGAACCCATCCCGTTTCCTGTAGCTGAGCTTCCAAGGCTATTCTGAGTGACTTGATTTCCATTTCCACTGGCAATACTGCTTCCATCCCATACACCAAGGCTTAAGGAGTCTCGCTGGTTGATGCTCTGACACTGGTCCTATAGCCCAAGAGGGCATATGGCAGTTTATCAGCCCAGTCTCTGTAGGTGGTTACCATTTTTGACAAGATCTTCTTGATTGACTTGTTGGCCGCCTCCACTGCGCCATTGTCCTGTGGTCTATATGGAGAAGACCTATGATGTTCAATGCCATGTTCTGTGAATAGATTGGCTGTTGCCCCTTGGAATTGCACCCTGTTATCGATCACTATATGGCGAGGGATTCCGTATCGAGAGATGATGTTTTTCTGAATGAACTTGACCATCTGTTTAGCTGTCACATTGGAGAAGGATTATGCTTGTACCCATTTTGAGAAATATTCAAATGCAACCACTATGAATCTGTGCCCAGTAGATGCTACAGGGTGAATTTCTCTGATGATGTCAATCCCCCACGTCGAGAAAGCCAAGGAGATGCTAGGTTCTGTAGTTCAAGTGGTGGCAAATGACTGATATTAGCATAGATTTGGCACTCGTGACATCTTTTTACCTCCTTCATATAATCAGACTATATTGTCATTCAGAAGTATCCCTGTCTTATTATCTTTCTAGCCATAGCGATCCCATACATATACGGCCCCAGGATCCTACGTGTACTTGCTGCATTACTGTTTCAGCCTCTCGTTCTATCAAACACCTTAGAAGAACCACATTTACAGTTCTCTTGTACAACTTATCTTCAAAGATTCTGAACTGGCTAGCTAATCATCTTAATAACACCTTATCAGCAATGCTAGCCTCTTCTGGATACTTTCCCTCTTTCACATACCGATAAATGTCAAAGAACCAGGCTTTTCCTCTGCTATTAGCTCCATCACTTTATGCATATCAAAGCAGGGTTGCCTGGAAATTGCTATGACCAAGGGCTGTATATGTGTCTTTTCCGGATCTTCCCACATAGAGGATAATGTTGCTAGTGCATCCGCCATCTTATTCTTCTCTCTGGGAACATGTCTGAACTCGCACAGGTTAAATAACCCTCTTCTGTGCTGTAGCAGTTCTAAGTAGGGCCGTAAGGCTTCTTCTCTTAAATCCCATTCGCCTTGTGCCTGCCTAATCACCAAGAGCGAATCCCCAACAATCAAGACATTGTCTGCCCCTAGTGTCAGGAGGGCTTCCATTCCGAATAAGCATGCTTCATATTCTGCCCCATTATTGGTTATGGGGAAGTCCAACCTTTTTGACAGCGGAATGATCTCACCATCTTGCTATGATTACCCAAATTCCAGCACCCTTTCTGTTTACGGCGCCATCAAAGCACATAACCCATCTCTTCACTTCTACTACAGCCAACTGTTCATTCGGGAAATCCAGATTTTCCACGCAGTCCGATTCTAGTGGCTGATTTGCTAGGAACTCTGCTACAGCTCGCCCTTTGATAGTTTTCCTAGTGATGTACTCAATGTCGAATTCTGATAGGAGTAGTAGCCACCTAGATAATTTTCCAACCAATACTGGTGCCTTATATAGATATTTCATCGGATCCACCTTAGCCACGGCTTGTACCTTGTATGACTGAAAGTAGTGGCGCAACTTCTTAGTCATCCAAATCATTGCTACACATGTCTTCTCTACTTGGCTTCATATTCCGACAGCTTCTCGCTGAGATAGTAGATAGGGTACTCCTTCCTTCTGTCCTGCTCTTATGCCATCATTGTCCCTTTGGAGGAGTCTTCAACAGCCAAGTACAAAATCAAAGGCTTTCCCGGAGTTGGTGGGCTCAGGACTGGTGGATTTACCAGGCAAGCCTTGATCCTTTCAAAAGCTAACTGGCACCTGTCATCCCATATAATTGGCTGATCTTTCCTTAATAGCTTGAGAATCGGCTCACACACTGAGGTTAACCATGCTATGAAACGGCTGACATACTGCAAGGAACCCAAGAATGACCCGACCTCCTTTTCTGTCTTAGGGGCTGGCATATCTCAAATAGCTTTGATTTTGTCTGGATCCATCTCTATTCCCCTTTGACTGACCACATGAACCAGTAGTTTTCCCGATGTAACCCCAAATATACACTTGGGATTAAGGCACGGGTTGTATTCTCCAATGCGTGTAAGAAATCTGTCTAGGATAGCAGGGTGCTCCTACCGGGTCATTGATTTAACAAGCATATCATCGACATACACCTCTACTTCTTTGTGAATCATGTTATGCAGCAGTGTTGTGACAGCCCTCTGGTAAGTGGCTTCGACATTTTTTAGCCCAAAAGGCATTACTCTGTAACAGAAAGTGCCCCACTCTATGATGAAGGATGTTTTCACCTTGTCAATCACATCCATTAAGATTTGGTTATACCCCGAAAATCCATCCATGAAAGAATACATGGCTGTGTTGTAGATTAAAACATCAATGTGAGGCAAGGGGAAATTATCTTTCGTGTTGGCTTTGTTCAAGTCCCTGTAGTCGACACACACTCTGACCCTTCCATCTTTCTTAGGCACTGGCACAATGTTGGCTAACCATTCTGTGTATTCCACCACCTCAAGGAACTTAACTTCAATCTGCTTAGCCACTTCTTCCTTTACTAATGCAGCCTATTCTGGTCTTAGCCGTCTCAACTTCTGCTTTACTGGCCTGAATCTGGGATCTGTTGGAATCTTGTGAACTGCTATTTCTGTGTCGACCCCTGGCATGTCTTCATAAGAACAAGCAAAAGTCTTAACATGTTTTTATAGTATTCTTGTCAATTCTCTCTCTTCTTCGGATTTTAGTTCGTGTGAAATGAATACCATTTTGGGGCTTTCATCTGTACTTATGTTAATTTCATGCAATGCAGTGTCATGAATGCTAAATATGCTTGATGGTGATTCAAATGCATGCATAAATTATCAGGATAAACATCGCACAAGTAAGCAAACTGGGATTTCATTGCATTAAACTTGTTAAAAAGTACATTGTTCACATCGAAAAGAGAAGAAACAGATACAACAAAATAAAGTTCATCCTCCACAGGCGGAGGGCCTTGAACTTCTTTAGCTTCCTTTCTCAACTCCAGGATGTTGTCCAGGTCAGCAGCAGTTTCAGATTCCTGTTCAGCAGGAAGAGCAGTCTTCTCCATGCTCCATCTCAGCCACCTATGCCTTGGCCTTCATCATATCTCCTTCTATTTCAGCGACTATAGAATCCAGGCTTGCCTTGGTCATCAGCTCCTTAGTGGACCCTTCCTCAGACTTTTCAAATGCCTTGCCTAAGGCGGCAGTCAGTACCTCTGAAATTGCTTTCACAGATTCATCACAGACTTCCTCTTTGGCTTTCTCCTTGGCCACTTCTACCGCTTCTGCTATCACGTTAGATGGTTTCTCCTGGGGGACAACAGGCTCAACAACTACCTCCTCCACTATCATTGGTGCAACTGGTTCCTCCTGGCTCTTTTCAAAGTCCACAACATCAGAAAATATCTCGAAGCCTGGGAGTTCGGTGCTCCTGACCTTCACTGGTTCAGTTTGCCCTTTGTACAGTTGTTCGCCAGCCTTAATGAATAGCTTCATTATGGGCTTGCCATTCTTTCCCTTCTTCAGGTCTATCTTGTCAGATGCCTCAGCTGTGTAGCCCAGGCCAAACTGCCTCAGCTTTTTAGAATCAATATTAAATTCGGGCACTCCATGTAGATTGACTCCGAGTCCCATACCCGGAACAAAATCATTCCTACGAAGGTATTTAGATAACCATTCTGGCATATAGTTCTCGTAGATAACTATTGGAGCCTCTGTAGTTTCTTCCTCACTAATCATGGTGACTTGGAATCCGCCGAATGGGATGGTCTCCTCACTAACAGCAGCAATCATAGACTGAGAATCTGCCTCAACTGCCACAATCTCACCGCCTACTGAAAACTTGATCTTCTGGTGCAAGGTTGAAGGGACACCCCCCAATGGGTGGAACCATGGCCTCCCTAACAGCAAGGAAAAGGTGACTGAAATGTCAATCACAGTAAAGGTGACCATCGACTTTACCGGTCCCACTTCCACTTCAGCTTCAAAAGTCCCAATTACAGTCCTTTTGGAATCATCATAGGCCCTGATTATAGTAGAGGACTTTTTCAGACTGTCTTTGCTCAGACCCAGGAATGGTAGGATCTTTAGTGGACATATGTTCAGGGCAGATCCATCGTCTACCATCACACAGGGCATAACCCGGTCCAGGAGGTTAACCTTGACATAAAGGGCTTTGTTATGAGCTCTCCCCCTGTGCGGCAAGTCTTTTTCTCAAAATACAATGTCAGGGGATCCTACATGAATCTTGTCCAGTAAGCAACACATGGTCTCCAGAGATGCAAGTGGAGAAACCTCTATTTCAGATAGCTTTTTAACCAGTGCTACTCTGTGTTCCTTGGAAGTCAGCAACAAATGCCACAGACTGGCCTATGCTAGAGTCTTTTTCAATTGAGAAATAACGAGTTCTTCTTTTTCCACTTCTTTCGGCATTGACATGCTGCCTGACCCAGTCACTGGAACCTTGTCACTCTGCTAAACCACTGGTTGGTAAACCCTACCACTCCTTGTTACATTTTGTGCTTCGAGAATTTTTTATTCCCCAACAACTGGCAGCTTGACCATCTCATTACTACCATATTCTTCGTATTCATCTTTCGAATCTAGATCATCTAGACTCACAGGCTTCACTTCCTTTTGCTCTATCAACTTCTCACAATCAGACTTTGCCCCAACTCCACTAGTCACCACAGACTGTAAGGTGGGATTTGCCTGCAGGACTTGTGCAAAAATGAAGTTGTCTGGCAGGCCCGACTACACCATATTGACCTGCCTTTCAAATGTTGGCAAGGGGTTAGTCATAGTACTAGGCTTGGCAGGCTCCTGTAACTTCCCTCGTTGATCAATTTCTATATGGCATCCTTCAGCTTGTGACAGTTGTTGGTTCTATGTCCCACCATGACATGGTAGGTACAGAAATTGTCTCTGTCCTCCTCTGCTGGCTTCTTGAAAGGCCTAAGAGAGCTTAACAGACTGCCATTCCTGCACTTGGCAAAGATTGTAGCCAAGGAGAAAGCCCACGGAGATATGCCCTGGCCTTCTGAATTTCTACTCGGGTTTCCTCGCTGTTGAGGCACAACAGCAACCCCTGCTTGCTTATTCTCTGAAAACTGCCCACTCTTGCCTGAAGAACCAGAACCTGACCCACTGCTTGACCCAGCTGCAGTAGTCGACCGATACCCAGAACTGTACCTGGAGCCTCTGTTGCCCCTGTAGCTTGTTGCCTTTTCCTCTTCATCCCTTACAATTTTCATAGCCATGCTATACACTTCACTGAGCTCACTAAAGGGGTGGAATTTCATGTTGTTTTTGAAGATTTCCCCACTACCATCAATCAACTTTTGAATCAATTCATCTTCGTCAGGACGATTTTTCAGCAGAATCATTTTATTCATCCTCCTTTGGTAGTAAGCATCAAAGGATTCATTCTGCTGTTGCTTAACCCTTTCCAGGTCATACAGCTTCACCTGGATCTTGGTGTTGAAGCTATAATATTTGATGAAGGATGTTGACAAGGCCTCCTAGTCTGATTGTATATCTTCAAACAAAGAGTTATACCAGCTCAGTGCACCCCCCTCGAGTGTAGTCGGGAAGAAGTTAATCAGCTGCTGCTTAGTGGCACCCGCAGTCAACATGACTCATGCGTAGAGGTTCACATAGGCCTCCAGTGAACCAATCCCTTTGTAGGAAGGAACTTTAGGCACTTAAAACCCAATGGGGAAGGTCTAAATGCCTTTGTTGATCATTGCATCGACATTTTCCCCTCTCTTGGAGCCCAGGCTGATGTTGGCCCTTTTCTTCATCTCGGCGACTACTTCATCCAACTAAGAGTATTTCACCTTCATTTTCTTTTCCATGGCTACCTCAATCTCTTGCAGCTTTTCTACACTGGCTGAGACATCAGCCCCGTACTGAGACGACTCATCCACCTTTTCTTTCCCAGGCCTACTGGTTCCGATTTCCCCGCTTTCTCTTACGACAGCCCGTATTTCTTCCTTCAGCAAGTCACGGAAATCCTGGGATCTTAGGAAATCCTTCAAGGCATTAACAAGACTTGGTGTTTGATTGGCCATTTCCACTTCCTCTCCAGAATCAGAAGCACTTTCAGTTTCTACTGTTCTCTATTCCCCAACATCCCTCAAAGCCTGAGACCTTGTCCTTGGTTGATCCAGCTTACTCTGTGAACTGTCTTTACCGAGCTTTGGTATTTTCTAGTCTCACTGTGTATGGTCCTACATCATAAGTGAAGAGTTGGGGATGGTAAACGAATGACGTGGTGTCGTGGAGAATGATGCTTGGATGATGCTTCATGAATGGAAATGAAAATGAGAATGAACTTTGTATGTTTTAATTTCCTTTGTTTGGATGGTCCAAGAGTGCCCAATGCTATCCAAAATAATGCAAAAATGTCCTGTGGGAGCCGCCGCACGGACAGAGGTTCGACGCCTTTGGGCACCTGATAAATCGTAGTGAGATGGCCACTTGTGTGCCGACACACGGGCGGAGTTTCGACACTTTGTAGGTCAATGGTATGAAATGAAATGGTTGCATGGGGACCGTCCTATGGATAGAGTTTTAATGCTTTTGAGGCAAAGTGATATGAAGTGATGTTACAGGAAAGTCGCGTGTAACTCGAGACACGGACAAAAGTTCAGCTTTCGTGGAACTCCTTGCATGATTTGATAATGTTATGAAATGCCCCTATATGTGTGTACTAATCCGGTACTCCGGGAGCACCTCGAATGATGTCACAATGTCATGAAATGGCCTGATGCGAACCATAATGTGCAAACAGGATTTCGGCATCACCGGGACACCTATGATGAATGCGTATGATGCCATATGATGACATCATGTGAACTGCCACACGAAAATAAATCTGGGACCATTGCGATCTGTATTGAATGACATGGCATTAATGACATGGCATTTGTGAGATGGCCGAGTGCAATCTGATGCATGGGCGGAATATGGGTAGTTTCGGGGTACCCGATATGTTATGAAATGAAATGGTCGTGAGGAACACACTTGAAACATCCTTTATTAAGTGGAATAAAATGATATGGATGCATATGTCACGCGAAAAATACAAGTGGCTGCATGAAAATGTGGTCAAAATGTATGACACACGGAATGATGTCGTGTATGCTTCGTGAAAATGTTACACGCGAGATTTAAATGGCATACAAATAAAATGTCGTGGCTGCACGAAAATGTGATTAGTGTCACACATATGTCAATGTTTGAAAATGGCTGTATAAAGATGTGGTTTAGAATGGCACACGAAAGCTAAGCATGTTTGATGCTTCGTGAAAAGTCAAATAGAAAACACCACGGAACAAACATTAGCACACGTAAAAATATGCACTCCCTTCCGATCTTATTTCTCCTTTTGATTGGTCTTGCATTCTCCCTAGGTGTTGGGTCTTTTTGGCGTCAATGGGGGATACCAAAGGCCTACGCTCAATGTTCAATTTGAATTTAAGTTTTGGTAATCCTAGGGGAAGTTGCTAAGCCATTACATGTGGGCCAAAGTCAAAACCAAAGGTCGTACAGGTTCCCATAGCGAATATACACTGCTCACCGTAGAACACGATGTAAGGTCATTCGGTGCTATAAGTGGTTTACCTCGTCGTGTGTCTCCAATCCTGGTGGAAGAGGTAGTCCACCTTCTTGGGTAAACCGGGGCTGATCAGTGTGTTGGAGGGATTGAGAAGAAGAAAATGTCATGATATGTAAGGTGCGAACAAATATGGTTATATGAAATAGTGAAGTGACTGCAAGAGAATTCCTTAAGTTTTTGTAAAACTTTTTTAAGAAACCTGATCTCCCTAGCGGAGTCGCCACTGTGAGCGGACGACCTTTTACGATACGGAAAATCAGGACGCGGCGAAGTGAACCGGGGAAAACGTTTTCTTTCGTTTTGGTTTGGAAAAACGGGTTTTGTTTATTTTGAGTTAGGAAAGTCATGGATTTGGAAATCCCCTTTGTAGAAAACATTTTCCCATTTTTACTTAAAGACCTTGAAACTTAAATTCCAAGATCATGACAAAGTCACCACTCGGATCAGCTCATCCTGGAAATTCCGATACAGCTCTCTACCGAGAGTAGACTACTGTACCTAATCCAGAGATTTAGGGTTCGGGCAAGTGACTTACTTTTAACCTCTAGCTTGCTTTCACTTTACAATTTATATTACCATAATTAATTCGCTTTATTATCTTTCTTTATCCCAATTTGTGTTTATTTTTATCAACCCATGCTCAGGCAAATGACAGAAAATAAATTACAGAAAAATAAACCATGCATCCAGATTATACAAAAATAATAGAGGCCGCTTATACAACCAAATTGAATAAAAAAGGAAAACTCTCGTCCTTACTTTACAAACGCCTAGAATACACGAATATCTAAAAAAATTACAGTTGCCTAGAATACACAGAACAATCTATTAATTACAGTAAAAATAATAAAAACAAAAATAAATGCTGTAAGACAAATTGGTTAGCACAATTAACGGCACAACACAGATAGGACTCAAATCAGGACATAATTGGGATCTCAGGAACAAGGGGAATGCATTTAGGGAGTAACCGGATCGACTCGACTGGTCGGACCGATTAGACTTGGAAAACGGTTTTGGAACGCCTTGTAATTTTTATGCTGGAAAACAATTTTTAGAAAATTATTTGGCTCAGTTTCATGCAAATTTTTCTTTTCAGCGGGTCTGTTATCCTGGAACTCGGGGTTCCGTTCGTGTGGGTTCCTAAACTCAACATCCATCTAGGGTCCAGAAAGCAGTAAACATGCCAAAAATAATTTAAATTCGAAAACAGCAATGCGGGACGACGTTCGTACGGGTCATTTCACGGCTCTATTTTATTCTGGAAATTATAGTTGCACGGCTGTAATTACAGCCGTGCGGCTATGATTCATGGAACCCGAAAAAAATGGTTTTGTCGTTTATTTTTAAAATGACATTTTGCTCGTTTTCGATATTTTTCGGGGATTTTATAGGGTTAGGGGGTTCGCTAATGCTGGACCACGGATTTGATTCGGATCGAACAACCCCGAAATTCTGAAAATAAACCTGGGAAAAATCGAAAACCCTAATATCCGCATGTACAGAAATCCAAAAACTAAAATTTTACAACATACAGTCGAATTTGGGCCGAAATCACAACAGAATGCATAAAATAGAAAACGGACTATTTTCGGCCGATCGGGGCAGTTCGGGAATTTGCCCCCTACAGAACAGAGCTGTGCGGCTCTGTTCATCATAAACACAGCCGTACGGCTATATCCGAGAAAATTCGGTTTTCGAAACTTGCAAAAATGAAGAAAACACAAAGAAAAAGCAATGCACACAGGTTTGAGGCCTCTTAGAGTTTACCTTGGTGTCGTTTTGATGCTTTGAACGTCAAGAAATGGATTGAGAACTTGGAATTTGCCCTGGATACTTAACCAGCTGAAAACCGAAACGATCCGAAACAATCCGAAATCAATCTGAAACGATCCTGAATCAATGTGCAAAGGTTAAGGAACTTGTTATTAGTGTTTTAAGATTGATTTCTAAGTGTCAATATTGGTCTCTTTGGTTGCTCAAGTTCTCTGTCTCACCTCCCTTCTCTCTGTAATGTTTTTCTTCTTTTAAATTTCCAAGTTTCCCACTTCTCTGCCTAAAGTCCCATCCCCTCCTGTTTGATTTTTTTTTCTTTTCTTTTATACTCTCCATTCATCATTATAACAAACATAAAGGGAAATGTACAGCAGTGCGGCTTTAGCAAAAGCCGGGGTAAAATTCTCGAAAATCTGATGCTCGCCCTAAACCCTAAAAATCACTCGGGGGACCTTTTCGGGGATTTAGGATCGCGGATAGCTTGGTTTTCAGGACGTTTGAGATATTTCGGGCGACATTCCGGTCGTTTTCAAGCCGGATTCGAGTTCGTCTGCTTCACAGGCAATATAGGAATTCTCATCACAGAGGTTGGGAATACCCAACGCTTATAGTTACCAAGGAAAGGATCTGTAGTTAAAGGGATACACAGATGCTGATCACGAAATTGATAAAGGCGAGAGGAAGTCCATGTCTGGGTATATTTTCACTCTAGGAAATGGTGCAATTTCCTGGTGTAGCAAGAAACAAACTTGTGTGGCATTGTCGACTATGGAGTCGGAATATGTAGCTACAGCAACTGCAGTACAAGAAGCGGTTTGGTTAAAATGCTTCAAAGATCTTTTGGATCTATTGCGTAAAGGGAAATATATGACTATCTATTCTGACAGAACTGCATCGATAACTTATTCCAAGAATCCTTGTTATCATGGAAAAAGCAAGCATATCGATATAAAATATCATTTTGTTAAAGACAAAGTAGCACAGGGAGAAATAAGTTTAGTGCATATTCCAACTTGAGATATGATTGTAGATTCGTTAACGAAGCCATTAGCTCAAAATGTTTTTAGTAAACACATTTTGGAATTTGGTCTTTGTAGGTTATAGGAACATGTTGCTGTTTTTGAACTGTTGTAATAACTTTGATAAATTCTATTAGAATAGAATGTGAGTTATTTGTTGTGTTCAGATTCATTCATTATTTAAAGCGATACACATAGAGCTATTGAGTATAGTTCAGTATATTGATGAAATGCATCTACTCACATAGATGAATCTTTTACTATGAGCTGTGTGTTCATAGGTAAAAGTATAGATGGAGATGTGAGAAACTCCATATGTGATATGTGAAATATCATAATTTCGTTTACACCGAAAGCTGTCCTGTGAAAGGCTTAAATGTGGACTAGAGGTAATGATGCATGAGTTGCATTTAGAGACTGAATGCTTTCTCATAGTGTTTATAAAACATACGTCCTGAGTGGATTAACACTATGGCATATTTTAGTAATATGTGTAAAAGCCGACCAAGGAATGGAAAGAAGAAAATTGATCTCAACTTTCCTAATGTGAGACCCAAATGAAACTATAAGTTTCAATTCACCCTTATAGACTCTTGTAAATAACAAAAAGGGTATGTCTAAGTGTTTATCTTAATTGGAACCCCAAAACAGGCTGCGTTAGCAATGAACGGGCATATAGGGACCTTTCAGACAAACAATAGATATATGGTGGAAAGTTATTTATAGAGAGGAAGTACATTTTCTGTAACATGTCACTTAGTAGTCATAAAACACTCGAGCTCAATATTTTTTTTGTGGAAAAGGTATGTAGTGTATATGAATATTTTCGTGAGATCACAAGTGAGTCGATAACTAGTGATCATGGAAAATGGACTAGGGGGAAGTCGCATTAATCTAAAGGTGGAACGATGAAGAAGAGTTTCAAAGGTTTAACCGTTACATTGACTGGTCGCGTGAATTCGCCGAATAAGAATTGAAAGAAGTATGTGTGTTCAATCGCAATGAAAGTGTGTCTTGTCATGTGCTAGTGGGAGATGTTGGTTTTAGATCCGCCCAATACATTTTGGAATAGCAGGGACTAAACTGTAATTATGTGTAAATTATAGGGACCAAATATGTAATTTGGATCGACCCTATATATAGATGGAAGTTGGGATTTCCACTATAAATAGAGAATAAGTTTCTCTATTTCCTAGAGATTTGAGAATTGTAGAGATTCTTTTCTTGTTCCAGGGAAAACGTCCCTAGAGAGAACACGCGACATACTTCTTCGTTCATCGGAAGAATTCATGGAGATAGCCCGTACTCAGTGTATTCATACACTAGTAGGAAAGGCAACCAGAACGATCTGGTTTCCTGTGTAGATCAGATCCATTCCATAAACGTGTTTCCGCTGCATATAAACTGTAAGTCCGT
This sequence comes from Euphorbia tirucalli, assembly GCA_039660915.1. Lineage (NCBI taxonomy): Eukaryota > Viridiplantae > Streptophyta > Magnoliopsida > Malpighiales > Euphorbiaceae > Euphorbia > Euphorbia tirucalli. The sequence continues at coordinate 29,419,650 of CM077639.1, read as the reverse complement.
TTATTTATTCTGTTTATGGTAATTTATACATTTGTTGTGTAATCATTAAGGAATTATTGACTTCACTTTCTCAATCTTTCTTTTTTTATGTGAATCCATATATATGAAAACAACATCAAAAGTATTAAAAAATTCTTATGCAAGCACCTGAATGAGAATCCAAGCCATGAATTAACAAATGAATAAATAAATAAATAAATTGTAATTTAAATACAACAATAATATGGCAGTCAAAAATAATGAAAATATGCCCGACAAACCTTGCTCAAACAACAATAATCAACCTATAAAAAAGAAAAGAAGTGGTCGAGCCCCTAGTATGGAGAAATTCTAATGCTAAAGTAAGAACTTGTATAAGAGTATAAGGGAAACAGTGGGAGTAGAATGAGAGAATGAGATTAAAAGGTACCTGGACCAAGATACCTTGCAAATTGTACTTATATAAATGTAAGGGTAAATTGAAAAAAAAAAAAAACATTTTGGTTTCACTTTTTTGCAATTAAAAGAATTGTGGTTTTTTTTTTTTTTTTTTTTTTAAAAGAAGGATTGTGTTTTAAAATGTTAACAAAAAAAGGATAACTAAAATTAAATCATGACATTACATCGGGTATTCTTATTGGTTTTGAACTCAAAATTTTTCAAGTTAGTTAATAAAACTACAATAGACATTAATGATAAATTTTGAAAATTTTTGAAAAACTCAAATATTTTTCTAAATTAATAATGATAATAAATTTAAAATAATCATAACAAATTGAAAAATCTTCAAAAAATATTCAAATCTTGATATAAAATTCTTAAATAATATACATAAAGTATTGGTATGTTAAATAATAAAAAATACCCTCTGCTATCATCATTTTTAATGAAATAATATTAGTTTTCTTTTTTCTTTTGTTAACATTTTAAAATACAATCCTCTTTTTTTAACAAAAAAAAAAAAAAAAAAACCACAGTCATTTATTTTCAAAAAATTGAAATCATAAAAATGTAAAATATTATCATTTGGACTATTATGACCATCAATATGTAACGCCCTTCTATAATTTATGGTTGATATCGTTTACTAATTTTATTTTACCGGATAATTAAATTCAATTATTATTTTTTTTTTTATTTTACTAAAATTCCGTTAACTTTAATAGTTAATAAGCATAATGTAACAATTGACAATTAATTTTGTAACCTAAAAAATTAATTCTTCTTTCTATTTTTTTGAATTTGCTGATTCACAAATACAAAATTGGACATCATGAAAATTGATTATTCATAATTATTTTGATTGTTCATAATTATTGTATTTTATTTTAATATATAAATTCTAAAATTCTAGAAAAATAGATAAATAGGAATGGTGGGATTTTAGATAGAAGAGTGAAACTATGTTTGATGTTGTTTTCATATATACATCGGTATTTTTTTTGTTTGGTTGAGATCTTGCTTTTGTCTGATTGAGATCTTGCTAAAGGGAAAAAAAACTAATTGTTTTATTTAATTAAAATTAAAAAGAATACCTGTTAAAAACATATAAATTGAAGGGATAAATAGATAATTGTTTTTCATTTAATAGAAAAAAGATGCCTTCTTAATACCATCAAAATTCAAATCCACCGCTCTATCAATGCACATGACATGAATTGAAACCTGGCTTGCCATAATAATTTGTCTTATATACCTTTATCAATTCTATATTGCTAAATATTAATTTCACGCCATCCATACAAAAGAAAATATAAAAGAAAAACATTTCAATTTCAATTCAAGAATTTGTAATGTAAATCATACTGCTAAATCTTCCTTCAAATAGCCCATTGTAATTTATCTTACGAAACTGATTCGGGCATGAAGTCTTCCTTCCATGGACTGCAAAACCAAAATACAATCCATGATAATATGTCAAAGAAACATTTGAAAGAAAAGAGAGAAGTAGCATAAACTGAAACTAACAAGGAATTCATCAACAACTCATGAAATAGTTCATCGTGATCTTTTCCTTCGGGATTGGATTAGGCTTTTTTTACATGAACATATGCTACTCAATTTGATGGATTATTTATCTTAAAGTACCACGACTGAAGAAAATTGAATGCAATTGGATGATTTGATGAATTGGTAATATTTTGAGAAGTTACAACCACAAAAACAATTAATAAATGGCATGACATTAAGAATAAGAATAATCCGTTTAATTAGAGAGACAACAGTTACATTATAAACATTGCATACCAGAATACCAAATCAAAATAAAGAGTAAAAATAATAGAAAAAATGACAAAAAAGATAAATGAGTAAGGAAGAGTTTGAGAGGTGACAACTGTTCACATTCATCCATTTTCCAGATTTACTGTGCATATCATTCCTGCATATACTTATATTGGTGAGTCATTTAGACCCTTGTTTGCCCAAAAGTACCGACGGACAGGGAAGAGAGGCAGTGACTGGGTTCCGTAGTCAATATTAGTATGTGTTTGTTTTGATTTGCATTTTAATGATGGATCACACACTTCTACCTAGAACATACTCTGCATCTTCTGCATCTACATCATTAGAGAATATAAGGATCAACAGTAGTAATGAAATTACTGTTGAAGATTTTACCAAATGCATTAGTGATTGGCATATACCTCATGTTAAGAAGCATGAAATATATGAACTCAGCATTAGAGATAAGTTGTTCAAAACAAATTTGAACATAAAGACTGAGGAGAGGGATATTCCTCTCACAAACTCATATGAGAGCATTAATCTTTTGTCACAGCAGTCTTTAGACAAGCATAGACAAAAGAATTTTAAGTACATTCATATTGGCCTTGTTCAGATAGGGATTAAGCCCTTGACCAAGGAAGGCCTGAACACAAGCATATTATGTGTTGTTAGGGATAATAGAATGGAAGTGTATGAGGAAGGCATCCTAGGCACGGTTGAGTCTAGTCTGTGTGCAGGTCCCATATCATTCTCATGTTACCCTAATTTAACCATTTCTTTAAATGACAAAAACATTTTGGATTCTCTTGTTTTACAAATCCAAACACATAATTATCGCATGAAAAAGGGATCTATTCCCATTGCATTAATTTTCAGAGTTCATTACAAAGCCATGACATCTGCATTTGATTCAAAACACAAGTTTTCATGTCATAAAGGAGAAACTTTGGTTTTGCAAACAGATATGTCCAAGGCAAATGCTATTGTTCCAAAATTCATTAAATGGGAAGATGTAACTCTTCCTGAAGAATGGGTATTGGAAAAAGCATGTGCAGTGGAACCACCAATTAGAATAATGCCTAATACGAATGTCAGGGAAATTAACCAGTATCCTAGTGGAAAAGTCACTCTAACCTTTGACAGAAAATCGGTAAGTACAAGGTTTTCTGATGACTCTTCCAATAGCGATACCATGGATTTGGGTAGAGTATCACAATTAGGAAAAATTGAACATAAGAATGTTGAGGATGAAGACAAGGATTCTTGCCATTTGTTTCACAGAAGAAGAATCCCTGTTAGCATGCCTCACAGGCACTCTACCTCTGACATCCCTAATACGCATTTAACTGGTGTTCTTTACGCTGATAATGTTCCCAGAGCAGTTTACACTAAAGAAGAATTAGGAGAAGTAAGTGTTCAAAAATCTGAACCAACCTCGCCTACTTTTTCTTCAGTTACTGAGAATATTATCAATGTGTTAGAAAAGGAATTTGTTTTAGATAAAACCCTTTTACATAAAGATTTTTACGCTCCTCATAATGAAAAGAAAAAACTTTGGTTCTTTAAGAATTTCCTGAACCAAAGAAATGAAATTCAAGAAAAGTATTATGATTTTGTTTTGCAACATAAAGTCCATATCATGTTTTTCGATTGGTTTGAACTTTATGCATCACAGAACAACATTGCATATCCATTCAAGTGCATCAATCCAGTCTCTAGCCAAGAAAAGGTTAGTACTTGGAATTTGTCTGATGGCTCAAAGTTTGAGTCTGATCATCCCCCTCTGAGAGGAATAAAAATTCCAGTCTCAGGAAATTCATCTGTTAATGCATCTGCATATAAGTATGTGACTGAAGATGTGCATAAGAACTTTGCATCTGTCATTGAGCAAAATAATTTCTCAAATACGCATCTGCATACCTTAGGTAAACAATTAACTAGAATTGAGAAAACCCTTAAGCCTTCTGTTGCCAAACTAGAACAGAAGCAGGAAAGGCTTAAGAATCCTATTTTTAAGCCATCTCAAATTTCTAGGGATAGCCAAAAAGAATTTCAGAATAATAAAATGGAATTCGCCAAGGCTATTCAAGACCAGTTAAGCAAGATAGAGGCCTCAACCTCTAACTTAATTGCTCCAGAAACACCTCAATCTCGGCTAAGACCAGAGATAAACACATTAGATGAGGATTCTCCTTCAGAATCCCAGAGTATCTGTGAGGATAAGATTGAACCTATTCCGGTTGAACCTATTCCTCAGGTCAATAGAATTAATTGGCCTATTGTTCCTATGGCTAGTCATTTAGACATAGGCAATCAAGCATCAAGTAGCCAGTCTAGGTTTAATGCATCTTCTGTCTATGAGTGGAATCTAGATGGATTATCTGAATATCAGGTTTTGAATTTTTTGCAACAAATGACTATGGCTGCCAATGCATATAGAATACAGACCAATGTTCAGGATAGAGCCATTGCAGAACTTCTTACTGCGGGCTTTGCAGGTCAGTTAAAAGGATGGTGGGACTACCATCTTACTGAAACTGAACGTCTTAGCATATTAAACGCTGTTAAGATTGACGAAGACGCAGAACCCATTTTAGATGACGAAGGTCAACCTATTCAGGATTCTGTATCTACATTAATTTTAACCATTTCTTTGCATTTTTTGGGTGATTCTTCGCATTTAAAAGACAAAAACGCTGAGCTTTTATCTAATTTAAGATGCAAAAAACTCAGTGATTTCCAGTATTATAAAAATACATTTTTATCTCGTGTTATGTTGAGAGAAGATTCCAACCAGCCTTTCTGGAAGGAAAAGTTTCTTGCAGGTTTACCTACCTTGTTAGGTGAAAAGGTAAGAAACAGAATTAAGGAAACTTTAGGGGTTCCAATCTCTTACTCAACATTAACATATGGTGAACTCATTAGTCTTATCCAGAAGGAAGGACTAAAGATTTGCCAGGATTTGAAACTTCAAAGGCATTTGAAATGGGAAATGAAAAAGACTAGGCAAGAATTAGGTTCGTTCTGTAAACAATTTGATGTTTCCATGGACAAGCCTGATTGTAATGGTTCTTGCCATAAGGAGTCTAAAAGATCCCATAAAAAACATTTTTATAAAAAGGAATTTCAAAAGAAAAATCGATCAAAAGATTTTCCTGCATACAAAAGGAATTTTCATAAGCATAAGTCTGGTTTTAAAAGAAATGAAAAACCAGAAGGGGTGAAACCTTTTGGAAATTTAAAGCATGTTACCTGTTATAAATGTAATAGGAAAGGGCATACTGCAAAGTATTGCCGCTTTAGCAAAAAACTGCATGAACTAGGATTAGATGAAGAAGTCTTAAGTAAGCTTGAGGCTATTCTCATTTACTCTTCAGAATCAGATCCTGATTCAGGAACTGATGAAGAAAATGCATTTCAGGTTGATGAATTAGCAACCGATTCATCAACATCATCATCATCTTCTGATGACGATAATAGAAGCATAAATGTTTTGACAAAAGACCAAGAACTTTTGTTAGATGTCATTAAGCATATCTCTGATCCTCAACTTCAGAAGGATTACCTTGATAGGTTAATGAAAACCTTAGAAAACAAACCTGAGGTCAAGCCTGTTAGTCTTCCTAAAATTAGTACTAACACTTATAACTTGACCAGTATTTTAGAAAAGCACAAGGCAAAGGGAAAAAATACTCCCTTATCCCTTTCTGATCTGCAAACTGAGATCAAGAGTGTTAAACTTGAGCTCAAGCAGGTCAAAGAAAAGCAAGAAAAGGATTCAGCTATAATCCAAGCATTACTTAGCAATCAGTTAGAAAATTCAGACGGTGAGAATGATACTAACTTAGATGACCCTAAGTTAGACAATTTAGATTGCGCACCTGAAAATTTTCTGCATGTTTTAAAAGAAATTACATTAAGAAAGTATTTGATTAGCATTGTTTTGCATTTTTCTGATGATTATCAACTCAGTACCATAGCATTATTTGATACTGGTGCTGATTTAAATTGCATAAAACCTGATTTAGTTCCTAAAAGATTTTGGGAACAAACTAAAGAAAAACTGTCTGCCGCTAATAACTCAAAAATGAATATTAGCAGTAAGACAGAAGCATATGTATTAAATGAAAAAACCCGTATTAAAACTGCATTTGTTCTTGTTGATAACATTAATCATAGTGTTATCTTAGGAACACCTTTCATTACCCTTATTACTCCATTTTCTGTATCGCATTCTGGTATTGTTTTCAAAATAAAAGCTGAAAATGTTATTTTTCCTTTTATTGAAAAACCCAGAACCAGAAATCTTAATTTATTAAAAGCAAATTCAATTTTTGATAATCAGATTAACAACCTGATTAAAACCAAAGAATTTGAAATCATGCATTTAAAGCATAGCATTAATTTTCAAAGAATTTCTGCACATTTGAAAAATGAATTTACTCAGAAAAGAATTTTAGATTTTCAAAAGCAAGTTGAAAATGAAATTTGCGCAGATATTCCTAATGCCTTTTGGAATAGGAAACAGCATATGGTAGATTTACCTTATGAGCCTACCTTTGATGAAAGGGATATTCCTACTAAAGCTAGGCCTATCCAAATGAATTCTGAGCTTGAACAGCATTGTAGAAAAGAAATCCAGGATCTCTTAGATAAAGGTTTAATTGCCCAATCTAGGTCCCCCTGGAGTTGTGCAGCATTTTATGTGATTAAAGCATCTGAGATTGAACGTGGAGTTCCACGGTTAGTCATTAATTATAAGCCTTTGAATCAGGTTCTTAGATGGATTAGGTACCCAATACCTAATAAGAAAGACCTGTTACAAAGATTGCATTCTGCATATATATTTTCTAAATTTGACCTTAAGTCTGGATTTTGGCAAATCCAGATTGATCCGAAGCATAGGTATAAGACTGCATTCACTGTTCCATTTGGTCAATACGAATGGAATGTTATGCCTTTTGGCTTAAAAAATGCTCCATCAGAATTTCAACGCATCATGAATGACATTTTCAATCCATATTCAGCATTTTGCATTGTTTATATTGATGATGTGCTCATCTTTTCAGAATCTATCGAACAGCATTTTAAGCATTTAAAGTCATTCTTTCTTACAGCTAAGAAAAATGGCTTAGTTGTCTCCAAAAGCAAAATGTCATTGTTTCAAACCAGAATAAGGTTTCTTGGCCATTATATTACCCAAGGAACGATCACTCCTATTGAGCGATCTTTAGAATTTGCATCTAAATTTCCAGATCAAATTCTGGAAAAACAGCAGCTTCAAAGATTTTTAGGAAGCTTGAATTATGTATTAGATTTTTGCCCTAATATAAATAGGATGGCAAAACCCTTGCATGCCAGATTAAAAAAGAATCCGCCTACATGGTCTGAAGAGCATACTAGAATAGTTCAAGAAATAAAAAAGTATGTTAGTAATATTCCTTGCTTGTATATTGCTAACCCTTTATTACCTAAAATCGTTGAGACTGATGCTTCTGATTTTGGTTATGGAGGTATTTTGAAGCAGGTACAAGATAAGCATGAGCGTATTGTCCAGTTTACTTCCGGACACTGGAATGATACTGAAAAGAATTATTCTACTATTAAAAAAGAAATTCTTTCCATTGTAAAATGTATTTCAAAATTTCAGAGCGATTTACTCAATCAAAAATTTTTATTAAGAATTGATTGTAAATCTGCAAAAGAAGTTTTACAAAAAGATGTTCAGAATATTGCCTCTAAACAAGTTTTTGCAAGATGGCAAGCCTTATCAAGAATATTTGATTTTGACATAGAATTTATCCGGGGAGATCAGAATTCTATTCCCGATTTCTTAACCCGTGAATTTTTGCAGGATCATGCCCCCTAAAAAGAAGAAGGGAGTCGGATCCTCCAAGGATCAAGAAAATTTGACTGCATTTGAAAAGGTAAAAGCCTGGACAACCATGTTTCAGGATGCCCAGGGAGAAAGCATTGAAAGCAAAGACAGCTCCAGTTCTGTCAAACAAACTCAGCATGATCCGCATACTTTGGCCCTTACTAAGGCCTCTCAATCTCTTGAAAATGCATTTAAAAATTATTTTGACTCTATTGCTGAAGCAAAACGAGTTTTTGAAAAACCCTCGTCTTCTTCTTCAGCACAAACTCTTCCTCAAACGAATTTACAAAAGAATCCTATTTCTAAGGGCAAAGAAATTGCTCAACCTTCAAAAGCATTAACTGTTTCTAGTCCTTTTGGACCAGTATCTTTAAAAGAAGCAAAGGAAATTTTTAAAGAGAATTTTATAACTTTTCCTTCTTCTTCCAAAAGTATTTCAACAAATATTGTTTCTCAGAATACGGCTACCCAGCCTAAATCTGAATATTTTACGAAAAAGAATTTTCAATATATTACTTCCATTGAGGATGGCTTTTATGATAAAAATCCCTCAGTGGCTGTATCAAAACTTTTCCCTCATGGATGGAATTTTAAACCTTGGGATTATTCAAAGCCCATTGATTTTTACTTATCCATCCTAAAAGCAACAGAATCTGTGGAAATAAAGCATACATCTCATGGTGATTCAGGTGAACCAGCATACTCCCAATTCAAAATCTTGAAGATCATCCATCCTCAAGATTGGGGTACAAGTCCTTCTGACTTGAAATCTTTTCCAGCCTCTTTTACCAACCGCATAACCACCAGCAAAACCTTTTCATACTGGGATTATCAACAAGCCTGGTATAATGCATTAATGGTCCAAAACTCAAAAGGATCGCATACCTGGTTAATCATGTTTGACACCAGAAAAGCAATTTCCAAAATACCAAACTGGTTTAACCATTGGTGGGGATTTTTTGGGTCTTCTACCGAAATCCTTCCTGATCAAGTTAACCAAGCATTTATCCTTTTTAAAGAAAAATATGATCCTTCACCCTTGCAGAAAAGGCATTCTCCTCTCCTAGTCTTCAGTACAATCTTTTTCGTACCGTGGACTTTAACCTGGCATTTTTCCTACCAAACGAATCAAAATGCAACCATTGATCTAATAAGAGTTTTCAAGATTAAATGGTGGAATAAATTCCAAGCATTCAATAAATGCAATGAAGCCGCTGTCAGAACTTGGCTTAGATCTAAAGGCAAAATTGATCTGCCTGTTGAACAAATCCAAGCTCATTCAGAATTTTTGGCACAAAAATCATTTGCAATTCCTCAGCTTGCAGCCGCTAAGTCCGAGGAAGAATTTTTCAAAATCATGAAAGAATTAATGGTCTCCAGAGAATCAACTGCTGGATCCAAGGCATCTTCTTCATCTTCGTCTTCCAAGCCACCATCCCTTGCTGGCGAGAACGAAGATATTTTTGGTTTATTGTAAATCAATAACCTAATGAATATTATACCAGAATAATAATTTGGTTCCAATGTTCAAATGAATAAGAACCGAGCTAGTAGCCGCTTGGTTTGGTAATGTGGTTAGGGGTACTTGGCTCATAACCAGGAATTCCCTAATATGCATACTTGCCAATGTAAGCATACTGGTATATGTATATATTCGTATAAGGTTACGTATTTACGGTATCCAGACGTATCTGTCTCAAAGCATCTTTGGTGGGCCCGGCGCCGAAAGTGAAGTGGGTCCCAGGCACCGAAAGCATTTTTGTCATTTTGTGCTCCTCTCTGCCTATATAAGGAGCCCTCATCTCATTTGTGAAGGCATAAGTTTTATTTACCAGTTTTCTTTTCTCTCTCTAATTCTCTCTTCCTTCTCTCTACATCTTGTAATTATTTTCTGGAATCAAAGCATTCCCCGAGCTGTAACAAAAGAATTTGTTTGAATAAAGAGTAAGCATTGTTTTCCTCTTAATCTCTAACCTTAATCATATGTGGTTATAAGTTGTGCGGATTACCGCCTGAATTTAATCACATACGATTAGGGTGTTTAATTTCTGCATTTATTTTTAAGAATTTATATGGCAGGTTTATACCGCCTAGCATAATTTTGTTCTTGTTCTTGAGCATTTTATCTTCTTATTTCTGAATTTATATATTTTCTGCATTTTAACTTGTTGTGTATGCATAATCATTTTTGAATTTGGCATAAGTCTTTCTGCATTAGTTTCATTATCACCCGTACGATCGTTGCATTCCCTAGTGAATATATATATATATATATATATATATATATATATATATATATATTGGGTTACAAAAAGTTTAGGAGGAAAGGGGTATCTCTAATCCAGGTTCAGGGAAAATCTCAAGACCACAAGAGACTTATGAGAACTTATATATGGGAAATTATACAATGGATCCGGTTCATATGGACATTCCTAATAAAAAATTGACACATAAGTATTTTTTATTTTTCAAATAGTTATATTGCTTACGTGTCTGTTTTTCAGTGGAACGGTCCACATAGACTAGGTATATATAAAATTTCTCCTTATATATCGTTCCATTTCTCTAATAGCGGCAGTGAAATTCGAACCAAAGTGGGGGTGTCACAAGAGCTGTTTCTTTACCACGAAATATAGCAAAGTTACTAAATTTACTATAAAAAAAACTTTATACAAGAACATAATATAGAGAAAGTAAACTCTAGTTTACTATAAACAATTGCTTCATATATATTACACGATTACATATTTAAAACTCTTGAACTTCCCCTACATGGTTTCCTTTGGAAATACTAGTATTAATTCAAAATATTAAGAAAAGAAACTCTAGTTTTGATCATTCTTCTAAAGAGGGTTTGAGATCCATCTTCAAGATGTTGAATGCACAATTCCAGATCCTTAAGAAGAGTTTGCACATTCTCCATTACTTTGATATCTTCGTATTTCTTGCATCCCACCATTGATTCCAAGGCTGCATCTGCCTTTGCAAATTCATTAATTCCCTCACTTTCTTCCTCACACTCTATTCTTTTTTGGACCAAAATTTTTGAAACTAATGACCATTTGTTTGTATTTGACTGTATTCTTCGTCCGTTAACAAAGGACATAAAAGATCTCAAGACGGAGAGAGTGATTGCTTGAACCTCCCTCAGAATCCCAATTAAGCTTGAGATCTCAATATTCGGAATCGAAGAGAACATTGTTTTGTTCTCTAAAGATTTGAATGATTTTTGAATTGCTTTCTTTGCCATCTTCCTTGAGGTTAGATACTTGGTAACCTCGTTATCGATATTGGAAGGTTGTGATCTTCTCCTGATGGTAGACTCGAGTTGAAGAGCGTATTCTTTTGACTGTAACAAAGCATCTTTCGCAGTGTTACAAACATCAAGAATACGAAGAGATCCTTCTAACAGTTCCTCTACCCATTTCTTGTTATTCTGTTGAGCTAATAACTGCTGAGTTAGAGGAAGAAGAAGCATCTTATCCAAGCAATCATGCAAATCTTGAAGTCCATTCAGCTGATGGACTACTGATGTACAGCTTGATGATTTTTGTTCTGAATCAGATCTTAATCTGCAAATTTGGTCATCAATCTCTGCGATAATTGGATGTGGTCTGGAAGGAAGACTGTCAGATCGAACTTGGAATAATGTTGAAGATGAAGAAGAAGCCATTTTGTTTTATATTTTGGACAGCAAGGATAAAAGGCTTAATTTGTTTGAAATGAGATTAGAAATTTAATTGCATTGTTGCATTGGCATCTGCTGCTGAATCTATATATGAAATTGTGAAGAGGAGACAAGAAGAATCTCAGCCACATCAATTTCCATAACGTAATGTCATTGGTTTTTGGAGAGATAGCAAGATCTCAGCATTGTCTACGCAATGTTCCTTGCCTAACTACACATATTATCTCCATCCAACTCACCAATATATCATCTCAATTATCAATTAACAGGGGTCTTTCATTGGTTGAAGTTGTAGCTAAGCCAACTACACAAAATTATTTCAAAATTAATAATTATGCATGATATCTATTTAATTATCTCAAACTGGTTGTTTAAACACATGGAAACACATGCTTGGGTGCTAATTTCAATAATAATTTCTACATGATATTGTACCCTTTCTATATAATGTAAGCAACGAAAGAAACAAGGCATTCGTGTGCATATTTGTTTATTTAAAAATAATATGGAATCCGTGTGAAGTAACAGAAATTGAAATCTTTTATTGTTTCATCAATCTCAACAAGTGGCACATGGTTAATCACCTGATACAACATGGCAACCACCATATATATAATGTGGAACAAGTTTTTCGGGTCCAGATTTTTGCAACGTATTGCTGGCAATCAACACAAATATAAATATGTAGTATTTTACATAGAAATTATAACGCATCCCTAACACATCATGTTATTTGTATGCAAAGCCAATAGTATTATGACAAGTCACATTCTAATCAATAGAAAAACGATATATTGTAATTAATTATTTATTTATTTAAATAAAATTCTAGACCCGAAAATATAAATCCTAAATGCTAATTTATCAACCGTAAACCCTAAAATATATTACGTGTCATGATTTTATTAGCTTGACACTGTAAGCGGACGACGATTAGGACCGACGCTGCGAAGCGGACCGGGAAAGTTTTTATAAGGTGTGTGGAAAACGAAATAGGTTTGATGATTTTGTTTAAGAAGACCAGTTGATTTGATTTGAAATTCCTTTTGTAGGAAACATTATTTAGAATGTGAATTTTGAGAGAATTGGTATTGCGTTTTAGAAAATCCCATTTCGTTACTTAAAAATCTCAAAACCTAAATTTCAAGATCAGTGACAGAGTCGCCACCCGGATCAGCTCATCGGGGGAATTCCGGTACAGCTCCCTACCGAGCATAGACTACTGTACGTAATCCAGAGATTTAGAGTTCGGGCAACTTACCTATTAGAGTACCATATTATACTCACTTATTCTCTACCCCATTTTTATCTTTCAATTATTAGCCAATGCTCATACGAATGATAGAAATAAATTATAGAAAAAAATAAAGTACGGAAAAATAAAGTGTAAGAAAGTAAAAATAGAGGCCAACTTACACAACCAAATTGAATGAAAAAGAAAACTCTCATCCTCACTAATGCAGCCGCCTAGATACACGAATATCTAAAAAATTTACAATCGCCTAGGATACACGGATAATCTATCAAATACATCTAAAATGAAAATAATAAAAGGCTGTAAAACAGATGTTAGTACAAATATATGCAACAAGTTAGACTTAAATAGACAGAACAAGGAAATGAGAGATTTGGGGACATGCATTTAGGGGATAGTCGGGTAAACTTGGTTAGTTCGCCCGACTAGACCTGGAAAACGGTTTTAAAATGTTCCTGTGTTTTTGTTTCATGAGAAAATACATTTTTGTAAATACTTTCTTTTACCGGTTTATTTCCATTTAGCATGTAAATGTGAGTCGGTTTTCAGGAGATTTGGATCTCCGTTGTTGCTCTGTTCTAAATGCAATAACTTCAAAAATTGAATCTAAGGTCGTGAATGCATGAAATAAATTTATTTTTGATGATTTTTCTGATTTTTATGCATTTTTATAATTTTTGATTTTTTTGGATTTTTCTCAATTTTTCTGGATTTTTTGTGATTTTCTGTTACTGGCTGGAAACTATAGCCGCGCGGCTGTAATTACAGTCATGCGACTGGAATTATAGTCGTGCGATTGTAATTTGCTTTGGGTCAGAAAATTACCGAAATGATTTAGGTGGAAGAATTTACAACCGTGGAAACCAACTACAGTCGTACGGTTGTAACTACAGTCACAAGACTATAATTATAGCTGTACGGTTGTTCATCCTGCCTAGAAACAACAGACTCGTATTTTTGGTTTTAGGTGATTTTAATGCACAGAAATGAACAAAAACACACGGAATATGAAGCAAAACACTAGTTTTAGGTATATTAACCCTTGTAGCGCAGATCCACTATCGATTTGACCGGAAAAACACCTTGAATTAGCTCTAGATTGCCTCCTTTCCTTTGTATGTCAAGGTACAAAATATGTCCCAAAAATCTCTACTAGTTATGGATTTGAGTGTGTTTAAGACTTCGGAATGATTTAGGTGTGTTTTCCAAGTTTTAACCTATGATTTCTACAAGTTTTAACCTCACAAACACAAGAATCAAAAGAAAAAGAGTAGAAGAAGGTGAGATGTTTGATGTATTTCTTCTCTTCTTTTTCCTTCTCCTCTCCTAATCTCTAGAGCTCTCTTCAATCCAAATCTTTCTTCTTCTGGTCGTCCCCCCTTATTTTCTGTCATTATTTTGCTTAAATATCAGACAAAAAGACACAACCATACCCATAAATCATGCCCCATTCTTCTCCCATGCAGGATGAGTTGTAACTAATTGCTAGAGACCTACAGTCGTACGACTGTAATTTGACTACAGTCGTGCGGCTCTATTTGATATTTTTTTTTTTTATAATTTTTATATATATCCCTGAAAATTCCGTATTTACACCTGTAAAAATGACCTTTGGGTTTTCATTATTGAGGTTGGAAAATTTCGGCAGTTACAGACACATAGATGACGTGATGTGCCAGATGTATTTTATAATTTCTCTATTTTCCATCTCTTTGACAAAGTAAAGGAAGAAATTGTTTATTACCCTTCGTACACCATATCATTCGTGCACCAAATTAATAAAATCATATCACGTAATATACTTTGGAGTATATGGTTTATAAATTAGGGTATAGAATTTTTATATCAGGGTCTAGAATTTTATTTATATTAATTAATTAATTAATTACACACGCTAATTTTCGATAGGTTAAAGTGTGAATTGACATGATTTTATTGGTTTAATGCATGAATAATGTGATGTGCAAGACATATCATATAATTTCTCAAGCAGAGGTTACTGAAGGTAGAAGGATTAACAAACATCTTTATTATTTCTTTTCGCATACGTTGTTGGGCGAGTGTGGGATTCAAAAGGGCATTTTGTGTTGGTGACATGTATCTATCCTTGATTCTCTAATTCCTTAAGAGGGATCTCTACGTATTCTCTATCGTATTAGTATTTGATTGGCTCCTGTACTCGGGTTTGGAGGGCCAGATATAAGCAATTTTTTTATCTTTCTATTGAATTGATAACATTGGTTAGTGCCATGGCTAGTCACCTTGTGACAGCGATAGTAAAAAATTCCTTGGCTTCGACTCATGAGGGCGGCATTCCACCTTCAAGTTTTTGGGGACCCTATGTGGGCGATGGTTGAATTTATTAGGGTTCTCACCATGTTAAGATGTACTTCATGGCGATGCTCTTTTTCTCAGCGAGGCAACCTACCTCATACTCTTATGCTTATCAGCAAAATGCGATCATCTGTTTCCTTCTCGACTACTCCATTTGCTTTCATTTTTATCCTTATTTGGCTCTCAGTGTGTGCTAGTATACAATTTTTCAAACATCCCTTCACAAGTGGTACCTTCAGTAACAGCTTTGATGGAGATTTTGGCATTGAGGTTGGATACCATCACTTACAATTGATGAAACATGGCTATGAAATTGCATGAAGGTTCAGTGGTCCATTGCTTCAAATCGTGCAAATCTGAGCTTATTCTTTTAACTTTTACAATGCTTGCATATTGTGATACAAACAAATCCTTGAGATGACTAAAATTCTTTATTGAGTTTGGGGCGAGCCCTTAATACCACTCCCGAGTAATCCCCACTAAAGTAGTAGGACATTCTTTACATATGATGACGTCATCCTTTGAATGTAAGTTCACCATGGTCATGAAGGTGGCGTACTATTGGTTAGGGTCTTCAATGCTAGAGTATGATGACAATTTTGGTATTTTCCAGTTAAGAGGAAAAGGAGCATCATTGACTCTATGAATAAGAGGGGAATGTGTTGGTATCTGATATCTCAATACACCTTCAAAAGCCTTCTTATATAGAAATCACCGAAATAGGGTCTCCCAAGAGTTGCCTCCAACTAATCCTTTTGAGCTTATGGCATCACTATTGTCTTTGATAGTCTTCTTCCTTTATATTTTTTATTTCTTAGCATGGCTAGAGGTGCTACAATCTTGCTCAAAGTCATAATTAAGGTCACTTTGAGAGGGCGGCTTATCTGAGGGACCCTACTGACACTTGTTTAGTACCTCCCACATGCGCTTTTGGTACTCTTGCATTTGCTTCTATGCCTTTAGGTCTTTTGAGTAGCCTGAAGCTATTGTAATGTTTAGAGAAGAGTATCTCTTTTTTTTTAAGAGGAGGATTGTTCCTCTTGTCGCCATATGACATAATAAGCTCTTTGAGGGGTTTATCAGCAAGTATATGAGATTTTAAAACTTTAGCCGATTCTGTAGAAGGAATAGGTCCAGTAGGAGTTGTCTTGGCATCCTCTTTCAGAGCTTTCGAATAATCTTTCTCTATAATTTTATCTTTGGATTGCATTATGAAATTGAGATAAGAGAGGAGCTTAGTCCATGCTTACTGCACTAATATTAGGATACTAGAAATTTTATCTAGTAACGTGAGTTTCCTCCTTGTGAGGCAGGGTTGCTATCGTTTAATCACTCCAATGACAAAGTTAGCCAAGAAGAAGGAAAATGTAGAGAGACAAAGTATAGATAGAAAGAGGATAGAAAGAGTAAAAGAGAGAATGAATTATGTGTTACCTTTCCATAAAGGGGGTCATAGCTTAAATTGAGGATATTTGCTCTATTATGGGCTAATGGGCCTGATGCGAGGTTTTTGCTCTTCTCTACTTACTGTGATTATATATGGATAGGCCGAGCGTGAATGGCCCAATCTTATGGAGATGGAGAGGCCCAACCCTATATTTTTGGTTTGTAACATATGCTACTCTTAAGGGCTTCCTACATAAATGTTATGAAAATTTTAGGAAGATACAAAATAAACAACATAAAAAATAAATAAAAAAATTTAACTTTTTTGTAAATTATAAATTACAAAACATAACATTTTCTTATGGGAGATAGAAATGTGCTTCTTAAAATCTGGATGGTGATGTTATGATGACATCATCTATCAATATTTTGTGCAATATTTTGTGGTATATAATCAACATTTTTGCAGTGTAAAAGTAACATAACACCGGTATCAAATCAATATAAAAGCGATATTTATGGAAACAAACCTATAAATCAGTATAAAAGAGGTATTATATACACAATATTTGTAGATTGTGTAAAATATTAGTGCCAAAAACGAAGATAAAAAAATAAAAAATACATAGATATGGATCTCATTTTCGTAGTCTACAGTCACTATAATCACTGTATATAATCGGTATCATAATAAAGCTATATATGTGCATAAATAGAAAAAATCAATATAAAAGTGGTATACGTCCAATATTTGTAGATTATATGTAATATTAGTGGCAAAAGTGAAGGTGAAGTATGTATATAGATCTCATTTCAAAGAGAAAAAAAAAAAAAGGAAAAAACATTCTAAATTCAAATGGCGAAGAAATGAATGGATATAGAGATAATGAAGAAGTAATTATAGTATAAGGAGAGAGAAATGTAGAGATTATACTTGTTTGTGGGCTAGGCTGGGTTCAGGCCAAGTTTAATCAAGACAACACCTAAATAGGTTTACCTAAAGCCAACCCATGCTACATTTAAAAATTTCTCAGGCTCAAGCTGGGCTAGGCTGCAAATATAAAACCCAGGCACAGCCCAGACCACCAACAGTAGTAAAAATTCCTCGATTATGGGCTTGCATAGCTCTTCCCATTTATTACTCATGTATTTACAAATGCCTCTAAAGACCTTTTTTTACGATGAACAAATGATAGTGATATATATACTACATAAAAAATACAATAAAAAATTTAATTTATTAAAAAGGACGGGACGGGCTAGTGCGAGGGATTTTATACTAATCCCGAACCTAGTTAATACATGTGCAGACTTAACGGGGTTCACGCCAGACTTGATAAAAATAAAAAAAAAATTATATTACCAAGTCCAACCCATGCTTTACGGGCACTGATTGGACGAGTAACCCACGAACAAGTTTAGAAGAGATAAGGGAGAGATAAATTTTTTGGAGAGAGGAAAGACAACACATGAAGATAAATGTTTTTAAATATAATTTTTGAAAGATATTTACTCTAACAAATCCAACAAAATAATTTTTAAAATTATAAATGCTTTAATATGTAAAAGAGAGATAGATGGATAATTATCTCTATTCTTAATGCAACTAATAAATATGAAATCCACATTCTAAGTATACATTAAACATCATTAAAAAAAAAAGAGTACATATTAAATAGATTTCTAATTTACATGAAACCTATATTATAAGCGTATAATCTAAGCAACTAAAATGTTTTTTCTTTTGGCCTTTCTTTCCCTTTTAGTTTTTAACATTTGTTACAATTTTGATGAACATAAAAGATCATAAATTATTGGAAGCATATAACAAGAGAAATGAAATTTAAATAAATTTATTTTAAATTTTGATTTAGAATTGAACTTCAGTTTTAATTATATATTTATGCAACAAATACTTAATAATTGTGAAGTTATATCTAAATTACATATTTTTTTAAGTGGTATTAATAAAATTATATTAAATAATAGTATTTTAAAACAAATATAAAAAATCCAATAGAACTCTTTCTTGAATCCAGTTAAACCAATCAAACTATGAACCCTTAATTGACTTTGTTAGTTTGTTAGTTTATTATTCATGATGCAGAGCTTGTAGCAGATAAGTATCCGGACAGAGAGCCAAAGAAGAAAAGGGATTGTAGGCCCAAGAAAGGAAACAAGTAGTTTTATTTTTCGGTAGATCTTAAAATGGACATAACTTTTGCTATAGGAGTCTGATTGACTATTATAATATGTTTCCGGAATGTGATTTTTGAGCTCTATAAGGCTTATTATAGGTTTATTGTGGCAGTCGTGTTTGGGCCCAAGAAAATGATGTTTAGACCTTCATCCGTCAATTTTAAGTTTCAGGGTATTTTTGTAATTTTTGTTTTTTATTGTTTCCTTATTAGGGTTGGACTACATCCTATATCAGGCTTTCTTTTCCTGTTGTTAGACAGTTTTTGGAATTATTCAATAATATTGCAAACTTTCGTCTTGAATTTTCCTAATTTTTGTTTTTGGGATTAATCGTTGATTGATCTCGTGCATTCACACGATCTTGCTGCGTCAGTTCTCTCCCACCAGAGAAAAACTCGACCTCTAGTTTTCTGGCTCTGGGTACAGTGGGTCATCATCTGCATGATATGGATAGATATCCGCCATATTAAATGTATTGGATTTACCCATATTGTTTGGCAACCCCACAACATAAGCATTGTCATTAATCTTCTTCTGAATTGGGTACGGTCCATATTTCTTAGGCTGTAACTTGCTATAAGTACCCACTGGGAACAGTTCCTTCCTCAAAAAGACCATCACCTAACCACCTCCATAAAACAATTTGACCCGTCGATGTCTATTAGCAGCATCTTTATACTTAGCATTCGACTGTTCAATCTTCTTCCTTAGTTCGTCAATAACCGATTTCTAGTTTTCGGCCATATGCTTCGTCGCTACATTGGTATCCGTTCCTTGGGGTAGCTGGATCAGATTGACAACTTGCTGTGGCACCTTAGTATAAACCACTGAAAAAGTTGACCTACCCGTTGTTCGGTGGACAACACTATTGTAAGCAAATTCTGTTTGAGCCAAAGTAGCATCCCACTGTTTTCGTTTCTACCCCACCAAAATTTGAAGTAAGTTTCCTAGGGTTCTACTGTAGTTCAATAAAGAGCTAAACATCTGCTATAGATCCCACAAAAAAATGGCTAAGAAATTTACTGTCCCGATCTGAAGTGATTGACTTAGGAACTCCATGCAAAACGAACAACCTCCCTGTAGAAATGTCTGGCTATTCCCTGAGCATCATCAACTTTTTTGCATGGAATGAAATACGCCATCTTTAAAAACCTGTCAACCACCGCAAAAACAAAATCTACATCTCTCTGTGTTCGAGGCAGCCCGAGCATAAAATCCATTGACACATCTTCCCAAATATTTTCAGGAATAGGTAAAGGCATATACAACCTTAGTGTTTTGAGACTGCCCTTTGGATGTCTGACATACATAACAACACTCCATAACTCTGCCCACATCTCTATGCAAATGAGGCTAATAAAACCTCTATGCCACTACTGCAAAGGTCTTGTCACGACCTAAATGGCCAGGTAGCCCACCGCCATGCAAATCTCGAATCAGTTTCTCCCTTATAGATGACTGAGGAGTGCATAACTGATTTCCCTTCATCAAGTATCCATAAAAAATATGGAAATCTGAACAAGGTTGGTTACTGGAACATTTTCCCCAAATCTCCGTAAAATCATCATTTGCCTCATATAGCTCTTTTAGGTTCTTAAACCCCACAACATCACTGCTTATAGTCACCAATAAATGAGCCCTTCCGCTTAATGCAACTGCCACTTTACTCTGCACTCCCACCTTATGCTTCAGCTTGAAAGGAAACTTCTGCAGAAACTGCACCCACTGAGCATGCATATCTTTACTAATTCTGGTCTAACTATTCAGGTCATTGAGTGCATCACAATCTAAATACAGCATGAATTCTCGCCCTATTAGGCAAGACTCCCAAGTTCATAGAGCCTTCACGATGGAATAAAATTCTTTATCATATGTGCTCCAATTTCGCATGGAATCGCTTAGCTTCTCACTTAAAAATGTAATAGGCCTCTTCTCTTACAACAAAACTGCCCCGATACCAACTCCACTTGCATCACAGTTAACTTCAAACAACTTATCAAAATCTTGCAATGCTAAGACTAGGGAAGAACATAACTTCTCCATCAACAATGCAAACGTAGTTTCGGCCTCTTCACCCCACTGAAACTTCCCCTTCTTCCGCTTCTCAAGGTAATTGCACTCATATTGTGCCTTGGATTCACATCAGGTTGGGAGGGCAATTTTCCTTTATTTTCAAGTTTGTTGAAAGAAGAGATTAATTGGTTAATTTGATCTTCCATTGTGCTCATCTTATCAACACTTTTCTGCTGAGATTCCACCAATTGCGCCATCATGCCTTTCAAAGAGTTAATTTCTTCTCCATAATTCATCCGTGGGGGCTGTGGCTGCTGTTGTTGGTTATTGCCATATCTGAAATTCAGATGATCCCTTCACCCTAGATTGTATGTACTAGAGAAGGGATCATATTTCCTTCGGTGTTGGGCGTTGAAGTCTCCCATGGCGTTAACCATCTCACTGCTAGATTCCTCTTGAAGTGTTGGACATGCATCAGTGGAATGTCCTTGAAAACAACAAATACCATAAACTTGGGCTTGCAGCCCTTGGTTAGAAGCACCTGCCCTTCCAATAATACTCTTCTCTAACAATTGATTAAGCCTATCCAATTTAGATTCGAGATTAGAAGACCTTACCTCATGAATACCTCATGTAGGACTATCAGAACGGTTGTTGAACTGCTGTGAATTTGCAGCCATGGCAGAAATCAGATCTCGGGCAGCTTGAGGTGTCTTGCTGACCAAAGCACCACCACTAGCAGCATCACCGAGCTCTCATCGAGGCAAAAAGGACTGACTTGCTGTTGCGGGGTGAGGCAGGTGCAGCTCGCCGAGCTATCGTCGAGGCAGAGAGGACTGACTTTCTGCTTCTCTTTTTCACTTTTTTTTTTTTTTTTAAGAAAAACTTACAAGAAACAACACACACAAATGCATTAGAAAAACACACATGGAGAAAAACTTACAAGAAACAACACACACAAATGCATTAGAAGAACACACATGCATAAAACACTATGGAATGAAAATTTGGGTTGCCTCCTAAGAAGCGCTTTTGTTTAACGTCGTTAGCTCGACGGTGGCCATGCTTAGTCTGGGGGTTTTTCAATGGAGGGAAGAATTTTGTTTCTTCCAACTACAGCATGGCCAAGACATGATTCTGCTACTGTTTTATACTGCATTTGACTCTGGTTTACAGATTTGAGCGCTTCAAGGTCTTGAACGGCATATATCAGTTCCTTAGGTACTACCCATTCTTCCTCCCATTCAGCCAATTTTGGATTTGTGAGGTTTTCAGCCAAAGAAACCTGCAAAGGATCACCACTACACATCTCCAAAAATTTAATAGTGTAAGTGTCGGAGAAATTAATTGCAAAAACAGAGGCATAATTAATAGGGTGCTTAATTACTCTATTTATGTCAAATTTAATCATAGCACCATCAAATTCCATTATTAACCTCCCCTCATGCACATCAATCTTAGTACGGGCTGTTTTTAAGAATGGGCATCCTAACAATATCATTCTCGGGTTAAAGGAAGTTCCCCCTTCCATATTGAAGACACAAAAATCCGCAGGGAATACTAAGTCATTTACTTGTACAAGGACATCCTCTAATACACCTTCGGGAAAAACACTAGACCTATCAGGTAAGGTCAAAATTACCCCATTTTGTTTCAAAGGGCCCAAATTCAATGCGGATAAATAGACAAAGGCATTAATTAATAGAAGCACCGAGATCACATATAGCTTGTTCTATGCCTACATTGCCTATCTTGCAAGGAATTATGAACATACATGGGTCTTGTTCTTTTATAGGTAATTTACCTTGAAGTACTACTGAAACGGTCTCACCCATAAGTACCCTCTTATTGGCCCGAACTCTGTTCATCCCAGTGCAGAGTTCTTTTAAAAATTTGCAATACCGGGGTACATGTTTGATGGCTGTCAGGAGTGGAATGTTGATTTCCACCTTCTTTAAAGTTTCAAACACTTCTGTGTCATCTGTAGCTCTCTTCTTTCTTGCCAATCGATGTGGAAATGGTGGTTTTTCAGGATTGGATTGGATTAGCTCTTCGATGGGGGCTATTTTCTATGTCTCGGCTGGTGTTGCACGGTCACATGGGGCTGATGCTTTCGGTGCTAGTGCTTCTAGTTCTTTGCCGCTTCTCAAGGTAATTACACTGACGTTGTGCGTTGGATTCACATTAGGTTGGGAGGGCAATTTTCCTTTATTTTCAAGTTTGTTGAAAGAAGAGATTAATTGGTTAATTTGATCTTCCATTGTGCTCATCTTATCAACACTTTTCTGCTGAGATTCCACCAATTGCGCCATCATGCCTTTCAAAGAGTTAATTTCTTCTCCATAATTCATCCGTGGGGGCTGTGGCTGCTTTTGTTTGTTATTGCCATATCTGAAATTCGGATGATCCCTCCACCCTGGATTGTATGTATTAGAGAAGGGATCATATTTCCTTCGGCGTTAGGCGTTGAAGTCTCCCATGGCGTTAACCATCTCACTGCTGGATTCCTCTTGAAGTGTTGGACATGCATCAATGGAATGTCCTTGAAAACAACAAATACCACAAACTTGGGCTTACGGCCCTTGGTTAGAAGCACCTACACTTCTAATAATACTCTTTCTAACAATTGATTAAGCCTATCCAATTTAGATTCGAGATTAGAAGACCTTACCTCACGAATACCTCGTGCAGGAGTGTCAGAACGGTTGTTGAACTGCTGTGAATTTGCAGCCATGGCAGAAATCAGATCTCAGGCAGCTTGTGGTGTCTTGCTGACCAAAGCACCACCACTAGCAGCATCAATGACTCTCGATTCAAGTGGTAGCAGCCCCTCATAAAAATATTGAATCAGCAATTGATCTGTTATGCCATGTTAAGGGCAACTGGCGCAGAGCCTCTTGAATCTTTCCCAGTATTCATACAAGGACTCAGAGTCTTTTTGTCTAACACTACAAATTTCCCTTCTCAAGTTTGCGGCTCTAGATCCAGGAAAGAATCGCTCTAAAAACAGCCTTTCTATTTCGGTCCAAGTGTTAACGGTTCTAGAAGGAAGGTAGTACAGCCATTCTTTTGCAGTGGCTTCCAATGAGAATGGAAATGCACGTTACTTAACTTGCTCTTCAGTAACTCCATGTGGTCTAAATCCAGAACAAGCCATATGAAACTCTTTTAAGTGTCGATTTGGGTCTTCCGCCTGTAAGCCATAGAATTTCAGTAGAAGCTAAATCAATGCAGGTTTCAGCTCAGATCCATCCTCAACATTTTGATATTAGATACACAGCGGCTGTTGGTTGACAAGAGCATATCTTGCAGAGTTGCTAGAGGTGGATTGGCCATTTCAGTTTTAGGGTCTGAGTATGTTTCAATGGTAGGAAAAGTTTCGGTACTATCAGAGTCGTCTTGCATAGCCTCAAGAGCTTGTCTCCTGCGCAACTTTGCTTCTTTTATGAGCCGCTTTGCAGTTTTTTCGATTTCTGGGTCGAACAAAAGTCCACCTACAGAAGAAGAACGCTGCATACACACTCAGAAAAGAAATTAGAAATAGCAAATAAATAAACCTTATACACAAATCCCAGGCAATGGCGCCAAAATTTGATAGGTTGTCAACCTGTCAAAGTTTAATTTAATATCTCCCGTTCCTTATACTGGGTAGTATAGTAAGAAAGGGGTCGAACCACAGGGATTAATGTAGGTATATTTATTTGCAGAAAGAAAGAAAATACATTGGATTGAAATTGGTTTATAATAAAAAAAATAAATGAAGTGATTTGTGAATTTTCAGAATGTAAATTAAAATAAATCAATAGAAAGAAAAACTAGCCGAGATACTTTTCAGTTTAATTCCGTAATTCAATCACAGACACCAAAGATCTAACTCAATTATCCAAATAGATAGAGTTATAGTTAAAGGTGAAACGCACTCAATAACCAATCTTTTCTTAATCTATCGATAGTTCCAGGAAACGCCTGAATAAACTACTTCCCTAACCAATAGGTAATCTCTAAAAAACCTCTAATGAGAATTAACCTATGGTAGCATTAATCATAAAAAGACCTCTATCTTAGTTAATGAAATCAGAAATGCCACAAATCATAAAACTAAACTATTCAATTCCGTTAACTTTACACGAAGCTAACTTGCCACTATGATAGAACAACAATCACAGATATATTATTCTAGGCGATATGCAGTATAGTCAATCAATTAACTGGCCAAATCAATTTGATTAAATCAACAGCAATATAACAAATTATAATCATAGGAATTGAATAAATATTCGGATAAAAGAATACAATTAAAACATAAGTCTCATGAATCAAATGGAATTAAAATTCTAAGTACCTCAACTAGAGAAGAGTTTAGCTACTCATAACTAAACAAAATCTACCGAAAATCTTAAGAAAAATTGTGCAGCCTTCTCCTCTTGATAGCCTCCACAAAACGTTGATCAAGCAGTTCCCAAAACCTCCTCATTTTCTTTCTTTAATAGGCTCCCCCTCTTTAAACCTAATTGGGAGTCTCTAATTAACCTCCTTAATTAAAAGGCATGCTGTAAATTTAGATTGTAAGCAATGGGCCTTCCAAAGAGAAATCTGGCCCAATAGGGGGGGAAAAGTGCCCAAAGAAGAAGAGAAAGTCAACAAAGGAGGGTTGACCCGTAAGACCCAAACAAGCTACAGAAAACCTCAGCTAACTTTTTCGATACAGCTCCGATTGGTGCGATTCAAGATGCTATGATAAGCTAACGGATAGATGCACAATCTTACAGAATAAATCTGGAGCTAAAACAGCCTCTAAATCTTCCAAAAATCCAGCTGAAGTTTAGTCTCCAACGAATCCTCTTCTAGTAATCTTCCTAAATAGCCAAAATCTACTTTTAAACACCTAAAAGTGATGAACAACACTAAATAAGAATAAATAAAATAAAACAAACAAACTAACTAAGAAAATAATAAAGCTAATACTAAAATGCAAAAATAACTAAGAAAATAAATTAAAATGGACCTAAATATGCCTATGTGAATATGAGTTATCAAACCGTCTATAAAAACTAGCCAATCTAAGAAAACAATGCATCTAAATTACAGCTCTTGGCATGGGCTACTGTGAGCAGATGACGTTTTTCGGAACGCGCGGTGAAGCGAGAACTGGGAATTTTCTTTTTGTGTGATGATGTGTGGTTTTAAAAACATGTTTTAATCTTCTTCAAGAAAACTTTTCATTTTATTGGGAAAAACCTTTTTTGTAGAAAACTTAATTTTAAGTGTGAATTTTGGAAAACAGATTTTTAGAAAATCGCAATTTAAACTTAAAGATCTTAAAACCTAAATTTTGTGATCAGATACAGAGTCGCCACCTGCATCAGCTCATCCGGGAAATTCCAGTACAGCTCCCTAACAAGTGTAGACACGGTACCTAATCCAGAGATTCAAGGTTCGGGCAACACATCTACTAATCCTCACTTGTTTTCAATTATTATTTCATAATATGATATGACATCCACTTAATTCTACCCATTTTATCTTCTTTTATTTTTAGTTAATGCTCATACAAATGACATAAATATAAACCACAAATAAAGTGTAAAAAAGTAAAAGTGCCGGAAAAGTAAAGTAATAACCAAATTATACAACCCAAAAAAGAAAAACTCTCATCCTCACCATTTACAGCCGCCTATAATACATGATAGTCTAAAAAGTACAATCGCCTAAATACACGAGATAATCTATTAAATACATTAAAAATGAAAAATAAAAAGCTGCATCCAAATACGGTTAGCACAAGTAAATAAAGCACACCAAGGACTCATATAAGACAGAATAAGGGTATTTTGGGAAACGGGATCATACATGGGGGGATAATCTAGAAGTCCGGATGACTACTCAATTAGACCTGGAAAACACTTTATAGAAACGCCCTCTAGATTTCGTGAATGAAAATCAATTTTGAAAATGGTTTGGCTCATTTTACATGCATTTTTTTATCTTTTAATAGGCCAGATATCGGGGAACCCGGGGGTTCCGTTCGTGTGTGGGCCTAAATTGAACATCCATCTAGGGTTTGGAAATATAAACATACCAAAAATCCTTTTTGAATAGAAATGAGACACAAAATTACAAGTTAGAGGCCAAAAAGGGCAAAATTGTAATTCTGTTTCATCAACTACACCGGCGCCACTATGATACTACAGCCGCGCCACTATGATACTACAGCCGTGCTACTATGATACTACAGCTACACCACTGTGATACTACAACCACGCCACTGTGATACTACAACCACGCCACTGTGATACTACAGTCGTGCCACTGTGATACTACAGTCGTGCCACTGTGATACTACAACAGCCACAGCCACGCCACTATGATACTACAGCCACGCCACTATGATACTACAGCCGCACCACTATGATATTGTAGTCATGCCACTGTAGTGGCTGGGGCGGCTATAGCACCTATAGCCGGGCGGTTGTAGTGCTCCAGAATCAACAATCTGATTTTCTTTCTCATTTTGAAAATCGTTTTGGTATTTTGATGGTTTCAAGTAATCTGGGGTTTCTGGAAACTTATGAAATTCCACAAAATAGATCCAGATCGGATCAAATGAATTCGGAAATCCCTAAAAACCTAAAATCATCAAAACTAAATCTCATATCCATTAATCAAAAACATGAAAAACCGTGAATCTAAACATATGTGGATGTAATTTGATCGATAATATTCATGAAAAACATATTTGATTTGAAAACGGAAGCGTTATCGGTCAATTTAGGGCATTTGGAGCTTATGTCCTGGAGATTACAGCCGGGCGGCTGTAATCAGAAGACTATAGCCGTGCCACTATAGGTTATAGCCTTGCGGTTGTAGTACAGCCAGCGGCTATAATCAACAGACGGGGCGGCTATAGCTGGGTTTTTACCTCTAGATTTGAGAAAAATACAAAATCACATACAATCAACCTCCAGAATAATTTGAAATGATTTTTTAGGGCCTCTCAGAGTATACCTTGTCTGTGTTCCAGTGTCTTGGATCACCAGAAATGGATTTGGACGTCGGAAAACGCCTTCAAATCACGAATAACTCGAAATCACCCATGATTCTCCAAAGCTTGAACGGAACCCCGAATCAATTCGAATGAACACTAAGTTGAACAGAATCGCCCCTAGAATATTAATGCTCTAGGACCTTAATCGTTTCTATAGATTAGATTTAAGTTTTTTAATGATTTAGATTGAATTTTATTGATTTTTCTCTCTTTCTCTCTCTAAGTTCTTAAAAACCCTAAGTTTTTGTGTGTTTGATTACAGAATGCAGGCTGTCTATTATGTCCGCCTAACCTAATTTCATTTTTTGGCTTTTATATCTCATAAATTAGGTTAAAAATTAGAATTAAAGACAGATTTTGCCTTATTTAAGAAGTCTAATAATTATAGTCGAGTAGCTGTAGTGGTCTACAGCCGTGCGTCTGTAATATAGTCTAGCTACTATACTACAGCCGCACGGCTATAGCATTATAGCTAAGCAGCTATATTAGCCAGTTTTGCATTTCTCACCCTTTTCCTCACTTTTCTCTTCGGTTCTCTTAAGTACTCACTCGACCTTCTTCGGGGTTTTGCACCAAGACTTGTTACACTTCTTCGGGTCATCCGAGACATGTCTGACATCATTTCGGTCATTTCGAATCAGCCTCACATTTATCTATGAAGAAGGTAATAAAGGCTTTCATCATCAAGGTCGGGAAAAAACCCGTGCTCACAGGCTGCCCCTCGCGTGACCAAAGTCTCCTTAGACGAGTGCTTATGCCCGATTCAAGTTTAGTCTCATGATAAGGAGCATGGTGAGAAGGAGAAAAGGGAACGTACCTGGTGTCCAGCTGTGGAACACATCTCGGGTTGGTGGTGCTTAAGTCGATTCAAGGACTTGTTCCGCTCTCTGTGCGAAACAAAATCTAGCTTGAGTTGATTTGAATTCAAGGATTTGCTCCGATGTTTATGGGGAAGAAAATCTTGCTTGAGTTGAGTTGAATTCAAGGATTTGCTTTGATGTCTATGTGGAAGAAAATCTTGCTTGAGTTGAATTGAATTCAAGGATTTGTTCCGCTGTCTATGTGGATGAAAATCTTGCTTAAGTTAAATTGAATTCAAGGATTTGCTCCGATGTCTGTACGGAGGAAAATCTTGCTTAAGTTGAGTTGAATTCAAGGATTTGCTCCGATATCTGTGCAGAGGAAAATCTTGCTTGAGTTGAATTGAATTCAAGGATTTGTTCCGATGTCTGTGTGGAAGAAAATCTTGCTTTAGTTGAGTTGAATTCAAGGATTTGCTCCGATGTCTGTGCGGAGGAAAATCTTGCTTGAGTTGAATTGAATTCAAGGATTTTTTTCCGATGTCTATGCAAAAGAAAATCTTGCTTGAGTTGAGTTGAATTCAAGGATTTGCTTCGATGTCTGTGTGGAGGAAAATCTTGCTTGAGTTGAATTGAATTCAAGGATTTTTTTCCAATGTCTGTGCAAAAGAAAATCTTGCTTGAGTTGAGTTGAATTCAAGGATTTCCTCCGATGTCTGTGCGGGACAACATCTACCTTGAATTGACTCTCCGTGGTGCTTGTGTCACAGATGGAACTGTGTTGACTTCAAGGACTTGTTTCGACGTCTATGCGAGGTCTAGCGCGATTTGAGTTGATTCAGGGACATTCTTCAACTCTATTGCGAAGTAGAGGACTTTGCCCAAATTAGATTGATGCTCCAAGGATGTGCTTCGACTCCATCGTGAAGTAGAGGACTTTGCCCGAATTGAATTCTACTTGTGAATTGATGTTTATGAAAGGGAATGGTATTTTGGTAATTTTGCAGCTTGGAAAGTTGGTGTCCTTTAGAGGCAAGGTACTTTGGTCATTTGACTTCTCGTGGGGCCTATGTCACGAAAAGAAATGAGTTTTAGTGATTTGGTATCCCTTTTGGTGAGGAAAAGGGTATTTTGGTCATTTCACCTCTAGTGGAGCTTATGTCACTAGGGGAAGAAATATTTCAATGTTTTGATTGCCGATGAAGCTTATGTCACTAAAGGGAAGGTGTTTTGGCCATCTGGTAGTTTGGTTGCTAACAGAAGGGTATTTTGGTCATTTCACTTCTAGTGGGGCTTATGTCACCAAAGGAAAGGATAGTAGTGTTTCCCGTGAAGCTTGTGTCACTAAAGGAAAGGTGTTTTAGCCATCTGGTAGTTTGGTTTCTAACAGAAGGGTATTTTGGTCATTTCACTTCTAGTGGGGCTTATGTCACCGAAGGAAAGGATAATAGTGTTTCCCGTGAAGCTTGTGTCACTAAAGGAAAGGTGTTTTGGCCATCTGGTAGTTTGGTTGCTAACAAAAGGACATTTTGATCATTTCACTTTTAGTGGGGCTTGTGTCATCGAAGGAAAGGATAATAGTGTTTCCCGTGAAGCTTGTGTCACTAAAGGAAAGGTTTTTTGGCCATCTGGCAGTTTGGTTGCTAACAGAAGGACATTTTGGTCATTTCACTTCTAGTGGGCTTGTGTCACCGAAGGAATAATAGTGTTTCCTGTGAAGCTTGTGTCACTAAAGGAAAGGTGTTTTGGGCATTTGAGAAGCTTGACTACCTCTCTTGATGTTTTAAAGTTGTTTCGAGTATGTATTCGTTCCTTGATCTATAATTTTGGAAACAAAAATTTTTGCCCCTTCGATCAAGAATGAATACGAACTGAATATCTTGCCCCTTGATACTATTGAAATCAGCTTTGTATTGGTGGAGCAATACCGTTGAAATCGGCTCTTTGTGGTGGAGCGTACCATTGAAATCGACTCTCTCTAGTGGAGCAATACCACTGAAATAAACTCTCTGTTGTGGAGCAATACCATTGAAATTAGATCGAAAGTGTGTATTTATTCATTGACTGATAATTTTGGAAACAAAAATTTTTGCCTCTTTAATCAAGAATAAATACGGCTTGATTGTTTTGCCCCTGGATACCTACAAAAGACAAGGAATACCCTTCTCGGGATTATATCGGTGTAAACATGAATTCTGAAAATTGAGAGTCTAAAAATTAAGAGAAGTCTCTTACTTGGGATTTGAGGATGCCCCAGTGTCAGGTTATTTCCACTTTCGGAGTACTCATGGCTCGAGACAGCTTGATGATGACAGCATGTACCTGTACTTGAGTTAACATTGATGTGTGTATGCATATGTGTGTGTATGTTTTGAATGTACGTGTATGTGTATGTCCTAGATGCATATGCATATGATTATAGTGCTTTTTATGCTTTGCTTGGTGCAAACGATGATTGGGATTGAGTGCCAAGAGTCCACTCACTTGAGGGCGGAGGTTGACCAGTTGCGTCGGTGGGTCACAAAGGTAGAGATCATGAGCCAAACCTTCAGAGATCGGGTGGATGATTTGGAGGCCCAGATGGGTCTGCCACTGGTGGGATATTTCTGATGTGATAGCTGAGACCTGGGCTGGAGGTATCTAGCTGCTTGGATTGACCCTCGTGACTTTCTACTTTCCCACTCAGCTGTGTAGACGGTATGGTCAGCTGCAGGGGGTCCCTCGATCTGTGTGCACCACCAAGTATAGAGTGTTTACACCACAATGGCCTCGACATGCGCAGCATCATTGGATGCGTCCTATTCACACTGAGATTCTGAGATATGATAGTATTGCACCTATGGAGACGGATGCTCATTACAGAGTTTGGCTGATTGACCTGATTGATTGCCCCACGAGACATGGACGTGAGGTGCTGACTTTGAGGTACCTTAGTCTTTGTAGGATTAAAGTTATCTGAGCTTGATGCTACTGTATGACTTTTAATCTTTTTTTTTTATGTCCTAATTTTTGCATAGGTCGCCCTTTTGGGTTTTTGGCCTATCGACTGTCTTTACTTTTGCCTGAACTGCCCTCTCAGGTTTTCAATTCACCAGACTTTATTTTGTGCCCTAACTTTTGGACAGACCACCCTTTTGGGCTTTCGATCGATCGGACCGTCCTAATTTTTGCATAGACCACCTTTTCGGCTTTCGATCCATCGGACTCTTTTTTTTTAGAAGTGAGATGCATGTAAACCACAAGTGTGTACAACCATGCATGCATGATGCGAATTCAATTTCAAGCAGACTTGGGACATTTAAGCGAATAGAGCAAAGCGTTTATTCATTCATTCATTAATAATGTTTTAGCACAGTACACATCAAAAGATGAAATGAAGTTAAGAACAGAATCAATAATGGTATCCGTCTCGACCGAATCCACGACTACCACCAACAGATCTTTATAGATTTTCCTGCTAATGGTGCTCACCTCATTGTCCTAACTTTTGCATGGATTGCCTTTTCGGTTTTCAATCCATCGGACTCCTGTTTTATTTTTTTTTACACATGGTGTCATCTGAGCTTGTTTTGATTGATGGCTTGGTTTTTGCTTCCACTGGTAGAACCACTTCCGCCCTGTAGACCAATGAGTGTGGTGTTTCTCTAGTGGGTATTATGATGCTAGTTTTGTGTCCACCAAGGCAAATGGTGGAATGTCAACCCAATCTTTGTAGGCAACTGTCATTTGGATGGAATCTTCTTTGTTAGATTTATGAGCCGCTTCTATAGCCTTATTGGCTTGTGGAGAGACAGAGACGATCCATGATGCTCCATCCTTTATTCTGGAACACTGGGTTGCTGCCCTTTGGAATTATAGGCCATCATTGTTCACGACATGATAACACTTTTTTTTTTGTTTTGTTCTTTTTTTTTTTTTTTTGTCGATGACATTCATATATGACTCCGCTTCTACCCACTTTAAGAAGTAGTTGACGGTTTGCGACCATGGAGCAATGTCCATTCGAGTCTACAGAGCTCCTGCTTGGCTGATTTCGTCTTCGAATCCTTTGGAACTTGGTGTTCGGTAATTTCTCGGTCACCCTAGCATGGCACCATACAGCCAGACAAAGATTTCCATACGCTTTTGCTGTACTTTTGCAGTTTGCTTTCCTCTCATCAGGTGTGAGATCTTTCGAGATGGATATCATTTTCTAGTCATCATCTATCCTTAGATTCATTTCATGCATTGATGCATCATGTGTGTTAAAGGCATTAAATGAATGTTTGTATGCATGCAAAGTTCCATCCGAAGAAATATCACACAAATAGTTGAAACCAAATTGTATTAAATTAAACACCTTAGGGGCTGAATTGTTCACATAATAAATGATAAAAATAATAAAAGAAAACTAAAACATCAAAATGATTATCGTCCTCCACATAGGGAGGGTCTTCTTTTATTACAGCATCATGGTCCTCGATAGCTTGTGCACCCGAATCATCCGAGGTTAGGCAAGGGATTACTCTGAATGCTAGGTTTCAAAGTTGGCTCGATAATCTTACCTTTAGCAACTGCTTGATGGCCCTAATCAACTGGGCACAATCATTTGTATAGTGGCCTACCGTCACATGATAAGAATAGAAATTACCCTTGTCTGCCTCAACTAGGGGAGAAAACTGTTTTAGATTTTGTAGCAACCCAGCCTTCCTACATTTGGCGTAGATACGGACATGGATTCTGCCCACGGGTTGGTGATCCTTTGAGGAGTTTCCATTTGTCTACCTTGAGCTACAGTAGCCACATTTGCCCCTTGCACTCCAATTGAAGTTGCCTCCGTAATCATCCTAGCACTAGACCCGGCTGAAGTAGCCTTAGAACTACTGATGTTGTACCCTTGAGAGTACCCCTGATTACTTCTGTAGGAGCCCAAACTTTGTCTACCCCTTTGTTCCTCTTCTTCGTATCGCTTGATATGCTTGGCAAATTCAACCACCTTATTGAAAGAGTGGAACCTTTTCAGCTTCATGTTGTGTTTGTACTGGGGTAGACTACCATCAACTAGCTTTACAATGAGCGACTCTGACTTCGGGGCCCCATCCATCAGAACTTGCACATCCATCCATCTCTTGTAGTAAGATGGAAAGGATTCATTTGGCTTTTGGCGAATCCTTTCTAGGTCTTCCAGAGTGGTCTCCATCTGGGTATTGTAAGCATATTGTTTCACATAAGCTTTAGACAGGTCCTCCCAAGTAGAATGGGTGTATAAAGGCATCTTCATATACCACTTTGCTGCAGCACCCCTCAAAGTAGTCAGAAATAGATTCAAGAGGTGACCTTTCCCGATTCCCATGCTTGTCATTAGTCTCACGTAACTGTCCAGCTGAGCTTATGGTGGGCCCTCTCTAGTGTACGGAGGCAGGTAAGGCATCTGAAAACCAACTGGGAGTGGCTCTCCTACGTCAGCCATCAAAGCGGCCGGGTCGACACACTTAACAAGGTTATAATGTACCATCTCCTTCAGCTTGGGCAGCATGGCTTCAATGTCAGATAATTTCTGATTGAGATGCTTCTCCACAACAGTCTCAAGCGAGGCTTCTCTTGCCTTTTCAAAGGCCTCATCTTCATCAGATTGGCGATCAGGCTTGTGAGCATGGGTTTTTTCCCGACCTCGGTGATGAAAGCTACTATTACCTTTTTCATGGATAAACGTGAAGCGGATTCGGACTGACCGGGATAATGTCCGAAATGTTTCGGATAGCTCGAAGGTGTGTGACAAGTCCTAATACGGAACCCCGAAGAATTCGAGTGAGTATTTAAGAGAACCGAGGAAAAGAATGAAAAATAAGTGAAAATGGCCTAATTTGGACATTACAGCCGGCTGTAGGTTACAGCCGCGCCACTGTAGACTACAGCCGCGCGGCTGTAGTCTACAGTGGCGCGGCTGTAACCTACAGCCGTGCTGCTATCTACAGTGGCGCGGCTGTAACCTACAGCCGTGCGGCTGTAATCATCAGATTTCCTTTTTTTGTCCAACTCAGCATTTAATTCGGTTTTTTTTAAGCAAAATAAGCTATTTTTGTCACTACAGCCGCGCGGCTGTAAGCTACAAGGACACGACTGTAATCATCAGATTTCCTTTTTTTGTCCAAATCAGCATTTAATTCAGTTTTTTTAAGCAAAATAGGCTATTTTTATCACTACAGCCGTGCGGCTGTACTACAGGGGCACGGCTGTAAGCGTCAATTTTCCTTTTTTGCTGAAATCAACAATTAATTCTGATTTAATGCCAAAAAGGGAGATATATAAACATCATAATCGGGATTAGGGTTCAGGCAGACAAAAAACAAAAAATAGAAAAGGAGAAAAAGGATTTTTGAGAGAAAATAACACTTCACTTAGATATTCTTTAGGGTTCTTAAAGCAATTGAAAAAAAAAAGAGTTTGACCTAAATAATAATCTCAATAGAACACATAAAAATAATCATATGGCTTTGTGATATCATAATCAATCCTTCAATCTTCTTCCGGGTTCCATTCGGGCTTCGGAAATCGTGCACTATCCGGGTTGTTCGTGATTGCAAGACATTCTCGGCATTCGAATCCATTTTTCGTGGTCCAAATACTAGAACACAGACAAGGTAATCTTCTGAGAGGCCTTAGAAATCAGCTTTGTTCATTCTGGTTGTGATTTGATTGCATGTTTTGAATTTTTATGATTTTTACCAGTTTTTCCGGTTACAGCCGCCCCACTCATGATCACAGCCGCTCGGCTGTAACCTACAGCCGCGCGGCTGTGACCTATAGGGGTACGGCTGTAACCTACAGGGGCAGAAGCTCCAATCGCCCCAAATCGATCGATAACGCTCCCATATTTCAATTAAATGTGTTTTTCATATTTGTTATCGGTCCAATTACATCCTTGCATGCTTAGATTCCCTGTTCTTTGATTTTAATGGATGGATTAGTATGAAATTTGGTGATTTTGGACGATTAGGGATTTTTGGATTCGATTCGATCCGTTTCGAGTCTTTTCTGTTGATTTTGATGTTTTTCCAGAAATCCCGGATCGCCCAAAATCATTAAACTTTGCAAAACGATTTTCGAAAACGCAAAAAAGCACACTGGAATCGATTCTGGAACATTGCAGCCGCGCATCTATAAGCTACAGGGGCGCGGCTGTAGCCTACAGTGGCGCGACTGTAGTTGAGGGAGAATTATAATTTTGCCCTTTTGGGCCCTAAACTTGTAATTTTGCATCCTTTTCTTATTCAAAAATGAATTTTGGCGTGTTTGCATATTTTTGGACCTTAGATGGATGTTTGACTTAGGCCCACACACGAATGGGACCCCCGGGTCCTAGGATATCTGACCCACTAAAGTTGGAAAAATGCATGTAAATGAGCCAAAACGCCTTTAGAATTGGTTTTTCATCCATAAAACCTACAGGGCGTTTAAAAAACCGTTTTCTAGGTCTAACCGGGCCGACCAACCGGGTCGACTCGGTTACCCCCAAATGCATGTCCCCCACTCCTAGAAATTCCTATTCTGTCCTATTTGAGTCTTTTCTATGCCTTGATTATTTGTGCTAACCCTATTTGGATGCAGCTTTTATTTTTAGTTTTCTTTTTACTTTTGATGTATTTAATAGATTGAATCGTGTATCTAGGCAATTGTAATTTTTTAGATCATCGTGTATTATAGGTGGTTGTAAAAGATGAGGATGAGAGTTTTCTTTTTCTTGGGTTGTATAATTTGGCCTCTGATTTACTTTTCTGCGCTTTTATTTTTCCGCACTTTATTTTAGTATTTATATTTATGTCATTTGCATGAGCATGGGTTAATGATTAAAGGAAGATAAAATGGATAGATTTAAGTGAATGAAATGTCATATTATGAAATAATAATTAAAAATAAGTGAGGATTAGTAGATATGGTGCCCGAACCTCAGATCTCTGGATTAGGTACTGCGTCTACACTTGGTAAAGAGCTGTATCAGAATTTCCGGATGAGCTGATCCGGGTGGCGACTCTGTATCTAATCTCGAAATTCATGTTTCGAGATCTTTAAGTTAAAATGGGAATTTTCTAAAAGCCTCTTTTCTAAAATTCGTGTCTAAAATTAAGTTTTCTACAAAAAAGACTTTTCCAATAAAATGAAAGGCTTTTCTAAGAAAGATTAAAATACGTTTTCAAAACCAAAACATCAACACTTAAAAAGAAAATCCCCGGTTCCCGCTTCACTGCGCATTCTGAAAATGGTCGTCCGCTCACAGTGGCGACTCCGCTGGGGATTAACGGTTTCTTCAAAAAAGTTTTCACAAAAACTTAAGGAACTTAGGCAACAATTGAAGTATATCCTCACTTATAGTTGATTCTTAAATCGTAACTCAATATTTCATTCACATTGCATAAAGCATGACATCTTCTCTTCTTAAATCCCTCCAACACTCATTTAAGCCCGGTTTATTTCCAAAGGTGACCTATCTCTTCCGCTAGGATTGGAGGCACCCGAAGGGGTAAACCACTCATAGCCTTGTACGAACCCCTTCATTTGAACCCTTGAGTGGGGAGAAGTGAGGAGTATATTTTCGCTGTGGGAACCTGTACGACCCTTGGCTTGACTCATACCTTCATGTAATGGCCTAGCAACTTCCCCTTAGGATTACCAAAACATATACTTGAAAATGGACATTGAGAGTACGCCTTTGGTATCCCCCGTTGATGCCAAAGATACCCAATACCTAAAAAGAATTCGAGACCAACCAAATGGAGGAATAAGGTTGGAAGGGTGAGCATATTTTTGTGTGTGTGCTAACGTTTGCTCTATGGTTGTTTTATTTTCGACCTTTTCATACGACATAAACACGCATCATCCGTATGCCATATTCTAATCACTTCCTTTATGCAGCCATTTTAGAGCATCCTCATACGTGTGTGTTATACTAACCATATTTTTTCGTGCAGCCATAATCTTTTTCCATATGCCATATTCATTTTGTGTAAAGCATACACGACATCATCTTGTATGTCATGCATTCTAACCACATTTCTGTGCAGCCATTTGCATTTTTGTATGACATAGGCATCCACATCATTTCATTTCATTTAAAATGTAAGGATGTTCTAAGTATGCCCTTCACGACCATTTCATCTCATAACATATCGGGAGTCCCCAAGGCTACCCATACTCCGCCTGTGCACTAGTTTGCATTTGGCCATCCCATTACATTATTAGAAGGCCACAATGGTCCTAGGCTTGTGTTTGTGTGACAGACCACACGACATCATCACATCTTGATCATTCACATTTGGTGTCATGGAGACGCCTTAGTTTTGCTTGCGTGTCCCAATCCATATCGGATTGTTACATAACATCGACAACCCATTTGAGGTACTCCACGAGTGCCGAGCTAGTTTTCATATTAAGACATTTCATAGCATTCCTAAATCATGTAAGGTGTTCCACAAACACCGAAATGCTATCCGTGTTTTGACTCGCACGTGACTTGTATGTGACATCACTTCATGTTAGATGCCATAAAAGCATCGAACGTCTGTTTATGGCACGGTTCCTTCAGGACCATTTCATGTCATCACATTGACCTACAAAGTGTCAAACTTTTGTCCATGTGTCAGTACACATGCGACCATTTCACGACATCCCCTAGGTGCCCCAAAGGCACCGAACCTCTATCCGTGTGATGGCTCGCACGTGACATTATTGCATTGTCTTTTGTGTAGCATAAGGTATACTTGGAACATCCGAAGCAAGAGAAAGAAAAGCACTAAAACCATCTTCAGCATCATCCATATCCATGAGACATCATCTGAACATGAGCACAAAAGCACCATTTAGAGTGTCGAGTCTAGAACCACGACATCCATCCGAAACTCTAATCTTATGTTGATTGTGCAGTCTGGAGTCACATCTCGGGAAGGTTAGTTACATTGAGTTAGAACCAAACACCCCAGTTCAGTTAGTTCAATCAGAACCAATCATTGTGGAGGGAATCAGTTCAGGGTCGGATTTAGACAAGGAGTTTAAAGTGCAGTTGCATACCCTACCAGTTGATAGTCAGGTTTTGTTGGAAGAGGTCAACGGAACAGAGATGGATGAAGGAAATAACAGAAACAATGGGAACAACAGGAACAATGGAAACCTGCCTTTTGACATGGCTACCTTTATGAGGAGCTTTTTAAGCTCGGATGAGTTCAGAGTCACTCTCAGGAGCAAGTGCAGGCGGTGATGACCACTCTCCCTATTCAGGTAGTCCAATCGGCCCAAACGTCAGATGGAAGTGGGGGACAACAGTTTGTCCAAGCTACCAACAGTGCTGAAGGAAGTCTTCCTGGCAGTCAGAAAAGGATGAGGCCTTTGAGAAGGCAAGGGAAGCCTCGATTAAGACGATGCTAGAGAAGCGCCTCAATCAGAAATTTTCTGATATTGAAGCCATGCTACCTAAGATGAAGGAGATGGTCCACTATAACCCTGTTAAGTATGTCGACCCGACTACTTTGATGGCTGATGGAGGTGAGCCGCTCCTAGCTGGTTTTCATATGCCTTACCTACCTCCATACACCGGAGAGGGCCCAGCGGAAGCCCACCTAGACAGTTATGTAAGGTTGATGACCAGTATGGGGATTGGAAAGGGTCACCTGTTGAACTTGTTTCCAACTACTCTGAGGGGTGCTGTAGCAAAGTGGTACATGAAGATGCCCATACACACTTGCTCCACCTGGCAGGATTTATCTGATGCTTTTGTGAAGCAGTATGCCTACAACACCCAGACTGAGACAACTCTCGAGGATCTAGAAAGGATCCGTCAGAAGCCAAATGAGTCTTTCCCGGCTTATTACACACGGTGGATGGACGTTCAGGTTTTGGTGGATGGGGCACCAAAATTACAGTCGCTCATTGTGAAGCTGGTAGATGGTGGTCTTCCCCAATACAAGGACAAGATGAAGCTGAAGAGATTCCACTCCTTCAATGAGGTGGTGGAGTTTGCCAAACGTATCGAGCGATATGAGGAAGAGGAGCAGAGGGGCAGACAGAGTTCGGGCCCCTACAGAAGCAATCAGGGGTACTCTCAAGGGTACAAAGGTAGCAGCTCTAAGGCTACTCCAGTAGCGTCCAATGCTAAGACGACTCAGGGTGCAGCCTCGATTGAAATGCAATGGGAGGACATGGCCACCGTGAACCTGGGAAGATAGACTCCTCAAAGGGTCACTAGTCCGTGGGCTGAGTCAGTAAGCTTGATCTATGCTAAGTGTAGAAAAGCTAGTCTGTTGTAGAGTTTGAGGCCATTGTCGCCTCCGGCTGAGGCAGATAAAGACAATTTCTGCTCTTACCATGTGATGACGGGTCATCGTAAAAATGAATGCACCCAGTTGATTAAGGGCATCAAGTAGTTGATTGCTAACAGAAAGATTATTGAGCCGGTTTTGAAACCCAGCATTCAGAATAATCCATTGCCCAACCTCGGATGATTCGGCTCCACAAGACATTGAGGATCATGACGCTACAATAAATAGAAGACCCTCCGCATGTGGAGGCGACAGTCATTTTGATGTTTTAATTTGTTTCATCTTATTATTATTATCAATTATCATGTGAACAATTCAACCTCTCAGTGTTTAATTTAATACAATTTGATTTCAATTACTTGTGCGATATTTTTTGGATGGAACTATGCATGCATCCAAACATTCATTTAATGCCTTTAACACACATGATGCATCAATGCATGAAATGAATCTAGGGACTGATGATGACCCAAAAATGATATCCGTCTCAAAAGACCTCACGGCTGATGAGAGGAAAGAAAATTAAAAGTACCACAAAAGGGCATGGAAATCTTTGCTTGGCTGTACAGTGTCGTGCGGGGGTTGACGAAGAAATTATTAAACACTAAGCTCTAAAGGATTCAAAGATGAAATCAATCAAGCAGGAGCTTTGTAGACTCGAATGGGCATCACTCCATGGTCGCAACCGCCAACTACTTCTCAGAGTGGGTAGAAGTGGAGTCATATATGAATGTCATCCACCTAAAAAAAAGACAAAAAAAAAAAAGAAAAAAAAAGCATTATCATGTCGTGACCAATAATGGCCTACAATTACAAGGGGCGAAGATGGAGCATCATAGATTATCTTTGCATCTCCCACAAGCCAATGGGGCGGTAGAAGCGGCTCACAAGGTTCCATCCAAATGACAATCACCTACAAAGGATAGGCCGATATGCTGTCATTTGTCTTGCAAGGGCACAGAACTAGCATCAGAGCACACACTGAAGAAACGTCATACTGCTTAGCCTATAGGATGGAAGCAGTTCCACTAGGGGAGACAGAGACCAAGTCGTCAACCCCATCAACCCAGACAAGCCCAGGCACTATTACGTGTAAAAAAATAATACTAAAAAAATAAAAAATAAAAAAAAGGTCCGATGGGTAGTAAACCGAAAAGGCGATCCATGTAAAAATTAGGACAATCTGATGGATCGAAAACCAAAAAGGTGGTCCATGCAAAAGTTAGGATAGAGAGGCGAGCACCATCAGCGGGAAAATCTGCAAAGACCAGTTAGTGGCAGGCATGGGTCCGATCGAGACGGATACCATTACTGATTCTGTCCTTAGCTTCATTTCATCTTTGATGAGCATTGTGCTAAAACATTATAAATGAGTGAATAAATGAATGTTGTTTTATGTTCAGGTTAAATGTCCCAAGTCTGCTTGAAATTGAATTCGTATGGATGTGCATATGTTCTGTTTATAAGCATCTCACTTCAAAAAAAAAGTGTCTGATAGAAAAGGACGATTTATGCAAAAGCTAGGGCATAAAATAAAGTCTGCTGAATTGAAAACCCGAAAGGGCGGTTCAGGAAAAAATAAAGACAGTCTGATAGGCCGAAAACCCAAAAAGGGCGACCTATGCAAAAATTAGGACAAGCAATGAAAATAAAACAAAAGTCATACAGTAGTATCAAGCTCAGACAACTCTAATCCTATAAAAACCGAGGTACATCAAAGCCAGTGCCTCACGCCCACACCTCGTGGAGCAAGCAATCAGGTCAATCAACCAAACTTTAATGCGATATCCCACCAAGGACAGACCCATTTGGGCATCCCAATCGTCCGTCCTGTCCCTGAAAGTCTGATTCATGACCTCCAGCTCGGTGACCCACCGACGCAATTGATCAACCTCTGTTCTCAAACAAGCGGACTCACGGTGCTAGATCCCCAGCGTCGTCTGCAACAAACAAAACATGAAAAAGCACCATAATCATACGCATATGCATCCAGGACACGCACATACACATACACTCAAAACATGCACACACACATGCATACACGCATCAATGTGTACTCAAGTATAGGTACATGTTGTCATCATCAGGTTGTCTTGAGCCATGAGTACTCTGAAAGCGGAAATAACCTAACATCGGGGCATCCTCAAATCCCAAGTATCCAGGGGCAAAACAATCAAGCAGTATTTATTCTTGATCGAAGGGGTAAAAATTTTCGTTTCCAAAATTATCGATCAAGGAATAAATACGTACCCCCAATCCAACTTCAAAGGTATTGCTCCACCACAGAGAACCAGTTTCAATAGTTTGCTCCACCATAGAGAGCCGATGTCAATGGTATTGCTCCACCATAGAAAGCCTGTTTCAACGGTATTGCTCCACCACAGAGAGCCAATTTTAATGGTATTGCTCCGCCACAGAGAGCCGATTTCAATAGTATCAAGGGGCAAGATATTCAATCCATATTCATTCTTGATCGAAGGGGCAAAAATTTT
The DNA here is from genome assembly GCA_039660915.1 of Euphorbia tirucalli. Taxonomy (NCBI): domain Eukaryota; kingdom Viridiplantae; phylum Streptophyta; class Magnoliopsida; order Malpighiales; family Euphorbiaceae; genus Euphorbia; species Euphorbia tirucalli. The sequence continues at coordinate 29,377,070 of CM077639.1, read as the reverse complement.
TGTTTACAAAATTATCAAGGAACAAATACGTACCCGAAACAACTTCAAAACATCAAAGGAGATCATCAAGCTTCTTAAATCACCAAAGCATCTTTCCCCAGCCATAAAAGCTTCACGAGAAACACTATTATCCTTTCCTTCAGTGACACAGGCCCCACTAGAAGTGAAATGAGCAAAATGCCCTTCTGTTAGTAACCAAACTACCAAATGTCTAAAACAACTTCCCTTTAGTGACGCAACCTTCACGGGAAACCAAACAATCGAAATATGTCTTCCCCTCGTGACATAGGCTCCACTAGAGGTGATATTACCAAAATAACCTTCCTCCAAAAGGATGCCAACTTTCCAAGCTACAAAATTACCAAAATACCCTTCACCTTCATGAACATCAATTCATAAGGAGAATCTGATCCGGGCAAAGTCCTCTACTTCATAATGGAGTCAGAGCATGTCCCTGGAGCATCAACCCAATCCGGGCAAAGTCCTTTGCTTTGCAATGGAGTCGAAGTATGTCCCTGAAACATCAACCCAATCCAGGCAAAGTCCTCTGCTTCGCAATGGAGGCGAAGCACGACCCTAGAAAACCAATACAATCTGGGCAAAGTCCTCTGTTTCATGAAGGAGTCGAAGCACGTCCATGGAGAACATCAAACCAATTCGGGCAAAGTCCCATGCTTCATAACAGAGTCGAAGTAGGTCCCCGAGAAATCAAATAAACTTGGGCAAGAGCGCTGTTTCACAAAACAACCGAGACAAGTTCCTACAGATATCAAAGATAGTCAACGCAAAAGGAGCCACCAGGTACGTCCTCTTCTCCATCTCACCGTGCTCCCTATCGTGGGACCAAACTCGAACCGGGCATAAGCACCCGTTCAAGTCAACTTTAATCACGCGAGGGGCAGCCTATGAGCACGGGTTTTTTTCCGACCTCGGTGATGAAAGCTACTGTTACCTTTTTCATGGATAAACATGAAGCAGATTTGGACCGACCGAGACAATGTCAGAAATGTCCCGGATAGCCCGAAGGTGTGTGACAAGTCCTAATACGGAACCCCGAAGAATTCGAGTGAGTATTTAAGAGAACCGAGGAAAAGAATGAAAAATAAGTGAAAATGGCCTAATTTGGACATTACAGCCATGCGGCTGTAGTCTATAGTGGCACAACTGTAGTCTACAGTAGTGCGGTTGTAACCTACAGCTGCGCGGCTGTAATCATCAGATTTTTTTATCCAAATCAGCATTTAATTCGGTTTTTTAAGCAAAATAGGCTATTTTTGTCACTACAGCCGCTCGGCTGTAGTGCCTACAGCCGCGCGGCTGTAAGCTAGAGGGGTGCGACTGTAACCATCAGATTTCATTTTTTTTATCCAAATCAGCATTTAATTCGGTTTTTAAGCAAAATGGGCTATTTTTGTCATTACAGGGGCGCGGCTGTAAGCGTCAGTTTTCCTTTTTTGCTGAAATCAACAATTAATTTTGATTTAATGCCAAAAAGGGAGATATATAAACATCATAATCGGGATTAGGGTTCAGGCAGACAAAAAACAAAAAATAGAAAAGGAGAAAAGAGATTTTGAGAGAAAATAACACTTCACTTAGATATTCTCTAGGGTTCTTAAAGCAATTGAAAAAAAAGAGTTTGACCTAAATAATAATCTCAATAGAACGCATAAAAATAATCATATGGTTTTGTGATATCATAATCAATCCTTCAATCTTTTTCGGGGTTCCGTTCGGGCTTCGGCAATCATGCACTGTTCGGGTTGTTCGTGACTGCAAGACGTTCCCAGCATCCGAATCCATTTTTCGTGGTCCAAATACTGGAATACAGACAAGGTAATCTTCTGAGAGGCCTTAAAAATCCACTTTGTTCATTCTGGTTGTGATTTGATTGCATGTTTTGAATTTTTATGATTTTTGGGAGTTTTTCCGGTTACAGCTGCCCCACTCATGATCACAGAAGCCGGCTGTAACCTACGGCTGCGCGGCTGTGACCTATAGGGGCACAGCTGTAACCTATAGGGGCAGAAGCTCTAATCACTCCAAATCGATCGATAACGCTCCTATATTTCAATTAAATGTGTTTTTCATATTTGTTATTGGTCCAATTACATCCCTGCATACTTAGATTCCCTATACTTTAATTTTAATGGATGGATGTAGTATGAAATTTGGTGATTTTGGATGATTAGGGATTTCTGAATTCGATTTGATCCATTTCGAGTCTTTTCTGTTGATTTTGATGTTTTTTCATAAATCCTAGATCGCTCAAAATCATCAAACTTTGCAAAACGATTTTCAAAAACGCAAAAAAGCACACTGGAATCGATTCTGGACCATTATAGCCGCGCGTCTGTAAGCTACAGGGGTACGGCTGTAACCTACAACCGTGCAGCTGTAGCCCACAATGGCGCGACTGTAGTTGAGGTAGAATTACAGTTTTGCCCTTTTAGGCCCCAAACTTGTAATTTTGCATCCTTTTCTTATTCAAAAATGAATTTTGGCGTGTTTGCATAGTTTTGGACCTTAGATGGATGTTTGATTTAGGCCCACACATGAACGAGACCCCCGGGTCCCAGGATATCTGACCCGCTAAAGTTGAAAAAATGCATGTAAATGAGCCAAACCGCTTTTAAAATTGGTTTTTCATCCATAAAACCTACAGGGAGTTTAAAAAACCGTTTTCCAGGTCTAACCGGGCCGACCAACCGGGTCGACCCGGTTACCCCCAAATGCATGTCCCCCACTCCTAGAAATCCCTATTCTGTCCTATTTGAGTCTTTTCTATGCCTTGATTATTTGTGCTAACCCTATTTGGATGCAGCTTTTATTTTTAGTTTTCTTTTTACTTTTGATGTATTTAATAGATTGAATCGTGTATCTAGGGGATTATAATTTTTTAGATCATCGTGTATTATAGGTGGTTGTAAAAGGTGAGGATGAGAGTTTTCTTTTTCTTGGGTTGTATAATTTGGCCTCTGATTTACTTTTCTGCGCTTTTATCTTTCCGCACTTTATTTTGGTATTTATATTTATGTCATTTGCATGAGCATTCGTTAATGATTAAAAGAAGATATAATGGATAGAATTAAGTGAATGAAATGTCATATTATGAAATAATAATTAAAAATAAGTGAGGATTAGTAGATATGTTGCCCGAATCTCGAATCTCTGGATTAGGTACTGCGTCTACACTTGGTAGGGAGCTGTATCGGAATGTCCCGGACGAGCTGATCAGGGTGGTGACTCTGTATCTAATCTCGAAATTCGTGTTTCGAGATCTTTAAGTTAAGATGGGAATTTTCTAAAAGCCTGTTTTCTAATATTCGTGTCTAAAATCAAGTTTTCTACAAAAAAGACTTTTCCAATAAAATGAAAGGTTCTTCTAAGAAAGATTAAAACCCATTTTCAAAACCAAAACATCAACACTTAAAAAGAAAATCCCCGATTCCTGCTTCACCATGCGTTCCGAGAAAGGTCGTCCGCTCATAAGGCTCCCTATGGTTGACAACTCCACCGCTTCCCCCTGGATGGTTCCCTCTAGCTCCATTTGTTGCTTGGACAAACTGTTGTCCTCCACTTCCAATCAAAGTTTGAGTCGGTGGAATAGTCTGGATAGGGGCGGTTTTCATCATGGCATCTGCTCCCTTAGAGTAGCCTTAAATTCTTCCGAGCTTAGGAAATTCCTCGTAAAAGCAGCCATGTCAAAGGGCATGTTTCCACTGTTACCGTCAGCCATCTCTGATCTATCAGCTTCTTCCAACAGAACTTGACTATCAACTGGTAAAGCAGGCAACTGAATCTTGACCTCCCGATCTAAATCTGATCCTCAACTGATCCCTTCCACGGTGACCGGCTCTGATTGAACTGGCTGAATTGATTGGTTCAGCTCTGACTCGACATGAAATAATCACTTTAAGGTTCGACCCCAAATTGCACATTCAACATGAGGTTAGAATCTCGAATGCATGTCGTGGACCTAGACTCGACATACTAGATGGCGTGTATGGTATGTTTGTGTTCATGTTTGGATAATGCTTCATGGATGTGGATGATAATGAAAATGACCTTTATATTTTCCTTATTTTTATTTCGGACTCTCCAAGCATACCCCATGCCATACGAAAGACAATGCAAAAATGTCGTGTGTGAGCCATCACAAGGACAGAGGTTCGGCACCTTCGCGGCACCTAGTGGATGTCATGAAATGATCGCATGTGTACCAACACATGGATAGAGGTTTGACGCTTCTTAGGTCAATGAGATGATATGAAGTGGTCGTATGGAAGCCGTTCAATAGAGGTTCAATGCTTTTATGGCATCTTGGATGAAGTGATGATACTAACAAGTCGCATGCAACTTGAGACACGGATAGAGTTTCAGCGTTTGTGGAACACCTTGTATGATTTAGGAATGCTATGAAATGTCCTATTATAAGTTCTAGTTCGGCACCCATGTAGTACCTCGAATGAATCATCAATGTTATGAAATAAACCCGATGTGGACCGTGACACCCAAGCAAGACTTTGGCATCGCCATGACACCAATGATGAATGGAAATGATGCCATGAAATGATATCGTGTGACCCACCACGCGAGTATAAACCCAAGACCATTGTGGTCCTCTAATGAGTGGAATGATGTAATGAAATGGCCAAGTACAATCCGGTGCATGGGCAGAATACGGGTAATTTTTTGGGGATACTCGATATGTCATGAAATGAAATGATCGTGAAGGGCATACTTAAGACATCCTTTCATTTTAGATGGGATGAGATAGGATGAATGCTGTGAGCGGACTTCCTTTTTGTGAAAACCATTCATTTATTTATTATGAAATTTGTTTTGGAAAAAAATGCTTTCCCGATTTATTACTTAAAGACCTCGAAACCTCAATCTCAAGATTAGTGACAGAGTCGCCACCCGGATCAGCTCATCTGGGAAATTCCGGTACAGCTCCTTACCGAGCATAGACTGCTGTATCTAATCCAAAGATTCAGGGTTCGGGCAACTTACCTACTTAACCTCAAGCTTGTACTCGTTTATTATTTATAAAATCATATTTATTCAATTTATTATCTTTCTCTTCCAAAATTTCATTTATTTTATTAGCCCGTGCTAAAGCAGAAATACATAAAATAAATTACGGAAAATTAAACCATTCACACAAATATACAAAAGAATAATGGAGGCCGATTATACAACCAAATTGAATAAAATATAAAAACTCTCGTCCTCACTTTACAAGCGCCTAGGATATACGAGGATCTACAAATACAACCGCCTAAGATACACGAATTAGTCTATAAAAATACAGTGAAAATAAAAATAAATGCTGCAGAACAGACTGGTTAGCACATTTTATATTATAAACGCAAGTAGGACTCAAATCAGGACAGAATGGGGATTTTAGGATAAGGGAGCATGCATTTATGGGGTAACCGGGTCGACCCGACCGGTTGGATCGGTTAGACTTGGAAAATGATTTTGAAACACCCAGTGGATTTTTGTGCTGAAAATCAATTTTTAGAAAATATTTAGCTCGGTTACATGCATATTTCCATTTTTATGGGTCGGTTATCCCAGAACACAGGGTTTCGTTTGTGTAGGTTCCTAAACACACAGACCACCTAGGACCTAAAATGCAATAAACACACCAAAAACATTTGTAAAAATATTATTTTCCTCGTTTTCAATGTTTTTTGGGGTTTTATGGGATTCGGGGGTCCACAAATGCTGGACTATGGATCCGATTCAAATAAAACTACCCCAAAACTCAGAAAATAAACCCTGAGAAATACTAAAAACCCCAATATCCAAGAATGCAATAGTCAAAAAATCATAAATATAAATACATACAGATGATTCTGGGCTAAAAATGATCCCAATAGAAAAATCAAAATGGAAAACGGGCTATTTTGGCCGATTGGGATAGTTTGGGGATCTGTCCCCGAGGAACAGAGTCGGCCGACTCTGGGTTAGAGCCGGCCGGTTAGATGAGAGTGTTTATGGGATTAGTTTTGGGTATTTCTCTTGGTTTCTCTTCTTCTTCTTTCTCTCTTCTGCTTTTTTTTTTCTTTGTGTCTTTTGCTTGAGAACCGAAAAGTCCCCTCTCTCTCTCATTTTCTCTCTTTTATCTGCCTCCCCCTCTCTTCTCCCGTTCCATCAATCAGCAGACTGAAAAATCTGCCAAAACTTTCGCCTGTCAAGACCACTAGAGCCGGCCAGCTCTAGTTTGTACTAGAACCATACGGCTCTAGTTAGAGCTGGCCGGCTCTGGTTCAACAAACCAAAGCCGTCCGGTTCAACCAAGAGTCAGGGTAGAATTTTGAAAAGTCAGACGTGTAGACCAAACCCTAGAAATGATTCGAGAGATCTTTTTGGGGCTTCAAATGGCTGATAGCCTGGTTTTCAGAACGTTTGAGATTCTCCAGGCAGCATTCCAGTCTCTTCCAAGTCCTGTTCGAGCCCGTCCGATCCAAAGGTAACTAAGTAATTCTCATCACTGAGGTCGGAAAAAACTCGTGCTCACAGGCTGCCCCTAGCGGGACCAAAGTCGGTTCATCTTGGGCTGTAAAGCTTAGATTGAGTTTGGTCTCGCAACTGGGAGCACAGTGAGTGAGGAAAAGGAAATGTACCTGGCGTTCATTGCTGGAGGCATCGGTCGTGGTTTCAAGTCGACTCGCTGTGATGGAGCGTGTTTGTAATGCTGGCTCTTTGTGGCAGAGCGTGCCCGTAATGTTGGCTCTCTGTGGCGGAGCGTACCTATAATGTTGGCTCACTGTGGTGGAGTACGTCCGTAATGTTGGTTCTCTGTGGTGGAGCGTGCCTATAATGTTGGCTCTCTGTGGTGGAGAGTGCTTATACTATTGGTTCACTGTGGTGGAGCATGCCCGTGATGTTGGCTCACTGTGGTGGAGCGTACCCATAAAGTTAGCTCTCTGTGGTGGAGCGCGCCTGTGATGTTGGCTCATTGTGGTGGAGCGTGCCTGTAAAGTATGCTCTCTGTGGCGGAGCATGCCTATAATGTTGGCTCTCTGTGGCGGAGCGTGCCTATAATGTTGGTTCACTGTGGTGGAGCATGCCCGTGATGTTGGCTCACTGTGGTGGAGCGTGCCCGTGATGTTGGCTCACTGTGGTGGAGCGTGCCCGTAAAGTTGGCTCACTGTGGCGGAGCGTGCCCGTAATGTTGGCTCTTTGTGGCGGAGCGTGCCTATGATGTTGGCTCACTGTGGTGGAGCATGCCCGTGATGTTGGCTCACTGTGGTGGAGCATGCCCGTGATGTTGGCTCACTGTGGTGGAGCGTGCCTATAATGTTGGCTTTCTGTGGTAGAGCGTGCCTATAATGTTGGCTCACTGTGGTGGAGCATGCCCGTGATGTTGGCTCACTGTGGTGGAGCGTACCCTTAAAGTTGGCTCACTGTGAAATTGGCTTCCAGTAGCGTATTTATTTCTTGATCGATAATTTTGGAAACAAAAATTTTTGCCCCCTCGATCAAGAATAAATACGATTGAATTGCTTTGCCCCCAGATACCTGTTTAAGGCAAGTGAATCCTTCAATAGATATTTCTTCTCTGTCCATGTGACGACAAGGTTGAAATGAGTGTTCTTCCTCTCCTATGTGGCGAAAAGGTTGAATGAGCTGCTCTGTTGTTCTGCCCCCAGATACCTGTTAAAGGCAAAAAGTTCTTCAACAGAGATTCTTCCCTGTCTATGTGGCAACAAGGTCGAAATAAGAGATGTGATGTCCCTTCTATGTGGCGAAGAAGCAACATGAGGTTGATTGTTGTCTTATCCCCAGATCCCTGTTAAAGGCAAGAAACCTCTTCAATAGGCATTGCTTTCCTGCCCATGTGCTGACATGATTGAAATGAATGTTCTTCCTCTCCCATGTGACGAAAAGGTCGAACGAGCTGGTCTGTTGTTCTGCCCCCAGATACCTGTTAAAGGTGAGAAGTTCTTCAATAGACATTTCTTCCTTGTCTATGTGACGACAATGTTGAAATAAGAGATGTACTGTCCCTTCTATGTGGCGAAGAAGCAGCTCAAGGTTGGTTGAATTGACTTGCCCTAGATCCCTGTTAAAGGCAAGAAACTTCTATAGGCATTTCTTCCCTGCCCATGTGATGACAAGGTTGAAATAGGTGTGGTGTTCTTCTCCATGTGGTGGAGCATCGAGTAATAAGTTGATTCTCCGTGTGGTGGAGTTCCCATGAGATTGATGTAAGATTGTTTTGCCTCCAGAATCTGTTAAAGGCAAGAAATACCCTTCTCGGGGATTATATTGGCGTGAACGAATATTATGATAATTATAGAAATTTTTCATACCTGAGGTTTTGGAGTCGTTGGGCTCCGATTTGCATGTTGTGACTCTGGGTTAGGAATTGGGAAGGATCTCTTCTCGAGATGACCCCTTCAATCGAAGATAAACATGGTTAAGGTGATTTGATGCATGTATGCGTGAATGCGTGCATGATTCATGTGCACATGCATGCATCATGATGCTTTTGATAATACGTTTTGTATCTGCACTATGCTGGGGAGTGAACTTGTGACTCCTGACGATCTCCTGTGGGGACTGTGTCCGTCGGATGACTCTACTGAGGATAATGACTCAGTGAGGATCTTTTTAGTTGTGAATTCCGCTGGGGCATATTTTGATCCATTTAACCTCGCTGGGAGATCTGCTGGAGCTTCAGATTTAGTGGGAAGAATCTTAGCTGGGAACCCGTTGGAGATTTTGCTGGAGACTCCGTGGGGATGATCCTACTGGGGGCCACTCTGCCAGGGATAATTATGTAGGGGATGGTATAACTGGGCCGGTAGCTGCCATTTGTAGTGACAATCTCATTGATGCCACCGTGGTTTGAATGCAATGACCTACTGATGGGTGTTTATAGGCAATGGCACGATGCATGTGATATGAATATCTAAGCAGAAAAATCAAGCATGCTTAGTATCGTTATGATGACATCTGAATGAATGCGATAGGAAACTCAAAAGTACACTGCCTCTATATGTCACTCTCTTCTTGTTACCAACATGTCCTTTCGGTTTTCCGTGTTCGAGATTCTCTCACTGAAGATCGTTGTGTTTTTTTTTTTGATGAACAATGGCCAAGTCTATAAGAGTGCGCAAGCCAAGTGGATCTCATAGCATTGGCTTGTCTTAGGATTGAAGAGTGCGCCTTGACGATTCCACTGGGGATTATGATAGGATTGTCCTTGATGATAATTCATGGTTCAGCTTTTACCTGCCCCAAGTGTTGGAGGTTTGGGCTTGGATGTGAAATGCTTCATTAAGTCTGGTTTGCTGCATGCTGTAGCCTGAACATGGACATTTACATGCAATGTCATGATACATGCATATTGAGTGCCAAAATAGCATATGAAATATTTATGATATGATGAATGTGAATGCATTAGGAAAATCCAACCCGTGGTTCCGGTGTGGATCAATATCCCTTCATTACACTTTTTTTTTCTTTTTTTTTCTTTAGGATCCACTGGGGATGTTACCAAAGTGTACAGCCAGCCACTGGATGGAGCTGCCTCTGTTGAGTAGACCACCTGAGATGGAGTCAATTAACCATTGAAATCTCCAATGGTCTGGAATTGTATTCATGCTCTCAATTCACCCCTGATTCCAGCTTATGTGTAGTCTCTAAAGGGGGATACAATTTTTAGTCCTTCAAGGTATGGCCTGATTCAGAATGACTTGACTTAATTGTTGTTTTCCTTTGTCTGTGAACCACAATAACCCTAGAGCAAGGCACACCATGGTTAGAAGATGAAGGAACCACTGGTAAGTAGTCACTTTTGTTGTAGCTGAAGACTGAGTTCTTGAAAGGGTTGGTAAATACAACTTTCCCCTGAATATTAGCACAGCAGGCTTTGCAAGTCTTTCTGTTGATGGGAACATCCCATTCATGATTGTTGAAAGCTTTATAAAACTTGGTTGATCCAGCACTGTTGGTGAAGTTCACAGGGTAGATGTCAGTCTCCTCTTCTTCCTAGCACATTTTTGCTCAATAGAACCATCTCTTGCTGGGTTGAGTCCAGCATAGGCTATAGTGTGGATTTTGCTGGATGAGAACAGTGGTCACTTAGGAATTCCATCAATAGTTGCTTGAGCAGTGGTAAACTCCAGCTCAATTGAAGCAGGCTTATATTCAAATCCTCCCTCTGTCATGAAATCAAGGCCTTTCCGGTCAGTCTGAGGTTATGAAATATTTGGTCTGGGGGTTTAGGTTGAAGAAAAGTGGCATGGGATAGAAAGAGAATTCCCAATTTGGTACAGGTTGATGATAAACAAAGACTGATTGAGTCAGTACTTTGTCATATACCCTTGTTACCCTTTTTGATAACGACATGATGCGAATATGAAACAACATTGGGGTTCAATTTCTTGTTAGAAGCCATTGATGACGGAAAATGAGGCTTCAGAGGGTCAGTTCAGGGAATAGGGTGAAAAGAGGTTTTGTCAAATAGGTGTTGGTGGTTTGGTGGTAAACGGAAGACAAAGGGTGTTAAAGGTGTGGAAGAAGTTGGAAAAGGAAAAGGGAAGAGCTTTGGTTTTGAAGACAGGAAAGTCCAAATCTTTTATAGATAGGAGGGAAGGATCTGACAATGCTGGGAGCTGAAGATTACCCTTTAATGCTATGAGACAATCCAGTGTTAGTTATGGTGGCCATGCATGAGAGAGAGAAAGACTCCTGTCTACACCGATCCCCTTTTTGTATGTTCTTCTTCTTCTTCTTCTTCTTCTTCTTCTTCTTCTTCTTCTTCTTCTTCTTCTTCTTCTTCTTCTTCTTCTTCTTCTTCTTCTTCTTTTTTTGGAGGACTATGCCCAAACTGTTGCCACTTATCGGTTTTCCTGCTGCATTCAAATCCATACATGTCATGGGTGTTTAATATGCTTTTTGGATGAACAATGCATGTGAAATGTCATGTACATATGAATGTCACAGGAACAGGATAATATATGCACTACGACCAAGACTGCTTCAGCATTTTAGCACATGATGGGTGATGAAGGTGACGAAAACCATTTGAATTCCCTACGGGTTGGAGATTTTTGGCGAATGGGGAGTTTTAGTTTTAGGGTTTTGGCATGGAATGCCCTCTTGGGATATGAGACCAAGTTTTGCCTCTCGAAGGACTTCTTGGGTTTAATTGCCTCTAGGAGGGCTTTTTAGATTTGATTTTTCCCCAAGGAGGGCTTTATTCGGTTTGGGTGCCTCAAGGAGGGCTTTTCCCTTTTTGGGGTAGTATTTAGAGTTTAAAGGATAGTTTTCGGCTTGGAATGGTTTGGGGCATCATGTGTGCCATTTAAATTGAAATTCTGGGGAAGGACTGGTAGTGTCTTTCAAGGATTGTTGAGTTGAGTCAGCAAATGTCTCGGCGGAAGTGGTGCCATCGTATCATTTTATTTATCTCACTAGCTCACCTTTCAGGAGAGAGTTCGGACAGGTCCAGATTCACTTTTAAGTTTCTTATAGCTTTCAGATTAATGTCATTCATTTTGATATTATGCATGTTTGACATGTCATGTTAGATGATCAAATGCATGCGCAATGCTATATACATGCAATCACCACATAAGTAAGGAGATAACTAAATGCATTGCATTCAAAATGATATTAATACACCGTAGCAAAAAAAATGAGTTCCCTATAAAAAGGACAACTCCGAGGGTTGTTGTTTGTTTTTTTTTTTAGCCCCCGATTAGTCACTGCCTCGACTTCAGTACCATTGCCCTGTTCTCGTCAGATCAGACCTTGTAGCTCTTCATCATATTCCTCTCCCCGAGAAGGTTGAGGAATCCCTATGGTGGTCCCCTTGCTCACCACTGATCGCCCGCTAGAGGCAGACGTCACCCTCAATTTTCCTTCATCGACTAGCTTCTCGATCTTCCTTCACAGACCAACACATTCATTAGTCCGATGGCCTGCTATCATATGATAGCTGCAGTATTTATCCTTTTGTTCTAGTGTTGGTGCCACATATGGTCGGAAACTTTGCAATAGGCCCATCTTTCTGCAGATGGCGAATAGTCTGGTCACTAAACGAGGCCCAGAGGATGCAACTGCCCATTTGTCTTCGGGAGGCGAACTCTGGATTTGTTGTGAAACAGAGTCAATGTTGGCACTAGTGTCAAGAGGTCTTTCTAGTTTTCCTTCATTGGACGACTCCGATAAGCCTAAATTTTGGTGAGAGGGCTTTCCGAGGTGTCGAGAAGGAGTGTCGGCAATTTTGGCATTCTACTCCTTATCCATACCAACATTGGAGTTCGTGCTCGTCATGTCTCTTATTTTCCCTTCGAGCTCTGCCACCCAGGTTCAGTTCAGCGCACCTCACCGTTAGCCTCTCTATTCCGTCAAGATCATCCCCCAGCATTTCTCTCAACATTGCTGCTGCTTCCTCCCTAACTGCCTTTCGGAATCAAGATGAAGCGATATAGTCTTCCACGACATCTGTTATGGTGTTGAAGTTCCTTGGGTTGGCTATCCTCAAGATCCTTTCTCCTGATGAGAGCGCTTATTAGGGTCGACAGGTAGATACCAAACAAGGAACAATGTATGCATGAATATGTGTGATGTGTTATGCACATGCATGGATGGTGAGTTGCACACGTGATGTCATGTCATTCTATAGTATCGGAGATCAGCCATACAGATGCAATGGATGCTGGTGGGGATGATGCATGCTAAAATGAAACATGGCGTATAAATATACACCATAGGGATAAAATGACACTCGGGAGTGTCCACGGATCGAAGCAAGTAGTACTTGCAATAGGGTGCATAGTTATACCCCTAGGGAGAATGACACACTAGGGTGTCCACGGGTCGAAGCAAGACTGCAAGGGAAGTTGATATAGGGTGCATAGTTATACCCTAGGAAGAATGACACACTAGGGTGTCCACGTGTCGAAGTAAGACATTGCTTGCGAGGGAAGTTAAGATAGGGTGTATAGTTATGCCCCTGGGAAGAATGACACACTGGGGTGTCCACAGGTCGAAGCAAGACATTGCTTGTGAGAAGAATGACACACTAGGGTGTCCACGGGTTGAAGCAAGACATTGCTTGCGAGGGAAGTTGAATACTATGGTGGTGTGTATGCGTATGATGATCTAACATAATCTTCAGCACTCAGGGAGTACCTTGGATTATGAAGCATGATATGAGGAGAGACAGAATAGAGTGCTTGGCATGCGAATGGTTTTTCGGCACTTGAGGAGCACTTTGGCCCTTTATGTGATGAAATGATATGAGATAATGTGCTTGGCATGTGGGCTGAGTTTCGGTGCTCGAGGAGCGCCTTATGCTTATGTATAAATGGGATGTATGGTCATGGGTTGTTGCAGTCAAATGATATTAGACGAATGGAAACATGAATGAGTATGATTTCTTCTTTTTCTTTTTATTATTTATTTTGGACGTTCCGCGGATGCCCCTATGTTATGAAAAAAGGCAATGCAGACAGTTCGCATGTGCATCGGCACGCAGGTGCAGGCTCGGTGCCTTAGGAGTACCTGATGGATATCATGAAATGGTCTCAAGTGGCCGACACACAGACAGAGTTCTGATGCTTTTGAGGCATCTAATGGATGTTATGGAATGGTCGTGTATATGCCGATACACAGACAGAGTTCTGATGCTTTTGATGTATCTGACATGAAATGATATTACAGATGAGTCACGTGTAACTTGAGACACGGACAAAGATTTGGCACTCGTGGAACGCCTTGCATGATTTAGTAGTGTCATGGAATGCCCCTATATGTGTACTAACTGGGCACTCATGGAGTACCCTGGATGATTCGATAATGTTATGAGCAATCCAATATGGATTATGACATACAAGCAAGATCTTGGTACCCTTGTGGCACCAATGATGAATGGATGAGATATTGTGCAATGTTTTTCACGTGACTACCCACACGAAAATAGATCTAGTACCGTTCTGGTTTCCCAGTGAATGTAATGATATAGAGCAATGGCTGAGTGCAAACCAGAGCACAGGTAAAACACGGGTGGCTTTGGGACACCCGTTACAAAATGAAATGATCATGATGGGACATCCCTGGAACATCCTTTATTAGGTGTAATGGAATGAAATGGTGTGAATGCACATGTCACACATAATGCAAGTGGCTGCAGAAAAATGTGGTCAAGATGCATGACATATAGAATGACATCGTGAGTGCAAAGAATGAATGCGTATGTCATCCACAGTGCATCATAGAGACATAAAGACATGATTAGTACTCAAAACACACACACAAAATAATGCCTTGCATGCTTCATGGAAATATTAACACAATATGTGTATGGCACATGTGAATAAAGTATCATGGCTGCAGAAGAATGTGGTTAGTACCAATGCTACACAAATGTTGATGCCTTGGGAATGATTATACAAAACATGATATGAATGACATACAGATGATTGTGTGCATTTGATGCTTCGTGAATGAAGACAAGAATGGGCACGAATTCCTTATTTCGGGCGTTCCAAGAATGCCCTATACTGTATAAAAATAATGCAGAGAAAACTTTATATGGACTGTCACATGAGTAAAAGTCGATGCCTTTGGGGCACCTAATGAATGATCGTCAAATGGCCACGTGTGAGCCAGCACACAGGCAGAGTTCTAACACTTTGTAGGTCGATAGCATGAATTGAAATGGTCGCATGGGAACTGCCCCACAAACAGAGTTCTAATGCTTTTGAAGCAATATGATATGAAATGATGTTGCAGGAAAGTCGCGAGTAACTCGAGACACGGACAGGGGTTCGGTGTTCGTGGAACACCTTGCATGATTTGATAATGTCATGATATACTCCTATGTGTGTGATAATCTGGCACCCGGGGAGCACCTCAAATGATTTCACAATGTTATGAAATGGTTCGATATGAACCATAATGCACAAACAGGACATGGCGTCACCCGGACACCTATGATGAATGAATGTGATGTCAAGTGATGGCATCGTGTGAACTGTCACACAGAAGCAAATCTAGGACCATTGTGGTCTACTATTGAATGATATGATATTCTGTGAAATGGCCGAGTGCAATCCGATGCACAGGCAGAAATTGGGTAGTTTTAGGGTACCCGACATGGGATGAAATGAAATGATCATGATAGGCATTCTTAGAATGTCCCTGTGAACACGAAATTTTCTGGGTCTTGAAAAAAAAAATCGCCTTGTTTACCACAACTGTAATTACAGTGGTGGGGGTATTGTTACAGTCGTAGGACTGTAACTTAACTTACAGTCATACGACTGTACTATCGGAGCAGGTTGCAGAACCCATACCTCTCACTTAAAAAATTGGCCAAAAATCAGGAGCAATTAATGCTCGTTTACTTTGAGAAGCAAGGGAAGGACAAAAGGCAGAAACCAGCAAGAAAAAGGGGACCTTTGGCAGAAAATAATTGAGAGAAAAACTTGAGAGAGAAATTGAAGGGAAAGATAAAAAAGAAAGAAACCAAAACTTGATCCTTTCTTCTACTCTTTTCTTTTTTAATTTCAGAGTGTTAATGCTTAAAATTAATTAGAAATCGTAGGTTAAACTTGTCACACAAAATCTAAATCACTTCCAGACCATAAACTAGCTTAAATTCGTAACATTTTGGAGCTTTTCGGACCCATTTCGCAACTTGAAGTGGATTGGGGCGTTGCCAAGGGTCATTCCTATGGTGGATCAGCGCCAAAGAGGTAAACACCCTTTAATTCCTCTTTCTTCTGCGTTTTCTGGGTGTTTTGGTTGATTTTTGTGCATAAAACTTGCTTTTCTTGGCTTGCTGTTTCTAGAAAATTAAGAACAGTCGTACGACTATTCTTGTCACAAAGAACAAGGGCACGACTGTAATTACAGTCCTGCCATATTGACTATAATCGTACGACTGTTATTAAATTTCCCCGGTTTTTACCTTTTTATTTAAATAAATTTGGTGATTTCTACTAAGGGTGAGCTATAGTCGCATAACTGTAGTTACAGTCGCACGGTAATGCTTACCCAGAAGCAGAAAATCCGGAAAAACCCATAAAAATTCATAAAAATCACAAAAATTCATAAAAATCCTAAAAATTCAGAAAAACCAGAAAATCACCAAAAATAAATTTTGTTGTGTGCATTCACTACCTTAGATTTAATTTCCAGTGAAATTGCATTTAGAACAATACCACGACGGAGACTCGATTCTCCCGAAAACCGACCCACCTCATGTGTTAAATTAAATTAAACCGCAAAAATGTTTTCAAAACGATTTTCTCACAAAACCAAAATACATGGACGTTTCAAAAATGTTTTCCAGGTCTAATCAGGCCGGCTAGCCGAGCCGACCCGGTTATCCCCCTAGATGCATTCTTCCGATCTCTAAAATCCCTAACTCTGTCCTATTTGAGTCCAATTTGTGGTGTGTTATAAACTGTGCTAACCATTTGTTTTGCAGCTTTAATTTCTTTATTTTTACTTTTAATGTAATTTATAGCTTAATTCTTGTATTCTAGGCGATTGTAATTTTTAGATTCTCGTGTATTCTAGGCGCTTGTAACATGAGGCCGAGAGTTTTTATTTTCATTCGATTGGGTTGTAATAATTTGTATATATTTACTGCTTTATCTTTATTTATGTGCACGCTATATGCTTCTATTTAATAAAATCAATTTTTAGAAATTTAAAGTGTCATCATAGAACATTGGCCATATTTATTTTGATTAGACATGAAATAAGGGACTTGTCCGAACCTAGATCTCTAGAAAGTGTGGCAGTTCCCGCTTTGGTTTAGCTACGCTGTAATTTCCTGGTTGAGCTGAGCCGGGTGGCGACTCCTACACTTTTTATCGAGATTTAGGTCTCGATTCTTTTACGAAACAATCCGATTTTCTAAAAACGAATTTCTAATCCAAAAACCCCACTTGAGGGAGGGGTCCGTTCGAAATCGAGGCACCCCTTCCGAAAGGGAGCCCGTGTTCCGGCGAAAACATTGCTCGCTCACAGTCCCCAAATAAGTGAAATGGAATGAAATGGAATGGATGCGTATGTCACACAAAAATATAAGTGGCTGCAGGAAAATGTGGTTGGAATGCGTGACACGCGGAATGATGTCGTGTATGCTTCATGGAAATGTTGGCACACAAGATGTATATGTATGTCATACGAGTAAAATATCGTGGCTGCATGAAGACGTGGTCAACATAAATGTCACACATATGCATATGTATTTAAAAATGGCTACACGAAAACGTGATCAAAAATGGTATATGAGATGATTATGCATTTTGGATGCTTTATGAAAGGTAAAAAGGAAAGGAAAAACAACACAGAACAAACGTTAGCACATGCAAAAATATGCGCTCCCTTCCAACCTTATTTCTCCTTTCGATTGGTCTCGCAATTCTTCCTACGTGTTGGGTCTCTTTGGTATCAATGGGCAATACCAAAGGCAAACACTCAATTGTTCAATTTTAATTTTATGTTTTGGTAATCCTAGGGGAAATTGCTAAGCCATTACATATGGGCCAAAGTCAAACCAAGGGTCGTACGGGCTCCCATGGCGGATAAACACTTCCGCACCGTAGAACACGATGTAAGGTCATGCGGGCTATGACTAGTTTACCCCGTCGGGTATCTCCAATCCTGGCGGTAGAGGTAGGCCACCTTCTTGGGTAAACCAGGGTAAAACAGTGTATTTGAGGGGTTGAGAAGAAGAAACTGCCATGATATGCGAGGTATGAATAAATATGGCGTTTATAAATTGATAACGAATACAAGCGAGGTTATATTTCAATAGTTGCCTAAGTTCCTTAAGTTTTTAAGAAAAACATTTTAAGAAACAATATCCCCAACAGAGTCACCAATGTGAGCGGACTTCCTTTTCGTGAAAACCATTCGTTTATTTATTTTGAAATTTGTTTTGTAAAAAAACGCTTTCCCGACTTATTACTTAAAGACATCGAAACCTCAATCTCGAGATCAGTGACAGAGTCGTCACCTGGATCCGCTCATCCGGGAAATTCCGGTACAGCTCCCTACCGAGCACAGACTATTGTACCTAATCCAGAGATTCAGGGTTCGGGCAACTTACCTACTTAACCTCAAGCTTATATTCGTTTATTATTTATAAAATCATATTTATTCAATTTATTATCTTTCTCTACCCAAATTTTGTTTATTTTATTAGCCCGTGCTAAAGCAGAAATGCATAAAATAAATTACGGAAAATTATTCCATTCACACAAATATACAAAAGAATAATGGAGGCCGATTATACAGCCAAATTGAATAAAATATAAAAACTCTCATACTCGCTTTACAAGCGCCTAGGATACACGAGGATCTAAAAATACAACCGCCTAAGATACACGAATTAGTCTATAAAAATACAGTAAAAATAAAAATAAATGCTACAGAACAGACTGGTTAGCACAATTTATATTATAAACGCAAGTAGGACTCAAATCAGGACAGAATGGGGATTTTAGGATAAGGGAGCATGCATTTAGGGGGTAACCGGGTCGATCCGACCGGTCAGATCGGTTAGACCTGGAAAACAGTTTTGAAACGCCATGTGGGATTTTTGTGCTGAAAATCAATTTTTGGAAAATATTTGGCTCGGTTACATGCATATTTCCATTTTTGTGGGTCGGTTATCCCAGAACTCAGGGTTCCGTTCGTGTAGGCTCCTAAACACACAAACCACCTAGGGCCTAAAACGCAATAAACACACCAAAAACATTTGTAAAAATATTATTTTGCTCGTTTTCAATGTTTTCCGGGGTTTTGTGGGATTCGGGGGTCCGCAAATGCTGGACTATGGATCCGATTCGAATAAAACTACCCAGAAACTCATAAAATAAACCACGGAAAACACTGAAACCCTGATATCCGAGTATGCAATAGTCAGAAAATCATAAATACAAATACATACAGATGATTCTGGGCCAAAAATGATTCCAATAGAAAAATGAAAATGGAAAACGGGCTGTTTCGGCCGATTAGGACAGCTCGGGGATCTATCCCCGAGGAACAGAGTCGGCCGACTCTGGGTTAGAGCCGACCGGCTGTGTTCCTGAGGAACACAGCCGTACGGCTATGATGGGCAGCACCAGTTTTGGATTTTCATCAAAATAACAGAAACGCATAGAAAATCAATGCAAACAAGTTTTAGGGCCTCTCAGAGCTTACCTAGATTATTGTGTGGAAGCTAGGAACGTCAAGAAACAGATTGAAAGCTTAGGAATGTGCACTAGAACTTAATCAGCCGAATCCTTCAACAGCCCAGAACGATCCAAAACCAAGCCAAAATGATTCCGGATCAAAGAGTAGAGGTTGTTGGTGATGTCGTTAATACTAGAGGATTGATTTAGGGTTAGATGAGAGTGTTTATGGGATTAGTTTTGGGTATTTCTCTCGGTGTCTCTTCTTCTTCTTTCTCTCATCTGCTTTTTTTTTCTCTCTATCTTTTGCTTGAGAACCGAAAAGTCCCCTCTCTCTCATTTTCTCTCTTTTATCTGCCTCCCCTTCTCTTCTCTCGTTCCATCAATCAGCAGACTGAAAAATCTGCCAAAACTTTTGACCACTAGAGCCGGCTAGCTCTAGTTTGTACTAGAGTTGTACGGCTCTGGTTTAATAAACCAGAGCCGCCCAGTTCAACCAAGAGTAAGGGCAGAATTTTGAAAAGTTGGACGTGCAGACCAAACCCTAGAAATGATTCGAGAGATCTTTTCGGGGCTTCAGATCAGGGATAGCCTAGTTTTCAGAACGTTTGAGATTCTCCAGGCAGCATTCCGGTCACTTCCAAGTCCCGTTTGAGCCCGTTCGATCTACAGGTAACTAAGTAATTCTCATCACTGAGGTCGGAAAAAACCTGTGCTCACAAATGCCCATGTCATACAGAATGCAAGTGGCTGCACAAAGACGTGGTTAGGATGCATGACACACAAGATGATGTCATGTATGCTTTATGAAATGTGAACACACATAATGTATATGACACACAAATAAGATGTTATGGCTGCACGAAAAATATGGTTAGTATAATACTACACGTATGATGATGCTTCAAAATGGCTACATAAAAACGTGGTTAGAAAATGGCATACGGATGATGCGTGTTTTGATGTCGAATGTAAAGGTCAAAGATAAAACAACCACAGGACAAACGTTAGCACATGCAACAACATGCTCAGCCTTCCAACCTTATTCCTCCTTTCAATTGGTCTCACATTCTTCCTAAGCATTAGGTCTCTTTGGTATCAACCGGGGATACCAAAGGCGTACTCTCACTGTCCAATTTACAAATATATGTTTTGGTAGTCCTAAGGGGAAGTTACTAGGCCATTACATAATGGTATGAGTCAAACCAAGGGTCGTACAGGTTCCCATAGCAAAAATACACTCCTCATCGTAGAACACGATGTAAGGTTCATGCAGTGCTATGAGTGGTTTACCTCCTCGGGTGCCTCCAATCCTAGTGGAAGAGGTGTGTCACCTTTGGAAATAAACCAGGCTTAATCATGTGTTGGAGGGATTTAAGAAGAGAAATTGTCATGCTATGCGATTGTGAATGAGATATCAAATTATGAATTAATAATTGACTACAAGTGAGGATATACTTCAATTGTTACCTAAGTTCCTTAAGTTTTTGTGAAAACTTTTTTAAAGAAATTGTTAATCCCCAACAGAGTCACCACTATGAGCGGATAAATTTTTTTGGAACGCGCAGTGAAGCGGGAACCAGGAATTTTCTTTTTGTGTGATGATGTGTGGTTTGGAAAACATGTTTTAATCTTCTTTAAGAAAACTTTTCATTTTATTGGGAAAAACCCTTTTTGTAGAAAACTTAATTTTAAGTGTGAATTTTGGAAAACATATTTTTAGAAAATCCCAATTTAAACTTAAAGATCTCAAAACCTAAATTTCGTGATCAGATACAGAGTCGCCACCCGGTTCAGCTCATCCGGGAAATTCCGGTACAGCTCCCTACCAAGTGTAGACGCGGTACCTAATCCAGAGATTCAAGGTTCGGGCAACACATCTACTAATCCTCACTTGTTTTTGATTATTATTTCATAATATGATATGACATCCACTTAATTCTACCCATTTTATCTTTTTTTATTTTTAGTTAATGCTCATAAAAATGACATAAATATAAACCACGAATAAAGTGCAGAAAAGTAAAAGTGCGGGAAAAGTAAAGTAATGGCCAAATTATACAACTCGAAAAAGAAAAACTCTCATCCTCACCATTTACAACCGCTTATAATACACGATAGTCTAAAAAGTACAATCGCCCAAATACACGAGATAATCTTTTAAATACTTCAAAAATGAAAAATAAAAAGCTATATCCAAATATGGTTAGCACAAGTAAATAAAGCACACCAAGGACTCATATTAGACAGAATAAGGGTACTTTAGGAAATGGGATCATACATGGGGGGATAATAGAGAAGTCCGGACGACTACTCAATGAGACCTGGAAAACACTTTATAGAAATGCCTTGTAGATTTCGTGAATGAAAATCAATTTTGAAATCGGTTTCACTCATTTTACATGCATTTTTCATCTTTTAATGGGCCAGATATCGGGGAACCCGGGGCTTCCATTCATGAGTAGGCCTAAATTGAACATCCATCTAGGGTCTGGAAATATAAACATACCAAAAATCCTTTTTGAATAGAAAGGAGACACAAAATTACAAGTTAGAGGCCAAAAAGGGCAAAATTGTAATTCTGTTTCATCAACTACAGCCGCGCCACTGTGATACTACAGCCGTGCCACTGTGATTCTACAGCCGCGCCACTGTGATACTACAGCCGTGCCACTGTGATACTACAGCCGTGCCACTGTGATACTTTAGCAGCGCCACTGTAGTGGCTGGGGCAGCTATAGCACCTATAGCCGAGCGGCTGTAGTGCTCCAGAATTAACAATCCAGTTTTCTTTCTCATTTTGAAAATCGTTTTGGTATTTTGATGGTTTTGGGTAACCTGGGGTTCCTGGAAACTTATGAAATTCCACAAAAGAAATCCAAATCGGATTAAATGAATTTGAAAATCCCTAAAGACCCACAATCATTAAAACTAAATCTCACATCCATCCATTAAAAACCGAAAAACCATGAATCTAAACATATGTGGATGTAATTTGACCGATAATATTCATGAAAAACACATTTGATTTGAAAACAGAAGCGTTATCGGTCAATTTAGGGCATTTGGAGCTTCTGCCCTAGAGATTACAGCCGAGTGGCTGTAATCAGAAGACTATAGCCATGCCACTATAGGTTATAGCCGCATGGCTATAGTACAGCCAAGCGGCTATAATCAAGTTGGGTTTTCACTTCCAGATTTGAGAAAAAAGTACAAAATCATATACAATCAACATCCAGAATAATTCGAAATGAGTTTTTAAGGCCTTTCAGAGTATACCTTGTCTATGTTCCAGTGTTTTGGATCACCAGAAACGGATTTGGATGCCGGAAAACGCCTTAGAATCACGAACAACCTAAAATCGCCCATGATTCTCCAAAGCTTGAACGGAACCCCGAATCAATCTGAATGAACACCAAGTTGAACAGAATCAGCCCCAGAATATTAATGCTCTAGGACCTTAATCGCTTCTATGGATTAGATTAAAGTTTTTTTAATGATTTAGATTGAATTTTATTGATTTTTCTCTCTTTCTCTCTCTAAGTTCTCAAAAACCCTAAGTTTTTATGTGTTTGATTACAGAATGCAGGCTATCTATTCTGTCCCCTTGACCTAATTTTGTTTTCTGGCTTTTATATCTCCCAAATTAGGTTAAAAATCAGAATTAAAGACTGATTTCGCCCTATTTAGGAAGTCTGATAATTACAGCTGAGTGGCTGTAGTGGCCTACAGCCGCGCGGTTATAGCACTATAGCCGAGCGGCTATAGTAGCCAGTTTTGCATTTCTCACCCTTTTTCTCACTTTTCTTGTTGGTTGTCTTAAGTACTCATTCGATCTTCTTCGGGGTTCCGCACCAAGACTTGTTACACTTCTTCGGGTCATCCGAGACATGTCCGACGTCATTCTGGTCATTCCAAATCAGCCTCACATTTATCCGTGAAGAAGTTAATAAAGGCTTTCATCATCGAGGTTGGGAAAAAACCCATGCTCATAGCTACTCTCTAATTGCTTTCACCTTTTCTTCATCCACCTGGATCCCATCAGCATTAACTACAAAACTAAGAAACAACAACTTCCTACACATAAAGCTACACTTCTTTAAGTTCACATACATCTTATTTTCCAGCAAAACTGTTAGTATCTATCACAAATGCTCAATATGCTCCTCTTCTGATCAGCTATAAATCAGGATATCATCGAAATAAACAATAACAAACTTCCTAATTAATGGCTTTAGTACCTGATTCATAACACACATAAAAGTAATGGGAGCATTTGATAGTCTGAATAACATAACAAGCCACTCATACAGCCCCTCTCTAGTTTTAAAGGCTGTCTTCCACTCATCACCAATTCGAATCCTGATCTGGTGGTACCTACTACGCAAATCAATCTTTGTGAACACCACTACTCCACTCAGTCAATCCAACATATCTTCTAACCTTGGAATGGGGAACTTGTATCCAATGGTAATTTTGTTGATCGCCCAACTGTCAACACATATCCTCTAGCTTTTATCCTTTTTTGGCGTTAACAAAGAAGGTACAATACATGGACTCATGCTCTCTCGAATGTATCCCTTCTGTAACAACTCCTGAACCTTTTCCTGTAAAATCTCATTTTCCTTCGGGCTAATCCTGTAATGAGGTAGATTTGGTAAACTAGCCTCAGGGAATAGATCAATACAATGTTGTATTTCCCTTATTGGAGTAAGCCCATTTGGTAAGTCATCTGGCATGATCTCTTTAAATTCCTCCATCAACAGCTCCACCATTTTCTGTAGCTGCTCGATATTCTTGCCATCTTCCATTGTCAGAACCTGCTTAATAATCAAAGCATAGACAACTTTCAACTCTTTCACCACTTCTTCCATGTCTTGGACATATTGGGTAACTATAAGGAAGGATCGACTTTTCACCTTGGAGGTTTTAGGACTCACTTTTAGGGGTAGTAAAGAGAACTTCACCCCTTCCTTCTCAACTTTATACATATTCGCTCTGCCTGCATGTTGTGCATGTACATCAAACTGCCAAGGCCTTCCAAATAACACATGGCAAGCATCCATATCCATAATGTCACAATATACCTCATCCTTATATTTGCCAATGGAAAAAGGTACTTTACAATGATTTGTTACCTGTAATTTCTCATATGCTTTAATCCACCCAATTGAGTATGGATTCGGGTGCTTTTCCCCTGGTAGCTTTAATACCTCTGTAGTATCCTTCCCAATGATATTCTCACAACTTCCACTATCAATGATTAGATCAAATACACATTCGTTGATCGTGCACCTAGTATGAAACAACTAGTGTCTCTGAGTATTGTTTAATTACTTCAGGGTCAGCATCAAATTTCTGATCATATATGTTTGTTCATCCTCATTGTCTTCAACTTAATAGGCTGCATACTCTTCATCCTCCCCCCCATCAGGGTTACAGTCAATTATGTCATCATCCTTCTCGACAATATTGACTGTCTTCCTATTAGGGCACTCATTTGACCTATGTCCAGGCTGGTTGCACCTGAAACACTTCCCAAAGATTGGTCTTTCATAGGGATGAGTGGGTTTTAGGGCTTCCCTTTACTCCATTGGCCTCTTCCCTGTAGCCTTATCCTCTGCTCGCTCTACTCGGGGTTGTACTTCTGGGGTAGATTTACTATTCTCAAGATAACTTCTAGTGTACCCCTTAAAACTTTGCTTCCTAGAATCAAACCTATTACCCTTATGTTGCTGCAGTTTTAGCTCTGCCTTCATGGCTATATTCTTGGTCTCACTAAGACTGTGTACCACCTATACGCCAATCTTCTCGTTGACCGGTTGATTCAACCCTTCCAAGTATTTGGAAACCAACTGTGCTTTAGTCTCTCGAACATTACTCCACTCAACCAATTGCATAAACTCTGCAGTATATTCATGGACAGTCCTTTGTCCCTAACAGCATCTCTAGTACTGCTGGTAAAGGATCTGCTCATAGTCCTTGGGTAAAAATTCCTTCCACAGTAACTGCTTCATTCTGTACCAGGTTCAAATAGGTTGCCTGCCATCTCGGTACCTCACATTCTGCAATCTCTCCCACCATGCAGAAGTGCCCCCCCTTAACCTAGAAGCCACCAACTTCACTCTTCTATCCTATGGTATATCCATGTATTAAAAGAAACGATCGACTTCAGCTAGCCAATCAAGGAAATTCTCAATATCCAGATTACCACTAAAACTAGTGATAGTGACCTTTAATTTGAACTCACGATCTCTTTGTTCATACTAGTTGTTATTGCAACCACGACCTCCTCTACCACCCGCCTAAAAGGTCTACCATCCTCAAATACATCTTCCTCCTCTTCTTCAATCTCATCCTCATAGGCCTGACGTCGATGATGATTTCCAGCAAGAGGTCGATTGAGAGGTTCCTATCGAGCAAGTTCATCTTGAAGCTGTATCCTTTTAATATTCCTTCAACCGTTGGCTTTGATACTGAGGGCATCAAGTTGATTTAAGACTTGGTCCAAACGCTCATCTAAATGATGGGTAATCGCCTAGATAGCCTGCATGTTCAGCTCTAGGGTTCGAATAGCTATACCTTAAGCTTGTTGGGTGACTCGCCGGAAACATATTATAATAGTCAATCAAACTCTTATAACAAAAGTTACGTCTGTTTTAGAAAAATAAAACTGCTTGTTTCCTTTCTTAGGCTAACGATCCCTTTTCTTCTTTGACTCTCGGTCCAAAAACTCATCTGCTGTTAGCTCTGCATCAATTCAGTCCAGTTTTAATAATATTAATGAATAGTTGAGTGAATGGATAAGTAGAAACTTATATTACTAAAACCAGGTTTTGGCTTTAGTAATTGTGACCAAAAGTAACAAGCGAATGAGTGTGAGACATATTTTGACTCAGAGAAAGAGTAGAATGGTGCATCTTTGGTCTCTAAATGCTAAGGTTGCCTTACCAAGTTCACCTTCAACTCAAAAGTATAATGAAGATTATATCGTCTTAAAATTGGTCAATGTAACTATGGTGGTTAATGAGGCTTTTTGAATACAAAGAATAAGCTAATTGTGTTCTTGGCCCATGTCTGAGAATGCCTACGTAAGGCAATGACAAACTAGATACTAGAATCTATAATGCTATAATCAAGAGTCTCTAAAATTAGCTTGCACGTCCCCACTGGCAACCAAAATTGAAAAAAGTTGGAGGATATGAGCAAGTATCAGTTTATTCAAGGAACATCATAAAGAACTTATCATTGATCGAGTTTAAGAGGTTGGATCAACGACATAAGTGTTTGGTTTTTTTTCCATGCTTTTTATCTCTCCATATGTCTTTGAACTTTTTATCTTGGAATTGTCAAGGGGGTGTTGTGAACCCATTTAAGCATTGTATTTCTTCCTTTGTTAAGTGGGTCCGTATACATGTTACATGTCAAAGAATTAATGTTAACATCATAGTGGTTTATGCTTCGAATGACTGGGCTAATAGGGAAATTTTATGAGCTAATTTAGCTAATACTATTTCTTCCTTGATAGTGTATTATTTATGGCTATTTTAATGAAGTTTTACATGCTGATGAAAGATCTAATGAGTTGTTTACCAAATATATTCAAAACTATATGATTGATCCCTTTTTGGTGCATTAGATACCTGACACAACGTTTTATCCTTTTCAAGAATTGATAGGGTTTTTGGTCATTAGTATGGTGAGTTTATAGCCCCTACAATCTATATGTACTATTGATACTTCTTTGTCATATCATTTCCTGATTATGTATTAATCCATGATTTGTCATAATTGGGGTGCAAAGCCTTTTCGATCTTTAAACTCATGGTGGGAAGATCATAGATTACTTTATTTTATTCAGAAATGTTGGTGTGATATTTGTGCTACAAATGGTATTATTCCTTATCTTGTAAGTTATATCTGTTGCACAAGAAGATTGTTTCTTAAAACAAGGAGGTCTTTGGGGAAGTTGAGGAAGATATCAGAAGATTGAACAATAGGTTCTTAAATTCACTTCAAATGATGTTGGCCGCCACATTACTTATCACACTCGGGAAGACCTTGCTGCTCTTAGAGTTCGTCTAGTTTAAAAGAGAAGCCATAAGAAATCTATTTAGCACCAGAAATCTAGAGTCAAATAGACTCTCTTAGGTGCTAACAACATAACTTTCTTTCACAATATTGCCTTCTTTGACTTCAAAGATAATAGCATTGATAGAATTAACAGGGAAAGGGTCAACTTATTGATTCCCTTCGAATTAAAGATGCAGTGTTCAATTATTCTAGTGAGCTCTTCAAGGGTAGTTCAGAGGTGCCTTAATATATGAATTCCATTGCCCATTTTATGCTTTCCATGATAGATAATAAGTCTCTTATTGCCCCATTTTTTTTAGGATGAGGTTTGAGCAACCCTTTATTCTTATGGAGAAAACAAAGCCCTAGGTCTTGACGGGTTCAACTTCTATTTTTTTTTTGGCAAGGCCTTTTATGAAAGGGGAAATTTATAAAGATATTTTATGATTTTCAGTGTTTTAGGATTTTTTGAAGTTCTAATGGCTTCTTTTATAGTTCTTCTTTCTAAGATTCCTGGCACGTCCTCTCTCTGTAATTTCATACTAATTTCCTTGATCCATCGTGTTTATAAGATCCTATCAAAGTTGTTAACTCTAAGGCTTAGGCTCGTTCTTCCTTAGTTGATCTCTGTTTGTCAGTTTGCTTTTGTTAAGAATAGATACATCCATGAATGTTTCTTCACAGCCTCTAAATTTATGCACACGATTTATGTCAACAGAAAGCTTACTTTTATCCTCAAGCTTGACTTTCATAAGGCTTTTGATAGTATATCTAGGGTGTTCCTTCATAATATTGTGGATCATATGAGCTTTTCAAACACTTGGAAAATTTGGATGAAGGGCTTTCATGATCAATCTTTAACTTTTATTCTAGTCAATGGCTTTCCCATAAGGCCTATTTATCTTCTTAAGGGTGGTGTTAAGTAGAGCAACCCTTTATCTCCCTTCCTCTTTGTTTTAGCAATTGAGGGATTTTAAGAGAATGCTGAATAAAGTAATCACAAAATTTTTTTATTTCTAGATTTTGGCTTGATAATGAAACCCCTTCGTTCTCTTTATTGAAATTTATTGATGATACTATCTGCTTCATTCCTACTGAAGAGATTGAGATTCTTAACTTTGTTCATCTGCTTAGATGTTTTGAGATTATTTCAAGCCTTAAGATCAACTGTGCTAAAAGTTCTTTGATCAGTTTGGGAGTTCAAAATTCATTCGTAGAACGATATGCTTTTATCCTCTGGTGTAAGGTGTATTCTCTTCCTATTACTTACCTTGGTGTTCCTCTTACGTAAGAAGCTTCACATTTGTGATTAGGATCCTCTCATCAGAAACACCGAGTCTAAACTACCCATGTGGAAGGGTTTTTGTCTCTCTTATGCTAGTGGACTTGTTTTGATCAAATTTGAGGTTAGTAGCTTGCCGATTTATTTGATGTCTTTGTTTAAGCTTCTTATTATTATGGCTAACAAGATTAAAGGTTATATGTGTAATTTTCTTTGGAAGGTTATAATGATCGAGGGCTCTGCAAAGTAGGATGGGATAAAACTTTCTTACCTTTTAACCAAGGTGGCTCCAAATGCATCATCTTCACTTAAGAAATGCAAGCTTTCTTTCCAAATTCATACGGATGAAGTTAACCCTCGTTAGAAATTATTTTATGTTTAGAAAGCTGGTTTCAGTGATTAGACCTCTTTATTCAATCAAGCTATTAATCCTCCCTCCCCGATTTGGAAAGGTATTATCTCTGCCTATTGCAAGAATGATTTATAGACATTTTTCAATTGGTTTATCACTTTCACGGTTGGAGATGGTACGAAAGTTAGCTTTTGGGAATGATACTTGTATGGGAATGAACTATTGCATTTGACATTTCCTGCCCTTAGGGGTGGAGGGAAGGGGGCAGTTACCCCCTCGGCCACCGAAATCATGTGGATTTTTGGAGTTGCAACCTCCCTTGGAGCTAGTTTTGCGGGGGCTAATCTGCCCGCCCCACCCCCCCCCCCCCCCTTTCCCCTTGAAACTAGACAAAGAAGAAGAAGTCTTCTAGTATTCTACATGCTTCTTATTAAAATCACATTTTTTTTTATTTAAAAATACTGTTTAGAAAATATGTGAAGTAGAGTCGGCTCTTGGCTCCGCCACTACCTACACTATTCAATATCGCAGATGATCAATTTTATCTTTGTTTCTAATGCTTATTCTTCTTTGCTTCTTGAAAACAGTAAGCCAGGCTTTGGATCTTTTGAAACAAATGTTTCCTTAATATATTGCTAATGGTTCCCTAGATCCATGATGCAGCGGGATAATTACTAAACTCCATTTATCGGGCACGATGTCGGAAGTTAGCCTTCCATAACCTGAATTTCGCAAAATTCACAGCGAATAGGAATTGAAATAAATCTGAATTTGTATTAATCATCAAAAAAATAACTCCCAAAAGTCATAATATAACTTATATAGTAAAACCCTAATTAGAATCCAAAAGGAAAAAGGAGAACAAAAACAGAAAATTACAAAAAGATCCCGAAAAACAGAAAAACACAATTTTGAGGTCCTAAACGATGGAATTTGGCCAAAAAAGAGACCATTGATCCGATTCCAATAAAATTAGGGTCCGAAAACGCGAAAACCCAAACTTGTCAACATTTACTGGAATACCATTTCCCAAAAACAATAATGCTTGTTTCTCTACTACTCAATCCGATATCTTGGTATGGAAACAGGAATAACAACTATTCAGCAGATACCTTTATCAATGGTTTTCAATTTTAGAATCATAGCTCTTTGCCCCCTTTTGATTAACTTCTGTCATTGTTGGAAGGCTACTTGTGCTCCTAAGATTAAATTCTTCATGTGGACCTTGCTCCATGGGCACCTTGCCACTAGGTCTTACCTAGCTAGCTTGAATATTTTAGCTCCAGATAATGCTTCTTGCCACAATTGTAATATCATAGAAACCTAAGACCACGCTATTCTCCACTGCAAGGATAGCTTTTGTATATGGAAGTCTCTTTTTCAGTGGTTGGGCATTTAATTTGCAAATCCTAATAGGGTCTTAGATTTCTTCCACTAATGGTTGGTTTTGTTTGCAGGCAACTCTCGGATTGTTTTATGTTCTTCTGCTTGGATGAACCTTAGATGGTAAATCTAGAAAAGAAGAAACAAGAGAGTATTTTATCATGATTCTTCTATTGAAGACATTTTGTGTAAAAGCTTACATCTAGCTATTTTCTTTACGAAGTGCAATGATTATAACTTTCCTTTCTCTGCTACTACTGATGTAATCTGTAAAACACTTCTAGGGTTTGTGAAACTCTCAATCAAGTGTAGAGAGTGCATTCCATTCATTTATATACTGTACATGGTAAATTACATAAATACACCAGAACTTTTTAAGTATATACAAATAAATACAAAATGAGAAATTACATTATAATCCCTATCACGCCCCCTCAAGTTGAGCGGGGGTGGAAACCACAGCCAACTTGTCCCTCAATAGTTGGAAACGTGTCTTGTGCAAGGGTTTAGTCAGAATATCTGCAGCCTGATCATCAGTAGAAATGTAGCGAATCCGTGAACAAAATGAAAATCTAGCTCCAAATGCTTAGTGCGGGTATGAAAGATAGGATTTGCCGTGAGATAAGTCACACTAAGGTTATCACACCAAAGTGTTGAAGCTGCAGACAAGGGAAAACCAAGTTCAAGAAACAACATTTGAAGCTAAGATACCTCAGAAGTCGTGGTGGCCAAGGCTCTATACTCGGCCTCAGTGGAGGATCGAGAGACCGTCCTCTGCTTCCTGGAAGCCCATGAAATTAGATTGGTACCATGAAAAACCGCAAAGCCCGAAGTGGACCGTCGATCATCAACATCACCCCCCCAATCCGAGTCCAAAAAACCATTTAAATGAAGAGAAGACTGAGGCCTATACCGTAACCCATAGGAAGCCGTAGCCTGTAGGTACCTCAGAATACGTTTCAAAGCCTGCCAGTGGAGAGTGGAAGGAGCATGCATAAATTGAGCCACCCCGATGAACAGCAAAGGCGATATCTGGGTGGGTAAGAGTGAGATACTGCAGACCCCCAACTAAACTGCAGTAAAGAGAAGGATCAGGAAGAGGAGTGCCACCCTGAACAGACAATTTATCAACGGAGCTGGCAGGTGTAGAAACCAATTTGCATTCATTCATATTAGCCTTAGCAAGCAACTGATTAATGTATTTCCGCTGCATGAGAAACAGACAATCCCGCTGCCGAATAAATTCCACACCAAGAAAATATTTAACGAGTCCCAAATTCTTAATGGCAAATTTTGATTGCAAATGAGAAATCAGAGAAGCAGCAAGCACCGAATCATTCCCCAATAAAAGGAGATCATCCACATAAATGAGACAAAACAAAACAACAGACCCTTTCCGCAGAAAATACAGAGAAACATCAGCCCGAGAACACTGAAAGCCAAAAGCAATAAGAGCCTGCGTGAGGCATTTATGCCACATCCTGGGGGATTGTTTCAAACCATACAAAGACTCCCGAAGTCGACAGACATGCTGCGGAAAATTCCGGTCAACAAAGCCAACTGGCTGAGTCATAAACACAGGTTCATCCCAATCACCATGAACAAATGCATTTGAAACATCTAGATGAGTAATAAACCAATCAAAGGAGACAGCAAGATTCAATAATAAACGAATAGTTGTAGGCTTAACCACAGGACTAAATGTGTCATGAAAGTCCATACCCGGTCTTTGATGAAAGCCCTTCGTAACCAGGCGCGCTTTGTACCGCTCAATTGACCCATCCGGATTTAATTTAGTCTTGAACACCCATTTACAACCAATTACATTTGGAGCTTGAGAAGGCGGAACAAGTTCCCACGTAACATTGGAAATAAGTGCTGAAAATTCAGCAGCCATGGCTTGACGCCAATGAGGACTTTTCACAGCTTCATTATAACAAGTGGGGTCTTTTGGGGTGACAGAAGTCATGAAAGAATGAGGAGGCAGCTTGCCCGTCATCTGCCTCGTAACCATCCGCCGTGTGGGAGCTGAAGGCGGAACAACCAAGGAAGAATTAGGAACATGAG
Source organism: Euphorbia tirucalli (assembly GCA_039660915.1). Taxonomy (NCBI): domain Eukaryota; kingdom Viridiplantae; phylum Streptophyta; class Magnoliopsida; order Malpighiales; family Euphorbiaceae; genus Euphorbia; species Euphorbia tirucalli. The sequence goes on along the minus strand of CM077639.1, from coordinate 29,344,735 downwards.
GGTCTGAAATTTCTGGGAAAATAGGGTCCTGTTCAGCAATCGAATATTTCTAAAAATCAACCATTAAAGGGAGCCCAGGGGAGGATAAAGGTGGGGAGGAAAGGTCAGACATAGACGGTGTGAAAAGAGGGATGTCAGGTGCGGTGGAGGCGGCTGAAGGGGCGGCAGCAAGGGCTGGTGGTGGGGACGCCTGCAACGCTGGTGCTGGTAGTGCAGAAGGCGTAGGGGATGAGTGGGAGGATAAAATTGAATCTAGCCGAGTTTGTTGGTTGGTTGAGATGGGGAATAGCTGAATTGTGGGTACGGAGGAAGGAACCGAACTCGGATCAGGAACAGCCATGAAACTCAACTCCTGATAAGGAAACACCTGTTCATCAAATACCACATGACATGAGATAAAGAATTTGGTAGACACAGGATCAAAACAACGATAGCCTTTATGCAACTTGCTATAACCCAGAAAAACACACTTACGAGAACGGAAATTTAATTTGTGAGAATTCTAGGGACACAACCAAGGATAGAATAAACAACCAAACACACGAAAAGACAAATAATCAGGATGAGTACCAAACAAGCATAGATATGGAGATATGTGATTGAGAACAGGGGATGGCATACGATTAATGAGAAAAAAGCAGTGTCAAAAGCATAAGACCAGAAAGAAAGTGGTAAATGTGCACGATTAAGGAGAGCAAGACCAGTTTCGACTACATGACGATGTTTCCTTTCCGCTGCCCCATTTTGCTCTGAGGTATACGGACAGGACATGCGATGTTGAATACCATTCTCAGACAAATAAGATTTCATGGCAATAAATTCCCCTCCCCCATCAAACTGAAAGACTTTAATAGGATGCCCAAAAAATTTCTCAACCACAGTACGAAACTTAATGAAAGTTTTCAGCACTTCAGATTTATAACGCAAGAAATATATCCAAGAATATTTGCTATAATGATCATAAAACAATAAATAATAAGAGAAACCATCATGTGAATTAACCGGGGCTAGATCCCAAACATCCAAACAAATTAAATCCAAAGGACCATTAACAACAGAATCGGAAAGTTCAAAAGGTAAACGATGACTCTTACTGACCGCACAGCTAGAACAAATGTGACGGTCAGATTTATTGGAAAATTGAATATCATTATTTTTCAAAATTTGACTAACTACAGAAGAAGCCGGGTGTCTAAGCCGTTCATGCCAAGTTGATAAGGAAGTGAGATGAGACTTGATTGGAGCGGAAAGTGAAGTGGGCATTGCATAGAGTCCATTCCTATTCGGGCCGCGGAGTAGCACCTGTTTGGAAGTCAGGTCCTTTACCACAAAAAGTTTATCAAAGAATTCAACAGAAACATTATTAGAACGGGTTAGTGCACTAATAGAAATTAAATAAGACTTGGAATCAGGCACATGTAAGACATTAGATAATGTAAGTGCACTATCAGCAATAGGAATGGAAGATGAACCAACATGTTTTATTGGGAGAGAAGACCCATTACCTAAATGAACTTCCTCGGGACCGGTATACTCGGAGTAAAGATTCAGATGCCCCAAATCAGAAGTGAGATGGTGAGTCGCACCGCTGTCCATAATCCAAGTTGAGTCTGAAGGTGAGACGGAAGTATGGTTGGATTGAGAGTAGGATGGAGGGCAGGATTGGGCTCTATTAGTGGTCACCTTTGGGGATGGACATTGCCAGGAATAATGACCAAAACCACGACAATTATGACACGTAACACCTGAATTCTGAATAAAGTGGGGCTGCTGGTCAAATTGGGGCAGAAAACCGGCCGAACTACCTGCTAGAACGCCGGACGCAGCTGCTGGACGGGGCTGGCCGAACTGGGGACGCTGCTGTCCCTGGTGCGCCTGGAAACGACCTCTGCCTCTGCCTCTTCCACCGGCAGCAGAGTGTTTCATGGTTAGGTGAGTCGTTGGCGCATTAATATCATCCAAAACTGATTTCTCCCTTCGAATATGCCTCTCTTCCGTCAACAGCAGCCCAAACAAATCATCATATGACACTACTTTCGATCCCAAACTCCTGCAAAAATCTCTGAATGGACCCCGAAGGCCGTCCAAAATAGCATAAACCAAATCATCATCCGAAATCGGATATTGCAACGAGGCTAACCGATCAGCAATTAACTTAGCTATTTGCATAAACTCAGTCACAGACTCACTATCACTTTTAACCAAAGAATGCAGTTGTTGTTTTAACTCTCTAATTTGCGCCCTTGAACCCGAAGCATAAGCGCTTTCTAACTTAATCCAGGCTTCTCTAGCCGATCTAACTCCAATAACTTGAGGTAAAATAGAAGTAGAGATAGAATTGAGCAACCAACTCAATACATGTTGATCTTGACGATACCACAATTGATACGCCGGATTGGGCAAATTATTTTCTAGCCTCTCTGCTGGAATCACAGCCGTACCATCTACATGATTGACGAGATCACTCCCAGCCAACATTGGAAGAATTAACGTTTTCCATAAGACATAATTACCGGAATCAAGTTTCAAAGGTAACTGATGTGACAAGGACGGCAAGGGACCAGCGGCGCCGGCGGCAAGGGCTGGAACGGTGGTGGTGAGGGTGGCTAACTCGGTGTTCATGGTGGCCGGCGGCTGGGGGCTGCAATTCGGCTATTATGCCTCTAGGGCTCTGATACCATAAAACACTTCTAGGGTTTGTGAAACTCTCAATCAAGTGTAGAGAGTGCATTCCATTCATTTATATACTGTACATGGTAAATTACATAAATACACCAGAACTATTTAAATATATACAAATAAATACAAAATGAGAAATTACATTATAATCCCTATCAATCAGCAACCCTTCATTCTTTGTTTTGTAACCTTTTTGACATTTTCTCACCGGAGTTTAATATTATCTCAATTATATATATATATATATATATATATATATATATATATATATATATATATATATATATATACATATATATATATATATAAAGTTTGTGCTTCAATCATTCTAGTCATCTTTCTTGTGTAAAAAATTGTTTGAAAACGGCTGAAATAAATTGAAATTTTGTAACCTAAAGTTGAGTGAACATATCTATATTTAACGCGCTTAACCCCAAAGTTTTGTTGTCAGGTTACAAATTCTACTCTATTTCGTTCCGATCATGAATTAACAGCCTGCCTATGATTTCAACACGTTAAAATTAAAGAGTGCTCAACCAATTATTAAAATTTTAAAATTTTGATGATTTCCTTGTAAGATCCGAATCCTTGGATTAATTTGTCGTTAGGATGATTCCACTTGTCACTTAACAACGAGACACCCAACTCTTGTTTTCCTTAATTAATTGCTTTATAATATGTGATCGATCTGTTATCTAACTAATTAAGATAATCTACCATGCATGTGCTTTACATCTCATTGAAACGAATCTTAGCTTTGATACTTTGATATTTAAAACAAGTTGTTCCTTAATGAATAATGAAATGCACAAGAAAACTATTATTGTTTAAGCACTGATTCCACGAATGAATATTATCATTTAGCTAAAAAGTTCCATCTTAATTTCTTCTCTTTTGTTCATAATATTTTCCACAAGTTAAAGACTCATTTGCACCAAAGTAATGCATGGGAAGCAAATCTATTACAATATATAATTGCAAAGCAATCCAAATGCTTCTCGTTGCTTTATTTGTCAATTGGTGCAATACAAGCCACACATGCTTTACATATGTCAAATATCTAGATAGTTGTCTTTTTGGTGAAAAAGTTACAACCATTACTTTTTTTTTTTTTTTTTTTTTTCATGAAAAATTGCATTATAACCATTGTGTTTTTTAACAAATCGTTGTATATTCATTGTCCTTTATGGAGGGTTACATATAGAAAAACGAGTCCCTAAAATTAAGATGAAAGTTGCATATTATCCTCACCATGAAAGATCTCATAACGAAATATAGTGTTGAATTTATTAAAAGCATGTAGTTAGTAAAGTGGAAGCAACAAATCTATTATTGATTGAAAAGCTATATAAATTCTTATCTGGGTATGGTATAATATTACTGTATGGTATATACAATAACAAAACAAATAAATCTAACTATACATCTTGATCAAACTGTACAGCAAAATTAATAATTTGTTCAATAATAATAATAATAATAATAATGAAGAAGAAGAAGAAGAAGAAGAAGAAATCATTGAGGTGCATAGCGCAGGTATTCGCCTAGTTAATTTTAAATGCTAAGATTAAAGAAACAACTTAAATTTTGAATAATTAGTATAAATGAAGTTTGAAGTTCCAAAATATATAAACGAATCGGCGAATACTTCTGTCAAAAAGTTGTATACAATTAGAATATAATGTTTGATTCATGTACAATTGATTACAAAACTATATATTGCTAATTGAAAATATTGAGAAGGGAAACTCTAGTTTTGATCATTCTTCTAAAGAGGGTTTGAGATCCATCTTCAAGATGTTGAATGCACAATTCCAGATCCTTAAGAAGAGTTTGCACATTCTCCATTACTTTGATATCTTCGTATTTCTTGCATCCCACCATTGATTCCAAGGCTGCATCTGTCTTTGCAAATTCATTAATTCCCTCATTTTCTTCCTCACACTCTATTCTTTTTTGGACCATAAGTTTTGAAACTAATGACCATTTGTTTGTATATGATTGTATTCTTCGTCCGTTGACAAACGACATAAAAGATTTCAAGACGGAGAGAGTGACTGCTTGAACCTCTCTCAGAATCCCAATTAAGCTTGACATTTCAATATTCGGAATCGAAGAGAAGACTGTTTTGTTCTCTAAAGATTTGAATGATCTTTGAATTGCCTTCTTTGCCATCTTCCTTGAGGTTAGATATTTTGCAACCTCATTATCAATAATAGAAGACTGTGATCTTCTTCGGATGGTGGACTGGAGTTGAAAAGCGTATTCCTTTGACTGTAACAAAGCGTCTTTTGCAGTGTTACAAACATCAAGAATACGAAGAGACCCTTCTAACAATTCCTCTACCCGTTTCTTGTTATTTTGTTGAGCTAACAATTGCTGAGTTAGAGGAAGAAGAAGCATCTTATCCACGGAACCATGCAAATCTTCAAGCCCGTTCAGCTGATTCATTATTGATGTACTTGATGATGTACAATTTGAATCTCTTAATCTGCAAATTTGATCATCAATTTCAGCTATTATTGGGTGTGGTCTTGAGGGCAGGCTATCTGATCGAACCTGGAATAACGTTGAAGAAGAAGCCATTTTGTTTTATATTTTGGAAACAAAGGATAAAAGGCTTAATTTTTTTTTTAAAAGAGAGTAGAAATTGAATTGCATTCTTCCATTGGCATCTGCTGCAGAATATAAATATATATATATGAATAGAAAAGAGGAGACAAGAGGAATCTCAGCCACATCAGTTTGAATGGCTGAATGATTTTAAAATTGAAAAGGGTTAGTTTGGATCGATATATAGCAAGATCTCAGCACTGTCTACGCAGTGTCTCTTGCCAAACTACCATTTATATCCGGCCAACTCATGAAAATGTGCTCGTACATACACGTGGACACGTGTGGGGTGCTAATTTAGATGGGTAAACAATTATAACCTCCCTGAGGTTTGATCAAATACACTAGTACCTCCCTGTATTTTACAGATATAATTTATACCTCCCTGAAGTTTCTCTCTATCATATTATTACCTCCCTCAATCCATTATTAAGCATTTTTCTTTTAAAATTGTTGATGTCGTTAAGATTTATGACTAAAATTAGCTTTGTTTCCTATTTAATATTGATTTTATAAGGTCATTTGTCATAAAAAAAAGAATTTGTTCACTTATTATGAGACTTTTTCCATACCCTTTAAGTTGTGGTTACATTAGGAGAAAAGACATTAAAGGTGTTTAATTAAGAAAACCCTGAATGTAGAACATTTAAAGAGATGATATTAGTCCGTAAATGTATATCACGTTCATAATTTTGATAGAAAACCAAATAATAATAGATAGAGGGAGGTCATAGTGTGATGGATGCAAAATACAAGGAGGTATAAATTAGATATGTAAAATACAGGGAGGTACTAATGTATTTGACCAAATCTCAAGGAGGTTATAATTATTTACCCAATTTAGATTCATCATTTCAATAACAATTTCCATATTTTATTGTATCCTTTCTATGTAATAAGTTAATAACCAACGAAAGAAACAATGCAGCCGTGTAAATTTATCAATTAATAAAAGCGGAATCCGTGTGAAGTGAGCCAAGTTAACATCTTTTTATTTCCTCAATATCAAAATAGTCCACATGCCTACATGGTTAACCACCTCATAACACGCGCTCCATAGGCTTTCCTACGGTATCTACTACTTTAAATCTCTTCGGTACAACATATATATCCATGTCAAATTTTTGAAAAAATATTGTTTTTGTTGTTAGTTGATGTGGTTATATCTTGGAAATGACGAAACTAGAATACAATTTAGCAGGGGTCATAGTATATAGCATCCTTATTATTGAATTTACAGAGTTTTTATTTCTAGTATTATTTTATTCGGAATCATTAACATTTCTTTTTTATTTTTTTAAGGAACTTTCCTTTTTTATTCAGTTAAATATCTATTCATAGTTTGCAATATAAAAAATAATTTAATTAATAAACATAATTCAAGTTGGAAGATTTCTAATTCACCTATTAAAATAAAAAAATTATTAATTCAATATAATCATTGAAAAAATGATATTAAAAAAGGATTGATAGAAAATTGTTTTAAAAATAATTAAGTTATAGAATTTAGTTGAACAAAATTAATGATATTAAATTTTAAAAATTTAATGTAAGTTATATTAATCAGATTAAATAAATATAAATTAAAAAAGTTATAAGTAATGTTGAAAATACAATATATGTAGATGCGAGATAAGGGAATCGAGTTTTCTACTATATCGTAAATTCTACTCTGGTGATTATAGCGGAAATGACACCAAACAACGATCATAGATCACTAGTCGTGCATGAATCCTACACCGACGTATTTGGGAGAAAGAATAACTGAGCCATGAACCAATGCGATTGTGAGCGGACGATGTTTTTCCGGAGCATGCAAACTGTCTCGGAATGGAGCCGCGATATCAAGTAACCCTCCCTCGCGTGGGCTTTTTAGAATGGAAATTTGGTTTTGGAAAAATTAAATTAATTCATAAAAGAACAGAGACCTAAGTCTCGATAGAGCGTTTAGGAGTCGCCACCCGGCTCAGCTCAACCGGAAAATTGTAGTGTAGTTGAACCGGACGAAGGCCGCTACATCTTCTAGAGATCTGGTCCGTACAAGTCCCTTATTTCATGTCTAGTCAAAATAAAATTGGCCAATGTTCATTGAAGGTATTTTATAATTCTAAATTCCATTTTCATTAATAAAAACTTGCAGCACACACACAGACAAAATAAAATGAAAGGCAGTGAATAAATAAATTATTACAACCCAATCGAACAAAAATAAAAACTCTCAACCTCACTTTACAAGCGCCTAAAATACACGAATGATCTAGAAAAAATACGATCGCCTAAAATACACAGATTAATATATTAATTACATCAAAAATAAAAATAAAAAAAATTAAAAGCTGCAAAACAGATGGTTAGCACAATTTATAGCACACCACAAATAGGGCTCAAACAAGACAGAATTGGGAAATCGAGGGCATGTAATTGGGGGATAACAGGGCCGGCTCGGTTGGCCGGTCCAATTGGACCTGAAAAATAATTTTGAAACGTCCTTGTATTTTGTTTTGTGAGCAAATCATTTTGAAAACATTTTCTTTTTCTGGTTTACTTTAAATTAGCATGTGAAGTGGGTCGGTTTTTGGGAGATTCGTGTCTCCGTCGTGGCATTGTTCTATATGCAATTACATTGAAAATTAAATCTAAGGTCGTAAATGCACACAAAAAAAATTCATTTTTGGTGGTTTTCTGATTTTTGTGGATTTTTATGATTTTTGTGAATTTTTATGGATTATTCTGGAAATTCAGCCCTTGGACGAAAATTACAATCGTTTAGCTGTAATTACAGCCGTGCAACTGTAACTACAGTGGTACGACTGTAATTACAGTCGTGCAACTGTAATCCTTCAATTTGCAGAAAATCGCCAAAATTTGTTCAAATAAAGCTAAAAGCTGCGAGAAATCAAGAACACCCGTACGACCATATGTACAGTCGTGCAACTGTTCTTTGTCACAAGAAGAGTAGTATGGCTGTTCTTGTTTTCCAGAAACAGTAAACCAGAAATATGAGTTTTATGCATAAAATCACATCAAAACACCTAGAAAAAGCAATGAAATGAAGGTTTGAGGTATAATTACCTTTGTGGCGCTGATCCACCGTAGGTTTGACCGCTGGAAACACCTTGATCGACTCCAAATTGCTTCTTTTTCTTTGTGTACCAAGGTTCCAAAAGTTGTCTAAAATTCTCCAAAATGTCACGGATTTTGGTGGATTTGAGGTCTGAAATTGATTTAATTTAATGTGTCAAGTTGTTAACTATAATTTCTATCAAGTTTTAAACTTATCACACCAAAATTAAAAGAAAAAAGAGGAGAAAAAGATGATGCTTGTTGGGTTTTCTTTCTTTTCCTCTCCTTTTTCCTTCTCTTCTTTCTCTCAATTTCTCTCCTTACAATCTGCCAAAATCCCAAGAGTTCAAAAGCCCATATTCTTCCTCTCTTTCTCCCTTTTATTTCTGCTTTCTTGCTGTTGAGAATCGGGCATTAATTGCACTTCAAATCATCCCCATTTTTTATTTCTTAAGGTATAGGCTGCTGTACCTGCTCCGCATTTATAGTCGTACGACTGTAATTTTTCAATTACAGTCGTACGATTGTAACTACAGTCGTGTGACACCAAATTTTTTTTTTAAGTCCGGCAAATTCCGTTGCTTATAGCTGCCCCTCACGTGATCAAATTCGACAGCCGATTCCAAGTCTAAAATACCTGATGTGATGAATTTGAGAGCGCGAATTGAAGCGCCGTAGACGTAAGAAAGAAAACGTGCAACTAACTTGTTGAAGTCTCACTGTTGTGATAATGCACTGAGCTGATTGGACGAAATAAGCCGATACCGGGTTTATATTACCCGAGGTGAAGTTGAAGATGAAATAGGCTGATACCGGGTCTAGGTTACCCGAGGCGAGGTTAATGATGAAATAAGCCGATATCGGGTCTAGGTTACCTGAGGCAAGGTTAAAGGTGAAATAAGCCGATAGCGGGTCTAGGTTACTCGAGGCGGGGTTGATGATAAAATAAGCCGATACCGGGTTTAGGTTACCCAAGGCGAGGTCTGCTGGGAATCTGGAATGAAGCCGATCTGGGCCGACACTGGGTCTATGTTACCCGAGGCGGATCTGCTGGGGATGTTGAATGAAGCCGATCTTGGCCGATAACGGGTCTATGTTACCCGAGGCGGATCTGCTGGGGATTTGTCCGTGTCTGAAATAGTGATGATGAATTCCTGCATTTGAAATTGCGAGTCTTCATTCCTTGATCGAGAGATTTTAAACAAAAATTTTTGCCCCTTCGATCAAGAATGAAGACTAGCTGGGGATGAATGTTCTGTGTACGTTGTGTATGTATGCATAATGATGCATATGCACGTGGACTCTAAATGATGCATTTCTCGTTGTCTGTTTAATATTGATCTTTCTCTTTTCTACTGGGAAAGGTACGTTTTGTCCCCAGCTGGTGGAAGACACCTTTCACATAAAGCTTCTCTTTGTTGAAGATATATGAGGGCTGCTGAGGAAATGAGATGACTGCTGGGGATGCGCGTCAATTGCTGGGGAAAGGATCATAGTGTCCATGGTAATTGTCCCACTCGGGAGTAATGTGGAGGATCCCATTGGGAAAATGCTATAAAAATTCCTGTGGGGAAATGGTGGAGAGGTTCTACCCTTCTGTTCCTGTGATTTATGAATCTGGAAGTGCTCTAAATTTTGCCTGGACTGCCCAATGTGGGTTTTCAGCCTAGTGAGCAGCTCTAACTTTTGCCTGAGGCGCCTTTTCGATTTTTATCTCAGCGAGCTTTTTTTTTTTTTTTTACAAGTTATGATGAACAAAGACCGACTGAAATGGCGTTGTGATTACTTGTCCTATCATCCTTCTGGTGATGATATGATGCGGAATAATGCTACATGGAGCAGCATTAGGGTTCAATTGCTTATTAGAAGCTATTGATGGTACAAAATAAGATTTCACAGAATCAGCCCAAGACAGTAGATGAAAGGAGCAACTCGTCAGGCCAGTGTAGCTTTGTACATAAACTAAAGATGAAGATTGCTTTTATCCAGCTTGGTTTCTTCAATAGCCAAGTTCTTGGACAACCACTTTTGCTCTTTGGAAAGATGAATTAGATTTGGAGGACGAAAAAAGATTTCAGATTATATGTATTTAGTACATTTTCATTGTTAAATAATGTGATATGTTTAACCAGTTCAATGCAAAGTACTTTCCTTAAATGGATGTTTAAGCAAGATAACTTTGTTTATGCATTCAACATAACCACACAAATATATTTAAACAAACATTCCACACAGAGCCAAGACCCGTCACCAGTCGTCCGTTTCAGATTTTTCGATTGATCATTTTCTCTCATGTTCCGCAAGCAGCTCAGCTGTTGCCCCTTGGAATTGCACTCCATTGTCAGTTACTATATGATGGGGAATCCCATATCGAGGAAAGATGTTCTTACGAATGAACTTAACCATTTGCTTAGTTGTTACACTAGCAAAGGATTCTGCCTCCGCCTATTTTGAGAAGTAGTCAACAGCAACCACTATGAATCTGTGCCCATCAGATGCTGCAGGATGAATTTCACCAATCATATCTATCCCCTATGCAGAAAACGACCAAGGAGACACCATATTCTATAGCTTAAGTGGTGGAAGATGACTGACGTCAGCATAGATATGACAGTCATGACATTTTTTTAAATTTCTTTATACAATCAGCCTGCATAGTCATCTAGAAGTATCCCTGTCTCATTATCTTCCTGGCCATAGTGAGTCCATTCATATGTGGCCTGCAAGATCCTGCATGTACCTGCTGCATCACTGTTTCTGCCTCTTGCTCTGTCAGACACCTTAGAAGAACCCTATTTACAGTTCTCTTGTACAGCTTGTCCTAAAAAATTCTAAACTGACTGGCTAGCTTTCTTAATGACACCTTATCAGCAGCACTGGCTCCTTTTGGATATCTTCCTTCTTTTACATACTAGTATATATCGAAGAACCATGGCTTTTCTTTAGCTATCAATTCCATTACTTCATGCACTTCAAAGTAGGGTTGTCTTGAGGTTTCTATAATCAGTGGTTGTACTTGAGTTTCTTCTGGATTTTCCCACATAGAAGACCGTGTTGCTAGCACATCAGCCATCTTGTTCTCATCCCTGGGAACATGTCTGAATTCACATTGGCCGAATAACTCTTTCCTGTATTGTAGCAGCTCCAAGTAAGGTCGTAAGGCTTCTTCTTTCAACTCCCATTCTCCTTGAGCTTGCCTAATCACTAAAAGTGAATCTCCAATGATTAAGACATCATTTGCTCTTAGTGTCAACAAAGCTTCCATCCCAAACAAGCATGCTTCATACTCTGCTCCGTTATTGGTGATAGGAAAATCCAATCTCTTCAACAAAGGAATAATTTCACCATCCGGTGTCGCTATGATTACCCTGATTCCAGCACCCTTCCTATTCATGGTCCCATCAAAGCACATAACCCATCTCTTTACTTCCACCATGGCAAGCTATTCATTTAGGAACTCTAAATTCTCTATGTAATCTGATTCTAGCGGCTGATTTGCTAGAAATTCTGCTATAGCTCTGTGAGCGGATGACCTTTTTCAACGGGACGCGATGAAGTGAACCGGGGATTTTTGAAAACGGGTTTCGCGCGATGTTTTGGAAAAAATGGATTTTTGTTTATCTTGCTTTAGGGAAAATCATTTGTTTGTTTTGGAATTCATTTTGTAGAAAACGTTTTCCTGATTATTATTAAATTTCGAGATCAGTGACAGAGTCGCCACCCGGATCGGCTCATCCGGAAAATTCCGGTAGGGCTCCCTACCGAGTGCAGACTACTGTACCTAATCCAGAGATTTAGGGTTCGGGCAACTTACCTACTTAACCTCAAGCTTATATTCGATTTATAATTTATAAAACCATATTTATTCAATTTATTATCTTTTCTCTACCTAATTCATTTATTTTATTAGCCCCCTGCTCAAACAAAATGCAGAAAATAAATTACAGGAAAATAAAGCATACATCCAAAATATACAAGAAAGTAATAATGGCCTATTATACAACCCAATCGAATAAAAAATAAAAACTCTCGTCCTCACATTACAATCGCCTAAGTACATGAGGATCTAAAAATACAATCTCCAAAACACGAATTAATCTATTAAATACAGCAAGTACATGAGGATCTAAAAATACAATCTCCAAAACACGAATTAATCTATTAAATACAGCCAAAATAATAAAAATAAGTGCTGCAAAACAGAATGGTTAGCATAGTTTATTATGAACACAATTTAGGACTTGAATAGGATAGAATTTGGGATTTAGGAAACAGGGGCATGCATTTAGGGGGTAACCGGGTCGATCCAATCGGTCGGACTGATTAGACCTGGAAAATGGTTTTGAAACGCCCTGTAAATTTTTGTGCCGGAAAACAATTTTTGAAAATTGTTTGGCTCGGTTTCATGCAAACTTTTCCATTTAGCGGGTCTGTTATCCTAGAACTCCGGGTTTCGTTCGTGAGGGTTTTCTTAATTTCACAAACATCTAAGGCCCAAAAAGCAGTAAACACATTGAAAATAGTTTGAATCCGAAAACAGCATCGCGCAACGACGTCCGTACGGGTCGTTCCACGATTCTGTGTTTTCCGGGAATCACAGCCGCGCGGCTGAAAATAGAGCCGGTGGCTCTGGTTAGAGCAGGCCGGCTCTAGTTAGAGCCGGACGGCTCTAACCCACACTGGGCAGCTGTAATACCCAGACCCAAAATCGGTTTTGTTGTTTTTAAAAAAAAAACTGCTATTTTTGCCCCTTTTTCAATGTTTTCCTAAGATTTTATAATATTCGGGGGTCCACTGATGCTAAACTACGGATCCATAACGGATCGAACAACCCCGAAACCAAAATATAAAACCCGAAAAAAACCGAAAAACCAATATTCATACATCCAGAAATCTGAAAACTGGAGCTAAAATGACGTACCAATATTCTTGGGCCAAAAAATATCAAAACAAAAGGCATAGAATGAAAAACGGACTCCTTTCAGCCGATCGGGACAGATCGAGAATCTGTCCCTAAGGAACAGAGTCGGACGGCTTTAGGGTCAGAGCCGACCGGCTCTGTTCATCACAATCACAACCGTACTGCTATGATGGGTTTAGTCTGCTTTCCGGAAAATGTAAAACAGAGGAAAACATGCAGAAAACACAATGCAAATAGGTTTAAGGCCTCTCAGAGTTTACCTTGGTGTTGTTCCAATGTACTGGATATGTAAGAACAGATCAAAAAGCTTGAAATTGATGGTGGAAGCTTAACTGGTCGAAAACCGCAGTAATCCAAAGCAAAAACCAACCCGAATGCGTCTCAGATTGATCAACAAAGGTCTTAAAACTTGATCTTAATATCTTTAGAATGACGTAGGGTTTTAATCTTGACGCTTTGGTTCACTCTTCCTTTCCTCTCCCTCAGTCTCCTTTCCTCTCTTTTCTCTTCTACTTTTTTTTTTCTCTCGAGATGATTTTCTCTTTCTTAAGATTGTAAAAATCTCCTCTCCTGTCTGATTTGATTTTTTCTATTTATACCCTCCTCTCACATATCAGATCTAGCATTTATTAGCCGCTTGACTATTGTTGGAAATGCCCTAGTCCCGAGGCATTGGTCCTTGTGTTTGTATAATACATTTGTACATTTATGTAATCTTTATGTATTATACAATTTGTGTCAAGGAAATAAAGGCATTAATCTATTTATTATATGTCTTGTGCTATATGTTAAATAGAGTATCCAATGGACATATCCATATCCATGTTGTCAAGTGTGAGGCACTTGGCAGTAAGACTGTGGATAGTGAAAACGATATGACCATAAAGTCATCCGTAGTCTGTTCCAATCATGGGAATGAATGGAACCAAAGACTATCGTTAGCCTGGTTGTATGGCGGTGTCTTACCGGTCATAGAACATGGAATGTCAACTAGGTTAATGGGTACATGCAAAATGGGCATGGTACTGGATTGATCCACTTAACGGGAATCTGCATGGTATAGTATCACAAATGATTCTCGTGTAGTGCTTGTATAAGTCCTTAGACCGGACCATATGATGGTGCTGCATGTGAGGTGGCACACTTTGGCGTACGCCCAACGGGCCTGTAAAAGGGTGCCAAGTACGGGTACGTTCGGGTGTGTCAGTAAGCATGGCAGCACTATGGATATGCAGAAGGGAATGTCACTCAGTGATTCACTGAGACGATATCATCGGCCTCTTGAAGAATGTTACTGATAAGTGTGCGGCCGCACCCAAACAAGATTGGATCTTGTTTGTGAGCATCAGTTCATTCGGTATCAAGTCAAGGTCCAGACACAAGGAGGGTGATACTTCCATGCCTCTGTGTTGGACACCGATATCAGCGACATGGGATTTACAAGTTCAAACTACTGGGTTACGTTTTCAGTTGGACTGCTTACTCCGTCTTAATTGGGGGCTGCAGTGGCTTGCTAGAGCCCGCCTGCAGTCTGTGGGCCTTGGCCCACTGCCAACATAAAGATGGGCCCATTGGATCGTACACATTGAACGTCTGGACTTTAACTATCAGATTAAGTGTGTACTTGGAGTATACACATTTGAAGAGAGAGAGATATATTAATTATATTATATGCATCAATTGGATTGATCAAAGTTATATATAATTAATATTTATTTTGGCCTACTCATGATTAATTCAATGAATTAATTTATGGGGTTATTTCCTAGGTGGAAATATTATGACATGTATAGGTTTACATGTTTGTCATTTTATGTGTGTCTAATTTAATCCATTGATTAAATTAATAGGTCAAATGAATTTTAAATTTAAATGTATGTAATATGTTACATGGTATCATATATAAGCATACATGTTAAATTAAAGTTGCATTTGATTTAATTAAATCAAAGGAATTAAAAATTGGGCTTAAGGCTTAAAATGAAAATTCCCACATAAGATGAGATGGTGATGGCCGAAATATTGGACCAAAGAAGATGGTGAAAATTGATGAGTCATTTTGTTAAGAATGGATGCATCCCTTTTCTTAATATGGTGAGTCATGTATTTGACTTAAAGGAAGAGAAGTTGGACTTGTCTACCTTGTGGCACCAATTAGAAAGATGGTGAGTCATTCTTGGACAAAAGTTGATGATGGCTTATTAATGGTGGACCAATGGAAGAATGGTGAGTCATTGGTTTGACTTATGGAAAAGCAAAATTGGATTTTGTTTTCATAAGTGCATATCCTTTACCATTTGGATTTGTGGAAAAAGATGGCAGCATTTTGAATCCCATTCTTGCCGTATATATATTCTTCCTTGGAATGTATTTTGCCCACTTTTTAGATGCCTTATTTCTTTTGGAAAGAAATTGGGTGCACACTTGAGTAAATGGGTACTATCTTTGCATAGATAGATTTTTCTTTTGGAAAGAAAAAAAGGGACAGCCATAAGCTCAAAGTGAGCAGCCCCTCTCTCCCTCTCTTCTTGTCATCCGAGTCGCTAGCACGGGTTTCGGTCCGAGAGCCGTTCGTGTACGCATCGGTGGAGGAAATCTACACTTGATTTCTGCAGTCTGCATCCGTCTCTTAGAGAGACTTTGTGGTGAGTTTTTGAAACCCTCCTTTTATGCTTTAAGTTTTGATTTCCACATCTTAAGCTCCTGGGCCGGATTTGAGGAAATCGACGCGTATTTCCGCTTTTATCGGTCGGTTTCCCGTGACGAATCCCAACAACTTTCTGATGTTACCCATATCTTGCTTCTGCCGAGACAAGTTACTTTGTTTTGGCTCTAGTCTAAAGCCGCCTGGCTCTAGTGTGCACTAGAACTGTACGGCTCTAGTCTAGAGCTGCCCGGCTCTCCTCCAAGAAACCAGAGCCGTCCGGTTCTAGCAAAAACCAGAGCAAAAATAGAAAAATCGAACATGCACCCTAAACCTTGGAAATTACTCAGGAGACCTTTTCGGGGATTTTGGATCATGGATAGCTCATTTTTAGGACGTTTGAGACACTTCAGGTGACAATCTGGTCACTTTCAAGTGCAATTCAAGTCCGTCTGCTCCATAGGTAACATATGAACTCTCATCACAGAGGTCAGGAAAACCCATGCTCACAGGCTGCGCCTCGCGGGACCAAAGTCGGGTCATGGTGGGCTATGAAGCCTAGAACAAGTTTGGTCTTGCAATTGAGAGGGCGGTGAGAAAGGATGAGAAAACGCACCTAATGCCCCTCGTTAGGGGAACAGAGTTGTTGACTCGCTGTGGTGGAGTGTGCCCCTTATGTCGACTCGCTGTGGTGGAGTATGCCCATGATATTGACTCTCTGTGGTGGAGTGTGCCCATGGTATCAACTCACTGTGGTGGAGTGTGCCCGTGATATCGGCTCGCTGTGGTGAAGTGTGCCCATGATATCGACTCGCTGTGGTGGAGTGTGCCCATGAAAAATTTTTTTAATTCTTCTCCATGTGGTAGAGTGGACCCCTAAAGTTGAGTCAAAAGCACGTATTTATTTCTTGATCGACAATTTTGGAAATAAAAATTTTTGCCCCTTCGATCAAGAATAAATACGGCTTGGGGGCTTTTTGGTCTCCGGATACCTGCAAAACCGGAGAATACCCTTCCTGGGATCAAATTGGAAAAAATGGAAATCGTAAAAATTCAAGGGACACATGATACCTAAAGAATCAGAGCCGGGTGGCTCTGCTTTGTTGAGACAGAGTCGGGTGGCTCAAACATAGAGCTGTCCGGCTCAAGGCTAAAGCCGGCCGGCTCTAGCTTGCCATACAAGCTAGAGCCGTACGGCTCTAGTGGGTTGAAGTTGAAAATAAAAGGAGGGAGCTCCCTGCAATGCCATTCCTTCCTTTCTCTTCTTCCTCTAGCTTATTCTGTGAAAAATTTCTTCATCTCCCTTAGACCAAAATGAGAAAAATGTGAAAGGCCATTCTTTCAAATGCTCCCACACAACCATCCCCTCATGTGAGATATTCTTTACCCGAAGGGGAGTTTTTCCTGTCCACTGAATCTACAGTGGATGTGTATGGATTGCGAGAGTCAGTGCCGTACTATAGGATTAAGAGAGATGATCCCGTACCTGTGACTTTGAAACCATCTATGCACACTGTTTAGAATCTGGTTAGTTTTTTTTTCTTTAATTTACTCTTTTCGTCTATTTTTGAATTCCTGCAAAATAGACAAAATTAGGTGAAATTTCATGAAATTGAGGCATGATTAGAGTAGATTTTGCCCCTAGAAAACTCAAATGATGATTTATAGTTGATTAAAATCGACTTTAGGGTGAAAAATAACAAAACCTAGGCTTTAGAAAACAAACCGCAGGTTTTCCGAACAGAGCCGGCCTGCTCAATGCTAGAGCCGGGCGGTTGTGTTCATCGTCCAGCGGCTGTGGTCAAGAACAGAGCCAGACGACTCTGTTCTGGCCAGACGGCTCTAACCATGGTCGGGCGGCTCTAGTTCAACCAAAACTAAGATTCCAAGCCTCTAATTTTATTTTAAATGCTTTATTCATGCAAAGCAACATATAAATAACTCATAAAACTCCCTGTTTATTGTTTTGCAGATGAGGCAGCATAACCGGGGGGCTGGCACAGTGTCTGACGCATTGACCTGGTACCGAAGACTCCCTGACGAGGTACGGGAGCTGGTTGATTCAACCGGGCTGGACCGGTTCATTTGCTCGATGTGTGAGTCTGTGCCTCGGACGAGTAGGGGTCTACTGATGGCGCTCCTGGAGCGGTGGATGAATTCCACCCATACTTTTCATTTCCGATCGGGGAGTTCACCATCACGCCTGAGGATTTCATGGCTATCACCAGTCTATCCTTCGATGGGCATACCATAGACTTTAACCAGACGTTGGAGCGAGGAGGCTTCAGATCAGATGTGGTCGCCATACTGATTGGCTTGACTCCCACGGGCAAGTGGGTCCAGGGGAGTACCTTGCGGGATTATTGGTTGAGTAGACAGGACAGTCTGCCCGATGGCTCCTCATTCCCACTTAGGGATGTGAGACGTTATGTTCGGGCATTCCTACTGTATGCCTTGAGCACTTTGTTATTCCCCACAGGTCAGAGTGACCTGAACCTTGTTGTGCTCCCTTCACTGGTACAGCTGGAGGATGTAGGGAGTCTGAATTAGGGATGAGCCAAACTGGCTCAGCTATATTATGGTCTCAACGTCTGCACCCGTGGGAGGCACCGAAAGGTGAAGGGTGCATGTATAGTTCTACACATGAGTTACCTATATACATATATTTTTCCCCCTTCTTTTTTTTTTTACTTTTGTTATTATGCAGATTTGGGCGTATGAGTATGCCTTTGTCCCACAACCAAAATTAGCCATACCGGCTAATGCTGTGATTCCTGACTTTCCCCGACTGTGGCGGTGGTTAGGCTTTGGTTGGAGAGAGGTGGACACCGACCCTTGGATTTACCGCCAGTTTTTGGCGGGTATGACTTTTGAGCAGGTACTCTTCCAATTCAATCATCATTTTCATTTTTTTTAAATTATCATCTGTTTTTAGGTGATCAAGGAGCCGTGGGGAAATACTGTGTGGTCCCTAGAGCTTATAGATGCTTGGAGGCTGGTGCCCGATGATTCATCATGGAGAGCCCCGTCAACTTGGAGTGGTACCTCGGGGAGAGGATCACTGATTGATGTGCCGGCCCCTGGGAGCATAGGATCCACCTGCACTTCCAGTAGGACTGTTTTGGCTGCACCTGCTACCATTGGAGGACCACCCAGATCTGTTTGGGTCTGGGTACGTAGTTATGGGAGATGATGGCGACTATCAACAGTTCGTCAGTACACAGCTTCTTCCTCCCACCGGAACTGCACCACAGGAGGATGCACCAACTGGGATACTTCTTTTCTTTGCTTTTATTTTCTGCTTGTTTTAAGATTAATCTGTTACTTACTCCTTTTCTTCTCTTTTAGCCATCTGAAAGGGGCAAGCGCCCGAGCTCTTCATCTGGCAGACAGTCTAGTGGCTGCGGATCTGGAACTATTGGCGGCCGAGGAGATGGAGGTTCCTCTGCCTACATGGGTGTGCTTGGCATTGACATCGAGGCAGGGTACACTGAGCCCATTCCCTCGATGGTTCCTCCTATGGTTCCTCCTGATGGCTTCATCCCGGGACGTCTGAAGTATCTGGTGGAACCCTAGGTGATTCTACATAATGAGGCCGGGGAGCTTTACCGAGCTGATTTGCACATCAAGGCACACCCTCCTCCAGCTGCTATTCCTCCGGACGTGACACATGTGAGTATCCATGCCCGCGCTTACTTGTGACTATTACTATTGCCATTGGTCTGATCTGTTCACTGTTCTATGTAGATTTTAATGACACAGGGGATGGCTATGTGCCAGGCCACTTCTGCTCTTAGATTCCTCTCGTTTAGGGATAATGGGGTGATAGCGGTAAGTACCTGCGTCGACATACGTGTATGTATGTTTCAGATGCAAGTGTATGTATGACATGATGCTTATATTGTTTTCACTCTATCCAGGCTGCACTTGCTGCCGGCCGACACGAGGATGCCCCTGTGAGGGTAGAGATGGAGGAGATGCAGAGGAGTTTTACGGATCTCACATTCATAAATGGGACTCTCCGTTCTCAGTTAGACGACTGGGAGGCCAGTTGGCGTATCTTTGGTGATGGCATCGGAGTCGAAGGCGAGGAGGATGAGGATTCGACTAACTGGGGATAGTCGTAGACCTTCTTCTGTAGTTTTGTAGTTTGTTGTTTATGCAGCTTGTTTTTGGGCTAGGATTAGACATTATCATGTACATATACATATTTCATTATATGACCATCGACTAGTGTACCACTTTTGCTGATATTTTATGGAATTTCCTTCCCCCTTTTTTGCTGATCTATCATTTTCGCCTCTCTGGATTTGCTTTTCTGACCGCGTTTTATTTGTTTTCTGTGCCGTAGGAAATAGCCGCCTAGTTCTTCTTCCTGTGCCAATTCGAATGGATCAACTTTGTGACCGCCTCAGGGACTACTAGAGAACATGTCGATCTTCTGATTGGGCTTTGTTGGTGCCCTACTGCCCGTATTCCATGCGGTTTTATATGAATCTACCCTTAAATCAATCCTTTTTGGAGGCTACAGCTAGGTTCTGGGACCCGATGGATCATTTTTTCCGCTTCTCTAGGTAAGAGCTGTGCCCCATGGTGGAGGAATTCGGGGCCATCCTCATCGCTTCCTGTCCATATGGAGTCAGGTTAGATGCTCCTGAACCCAATTCGAACAGCCTACAGACACTTCGGGGGCTACTGGATACGGCACATCTAGACCATTTGCTTCCTGGTGAGGCTGTTCCTAGGAGACTTGACTTATCCGTTGTTATGGATGTGTGTTCTACCTTGGACCCATCTGCCCCTGGTTGGGCTTTTCTGATGAGTCTGCTACTAATGTCCCTCTATCTGTGCGAGTCACGGGACGGGACCTGTGACGTCCGATTTATCCCGGTGGTGGCCCATATGGCCAACGGTGCTTCACCCATAGGGGGTCATTTTAGCTGAGACCCTGATTTATCTGGACTCTGTCCACTCAGGTCATCCAGTGGAGACCTACGGGTGCCCCTTCCTGCTTTAGGTTTGTTCCGAACTTTAAGTTTGATATTCTGATTAAACACGCATTCCACTGATTGACGGTTTTGTCTGTAGATTTGGCTATTAGAGAAGCTGAATCTCCTGAGCATTCCTCCACTTCAGCCGAGATACGTTCCAAAACATTTTTAGGCCAGGCGTATCGAACTTACAGACTTTGCCACATGGACTACAGAGGAATGGCTCAGTTGGCTGAGAGAAAGGATAGACGGATCAATCAGTTGGGTTTGCCCCTGGTGGGAAATCTCGTAGGTAACTATGGAGACTTAGGCAGGGGGTGTACAACTCCTCGGACTGTACAAGGTGACATTTTATTCTCCTGCATAATTATGTAGACAATTCAGGCAAGCACAGGGGGTGCCTCGTTCTTTATGCACGACTGAGTACGGGGGATTCACAGGACAGTGGCCCCGGCATGTGCAACAGCAGTGGATGAATCCTCTCCGCTTTGAGGTTTTAAGATATGACAATGTAGCTTCGACAAAGACAGATGGTCGTTATAGAGCATGGTTGGCTGAGATAGTGTCCTGCCCTATAAGACGCGAGCATGAGATTCTGACCCTGAGGTATCTCGGCCTCTAGGTCTTATTTATGCTATACGGAGTTGTCACTGGACAACATTAATTTTGATCTTTTATTTTATGTCCTTAATTTTGCATAGACTACCCTTATCGGTTTTCAATCTATTGGACTGTCTTAACTTTTGCCTGGATCGCCCTTTCGGGTTTTCAACCCAGCAGACTTTTAAAATTTTGCATGGACCTCCTTTCGGTTTTCGATCCATCAGATTTTTTTTGAACATATGATGCATGCAAAACATGGAACGTGCACAATCATAAATATATAACAAAAATCTGATTTTGGGAGAACTCAAAATGTTTAAGCGGAGAAAAAAAGCATTCATTCATTCATTCATTCATTAATAACGTTTTAGTACAACGTGTATCAATAATGAAATAAAGCTAGGAACAGAGTTAAAAATGGTATCCATCTCAACTAAACTCAGAGCTGCTACCAGCTGGTCGTCGTAACTTCTCCCGCCGATAGTGTCCACCTTTCTGTCCTGACTTTCGCATGGATTGCCTTTTTGGTTTTCGGTCCATCAAACTATGTCTTTTTTTTTCTTTTTTTACACGTAGCACCTTTTGAGCTTGTCCTGGTTGACGGGGTTGACAAACTCGTTTCCATCCATATCCATGATCTTTATGGTGCCTTTAGAGAGTACTTTCTTTACCAAATACGGACCTTCCCAGTTAGGCCTAAATTTCCCTCTCACATCCGTGTTGACCTGTCTTATCTGCTTTAGAACTAAGTCCCCGGCCTTGAGTGGGTGTTTCTGGTGACGGACTTTGCTGTTGTAAGCCTTAACCATTCTCTGCTGATACATCTGTAAGTGATCCAGTGCTCGGAGATGCTTCTCATCAATCAGTGCCAACTGTTCATACCTTGAGCGAATCCATTCTGATTTTGGCAACTGTGCTTCCATAACCACCCTCGGTGACTTAATCTCGGTTTCCACTGGCATCACAGCTTCCATTCTGTAGACTAAAGAGTAAGGTGTTTCACCGGTGGGGGTTCTGACACTGGTTCTATAACCCCACAAAGCAAATGGCAACATATCGGCCCAATCCCTGTAGGTGACAACCATTTTTGACAGAATCTTCTTAATGGATTTGTTGGCCACTTCCACCGCACCATTAGCTTGCGGTCGGTTCGGAGAGGACTTGTAGTGCTCAATCCTCTTATCTTGAAACAACTGTGCCGTAGCCCTTTGAAACTGCACCCCATTATCTGTAACAACTTGATGCGGGATCCCGTACCTTGTGAAGATATTTTTCTCGATGAACTTGGCCATTTTCTTGGCCGTGACATGCACAAATGACTTGGCTTCCACCCATTTTGACAAGTAGTCAATAACCACAACAATAAATCGGTGTCCATTGGATGCAGGTGGTCTTATTTCCCCAATGAGGTCTATCCCCTAAGCAGCGAACGGCCACGGAGTTGTTGATATCTAAAGTTCAAGCGGTGGGAGATGATTGAGGTCTTCGTGCACTTGACATTTGTGACATCTTTTTACCTCTTCAATACAATCTGCTTGTAATGTAAGCCAGAAATAGCCTTGTCGTAGTACTTTCTTGGCCAAAGATAACCCATTCATGTGTGGCCCGTAGATTCTCGCATGGATTTGCCTCATGACCTCTTTAGCCTCTTTTTCCGTTAGGCATTTCAATAACAAGCCGCCGGCGGTTCTCTTGAAGATCTGACCCTCAAATAATCTAAACTGTGCTGCTAACCTCCTAAGGGAGATCTTATCTGAATCATTGGCATCATCAGGATACTGCCCACTCTGAATAAGCCTTAGAATATCATAATACCAGGGGCGCTCTTCAGCTGATGCTATAACATTGATCGATAAGTAACAGGGATTCTGTGCGACCTCCACTACCACTGGCTGCATGGAATGCTTCCGGGGTTCCTCCCACATTGACGAGAGTGTGGCTAGAGAGTCTGCCATCTGATCATCTTCTCTTGGCACGTGCCTAAATTCGCATAGCCTGAAAGCTTCTACCTTGTCCCAAACCAACTGGAGATATGGCCGGAGTGACTCTTCTTTTATCTCCTATTCACCGGCGATCTGATAAATTACCAATGCTGAATCTCCAATTATCAGTGCTTCCAGTGCCCCTAGTGTAATTAGAGAATCAATCCCGAATAGGCAAGCTTCGTACTCTGCCCCATTGTTAGTCACCTGGAATTCTAGGTGTTTAGCTAGGGGAATGATTTCTCCTTTAGGCGTGCCAATGATTACTCCCAATCCTGCCCCATTCTTGTTCACAGCTCCATCAAAGTACATTATCCATCTGCTCGGTTCTGCTTTTATTACAGCCAGTTGCTCATCAGGGAACTCCAGATTCTTGACATAGTCTGACTCCAGGGGTTGGTTGACCAGAAATTTCACCATAGCCCTTCCTTTGATTATCTTCTTAGTCACGTATTCAATGTCGAATTCGAACAACAGGAGTAGCCATCTTGATAATTTCCCGGTCAGTACAGGTCTGACATAAATACTTCATTGGATCAACCTTTGCCACTGCCTAAATTTTGTACGACTATAAGTAATGCCTTAACTTCTTGGTCAGCCATACCATAGTGCTACAGGTCTTTTCCACTATAGTATATATGGCTTCGTAGTCGAGCAGCTTCTTACTTAGGTAGTAGATTGCATGTTCTCTCCTATCTTCTTGTTTTTGAACCAGCATTGCCCCTACTGAAGCATCCTCAATGGCCAAATACAGAACCAAAGGCTTGTTCAGCATCGAAGGCTTTAGGACTGGTGGATTTGCCAAGTAAGTCTTGATTTTGTCGAAGGCTAAATGGCATTGATCATTCCACTCTGTCGGCTAATTTTTCTTTAGGAGCTTGAAGATGGGCTAACAGATCGTAATCAACCTCGCAATGAACCTGCTGACATATTGGAGCGACCCCAGAAATGATCTGACTTCTTTCTCTGTCTTTGGTGCAAGCTCGTCACTAATCGCCTTGATTTTATCCGGGTCCATTTCAATCCCCCTCTGACTCACCACGTGACCAAGAAGCTTTCCTGAAGTCACCCTAAACACACACTTCTTTGGGTTGAGGCGGAGGTTGTACTTTTCAACCCTAGTCAAAAATCTATCAAGGATAGCAGGATGCTCTTCTCGGGTCATTGATTTGACTAGCATATCGTCCACATAAACTTCAATCTCTTTATGAATCATGTCATGCAACAGTGTTGTGACCGCCCTCTGATAGGTGGCTCCGACGTTCTTTAGTTCGAACGGCATAACTCTGTAATAGTAGACTCCCCACTCTGTAATGAAGGCTGTCTTCACCTTGTCGACTATGTTCATGAGGATCTGATTATACCCTGAAAAGTCGTCCATGAATGAATACATTGTGGCTCTGGCAGCATTATCGACCAACACATCAATATGCGGCAATGGAAAGTCATCCCTAGGAGATGCCTTGTTCAGATCTCTATAATCGACATAGACTCTGACTCTACCATCCTTTTTAGCAATCGGCACTATGTTAGCCAACCATTCTGGATATTCCACAACTTCCAGAAACTTTGCTTTTATTTGTTTGGCCACTTCTTCTTTGACCTTTTCTTCCTATTCCGGCCTGAGTCTTTTGAGTTTTTGATTGACAGGCTTCATTTTTGGATCTGTTGGGATTTTGTGTTCTGCAATTTCCCTGTCAACCCCGGTCATATCATCATGAGACCAGGCGAAGGCCTTTACATGTTTCAGGAGCACATTCACCACTTCTCTTCTCTTTTCAGGTGTGAGGTCTTTTGAGACGGATACCATTTTTGGATTACTATCTGTTCCTAAATTCATTTCATGTAATGATGCACCGTGTATGCTAAAAACATTAAATAAATGTTTATATGTATGCACTATTCCGTCAGGAAAAACATCACACAAGTAAGCAAAGTCAGATTTCATTGCATTGAAGACCTTACAGGTTGAGTTATTTACATCAATAACTGAAAATGAAGATACATCAAAATGATTTTCACCCCTCATATGCGGAGGGTCTTCTCCTGTTCCAGCTCCTTCGACCTCCTCAAACAGGTCCCCTAGGTCACCCTCTAGGGACTATTCCTGGTCAACAGTTGGGCCTTCCTCGATCATCTTTGCTTTTCCAGCCATCATCAGCTTGGCCAATTCTTTCACAGCCTGATTTACCAACTCCTCCTAAGTTTTTGGTATAGCTACTTGTTCTGGTTCAGATCCCATGTTAGCTTTCATGAGCGCGGCCAGTGCTTTGGTGACTGCTGCGATAGCCTCCTCAGATTCCCCACTCCTAGGGCCCACCTTTTCAGAGGACTCTCCCTTGTCCTTGACCTCAACTTTGGCTCGACTGACTGTCGTGTCCTCTACTTTCAAAGCTTTCCCTTTTTCATTTTTAGCCTTAGTACAGAGCATACTGACAATTGGTTCAACTCCGTATTTTCCAAAATCAACAACATTCGAAAAAATTTCAAATCCGGGGAACTGCTCTCCTTCAATTTCCACTGACTCCAAGGCCCCGTCATATGCCTTTTCAGATGGACGGAAAAAAGTGTCTACCAGATTCATGGACCTCTTGCTCGGCTCACCTCCTTTCTTATGATAACTAAGCCCAAATTAATGATACTTCCCCGGTTCTATATCAAACCTGGGGACACCTTGTAGTCTCACCCCCAAGCCCTTACCGGGCTGAAACTTTTGCTTCGCAAAGTATTTGTATATCCATTTTGGAAACTTTGGCCCATCATAACCTTCTTTCGTCACAATAGCCACTTGAAATCCTGTCATCGGCTGCTCCTCAGCCCTTAAAGCAGCCGCCATTAACGGCTCATCTGGCTCTACTGTCACCACTTTCCCACCTATCAAGAACTTGACTTTCTGGTGCAAGGTGAAAGGCACACCTCCTAGGGCATGGAACCATGGCCTCCCTAGGAGGAGAGAAAATGTGATAGGGATGTCGATGACCATGAACAGCACATTTGACTTGACCCCCCCCCCCCCACACTGACCTCGGCTTCGAAGGTGCCAATCACTGATCTTCTACTGTCGTCGTATGCCCTGATCACCGTGCAAGAATTGCCGAGGGCTTCCACTTCAACGCCTAGGTAAGGCAAAACTTTTAAAGGGCAAATGTTGAGGGTTTAGCCGTCATCGACCATCACACACGATATGGTCTTATCCATGATCTGCACTCTCAGATACAAAGCCCTGTTATGATTCACCCCTTCTGGTGGTAGGTCAGACATCCCAAATCTAATTTCTTGGGCCCTATTGGCCTTCAGATCAATTCCTCTTATTACAGCCCAAACTTCCTCTGGTGAAATCATGGGAGTTGCCTCTATCTCCATTAACTGCTTCACTACTGCCTCACGATGTCTTTTAGACTCTATGAGGATGTGCCAGATGCTAGCACGAGTGAGCGTTCTCTTCAGTTGCTCGACTACCAAGTCATCCTCCTTACTCTTCGACCCCTAGGCTTCCGTGATTCTACGGTAGAATGATTCCTTCTGGGTAATGTCGGGGGAGCCACATTGATAGGTTGATAAACCCTACCACTTCTGGTCATATGCATGATAGGGCCGTCTTTCGTAACCACTGTCCCCCACCTCATTTCTACTAGATACACCAACTTGAGCTCTTCAAACCCAAAATCTTCATCATCATCTTCCAGTTCAATATCATTCAAATCAATAGGAACCTGTCCCTTCAGCACCACTGAAGTTTGGAGCTCAGTCTCCTCTGGTTCTTCCTCTTCTACCTTGGCTGCAACCACCTGAACACTTGGATTGGCCTTAATTATCTGTGCAAAGATGCTGTTGGCCAGGATACCTGATTGAACCATATTAACATGGCTCCCAAAATTAGGCAAGGGGTTCCTCTACACATTTGGCTTTAGTTCAGGCTCCACAATCTTCCCTTTAGTGACTAGCCTCTAAATGGCCCTTATCAGGCTGGTACAATCATTGGTACGATGACCTACCATCATATGATAGACACAATAATTCTCCTTGTCAGCTTCCGCAGGGGGAACGTAAGGCTTCAAGCTCTGCAACAAGCCAGCTTTCCTACACTTGGCGAACATACGACCCAAGGACTCGACCCATGAATTAGTGAGTCTCTGGGGCGTTCTTGCTTGGCCCCCTTAGGCCACAGCTGCCATATCAGCCTCTTTCGCTTGGTCAACTGTCACTGCAGTCTGGGCGGGTTTAGAGCTAGACCCTATTGAAGATGATGTAGAGCCGCTGACTTTGTACCCCTGAGTGTATCCCCAGCTTCCTTGGTAGGTACTCAAACTCTGCTTGCTCTGCTATTCTTCTTCATCATACCTCTCAACCCGCTTTGCGAAATCCACCACATCATTGAAGGAATGAAATCTCTTTAACTTCATTTTCTCCTTGTAGGTTGGCAAGCTACTAGCCACAAGCTTCATAATAAGGGATTCCAATTTAGGGGCTCCATCCACCAACACCTGAACATCCATCCACCTTTTGTAATAGGCCGAAAAGGATTCATTGGGCTTTGGTGGATTCTTTCTAGGTCTTCCAATGTGGTCTCAACCTGAGTGTTGTAAGCGTACCGCTTCACAAATGCCCCCGACAGATCCTCCCAAGTAGAACGGGTGTGGATCGGCGCCTTTAGATACCACTTAGCAGCTGTGCCCCGCAACGTAGTCGGGAACAGTTTTAGGAGATGGAGCTTCTCGATCCCCAGGCTAGACATAATCCTGACGTAGCTTTCCAGATGAGCTTCTGAAGGACCTTCCCCAGTATATGGGGGCAAGTAAGGCATCTAGAATCCAACCAGGAGCGGCTCTCCCCCCTCTGCAAACAAAGTGGATGGATCTGCACACTTAATAGGCTAGTAGTGCACCATCTCTTTCAACTTTGGCAATAGCAGTTCAAAATCAAAAAAATTTTCCTTGAGACACTTCTCAGCAGCCGTCTCAATTGAGGCCTCCCTCGCCCTCTCGAAGGCTTCATCTTCCTCAGAGTGATGGTCGATCTCCCGAGGTGGGATGACCACTCTACTACTACCTGGTGCATTCCTTCCTAAATTTGGGGCTCCTTGAATAACATTCCGCTCATTCTCAACTGGAACCTGGGCTCGCTGGCTAGTTGCACCCTCTACAGCAGTCATTGCGGTCTACACCTGTTCTATAATAGTAGCTTTAAACTGATCGGAATTCAGAAAGGTCGTCATGAATGCGTTCATATCAAAAGGAGGACTCCCACCATTTCCGCCCTGGACCATTTCAGTTTTGTGAGCGGACGACCTTTTTCAACCGGACGCGGCAAAGTGAACCGGGGGTTTTCGAAATCGCGCGATGTTTTGGAAAAAATGGATTTTCATTTATCTTGCTTTAGGGATAATCATTCGTTTGTTTTAGAATTTGTTTTGTAGAAAAAGTTTTCCTGATTTATTACTTAAAGACCTCAAAACCTAAATTTCGAGATCAGTGACAGAGTCGCCACCCGGATCAGCTCATCTGGGAAATTCCGGTATAGCTGCCTACCGAGCGCAGAATACTGTACCTTATCCAGAGATTTAGGGTTTGGACAACTAACCTACTTAACCTCAAGCTTGTATTTGATTTATAATTTATAAAACCATATTTATTCAATTTATTATCTTTTCTCTAACCAATTCGTTTATTTTATTAGCCCGTGCTCAAACAAAATGCAGAAAATAAATTACAGGAAAATAAAACATACATCCAAAACATAGAAGAAAATAATAATGGCTGATTATACAACCTAATCGAATAAAAGATAAAAACTCTCGTCCTCACATTACAATCGCCTAAGTACACGAGGATCTAAAAATACAATCGCCTAAATACATGAATTAATCTATTAAATACAGCCAAAATAATAAAAATAAGTGTTGCAAAACAGAATGGTTAGCACAGTTTATTACAAACAAAATTTAGGACTCGAATAGGACAGAATTAGGGATTTAGGAAATGGGGGTATGCATTTAGGGGGTAACCGGGTCGATCTGATCGGTCGGACAGGTTAGACCTGGAAAACGGTTTTGAAACGCCCTGTAAATTTTTGTGCTGGAAAACAATTTTTGAAAATTGTTTGGCTCGGTTTCATGCAAACTTTTCCATTTAGTGGGTATGTTATCCTGGAACTCCGGGTTCCGTTCGTGAGGGTTTTCCTAATTTCATAAACATCTAAAGCTCAAAAAGCAGTAAACACACCGAAAACAGTTTAAATCCGAAAACAGCATCATGCAATGACATCTGTACGGGTCATTCCGTGATTCTGTCTTTTCCGGGAATCACAGCCGTGCAGCTAAAAATAGAGCTGGTAGACTCTGGTTAGAGCTGGGGGGCTCTAACCCACGCTGGGCGGCTGTAATACCCGGAGCCGAAATCGGTTTTCTTGTTTTTTCAAAAAACTGCTATTTTTGCCCTTTTTCAGTGTTTTCCTAAGATTTTATAATGTTCGAGGGTCCATTGATGCTGAACTATGGATCTGTAACGGATCGAACAACCCCGAAACCAAAATATAAAACCTGGAAAAAACCAAAAAACCAATATTCATACGTCCAGAAAATCTGAAAACCGGAGCTAAAATGACGTACAAATATTCTTAGGCCGAAAAATATCAAAACAAAAGGCATAGAATGAAAAACGTACTCCTTTCAGCCGATCGGGACAGATCGGGAATCTGTCCATAAGGAACAGAGCCGGGCGGCTCTGGGGTCAGAGCCGGCTAGCTCTGTTCATCACAATCACAGCCTTACGGATATGATGGGTTGAGTCTGCTTTTCGAAAAATGTAAAACAGAGAAAAACATGCAGAAAACACAATGCAAACAGGTTTAAGGCCTCTCAGAGTTTACCTTGGTGTTTTTCTAGTGTACTAGATATGTAAGAACGGATTAAAAAGCTTGAAATTGATGCTGGAAGCTCAACTAGTCGAAAACCGTAGCAATCCAAAGCAAACCAAAACCAACATGAATGCATCTCAGATTGATCAGCAAAGGTCTTAAAACTTAATCTTGATATATTTAGAATGACGTAGGATTTTAATCTTGACGCTTTGGTTCACTCTTCCTTTCCTCTCCCTCAGTCTCCTTTCCTCTCTTTTCTCTTCTGCTTTTTTTTTCTCTCGAGATTATAAAAATCTCCTCTCCTCTCTGATTTGATTTTTTCTATTTATACCCTCCTCTCACATATCATATCTAGCATTTATTAGCCTCCTGACTTTCTGATGTTGCCCATATCTTGCTTCGGGCGAGACAAGTTGCTTTGTTTTGCAAAGCAACTTATCTTGACCACTAGAGCCAGCCGGCTTTGGTCCAAGAAACCAGAGCCACCAGGTTCTAGTGAAAGCAGGAGCAAAAATCGAAAAATTGGACATGCACCCTAAACCCTGGAAATCACTCGGGAGACCTTTTCGGGGATTTTGGATCATGGATAGCTCAGTTTTTAGGATGTTTGAGACACTCCAGGCAACAATCCGGTCGTTTTTGAGTGCAATTCAAGTCCGTCTGCTCTATAGGTAACATATGAACTCTCATCACAGAGGTCGAAAAAATCCGTGCTCACAAGCTCGCCCTTTGATGATCTTCTTGGTGATGTACTCAATGTCGAATTCTGACAAAAGCAAGAGCCACCTAGATAACTTTCCAACCAACACCGGTGCTTCATACAGATACTTCATTGGGTCTACTTTGGCCATGACTTGCACTTTGTATGACTGGAAGTAATGGCGTAACTTCTTGGTCAGCCAGATCATTGCCACACATGTCTTCTCTACTAGTGTGTACTTGGTTTCATACTCCAGTAGCTTCTTGCTGAGGTAGTAGACGGGTTACTCCTTCTTCCCATCTTGCTCTTGTGCTAGCATTGCCCCTACGGAGGAATCTTCCATAGCCAAATACAAAATCAAAGGCTTTCCTGGAATTGGTGGACTAAGAACTGGCGGATTTACTAGATAAGCCTTGATTTTCTCAAATGCCAATTGACATCTGTCATCCCATACAGTCAGCTGATCTTTCTTTAATAGCTTGAAAATCGGCTCATGAGTAGAAGTCAACTGCGCAATGAAGCGACTGACATATTGTAAGGAACCGAAGAATGAGCGGACTTCCTTTTCTGTCTTTAGAGCTGGCATGTCTTGAATAGCTTTGATTTTATCTGGATCCATCTCTATTCCTCTCTGACTGACCACATGACCTAACAGCTTCCCTGATGTGACTCCGAATATGTACTTCTTAGGGTTGAGTCACAAACTATACTCTCTAATGCATGTAAGAAATCTATCTAGGATAACAGGATGTTCCTCCCAAGTCATTGATTTAACAAGCATATCATTGACATACACCTCGACTTCTTTGTGGATCATATCATGAAGCAAAGTTGTGATAGCCCTCTGGTAAGTGGCTCTAGTGTTCTTCAATCTGAAGGGCATTACTCTGTAGCAGAAAGTGCCCCACTCTGTAATGAATGATGTTTTCACCTTATCAATTATGACCATCAAGATCTGATTGTATCCTGAAAACCCATCCACGAAGGAATACATCGCCGCTTTTGCTGCACTATCGACCAGGGCATCAATATGAGGCAATAGAAAGTTATCTTTTAGGTATGCCTTATTCAGGTCCCTGTAGTCAACACATACTCTGACCTTTCATCCTTTTGAGGTACTGGAACGATGTTGGCTAGCCATTCTGTATACTCCACCACTTTGAGGAATTTTGCTTCTATCTGCTTAGCCACTTCCTCTTTCACCAATGTTGCCCACTCTGGTCTCAGTCTTCTCAGTTTCTGCTTCACTGGCTTGAACTTAGGGTCTGTCGGGATCTTGTGAACTGCTATTTTCATGTCTACACCTAGCATGTCCTCGTATGACCAAGCGAAAGCTTTAACATGTTTTTGCAATATTCTTGTAAGTTCTCTCTCTTCCTTGAGTTTTAGCTCATGTGAAATGAATACCATTTTCATCTATACTTATATTGATTTCATGCAATGTAGTGTCATGTATGCTAAATATGCTTGGTGGTGATTCAAATGCATGCATAGAATTATCAGGATAAACATCACACAAGTAAGCAAACTGGGATTTCATTGCATTAAACTTATTATAGAGTACATCATTCATATTAAAAATGGAAGAAATAGATACAACAAAATCATTTTCATCCTCCACAGACGGAGGGCCTTGCACTTCTTCAGCTTCCACTTTCATCTCCAGAGCATCATCCAGATCTACAACTACTTTAGCTTCTTGTTCAACAGGAGTGGTGGTCTTTTCAATTTCAGCCATCTGCGCCTTAGCCCTTTTCATGATCTCGGCTATCTTGGCAACCATAAAATCCAAGTTTACCTTGGTCATCAGCTCCTCTTCAAACCCTTCTTTAGACTTCACAAATGCCTTGTTTAAGGCGGCAGCCAGTGCATCTGAAATTGCTTCTACAGTTTCATCGCAGACTTTCTCTTTGGTTTTCTGCTTGGGCACCTCCACTATTTTTGCTATCTCTTCAGGTAGCTTATTTTGCAGAATAGTATACTTAGTAATTACCTCTTTCGCCATCACAGGGGCTACTGGTTCTTCCCGGCTCTTCTCAAAGTCCATAACATCAGAGAATATTTCAAAGCCTGGGTATTCAATACTTCCGACTCTCTCTGGCTCAGCTTGACCCTTATACAGCTCTTCTCCTGCCTTTATGAATGGTTTCATCATAGGTTTGCCATTCTTGCCCCTTCTCTGATTCTTTTGGTCAGATGTTTCTTCTGCATACCCTAGCCTGAACTGTTTTGGCTTTCCCGAGTCAATGTTAAACTCAGGCACCCCTTGCAGGTTAATTCTGAGTCCTATGCCCAGGACAAAGTTATGCTTATGCAAATATCTTGATAGCCACTCCGACATATAGTTTTCATAAATGACCATCGGGGCATCCGTGGCTTCCTCTTCCATGACCATGGCGATTTGGAACCTGCCAAATGGTACAACTCCTTCATTTACAGCAGCAATCATGGATTGGGCATCCGCCTCAACAGTCACAATCTTCCCATTTATCGAGAACTTTATTTTCTGATGCAGAGTAGAGGGGACACCTCCTAATGGGTGGAACCATGGTCTTCCCAATAGCAGGGAGAAAGTGACCAGGATGTGTATCACAAAATAACCATTA
The DNA here is from genome assembly GCA_039660915.1 of Euphorbia tirucalli. Classification (NCBI taxonomy): domain Eukaryota; kingdom Viridiplantae; phylum Streptophyta; class Magnoliopsida; order Malpighiales; family Euphorbiaceae; genus Euphorbia; species Euphorbia tirucalli. Next base: position 29,311,075 of record CM077639.1, on the reverse strand, counting down.
ACTTGATTGGCCCGACCTCCAATTCAGCTTCAAAAGTCCCAATTACAGTTCTTTTGGAGTCATCATATGCCCAGATCACTATTGAGGACTTCTTTAAGGCATCTTCACTCAAGCCCAAACATGGTAGCATTTTTAATGGACATATGTTCAACGCTGACGCATCGTCCACCATTACACATGGCATTACTTTGTCCATCACATGGGCCCTAATGTAGAGAGCCTTATTGTGAGCCTTCCCCCTACTGGGTAGATCTTTTTTTAGAAAAGACAATGTCAGGAGACCCAGAATGGATCTTGTCTAACAGACAACACATGGCTTCCGGTGATGCAATGGGGGAAACCTTAATTTCTAACAACTTCCTTACCAAGGCCGCTCTGTACTCCTTGGAAGTCAATAGCAGATGCCATAAACTAGCTTGGGCAAGGGTTTTATTTAACTGAGAAATAACCAGGTCTTCCTTCTCAACTCCCTCTTGTGTTGATATGTTACCCGACCCAGTCACTGGGGCCTTGTCTTTCAATTGGACTACTGGTTGATAAACCCTGCCGCTTCAGGTCACATTCTGCACTTCTTGAATTTTCAGCTTTTCAATAACTGGTAGCTTAACTGTCTGATCCCCACCAAACTCTTCATATTCATCTTCTGAATCGAGGTTATTCAAACTCACCAGTTTGATTTCTTTCTGTTCTGTCTGCCCCACACATCCTGACTCTGCTTCGGCTTTACTAATTACTATAGAATGTATAGTAGGATTCACCTGTAGGACTTGAGAAAAAATGAAATTGGCTGGCAATCCTGAGTGCACCATGTTAACTCACTTCTCGAATACCAGTAATGGGTTAGTCTTTGTACTGGGTTTAGGAGGCTCTTGTAATTTCCCCTCATCGATCAGTTTTTGGATGGAGTCCCTCAATTTGTAGCAATTATTAGTTCTATGGCCAGCCACGATATGGTATGTGCAGAAATTATCTTTATCAGCATCAGCAAGTTTCTCAAATGGTCTCAAGGACTGAAACAAGCTCCATTTCTGCACTTCGCAAAAATTTTAAATAAGGGGAGAGCCCAAGGGGATATACCTTATCCTCTGGGATTTCTACTTTGACTGCCTTGCTACTGGGTTACCGCAGCAACCTCGACCTGCTTTACTTCCGAAGATTGTCCCCCTTTACCTCCAGAACCTGAGCTAAAACCATTACCAGACCCGGTCGCAGCTGTTGACCTGAACCCGGAGCTATATCCTAAACTTCTGCCACCCTTGTGGCTTGTTTCCTTCTCCTCCTCATCATGCTCAATTTTCATGGCCATACTGTATACTTCACTGAGCTCACTGAAGGGGTGGAACTTCATGTTATTCTTGAAGATGTCCCTACTACCATCAATCAACTTCTGGATCAATTCATCTTCATCAGGGTGGTTATTTAACAAGATCATCTTGTTCATCCACCTTTGATAGTATTCATCAAAGGGCTTATTTGACTTCTGCTTAACTCTTTCCAGGTCGTACAGCTTCACCTGAATCTTGGTATTGAAGCTGTAGTATTTGATAAAGGCCGCCGATAAAGCTTCCTAGTCTGATTGCTTTTCCTCTGATAAGGAATTGTACCAGCCCAATGCTCCTCCCTCAAGTGTAGTCGGGATTAGATTGATAAGTTGTTGCTTAGTGGTGCCCGCCGTCAACATGACTCGGGCATAGAGATTCACATGGGCTTCTGGTGAACCCATTCTCTTGTAGGAGGGGAATTTCAGCACTTGAAAGCCGATAGGAAAAGTCTCAATGCCTTTGCTGATCATGGCATCCACATTAACGACCTTTTTGGATTCCGAAATGACATTGGCCCCTTTCTTCAGCTGGGCCACAACTTCATCCAACTCAGAATACTTCGCCTTCATTTTTCTTTCCATAGCTGCCTTAATTTCTTAGAGCTTCTCTAAACTAATCGAGGCATCACCTTTCCGGCCCCACTAGCGCCAGTTTCCCCGTCTTCCATCACAACAGCATGCATTTCCTCCTTCAGCATGTCACGAAAGTCTTGTGATCTCAGGAAATGCTTCAAAGCATTAGCAAGACTTGATGTTGGATTGGCCATCTCAGCTTCTTCCCGGAATCAGACTCACTTTATGTTTCAACTGCTCTTCGCTCCCCAATAGCCCTTAGAGTCTGAGATCTTGTCTTAGGTCGCTTCAGTTTACACTGCTTTACATCATACGGGAAACGTTTAGGGTCAATGAATGAATGGAATGGTGACATGAAGAGTGATACACTAAAAATGATTTATGATGAAATGACGAGATGATGTCGTGAGTGGAATGATGATAAGGATGGTGTTTATTTATTATTCTTATTATTTCTTTTTTGGACATTCCAAGAACAACTAATGCTATGCAAAAAGATCACGCATGGACTGCCACACGGACAAGGGTTCGGCGCCTTTGGGGCACCTAGTGAATTTTGTGAAATGGTCGGGTGTATGCCGACACACGGATAGGGTTTCGATGCTTTATAGGTCTATGAGATGACATGAGATGGTCACATGGGGCCGCCCCATTGACAGAGTTTTGATGCTTTTGAGGCATATGATATGAAATGATGTTATGAGACAGTCACATGTAACTGGGGACACGGATAGAGGTTCGGCATTCGGGGAATAGCTTTCATGATTTAGTAATGTTATGAAGTGCCCCTACATGTGTACTAATCCAGCACTCGGGGAGTGCCTTGAATGATGTGATAATGTCATGAAATGATCCAATGTGGATCACGGTGTTATATTTATGCCAAATAAGTATGGTGTCATGAAATACATCATGTAAATTGTCACACAGAAATAGACCTAGGACCATTGCGGTTTCTATTGAATGACATGATTTGGTGAAATGGTCGAGTGCAATCTGGTGCACAGGCAGAACACGGGCAGTTTTAGGACTCCCGCTATGTTATGGAATGAAATGATTGTGATGTGTATCCTCGGAATGTCCCTAATTTAAATGAGATGATATGATATGAATGCATATGTCACACAAAAAATACAAATGGTTGCACAAAAACGTGGTTGGAATGCATGACATACGCGATGATGTCATGCATGCTTTGTGAAAATGTTAACACACGAATATAATGTTATGGCTGCAAAAGAAAGGGTTAGTGTGAATGTCACACGGATGATTTAATGCTTTCACACATGGAAACAAAATGAGGTAGCTGCACAAAAGATGTGAGTTATTATCACACAAATGCTTTGCCTGTATGGCGTGCCATGTTCATGAAAATGGCGATGATGGTATGTTTTGAGAGGGTAAGAAACACATAGCACACAAAACGTATTCCTCCAACCTTATTCCTCCAAATGTGGTTAGTCTTTAAGAAAATTCTAACCGAGTCCTAGGAGGGGTTCTCTTCAATCATCAACCGGGGATGATGAAGGCGCAATTTATAGCATTCATACAATTTATTTTGGTATCCTAAGGGAATCCAACCAAGGTTGCCTATATGAGTTCGGTCTAAGTCAGGTTAACATCAAGGCTCCTATAGCAAAATATACTCCTCACTTCTCCCCACTTAAGGGTTCGAACGAAGGGATTCGTACGAGGCTATGGGTAGTGTTTCGTATTCGTGCCCCTAAGAGCAAGAGGAACATAGGCGACACTTCAACAATTCACCGGGCTAAAAATGGATACTTAACCTAATGCAAGGATGTCTAACTAAAAATGCAAAATAAAATGCCATGCAAGAATCATCCACCTTATTTTAATTAGACACTTTTCAGGGCTTGTCAAATTCTTTTAAGTTTTAAGAAAACTTTGTAAGAATTCCCCAGCGGAGTTGCCACTATGAGTGGACGACGTTTTTCCGGAGCATGCAAACTCTCTCGGTAGGGAGCCGCAATATCGAGCAACCCTCCCTTGCATGGGGATTTTAGAATGGAAATTTGGTTTTGGAAAAATTAAATTAATTCATAAAAGAACCGAGACCTAAGTCTTGATAGAGTGTGTAGGAGTCGCCACCCGGCTCAGCTCAACCAGGAAATTACAGTGTAGCTGAATTGGACGAAGGCCATTACATCTTCAAGAGATCTACGTCCGGACAAGTCCCTTATTTAATGTCTAATCAAAATAAAATTGGCCAATGTTCATTGAAGGTATTTTATAATTCTAAAGTCCATTTTCATTAATAAAAACATGCAGCGTACACACAAACAAAATAAAATGAAAGGCAGTAAATAAATAAATTATTACAACCCAATCGAATAAAAACAAAAACTCTCAACCTCACTTTACAAGCGCCTAAAATACACGAATGATCTAGAAAAAATACGATCACCTAAAATACATGGATTAATCTAGTAATTACATCAAAAATAAAAATAAAAGAAATTAAAAGCTGCAAAACAGATGGTTAGCACAATTTATATCACACCACAAATAGGACTCAAACAAGACAAAATTAGGAAATTAGAAATCAGGGGCATGCAATTAAGGGATAACCGGGTCGGCTCGGCTAGCTGGCCCAATTGGACCTGGAAAACAATTTTGAAACGTCCTGTATTTGGTTTTGTGAGCAAATCATTTTGAAAACATTTTCTTTTTCCGGTTTACTTTAATTTAGCATGTGAAGTGGGTCGGTTTTCGGGATATTCGGATCTCCATCATGGCATTATTCTATATGCAATTACATTGAAAATTAAATCTAAGGTCGTGAATGCACACAAAAAAATTCATTTTTGGTGGTTTTCTGATTTTTCTGAATTTTTATGATTTTTGTGAATTTTTGTGGATTATTCTGGAAATTCTGCCATTGGACAAAAATTATAGTCATGCAGCTGTAATTACAGCCTCGTACGACTATAATTATAGCTGTGCGACTATAATCCTTCCATTTGCAGAAAATCGCCAAAATTTGTTCAAATAAAACTAAAAGCTGCGCGAAATCAAGAACACCCATACGACCATATATACAGTCGTGCGACTGTTCTTTGTCACAAGAACAGTCGTACGACTGTTATTGTTTCCCAACAAACATCAAACCAGAAATATGAGTTTTATGCACAAAATCACATCAAAAAACCCAGAAAAAGCAACAAAATGAAGGTTTGAGGTATAATTACCTTTGTGGCATTGATCCACTCTAGGTTTGACCACTAGAAACACCTTGATTGACTCCAAATTGCTTCTTTTTCCTTGTGTGCTAAGGTTCCAAAAGTTGTCCAAAATTCTCCAAAATGTCATGGATTTTAGTGGATTTGAGGTCTGAAATTGATTTAATTTAGTGTGTCAAGTTGTTAACCTATGATTTCTATCAAGTTTTAAACTTATCACACCATAATTAAAAGAAAAAAGAGGAGAAAAAGATGATGTTTGTTGGGTTTTCTTTCTTTTCCTCTCCTTTTTCCTTCTCTTCTTTCTCTCAATTTCTCTCCCTACAATATGCCAAAATCCCAAGAGTTCAAAGGCCCCCATTCTTCCTCTCTTTCTCCCTTTTATTTCTGCTTTCTTGCTGCTAAGAATCAGGCATTAATTGCCCTTCAAATCATCCCTATTTTTTATTTCTTAAGGTATGGGCTAATGTACCTACTCCGCATTTACAGTCGTGTGACACCAAATTTTTATTTTAAGTCTGGCAAATTCCGGCGTTTACCGCAACTAGAGAGAATTTAGAAGGCAAGAGCTCTCTCTTGTTTGATGTATTGAATCGCTACACAAAATAGAATAAAATATTCTATTTACACTAGCTAAATTAGGTCTTAATCTAACTGAATTTTGCTGGACCGAGCCTATACTGATACAGGTTGTTCATATCCAATAAAACCAACATCTCCCACTCGCACGTAATAGAACAGATCTGTTACTCCATCTCTTTCATACTAGCAAATAGTTGTGCCACTCGTTGGAGATATATAATGGCTCGATGAAAATATCAAAAGGTTGTATGCCTTATCCTATATCCTATATCACATCCATTGTAATCCTTTTGATCTTTATAGTTATCTATCATCATGCCTACCCACACATGCATAACTACCCGAGTAGTGAAGCATAGAAACTCAAGTCCCCTCCTTCTACATTCTTTCCATCATAATCATACTCGCTTATCTAGTTGGGGGTTTATTCAAGGTCGAATCATGCTTGACCCCTTCGAAGTCTCATTCCAAAACAACTACATTAGACTATACTTCCAGAATGACTTATGGTCTTAAGGATAGAAATGTCACAAAATCACAGTTCCATTACAAAAGTCTCATACTATAATCATTACTTTTCTGTCTCAGTGTCACTAAGCACACATGGTATGAAATCATGTGTTATGGTGTTCTTTTCTTTCCTTTAAAAGAAGTGTATGTCTCACACCAACACCACACGAAAGTATCGGTTAAGCGTGCGAAACATTTAACCTTAGTCTGTTTACTTTATGGACTACAAGATAGAATAAGCTCATGTTAATTGTAATAAGCCTCTCAGATTATACATAATCTCTTAAATACTCGCCCTTTGCATGTATACGAATCTCACACTTTAATGAAGCCCTTTTCATAATTTAAGCAAGATGGTTTCTATCACTTAACAAGCTCTCATTTGTTTAAAGACAGCCTCATCCTTCACATTTGTCAATTGATGACAAAACAAGCGTAAACACTCGTGTAAGTGAGCTACTTCACTTTTTGACATGCATCTTAAATAATAACATAAAATATTAACAAAGTAATATTCACACTCGTGTATCATAAACATTCAAATTTTATTAAATAACATGTTCTCAAACATATAGAAATATTGATATAGATCTGGTACAAACCTTTGGATATTACAAGTTTCATATAAACATCTCTCATGACAGGTTTAGTTGATGGATCTACTACCATGTCATGAGTAGATACATATTTCATGTTAACCTCTCTGTGTGTTATTACATCCCTTACAAAATGATACTTAATCTTTATATGCTTGGACTTGTTATGAAATCTTTGATCCCTAGCAAACACTATAGCAAACTGACTATCATTGTTTATCATTACTGGAGCATTCAAGGAAGTAATACATAAATGGTTTATAAACCTATTTAACCATACGGCTTCTTAGACTACGGACGAGTATGAACATACTCTACTTCCATCATGGATAAGGTGACATAGGTTTGTTTCTTGCTACTCCATGATGTTGCACCATTACCAAGCAAGAAACAAAACTTGAAATGGATTTCCTCTTATCCATGTCTCTAGCCCAATTCGTTGTGTATCCTCTCACATGTAGATCCTTGCCTTAGTAACTTAGAGAGTGATCTGCAATGGCTTTGAGGTACCTCAATATCTTCTTCAGAGTTGTCCAATGTGCTTACCCCCTGGATTGGACTAATATATACTCACCATGCCAACTTCATGAAAGATATATGGTCTTGTACATATCATAGCATATATGAGGCTGCCCACAGCACTTGCATAGGGAACCTTTTTATACATATCAACAATATGAGTCACTCCCTTAGACATCAGGCTATCTATGAGTTTACAGTTGCTGGCATTCAATCATTTAAAAACCTTATTGATGTATGTCTGTTGAGACAAAGCTAACAACTTCTTTGAACGGTTTCTCAAAATCTTAATTTCAAGAATATATGTAGCTTCACCCATATCTTTCATCTAAAAACTAGAGGTTAACCAAGCTTTGAATTGTTTCACATATTCCATGTCATTTCCAACTATTAGAATGTCATCAACATATAATCACATAATCAAAAATCTACTTCTAGAACTTTTCATATTTATGCAATGGTCTTCTTCATTGACCTTGAAGCCATTTGATGTCATCACATTATGAAATCAAATGTACCACTATTTAGAAGACTATTTAAGGCCATAAAATGATCTTTTCAATTTGTAAACCTTTTGTTCATAGCCTTTTACAACAAAACCTGTCACTATAGCCAGGATCAATCTTTTGGATGTGAACCGCACAGCAGGTGAGAAGGTTTCCTTATAATATATCCCTTCCTATTGTGTATAACCTTAGAAGCTAGGCGGGCCTTGTACGCTTGATCTTAAGAACCCACTTGTTCCCAATAGCTCTCTTTGGCACATCAACAAGTTCTCATCTTCCATAGCCTTCATCCATTGATCTGTTATGAAGCATGAGAGACCTTGTAATTTCTAGGCTCATCATCATCTTTTGGGGTGACTAAAAAAGCCATGCCTTTGATACTAAATCGACGACTTTCAGCTTCTTATTTTTAGTTCTGCACAATTCTAAATCCTACTAAACGTGTCTCATATATTCATCGTATTTCGATATGCTACCACTTGGACCATGTTCCATACTCCCACTGAAGTCTGGATCCCCATGTCCACTTGAAATTTGAATTTGATCTAAACTTTGATCTTGATTATTCATAACATTTTGAGGTTCTTAAACATTTTCATGCTCCTTAAAATTTCTCACACTCAAATGGAGAGATTCTTTAGTTTCAAATTCCTTGTAAATTGGCAAACCAACGAAAGAAACAATGCAGCCATTCAAATTTATTTATTAATATTAATAAGAGGGAATCCGTGTGAAGTGAGTGAAGTTAACACCTTTTATTTCGTCAATCTCAACATAATCCACATGCCTATATGGTTAACCACCTTATAAGACATGCTCCACCGGCTTTCCTAAGATATCTACTACTTTAAATCTCTTCAGTTACAACATATATATTCATGTCGAATCTTTGAAAAAAATATTATTTTTGTTGTTAGTTTATATGGTTACATCTAGGCAGTGATGAAACCAGGATACAATTTTATGAGGCACCATAGTATATAACATCCTTATAACTGAATTTACATAGTTTTGTTTCCATTATTATTTTGTTTAGAATCATTAACATTTCTTATTTATTTTCTTAGGGAAATTTCCATTTTTAGTTAGTTAAGTATCTATTCATAGTTTACAATATATAAATTAATTTACTTAATAAATATAATTCAAATTGGAAGATTTCAAATTCACTAAAATAAAAAAAAATTAATAATTCAATATAATCATTCATAAAATGATACCAAAAAACGATTAATAGAAAATTGTATTAAAAATGGTTAACTTATAGTAGTTCGAAAAAATCAGTAATTTTATATTTTAATAAATTTAATGCAAGTTATATTAATCAGATTTAATAATAAATAAAAGAAATTATAAGTAAAATTAGGGTGGAGTAATATAGATTGGAAATAAAATTTAGTTGTTTTATTTGGATGGAGAAAAAGAATCAAAGAAAGAGAGAAAGGGAAAAAACAAATGAAAAGAAATATAGTGGAAGGGAAGAAAGCTTCACATGTGCTGTCTTTTAAAAGTTTTCATTTTTAATTAAAATTTTTCGGCCCTCCTTTAATGAAACGTACCATTTTACAGGACAAAAAAGTAAAATTAGTTTCTCCTTCATCCCTCTTTCCAAAATTACAATATTTGTAGTCATCAGTTAATGTTTTAGTAAAGACAATAATAGTAGAGGTGGCAAAGCGACATGTGACTTGCCGACACGACACGAACCCAACACGGTTTTTTCGGGTTTGGGTTTAGCTTAGTAGGTCATGGGTCATTTTCGGCTCGACCCGAATATGACACATTAAATTTTAGGTCGTGTTTCAGGTCAACCTGATAACCCGAAAATGACCCAAAAATATTACAACTTTACCCTTTAGGGTTTGAGAGTTCACACACATTAATTAAAACTCTTTTATCTCTTTCTCTTCTACCTATCTAGTTTAGCCGCTCCTTTCCTTCCTTTCCTTGCCCGTCTTCTTCCTCCTCTCTGCTTGTTCATTTGCCACCCGTTTCTCTCCATTCTTCTTCTCTCCTAATCTCGTTCATCACTCACGCTCCTCCCCTGCTTCTTCTTTCCCATCTCGAGCTTCACCGATCTCGAGCTCCGCCGATCTCCTCTGATCTCTTACTTGTTCTTCTCTCCTTCATTATTGAAAGATTCTGCTTCAAAGAGGTAAGTTCTTGTTCTTCCCCTTCCTTTTGCTCAAATATTCTGTTTGTTTGATATGTGTTGTAAACTTGTAACTTTTTATTACTGTATATGTATTCTGTTTACTGTATATATTTGGTGAGCAAGGTCACTTTCTGTTTAATGGATATATGTGTTGGATTTTAGTCTCCAGTGGTTTGGATCCGTGAAATTTAGGCCTGTTCCGGTGCAAGAAAATTGTGCTTTCTTATTCTTCCCCTTCCTTTTGTTCAAATATTTTGTTTGTTTGATATGTGTTGTATTGTAACTTTCTATTACTGAAATTTTATGTTTGCTTTTTAGACTTGAACAAGGAAGAAGGGATTGAAGATATTATGAATTTGGACAAGGAAGAACATGCATTTGATTCTAGTTCTGTCCAAGTGGATTAATGGATTGTAATCTATGTTTTAGTTTAATGGATTGTAAAACTGATTGTTTAAGTTTTAAGTTCATTGGATTGTAAAAATTATGGTTTATGTTTAATTTGAATTTGATGGATTGTAGTTTATCAAGCTTAGGGTTAAATGATTGAATCTGCTATATGAAGATTTTTAGGTTTCAAGTGATTTATTTGGTTTTTGGGTCACAGGTTGGGTCGGTTAGCAGGTTGGATCGTGTTGGGTCATGTTTTAATTAACCTGTTTAATGTTCTCGTGTCGTGTTGTGTTACCCGTGTTTTTTAGCAGGTCGTGTTTGGGCTTCTATTTTTGACCCAAAAAAATTTCAGGTCATGTGTTTGGGATTTTCGACACGAACGCGAAATTTTACCCAACCCGAACACGACCTGAGGACAGGAACTACCACCCCTAAATAATAGTATGAAAACACAACTTTTTTTTGAGGGAAATTGTTAAAATTACCCTCGTTTCAGGGTTTATTTTAGTGATCTACCTTTTCTTGTTTACACTATTACGTTTTTTTTTATCTAATTCTTCTTTAAGCTATTTTCCCCTTTTCTTCCCAACAAAGATCAAAGTAAATCTGCAGTTCTGGTTAAAGACTTCACACACTTCTCCCACATCAACTCTCTCTCTCATCTCTTTCTCTCTCTATATCTGTTCTTCTTCTTCTTCTTTATTTTATATGGACAAAGGATGCTGTCTCACTCGAGATCCTAATTTCATTTCTTCTTCTTCCTTCACTTGTCACTTCAATTCAACTTATATGACTGATTCTGTTTGGATTTTTCCTTTTTACTGTTAATCACGCTTTCCCCTGCCCCACCGCCAATGGTAACCAACGTCTTCATGTCGGCGAAGTTGATTTCTTTGCTGATAATCATAATCGTTGTGCTGATGATCATGATTCTAAAGCTTCAAGTATTGTCGCTGTCAAGAAGGAGAATTCTTATGGCGAAATTGCTCCCAAGTCCACTCTCGATCATGTAAATGTAAGATCAGTAATTATATGTTAATTATTTATTTAATTTGTTTGTTAATTAATAATTATTGTTAGAGATTAGCTTTTTTGTTATGAGATTTACTAATTTGGGGGTGGGTTTCTAAATTTAGACTGGCTTTTACCTTCTCACTGCTAACACTGGAAGTGATCAATCAATGGTGGACGACGGGATATCATCAGAGGTTGATGATAAAAGATCCAAAAATGAGGTCATTAATGAATTAATTAAGAAGGCGAAGCTTTATTAATGAATTGTTATATTAAGAACTGTATTTGTGATTTGAAAAATTATACTGAAAAATGACCTGTAGTTTGTGATGTTTTTCATTTCCAAAATTGATATAAAGTTCTAAGAAAATTTGCAAATTATCAGTTCTTGCCTCATGGTCTTATATTATTGGAAATTCGTCATTTCATGGGGAACATGTTGTTTATTGGAATTGCTTCATTTCTGTTAATCTTGCCTTTGATTTGATTTCTTTTATGAGTTTTCACATTATTGAATCCAATGATCCCATATCTCCATCTATCTATGTTTTTCATAGCTTTTAGTCACAGAAGAGAATAAATTTTAAGCAATTGTGATTTCCAGAATTCTTTATTCTTGACTATTTATTGCAATTCCTTCCATATGACACAGATGAAATGTAATTAATGTAAGACTAGTGGAAGTATTTTGACATGGGAACTCTAAAGGGGAACCTTGAGCTGTAATTTCTGCAGCATCAAAACTTCAATCCCAAATCATAAATTTTATTTTTGTCTTATCAAACATTGAAATGCAATTATTTTTATTTTCCTCATGGACTACCCCCAATAAGTACACAGTTCTATGTACTTACAGATGCATGTCAATGTTGTATGTATGTTGTTTAAGTGATATTAGTTTCATTTTCTTTTCTCTTGTAATCATCAAAGTCTGATGATTTTGGCATAAGCTGTAATTTTGCCACATTAGACCTTTAATTCCACATCACAAATTTTATGTTTGTTATCAAACATTGAAAATGCAAAATGCATTTCTCTTTGTTTTCCTTATGGACTACCCAATATAAGTTTAAAATTCTATATATATATTTAACAGGAGCATGTGAATTATTGTATATATGTTCTTCGAGTGATTGATCTAGACCTACAAAGCAATTATGTTGATACTGAAGTAGAACAACTGATTCAAGTAGCATTGCTATGCACGCAAAGCTCTCTAATGGAACGGCCTAAGATGTCGGAGGTTGTGAGAATGCTTGAAGGTGATGGACTGGCAGAAAGATGGGAGGAGTGGTAGAAGGTAGAGGTGGTACGGCAAGAGATAGATTTGGCTCCATCCTGTAGTTCCGAATGGATCCTTGACTCCACTGAAAACCTACATGTTGTAGAATTGTCTAGTCCAAGATGACATCTTCTTGTACACTGTTATACGTTGTTATACACTTTTTATACACTTCTTATACATTGTTATACACTCTTATATATTGTTATACACTGTTTATACATTGTTTATACACTGTTTGTACATTGTTTATATACTGTTTATACACTTCTTATACACTGTTTATACATTGTTTATACACTTATTATACACTGTTATATATTGTTATACACTTCTTATATATTGTTCTACATTGTTTATAAATTGTTTATACCTTGTTTATACACTATTTATACACTTCTTATACACTGTTATACACTGTTTATACATTGTTTATACACTGTTATAAATTGTTATACACTGTTTATACACTTCTTAAACATTGTTATACACTTCGTTTATATTATTATACATTGTTTATACACTGTTTATACGTTGTTTGTACACTGTTATACACTGCTTATACATTATTTATACACTTCTTATACATTGTTTATACACTTCTTATAAATTGTTTATACACTCTTTATACACTTCTTATACACTGTTATACATTGTTATACACTGTTTATACACTTCTTATACATTGTTATACACTTCTTATATATTGTTATACACTGTTTATATATTGTTTATACACTATTTATATATTATTTATACACTGTTATACATTGTTTATACATTATTTATACACTTCTTACACACTGTTATACATTGTTATACACTATTTATACACTTCTTATACACTGTTATACATTGTTTATACATTGTTTATATATTGTTTATACACTTCTTATACACAGTTATACATTGTTATACATTGTTTATACACTTCTTATTCATTTTTATACATTGTTATACACTTCTTATATATTATTATACATTGTTTATACACTATTTATAGACTATTTATACATTATTTATACATTGTTTATACACTTCTTATACACTGTTATACATTGTTATACACTTCTTATATATTGTTATGCATTATTTATACATGGTTTATACATTGTTTATACACTGTTTATATACTTCTTATACACTGTTATACACTATTTATATACTATTTATACATTGTTTATACATTGTTTATGCACTGTTATACATTATTTATACACTATTTATACACTTCTTATACACTATTATACATTGTTTATACACTTCTTATACATTGTTATACACTTCTTATACCTTAAGATACACTATTACATTGATTATACCTTAATTATACCTTAAGATACACTATTCTAGTGATTATACCTTAGTTATTCCTTATTTATACCCTAAGATACATTATTATATTGATTATACCTTACTTAAACCTTAATTTTACCTTATGATACACTATTACAGTGATTATACCTTTGTTATACCTTAAGATACACTATTACATTGATTATACATTAGTTATACCTTAATTATACCGTAAGATACACTATTACAGTGTTTTTACCTTAGTTATACCTTAATTATACCTTAGTTATACCTTAAGATACACTATTGCATTGATTATACCTTAGTTATACATTAATTATACATTAGTTATACCTTAAGATACACTATTACATTGATTATACATTGTTATACACTGTTTATATACTGCTTATATCTTAAGATACACTATTACAATGTTTATAACTTTGTTATACCTTAATTATACCTTAGTTATACCTTAAGATACACTATTACATTGATTATACATTAGTTATATCTTAATTATACCTTAAGATATAAAGGTATAATGAGTTAGACCTTTGTAGAAAAAATATGTTGGAAAAAATATATACATATGGAGTTTGTTTCGAAGATAAAAGAAAACAAAAAAAACTTTCTAAAGTCGCATGACAAAAAAAATAAACAAATTGAGAGATAAATGCAAAATTAGATTAAAAATTATGAAAAAAGGAGAGAGAAACGTGGACAAATTAGAGGAGGTATTTTGGAGATTATGATTTTTTGCTTTTGTTTTTTTTTTTGGGCAAGATTCACGCAAAACAGGAATAAGTTTTTTGGGTATTTTTGAAAATTTGGAAAGTTTTTTATGTATTTATGCAAACTCTTGCTTTGTATGTAAAAAAGTTATATGGTGCCAAAAGGTAAGTATTTATGTAAAAAGCCTTTTTTTTTCACTGGTCGGCGGCCAACAGGGTCCATGGACCCCACTGCCCCTCCCCCAATTGTGCCCCTCCATCTAGGTATTTAAATGTACATTTGAGATGAGAAAATTATCAAATATACATTCATTTTTCTAACTTTTCCACTAAATTATGAAAATTTCTCTACAAGATCCTATGGAAAACTTCTCTAAAACGATTTCACATAATTAACGTCAATAATTATTACTCCTTTCTATATTTTCTTCCTTCCCTCAATTCTTCTTATTCGAAATTGCAACCCTCAAATTTCTGTTTCAAGAGGTAAATCAAACATCCAATTTAGTCCTTCAATATCCAATTGTTATATTTTTTTTCTTCATTTATAGTGATTTGCTCAAATATTAGAGCTTATATTATTCAATTTTTAACATTTTTGCATATTCTATTACGTGAGAAATCCTGATTTATCACATTAGCAAATATATTACAATTTGTTTGATTTTTTAATTGATTCAAAAATTTTAATCTCTAACTACTTTGTGGTTCTTCATGTATTAATTATTAGCAACAAAGATAGCTGTGGCAGAAATTGAATATAATGAAAATTAATATTTTCCTTAATTTCATGAGAAAACATATGCTTCTAAAAATAAAAATAATTCATAATTCCTATTTTTAAAATTTTAGAGCCTGTATTATTTATACACGAAACAAAACATAATATGTTGCTGAATTTTATTGATCAATTATCTTCAATTAATTCATTATTAAAGTACAAGATTTTAGTTTAAATAACCAATTAGTTACGTGGAAAGCATCATTCGTATAATTAACCTAAGTTTTAAGTTGATTTTGAGAATAATAGAAAATCTGATTTGCTACAGGTATATGATTTACTGGCCAATTAACTTATTTGATCTGTACGCTCATCCTTCAAATTTCAGGGGATAGATATGGATTTGTCCAATTAATTTACGGTTGCACAATGAACTATGTTTGAAAAAGTATTAAATATATTGATAAAATTATATCTTAGCTGGCAATATTGAAATTTAAAATTTCTCATTAATCTGATCATACTAACGTGCAACATTATAGATAAAGTAAATAGGATATGATTAAACAATTGAAAAATCAGAAGAACAAATCAAGAAAATTATAAAAAAACCTAAATTTAAGTTTAATTTTTTTGGTGGAATCATCCAGTTGTATCTGGATTCGACTCATGATAAACCCTTTTTAAAGGGATAAAACTCTCTCAGTAACTATTTTTACCATTTACACTATTTCAACTTGATAATGAGTTTATCATAAATTGATAAATTTATTTATATATTATATAGTAGACAATGGAGTCACCTATCATTGTCACGATTTTTCTACTTTTTAGTTATTAATTAAATATTATTTTTACACAAGTTCTACATAATGAGAAATTATTTCAGCTAAATTTTATTACCAATTTTAAAATATTACAGGTAGATTGGTGCTTAAGATATTAATAAATAGAAAACAATATAAAAGAGGAAAAGATATAATCTATTATTAATTAATCAAAATATTAAAAGATTTCATATGAAAGATTCTTTCCTTTCCTCTCTTTAATTTTCCTATTATCATAATCAAACAATTATTATTGAAATTGCTTACTATCAAAATAATTAACTAAATGAAAATTTAACTATTTGAATTACTAAGTGGAAAATTAGCTCTATTTCTATATCTACTAAAGTAGTAACAATCATGCTAAGGTATCAAATTCTTAATTTTTTAAAATTATTTTAATTTGTATATTATATAAAGCATAATTTTTCTACTTTTTTAATTATTAATTAATCTATATATTAAATTAGTAAAAGTATTAATTAAATATTATTTTAAAACAATTTCTACATAACGAGAAAGGTAATTAAATATTATTTTAGCTAAAATTTATTACGAATTTTAAAGTATTGTGGGTATATTTGTGTTCAAGATATTAATAAATGGAAAATATTTAAAAAGAGGGAAATATATAATCTATTATTCATTTAAACATTATGTGATCAAAATATTAAAAGATTTCAATTCATCCAACATTATTTCATTTTCTTTTTTTAATTTTCACATTATCACAATCGAGCAATTATCGTTGAAATTACTAAATAGGAAATTAATTAGCTAAAAAGGAAAATAGCTATTTGAATTTGCTAAGTGGAAAAGTAGTAGCTTTGTATGTGTGTGTGTGTGTGTGTATATATATATATATATATAACTACTAAAGTAGTAACAATCAAACTAAGATTTCAAATTTTCAAATTTTTGAAATTATTTTTTTTATTCTATATTTGTTTAACCTCTACGTATTAATCTTCCAAATCTACTTACCAGAACAGTTCCACTGCTTGAATTTTCAATAAACTTAACTCTTTGTTATATATACCGTTGTGAGCGGATGACCTTAAAAAGAGCGGGACGCGGTGAAGCGAACCGGGGGTTTTTCGAAAAAGAAGGGTTGAAAGATGATGGGTGATTAGTGATGTTTTGGACAAAACGGGTTTTGGTTTATCTTGCTTTGGGGAAAATCCTTTGTTTGTTTTGAAATTCCATTTTGTAGAAAACCTTTTCCCGTTTTATTACTTAAAGACCTCGAAACCTAAATTTCGGGATCAGTGACAGAGTCGCCACCCGGATTAGCTCATCTGGGAAATTCTGGTACATCTCCCTACCAAGCGCAGACTGCTGTACCTAATCCAGAGATTCAGAGTTCGGACAACTTACCTACTTAACCTCAAGCTTGTATTCGTTTATTATTTATAAAGCCATATTTATTCAATTTATTATCTTTCTCTACCTAATATGTTTATTGTATTAGCCCGTGCTAAAGCATAATGCATAAAATAAATTGCAGGAAATTAAATTATCCACATAAATATACAAAAGAATAGTAAAGTTCGCTTATACAATCAAATTGAATAAAATATGAAAACTCTCGTCCTCACTTTTACAATCGCCTAAGTACACGAGGATCTAAAAATACAACCGCCTAAATACACGAATTAATATATTAAATACAACAGAAATAAAAATAAATGCTGCAAAACAGCTTTGTTAGTGCAGTTTAGATTATAAACACAAATAGGACTCAAAGCAGGACATAACCGGTATATAGGAGACGGGGGCATGCACTTAGGGGATAACCGGATCGACCCGACTGGTTGGACCAGTTAGACCTGGAAAACGGTTTTGAAACGTCCTGTGGATTTTTATGCTGGAAAATAATTTTTGGAAACAATTTGGCTCGGTTTCATGCAAATTTCCATTTTTGTGGGTCTATTATCCCGGAACTCAGGGTTCCGTTCATGTGGGTTCCTAAACTCAGCATCCATCTAAGGTCCAAAACGCAATAAAACACCAAAAACATTTGTAAAAACATTGTTTTACTCATTTTCAATATTCCCTGAGAATTTGGTGAGATTCGGGGGTCCGCTAATGCTGAACTATGGATCTGATTTGGATAAAACAACCATGAAACTCAGGAAATAAACCCGGGAAACATCAAAAACCCTAATATTTGTATGTATAGAAATTTGAAAACCAAAATATTACAACATACGGATGGATTTGGGCCGAAAATGATAGCAGCAGAATGTTTAAAATGGAAAACGGGCTGTTTTCGGCCGATCGGGACAGACCAAAAATCTGTCCCTGAGTAACAGAGCCGGGCGGGTCTAGGGTTAGAGCCGGCCGGCTCTGTTCATCATGAACACAGCCGGGTGGCTGTGTTCATGAAGAACATAGCCGTACGGCTATGATGGGCAGCCCAGTTTCTGGATTTTTGCAAAATGAAAGAAAACGCATAGAAAACACAATGCAAACAAGTTTTAGGGCCTCTCAGAGTTTACCTTGATGTTGTTTGGATGCTTGAAGCGTCAAGAAGTGGATTGAAAGTTGGAAATGTGTCTTGGAGACTCAACCGGCCGAATCCCACGATGATCCGAAACGATCCGAAACCGACCCAAAATGATCTCGAATCAAAGGATAAAGGTTGTAGGATTTTATCAAGGATGTTTTGAGATTGGTTCGGGGTTTTGATGAGAGTGTTTACGGTTCCTCCCTTGGTTTCTTTCTTTCTTTCTCTGCTTCTCTTTTATTTTTCATTTTTTTTCCTTTTCTCCCTGAGAATCGAAAGCAAAAGTCCCTCCCCCCTTTCTCTCTGATTTTCTTTATTTTATGGCACTCTCTCTCACTCATTTTGCTCAATCAATCAGCCGTCTGACCTTTGAAATCTCTACCCCAATTTTTCTTTTGTCAAGCCAAGTTGCTCTGCGGAGCAACTTGGTTTGACCACTAGAGCTGCCCTACTCTAGTTGTACGAGAGCTGGCCGGCTCTGGTTCAAAGACCAGAGCCGCCTAGTTCTACCGTGAGTTGGGGCGAAATTTGAAAAGTCAGATGCGTAGACCAAACCCTGGAAATGGTTCGGGAGACCTTTTCGGGTGCTTCAGATCAGAGATAGCCTAGCTTTTCGGACGTTTGAGATTCTTCGGGCAATATTCCAGTCGCTTTCAAGTCCCGTTCGAGCCCCGTCTGGTCCATAGGTAACAAAGGAATTCTCATCACCGAGGTCGGAAAAAACCCTTGCTCACAGGCTGCCCCTCGCGGGACCAAAGTCGGCTCATTGTGGGCTATAAAGCCTAGATTGAGTTTGGTCTCACGACTGGGAGCGCGGTGAGGAAGGAAAAGGAAATGTACCTGGCATCCCTCATTGGGGAAACAGAGTTGTCGACTCGCTGTGGTGGAATGTGCCCGTTATATTGACTCACTGTGGTGGAGTGTGCCCATCATGTCGACTCGCTGTGGTGGAGTGTGCCCGTAATGTCGGCTCAATGTGGTGGAGCGTGCTCGATAAGAGATTCAATTCTTCCCCATGTGGTGGAGAGGTCGAATGAGATGTATTGTCCCTCCTATGTGGTGAAGAGGCAGCATGAGCTTTAGAGTTCTTCTCCGTGTGGTGGAGCTCCCTTGAGATTTATATCAGGTTGTGTATTTATCTCTTGATCGACAATTTTGGAAACAAAAATTTTTGCCCCTTCGATCAAGAATAAATATAGTTGAATTGTTCTACCCCCAGATACTTGTTAAAGACAAGAAGTACCCTTCAATAGACATTTCTTCCTTGTCTATGTGACGACAAGGTTGAAATGGATGTTCTTCCTTTCCCATGTGACGAAAAGGTTAAACAAGATGTACTATCCCTTCCATATGGCGAAGAGGTAGCACGAGCTTGGTTTGTTTGTTTTTCCTTCCCCTCCCATGTCACAAAGAAGTCAGATGAAATGTATTATCCCTCCTATGTGGTGAAGAGCAGCAAAGAGTGGAGTTTGGGCCTTCAATAGGCATTTCTTCCTCTTTAATATGGCAAAGAGGTTGAAATGGGTGTTCTTCCTTTCCCATGTGATGAAAAGGTTGAACGAGATGTACCGTCCCTCCTCTGTGGTGAAGAGGCAGTATGAGCTTGGTTGAGTTGTATTACCCCCAGATTCCTGTTAAAGGTAAGAAACTTCAATAGGCATTTCTTCCCTATCCATGTGATGACAAGGTTGAAATGGATGATCTGTTTTTCCTTCCCCTCCAATGTGATGAAGAGGTCGGATGAAATGTACTGTCCCTCCTATATGGTGAAGAGGCAGCACGAGCTTGGTTTGTTTGTTTTCCCTTCCCCTCCCATATGAGGAAGAGGTCAGATGAAATGTACTATCCCTCTTATATGGTGAAGAGCAGCACGGACTGGAGTTTCGGCCTTCAATAGGCATTTCATCCTTTTTCATATGGCAAAGAGGTTGAAATAGGTGTTCTTCCTTCCATATGTGACGAAAAGGTTGAACGAGATGTACCGTCCCTCTTATGTGGTGAAGAGGCAGCACGAGCTTGGTTGAGTTGTCTTGCCCCCAGATTCCTGTTAAAGGCAAGAAACTTCAATAGGCATTTCTTCCCTGTCCATGTGACGACAAGGTTGAAATGGATGTTTTGTTTTTCCTTACCTTCCCATGTGACAAAGAAGTTGGATAAAATGTATTGTCCCTCCTACATAGTGAAGAGGTAGCACGAGCTTGGTTTGTTTATTTTTCCTTCCCCTCCCATGAGACGAAAAGGTCGGATGAAATGTACTGTCCCTCCTATGTGGTGAAGAGTAGCACGGACTGGGGTTTGGACCTTCAATAGGCATTTCTTCCTCTTTCATGTGGCCAAGAGATTGAAATGGGTGTTCTTCCTTTCCCATGTCACCAAAAGGTTGAACAAGATGTACCGTCCCTCTTATGTGGTGAAGAGGCAGCACGAGCTTGGTTGAGTTGTCTTACCCCCAGATTCCTGTTAAAGGCAAGAAACTTCAATAGGCATTTCTTCCCTGTCCATGTGACGACAAGGTTGAAATGGATGTTTTATTTTTCCTTCACCTCCCATGTGACGAAGAGGTCAGATGAAATGTATTGTCCCTCTTATTTGGCGAAGAGGCAACACGAGCTTGGTTGAGTTGTCTTGCCCCCAGATTCCTATTCAGGGAAAGAAACTTCAATAGGCATTTCTTCCCTGCCTATGTGACGACAAGGTTGAAAATGTTCTGTTTTTCCTTCCCCTCCCATGTGACGAAGAGGTCGAATGAAACTTATTGTCCCTCCTATGTGGTGAAGAGGCAGCACGAGCTTGGTGAGTTCTTCTCTGTGTGGTGGAGTTCTTGTGAATATTGATATAAGATTGTTTTACCCCCAGAATCTGTTAAAGGCAAGAAACACCCTTCTCGGGATTATATTGGCATGAATGAAAAAGCTGATAACTTTAGGGAAGTTTTCCATACCTGAGATTTGGAGTCGCAGGGCTCTGATTTGCGTGCTATGACTTTGAAGGTGTCCCTGGATCAAGTCATTTTCACTTTGGGATGGATCCTGACTCGGGACGACTCAATGATGGTGATGAGTTCCTCAACAAAATTTGATGCAATGGTGTGTATTTATTCCTTGATCGATAATTTTGGAAACAAAAAATTTTTATCCCTTCGATCAAGAATAAATACGGCTGATTTGGTTTTATGCATGTATGCGTGAATGCGCGCATGATTCAAGTCTATGCATGTATGTGACATGATACTATGCTTGGTAGCTGCGCTATGCTGGGGGCTGAACTTGTGATTTCCAATGGACTCCTGTGGGGATCGTTTCAATCGCATGACCTTACCGAGAATTTTGACTCAGTGGGGATCGTTTTAGTTGAGAACTCTGCTGGGGAGACTCTAAGCTGTTTAACCCTATTGGAGCTCTATTGGAGATTCCTCTTTAGTGGGGATGATCCTGCTAGGGACCACTCTGTCAGGGATAATTATGTTGGGATGGTACAACTGGGCCGGTAGTTGCCATTTGTAGTAACAATTTCATTGAAGCCGTCATGGGTTTGGATGCAATGGCCTACTAATGGATGTTTACATGCAATGGCATGGTGTATGCAGTATGAACATCTAAACAGAAAATCAAACATACCTAATATCATTATGATGACATCAGAATGAATGCGATAGGAAAATCAAAAGTGACTCTGACTCTGAGCGTCACTCTCTTGTTGTTACCAGCATGTCCTTTTGGTTTTCCGTGTCGGAATCTCTCGCTGGGGATTGTTGTCTTTTTTTTAAGTGATGACCAAGTCTGCAAGAGCACGCCAGCCGAGTAGATATCTTAGCACTGGCCTATCTCAGGATTGGAAAGTGTGTGTCTACAAGTCCGCCAAGAATCATGAGAGAATTGTCCTTGATGATGCTTCGTGGTTTAACTTTTACCTACCCCTAGTGTTAAAGGTTTATGTTCGGGTGTTTACCTGTGAAGCACTTTATCAGATCTGCTTTGCTGCGTGCGACAACTTGTATATGGACATTTATATGCAATGGCATGACACATGCATATTGAACATCTAAACAGCATATGAAACATTTATGATGTGATGAATGTGAATGCATTAGGAAACTCCATCCTGTCACTCCGGTGTGGATCAATGTCCCTTCATTACACTTTTTTTTTTTTTGAAGATCCGTTGGGGATATGTTAAGGGCAAGTCACCAGGGTATACAGCCAATCACTGGAGGGTGCTGCCTCAGTGAGCAGACAACCTGAGATGGAGCCAATTAACCACTGAAATCTCCAAGGGTCTGGAACTGTATTCATGTTCTTAATTCACCCCTGATTCCAGCTTATGTGCAGTCTCCAAAGGTGGATACAGCTTTCAATCCTTCAAGGAATGGCCTGATTCAGAATGATTTGAGTTAATTGTGGTTTCCCCATGTCTACCAACCATAATAGCTTTGAAGCAAATCACCATCTTTAGGAGGTGAAAGGAACCACTGGTAAGTAGTCACTTCTGTTGCAGCTGAAGACCGAGTTCTTAAAATGGTTGGTAAATGCAACTTTCCCCTGAATATTAGCACAGTAGGCTTTACAAGTCTTTCTATTGATGGGAACATCCCATTCATGATTGTTGAAAGCTTTGCAAGACCTGGTTGCTCTAACACCGTTGGTGAAGTTCACAGGAGTGAGCGTCAGTCCTCTCCTTTCCCTAGCACATTTTGCTTAACAGAACCATCCCTTGCTGGGTTGAGTGTTACTGGTGGATGACCATCCCAAATATTAGCTTTTCAAGATGCTTCACCAGCTCCTCTTTTCCTTGGAGCCCGGCATAGGCTATAGTGCGGACTTTGTCGGACGGGAGCAGTGGTCATCTAGGAGTTACATCAATGGTTACTTATGCAGTGGCAAACCCCAGCTTAATTGAAGCAGGCTTATATTCAAATCCTCTGTCTGTCATGAAATCAAAGGCTTTCCTATTAGTCTGAGGTTACAAAATATTTGGTCTGGGGGTTTAGTTTGAAGAGAAGTGGCATGGGGTAGAAAGAGAATCCCCAATCTAGTACAGGTTGATGATAAACAAAGACTGATTAGGGCAATGCTGTGACCACCTGCCCCATTGCCTCTCTAGTGGTAGGATGATGTAATATGGAACAGCATTGGGGTTCAATTTTTTGTTGGAAGCCGTTGATGGTGGAAAATATGGCTTCACACGGTCAGTTCAGGAAGTAGGCTGAAAAGGGGTTTTGTCAAATAGGTGTTGGTGGCTTGGTTGTAAACGGAAGACAAAGGGTGTTGAAGGTGTGGAAGAGATTGGAAAAGGGAAAGGGAAAATCTTTGGTTTTAAAGACAGGAAAGTCCAAATCTTTCACAGATAGCAGGGAAGGATCTGACAATGATGAGAGCTAGAGATTACCCTTTAATGCTATGAGACACTTCAGTGTTAGCTATGGTGGCCATGCATGAGACGGAGAAAGACTTCTGTCTGCACCGATCCCCTCTTTTTTTTTTTTTTTTGAAGGACTAAGCCCAAGCTGTTGCCACCTGTTGGTTTTCCTACTGCATTCAAATCCATACATGTCATGCTTGTTTAATATTCCTTTTGGATGAACAATGCATGCGAAATGTCATATACATATGAATGTCACACAAACAAGATGATATATGCACTACAACCTAGACAGCAACAGAGCTTTACCACATGACAGGTGGTGAGGATGATAAAAACCATTTGAATTCCCCACAGGTTGGAGATTTTGGTGAGTTTGGAATTTCAGCTTTAGGGTTCCAACATGGGGTACCTCCTTGAATATGGAATTAGGCTCGGGGTTTTGTTTTGAGGTTTTGCTTTTGAAATCCAGGAATGGTTTTTAGCTCGGAAAGGTGTGGGTATCATGTGTGCCATTTAAGTTGAAACTTTGGGGCAGGACTAGTAGCATCTTACAAGGATTGTTGATTTGGGTCAGCAAATGCCTCGGTGGAGGTGGTGCCATCATATCATTTATTTATCTCACAAGCTCACCTATCAAGAGAGAGTTTGGTAAAGGCCAAATTCATTTTTAAGTTACCTATAGTATTCAGATTGATGTCATGCATTTTGATATTATATGTGTTGGATATGTCATTTTAGATGATCAAATGCATGCATAATGCCTTGTACATGCAATCACCACACAAGTAAGAGGATAACAAAATGCATTACATTCAAAATGATTTCAATACACCTTATAAACAAAAATGAGTCCGCTACAAAAAGGAGGCCTCTAAGGGCATTGATTTCATAGCATCTAATTATTCCCTGACTAGTCATTGTCCCGGCCTCAGTGTCTTTGCCCCACTCTCATCAGGCCAGACCTTGCAGTTCTCGATCACATTCCTCCCCCTGAGAAGTTTGAGGAATTTTCTTTATGGTCTCCTTGATCGCTAATGGCCGCTTATTAGAGGTAGGTAGGACCCTTAACTTTCCTTCGTCGATAAGCTTCTGGATCCTCCTTCACGGACCGATATAGTCGTTAGTCCGGTGGCCTGCCATCACATGATAGCTGCAGTAGTTATCCTTTTGTTCTAGTGTTGGCGCCATATATGGTCAGACACTCTATAGCAGGCCCATCCTTCTACATATGGCAAATAGTCTGTTCACTAAACAAGGCCCAGAGGAAGTAATTATCCCGCTATCTTCAGGAGGTGAGGTCTGAATATGTAATGAAACAGGGTCAATGTTGGAGCTGGTGTTAAGAGGCCCCTTCAGTTTTCCTTCATTGGTCAACCTCGGTGGGCTCCAATTCTGATGAGAGGGCCTTTCGAGGCGTCGAGAGGAAGTATCAGCAATTTGGGCATCCTGCTTCTTAGTAATACCAACATTGGATTCTGTGCTCGCTATGCCCTTTATTTTTCCTTCGAGCTCTGCCACCCAGGCTTCCAGCTCAGTGCACCTTGCCTTCAGTCTCTCTACTCTGCCAAGATCACCCCCCAGCATTTCTCTCAACATTTCTGCTACTTCCTCCCTGACTGCCTTTCAGAACTGAGATGAAGCGATATAGTCTTCCATAAAATCTATTATGGTGTTGAAGTTCCTTGGGTTGGCCATCCTCAAGATCCTTTCCCCCTGATGAGAGTACTCGTTAGTGTCAACAAGAGCATATGTAGCAGATACCAAACAGGGAATGATGTATGCATGAATATACATGATGTGATGTGCATGTGCATGGATGGTGAGTTGCATATGTGATGTCATGTCATGCCATGTCACGCCATGCTATTCGAAACCGGCTAAGTGTATGCAGAGTCGTGAACAGAAACACACAAATGTTATGGATGCTATTAGGGATGATGCATGCTAAAGTAAAGCGTGGCGTATAAATATACACCACATGGATAAAATGACACACAGGGGTGTCCACGGGTCGAAGCAAGTGGTACTTGCAATAGGGTGTATAATTATGCCCCTAGGGAGAACGACACACTGGGGTGTCCATAGGCCGAAGGAAGACATTGCTTGCAAAGGAAGTTAAGATAGGGTGTATAGTTATGCCCTTGGGAAGAATGACATACTGGGGTGTCCACGGGTTGAAGCAAGACATTGCTTACAAAGGAAGTTAAGATAGGGTGATAGTTATGCCCCTGGGAAGAATTGACACACTGGGGTGTCCACGGGTCGAAGCAAGACATTGCTTGCGAGGGAAGTAGATATCATGGATGCATGTATGCGCATGGTGGCTAAACATAATTTTAGGTGCTCAGGGAGCACCCTGAGTTTTCATGCATGAAATGAAATAAAATAATACGGAATGGTGTGCTCGGTACGCGGTAGTGTTTCGGCGCTCAGGGAGCACCTTGGGCTTTTATGTGATGAAATGATATGAGATAACGTGCTTGATACGTGCCCGAGTTTCAGCGCTCGGGAAGCGCCTTGTGTTTCTGTATGAATGTGATGCATGGTCATGGATTGATGCGATTAAATGATGTTAGATGGATGGAAACAAGAATGAGGATGATTTTCTTTATTATATATTTTGGACGTTCCGCGGATGCCCCTATGCTATGCAAAAAGGCAATGCAAACAAACCCCGTGTGATCCCGCACACGGGCATAGGTTCAGCTCCTTCGGAGCACCTAGTGGATGTCATGAAATGGTCACCAGTGGCCGGTAAACAGACAGAGTTCTGATGCTTTTGATGCAACTGATGGATGTTATGGAATGATAGTGTGTATGCCGACACACAGACAGAGTTCTAATGCTTTTGTTGCATCTGTCATGAAATGATGTTATAGACAAGTCACGTGTAACTTGAGACACAAACAAAAGTTTGGCGTTCGTGGAACACCTTGCATGACTTAGTGATGTCATGGAATGCCCTTATATGTGTAGTAACTTGGCACTCATGGAGTATCCTGGATGATTCGATAATTTTTTAAGCAATCCAATGTGGATCACGGCATACAAGCAAGATCTTGGTATCCCTGTGGCACCAAGGATGGATGGATGAGATATTGTGCAATTTCTTTCATGTGACTACCCACATGAAAACAGATCTAGGACCGTTGTGGTCTCCTAGTGAATGTAATGATATAGAGGAATGGCCGAGTGCAAACCAGTGCACAGGAAAAACACGGGTGGCTTTGGGACACCTATTACGAAATGAAATGATTACGATGGAGCATCCTTGGAACATCCTTTATTAGGTGTAATGGAATGAAATGGTGTGAATGCACATGTCACAGAAAATGTAAGTGGCTGCAGAAAAATGTGGTCAGGATGCATGACATACAGAATGATGTTGTGCATGCAAGGAATGAATGCATATGTCATCCAAAGTTTAGGTGGCTGCCAAAAAATATGGTTAGGATGCATGACATACAGAATGATGTCATACGTGTAAGGAATAAATGCATATGTCTTCCAAAGTGTGGGTGGCTGCAAAAGAATGTGGTTAGGATACATGACGCACAGGGCGATGTTTTGTAGGCTATGTGGAAATGTTAACTCACAATGCGCGTTTGGCATGCGAACAAAATATCATGGCTGCACAAAGACATGGTTAGCGTCAATGTCATACAAATGTCGATGTTTTGAAAATGATTGTATAAAGGCATGATTAGAATGACACAAAAATGACAGTGTATGTTTGATGCTTTATGAATGAAAGCGATAATGAGTGTGAGTTCTTTATTCCAGATGTTCCAAGAGTGCCCAACGTTATGCAAAAGAAGATGCAAAGGGGCCGGGTGTGAGCCAACACACGAACAGAGGTTCAGTACTTTCGGGGCACCTAATGGAGGTTATGAAACAGTCACGTGTGGCCGACACATAAAGTTTTGACACTTTTTAAGGTAAAATGAGATGTTATGAAATGGTCTCGTGGAATTCGTTCCTCGGACAGAGTTCTGATGCTTTTAGGGCATCCCATATGAAGTGATGTTGCAAACAGGTCACGTGTATGCTGAGACACGTACAGAGGTTCGGCGTTCATGGAACACCTTGCATGATTTAATAGTGTTATGATATGCCCTTATATGTGTACTAATCTGGCGCTCAGGGAGCACCTCGAATGATTTTGCAATGTTATGAAATCGTTCGATATGAACCATAACCCATAAACAGGACTCGGCATCACCGGGACACCTATGATAAATGGACGTGATGTCATGTGATGGCATCATGTGAACTATCCCATGGAAGCAAATATAGGACCATTATGGTCCACTATTAAATGATATGATATTTTGTGAAATGGCCAAGTGCAATCCGATGCACGGGCGGAAATTGGATAGTTTTGGGGTATCTGACATGTCATGGAATGAAATGATCATGAGGGGCATGCTTGAAACATCCTTTTATTAGGTGGGTAATATGTCATGGATGCGTATGTCATATGAAAATGCAAATGGATGCACGAAAATGTGGTTAAGATGCATGACACGTAGACTAATGTTGTGTATGCTTCATGGAAATATCGTACGCAAGATGTAAATGACACACAAATAAAATGTCATGGCTACACGAAAATGCGATTAGTGTCATGCATATGTCGGTGTTCGAAAATGGCTGCATGAAGATGTAGCTAGCATAAATGTCACACATATGCAAATGTATTTAAAGATGGCTGCACGTAAATATGATTAGAAATGGCTCATGAGATGATTATGCATTTTAAATGCTTCGTGAAAAAGTGAAGAGAAAATCACCACGGAGCAAATGTTAGCACATGCAAAAATATGCTTTCCCTTCCAACCTTATTTCTCCTTTCGATTGGTCACACATTCTTCCTTAGGTGTTGGGTCTCAATGGCATCAATAGGGGATACCAAAGGTGCACACTCAATTGTTTAATGTTAATATATGTTTTGGTAACCTTAGGGGAAATTACTAAGCCATTACATATGGGCCAAAGTCAAACCAAGGGTCGTACAGGCTCCCATAGTGAATAAACACTTCCCCACTGTAGAACACGATGTAAGGTCATGCGGGGCTATGAGTGGTTTAGCCCATCGGGTGTCTCCAATCCTAGCGGTAGAGGTAGTCCACCTTCTTGGGTAAACCGGGGCTAATCAGTGTATTTGAGGGGTTGAGAAGAAGAAAATGTCATGATATGCAAACCTTGAATAAATATAGCTTTTATAAATCGATAAGCGAATACAAGCGAGGTTATATTTCAATAGTTGCCTAAGTTCCTTAAGTTTTTATAAAAAAACTTTTAAAGAAACTTTTAAAAGTCCCCAGCAAAGTCGCCACTGTGAGCAGACGACCTTAAAAAGAGCAGGACGCGGCGAAGCGAACCGGGGGTTTTCAAAAAAGAAGGGTTCAAAGATGATGGGTGATTAGTGATGTTTTGGACAAAACGGGTTTTCGTTTATCTTGCTTTAGGGAAAATCCTTTGTTTGTTTTGAAATTCTGTTTTGTAGAAAACCTTTTCCCATTTTATTACTTAAAGACCTCGAAACCTAAATTTCGGGATCAGTGATAGAGTCGCCACAAGGATCAGCTCACCCGGGAAATTCCGGTACAACTTCCTACCGAGCGCAGACTGCTGTACCTAATCCAAAGATTCAGGGTTCGGGCAACTTACCTACTTAACCTCAAGCTTGTAGTCGTTTATTATTTATAAAGCCATATTTATTCAATATATTACCTTTCTCTACCCAATATGTTTATTTTATTAGCCCGTGGTAAAGCAGAATGCATAAAATAAATTGCAGGAAATTAAATCATCCACACAAATATACAAAAGAAAAGTAAAGGCCGCTTACACAACCAAATTGAATAAAATATGAAAACTCTCATCCTTACTTTTACAATCGCCTAAATAGATGAGGATCTAAAAATACAACCGCCTAAATACACGAATTAATCTATTAAATACAACAGAAAAAAAAATAAATGCTGCAAAACAGACTGGTTAGTGCAGTTTACATTATAAACACAAATAGGACTCAAAGCAGGACAGAATTAGGATATGGGAGACGGGGGCATGCACTTAGGGGGTAACCGGGTCGACCCGACTGGTCAGACCGGTTAGACCTGGAAAACGGTTTTGAAATGTCCTGTGGATTTTTGTGCTGGAAAATAATTTTTGGAAACCATTTGGCTCGGTTTCATGTAAATTTTCATTTTTGTGGGTCTATTATCCCGGAACTCAGGATTCCGTTCGTGTGGGTTCCTAAACTCAGCATCCATCTAGGGTCCAAAACGCAATAAACACACCAAAAACATTTGTAAAAACATTGTTTTACTCGTTTTCAATATTCCCTAAGAATTTGTTAAGATTCGGGGGTCCGCTAATGCGGAACTGTGGATCCGATTTGGATAAAACAACCCCGAAACTCAGGAAATAAACCTGGGAAACATAAAAAACCCTAATATCCATATGTATAGAAATTTGAAAACCAAAATATTGCAACATAAGTATGGATTTGGGCAGAAAATGATAGCAGCAGAATGTTTAAAATGGAAAACGGGTTGTTTTCAATCGATCGGGACAGACCAAAAATCTATCCCCGAAGAACAGATCCGGGTGGCTCTAGGGTTAGAGCCGGCCAACTGTGTTCATGACGAACATAACTGGGCGGCTATGTTTATGAAGAACACAGCCGTGCGTATGATGGGTAGCCCAGTTTTTGGATTTTTGTAAAATGAAAGAAAACGCATAGAAAACATAATGCAAACAGGTTTTAGGGCCTCTCAGAATTTACCTTAATGTTGTTTGGATGCTTGAAGCATCAAGAAGCGGATTGAAAGCTGGAAATGTGTCCTGGAGACTCAACCAGCCGAATCTGAAATGATTTGAAACCGACCCAAAATGAACCCAAATCAGAGGATAAAGGTTGTAGGATTTGTTAACAATGTTTTGAGATTGGTTCAGGGTTTTGATGAGAGTGTTTATGGTTCCTATCTTGGTTTCTTTCTTTCTTTCTCTGCTTCTTTTTTTTTCTTTTTTTTTTCCCTTTTCTCCCTGAGAACCAAAAGCCAAAGTCCCTCCCCCCTTTCTCTCTGATTTTCTTTCTTTTATATCACTCTCTCTCACTCACTTTGCTCAATCAATCAGCCGTTTGACCTCTGAAATCTCTATGCCAATTTTTGATTTGTCAAGCCAAGTTGCTCTTCTTTGCAGAGTAGCTTGGTTTGACCATTAGAGCCACCCGGCTCTAGTTTGTACAAGAGCCGTACGGCTCTAGCTAGAGCCGGTCGGCTCTGGTTCAAAGACCAGAGCCGCTTGGTTCTATCGAGAGTTGGGGCGAAATTTCGAAAGTCATATGCGCAGACCAAACTCTGGAAATGGTTCGGGAAACCTTTTTAGGTGCTTCAGATCGCGGATAGCCTAGCTTTTTGGATGTTTGAGATTCTTCGGGCAACATTCTGATCGCTTTCAAGTCCCGTTTGAGCCCATCTGGTCCACAGGTAACTAAGGAATTCTCATCATTGAGGTCTAGAAAAAGACCGTGCTCACAGGCTGCCCCTCGCAGGACCAAAGTCGGCTCATCGTGGGCTGTAAAGCCTAGATCGAGTTTGGTCTCGCAATTAAGAGCGCGGTGAGGAAGGAAAAGGAAACGTACCTAGTGTCCCTCGTTGGGGAAACAGAGTTGTCAACTCGCTGTGGTGGAGTGTGCCCGTTATATTTACTCGCTGTGGTGGAGTGTGCCCATGGTATCGACTCATTGTGGTGGAGTGTGCCCGTTATGTCGACTCGCTGTGGTGGAGTGTGCCCGTAATGTCGGCTCACTGTGGTGGAGCATGCCCGATAAAAGATTCAATTCTTTAATCAGGTGGAGTGTGCCCGTTATATCAGGTTGTGTATTTATTTCTTGATCGACAATTTTAGAAATAAATATTTTTACCCCTTCGATCAAGAATAAATATAGTTGAATTGTTCTGGCCTCAGATACCTGCTAAAGGCGAGAAGTACCCTTCAATAGACATTTCTTCCCCGTCCATGTGACGGCAAGGTTAAAATGGGTGTTCTTCCTTTCCCATGTGATGAAAAGGTTGAACGAGATGTATTGTCCCTTTAATATGGTGAAGAGGCAGAACGAGCTTGTTTTGTTTGTTTTTCCTTCCCCTCCCATGTGACGAAGAGGTCGGGTGAAATGTATTGTCCCTCCTATGTGGTGAAGAGTAGCACGGATAGGAGTTTGGGCCTTTAGTAGGCATATTCTTCCTCTTTCATGTGGTAAAGAGGTTGAAATGGGTGTTCTTCCTTTCCCATGTGACGAAAAGGTTGAACGAGATGTACCGTCCCTTTTCTGTGGTGAAGAGGCAGCACGACCTTTGTTGAGTTGTCTTGCCCCTAGATTCCTATTAAAGGGAAGAAACTTCAATATGTATTTCTTCCCTGTCTATATGACGACAAGGTTGAAATGGATGTTCTGTTCTTCCTTCCCCTCCTATGTGACGAAGAGGTCAGATGAAATGTACTGTCCCTCCTACATGGTAAAGAGGCAGCATGAGCTTGGTTTGTTTATTTTTCCTTCCCCTCCTATGTGATGAAGTGGTCAGATGAAATGTACTGTCCCTCCTATGTGGTGAAAAGCAGCACGAACTGGAGTTTGGGCCTTCAATAGGCATTTCTTCCTCTTTCATATGGCAAAGAGGTTGAAATGGGTGTTCTTCCTTTCCCATGTGACGAAAAGGTTGAACGAGATGTACCGTCCCTCTTATGTGGTGAAGAGGCAGCACGACCTTTGTTGAGTCGTCTTGCCCCCAGATTCCTGTTAAAGGCAAGAAACTTCAATAGGCATTTCTTCCCTGTCCATGTGACGACAAGGTTGAAATGGATTTTTTGTTTTTCCTTCCCCTCCCATGTGACGAAGAGGTCGGATGAAATGTACTGTCCCTCCCACGTGGTGTAGAGGCAACATGAGCTTGGTTGAGTTGTCTTGCCCCCAGATTCCTATTAAAGGCAAGAAACTTCAATACGCATTTCTTCCCTGCCCATGGGATGACAAGGTTTAAATGGATGTTCGGTTTTTCCTTTCCCTCCCATGTGACGAAGAGGTCGGATGAAATGCACTGTCCCTCTTTTGTGGTGAAGATTCAACACAAGCTTGGTTAAGTTCTTCTCTATGTGGTGAAGTTCTCGTGAAGATTGATATAAGATTGTTTTGCCCCCATAATCTGTTAAAGGCAAGAAACACCTTTCTCAGGATTATATTGGCGTGAACGAAAAAGCTGATAACTTTAGGGAAGTTTTCCATACCTGAGATTTGGAGTCACAGGGCTCTGATTTGCGTGCTATGACTATGAAGGTGCCTCTAGATCAAATCATTTCTGCTTTGGAATGGATCCTGACTTGGGACGACTCAATGATGGTGATGAGTGCCTCAACAAAATTTGATGCAAGGGCGCGTATTTATTCCTTGATCGATAATTTTGGAAACAAAAAATTTTTGTCCCTTCGATCAAGAATAAATACTGCTGATTTGGTTTTATGCATGTATGCGTGAATGCTTGAATGATTCAAGTATATGCATGTATTCGACATGATACTATGCTTGGTATCTGCGCTATGCTGGGGCCTGAACTTATGATTTTCGATGGACTCCTGTGGGGACTGTTTCAACCAGATGACCTTGCAGAGGATTTTGACTCAGTGGGGATCGTTGTAGTTGAGAACTCTGTTGGGGAGACTATAAGCCGTTTAACCCTATTGGAGCTCTGTTGGAGATTCCTCTTTAGTAGGGATAATCCTACTAGGGACCACTCTGCCGGGGATAATTATCTTGGGATGGTACAACTGGGCCGGTAGTTGCCGTTTGTAGTAACAATTTCATTGAAGCCGTCATGGGTTTGGTTGCAATGGCCTACAATTGGATGTTTACATGCAGTGGCACGGTGTATGCAGTATGAACATCTAAACAGAAAATCAAACATGTCTAATATCATTATGATGACATCAGAATGAATGTGATAGGAAAATCAAAAGTGACTCTGACTCTGAGCGTCACTCTCTTCTTGTTACCAGCACGTCTTTTCGGCTGTAAAGCACTTTATCAGATCTGGTTTGCTGTGTGCGGTAACCTGTATATGGACATTTATATGTAATGGCATGAAACATGCATATTGAACATCTAAACAGCATATGAAACATTTATGATGTGATGAATGTGAATGCATTAGGAAACTCCATCCTGTCGCTCCGTTGTGGATCATTGTCCATTTATTACACTTTTTTTTTGAAGATCCGCTGGGGATATGTTGAGAGCAAGTCACCAGCGTATATAGCCAATCACTGGATGGACCGCTTCTCTGAGTAGACAACCTGAGATGGAGTCAATTAACCACTGAAATCTCCAAGGGTCTAGAACTGTATTCGTGTTCTCAATTCACCTCTGATTCCAGCTTATGCGTAGTCTCCAAAGGTGGATACAGCTTTTAGTCCTTCAAGGCATGGCCTGACTCAGAATGATTTGAGTTAATTATGGTTTCCCTATGTCTGGCAACCATAATAGCTTTGAAGCAAATTGCACCATCTTTAGGAGGTGAAAGAAACTAATGGTAAGTAGTCACTTCTGTTGCAGTTGAAGACCGAGTTCTTAAAATGGTTGGTAAATGCAACTTTCCCCTGAATATTAGCACAGTAGGCTTTGCAAGTCTTTTTATTGATGGGAACATCCTATTCAGGATTGTTGAAAGCTTTGCAAGACCTGGTTGCTCCAACACTGTTGGTGAAGTTCATAGGGGTGAGAGTCAGTCCTCTCCTTTCCTTAGCACATTTTGCTCAACAGTTTCATCCCTTGCTGGGTTGAGTGTTACTGGTGGATGACCATCCCAAATATTGGCTTTTCAAGATGTTTCACCAGCTCCTCTTTATATTGAAGCCCGGTATAGGCTATAGTGCGGACTTTGTCGGACGGGAACAGTGGTTATCTAGGAGTTCCATCAATGGTTGCTTGTGTAGTGGCAAACCCCAGCTTAATTGAAGCAGGCTTATATTCAAATCCTCTGTCTATCATGAAATCAAAGGCTTTCCTGTCAGTCTTAGGTTACAAAATATTTGGTATGGGGGTTTAGTTTGAAGAGAAGTGTCATGCGGTAGAAAGAGAATCCCTAATCTGGTACAGGTTGATGATAGACAAAGACTGATTGAGGCAGTGCTGTGACCACCTGCCCCACCGCCTTTCTGGTGGTAGGATGATGTAATATGGAACAGCATTGGGGTTCATTTTCTTGTTAGAAGCCATTGATGGTGGAAAATAAGGCTTCATAGGGTCAGTTCAGGGAGTAGGGTGAAAAGGGGTTTTGTCAAATAGGTGTTGGTGGTTTGGTTGTAAACAAAAGACAAAGGGTGCTGAAGGTGTGGAAGAGATTGGAAAAGGGAAAGGGAAAAGCTTTGGTTTTGAAGACAGGAAAGTCCAAATCTTTCACAGATAGGAGGGAAGGATCTGACAATGACGAGAGCTGTAAATTACCCTTTAATGCTATGAGACACTCCAATGTTAGCTATGGTGGCCGTGCATGAGAAGGAGAAAGACTTTTGTCTGCACCGATCCCCTCTTTTTTTTTTTTTTTTGAAGGACTAAGCCCAAGCTGTTGCCACTTGTTGGTTTTCCTGCTACATTCAAATCCATGCATGTCATGCGTGTTTAATATGCCTTTTAGATGAACAATGGATGCGAAATGTCATGTACATATGAATGTCACACAAATAAGATGATGTATGCACTACAACCAAGACTGCATCAAAGCTTTACCATATGACAGATGGTGAGGATGATGAAAACCATTTGAATTCCCCACGGGTTGGAGATTTTGGTGAGTTTGGAATTTCAGCTTTTGGGTTCCAACATGGGGTACCTCCTTGAATATGGAATTAGGCTCGGGGTTTTGTTTTGAGGTTTTGCTTTTGAAATCCGAGAATGGTTTTTAGCTCGAAAAGGTTTGGGTATCATATGTGCCATTTAAGTTGAAACTTTGAGGTAAGACTAGTAGCATCTTGCAAGGATTGTTGATTTGGGTGAGCAAATGCCTAGGCGGAGGTAGTGCCATTATATCATTTATTTATCTCACAAGCTCACCTTTCAATAGAGAGTTTGGTCAGGGTCAAATCCACTTTTAAGTTCCCTATAGCATTCAAATTGATGTTATGCATTTTGATATTATATGTGTTGGATATGTCATTTTAGATGATCAAATGCATGCATAATGCCATGTACATGCAATCACCACACAAGTAAGAGGATAACAAAATGCATTGCGTTCAAAATGATTTCAATACACCTTACAAACCAAAATGAGTCCCCTACAAAAAGGAGGCCTCTAAGTGCATTGATTTCATAGCATCTGATTATTCCCTAACTAGTCACTGTCCCGACCTCAGTGTCATTGCCCCACTCTCATCAGGCCAGACCTTGCAGTTCTTGATCACATTCCTCTCTCTGAGAAGTTTGAGGAATTTCCTTTATGGTCTCCTTGATCGCCATTGGCCGCTTATCAAAGGTAGGTAGGACCCTTAACTTTCCTTCATCGATCAGCTTCTGGATCCTCCTCCGCAGACCGACACATTCGTTAGTCCGGAGGCCTGCCATCGCATGATAGCTGCAGTAGTTATCCTTTTGTTCTAGTGTTGGCACCACATATGGTTGGACACTCTGTAGCAGGCCCATCCTTCTACATATGGCAAATAGTCTGTTCATTGAACAAGGCCCAGAGGAAGTAATTATCCCGCTATCTTCAGGAGGTGAAGTCTGAATATGTAACGAAATAGGGTCAATGTTGGCACTGGTGTCAAGAAGCCCCATCAGTTTTCCTTCATTGGTCGACCCCGGTGGGCCCCAGTTCTGATGAGAGGGCCTTTCGAGGCGTCGAGAGGAAGTATTAGTAATTTGGGCATCCTGCTTCTTAGTAATACCAACATTGGAGTCTGTGCTCGCCATGCCCCTTATTTTTCCTTGGAGCTCTGCCACCCGGGCTTCCAGCTCAGTGCACCTTACCGTCAGTCTCTCTACTCTGCCAAGATCACCCCCCAGCATTTCTCTCAACATTGCTGCCACTTCCTCCCTAACTGCCTTTCGGAACCGAGATGAAGCGACATAGTGTTCCATAACATCTATTATGGCGTTGAAGTTCCTTGGGTTTGCCATTCTCAAGATCCTTTCCCCCTGATGAGAGTACTCGCTAGTGTCAACAGGCGCATATGTAGCAGATACCAAATAAGGAATGATATATGCATGAATATGCGTGATGTGATGTGCATATGCATGGATGGTGAGTTGTATATGTGATGTCATGTCATGCCATGTCATGCCATGCTATTCGGAACCAGCTAAGTGTATGCAGAGTTATGAACAGAAACACACAAATGTCATGGATGCTGTTAGGGATGATGCATGCTAAAGTAAAGCATGGCGTATAAATATACACCACATGGATAAAATGACACACAGGGGTGTCCACGGGTCGAAGCAAGTGGTACTTGCAATAGGGTGCATAATTATGCCCCTGGGGAGAATGACACACTGGGGTGTCCACAGGTCGAAGCAAGACAATTGTAAGCGCCGGAATTTTCTATACTTAAAAAAAAAAAATGTTTATGGTCGTACGACTATCCTTACAGTCGTGTGACTGTAATTTAAAAAATTACAGTCGTACGACTGTAATGTTGGAAAAATTGGATGAGCCCATACCTCTGCAGCAAAAATGGAGGAGAGAGAGAATGAGCGTTAATTGCTCCGGTGTTGCAGCAAGTAAACAGGAAAAATCAGAGTAGAAAAGGAGAAGAAAAGGGAGAAAAAGAGAGAGGTTTGATTTCTGGTGAAAAACATAGAGAGAGAAGGAGAAAAGAGAGAAGGAAAAGAAAGAAGTGGAAAACCCATAAAAACTCATCTTTTCCTCTTCTATTTTCTTTCAATTCTCAGAATTAGGATTAAAACTTGTTTGAAATCCCTAGGTTAATCAATTAACTTCACAACCAAATCAAAAATCCGGACTTAAACCATCAGAATCCCTTGCAATTTGGATTTTGGGACATAAAGCTCTCAACTTCAATTTCAAAGGAAAAAGAGCGAATTTGTTAGGATTGGAGCAACGCCAGGGGTCAAAACGACTTGGATTAGCTTCTAAAAAGGTAGACACTCCTTCTCCCTACACTTTTTCTCGCTTTCTGGGTGTTTGAAGTGAGTTTTGTGCATTTTTTGCTGCATTTTCATGCTTCTGTTTCTGGAAATTAAGAACAGTCGCACGACTGTTCTTAGTTTTATTGAACAGTCGTACAACAGTATATACAGTCGTATGAGTGTTCTTAATTTCCAGATTGTTTTTCTTCCATTTTGATTTAGAATAAATTTTGGCGAAATCTTGATCCTGAACTGTTTACAGTCGCACGACTGTAGTTGCAGTCGCATGACTGTAACTCTTGTTCCAGAATCATAATTTCAGCCTTTGAGCCCCAAAAATTTCATAAAAAATCCATAAAAATCAGAAAAATTAGAAAATCCTAAAAATGAATTTTGTTGTATGCATTCACGACCATAGATTCAATTTTCAGTAAAACTGCATTTAGACCAATTCAACGACGGAGATTCGATTCTCCTGAAAACCGACCCACTTAATATGTGAAAATGCATGTAAACCAGAAAAATTATTTTCAAAATGATTTTCCCACAAAAACCAAAATACAGGGACGTTTCAAAATGTTTTCAAAGTCTAACCGGGCCGGCTAGCCGAGCCAACCTGGTTATCCCCTCAATGCATGCCCCCGATTCCCGTTTTCCCGTCCTGTCGTGCTTAAGTCCTAGTTGTGGCGTGCTATATAAATTTTACTAACCTTTGTTTTGCAGCTTTTATTTTATCTTAATTTTCATTTTATTTGTATTTTGATAGATTAATCGTGTATTTAGGCGACTATAATTATTTTTAGATTCTCGTGTATTCTAGGCGATTGTAC
The DNA here is from genome assembly GCA_039660915.1 of Euphorbia tirucalli. Classification (NCBI taxonomy): domain Eukaryota; kingdom Viridiplantae; phylum Streptophyta; class Magnoliopsida; order Malpighiales; family Euphorbiaceae; genus Euphorbia; species Euphorbia tirucalli. The sequence goes on along the minus strand of CM077639.1, from coordinate 29,271,991 downwards.
AAGTAAGGCGAGAGTTTTTATTTTTTCATTCGATTTGGTTGTAAGCCAATTAATATTTATTTCGTTTCCTTACTTTTGTATTAAATATTTGTATGCGCACTGTATGCCCTTTTATATTCAATAAAATTGACTTTAGATTTTTGAAATACCATTTGAGAACATTGGCAATATTTATCTTAATTAGACACGAAATAAGGGACTTGTCCGGACCCGAATCTCTGGATAGTGTAGCGACCGTTCGTCCGGTTCAGCTACCTTAAAAATTTCCTAGTTGAGCTGAGCCGGGTGGCGACTCTACAATATCCATCGAGACTTAGGTCTCGGTTCTTTTATGTATTAATTCCATTTATTTTCCAAAACCCGTTTTCTATTTATAAAAACCCCACGCGAGGGAGGGGCCTGCCCGAGATCTAGGCGCCCCTTCCGAAAGGGAGTCCCGCGTCCCATCGAAAACATGTCGTCCGCTCATAGTGGCGACTCTGCTGGGGATTTCTTAAAAAGTTTTCTTAAAAACTTAAAAGAATTTGACAAGCCCTGAAAAGTGTCTAATTAAAATAAGGCGGATGATTCTCTTTTGGTATTTTATTTGCATTTTAGTTAGCCATTTTTGCATTAGATTAGGTATCCCTTTATAGCCCGGTGGATTGTTGAAGTGTTGCCTAAGTTCCTCTTGGTCTTAGGGGCATGAATACAAAACACCACTCATAGCCTCGTACGAACCCCTTCGCTAGGACCCTTGAGTGGGGAGAAGTGAGGAGTATATCTTGCTATGAGAGCCTTGATGTTATCCCGACTTTGACCGAACCCATATAGGCAGCTCTAGTTGGATTCCCTTAGGATACCAAAATAATTGTGTGAATAATAATAATAAAATCGCGCCTTCATCACCCCCGGTTGGTGATCGAAGTGAACCCCACCTAGGACTCGGTTAGACATTTTTGAGACCGACCATGTTGGAGGAATAAGGTTGGAAGAATTCGTTTTGCTTGCTATGTGCTCTTCGCCATCTCGTGACACATCGCCTTTGCTACCCACATGTGCATAACATATCATAATCACCATTTTCCATAGATGTGACATACCATACACAAACATTTCTGTGTGACACTAACCCATATTTTTATGCAGCCATTTGCATTTTATTTCGTGTAAAAAACATTAATTCATTCGTTTGACATTCATACTAACCATTTCTTTTTCAGCCATAACATTATACTTGTGTGATTAACATTTTATTTTTGACATAGCATACATAACATCATTATGTATGTCATGCATCCTAACCCACGTTTTTGTGCAGCCATTTGCATATTGTGTGACATGTTCATTCACCACATTTCACTTAAATTAAATTAAGGGGGATTTCAAGGACGCCTATCATGACCATCCCATTCCATTTCATAACATATCGGGTATCTAAAATTACCCTTGTTTTACCGATACACCGGATTACATTCGGCCATTCCACCAAAATCATTTCATTCGATAAAAACCACAACGGTCTTAGGCCCATCTTCGTGTAACAATTTACATGACGTATTTCATGACATCATGCTTATTTATCATAAACATCATATAACACCGTGGTCCACATTCGACCACTTCATGACATTAATTCACCATTCAAGGTACTCCCCGAGTGCCCAATTAGTATACATATAGGTCCATAACATCACCAAATCATAAAAAGGCGTTCCTCGGATGCCGAATCCTTGTCCGTGTCCCTGTTACACGTGACTTTCTCATAACATCAGTCCATATCATATGCTCAAAAGCATCAAGACCTTGTCCGTGGGCCCGGCCCATGCGACCATTTCATATCATCTTATAGATCTACAAAGCATTAAAACTACGTCCGTGTGCTGGTATACACGCGACCATTTCACAAATTCATTAGGTGCCCCGAAGGCGCCGAAGCTCTGTCCGTGTGACGGCCCACACGTGACATTCTTGCATAAGCATTAGGTATTTTTGGAATGCCCCAAAAAGAAGAAAGATAATAAAAAGAAAACATTCATGCCATCATTTCATACATAATCCCATTCCATTCATTTCAAGCATTCTCAATGCCTTAATTTTCATGTCACATCAAGTCATTCATTCACAACCCTAATACCTCCTGTCTACTCCCAAGCAGAATACACTAGAGCGACCTTGGACAAGATCCCAAGCTTCAAGGGCAGCTAGGAGACAGAGGGTAGTTGAGAGTGACAGTGATTCTGAGCCTGCGGAAGGAGTGAATATGGAAGAACAGACACCAAGCATGGCTGATGTTTTAAGAGACTTCTTCAGATCCCAAGACTTCCGCGACATGTTGAAGGAAGAGATGTGGGCAGTCGTGAGGGAAGCTGGTGAGGCTGATGGTAGTGGAGCCGGGAAAGAAAAAGAAGCTGAGCCATCCCAACATGGTGGTGACGCTTCAGCTAGCCTGGAAAAGCTGCAGGAGATAGAGGCAGCTATGGAACAGAGGATGAAAGCCAAGTGCTCTAAACTAGACGAAGTTATGGCCCAGTTGAAGAAGGGGGTCAGTATCAGTGCTAAATCCAAGAAAGGGGTGAATGTGGATGCCATGATCAGTAAGGGCATCGAGACATTCCCCATTGGCTTCCAAGTGCCGAAGATCCCTACTTACAAAGGGATGGGCTCACCGGAGGCCTATGTGAATTTATATGCCTGAGTTATGCTAACGGCGGGCGCCACAAAGCAGCAGCTGATCAATTTATTCCCCACCACACTGGAGGGAGGTGCTTTAGGATGGTATAACTCACTGTCAGAGGAGAAGCAATCTGATTGGGAAGTTTTGTCTTTGGCCTTCATTAAATACTACAGCTTCAACACCAAAATCCAGGTGAAGCTGTATGATTTGGAGAGGGTGAAGCAGAAATTCAACGAGCCCTTTGATTAATACTACCAGAGGTGGATGAATAAGATGATCCTCCTAAAGAACAGCCCTGATGAAGACGAGCTTATACAAAAGCTCATTGACGGCAGCAAAGACATTTTCAAGAACAACATGAAATTCCATCCCTTTAAGGAGCTTAGTGAGGTTTACAACATGGCTATGAAGATAGAAAGGGATGAAGAGGAGAAGCCGACCGGTCACAAGGAAGGAAGAAACACAGGGTATAGCTCAGGGTATAGATCAACCGCAGCAGCTGGGTCTGGCAGTGGTTCTGGTTCAGGTGCCAGTGGCAAGCAGGGGCAATCATCAGAGGTGAAGCAGGTTGAAGTGGCTACTGTGAATCAGCAGCAAGGCAACAAGGATAGGGGTCCTGGAGGACAAGGCATAACGCCCTGGACTCTTACTTTGGCAAAGATATTCGCCAAGTATAGGAATGGTGGCCTGCTACAGTCTTTAAGGCCATTTGAGAAGCCGTCTGAAGCTGACAAAGATAATTTCTGCACTTATCACGTAGTGATAGGCCATCGAACCAACAACTGCTACAAGCTAAGGGATGCTATCTAGAAGCTCATCGATGAAGGAAAGCTGTAAGAGCCACCCAAACCTAGCACTAAAACCAACCCACTGCCGGCATTTGAAAAGAGGGTTAACATGGTCTAGTCAGGGTTGCTGGCTAACTTTATATTTGCACAAGTTTTGCAAACGAACCCTACGATTCAGGCAGTGGCGGTAGGGGAACTTGAAGTGGAACCCAAATGTGAGGAAAAGGAGGGATGTAAGGAGATCAAGCCCATAAGTCTGGATGATCTCGACTCCGAAGATGAGTATGAAGAATTTGACAGAAGAGAGGCAGTTAAACTCTCAGCTGTTGAGAAGCTGAAGATTTCAAAAGTGCAGTACGTGACCCGAAGTGGAAGGGTATATCAGCCGACGGATTAGACGAAAGATAAAGCACCGATGAATGGGTCGGGCAGTATTTCGGCACCAGAAGGAGTTGAGAAAGAAGACCTAGTCATTTCCCAGCTGAAGAAAACTCCTGCCCAAGCTAGCTTATGGCACTTGTTTCTAACCTCCAATGAGCATAGGGCTGCTCTAGTAGAAGAAATTGGCAGAAATTAAAGTCTCCCCTATAGCTTCACCAGAGGCTATGTGCTGTTTGTTAGACAAAGTCCGTGTTGGAAGCCCTGATGTCGCCTTCTCCGAGAAAGACCTGCCTGCTGAAGGGAAGGCCCACAATAAGGCTTTTTATGTCAGGGCCTATGTGATGGACAAGATCATGCCTTGCGTCATGGTGGATGACGGGTCGGCACTGAATATTTGTCCACCAAAGATGTTGCCATTTCTGGGGCGGAGTGAAGAAGTGCTAAAGAAATCCTCAACAGTCATCCAAGCATATGATGACTCCAAAAGAACAGTGATAGGGACGTTTGAGGCGGAAGTAGAGGTTGAGCCAGTTAGGTCCACAGTTGCTTTTACGGTGATTGACATCCCAGTCACATTTTCCCTATTGCTCGGAAGGCTGTGGTTCCATCCTTTGGGAGGTGTTCCTTCCACATTGCATCAAAAGATCAAATTCTCTATGAATGGTAGGATTGTGACTGTTGAGGCGGACGCCCAGTCGATGGTAGCTGCAGTGGATGAAGGAGTGGTTCCTTTTGGTGGATTCCAAGTCACTGTCATTAAGGAGGAAGAAACCAAAGATGCCCCTATGGTCCTTTATGAGAATTACATACCGGAGTGGCTATCCTAATATCTGTACAAGCTGAACTTTATCCCGGGAATGGGACTCGGGATTAATTTGCAAGGTGTGCCAGAATTCAAGATCGACTCGGGAAAGTCGAAGCAGTGCGGCCTTGGTTATGTAGAAGGGTCATCCAAGCAGAAGAACCTGAAAAAGGGCAAGAATGGCAAGGTCATGATGAAGCCATTCCTGAAGGCAGGAGAAAGCCTTTACAAGGGCCAAGCTGAATCGGTGCTGGTTGGAAATGTCGAGTACCCTAGCTTTGAGATCTTTGCAGATGTTGTGGATTTTGGGAAAAGCCAGGAGGAGCCAGTAGCCCCTGAAATGGTAGAAGAAACCATTGTTGAATCTGATGTGCTACAAGGCGAGTTGCATAAAGAGATGGAGGCGACAGTAAAGTTGGCCGAAGTGGAGGAAGAAAAGAAAGCCTGCGCTGAAACTACAGAAATCATCTCAGGTGCTTTGACTGCTGCATTGAACAAAGCTTTTGGAAAGACCAAGCAAGGATTTGGCGAAGAGCTGATGGCCAAAGTGAACGTAGACTCTGTGGTTGCTGAAATTGCCAAGATTATGGAAAAAGCTAAGGCACAGGTGGCCGAGAAAGCGGCAGTCCCGGATGATGCTCTGAAAGGGAAGATAGAAGCTGAAGAGGAACAAGGCCCTATGCCTGTGGAGGATGAAAATGATTTTGTTGTATTTATTTCTTCCATTTTCAATGTAACTGATGTACTCTATGATAAGTTCAATGCAATGAAATCCCAGTTTGCTTACTTGTGTGATGTTTATCCTGATAATTCTATGCATGCATTTAAATTACCATCAGGCATATTTAGCATACATGACACTGCATTGCATGAAATCAATATAAGTACAGATGAAAACCCTAAAATGGTACACGAGCAAAAATCCGAGGAAGAGAAAGAATTAATAAGAATACTCCAAAAACATGTTAAAGCTTTCGCCTGGTCGTATGAAGACATGCCGGGTGTGGATACGGAAATAGCAGTGCACAAAATCCCAACGGACCCCAAGTTCAGACCTGTAAAGCAAAAGTTGAGAAGACTAAGGCTGGAATGGGCTACGCTGGTGAAAGAAGAAGTGGCCAAACAGATAGATGCCAGGTTTCTCAAAGTGGTGGAGTATACAGAATGCCTAGCCAACATTGTCCCTGTGCCTAAAAAGGATGGAAGGGTCAGATTATGTGTTGACTACAGGGACTTGAATAAAGCATGCCCGAAAGATAACTTTCCACTGCCCCATATCGACGTCCTAGTTGATAGTGAAGCAAAAGCGGCAATGTACTCCTTCATGGATGGCTTTTCAGGGTATAACCAGATTCTGATTGATGTGATCGATAAGGTGAAAACATCGTTCATCACAGAATAGGGTACTTTCTGTTACAGAGTGATGCCCTTCGGGTTGAAGAACGCTGGTGCCACTTATTAGAGGGCTGTCACAACTCTGTTGCATGACATGATTCACAAAGAAGTTGAAGTGTATGTTGATGATATGCTCGTTAAATCAGCAACCCGAGAAGAACACCCTGTTATCCTGGATAGATTTCTAACATGCATTGGAGAGTACAACTTGTGACTTAACCCTAAGAAGTGCATATTCGGGGTCACATCAGGGAAGTTGTTGGGGCATGTAGTCAGCCAGAGGGGTATAGAAATGGACCCGGACAAAATCAAGGCCATCCAAGATATGCCAGCCCCAAAGACAGAAAAGGAAGTTAGATCATTCCTGGGTTCTTTACAGTATGTCAGCCGCTTTATAGCATGGTTAACCTCCACTTGTGAACCAATCTTCAAGCTATTAAAGAAAGATCAGTCAGTTGTGTGGCATGACAAGTGTCAGCTGGCATTCGAGAAGATCAAGGCCTACTTGGTAAAGCCACCAGTGTTGAGTCCTCCAATTCCAGGGAAGCCTCTGATTTTGTATTTGGTAGTTGAAGAATCCTCTATAGGGGCAATGCTTGTGCAAGAACAAGATGGCAAGAAGGAATATCCTATCTACTACCTTAGCAAGAAATTGCTGGAGTATGAAACCAAGTACACACTGGTGGAAAAGACATGTGTGGTGATGATTTGGTTGACCAAGAAGCTGCGACATTATTTCCAATCCTACAAAATACATGCCGTGGCTAAGGTGGATCCAATGAAGTATCTCTATGAAGCACCAGCATTGGTTGGGAAGCTGTCTAGGTGGTTGTTACTTTTGTCTGAATTTGACATCGAGTACATCATGAAGAAAACCATTAAAGGGCGAGCCGTGGCAGAGTTTGTGGCAAACCAACCCCTAGAATCAGATTACACAGAGAACCTGGAATTCCCTGATGAGCAACTAGCCATGGTGGAAGTGAAAAGATGGGTCATGTGCTTCGATGGGGCAGTGAATAGAAAAGGTGCTGGAATCAGGGTACTTATAGCAACACCGGATGGTGAGGTCTTTCCTTTATCCAAGAGACTGATCTTTCCTGTAACCAATAATGGGGCGGAATATGAAGCATGCTTGTTTGGAATGGAGGCTCTATTAACCTTAAGGGCAAATGATGTCTTAATTGTCGGTGATTCACTTCTAGTGATCAGGCAAGCTCAGGGCGAGTGGGAGTTGAAGGAAGAAGCCTTACGGCCTTATTTGGAGCTGCTACAGTTCAGAAAAGGTTTATTCGGCCAGTGTGAATTTAGACATGTCCCCAGGGATGAGAATAAGATGGCTGATGCATTAGCAACTTTGTCCTCCATGTGGGAAAATCCAGAGGAAACACAAGTTCAACCACTGGTCATAGCCACTTCTAGACATCCTTGCTTCGAAGTGCACGAAGTAATGGAATTATCAGCTGAAGAAAAGCCATGGTTCTTTGACATCTACCAGTATGTTAAGGAGGGTAGGTATCCTGAAAAGGCCAGTGCTATTGATAAGTTGACACTAAGAAAGCTAGCTAGTCAATTCAGAATCTTTGAGGACAAGTTATACAAAAGAACGGCACATGTAGTCCTTTTAAGATGCCTTACAGAGCAAGAAGTAGAAGAAGTGATGCAGCAGGTACATGCAGGATCCTGTGGGCCACATATGAATGGACTTGCCATGGCCAGAAAGATCATGAGACAAGGGTAATTTTGGATGACGATGCAAGTAGATTGCATAAGAAAGGCGAAGAGATGTCATGAATGTCAGATCTATGCAGACATTAGCCATCTTCCTCCACTTGAACTTCAGAATCTAGCATCTCCTTGGCCGTTTTCAGCATGGGGGATAGATATGATTGGTGAAATTCATCCAGCTGCATCTAATGGGCACAGATTCATAGTTATAGCAGTTGATTATTTCTCCAAATAGGTCAAAGCAGAATCCTTCACAAATGTGACAGCCAAGCAGATGGTCAAGTTCATCCAGAAGAACATCTTCACTCGGTATGGAATTCCTCACCACATAGTAACTGAAAATGGAGTACAATTTCAAGGGGCAATAGCTGAGCTACTTGTAGAACATGGTATTGAACATCATAAGTCCTCTCCATACAGGCCTCAGGCTAATGGTGCAGTGGAAGCAGCTAACAAGGCAATAAAGAAGATCTTATAAAAAATGGTAACCACTTACAGAGATTGGGCCGATAAACTGCCTTATGCTCTTTGGGGTTACAGAACCAGTGTCAGAACGCCGATAGGGGAAACTCTTTATAACTTGGTATATGGAATGGAAGCAGTGTTGTCAGTGGAGATAGAACTCAAATCACTCAGAGTTACCCTGGAAGCTCAATTACCGGAAACTGAATGGGTTCAAGCTAGGTATGAGCAGTTGGCTGCACTAGATGAAAGGCGACTAAAGGCATTGGATCACCTTTAGATGTACTAGTGCAGAATGGCCGAAGCCTATAATCGGAATGTGAAGTATTCCAAACGGCAGTTGAAAGCAGGTGACTTGGTTCTAAAGCAGCTAAGGCCTTCAAATGTTGATGTTAGGGGCAAGTTCAGACCCAACTGGGAAGGGCCCTATGTGGTGAAGAAGGTGCTAGCAAAAGGCGCTGTCAGCATCATGGACATGGATGGAAACGAGTTCACTAATCCAATCAACCAGGACAAGCTAAAGCTTTATCATGTATAAAAAAATAAAAAAGAGGTCTGCTAGGCTGAAAATTTGAAAAGAGCGGTCTAGGCAAAAGTTAAGACATGAGAGAAAATAATCAGACTGAAAACCTGAAAAGGACGACTGATGACGGGTTTCGGCTCAGTGTGGAATCTGTACCATTTAGGAACCAACTTGTTTCAAATGTACTCATTTTGATTTCATCAATAAAGTGAAGTGTTTGTTTAAATATATTTGCATGGTTATGATAAATGCACAAACAAAGTTGTCTTGCATAAACATACATTCAAAGAAAGCACTTTGCATTCAACTGGCTGAAATCATCACATTATTTAACAAGTGAAAATGCACTAAATACATGCAATTTGAAATATTTTGTTGACCTCTAAAATCCAGTTCATCTGCCTAAAAGAGCAATAAAATGGTCATAGCGACAGTTCAATCAGCTTAAAAAAAAAAAAGAAGAAGAAGCTCACTGAGGTGAAAACCGAAAAGGCACCTCAGGCAAAAATTAGAGCAGCCTGCTAAGCTGAAAACCCATATTAGGCAGTTTAGGCAAAAGTTAGGGCATATGAAAAGCTCGCTAAGGCGAAAACCGAAAAGGCGCCTTAGGCAAATATCAGAGCGGCTCGCTGGGCTGAAAACCCGTATTGGGCAACCCAGGCAAAGATTAGAGCACTTACAAACTCATAATTTCCCCACAAAAGCAGGAACAGTAGAACATCCCCAACATTCACCACAGAAGTCATCGCCTCGACTCCCCATAGAGTCATCACGTGATCCCCCAGCAGAAGCTACATAAAGGACACAATAATTATTTCCCCAATCGAGTCAATACACTCTTCCCCAGCGGAATCTCTGTAAAGAGCACTACGATTATCTCCCAAGCAGTATCACACATTCCTAACAGTCACCTCATTCCTTCGAAAATCACCAAGCAAAGCCCCGAAGGAAGCAAAATCAATCAGAGGCACAACATATCCTTCTCCAGCGGAAGGCGGAAACGTCAAAAGACAGAAAATGCATACACATACACATGCATCATCTTGCATTCATATATTGCATACACCGATCACTCATCCCCAGCTAGTCTTCATTCTTGATCAAAGGGGCAAAAATTTTTGTTTAAAAAACTCTCGATCAAGGAATGAAGACTTGCCATTTTAAGTGCAGGAATTCATCTCCATTTTAATATCCTCAACTTTCTCCAGCGAGTCCGCCTTGAGTAATATGAACTCGGTATCGGCCCAGATCGGCTTTATCATCCATTTCCCCAGCGGATCCACCTCGAGTTGTGTGGACTCAATATCGGTCCAAATCAGCTTCATCTATTTCCCCAGCAAAACTCGCCTCGGGTAACCTAGACCCGGTATCGACCAATTTCTTCATCAACTCGCCTCGGGTAACCTAGACCCGGTATCGGCCAATTTCTTCATCAACTCGCCTCGGGTAACCTAAACCCGGTATCGGCCAATTTCTTCATCAACTCGCCTCGGGTAACCTAGACCCAGTATCGGCCAATTTCTTCATCTTCCTTTGCCTCGGGTAACATAGACTCGATATCGGCTTAACCGCATTCCATCTTTTCTTGCCTCGGGTAACCTAGACCTGATATCGGCTTATTTCCTCCCCAGCATCGCCTCGGGTAACCTAGACCCGGTATCGGACTATCTCATCAAAAGATTCATTCCAGTGTTCGCGGCGCTTTGATTCGCGCTCTCAAATTCATCATCTCAGGTGTTGTAAACCTGGAACTAGATGTCGAATTTGATCACGCGAGCGGCAGCTGTAAGGGCCGGAATTTTCTATATTTAAAAAAAAAGTTTATGGTCGTACGACTATCCTTACAGTCGTGCGACTGCAATTTAAAAAATTACAGTTGTACGACTGTAATGTCGGAAAAATTACAGGAGCCCATACCTCTGCAGCAGAAATGGAGGAGAGAGAAAAGAAGCATTAATTGCTCCGGTGTTGCAACAAGTAAGCGGGAAAAATCAGAGTAGAAAAGGAGAAGAAAAGGGAGAAACAGAGAGAGGTTGGATTTCTGGTGAAAAACTTAGAGAGAGAAGGAGAAAAGAGAGAAGGAAAAGAAAGAAGTGGAAAACCTATAAAAACTCATGCTTTCCTCTTCTATTTTCTTTCAATTCTCAGAATTAGGATGAAAACTTGTTAGAAATCCCTAAGTTAATCAATTAACTTCACAACCAAATCAAAAATCCGGACTGAAACCATCAGAATCCCTTGCAATTTGGATTTTTAGACATAAAGCTCTCAACTTCAATTTCAAAGGAAAAAGAGCGAATTTGTTAGGATTGGAGCAACGCCAGAAGTCAAAACGACTTGGATTAGCTTCTAAAAAGGTAGACACTCCTTCTCCCTACATTTTTTCTCGCTTTCTGGGTTTTTGAAGTGACTTTTGTGCATTTTTTGCTGCATTTTCGTGCTTCTGTTTCTGGAAATTAAGAACAGTCGCATGACTATTCTTAGCTTTGTTGAACAGTCGTACTACTGTATATACAGTCGTACGAGTGTTCTTAATTTCCAGATTGTTTTTCTTCCATTTTGATTCAGAATAAATTTTGGGAAAATCTTGATCCTGAACTGTTTACAGTCGCACGACTATAAACTACAATCGTATGACTGTAGTTGCAGTCGCACGACTGTAACTCTTGTTCCAGAATCAAAATTTCAGCCTTTGAGCCCCAAAAATTTCATAAAAAATCCATAAAAATCAGAAAAATTAGAAAATCCCAAAAATGAATTTTGTTGTGTGCATTCATGACCATAGATTCAATTTTTGGTAAAACTGCATTTAGAACAATTCAACGATGGAGACCCGGTTCTCCCGAAAACCGACCCACTTAATATGTGAAAATGCATGTAAACGAAAAAAATTGTTTTCAAAATGATTTTCCCACAAAAACCAAAATACAAGGATGTTTCAAAATGTTTTCCAGGTCTAACCAGGCCGGCTAGCCGAGCCAACTTGGTTATCCCCTTAATACATGCCCCCGATTCCCGTTTTCCTGTCCTGTCATACTTAAGTCCTAGTTGTGGCGTGCTATATAAATTGTACTAACCTTTGTTTTGTAGCTTTTATTTTATCTTAATTTTCATTTTATTTGTATTTTGATAGATTAATCGTGTATTTAGGCGACTGTAATTATTTTTAGATTCTCGTGTATTCTAGGCGATTGTACAAGTAAGGCGAGAGTTTTTATTTTTCCATTCGATTTGGTTGTAAGCCAATTAATATTTATTTCTTTTCCTTACTTTTGTATTAAATATTTGTATGCGCGCTGTATGCCCTTTTATATTCAATAAAATTGACTTTAGATTTTTGAAATACCATTTGAGAACATTGGCAATATTTATCTTAATTAGACATGAAATAAGGGACTTGTCCGGACCCGAATCTCTAGATAGTGTAGCGACCGTTCGTCAGGTTCAGCTACCTTAAGAATTTCCCGGTTGACTTGAGTCGGGTGGCAGCTCTACAATATCCATCGAGACTTAGGTCTTGGTTCTTTTATGTGTTAATTCCATTTATTTTCCAAAACCCGTTTTCTATTTATAAAAACCCCACGCGAGGGAGGGGCCCGCCCGAGATCGAACCGCCCCTTCGGAAAGGGAGTCCCGCGTCCCGTCGAAAACGCATCGTCTGCTCACAACAATGCTTGCAAAGGAAGTTAAGATAGGGTGCATAGTTATGCCCTTAGGAAGAATGACACACTGGGGTGTCCACGGGTCAAAGCAAGACATTGCTTGCGAGGGAAGTTAAGATAGGGTGCATAATTATGCCCCTGGGAAGAATGACACACTGGGGTGTCCACGGGTTGAAGCAAGACATTGCTTGCGTGGGAAGTTAAGATAAGGTACATAGTTATGCCCCTGGGAAGAATGACACACTAGGGTGTCCACGTCTCAAAGCAAGACATTGCTTGTAAAGGAAGTTAAGATAGGGTTCATAGTTATGCCCCTAGGAAGAATTGACATACTGGGGTGTCCATGGGTCGAAGCAAGACATTGCTTGGGTATGAAGTTAAGATAAGGTGCATAGTTATGCCCCTAGGAAGAATGACACACTAGGGTGTCCACGGGTCGAAGCAAGACATTTCTTGCAAAGGAAGTTAAGATAGGGTGCATAGTTATGCCCCTGGGAAGAATTGACACACTGGGGTGTCCACGGGTCGAAGCAAGACATTGCTTGCGAGGGAAGTAGATATTATGGATGATGTATGTGCACAGTGGCCAAACATAATTTTAGGTGCTCAGGGAGCACCCTGAGTTTTCATGCATGAAATGAAATAAAATAAGACAGAATGGTGTGCTTGGTACGCGGATAGTGTTTCGGCACTCGAGGAGCACCTTATGCTTTTATGTGATGAAATGATATGAGATAACGTCCTTGATACGCACCCGAGTTTCAGCGCTCGGGAAGCACCTTGTGTTTATGTATGAATGTGATGCATGGTCATGGATTGATGCGATTGAATGATGTCAGATGGATGGAAACAAGAATGAGGATGATTTTCCTTATTATATATTTTGGATGTTCCACGGATGCCCCTGTGCTATGCAAAAAAGGTAATGCAAACAGACCGTGTGTGATCCCGCACACGGGCATAGGTTTGGTGCCTTCGGAGCACCTAGTGGATGTCATGAAATGGTCACACGTGGCCGGCACACGGATAGAGTTCTGATGCTTTTGATACAACTGATGGATGCTATGGAATGATCATGTGTATTCCGACACACAGACAGAGTTCTGATGCTTTTGATGCATCTGTCATGAAATGTTCTTACAGACAAGTCACGTGTAACTTGAGACATAGACAAAATTTTGGCGTTTGTGGAATGCGTTGCATGACTTATTAATGTCATGGAATGCCTTTATATGTGTAGTAACTGGGCACTCATGGAGTATCCTGGATGATTCGATAATGTTATGAGCAATCCGATGTGGATCACGACAAACAAGCAAGATCTTGGTATCCCCATGGCACTAAGGATGGATGGATGAGATATTATGCAATGTCTTTCACGTGACTACCCACACGGAAATAGATTTAGGACCGTTGTGGTCTCCTAGTGAATGTAATGATATAGAGGAATGGCCGAGTGCAAACCAGAGCACAGGCAAAACACGGGTAGCTTTGGGACACCCGTTAAGAAATGAAATGATTATAATGGAGCATCCCTGGAACATCCTTTATTAGGTGTAATGGAATGAAATGGTGTGAATGCACATGTCACACAAAATACAAGTGGCTATAGAAAAATGTGGTCAGGATGCATGACATATAGAATGATGTCGTGCATGCAAGGAATGAATGCATAAGTCATCCAAAGTGTAGATGGCTGCAGAAAAATGTGGTTAGGATGCATGACATACAAAATGATGTCATGCGTGTAAGGAATAAATGCATATGTCATTCAAAGTGTGGGTGGCTGCAAAAGAATGTGGTTAGGATACATGACACACAGGACAATGTTTTATAGGCTATATAGAATTGTTAACACATAATGTGCATTTGGCATGCGAACAAAATATCATGGTTGCACAAAGACATGGTTTGTGTCAATGTCATACAAATGTCGATGTTTTGAAAATGATTGTATAAAGGCATGCTTAGAACGACACAAAAACAACAGTGTATATTTGATGCTTTATGAATGAAAGCGATAATGAGTGTGAGTTCTTTATTCCAGATGTTCCAAGAGTGCCCAACGTTATGCAAAAGAAGATGCAAAGGGGCCGTGTATGAGCCAACACACGAACGGAGGTTCAGCACTTTCGGGGCACCTAATGGAGGTTATGAAACAGTCATGTGTGGCCGACACATGGACAAAGTTTTGACGCTTTTTAAGGTAAAATGAGATGTTATCAAATGGTCTCGTGGAATTCGTTCCTCGGATAGAGTTCTGATGTTTTTAGGGCACCCGATATGAAGTGATATTGCAAACCGGTCACGTGTATGCTGAGACATGTACAGAGGTTCGGCGTTCATAGAACACCTTGCATGAGTTAATAATGTCATGATATGCCCCTCTATGTGTACTAATCTGGTGCCCGAGGAGCACCTCGAATGATTTCGAGATCAGTGACAGAGCGCCACTCGTATCAGCTCATCCGGGAAATTCTGGTACAACTCCCTACCCAGTGCAGACTGCTGTACCTAATCCAGAGATTCAGGGTTCGGGCAACTTACCTACTTAACCTCAAGCTTGTATTCGTTTATTATTTATAAAGCCATATTTATTCAATTTATTATATTTCTCTACCCAATACGTTTATTTTATTAGCCCGTGCTAAAGCAGAATGCATAAAATAAATTTCAGGAAATTAAATCATCCACACAAATATACAAAAGAATAGTAAAGGCCGCTTATACAACCAAACTGAATAAAATATGAAAACTCTCGTCCTCGCTTTTACAATCGCCTAAGTACATGAGGATCTAAAAATACAACAGCCTAAATACATGAATTAATATATTAAATACAACAGAAATAAAAATAAATGCTGTAAAACAGACTGGTTAGTGCAGTTTACATTATAAACACAAATAGAACTCAAAGCAGGATAGAATTGGGATATGGGAGACGGGGGCATGCACTTAGGGGGTAACAGGGTCGACCAGACCAGTTAGACCGGTTAGACCTGGAAAACGGTTTTGAAACATCCTGTGGATTTTTGTGCTGGAAAATAATTTTTGGAAACCATTTGGCTCGGTTTCATGCAAATTTTCATTTTTGTGGGTCTGTTATCCCGGAACTCAAGGTTCCGTTCGTGTGGGTTCCTAAACCCAGCATCCATCTAGGGTCTAAAGCACAATAAACACACCAAAAAAATTTGTAAAAACATTGTTTTACTCGTTTTCAATATTCTCCGAAAATTTTGTAAGATTTGGGGGTCCTCTAATGCTGAACTGTGGATCTGATTTTGATAAAACAACCCTGAAACTTAGGAAATAAACCCGGGAAACATCAAAAACCTAATATCTGTACGTATAGAGATTTGAAAATAAAAATATTACAACATACGGATGGATTTGGGCTGAAAATGATCGCAGTAGAATGTTTGAAATGAAAAATGAGCTGTTTTCGGCCGATCGGGATAGACCAGAAATCTATCCCTGAGGAATAGAGCCGGCGGCTCTAGGATTAGAACCGACCGGCTCTATTCATCACGAACACAGCTATACGGCTATGATGGCAGCCCAGTTTCTGGATTTTTGCAAAATGAAAGAAAACGCATGGGAAACACAATGCAAACAAGTTTTAGGGCCTCTCAAAGTTTACCTTGATGTTGTTTGGATGCTTGAAGTGTCAAGAAGCGGATTGAAGCTGGAAATGTGTCCTGGAGACTCAACCGGTTGAATCCCATGATGATCCGAAATGATCCGAAACCGACACAAAATGATCCCGAATCAAAGGATAAAGGTTGTAGGATTTGTCAACAATGTTTTTAGATTGGTTCAGGGTTTTGATGAGAGTGTTTGTGGTTCCTCTCTAGGTTTCTTTCTTTCTTTCTCTGCTTCTTTTTTTTTCTTTTTTTTCCTTTCTGCCTGAGAACCGAAAGCCAAAGTCCCTCCCCCCTTTCTCTCTGATTTTCTTTCTTTTATATCACTCTCTCTCACTCATTTCGCTCAATCAATCAGCCGTCTGACCTCTCAAATCTCTGTGCCAATTTTTGCTTTGTCAAGCCAAGTTGCTCTGCTTTGCAGAGCAAGTTGGTTTGACCACTAGAGCCGCCGGGCTCTAGTTTGTACTAAAGCCGTACGACTCTAGCTAGAGCCGGCCGGCTCTGGTTCAAAGACCAGAGCCGTCCGGTTATACTAGACGCACAGACCAAACCCTGGAAATGGTTCGGGAGACCTTTTCAGGTGCTTCACATCACAGATAGCCTAGCTTTCCGGACGTTTGAGATTCTATGGGCAACATTTCGGTTGCTTTCAAGTCCCGTTTGAGCCCGTCTGATCCACAGGTAACTGAGGAATTCTCATCACCGAGGTCGGGAAAAACCCGTGCTCACAACCGTTTTTCTGAATGTGTATAATTGAAATACAATATTTGTTTATAAGAAATACTTATATGATTGTATATGTTGTGGTTCCTTTGTTATTCATTAAATGTATCAATAGATTTCTATCATCATATCTCACATATTTTTTTAATTAGTTATTGTTATTATTTTTTTATCTTCAATTCGGCTATTACGAGTTAAACTTTGGAATTAAAACCAAAAATAAAAAAAAATTATCTTTCATATTGATAATATTAACCAATAAGATTTGATATTAATTATCATACCCTTCTCATAACATGTTTATATAAATCAATAAATTACATAAAAGTAATAAAAAAAAGCAATAAATCAAAATAAACCAAATTTATATTCATAAAATACTAAACAAATCCGTGAATTACACGGGCTATAGGTTAGTATATATATACATCACTTGTTCAGCCAATGGGTATCATGTTATGTGCAAACGATATTGTTATAGCCCGAATACAACATTATATTTGTAAAGCGAAGATATATCGTCTTGTGTGTTGATTCGAGGGTCTTGATAGCATAAAAGGCTTAATCCTAAGATTAAAACCTTGAGTGTCGTAGCATTGATTGTTTATCCTGGATGAAAACATAAATACTGAGATTAAAGCTTTAACAATTGATTCTCTTTGCTAGGGAATCTGTTGTAGTGAGAGAATGTTTTCTTCCCACAAACAATTCAATGCTAAAGTTAGAAGACGTAGTAATAGTGTTGGAATCCTAAAAAAAATTCAACCTCTGTAGCATTAAATGAGAAGCTATTTATAGCTTTTAGGATGCAAATTACCTTAAAGAGAAGTCATGTTCCACGTTTAATTATAACTACTAAGAACGTGGGTTGACAAGTGGAAAAATTAAAAACTGCTAATGAATTACGTAGAAGTTAATATTTGTATTAGGGTTGACCCTAAGGGTTATATCAGTTGCTCCCTACTTCTTTCTTTGAATTTTCCCTAAGATAGCAGTAAAAATCTTAGTGCTAACCTATATATATAATATAGGAGTTAAAGTATACTTAAGAAAATAAAAGGACTAATGCGAAAAATAACTAAAATAATAACAATAAAATGTTATTCAACCGAGTATTATGGGAATTTGAAATTGCTTATTTGATAGAATATTACCTATAGTTTTCAGAACTAGACCGGTCACCGAATAAAAGAAGGCAGCGGTTCAATGAACTGTTAGGATTCATCATTGGAAAGGCGCAGCGGAAAATACACCGTTTAAAATTTCCTATAATCCACCTATTATGTCTAATTACCATTGATTAGAATAAAACCAATTTGAATCAAGAGAGATTAACTCACCGGATTCGTCTCTTCTAGAGACTACTGCAGAATCGTTTCTTGAAACTGCGATCTCCAAATTCTGATGCACGACCAACTATTGAGCGTGAATCGGTGCTAGCCAAAAAAAGAGAAGGAATGGAGGATTAATGCTCGAATTTTCGGCTAATTTGGGACTGCTCTTGGTGGCTGAAATTTCTAGCAATTAATTAGGGTTGAATTAGGGTTTTATTCCTTAAGTGTGCCCTTATATATACAGCTTGTCTAATTGGGTTTTAATTAGGCTAATAAAACCTAAGCCCACTAGGATTATAATTACATAAATAAACTTTAATTAAAAAGCATATACTATGTAATTTAATTCCATTTGGCTAAATTTAATTACCCCTAAATAAAATTAAATCACACTTAAGTAAATACAATACATGTATTTAATTTTCCTACTTAGGAAAATTATTTAATTAATTGTTTACTTTATGTAATTCAATTAATTGATATATTAATTAATTACATTATGTAAACTTATTAATTAAATTAAATTCAATCCAATGTCAATTAATTACCTTGACACCGAATGTCAACTAATTAATTAACGTTTGCCTTCTAATGTACATTACATGTACAATTTCTATAAGTTCCGGCTCAGTTGATCTATGTGCACGATCCTATAGGTCTGTCTTTATGTTGGCAGTAGGCCCAAGGCCCACAGACTGTAAGCGGGTTCTAGCAAACCATTACAGCCCCCAATTAAGACAGACATGCAGCAGTCTTTAGAAGACACTTACCCGGTAGTAATCTCATAGTGTCCTTTGCCTAACGATATCGATATGAATAAACAAGAGGCATGGTGTCTGTCATCCTTTTCTGTTGTTTATTATATTTCTTGATCTTGAGTTGACTGATTAATCAAATAAGCAACTAACTTATTTGGGTATGGCCATACACTTATTAGTCCCACTCATCAAGTGGCCAATGATATCATCTCGGTGTTACCCGAGTGGCAATTCCATCACTTCATCATCAATATCAACATGTTCACCGGTCCACCCAACCATACCCGTATTTAGCATCCTTTTACAAACCTGTTAGGCATATGTCAAAGTGAACTGGATTGCATATTGATACTATAATGAAATATGGTCTGAGGACAAAAGAGACCTACTCAAGAAAGACCTATGACGCGATAACCATGTGGCTTTCTTATACGGATTGATCCAGTCACATGTCAATGACATGTACCTATATTCATGACTGACTATATATGTGACAACCCTAACTTTTGCAAGCATGCAATGGCGGAAACATTACATAAAGTTTAGGTCATCATTTTCAAAACTTCCTTTTTATCTTTAAAATAACATAATCATAAATGAGTACTCGAAGATTTCCATTTCAAAAACAGTAATTTAACATAAATAGGTATTTCAAAAGGTAATATAACGGAGTAAAAAAAAAAAAAATAAATAAATAAATCTTTGAACATCCATAACTACGAATAGATGATAAAATAACATGACGGAAACTCTCCACACAATCCCCGAGAACAGACATCAGGCATCTCCTATTCTGCACCGGCAAAATCTGAAAATATCAACAGCGCCACTTAGTGACGAGTAACTAATAAATCCCAAACATCAATTCAAAGTTCACATAGGAAGATGACAGATCATAAATTTCATATTACATTACTTAAGTATACTTCATCATGATTAATAGAAAGCAAATTTATCAATTTATACAAGCATGCATAATTCTCATAGTAACAATCATGTATCAGGGATCTTACCCTTATTTGTTAGCTGCATCACATACAACATATAAAGTTCAAGTTCAGCATATCACATAATTATCTATTTCAAATAATAGTACAAAACATTCCAAGTGGATAATCAATATCATCAAAATTCAGATTTCCAAGATAAGTCATGTACATACAAATACATACCAACATCCCAAATCAA
Organism: Euphorbia tirucalli; assembly: GCA_039660915.1. Lineage (NCBI taxonomy): Eukaryota > Viridiplantae > Streptophyta > Magnoliopsida > Malpighiales > Euphorbiaceae > Euphorbia > Euphorbia tirucalli. The sequence continues at coordinate 29,251,950 of CM077639.1, read as the reverse complement.
AGTACTTCATCACAAACTTGACATCAACTCAATTATACCTTAACCTTTATTAATTTTGTGGTATACGCGTATAAATCATTTGTATTGACCTATACACCTATGTCCTTAGAGAGTTCGGCTCAGACGCTTCGGGGAACCACAACGGGACTTACCCCCTTATCAATAAGAAAAGAGTACCACGAAGGGATTTACCTCAGAGTGCCAACGAAGGGACTTACCTCACAGAGTGCCAACGAAGGGACTTACCTCAAAAATAAAATAAATTAGAGTACCACGAAGGGATTTACCTCTCTGAGTGCCAACGAAGGGACTTACCTCGAAACAAAGGGCGCTGTCCTAGTGTCAACCAATCAAACATGGAAAACACTTAGCCAAACTAACCAAGACACCAGAGTATATGCCACTACAAACACCAATTTAATTATCATAATTATATCGATATTCAAAAGGTGCCTTTAACATAGGACTTATCCCAACCAATTCAATAACCATAAGGTGCCATTAAAATAGGACTTACCCCAAAACATAATCTGATACATCAATAAACACATGGTGCCATAAAAAAAAATAGGACTTACCCCAAACTCGATTTCATAATTCCAACATGTATTAAATTTACCAAACCATATATGTAATTATTAGATTTCATGTCAAGAGTTCTAGCATAAATTCCTAGAATCAAATTATGCTTTGCACACATTAAAAAAAATCAGTTCAAGGCCTAAGGTGAAAATTTCAGAATTCATAGTTCATGCCTCAACTTGCATATAATATTCCAGTAGGTTAGACTCAGAATTCAGCATGGCAATACAAAGGTAAATTTAGCCTTACATCTTAGGAACACACGCCAACTTAAATCATGCAATTCGGATTCCTATAGCAAAAGATATTAAGGAAACACTAAAAACATGCAATCTGTAAATTCACTTCAGATCACTGCACATAGTCTGACTTCAACAGACAAAACAGATGTGTTACTCACTGATTTAGCAAAAATAATATAAAGCAACATTGAACATCAGAATTTCAGGAATACATAGAATTTTGTTTCATGGCAAACGGAGCTACAGAGAGAAAATAAAGCCATAATCAACACAAACTGTACAAACTGAAATTCAGCAGTTCCAGGAAATCGGCACAGTGCACATAAGGCAGTTTCAACAGGGAATACGAGCACTTTACTCACAGAATTTGCCAAAATAGTATAAAACAACCTTGTACATTTATGTCTCAGGAAAACACAGAAAGTTGAATCATGCCAATCGGAGTTATATAACGAAAATAAAGCTAAAATTATCACAACCTGTACAATCTGAAATTCAGCAGTTCAAGAAAAATCGGCACAATGCACATAAGGCAGTTTCAATAGGGAATATGAGCACTTTACTCACGGAATTTTCCAAAATAATGTAAAACAACCTTGTACACCTATATCTCAGGAAAACACAGAAAGTTGAATTATGCCAATCGGAGTTATATAACGGAAGTTATGCCATAATTACCATAAACAGTCAATTCTGAAAATACAGCAGCTTACCAATTTCGACTCAATCACATGTATTTTCATATTTCTACCAATCTTTTAACCTAAAAGCAATTTCTTACACCAATATCATATACATTCATGTCTCAACAATAATTTCAGTAATAATACAACCTAGGATCAAATTCATCTACCATACATCCTATATAAATTTCGAACCGACATTTAGGGTTTAGTTGTTACCCTGTTTGCAGTGAAACCAACTGAGGCAATTAACTCGGAATGGAGAAGAATGAAGCAGAGTCTGAATGAATGAAAGTGAGGGAGAGAAAGTTAAGAATTTCAGCTGCACTGGAGCTCCACACAATGGAATGGCCGAAATTTTAACCCTAATAGAGATGAAGAGATTGCCTTGGAGTGAAACTTGGAAAGTGGAAGAGATTAAGGAGAGATTTTCTCCTTAGGTTAAGGATTCCTAATTTTTTTGAATTGGTCAACTGAAAAATGGGATATTTATCATGGATTTTCGGAATTCCAACCTTCCCAACACAAAAATAAAAAGGCACAAAAAAAAAAATAAATTTAAGCCAGGTAAGGTTCGAACTCTAGACCACTAGCTATTAGTCAGGACTATCTACCGCTAGGCCAAAGCCTACGAATTGTTATAAGCATACAAAACATCGGTTAAATGCAAAAATGCTCACTCATATGCACACATCACAACATAACTAAGTCAACTTATATCTGGGGCGTTACAATCCTCCCCACTAACAAAAAGTTTCGCCCTCGAAACTCAAGGACAAAAGAGTAAGCTAGGTTCTAACCTTGATTAGTTGCAAACAATTCCGGATATTTGGATCTCATGGTCTCTTCTAGCTCCCAAGTAGCCTCTTCAAACTTCTGGCTACGCCAAAGCACCTTTACCAAAGGCATCTCTTTTCTCCTGAGTTTGCGAACCTGACGGTCGAGGATCTGAACAGGCTTCTCCTCATATGTCAAATTGGGTTCCACCTCCACCGAATCCACAGCAATAACGTGAGAAGGGTCGCTCACATATCTTCGTAGCTGTGAAACATGGAATACATTATGAACTTTTGCCAATTCCGGTGGTAGAGCCAACCGATATGCAACTTCCCCAATCCTTTCAAGCACTTCATATGGACCAATATACTTGGGACTGAGCTTGCCTCTCTTGCCGAACCTCATCACTCCCTTCATAGGAGATACTTTCAGCAATACCTTGCTACCGACTTCGAAGGTAAGAGGTCTTCTCTTGAGATCTGCATAAGACTTCTGACGATCCTGGGCAGCCTTCATATTCGCCTGAATCACCTTCACCTTCTCAACTGTATCCCGAATCAATTCCGGACCCAACACCAATGTGTCACTAATGTCGTCCCAACATGTCGGACTACGACATTTCCTCCCATAGAGGGCTTCATACGGGGCCATACGGATACTAGCGTGATAGCTATTGTTATAGGAGAACTCTACCAAACTCAGACATTTCACCCAAGATTTCTGGAAGTCAAGAGCACATGACCGCAACATATCCTCTAAGGTTTGGATTGTCCTCTCCGTCTGTCCATCTGTAGCAGCATGAAAAGCTGTACTCAACTTCAACCTAGTGCCCAAAGCTTCTTGCAATGATGTCCAAAAATGTGACAAGAACCGTGGGTCACGATCTGACACAATCTCCCTAGGCACACCATGTAGCCTTATAATTTCACTCGCATATGCCTCAGCTAACTGCTCCATAGACCAGGTCTTCTTCATAGGAATAAACCGAGCCACCTTGGTCAAACGGTCTATAACAACCCACACTGTGTCTAAACCATTAGCAACCTTTGGTAAACCCGACACAAAGTCCATAGAAACCGAGTCAAACTTCCATGCTGGAATAGCCAAGGGCTGCAATAATCCCCCAGGCCTCTGATGCTCAATTTTCACCTTTTGACAAGTCAAGCACCGGGCCACAAACTCAGCTACCTCTTTCTTCATTCTAGGCCACCAAAACTGCATCTTCAAATCTTTGTACAATTTCGCACCTCCCGGATGCACAGAGTAGGGAGTGCAATGAGCTTCACTTAAGATCTGCTCTTTCAACATTGAATCATTAGGCACACACCATCGGCCTTTAAATTTCATACTCCCATCTGCAAGAATCTCGAAATCTACAGCATTACCCTGCTCCTTCGCTGCACGAATCTTCTGAAGTACAGGATCACTCAACTGCTTCTCTTTCAATTCTACAAACAATACTGGTTCCACACTGATTGCATTTAAACTCGCCCGAACCACTCCTCTCGGGACCACTTCAATTTCCAACTTGCTAAACTCCTTGCAAAGATCAATAGGAAGTCTTTTCATGAAGTTCACCGAATGGATGCTCTTTCTGCTCAATGCATCTGCGACTCTGTTTGCCTTTCCTTCTTTATACTCCAAGGTTAAGTCATAATCCTTGATAAGCTCTAACCAACGTCTCTGTCGCATGTTTAGTTCTTTCTGGGTGAAAATATATTTGAGGCTCTTATGATCGGTGTATATCTTGCACGGCACACCATATAAGTAATGGCGCCAAATTTTAAGAGCAAACACCACCGCAGCTAACTCCAAATCGTGAGTCGGGTAGTTCCTTTCATGAACCCTCAATTGCCTTGAAGCATAGGCAATCACTTTTCCCAACTGCATAAGTACACACCCAAGTCCGTACTTGGAAGCATCACTGAACACTTCATACTCTACTCCGTCAGTCGGCAATGCAAGAACTGGGGCTGAAGTAAGTCTCTCTTTTAATATCTGGAACGCTTCTTCACATTCTGCAGTCCATTGAAACCTACAGTCCTTCTTCATCAACTGAGTCAAAGGTCGTGCAATAATTGAAAAGTTGTGCACAAACCTTCTGTAGTATCCAGCAAGACCAAGAAAACTTCTTACTTCGGTCACATTAGTAGGACTGGACCATTCAAGAACGGCTTTAATCTTCGCCGGGTCCACCTTCACACCTTCTTTGGTAATCACATGGCCTAGAAAAGCCACCTCTCCAAGCCAAAACTCACACTTAGAGAACTTGGCGTACCACTTCTGCTCTCTTAATACTTTCAACACCATTTTGAGATGCTTAGCATGCTCCTCTTCATTCTTCGAATATACTAAGATATCATCAATGAATACCACAACACACACATCAAGGAGCTCGTGGAAGGTTCGGTTCATCTGATCCATAAACACTGCTGGTGCGTTAGTGAGACCGAAGGGCATTACTTCGAATTCATAGTGCCCATACCTTGTCCGGAAGGCAGTCTTCTGAATGTCGTCTTCTTTTACCGGAATCTGATGATAGCCGGATCTCAGATCGATCTTAGAGAACACACCTGCACCCTTCAATTGATCAAACAAATCTTCAATTCTTGGCAGGGGATATTTATTCTTGATGGTCACCTTATTCAACTCACGGTAGTCAATACATAATCGCATGCTTCCATCCTTCTTCTTGACAAAGAGTACCGGAGCACCCCAAGGTGACACGCTGGGTCTAATAAAACCCTTATCAACAAGTTCTTGCAACTGGGTCTTCAATTCTCGCATCTCCGAGGGAGCCATCCGATAAGGAGCTTTAGAGATTGGAGCTGACCCCGGAATTAGGTCGATGGCAAATTCTACATCCCTTCCTGGTGGAATCCCTGGCAGTTCATCAGGAAACACATCCGCATATTCTCGAACAATAGGAATATCCTCGATCTTCAGTTCTTCCGAGGTATCCTTTATTCTACACAGAAATACTTCTTCGCCTTTCATCGCCATCTTTTTCAATTTCATAGCCGAAACTACCTTCACTCATGGTTTCATCTTAACATTTGAATAAGAAACCCTCTTCCCTTTACCGTCCTTCAGCACAATTTTCTCATCCCTACAATAGAACACCGCTTGATGCTGCTTCAGCCAGTCCATACCGAAGATAACATCAAATTCGGTCAATGGAAATTCCCTCAAATTCGCCTTCAATTCAACTCCCTCGATAACTACGGGAACTTCGGGGAAAACACGACAGCAAGCAACACTCTCCCCATTAGGGAGGGAAACCACAGAATTAATTGGAACAGATACAGATAAATTCAACTTCTGAGCAAAAGTAGTAGAAATACAGGATATAGACGCACCAGTGTCAAATAATACATAAGCAGGAAAAGATTTGACAAGGATGGTACCTGCAACGATGTCATTCCCTGCCTCGTCAACTTCGGACTCCATCATGTTATAGACTCTGTTGCGAACAGGGCCTCCTGAGCTAGAATCGGGCTTCTTACTTCCTGACTTCTTCGGGCAAGATTGAGAGTAGTGACCCTCTTCCTTACAAGTGTAGCATCGGACAGGCGTCCCATCACAGTTCTTCCCATAGTGCCACTCTTTCTTACACTTGAAGCACTTCTTCTCCCTAGTCTGAGCGGTACTAGCAGCTTCCTTTGCCGGAACATACTTGGGTTTCTTGGAAGTCGGATGAACATACGAGGTAGGCTGAGACCTCTTTAAGAACATGGTCCGCCTCACCGCTTCATCCTCCTGAACGGATGCATAAACTCCTAAAGCCACTTCATAGGCTCTCTGGAAAGTTGTTGCTCCAGAACATAGGACATGTGTCCTCACTTTGGGACTCATCCGCTTGATATAGAACTGCACCTTCTCCTCTTCAGTGGGGATGACTGAACCTGCAAATCTGGACAGTTCAGTAAATTTGTTGGTGTACTGCTGAACAGACATGCTTCCTTGAGTCAAGCATAGGAATTCCTCTTGTTTCTGCCACCTCAACTCACTTGGGTAGAAACGATTCTTCAACCTTTCAGTGAATTGTCCCCATCCAAACTCAGCCAATTCCAGGCACTCGGCCTTAACCATGCCCCACCAGTTATCAGCCTCGCCTTTCAAGTAGTAGGCTCCAATCACGACTTTCTCGGCGTTCGGACAGCCGGTCACATCAAAGAGTTTCTCTATCTCCTGGATCCATCCCTCAAGCACCACCGGGTCGGAAGATCCTTCATAAGTTGGGGGTCGGTGACGAGCAATGCGATCGAAGACAGTTTGGTTATTTGGATTTCTTTGAGCCATAGCGAGCACGGCATCTTCCAACAGCCGCATACGTCGCTGAGGAGAGTCATCGCGAACGGAATCTCTACATGGAGGCATTCTAAAATTTTTGCTCTAGTTAGGTCTAAGCATATAATACATACAGCTAATAATAGAAAACAAGTAATCCAAAGCAATTAAACCCGTTCTACCTACCCATGCACCTCACACTATGTTCAAATCTCTATCATAGGATTCTGAGTTTTGGTTCCAAGTGACTTATGCTACCAAAGCCTTGGAACCAACGCGGGCTCTGATACCAACTGTGACAACCCTAACTTTTGCAAGCATGCAATGGCGGAAACATTACATAAAGTTTAGGTCATCATTTTCAAAACTTCCTTTTTATCTTTAAAATACATAATCATAAATGAGTACTCGAAGATTTCCATTTCAAAAACAGTAATTTAACATAAATAGGTATTTCAAAAGGTAATATAACGGAGTAAAAAAAAAATAAATAAATAAATAAATCTTTGAACATCCATAACTACGAATAGATGATAAAATAACATGACGGAAACTCTCCACACAATCCCCGAGAACAGACATCAGGCATCTCCTATTCTGCACCGGCAAAATCTGAAAATATCAACAGCGCCACTTAGTGACGAGTAACTAATAAATCCCAAACATCAATTCAAAGTTCACATAGGAAGATGACAGATCATAAATTTCATATTACATTACTTAAGTATACTTCATCATGATTAATAGAAAGCAAATTTATCAATTTATACAAGCATGCATAATTCTCATAGTAACAATCATGTATCAGGGATCTTACCCTTATTTGTTAGCTGCATCACATACAACATATAAAGTTCAAGTTCAGCATATCACATAATTATCTATTTCAAATAATAGTACAAAACATTCCAAGTGGATAATCAATATCATCAAAATTCAGATTTCCAAGATAAGTCATGTACATACAAATACATACCAACATCCCAAATCAAAGTACTTCATCACAAACTTGACATCAACTCAATTATACCTTAACCTTTATTAATTTTGTGGTATACGCGTATAAATCATTTGTATTGACCTATACACCTATGTCCTTAGAGAGTTCGGCTCAGACGCTTCGGGGAACCACAACGGGACTTACCCCCTTATCAATAAGAAAAGAGTACCACGAAGGGATTTACCTCAGAGTGCCAACGAAGGGACTTACCTCACAGAGTGCCAACGAAGGGACTTACCTCAAAAATAAAATAAATTAGAGTACCACGAAGGGATTTACCTCTCTGAGTGCCAACGAAGGGACTTACCTCGAAACAAAGGGCGCTGTCCTAGTGTCAACCAATCAAACATGGAAAACACTTAGCCAAACTAACCAAGACACCAGAGTATATGCCACTACAAACACCAATTTAATTATCATAATTATATCGATATTCAAAAGGTGCCTTTAACATAGGACTTATCCCAACCAATTCAATAACCATAAGGTGCCATTAAAATAGGACTTACCCCAAAACATAATCTGATACATCAATAAACACATGGTGCCATAAAAAAAAATAGGACTTACCCCAAACTCGATTTCATAATTCCAACATGTATTAAATTTACCAAACCATATATGTAATTATTAGATTTCATGTCAAGAGTTCTAGCATAAATTCCTAGAATCAAATTATGCTTTGCACACATTAAAAAAAATCAGTTCAAGGCCTAAGGTGAAAATTTCAGAATTCATAGTTCATGCCTCAACTTGCATATAATATTCCAGTAGGTTAGACTCAGAATTCAGCATGGCAATACAAAGGTAAATTTAGCCTTACATCTTAGGAACACACGCCAACTTAAATCATGCAATTCGGATTCCTATAGCAAAAGATATTAAGGAAACACTAAAAACATGCAATCTGTAAATTCACTTCAGATCACTGCACATAGTCTGACTTCAACAGACAAAACAGATGTGTTACTCACTGATTTAGCAAAAATAATATAAAGCAACATTGAACATCAGAATTTCAGGAATACATAGAATTTTGTTTCATGGCAAACGGAGCTACAGAGAGAAAATAAAGCCATAATCAACACAAACTGTACAAACTGAAATTCAGCAGTTCCAGGAAATCGGCACAGTGCACATAAGGCAGTTTCAACAGGGAATACGAGCACTTTACTCACAGAATTTGCCAAAATAGTATAAAACAACCTTGTACATTTATGTCTCAGGAAAACACAGAAAGTTGAATCATGCCAATCGGAGTTATATAACGAAAATAAAGCTAAAATTATCACAACCTGTACAATCTGAAATTCAGCAGTTCAAGAAAAATCGGCACAATGCACATAAGGCAGTTTCAATAGGGAATATGAGCACTTTACTCACGGAATTTTCCAAAATAATGTAAAACAACCTTGTACACCTATATCTCAGGAAAACACAGAAAGTTGAATTATGCCAATCGGAGTTATATAACGGAAGTTATGCCATAATTACCATAAACAGTCAATTCTGAAAATACAGCAGCTTACCAATTTCGACTCAATCACATGTATTTTCATATTTCTACCAATCTTTTAACCTAAAAGCAATTTCTTACACCAATATCATATACATTCATGTCTCAACAATAATTTCAGTAATAATACAACCTAGGATCAAATTCATCTACCATACATCCTATATAAATTTCGAACCGACATTTAGGGTTTAGTTGTTACCCTGTTTGCAGTGAAACCAACTGAGGCAATTAACTCGGAATGGAGAAGAATGAAGCAGAGTCTGAATGAATGAAAGTGAGGGAGAGAAAGTTAAGAATTTCGGCTGCACTGGAGCTCCACACAATGGAATGGCCGAAATTTTAACCCTAATAGAGATGAAGAGATTGCCTTGGAGTGAAACTTGGAAAGTGGAAGAGATTAAGGAGAGATTTTCTCCTTAGGTTAAGGATTCCTAATTTTTTTGAATTGGTCAACTGAAAAATGGGATATTTATCATGGATTTTCGGAATTCCAACCTTCCCAACACAAAAATAAAAAGGCACAAAAAAAAAAAATAAATTTAAACCAGGTAAGGTTCGAACTCTAGACCACTAGCTATTAGTCAGGACTATCTACCGCTAGGCCAAAGCCTACGAATTGTTATAAGCATACAAAACATCGGTTAAATGCAAAAATGCTCACTCATATGCACACATCACAACATAACTAAGTCAACTTATATCTGGGGCGTTACAATCCTCCCCACTAACAAAAAGTTTCGCCCTCGAAACTCAAGGACAAAAGAGTAAGCTAGGTTCTAACCTTGATTAGTTGCAAACAATTCCGGATATTTGGATCTCATGGTCTCTTCTAGCTCCCAAGTAGCCTCTTCAAACTTCTGGCTACGCCAAAGCACCTTTACCAAAGGCATCTCTTTTCTCCTGAGTTTGCGAACCTGACGGTCGAGGATCTGAACAGGCTTCTCCTCATATGTCAAATTGGGTTCCACCTCCACCGAATCCACAGCAATAACGTGAGAAGGGTCGCTCACATATCTTCGTAGCTGTGAAACATGGAATACATTATGAACTTTTGCCAATTCCGGTGGTAGAGCCAACCGATATGCAACTTCCCCAATCCTTTCAAGCACTTCATATGGACCAATATACTTGGGACTGAGCTTGCCTCTCTTGCCGAACCTCATCACTCCCTTCATAGGAGATACTTTCAGCAATACCTTGCTACCGACTTCGAAGGTAAGAGGTCTTCTCTTGAGATCTGCATAAGACTTCTGACGATCCTGGGCAGCCTTCATATTCGCCTGAATCACCTTCACCTTCTCAACTGTATCCCGAATCAATTCCGGACCCAACACCAATGTGTCACTAATGTCGTCCCAACATGTCGGACTACGACATTTCCTCCCATAGAGGGCTTCATACGGGGCCATACGGATACTAGCGTGATAGCTATTGTTATAGGAGAACTCTACCAAACTCAGACATTTCACCCAAGATTTCTGGAAGTCAAGAGCACATGACCGCAACATATCCTCTAAGGTTTGGATTGTCCTCTCCGTCTGTCCATCTGTAGCAGCATGAAAAGCTGTACTCAACTTCAACCTAGTGCCCAAAGCTTCTTGCAATGATGTCCAAAAATGTGACAAGAACCGTGGGTCACGATCTGACACAATCTCCCTAGGCACACCATGTAGCCTTATAATTTCACTCGCATATGCCTCAGCTAACTGCTCCATAGACCAGGTCTTCTTCATAGGAATAAACCGAGCCACCTTGGTCAAACGGTCTATAACAACCCACACTGTGTCTAAACCATTAGCAACCTTTGGTAAACCCGACACAAAGTCCATAGAAACCGAGTCAAACTTCCATGCTGGAATAGCCAAGGGCTGCAATAATCCCCCAGGCCTCTGATGCTCAATTTTCACCTTTTGACAAGTCAAGCACCGGGCCACAAACTCAGCTACCTCTTTCTTCATTCTAGGCCACCAAAACTGCATCTTCAAATCTTTGTACAATTTCGCACCTCCCGGATGCACAGAGTAGGGAGTGCAATGAGCTTCACTTAAGATCTGCTCTTTCAACATTGAATCATTAGGCACACACCATCGGCCTTTAAATTTCATACTCCCATCTGCAAGAATCTCGAAATCTACAGCATTACCCTGCTCCTTCGCTGCACGAATCTTCTGAAGTACAGGATCACTCAACTGCTTCTCTTTCAATTCTACAAACAATACTGGTTCCACACTGATTGCATTTAAACTCGCCCGAACCACTCCTCTCGGGACCACTTCAATTTCCAACTTGCTAAACTCCTTGCAAAGATCAATAGGAAGTCTTTTCATGAAGTTCACCGAATGGATGCTCTTTCTGCTCAATGCATCTGCGACTCTGTTTGCCTTTCCTTCTTTATACTCCAAGGTTAAGTCATAATCCTTGATAAGCTCTAACCAACGTCTCTGTCGCATGTTTAGTTCTTTCTGGGTGAAAATATATTTGAGGCTCTTATGATCGGTGTATATCTTGCACGGCACACCATATAAGTAATGGCGCCAAATTTTAAGAGCAAACACCACCGCAGCTAACTCCAAATCGTGAGTCGGGTAGTTCCTTTCATGAACCCTCAATTGCCTTGAAGCATAGGCAATCACTTTTCCCAACTGCATAAGTACACACCCAAGTCCGTACTTGGAAGCATCACTGAACACTTCATACTCTACTCCGTCAGTCGGCAATGCAAGAACTGGGGCTGAAGTAAGTCTCTCTTTTAATATCTGGAACGCTTCTTCACATTCTGCAGTCCATTGAAACCTACAGTCCTTCTTCATCAACTGAGTCAAAGGTCGTGCAATAATTGAAAAGTTGTGCACAAACCTTCTGTAGTATCCAGCAAGACCAAGAAAACTTCTTACTTCGGTCACATTAGTAGGACTGGACCATTCAAGAACGGCTTTAATCTTCGCCGGGTCCACCTTCACACCTTCTTTGGTAATCACATGGCCTAGAAAAGCCACCTCTCCAAGCCAAAACTCACACTTAGAGAACTTGGCGTACCACTTCTGCTCTCTTAATACTTTCAACACCATTTTGAGATGCTTAGCATGCTCCTCTTCATTCTTCGAATATACTAAGATATCATCAATGAATACCACAACACACACATCAAGGAGCTCGTGGAAGGTTCGGTTCATCTGATCCATAAACACTGCTGGTGCGTTAGTGAGACCGAAGGGCATTACTTCGAATTCATAGTGCCCATACCTTGTCCGGAAGGCAGTCTTCTGAATGTCGTCTTCTTTTACCGGAATCTGATGATAGCCGGATCTCAGATCGATCTTAGAGAACACACCTGCACCCTTCAATTGATCAAACAAATCTTCAATTCTTGGCAGGGGATATTTATTCTTGATGGTCACCTTATTCAACTCACGGTAGTCAATACATAATCGCATGCTTCCATCCTTCTTCTTGACAAAGAGTACCGGAGCACCCCAAGGTGACACGCTGGGTCTAATAAAACCCTTATCAACAAGTTCTTGCAACTGGGTCTTCAATTCTCGCATCTCCGAGGGAGCCATCCGATAAGGAGCTTTAGAGATTGGAGCTGACCCCGGAATTAGGTCGATGGCAAATTCTACATCCCTTCCTGGTGGAATCCCTGGCAGTTCATCAGGAAACACATCCGCATATTCTCGAACAATAGGAATATCCTCGATCTTCAGTTCTTCCAAGGTATCCTTTATTCTACACAGAAATACTTCTTCGCCTTTCATCGCCATCTTTTTCAATTTCATAGTCGAAACTACCTTCACTCATGGTTTCATCTTAACATTTGAATAAGAAACCCTCTTCCCTTTACCGTCCTTCAGCACAATTTTCTCATCCCTACAATAGAACACCGCTTGATGCTGCTTCAGCCAGTCCATACCGAAGATAACATCAAATTCGGTCAATGGAAATTCCCTCAAATTCGCCTTCAATTCAACTCCCTCGATAACTACGGGAACTTCGGGGAAAACACGACAGCAAGCAACACTCTCCCCATTAGGGAGGGAAACCACAGAATTAATTGGAACAGATACAGATAAATTCAACTTCTGAGCAAAAGTAGTAGAAATACAGGATATAGACGCACCAGTGTCAAATAATACATAAGCAGGAAAAGATTTGACAAGGATGGTACCTGCAACGATGTCATTCCCTGCCTCGTCAACTTCGGACTCCATCATGTTATAGACTCTGTTGCGAACAGGGCCTCCTGAGCTAGAATCGGGCTTCTTACTTCCTGACTTCTTCGGGCAAGATTGAGAGTAGTGACCCTCTTCCTTACAAGTGTAGCATCGGACAGGCGTCCCATCACAGTTCTTCCCATAGTGCCACTCTTTCTTACACTTGAAGCACTTCTTCTCCCTAGTCTGAGCGGTACTAGCAGCTTCCTTTGCCGGAACATACTTGGGTTTCTTGGAAGTCGGATGAACATACGAGGTAGGCTGAGACCTCTTTAAGAACATGGTCCGCCTCACCGCTTCATCCTCCTGAACGGATGCATAAACTCCTAAAGCCACTTCATAGGCTCTCTGGAAAGTTGTTGCTCCAGAACATAGGACATGTGTCCTCACTTTGGGACTCATCCGCTTGATATAGAACTGCACCTTCTCCTCTTCAGTGTGGATGACTGAACCTGCAAATCTGGACAGTTCAGTAAATTTGTTGGTGTACTGCTGAACAGACATGCTTCCTTGAGTCAAGCATAGGAATTCCTCTTGTTTCTGCCACCTCAACTCACTTGGGTAGAAACGATTCTTCAACCTTTCAGTGAATTGTCCCCATCCAAACTCAGCCAATTCCAGGCACTCGGCCTTAACCATGCCCCACCAGTTATCAGCCTCGCCTTTCAAGTAGTAGGCTCCAATCACGACTTTCTCGGCGTTCGGACAGCCGGTCACATCAAAGAGTTTCTCTATCTCCTGGATCCATCCCTCAAGCACCACCGGGTCGGAAGATCCTTCATAAGTTGGGGGTCGGTGACGAGCAATGCGATCGAAGACAGTTTGGTTATTTGGATTTCTTTGAGCCATAGCGAGCACGGCATCTTCCAACAGCCGCATACGTCGCTGAGGAGAGTCATCGCGAACGGAATCTCTACATGGAGGCATTCTAAAATTTTTATTCTAGTTAGGTCTAAGCATATAATACATACAGCTAATAATAGAAAACAAGTAATCCAAAGCAATTAAACCCATTCTACCTACCCATGCACCTCACACTATGTTCAAATCTCTATCCTAGGATTCTGAGTTTTGGTTCCAAGTGACTTATGCTACCAAAGCCTTGGAACCAACGCGGGCTCTGATACCAACTGTGACAACCCTAACTTTTGCAAGCATGCAATGGCGGAAACATTACATAAAGTTTAGGTCATCATTTTCAAAACTTCCTTTTTATCTTTAAAATAACAAAATCATAAATGAGTACTCGAAGATTTCCATTTCAAAAACAGTAATTTAACATAAATAGGTATTTCAAAAGGTAATATAACGGAGTAAAAAAAAAAATAAATAAATAAATAAATCTTTGAACATCCATAACTACGAATAGATGATAAAATAACATGACGGAAACTCTCCACACAATCCCCGAGAACAGACATCAGGCATCTCCTATTCTGCACCGGCAAAATCTGAAAATATCAACAGCGCCACTTAGTGACGAGTAACTAATAAATCCCAAACATCAATTCAAAGTTCACATAGGAAGATGACAGATCATAAATTTCATATTACATTACTTAAGTATACTTCATCATGATTAATAGAAAGCAAATTTATCAATTTATACAAGCATGCATAATTCTCATAGTAACAATCATGTATCAGGGATCTTACCCTTATTTGTTAGCTGCATCACATACAACATATAAAGTTCAAGTTCAGCATATCACATAATTATCTATTTCAAATAATAGTACAAAACATTCCAAGTGGATAATCAATATCATCAAAATTCAGATTTCCAAGATAAGTCATGTACATACAAATACATACCAACATCCCAAATCAAAGTACTTCATCACAAACTTGACATCAACTCAATTATACCTTAACCTTTATTAATTTTGTGGTATACGCGTATAAATCATTTGTATTGACCTATACACCTATGTCCTTAGAGAGTTCGGCTCAGACGCTTCGGGGAACCACAACGGGACTTACCCCCTTATCAATAAGAAAAGAGTACCACGAAGGGATTTACCTCAGAGTGCCAACGAAGGGACTTACCTCACAGAGTGCCAACGAAGGGACTTACCTCAAAAATAAAATAAATTAGAGTACCACGAAGGGATTTACCTCTCTGAGTGCCAACGAAGGGACTTACCTCGAAACAAAGGGCGCTGTCCTAGTGTCAACCAATCAAACATGGAAAACACTTAGCCAAACTAACCAAGACACCAGAGTATATGCCACTACAAACACCAATTTAATTATCATAATTATATCGATATTCAAAAGGTGCCTTTAACATAGGACTTATCCCAACCAATTCAATAACCATAAGGTGCCATTAAAATAGGACTTACCCCAAAACATAATCTGATACATCAATAAACACATGGTGCCATAAAAAAAAATAGGACTTACCCCAAACTCGATTTCATAATTCCAACATGTATTAAATTTACCAAACCATATATGTAATTATTAGATTTCATGTCAAGAGTTCTAGCATAAATTCCTAGAATCAAATTATGCTTTGCACACATTAAAAAAAATCAGTTCAAGGCCTAAGGTGAAAATTTCAGAATTCATAGTTCATGCCTCAACTTGCATATAATATTCCAGTAGGTTAGACTCAGAATTCAGCATGGCAATACAAAGGTAAATTTAGCCTTACATCTTAGGAACACACGCCAACTTAAATCATGCAATTCGGATTCCTATAGCAAAAGATATTAAGGAAACACTAAAAACATGCAATCTGTAAATTCACTTCAGATCACTGCACATAGTCTGACTTCAACAGACAAAACAGATGTGTTACTCACTGATTTAGCAAAAATAATATAAAGCAACATTGAACATCAGAATTTCAGGAATACATAGAATTTTGTTTCATGGCAAACGGAGCTACAGAGAGAAAATAAAGCCATAATCAACACAAACTGTACAAACTGAAATTCAGCAGTTCCAGGAAATCGGCACAGTGCACATAAGGCAGTTTCAACAGGGAATACGAGCACTTTACTCACAGAATTTGCCAAAATAGTATAAAACAACCTTGTACATTTATGTCTCAGGAAAACACAGAAAGTTGAATCATGCCAATCGGAGTTATATAACGAAAATAAAGCTAAAATTATCACAACCTGTACAATCTGAAATTCAGCAGTTCAAGAAAAATCGGCACAATGCACATAAGGCAGTTTCAATAGGGAATATGAGCACTTTACTCACGGAATTTTCCAAAATAATGTAAAACAACCTTGTACACCTATATCTCAGGAAAACACAGAAAGTTGAATTATGCCAATCGGAGTTATATAACGGAAGTTATGCCATAATTACCATAAACAGTCAATTCTGAAAATACAGCAGCTTACCAATTTCGACTCAATCACATGTATTTTCATATTTCTACCAATCTTTTAACCTAAAAGCAATTTCTTACACCAATATCATATACATTCATGTCTCAACAATAATTTCAGTAATAATACAACCTAGGATCAAATTCATCTACCATACATCCTATATAAATTTCGAACCGACATTTAGGGTTTAGTTGTTACCCTGTTTGCAGTGAAACCAACTGAGGCAATTAACTCGGAATGGAGAAGAATGAAGCAGAGTCTGAATGAATGAAAGTGAGGGAGAGAAAGTTAAGAATTTCGGCTGCACTGGAGCTCCACACAATGGAATGGCCGAAATTTTAACCCTAATAGAGATGAAGAGATTGCCTTGGAGTGAAACTTGGAAAGTGGAAGAGATTAAGGAGAGATTTTCTCCTTAGGTTAAGGATTCCTAATTTTTTTGAATTGGTCAACTGAAAAATGGGATATTTATCATAGATTTTCGGAATTCCAACCTTCCCAACACAAAAATAAAAAGGCACAAAAAAAAAAAATAAATTTAAGCCAGGTAAGGTTCGAACTCTAGACCACTAGCTATTAGTCAGGACTATCTACCGCTAGGCCAAAGCCTACGAATTGTTATAAGCATACAAAACATCGGTTAAATGCAAAAATGCTCACTCATATGCACACATCACAACATAACTAAGTCAACTTATATCTGGGGCGTTACAATCCTCCCCACTAACAAAAAGTTTCGCCCTCGAAACTCAAGGACAAAAGAGTAAGCTAGGTTCTAACCTTGATTAGTTGCAAACAATTCCGGATATTTGGATCTCATGGTCTCTTCTAGCTCCCAAGTAGCCTCTTCAAACTTCTGGCTACGCCAAAGCACCTTTACCAAAGGCATCTCTTTTCTCCTGAGTTTGCGAACCTGACGGTCGAGGATCTGAACAGGCTTCTCCTCATATGTCAAATTGGGTTCCACCTCCACCGAATCCACAGCAATAACGTGAGAAGGGTCGCTCACATATCTTCGTAGCTGTGAAACATGGAATACATTATGAACTTTTGCCAATTCCGGTGGTAGAGCCAACCGATATGCAACTTCCCCAATCCTTTCAAGCACTTCATATGGACCAATATACTTGGGACTGAGCTTGCCTCTCTTGCCGAACCTCATCACTCCCTTCATAGGAGATACTTTCAGCAATACCTTGCTACCGACTTCGAAGGTAAGAGGTCTTCTCTTGAGATCTGCATAAGACTTCTGACGATCCTGGGCAGCCTTCATATTCGCCTGAATCACCTTCACCTTCTCAACTGTATCCCGAATCAATTCCGGACCCAACACCAATGTGTCACTAATGTCGTCCCAACATGTCGGACTACGACATTTCCTCCCATAGAGGGCTTCATACGGGGCCATACGGATACTAGCGTGATAGCTATTGTTATAGGAGAACTCTACCAAACTCAGACATTTCACCCAAGATTTCTGGAAGTCAAGAGCACATGACCGCAACATATCCTCTAAGGTTTGGATTGTCCTCTCCGTCTGTCCATCTGTAGCAGCATGAAAAGCTGTACTCAACTTCAACCTAGTGCCCAAAGCTTCTTGCAATGATGTCCAAAAATGTGACAAGAACCGTGGGTCACGATCTGACACAATCTCCCTAGGCACACCATGTAGCCTTATAATTTCACTCGCATATGCCTCAGCTAACTGCTCCATAGACCAGGTCTTCTTCATAGGAATAAACCGAGCCACCTTGGTCAAACGGTCTATAACAACCCACACTGTGTCTAAACCATTAGCAACCTTTGGTAAACCCGACACAAAGTCCATAGAAACCGAGTCAAACTTCCATGCTGGAATAGCCAAGGGCTGCAATAATCCCCCAGGCCTCTGATGCTCAATTTTCACCTTTTGACAAGTCAAGCACCGGGCCACAAACTCAGCTACCTCTTTCTTCATTCTAGGCCACCAAAACTGCATCTTCAAATCTTTGTACAATTTCGCACCTCCCGGATGCACAGAGTAGGGAGTGCAATGAGCTTCACTTAAGATCTGCTCTTTCAACATTGAATCATTAGGCACACACCATCGGCCTTTAAATTTCATACTCCCATCTGCAAGAATCTCGAAATCTACAGCATTACCCTGCTCCTTCGCTGCACGAATCTTCTGAAGTACAGGATCACTCAACTGCTTCTCTTTCAATTCTACAAACAATACTGGTTCCACACTGATTGCATTTAAACTCGCCCGAACCACTCCTCTCGGGACCACTTCAATTTCCAACTTGCTAAACTCCTTGCAAAGATCAATAGGAAGTCTTTTCATGAAGTTCACCGAATGGATGCTCTTTCTGCTCAATGCATCTGCGACTCTGTTTGCCTTTCCTTCTTTATACTCCAAGGTTAAGTCATAATCCTTGATAAGCTCTAACCAACGTCTCTGTCGCATGTTTAGTTCTTTCTGGGTGAAAATATATTTGAGGCTCTTATGATCGGTGTATATCTTGCACGGCACACCATATAAGTAATGGCGCCAAATTTTAAGAGCAAACACCACCGCAGCTAACTCCAAATCGTGAGTCGGGTAGTTCCTTTCATGAACCCTCAATTGCCTTGAAGCATAGGCAATCACTTTTCCCAACTGCATAAGTACACACCCAAGTCCGTACTTGGAAGCATCACTGAACACTTCATACTCTACTCCGTCAGTCGGCAATGCAAGAACTGGGGCTGAAGTAAGTCTCTCTTTTAATATCTGGAACGCTTCTTCACATTCTGCAGTCCATTGAAACCTACAGTCCTTCTTCATCAACTGAGTCAAAGGTCGTGCAATAATTGAAAAGTTGTGCACAAACCTTCTGTAGTATCCAGCAAGACCAAGAAAACTTCTTACTTCGGTCACATTAGTAGGACTGGACCATTCAAGAACGGCTTTAATCTTCGCCGGGTCCACCTTCACACCTTCTTTGGTAATCACATGGCCTAGAAAAGCCACCTCTCCAAGCCAAAACTCACACTTAGAGAACTTGGCGTACCACTTCTGCTCTCTTAATACTTTCAACACCATTTTGAGATGCTTAGCATGCTCCTCTTCATTCTTCGAATATACTAAGATATCATCAATGAATACCACAACACACACATCAAGGAGCTCGTGGAAGGTTCGGTTCATCTGATCCATAAACACTGCTGGTGCGTTAGTGAGACCGAAGGGCATTACTTCGAATTCATAGTGCCCATACCTTGTCCGGAAGGCAGTCTTCTGAATGTCGTCTTCTTTTACCGGAATCTGATGATAGCCGGATCTCAGATCGATCTTAGAGAACACACCTGCACCCTTCAATTGATCAAACAAATCTTCAATTCTTGGCAGGGGATATTTATTCTTGATGGTCACCTTATTCAACTCACGGTAGTCAATACATAATCGCATGCTTCCATCCTTCTTCTTGACAAAGAGTACCGGAGCACCCCAAGGTGACACGCTGGGTCTAATAAAACCCTTATCAACAAGTTCTTGCAACTGGGTCTTCAATTCTCGCATCTCCGAGGGAGCCATCCGATAAGGAGCTTTAGAGATTGGAGCTGACCCCGGAATTAGGTCGATGGCAAATTCTACATCCCTTCCTGGTGGAATCCCTGGCAGTTCATCAGGAAACACATCCGCATATTCTCGAACAATAGGAATATCCTCGATCTTCAGTTCTTCCGAGGTATCCTTTATTCTACACAGAAATACTTCTTCGCCTTTCATCGCCATCTTTTTCAATTTCATAGCCGAAACTACCTTCACTCATGGTTTCATCTTAACATTTGAATAAGAAACCCTCTTCCCTTTACCGTCCTTCAGCACAATTTTCTCATCCCTACAATAGAACACCGCTTGATGCTGCTTCAGCCAGTCCATACCGAAGATAACATCAAATTCGGTCAATGGAAATTCCCTCAAATTCGCCTTCAATTCAACTCCCTCGATAACTACGGGAACTTCGGGGAAAACACGACAGCAAGCAACACTCTCCCCATTAGGGAGGGAAACCACAGAATTAATTGGAACAGATACAGATAAATTCAACTTCTGAGCAAAAGTAGTAGAAATACAGGATATAGACGCACCAGTGTCAAATAATACATAAGCAGGAAAAGATTTGACAAGGATGGTACCTGCAACGATGTCATTCCCTGCCTCGTCAACTTCGGACTCCATCATGTTATAGACTCTGTTGCGAACAGGGCCTCCTGAGCTAGAATCGGGCTTCTTACTTCCTGACTTCTTCGGGCAAGATTGAGAGTAGTGACCCTCTTCCTTACAAGTGTAGCATCGGACAGGCGTCCCATCACAGTTCTTCCCATAGTGCCACTCTTTCTTACACTTGAAGCACTTCTTCTCCCTAGTCTGAGCGGTACTAGCAGCTTCCTTTGCCGGAACATACTTGGGTTTCTTGGAAGTCGGATGAACATACGAGGTAGGCTGAGACCTCTTTAAGAACATGGTCCGCCTCACCGCTTCATCCTCCTGAACGGATGCATAAACTCCTAAAGCCACTTCATAGGCTCTCTGGAAAGTTGTTGCTCCAGAACATAGGACATGTGTCCTCACTTTGGGACTCATCCGCTTGATATAGAACTGCACCTTCTCCTCTTCAGTGGGGATGACTGAACCTGCAAATCTGGACAGTTCAGTAAATTTGTTGGTGTACTGCTGAACAGACATGCTTCCTTGAGTCAAGCATAGGAATTCCTCTCGTTTCTGCCACCTCAACTCACTTGGGTAGAAACGATTCTTCAACCTTTCAGTGAATTGTCCCCATCCAAACTCAGCCAATTCCAGGCACTCGGCCTTAACCATGCCCCACCAGTTATCAGCCTCGCCTTTCAAGTAGTAGGCTCCAATCACGACTTTCTCGGCGTTCGGACAGCCGGTCACATCAAAGAGTTTCTCTATCTCCTGGATCCATCCCTCAAGCACCACCGGGTCGGAAGATCCTTCATAAGTTGGGGGTCGGTGACGAGCAATGCGATCGAAGACAGTTTGGTTATTTGGATTTCTTTGAGCCATAGCGAGCACGGCATCTTCCAACAGCCGCATACGTCGCTGAGGAGAGTCATCGCGAACGGAATCTCTACATGGAGCCATTCTAAAATTTTTGTTCTAGTTAGGTCTAAGCATATAATACATACAGCTAATAATAGAAAACAAGTAATCCAAAGCAATTAAACCCGTTCTACCTACCCATGCACCTCACACTATGTTCAAATCTCTATCCTAGGATTCTGAGTTTTGGTTCCAAGTGACTTATGCTACCAAAGCCTTGGAACCAACGCGGGCTCTGATACCAACTGTGACAACCCTAACTTT
Organism: Euphorbia tirucalli; assembly: GCA_039660915.1. NCBI lineage: Eukaryota > Viridiplantae > Streptophyta > Magnoliopsida > Malpighiales > Euphorbiaceae > Euphorbia > Euphorbia tirucalli. The sequence goes on along the minus strand of CM077639.1, from coordinate 29,229,928 downwards.
TGCAAGCATGCAATGGCGGAAACATTACATAAAGTTTAGGTCATCATTTTCAAAACTTCCTTTTTATCTTTAAAATAACATAATCATAAATGAGTACTCGAAGATTTCCATTTCAAAAACAGTAATTTAACATAAATAGGTATTTCAAAAGGTAATATAACGGAGTAAAAAAAAAAAAAATAAATAAATAAATCTTTGAACATCCATAACTACGAATAGATGATAAAATAACATGACGGAAACTCTCCACACAATCCCCGAGAACAGACATCAGGCATCTCCTATTCTGCACCGGCAAAATCTGAAAATATCAACAGCGCCACTTAGTGACGAGTAACTAATAAATCCCAAACATCAATTCAAAGTTCACATAGGAAGATGACAGATCATAAATTTCATATTACATTACTTAAGTATACTTCATCATGATTAATAGAAAGCAAATTTATCAATTTATACAAGCATGCATAATTCTCATAGTAACAATCATGTATCAGGGATCTTACCCTTATTTGTTAGCTGCATCACATACAACATATAAAGTTCAAGTTCAGCATATCACATAATTATCTATTTCAAATAATAGTACAAAACATTCCAAGTGGATAATCAATATCATCAAAATTCAGATTTCCAAGATAAGTCATGTACATACAAATACATACCAACATCCCAAATCAAAGTACTTCATCACAAACTTGACATCAACTCAATTATACCTTAACCTTTATTAATTTTGTGGTATACGCGTATAAATCATTTGTATTGACCTATACACCTATGTCCTTAGAGAGTTCGGCTCAGACGCTTCGGGGAACCACAACGGGACTTACCCCCTTATCAATAAGAAAAGAGTACCACGAAGGGATTTACCTCAGAGTGCCAACGAAGGGACTTACCTCACAGAGTGCCAACGAAGGGACTTACCTCAAAAATAAAATAAATTAGAGTACCATGAAGGGATTTACCTCTCTGAGTGCCAACGAAGGGACTTACCTCGAAACAAAGGGCGCTGTCCTAGTGTCAACCAATCAAACATGGAAAACACTTAGCCAAACTAACCAAGACACCAGAGTATATGCCACTACAAACACCAATTTAATTATCATAATTATATCGATATTCAAAAGGTGCCTTTAACATAGGACTTATCCCAACCAATTCAATAACCATAAGGTGCCATTAAAATAGGACTTACCCCAAAACATAATCTGATACATCGATAAACACATGGTGCCATAAAAAAAAATAGGACTTACCCCAAACTCGATTTCATAATTCCAACATGTATTAAATTTACCAAACCATATATGTAATTATTAGATTTCATGTCAAGAGTTCTAGCATAAATTCCTAGAATCAAATTATGCTTTGCACACATTAAAAAAAATCAGTTCAAGGCCTAAGGTGAAAATTTCAGAATTCATAGTTCATGCCTCAACTTGCATATAATATTCCAGTAGGTTAGACTCAGAATTCAGCATGGCAATACAAAGGTAAATTTAGCCTTACATCTTAGGAACACACGCCAACTTAAATCATGCAATTCGGATTCCTATAGCAAAAGATATTAAGGAAACACTAAAAACATGCAATCTGTAAATTCACTTCAGATCACTGCACATAGTCTGACTTCAACAGACAAAACAGATGTGTTACTCACTGATTTAGCAAAAATAATATAAAGCAACATTGAACATCAGAATTTCAGGAATACATAGAATTTTGTTTCATGGCAAACGGAGCTACAGAGAGAAAATAAAGCCATAATCAACACAAACTGTACAAACTGAAATTCAGCAGTTCCAGGAAATCGGCACAGTGCACATAAGGCAGTTTCAACAGGGAATACGAGCACTTTACTCACAGAATTTGCCAAAATAGTATAAAACAACCTTGTACATTTATGTCTCAGGAAAACACAGAAAGTTGAATCATGCCAATCGGAGTTATATAACGAAAATAAAGCTAAAATTATCACAACCTGTACAATCTGAAATTCAGCAGTTCAAGAAAAATCGGCACAATGCACATAAGGCAGTTTCAATAGGGAATATGAGCACTTTACTCACGGAATTTTCCAAAATAATGTAAAACAACCTTGTACACCTATATCTCAGGAAAACACAGAAAGTTGAATTATGCCAATCGGAGTTATATAACGGAAGTTATGCCATAATTACCATAAACAGTCAATTCTGAAAATACAGCAGCTTACCAATTTCGACTCAATCACATGTATTTTCATATTTCTACCAATCTTTTAACCTAAAAGCAATTTCTTACACCAATATCATATACATTCATGTCTCAACAATAATTTCAGTAATAATACAACCTAGGATCAAATTCATCTACCATACATCCTATATAAATTTCGAACCGACATTTAGGGTTTAGTTGTTACCCTGTTTGCAGTGAAACCAACTGAGGCAATTAACTCGGAATGGAGAAGAATGAAGCAGAGTCTGAATGAATGAAAGTGAGGGAGAGAAAGTTAAGAATTTCGGCTGCACTGGAGCTCCACACAATGGAATGGCCGAAATTTTAACCCTAATAGAGATGAAGAGATTGCCTTGGAGTGAAACTTGGAAAGTGGAAGAGATTAAGGAGAGATTTTCTCCTTAGGTTAAGGATTCCTAATTTTTTTGAATTGGTCAACTGAAAAATGGGATATTTATCATAGATTTTCGGAATTCCAACCTTCCCAACACAAAAATAAAAAGGCACAAAAAAAAAAAATAAATTTAAGCCAGGTAAGGTTCGAACTCTAGACCACTAGCTATTAGTCAGGACTATCTACCGCTAGGCCAAAGCCTACGAATTGTTATAAGCATACAAAACATCGGTTAAATGCAAAAATGCTCACTCATATGCACACATCACAACATAACTAAGTCAACTTATATCTGGGGCGTTACAATCCTCCCCACTAACAAAAAGTTTCGCCCTCGAAACTCAAGGACAAAAGAGTAAGCTAGGTTCTAACCTTGATTAGTTGCAAACAATTCCGGATATTTGGATCTCATGGTCTCTTCTAGCTCCCAAGTAGCCTCTTCAAACTTCTGGCTACGCCAAAGCACCTTTACCAAAGGCATCTCTTTTCTCCTGAGTTTGCGAACCTGACGGTCGAGGATCTGAACAGGCTTCTCCTCATATGTCAAATTGGGTTCCACCTCCACCGAATCCACAGCAATAACGTGAGAAGGGTCGCTCACATATCTTCGTAGCTGTGAAACATGGAATACATTATGAACTTTTGCCAATTCCGGTGGTAGAGCCAACCGATATGCAACTTCCCCAATCCTTTCAAGCACTTCATATGGACCAATATACTTGGGACTGAGCTTGCCTCTCTTGCCGAACCTCATCACTCCCTTCATAGGAGATACTTTCAGCAATACCTTGCTACCGACTTCGAAGGTAAGAGGTCTTCTCTTGAGATCTGCATAAGACTTCTGACGATCCTGGGCAGCCTTCATATTCGCCTGAATCACCTTCACCTTCTCAACTGTATCCCGAATCAATTCCGGACCCAACACCAATGTGTCACTAATGTCGTCCCAACATGTCGGACTACGACATTTCCTCCCATAGAGGGCTTCATACGGGGCCATACGGATACTAGCGTGATAGCTATTGTTATAGGAGAACTCTACCAAACTCAGACATTTCACCCAAGATTTCTGGAAGTCAAGAGCACATGACCGCAACATATCCTCTAAGGTTTGGATTGTCCTCTCCGTCTGTCCATCTGTAGCAGCATGAAAAGCTGTACTCAACTTCAACCTAGTGCCCAAAGCTTCTTGCAATGATGTCCAAAAATGTGACAAGAACCGTGGGTCACGATCTGACACAATCTCCCTAGGCACACCATGTAGCCTTATAATTTCACTCGCATATGCCTCAGCTAACTGCTCCATAGACCAGGTCTTCTTCATAGGAATAAACCGAGCCACCTTGGTCAAACGGTCTATAACAACCCACACTGTGTCTAAACCATTAGCAACCTTTGGTAAACCCGACACAAAGTCCATAGAAACCGAGTCAAACTTCCATGCTGGAATAGCCAAGGGCTGCAATAATCCCCCAGGCCTCTGATGCTCAATTTTCACCTTTTGACAAGTCAAGCACCGGGCCACAAACTCAGCTACCTCTTTCTTCATTCTAGGCCACCAAAACTGCATCTTCAAATCTTTGTACAATTTCGCACCTCCCGGATGCACAGAGTAGGGAGTGCAATGAGCTTCACTTAAGATCTGCTCTTTCAACATTGAATCATTAGGCACACACCATCGGCCTTTAAATTTCATACTCCCATCTGCAAGAATCTCGAAATCTACAGCATTACCCTGCTCCTTCGCTGCACGAATCTTCTGAAGTACAGGATCACTCAACTGCTTCTCTTTCAATTCTACAAACAATACTGGTTCCACACTGATTGCATTTAAACTCGCCCGAACCACTCCTCTCGGGACCACTTCAATTTCCAACTTGCTAAACTCCTTGCAAAGATCAATAGGAAGTCTTTTCATGAAGTTCACCGAATGGATGCTCTTTCTGCTCAATGCATCTCTGTTTGCCTTTCCTTCTTTATACTCCAAGGTTAAGTCATAATCCTTGATAAGCTCTAACCAACGTCTCTGTCGCATGTTTAGTTCTTTCTGGGTGAAAATATATTTGAGGCTCTTATGATCGGTGTATATCTTGCACGGCACACCATATAAGTAATGGCGCCAAATTTTAAGAGCAAACACCACCGCAGCTAACTCCAAATCGTGAGTCGGGTAGTTCCTTTCATGAACCCTCAATTGCCTTGAAGCATAGGCAATCACTTTTCCCAACTGCATAAGTACACACCCAAGTCCGTACTTGGAAGCATCACTGAACACTTCATACTCTACTCCGTCAGTCGGCAATGCAAGAACTGGGGCTGAAGTAAGTCTCTCTTTTAATATCTGGAACGCTTCTTCACATTCTGCAGTCCATTGAAACTACAGTCCTTCTTCATCAACTGAGTCAAAGGTCGTGCAATAATTGAAAAGTTGTGCACAAACCTTCTGTAGTATCCAGCAAGACCAAGAAAACTTCTTACTTCGGTCACATTAGTAGGACTGGACCATTCAAGAACGGCTTTAATCTTCGCCGGGTCCACCTTCACACCTTCTTTGGTAATCACATGGCCTAGAAAAGCCACCTCTCCAAGCCAAAACTCACACTTAGAGAACTTGGCGTACCACTTCTGCTCTCTTAATACTTTCAACACCATTTTGAGATGCTTAGCATGCTCCTCTTCATTCTTCGAATATACTAAGATATCATCAATGAATACCACAACACACACATCAAGGAGCTCGTGGAAGGTTCGGTTCATCTGATCCATAAACACTGCTGGTGCGTTAGTGAGACCGAAGGGCATTACTTCGAATTCATAGTGCCCATACCTTGTCCGGAAGGCAGTCTTCTGAATGTCGTCTTCTTTTACCGGAATCTGATGATAGCCGGATCTCAGATCGATCTTAGAGAACACACCTGCACCCTTCAATTGATCAAACAAATCTTCAATTCTTGGCAGGGGATATTTATTCTTGATGGTCACCTTATTCAACTCACGGTAGTCAATACATAATCGCATGCTTCCATCCTTCTTCTTGACAAAGAGTACCGGAGCACCCCAAGGTGACACGCTGGGTCTAATAAAACCCTTATCAACAAGTTCTTGCAACTGGGTCTTCAATTCTCGCATCTCCGAGGGAGCCATCCGATAAGGAGCTTTAGAGATTGGAGCTGACCCCGGAATTAGGTCGATGGCAAATTCTACATCCCTTCCTGGTGGAATCCCTGGCAGTTCATCAGGAAACACATCCGCATATTCTCGAACAATAGGAATATCCTCGATCTTCAGTTCTTCCGAGGTATCCTTTATTCTACACAGAAATACTTCTTCGCCTTTCATCGCCATCTTTTTCAATTTCATAGCCGAAACTACCTTCACTCATGGTTTCATCTTAACATTTGAATAAGAAACCCTCTTCCCTTTACCGTCCTTCAGCACAATTTTCTCATCCCTACAATAGAACACCGCTTGATGCTGCTTCAGCCAGTCCATACCGAAGATAACATCAAATTCGGTCAATGGAAATTCCCTCAAATTCGCCTTCAATTCAACTCCCTCGATAACTACGGGAACTTCGGGGAAAACACGACAGCAAGCAACACTCTCCCCATTAGGGAGGGAAACCACAGAATTAATTGGAACAGATACAGATAAATTCAACTTCTGAGCAAAAGTAGTAGAAATACAGGATATAGACGCACCAGTGTCAAATAATACATAAGCAGGAAAAGATTTGACAAGGATGGTACCTGCAACGATGTCATTCCCTGCCTCGTCAACTTCGGACTCCATCATGTTATAGACTCTGTTGCGAACAGGGCCTCCTGAGCTAGAATCGGGCTTCTTACTTCCTGACTTCTTCGGGCAAGATTGAGAGTAGTGACCCTCTTCCTTACAAGTGTAGCATCGGACAGGCGTCCCATCACAGTTCTTCCCATAGTGCCACTCTTTCTTACACTTGAAGCACTTCTTCTCCCTAGTCTGAGCGGTACTAGCAGCTTCCTTTGCCGGAACATACTTGGGTTTCTTGGAAGTCGGATGAACATACGAGGTAGGCTGAGACCTCTTTAAGAACATGGTCCGCCTCACCGCTTCATCCTCCTGAACGGATGCATAAACTCCTAAAGCCACTTCATAGGCTCTCTGGAAAGTTGTTGCTCCAGAACATAGGACATGTGTCCTCACTTTGGGACTCATCCGCTTGATATAGAACTGCACCTTCTCCTCTTCAGTGGGGATGACTGAACCTGCAAATCTGGACAGTTCAGTAAATTTGTTGGTGTACTGCTGAACAGACATGCTTCCTTGAGTCAAGCATAGGAATTCCTCTCGTTTCTGCCACCTCAACTCACTTGGGTAGAAACGATTCTTCAACCTTTCAGTGAATTGTCCCCATCCAAACTCAGCCAATTCCAGGCACTCGGCCTTAACCATGCCCCACCAGTTATCAGCCTCGCCTTTCAAGTAGTAGGCTCCAATCACGACTTTCTCGGCGTTCGGACAGCCGGTCACATCAAAGAGTTTCTCTATCTCCTGGATCCATCCCTCAAGCACCACCGGGTCGGAAGATCCTTCATAAGTTGGGGGTCGGTGACGAGCAATGCGATCGAAGACAGTTTGGTTATTTGGATTTCTTTGAGCCATAGCGAGCACGGCATCTTCCAACAGCCGCATACGTCGCTGAGGAGAGTCATCGCGAACGGAATCTCTACATGGAGGCATTCTAAAATTTTTGTTCTAGTTAGGTCTAAGCATATAATACATACAGCTAATAATAGAAAACAAGTAATCCAAAGCAATTAAACCCGTTCTACCTACCCATGCACCTCACACTATGTTCAAATCTCTATCCTAGGATTCTGAGTTTTGGTTCCAAGTGACTTATGCTACCAAAGCCTTGGAACCAACGCGGGCTCTGATACCAACTGTGACAACCCTAACTTTTGCAAGCATGCAATGGCGGAAACATTACATAAAGTTTAGGTCATCATTTTCAAAACTTCCTTTTTATCTTTAAAATAATATAATCATAAATGAGTACTCGAAGATTTCCATTTCAAAAACAGTAATTTAACATAAATAGGTATTTCAAAAGGTAATATAACGGAGTAAAAAAAAAAAAATAAATAAATAAATCTTTGAACATCCATAACTACGAATAGATGATAAAATAACATGACGGAAACTCTCCACACAATCCCCGAGAACAGACATCAGGCATCTCCTATTCTGCACCGGCAAAATCTGAAAATATCAACAGCGCCACTTAGTGACGAGTAACTAATAAATCCCAAACATCAATTCAAAGTTCACATAGGAAGATGACAGATCATAAATTTCATATTACATTACTTAAGTATACTTCATCATGATTAATAGAAAGCAAATTTATCAATTTATACAAGCATGCATAATTCTCATAGTAACAATCATGTATCAGGGATCTTACCCTTATTTGTTAGCTGCATCACATACAACATATAAAGTTCAAGTTCAGCATATCACATAATTATCTATTTCAAATAATAGTACAAAACATTCCAAGTGGATAATCAATATCATCAAAATTCAGATTTCCAAGATAAGTCATGTACATACAAATACATACCAACATCCCAAATCAAAGTACTTCATCACAAACTTGACATCAACTCAATTATACCTTAACCTTTATTAATTTTGTGGTATACGCGTATAAATCATTTGTATTGACCTATACACCTATGTCCTTAGAGAGTTCGGCTCAGACGCTTCGGGGAACCACAACGGGACTTACCCCCTTATCAATAAGAAAAGAGTACCACGAAGGGATTTACCTCAGAGTGCCAACGAAGGGACTTACCTCACAGAGTGCCAACGAAGGGACTTACCTCAAAAATAAAATAAATTAGAGTACCACGAAGGGATTTACCTCTCTGAGTGCCAACGAAGGGACTTACCTCGAAACAAAGGGCGCTGTCCTAGTGTCAACCAATCAAACATGGAAAACACTTAGCCAAACTAACCAAGACACCAGAGTATATGCCACTACAAACACCAATTTAATTATCATAATTATATCGATATTCAAAAGGTGCCTTTAACATAGGACTTATCCCAACCAATTCAATAACCATAAGGTGCCATTAAAATAGGACTTACCCCAAAACATAATCTGATACATCAATAAACACATGGTGCCATAAAAAAAAATAGGACTTACCCCAAACTCGATTTCATAATTCCAACATGTATTAAATTTACCAAACCATATATGTAATTATTAGATTTCATGTCAAGAGTTCTAGCATAAATTCCTAGAATCAAATTATGCTTTGCACACATTAAAAAAAATCAGTTCAAGGCCTAAGGTGAAAATTTCAGAATTCATAGTTCATGCCTCAACTTGCATATAATATTCCAGTAGGTTAGACTCAGAATTCAGCATGGCAATACAAAGGTAAATTTAGCCTTACATCTTAGGAACACACGCCAACTTAAATCATGCAATTCGGATTCCTATAGCAAAAGATATTAAGGAAACACTAAAAACATGCAATCTGTAAATTCACTTCAGATCACTGCACATAGTCTGACTTCAACAGACAAAACAGATGTGTTACTCACTGATTTAGCAAAAATAATATAAAGCAACATTGAACATCAGAATTTCAGGAATACATAGAATTTTGTTTCATGGCAAACGGAGCTACAGAGAGAAAATAAAGCCATAATCAACACAAACTGTACAAACTGAAATTCAGCAGTTCCAGGAAATCGGCACAGTGCACATAAGGCAGTTTCAACAGGGAATACGAGCACTTTACTCACAGAATTTGCCAAAATAGTATAAAACAACCTTGTACATTTATGTCTCAGGAAAACACAGAAAGTTGAATCATGCCAATCGGAGTTATATAACGAAAATAAAGCTAAAATTATCACAACCTGTACAATCTGAAATTCAGCAGTTCAAGAAAAATCGGCACAATGCACATAAGGCAGTTTCAATAGGGAATATGAGCACCTTACTCACGGAATTTTCCAAAATAATGTAAAACAACCTTGTACACCTATATCTCAGGAAAACACAGAAAGTTGAATTATGCCAATCGGAGTTATATAACGGAAGTTATGCCATAATTACCATAAACAGTTAATTCTGAAAATACAGCAGCTTACCAATTTCGACTCAATCACATGTATTTTCATATTTCTACCAATCTTTTAACCTAAAAGCAATTTCTTACACCAATATCATATACATTCATGTCTCAACAATAATTTCAGTAATAATACAACCTAGGATCAAATTCATCTACCATACATCCTATATAAATTTCGAACCGACATTTAGGGTTTAGTTGTTACCCTGTTTGCAGTGAAACCAACTGAGGCAATTAACTCGGAATGGAGAAGAATGAAGCAGAGTCTGAATGAATGAAAGTGAGGGAGAGAAAGTTAAGAATTTCAGCTGCACTGGAGCTCCACACAATGGAATGGCCGAAATTTTAACCCTAATAGAGATGAAGAGATTGCCTTGGAGTGAAACTTGGAAAGTGGAAGAGATTAAGGAGAGATTTTCTCCTTAGGTTAAGGATTCCTAATTTTTTTGAATTGGTCAACTGAAAAATGGGATATTTATCATGGATTTTCGGAATTCCAACCTTCCCAACACAAAAATAAAAAGGCACAAAAAAAAAAATAAATTTAAGCCAGGTAAGGTTCGAACTCTAGACCACTAGCTATTAGTCAGGACTATCTACCGCTAGGCCAAAGCCTACGAATTGTTATAAGCATACAAAACATCGGTTAAATGCAAAAATGCTCACTCATATGCACACATCACAACATAACTAAGTCAACTTATATCTGGGGCGTTACAATATAAGTACTATGGCTAGTTAAGAACTACCATACAGTCATTGAATATACAAGTCTGTGGTTCTATTCGTTCCCACGATTAGAACAAACCTAAGATGGGTTTTATGATTCTGAATCAATGGATACTCTACTCATATTATAGCACAAGATATAAATGAAATTGATTAATTGCCTTTATTAATGTGACACAAATAATGTATTCATATAATGAGTCTTAATGTATAATACAAAATACAAGAATCCAATGCCCTTAAGAACTAGGGCACACCAACAATCTCCCACTTGCACTAGTTACAAGTGGGCATTGCCCTAATTCCTATAGATCTGATATGACTGTTGTGTTGTGTCTGCAGCAGCACTTTGGTCAATGGATCAGTGACATTATTCTTGGTGTCAACCCTCTGCAATGATATGTCACCTATGTTCATGATCTCCCGAATGAGGTGAAACTTTCTGAGCACATGTTTGGATCTCTTGTGTGACCGAGGCTCCTTAGCTTGTGTGATGGCCCCGTTGTTGTCATAAAAAACATCAACTGGGTCTAGGATAGTTGGTACTACTCCCAACTCAGTTATGAATTTCTTGATCCAAATGGCTTCCTTTGAAGCTTCGCACGTAGCTATGTACTCAGCTTCCGTTGTAGAGTCAGCAATGGTGGCCTGCTTTAAGGACCTTCAACTAATGGCACCACCATTCAGGAGAAAAACATAATCAGACTGTGACTGGTTCTCATCCTCATCGGTCTTAAAGCTTGCATCAGTGTAACCTGACACTACCGGCTCATCTTGACCTCCATACACTAAGAAAGCATCCTTTGTCTGATTAAGGTACTTTAGGATTGCCTTGACAGGCTTCCAGTGTTCCTCCCCAGGGTCCGACTGGTACCAGTTGGTAATACTTAGTGCAAAAGCAACATCAGGCTTCGTACATAACATGGAGTACATGATAGATACAATAGCAGATGCATAAGGGATCTTTTCTATGTTCTCCCGGTCCTTCTTTGTTTTAGGACCATCTGTCTTACTCAGCTTCAACCCATGGCGCATAGGCAAGAATCCTTTCTTTGCCTTGTCCATGCTCAATCTTTTCAGAACCTTGTCAATGTACGTGGCCTGACTTAGGCCTAGAAGCCGATTGGATCTATCTCGGTAGATCCTGATCCCTAAGATCGTTTCAGCTTCGCCTAATTCATTCATTGCGAAGCACCTACTCAACCACTCTTAACCCCTTGCAGTGTTGGTATGTCACCTCCAATGATAAGGATGTCATCAACATACAGCACTAGGAAGGTGGAAATGCTCCCACTAACCATCTTATACACACAGGGCTCATCAGAATTCTATGTGAAGCCATATTCTGTAATGGCCTCATTAAATCTCTGATTCCATAACCTCGATACCTGCTTCAATCCATAAATGGATCTTTGAAGCTTACATACCCTGTTTGGATACTTTGGATCGATAAAACCCTCAGGTTGTGCCATGTACACATCCTCGAGTAGCTTTCCATTAAGGAAAGTGGTTATGAGCGGACGATGCATTTTTGACAGGACGTGAGACTCCCTTTCGGAAGGGGAGCCATGATCTCAGGCGGGCCCCTCCCTCTCGTGGGGTTTTTATGAATGGAAAATCGCGTTTTGGAAAATAAATGGAATTAATGCATAAAAGAACCGAGACCTAAGTCTCGATGAATATTGTAGAGTCGCCACCCGGCTCAGCTCAACCGGGAAATTTATAATGCAGCTGAACCGGACGAACGGTCTCTACACTATCCAGAGATTCAGGTCCGGACAAGTCCCTTATTTCGTGTCTAATTAAAATAAATATTGGTCAATGTTCAAAGATGGTATTTCAAAATATAAAGTCAATTTTATTGAAATAAATAAACATGTAGCGCACATACAGATTAAGTAAAATAGTAAACAATTAAATTATTACAACCTGATCGAATAAAAGGTAAAAGACTCTCGCCTCACTTATACAATCGCCTAGAATACACGAGAATCTAGAAAAATACAATCGCCTGATATACACGATTTAATCTATTAAATTACATCAAATATAAAAATAAAAATAAAAGGCTGCAAAACAGAGGTTAGCACAATATATATATAGCACGCCACAAGTTGGACTCAAACATGACAGAATGGGAAATCAGGAATTGGGGGCATACATTTAGGGGATAACCGGGTTGGCTAGGCTTGCCGGCCCGGTTAGACCTGGAAAACATTTTTGAAACGTCCCTGTATTTTGGTTTTTGTGGGAAAAATCATTTTGAAAACAATTTTTTCTGGTTTACATGCATTTTTTATATTTAAGGTGAGTTAGTTTTCGGGAGAACTGGGTCTCCGTCGTGGCATTGTTCTAAATGCAATTTTACTGGAAATTGAATCTACGGTCGTGAATGCACACAACAAAACTCATTTTGATGATTTTCGGGGTTTTCTGAATTTTTATGGATTTTTCGGAATTTTTGGGGATAAAAACGGAAATTCTGGTTCTGGAAACCACGTTACAGTCGTGCGACTATAACTATAGTAGTACGACTATAAATTACAGTCATGAGACTGTAAGTGGCCCGGAGTCAAAATTTCGCCAAAACTTTATTTGAAGAAAACTGGGAATAAAACGCTGGAAATCAAGAACACTCATTCGACTGTAGTGACTGTAACTACAGTCGTACGACTGTTCATCAAACTCAAGAATAGTCGTGCGACTGTTCTTGATTTCCAGAAGCAGAAATGCAGAAAAATGAATGAAAACTGCACAAAACCACACCAATCACCCAGAAAGCTTGTAAAAGAGAGGGGAAAAGGGGTGTCTACCTGTTTGGCATGCCTCCACTGTAGGATTGACCCCTGGCGTCACTCCAATCCACTAAAATCTGGACTTTTATCCTTGAGTTAGGGTTTGAGAGTTTTTGGATTCAAAATCTCCAAATGCTAAGGGATTTTGATGATGAGTTCCTCCTTTTCTTTGGTTTTCTCCTCCTCTTCTTCCCCCTTTCTCTCTTTTCTCTCTTTTCTTTCCTCATTTTTTCTTTTTCTGTTTCTGTCTCTCTCCATCCATCTGTTCCCCCCCTTTTCTTCTGTTTTTTCAGCTTTTGAGATATGGGTTGGCTCACCTGATCGATAGTCGTACAACTGTAGTTTGGTTATAGTCGTACGACTGTAGGTAGAGTCGTACGATTATACTCTTTTTTTTTTTTAAGGAAGAAAAATTCCGGCGCTTACAGCTGTCCCTCGCGCGATCAAATTCACCCCCCGAACTTAGTCTGGGATAGATGATGTGATTTTGAGAAACGTGACTCAAAGCGCCGCAAACACAGGAAAGAACCCGCTGTTGAAATAAGCCGATATGGGGTCTAGGTTACCCGAGGCGATGCTGGGGAGGAAATAAGCTGATATCAGGTCTAGGTTACCCGAGGCAAAGCTGAGGAAGAAATAAGCCGATATCGGGTTTAGGTTACCCGAGGCAAAGCTGAGGAGGAAATAAGACGATATCGGGTCTAGGTTACCCGAGGCAAATATTAGGAAGAAATAAGCTGATATCGGATCTAGGTTACCCGAGGCAAAGGTGAGGAAGAAATAAGCCGATTCGGGGTCTAGATTACTCGAGGTGAAGCTGAGGAGGAAATAAGCCGATATCGGGTCTAGGTTACCCGAGGTAAAGTTGAGGAAGAAATAAGCCGATATAGAGTCTATGTTACCCGAGGCAAAGGAAGAGAAAATTTGGACGATTTGAAATCCTACTGGAATCGGATGGACTTGAAATAATAAGAGGTTCAAGGATCTGAAACCACGCTTGAACATAATGGAGCTCAAGGGTTTAAGATCTGGCTTGACTGAAGAGAAAGTTCAAGGATTTGTAACCATGCTTGAACATACTGGAGTTCAAGGGTTTGAAAATCTGGCTTGAATGAAAAAGATGGTTCAAGGATTTGAAACCATGCTTGAACGTACTGGAGTTCAAGGGTTTGGAAATCTGGCTTGAATGAACAAGATGATTCAAGGATTTGAAACCATGCTTGAACGTAGTGGAGTTCAAGGGTTTGGAAATCTGGCTTGAATGAAGAAAAGGGGTTCAAGGATTTGCAACCATGCTTGAACGCATTGGAGTTCAAGGGTTTGAAATCTGGCTTGAATGAAGAAAAAGGGTTCAAGGATTTGCAACCATGCTTGAACGCAATGGAGTTCAAGGGTTTGAAATCTGGCTTGAGTGAAGAGAGGGGTTCAAGGGTTTGCAACCATGAAGAATGTGGTTCAAGGATTTGTAACCATACTTGAACGTAATGGGGTTCAAGGGTTTGAAATCTGGCTTGAATGAAGAAAAGGGATAGCTTTAGGAATGATAATTTTGATGTTGGCTGGGGAATGAGTATTTATCCCTTGATCGATGATTTTGGAAACAAAAATTTTTGCCCCTTCGATCAAGGATAAATACGGCTTCATTGTTCTGCTCCTTGGAGACTTGATACGTTGAGATTTGGATTTGCACTGACGTTTAAGGTCCAATGGATGCCTCGGCGTTGTGCCATCTCTGCTTTGAGAGCGATCCTGGTTCAGAGTAGCCCAATGATAGCAGTAGGTACCTGCACTTGGATCAGTTATGATGCATATGCATATGGATAGTGCATGTTTACTTTAAACGTATGCACGTATGTGCAGATGCATGAATAGTCCTAAATGTATGTATGCATGCAACATGTGGTTTATGCTTGTTCTTGGTATTCGTGCGAGCCTGGAGACGGAATTCACGGCTTGTGACTGGCCTCGATGGTAGCCCAGGTGACCCAGCCCAATTGTCCTGATGGGTCTTCTGACCGATTAACTGTTATACTGATCTAGGTATTAGAGGAGTTGGCCGTCTTGAGTGACTTCCCACTTTACCCTCTGCATATTCTGGAGCATTGTCAGTGCTCAGCGGATCAGGGTAATAGGCCGTGCTGGCGGATGTCCGTTTGGTCGAGCAAGAAGATGAGAGTGAGACTTTGCATTTCCGTATTGCATGACAGGAGCTTCTGTGATATTATGATGGGCCTGGATGCAATGTCCTACTGATGGATGTTTATATGTAATGGCATGGTGTATGCAAGATGAACATCTGATCGGAAATCCAAACATACACAATATTGCAATGGTGACACCAGAATGAGTATAACAGGGGATATGACATTGACTCTAACTTTGTATATCATCCCTCTCTTGTTGCTGACATGTCCTTTCGGTTTTCCGTGTCAATAATTTTTTTTTTTTTAGAAAGATTTTGTGATGGGCATTTTGTCTGCGTTAATCCCTTTCGTGATGGTTTGTCTTAGGATGGGAAAGATATATCTTGATATGTTCATTGCGACCCGTGAAGATACTGCTGTCAATGATACCCAACGTTTCGGTTTTTTACTTGCCCCTGATATTACAGGTTTGTGTACAGGGAGTATTATGGGTTTGTGTTTGGGGAGTAAAGAACTTCTATAGACAAGGTTCGCTGCGCAATTTAGTCTGTAAGTGAACATTGATATGCAATAACACAACAAATGCATATTGAACACCAAAGTTGAATACAAAACATTCATGGCATAATGAATACAGATGCGTTAGGAAAATCTAAGATGTGGCTCTGGTTTTAATTGATGCCCCTTCAAATTACCAATATGCCCTTTTGGTTTTACACATTGGATTTTTTTTAGCCCGATCACCGGATAGAGTTGCTATTGTGAATGGACAACCTGAGATGAATTCAATTAACGACTGGATTCTCGTGTGGTCTGATGCCGTATTCATGTTTCCAATTCACCCCAGATTCCAATTCAGGCATGGTTCCCGAAGACTGAATCCTTGAAATGGTTGGTAAATGCAACTTTCCCTTTGAATATGAGCACAACAGACTTTGTAAGCTTTCCTGTTGATGGTATCATCCCCTTCATGATTGTTGAAAGCTTTGTAAAGTCAAGTTGCCCCAACACAGTTGGTGAAGTTCACAAATGCATAACCAAAATTTCCTCTAGTCTTGAAATCCATAGGCAAATAGAAGAAATCATAATCAGACTTCCTTTTGGACTTATTCTTGTTTTCCTCTAGACAATGCTTGCCCAAAATTTGTAGCAGATTATGTCTTGGAAGCTGATTTGGTAGATTTCTGATCATCAGGCTTGTTTTTCCACCAAGATTAACTTCAATCTCTTTTTTATTCAGCTTGGTCTCTTCAATAGTCAATTTCTTGGGCAACCACTGTTGTTGCTTTTCACCTACAGTAACTATTTTCTTCTTACTCTGGAATCTCGGAGCTATATATTTCATTTTCCCCCCTTTTTTTATCATTGTTGAACTCATTCGAAGCAGACTCATATCTAAATCCTCTATCTGTCATCAAATCAAAACTCTTCCCACCGTCTAAGGATACAAAATAATTAGTCTGGGAGTTTAGATTGAAGAGAAATGGCGTGGGATTAAAAGGTTATCCCCAATTCGGTACAGGTTGATGATAAACAAAGACGGATTGAAACTGTGCCATAACCACCTGCTCTGACACCCTTCTGCTGATGAGATGATGCGGAAAAATACAATATGGAGCAGCATTGGGGTTCAACTTCTTATTAGAAGCCATTGAAGGTAGGAAATATGGGATCACAGAATCGGTTCAAGTTCCAGAGAGAAGATGAAAGATAGAAGATGAAAGTGAAGGAAAGACAATAAAGGGAAGACAAAGGTGTTGAAGGCAAATGGAGAAGACAGAGAGGAGAATGAAAAGGGAACTGCTTTGGGTAAAGACACCGATCTTCTCTGTCACCGTGTGAAGTTAACTTTTCAGAACAGGCGAAAACGTACTTATCTCCATTGTCTCAACTCATTGACCCCTACACTTCATGCAATAGGTGGGCCACCCCCAGATTCATCAAGCACTCAACAGAGTTTGACTCTATGATTGAAGAGAGTACAACTTTAGACCAGGAGCAGAAATTTGACTGTAAGAGAGAGCTGAGGTCTTCCATTGGTGCTTTTTTTTTTTTGAAGAAGTTAAATCCAAACCACAGCCACCTATTGATTTTCCTGCTGCATTCAGATCCATGTATGTCATGCGTGTTTGATATGTCTTTTTTGATGAACAATGCATGTGTAATGTCATATGCACATGAATGCCACACAAACAAGACCATACATACATGCACTAAAACCAAAGTCTGCTTCAGAGTTTTACAGCATGGTGGGTGGCAAAGGGCATTTGGATATTTTAGGGCTTGGTGCTTTTTGATGGGTTTGGTTTTTTTCGATGTGAGATGCTTCTTTCGATCATGAATTAGGCTTAAAGACTTATCTTAGGGATCAACTCTGAAATTTGGCGATGGTCCTTGGTTTTGGAATGATTTGGGTGTATTGTGGGCTGTCCAAATTGAAACTTTTAGGGCAAGACCAATAGCGTTTAGGATTGTGGTTTGTAGGGATCACTGATCTAGGTTGGCAATTGATTCGAATGAAATGGTACCATTCCAGTATTTGCTTGTCAGACTTCTTCTCTTTTCTTCTTTTTTTTTTGGAAGAAAAGGGCTTTAACGGAAGTCAGTTTCACTTGTAAATTCCCTGTAAGACTCAGATTGATGTCATGCATTTTAATATTATGCACGATGGACATGTCGTTTCAGATGATCAAATGCGTGCTAAATGCCATATACATGTAATCACCACACAAGTAAGAAAAATAACAAGATGCATTGCATTCAAAATGAGTTCAATACACTTTATAAACAAAATGAGTTCCCTACAGGAAGGAGCCTCTAAAGGTATTGATCTCACAGCACCCGACTATTCCTTATCCAGTCACTGCCCTGGTTCCAATGTCATTGCCCCACTCTCATCAGATCAGGCTTTGGAGCTCTTCATCATATTCCTCTCCCCGGGAGGTTTGAGGAATTTTCTTGCCAGTCTCCCTGGTTGTCCCCGGTTGCTCATTAGTAGCGAATGGCACCTTTAATCTTCCCTCATCAACTAACTTTCGGATCTCCTTCCTTAAAATATAGCAAACATTGGTTCGGTGACCCGTCACTACATGATAGGTGCAGAAGTTGTTCTTTTGATCCGGTGCCGGCTCCACATACTGCTTGACGCTCTGCAGTAGCCCCTCTTTTCTACATTTGGCGAATAATTGGCTCAGCGAAAAAGGCCACGGGGATATGCCCTTTCCGTCACCCTTGGGGAGTGGACTCTTGGTTGGCTGTGGAATAAGGTCAGTGTTGGCTTTGAGGGGGACCTTCGATTCTGCTTCACCAGTTAACCCTCTTATTACTCCCTCAAGCTCAATCACACGTGCCTCCAATTCAGAGGATCTTCTCGTCAGCTTTTCCACCTTGTCCAGATCACCTCCTAGCATTTCCTTCAACATTGCCGTTACCTCTTCCCTAACCGCCTTTCGGAATCGCGATGAGGCAACATAATCATCTAGGATATCTGTTACGGTGTTGAAGTTCACTGGGCCAGCCATTCTCGAGACTCCTTCCCTTTTCTGCCCTGATAAGAACATTTGTTAGCACTGACTGGGGGCATGTGCACAGAGGATACCAAGTCAAGAGATGATGTGGGCATGAGCGCGTGATGTGATGCATGCATGCATGAATGATGATGTCATGTGATGCCATGTCATGTTATGCAATCCTAAGCTAGTCAAGTGCATACAGAACCAAGGATGGAAACATGCAAAATGAAATGAATGTTGTTGATGAAGATATGTACTGAAGTAGAGCGTGGTGTATAACTACACACCACATGGATAAAATGACACGCGGGGTGTCCACGGATCGAAGCAAGGTGATACTTGCGAAGAGCTTACATGTAGAGCGCATCTTACACAGGAGGAGAGTTAATATTTGAAGCGGTACGTGTAGAACAGATCTTACAGGGGGAGGAAGGGTAGTGTTTGATGCGGTACGTGCAGAGCTTGTCTAGCACGGGAATATTTGGAGCGATACGTGTAGAGCTTGTCTTACACGGGGAGGAAGTGTGTAGAGCTTGTCTTGCACAGAAAGATATTTTGGAACGATACATGTAGAGCTTAGTCTTACACGGGGAGGATGGGTAGAGTTTGATGTGGTACGTGTAGAGCTTGTCTTGCACGGGAAGATTTGGAGTGGTACGTGTAGAGCTTGTCTTACACGGGAAGGAAGTGTGCAGAGCTTGTCTTGCACAGAAAGATATTTTGGAATGATACGTGTAGAGCTTAGTCTTACACGGGGAGGATGGGTAGAGTTTGATGCGGTATGTGCAGAGCTTGTCTTGCACTGGAAGATTTGGAGCGGTACGTGTAGAGCTTGTCTTACACGGGAAGGAAGTGTGCAGAGCTTGTCTTGTACGGAACGATATTTTGGAACTATACGTGTAGAGCTTAGTCTTACACGGGGAGGATGGGTAGAGTTTGATGCGGTACGTGCAGAGCTTATCTTACACGGGGAAGATTTGGAGCGGTACGTGTAGAGCTTGTCTTACACATGAAGGAAGTGTGCAGAGCTTGTCTTGCACGGAAAGATATTTTGGAACGATACGTGTAGAGCTTAGTCTTACACGGGGAGGATGGGTAGAGTTTGATGAGGTACGTGCAGAGCTTGTCTTGCACGGGAAGATTTGGACGGTACGTGTAGAGCTTGTCTTACATGGGAAGGAAGTGTGTAGAGCTTGTCTTGCATAGAAAGGTATTTTGGAACAATACGTGTAGAGCTTAGTCTTACATGGGGAGGATGGGTAGAGTTTGATGCGGTATGTGCATAGCTTCTCTTGCACGGGAAGATTTGGAGCGGTACGTGTAGAGCTGGTCTTACACGGGGAGGAAGTGTGCAGAGCTTGTCTTGCACGAGAAGATATTTTGGAGCTTATGTGCGCGGGACATAACGATAGGATTTGTAAGGATTATGGAAGACCTAAGGGGGTTGATGGAATTTCTAGCGTTTTTGGAACACTTAAATGGCTTAGTGCGTGCGGTTGGGTCCTTGGTGCTTGTGGAGTGCTTGAATGTTGTGGAGTGTTTGAATGTTTGATGGATGAATGAGATGTACATCATGAGATAATGAGAATGATCCCTTTGTTTATATATATATATATATACTTTTTTTTTTAATTTTGGACATTCCAAAAACACCCAAAGCTATGCAAAAATGTTACATGTGGACCGCCACAAGAGTAAAAGTTCGGCGCTTTTGGGAAACCTAGTGAATTTCGTGAAATGATCACGTGTGTACCGACACACGGACAGAGTTCAACGCTTTGTAGGTCTATGAGATGATATGAAATGGTCACATGGGACCGGCCCGTGGACAGAGTTCTGATGCTTTTGAGCGTATGAGATGAAATGATGTTGTAAGAGAGTCATGTGCCATAGGAGACACAGACAAAAGTTCGGTGTTCGGGGAACACCTTTCATGATTTAGGACTTTATGAAATGCCCCTACGTGCATACTAACCCGGCACTCGGGGAGCACCTTGAATGATGTATAATGTCATGAAGTAACCCAGTGTGGATCACAGTGTTATGTGATGTCGATGATGAATGGGTATGATGTCGTGAGATGCATCGTGTGGATTGTCACACGGAAATACACCTAGGACCATTGTGGTCTCTATGGAATGAAATGATTTGGTAGAATGGCCAAATGCAATCCGGTGCATTGGCAGAACACGGGTATTTTAGGATACCCGATATATGATGGAATGATATGATAGTGGTAGGCATCCTTGGAATGCCCCTAATTTAATTTAGGTGATATGTCGTGAATGCTTATGACACACAAAATGCAAATGGCTGCACAAAAACGTGGTTAGGATGCATGACATACATAATGATGTTATGTATGCTATGTGAAAAAAAAAATGCTAATCACACAAATATAATGTTATGGCTGAAAAAGAAATGGTTAGTATGAATGGCAAGCGGGTGATTTAATGATTGCACATGAAAATAAAATGCACATGGCTGCATAAAAATGTGGGTTAGTATCGCACAAAAATGTTCGATGTATGGAAAATGTCATATGTATGATAAATATGCATTATGGTATGGAGTGAAATGTTGAGGAGCGTGTAACACGTAGCACACGAAGCGAATTCTTCCAACCTTATTTATCCAAGCGTGGTCAGTCTCAAAAATTTCAACCCGAGTCCTAGGTGGGGTTCACTTCGATCACCAACAGGGGTTGATGAAGGCGCGATTTTATATTAATTTATTCACACAATTATTTTGGTATCCTAAGGGAATCCAACTAGGGCTGCCTATATGAGTTCGGTCCAAGTCGGGTTAAAAATCAAGGTTCCCACAGCAAAATATACTCCTCACTTCTCCCCACTTAAGGGTCCGAACGAAGGGGTTCGTACGAGGTTATGGGTGGTGTTTCGTATCCGTGCCCCTAAGACCACAAGGAACAACGGCGACACTTCAACGATCCACCGGGCTATAAATGGATACTAAATCTAATGCAAGCATGTCTAGCTAAGGATGCAAAATGAAATACCAATCGAGAATCATCCAGCTCATTTTAATTAGACACTTTTCAGGGCTTGTCAAATTCTTTTAAGTTTTTAAGAAAACCTTTTAAGAAATCCCCAGTAGAGTCGCCACTGTGAGCGGACGACGCGTTTTCGACAAGACGCGGGACTCCCTTTCGGAAAGGGCGCCACGATCTCGGGCAGGCCCCTCCCTCCCGTGGGGTTTTTATGAATGGAAAATCGCGTTTTGGAAAATAAATGGAATTAATGCATAAAAGAACCACGAACTAATTCTCGATGAATAATGTAGAGTCGCCACCCAGCTCAGCTCAACCGGGAAATTTATAATGCAGCTGAACCGGACGAACGGTCGCTACACTATCCGGAGATTCGGGTCCGGACAAGTCCCTTATTTCGTGTCTAATTAAAATAAATATTGGTCAATGTTCAAAGATGGTATTTCAAAATCTAAAGTTAATTTTATTGAAATAAATAAACATGCAACGCACATACAGATTAAGTAAAATAGTAAACAATTAAATTATTACAACCCGATCGAATAAAAGGTAAAAGACTCTCGCCTCACTTATATAATCGCCTAGAATACATGAGAATCTAGAAAAATACAATTGCCTAATATACATGATTTAATCTATTAAATTACATCAAAAATAAAAATAAAAATAAAAGGCTGCAAAATAGAGGTTAGCACAATATATATAGCATGCCACAAGTTGGACTCAAACATGGCAGAATGGGAAATTAGGAATTGGGAGCATACATTTAGGGGATAACCGGGTTGGCTCGGCTAGCTGGCCCGGTTAGACCTGGAAAACATTTTTGAAACGTCCCTGTATTTTGGTTTTTGTGGGAAAAATCATTTTGAAAACAATTTTTTCCGGTTTACATGCATTTTTTATATTTAAGGTGGGTCGGTTTTCGGGAGAACTGGGTCTCCGTCGTGGCATTGTTCTAAATGCAATTTTACTGGAAATTGAATCTACGGTCGTGAATGCGCACAACAAAATTCATTTTGATGATTTTCGGGGTTTTCTGAATTTTTATGGATTTTTGGGGATAAAAACGGAAATTCTGGTTCTGGAAACCACGTTACAGTCGTGCAACTGTAACTACAGTTTTACGACTATAAATTATAGTCGTGCAACTGTAAGTGGCCCGGAGTCAAAATTTCGCCAAAACTTTATTTGAAGAAAACTGGGAACAAAACGCTGGAAATCAGGAACACTCGTGCAATTGTAACTATAGTCGTACGACTGTTCATCAAACTCAAGAACAGTCGTGCGACTGTTCTTGATTTCAGAAGCAGAAATGCAGAAAAATGAATGAAAACGGCACAAAACCACACTAATCACCCAGAAAGCTTGTAAAAGAGAGGGGAAAAGGGGTGTCTACCTGTTTGGCATGCGTCCACCATAGGATTGACCCCTAGCGTTGCTCCAATCCACTAAAATCTGGACTTTTATCCTTGAGTTAGGGTTTGAGAGTTTTTGGATTCAAAATCTCCAAATGCT
Organism: Euphorbia tirucalli; assembly: GCA_039660915.1. Taxonomy (NCBI): domain Eukaryota; kingdom Viridiplantae; phylum Streptophyta; class Magnoliopsida; order Malpighiales; family Euphorbiaceae; genus Euphorbia; species Euphorbia tirucalli. The sequence continues at coordinate 29,206,461 of CM077639.1, read as the reverse complement.
AAGGGATTTTGATGATGAGTTCCTCCTTTTCTTTTGTTTTCTCCTCCTCTTCTTCCCCCTTTCTCTCTTTTCTCTCTTTTCTTTCCTCGTTTTTTCTTTTTCTGTTTCTGTCTCTCTCCATCCGTCTGTTCCCCCCCTTTTTCTTCTGTTTTTTCAGCTTTTGAGGTATGGGTTGGCTCACCTGATCTACAGTCGTACGACTACAGTTTGGTTATAGTCGTACGACTATAGGTAGAGTCGTATGACTATACTCTTTTTTTTTAAGGAAGAAAAATTCCGGCACTTACAGCGGTCTTAACATCCATCTGCCATATCTCATAATCGTACCATGCAGCTATGGCTAGTAGTATCCTAATGGATTTGAGCATAGAAACTGGTGAAAAGGTTTCATCATAGTCAATTCCTTGAACTTGACTGAATCCTTTTGCCACCAATCACCCTTTGAAGGTGTTATCGGCTTTTAACTTGAAACACCACTTGCAACCTATAACCTTAGCACCCGGAGGTGGATCCATCAAGTTCCATACTTGGTTATCGTGCATAGATTGCATCTCAGCCTCCATGGCTTTGTGCCATTGATCTGAGTGTGGGCGTTCAACAGCCTCCTGATTGGTCTTGGGCTCCTCTTGGTCAATGACCATAAGGTCCGCATCATCAGTCACGAGAAAGCCGTACCTCTCTGGTTGATGACGTGTCTTACCAGACCTTCTAAGGTCCTGTGCAACTGGTTCTGGTTCCTCAATTTCTTGAGTAGTCAGATCAGTTCCCGAAGCATCCTCAGCAGTAGCTGCAGGAGTTTGTGAGTCTTGAACTTCTGAAAGTTTAACATTACTCCCACTGTCTCTCTTGGAAAGGAATTCCTTCTCCAAGAAGACTGCATTTCTAGCTGTGAAAACTTTGTTTTCCACCGAATCATAGAAGTAATAACCCTTAGTTTCCTTAGGGTAACCCACAAACTGGCATTTGACAGATTTCGACTCGAGTTTGCCACTTGTCAATTTCTTAACATGTGCATTCCAGCCCCAAATCTTCAAGAAGGAAACATTAGGCTTTCGGCCCTTCCATAGTTCATACGGTGTTCCCTCAACTGCCTTGCTTGGTGTATTATTAAGAATGTAAGCAGCTGTCTCTAAAGCATATCCCTAAAAGGAGACAGGGAGTGTAGCATGACTCATCATCGAGCGGACCATGTCTAGCAAGGTCTTATTCCTCATTTCTGACACTTCATTCCACTGGGGTGTACCAGGAGGAGTGAGTTGGGATGCTATCCCATACTCTCTCAAAAACGAGTCAAACTCTTGGCTTAAATATTCATCCCCTCGGTCAGAGCGAAGTGCTTTTATTTTCATGCCAAGTTGGTTTTCTACTTCATTCTTAAAGTCCTTGAACCTTTGGAGAGTCTCAAACTTATGCTTCATCAAATACATATAACCGTATCTGCTAAAGTCATCCGTGAAGGTGATGAAGTACAGAAAACCAGATCTAGCACTAGTGCTCATTGGGCCACATACATCGGAATGTATTAGCTCCAATAGCTTTGAGGCCCTTTCAGCAGTCTTGTTAAAAGGCGCCTTTGTCATCTTGCCTCTCAAACAAGATTTGTATGTGTCATAAGACTGGATGTCAAATGACCCTAGCACTCCACTAGAGTGAAGCCTAACTATGTGCTTCTCATTTATATGGCCAAGTCGACAATGCCTGATGTAAGAAGGATTAATTTCATTTTGTTTAATCCTCTTAGTATTTATGTTATAGATTGAACTTTCACGTTTTAGATCAAGGATATATAAGCCATTTTCAAGAAATGCTGTTCCATAAATAATATTGTCACATTGCATAGAAATTTTGCCACGTCCAATATTAAATTTGAAACCAGAAATATCCAACAAAGAAACTGAAATAATATTCCTGCGCATCGTAGGTACAAAATAACAGTTTCTTAGTTCCAAAACAAGTCCACTAGGCATCTCTAAGAAATAATCTTCGATCTCCATGGCCTGAACCCGAGCTCCATTTCTGACTCGAAGATCTACTTCTCCAGATCCTAATAATCTCCTATTTCTTAGACCCTGCACATTTGAACAAATGTTCCAGTGTCCAAGACCCAAGATGTAGAAATAGTCAGATTAATCTCAACAACATAAATACCTGAAGCAGTATTTTTACCCTTCAATTGCTCCCTTAGCTTTGGACATGAGCTCTTCCAGTGCCTCTTTTCATAACGCTCATGGCAGACATCGTCAGGAGAAGCAACCCTTGCTTTAGGTTGGGCCACCACCTTTTTGCCCTTAGCCTTTGACTTTTAGGCCTTAGCCTTGGCCTTAGATTTGGCCTTTCCCTTAGCAATGGGTGTATTGCCCTTGTTCACCAGCAATACTTTAGAAGTCTTTTTAAGAGACTACTCAGCAAGCTTGAGCATGCCATGCAGCTTAACAACCGATTTATCCAACCCTTGCATATGATAGTTCATGATAAACTGGTTGTAAGACTCAGGAAGTGACCCGAGAATAATGTCTGCTGCCAAGTCCTGCGGAACTGGCGAGCCGACGCGGGCAAGTGTATCAATATACCCCTTCAACTTTAGCATATGAGTGCTAACAGAAGTCCCAGCTGCCATCACAGTCGTGCAAAGTGCCTTAGTTGTCAGGTAACGTTCCTGAAGAGCCTGATCTTGGAACATCTTTTTAAGTTGATCCATCATCTCATAAGCATGCTCGTCCATAAATTGCTTCTGAAGATCAGAAGTCATGGTACCCAGCATGAGGCACGAGACATCTCGGTCATCCCTCACATGCCGATCGTACTGCTCCACCATCGCCGTGGTGACGCCTCGACATGCGGGAGGGCCAGCTGGTAAAGGAGCATTTAGTACATACTCCTTGGACTCTTGTCTAAGAACTATTTGTAAGTTCCTAGCCCAGTCCAGGAAGTTAGTCCCCGAAAGCTTCTCCTTCTCCAAGAGTGACCTAAGTGAGAGTGAGTTGTTGTTGGTTGCATCCATTTAAATTGCTTAAGTAAAATGGGATTATCTACATGGAAGAAATCATTGCTTGAGTTCGAAATAAAGGACTTTTAAGCTAATTCAAATTAATAATCTGATTTTAATTTGTTTATTGGTGATGTTAATTAGCTGACTTGAGCAAAACCCACAACTTATCAATGACTGGCCGAACTAGGGCTCGCTAACCAACCATTGATTCGTTTGGTAGGACAACCTATCCAATCCTTCCACGAAGGACTCTTGGTTTGATGGGCTTATTGACACTTCACCCATTTGTGCTTAGGGCGCACTCTGAGCTAATGCTACCCATGTTGAGTCAAACCACCATTCATATGTTAACCATACCAAGTATCCTAACCTTCGATGGCCCACCGAGTACTACAATGTACCCAGCTAGGGCATGGCGCACATTGCAGCATCAATGGGAGGAAGAGGTGTGAATGTGGGAAACACTTTTAAATGACTCAATATTTTACTTTCCGGATTATAATTAAGTGATAAGGCTTAGCATGCATAAACGCGGGTAATAATTTGGTGATCCATACATCCATATTATATGACAAATATAATAGCATACTTAATTTAAAATAAATGAGATCCTATGGGCCTTTAATTACAACCTAATGAAAAACTAGATATCCTATCTAATTCTTCATGAGCTGGATTGCAATCCTTCTTGGGCTCCCACCATGGGCTTGCTCCATCTGGGCTTTCCTGCATACTTGATGCAATTACAACAATTTTGTAAAATAAAATCTATTCAAAAATTAATCAAAATAACAAAAATGGCACGCAGGCCATATTTCCCAAAATTAAATTACAACCGATAATAATTTAGGGCCCATAGAACTCCACATCACATCTCAAACAAAGTACCTGCCGTGTACGTACATACCAATATGATGCATGATCATGGCATTCCAAATTATAAATATAAATGTTAAGCTGAGTTACTTAGGGTGAAATCGCCAATTTTAACAAGTGTGACTAAGGCCCATAAAGGCTCAATAGATAACATCCATAAATGCAAAATTAACAATTTTGCTACCACTTGAATTTGGGTTGTCACAAATTTAAAATTTAGCTCTCCCAATTTTAACCGGTGTCACGGTTTATTGGGCCAATTTCACAAAGTCTATATTCAATTTAATATGCAAACAATTAAGTTAAATATGCATGCCAACAAAATAAACAATTTAAATACAAATTAATTTTAAAAAAATTAATTTAATTTGCATTAGGGCCTGGAATAAAAAAAATACTCGCAAAATCCAAAACCGGACCCAAAATCCGCACGCAGCGCTGCTGTCCCAGCGGGGCAGCCGTGCCACTGCGCGGCAGCAGCATCCAGCTGCTACCGCTAGATGGAATCGCAAAGCCCAAATATATTTTTTTTTTACTTATTAAATCATAACAATAAAATCCAACCATCAAGAAAAATAAATAATCAATAAAACAACAATTTTAGATGGAAACCAATTGGGGAAAAATAATCAAAAAAACCCCAATAAAAAATTATACGGTTTATGCAAAACCAAAACCAATTGAACAAAAACCCTAAAATCACAAACTTGAAACCCATTCTTTCTTCAAGAACGCTTTCAAGAACCAATTCCAATCAATCTAATGGACAAAACCTAGGCTCTGATACCACTGTTGGGATTCGTCATTGGAAAAATAACGTGGCGCAGCGGAAAATACACCGTTTAATAGTTCATATAATCCACCTATCGTGTCCAATTACCATTGATTAGAATAAAACCAATTTGAATCAAGAGAGCTTAACTCACTGGATTCGTCTCTTCTAGAGACTGCTGCAGAATCGTTTATTGAAACTGCGATCTCCAAAGTCCGGTGCACGACCAACTATTGAGCTCGAACCGGTGCTAGCTGAAGACGCGAAGGAATGGAGGATTAATGCTGGGATTTTTCGGCTGATTTGGGGCTACTCTTGGTGGCTAAAATTTCCAGCAATTAATTAGGGTTGAATTAGGGTTTTATTCCTTAAGTGTACCCTTATATAGACAGCTTGTCTAATTGGGATTTAATTAGGTTAAAAAACCCAAGCCCACTAGGATTATAATTACATAAATAAACTTTAATTAAAAAGTATATACTATGTAATTTAATTCCATTTGGCTAAATTTAATTACTCCTAAATAAAATTAAATCACACTTAAGTAAATACAATACATGTATTTAATTTTCCTACTTAGAAAAATTATTTAATTAATTGTTTATTTTATGTAATTCAATTAATTGATAAATTAATTAATTACATTATGTAAACTTATTAATTAAATTAAATTCAGCCCAATAACAATTAATTACCTTGACACCGAATGTCAACTAATTAATTAATGCATTCCTTCCAATGTACATTACATGTACAATTTCTATAAGTTCTGGCTCAGTTGATCTATGTGCATGATCCTATGGGTCTGTCTTTATGTTGGCAGTAGGTCCAAGGCCCACAGATTGTAAGTGGGTTCTAGCAAACCATTACAGCCCCCAATTAAGACAAAGATGCAACAGTCTTTAGAATACACTCACCAGGTAGTAATCTCATAGTGTCCATTGCCTAACGATATCGATATGAATAAACAAGAGGCATGGTGTCCGTCATCCTCTTCTGTTGTTTATTATATTTCTTGATCTTGAGTTGACTGATTAATCAAATAAGCAACCAACTTATTTGGGTATGGCCATACACTTAGTCCCACTCATCAAGTGGCCAATGATATCATCTCGGTGTTACCCGAGTGGCAATTCCATCACTTCATCATCAATATCAACATGTTCATCAGTCCACCCAACTATACCCGTATTTAGCATCCTTTTACAGACCTGTTAGGCGTATGTCAAAGTGAACTGAATTCCATATTGATACTATAATGAAATCTGATCTAAGGACAAAAGAGACCTACTTAAGAAAGACCTATGACGCTATAACCATGTGGCTTTCTTGTGCGGATCGATCCAGTCCCATGTCAATGACATGTACCTATATTCATGACTGACTATATAAGTACTATGGCTAGTTAAGAACTACCATACAGCCATCGAATATACAAGTCTATGGTTCTATTCGTTCCCACGATTAGAACAGACTTGGGATGGGTTTTATGATTATCAATCAATGGATACTCTACTCATATTATAGCACAAGATATAAATGAAATAGATTAACTGCCTTTATTAATGTGACACAAATAATGTATTCATACAATGAGTCTTAATATAAAATACAAAATACAAGAATCCAATGCCCTAAGAACTAGGGCACACCAACATGAACTAGGTCCGAACCGGTTCTTAAAAAATATATTGAAATAATAATATATTTATGTCATTTAAGTTTGTAATATATTAAAATTTAAGATTTCAACAATAATTTTATAAAATTAAGGATTTCAAATATAATATAATAATTAAAAAAGGTAATATGCTTAATATTATTTTTAATCAACTAGCTAATATATTATATAGCATTTAGATTTAAATTTAAAGTTTAAATTATATTATATTATATAAATTTAAGCTAACAATAAAAAAATTTATATGAACACAATACTAATAATACAAAAACTTTAAATTTAAAATTATAATTAATATAAATTTATATGTATATATATATATATATAGTTTTATGAATTATACAATTAAAATAAAATGCATTATATTATATTATAATATTTTCAATTTTAATTATTTTCATCTCAAAATTAAAATTATTATATATTCTATAGATAGTTGTTTTGTGAATGGATATTTTAAAACAGCATATATATATATATATATATATATATATATATATATATATATATATAATACTATTTTTAAAACTCATAATGTGGTTTAGTGATTGACAACTTGTATTTTTCTGCTACAGGTTGTGGGTTAAATTTTCAATTTCTACATTTTGGAGACACTTTCTTTTCCAATTGAAAGTAACAAATCTCACATTAAAAACTTTGCTCTCCTTCTTATCTTTCTCTCTCTATACATAGGACAAATAGCTCAAGAAAATTATGAACTTCCAATTAAGTTCATGGGCCTAAATTTTAATTAATTAATTAAGGGTCGAAATTTTAATTTTATTTTAGTGAGAGTTTTTTTAAGATTTATTTTTTTAAAACTTTGAACCGCTCAAAATTGTCAACCGGTACAAACTGGCTGGTTCACCGGTTTGATCAACTGGTTCACCGGTTCTTGATCGGTTTTAGGACAATGAGTGAATCGGCTAAGAACCGACTGAATTGGCCTCCAATTTCGGTTGAATCTGATCAGACTTGCGGATTTGATCCGATTATAAAAACGATGATATTACGTATTATCTTAATAGGTTCAATTTCAAATGGAAATTCAAATCCCTTTTTTAATGGGATTGAATTATAGTTGGTGGACGTTCCAAGGACCCATGATTTTGATAGAACCCAATAACAGAAAGAAAATAAATTTTCTCAACTTATTTATCTCTTCTAGAGACTGCTGAAGATTGCATAACCGAAGAGCAACAATTCTACACAGTCAGGTGCACAAACAGCTAACGAACCGGACTCATGCTGGCGAACGGAGACGAACGGAAATGAACGGAACTCAGAAAATCCACACAGAGAATTTGGCTACTGCTTCTCTAGTGATGGCCGAAATCTTTAGAGTGGTTAGGGTTAGGAGAAATTGATTCTTAAGGTCACTTCTATACCTAATATGATATTACGTATTATCTTAATAGGTTCAATTTCATATGGAAATTCAAATCCTTTTTTTAATGGGATTGAATTATAGTTGGAGGACATCTTGTCTTTTAGTATAAAAACATCATTTAACTGTTTAAAGGCTTCGATTTTGAAAAGTGGAAAGAAAACGTACGAAACCAAATTCCCTCATTAAAATGGTTTAGGAGCCGCCACCTAGTTCAGCTCTAGCAGGAAATTATGGTATAGTCGAAGCATGCAGGAATCAGTTTTAGGGAATTTTCACAGGGAAAAACGGAACATAGCGGAAATTACGGATTAAAATTTTTCCCTCAATGTTGAGATAATAACCTCTATACGAACTGCCAACATGAATAAAAAAGGACCTGTTCGAATAACGGCTACTAACATGACCAAAAACATTATTAAAATACTCTTACGAAAGGTTCCATGATTCCAAGGACCCATGATTTTAATAGAATCCAAGAAAGAAAAGAAAATAAAGAAAAGAAAATAAATTTTCCCACCTTATTCGTCTATTCTAGAGACTGCTGAAGATTGCATAACCGAAGAACGATAATTCTACATAGTCAGGTACACAAACAGCTAACAAACCAGACTCGTGCTAGCTAACGGAGATGAACGGAACTCAGAAAATCCACGCAGAGAATTTTGCTACTGCTTCGCTAGTGATGGCCGAAATCTTTAGAGTGGCTAGGGTTAGGAGAAATTGATTCCTAAGGTCCCTTCTATACCTAGTACAAAATTAGGTTTAACATTAACTTTAGGTTAAATTTTAATTTTAATTAATTGATTCAATTATTTAATTGGAATTAAATTAAACCATATAATAAAATTTAATTAAATCCAATTAATTAAATTAACCTTAAATAAATACAACCCATGTATTTAATTAATTATTTTACATACTGTAATTAATTAATCAAATATAATTAATTTCTCTTTTATATTAATTGAATTAATTTTGACAAAACCTATTGTCATTAATTCAATTAGCTGAGTTTCCATTCTAAGTACACCCAATGTGTACACTTCCGATATGTCATAAGTTCAGCTGTTCTATGTGTATGATCCTATGGGTCCGTCTTTACGTTGACAGTGGGCCCAGGACCCACAGACTGTAAGTGGGTTCGAGCAAACCATTACAACCTCCAATTAAGATGGAGACTAATATTCTCATGTGAAACATAACCCGATAGTATTCTTGTATATCCCTTACCAACTAACATCGATGTATAAGCAAGAGGCATGGTTCCAATCAACCTCTTTTATGCTTATTCATTCCTTGATTCTGAGTAGACTAATGATCGTGAATAAGTATCCCAACTTCTTCGGGTATGGCCATACACTTATCAATCCCACTCATAAAGTGGCCAGTGATGTCATCTCAGGGGACGCAAAGTGGCTATTCCATCAAATCACTATAAACATCAACATGTTTACTGGCACACCAAACATACCCATTCTTAGCACCTTGTTATGGTCCCATTAGGCATATATCAAAGTGTATAAAATTTCAAGTCATGTTATAGTAAAATAGGTCTAAGGATAATATCAAGAACTACGTGAGAAACACCTATGATGATCAGACCATATGGTGTTCTCAAGGCGGATTAGTCCAATACCATGTAACCTAACATGTACCCATATACTCGACTGACATCCCATGTCTAATGGTCAGTGAGATACTACCATCCAGTCAAGGATATGCTGGTCTTTAGCTCTATTCATTCGCATGATTAGAATAGACCCCGGGACAACTTCATGATTATAGCTTTGAAACTACCTAAGATCTTATTAACTATTGACTTATAATAGTTAACATGAGTATGGCTATAGTCAATGGATACTCTATTTATTATATTGCATAAGAAATAAATAAATAGATTAAATGCCTTTATATAACACAATGTAGAATACAAAATATCTGCATACAATGTATAATATAATCAAGAACCTATGCTTTTGGACTAAGGCACACCAACAATCTCCCAGTTGCACTAGTGCCAAATAGGCATTACCCTAATCCTTATAAATCTAGTATAAACCTCATGCTGTGTCTGTGGCAGCGCCTTAGTCAACGGATCAGTGACATGGTTCCTGGTGTTAACTCTCTGCAATGAAATGTCACCTATGTCCATGATCTCTCGAATGAGGTGAAACTTCTTGAGCACATGTTTGGACCTCTTGTGCGACCGGGGCTCCTTAGCTTATGTGATGGCCCTATTGTTGTCACAGAAGACATCCACTGGGTCAAGGATAGATGGAACTACTCTTAACTCAATGATGAACTTCCATATCCAAACAGCTTCCTTTGCAGCTTCGCATGCAGCAATGTACTTAGCTTCTATTGTAGAATCATTGATGATTGGATTCTTGGAACTCTTCCAGATAATGGCACCATCATTCAGCCGGAAAACATAACTAGACTGCGACTGGTTTTTGTCCTCATCGGTCTCAAAGCTTGCATCAGTGTACCCTGTCACTGATAGCTCCTTTTGACTGCCATACACTAAGAAGCTATCCTTTGTCCTGTTAAATTGCTTAAGGATTGCTTTGACAGCCGTCCAATGATCCTCCCTGGGATCTGACTGATATCGGCTCATCATACTTAGTGCAAATGCGACATCTGTTCTTGTACATAACATGGAGTACAAGATTGATCCTATAGTCGAAGCATATGGGATGAATTGCATCCTCTCTCGGTCCTCCTTTATATTAGGACCAAGTTTATTACTTAGTTTCAGGCCATGGCACGTAGGCAAGAAACCTTTCTTAGCCTTATTCATGCCAAACCTTTTTAGAACCTTGTTTATGTACAAGACTTGACTTGGGCCTAAAAGTCGATTGGATCTATCCTTGTAGATCCTAATCCCTAAGATCGTCTTAGCTTTGCCTAAGTCCTTCATTGTGAGGCACTTACTCAATCACTGCTTTACCCTTTGCAATGTTTGTATGTCGCTTCCAATGAGAAGGATGTCGTCCATGTATAGGACTAGAAAGGTAGCAACACTCTCACTAACCATCTTGTATACACAGGGGTCATCTTGATTCTGTATAAAGCCGTATTCCTTTATCGCTTCATTGAATCTAAGATTCTAACTCTGAGACACTTGCTTTAATCCATAAATGGATCTTTGAAGCTTGCACACCCAGTTAGGATACTTTGGATTGACCCACAGGTTATGTCATGTACGCATCATTGAGTAGTTTTCAATTCAGGAATGCGGTCTTAACATCCATCTACTATATCTTATAGTCATGCCATGTAGCTATGGCTAGTAGTATCCTAGTGGATTTAAGCATTGCTATTGGTGAGAAGGTTTCATCGTAGTCTATTCCATAGACTTGTCTAAAACCTTTAGCCACCAATCACCTTTGAAGGTATTGTCGGCTTTCAACTTGAAACACCACTTGCGACCAATTACCTTAGCACCCGGAGGTGGATCAACCAAATTCCAAATTTGGTTATTGTACATCGATTGCTTCTCAGCTTCCATGGCTTTATGCCATTCAGCTGACTGTGGGCTTTCAATAGCCTCTTGGTAGATCTTGGGTTCTTCCTGGTCCAAGACCAGAAGATTCCCATCATGGGTCATGAGAAACCCATATCTCTCCGGTTTATAACAAACTCTACTAGACCTTCTAAGGTCCTATGCGACCGGTTCAGAATCCTCAATTGCTTGAGGTTTTTGTTCGATCCCTGAGTTGTCCTTTACAGGTGCTTGTAGATCTTGAACTTTCATTAGTTCAATGTTACTCCCACTATTTGACATAGAAAGGAACTCCTTTTCAAGAAAGACAACCTTTCATCCTATGAACACCTTGTTCTCAGTAGGGTTGTAGAAGTAGTAACCCTTAGTTTCCTTGGGGTAACCCACAAATAGGCACTTTTTAGTTTTGGAGTCTAGTTTGCCACTTGTCAATTTCTTGACATGTGCATCACAACCCCAACTCCTCATGAAAGAGACATTAAGCTCCCTGCCATCCATATTTCACATGGCGTCTTTTCCACGGCCTTACTCGATGTACAGTTAAGTGTGAAAGAAGCGGTCTCTTAAGCATACCCCTAAAAGGATGTTGGGAGAGTAGCTTGACTCATCATTAAGAGGACCATGTCCAACAGGGTCCTATTCCTCCTTTTTGACACTCCATTTCATTAGGGTGTTCTAGGAGGAGTGAGATGTGAGATGATCCCATACTCTCTCAAGAATGATTTAAACTCTAGGCTCATATATTCGCCACCTCGGTCAGACCGAAGTGCTTTTATAGTCTTGCCAGTTGGTTCTCCACTTCGTTATTGTACTTCTTGAACCTATCAAGGGTTTCAGACTTGTTCTTCATCAGATAAACATAGCCAAATCTACTGAAGTCACCTGTGAAAGTAACAAAGTAGTGAAAACCATTTCTAGCACTTACACTTATGGGCCCACACACGTCCGAGTGTATTAGGTCAAATAAGCCCATGGCCCTTTCATCTTGCTTGATGAAAGTTGCCTTTGTCATTTTGCCCCTTAAACAGGATTCGTATGTATCATATGACTCCAATTCAAAAGACCCTAGCACTCTAGCCTTGTAGAGCCTAGCTAAGAACTTCTCGTTTATGTGGCCTAAACGATAGTGCCAGATGTAAGCAGGATTAAGTTCATTGGGTTTAATCCTCTTAGTGTTAATTTTATAAACAGAGTTGGATTGATTAAAGTCAAGGATATACAGACCATCATTTAACAAAGCATTTCCATATAAAATATCATCTTTGAAAATTACAATTCTACCAAAACCAATGTTAAAATTAAAACCATCAATATCCAAGATGAACATTGAAATAATATTTTTGCACATGGCAGGTACAAAATAATAGTTCTTTAAAATAAAAATCAATCCAGTGGGCATCTCCAAAGAGAAATCTCTAATCTCAATGGCAGCAACCCCCATTCCCAATCTACCTCTCCGGATCCCAGCAACCTCCTAATTCTTAGTCCCTGCACATTAAAAGAAACGTGAGAACCACATCTAGTGTCTAAAACCCAAGATGAAGAAACAATGAGATTAATATCTATAACATAAATGCCTGGAAAACTGGTCCCATTCTTCACGTGCTCTGCCATGAGCCTTGGACACATTTGCTTCCAGTGTCCTTCTTCTTGCACTCGAAGCAGACATCCTCAGGCTTGGGCTTGGGACCTTGCTTAGCCTTCTTTGCCTTAGCCTTTTTGGCCTTAGCATTGGCCTTGTCCTTGGTAAGAAGAGCATTCCCCTTGTTAACCAGCAGCACCGTGGGAGTCTTCTTGACAGATTGTTCAGCCAACTTGAGCATGCCATGCAGCTCAGCCACAGTCTTGTCCATGCCTTGCATGTGATAGTTCATAATGAATTGACCATAGAATTAGGGAGGGATCCCAAAATGATGTCAATCATCAACTCCTGTAGGACTGGCATTTCGAGACGGGTGTGAGCGGACGGCCTTTTTCCGGAACGCGCGGTGAAGCGGGAACCGAGGATTTTTCTTTTCGGGTCTTAGTGTTTTGGTTTTGAAAACGGGTTTTAATCTTTCTTAGGGAAACCTTTCATTTTATTCAAAAAACCTTTTTGTAGAAAACTTAATTTTAGGCATGAATTTTAGAAAACAAGCTTTTTAGAAAATCCCATTTTAACTCAAAGGTCTCGAAATGCGAATTTCGAGATTAGATACAGAGTCGCCACCCGGATCAGCTCATCCGGGAAATTTCGGTACAGCTCCCTACCAAATGTAGACTCAGTACCTAATCCAGAGATTCGAGGTTCGGGCAACACATCTACTAATCCACACTAATTTTTAATTATTGTTTCATAATACGACATTTCATTCACTTAATTCTACTCATTTTATCTCTTCTTTTGTTATTAGCCAATGCTCATACATATGACACAAATATAAAACCAAAATAAGAGTGCGGAAAAGTAAATCAGAGGCCAAATTATACAACCCAAGAAAAAGAAAACTCTCATCCTCACCTTTTACAACCGCCTATTATACATGATAATCTAAAAATTACAATCGCCTAGATACACGGGATAATCTATAAAATACATTCAAAAATAAAAATAAAGTAAAAATAAAAGCTGCATCCAAATATGGTTAGCACAAGTAAATAAACCACACTAAGGACTCATATAAGACAGAACAGGGGTATTTTAGGAAACGGGGTCATGCAAAGGGGGTAACTGGTTCGACCCGATCGGTCGGCCCGGTTAGACTTGGAAAACGGTTTTTTAAACGCCCTATAGGTTTTATGGATGAAAAATCGATTTTAAAGCGGTTTGGCTCATTTACATGCATTTATCCAACTTTAGCGGGCTGGATATCCCGGGACCCGGGGGTCCCGTTCGTGTGTGGGCCTAAAACATACATCCATCTAGGGTCCAAAAATATGCAAACACGCCAAAATTCATTTTTCAATGTGAAAAGGATGCAAAATTACAAGTTTGGGGCCTAAAAGGGCAAAACTGTAATTCTACCCATATTACAGCCGCGCCCCTGTAGGCTATAGCCCCGCGGCTGTAGATTACAGCCGCGCCCCTGTAGCTTACAGCCGAGCGGCTGTAATGCTCCAGAATCGATTCCGACTTATTTTTCATGTTTTCAAAGATCATTTTGCAAAGTTTGATGATTTTAGGCGATCCGAGACTTCTGGAAAAATACTAAAGCCAACAGAAAAGATCCGAAATGGACCAAATAGAATCCGAAAGTCCCTAATCGTCCAAAATCACCAAATTCATCACATCCGCTCATAAAAAAAAAGAGAGAACATGGAATCGAAGCATGCACAGATGTGATTGGATTGATAACAGATGTAAAAAACACATTTAATTGAAGCGTGGGAGCGTTATCGATCGATTTGGGCCGATGCAGCTTCGGCCCCCGTAGGTTACAGCCACGCCCCTGTAGGTCACAGCCGCGCTGCTGTAGGTTACAGCCGGGCGGCTGTGATCACATGGGGCGGCTGTAATCAGAAAACTCCCATAGAACAGAAGAAAAAATGGAATAGGACCACAGCCGTGCCCCTGTAGGTCACAGCTGCGCGGCTGTAGATTACAGCCGGGCAGCTGTGATCTTTGGTGGGGCGATTGTAGTCCCCAAAAAACCAATCAAACGCGAAAAAACTCAAATCATGCAATACAATCACAACGAAGATGAACACAATGGATTTTTAGGCCTCTCAGAAAATTACCTTGTTTGTGTTCCAGCGCTTGGACCACAAAAAAAAAAAGGATTTTTGGATGCCAGAAAACGTCCCGCAGTCACGGACGACCCGAGCAAAGTGCGTTTCGCGAACCTCGAACGGAACCCCGAGGAAAATTCAAGGATTGGTTTTCAAGTGTTCTCTCTTCCTCTAACCTTTCCTTTCTTTCTTTCTTTTTCTTTTTGTCTAATTCTTTTTTTTTTTTGTGTTGTTGTATTGAAAACCTTAAGAAAAGCTATGTGATTTTCTTTTCTCTTTTTCTCTCCTTTTTTTCTGTTTTTTTTTTCTGCCTCTCCAATGCCCTAATTCCCGAATAGAAACCTTAAATATCTCCTGTTTTGGAATTAAATCGGAATTAATTGCTGATTTTATCAAAAAAGGAAAACTGAACATTACAGCTGTGAGCGGACGACGCGTTTTCGACGGGACGCGGGACTCCCTTTCGGAATGGGGCGCCTCGATCTCGGGCGGGTCCCTCCCTCGCATGGGGCTTTTATAAATGGAAATCCGTGTTTTGGAAAATAAATAGAATTAATACTTAAAAGAACCGAGACCTAAGTCTCGATGAATATTGTAGGAGTCGCCACCCGGCTCAGCTCAACTGGGAAATTCTTATGTAGCTGAACCGGACGAACAGCCGCTACACTATCCAGAGATTCGGGTATGGACAAGTCCCTTATTTCGTGTCTAATTAAAATAAATATAGCCAATATTCTCGAATGGTATTTCAAAATCTAAAGTCCATTTTATTGAAGTAAACAGACATGCAGCGCGCATACAAAATATTTAATATAAAAATACGGAAAAGGAATAAATATTAATTGGCTTACAACCAAATCGAATGGAAAAATAAAAACTCTCGCCTCACTTGTACAACCGCCTAGAATACACGAAAATCTAGATAAATACAACCGCCTAAATACACGATTTAATCTATTAAAATACATTAAAAATAAAAATAAAAAGAAATTAAAACCTGCAAAACCGAGGGTTAGCACAATATATACAACACGCCACAATTAGGACTCAAATAGACAGAACGGGAAATCAGGAATTGGGGGCACGCATTTAGAGGGTAACCGGGTCGGCTCGGCTAGCCGGCCCGGTTAGACCTGGAAAACATTTTGAAACGTCCCTGTATTTTTGGTTTTGCGGAAAAATCATTTTGAAAACAATTTTTTCCGGTTTACATGCATTTTTATATATTTAAGTGGGTCGGTTTTCAGGAGAACTGGGTCTCCGTCGTTGAATTGTTCTAAATGCAATTTTACTAAAAATTGAATCTATGGTCGTGATGCACACAACAAAAATTCATTTTGATGATTTTTGGGATTTTCTAATTTTTTAGGATTTTTTTACGGATAAAAGATGAAATTCTGATTCTGGAATAATGATTACAGTCGTACTACTGTAGTTTACAGTCGTGCGACTGTAATCAGTTCAGGGTCAGAATTTCATCAAAAGATCATTGAAAATCAAAATCTGAAGAAAACAAATCTGGAAATTAAGAACAGTCCTACGACTGTATATACAGTCGTACGACTGTTCATGAAAACCAAGAACAGTCGTACGACTGTTCTTAATTTCTAGGAACAGAAATACGAAAAAATGCAGCAAAAGGCACAAAACTCACTTCAAACACCCAGAAAGCAAGGAAAAGTGTAAGGAAAAGAAGTGACTACCTTTTTAGAAGCTATTCCAAGTCGTTTTGACCCCTGGCGTTGCTCCGATCCCAACAAATTCGCACTTTCCCCTTTGGAATGGAGGTTGAGAGCTTTTTGTCCAAAATCCGAATTGCAAAGGATTCTGATTGTTTTAGTCCGAATTCTTGATTTGGTTGTGTAGTTAATTGATTAACCTAGGGGTTTCTAACAAGTTTCAGGTTTAATTTCGAGAATTAAAGAAAATCAAAGAGAAAAAGAATGAGTTTTTTTGTGGTTTTCTTTTTCTCTCTCTTCTCTTTCTCTCTCTAAATTTCTCTTCAGCAGAAAAATCTCCCCCTTCTTCTCCTCCTTTTTCCTTCTTTTCTACCCTCTTTTTCTGCTTGCTTGCTGAACCCGAGCAATTAATGCTCATCCTCTCTTTCTTCCATTTCTGCTGCAGAGGTATGGGCCTCTGCAGATTTTCTGACATTACAGTCGTACGACTGTAACAATAGTCGTACGACTATAGTTTAGTTTTTTTTTTAATTATAGAAAATTCCGGCGCTTACAGCTGCCCCTCGCATGATCAAATTCGACTTCTAGCTCCGGGTCTATAATACCTGTGATGATGAATTTGAGAGCGTGAATTAAAGCGCCGTGAACACTGGAATGAACCTTCTGATGAGATAGGCCGATACCGGATCTAGGTTACCCGAGGCAATGCTGGGGATAAAATAAGCCGATATCAGGTCTATGTTACCCGAGGCGAAATTGATGAAGAGATTAGCCGATACCGGGTCTATGTTACCCGAGGCGAAATTGATGAAGAGATTAGCCGATATCAGGTCTATGTTACCCGAGGCGAAATTGATGAAGAGATTAGCCGATATCAGGTCTATGTTACCCGAGGCGAAATTGATGAAGAGATTAGCCGATACCGGGTCTATGTTACCATAGGCGAACTTTACTGGGGAGATAGATGAAGCTGATCTGGGCCGATGCCGAGTCTACATTACTCGAGGCGAATCTGCTAGGGGACTTGGATGATGGAGTGGATCTGGGCCGATACCGAGCTTACATTACTCGAGGCGGACTCACTGGAGAAAGTTGAGATAATGGAGCAGACCTGGGCCGATACCGAGTTTATATTACTCGAGGCGGATCTGCTGACTTGCTGAGGATATTAAGCTGGGGATGAATTCCTGCACTTAAAATGGCAAGTCTTCATTCCTTGATCGAGAGATTTTTAAACAAAAATTTTTGCCCCTTCGATCAAGAATGAAGACTAGCCGGAGATGAGTAATCGATATATGCAATGTATGGATGCATGATGATGTATATGTACATGTATGTATTTTCTATTATTGGACGCTTTTGTCTTCCGCTGGGGAGATATGTTGTGCCCCTGGTTGATTTTACTTTTCTTGGGGCATTGTTTGGTGATTATTGACGGAGTGAGGTGATTGCTGGGGAAATGATCATAGTATTCCTTGTAGAGATTCCGCTGGGGAAGAGTGTGGGAAATTCTGCTGGAGAGTGATGTGACGAATTCTGCGGGGAATACTGAGGATGCTCCGTTTTTCCTGCTCCGTGGGAAGTTATGAGTTTTTTTTTTTTAGGTGCTCTAATTTTTGCCTAAGGCGCCTTTTCGGTTTTCGCCTTAGCGAGCTTTTCATATGCCCTAACTTTTGCCTAAACTGCCCGATATGGGTTTTCAGCTTAGCGGGCCGCTCTAATTTTTGCCTGAGGTGCCTTTTCGGTTTTCACCTCAGCGAGCAAATTTTTTTTTTTTTTTTGACTAAAATGGTGTTGTGACTCTTTATTGCTCGTTTGGGAAGATGAACTGGACTTTAGAGGACGATAAAAGATTTTGAATTGCACGTTTTTAATGCATTTTCATTTGCCTAATAATGTGATGATATTGATCAGTTGAATGCAAAGTACTTTCTTTGAATGTGTGTTTATACAAGACAACTTTGTTTGTGCATTTGTCATAACCATGCAAATATATTTAAACAAACACTTCACTTTATTGATGAATTCAAAATGAGTACATTTGAAACAAGTTGGTTCCTAAATGGTACAGATTTCACATTGTGCCAGAATCCGTCACCAGTCGTCCTTTTCAGGTTTTCCGACTGATTATTTTCTCTCGCGTCTTAACTTTTGCCTAGACCGCTCTTTTCGAGTTTTTAGCCTAGCAGACCTCTCTTTTTTTTTTATACATGATAAAGCTTTAGCTTGCCTTGGTTGATCGGGTTGGTGAACTCATTTCCATCCATGTCCATGATGCTGACGGCGCCTTTTGATAACTCCTTCTTCACCACAAAAGACCTTCCCAGTTAGGTTTGAATTTGCCCCTAACATCAACATTTGAAGGCCTTAGTTGTTTTAAAACCAAATCTCCCGTTTTCAACTGCCGCTTGGAGTATTTCACATTTCGATTATAGGCTCTAGCCATTCTGCGCTGATACATCTGAAGGTGATCCAGTGCCTTTAGTCGCCTTTCATCAAGTGTAGCTAGCTGCTCATATCTAGCTTGAACCCATTCAGTCTCTGGCAATTGAGCTTCCAGGGCAACTCTGAGTGACTTGAGTTCTATCTCCACTAGTAACACTGCTTCCATTCCATATACCAAGGCATAAGGAGTTTCCCCTGTCGGTGTTTTGACACTGGTCCTGTAACCCCAAAGAGCATAAGGCAATTTATCAGCCCAATCCCTGTAAGTGGTTACCATCTTTGATAAGATCTTCTTTATTGCCTTGTTAGCCGCTTCTACTGCACCATTAGCCTGTGGTCTATATGGAGAGGACTTATGATGTTCAATTCCATGCTCTGCAAATAGCTCAGCTGTTGCCCCTTGAAACTGTACTACATTATCAGTTACTATGTGGTGAGGAACCCCGTACCGAGTGAAGATGTTCTTCCGGATGAACTTGACCATATGCTTGGCTGTAACATTAGTGAAGGATTCCGCTTCGACCCATTTGGAGAAATAATCAACTGCTACAACTATGAATCTGTGCCCATTAGATGCAGCTGGATGAATTTCACCAATCATGTCTATCCCCCATGCTGAAAACGGCCAAGGAGACGCTAGATTCTGAAGTTCAAGTGGAGGAAGATGACTAATGTCTGCATAGATCTGACATTCATGACATCTCTTCACTTTTCCTATACAATCTGCTTGCATTGTCATCCAAAAGTAGCCTTGTCTCATGATCTTCCTAGCCATGGCAAGTCCACTCATATGTGGCCCACAGGATCCTGCATGTACCTGCTGCATCACATCTTCTGCTTCTTGTTCTGTTAGACACCTTAAAAGAACCCCATATGCTTTTCTCTTATACAACTTGTCCTCGAAGATTCTGAATTGACTAGCCAGTTTTCTTAGTGTCAACTTATCAGCAGCACTGGCCTCTTCTGGGTACTTTCCCTCCTTAACATACCGGTAAATGTCAAAGAACCATGGCTTCTCTTCGGCTGATAATTCCATTACTTCATGCACTTCGAAGCAAGGATGCCTGGAAGTGGCTATGACTAGTGGTTGAGCTTGTGTCTCTTCTGGATTTTCCCACATGGAGGACAAAGTAGCTAATGCATCAGCCATCTTATTCTCATCCCTGGGGATATGTCTGAATTCACACTGGCCGAATAAACCTTTTCTGAACTGTAGCAGCTCCAAATAAGGCCGTAAGGCTTCTTCTTTTAGTTCCCATTCACCCTGAGCTTGCCTGATCACTAGAAGTGAGTCTCCAACAATCAGGACGTCATTTGCCCCTAGTGTTAGCAAAGCTTCCATCCCAAATAGGCATGCTTCGTATTCCGCTCCATTGTTGGTTACAGGAAAGATCAGCCTTTTGGATAAAGGAATGACCTCACCATCCGGTGTTGCTATAAGTACTCCGATTCCAGCGCCTTTTCTATTCACTGCCCCATCGAAACACATGACCCACCTTTTCACTTCCACCATGGCTAACTGCTCATCGGGGAATTCCAGGTTCTCTGTGTAATCTGATTCTAGGGGATGGTTTGCCAGAAACTCTGCCACGGCTCGTCCTTTAATGGTTTTCTTCGTGATGTACTCGATGTCGAATTCAGACAAAAGTAACAACCATCTGGACAGTTTCCCAACCAATGCCGGTGCTTCATAGAGGTACTTCATTGGGTCCACTTTAGCCACAGCTTGTATCTTGTAGGATTGGAAATAGTGGTGCAGCTTCTTGGTCAGCCAAATCATCGCCACACATGTCTTCTCCACTAGTGTGTACTTGGTTTCATACTCCAGCAATTTCTTGCTAAGGTAATAGATGGGATACTCCTTCTTGCCATCTTGTTCCTGTGCTAGCATTGCCCCTATAGAGGATTCTTCAACTGCCAAGTACAAAATCAGAGACTTCCCTGGAATTGGAGGACTCAACACTGGTGGCTTTACCAGGTAGGCCTTGATCTTCTCGAAGGCCAGCTGACACTTGTTATCCCACACAACCGGCTGATCTTTCTTTAATAGCTTGAAGATTAGCTCACAAGTGGAAGTTAGCTTGGCTATGAAGCGGCTGACATACTGCAAGGAACCTAGGAATGATCTGACCTCCTTTTCAGTCTTTGGAGCCGGCATATCTTGGATGGCTTTGATTTTATCTGGGTCCATTTCTATCCCCCTCTGGCTAACTACATGGCCCAACAGCTTCCCTGATGTGACCCCGAATATGCACTTATTGGGATTAAGCCGCAAGTTGTATTCTCCAATGCGTGTTAGGAATCTATCCAGGATAACCGGGTGTCCCTCCCGGGTTGTTGACTTAACAAGCATATCATCGACATACACTTCAACTTCTTTATGGATCATATCATGTAACAGAGTTGTGACAACCCTCTGATAAGTGGCACCGGCATTCTTTAATCCAAAAGGCATCACCCTGTAGCAGAAAGTACCCCATTCTGTGATGAACGATGTTTTCACCTTGTCGATCACATCCATCAGAATCTGGTTGTACCCTGAAAAGCCGTCCATGAAGGAGTACATTGCCGCTTTTGCTGCACTATCAACCAATACGTCAATGTGAGGTAGTGGGAAATTGTCCTTAGGGCAGGCCTTGTTCAAGTCCCTGTAGTCGACGCATACTCTGACCCTTCCATCCTTTTTAGGCACGGGGACAATGTTGGCTAGCCATTCCGTATACTCCACCACTTCAAGAAACCTGGCATCTATCTGTTTGGCCACTTCTTCCTTCACCAGTGTAGCCCATTCCGGCCTTAGTCTTCTCAACTTTTGCTTTACCGGTCTGAACTTGGGGTCCGTTGGGATTTTGTGCACTGCTATTTCTGTATCTACACCCGGCATGTCTTCATACGACCAGGCGAAAGCTTTAACATGTTTTTGGAGTATTCTTATTAATTCTCTTTCTTCCTCGGATTTTAGCTCGTGTGAAATGAGTACCATTTTAGGGTTTTCATCTGTACTTATATTGATTTCATGCAATGCAGTGTCATGTATGCTAAATATGCTTGATGGTGATTCGAATGCATGCACAGAATTATCAGGATAAACATCACACAAGTAAGCAAACTGGGATTTCATTGCATTGAACTTATCATAAAGTACATCAGTTACATTGAAATTGGAAGAAATAGATACAACAAAATCATTTTCATCCTCCACAGGCGGAGGGCCTTGTTCTTCATCAGCTTCCATCTTCCCTTCCAGAGCATCATCTGGGACTGCAACTTTCTCGGCCACCTGTGCCTTAGCTTTTTCCATAATCTTGGCGATTTCAGCAACCACAGAGTCTAAGTTCACTTTGGCCATTAGTTCTTCACCAAATCCTTCCTTGGATTTCCCAAAAGCTTTGGTTAATGCAGCAGTCAAAGCTCCCGAGATCACTTCTGTAGCTTCGGCATAGGTCTTCTTTTCATCTTCTTCCTCGGCCACCTCTACGGTTTCTGCTGTCGCCTCAGATGATTCTCCTTTCAGAATTTCAGACTCAGCAGTTGCTTCCTCCATTACAGGGGCTACTGGCTCTTCCTGGCTTTTCTCAAAATCCACAACATCTGCAAAGATCTCAAAGCCAGGGTGCTCGACATTTCCAACTAGCACCGGTTCAGCTTGGCCCTTGTAAAGGCTTTCTCCTGCCTTCAGAAATGGCTTCATCATGACCTTGCCATTCTTGTCCTTTTTCAGATTCTTCCGCTCGGATGACCCCTCTACATAACCAAGGCCGTACTACTTTGACTTTCCCGAGTCGATCTTGAATTCTGGCACACCTTGCAAATTAATCCCGAGTCCCATTCCCGGGACAAAGTTCAGCTTGTACAGATATTGGGATAGCCACTCCGGCATGTAGTTCTCATAAAGGACCATAGGGGCATCTGTGGTTTCTTCCTCCTTACTGACTGCAATTTGGAATCCACCAAAAGGAACCACTCCTTCATCCACTGCAGCTACCATCGATTGGGCGTCTGCCTCAATAGTCACAATTCTGTCATTCATAGAGAATTTAATCTTCTGATGCAATGTGGAAGGAACGCCTCCCAAAGGATGGAACCAGGGCCTTCCAAGCAATAGGGAGAATGTGACTGGGATATCGATCACTGTGAAGACAACCATGGACTTGATGGGCCCAACCTCCACTTCTGTTTCAAAGGTCCCTATCACTGTTCTTTTAGAATCGTCATACGCCCGAATGATTATCGAGGACCTCTTCAACACTTCTTCATTCATGCCTAGAAATGGTAGCATTTTCAGTGGGCAAATATTCAGAGCTGAGCCGTCATCCACCACGACGCACGGCATCACCTTATCCATGATGTTGGCCCTAATGTAAAGAGCCTTGTTGTGAGCCCTTCCTTTTGTTGGTAGGTCTTTCTCAGAGAAAACAATAGTAGGAGCTCCAGCATGGACTTTGTCTAGCAAGCAGCACATAGCCTCTGGTGAAGCTATAGGGGAGACTTCAATTTCTGATAGCTTTTTCACTAAAGCCTCCCTATGCTCTTTGGAGGTCATAAGCAAGTGCCACAAACTGGCCTGTGCAGGGGTCTTCTTCAACTGGGAAATGACCAAATTTTCTTTCTCGACTCTTTCCGGTGCCGAAGTACTGCCTGACCCATTCATCGGTGCTTTATCTTTCATCTGATCTGCGGGCTGATATACCCTTCCACTTCGGGTCACGTGCTGCACTTCTGAAATCTTCAGCTTCTCAACAGCTGGGAGTTTAACAGCCTCTCTTCTGTCAAATTCTTCGTACTCATCTTCGGAGTCAAAGGTCATCCAGACTTATGGGCTTGACCTCCTTACACCCCTCCTTTTCCTCACATTTAGGCTCCACTTCGGGTTCCCCTACCGCCACTGCCTGGATGGTAGGGTTCGCTTGCAGAACTTGGGCAAATATAAAGTTAGCCGGCAATCCCGACTGAACCATGTTAACCCGTTTCTCGAATGCCGGTAGTGGGTTAGTTTTAGTGCTAGGTTTAGGTGGTTCTTGTAGCTTTCCCTCGTCGATAAGCTTCTGGATAGCATCCCTTAGCTTGTAGCAGTTGTTGGTCCGGTGGCCTGTCACCACATGATAAGTGCAGAAGTTATCCTTGTCAGCTTCAGGTGGGAACTCGAATGGCCTTAAGGATTGCAACAGGCCGCCATTCCTACACTTGGCAAATATCTTTGCCAAAGTAAGAGTCCAGGGTGTTATGCCTTGTCCTCCAGGACCCCTATTCTGATTGCCTTGCTGCTGATTCACAGTAGCTACTTCAACCTGCTTCACCTCTGATGATTGCCCCTGCTCGCCACTGGCACCTGAACCAGACCCACTGCCAGACCCAGCTGCTATAGTTGATCTATACCCTGGACTATACCCTGTACTTCTTCCCCCTTTCTGACCAGCTGGCTTCTCCTCTTCATCCCTTTCTATCTTCATGGCCATGCTATAGACCTCACTAAGCTCCTTGAAGGAATGGAATTTCATGTTGTTCTTGAAGATATCTTTGCTGCCATCAATGAGCTTCTGTATAAGCTCGTCTTCCTCAGGGCGGTTCTTTAGGAGGATCATCTTGTTCATCCATCTTTGGTAGTAGTCATCGAAGGGCTTATTGAATTTCTGTTTTACCCTCTCCAAGTCATATAGCTTCACCTGGATTTTGGTGTTGAAGCTGTAGTATTTGATGAAGGCTGCTGACAATATTTCCCAGTCAGACTGCTCCTCCTCTGACAGTGAGTTATACCATCCCAAAGCACCTCCCTCCAGTGTGGTAGGGAAAAGATTAATCAATTGTTGCTTTGTAGCGCCTGCTGTCAGCATAACCCGGGCATATAAATTCACATGGGCCTCCGGCGAGCCCATTCCTTTGTAAGTGGGGACTTTCGGCACTTGGAAGCCAATAGGAAATGTCTCGATGCCCCTACTGATCATGGCGTCAACGTTCACCCCCTTCTTGGATTCAGCACTGATCCCGACCCCCTTCTTCAATTGGGCCATGACCTCGTCTAGCTCAGAGCACTTGGCTTTCATCCTTTGTTCCATAGCTGCCTCTATCTCCTGCAGCTTTTCAAGACTAGCCGAAGCATCACCACCATGTTGGGATGACTCAGCTTCTTTTTCCTTCCCGGCTCCACTACCACCGGTCTCACCAGCTTCTCTAACCACTGCCCTCATTTCCTCCTTTAACATGTCGCGAAAATCTTGCGACCTGAAGAAATCTCTCAAAACATCAGCCATGCTCGGTGTCTGTTCTACCATATTCACTCCTTCCCCAGGCTCAGAATCACTGTCACTCTCGACTACCCTCTGTCTCCTAGCCGCCCTTGAAGCTTGGGACCTTGTCCAAGGTCGCTCCAGTGTATTCTGCTTGGGGTAGACAGGAGGTATTAGGGTCATGAATGAATGACGTGATATGACATTAAAATTAAGACATTGGACGTGCTTGAGATGCATGGAGTGGAATTATGTATGGAATGATGATATGAATATATATATTTTATTATTATTATTTTTTTTTTTCGAGGCATTCCAAGAACACCCAATGTTTATGCAAAAATGTCACGTGTGGGCCACCACACGGACAGAACTTCGGCGCCTTTGGAGCACCTAATGAATTCATGAAATGGTCGCGTGTATACCGGCACACAGACGTAGTTTTGACACTTTATAGGTCTATGCGATGATATGAAATGGTCGCGCGGGCCGGACCCACAGGCAAGGTCTTGATGCTTTTGAGCATATGATATGAAATGATGTTATGAGAAAGTCACGTGTAACAGGAGCACGGACAAGGATTCGGCATTCGAGGAACGCCTTTCATGATTTGGTGATGTTATGGGCCTATATGTATACTGATCGGGCACTCGGGGAGTACCTTAAATGGTGAATTAATGTCATGAAGTGGTTGGATGTGGACCACAGTGTTATATGATGTTTATGATGGATGGGTATGATGTCATGAGATGCATCGTGTAAATTATTACACGAAAATGGGCCTAAGGCCGTTGTGGCTTTTATTGAATGAAATGATATTGGTGGAATGGCCGAATGCAATCCGGTGCATTGGTCAAAACACGGGTAATTTTGGGTACCCGATATGTTATGAAATGGGATGGGATGGTCGTGATAGGCGTCCTTGAAATGCCCATTAATTTAATTTAAGTGAAATGTAGTGAATGAATATGTCACGCAATATGTAAATGGCTGCATAAAAATGTGGGTTAGGATGCATGACATACATAATGATGTTATGTATGCTATGTCAAAAATAAAATGCTAATCACACAAGTTTAATGTTATGGCTGAAAAAGAAATCGTTAGTATGGATGACAAGCGAATGAATTAATGTTTTACACACGAAATAAAATGCAAAATGGCTGCATAAAAAATGTGGGTTAGTATCACACAAAGATGTTTGTGTATGGTATGTCATATGTATGGAAAATGGTGATTATGGTATGTTATGCATGCGTCGGTGATGTGTCACAGAACGGTAAATAACACATAGCAAGCAAAACGAATTCTTCCAACCTTATTCCTCCAACGTGGTCGGTCTCTAAAATTTCTAACCGAGTCCTAGGCGGGGTTCACCTCAATCACCATCCGGGGGTGATGAAGGCGCGATTTTATTATCATTATTCACACAATTATTTTGGTATCCTAAGGGAATCCAACTAGAGCTGCCTATATGGGTTCGGTCAAAGTCGGGATAACATCAAGGCTCTCATAGCAAGATATACTCCTCACTTCTCCCCACTCAAGGGTCCTAGCAAAGGGGTTCGTACGAGGCTATGAGTGGTGTTTCATATTCCTGCCCCTAAGACCAGGAGGAACTTAGGCGACACTTCAACAATCCACCGGGCTATAAAAGGATACCTAATCTAATGCAAAAAATGGCTAACTAAAAATGCAAATAAAATACCAAAAGAGAATCATCCACGTTATTTTAATTAGACACTTTTCAGGGCTTGTCAATATTCATTTAAGTTTTTAAGAAAACTTTTTAAAGAAATCCCCAGCGGAGTCGCCACTGTGAGCGGACGACGCTTTTTCGAGGGGACGCGGGACTCCCTTTCGGAATGGGGTGCCTCGATCTCGGGCGGGTCCCTCCCTCGTGTGGGGTTTTTATAAATAGAAATCCGCGTTTTGGAAAATAAATAGAATTAATACGTAAAAGAACCGAGACCTAAGTCTCGATGAATATTGTAGGAGTCTCCACCCGGCTCAGCTCAACCCGGAAATTCTTATGTAGCTGAACCGGACGAACGGCCGCTACACTATCCAGAGATTCGGGTCCGGACAAGTCCCTTATTTCGTGTCTAATTAAAATAAATATAGCCAATGTTCTCGAATGGTATTTCAAAATCTAAAGTCCATTTTATTGAAGTAAACAGACATGCAGCGCGCATACAAAATATTTAATACAAAAATACGGAAAAGGAATAAATATTAATTGGCTTTCAACCAAATCGAATGGAAAAATAAAAACTCTCGCCTCACTTGTACAACCGCCTAGAATCCACGAAAATCTAGATAAATACAACCGCCTAAATACACGATTTAATCTATTAAAATACATTAAAAATAAAAATAAAAAGAAATTAAAACCTGCAAAACCGAGGGTTAGCACAATATATACAACACGCCACAATTAGGACTCAAATAGACAGAACGGGAAATCAGGAATTGGGGGCACGCATTTAGGGGGTAACCGGGTCGGCTCGGCTAGCCGGCCCGGTTAGACCTGGAAAACATTTTGAAACGTCCCTGTATTTTTGGTTTTGCGGAAAAATCATTTTGAAAACAATTTTTTTCGGTTTACATGCATTTTTATATATTTAAGTGGGTCGGTTTTCAGGAGAACTGGGTCTCCGTCGTTGAATTGTTCTAAATGCAATTTTACCAAAAATTGAATCTATGGTCGTGATGCACACAACAAAAATTCATTTTGATGATTTTTGGGATTTTCTAATTTTTTAGGATTTTTTTACGGATAAAAGATGAAATTCTGATTCTGGAATAATGATTACAGTCGCACGACTGTAGTTTACAGTTGTGCGACTGTAATCAGTTCAGGTTCAGAATTTCATCAAAAGATCATTGAAAATCAAAATCTGAAGAAAACAAATCTGGAAATTAAGAACAGTCGTACGACTGTATATACAGTCGTACGACTGTTCATGAAAACCAAGAACAGTCGTACGACTGTTTTTAATTTCCAGGAACAGAAATACGAAAAAATACAGCAAAAGGCACAAAACTCACTTCAAACACCCAGAAAGCAAGGAAAAGTGTAAGGAAAAGAAGTGACTACCTTTTTAGAAGCTATTCAAAGTCGTTTTGACCCCTGGCGTCGCTCCGATCCCAACAAATTCGCACTTTCCCCTTTGGAATGGAGGTTGAGAGCTTTTTGTCCAAAATCCGAATTGCAAAGGATTCTGATTGTTTTAGTCCGAATTCTTGATTTGGTTGTGTAGTTAATTGATTAACCTAGGGGTTTCTAACAAGTTTCAGGTTTAATTTCGAGAATTAAAGAAAATCAAAGAGAAAAAGAATGAGTTTTTTTGTGGTTTTCTTTTTCTCTCTCTTCTCTTTCTCTCTCTAAATTTCTCTTCAGCAGAAAAATCTCCCCCTTCTTCTCCTCCTTTTTCCTTCTTTTCTACCCTCTTTTTCTGCTTGCTTGCTGAACCCGAGCAATTAATGCTCATCCTCTCTTTCTTCCATTTCTGCTGCAGAGGTATGGGCCTCTGCAGATTTTCCGACATTACAGTCGTACGACTGTAATTTTTAAATTACAGTCGTACGACTGTAACAATAGTCGTACGACTATAGTTTTGTTTTTTTTTTTTTTTTAAGTATAGAAAATTCCGGCGCTTACAACAGCCGCGCGGCTGTAGGTCACAGCCGCGCCCCTGTAATATACAGCCGCTCTCCCTTGATTCACAGCAGCTACTTCGGCTTCTTGAGTTTCAATGGAGGCCGCCTTCGGTGTCGTCCTTGAATAGGTCCTGCCGCAGTGGTCTTAGAACCTCCACTCTTGTATCCTTGGGTGTACCCCTGGTTGCTTCTATAGGAGCCCGAACCTTGCTTGCCCCTCTGTTCCTCTTCTTCGTATCGCTTGATACGTTTGGCAAAGTCCACCACCTCATTAAAGGAGTGGAATCTCTTCAGCTTCATCTTGTCTTTATATTGGGGCAAGCTGCCATCCACAAGCTTCACAATTAAAGATTCTAACTTTGGCACCCCATCCACCAAAACCTGCACATCCATCCACCGTTTGTAATATGCCGGAAATGACTCATTCTGCTTTTGGCGGATCCTCTCCAAATCCTCGAGAGTTGTCTCGACTTGGGTGTTGTAAGCATATTGTTTCACAAAAGCATCAGCTAAGTCTTCCCAAGTGGAACGGGTGTACAATGGCGTCTTCATGTACCACTTTGCTGCAGCGCCTCTCAAGGTAGTAGGGAACAAATTCAGAAGATGACCCTTTCCAATCCCCATACTAGTCATCAATCTCACATAGCTATCCAAATGGGCTTCCGGTGGTCCTTCTCCGGTGTAAGGAGGGAGGTATGGCATATGAAAACCAGCCGGGAGCGGTCCTTCCGCATCAGCAACTAATGTCGCGGGATTGGCACACTTGATAGGATTGAAGTGGACCATTTCTTTCACCTTGGGCATCATAGCATCTATGTCTGAAAATTTCTGGTTGAGTCGTTTCTCCAGCATCGATTCAATTGAGGCTTCCCTCGCCTTCTCAAAAGCCTCATCCTCTTTGGAGTGACGATCCGGCTCTCTGTGATTAGCAACTCCGCCAATGCCACTAGGAGTATTCCCCCCGGTTCCATTAGTGGCTTACGCAGGCTGTCGTCCTCCATTCCCAACCGAGGTCTGGGCTGGTTGGACAACTGGAATAGGGAAGGTAGTCATAACCGCCTGCACCTGCTCCCTAAGGGTAGCCCTGAACTCATCTGAGCTTAAGAAGCTCCTCATAAAGGCGGCCATGTCGAAGGGTATGGTTCCACTGGTTCCACTGTTTCCACTGTTTCCGTCAGCCATATCTGCTCTCTCAACCTCTTTTAACAATGCTTGATTGTCAATCGGTAGAGCGGGCAACTGAACTTCAACTTCTGAATCCGACCCTGAACTGATTCCTTCCACGATGACCGGTTCCGATTGAATTAACTGAACTGGTGTGTTTGGTTCTGATTCAACTCGAATTAACCTCCCCGAGATGCGACTCCAAACTGCATAATCAGCATAAGGTTAGAGTTTCGGATGGATGTCGTGGTCCTAGACTCGACACTCTAAATGGTACTTTTATGCTCATGTTTGGATGATGCTGCATGGATGTGGATGATGCTGAAGATGGTTTTAGTGCTTTTCTTTCTTTTGCTTCAGATGCTCCAAGCATACCCTATGCTATACACAAGACAATGCAACAACGTCACGTGCGAGCCATCACACGGACGGAGATTCGGTGCCTTTGGGGCACCTACGGGATGTCGTGAAATGGTCACATGTGTGCCGACACATGGACTAAAGTTTGACACTTTGTAGGCCAATGTAATGACATGAAATGTTCTTGAGGGAACCATCCCGCAGATCGACACTCGATGCTTTTATAGCATCTTAACGTGAAGTGATGTCATATACAAGTCACGTGCGAATCAAAACACGGACAACATCTCGGTGTTCGTGGAACACCTTACATGATTTAGGGGTGCTATCAAATGTCTTAATATGAAAACTAGCTCGGCACTCGTGGAGTACCTCAAATGGGTTGTCGATGTTATGTAACAATCCGACATGGATTGGGACACGCAAGCAAAACGAAGGTGTCTCCATGACACCAAATGTGAATGATCAAGATGTGGTGATTTCGTGTGGTCCATCACACAAATGTGAGCCTAAGACCGTTGTGGTCTTCTAATAATGTAATGGGACGGCCAAATGCAAACTAGTGCACAGGCGGAGTACGGGTAGCCTTGGGGACTCCCGATATGTTATGATATGAAATGGTCGTGAAGGGCATATTTAGAACATCCTTACATTTTTAATGAAATGAAATGATGTGGATGCCTATGTCATACAAAAATGCAAATGGCTGCACAAGAACGTGGTTAGAATGCATGACACACACGATGATGTCATGTATGCTTTATGAATCCATGAGCACGTAAAATGAATGTGGCATACGGAAAATGATTATGGCTGAACGAAAATATGGTTAGTATAACACACACGTATGAGGATGCTAAAAAATGGTTGTATAAAGAAAGTGAGTAGAATATGGTATACGTATGATGCGTGTTTATGTCATATGAAAAGGTCGAAAATAAAACAACCATATAGCAAACGTTAGCATACACACAAAAATATGCTCACCCTTCCAACCTCATTTCTCCATTCGATTGGTCTCGCATTCTTCCTAGGTGTTGGGTCTCTTTGGCATCAACGGGGGATACCGAAGGCGTACTCTCGATGTCCATTTCAAGTATATGGTTTTGGTAATCCTAAAGGGAAGTTGCTAGGCCATTACATGAAGGTATGAGTCAAGCCAAGGGTCGTACAGGTTCCCATAGCGAAAATATACTCCTCACTTCTCTCCACTCAAGGGTCCAAACGAAGGGGTTCGTACAAGGCTATGAGTGGTTTACCTCCTCGGGTGCCTCCAATCCTAGCGGAAGAGGTAGGTCACCTTTGGAAATGAACCGGGTTTAAATGAGTGTTGGAGGGATTTAAGAAAAGAAAATGTCATGCTTTATGCAATGTGAATGAAATATTGAATTATGATTTAATAATCAACTATAAGTGAGGATGTACTTCAATTGTTGCCTAAGTTCCTTAAGTTTTTTTGTGAAAACTCTTTTGAAGAAACCGTTAATCCCCAGCGGAGTCGCCACTGTGAGCGGACGACCCTTTTTCGGAACGCGGGGTGAAGCGGGAACCGAGGATTTTTCTTTTCGGGTCTTGGTGTTTTGGTTTTGAAAACGGGTTTTAATCTTTCTTAGGGAAACCTTTCATTTTATTGAAAAAACCTTTTTGTAGAAAACTTAATTTTAGGCATGAATTTTAGAAAACAAGCTTTTTAGAAAATCCCATTTTAACTCAAAGGTCTCAAAATGCGAATTTCGAGATTAGATACAGAGTCGCCACCCGGATCAGCTCATCCGGGAAATTCCGGTACAGCTCCCTACCAAATGTAGACTCAGTACCTAATCTAGAGATTCGAAGTTCGGGCAACACATCTTCTAATCCTCACTAATTTTTAATTATTGTTTCATAATACGACATTTCATTCACTTAATTCTACTCATTTTATCTCTTCTTTTGTTATTAGCCAATGCTCATACATATGACACAAATATAAAACCAAAATAAGAGTGCGGAAAAGTAAATCAGAGGCCAAATTATACAACCCAAGAAAAAGAAAACTCTCATCCTCACCTTTTACAACCGCCTATTATACACAATAATCCAAAAATTACAATCGCCTAGATACACGGGATAATCTATAAAATACATTCAAAAATAAAAATAAAGTAAAAATAAAAGCTGCATCCAAATATGGTTAGCACAAGTAAATAAACCACACTAAGGACTCATATAAGACAGAACAGGGGTATTTTAGGAAACGGGGTCATGCAAAGGGGGTAACTGGTTCGACCCGACCGGTCGGCCCGGTTAGACATGGAAAACGGTTTTTTAAACGCCCTGTAGGTTTTATGGATGAAAAATTGATTTTAAAGCGGTTTGGCTCATTTACATGCATTTATCCAACTTTAGTGGGCCGGATATCCCGGTACCCGGGGGTCCCGTTCGTGTGTGGGCCTAAAACATACATCCATCTAGGGTCCAAAAATATGCAAACACGCCAAAATTCATTTTTCAATGTGAAAAGGATGTAAAATTACAAGTTTGGGGCCCAAAAGGGAAAAACTGTAATTCTGCCCATATTACAGCCGCGCCCCTGTAGGCTATAGCCGCGCGGCTGTAGATTACAGCCGCGCCCCTGTAGCTTACAGCCGGGCGGCTGTAATGCTCCAGAATCGATTCCGACTTATTTTTCGTGTTTCCGAAGATCATTTTTCAAAGTTTGATGATTTTAGGCAATCCGGGACTTCTGGAAAAATACTAAAGCCAATAGAAAAGATCCGAAACGGACCAAATAGAATCCGGAAGTCCCTAATCGTCCAAAATCACCAAATTCATCACATCCGCTCATAAAAAAAAAAAAAGAGAACATGGAATCGAAGCATGCACAGATGTGATTGGATCGATAACAGATTTAAAAAACACATTTAATTGAAGCGTGGGAGCGTTATCGATCGATTTGGGCCGATGGAGCTTCGGCCCCTGTAGGTTACAGTCGCGCCCCTGTAGGTCACAGCCGCGCCCCTGTAGGTTACAGCCTGGCGGTTGTGATCACATGGGGCGGCTGTAATCAGAAAACTCCCACTAAACAGAAGAAAAAATGGAAAAGGACCACAGCCGTGCCCCTGTAGGTCACAGCCGCGCAGCTGTGATCTTTGGTGGGGCGGCTGTAGTCCCAAAAAAACCAATCAAACGTGAAAAAACTCAAATCATGCAATAGAATCACAACCAAGATGAACACAATGGATTTTTAGGCCTCTCAGAAAATTACCTTGTATGTGTTCCAGCGCTTGGACCACAAAAAAAAAAAGGATTTTTGGATGCCAGAAAACGTCCCGCAGTCACGGACGACCCGAGCAAAGTGCGTTTCCCGAACCTCAAACGGAACCCTGAGGAAAATTCAAGGATTGGTTTTCAAGTGTTCTCTCTTCCTCTAACCTTTCCTTTCTTTCTTTCGTTTTCTTTTTGTCTAATTCTTTTTTTTTTTATTGAAAACCTTAAGAAAAGCTATGTGATTTTCTTTTCTCTTTCTCTCTCCTTTTTTTCTGTTTTTTTTTTCTGCCTCTGCAATGCCCTAATTCCCGAATAGAAACCTTAAATATCTCCTGTTTTGGAATTAAATCGGAATTAATTGCTGATTTTGTCAAAAAAGGAAAACTGAACATTATAGCCGCGCGGCTGTAGGTCACAGCTGCGCCCCTGTAATATACAGCCGGGCGGCTGTAGCGTAAGAAAATTCCTATTTTGCTCAGAAACCGAATTAAATGCTGATTTTGTCCAAAAAAGGAAATAATGAGATTACAACCGCGTGGCTGTAGGTTACAGTCGGACGGCTGTAATGCCCAAAAATTACATTTTCACTTATTTTCTTTGGTTTGTTCTTCGGCTCTCTTAAATATTCGCTCAAATTTTCCAGGGTTCCGTACTAGGGCTTGTCACACACCTCTAGGCCATCCGGGACATTTCTGACATCATTCTAGTCGGTCCGGATCCGCTTCACATTTATCCGTGAAAAAGGTAATAATAGCTTTCATCACCGAGGTCGGGAAAAAACCCGTGCTCACAACGGGCCAGTCCATCAATATAGCCCTTCATCTTGAGCACGTGGGTGCTCCCAGATGTCCCCGTAGCCATCTTACAAGTCTTCAATAACCTCTCTTAACACGCTTGATCTTGGTTCAACTTTTTCAAGGTGTCCATGATATCAAAAGCTTGTTGGTCCATGAACTGCTTTTGTAGCTTAGGAACCATCGTGGCCAACATAAGGAAAATGACACCTCTGTCATCCCTCCGGTGCAGATCATATTACTTAACCTAAGCAGCAATAGTGCCACGACCCGCGGGAGGTATGGATGATAAGGCCCTGTCCAGGACATACTCCTTAGACTTTTGTCTTAGAACTATTCTTAAGTTTCAAGCTTAGTCCAGGAAGTTAGGTCTAGACAGCTTTTCCTTGAGTGAAGGTAATAAAAATATATTAGAAGCCATTTAAGTTATCTGCACAGAACAATTACAGATAATATTAATAAAGGTCTTTAGTAATTTAACCATATTAATTAACAATCCAATTTTAATTAATATATTGGTGATTAATGGTTAAAGATGACCAAGATCGATATTTCATCAAGAATTAGCAAAGCAGAGGCTTGTCAAATAACCCTTAACTATTTAGGGAGGAACTCCCTCCAATCCTAACCTAAGGACTCTTGGTTTGATAGGTTTATTGGCATTTACCCATCTATGCTTAGGGCCAGGAGCTGATCCTACTACCTACCTTGAGTCAAAGCACCATTGGAGCATTAAGCGTACCTAGTACCTTAACCCAATACAATAGATGAATACCACAATGTGCTCGGTGGAGGCTCGGCCCATGTTACAATGTTCAAAAACCGACATGGTTCAAATGTGGAATACACTTTTAAGCGACTCAATATTTCATTTAGGATTGATTGATTTATGGATTAGCATACATAATCGTGGGTGAGCTTAGAATATGGATTACATGCATTTATCTCATATATATGCATATTCAGTTAAAATCATAATCTAAATAAAATAGAGATACTATGGGTCCTTAAATACAACCTAGAGAAATATCTAGTAAACCTATATTAGAGAACACCGGGCCAGGCTTGTAAAAGCTTCTAGGCTTGGCTCCATTGGTCTTCTTCTCCAAGGCTTGATGCAATTACAAATTTTGATTTACATAAAATAAATAAAATAAGATTACATCAAAATAAACCAAAACATATAGGCCGTATTTCTCAAAATAAAATTTTACAACCCATCTCGATTTAAGGCCCAATAGCACTCAAATCCATACACCAAGTATAACACACACACACACACACACACACACACACACACACACATATAAAATAAAATGCATGAATTTATTATTCCATTTTTAAATTATGTCCAGCCATTTAATGAAATTGCCGATTTTGGCATTTATGACTTAAGCCCATTTACAGGCCCATCAAGCTTCCAGCCCAATGATGCAAAATTAAAATTTGCTCCCATTTGAATTTAGGATGTCACAAACCTGAATTAGCCGTCTGATTCCCAACCTGTGCCAAGGACCAATTGGACCAATTTCAGTTACCTATTTTAATTTCACAGCAAATAAAATTAAAATCCAATGAATGACAATTTAATTAATCGTTCAAGAAACCGCACAAATACAATTCTCAAAATTTAAACACACAGACTTTAAAATTTTTAAACCTATGCATTTAGGACCCGAGCCTAAGCCCGTACCTGTAAAATCCAAAAAGAACCCGAAACCACGTGTTGGCACTACTATCCTAGGCCAGCAGTTGCTGCGACGCAGCGGGTAATGCGATCGCAATTTTGCGATTCCTAACAGCCCATATTTATTTATTTTTAAACAAAAAAATCAGTAAAACTAGTAGCAAAAAACAATTAAAACATCAATCTAAAAAACCTAATTTAGATTGAAAACCAATTGGGCAAATATAAATAAAAAACCCTAATCCAAAAAATTCTAGGGTTCATGACCGCTCTGATATCAATTCTATCAGAAATCATGACCGCTCTGATATCATTATAGGGAATTTTCACTGAGAAAAACAGAACGTAACAGAAATTACAGATTAAAATTTTTTCCTCAAATTTCATGATTCCATGGACCTATGATTTTGATAAAATCCAAGAATGAAAAGATAATAAATTTTCTCACCTTATTCGTCTCTTTTAGAGACTGTTGAAGATTGCAGAACTGAAGAATGACAATTCTACATAGTTAAGTACACGAACAGCTAATGAACTGGACTCGTGCTAGCGAATGGAGACTAACGGAACTCGAAAAATCCACATAGAGAATTCGGCTATTGCTTCTCTAGTGAAATCTTTAGAGTGGCTAGGGTTAGGAGAAATTGATTCTTAAGGTCCCTTTT
Organism: Euphorbia tirucalli; assembly: GCA_039660915.1. Lineage (NCBI taxonomy): Eukaryota > Viridiplantae > Streptophyta > Magnoliopsida > Malpighiales > Euphorbiaceae > Euphorbia > Euphorbia tirucalli. Next base: position 29,169,610 of record CM077639.1, on the reverse strand, counting down.
ATACCCAGGACAAAATTAGGTTTAAAATTAAATTTTAATTTCAATTAATTGATTCAATTATGTAATTGGAATTAGATTAAACCATATAATAAAATTCCTATTGACTTAATTAAATCGAATTAATTAAATTTATTGAACCCAAATTCAATTTAACCCAACCTTAAATAAATACGACCTGTGTATTTAATTTTCCATCAAGGAAAATATATTTAATTAATCATTCACATACTATAATTAATTAATCAAATACAATCAATTTCTCTTTTATATTAATTGAATTAATTTTGACAAAACCTATTGTCATTAATTCAATTAAGCAAGTTTCCATTCTAGTACCCAATTTGTACACTTCCAATATGTCACAAGTTCAGTTGTTCTATGTATAAGATCTTATGAGTCCATCTTTATGTTGGCAGTAGGTCTAGGGCCCACAGCCTCCAATTAAGACGGAGACTAGCAGTCTCATGTGAAACATAACCTGGTAGTATTCTTGTATATCCCTTGCCTACTGACATTGATGTATAAGCAAGAGGTATGGTTCCAATCAACCTCTTCTATGCTTATTCATTCCTTGATTGTGAGTAGACTGATCATCGTGAATAAGTATCCCAACTTATTTAGGTATGGACATACACTTATCAGTCTCACTCATCAAGTGACTAGTGATGTCATCTAAGGGGACACCAAGTGGCAATTCCATCAACTCACTATCAACATCAACATGTTCATTAGCCCACCTAACATACCTATACTTGGCACCCTATTATGAGCTCATTAGGCATATATCAAATTTTATGAGATCCCATGTCATGTTATAGTGAAATTAGGTCTAAGGAAAATATCAAGAACTACCTGACAAACAGCTATGACGATCGAACCATGCGGTGTTCTCGAGGCGGATCGGTCTAGTACCATGTAACCTAACATGTATCCATATACTTGACTGACATCCCATATCCAATGGTCAATTAGACATTACCATCCAGTTAAGTATATGCTAGTCTTTAAGCCTATTCTTTCCCATGATTAGAACAGACCTGGGACAATTTTATGAGTATAGCTTTGACACTACCCAAGGTCTCATTAGCTAATGACTTACATTAGTTAACATGAGTATGGCTACAATCAATGGATACTCTATTTATTATATTGTATAAGAAACAAATATATAGATTAAATTCCTTTAACACAATGTATAATATAAAATATCCGAATACAATGTATAATACAATCAAGAACTAATGCCTTTGGACTAGGGCACACCAACATTAGTCTACCTTTAAGCCAGAGATTCGGGTCTGAATAAATCACTTATTTCTGTTTCGTTTCAAATAATTACACATAGTTCTAATTTTCACGTCTTTATATTTATTCTCTATTTTCATTTTCAGCCCTGAATACTTTGTACATGCTGAAAGTGAATAAATTTGGAATATTAAATTATTACAACTCTGAGCGTGGGATTTTCATCCCTGGGTTTCAATGACCATTAAATCATTTGTTTGCTTCTATAGCTTTCCATAGCTACAGGGGTCAAAGCCAATTCAAGATAGAAGCTCCAGTCAACCGAACTTCAAGCCTCGGATCTTTTCCTGGACAAAAGAGAAAGTTTTTCTGGATCAACAACCGTGTGACTGATGCATAAGCTGTAAGGCCATCATGATTAAAGTCACGAATGTCTCTTCGAGACTCGCAAAGGTCTCATTCTCTAACATAATCTTGACTTTCCTCCTTGGAAATAATCTTTTGGATGTTTTTAGGAAAATTTAACAAGAAATTGAGCTCCTTCTACCAGAACATGAATTTGGGGGTTATCAACTTTGACTTATAGAGAAAAGGAAAGAAAAAGGAAGAAAAAGATAGACGAACCAAACTTTTTCTTTAATTTTTATCTTCAATCTCTGTTATGAGGCTTAAAATTGGTTAGAAATCTCAGGAAAATATCCCATAAAAGTTTTTAATAGGGTTTAAAGACTAATCTGACCACAAAACCATAACATTTAAAGCTTTGAACCATATTCAGTGTTTGAAGTTTGAGTGTTCAATTAGAGCCTCTCTTGAAGGATTTGTGCTCTTAAAGTTGTGGATCCACGCTTCAAGGGTAAATATCTAAGAAACCAAGAGCATTTGACTTGTTTGTGTTATATTTTGAGCATCATTCACATATTTTCAACATATTCTATTTTTATTTTTTTGTCTGAAAACCAGAGTTGCACAACCATTATGACAGTTGAACAGCTGTAAACGCGATAGTTGCATGGCTCTTTAACCAAGAAAAGCAATATGAAATCAGAAAATTCAAACTTTGGCTACTGATCTAGAAGTGACACTGGCACGGGTGTAACCTATAGCCTTACAGCTGTTGACTACACAACGTATGGGTATCAATTTGAGACAGAATCACTACAAACTGATTTTCAAACACTTCATGACATTGGAACCTTAGATTTATATTCCAGAAGCATGTATTATACCATGTTGGCCCAAATAAGGATAGAAATACACTAGAGGGGAGTGAATAGTGTATAATATTGGTTTTAAAAATGTTTAAAAACTTGTTTTGATAAAAACAGATTTTGCCTAATAAAACTAGTTTTATAAAAAATGCAGAAATATGTTTGTAAAACTAGTGAATATAATCGCTTTTGATAAGATTAAACACTATCTCCAAACACTAATGATCCTAGCCATTACTCATAAGTCCAAATATAGCTGTTGGAGAATATGTCTGTCGAGAAATATAGTTGTTGGAGTTTTTATTCAATTATGTCCAAGGTTGCATCTTCCTAAAGCTTTCAGTTACAATTATATATCCTCCTATAACCATTATTCTTACTTCATCCTTCTGTAGCCGTTATTCAGTATATCCTCCTATAGCCGTTATACTTGCTTCACCCTTCTGTTGTCATTATTCAGTGTATCCTCCTGAAGGTGACCTTTTGTATAGTCTCTTGAAGATGACATTTATACATTATATAACCTTCTAAAGCCTCATTGACATATTCGACTAAATACCTTCAGACTCTTGAAGCAATGTGGCTTTATTCTCTTTTTTATTATAGTCTTCCATCTTCCTTATGATTTACTTTCGTAATTAAATCATTAAGATAATTATTGGTTAATCTTAATTTAATTACCAAAGTAATCACTATTGTTTTTATCTTCTTTTTTTTTGTCCACTGGTTGTTATCGCCAAAACTTGACTCAACAATCTTCCCCTGTTTTATAATGACAACCGGCTTTGAAATATCTTAAATGCACTTGAAATTGAAGAGGTAAAATTTCATAATTTTTGGGATAAATAGTTTGTCTTGATAAGGCTCCCTCTGAAGATATGATATCTTTTAAAACGCTCCCCCTCAAAATATGCTTTCAAATTAATTTTGGGGAAATTAGAAATCTATTTGATTACTAATTTCTCTTATAATTAATCTTTATATTCTTCTGCATAAAGAGAAATTTAATTCAAATTAGTTCAATTCTTATGAGTTATGAGTTATTGGTTTAGAAGACTTTTCAAAAACTTTCCATTAATGAGAAGCTTCCAATAACCAATATAAAAGCCTATTTAAAAGGATATGGGTCAGTGCATACATTGGCTTTTATAATCATGGACCTATAGAGATTAATAAGTTAAATAAGATTTAAACAATCACACCACATGGACTAATAATCTCTTCTTAAGGCCCAAACGGATATTATAACCAATATCATGAGATATAGGCTCACAATAAAATTTGGTCCAAGTTCAAAATATCTCTCACTATGTGTTAAGCTCAGAAACAAGTAACACATACTTAATCAATGCATTCTCAAAGAATTTAAAGATCATAGATAGAGAATGCTATATCATATTGCTACAATAGATAAATTCTTGAAAGCTTCCAGAACTAGTTTAGACAAGGCAACAATACTAGCAATTCCTGCAATAATACATTTAAGTCAATACTTATAGCAGAAATTGTTAATACTCATAAACCATGTAGTAAATAGCATAGATCATAAATCTGCAATGATCTCAGCAACTCAGTAACTATATCCATATTTCACCAAAAATATATTATCCTTATCAACAAGTTTCTCCCCCTTTAATAGACGTAATAGATATTTCAAGTCTCTCCCCCATGGTTAGAAGCAAAAAGAACAAGGGAATAACATGTACATAAAGGGATATATAATTATAATATGTGTGAGCGGATGACCTTTTTAATAGACGGGACACGGCGAAACGAACAGGGGGTTTTCAGAAACAGGTTTAAAGAGATTTGGATTTGGAAAACGGGTTTTATTTATCTTGCTTTAGGGAAAATCATTTATTCGTTTTAGAAATTATTTTTGTAGAAAACGTTTTCCCGTTTTATTACTTAAAGACCTCGAAACCTAAATTTCGAGATCAGTGACAGAGTCGCCACCCGGATCAGCTCATCCGGGAAATTCCGATACAGCTTCCTACCGAGCGCAGACTACTGTACCTAATCTAGAGATTCAAGGTTCAGGTAACTTACCTACTCAACCTCAAGCTTGTATTCAGTTTATGATTTATATTACCATATTTATTCAATTTATTATCTTTTTCTAACCCAAATTCGTTTATTTTACTAGCCCGTGCTCAAGCAAATGACAGAATTAAATTATAGGAAATTAAATCATCCATACAAATATAAAAAAGAATAATAGAGGCCACTTATACAACCAAATTGAATAAAAAGGAGAAATCTCTCATCCTCACATTTACAATCGCCTAGGATACACGAAGATCTAAAAATACAATCGCCTAGTTTACAGGGGATAGTCTACTAATTACAAGAAAAATAATAAAAAAGAAGAAGATAAATGCTGCAAAACAGAGGGTTAGCACAGTTTATATTATAAACATAGATAGGACTCAAAACAGGACAGAATTGGGGTTGTTAGGAAATGGGGGCATGCATTTAGGAGGTAACCGGGGTCGACCCGATCGGTCGAACCGGTTAGACCTGGAAAACGGCTTTGAAACGCCCTGTAATTTTTATGTCGAAAAATTGATTTTGGAAAACCATTTGGCTCGTTTACATGCAAATTTCTATTTTTGTGGGTCTGTTATCCCGGAACTTGGGGTTCCGTTCGTGTGGGTATTCCTAATTTTCACAAACATTTGGGGTATAAAAAGCAGTAAACATACCAAAAATATTTTGAATTTGAAAACAGCATCACGTAACGAAGTTCGTACGGCCGTTCCGCGATTCTATCTCTTCCAGGAACTACAGCCACACGGCTGGAAAATAGAGCCGGACGGCTCTAACTCATGCTAGGCTGCTGTAATACCCGGACCCGAAATCGGTTTTCTCGTTTTTTTTCGAAAAATTGTTATTTGGTTCGTTTTCAGTGTTTCCCAAAGATTTTATAGAGTTCGGGGGCCCACTAATGCTGAACTACAGATCCGAATCGGATCGAACAACCCCGAAACTGAAATATAAAACCCGAAAAAAACCGAAAAACCAATATCCACACGTCTAAAAATCCAAAAACCAAACCAGAACGACGTACAAATATTCTTGGGCCTAAAAATACCAAAACAGAATGCACCAAATGGAAAACAGACTACTTTTGGCTGATCGGGAAAAATCAGGATTTTGTCCCAGAGGAACAGAGCCGGGCGGCTCTAGGGCCAAAGCCGGACGGCTCTGTTCATCATGAACACAGCCATACGGCTATAATGGGCAGCCCAGTTTCCGGAAAGGCGCAGAAGAAAGAAAAAACACACAGAAAAACAATGCAAACAGGTTTAAGGCCTCTCAGAGTTTATGTTGGTATTGTTCCAGTGTACTGGATATGCAGGAACGGATTGAAAGCTTGGAATTAATGCTGGAAACTCAACTAGACGAAAACTACAACAGTCCAAAGCAACCTAAAACCAACCCGAATACCTCCCAAATCGATAAGCAAAGGTCGTAGAACTTGATATTAATATCTTTAGAATGATGTAGGGTTTTAACTTTGATGTTTTGGCTCACTCCTCTTTTCTTTTCTCTCGGTCTCACTTCCTCTCTTCTCTGCTTTCCTTTTTTTTTCTCTCCCAGAATCCTTTCTTTTTTTTTTGGTTCCCTCCTCCAAAAAAATCCCCCATGCAGATATGATTCTCTCTTTTTATACCTCTCTCTCTCATATCACCTCATTTCATTAAATAGTCGTCTGACTTCTGATTTTTGCGCCAAAAAATACTTCCTGTCAAACCAAGTTGCTCTGCTTTGCAGGGCAACCTAGTTTGCCCACTAAAGCCGCCCGGCTCTAGTGTGCACTAGAGATGCACGGCTCTGGCTCAAGAAACCAGAGCCGTCCGGTCCTAGCGAAAGCTGGAGCGAAATTCGAAAAATTGGACATGCACTGTAAAACCTAAAAATCACTTGGGAGGCCTTTCCAAGGGTTTCAGATCCCGGATAGCTCAGTTTTCAGGATGTTTGAGACACTCCGGGCAACAATCCGGTTTTTTTTTAGCCCAATCAAGTCCGTCTGCTCCATAGGTAACATGTGAACTCTCATCACAGAGGTCGGGGAAAAACCTGTGCTCACAATATACATGTAAATATTAAAGCAAATGACTAAATCAAGCATTCAACATCATACTTTGACTTTGGGAAATCAATATACAACAAAATACTTGACCATTGTATCTAACAGAGATAGAATATGACTAAAATGTAGTTAAGTAAACAAAGATTTCCGAGATTAAGAGACAAGATTGCTTCAAACAAAAGGAATGAGGAGGGAAAATGATCTCAACAGGAGAGGCTAGTCTTCATGCTTTAAGCCTTTGAATCATTGATCATCCCTTCATTCAGCGAAAAGAAGTAACCTTGCAAAACTATCTTTATGGCTTGCCAGAAAGTGAGGGTCCACCGGAGTAAATGCTAGACACCATGGAATGAATAAATTCAATCTAAGTGATCAAAGTGTTGATTGCTCCTATCATCTGAATTATAGATTCTTTTTGATAGGTGGAAATAATAGCTTTCTTGTCCTGCATCTCTTTCATCTGATTCTAGAGATAGCTTCCTTGAGAGGGATAATGGAACTTAAAGATTCCTTGAGAGGGATAATAGAACTTAAAGAGGCTATAGTGGTTTTTTTGATAGGTGGAGTAAGGAAAAAAGTTTCTTCAATATGATCTATGGTAAGAAACCCCATGTTGCTTATAGGATACAATTCATCAAGTGTCCTAAAGAAGTTAGGGTCACATTGTTATGGGTCCTCCTCTAGGAATTGGCTTTCATTTAGATGAAATGAAGCTTGAGAAGCAAGATTTTCCGTCCTTCTATACTGCTCAGAGAACTGATCCTTTGGAAACTCATCTTTTGACTGATTGCTAATCTAATCATCCTCGTGAACTTCTTCAATAGTGATATTGTTCACACATGCATCTTCTTGGAGGTCTTCAGTGGCTTCAGTACATTTATCTTGCTGGATTTCTTCAGTGATCTTATCCTTTTCCTGAGGTTCATAAAAGGCACAACTATTTCCATCTTCATTCAAGTACATGCTATTATCATAAGCAATAGTGTGATCTTCTTTAGCAAGGTCTGCATTGCTACCCCTTGCACTATCAAGCTGTCTTTCGTCCTGAACTTCTTCAATTTTTTCAACAGGCTTGGTGGCAATTTGAGTTTTATGTTGATTCATCCTTATCACTAGGTCAATGTTCACCTTATTAATAACTGATTTTGGACTCACCATGGTAGCAATATGTCCATCAGTAGAGATATTAAAGTACTTGAAGAACTTAGTCAGGAGCATCCTATAGGCCAGGTATGAATTAGATCTCACATTGGTCATGTAGTTGATCATGAGCCAAGGTAGACTGATGGCTTTCTTACAAACCAAATCCATGTAAAACAGACGTCTGACCAATTCATGATGGCAAGGCTAGACTTCATAGTGTAGAAAAAGGTAGAATCTAGCAATTGCATGATTCTAAGGGTTCTGTTGAGATAACTAGGATCTAGTGTGTTGACAGGAATCATATGATTCTGAGGAATGTTGAAGATTTCTCTAGTAAACCCATCATAGAAAAAATCATTAGAAACATTCTCAACCTTGCTAATTCTAACCCCTGATCTTGGAAAATTAAAGACTTTAGCAAATATTTTCTCATTTACTACATAAGTCTTTCCTTGAATTGTGACCTCAAACTCCTTATTACCAAGATGCACCAGAGTACCATAAAATTCAGACACAAGGGATTCATAAATGAGTTCATCAGTTTGCACGAACTCTTTCCATTTCTGAAACCTAATCCAGTCACTAAATGGAAGCTCAGCTCTACCCAAATAACCCCAATCTATCCTTCGACACTTAGTTTTTGGCCTAAAGAAACCAATAAGATAAATGAGTGCACCTCTAGCAAGAGTGAAAATAAAGGTTGATGAAGGTGATGGCTGAAAATCATGTGCCATAAAAACCCCACTTAATGGCCAACAATCATACAATTAATTGCAAAAAAAAAAAAAAAATCAGCAGCTCACCATTCATTTTGGTCGTGATGTTCATGTTCAATTAATTCTCATTTTGGTCAAAATGTTGAGCCTTAATTTTTGCTTTCATTTAATTTGATTTGAGTTAAGATTTAATGCAATTAATCACCATGGATAAAATTAAATGCAATCCTATTTTAATTTTTATACATGTATTTATATAAAATCATATTATATAATGTACATGTCATTAAATTAAAATTGATTTGCCAATTAATTGAGCCAATAAATTAATTGAGAGTCAACTTAAATCAAAATACATATAAACCTGTTGGGATTCGTCATCGGAAAATTAACGTAGTGCAGCAGAATTATATCGTTTAAAATTTTCCTAGAATCCACCTATTGTGTCCAATTACCATTGATTGGAATAAAAACCAATTTGAATAAAGAGAGATTAACTCACCGGATTCGTCTCTTCTAGAGACAGCTGCAGAATCGTTTCTTAAAACTGCGATCTCCAAAATCTGGTGCACGACCAACTATCGAGCAGGAACCGGTGATAGCCAAAGAAGCAGACAAAATGGATAATTAATTGCTGTAAATTTTGGCTGTTTTGGAGCTGAAATTTCCAGCAACAAACATAGGATTAAGGTTAGGTTTTCTTACTTAAGTGTGCCCTTATATAGACTCCTTGTTTAATTGGGTTTTAATTAGGTTAATTAAACCCAAGCCCACTTGGATTATAATTACATAAATAAACTTGAATTAAAAAGTATATACTATGTAATTTAATTCCATTTGGCTAAATTTAATCACCCCTAAATAAAATTAAATCTTAAGTAAATACAATACATGTATTTGATTTTCCTACTTAGGAAAATTATTTAATTAATTGTTTACTTTATGTAAGTCAATTAATTGATAAATTAATTAATTACATTATGCAAACTTATTAATTAAATTAAATCAACCCAATGTTAATTAATTACCTTGACACCGAATGTCAACTAATTAATTAACACATTCCTTCCAATGTATATTACATGTACAAGTTTTATAAGTTCCAGCTCAGTTGATCTATGTGCACGATCCTATGGTCTGTCTTTATCTTGGCAGTAGGCCCAAGGCCCACAGACTATAAGTGGGTTCTAGCAAACAGTTACAGCCCCTAATTAAGACAGAGATGCAGCAGTCTGTAGAAGACACTCACTCGGTAGTAATCTCAAAGTGTCCTTTGCCAAAAGATATCGATATGAATAAACAAGAGGCATGGTGTCCGTCATCCTCTTCTACTGTTTACTATATTTCTTGATCGTGAGTTGACTGATTAACCAAATAAGCAACTGACTTACTTGGGTATGGCCATACACTTATCAGTCCCATTCATCAAGTGGCCAATGATATCATCTCGGTGTTACCCAAGTGGCAATTCCATCACTTCATCATCAATATTAATATGTTCACTAGTCCACCCAATCATACCCATATCTAGCATCCTTTTACAGACCTGTTAGGCATATGTCAAAGTGAACCAAATTCCATATTAATACTATAATGAAATCTGGTCTGAGGACAAAAGAGACCTACTCAAGAAAGACCTATGACACGACAACCATGTGGCTTTCTTGTACAGATTGATCCAATCCCATGTCAACGACATGTACCAATATTCATGACTGGCTATACAAGTACTATGGCTAGTTCAGAACTGTCATACAGTCATATACAAGTCTATAGTTCTATTCGTTCCCACAATTAGAACAGACTTGGGATAGGTTTTATGATTATCAATCAAAGGATACTCTATTCATATTATAGCACAAGATATAAATGAAATAGATTAATTGCTTTTATTAATGTGACACAAATAATGTATTCATACAATGAGTCTTAATGTGTAATACAAAATACAAGAATCCAATGCCCTAAAAGATAGGGCACACCAATATATATATGCATTTTATTTCCACCTGGAAATAAATTCCCAATCAATATATATCAATTAAATTATATTGATCAATCCAATTGATCTATAATTTAATTAATTAATATTTATCTCTCCAGTCTGTATACTACAAGTATACGGGCGATCCGACAAGTTCAAACTCAGACATTTTATGTGTATGATCCTATGGGCCTGTCTTTATGTTGGCAGTGGGCCCGTGATCCACAAACTATAGGTGGGCTTTAGTAAGCCATTACAGCCCCCAATTAAGATGGAGATAGTAGTCCAACTAAAAGTGAAACCCTGTAGCTTAAACTCGTATATCCCATGTCATTGATATTGGTATCCAACATAGAGACATGGATTGATCACCCTCTTTTATGTCCGGACATTTACTTGAACCCGAATAAACTAATGCTCACAAACAAGTTCCAACTTGTTTAGGTGTGGCCACACTCTTTTCAATTGCATTCATCAAGTGGCCGGTGATATCTTCTCAGTGGACTACTGAGCAACATTCCTTTCTGCATATCCATAGTCCTTCCATGTTTACTGATATACCCAAACGTACCCATACTTGACACCCTGTTATAGGCCCTTTAGGCGTACACCAAAGTACGTCACTTCACATGTAGCACCATGATATGGTTAGGTTAAAGGATCCATACAAGTACTACACGAGAATTACTTGTGATATTATACCATACTGATTTCTCCTTTAATGGATCTATCCAATACCATGCCCCTTTGCATGTACCCATTAACTTAGTTAACATTCCATGTCCTATGGCTGGTAAGACACCGCCATACAACCAATCTCATAATAGTCTTTGGTTCCATTCATTCCCATGACTGGAACAGACTACGGATGACTTTATGGTCATATCGTTTTCCATATCCATGGTCTCACTACCAAGTGCATGACACTTGTCAACATGGATATGGATACGTCCGTTGGATACTCTATTTATAATATTGCACAAGGTATATGATAAATAGATTAACACCTTTATTTATTGACACAAATTATATAATACATAAATCTCATAATAAAGTACAAATGTATGATACAAGAACAAGGACCAATGCCTCAGGACTAGGGCATATCCAACACGATATTCTCGAATCAACTCTCCTGAAAAACAACATGAAAGGATAAAATTAAATATTTTATCATCTTTGAGGTTGCAAAAACCCACTATTCACAGCTGTCCCTCACATGATTAAATTTGATATCGATATGAGGTCTAAAAAACCTGAGGTGAATTTGTAAATACGAAAAAGAGCACCATGAATGAAGGAAAGAAAAACTTACCTGCCTTAGGAACCAATGTCGTAGATGCTATACTTCGACTATTAATTCCATTAGGGAATTGGTAATTTGACTTGTTGGGAATTTGATAAGGGCATTGATAATAAGGGCTTCGATAATGAGGGCTTCGATAATGAGGGCTTCGATAATAAGGATTTTGATAATGAGGGCTTTGATACTGAGGGCATTGACAATAAGGGATTTGATACTTTGTGGGGAAAACAAGCTTCATTAGCAACATGCATAATGGGAATGATGTTTTGCTGCCTCATATGTCACTCTATTTGAAACTTTCTAAATCCTTTGTTGAGTAGTTTACTAGAGATGTAATTCTTTCCATTGAGGATTGCTAAATTTCTGTCTTTGATGTAATGAGTCTTCATTCCTTGATTGACAGATTTTGAAACAAAAATTTTTGCCCATTCGATTAAGAGTGAAGACAAGCTGAAAAGGATTTCATATAAATGAATGTCTAATGCATGTTATGCATGTATGAATGATAATGCATATGCATGCAAACATCAAAGGACATGTTTTCAACTATTATCCAAGCTTATGATCCTTTTGATCTGTTGGGGAAAATGCACCATGCCCCTAGTCAACTTTAGCTAGGGAGTACATTCTTTAATCAGCGAAGTCTTTGTTGAAGAATCTGCTTTGAAAAATCTGTTGAGGATATGATTATCACTGAGAAAAATTGTGATGTTCTTTATTATGCTTCTGCTGGGGAATAATGAAACTTTTTTACAATTTGCCCCTTGTTAACTGCTGGTGGGGAGAATTGAATTTGAAAATACTCTAATTTTTGCCTAAACTGCCTATTGTGGGTTTTCAGCTTAGCGAGCTGCTATAACTTTTGCTAAAGTGCCTTTTCTGTTTTCATCTTAGCGAGCTTTTTTTTAAGCAATTAAATGATGAATCATATGTGCTTTATTTATATAAATCAAAATTACACAAAGCTTTACAACATCGAATCTTAGGTCTCTATCAGAATTTTCAACAATATCAAGAAAGGATGAATCAGATTTAGAGGATAGAAAAGATTTCAAACTGTATGTGTTTGATATATTTTCATTGTTAAACAATGTGAGCTTTATAACCAGCTAGATGCAAAGTGTTTCTTTCAATGAATGGTCAAGATAATTTTGTTTTTGCATTTTGATATAACCGTATAAGCATATTTAAACAAAACATCACACTTTATTCATGAATTCAACATGAGTATATTTGAGAAAATGGGTTCCCAAAATGGTATATATTCCACACAGAACCAAAACTATCACCAGCCGTCCCTTTCAGATTTTCCAACTAATCATTTTCTCTCATGTCTTAATTTTTGCTTAGGCCACCCTTTTCAAGTTTTCAACTTAGCAGACTTTTCTTTTTTTTTTTTTTTGTCATTTCTATTCTTTATTGTTACACATGATAAAGCTTCAAGCGATCTTGGTTGACCGGATCCATGAATACATTTCCATCCATATCCATGATTCTGACACCACCTTTTGATAGTACTTTCTTTATAACATATGGACCTTCCCAATTTGGCTTAAACTTTCCTTGAACATCAACATTTGAAGGTCTCAATTCCTTCAAAACTAGATCTCTAGCTTTCAACTGCTTTTTGGGATATTTCACTCTCTCATTATAAGCTTTAGCCATTCTACGATGATACATCTGCAAATGATTAAGTGCTTTCAACCTCTTCTTATCTACAATACTAATTGTTCATATCTATCTCGAATCCATTTAGTTTCTGGCAATTGAGCCTTTAAAGCTATTCTGAGTGACTTGAGCTCCACCTCAACTGGTAACATAACTTCCATACCACACACCAAAGAATATGGCGTTTCTCATGTTAGTGTTCTGACACTGGATCCAGCCGCTGGTAGCCCCATAGCCTGAAAATAGCCTCGATATTTTTTTTAACAGAAAATTAAAATAAACAATTCATTAAGAATCAAATCAATAAACAGAAATCAAAGAATACATAACCAATATGCAAAAAAAATTCCATTTACAAAATCAAATATGGGGAGAAATAAAAAACCCCAAAACCAAGAATCCCAAAATAAAATACCCAACTTCAAAACCCTGAGATTCAATCCTATTAAGGATTTCTATAGATCATAAGCCTGCTCTGATACAATTAAAGGGATTCATCATCGAAAATCAATCAAATGGCAGTGGAATCTGATTAAAATTTTCTCGAATCCAAGCCCAGGAGCTTATGCAACAGAAATCAAAACAATGAAAAGAACGAGATAAGAAACCAATCTCACCTTTTATGTCTCTTCTAGAGACGGCTGCAGAAACCAATGTAGGCTCCCTCCATAATTCCATACACGAACAGCTATCGAGCAAGAACCCGTGCTAGCGGATGATCAAAGAACGAGAGAGAAAGCAAAGGGTGGCTGAAAATTTTCTCTACGAAAATTAGGGTTGGCCGAATTCCTTAGTGTGTATGGCTTAGGGTTTCCATCTTTTCAGTTAAGTGGGTATTTATAGCTTTAAAACCCTAGGTCTAAATAAATAAGCATAGGTTAAAATTTAATTTCAATTCAATTTTAATTTCTTATGTATTTGATTATATTAAACTATATAATATAACACATAGCATTTAAATTAAAATTACTTTGCCTAATTAAATTAACCCAATAAATTAATTTAGACTTTACTTAAATGAAATACATATAAACCTATATAATGTATAATATTTCTACGCGGAAATAAATTCATGAATTAATTTATTCAAATTAATTCCATGAAACCCAATTAAAGTTGATTATATTATTTAGACCAATCCAATTGATCTATAATTTAATCAATAAATTGTTCCTGTCCAGTTAGTATACTCCAAGTATACAGTTGACCGGTTTAGTTCAAGCTCAAACGTTCAATGTGTACGATCTGAGGGCCCGTCTTTATGTTGGAGTGGGCCTATGGCCCATAGACTGTAGTTGGGCTTTAGCAACCATTACAATCCCCAATTAAGATGGAGATTGCAGTTTAACAAAAGTCGTAACCTTGTAGTTGAACTTATACATCCCATGTCATTGATATCGGTGTCCAACACAGAGGCATGGTATCATCACCCTCTTTTGTGTCCGAACATTAACTTGATCCCGAATGAACTGATGCTCACAAACAAGTTCCAACTTATTTGGGTGTGGTCACACTCTTATGAGTTGCACTCATCAAGTGGTCGATGATATCTTTTCAGTGGACTACTGAGTGACATTTCCTTCTGCATATTCACAACCTTGCCATGTTCATTGGCACACCCGAAAGTACCCATATTTGGCACCTTGTTACAGGCCCTTTAGGCGTACACCAAAGTTTATGAGTTCACATGCGAGACCATAATATGGTCAGGTCAAAGGATCCAATACAAGTACTACATGAGAATCACTTGTGATACTATGCCTTGTGAATTTCTTGTTTAGTGGATCTATCCAATACCATACCCCATTACATGTACTCATAAGCTTGATTGAGAATCCATGTTCCATAGTCGGTAAGACACTACCATACAATCAAGGCTATGATAGTCTTTGGTTCCATTCATTCCCATGACTGGAACAGACTATGGATGGCTTTGTGGTTATATCGTTTCCTTATCCATGGTCTCACTGCCAAGTGCATGACACTTGTCAACATGGATATAGATATGACCATCGGACATTCTAATTATAATATTGCATAAGATATAAAATCAATAGATTAATGTGTTTATTAAATAACACAAATGTATAATACATCAATCTATTAAAAGATCCAAAATGTACAATACAATACAAGGACAAATGCCTTAAGACTAGGGCATTCCCAACACTTGTTGATTCACTGCTTCTACTTCTTGTTTTGTCATACATCTTAGGTGAACTCCATTCATTGTTCTCTTGTATAGCTTATCTTCAAAGATTCTAAATTAGCGGGCTAACCTTAATGAAATCTTATCAGCAGTACTAGCTCTTTCTGGATACTTTCCTTCCTTCACATACTAGTAAATGTTAAAGAACCATGGCTTTTCTTCAGCTATCAATTCCATCACTTCTTGAACATCAAAACATAGTTGTTAGAAGTTACTACGACTAAAGGTTGTATCTGTGTTCGCTCTGGATTTTTCCACATAAAAGATAATGTTGTTAGCGCATCAGCCATTTTATTCTCCTTTCTGGGAACATGTCTGAATTCATATTGGCCAAATAACTCTTTTTTATACTACAACAGTTCTAAGTAAGGCCTTAAGGCCTCTTCTTTCACATCCCATTCACCCTAAGCCTGTTAATCACCAGAAGTGAATCTCAAATAATCAACACATCATTTGCCCCTAGCGACAAAAGATCTTCCATTCCAAATAAGAGCGCTTCCTATTCTACTTCATTATTTATTATGGGAAAATCTAATCTATTCGACAATGGAATAACCCCACCATCTGGCATTGGTACAATTATACCAATTCCAGCACCCTTTCTTCCACCTCTTACTTCTACCATAGCTATTTTTTCATCAGGGAACTCCAGATTCTCTACATGATCTGATTCTAAAGGCTAATTTGCTAGAAATTCTGCTGAAGCTTGTCCTTTGATAACCTTTTTGGTAACAAATTCAATATCAAATTCTGATAAGAGTGATAGCCTTATGGACAATTTTCCAACCAATACTGGTGCTTCATACAAATACTTTCTTGGATCAACTTTAGCCACAGCTTGTTCTTTATATGACTGAAAATAATGCCTCAGCTTCTTAGTCAACCAAACCATTGCTACACATGTCTTCTCTACCGGTGTATACTTGGTTTCATATTCCAGCAACTTCTTACTAAGTTAATAAATAGGGTACTCCTTCTTTCCATCTTGCTCTTATGCTAGCATTGCCCCTATTGAGGAATCTTCAATTTCCAAGTACAAAATCAAAGGCTTTCCTGGAATTGGTGGACTTAAAACTGCAGGATTTACCAGATAAGCCTTAATCTTTTTAAATGCCATCTAACACTGTCATCCCATACAATCAGTTTTTTTTTCTTTAAAAATTTGAAAATTGGCTCACAAACTAAAGTCAACTGTTCTATGAAATGATTGACATACTGCAAAGAACCTAGAAATAACCTAACTTCTTTCTCTATTTTAAGAGTTGGCATATCTCGAATAGTCTTGATTTTATCTGGATCCATTTAGATTCCCCTCTGACTAATCACATGACTAAGTAGCTTTTCTAATGTGCCTTCAAATATGCACTTCTTAGGATTAAGTCTGAGATTATACTCTTCAATACTTGTTAGAAATCTATACAGGATATCGGGGTGCTCTTCTCAAGTCATCGATTTAATAAGCATATCATAAACATAAACCTCCACTTCTTTGTGGATCATATCATGCAACACAGTTGTGACAGATCTCTGATAGGTAGCCCCGACATTCTTCAATCCAAATGGCATTACCCTATAGCAAAAAGTACCCCATTCCGTGATAAATGATGTCTTCACTTTGTCAATTATATCCATCAAGATCTGATCATACCCTAAAAACCCATCCATAAATGAATACATCGCTGCTTTAGCTACATTATCGATCAAAACATTAATATGGGGTAATGGAAAATCATCCTTCAGACAATCCTTATTCAAATCCTTGTAATTAACACAGACCTAACCCTTCCATCTTTCTTGGGCATTGGGACAATGTTGGCTAGCCATTCTATATACTCCACCACTTCAAGAAACTTACCTTCTATCTGTTTAGCCACTTCCTCTTTTACCAGTGTAGCCCATTCTGGTCTCAATCTCCTCAGGTTCTGCTTTACTGGCTTGAATTTTGGATCCGCTGGAATTTATGCACTATTATTTCTATGTCAACCCCTAGTATATCTTCGTATGACCACACGAAAGCTTTAATATGGTTTTGCAATACTTTTTTCAATTCTCTCTCTTATATTAATTTCATGCAATGCAGTGTCATGAATGCTAAATATGCTTGATGGTGATTCAAATGCATGCATAAAATTATCAGGATAAACATTATACAAATAAGCAAATTGAGACTTTATTGCATTAAACTTGTTGTAAAGTACTTCATTTACACTAAAGATGGATGAAATAGATACAAAAAATTCATTTTCATCCTCCACAGGTGGAGGGCCTTTAACTTTTTCATCTTCCTAGACATTCAGTTTCAAGATATCATCCATATCAGTAGTTATCTCAGACTCGTGTTCCATAGAAAGGGTTGTTTTCTCAACTTCAACCAATTGTGCTTTAGCCTTCATTATGATTTTTGCAATTTCAGAGGCTATAGAATCAAGGCTTTCTTTGGTCAGTAACTTCTTCTTATTTCCTTTCTTGGTCTTCGCAAAAGCATTGTTCAAGGCAACAGTTAATGCTTTCAATATCACCTCTACAGCATCCTTACAAACCTTCTTCTCAGCTACTTCCTTGGATATTTCCTTCTCAGAACATATCACTTTCTTCTTTACAACAGGCTTGGATCACCTCTACAGCGTCTTCACAAACCTTCTTCTCTGCTTCTTTCTTCTTTCCACCTAATTAGCCGACATCTCAGATAATTTCTTCTGGTAGACAATAGGCTTGAAAACTATCTCTTCCTCTATCATTGGTGCAATTGGATCTTCTTGAATTTTCTCAAAATCAACTACATCCAAGAATATTTCAAAACACGGCCACACTACATCTCCAACTTTGACGAGCTCAGCTTGCCCCTTGTACAACTCTTCACCAGCTTTGATAAATGGATTCATCATAAGCTTGCCATTCTTTCCTTTCTTCTATTTCTTCTTTTCAGATGTCTCAACTTCATATACCAATCTAAATTATTGAGGCTTTCCAGACTCAATATTGAATTCAAGCACTCCCTGTATGTTAGATTCAAGCCCTAACCCTAGTACAAATTTCTTCTTACATAAGTATTTGGACAACCACTTTGATATGTAATTCTCATAAATAACCATTAAAGCATCTGTGAATTCCTCTTCTTTGATCATGGTGACTTGGAATCTCCCAAATGGTGGAACTTTTTCATTCACTACATCAATCATTGACTGAGAATCTGCTTTGACAGTCATGACCTTATCACCCATAAGAAACTTTATCTTTTTATGCAATATAGAAGGGATTCCTCCCAACTGATGAAACCAGGGCCTTCCTAATAATAAGGAAAAAGTGATAGGAATATCAATTACAATGAAAGTAACCATTGACTTAACTAGTCCTACTTCCACTTCAGCTTCAAATGTGCCAATCATAATTCTTTTTGAATCATCATAAGCCCTAATCATAGTCGAGGACTTCTTCAAAGCTTATTCACTTAAACCTAAATAGGGCAACATCTTCAACGGATAGATGTTCAAAGCTGACCCATTGTCTACCATTACACATGGCATGATTCTGTCCTTTATGTTAGCTTTTACATAAATAGCTTTGTTGTGGGCTTATCCTCCATTCGGAAGATTCTTCTCAGAAAATACAATATCAGGGTAACTAGAATTAACCCTGTCTAATAAACAACACATTATTTTCGAAGATGTGATTGGAGAAACTTCAATCTCAAACAATTTCTTCACCAAAGCTGCTTTGTGCTCTTTTGAAACAAATAAGAGATTCCATAAACTAGCTTGATTTAGAGTCTTCTTTAGCTGTGAAATGACCAAGTCTTCTTTCTCAACTTCCTTCGGAGGTGATGCACTGCTTGATACGGTCACTGGGGTTTTATCTTTTTTCTGAACAACTAGATGATACACCCTACCAATTCTTGTCACATTTCCCACTTCAACAACTTCCGAATTTTCTACAATTGGTGGTTTAACTGATTCACCTCCATCATACTCTTTATATTCATTATTTGAATCTAGATTATTCAAACTCACTAGCGTCATAACTTTTTGTTCTGTTAACTTCTTACTCTCTGACTTTGATTTGACTTCATCGGCTACCACAAACTGTAAACAAGGATTTGCTTACAAGATTTGAGCAAAGAAAAAATTAGCTGGTAACCCAAATTGTACCATATTGACTTGATTTTCAAACTTTGGCAATGGATTGGTCTTAGTACTGGGCTTTGCGGACTTTTGTAATCTGAATTCATCTTGTTGGATATGCCCTAGTCCCGAGGCATTGGTCCTTGTATTTGTATTATACATTTATTGGATTTATGTATTATACTCATTTGTGTTATCAATAAAGGCATTAATTCATTTATTATATTTATCTTGTGCAATATATTAAATGAAGTATCCAATGGACATATCCATATCCACGATGACAAGTGTCATGCACTTGGCAGTAAGACCATGGATAGGGTAAACGATATGACCATAAATAAATCCGTTTCTGTTCTAGTCATGGGAATGATTGGAACAAGAGACTATCATTAACCTGGTTGTATGGTGGTGTCTTACTGGTCATTGGACATGGGATGTCAACCAAGTTAATGGGTACATACAAAAAGGGCATGGTACTGGAAAGATTCACTAAATAAGAAATCCACATGGTATAGTATCACAAGTGATTCTCATGTAGTACTTGTATGGATCCTTTGACCTGACCATATGATGGTGTTGCATGTGAGTTCGCATACTTAGGGATACTCCTAAAGGTCCTGTAATAGGGTGCCAAGTATAGATACTTTCGAGTATGTCACTTAGCATGGCAATGCTATGGATATGCAGAAGGGATTTGTCACTCAGTAGTCCACTGAGAAGATATCACCGGCCTCTTGATGAATGTGACTGATAAGAGTGTGGCTATACCTAAACTAGTTGGAACTTATTTGTGAGCTTTAGTGCATTCAGGATCAAGTTAATGTCCAGACACAAAAGAGGGTGATCAATCCATGCCTCTGTGTTGGACACCGATATCGATGACATGGGATGTACAAGTTCAAACTACAGGGTTATGATAACAGTTAGACTGCCATCTCTATCTTGATTGGGGGCTGCAGTGGCTTGCTAGAGCCCAACTGTAGTCTGTGGGCCACAGGCCCACTACCAACATATAGATAGGCCCATGGGATCGTACACATTGAGCGACTGAACACTGACTTAAGGAATCACATGTATACTTGGAGTATACACTCTAGAGAGCGAAGGTATATATTAATTATATTATAAAGATCAATTGGATTGATCACAATAATAAAATTAGTATTTGATTGGTTCTTCATAATTAATTGGATTAATTATGAGATTATTTCCTAAGTGGAAATATTCATATGCATAGGTTTACATATGAATTTATTTTGTGAAGATCTAATTTTAATTTGATGGATTAAATTAATTGGTCAAACTAATTTTAATTTAAATGTAAATAATATGTTACTTAGAGTAATATATTAAATACATGGGTAAATTAAAATTGGGCTTGAAATTAATTTAAACCAGACTAATTAAAATAGGTTTGGGCCTGAATTAAAAGAAGGAAGCCCACACAGATGAAGGAGCCAGATTGGGCCAAAATTCCCTTGGGAATTTCGGCCACCTAGGGTTTAATTACCCTAGGAATTTCGGCCTAGACACAACTAACAACCAATAGCCGAAATTGACCTAGCCTCCTTCTCCATAGTTCGTGTTTTCCGACGCTAGCACGGGTGGTGTTCGTTAGGCATTCGTGTAAGTGAACGAGGAGGGTTTCTAGTTTGATTCCTGCAGTCTGCATCCATCTCTTGAAAGAGATATTCCTAGTAAGAGATTTATCTCTTTTAATTAAAATTTTGTTTTTTCCAATTTCCATCTCAATTGCTCCTGGGCGTGGATTTGAGGAAATCATCGCGTTCTTCCGCTTTAATCGGGTGATTTCCAGTGAAAGATCCCAACAGTGGTATCAGAGCGGGCTTTTGATTTGTGGAAATTGTTAAAATTGGTTGAATCCTAAGTTTTGAAATTGGAGATTTTTTTTTGGGATTCTTAGTTTGGGTTTAAGATTTTTCCTATTTGATTTTTATACAATTGAAATTGAATTTGCATATAGGTTTATGTTTGTTTAATTTAATTGTATGTTTGGGAATTCTTGGTGAATTTCTTGTTGTTGGATGCCATGTTATTTTTTTGTTTAAATTTTTCTGTTTAATAAAAAAAAATCTGGCTGTTCCCAGGGTGCGGGGCTGCCGGCTGCAGAATCGCCGCCGTTGGCCGTCGCACGCGGCAGGAACAGTGGCGGCAGCCGCTGCCCGTGGCTCTAGGTGCCACAGGCAGCAGCCGCTACCTGCTGCTGCGCCAATAACAGTGGCCACTGCTGGGCGACAGCAACTGCTGGGCAGTGGCTGCCTCTAGCAGCTACGGCTGCTGCTAGGGCAACTTGCCCTAGTCACAGCAGGCGGGGCATAGTGTTTTTGGATTTGGCGGGTTTTTGGGCCCAGTTTTGAAATTTTAATTGGTTTTAAAATTCGTGTATTCAAATTTATGTAATTTAAATGCATGTGGTCTCTTGAATGAAATTTAATTTTATTCATATGATATTAATTTTGGAAATTAATATGGTTAATTGAGATTGGTTCGGGTAATTTTGGCACAATTACTTGGACGGCTGAATTGGACCCATGGTTTCCCAATTCCAGTGGGAGCAGTTGGACTGCCTGGGCTGGAGGCCCAAAGCCCGTTAAGGGTTAGAACCATGGTGGGCCAAAATTGACGATTTCAAAATAATGGCTTGCACATAATTGAAATGGGCTTAAATCATGCATTGTAACATGCTTATGAATTGTATCTATTGGATGCATATGTGTGATTAAATATTTTGTATGGTTGGATGCTATTGGGCCTTATTCGAGATGGGTTGTATTTTCTTTTTGGGTAAATACGCCTGCGTGTCGTTTTTCTTTTTTTTTTAATGTAATTTTATTTTATTCAATTATTATAAAATTTGTAAAAGAAAAAGCCCATGAAGTGGTGAGCCCAAGTGAAAGTGCAAGCCCAGAAGGGAGAAGATGGAGGCCCACCTAATATTGTTTTCTAGAATAGGTTTACTAGAATAATATTAGGATGTAATATAGGCCCATAGCAGTCCATTTTACTTATTTATTTAATTATGCTTTATATTTATTTGCATGTATGAATGTATGATCCAACAGCAATTTCACCCGCCTTATGTATGCAAGCTGTTATTAAATGAAACTAATAACCAAATGAAATTACTAAGTCACTTAAAAGTGCTTCCCTTATTCAAAACCAGCTCGAAGTGGGGATAGGCCAGTTGTAGACCATGCCCTCGCAGGATACGCTGGAGTATTGTCATTTTGTATTGGGTTAGGATATGGGATACTCTAACACTTGAATGGAGGTTTTGACTTAGCATGGGTAATAGGATTCTCCTGGCCATAAGCACAGATGGGTAAGTGCCAACAAGCCCATCAACCAAGAGTCTCTAGGTTGGGATTGGACGGCGTTCCTACCTAAATAGTTAAGGTATAGTTGTACCAGGCCCTCGTCTGGTTTTACTTTAATGAAATATGGATCTCGGCCTATGAGCCCAACAACTCGGTTTAATTAATAACTTGATTCATTATTAATTATGTATGGGAATAACAAAGTAAAGACCTTTATTAGTACTCTTAATTGTTTTTCTGTGTAGAAACTCTAAATGGCAAATAACAACTCTTTATCACTGCGATCGATTCTTGAAAGGGACAAGCTTTCCGGTCCTAACTTTTTGGACTGGTCTAGGAACTTGAGAATAGTTCTAAGACAAGAGTCTAAAAGTTATGCACTGGATAGGCCTGTACCAGCTGCGCCTCAAGGACGTAATCCACCGGCTGCCTAGTTGGAGGAATACAAGGTGCATGTCAAGGATAATAGGGATGTGACATGCCTGATGTTAGCCTGTATGGTCCCTGAACTGCAAAAAACAGTTTATGGACCATCAAGCCTTTGCTATGATAACAACTCTTAACGAGATGTTTCAAGAGCAAGCCCGTTAGGAAAGGTACCTGACCAACAAGGCATTCCACTCTTGTAAGATGGGGGCTGGGACATCTGTGAGCGCACACGTGCTCAAGATGAAGGGCTATTTGGACACATTGGCCCGTATCGCCTATCTCTCAGGAGTTGGCAGTGGGCACAATCCTTGCATCCTTACCGGATTCTTACGATCAGTTCATCCTGAACTACAACATGTAAGGGATGAACCGCACCGTTAGTGAGCTGCATGGGATGCTCAAGCTCACTGAACAGTCGATCAAGAAGAGTCCACCGGTGCTATTGGTCAACAAAGGGAACCCTCCTCTTTCCAAGGGCAAGGCCAAGGAAAAGGCTAAGGCCAAGGCTAAGAAGGTCAAGGCCTAACCCAAGGTCCAGCAGAAGGCAGGTCCTGAGGATGTCTATTTCGGGTGTAGGCAAGCAGGCTATGGGAAGAGATCATGTCCCAAGCTGATGAGAGAGCAGAGAAGGGGCCAAGGTGCATCCTCTTCAGGTATTTATGTTATAGACATTAACCTTACTGTTTCAACATCGTGGGTATTGGATACCGAATGTGGTTGTCACATTTGTTGCAATATGCAAGGACTTAAGAACAGAAGGTCACTGGGGTCAGGAGAGGTGGACTTGCGGGTCGGAAATGGAGCAAGGGTTACTGCCACAGAGATCGGCGAATATCACCTTGTGATGCCCAGTGGATTGGTTTTGATTTTATAACATTGTTATTTTGTACCTGCTATGTGCAGGAATATTATTTCGGTATCAATGTTGGATATTTCTGGATTTCATTTTACTATTTCTAATGGTAGAATTTCTTTATCTAGAGAGGGATTATTTTAAGGAGATGCTCTATTAAATAATGGCCTATATATCCTGGACTTAAATGAAACCAATCATATAACATAAACACTAAAAGGGTTAAGCCTAACAAACTTAATCCTGTCTACCTATGGCATTGTCGTCTTGGCCAGATAAACGAGAAGCGCATAGCTAGGCTCCACAGAGCTGGAGTCTTAGGGTCATTTGACTTGGAGTCAATTGATATATACGAGTCATGTTTATGAGGCAAGATGACTAAGGCGCCCTTTAGCAAGAAGGCTGAAAGGGCAACTGGCTTATTGGACCTAATACATTCAGATGTATGTGGACCCATGAGCATAGCGACCAGAGGTGGACACCTGTACTTCATCACATTCACGGACGATTTCAGCAGATATGGCTATGTCTATCTGATGAAACACAAGTCTGAGACCCTTGATAGGTTTAAGGAATTTAGGAATGAGGTACAGAACCAACTAGGTAGAAATATCAAAACCCTTCAGTCGGACCGAGGAGGTGAGTATATGAGCCTAGAGTTTGACTCATATTTGAGAGAGCATAGAATAGTTCCAGAGCTCACTCCTCCGGGAACACCACAATGGAATGGGGTGTCCGAACGGAGGAATAGGACCCTGTTGGACATGGTCCGCTCAATGATGAGTCAAGCCTCTCTCCTAATTAGTTTCTGGAGATACGCCCTCGAGACAGTAGCTCTATCTTAAACAACTAAGGCAGTGGAAAAGACCCCATATCAGATGTAGACGGGCAGGGAGCCCAATATGTCTTTCCTAAGGATTTGGGGATGCGAAGCACATGTCAAGAGATTGACTAGTGGCAAGCTGGAACCCAAAACCAATAAATGCCTGTTTGTGGGCTACCCTAGGGTAACCAAAGGGTATTACTTCTATAACCCCGCCGAGAACAAGGTGTTCGTGGCGAGGAAGGGGGTCTTTCTAGAAAAGGAGTTCCTTTCCAAGAAAGATAGTGGGAGCAATGTTGAACTCAGGGAAGTTCAACGTCCACAAGCTCCTGAACAGGATAACTCAGAGGCCCAAGTGGAGCTTCCACATGAGGAAGCACCGACACAGGCCACACAAGGACCTAGAAGGTCTGGTAGGGATCGTCGGGAACCAGAGAGGTATGGTTTCCTCGTGACCGATGATCAAACTCTTCTCATCTGGGATGAGGAAGAACCCAAAACCTACCAGGAGGCTATGGAAAGCCCACAGTCTACAAATTGGCATAAAGCCATAGAGGCAGAGATGTAATCTATGTACGATAACCAGGTTTGGAACTTGGTTGATCCACCTCCGGGTGCTAAGGTAATAGGTTGCAAGTGGTGCTACAAGCTGAAAGCCAACAATACCTTTAAGGGGCATCTGGTTGCGAAAGGTTTCAGACAAGTCCATGGAATAGACTATGATGAAACTTTCTCACCAGTAGCCATGCTCAAATCCATCAGGATCTTGCTAGCCATAGCAGCATGGTATCACCATGAAGTCTGGCAAATGGATGTCAAAACTGCTTTCCTTAATGGAAAGCTACTCAAGGATGTGTACATGACACAACCTGAGGGTTTTGTCGATCCAGAGTATCCGGAAAGGGTTTGTAAGCTTCAAAGGTCTATTTATAGACTGAAGCAAGCATCCCAAAGTTGGAATCTTGGATTCAATGAGGCTATAAAGGAATATGGCTTCATACAGAATCAAGATGAGCCCTGTGTGTATAAGAGGACAAGTGGGAGCATTGTCAAATTTTTGGTACTTTATGTAGACGACATCCTACTCATTGGAAGTGACATACCTACACTGCAAGGGGTAAAGCAGTGGCTGAGTAAGTGCTTTGCAATGAAGGACTTAGGCGAAGCTGAGATGATCCTAGGGATCAGGATCTATAAGGATAGATCAAATCGGCTTCTAGGCCTAAGTCAGGCCTCATACATAGACAAAGTTCTAAAAAGGTTCAGCATGGACCAGGCTAAGAAGGGTTTCTTACCAATGGGCCATGGGCTAAAACTTAGTAAGAAGAACTGTCCTAAGACAAGGAAGGACAAGGAGAACATGAAATTGGTTCCATATGCTTCGGCTATAGGATCAATTATGTACTCCATGCTATGTACGAGACCTGATGTCACCTTTGCACTAAGTATGACAAGCCGGTACCAGTAGGATCCCAAGGATGATCACTGGAAGGCTGTCAAGGCAATCCTCAAGTACCTTAACCGGACTAAGGATAGCTTCTTAGTGTATGGTGGTTAGGAAGTGCTGTCATTTACTGGGTACACTGATGCAAGCTTCCAGACCGACCAGGATGAGTACCAGTCACAGTCTGGGTATGTATTTTTGCTTAATGGTGGTGCTGTAAGCTGGAGGAGGTCAAAGCAGCCAACCATCGCAGACTCTACAACAGAAGCTGAGTACATCACGGCGTGTGATGCAACTAAGGAAGCTGTGTGGATGAAGAAGCTTATCACTGAGTTAGGAGTAGTACCAACTATCCAGGACCCAGTTGATATCTTTTGTGACAACAATGGGGCCGTTGCACAAGCTAAGGAGCCCCGGTCAAACAAGAACACAAAGAACATGCTCAGAAAGTTTCACCTCATACGAGAGATCGCGGAGAGAGGTGACATTGCATTGCACAGAGTGGACACCGAGGATAGTGTCGTAGATCCTTTGACCAAGGCGCTGGCCTAGCCCAAGCACGAGGGTCATACCAGATCTATAGGGATTAGGCCCATGCCCAGTTGGAACTAGTGCAAGTGGGAGATTGTTGGATATGCCCTAGTCCCGAGGCATTGGTCCTTGTATTTGTATTATACATTTATTGGATTTATGTATTATGCTCATTTGTGTTTTCAATAAAGGCATTAATTCATTTATTATATTTATCTTGTGCAATATATTAAATGAAGTATCCAATGGACATATCTATATCCAAGATGACAAGTGTCATACACTTGGCAGTAAGACCATGGATAGGGTAAACGATATGACCATAAATAGATCCGTAGTCTGTTCCAGTCATGGGAATGATTGGAACAGGAGACTATCATTAACCTGGTTGTATGGCAGTGTCTTACTGGTCATTGGACATAGGATGTCAACCAAGTTAATGGGTACATGCAAAAAGGGCATGGTACTGGATAGATCCACTAAACGAGAAATCCACATGGTATAGTATCAAAAGTGATTCTCGTGTAGTACTTGTATGGATCCTTTGACTTGACCATATGATGGTGTTGCATGTGAGGTCGCATACTTAGGGGTACACCTAAAGGGCCTGTAATAGGGTGCCAAGTATGGGTACTTTTGGGTATGTCACTTAGCATGGCAATGCTATGGATGTGCAAAAGGGATTCGTCACTCAGTAGTCCACTGAGAAGATATCACCGGCCTCTTGATGAATGTGACCGATAAGAGTGTGGCCACACCCAAACTAGTTGGAACTTATTTGTGAGCTTCAATGCATTCGGGATCAAGTTAATGTCCAGACACAAAAGAGGGTGATCAATCCATGCCTCTGTGTTGGACACCGATATCGATGACATGGGATGTACAAGTTTAAACTACAGGGTTATGATAATAATTAGACTGCCATCTCCATCTTGATTAGGGGTTGTAGTGGCTTGTTAGAGCCCAACTGTAGTTTATGGGCCATAGGCCCACTGCCAACATATAGATGGGCCCACGGGATCGTACACATTGAGCGACTGAACACTGGCTTAAGGAATCACATGTATACTTGGAGTATACACTCTGGAGAGAGAAGGTATATATTAATTATATTATAAAGATCAATTGGATTGATCATAATAATAAAATTAATATTTGATTGGCTCTTCATAATTAATTGGATTAATTATGAGATTATTTCCTAGGTGGAAATATTCATATGCATAGGTTTACATATGAATTTATTTTGTGAAGATCTAATTTTAATTTGATGGATTAAATTAATTGGTCAAACTAATTTTAATTTAAATGTAAATAATATGTTACTTAGAGTAATATATTAAATACATGGGTAAATTAAAATTGGGCTTGAAATTAATTTAAAACAGACTAATTAAAATAGGTTTGGGCCTGAATTAAAAGAAGGAAGCCCACACAGATGAAGGAGCCAGTTTGGGCAAAATTCCCTTGGGAATTTCGGCCACCTAGGGTTTAATTACCCTAGGAATTTCGGCCTAGACATAACTAACAACCAATAGCCAAAATTGACCTAGCCTCCTTCTCCATAGTTCGTGTTTTCCGACGCTAGCACAGGTGGTGTTCGTTAGGCATTCGTGTAAGTGAACGAGGAGGGTTTCTAGTTTGATTCCTGCAGTCTGCATCCATCTCTTGAAAGAGATATTCCTGGTAAGAGATTTATCTCTTTTAATTAAAATTTTGTTTTTTCCAATTTCCATCTCAATTGCTCCTGGGCACGGATTTGAGGAAATCATCGCGTTCTTCCGCTTTAATCGGGTGATTTCCGGTGAAAGATCCTAACACATCTATCAACTTCTGGATAGCATCTCTCAACTTGTAACAATTATTGGTTCTGTGACCAACAACAAAATGATATGTGCAAAAATTATCCTATCTACATTAGCTGGCTTTTCAAACAGCTTTAAAGAATTTAACAAGCCACTGTTCATGCACTTTGTAAAAATCCTAGACAAAGACAAAGTCAAAGGAGAAATGCCTTGACTTCTTAGATTCCTGTCTTGATTACCTTTCTATTGAGACACTGCAGTGACTTCAACTTGTTTTACTTTTGATGACTGCCCACTTCTACTTGTAGAACTGGAACTAAATCCACTACCTGGCCCAGTTTTGGTTGTTGATCTATACCCAGAACTTCTACCACCTTGGTGACTTGCAGCTTTTTCTTCTTTATCTCTTTCAACTTTCATTGTCATGCTATACACTTCACTAAGATCAATGAAGGTGTGAAACATCATGTTATTTCTATAGACATCTCTGCTTCCATCAATCAACTTTTGAATTGTTTCATCTTCATCTGGGAAATTTTTCAACAAAATCATATTGTTCATCCATCTTTGATAGTACTCATCAAAGGATTTATTTGGTTTCTGCCTTATTCTTTCCAAATCATACAACTTCACCTGGATCTTGGTGTTGAAACCATAGTGTTTAATGAATGCAGTTGACAAAGCTTCCTAATCTGACTGTATATCTTTAGACAATGAACTATACCAGGACAATATACCTTTTTCAAGTGTAGTCGAAAAGAAATTAATCAATTACTACTTCGTAGCACCCACTGTCAATATCGCATGGTCATATATATTCACATGAGTTATCGGAGAATCAATACCTTTATAAGAAGCAATCTTCGGCACTTGAAACCCGATAGGAAAACTTTTAATGAATTTGTTAATTATTGCATCTACATTCACACCCTTCTTGGATTTCATACTGATACTTGCTCCTTTCTTCAATTCAGAAACTACTTCATCTAGCTTTGTGCACTTCACCTTCAATTTCTTTTCCATTGCAGCCTCAATCTCTTGAAGCTTTTCCACAATAGAAGAGATATCACCCATAGACTGCGATGATTCAGCCATTTTCTCCTTTCCAGGTCTAGTAACACTGTTATCACCACCACCCTCTTTCATAATAGCTTGTATTTCTTCTTTCAGAACATCCCATAAATCTTGTGATTTCAGGAAATCCTTTAGAATATCAGTAATATTTGGTGTCTGATTTGCCATCTCAACTTCCTCAACGGATGTTGTTTCACTTTTGATTTCAACTATCACTGATTCTTCCTCAACCCTTGTAGACTCAGCTTTCTTCTTACTCCGATCCATCTTCTTTCTTAACGGACTCCCCAACTGAACTTTCTTTCTAACCTCTTGCCTGGTTTCCTGTTCCACGTACGTTCTGCTTCAAATCAAACATGAAACATGAGGAATGTGGCTCATAATGAATGAATGAGATGGTGATGTGTGGAAGATCAAGTAAATGAATGAATGAATGCATGTATGTATGTGTATATATATGAAATGGAGTGAAATTTTATGAAATTTGGTTGAAAATACATGATATAATGTAAATTTGTTTGAATATACATGATAAAGTATCATGTATGGGGCTTTAGATAAATGGACAAAATAAATTCGTTTGTAGTTTTGTAACAGATGTATAGAGCTGATCTTATATAGGGTTTTAGGTATGTGTATAGAGCTGATCTTATATAAGGCTTTGGATAAATGTATTAAGCTGGTCTTATATAGTGTTTTCGATAAATGTATAGAGCTGATCATATACGGGATTTTGGATATGTGTATAGAGCTGGTCTTATACAGGGATTTAGATTACTGTATAGAGTTGGTCTTATACAGGGTTTTAGAAAAATGTGAACTTTTCTATAAATGGGTAGCATTTCAACGTATTTTGGGGATTTGGAAAGGAATTTTGGTTATGCATGGACAACATTTCTATGCATTTTAGGGATTAGGAGTTTTTGGCGATTTAGGGATATTTGGCGATTTAGCAATTTAAGGATTAGTGACTTAAGGATTTGGAGATTTGGAGTTTAGCGATTTGGGGATTTAGCAATTAGTGATTTAGGGATTTAGGGTTTAGCGATTTAGGATTTCGCGATTTTAGAATTTAGCGATTTTTGGGATTTAGCAATTTTGGGATTTGGCGATTTTGGGATTTGGTGATTTGGGGATGAAATGATATTATGTGTAAATGCACAAATGCATGCAAATCTAAATGGTTTGTGAAAATGCAAAATATGCAAATTCCTGCACACAGAATAAACATTAGAACATGCATAAATATGCCTCCTTCCGACCTTATTTCTCCATATTTGGTCAGCATAAATCTTTCCTAGGAGTTGAATAGATTACTGCAACTTGCGTTTTGGTTTCCTACAGAAAGTACCTATGGTTTCTTAATATGCGCCAAGTCAAAAAGTCTCGGCTTCACATCAAGGTTCCCATAGTAGAGAATAATCCTCACTTTTCCCCCGTCAAGGATAAAAATGAAGGGGTTCATATAGGGCTATCAGTGATGTACCATTTTTGTGCCCTTAAGACCTGGTGGAATTTAGCGACACTTTAACATCACATCGAGGTTTAAAAGGTTACCTCGAAAGTGTGTGTGCTAATTGTTTCTAAGTGTTATACAAATAAAAGGCATTAATATAAAAGTGTCAAAACATTTTGAATCAATAATTTTCAGTGTTTGTCAACTTTTGATTTTAAAAATCAAAAACAAAAATCCTCCCCAGCAGAGTCACCACTGTGAGCAGACGATCCGAAAAAGTGGGCCTCTTGACCTAGCCTAGAAGATATTAAATAGGAAGCTTTTTTATGAAAACAGGTTTTATAGCGAGAAAACAAACAAATTCGAATGCTCTCATTAAAGTGACAAGAGTCGCCACCCGACTCAGCTCAATTGAAAATTTTGGTATAACTGAAACGAGCTACTTTCGGACAACTCACCTATTTCGTCTCAATTCAAAATATATTTAAAAATTTTATATTAATGCCTTTTATATTTCTAGGTTGATTTTATCTTGATTTATTTAACCAATACTCACACACTAGATAGAAATAAAAGGCTGAAAGCAATAAATAAAATCGAAAAGCAGTAAATAAATTCAGGAAATTTAAAATATACAGACCGATCACGTGATTATCCTAGGGGATACAATTGTATAAAAGGGATTTGGGATACAAATTATATCTATATATAGAAAATCTAAAAATGAAAAGCTAAGCATTCATTTGTCCTAACATACATCTACCTACAAAGACAAAGTTAGTACAGATAAATATATATACACATAGGACTCACACAGACTCAGAATTGGGATTTAAGATAGCTTGGATTGTAAGATGGGGAAAATCGGGAAAATAGACAAATTACCTGATTTGACCCGAAAAACGTTTTGAAATATGGTTCGATGGGACTAGAAATATTTGAAAACCATATTGTTTGATTTAACATATAAACATACAAAAATGGGTCGGTTTTCAAAAAGCTTATGTTTTTATCGTTGAACTGATTTATGAAAATTAATACAGAAATTAAGTATAGAAAAATAAATATAGGTCAAAATGATATGCAAAAATAAGAAAAATACACAAATAAAATCAATTCTGGATTCAAAATTACAGCTGTGCTGGTGTAGTAACTATGGTCGTACGACTATCAAAACACTCGTACGGCTCTAGTTTTAAATGCAATAAAGAAATCACTAAAAATTTTGAAATTTCTAAATTCTAAAACAAACCATAGCCGTACGGCTATAGTGCAATGGCCTGCAGCTCTTGCGATAGCTGTACGATTCTAGTTTACCAGAAAATAGAAAAACATAGCAAAAATACAAAATGATGAAATGCACTCCAAATCAACCCAGAAAGTTGTAAATAGGTTTAAAGCTGTGAGTGGATGACGTGTTTTCGACGGAACGCGAGACTCCCTTTCGGAAGGGTTTATAAATGGCAATTCGGTTTTGGAAAATGGATGGAATTAATTCTTAAAAGAACCGAGACCTAAGTCTCGATGAATATTGTAGAGTCGCCACCCGGCTCAGCTCAACCGGGAAATTTATAATGCAGCTGAACCGGATGAACGGCCGCTACACTATCCAGAGATTTGGATCCGGACAAGTCCCTTATTTCGTGTCTAATTAAAGTAAATATTGCCAATGTTCTCAAAATGGTATTTCAAAATCTAAAGTCAATTTTATTGAATGTAAAAGGCATACAGCGAGCATACAAATACATAATACAAAAATAAAGTAAAGAAATAAATATTAATTAGCTTACAACCAAATCGAATGGAAAAATAAAAACTCTCGCCTCACTTATACAACCGCCTAGAATACACGAGAATCTAAAAATAATTACAACTGCCTAAATACACGATTAATTCTATTAAAATACAAATAAAAATAAAAATAAAAATAAATAAAAGCTGCAAAACAAAAGTTAGCACAATTTATACAGCACGCCACAATTAGGACTCAAATAGATAGAATTGGAAAATCAAGAATTGGGGGCATGCATATAGGGGATAACCGGGTTGGCTCGGCTAGCCGGCCCGGTTAGACCTAGAAAACGTTTTGAAACGTCCCTGTATTTTTGGTTTTGTGAGAAATTCATTTTAAAAACGATTTTTACCGGTTTACATGCATTTTTATATTTAAGGCGAGTCGGTTTTCGGGAGAACTGGGTCTCCGTCGTTTTGTTCTAAATGCAGTTTTACTGAAAATTGAATCTATGGTCGTGAATGCACACAACAAAATTCATTTTGATGATTTTTGGGGTTTTCTGAATTTTTTAGGGATTTTTATAAATTTTTGGGTATAAAAGAAACTAAAATTCTGATTCTGGAACGAGGGTTACAGTTGTGTGACTGTAACTACAGTCGTACGACTGTAAGTTACAGTCGTGCGACTGTAAACTGTCCAGAATCAAGATTTCGTCAAAATTTTATTTTGAATCAAAATTGAAGAGAAACAACCTGGAAATTAAGAACACTCATACGACTGTATAAACAGTCGTACGACTGTTCATCAAATCCAAGAACAGTCGTGCGACTGTTCTTAATTTCCAGAAACAAAAGCATGAAAACACAGCAGAAAATGCACAAAAATTCAATTCAAACACCCAGAAAGCAAGAAAAAGTGAAAGGAAAAGGAGTATCTACCTTTTGACCCCTGGCGTCACTCCAATCCATATGAATTCGCACTTTTTCCTTTGAAATTGAGAGGGGAAGCTTGATGTCTGAAAATCCTAAATGCTTGGGATTCTGGTGATTTAAGTCTGAGATTTTGATTTGTTTGTGAAGTTAATTGATTAACCTAAGGGTTTCTAACAAATTTTAGCTTTAATCCTAAAGAATCCGAAAGAAATAGAAGAGAAAAAGAGGATTTTTGAGCAAAGTTCCCTTCCCCTTTTTCTTGTCTCTTCCCTTCTTTTCTCTCTCTAAATTTTCCACCAGAAATCCAGAAGTCCCTTCTCTCCTCTCTTTTTCTTCCTTTTATCCTCTGCTTCCTGGCTTGCTTGCTGTCCATCCCGGCACATTAATTACGCCACCCTCTCTCCTCCATTTTTCTACTGCAGAGGTATGGGCTCCTGCAACTTTTTCGATATGTAATTTTTAAATAACAGTCGCACGGCTGTAAGGAAAGTCGTATGACTCTTCTCTCTTTTTTTTCTTTTTTCTTTTCTTTTTTTTTTAAGTATAGAAAACTCCGGCGCTTACAAAAGCCTCTCATAATTAACTTTTAGATGTTTATCCAGGATTCAATTTGACAAAAAACTGGTTCTTGAAGCTTTAATCTGGATTTGAATTGAACTAGAAACCTTGAACTTTGAAATTCTTTAAATTAAGCTCCAATTCTTGTGATTCCAGCAATCAAATAAATCTCTAAAGGTTAAGGTTCAGTTTGGATGATGAATTTGGTGACTAAATTGATGAACTTTCTGTTTTGATTCTTAAATTTGAATTTTCAAGTTTTAGAATTTGGTTTGTTTTTCTTTTTACTTTGCTCAATCGTTTTCTGATCAGTTCTCCTTGATTAGTTCTTTTTTCATTTCTCTGAGCTTCCTTTAATCCAAAACAAACCCTGTAATCTTAGGATTAGTGGGAATTAAATGTCTCCTTCAAATCCAAATAGCTGTCTTCTCCATGCAAAATTTTGGTGACATATCGACAGTCGTGCAGTTGTTGCGTCAATAGCCATGCAACTATTGAATCAATAGTCATATGACTATTTGAATGATTGTGTGGCTGTTGACATCAGTTCAAATCTAATCTTCAGATTCTTCTCGGTTTCAAGTTTCAAGTTCATTCAAATCCGAATCTTCGCTTCTCGAATTGACTTTCATGAAGAACAACAACAAAGGATAACATTTCAGTATTCTATCATCATGAGGTCGGGAAAACCCAATGCTCAGAAGTGGATTCTAACTATGCAAAATATGATGATCAAGATCAAGATAGAAATATGGTTAACTATGTAATGCCAGATTAGCAATTGGCTGATTCTTAGCAGTTGCATCATCATAATTTTCAAATGGGAAGTACATCTGTTAGTGGTCTGTTATTGCAGCAATCTTATGGTTCATCAGTTGTTAGTGGTTCATAAGTGGTAACTACTTTTACACCTGTAGAAATGGCGTAGATCATGTCTTTGATTCAAGATAAATAGAGAAATCAGCTTCAACCGCTAAGAATGTAGGGAATGAATTTGCAACAACAGCTTGTGTTTCTATTGCACTAGAGGTTTCTTTAACATTTTTTGGACAAGATGCTTTAGTTAATGGTATGTATGTGCACATAATTTAGGTAGAAATGCTTGGATAATTAACAGTGGAGTAAGTAATCACATCACAAGATCATTATCTACATTAGTCAATCATAGGCCTACTAGGAATTGGTTTGTTGTTCTTCCTAATAACATGAAGATGCAAGCAACATATACAGGCACTTAAATTTTCTAATGACTTACAGTTACATGATATGTTGTATGTCCTTGCATTTCAATATAATTTAATATATGTTTCCAAATTGACTAGTTTTTCGCCTTGTTTTGTTTTATTTTCTTCTACTCAGTGTTTGATACAACAGTTGGAGACCATGAGGCATATTGGCTTAGCTAGCATGTGTAATGGACTTCCAATGGCCATGCGTTTGTTGTCTTCAGTTCAACCCTAATTCTTCAAATTCTTCTCGGTTTCAAACTTCAAGTTCATTCAAATCCGAATCTTCGCTTCTTGAATCGACTCTTATAATGAACAATATGAGTGGGGATAAAATTTGGTATTCTATCATCATCGAGGTCAGGAAAACTTGGCGCTCATACATATGTGGATGAGATTATCATAGTAAGCAATAATATTGATGAAATTGCAGAAGTTCAGAAATATTTACATCAATGTTTTACTTTTAAAAATTTTGGACAATTGAAATATATATTAGGAATTGAGGTTGCTAGAAGTTCTACAGGGATTCATATTAGTTAGAGAAAGTATGAATTAGAATTATTAACTGAGACTGGTTTTCTTAAGTCTAAACCATGTCAAACACTTATGTCTATGGATGTTATAGATTATACATTATCTCATTTGTTGATTTATATTACAGGATATAGAAAACTTATGGGCAAGTTGTTGTATTTAAAAAATAGAAGGCCATACATCTCAATTACCAATTAAGAGTTATCTCAAAACTTAGAAAAACCAATTGAACAACCTCTTGTAGCTACACACAGAGTGTTGGGGTACATTAAACTTCATCCAACACATGTATCTTTTTACCAACAAGATCAAAGTTGTAGTTACAAGCTTTTACTGACTCAAACTGGGCCAATTGCAAGAGACATGAAAATCGGTCATTGGCTTTTATGTATTCCTTAGAGAGTCCTTGATTTCATGGAAATAAAAAATGCAAAGCATAGTGAGTCGTGTGAAATAGATTGTATTTCCATTGATTTTAATTAGTGTTACAAGAGAGTATTTATAAACATATGAGGTGGATAGATAAATACAAGAGATAAAAGAAATACAAGATAAATATGTGGAAAAATATATCCTTAACACCCCCTTGTAAGCCGATGGGTGGACAAGACACAAAGTTTGTCCCCAAAGAAATTGAAAACGTCTGGAACCCAACGGTTTGGTAAAAATGTATGCTAATTGACCATCAGTGTTGATGAACCGAATATCAAGGGTGCCATTCTCAACTAACTCACGAACAAAATGACAATCAAGCTCGATATATTTGGTATGGGCATGAAACACCATATTCTGTTGAATAAATTGGACCAATATTATCAAACCACATGGTCAAATTTTGGGTAATTAGAAAACCAAACTCATGGAGAAGGGAATTTTGCCAGAGTAGTTCAGCTGTTGCTTTGGCAATAGCTTTGTATTCACTTTCGGTATTGGAGCGAGCAACAATGGGTTATTGCTTGGTAGCCCAAGCTACAAGACTATAACCAAGCAATATGAACCGCCGATAGATCGTCAATCATCAGGACAACCACACCAGTCAGTATCAGAATAGCTTTCCAAGGTGGTGGTCAATTTTGAGGAAAGTAACAGATCATGATGCTGAGTTCTATGAAGGTATCGAAGTAATCGTTTTACTGCTTGCCGATGTAACTTCATTGGTGTATGCATTAATTGATAAAGCTTATTCACTAAGAATGCAATGTCAGGCCAAGTCAATGTCAAGAACTGGAGAGCTCCAATCGTGCACCAATAGAGATCACGCGATGGAAGGTTTGTACCTATAACGGTGCTCATGAGGGTTAAGCATGGTTTACAATTTTGCATTTCAGTCTGATTCAATATGTCATTGACATATTTAGACTGAGTGAGGTGCATGCCTTCATCATTGTAGGAAACTTCAATTCCAAGAAAATAAGAAACTCGACCAGGATCTCGTACGGGGAATTCCTTCTCTAAGCGATCAATTGTAACCTGCATATGTTCCGGAGAATCACCTATCACTGAATTGTCGTCAACATAACACAAGAGAAAGGTGTTAGTTGAACCATGATTTTTAATGAACAAAGAATTGTCTACATGAGATTTCTCAAAGACCTACAATTGCACAAAATTACAAAGTCGGTGGAACCACTTTGTCGGAGCCTGTTTGAGTCTGTATAGAGATTTTGAAGAAGACAAACATAGTCAGGTTTCGAGTGATCAAGGAATCCAAGTGGTTGCTCCACGTATACCGTTTCATGTAAGTCACCGTTTTAAGAAATTTGAGTTGTAATGGCGGGGTGATGAGATAATTCATCTAGTAATTTCAATCCTAGTGAATGACCACTAAGGGGAGGTGAATTGGAAGAGGTTGAATAGGAAGAGAGAGGCGCAGAAAGTGGGATTGGAGATATGGATAAATATTGTGAATTAGATATCTCAAGAGGTGTGGGTGGATTAGTGTCAGAGTTTGATAATGATAAAGAATGGGATGATGAATGATTAGGTGAAGGATGAGTGATGGATTTAAGTGAA
The DNA here is from genome assembly GCA_039660915.1 of Euphorbia tirucalli. NCBI lineage: Eukaryota > Viridiplantae > Streptophyta > Magnoliopsida > Malpighiales > Euphorbiaceae > Euphorbia > Euphorbia tirucalli. The sequence goes on along the minus strand of CM077639.1, from coordinate 29,131,157 downwards.
GTGGTGGGGGCCGAATATGTTGGAGAATTACGTGAAGGAGATAAACATGGGTTATAAGAAGTGTTAGATAAGAGAGAGTTACCTGATGAGAGGGGCAAGTGATTAGAAAAATATATCTGCCTCGTCATCCACGGCACTGTGTCTTGACTGGGAGAGCTCGGTTGAGTTTCCTGTAATTGAAAAGGAAAAATAGATTCATCAAATTTCGCATGCTTATCAATAAATATCCTTTCATTTTCAGGATTAAAACATATAAATCCCAAATGTGTCCAAGATTTGCCAAGAAAAACACATTGTTGAGTTCTAAAATTAAATTTCACCTTATTATATGGCCTAAGAAAAGGAAAGACAACACAACCAAAGATTTTAAAATCTGCATATTTTGGATGGGTGTTATGTAAACGAAAATAAGGAGAGTTATTCTGGAAAGTTGCGGTTCGCATGCATTTAATTAGTTGAAAACTAGTGTTAACAGCATAGTTCCATAACCCAAACGAAACTTTTGCATGAGCTAAAATATTTAACGTAGTGTTAGTGATATGCCTAATTTTTCACTCGGAAATACCACTTTGTTCATGGGTGTAAAGGCAGGCAAAGTGGTGAATAATGCCATTCTTTTTAAACTATGGAGTTAATTTTTTTGAATTCCCCGCCAAAATTTTGTATATTTTTATTAAACTACCGTTTTATCATTACTTCAAGTACAAGAAAGATGTGAAATACCTCACTCTTAAACTTTAAACAATAAATCCACGTAAATCGAGTAAATTCATCAACAAATAGAACAAAGTATTTATGACCTAAAAATGACTCAATAGGAGTCGGTCCCCAAACATCAGAATGAATAACTTAAAAGGCAAAAGTGCTACTACGTACAATTGGAGGCAAATCAATTTTCGGCAACTTGCCTAAACATGAAGTACACATTTTATTGAACTTTTAAATCCTAAGCTAATTGAATTTAAAATGAAAGAAGTTGTTTTTGGATTACAATGACAAAAACACGCATGCCATACGTCAAACGGAACCTTCTCTCCCACACAAGCTTCCTTCAATGATGATGGTAAGGTATACAGTCCCTGATCACTCGGGCCTTTCAACAGGATTTCCTTCATTACCTAATTCTTCACAAAGAAATGTGTTGGCCAAAATTCAACGAAGTAGCTATTATCAGTGGCAAATATTTGAACATATAGTCCAGGTTTAATGATGTTGGTATATGCCCTAGTCCCTAGATATTATACTTGGTATTTTGTATATTTGTATACATATTTTCTAAATGTTTATAAAAGGCATAATGATATTTATTAAATTACTTGTGCAATTAATAAAAATTGATAATCAATAAGTGTGTACTGAACAAGTAAGACCATGAGCTTAAGGAACACAGTTTTAAAGTTTTCCTTAGTCTGGTATAATCATGGGAATCAATATAACTAAAGACTAGTATGTTCCTTGTGGGATGGGTAGTGTCTTACCAACCATAGGACTTGAAAAGTCTATCCTGGACATAGGTACATGTTAGTTCACAGTGTACCGGATCGATCCACTTGTGAGAACACTACATGGTTTAGTGTCACAAGTGTTTCACACGTATTGCTTAGATTGGATCCTTAGACATGATATTAGTGAGCAGCTCTCTCGCCATCTCTTCTTACATAATCCGAGTCGCTAGCACGAGTTGGTCCGAAAGCCGTTCGTGTACGTGACGTTGGAGGGAGTCTGCTTTGATTCCTGCAGTCCGCATCCGTCGCAGATCTTTTGCCCAACATGCTTGGCTATGCCTATGCACGAAGGTTATACTAGATCTATATGGATTAGACCCATGCCTAGTAGGTACTAGTGCAAGTGGGGATTGTTGGAACTGCCCTAGTCCCGAGGCATTGGTCCTTGTGTTTGTATACTACATTTGTACATTAATGTAAACTTTTTGTATTATACAATTTGTGTCAAGGAAATAAAGCCATTAATCTATTTATTATATGTCTTGTGCTATATTTTAAATAGAGTATCCAATGGACATATCCATATCCATGTTGTCAAGTGTGAGGCACTTGGCAGTAAGACCGTGGATAGGGAAAACGATATGGCCATAAAGTCATCATTTTCCCGTGACGAATCCCAACAATTACTACACTCCTGGATGTGACTCCAAGCAAGTTCCATAGTACAGAGGGTAAACTGAGCACATGCTCGTCCCAGGACAATTCTCCAGGGGCAAACGTTGGTTATAGTTAGACGGATGCCAATTATTGGTCGGAAAAGGGAACTTATTAGCGGAGACACTCACGTTTTGGCAAACAAGGTTTTGTAATTGGGATCCTGGATGGGTTGAACTCAAAGTTGAGGGCTTTATGAGTTTTGCTCGATGGCCCGATTCCAATAAAATTAGGGTCTGAAAATGCAAAAAAACCAATAACTAAAAATTGAACTTAATTATGGTTCTGCCATTTTTCCTAAAACAACAAAGCATTTTCTTCAATTGCATCATTCCCCCCTGGCTGAAAAGAATTTGCCCTCGAATTATCATCATCAGAAGAATCACCGGTATAAGGAATTAGATGTTTGACATTGAAGACATCAGCAGTTCAGATGTAACTAGGTAGCTTTAGGTGAAAAGCATCGGATTAATCTTCTCAATGACCTCAACAAGACCAATCTTCTTTGCTAACAGCTTGTTATAGTCACCCGCAGTGCAAGTAGTGAATAAGGTGAGCTGCCCTAGCATCATTATTGCCCAAGATGAGGAGGTCATCCACATAAATAAGATAAAATAAAATGGAACCTAAGTCACGTAGCATGGTGTGTGAGCGGACGACCTTTTTGAAGAAAAAAGCGAAACGCTTGAAGTGAACCCGGGAAATAGAAAGAGCTTATTTGTTTGATGTTTGTTTTGAAAACAGGTTTGCATCTTGCTTAGGAAAACCTTTGATTATTTTGAAAATCATTTTGTAAAAAACCTTTTCTTTGAATGTGAGTTTTTGGGAAAACTGGTTTTGCATTTCAGAAAATCCCGTTTAATTAACTTAAAGACCTCGAAACCTTAATTTCAAGATCAGTGATAGAGTCGCCACCCAGATCAGCTCATCCAAGAAATTCCAGTACAGCTCCCTACGAAGCATAAACTGTCGTACCTAATCCAGAGATTCAGTGTTTGGGCAACCTACCTATTTAACCTCAAGCTTTCATTCATTTATAAGTTTATAGTACCATATTATATTCACTTAATTCTCTACCCACTTTATCTTTTGTTATTAGCCCATGCTCATTCAGATGACATAAATAAATTGCATAAAATTAAAGTGCAGGAATATAAACCATACAACTAAACCAAACCAAAAAAAAAAAAAAAATAAAGGCTACTTATTACAACCCAAAAAGAGAAAAAAAAACTCTCATCCTCACCATACAATCGCCTAGAATACATGAATATCTAAAAAGGTACAATCGCCTAGGATACACGAGAATCTATCAAATACATCCAAAATAAAAATAAGAAAAATAAGAGCTGCAAAACAAATGGTTAGCACAATTATATCCTAAACACACATAGGACTCATACAGGATAGCATAGGGATTTAAGGAAATGGGAGCATGCATTTAGGGGGTAACCGAGAAGTCTGGACGACTTATTCGATTAGACCTGGAAAACAATTTTACAGGTTTTTGTGCTTAAAAACAGTTTGGCTTAATTACAAGCAAATTTCTCCACTTAAAGGGTCGGTTATCCCCGAACTCGGGGTTCCGTTCATGGGGTTTCCTAATTCCAAACATCCATCTAAGGTCCAAAAGCAGTAAACATGCCAAAATCATTTTGATTCTGAAGACAGCATCATACGACGACATCCATGGGAGTCATCCTATGATTTTGCCTCTTTCCTGTAACTACAGTCGTGTGGCTATATTCTGATGAATTATAGTCGTGCAACTGTAATATTATATTCTGAGAACTACAGTCGTGTGACTCTTAGAGTCGTACGACTATAGTGTTATACTCGCATGACTATAACAAACAGTGCCCGATAGTGGTTTTCTTTGTTTTCTAAAATTACTTGTTTCAATCAATTTTGATGATTTCTAGAGATTTTGGAAATTCGAGGGTCTGTTAAGACTGGACCGAGGATTCGATTATGGATCTAACAACCACGAATTCCGAGAATAGAAACCAATAAAATCCTAAATCTCACATCCGCATTATTGGAAATCCGAAAACCATGATTTTGGAGTGTACGAATGTGATTTGACACAATTGAATCATGAAAAATCATTTAAAGTGGGGAAATTGGCCATATTCAGTCGTTTTGGGGCTTTTTGGGCTTATGTCTAGAAGAATACAGTCGTGAGATTGTAATATAAAGTCGTGCGACTGTACTCCAAACCACTACAGTAGTGCGGACTGTAACTAAAGTCGTGAGACTATAGTTACAGTCGTGCGACTGTAGTTGCACAGATATTTTTCCAGATAATTGTTTAAACACAAAAATGCACCACAAATCAACACGAATCGAGTTTTAAGGCCTTTCAGAGTTTACCACTTTTATGTTCCAGTATGTTTGATGACCGGAATTAGATTTGGATGCCAGAATCTGCCTAGAACCTCCAAACATCCTAAAACCCCCGAACATGCATCCCGAATTAATCCGAACAACCCGAAAATGATCTAAACTAGTGATTAAGTGACTAGAAACTTCCCTCAATGTCTTTCCCAACTGTCACTGCTCACTTGTCCCTCTTTTGTGTTGATTTTTATTGGTGTTCCTTAGTTTTACTCTCACTTTCTCTCTTTAAACCTTGTTTTCTCTCACTAGAATGATCTCTTCTCTCTCCCAATTGATTCCCCCTCTTTTGTTATGTTTCTACCTCTTTTTTCTTTCTTTCTCTTGCCCTAATTACTTAATTCCCGCTAAAACTCCAAGTCAAAGATAAAGTTATAATCTATTTAGGAAGTTGCTGAGTCAAAGACTAGAGCCACACGACTCTAACTATAGTAGCACGACTGTAGTTATTATAATCATGCGGCTATAGTTACTATAGTCATGCGACTGTAGTTATGAAACTACAGCCACACGGGTCAATAGAGCCTACATGCTTTAACTATAGCCTACACTCACACCTAAGCTTCCTAATCACTCGACGGACCTTTCTCGGTGTTTCGGATCAAGGACTCTTCTGAATTTTGGGCTGTTTGAGAATATTCTGGGTATTATTCTACTCATTCTCAAATCTGATTCACATTCAACTATCTAACAGGTAACAAAGGGTTTTCATCATAGAGGTCAGGAAAAACCTGTGCTCACAGGCTGCCCCTCGCGGGATCAAAGTCAACACAGTCAGGCTATGAAGCCCGAATCGAGTTTGGTCTCGCAATTGGGAGCACGGTGAGAAAAGGAGAGAAAACGTACCTGGTGTCTTTCTCATGTTGTTTCTCCATAGTGCTTGTGTCAAGGATGGAATAGTGTTGACTTGGATCAGGGGCTTATTTCGATGTCTATGCAAAACAGTAGTCTAGCCTGAGTTGAGTTGATTCAAGGTCTTGTTTTGATGTCTGTGCGAAACACGGCCTAACCTGAGTTTTATTGATTTAATGACTTGTTTCGATATCTGTGCGAAACAGCAATCTAGCTTGATTTGAGTTTATTCAAGGACTGGTTTCGATGTTTGTGCAAAACAATATCTAGCTTAATTTGAGTTGATTTAAGGACTTGTTCCCATGTTTGTGCAAAACAACAGCCTAGCTTGACTTGAGTTGATTCAAGGACTTGTTCTGATGTCTGTGCGAAACAACAATCTAGCTTGATTTGAATAGATTCAAGGATTGGTTTTGAGGTATGTGTGAAATGGCAATCTAGCTTGAGCTTATTTGATTCAAGGACTGGTTCTGATGTTTGTACGAAACAACAATCTAGCTTGAGTTAAGTTGATTCAAGGACTAGTTCCGATGTTTATGCGAAACAACAGTCTAGCTTGAGTTGAGTTGATTCAAGGACTGGTTTCTATGTTTGTGTAAAATAACAATCTAGCTTGAGTTGAGTTGATTTAAGGACTAGTTATGATGTTTATGTGAAACAACAATCTAGCTTGAGTTGAGTTGATTCGAGGACTGTTTCCAATGTTTGTGCGAAACAACAATCTAGCTCGAGTTGAGTTGATTCAAGGATTGGTTCCGATGTCTGTGCAAAACAATAGCCTAGCTTGAGTTGGTTCGAAGTTGGCTGTAGGAATAATAATTTTGAAATTGGGTCAAGAACACGTATTTATTCCTTGATCGATAATTTTGAAAACAAAAATTGTTTCCCCTTCGATCAATTTGTTTTACCCCTGGATACCTGCAAAAAGCAAAGAGTACCTTTCTCGGGATTATATTTGCATAAATGAAAATTATGAAAAATTGAGAAAATTTTCTTACCTATGATTTAGAACCGCATGGCTCTAATTAGCATGTCATAGCCCAGGGGATACCCCAGTGTCGGACTATTTCTTCTTTCAGAGCACCCACGATTCGGGATAGCCCGATGATGATAGTGAGTACTTGTACTTGAGTTAGCATTGATACATGTATGCATGTGTGTGTGTGTGTATGTTTCGTGTGTATGCATGTATGTGACATGATGTTTCCGTTGTTGGTCATGGCGTAGTCCGCATTTGGTGTTTAGCGTCACGAGTCGGACTAGTTGCAGGTCTAGAGCTAATGAACCAGGCCTTCCATACGTGCACGTACCTACTGGAGGAGTGGCTTGCTTATTATGAGGACACCGGGGATGAGAACCAGGTGGATGGTCAGGGTGACGGGCATAGTCCTAGACCTTCTCTTTTACTTCTTTGACAATCTAGCCCGTATGTGGACTCATTCTGCTACTTTGCTTGTATTGCCCATGCGTGGGCACATTGCTGCTCATTTTGTTTCAGTACATTGACCGTGAGCATGAGGCGCTGACCTTGAAATGCCTCGGGTTGTAGCGAGTTAGGATTGCCTGAACCTGTTGTTGTGTGACTTGCGTTTTTTTTTTTTTTTGTGTGTCCTAACTTTTGCATAGACCGCCCTTTAGGGTTTTCTGGCTATCGGATTGTCTTAACTTTTGCCTGAACCGCCTTTTTGGGTTTTCAAGTCAGTAGACTTTTATTTGTATCCTAACTTTTGCTTAGACCACCTTTTGATTTTTAGTTTATCAGATTTTTTTCCTTTTTTTTTTGAAGTGTGATGCATGCAAACAGAAAATGTGTACAGCCATATATGTATAATACAAACACAATTTCAAGCAGACTTGGGACATTTAAATGAGCAGATCAAAACATTCATTCATTCATTCATTAATAATGTTTCAGCACAATGCACATCAATGGTGAAATGAAGCTAAGAATAGAATCAGTAATGGTATCCATCTTGACTAAATCTGCGACTGCCACCAACCGGTCTTTACAGATTTTCCCACTAATGGTGCTCACCTTACTTTCTTAACTTTTGCATTGACCGCCTTTTCGGCTTTCAATCCATCGGACTATCCTAATTTTTGCATGGACCGCCTTTTTGGTTTTCGATCCATCGGACTTTTTCCTTGTTTTTGACACGTAGTATCACTTGAGCTTGTCTTGATTGATGGGGTTGACGGATTTTTTTCCATCTATATCCGTGATCTTCACAGCACCCTTTGAAAGTGTTGGTGTGCCCTAGTTCTTAGGGCATTGGATTCTTGTATTTTGTATCATACATTAAGACACAGTATATGAATACATTGTTTGTGTCATATTAATAAAGGCAATTAATCTATTTCGTTTATATCTTATGCTATAATATGAGTAGAGTATCTATTGATTGATAATCATAAAACCTATCCCAGGTCTGTTCCAATCATAGAAATGAATAGAACCACAGACATGTATATTCGATGACTGTATGGCAGTTCTTAACTAGCAATAGTACTTGTATAGTCAGTCATGAATATAGGTACATGTCGTTGACATGGGACTGGATCGATCCGCACAAGAAAGCCACATGGTTGTCACGTCATAGGTCTTTCTTGAGTAGGTCTCTTTTGTCCTCAGACCAGATTTCATTATAATATCAATATGGAATCTGGTTCACTTTGACATACACCTAACAGGTATGTAAAAGGATGCTAAATATGGGTATGATTGGGTGGACCGGCGAACATGTTGATATTGATGATGAAGTGATGGAATTGCCACTCGGGTAACACCGAGATGATATCATTGACCACTTAATGAGTGGGACTGATAAGTGTATGGCCATACCCAAGTAAGTCGGTGCTTATTTGATTAATCAGTCAACTCAACATCAAAAAATATAATAAACAATAGAAGAGGATGACAGACACCATGCCTCTTATTTATTCATATCGATATCGTTAGGCAAAGGACACTGTTAGATTACTACCGGGTGAGTGTCTTCTAAAGACTGTTGCATCTCTGTCTTAATTGGGGGCTGTAATGGTTTGCTAGAACCCACTTACAGTCAGTGGGCCTACTGCCAACATAAAGACAGACCCATAGGATCATGCACATAGATCAACTGAGCCGGAACTTATAGAAATTGTACATGTAATATACATTGGAAGGAATGCATTAATTAATTAGTTGACATTCGGTGTCAAGGTAATTAATTAACATTGGGTTGAATTTAATTTAATTAATAAGTTTACATAATGTAATCAATTAATTATCAATTAATTGAATTACATAAATTAAACAATTAATTAAATAATTTTCCTAAGTAGGAAAATTAAATACATGTATTGTATTTACTTAAGTGTGATTTAATTTTATCTAGGGGTAGTTAAATTTAGCCAAATGGAATTAAACTACATAGTATATACTTTTTAATTAAAGTTTATTAGTATATACTTTTTAATTAAAGTTTATTTATGTAATTATAATCCTAGTGGGCTTAGGTTTAATTAACCTAATTAAAACCCATTTAGACAAGGTGCCTATATAAGGGCACACTTAAGGAAGAAAACCCTAATTCAACCCTAATTAATTGCTGGAAATTTCAGCCACCAATAGCCACCCCAAAATAGCCAAAAATCCCAGCATTAATCCTCCATTCCTTCGCATCTTTGGCTAGCACCAGTTCCCGCTCAATAGTTGGTCGTGCACCGGACTTTGGAGATTGCAGTTTCAAGAAACAATTCTGTAGCAGTCTCTAGAAGAGACAAATCCGGTAAGTTAATCTCTCTTGATTCAAATTGCTTTTATTCTAATCAATGGTAATTGGACACGATAGGTGGATTCTAGGAAATTTTAAAAGGTGTATTTTCTGTTGCGCTATGTTATTTGTTGAATGACAAGTCCCAACAGAAAGTACCTTCTTGACCACATATGGATCGTCCCAATTAGGCTTGAACTTCCCCCGCACATCCGTATCGGTCTGCTTAAGTACCAAATCTCCAGCTTTGAGTGGGTGTTTCTGATGACAGACTTTACTGTTATAAGCACTGGCCATTCACTGCTAGTACATTTGCAAATGATCTAAAGCCTGAAGACACTTCTTATCGATCAACGCCAACTGCTCATATCTCGACTGAACCCATTCAGATGCTGGCAACTGCGTTTCCATGACTATCCTCAATGATCTAATCTCGGTTTCCACTGGTAAGATAGTTTTCGTCCCATAGACCAATGAGTATGGCGTCTCTCCAGTAAGAGTTCTGACACTTGTTCTGTATCCCCATAAAGCAAATGGAAACATGTCAGCCCAATCTCTGTAGGTGACTACCATTTTTGACAAGACCTCTTGATAGACTTGCTGGCCGCTTTTACCGCTCCATTGGCTTGCAGGAGATACGGAGATGATCTATGATGTTCAACTCCTTTTTCTTGGAACAATTATGCTATTGCCCCTTGAAATTGTACTCCATTATCATTCACGACATGATGTGGGATCCCATACCGTGCAAAGATGAACTTGGTCATTTTCTCTTTTTTTTTCTTGGGTTTTGAAAAGATTTGGTATTGAACCTGCAATCTTTCATCTCCATATTGAGAGATGTACTGATCGATCTACACCCAATTGGTCCTCTTCCTTAACCTTCTCTTCTCACTCTGGTCCAAGCCTTCTAAGCTTCTGTTCGACAAGTCTCATTTTCGGATTCATTATAATTCTGTGTTCTGTAATCTCCCTGTCAACCCCAGGCATATCATTGTAGGAGCAGGTGAAGGCTTTCGTGTGCTTTTGTAGTACTTTTACAATTTTTCTTCAATCATCAGGTGTGAGGTCTTTCAAGATGGATATCATTTTTGGATCATCATCTATCCCTAGATTCATTTCATGCAATGATGCATCATGTATGCTAAAGACAATAAATGAATGTTTGTATGTATGCACAGTTCCATCCCAAAAAACATCACACAAGTAATCGAAATCAAATTGCATTAAATGCTTTATGGATTGAATCATTCATATCATAAAAAAGAAGAAACAAATACATCAAAATAACTATCATACTCCACATGCGGAGGGTCTTTTCTAGCTGCAGCATCATCAATTTCACAATTTGCACACTTGGATTAGCCAAAGTTGCACAAGGGATTTCTTTGAACACTTGGCTTCAAGGGTGGTTCCACAATCTTCCCCTTAATAATCAATTTTCAAACAACCCTTATTAATTGAGTGTAGTCATTTGTATGGTGACCTACTGTCATATGATAGGAACAAAAGTTACCCTTGTCTACCTTAGCTACGAGAATACGGCTTCAAATTCTGTAGCAACCCAGCCTTCCTACATTTGGCAAAAATACGAGCCAAAGATTATGCCCACTTGTTAGTGATCCTTTAAGGAGTCCCCGCCTATCTACCTTGAGCTACGGTAGCCACACCTACTTTCTGCACTTGTTCCAGGGTTGTAGTTTGAGCAGGTTTCCAGTTAGACCTAGTAGATGTGGTTATGGAGTTACCAGCCATGTAACCCTATGTATACCCCCGATTGCCTCGGTAAGTGCCCACGCTTTGTTTGTTTCTCTGATCTTCCTCCTCGTACCTTTCGATACGCTTGGCAAATTCTATAACTTTTGTAAAAGTATGGAATCTTTTTAGCTTCATTTTGTCCTTGTATTAAGGCAGGCTTCCACCGACCAATTTTACAATAAGAGACTCTAACTTTAGAGCTCCATCCACCAGCACTTGGACATCCATCCATCTCTTGTAGTAAGACGGAAAGGACTCATTCGACTTCTGACGATTCCTTTCCAAATCTTCCAAGGTGGTCTCCACCTGAGTATTATAAGCATACTGCTTCACAAATGATTCAGATAACTCTTCCCATATGGAGTGGGTGTGGATCGGTATTTTTAAATACCACTTAGCAGCAGCATTGTGAACATGAAACTTTTCGCATAATAAAAAAAAATCTGACCGTTGGGACCACGACTGTATTTACAGTCGTGGTATTTTGGTTACAGTCGTACGACTGTATCGTCGGGGGCAGGTTGTAAAACCCATACCCCTAAGAATAAAAAATGGTTGGAAAATCTTGGGAATTTAATGCCTCAAGATTTTTCGGAAAGAGAGATATAAAAGGAAGGGAGAAGTGATTGAGAAAGGACTTTTGGCCACATTTTCGGATTTAGAGCATATTAGAGAGGGAAAAGAAAGAAAAAGAGGGAAGAGAGAAAAGAGAAAGTCTTATTTTCTTCTACCTTTTTCTTCTTGATTTCTTAGTGTTAATATTTAAAATGGATTAGAAACCCTAGGTTAACCTTCACACAAGAAATCTAAATCATCTCTGTACGTAAACAAACTCAAATCCGTAGCTTTTTGGAGGATTTTTGGACTCCATTTGCAACCTTGACATTTCAAAGAAAAGGAGCAAATTCACGTGGATTGGTGCATAGCCAGGGGTCATTCCAGCTGTGGATCGGCGCCAAGGAGGTAAACACACTTTAAATTAACTCATTTTCCAGCTTTCTGGGTGATTTGGTTGATTTTTGTAGGTTTTTGTTCAAGTTTTTACACTTCTGCTTCTACAAAATTAAAAACAGTCGTACGACTGTTCTTTTCAGAAAGAACAGGGGCATGACTTGCAGTCGTGCCATATCTTTTATAGTCGTACCACTGTTTTTGCTTTTCCCAGTTTTAAATTCTTCGTTTAGCGATTTCTGCCTCAGGTCAGGGCTACAGTCGCATGACTGTAGTATACAGTCGTACGATTGTAACCATAGTTGCACGACCGTAGTTTTTGGCCAGAAGCAGAAATCCCTAAAATCCAAAAAAAAAATTCATAAAATCCAAAAAATTTCATAAAAATCAGAAAATTCAGAAAAATCAGAAAAATCTTGAAAAATAAAAAATCATCAAAAATGAATTTTGGAGTGTGCATTGACGACCCTAGATTTACTTTTCGGTGAACTTGCATTTAGAACAAAACCACGACGGAGACCAATTTCTCCTGAAAACTGACCCACCTCACATGTGATAAATTAAAATAAACCGAAAAAAATGTTTTCAAAAACGATTTTTTCAGAAAACCAAAAATACAGGGACGTTTCAAAATGATTTTCCAGGTCTAACCGGGCCGGCCGACCGGGCCAACCCGGTTACCCCCATTGCATGACCCCGAATCCTTGAATTCCCAATTCTGTCAAACTTGAGTCCTAAGTGTGGTGTGCTATATATTTGTGCTAACCATTTGTTTTACAGCTTTAATTTCTTTATTTTTCATTTTTAATGTATTTAATAGATTAAACAGTGTATATTAGGCGACTGTAAATTTTTAGATTCTCGTGTATTTTAGGCGCTTGTATCGTGAGGTCGAGAGTTTTATTTTTCATTCGATCGGGTTGTAATCTCTTAAATATTTATTTCTTTACTTTTATTTCTTGTATTATTGCATATGTATGCACGCCGCATGTATTAATTCAATAAAATTTATTTTAGCAATTTAAAGTGTCATAATTAGAACATTGGCCATTTTATTTTGATTAGACATGAAATAAGGGACTTGTCCAAACCTAGGTCTCTGAAAAGTGTGGCAGTTCCCGCTTTGGTTCAGCTACACTGTAATTTCCCGGTTGAGCTGAGCCGGGTGGTGACTCCTATACTTTCTATCGAGATTTAGGTCTCGATTCTTTTGAGAAACAGTCCGATTTTCCAAAAACGAATTTCCAATCCAAAAACCCCACGCGAGGGAGGGCCCTGCCCCAGATCGAGGCGCCCCTTTCGAAAGGGAGTCCCGCGTCCCGTCGAAAACGCGCCGTCCGCTCACAGTGGCGACACCGCTGGGGACTTCTCAAAAGTTTTTCAAAAACTTAAAAGAATTTGACAAGCCCTGAAAAGTGTCTAATTTAAATTAAGCGGATGATTCTTATATGGCACTTTATGCATTTTTGTAGTTAGACATTATTGCATTAGGTTAAATATCCATCATTTAGCCCGGTGAATCGTTGAAGTGTCGCCTAAGTTCCTCTTGTTCTTGGGGGCACAGATACGAAACACCACCCATAGCCTCGTATGAACCCCTTCGTTCGGACCCTTGAGTGAGGAGAAGTGAGGAGTATATTTTACTATGGGAGCCTTGATATTATCCCGACTTTGGACCGAACTCATTTAAGCAACCCTAGTTGGATTCCCTTAGGATACCAAAATAAATCGTGTGAATAAAATAAATTGCACCTTCATCATCCTCGGTTGGTGATCGAAGAGAACCCCTCCTAGGACTCGGTTAGAATCTTATCGACTTGACCACGTTTGGAGGAATAAGGTTGGAAGAATTCGATTCGTGTGCTAATTGCTACGTGTTTCCCGCTCCTTCATGACATACCATCATCCATGTTTTTTTCACGAACATGACATACCACATATAAAGCATTTGTGTGACACTAACTCACATCTTTAGTACAGCAATATCCATTATTTTTCGTGTGTAAATACATTAATCACCCGTGTGAAATTTACACTAACCACATTTTTTTTTTGCAACCATGCATCTTTCCATTGTGTGAAAAAACATTAATTCACATATATAAATTGAGTGTCTTAAGCATTCATATACATGCATAAAACATTCACGTGAGCCTTCAACAACCCCATAAGGGTCACACACATCACACCGCCTACCAAGTACGAAATCATCTAGGTGCTCCACGAGCGCCGAAAAATTTATTTCATTCATTAAATCATTTAGGTGCTCCACGAGCGCCGAAAAATTCATTTCATTCCATTAAATCATTTAGGTGCTCCACAAGCGCCGAAAAATTTCATCACATACATTAAATCATTTAGGTGCTCCACGAGCGCCGAAAAACTCATTTCATTCATTAAATCATTTAGGTGCTCCACGAGCGCCGAAAAATTCATTTCATTCCATTAAATCATTTAGGTGCTCCACGAGCGCCGAAAAATTTCATCACATACATTAAATCACTTAGGTGCTTCATGCGCGCCGAAAAATTTATTTCATTCATTAAATCATTTAGGTGCTCCACGAGCGTCGAAAAATTCATTTCATTCCTTTAAATCATTTAGGTGCTCCACGAGTGCCAAAAAATTTCATCACATACATTAAATCACTTAGGTGCTCCATGAGCGTTGAAAAATTTATTTCATTCATCAAATCATTTAGGTGCTCCACGAGCGCTGAAAAATTCATTTCATTCCATTAAATCATTTAGGTGCTCCACGAGCGCCGAAAAATTTCATCACATACATTAAATCACTTAGGTGCTCCACGAGCGCCGAAGAATTTCATCACATCCATTAAATCATTTAGGTGCTCCACGAGCGCCGAAAAATTCATTTCATTCATTAAAACATTTAGAGCACCGGAAAATTACATTTCATGCATCAAATCACTTAGGTGCTCCACGAGCACCGAGAAATTACATTTCATGCATTAATTCATTTAGGTGCTCCACGAGCGTCGGAAAATTACATCTCATGCATCAAATTATTTAGGTGCTCCCCGAGCGCCGAAATCCCGATCATGTGCCACGTGCATGTTCATCTCATTTCGCATCATGAAAACCCAAGGTGCTCCCCGAGCGCCGAAACTTGGCCTACGTGTCATTCTAACCAGATTTTCGTGCAGCCATTTTCAAGACATCAACATATGCGTGGCATTTATTCTAACCACATTTTCATGCAGCCACGGCATTTTATTTGGTGCCATGCACATTTATAACTTATATATTGTTATCTTTGCATAGCATACACGACATCATCATGTATCTCATGCATCCTAACCACGTTTTTGTGCAGCCACTTGCATTTTTGTGTGACACATGCATTCACGTCATTTCATGTCATTTAAAGTAAGGACATTCTGAGGATACCCTTCACGGTCATTTCATTTCATAACATATCGGGAGTCCTAAAACTACCCCTGTTTTGCCCGTGTACCGGTATACACTCGGCCATTGCACTAGACCATTTCATTCAATAGGAGACCACAATGGTCTTAGACCTTTTTTCGTGTGGCAGGTCACATGGCATCATTGCATGACTTCACGTCATTTATCATTGGCGTTGTTGGGATGCCGAAGTTCTGTTGGCGTCACGATCCATTTCGGATTGTTACATGGCATTTACATTATCTTATCATTTGAGGTGCTCCGGGATTACCAGATTATTACACACATAGGGGCATTTCATAAAATTACTGAATCATGAAAGGTGTTCCAGGAACGCCGAACTTCCGTTCGTGTCCTTACCTATACATGACTTGTCTGTAAATATCATCTCATATCATATGCTTCAAAAGCATCAGAACTCTATCCGTGGGCCGGCCTCTGCGTGACCATTTCACTTCATCTCATAGACCTATAAGGTGTCGAAACCGTATCCGTGTGTTGGTACACACGCGATTATTTCACGATATTCACTAGGTGCTCTAAAAGCGCCGAACCCCTGTTTGTGTGGCGGTCCACACGTGGTCGTTTTGCATTATCTCTTGCATGGCATCTGGTGTTCTTGGAATGTCCGAAAAAAAAAATGAAAAAAAAAAAATCAAATCATCCTCATCATCATCCCCCTCATGACATCATATATTATTCATGCACATGCATACCCCATCATGCATTCATGCCTATATCAGCTGTGATTTGGTGTTCTTCATGAGTATGCATCGTCGATACTAATAAGTGTTCTTATCAGAGGGAAAAGGGAAAAGATTTCGAGAATGGCAAATCCCATGAACTTCAGCTCCATAATGGATATCGTGGAGGATCATATCGCCTCATCACGATTCCGAAGGGCAGTCAGGAAGGAAGCGGCAGCAATGCTAAGAGAAGTGATGGGAGATGACCTTGACAAGGTAGAATGGCTGACAGGGAAGTGCATTGAATTGGAAGTGCGAGTGGCAGAACTCGAAGGGAAAATGAAGAATGCAGCATTCTCAGACTCCAACTCTGATGCCAGCGAGAAACAGAAGGCCCAGTTTGCTGACATTCACCCTCGACACCTTGGAATGCCCTCTCTCCAAGATTCGGGTTTCCCAAGGCCGACTAGTGAAGTAGAACTGAAGAGGCCCCTTAAGATGAATGTTGGTGCCGATTCCATTCCACGGCATACCAAAAACTCGCTTGCCGAGAGTAGCGGAAAAGGCATTTCTCCATATGCTGACTCATTAGGCAAGTTGTTCCTCATATGTAGAGGGGAGGGTCTCCTACAGAGCGTCAAGCCATTCGTAGAGCCGACAAAAGCACAAAAGAACAATTTTTGTAGCTATCATGTGGTGCTGGGCCATCGGACCAATGAATGTTTCGCTCTAAGGAAGGAGATCCAGAAACTGGTCGACGATGGAAAATTGGAAATCTTGACCGTCTCTGATAGACAACCAGGGGCAATCGGGGAGCCCACCGCGGGAACTTCTCACGTCTCCCGAGAAGAAAAGTATGATGAAGAAATTTAGAGTCTGCTTTAATAAGAGTGGGCCGAGGATGCTGAAGCTGAAACAGTGACCAATCGGAAGATAACCAGATTCTGTGAGATAAATACCTCTTGGAGCTTCCTTTTCTACAAGGGACTCATTTTGTTTATGGGATGTATTGAATTCATCGAGAATGCAATGAAAATTATTTTTGCCTTATTTATGTGATGATTACTTGTCCATGGCGTTATGCATGCATTTGATCATCTAACATGACATATCCAACGCACATAATATCAAAATGCATGACATCATTTTGAGTATTATGGGGGACCTAAAAGTGAACCTAGTTCTGAATAAACTCTCTCTTGAAAGGTGAGCTTGTGAGATAAATAAAATGATACGATGGTACCACTTCCGCCAAGGTATCTGCTGATTCAACCCAACAATCCTTGAAGGACACTGCCAATCCTGCCCCAGAACCTCAACTTAAAAGGCACACATGATACCCAAACCAAAATCAAACCAGAAAGCCCTTCTTAAGGCAAAATCAAACCAGAAAGTCCTTAAGGCAAAATCAAACCAGAAAGTCCTTAAGGCAAAATCAAACCAGAAAGCCCTTCTTAAGGCAAAATCAAACCACAAAGCCCTTCTTAAGGCAAAATCAAACCAGAAAGTCCTTCTTAAGGCAAAATCAAACCAGAAAGCCCTTCTTAAGGTAAAATCAAACCAGAAAGCCCTCCTTGAGGCAAAACCAGATCAAAAGTCCTTCTTGAGGCACTCGAACCAAGAAAGCCTTCCTTGAGGCAAAACCGAATCAAAAGCCCTCCCTGGGGCAATAAAAAAAAAACTAGGCCTCATACCCCAAAAGGTGCCCTATACCTAAATCCCGAAAACAAAAACCCAAACTTATCCAAAACACCAACCACCAAGAAATTCAAATGATCTTCACCATCCATCTTATTGTAAAACTCTGAATCATCCCTTGGTTGTATGCATGTATAATCTCGTTCGCATGACATTCCTGTGCACGTGACATCACGCATGCATTGTTCATCCAAAAAGGCATATTAAGCACACATGACATGCACGAATCTAAATGCAGCAGGAAAACCAAAAGGGGCTGTGGCTTTGATTTAGGTCCTTAAAAAAAAAAAAAAGAGATCAGTGCAGACGGAAGAATTTCTCTCCCACATGGTAGCTACAATTGACACGGGAACCACTCACCACCTCAATCTCCATCCCACCAGATATTTCGCACCTTTTCCATGGAAAAATTTGGACTTTCTCATTCTCAAACAACCTGTGAAAGATTCGGACTCCTATATATCTTCAAACCCAAAACACTCCCCATCTCGATCTACATCCATACCTTCAACACCAGTTACCCTCCATTCAAGCCCAAAGAACAGTCTACTTATGATTCCCTCTACTTGTCTATGGACTCCCAGATTGGAGGAAATATTGGTTATGCACTCATGAACTTCACCAACAGTGTGGGGGCAACCAGGTTTTACAAACCCTTTAACGATCGTGAATGGGAGGACTTGTAAAGCTGGCTGCGTCAATATCCAAAGGAAAGTTGCATTTACCAACCATTCCAAGAACTTAGTCTCCAGCCACAACGGAAGTGACTACTTACCAGTGGTTCTTTCATCTTCTGGAACTGTACTTTGAAGGATTAAAAGCTGTGTTCATCTTTGAGAACTGTGCTCGAGTTGGAATCTGAGATGAATTGGAGACATGTCTTGGAGGATCTAGTGGGTAATCAATTGATGCAGTTCAGTGCTCAGCTGTACACTCTGTCACATGTCAAAAAAAAAAAGAAAGAAAAAAAAAAATTCCAATGTGGAAAATCGAAAGGACATATTGGTAATTTGAAGGGGCATAAAGCTAGAGCTACACTTCGGATTTTCCTAATGCATCCACATTCACTATGTCATAGATGTTTTATATCCAATTTTTATGTTCAATATGCATTCGTCATGTCATTGCATGTCAATATCCACATACAGGTGACAGCACGCAGCGAACCGTGTCTGATTCAGTGTTTTATACCCCAAATACAAACCTCTAATACTAGGGGCAGGTAAAAGTCAAACCGCTAGATGTCATCAACAGCAACGTTCTCGCGACTTCTGATGAACATTGTCAAGGTGTGCTTTTCAATCTCAAAACGGATCAATACCAATTCGGTTGGAATGCTCGTGCAAAACTCTTGGGCCGTTCAACTAAAAAAAATCACGAAGAGAAGATTTCTGACACGGAAAACTGAGAGGACGTGTTGGTAACAAGAAGAGGGTGAGGTCTAAAGTCAGAATCACTGTTAATTTCCCTATTATACTCATTATGATGTCATCTTAATGATATTACGCATGTTCGATATTCTGTTTAGACGTTCATATCGCATACATCGTGCCATTACACATAAACATTCATCAGTAAGTTGTTACATCCAAATCCCATAATAATTAAAGTGAAGTTCAAGTTGTGTATAAAAAATCCAATAAAAAAAAGGTGTGAAACAGGGCACTCTATTTAGCTCTCAACCTGTCCCTCTCCCTCCTCCTCCTCCTCGGACTCACTTTGGTGCGTAGCCCTATAGGAGTCGAAGTCCTCCCGCATCCGGGTCAGCTCAGCCTGCAACCTAGCTGCTTCAGCTCTCATCCTATCCGCCTCTTGGGCCGAAGCCAAGGCCTGAGCCTCAAAGATAGTAGCCTGTCTAGCCTGCTCCTGGAGCATCTGGACTCGAGTCTGCAATCAATAACATAAATTAACATGCATGCATACATACATACACATTCATGCATTGCATAAATCATCAGATAATGTAGGAAATACAGAATGCTTACCGCCCAGATGGCGTTCTCTTGAATGAGGAAGGTCTCCAAGCCAAATTGCCGATATGCCATGTCCTCCACCTGAGCCCAAGGAACCTAGAACGTACCAGATCATACTAGAAAGTTAAAAAAAAACAAAAAAAACAAAAAACAAAAAAAAAAAACAAAAAAAAAAAGAAAGAGAAGAAGCAAAAGAAACGTATGTGGGTGGTGTCCACTGGAACAAATGTGAGTGGCTGCTCACGGTGAACCGGCCACGTCCTATAGGACTGGCCGCCGTTCAGACCCATCATACTAAAGCTGGTCCTGAGTTCGATCATCAGGTGACCCTCCACCATGCCAACAGTCTGAGAGGCGGATGCTGTAGCACTACTAGCACGGACTCCTATCATGAACCGGAGGATGCCCACCAATCCTGGCGGTCTCAGCACCCTCGCCGGCCGGCCCGCTCGGTTGAGCAGAAATGGACCCTCTGCGTCTCTTGACCTACAAACAGAAGAATGTTAAAAAAAAAGGGTAAAGTAAATACCTGACGAGCAAGAGGAGCAGCCGGTGCATCACCCGCAACGGGCAGCAGACACTGACGGATAAATGCCAGATAATCACCGTCCACGGTGTCAGCGCAGTACCCATCCCTGAAAATATCGGGATCCACAGCAGGATCGGTGAAATGGGGCCAGAATAACGCGAGCGGAAGCGGCGGAGGTACAAGCCGACCAGTAGGGCCGTCCACATGGTCGGATAGGCGGAGGCGCTCGCCCAGGTACCACTCCTGGGACATCGGACACTCCAAGACAAACCGGCGGTCATCAAACCGCATAGATGTCTGCACGAGGAGTGTAACAGCGCCCTGACCATGCCACGGATGGTGCCGGATCCACAAAAATACAATAAAAGAATTTCAACATAGGTAAGTAAAAGTTAATTACATTTTTCTACTAATAAGTTTTGTTTACTTACTCTCTGCCAGGAAGCATCCAATAAACCCTGCCTGACCTCCCGCAAGTCATGGCCAATACCCTGCCACCCCTGAGTCCAGTAACGCAGGACGGTCGGCTGGGCGTTGTCCTGGACGTCTCGCAGCTCTGGTGGCTCTAAAATACGATGCTCGAAGGCCCAAATTTGTAATCAACGAAAGAGTTAAAAAAAAACGAAGGAAGAGATAATACCAGAAGGCCGAACCAGAAGCCAAGGATCTCCTGCTACTCCCCCCGGGCACATAAATCCAACCCATAGTACAGCTGCCCCAACGCAGCTCGAGCCCAATCCAAAGAAGGAAAGGCGGCCAAGTCCACCAAAGTCGGCAGCAGCGTCATATTACAAGTGCTCTGCCCGATGGGAAATAAGGTGCAAGATAGCAAGACGAGCACATAAGCCTGAGCACACCGCTCCATGTCCTCCACGGACAAGTCTAGGCGAGCAGCCCAATAAGCCTCCACCCGTGTGCACAGAATCTTCCCCTTCTCAGGGGTGCAGCCAATCAATCTCCCAATGTAGTCGTCCACTAGCTGCTGACGGGTCAAATAGCAATTAAACATGATCGGGGTCCCGCCGAACCCGAATCCAGTGATCGCGGCAAAGTCCGAGGGAGTGACAGTAAACTCCCTAATAGGCAAGTGAAATGTATGGGTAGTGCAGATCCACCTCTCGCACAAAGCCGTCAGCACGGCATGAGTGGTATGCGGCGTACTCGTGGGCAGCGACAAGATAAAGGTCTCTAGACCCAAGATCCTGACCCGAGCCCTCACAAACTCAGGAAGGCGGTCCCACCAGACCCGCGACAAGGAAAGATTTCCGCTGCCAGAAATCCTGTTCACCTGCATTTTTGGGAAGTACAATACATATATATTCAATTTTTGCATAATATCAAAATAATCAACATTAATTAAAAGAGGGGCATGCATTAAAAAATAATAAAATAAAATAAAATCTGGCTTTTAAGCTACAGTCTTATGACTGTAGCAAGTGTCGCACGAGCATGGCTACAGTCGCACGACTGTTCATCCCACAGTCACATGACTGTTCATAAAATGGATGAACAGTCGCATGACTGTTCATAACCTGCGGACAGAATTTTAATTTTATGTAATTTTCATGATTTCTAACTCGTTTTCTCTAATTTCTTGTTCTTATTAGCTACAGGGGACTCCTAGCATGTATTCTACTCAATCAAACAACCCAGAAAGCGGTAAAACATGCCAAATCAGATTCAAATACTCAAAGGGAAAAATATTCAAAAACGCAAAATCAGAGGTCAAATTCGGGTACCAACCTGTGTGGTAGACAGATGGAAGCCCATCTCTAGCAAAATCGGGATCTCCATCCCGAGTCGAATCCCGAAATGCTCCATATACCGTGGATGGCCATAACCATTTGAAACACTGACAAAGGGGAGATCATCTGCATTGTTGGGCCTCTGAATCAAGTTAGTTGATAGTTTCCTCACTTTCTTTCCCAATTTCTTCAACATTTTCGCAAGTTTTTGGGGTTAGGAATTGATTTTGAGAGAGAGAGAGAGAAAACTGAAAACTTGAAAAATGGAAGAGTGGAAGAAGAAGGGGCGGAAACCGCCCCTTTAATTTTTTCTGCCCGCGAAGTACAGTCGTACGACTGTACTTCTACACTCGTACGACTGTAATTAAATTTAAATACAGTCGCATGGCTGTAGTGGGAAAAAGGGAATTTTTTAATTTTTCTTTATTTATTTCTCAAACCCTACTTTATCACCAAATGCTTAATTATTCCCCACGGGAAGATATTTCAATAATTTTGCAGGGTCAACCCGTCAGCGACTAATTTTTTCCAGTGACAGTCCACCTTATCTAAGGGGCGCGAAACCAGAGGAAACCGTAAAAAATTCACTGTAAGTACAATTCCACCAAAATTCATTTTCGACGCATCATGTATGCCAAGTCATGCCAGTCTGTCACACACACATACACTTCACCAAATTTCAGTCCCCTGCGACAATAAAATGGAACCAGAATTCTCGTGTCGGTCCATTAAGTGCGCCAAGTCGCATACGACTATCACACCTTTCACCAAATTTCAGTCCCCCGCGATTATAAAACGGAACCAAAATTCTTGTGTCGGTCCGTTGAGTGCGCCAAGTCGCATACGGCTATCACACCTTTCACCAAATTTCAGTCCCCCGTGACTATAAAACAGAACCAGAATTTCCATGCTAGTTCGTTGAGTGCACCAAGTCGCACACGGCTGTCACATCTTTCACCCAATCTCAGTCCCCCGCGACTATAAAACGGAACCAATATTTTCATGCCAGTTCGTTAAATGCGCCAAGTCGCACATGGCTGTCACATCTTTCACCCAATCTTAGTTCCCCGTGACTATAAAACGGAACCAATATTTCCATGCCAGTTCATTGAGTGCGCCAAGTCGCACATAGCTGTCACATCTTTCACCCAATCTCAGTCCACCGCGACTATAAAACGGAACCAGTATTTCTGTGTTAGTTCGTTGAGTGCGCCAAGTCACACACGGCTGTCACACACTTCACCAAATCTCAGTCCCCCCGCAACTATAAAACAAAACCAGTATTTCCATGTTAGTTCGTTGAGTGCACCAAGTCGCATACGGCTTTCACACCCTTTACCCAATTTCAGTCCCCCGTGACTATAAAACGGAACTAGAATTTTCGTGTCAGTTCGTTGAGTGCGCCAAGTCGCACACGGCTGCCACACACTTCATAAATTTCAGTCCTACATGACTATAAAAGGTAACTAGAAACGCATCTTCCCGTATTTATTCTTGATCGAAGGGGGAAAAATTTTTGTTTCAAAATTATCGATCAAGGAATAAATACGTTCACCGAGCACACATTGCATGCATTTTTGGCTCTGTATGGCAAATCATACACAACCATTTGACTCCAAAAGTCATTTTATCTTGGCGTCATCCTTACGCGAAAATCGTCGTAAGGAACTGTCCGACTCCAAAAGTCGTATTTTTCTCGGTGTCATCTTCATGCAAAAGGCATGTGGACCACCTGACTACCAAAGTCACAAAAAGTTCACACACAAACCACACAATTGCATATCATCACGAATTTTGTGTTCTTTGTCGTGTACCTAAATCCGTTTCGAAATCCGAACTTTAGCTACATGAGGGGCAGCTAGTGAACACGAAATTTTTTGCATAATAAAAAAAAGAAAAAAAATCTGACCGTTGGGACCACGACTGTATTTACAGTCATGGTATTTTGGTTACAGTCGTACGACTGTAACATAATTACAATCGTACTACTGTATCGTCGGGGGCAGGTTGCAGAACCCATACCCCTAAGAATAAAAAATAGTTGGAAAATCTTGGGCATTTAATGCCTCAAGATTTTCCGGAAAGAGAGATATAAAAGGAAGGGAGAAGTGATTGAGAAAGGACTTTTGGCCACACTTTTGGATTTAGAGCAGATTAGAGAGAGAAAAGGAAGAAAAAGAGGGAAGAGAGAAAAGAGAAAGTCATGCTTTCTTCTACCTTTTTCTTCTTGATTTCTTAGTGTTAATATTTAAAATGGATTAGAAACCCTAGGTTAACCTTCACACAAGAAATCTAAATCATCTCTGGATGTAAACAAACTCAAATCCGTAGCTTTTTGGAGGATTTTTGGACTCCATTTACAACCTTGACATTTCAAAGAAAAGGAGCAAATTCAAGTGGATTAGTGCATAGCCAGGGGTCATTCCAGCAGTGGATCGGCGCCAAGGAGGTAAACACACTTCAACTTAACTCATTTTCCAACTTTCTGGGTGATTTGGTTGATTTTTGTGCATTTTTGTTCAAGTTTTTACACTTCTGCTTCTGGAAAATTAAGAACAGTCGTATGACTATTCTTTTCACAAAGAACAGGTTACAGTCATGCCATATCTTTTATAGTCGTACCACTGTTTTTGCTTTTCCCAGTTTTAAATTCTTCGTTTAGCGATTTCTGCCTCAGGTCAGGGCTACAGTCGCACGACTGTAGTATACAGTCGTACGACTGTAACCACAATCGTATGACCGTAGTTCTCGGCTAGAAGCAGAAATCCCTAAAATCCAAAAAAAAATTCATAAAATCCAAAAAATTTCATAAAAATCAGAAAATTCAGAAAAATCAGAAAAATCTTGAAAAATCAAAAATATCAAAAATGAATTTTGAAGTGTGCATTCACGACCCTAGATTTACTTTTCGGTGAAATTGCATTTAGAACAAAACCACGACGGAGACCCGTTTCTCCCACCAACCCACCTCACATGTGATAAATTATAATAAACCGAAAAAAATGTTTTCAAAAACGATTTTCTCACAAAACAAAAAATACAGGGACGTTTCAAAATGATTTTCCAGGTCTAACTGGGCCGGCAGACCAGGCCAACCTGGTTACCCCCAATTGCATGAACCCGAATCCTTGAATTCCCAATTCTGTCAAACTTGAGTCCTAAGTGTGGTGTGCTATATATTTGTGCTAACCATTTGTTTTGCAGCTTTAATTTCTTTATTTTTCATTTTTAATGTATTTAATAGATTAAACCGTGTATGTTAGGCGATTGTAAATTTTTAGATTCTCGTGTATTTTAGGCGCTTGTATCGTGAGGTCGAGAGTTTTATTTTTCATTCGATTGGGTTGTAATCTCTTAAATATTTATTTCTTTACTTTTTTTCTTGTATTATTGCATATGTATGCACGCCGCATGTATTAATTGAATAAAATTTATTTTAGCAATTTAAAGTGTCATAATTAGAACATTGGCCATTTTATTTTGATTAGACATGAAATAAGGGACTTGTCTGAACCTAGGTCTTTGAAAAGTGTGGCAGTTCCCGCTTTGGTTCAGCTACACTGTAATTTCTCGATTGAGCTAAGCCGGGTGGTGACTCCTATACTTTTTATCAAGATTTAGGTCTCGATTCTTTTGAAAAACAATCCGATTTTCCAAAAACGAATTTCCAATCCAAAAACCCCACACTAGGGAGGGCCCTGCCCAAGATCGAGGCGCCCCTTCCGAAAGGGAGTCCCGCGTCCCGTCGAAAATGCGTCGTCCGCTCACATGCATTTCTTAGAGTAGTTAGGAATAGGTTCAGCAGGTAGATTTTCCCAATTCCCAGACTGGACATAATCCTCACATAGCTGTCCAAGTGAGCCTCTGGTGGACCTTCTCCAGTGTATGGAGGCAAATAAGGCATCTGGAATCCGACTAGAAGTGATTCTCCTCCTTCTGCCATCAAACTAGCTGGATCTGCACATTTGATGGGATTATAATACACCATCTCCTTCAACCTCGGTAGCAGAGCTTCAAGATCAGAGAACTTTTCTTTGAGACACTTTTCAACAGCCATCTCAATTAAGGCCTCCCTCGCCCTTGCGAAAGCTTTGTCTTCTTCAGACTGGTGATCAATTTCCTGATGAGGAATGACCACTCTACTATTACTGGGAATGCCTCCTCCGGCTCCATTTGCAGCTTGGACAGTGTTTTCTCCATTTTTAGACTGAGGCCAACATTGGCTGAGTGGTTTGACCCCTTTCAGTAGGCATCATAGCTCTCATCTGTTCTCTCAAAGTAGGCTTGAACCGGTCCGAGTTCAGCAGGGCATCTATAAATGCATTCATATTCAAACGCATTCCTTCACTAGATCTGTCTTGAGCCATATTTGTTCTGTTTACTTCTTCTAACACAAGCTGACTGTCAATTGGAAAAGAAGGTAACTGTCCTCCGAATTCTTGCTCTGATTCTGACCCTGAACCATCCCTAATCTCTTCCACGGTGACTGATTCTGGTTGAACTGACTGAATTGGCTGACCTGACAGATTGGACTTCGATTCAACCTACACTAACAGTTTTGAAGTTCGACTCCAAAATGCACATTCAGTATGGGGTTAGCATCGTGGATGAATGTCATGATTCTAAACGCGACACACTAAGTGACGTGTATGGCATGGTAATGAAATGATCATGATTGGATGATGTCTCATGAATGAGAATGATGATGAGGATGATCTTTATGTTTTCATTCTCTTTTTAATTTAGATGTTCTAAGAATACCCAATGCAATGCGAAAGATAATGCAAGAAGGTCACATGTGAGCTGTCACACGGACAGAGGTTCGGTGTTTTTGGGGCACCTAGTGAATGTCATGAAATGGTCGAGTGTGTACCGACACACGGACAGAGTTTCGACACTTTTTTAGGTCAATGAAGTGATATAAAATGGTCACATGGGGGCCATCCCACGGATAGTGTTTCGATGCTTTTAGGGCATCTTGGATGAAATGATCTTACAAACAAGTCACGTGTGGATAGAGACACGGATAGAGATTAGGCGTTCGTTGAACACCTTGTATGATTTGGTAATTTCATGAAATGCCCCTATATGTGTAGTAATCCGGTACTCGGGGAGTACCTCGAACAATTCAATAATGTCATGAAACAATCCGATGTGGATCGCGACACATAAGCAAGACTTCGGCATCACTGTGAAACCAATGATGAATGAGCATGATGTCATATAATGATATCATGTGATCCGCCACATGAATATAGACCTAAGATTGTCATGGTCCTCTAATGAATGAAATGGTTTAGTGGAATGGCAAGTGCAACCGGATGCACGGGCAGAACACGGGTAGTTTTGGGATAGCCGATATGACATGAAATGAAATGACCATAATAGGCATTCTCAGAAAGTCCTTTATTAAATGGAATGAGATGAAATGATATGAATGTTTATGTCACGTGAAATGAAAGTGGCTGCACGAAGATGTGGTTAGGATGCATGACACACAGGATGATGTCGTGTATGCCTCATGGAAATGTTAACACACGAGATGTAAATGGCATTGTAAGCGCCAGAATTTTCTATACTTTAAAAAAGAAAAATATATCTATAGTCGTACGACTATTGTTACAGTCGTACGACTGTAATATCGGAAAATCTGCAGAGGCCCATACCTCTGCAGCAGAAATGGAGGAGAGAGAATTTGAGCATTAATTGCTCCGGCTCTGCAGCAAGCGAGCAGAAAAGGAGGGTAGAAAAGAAGGAAAAGAGGGGGAGGAGGTTTTCTGGAAAAAGGAAATTTAGAGAGAGAAAGAGAAGAGAGAGAAAGAAAACCACAAAAAAAAAACTCATTCTTCTTCCTCTTGGATTTTCTTTAATTCTCGAAATTAAACCTAAAACTTGTTAGAAACCCCTAGGTTAATCAATCAACTACATAATCAAATCAAGAATTTGGACTAAAACAATCAGAATCCTTTGCAATTTGGATTTTTGGAGAAAAGCTCCCAACTTCAATTCCAAAGGGGAAAGTGCGAATTTGTTGGGATCGGAGCGACGCCAGGGGTCAAAACGACTTGGAATAGCTTCTAAAAAAGGTAGTCACTTCTTTTCCTTACATTTTTTCTCGCTTTCTGGGTGTTTGAAGTGAGTTTTGTGCTTTTTGCTGCATTTTTCGTATTTCTGTTCCTGGAAATTAAGAACAGTCGTACGACTGTTCTTGGTTTTCATGAACAGTCGTACGACTGTATATACAGTCGTACGACTGTTCTTAGTTTCCAGTTGTTTTTTTCTCAGTTTTTAGTTAAAAAAATGATTTTTGGCGAAATTCTGATCTTGGACTGACTACAGTCGCACGACTGTAAACTACAGTCGTACGACTGTAGTCCCTGTTCCAGAATCAGAATTTCAACTTTTATATGTAAAAAATCTCAAAAATTAGAAAATCCCAAAAATCATCAAAAATGAATTTTGTTGTGTGCATCACAACCGTAGATTCAATTTCCAGTAAATTTTGCATTTAGAACAATTCAACGACGGAGACCCATTTCTCCTGAAAACCGACCCACTTAAACATATGAAAAATGCATGTAAACCGAAAAAATTGTTTTTCAAAATGATTTTTTCCACTAAAACCAAAAATACAGGGACGTTTCAAAATATTTTCCAGGTCTAACCGGGCCGGTTAGCCAAGCCAACCCGGTTACCCCCCTAAATGCATGCCCCCAATCCCTGATTTCCCGTTCTGTCTATTTGAACCCTAATTGTGGCGTGTTGTATATATTGTGCTAACCCTCGGTTTTGCAGGTTTTAATTTCTTTTATTTTTATTTTTAATGTATTTTAATAGATTAAATCGTGTATTTAGGCGGTTGTAATTCTTTTAGATTTTCGTGTATTTAGGCGATTGTATAAGTGAGGCGAGTGTTTTTATTTTTCCATTCGATTTGGTTGTAAGCCTGTTAATATTTATTTCTTTTCTTTATGTTTGTATTAAATATTTTGTGTACGCCTTGTATGCCTTCTATATTCAATAAAATGGACTTAGATTTTGAAATACCATTCGAGAACATTGACAATATTTATTTTAATTAGACACGAAATAAGGGACTTGTCCGGACCCGAATCTCTGGATAGTGTAGCGGCCGTTCGTCCGGTTCAGCTACATAAGAATTTCCCGGTTGAGCTGAGCCGGGTGGCAACTCCTACAACATCCATCGAGACTTAGGTCTTGGTTCTTTTATGCGTTAATTCTATTCATTTTCCAAAACGCGGATTTCCATTATAAAAACCCCACGCGAGGGAGGGGCCCGCCCGAGATCGTGGCGCCCCATTCCGAAAGGGAGTCCCGCGTCCCGTCGAAAACGCGTCGTCCGCTCACAGTGGCGACTCCACTGGGGAGATATTCTTCAAAAAGTTTTCTTAAAAACTTAAAAGAATTTGACAAGCCCTGAAAAGTGTCTAATTAAAATAAGGTGGATGATTCTCTTTTGGTATTTTATTTGCATTTTTAGCTAGCCATTTTTTGCATTATATTAGGTATCCTTTTATAGCCCGGTGGATCGTTGAAGTGTCGCCTAAGTTCCTCCTGGTCTTAGGGGCACGAATACGAAACACCACTCATAGCCTCGTACGAACCCCTTCGCTAGGACCCTTGAGTGGGGAGAAGTGAGGAGTATATCTTGCTATGAGAGCCTTGATGTTATCCCGACTTTGACCGAACCCATATAGGCAGCTCTAGTTGGATTCCCTTAGGATACCAAAATAATTGTGTGAATAATGATAATAAAATCGCGCCTTCATCACCCCCGGTTGGTGATCGAAGTGAACCCCACCTAGGACTCGGTTAGAAATTTTTGAGACCAACCACGTTGGAGGAATAAGGTTGGAAGAATTCGTTTTGCTTGCTATGTGTTCTTCACCGTTCCATGACACATCACCGGCACATGCATAACATACCATAATCACCATTTTCTATACATATGACATACCATACACAAACATCTTTGTGTGATACTAACCCACATTTTTTATGCAGCCATTTTGCATTTTATTTCGTATGTAAAACATTAATTCATTCACTTGTCATCCATACTAACGATTTCTTTTTCAGCCATAACATTAAACTTGTGTGATTAGCATTTTATTTTTGACATAGCATACATAACATCATTATGTATGTCATGCATCCTAACCCACGTTTTTATGCAGCCATTTACATATTGTGTGACATGTTCATTCACTACATTTCACTTAAATTAAATTAAGGGGCATTTCAAGGAACGCCTATCATGACTATCCCATCCCATTTCATAACATATCGGGTACCCAAAATTACCCGTGTTTTGCCGATGCGCCGGATTGCATTCGGCCATTCAATACCATTTCATTCAATAAAAGCCACAACGGCCTTAGGCCCATTTTCATGTAATAATTTACACGATGCATCTCATGACATCATACCCATCCATCATAAACATCATATAACATTGTGGTCCACATCCGACCACTTCATGACATTAATTCACCATTTAAGGTACTCCCCGAGTGCCCGATTAGTATACATATAGGCTCATAACATCACCAAATCATGAAAGGCGTTCCACTAATGCCGAATCCTTGTCCGTGTTCCTGTTACACGTGACTTTTTCATAACATCATTCCATATCCTATGCTCAAAAGCATCAAGACCTTGTCTGTGGGCCCGGCCCATGCGACCATTTCATATCATCTCATAGACCTATAAAGCGTCAAAACTACGTCCGTGTACCGGTACACACGCGACCATTTCACGAATTCATTAGGTGCCCCAAAGGCGCCGAAGTTCTGTCCGTGTGATGGCTCACACGTGACGTTTTTGCATAAACATTGGGTGTTCTTGGAATGCCTCGAAAAAAAAATATATAAATAAAATAAAAAAATAATAATAATAATAATAATATATATATATATATTCATATCATCATTCCATACATAATTCCACTCCATGCATCTCAAGCATGTTCAATGTCTTAACTTTCATGTCATATCACGTCATTCATTCACGACCCTAATACCCCCTTGTCTACTCCCAAGCAGAATACACTGGAGCGACCTTGGACAAGATCCCAAGCTTCAAGGGCGGCTAGGAGACAGAGGGTAGTCGAGAGTGACAGTGATTCTGAGCCTGGGGAAGGCGTGAATATGGCAGAGCAGACACCGAGTATGGCTGATGTTTTAAGAGATTTCTTCAGGTCGCAGGATTTTCGCGACATGTTAAAGGAGGAAATGAGGGCAGTGGTTAGAGAAGCTGGTGAGACCGGTGGTAATGGAGCTGGGAAGGAAAAAGAAGCTGAGTCATCCCAACACGGTGGTGACGCTTCGGCTAGCCTTGAAAAGCTGCAGGAGATAGAGGCAGCTATGGAACAGAGGATGAAAGCCAAGTGTTCTGAATTAGACGAGGTCATGGCCCAGTTGAAGAAGGGGGTCGGGATAAGTGCTGAATCCAAGAAGGGGGTGAACGTTGATGCCATGATCAGTAGGGGCATCGAGACATTTCCTATCGGCTTCCAAGTGCCGAAAGTCCCCACTTACAAAGGAATGAGCTCGCCGGAGGCCCATGTGAATTTATATGCCCGGGTTATGCTAACAGCAGGCGCTACAAAGCAACAATTGATTAATCTGTTCCCCACCACACTGGAGGGAGGTGCTTTGGGATGGTATAACTCACTGTCAGAGGAAGAGCAATTTGACTGGGAAGTATTGTCAGCAGCCTTCATCAAATACTACAGCTTCAACACCAAAATCCAGGTGAAGCTGTATGATTTGGAGAGGGTGAAACAGAAATTCAATGAGCCCTTCGATGAATACTACCAGAGATGGATGAACAAGATGATCCTCCTAAAGAACCGCCCTGATAAAGACGAGCTTATACAGAAGCTCATTGATGGCAGCAAAGATATCTTCAAGAACAACATGAAATTCCATTCCTTCAAAGAGCTTAGTGAGGTCTATAGCATGGCCATGAAGATAGAAAGGGATAAAGAGGAGAAGCCAGCTGGTCAGAAAGGGGGAAGAAGTCCAGGGTATAGTTCAGGGTATAGATCAACCACAGCAGCTGGGTCTGGCAGTGGGTCTGGTTCAGGTGTCAGTGGCAAGCAGGGGCAGTCATCAGAAGTGAAGCGGGTAGAGGTGGCTACTGTGAATCAGCAGCAAGGCAACCAGAATAGGGGTCCTGGAGGACAAGGCATAACACCCTGGACTCTTACTTTGGCAAAGATATTCGCCAAATGTAGGAATGGTGGCTTACTACAGTCCTTGAGGCCATTTGAGTTCCCACCTGAAGCCGACAAGGATAACTTCTGCACTTATCATGTGGTGACAGGCCACCTGACCAATAACTGCTATAAGCTAAGGGATGCTATCCAGAAGCTTATCGACGAGGGAAAGCTGCAAGAACCACCTAAGCCTAGCACTAAAACTAACCCACTACCAGCATTCGAGAAGCGGGTTAACATGGTTCAGTCGGGGTTGCCGGCTAACTTCATATTTGCCCAAGTTCTTCAAGCGAACCCTACAATTCAGGTAGTGGCGGTAGGGGAGCCCGAAGTGGAGCTTAAATGTGAGGAAAATGAGGGGTGTAAGGAGGTCAAGCCCATAAGTCTGGATGACCTTGACTCCGAAGATGAGTACAAAGAATTTGACAGAAGAGAGGCTGTTAAACTCCCAGCTGTTGAGAAACTGAAGATTTCAGAAGTGCAGCACGTGACCCGAAGTGGAAGGGTATATCAGCCGGCGGATCAGACGAAAGATAAAGCACCGATGAATGGGTCGGGCAGTACTTCGGCACCGGAAAGAGTTGAGAAAGAGGATTTGGTCGTTTCCCAACTGAAGAAAACCCCTGCACAGGCTAGTTTGTGGCACTTGCTTATGACCTCCAAAGAGCATAGGGAAGCTTTGGTGAAGAAGCTATCAGAAATTGAAGTCTCCCCTATAGCTTCACCAGAGGCTATGTGCTGCTTGCTAGACAAAGTCCATGCTGGAGCTACTAATATTGTTTTCTCCGAGAAAGACCTACCAGTAGAAGGAAAGGTTCACAACAAGGCTCTTTACATTAGAGCCTATGTCATGGATAAGGTGATGCCGTGTATTATGGTGGATGACGGCTCAGCTCTGAATATTTGCCCACTGAAAATGCTACCGTTTCTAGGCATGAATGAAGAGGTGTTGAAGAGGTCCTCGACAGTCATTCGGGCGTATGATGATTCTAAAAGAACAGTGATAGGGACCTTTGAAACAGAAGTGGAAGTTGGGCCCATCAAGTCCATGGTTGTTTTCACAGTGATCGACATCCCGGTCACATTCTCCTTATTGCTTGGAAGACCCTGGTTCCATCCTTTGGGAGGTGTTCCTTCCACATTGCATCAGAAGATTAAATTCCCTATGAATGACAAAATTGTGACTGTTGAGGCAGACGCCCAGTCGATGGTAGCTGCAGTGGATGAAGGAGTGGTTCCTTTTGGTGATTCCAGATTGCTGTCATTAAAGAGGAAGAAACCACGGATGCCCCTATGGTTCTTTATGAGAACTATATGCCAGAATGGCTATCCCGATATCTGTACAAGCTGAACTTTGTCCCGGGAATGGGACTCGGGATTAATCTGCAAGGTGTGCCAGAATTCAAGATCGACTCGGGAAAGTCAAAGCAGTATGGCCTTGGTTATGTAGAGGGGTCATCCGAGCAGAAGAATTTGAAAAAGGGAAAAAATGGTAGGGCCATGATGAAGCCATTTCTGAAGGCGGGAGAAAGCCTTTACAAGGGCCAAGCTGAACCGGTGCTGGTTGGAAATGTCAAGTACCCTGGCTTTGAGATCTTTGCAGATGTTGTGGATTTTGAGAAAAGCCAGGAAGAGCCAGTAGCCCCTGTAATGGAAGAGGAAGCAATTGCTGAATCTGAAATCCTGAAAGGAGAATCATCTGAAGTGACAGCAGAAACCATAGAGGTGGTCGAGGAAGAAGATGAAAAGAAGAAATATGCTGAAGCTACAGAAGTGATCTCGAGAGCTTTGACTGCTGCATTAACCAAAGCTTTTGGAAAATCCAAGGAAGGATTTGGCGAAGAACTAATGGCTAAAGTGAACTTAGACTCTGTGGTTGCTGAAATCGCCAAGATTATGGAGAAAGCTAAGGCACAGGTGGCCGAGAAAGCTGCAGTCCCAGATGATGCTCTGGAAAGGAAGATGGAAGCTGGTGAAGTCCGCCTGTGGAGGATGAAAATGATTTTGTTGTATCTATTTCTTCCATTTTCAATGTAACTGATGTACTCTATGATAAGTTCAATGCAATGAAATCCCAGTTTGCTTACTTGTGTGATGTTTATCCTGATAATTCTGTGCATGCATTTAAATCACCATCAAGCATATTTAGCATACATGACACTGCATTGCATGAAATCAATATAAGTACAGATGAAAACCCTAAAATGGTACTCATTTCACACGAGCTTAAATCCGAGGAAGAAAGAGAATTAATAAGAATACTCCAAAAACATGTTAAAGCTTTCGCCTGGTCGTATGAAGACATGCCGGGTGTAGATACAGAAATAGCAGTGCACAAAATCCCGACAGATCCCAAGTTCAGACCGGTAAAGCAGAAGTTGAGAAGACTAAGGCCGGAATGGGCTACACTGGTGAAGGAAGAAGTGGCCAAACAGATAGATGCCAGGTTTCTCGAAGTGGTGGAGTATACGGAATGGCTAGCCAACATTGTCCCCGTGCCTAAAAAGGATGGAAGGGTCAAAGTATGCGTCGACTACAGGGACTTGAATAAGGCCTACCCTAAGGACAATTTCCCACTTCCTCACATTGACGTATTGGTTGATAGTGCAGCAAAAGTGGCAATGTACTCCTTCATGGACGGCTTTTCAGGGTACAACCAGATTCTGATGGATGTGATAGACAAGGTGAAGACGTCATTCATCACCGAATGGGGAACTTTCTGCTACAGAGTGATGCCTTTTGGATTAAAGAATGCCGGTGCCACTTATTAGAGGGCTGTCACAACTCTGTTACATGATATGATCCATAAAGAAGTTGAAGTGTATGTCGATGATATGCTTGTTAAATCAGTAACCCGGGAGGAACACCCTATTATCCTGGATAGATTTCTAACACGCATTGGAGAGTACAACTTGCGACTTAACCCCAAGAAGTGCATATTCGGGGTCACATCAGGGAAGCTGTTAGGCCATGTGGTTAGCCAGAGGGGGATAGAAATGGACCCAGATAAAATTAAAGCCATCCAAGACATGCCAGCTCCAACGACTGAAAAGGAGGTCAGATCATTCCTGGGTTCCTTGCAGTATGTCAGCCGCTTCATAGCCAAGCTAACTTCCACTTGTGAGCCAATCTTCAAGCTATTAAAGAAAGATCAGCCGGTTGTGTGGGATGATAAGTGTCAGCTGGCCTTCGAGAAGATCAAGGCCTACCTGGTAAAGCCACCAGTGTTGAGTCCTCCAATTCCAGGAAAGCCTCTGATTTTATAGTTGGCAGTTGAAGAATCCTCTATAGGGGCGATGCTAGCACAGGAACAAGATGGCAAGAAGGAGTATCCCATCTATTACCTTAGCAAGAAATTGCTGGAGTATGAAACCAAGTACACACTGGTGGAGAAGACATGTGTGGCGATGGTTTGGTTGACCAAGAAGCTGCGCCACTATTTCCAATCCTATAAGATACAAGCTGTGGCTAAAGTGGACCCAATGAAGTATCTCTATGAAGCACCAGCATTGGTTGGGAAGTTGTCCAGGTGGTTGTTACTTTTGTCTGAGTTCGACATTGAGTACATCACGAAGAAAACCATTAAAGGGCGAGCCGTGGCAGAGTTTCTGGCGAACCAACCTCTAGAATCAGATTACACAGAGAACCTGGAATTCCCTGATGAGCAGTTAGCCATGGTGGAAGTGAAAAGATGGGTCATGTGTTTCGATGGGGCAGTGAATAAACAGGGCGCTGGGATCGGAGTACTTGTAGCAACGCCAGATGGTGAAGTCATTCCCTTATCCAAGAGGTTGAATTTTCCCATAACCAATAACGGGGCAGAGTATGAAGCATGCCTATTTGGGATGGAAGCTTTGCTAACACTAGGGGCAAATGATGTCCTGATTCTTGGAGACTCACTTCTAGTGGTGAGACAAGCTCAGGGAGAGTGGGAACTAAAAGAAGAAGCCTTACGGCCTTATTTGGAGCTGCTACAGTTCAGAAAGGGTTTATTCGGCCAGTGTGAATTCAGACATGTCCCCAGGGATGAGAATAAGATGGCTGATGCATTAGCTACTTTGTCCTCCATGTGGGAAAATCCAGAAGAGACACAAGCTCAACCACTGGTTATAGCCACTTCCAGGCATCCTTGTTTCGAAGTGCATGAAGTAATGGAATTATCAGCCGAAGAAAAGCCATGGTTCTTTGACATTTACCGGTATGTTAAGGAGGGAAAGTACCCAGAAGAGGCCAGTGCTGCTGATAAGTTGACACTGAGAAAACTGGCTAGTCAATTCAGAATCTTCGAGGACAAGTTGTATAAGAGAACAGCACATGGAGTTCTTTTAAGGTGTCTAACAGAACAAGAAGCAGAAGACGTGATGCAGCAGGTACATGCAGGATCCTGTGGGCCACATATGAATGGGCTTGCCATGGCTAGGAAGATAATGAGACAAGGGTACTTCTGGATGACAATGCAAGCAGATTGTATAAGGAAAGTGAAGAGATGTCATGAATGTCAGATCTATGCAGACATTAGTCATCTTCCTCCACTTGAACTTCAGAATCTAGCGTCTCCTTGGCCGTTTTCAGCATGGGGGATAGACATGATTGGTGAAATTCATCCAGCTGCATCTAATGGGCATAGATTCATAGTTGTGGCAGTTGACTATTTCTCCAAATGGGTCGAAGCGGAATCCTTCACTAATGTTACAGCCAAGCACATGGTCAAGTTCATCCAGAGAAATATCTTCACTCGGTATGGGATTCCTCACCACATAGTAACTGATAATGGAGTACAGTTTCAAGGGGCAACAGCTGAGCTATTTGCAGAGCATGGAATTGAACATCATAAGTCCTCCCCATACAGACCACAGGCTAATGGTGCAGTAGAAGCGGCTAACAAGGCAATAAAGAAGATCTTATCAAAGATGGTAACCACTTACAGGGATTGGGCTGATAAACTGCCTTATGCTTTCTGGGGTTACAGAACCAGTGTCAGAACGCCGACAGGAGAAACTCCTTATGCCTTGGTGTATGGAATGGAAGCAGTGTTGCCAGTGGAGATAGAACTCAAATCGCTCAGAGTTGCCCTGGAAGCTCAATTGCCAGAGACTGAATGGATTCAAGCTAGATATGAGCAGCTGGCTGCACTAGATGAAAGGCGACTAAAGGCACTGGATCACCTGCAGATGTATCAGCGCAGAATGGCTAGAGCCTATAATCAAAATGTGAAATACTCCAAGCGGCAGTTGAAAGCGGGAGATTTGGTTTTAAAGCAACTAAGGCCTTCAAATGTTGATGTTAGGGGCAAGTTCAGACCTAACTGGGAAGGACCCTATGTGGTGAAGAAGGTGTTATCAAAAGGCGCTATCAGCATCATGGACATGGATGGAAACGAGTTCACCAACCCGATCAACCAAGACAGGCTAAAGCTTTATCATGTATAAAAAAAAAAAAAAAAAGAAAAAAAGAAAAAAAAAAAGAGGTCTGCTAGGCTAAAAACTCGAAAAGACCGGTCTAGGCAAAAGTTAAGGCACAAGAGAAAATAATTAGCCGGAAAACCTGAAAAGGACGACTGGTGACGGATTTTGGCACAATGTGAAATCTGTACCATTTAGGAACCAACTTGTTTCAAATGTACTCATTTTGACTTCATCAATAAAGTGAAGTGTTTGTTTAAATATATTTGCATGGTTATGACAAATGCACAAACAAAGTTGTCTTGCATAAACACGCATTCAAAGAAAGCACTTTGCATTCAACTGATCAATATCATCGCATTATTTGACAAATGAAAATGTATCAAATATATACAATTTAAAATCTCTTATCGTCCTCTAAAGTCTAGTTCATCTTCCCAGATGAGCAATAAAGGGTCACAACGCCATAAAAAAAAAAAAGCTCGCTGAGGTGAAAACCGCAAAAGGCGCCTCAGGCAAAAATTAGAGCGCCCGCTAAGCTGAAAACCCATATCGGGCAGTTTAGGCAAAAGGTAGGGCATATGAAAAGCTCGCTAAGGCGAAAACCGAAAAGGCTCCTTAGGCAAAAGTTAGAGCAGCTCGCTGGGCTGAAAACCTGATTTGGGCTACCCAGGCAAAAATTAGAGCACCTAAAAAAAAAAAAAAACTTCCCCACGGAGCAAGAAAAACAAAACATCCTCAGTATTCCCCACAAAATTCGTCACATCACTCCCCAGCAGAATGTCCCCTACTATTCCCCAGTGGAGTCTACATAAAGAACACTATCAATTACTTCTCCGCAAAGTCGCCATGTTACTCCTCAGTGTAGTCTACACAAAGGATACCACGATTGTCGCTTCAATCAAGTCACCACACTCTTCCCCAGCGGAATCTCTACAAGGAATACTACGATCATTTCCCCAGCAGTCACCTCACTCCGTCGACAATCACCAAACAATGCCCCAAGAAAAGCAAAATCAACCAGGGGCACAACATATCTCCCCAGCGGA
The DNA here is from genome assembly GCA_039660915.1 of Euphorbia tirucalli. Taxonomy (NCBI): domain Eukaryota; kingdom Viridiplantae; phylum Streptophyta; class Magnoliopsida; order Malpighiales; family Euphorbiaceae; genus Euphorbia; species Euphorbia tirucalli. The sequence goes on along the minus strand of CM077639.1, from coordinate 29,092,532 downwards.
GGACAGAGAAGTCCAATAACAGAAAATACATACATGTACATATACATCATCATGCATCCATACATTGCATATATCAATTACTCATCTCCAGCTAGTCTTCATTCTTGATCGAAGGGGCAAAAATTTTTGTTTAAAAATCTCTCGATCAAGGAATGAAGACTTGCCATTTCAAGTGCAGGAATTCATCCCCAGCTTAACATCCTCAGCAAGTCAGCAGATCCGCCTCGAGTAATGTAAACTCGATATCGGCCCAGGTCCGCTCCATTATCTCAACTTTCTCCAGCGAGTCCGCCTCGGGTAATGTAGACTCGGCATCGGCCCAGATCCGCTCCATCATTCAAGTTCCCCAGCAGATCAGCCTCGAGTAACGTAAACTCGGCATCGGCCCAGGTCAGCTTCATCTATTTACCCAGTCAAGTTCGCCTCGGGTAACCTAGACCCGGTATCGGCTAATTTCTTCATCAATTTTGCCTCGGGTAACATAGACCTGATATCGGCTAATCTCTTCATCAGTTCGCCTCGGGTAACCTAGACCCGGTATCGGCTAATTTCTTCATCAATTTCGCCTCGGGTAACATAGACCTGATATCGGCTAATCTCTTCATCAACTCGCCTCGGGTAACATAGACCTGATATCGGCTAATCTCTTCATCAATTTCACCTCGGGTAACATAGACCTGATATCGGCTAATCTCTTCATCAACTCGCCTCGGGTAACATAGACCTGATATCGGCTAATCTCTTCATCAATTTCGCCTCGGGTAACATAGACCTGATATCGGCTAATCTCTTCATCAACTCGCCTCGGGTAACATAGACCTGATATCGGCTAATGTCTTCATCAATTTCGCCTCGGGTAACATAGACCTGATATCGGCTAATCTCTTCATCAATTTCGCCTCGGGTAACATAGACCTGATATCGGCTAATCTCTTCATCAACTCGCCTCGGGTAACATAGACCTGATATCGGCTAATCTCTTCATCAATTTCGCCTCGGGTAACATAGACCTGATATCGGCTTTCTTCATCAATTTCGCCTCGGGTAACATAGACCTGATATCGGCTAATCTCTTCATCAATTTCGCCTCGGGTAACATAGACCTGATATCGGCTAATCTCTTCATCAATCTCGCCTCGGGTAACATAGACCTGATATCGGCTAATCTCTTCATCAATCTTGCCTCGGGTAATATAGACCTGATATCGGCTAATTTCTTCATCAATTTCGCCTCGGGTAACCTGGACCCGGTATCGGCTAATCTCTTTATCAACTCGCCTCGGGTAACATAGACCTGATATCGGCTTATTTTATCCCCAGTATCGCCTCGGGTAACCTAAACTCGGTATCGGCCTATCTCATCAGAAGATTCATTCCACCGTTCACGGCGCTTTGATTCACGCTCTCAAATTCATCATCACAGGTATTATGGACCTGGAGCTAGATGTCGAATTTGATCACGCGAGGGGCAGCTGTAAGCGCCGGAATTTTCTATACTTAAAAAAAAAAAAATCTATAGTCGTACGACTGTAATTTAAAAATTACAGTCGTACGACTGTAATATCGGAAAATCTGCAGAGGCCCATACCTCTGCAACAGAAATGGAGGAGAGAGAATTTGAGCATTAATTGCTCCGGCTCTGCAGCAAGCAAGCAGAAAAGGAGGGTAGAAAAGAAGGAAAAGAGGGGGAGGAGGTTTTCTGGAAAAAGGAAATTTAGAGAGAGAAAGAGAAGAGAGAGAAAGAAAACCACAAAAAAAACTCATTCTTCTTCCTCTTGGATTTTCTTTAATTCTCGAAATTAAACCTAAAACTTGTTAGAAACCCCTAGGTTAATCAATCAACTACATAATCAAATCAAGAATTCGGACTAAAACAATCAGAATCCTTTGCAATTTGGATTTTTGGAGAAAAGCTCCCAACTTCAATTCCAAAGGGGAAAGTGCGAATTTGTTGGGATCGGAGCGACGCCAGGGGTCAAAACGACTTGGAATAGCTTCTAAAAAAGGTAGTCACTTCTTTTCCTTACATTTTTTCTCGCTTTCTGGGTGTTTGAAGTGAGTTTTGTGCTTTTTGCTGCATTTTTCGTATTTCTGTTCCTGGAAATTAAGAACAGTCGTACGACTGTTCTTGGTTTTCATGAACAGTCGTACGACTGTATATACAGTCGTACGACTGTTCTTAGTTTCCAGTTGTTTTTTTCTCAGTTTTTAGTTAAAAAAATGATTTTTGGCGAAATTCTGATCTTGGACTGACTACAGTCGCACGACTGTAAACTACAGTCGTACGACTGTAGTCCCTGTTCCAGAATCAGAATTTCAACTTTTATATGTAAAAATCTCAAAAATTAGAAAATCCCAAAAATCATCAAAAATGAATTTTGTTGTGTGCATCACAACCGTAGATTCAATTTCCAGTAAATTTTGCATTTAGAACAATTCAACGACGGAGACCCATTTCTCCTGAAAACCGACCCACTTAAACATATGAAAAATGCATGTCAACCGGAAAAATTGTTTTTCAAAATGATTTTTTCCACTAAAACCAAAAATACAGGGACGTTTCAAAATATTTTCCAGGTCTAATCAGACCGGTTAGCCGAGCCAACCCGGTTACCCCCCTAAATGCATGCCCCCAATCCCTGATTTCCCGTTCAGTCTATTTGAGTCCTAATTGTGGCGTGTTGTATATATTGTGCTAACCCTCGGTTTTGCAGGTTTTAATTTCTTTTATTTTTATTTTTAATGTATTTTAATAGATTAAATCGTGTATTTAGGCGGTTGTAATTCTTTTAGATTTTCGTGTATTTAGGCGATTGTATAAGTGAGGCGAGTGTTTTTATTTTTCCATTCAATTTGGTTGTAAGCCTGTTAATATTTATTTCTTTTCTTTATGTTTGTATTAAATATTTTGTGTGCACGTTGTATGCCTTCTATATTCAATAAAATGGACTTAGATTTTGCAATACCATTCGAGAACATTGACAATATTTATTTTAATTAGACACGAAATAAGGGACTTGTCCGGACCCGAATCTCTGGATAGTGTAGCGGCCGTTCGTCCGGTTCAGCTACATAAGAATTTCCCGGTTGAGCTGAGCCGGGTGGCGACTCCTACAACATCCATCGAGACTTAGGTCTCGGTTCTTTTATGCGTTAATTCTATTCATTTTCCAAAACGCGGATTTCCATTATAAAAACCCCACGCGAGGGAGGGGCCAGCCCGAGATCGTGGCGCCCCATTCCGAAAGGGAGTCCCGCGTCCCGTCGAAAACGCGTCGTCCGCTCACAGGTATATAATTAAAATTTCATGGCTACACAAAGATGTGGTTAGCATCAATGTCATACATATGCTCATGTCTTAAAAATGGCTGCACGAAGATGTGGTTAGAATGGCACATGAGTGATCATGCGTGCTTGATGTTTCATGTAAAGGTCAAAACAAAACCACCATAGAACAAACGTTAGCACACGCAACAATATGCTCACCCTTCCAACCTTATTCCTCCTTTCAATTGGCAAGCATTCTTCCTAGGTGTTGGGTCTTTTTGGCATCAACCGGGGATACCAAAGGTACACTCTTAATGTCCAATTTCATGTTTATGTTTTGGTAACCCTAAGGAGAAGTTACTAGGTCATTACATATGGGCCAAAGCCAAACCAAAGGTTGTACAGGTCCTCATAGTGAAAATACACTCCTCCACATAGAACGTGAGAGGTTCATGCGATGCTATGAGTGGTTTACCCCTTCAGGTGCCCCCAATACTGGCGGAAGAGGTAGGTCACCTTCTAAAGTAAACTGGGTTGATCAGGGAGTTTGAGGGGTTGACAAGAACAAAATGTCATGCTATACAAGTGTGAGTAAAATATGGTACTATGAACTAGTGAATGACTGCAAGCGAGGTTATATTTCAGTAGTTGCCTAAGTTCCTTAAGTTTTTACAAAAAAAAAAAAAAAAAGTTTTAAGAAACCTTTTATCCCCAGCAGAGTCACCACTGTGAGCGAATGACCTTTTCAAAGAAAAAAGCAAAATGCAGCAAAGCAAACCGGGGAAATAGAAAGAGCTTGTTTGTTTGATGTTTGTTTTAAAAACGGGTTTGCTTCTTGCTTATGAAAACTATTGATTTGTTTGGAAATCCTTTTGTAGAAAACCTTTTCTTTGAAGGTGAGTTTTTGGGAAAACTAGTTTTGCATTTTAGAAAATCCTTTTTTATTAACTTAAAGACCTCAAAACCTAAATTTCAAGATCAGTGACAGAGTCACCAGCAGTATCAGCTCATGTGGGAAATTCCGGTACAACTCCCTACCGAGTGTAGACTGCCATACCTAATCCAAAGATTTAGGGTTCAAGAACTTACCTATTCAACCTTAAGCTTGCATTCATTTATAAGTTTATAGTACCATATTATATTCACTTAATTCTCTACCCATTTTATCTTTTGTTATTAGCCCATGCTCATTCAGATGACATAAATAAATTGCATAAATGAAAGTGCAGGAATATAAATCATACATCCAAACCAAACCAAAAAAGAAATAGAGGCCGCTTATTACAACCCAAAAAGAGAAAAAAAAAAACTCTCATCCTCACCAATACAATCGCTTAGAATACACGAATATCTAAAAAGGAACAATCGCCTAGGATACACAAGAATCTATCAAATACATCCAAAATAAAAATAAGAGCTACAAAACAAATGGTTAGCACAATTATATCTCAACACACATAGGACTCATACAGGATAGAATAAGGATTTCAGGAAATGGGAGCATGCATTTAGGGGGTAACCGAGAAGTTCGAGCAACTTACTCGATTAGACCTGGAAAACAATTTTACAGGTTTTTGTGCTTGAAAACAGTTTGGCTCAGTTACATGCAAATTTCTCCACTTAGTGGGTCGGTTATCCCGAAACTCGGGGTCCTATTCGTGGGGGTTCCTAATTCCAAACATCCATCTAAGGTCCAAAAGCAATAAACACACCAAAAACATTTTGATTCTGAAGACAGCATCACACGACGACTTCTGTGGGAGTGTTCCTGTGATTCTGCCTCTTTCCTGTAACTACAGCCGTGCGGTTGTATTTTGATGAATTACAGTCATGAGACTGTAATATACAGTTGCGCGATTGTATTCTGAGAACTACAGTCGTACGACTCTAGCTAGAGTTGCATGACTATAGTGTTATACTCACACGACTATAGTGAACAGTGCCCGATAGTGGTTTTCTTTGTTTTCTAAAATCACTTATTTCAATCGATTTTGATGATTTTAAAAGATTCTGGAAATCTGAGGGTCCGTTAACACTGGACCGAGGATTCGATTATGGATCTAACAACTGCGAATTCCGAGAATAGAAACCCACAAAACCCTAAATCTCACATCCGCATTATTGGAAATCCAAAAACCACAATTTTGGAGTGTACGGATGTGATTTGACCGAATTGAATCATGAAAAATCATTTAAAGTGGGAAAATTGGTCGTATTCGGTCGTTTTGGGGCTTTTCAGGCTTCTGCCCAGAAGAATACAGTCGTGCGACTGTAGTATTCAATTGTGGGACTGTACTCCAGATAAGTACAATCGTACGACTGTAACAAGAGTCGTGCGACTATAGTTACAGTCGTGAGACTGTAGTTGCACAGACAGTGTTCCAGATAATCATTTAAACACAAAAACGCAACCACAAATCAACATGAATTGAGTTTTAAGGCCTCTCAGAGTTTCCTCTTTTATGTTCCAATGTGTTTGACAACCGGAATTGGATTTGGATGCCGGAATCCGCCTAGAACCTCCAAATGTCCCAAAACCCCCGAACACTCATGCCAACTTGATCCGAACAACCCAAAAATGATCTAAACAAGTGATTAAGTGACCAGAAACTTTCCATAATGTCTTTCCCAAGTGTCATTGATCTCTTTGCCCTCTTTTGTGTTGATTTTGTTGGTGTTCCTTAGTTTTCTCTCACTTTCTCTCTCTAAACCTTATTTTCTCTCACTAGAATGATCTCTTCTCTCTGCCAATTGATTCCCTCTTTCCTATTATGTTTCTTCCTCTTTCTTCTTTCTTTCACTTGCCCTAATTACTTAATTCCTGTTAAAAATCCGAGTCAAAGATAGAGTTATAATCTATTTAGGAAGTTGTTGGGTCAAAGACTAAAGCCGCACGACTCTAACTATAGTCGCTCAACTGTAGTTATTACAGTCGTGCGACTGTAGTTACTACAATTGTGCGATAGTAAACTACAGTCGTGCGACTATATGCTAAAGTCGTACAATTGTAGTTGTGAAACTATAGCCGCGCGGCTCTAAATAGAGCCTGTATGCTTTAACTATAACCTACACTCACACCTAAGCTTCCTAATCACTTGACGAACCTTTCTCGGGGTTTCGGATCGAGGACTCTTCTAAATTTTGGGCCGTTTGAGTACATTTCGGGTATTATTCCGCTCATTCTCAAATCCGATTCACGTTCATCTGTCTAACAGGTAACAAAGGGTTTTCATCATAGAGGTCGGGAAAAACCCGTGCTCACACCTTGTATACTTTGATGTGTGCCTAACAGGCCTGTAACTGGGTGCTTAGTATGGGTAAGTTGGGTATATCGGGAACCATGCTGGGACTAGGAGTAATGTGAAGGAATTGCCTAAATCTTCACTGAAGAGATGATATCACCGGCCTCTTAACGAGTGAGACTAAATAGTGTATGGCCGTACCCAAATAGAATGATTATTGGATAATTATTTATTTGATCTTATTAGTCGACTCAAATGTAAAGTAAATCTCCTAGCACTTAGATAATGACAGTGCAATGCCTTGTGTTTAGGGTTTAGATAATGACAGTAGTATGCCTTGTGTAAGACACCGATATCAGATGTGCAAAGGATCATATAAGAATACTACAGGTGTATGTCTTTATGATTTTGAAACCTCCATCCCAATTGGGGGTTGTAACAGCTTGCTATAGCCCATTTACAACTTATGGGCCAAATATCATTTTGGGCCCATAGCCAACATATGGATAGGCCTATAGGATCGCACATCTAGGAGTTTATAGTAATCCATGATGAGAATTCTTTATAATGGTTTTTCCAAGTTACCATATGGTAATTTTGGTTAAATCAATATTATGTAGAGTATGGTGGATATTTTACAAGGAGGGGTAGTTTGGGTATCCTACCTTTATGTTTCATGTATAAAGGATAAGGATGGAACCTTAATCCTAATGGGTTAAGACCTAGCCACCAATTATCATCTTCCCTCTCTAGACTTGATCAAAATGGTTTTGGCTTCAAGGAGGGTTTTGGTCCGGAGAGCCAGCATTGGGATTTCACCGATGAGACTCCACATGTGTGGTGGTAGAGGAGCTACACGTGAAGCTCTTGCCAAATCAAATGGTTTTACGGAGATGGCTTAGGTAAGGAATCCATTTTCTTCCTCTTGATTTTGGTAAATCCATAACCCAGCTTTGGGATTTTGGGCATGAATCTTAGCTTGATGACATTGATTCCATAATTTTTTTTTTCCAGCCGGGATAGGTTCTAATAGGTGATATGTGGATTAAGCAAGATATCATTAATTTTGAAATTATTATGCATAGCATCACCTGTATGAGTGATAGGTAAACCTTGACCATTATCTTCTTAAATTGTGTCTCCCCCATGATACGGAGTTATTGAGTGCAAATGATTGAAGTCAGGAGTCATACGGTGGGTTGCCTCAGTTTCAAGGTACCACTGTTGAACCATATACAGGATCGGAGCCAATGGTGGTGGGTGACAAAAACTAGTTTGAGCTGGTTGCTAATGATCTTGATTGGATTTTGATACCAAGCCATGTGAGCCTGCATATGGTTATTATTATGACCATTAAGGCGAAATTGATGGGAAGGATTGCCTCTATTGTACCGATTACGCTAAAAAAACTTTAGAAAAGAAAAAAAGATATACAAATTGAATTCAATTTTATTTGAATTTTATATTCAACTTTTATTTGATATTATTTTCTATTATTATTATTTCTATTAGAATATTTATATTCTATTTCTATTAGTAGATTTCAATTAACCCCCAATTGGTACATATTAATACAAAATCAGTAGATATAAAACATTAGTAAATAAATAAATCTATATATTTATAGAATATCAGAAATGTCTATCAGAAGTATGGTTTCGTAGATGACAAATTTGGCAAGGACCCTTATTCCGTCGATCGTTATTACTAGAATTAGGACAAAATTGATTTGGGAAAAGGGCAGCTAGTAGTACCATCTGAGGGGCAGGATAGGAGGAGCATACAAGCTCTTTAAAAGCACTTCATGAACAGTAAGATGCCCATGTAATTCTTTGAACATAGCTGCTATAGGTTGTAAAGTAAGAGCTGAGATGATTGAGTGGTAATCATTACCAAGATTGTGGAATATCATCGCATTGAACTCTGCATCCAAGAGTTTTCTACTGGCAGCCGCAAGTTGATCAGTTAAAGTTTTAGCTTTACATAGATAATCAAAGACACTGGCATCAGTTCGCTGGAGATCTTGTAGCTCCATATTTATTTGTAGTTGGCAGTTTTGAGAGACATCGCCAAAGGACTGAGCTAGGGCTCTCCATGCAGTGAAAGTTGTAGTAACATTTGTTACAAAGGAGAAAACCTCTTCGATTAGAATAAATCCAACATAAAAGGATTTGATCTTTTTGGAACCAAGCACCATAGGCTGGATTTTCAATAGTGACTGTTGGGTATGTAGGTGAAGGAATGGTTTTGGATGGTTGTTAGATAGAGCCATCGATATGTCCCATGAGATTGTGACTGTGAAGAATGGGCTGAAATTGAGTGAGCCATGTGAGATAATTTTTTGTGATTGAGTTTGTTTTCGAAAGTTGGATTGGAAGAGAAGGTTGGTATTGGTGGTGTAATTGTTGTCATGGTGATGGTGCTTTCATGGAGATTGAAAATTAGATGAGTTGTTGTTTTCAAGTGGAGGTGTTAGATAGGGAGGCATAAAAAATATAAAAAAAAAAAAAAAAAACGAGAGACCGAGAAACTATGAAATCGAACCGAAATTGAATTAAAAATATGGTTAAACCGAAAGCGGTAGACTAGTGTGCGGTTTTTATTTCTAGAAATTAACGGTTTCGGTTTCGATTTTGGTTTTTACACTGAAAGTCCTTGTGGACTCACTGTTAATCGATTGTTTACAAATAATTTTGTAAAAAAATTTATATGAATATATATATAGGTAATACGAATAATAAGTTAAACATTTGGGCCTTTAATGTTATCTTACTTCTTTATTATACACTCAGTCTCGGTCGCTCCCTCCAATCTCATTCTCAATCCCTAATTTCACACTCACTGAAAAACGAGTTTATTTTATTTTATTAATATTTTAATTATTGGAGTTTATTGCACTACAAGAAAACTCATTATTAATAAGAAAAAATTAATGAGGGTAAGAAAATATTCTTACTAAAAATACCCATTTATGAGTTATAATAAGGAAAGATGACACCCCTCATTAAATTTTTCTTATTAATACTAGTATATTTCTATTAGGGATAAAAAAAAAATTTTTCATTTAATAAATAATTTCCATCCCCTCATTATTTAGGGTAAAAAGCAAGAGAGCGGGAAAATTTTTTTCCTTCCCACCATTATTTTGCACACTGCTTCTGCTTTTGCCTCCTTTTCACGCCCATACCTTCTCTGTTTCACGACATATCCCTTCCCAATCTCTCTGATTCATCCTTTCACGCCCAGCTTGGCATCTTTCCGTCGCCGCTCCGCCCACCGTTGCTCCGCTTCGCACCGCTTCCTTCCGTTTCGCACCGCTGTTTCGCACCGCTGTTTCGCTCCGCTTCATTATTTCACGCCCAGCTCTGCTTACTGCCGTCATTACTATCGCCACCTCCACTGCTTCCTTCCGTCATCGCCATTGTTTCTGGTTAGTTTCTGTAAATTTTAATTGTTTCAATTTGTTTTTCTGTAAATCCTTTTCTGCAAGTGATCTATACTGTGTTTTTGTGCTTCAATTAGGATAATCCTTTATTGCTATTCGTTAGTAATGTTCCTTCTTAATTTTTTTCTTGTTAGCTGTGTGAGCATATGTATACTTTTTTTCCAATTTTTGTTTAGAATTTGGGTATCAAATAGGTTTTGTACTCGATTGCATTAATGCGTTTATTTGTGGAGCTTAGAACTTGGATTTTGAGATCTGGTTGTTGATTGAATAGGTGGTTGATTTAATTTTTCAGTGTGAGTTAAGCTGTTAACTTAGGGTATAGGCTTGGCTACATGTAGAATTTAACTGAAAACTGCAATTTCTGTCGTTTTTGGATCTGGGGAACTATCATTTCACTGTTATATTGTTAATTACTCTGCCTTGGTTGGGCCACTGGGCTCTGAGCCCTGTTTAGGTTGGGCAATGATCTGAGTTGGTGGAAACAAAACTCTAGCTAAGTTAAGAATTTTGTAATTGTTCTAGTTGTTTGTTGCTTATGCTGATACATAGGTGGGATTCTACATTATGCTTCACTGCTGCTAGGAAAGTGCCAATACAGAATTGCACATTCTGAGCTCATTTTTTTCATTTGTTTTGAGTGATTAATAATTGGTTGTCTGAAGATTATATGTAGGCTGTAGGCATTGGTACAGATTAAGTGTTCATCTTTACCTTTATGTTTTAAAGGGGACAAGTTTGGATTTTAAATGTCAAGTATGTATTTATTTTCAGTTCAATTGTATTATCATTTTCTGAATTCTTTGTTTTTCTTTGCTTATTTAGTCATGTGTTGTGTACATTTATAAGTGCTTAACTCATTATGCAAGAATGTTTTTAGTATAATTCAAAATGTTGAAATAGCAATGAATTGCAATGCGATATTGTATTTCTGTAATATTTTACATGCAAAAGACTGTAAATGACTTATTAGGTCCAAGCGTCTATTCTTTACATTATTTGGGCACAATTCAGTTGCATTTTTCTATCACATCTATAATAGCAGTGTTGGAGTTAGGAGAGCAATGGGCTTGAAGTGAATATTTGTTTGACATCTACCCACAATTGTTGAAGGTGCGCTTCAGCCACGGGCACTCAAGGCTCAAGGCCGAGTGCCTTGGCAAGCCTCAATCTCTGTTACTATCAATCCATCAATCTCTTTTCTCTCTGTTCTGTTTATTCTTCAATCTAGAATCTTTCGTTGAAAAGTATTTCTTACAATTTTGGTTAAGTAACTTAGTATATGCCTATTTGGTAACTTTGTTTGAACTTATTATTTAAATTTTTGAGTTTTATGATTATGGATAATCAAATTGGATATGATTTATTATTTATTTATTTGACTATTTGTTGCATTTTAGCAAATATTAATTGTTGTCTTGATAGTTTTATGCTTTTATGTAAAGACCTTCTTGGAACTTAAGAAATGGAGTCTGAAAAGTTTCAGTTTATACTTAAACTATATTGCATATGATTTCATTTTAGTGTATTTTTGATTCATTGAATAATGTTGTATGAAGCTAAACCAACGCTTCCTGCAAACTTTGAGGAGGATACATGGGCAAAACTGCAGTCAGCAATTTAAGCAATATTCTTGAAACAACCAAATTCTTGTGACTTGGAGAAGCTTTATCAGGTAATTTTTCTTGTATTCTGGTTTTTGCTCTGGGAAAGTCAATTAACTAGCATAATCTTATATGTAACTGCTTTGAAATTAAAATTATAGTTGATATTATACCTTTATTTTTTAGATTCTGCACCTGAAGAGAAGAAAAAAGTGAGAGGAAAGAACAAGAATAAGAAAGTGGCAGCTCTGAAATCTGGACAAAAGCTTGAAATCAATTTCTATAATAATCGTGCAGTGGGTGTCAATCATACATGTTGGTCAAGACACTTGGGGAAAATAGTTCGTGATGCTAATATTTGTCCTGTGCAAGTCAAAACATGGAAGGATATGACAAAAGAAGTCAAGAACCACTTATGGAGTGCAGCCAAGGTAATATGAAGAAATGAATCTGTTTATTCCTTCTTAATCTCTATTTACAATAATATGACATATGCTGCTCTATAATCTATTTAGGAGTGTTTTGACAATGCTGACATGGAAATGTATCGTGAAGCAACATTGGACCATATGGGTTATTTGTGGACAGCATGGAGGTCAGATTTATATAAAAAATATGTGAAAGGATGCAAAACAAAAGTAGAAGCCTTGAAAAACTTGCCTCCTCATATGAGTGTTACAGATTGGAAGTGGCTTGTGGAAGAAAAATTGCTAACTGAAGATTTTCAGGTGTGTTAAATTGCAATATATCAATGTATAAGCTGTTTTTTACCACACAAATGTAAAGAATCTCTAACACTTTTTCATAATTGGTACAGAGAATCAGCAAACGAAATTCTGAAAATAAAGTTAAGACGGTGATGCATCATCGTAGTGGGAGTAAGCCACATCGAGTAATTTTGTATGAGGAGGTGATAATATGTGTGTGTACCTTTTATTTGTTTTCTTTTTAGAAGAATTTCTTACTTATAAACATTTATTTCTAGGGAGGAAAAGATGGAAATCCACTTGACTATGCGGGTCTTTTCTTCAAAACTCGACAGAAAGATGGAAAACTACTGGACGAGGAATCAAGAAAAAAATATGTAAAAACTACTACTAATCCTTGATTTTCTAGAGTTATATTTATGTGTGACATTTCTTTTGTATGAAATTTAATATACTAGATACTTGTAGGATGAAATCTTGGACACCATTCGGACTACGCCATCAGCTTCTAATGTGGAAGTGGCTGAAAAATGTTTTGGACCACAGACCCATAGCCGTGTCTTCGGTTATGGTGGTGGAATTAAGCGAAGGAATTTGATTCAATCAAAATCTACTTATGAGAAAGAGCTTGAGGCAAAACTCCAAGAGAAGGAAGAAGAAAATCGTAGTCTCAAGAGAAGATTGGATAAAATTGAAAGCCGATTGGACCGAATGGAAAATGATAGTCCCCAACCATCACCAACTGCATCCCCCACAAGTTCGGGCCATCAAGAGGTCTGTTTTTCTATATATTCTGATGCTTTGTCTTGGCAGTCCCTTATTTTCTGGTTTTCAAATTTTTGGTATTGAGTTCTCTGATTTTGTTTAATGTAATTGTCGTTACTGCAAATAATATGGCAGTAGCTGTATAATTAGTCGTGTGCACTAGGTTTGTGGTTGCTGGTTGCTGCAATTATATTTTTGGGTGAATTTGATCTGATACTATGTTGTGGATAATAGGAAGCTTGATACTGACTGAATTAGTTAAGCTTGATACTGACTGAATTTTTGGTATTGAGTTGTCTGATTTTGTTTAATGTAATTGTCGTTACTGCAAATAATATGGCAGTAGCTGTATAATTAGTCATGTGCAATAGGTTTGTGGTTGCTGGTTGCTGCAATTATATTTTTGGGTGAATTTGATCTGATACTATGTTGTGGATCAGTGAAGCTGTTTATCATTATGAATGAAGGTTGACAGATCAGTGGTGTTTGAAGAAATTTTTTATAGAAGTTAGGAGGGTTTATGCGAAAAATGGATTTTCAGGGCTGGAGTTAGAGGTCAGATTAAGGGATGCATGGGCTTCAGCCTTCTTCATTGAATAAGGATAGAAGAGACTCAAACACATCAGTCTCTTCTTGAACTTGAAACTTCATTTCAGGCTGTGAAGCCTCATTCTCCTTACGTTGCTTTGACAACTGTTTTGACTTGTTTTTAGAACTTGAATTTCCGTGCTTTGTGAGCTCCTGCTGAACTTGTACTTTTGTTTTAGTAGATGATACTTTAGGGCTTAAAGAATCAGACATGTGTGCTTTGTGGTTACTGCTTGATGAGGTTTCAAACTCAGAGTCAATGATAATAGGCTTGGTTGGAATCTGAGTTTTGTGGGCACATGCCTTAAGCATCCTTACAATGTTGGGTTTATTGATGATTGATCTAGAGTCAACAACAGAAGGTACAAGTCCTGCTCTAGAAACATTGAAATATATGAAGTACTTGGTGAGAAGCATGTTATATGGCAAAGCAAAGTTGCCTCTCACATGAGTCATGTGATTGATCATGATGTAAGGCAAGTTAATTTTCCCATAGCTAGCTAAATGCCATATGAAACACAGATTAAAGCTATTCATGGTTGCTAAACTAGCCTTTTAAGGAACACAAAATTTTCAAGAATGTGGAGATGTAGCTTACTGTTTGTTGGGGTTTCCATTATAAAATTGGGTAGGAAGAGGTGTTGGATAATTGGGGGAGTGAAAATGCAGAAATTTTTAGTTACTGTTGTGTCATTATAAGTTTTTCATTGTAGATATGGCTTTGATCTTATGATCCCCTTAGGTATATCAATTTTTTCTTAAGAAATCTGAATGTGTGATTTGGATTCTACTGGAACTCAAGGATATTTTTAGGCTTGTGGTTTTGACATTCATTGGAAGTTCTAATTGTTCCATAGTTTCGGCACTAAATATTTGTATCTGATAATTTAATTTCACATTAGTCATCCCTTCTTATTATGCCTCCTAGTAAATATCGCACGTCTGATTTCATTTCTTTTTCTTCCAATTCTGGTTTAAGACGGACGTGTAATTATTTGTTTTGATTATTTCTTGCAGGCACTTTGATTGGAATTCAAGCTAAGGATCATATTTTTAATTACTGTAATTATTTTCATCTTTTGGATATAATCTTTTGTAACACCAACGGTCTTTGATTTTGGGTAAAACAAACTACTCATGTCAAATTTATGGAATACCAATTTTTGGTGTTAAGAAGTTACTATTTAATGACAATATGCAATATTATTAATATTAGTTGTTATTGATTATTTAATGAAAATATGTTATATTATATTATTAGAACCCTATATGTCATTTGAAGGGAAATAATTTTACTCATTATTTGTTTACAATAATAAGGGGTTTTTTCAACATTAAAACTGATTTTTAATGAAGGGATTTCCCCTCATTAGGCCCCTTATTCTATGGGTCCCTTGTTAATTGTTTCAATGAGGGTATTAGTCCCCTTATTATATGGGTCCCTTGTTAAAGGCTTTAATGAGGGTATTATGTACCCTCATTAGTAATTTACAGTAAGGGGAATTTTTCCCCTCATTATTGATAAATAATGAGGGGATATAATACCCTCATTAAAGCCTTTAACAAGGGACCCATATAATAAGGGGCCTAATGAGGGGAAATCCCCTCATTAAAACGTTTTAATGAGGGTATTCGAATTTTTAATGAGGGGAAATCCCCTCATTAAAAGCTGATTTTCTTGTGGTGTTGTTCAAATATTATTTATCATTAATTATTAAGACTGTGGCTTACAATTTCATATTTTTATTTGACATTTAAGATTTATGGTCTATTTATTTGAGATTTAATATATTATAGATTTTGCAAAATGTAATATCTATTTCGCAAATGGTTAACTGTAAAAAAATGTGTAACTAACCGAAATGAATGGTTAACCAGATTTAATAGATAATGTATGGTTAGTAAATTAAAAAAATGGCACAAACAGTTAACCATTTGCAAAAGTCCACATGGACCGGTTAACCGACCGTGTGCTTAGAGGTGGGGTTTCTGGGAGTGATGATTGAGAGATTTAGGATCTGTTGGATTGAAAAGGTTTCGTAGTAGAATTTTTGGGTTGAGAGGAGTTAGGATTTTTAGAGTTCATAAGAGGTAAGGGTAGGCTCTGATACCATGTGAAATTGATTGTATTTCCACTTATTTCAATTTGACAGTCCAAAATAGGCTCGCTACAGTACAAGAGGGGGAGTGAATAGTATTATATACCGAATAAAAATTTTCGTAAACTCTTTTAAAAATTCTTTTTGAAAAAAAAAAACAATTATCTTTCAATGACCACAAGTTTTGCAAAAATGTGAAAATAATAAAATAGTAAAACTTGTGAATATAAATTTTCTTGACTAAATAAAAATACCTTCAAATAATAATGCTATTAATTAATTTAAATTGCAAAAATATAAATAGCAATAAATATAAAGAGTGTAGCGATAGATAATTGAAGACACCAAATTTTATACTGGTTCAACCCAACCTGTCTACGTCCAGTCCCCCGGCCAACCACTTGAGATTTTCCACTAGTGTTTTCTTTATGGGCATGATACAAGCCTGTGTTACTTTTTACGAGTTCAAGTAATAAACTCAATACTTTTGTAGACTAAGTATCAAACCTCTACCGTTACTTTTCCCGAGTTCAAGTAACAAAACTCTTCCGATACTTTTTCAAAGCTCAAGCACCAAACTTATCCGGTATTTTTTACAAGCTCAAAAATGCCAAACTTTTCCTGATACTTTTTCAAATCTCAAGCACCAAACTTTTACAAACTTTGTTGATCACACTACCAACAAAGTATACCCCCTTCACACAAACTTGTGTGAAAATACAATTCCCTTGAATATGAAAATTTGGAAGAATGAACAAAGATGAAGCTTTTTCTCTCTTGATTACTCTTTTAAGGAGTTGTGGAAGACTTGAAAAATAGCTTGAATATTGTGTGAATATAGGTAAGTCTCCCACTTGACAAACTCAATTTGATTTCCTTTTATTGGTGTTGAAGAAACTCATCAGGAGATGGAGTAGCTGTTGGTTGCAACTTTTGAACATGATGTGGCTGTTACATTTAGCTCCTGGAAGAATGATAGCTATTGGAGCTCCTGAAGCAGATTTTAACCATTGCTTCTAGCTTGTAATAAAGATATGATTTGTTGTATTCACCTCACAAAGAAAATCTAGCAGTTGTAGTTTCTTACTTTATTTGATAAGTGAATACTTGTAGCTCTTAAAGTCATTTCCACCTTCTGATCATTGAAGCTCTTAGCTCTTAATGTCATTTCTACACTTTGAAGCAAAATGTGGCCGTTGGAGATCTTGAGCTCATATATAAGGTTAGGAATGTATATCTTGAAGAAGTCTTCACTTTCTGATGCTAATAGATCCGTTGGAATCTTGACTTCATGAAGTATAGGGATGTCAGCTTACAAGCAAGACATGACATTGCTCTTCTTATTATTGTAGCTTCATCTTCTTCATAACCATAATTTACTGAATAATTAATTACAAACTAACTGTAATAATATTAAAATAAATATGATTTTACTTTTTATCTTATATGTCAACTTTTCACATAGTTATTATTATCAAAACATGATTCAACACAA
Source organism: Euphorbia tirucalli (assembly GCA_039660915.1). Taxonomy (NCBI): domain Eukaryota; kingdom Viridiplantae; phylum Streptophyta; class Magnoliopsida; order Malpighiales; family Euphorbiaceae; genus Euphorbia; species Euphorbia tirucalli. Next base: position 29,075,320 of record CM077639.1, on the reverse strand, counting down.
TTAGTGTTACAAGAGAGTATTTATGAACGTATGAGCTGGATAGATAAATACAAGATATAAAAGAAAATACAAGATAAATACAAAGTGGAAAAATATATCCTTAACAAACTGCTCATCATCGAAAGCTAAATATCATGCAATGGCAACTACAACCTGTGAATTACAATGCCTCAACGGTGGAGGATGAGGGGCACAGGTAGGCTGTTGCCTCCCCAGCCACTAGAAAACACCCCTGGTAGCGGTGTTTTAGGTGGCCAACTCTGGTTTTGGTAGGGGGTGGGGTTGATTTGCCCTTTCCAAAACCAGAGGAAGACAAAAGCCCTTTGGACTTTATCTTTTTAATTTTTTTTTTTTAATTTGCTCAAGCTTTTAAAAAAAATTAAAAGCCCAGGCAAAAGGACATCATTTTGCCTGGGCTGGAAAAAAAAAAAAAAACAAATTAAATACTGCAGCATCAACTTTCTTCTCTCCTTCTCTTTCTCCTCTACAATTCCTTTGATAATTCCGCTCCTGCCATTATCCGTTCACCACTCTGCACCCGTTACTCCGTCGGCAGCTCTCCATCTATTCGCCCTTCAATTAGAGGTAACTCTCATTTTCTAAATTGATGAATTGGAAAACTGATAAATTGGTGAATTGGTGAATTTTAAATTGATGAATTAGGGAAACATTATTTTGAATTAGTGATTGATGCAAGAAAAATTAGGAATTTAGCCATTTTGAATTTATGGAAACATTATTTTGAATTGGGGATTGATGAATTTTGAATTAGGGATTTAGTCAATTTTGAAATGATGGAAACATTATTTTGAATTTTGAATTGATGAATTAGGAATGGATGAATTTTGAATTAGGGTTAAGGTTTCTAATTTAGGTTTATTAATTTGATTATTTGTTTGTTTAGTATTAATTCGAATTGATAATTTGGGATTGTGATTGATATGTTTATACTATTTGAGATTGTTACATAATTTAATTTGAAATTGATACATTATGCATTTGTGTTACTATTTTTAGATTTTAAGTTTAGATTTAATAATTTAATTGTGGTACTATTTTAGGAATTCAATTTAAAAATTTGAATTGAATTGAATTAATTCCTGGTTCATCGACTGGCCGAATAGTTCTGTTTGCTGGCCAGAAATTTTTTTAAGAAAATTATCGCCCCCCATCCGCCAATTCCTGGCACCGCCACTGTATTGCATAATATATCTGCAGAAAGATTTACAAGTTCGGCGTCCACAGCCAACCTTGCTTTTCTGTGACAACTTGTTAGGAATATAGATTGCCAGAAACAAAGTGTTTCATGAGCGCAAGAAACATAATGCGGTGGAATACCATTTTATTCGAGAAAAAGTGCAAACTGGCAAGGTTCAGCTTGTGTCTGTTTCATCAGCAAAACAGCTTGCGGAATGCCTAAGAAAGGCATTACATTCTCTTGCATTCAATTCTCTTCTAAGTGGTGTAGGAATTTGAGATCTTTACCTTCCCAGTTTGAGGGGGGGGTGTTAATCATATCAATACTAAAGGGTAGATTAGACTTTTCATGTATTGGTTAGCTAGGTTTATAGCTGTTATATGTTGTTAAACAACTATATAAGCTGTAACTGTTTATCTTCTTCCTCACTAATTTCTTTCAATAACAAATATATATAATTATTAAAAAAGCTATTAAATTAAGTTGTTCATTAACAAGAAACTAAAAATAAAATACACAAATACATAATTAACTGAACAAAAATCATCAGGCAAGCCTCTTAAACACAGAGCTTATTAACAGGGAGGATGATACATAATAAATACTCCTGGTTGAAATGAAATTAAACTTACAGATAGATCTCTACAACATCAGAATATATAATATTAATTAGCTAGAAATTTAAAATGTTTGCATGAGTAGGGGTAAGATTTTGGGTTAAATTTTGTAGCCAAGGACTATTGAACCAAAAGTTATCTTGATTCCAATCCATGCTAAATTTGGGTAATTCCAGCTCTAAAGTATCCTTTCCAGTGGGTAACTGAATAGAATTACAACCATTAATTATGAAGTCCTTTGGGTTAATTTCACTTTCATGATCTAGTTGTTCAACTTCTGTCTTGAAAACTGGAGTACTAATTGGGTCTTCTTGTTGACTACTGGAAAAGGACATATTTTCCAATGAAGAATTTGGTGATGATGATGATGGAGATGGTGGTGAGGTATGAATTGTCTTCATCTCTTCTTCCATGGCTGCCCTCTGCTCTAACACTTTCAAGGAAGTTGCCTTTCTATATATCTTGCATAACACTATGTCCTGCATTCAATTTTGTAACATTAATTTCTTTTTTATTGTCTCCTAATAAAAACAAAAATAATTGACTTGGAAAAAGACCACCAGCACCCGCCACTCTAAAATTAGCAACATTAATATTAATATTATAAAATTAATTTGGGGAAATTCAAGAGTTGTTAAAGGTATAAAATTTAATACTATATCTTTAGACACCAATAAAAAAGTTAATGTATACTAATATTGTAAAGTTCTGACTGTATGTATTTGTAACAAAAAAAAAATATATATATATATATATATATATATTTTTTTTTTTTTTTGCTAAATGATCTTTTTAACAACAAAATTTATTCTACTGTTAAATTTAATATTTTTTATAATTTTAATTACATTTAAGTTATGTATATATGTACAATTATATACTATATGGGTACAATAAAAATTATAATTGTGCCAAACGTGTTTACACAATACACGTCTTGAAAAACGGTGTTACATTATTATAAAGAATTGATTTCACATTTTAGTCTAGTTAGCTATATCCATTTGGTATTCAACTTAAGAAGTTTTTTAAGTTGGTTGCTTGGTGGAAATAATTAGGTAAAACATCAAATTTCTTCATTATCTTGGCACCTCTGCAATAGTTGTGCTGTATATGTTACCTTTTATTATTAAAAACTTTATTTTGTGTCAAAATTTATCAATAAATGAAATTACTAGGATAAGCGTTAAATATATGAATCAAGCAATGGCAGCTAAAAAAAAAAAAAAAGAAAAGTACCTTAGGCAAAGGGGAAGAATCAGGGAGACGAAATTCATTCATGACCCAATCAGTCTTGGTGCCTCTAGGAGCTCTTCCTTTGTAGAAAACAAGTGTCTTTCTCAATCCTATTATCTTTTTTGGTTCTTTCAACTTCATAATTTTCCTATCTGAACCAGTTGCTTTCCAGAATCCATTTGCAGTTGTCCTATTTGGCCTCCCTCCACTTCCATGCCTTCTATCTCTTGGCACATAAAAATACCATTCTCTTTCCCCATTCCTAGCCAAGCCTACAGTACACACATTAATCATTCAGTATTAATTATTTTAACATCAATTCAAATTACCAATTAATCAAATATAAAAATATGTACCAGGTAATTCAGAAGGATCATGATGATATATATTGAGATATGCAATAATATCACACCGCAATTTCTTCCCATAAACCATGTTTTTGAGGTAGAAATCAAGCAATTCCTCCTCCGTTGGATGGAACCGGAATCCGGGCAGATCAAGCTGTAAAGCCGGTACCATTTCTTCCATTTACTATTTTATTATATGTTAAACTATCAAAGCTGCCTACTTAATTACAGGCTTATTAACTACTACTGAGTGTGAAAACTGAATTTTTTTTTTGCTAAAGGTTGTTGTTAACAGAACAGGCAAAAGCACACTACATAACTCTCTCAAAATCTTTATTTATAGCATGCCTATAAAGATAGCAATTTATGTTGGTGAATAAAAATTGTTTTATTAATTGAGAGAAGACTTGGTCTTGAAAAAGAATGTGGCCCACAGAAAGAACTGGAAAAAGTTTTGCTAAGGAAAAGAAAAAAAGAATCAAATTAACTGATTGATAAAAAAAAAAAAAAAAAATCAAATTGATAATATATATAATAACAAAAGCTAATTGCTCTTTACCTGATACCTTAAACCACATCCTTTTTTTTATTGGGATAATTTTCTTCAAACTCTGTAGTTAAAGCTTTTCTCCTATCTCTGCGGTTGTATTTAGTAAAATTTAAACCTAAATCTCTTCCTACAATACCGATATATATTAACAGTTGTGCAACAACCCGTAGATAACTTAATCTATTAAGTGATAACGTATCAAAACTTAATAGATTTAGTGGGACTGTGAATTTATTTCAAAAAAAAAAGGAGTGAGTATTTGTTGTCCATTTAGAGCCCAAAAAATTATTACCTGAAAAGGTGGGTCACATATAATAATAATAATAATAATAATAATAATAATAATAAAAGTTGTGCTTCAAATTAAATTTCATTTAATGTTTTGAATGAACAGAAAATTTACTGTACGTTTGACATACTCTATTATCTGTATATTAAAGTAATAAAATTATAACAAATCACATAAATTAATTGAAAAATAACAAATGTAATTACTCGATTAATTATTTAAATAAAATTTTAAATTCTAAAATTATAAATCTTATAATATAATTTATAAATTATAGAACTTAAAATAAATTAGGTGATAAGATACATATGGTGTCAAGCTATTTGCAAAATTTCCATTCGGCGAATTGGTTAGAAGGCAAGAAGGAAGCATGGTGGCGCGATTTGGGATATTTGATTCCGAAATGGGTGGAACCCACGCGTTTTATCATAAAGTCACAAAAAGACTAAAAAAATTGTGAGGTGAAGAGGAGATTCGCAGGTCTTTTGCTTGACCTCCTTTTCTTTTGATTTTGGACTTTTACTTGGAAATTTAACACCAATTATGTCTGATTTTTCTCTCTCTCTCTCGTTTTTCCATCTGCAAAATTTGTAGCTTATTATTGTTAATTTTTCAAAACAAATTTTAGTCACAGGTCAGCTGGTCTTGTCTGAAAATTAAATCTGGAAAGGCCAGTTGAATTGGTCCAATTCACTTAGTTCTCTCCTTAATTATTTCGGTTTTACCATTGAAAATTTATAGCAATTACCTCTTTTTTTTTTTTTAATAAATTCAACCTTAGTATCAACTCCATTAATCGTGTTAAATTTCTAATTTTCCTTTCGTAATCAATCAATTAGCCTTTCTATTTTGGAACTAGATTATTTGTAAATTTTTTATCTTGATTAAATTTTATTACAATGATTTCTTTTTTTTTTTTTTTTTTTTTTTGTAAATTTTTTATCTTGATTAAATTTTATTACAATGAATTCTTTTTTTTTTCTTAAAATATAATATTTCAGGACACAGTAGCCTTAAAATATTCACCTTAAATTGAATTTTACAAATTAATGGGTGCAATCAGTTTTGAAAATACCCAACACAAATTACTGCTGATTCTTGCATTGAATATCAAAACGAGAGAAACTAAGAGACAAAACTCTAGATAAAAGATCAAAAATATACATCAAAGTTTCATGCCTTCTAAATTATATAATATATTGGGCTCCCCAGAATCCACGAGAAAAAAAATACAAATACAAAACCTTGTGTTATGAGATTAAGCTCCTTTACGTGAATTAATTGTTTTCTACTTATGATTTAGGGAAAAAAGACATTTTTCCCAAAATTTATATTATTGAAATATTTAATTTTACTTTTAATATTATAGTGATTATTTTTTTTAACTAGAATTTATATCATATTAGATCATTACATTTTGAAATTATTAAAATTAATATTACTAATTTCATATAAAATTAATAAAAATATGAATATGATATTATTATGAAAATTAATGATTTTTATTAATAAATTTTAGATATAATATGAAATCTAAACAAATCTCATTATTGTTTTGCTACTAACATCTCTAATTTTGGGAGTGTAAATTGTTAGGAGAAAGACAGAATTCAAAAGAATTTTTGCCCCCCCTCTCCCCCCCAAGGAACTGCTCATGGTAGATGCCAATACATGTCTACGTTCTCGGGATATGAGAAGCTTTATTACTATCGAGGCACAAGAGATCCCATGAAACCCACGATAACCAAAGGACTGCTCTAGAATTATCTATGCCTAGTGTTTCCCAACCCCTTTTCAATGGTTCTTGCACTCTACCGCCTCAAAACCTCTTTTTACAATTGTTTATATAGGACCCTTACTTAATACAAGTTGAAACCAACATTAAATAAGAAGCATATCTGCAAAGGAAAAGCACAAACAAAAATATATAGCCAACTCACCCAGGTACTAGCGAGTTGGCATATGAATCACATAACCAACCTCCACCTTGCCGAGGTGTGGGAAAGCTGAACCAAAATTCAAGTATGCCCATGTATCAGAAAGCTTTCGACTTCTTGAATAAAGGATTAAACTTAACAATATCATCCTTAAGCTTTTATCCAGCCCCTCATTACTCCTCTCAATATGCCCTTTTAAGCCATAATTATCAAGATCCAAGACTTACCAAGTCGTTACACAACTTGAACTAATACAAGTTGAGTCAACAACTTAGCGGATTCTCAGAAATATGAATATTCTTTCACCAAAATTCTCCTTTCACTTATAACTTCTTATATATCAGTGTTCTTTGTTCTTGCATGAAACACTTAATATTGGTCAAATGTATAGCACTTTTGTTATGCAAATTAACATACACAATGCTTATCAAGAAAAATTTTCATCCATACTACTTATTTATTGGCTTCATATAATGTCATGTGCTCTGCCTCTACCAACTTTACGTTGTAGGTGATATGAATCTGGTTAAGCAAGACGCTACCTGAACTCAATAATGTTTCTGATCGTCGAAAGAGGTTCCAATAAACACAAAGAACACGAAATTATAATCAGAATTCAGATTATAATTTCAAAACTAAAAGATTAAAGAATAGAATAAAAATTAAAAAAAAAAAACAATTGGCAATAAACTCACCAATTCAATCAAATAAAAAGAGCAATCAAATTAACATAAAAGTTAATTCAACCTTTCAATTTGGATGATAGAACCTGAGAATGGTTGATTCTCAATTGTCTAGCTACAACAATTGATCACGATCAAAGTAATACTTTAAGAGTTAGAACACAATCACACACTCTCAAAATATTGAAGCTGAAAATTCAACAGAAATTTTCAAAGGAAATAGTCAATCTTTATTGATAATAATCTGATATATGTTACAAAAGGCACATCCAACACCCTTTTATAGGCCTAAAACAAAGTAGAATCCTAAACTGAAAAGGAAAACAAATCCTTATCTGACTAGGAAAGATTAAATCAAAACAATTAAGGAAAACCTAAAACTAATCCTTATGCAATAAGGATGAAAAAAAAAACAAAATCCCTTTTGAGTGTTGTTTATGGGCTGATTTTTAAGCCCAAAACAGCTCACTTATTGAAAAAAAAAAACAATTAAATAAAGATACCTAAGCCCAATTCGAAATCCATACATATTCCCTAAGGGTGCCTTAAGTGCTAACACTTAATTGTCCTTAGCTCATATGTAGAAGTCTAATTAGGCCCAATCTAACTAAACATCACTTTCATTGACTTGAATACAACACAAGACTGAATTATCTCTATGTGAAATATTTGGTGTGTTGTGATTAGTCCCAATCTCCATATGTTTAAATAAGTGCATAACTAGGCCATTAAGCACTTGTTGCATATTTTTTGCACGGCTCTGCGTTATTGGACCAATTGGCAGCTCCATAGGATCTCTCTTGCCTCCATGATCCACTCCTCCATAGCCTTATGGTGTGATGACCGCATCAGTAGGATAGCCTTCTAATTAATACGATATCTCTAAGGGTATTGAAGTCTCCTTTTTATCCAAATTTCCCTCACATTCAAAATCACAATAGCCAATAAATATCAGCCATATTTAAGTCACAAATGAGAAGTTCTATGTGAATAGCTTAATATCCATTTACCTCCGAGTGTGCTTTTTGACATATACATGTTTACCACACTAATCACTTTAGCTAAATCCAAACAAGTAAATACTATAGCATACATCATGCTACCAATCTCGTTATAGTAAGGGACACATGCCATATGCTTCTCCTTTTCTTTTGTTTGTGGTGATAATTTAGCAAAAAAACTTGAAATGAGTGGACAATGAAGCAACCACAGATTTTGAACTTCTCAAGTTAAACCTCTCAAGGACGATTTCAATATACCTTTCTTTACTAAGGTGTGAGTATGAATTTTCTTATCTCAATCATGAAATTTACATATTATTATACCAAACCGTTAAAGGAAGGATCAAACATTTTTGACACTTTGATTCTCACTCCGAGCTCATATCAATATCTCAAAATTAGATACCAAAATCACCCCTTTATTCCTTCGGAAGCCATTTGATGTTATATTATCAATTTCCCTTATCAAACTTTCATGTACACATCACCAACCATAGCTAAAGGCAACCAACCGTACTATAGGAAACTGACCATATTTATAGTTTTGAATATTTATAACTGTTTTTGTCATCTTGGCGTGATTACTAACCCCTAATTTGGAGTAGCCTCCAAGCATTTATGCTTGCTCTCCAAGCTCAATTTGCTTATAATTAGAGTAAGAAATTACTAAAATATACACCAATAAATCTTAGGATCTCTCTCTCTCTCAGTGGATTGAAGGAAGCTCTCTAGCTTTGCTTAAATCTAAAGAACTAAATAATCAATTTATTTATTGAAAACTTACTTAAAATTATCTAAAACCCTTTTTGTTTTCCATTTTCACCAAGAACTCATCTTTTTATTACTTTTCTTGTTACTTGAGTTTAAATTTAGGTTTGAAGGAGGAATCGAAGCCACGGGGCAGGTAAATTCCTCCAAAATTGAATTTCAATCCACTTTCTTTTAAAAGTCTAGATTTGAAAGCCTTAAACAAAATTATAGATGCTCTCTTCAAAGTCCATAATAGCCCTGGTCATTTTAATGGCTTAGATGACACTTGAAGTACATATGATACATTGCTCTATGATCATATGTCACAAACATTTAATAACCACAATCAAATGTCACAACATTTAATAACCAATAGATTTTTTATTTGAAAGATTTAAAGTTTAAATATTTTTAGATACTTATTTTTGGTCTAATAAAACCCTAAGGGGCGTTTAATTAAAACTACAGAATCAGAATTGAAATCAGAATCATAATTGTACGAAATTAGAATCAGAATCACTAGTTTCTAACTTTGTTTGGCTTTGATCTGGAATCAGAATCTAATTTTCTGAAAAAATAAAAATAAATAAAATTCTACAAAAATATGCATAAAAAAGTAAAATACAATTAAAATTTTTTTGATTATATATATATATATATATATATATATATATATATATATATATATATAAAATGAGTTGAATTACTGGTATATAACCAAACTTCAAATCAATTGGTAGATGGCAAAACAATGATTTACATGCAAGGCAAAACAGTGTCTCAAAGGATAAAGCATTTTGTTTATATTGTTATTTGTTTGGTAACAGTAACAAAAATGGAGGAAATGCTTTTACAGAAATTGGATATAATAATTGGAAAAATGCCATAACTAACTTTGTTGCACATGAAGGAGGTTTAGGTAGCTCACACTCTTTGTGTCGAACTAAGGTTGAGCAATACCAAAACCAAAGAGAGAATGTAGATTATGTTTTATCAGAAAAAAGTGCTGCTTTAGAAGGTGAGTATCGTACTCGGTTGACAGTGACTCTATGTGACAACCCTGACCTCGGTAAGCGTGCAAAGGCGGAATTCAATGCACGAGATCGGTAATCATCGAGCAAACCAACTATCTAACTATATAAATTGAGCCTTAAAAATGCTAAGTAATGAATAAATAAATAAATAAATATCCTTACAAACCATTGTTAAGCAATAAATGAATAAATGAAATAAAGTCTAGTAATATGCCCAACTATAGTAGCTAATGCCTAAAAAGAATCCGTCCACTCGCCCAAGTCCCATCACGACACAACAATCACACGTCAAGCATCGGCATCGGTACCTACAAAATCTGAAAAAAAATGGTCGCCACTTAGTGACGAGTAACTACAGTGTCCATATTCGAACACCTAAAACCGAATAGCTTGAAAATAAGGCAAAAACAAATTGAAATAAAGCTGAGCGAGTAAAACAGTTTAAATAATAAAACAAGAATAAAGTGAAGCGAAGAAAAAGAGTTTAAACTAATTAAATTAAGAAACATGATACGAAATCAAACCAACATTGGTATAAAAATCTCATGATAAAAAAAATAAGTCTCGGATATAAAACTCATCAGTCAATTTCTCAATCCAAAATCGCCAACGAATAGCAAATAGGTCGGACGCTCGGGAAAAAAAAAACGCAGTCCCCTAATCCCACAATCAATCAAAAAGTCTAAGCTGGCCAACTCTCCCATTTACGAGGGAAAAACCGCAGTCCACTCGCCTAATGAGAACGACTAGACCGCCTACTCGAAAAACCGCAGTCAAGCAGGTCCATCATTGGACAAATACCAATGAAGAGGTCTATGACCACTCAATCGAAAAACCGCAGTCGAAAGAGTCCATCATTGGACAAATACCAATGAAGAGGTCGGACCACTCACAAGAAAAACCGCAGTCAAGTGAGTCCATCATGGGCCAAGTGCACCATGAAGAGGTCAAAAATATCACAAGGGAAACACTGTCCATATGCCAGAAAAACCGCAGTCCGGCAACTCCCATATGCAATCGTGTATCAAAAACCAATTTTCAAACCAATCTCATCAAATCAACATTAGGGTGCCACTTTAGGCTTAACCCAAAATCAACATCAAATCCAAGGACCAATTGTCCAAAACATGCCATTATAGGCTATTCTTCCTCAATATAAAACCAAAAGACCAAGTGTCCACATAAACCAATTCAGTTCATCAAAAATCCACCAAGTGTGGTATAAAAACATCCTTAATCCAAAACACCAAATATGGCAGATCCACTGCCTGAATTTCAAAACAGTATAAACCATATGAAAACTCTTCCAAAAATTCTCAAAATTTTAAGGAACCAAGTTCAATTTAATACACACAAAATGCAATTCGTTTCGTGTCATTCGGATAAGTGTACAAAAAAATATAGGCCAAACAGTGAGGCTGTCCCGAAAACAGGGCAGGCAGCAGGTCAGGAAAACAAAATTCAGAATAAAATAGTTGCACTTGTCCAAAAATCATGAAATAATTCAGGGAGCAACATAGCATTATAATCTTCAAACACCAACTGGAATTTCATGAATTCATTAACCAGAGCAAAAGTTAAAAGCGTCCAAAGATTACTGATCACAGATTCCTGGAAACAGAGCACCAAATTTTACACTATCTTAAAATCAGTATAACCCCAGTTTACCATCATAATTAGAAGAGAAAATATAAAGCACTTTTGTAGTTCATAATCTTAGAAAAATTTTGCAAGTGGTTTCATGTAAAAATTCGAAGTACACAAAAAGATATGAATTTTCAAACATTATAGGTCAGTGCTGAAAACAATCAGGGGCAGTTTCAAGCAACAGCTTTGGGTGAATTTTTAGGACATGAAAACCAATGAATTTTGACATGGTTTCTTCTACGAATTTTCAGTTTAACATGTTATCTAAAACATATAAAAATTTCAGAAGTTTCTGAGAACCAGAACCTATTTAAAACGAATTTAGAAAAATGTTGTGCAGGCTGTCCAGCAAGGGTATTCTATCAAACACCTTATGTGCAAGTTTTTAAATCATCATACCAGTCCTATAATTCGAATTCTATCAACCCAATTGACCAAAATCAGTAAACAAATCATGCCAATTCAAATTCTAGCAATACCAATCAAGTTATTACAATTAATTTAATCAATTCCAACAAAAAAAAAAAAAACATAAAAGCCCTAATTTCTACCATTCAACCCTAAGTGTAGGAGTATGGATAGAGTAGTTACCTTTGATTGCTAAGTCCTATTGCTCAAATTGATGATCTAAGGGAAGAATTAAAGGTGTTGATGGCCAAATCCAAGGAGCAAATCAAACCCAAAACCAACTTCCTAACAATTGTTGAACAAAAAGTTTAAACCCTAAATTCTTTGTCATGGTCGAAACTTTTAACAAGGAAAAGGGAGGGGAATACCTTGAATTGAGCTTCTAAACCTCAAGTATGCAATGAGAACAATCAATGAAGGGGTGTGGTAGAGGTAGGAGGTCGAAAATTTGAGAGAGGGGAAGGTGGGATGCTTGGCCGAATTGCACACACAAGGGAGAGGGGGAGATGAGCTTTAGTGTAGTTAGGACTTTATGTTGTAGAATGAGTGTGAATTAGGTTAAGGAGGGATTAAATAGAGAGGGATTATGATAAATACAAGTTGGCCGAAATGTCTAAATATATTAGTCCTAAAATATATAATTTTCCTAACCCCAAAATATTCACAAAATTTAATCATGTTTAAAGATGCATTTAAATATAATAAGCTTAAGGTATTAAATTAAATTAATTAATTAAGCCTAAAAATATTAAATGCCATAAAATTAAAATAATGAGAATAATTTATTTAATAAAAATAATGATGAAAATTATTGTTAAAATATTCGGGGTATTACAATCATTCCCCCTTAGAAAGGTTTCGTCCTCGAAACTTCAAGGACCACAGAAAACCAGGAAGCATCACAGTCACACAGCGAACAATGAAACAAAACAAAACACAATCACAGCATCGGAAGCTAATCCCTAAATAACTCGGGGTATCTAGCGCGCATCGCTTCTTCCGTCTCCCAAGTCGCTTCTTCGTACTTCTGACTGCGCCACAGAACTTTCACTAAAGGCACTTCCTTTCTTCGGAGAACTCGAACTTGACGGTCCAAAATGCGAACGGGCTTCTCCTCGAAAGTCAAATTGGGCTCAACCTCTACGGCATCGATGGGTATAACTTGAGTCGGGTCGCTGATGAATCGTCGAAGCTGAGAAACATGGAACACATCGTGCACTTTATCCATTCCGGGCGGTAGGGCCAAACGGTAAGCCACTTCGCCGATCCTCTCCAATACCTCGTAAGGTCCAATATACTTCGGTGTCAACTTACCCTTCTTCCCAAACCGGTACACTCCCTTCATAGGCGAGACCTTCAAAAGAACCTTGTCGCCCACAGCGAACTCAATCGGTCTCCTCTTCAAGTCGGCATAAGATTTCTGACGATCCTGGGCCGCCTTCATCTTAGCTTGAATCACTCGAACCTTCTCAACTGTATCATGAATCAACTGAGGACCCAAAACCAAAGCATCGCTGGTGTCGCTCCAACACATCGGGCTACGACACTTCCGACCATAAAGTGCCTCGTATGGTGCCATCTGAATGCTCGCATGGTAGCTATTGTTGTAGGAGAACTCAACTAAGCTCAATGACTTAACCCATGATTTCTGAAACTCCAATGCACAAGCGCGGAGCATGTCCTCAAGTGTCTGAATGGTCCTCTCAGTCTGACCATCGGTAGCAGCATGAAAAGCAGTGCTCAACTTAAGCTTCGTACCAAAAGCTTCTTGAAGAGCAGTCCAAAATTGCGATAGAAAACGTGGATCACGGTCAGAAATGATCTCCCTCGGTATGCCATGAAGTCGAATGATCTCGTTAGTGTAGGCTTCGGCTAGCTGTTCCATAGACCAGGTCTTCTTCATGGGAACAAATCTAGCAACCTTAGTCAACCGATCCACAATCACCCAAACCGAATCTAAACCTCCAACAGTCCTCGGAAGTCCCATCACGAAATCCATGGATATAGAGTCGAACTTCCAAGCAGGGATAGGCAATGGCTGTAGCAAACCACCAGGTCTCTGATGCTCTATCTTTACCTTCTGACATATCAAACACTTTGCAACAAACTCGGCAACTTCCTTCTTCATCTTAGGCCACCAAAAGTGAGTCTTAAGGTCCTTGTACAACTTAGACCCACCAGGATGAACAGAATACGTTGTGTTATGAGCTTCCTTAAGAATTTGATCCTTCAAAGCTGAATCATTAGGCACACACCATCTCCCTTTAAACTTCAAACTGTCGTCACCCAAAATCTCAAAATCCTCGGCACGGCCCGCAGCTTTCGCAGCTCGAATTTTCTGAAGTACTAGATCAGCTTTCTGCTTTTCTCGTATCTCGGCAAACAAAGTGGGCTCAATGCTCATGGCACTCAACTGAGCTTGAGCACAACCCTCGGGCACAAATTCAATCTCCAATCGTCAAAACTCATTGCACAAATCATCCGCCAAAACCCTTAAGTAGTTCGATGTGTGAGCACTCTTCCTACTGAGGGCATCGACAACTTTATTCGCTTTTCCTTCCTTGTACTCCAAAGTCAGGTCATAGTCTTTAATCAACTCAAGCCATCTCCTCTGGCGCATATTAAGCTCTTTCTGAGTGAAAATGTACTTGAGGCTCTTGTGATCCGTGTAGATCTTACATGGAACCCCATACAGATAATGTCGCCAGATCTTCAATGCAAAAACTGTTGGGGATTAATCGCACAAAACAATACGCAGCGGAAATAAAAGGATTAATCCCCACCAAGGACCCATGTACATTGCATTGAATTGGAAGGAGGGTTAAAGAATTACCTTAATTCTTTGTAGGTTTTGAATCAATTAGGAACCAAAGTAGCTTCCCTCTACGGTTGATCCACACCGAGCAATTGACTCACCGCGTGCTAGCGCCGGGATCGGAGAACAGTTCTTCGAATGAGAAGGTGAAAAATCGATATTTTTCACTCTTGGCAAAAAGCAATATTCGGCCATGATGGAAGAGATGGGGCTGCACCCCTTTTTTTTTTTTTCGTCCAACTCTTCAACTTATGTCTAGGGTTTTTTTTTTTTTTTCTTTTTCTTTTATTATTAACTTATAATTGTAATTAAATACTATATTTAATTATAATTATAAATTAGCCCCCATAATTTTATTAATTCTCAATTAATATTAAACTTAGTCAATTCTCCATCATATACACATATGTATGTAAAATTAATTATATCTCCATATAATATAATTAGCATACTTTATGCTATATTAATCTTATTAATATTTACATACATACATACATATATATATATACACATATACGTAAATGTATATTATAATTAATTATGTCACCATATAATATAATTATAATATACATATATATATATATATAGCATACTTTATGCCATAAATATATTAATCTTATTAATATGTTCATGTGTATATACATATACATGTAAATATATATCTTTATATATATTTAATTTCTCATCAATAATAAATCATTATCTCATAATGATTTATCCCCGAATTAAGTGAATCTCATTTTGCTCTTTGTGTGTGACCCCGTAGGATCATATAAATTGGCAATGAGGAAATTACCATAATGCCCTCATAAGTCATAAGCGGACTCTAGCAAGCCATTATGACTACCCAATTCATATGATTGGTATAATCCAATAAACCTACTTATAGAATGTGTCATATTCCCTTTTGTCTCTTGATATCATGATTAATTATAAGACATGGTACACTTGTCAATCTTATATAAATTAATCATATGCTTTCTCGATCTCAAAGTAAACTGTTCAGACAAATCAATTGATACTCTTATCAATTATTTGAGCATGGCCATGCATTTAACAGTCTTACTTATCGAGGGGCCCAGTGATATCGCTCTCTTGTTAGAGAGGGACAAAATCCCATATCTGTCACTCACATCCCTAAGCATGAGTCATATTGTACCCAACCACAGCCTTTATAACTACTCTGTTACAAGCAGCGTTTGACTGCGTCAAAGCACAACATGAATTCATCCCGGAATCCATGGTGACCTCAGGTCAAAGGAATCAGCTGATGACACTACTATAATCAAGATCAGTTGTGACACGTGACCATGAACTTGATCTTATAGTGGGTCTCCAGCAACATGTTCTCTAACACATTACCCGTGAGTATAATCTGTATCTGTATACACTATATTCATCTTATGAATATCCATTATCACTCACACTAGTCTTAGTTTGTTATTATTCCCATAATAACAATCGACTAGGGATATTTAGAATAACACGATTTATTCATGGATACTTATCATAAATGCTAACATAGAAACATAAATGACAATATTAATCTACATTAGATTAATCTTAGAAGTCAAATTACATAATCCAATATTGGCCTTAGGGCACAATCTCCAACAATCTCCCACTTGCACTATGGCCAATCATACAAGTATCTTATACCCATTGACCTACATGACCTTCATGTATTCACTCGTGCAGGAGTCTTTGTCAGTGAATTATTAATTTTCGCTTCCGTTGTTACTTTACACATTTTCACTCTCTCTTTAGAGACAGCCTCTCTAAATTAGTGAAAAAACGCCTAAGTATATGCTTGTGTCATACAAGGTTCTTACGCATTGAACTATTGTCCCTACAATAGTCTCACAGGATAAGCAATGCTTAAAACAAAACACAAAAATTTTGATGAACTTCTTCATCCAAAATTTCTTTTACATCATATGTAACAATATACTTTGACTACTATTATAGATATTTAGCTATATTGTTTTATTTTGAACCTTTCAAAATCATAACATCTCTTTTTAAGAGAATACTAGATCTCGACTGATATATTGCAACTAATTGCAATCAGTTGTATATGTGCAGTTAACATAAGCAAGCTTCTTTTAAGTCTTTCTCATTGAACGCTTTCAATGCTTTGACTTAAAACAAAACATTCTTTTAGATCTATCTATATAGATTCTAATTTCAAGAATATAGGCAGCCTTGCTTAAACATTAATTGAAATTACTTTCTTAGCCAAGATTTTACTTCTCGCGAGGTAAGAATGTTATTTCAAACAAGCAATATGTCATCCACATATAGCATTAGGATGCCGATATGCTCCCACTGATCCTTTTGAAACACAAGATTCATCATCCTTTTGATAAAATCAAACCATTTGATTTCTTTATCAAAACTATGACTCCAACTATTTGATGCATGTTTCGATCCTTATAAGAATCTTTGAAACTTGCATACGCTACTTGAATTCTTTAAATGCTCAAAACTTTGGGTTGTGTCACGTACACACCCTCAATCATGTTTTCACGTAGAAAACAGATTTCGATATCCATTTGCCATATTTTATAATCATATTATGCGGATATGGCAACAAGAACTCAATATGACTTGATCATGATTAATGGCGAAAGAGGATTTTATCATAGTCCGTACTATGAATTTGCTCGTATCCTCACAGTCACTACTATGAATTTGTTTATAATCCCTTTTGTCACTAGTCGTGCTTTATAAGTTTGAAGATCACCATCCATGTCGGTTTTCAATTTGAAAACTCACTTGCAACCATTGCATATGCATCTTCTAAAAGATTTATCAAAGTCTATACTTTGACTGTCACACATGGACTTATCTTCAACCTTTGTAGCATCAAGTCCCTTATTAGATTCATAATCTAACATTGCTTCTTCATAAAAGAAGACTTATTCCAATCTAGTAAAACTACATCATGATTTTGAGAAATCCATATCTCTCCTATTCATGTCGTATTCTACTAGACTTTCATTGGACTTGTGTAATTTCAACAATGATCATGAAACCATTTCCATGTTCCTCTTCAACGTTAATGTCACTTTGTGAATTACGAGTTTTGTAGGTGTACTTTACTCCCACTAACTCTTCTAGAAATTAACTCCCTCTTCAAGGGGAAACCATTTCTAGCTACCACTACTTTGTATCCCAAAGAAACACAGGAGTAACAACTCCTACTTTCCTTTTGAGTAATCCACAATACGACATTTAAATTTAGGTGCCAACTTATTCGAAATAAGCTTTACAGCGCTAAACTTATTCAATGAAACAACTTGGGTCTCTTACCCAACCATATCTCATATGTTGATTCATGAATTATTTTAGACGGAACAATATACACAGCTGCTTTAATGGCATATTTTCGAGAAAACGATGATCAACTTGACTTCATCATAGATTGAACTATATCTGTATAGAGTTCGACTACTCCCTTTTCGACACAACATACTTTGTGGCGTACTTGGAGGAGTCAATTGTGAGACAGTCCCACAACCCCTAAGATGATTGTCAAAATCTTGACTCAAATGTTCAGCACTTGGATCATATCTAAGTGACTTTACTATCTTGTCAAGATACTTCATACTTCATTTTACAAGCTTTTGAACATTTCAAAAGTTCCAAACTCGTGTTTCATTAGATACTCTTATCTAGTGAAAAGTTCCATGAAAGTAATGAAGTATTAGAACCTCCTTTAGCAGTTGATTTATAATTCATATACATCCACATGTATAATGCTTAATAAATCGATTGTTCTTTGACTACTTTTAGCAAAGAAAACCTTTTGTCATCTTTTACAATAAACAACATTCGCATGATTCAAGATGATTCATAATCTCATGAATCCAAAGGTCCATTCTCATGGAGTTTCGAAATGCAACTTTGCTTATGTCTCCAAGACGACACTGCCAAAATGGGTTGGATCAAACTATTTGATTCGATCCTTACAGTATTTATGTTACAGATGGGCTCCACATATAAAGACAATTATGTAAATCTATATTTCATAATCATGTCTTTATAAAGTTTATAATTCACAATTATAAAATAAACAACATTTGTTTACTCAAGCCAACAAGCTCAATAGACAACAAGAGTTCGTAACTCACATGTAAAAGTTCATAACCTTTAACCAAAGTTCATAACTTTCATATAAAAGTTCATAACTTTTATGAAAAGAGGTTCGTAACTTTTAACTTGAAGTTCACAACTTTCATGTAAAAGTTCAGAACCTTCGAGTAGCAACCTTTGCTTCTCTTGTCTATTCGCATTCTACCTTTCACCTTCATAAGGTTTCTATTCAAGTTGCGATTCATCATATTCTACTAATATGAGATCCACAACTGGTATCTAATACCTTTGATATAGAAACAAAAGTAGAATAGTTAATAAATACTTAAGGTAGCAGTCTTACTGCCTTTCATCTTCTCATAGTTCTCCAAACAAAGTTTGCTATTTTCATTCTAATGAACGATTCATTCTAGAAATGGCAACATCCTTCTTTTGGAGATCTCTCTATGCCAACAGCTTTGGTCTTTAAAACATGTTTCACCCGAACCTTTCGGTCTTTATGCTTTTCGACCTTCCTTTTATCCTTTTCCTTTTAAACCTTAAGCACACAATTCGAGGCGGGCTTATCCTTTATGGATAACTTAACATTCTTTTGCATCCTATGCAACTAATTCACAATTTTCTCCATGTCATTCAAATGATAGTTCATCACCAATGACTATCAATTAATGAATTCAAGATCACATCTTAATGCCCTTTTGGAGGCCAATGAGAAAATGTTGCCTCAAACACTTATCTTTTCTTGCTCACTAACTGATGGAACATTTCCATTTGTGATGTATCATATATCTCAAGTAAAACTTCCACGTACGGAAGAATTGGTGGCAAGTGTAAGATAACAAAATTTTAAACAGAGTCCCTTCGATGCTTCAAGTAAGCATCTTTTATACTCATGTTACAATTGCTAGTGGTTCATTGGGCAAAAGGATTATTGAGAACATATGATTCCTTTTGATTTGAGAACAATTCTCAAAGTTCAATAACAATCGAGATCATGGTAATAGCAATCATAACTATAATAAAGCGTGTAAAGATTTTTTTATTTAAATGCTCCCACTTAAATTATAAAACCCTTTAAAATATTTAAGTGGGTGAAGATCCAAAATCCATACTTAACCATAGCACTGCTTTGGCATGTCCCTATGATTAAATATAATTTCGGTAGGCAAAGACTCAAAATCATGCTTTAAACCATTTAAACATATTTTGGATGTGCACTTCTTTGCCAATTGCATCATTATGCAACTCTTCTAATTTATGAGATGCATGATATCATATATCATATTTAATTGTATGTTACTCATCTCATCTTTGCCTCGGGCTCAAACACCGTTTTGATTAACCCTTTGTTAAACCAATTACAACACAATGAGAATCACCATTTCTCATATTATCGCTTCGCTAAGGTCACAACATGCGTACCCGCTTTGGCGTGGCTACCATGATGCGAACATAGTACTTGACTAGTGTTATACGTAATTGGGTGGCAAATATAAACTTCATAAGTTTATTTAGGGTTTATTAAATCCTGTGAGTTAATTGTATCATATACAATTTCATGGCATTAATATTAATCATACTTTTGTTAATATTAATTAGCATGGCATCTTATGGCATACAATTGTCTAGCATGCATATAGAATATCTAGCATGGCATCACATGGCATCTAAATAAAATAAAGCATGCATATGACTCGAACCGTGTTATGGTATGGTTTAAATCTACATTGATTTTCATAGGCCAATATGAAAATCAACAAGGTCATATCCTAGGTGGTAGCATCCATCACATGGTCATTGCACCGCCTCTTGGATCCGCCTCCACGTCTTTGCTTCTAAGCACCATCTCATGGATTTATATTTTACAAAAAAAAAATTGCAACCTATACAATTTTTCTAGTAAAATAAATTTTACATATCATAAATTGCATCCTATACAATTTATCTAGTAAAATTAAAATTAAAATTTACATAAATACAAACGACTCGCAGGTCGTATTTATATAAAACCATAATAAATAAAATAAGGCATCCACGGGGTCCAAAACCATACCATAACACCATGCATAAAATTATCAACAATAATTTTATATCTAAAATATTTAGGGTTCAAAGTGGTAAAATACAATCACATTGTATTTAGAATTAATTAATTTGGAAAAATTCGTAAATATGCAGAAAACAATTTTCCACACTTAAAACGAAAAAGGGTTAAAAAATTGTCGGACAGCAGGCTCATCGGGCTGCGCATACTGCGCGCAGCCCATGCTGCATAAGCAGCATGCTGCTTACGCAGCACGGCAATTGCAAATTGCAATTGCAAATTGCAATTGCAATTTGCAATTGCAATTAGTATTCTGGGCATTATGCCCAGAATACGAACAGTAGCAATTTTTTTTTTTTTTTTTTTTTAATTAAATTGAATTGAAACAATTTCAATAAAAACCCATGAATCAAATTCATGATTCCAAAAACCCCTTAAACATTCCAAATCATTAACATAAAATCATTCACAATGATTAATCAATAAAATCAAATTTTATTTTGTTATTCACAATAACATAGAACCCTAAATAAAACATACAAACTCCTAACAACAATTTTGATCCAATCAAAATTATACAAACCCTAACATGCAATTTTGATCCAATCAAAACATAAATCCAATTCAATCAAAATACAAGTGGCTCTGATACCACTGTTGGGGATTTAATCGCACAAAACAATACGCAGCTGAAATAAAAGGATTAATCCCCACCAAGGACCCATGTACATTGCATTGAATTGGAAGGAGGGTTAAAGAATTACCTTAATTCTTTGTAGGTTTTGAATCAATTAGGAACCAAAGTAGCTTCCCTCTACGGTTGATCCACACCGAGCAATTGACTCACCGCGTGCTAGCGCCGGGATCGGAGAACAGTTCTTCGAATGAGAAGGTGAAAAATCGATATTTTTCACTCTTGGCAAAAAGCAATATTCGGCCATGATGGAAGAGATGGGGCTGCACCCCTTTTTTTTTTTTTCGTCCAACTCTTCAACTTATGTCTAGGGTTTTTTTTTTTTTTCTTTTTCTTTTATTATTAACTTATAATTGTAATTAAATACTATATTTAATTATAATTATAAATTAGCCCCCATAAGTTTTATTAATTCTCAATTAATATTAAACTTAGTCAATTCTCCATCATATACACATATGTATGTAAAATTAATTATATCTCCATATAATATAATTAGCATACTTTATGCTATATTAATCTTATTAATATTTACATACATACATACATATATATATATACACATATACGTAAATGTATATTATAATTAATTATGTCACCATATAATATAATTATAATATACATATATATATATATAAAGCATACTTTATGCCATAAATATATTAATCTTATTAATATGTTCATGTGTATATACATATACATGTAAATATATATCTTTATATATATTTAATTTCTCATCAATAATAAATCATTATCTCATAATGATTTATCCCCGAATTAAGTGAATCTCATTTTGCTCTTTGTGTGTGACCCCGTAGGATCATATAAATTGGCAATGAGGAAATTACCATAATGCCCTCATAAGTCATAAGCGGACTCTAGCAAACCATTATGACTACCCAATTCATATGATTGGTATAATCCAATAAACCTACTTATAGAATGTGTCATATTCCCTTTTGTCTCTTGATATCATGATTAATTATAAGACATGGTACACTTGTCAATCTTATATAAATTAATCATATGCTTTCTCGATCTCAAAGTAAACTGTTCAGACAAATCAATTGATACTCTTATCAATTATTTGAGCATGGCCATGCATTTAACAGTCTTACTTATCGAGGGGCCCAGTGATATCGCTCTCTTGTTAGAGAGGGACAAAATCCCATATCTGTCACTCACATCCCTAAGCATGAGTCATATTGTACCCAACCACAGCCTTTATAACTACTCTGTTACAAGCAGCGTTTGACTGCGTCAAAGCACAACATGAATTCATCCCGGAATCCATGGTGACCTCAGGTCAAAGGAATCAGCTGATGACACTACTATAATCAAGATCAGTTGTGACACGTGACCATGAACTTGATCTTATAGTGGGTCTCCAGCAACATGTTCTCTAACACATTGCCCGTGAGTATAATCTGTATCTGTATACACTATATTCATCTTATGAATATCCATTATCACTCACACTAGTCTTAGTTTGTTATTATTCCCATAATAACAATCGACTAGGGATATTTAGAATAACACGATTTATTCATGGATACTTATCATAAATGCTAACATAGAAACATAAATGACAATATTAATCTACATTAGATTAATCTTAGAAGTCAAATTACATAATCCAATATTGGCCTTAGGGCACAATCTCCAACAAAAACAACAGCCGCTAGCTCAAGATCATGTGTCGGGTAGTTCTTCTCATGTACCCTCAACTGTCGAGAAGCATAAGCAATTACCTTCCCATCTTGCATCAACACGCAACCCAGACCATTCTTAGATGCATCGCTATACACCTCGAACTCAATCCCTTCTGTCGGCAAGGTAAGGACCGGAGCAGTAGTCAACTTCTCTCTCAACAACTGGAACGCCTTCTCACATTCCTCGATCCAACGGAACTTACTATTCTTCTTTAATAGCTTAGTCAACGGCTGAGCAATAAGGGAGAAATTATGCACAAATCGACTGTAGTAGCCGGCCAAACCCAGAAAACTTCGAACCTCCGTCACATTGGTCGGGCTAGACCATTCCATAATTGCCTTAATCTTCGAGGGGTCCACCTTCACACCATCCTTACTGATTACATGCCCCAAAAAGACGACTTCTTCCAACCAGAAATCACACTTTGACAACTTAGCGTACCACTTTTGCTTCCTCAGAATATCCAACACCCTTTTAAGGTGCACAACATGCTCCTCTTCGTCCCTCGAGTAAACTAGGATGTCGTCAATGAAGACAACCATGCAGACATCTAGCAGCTCATGAAAGGTTCTGTTCATCTGATCCATGAACACAGCGGGGGCATTAGTCAAGCCAAAAGGCATGACCTCGAACTCATAGTGCCCATATCGAGTCCGGAAAGCAGTCTTCGGAATATCTTCCTTTTTCACCGGTATTTGATGGTAACCGGATCGAAGGTCGATCTTAGAGAACACTCCAGCACCCTTCAGCTGATCAAACAAATCTTCAATCCGAGGCAAAGGATATTTATTCTTGATCGTAGCCTTATTCAACTCTCGGTAGTCGATGCACAGTCTCATACTACCATCCTTCTTCTTCACAAATAACACAGGAGCACCCCACGGTGAAGCACTAGGCCTTATAAAGCCCTTATCAATCAATTCTTGGAGTTGAGATTTCAGCTCCAACATTTCGGATGGAGCCATGCGGTACGGGGCCTTAGAAATTGGTGCAGTGCCCGGAACAAGGTCAATAGAAAATTCCACATCCCTTTCAGGTGGAATACCCGGTAACTCATCAGGGAACACATCAGGATAATCACAAACAACAGGGATATCCTCAAGCTTTTTCCCTTCAGCGGTGTCTGTGATACTACACAAGAATACTTCATTCCCCTTCTTAAAAAGCTTCTTCATTCTCAAAGCAGCAACAACCTTAACAGAGGGTTTCAACTTTACATTCGAGTAAGAGACTCTCTTCCCTCTGGAATCCCTCAATACCACCTTCTCATCTCTACAGTAAAAGATAGCACGGTGCTTTTTCAGCCAATCCATGCCCAAGATAACATCAAACTCTTCTAAGGGAAGTTCCTTCAAAGTTGCAGTCAAAACAATTCCCTCTATCACAATCGGAACATCTCGAAAGGCACGTCGACAAGAAAGGTTCTCTCCATTCGGGAGGGTAACCAAGGATTTAATAGGCACAGAAGATTGCAGTTTAGCCTTCTTAACAAAGGCAGTAGAGACACAAGATAGAGAAGCACCAGTATCGAAAAGTACAAAAGCAGGTAAAGAATTCACAAGTATAGTACCTGTCACCACGTTAGCGTCGACATCATCCTCAGCCTCATACTCAGTCTCTTCCATGTTGTAAACACGGTTCCGCACAGGAGCTCCTTGTCTAGCAGGGGGTCTCACTTGAGTAGCATTAGGGTTCTTGGGACAAGCGAATGAGCGGTGTCCCTCACCATTACAGAAAAAGCACTTCACCACCGATCCGTCACAATTCTTGCCAGGGTGGTAGTCTTTCTGGCATTTAAAGCACTTCCTAGAATCAGTACCCGAAGCATTAACGACTCTTTTTGCAGGCGCAAACCTCGGCTTCTTGACAGTCGGAAGAGCAAAACCAGACTGCTGAGTCCTCTTCACAAGATTAGCACGTCGAGCGGCGTCTTCCTCTTGGACTTTCGCAGATACACTAAGAGCAACCTCATACGCTCTTTGAAAGGTAGAAGCTCCGGAGACTAGGACCAAATTACTGATGCGGGGGTCCAGTCCCTTAACATACATCTGTACCTTCTCTATCTCATCGGGCAGCAAAGTAGGAACAAAACGGGCCAATTCAGAAAATTTGTCGGTGTACTGCTGCACCGTCATAGTACCTTGAGTCAAACGGAGGAATTCAGTCCTCTTCTGCCATCTCAGCTCCTTTGGATAGAAGCGATCCTTCAATTTCTCTACAAACTGATCCCAGCCGAAGGCAGCATCGGCCAAACATTCATCTTGCACCAATCCCCACCAATTGTCAGCTTCCTTTCGGAGATAGTAAGTGGCAATGGCTACCTTCTCTTCAGCAGGGCAGCCAGTCGCTGCGAACAGCTTCTTCATCACTCGTACCCACTCCTCTAAGACCACGGGGTCAGGCTTCCCATCATAAATCGGGGGTCGGTGTCTATCGAAGCGATCGAAAACAGTTTGGTTATTAGCCGGAACCGCAGGTGGAGGCGGCGGCGGCGGAGGAAGGGGATTCTCCTGACGATTCGCAAGAGCTATGACAACCTCCTCCAAAGTCTGGAGTCGGTCAGGGTTCTGTCGCGGGGCTCTTCTCGGAGGCATACTGAAATTAATGATTCAAGTAAAGCACAAACATAAGCACACATGTAAGAACAGATAAGCAATTAGTACACAAAGCAGGTAACGTCCCGTTTCTACCTACCCAGCACTCTCGCTAAAGTTTTAAGTCTCTATCCTATTTTCCTAGTTCAGTTCCAAGTGACTTACGCTTTGTAAGCTTTGGAACCAAACCTGGCTCTGATACCAACTGTGACAACCCCGACCTCGGTAAGCGTGCAAAGGCAGAATTCAATGCACGAGATCGGTAATCATCGAGCAAACCAACTATCTAACTATATAAATTGAGCCTTAAAAATGCTAAGTAATGAATAAATAAATAAATAAATATCCTTACAAACCATTGTTAAGCAATAAATGAATAAATGAAATAAAGTCTAGTAATATGCCCAACTATAGTAGCTAATGCCTAAAAAGAATCCGTCCACTCGCCCAAGTCCCATCACGACACAACAATCACACGTCAAGCATCGGCATCGGTACCTACAAAATCTGAAAAAAAATGGTCGCCACTTAGTGACGAGTAACTACAGTGTCCATATTCGAACACCTAAAACCGAATAGCTTGAAAATAAGGCAAAAACAAATTGAAATAAAGCTGAGCGAGTAAAACAGTTTAAATAATAAAACAAGAATAAAGTGAAGCGAAGAAAAAGAGTTTAAACTAATTAAATTAAGAAACATGATACGAAATCAAACCAACATTGGTATAAAAATCTCATGATAAAAAAAATCAGTCTCGGATATAAAACTCATCAGTCAATTTCTCAATCCAAAATCGCCAACGAATAGCAAATAGGTCGGACGCTCGGGAAAAAAAAAAACGCAGTCCCCTAATCCCACAATCAATCAAAAAGTCTAAGCTGGCCAACTCTCCCATTTACGAGGGAAAAACCGCAGTCCACTCGCCTAATGAGAACGACTAGACCGCCTACTCGAAAAACCGCAGTCAAGCAGGTCCATCATTGGACAAATACCAATGAAGAGGTCTATGACCACTCAATCGAAAAACCGCAGTCGAAAGAGTCCATCATTGGACAAATACCAATGAAGAGGTCGGACCACTCACAAGAAAAACCGCAGTCAAGTGAGTCCATCATGGGCCAAGTGCACCATGAAGAGGTCAAAAATATCACAAGGGAAACACTGTCCATATGCCAGAAAAACCGCAGTCCGGCAACTCCCATATGCAATCGTGTATCAAAAACCAATTTTCAAACCAATCTCATCAAATCAACATTAGGGTGCCACTTTAGGCTTAACCCAAAATCAACATCAAATCCAAGGACCAATTGTCCAAAACATGCCATTATAGGCTATTCTTCCTCAATATAAAACCAAAAGACCAAGTGTCCACATAAACCAATTCAGTTCATCAAAAATCCACCAAGTGTGGTATAAAAACATCCTTAATCCAAAACACCAAATATGGCAGATCCACTGCCTGAATTTCAAAACAGTATAAACCATATGAAAACTCTTCTAAAAATTCTCAAAATTTTAAGGAACCAAGTTCAATTTAATACACACAAAATGCAATTCGTTTCGTGTCATTCGGATAAGTGTACAAAAAAATATAGGCCAAACAGTGAGGCTGTCCCGAAAACAGGGCAGGCAGCAGGTCAGGAAAACAAAATTCAGAATAAAATAGTTGCACTTGTCCAAAAATCATGAAATAATTCAGGGAGAAACATAGCATTATAATCTTCAAATACCAACTGGAATTTCATGAATTCATTAACCAGAGCAAAAGTTAAAAGCGTCCAAAGATTACTGATCACAGATTCCTGGAAACAGAGCACCAAATTTTACACTATCTTAAAATCAGTATAACCCCAGTTTACCATCATAATTAGAAGAGAAAATATAAAGAACTTTTGTAGTTCATAATCTTAGAAAAATTTTTCAAGTGGTTTCATGTAAAAATTCGAAGTACACAAAAAGATATGAATTTTCAAACATTATAGGTCAGTGCTGAAAACAATCAGGGGCAGTTTCAAGCAACAGCTTTGGGTGAATTTTTAGGACATGAAAACCAATGAATTTAGACATGGTTTCTTCTACGAATTTTCAGTTTAACATGTTATCTAAAACATATAAAAATTTCAGAAGTTTCTGAGAACCAGAACCTATTTAAAACGAATTTAGAAAAATGTTGTGCAGGCTGTCCAGCAAGGGTATTCTATCAAACACCTTATGTGCAAGTTTTTAAATCATCATACCAGTCCTATAATTCGAATTCTATCAACCCAATTGACCAAAATCAGTAAACAAATCATGCCAATTCAAATTCTAGCAATACCAATCAAGTTATTACAATTAATTTAATCAATTCCAACAAAAAAAAAAAAAACATAAAAGCCCTAATTTCTACCATTCAACCCTAAGTGTAGGAGTATGGATAGAGTAGTTACCTTTGATTGCTAAGTCCTATTGCTCAAATTGATGATCCAAGGGAAGAATTAAAGGTGTTGATGGCCAAATCCAAGGAGCAAATCAAACCCAAAACCAACTTCCTAACAATTGTTGAACAAAAAGTTTAAACCCTAAATTCTTTGTCATGGTCGAAACTTTTAACAAGGAAAAGGGAGGGGAATACCTTGAATTGAGCTTCTAAACCTCAAGTATGCAATGAGAACAATCAATGAAGGGGTGTGGTAGAGGTAGGAGGTCGAAAATTTGAGAGAGGGGAAGGTGGGATGCTTGGCCGAATTGCACACACAAGGGAGAGGGGGAGATGAGCATTAGTGTAGTTAGGACTTTATGTTGTAGAATGAGTGTGAATTAGGTTAAGGAGGGATTAAATAGAGAGGGATTATGATAAATACAAGTTGGCCGAAATGTCTAAATATATTAGTCCTAAAATATATAATTTTCCTAACCCCAAAATATTCACAAAATTTAATCATGTTTAAAGATGCATTTAAATATAATAAGCTTAAGGTATTAAATTAAATTAATTAATTAAGCCTAAAAATATTAAATGCCATAAAATTAAAATAATGAGAATAATTTATTTAATAAAAATAATGATGAAAATTATTATTAAAATATTCGGGGTATTACACTCTAGATGTTGCTCGGTTTCTTTTAGGGGAGGGTTTGGCTTTCCGAGGACATGATGAGTCTCCTGAATCACTACATCGAGGTCATTTTCTTGAACTTATTAGTTGGTATTGTGAGAGTAATGTAGAAGTGAAAAAGGTAATACAAAATGCTCCTAAAAATCATATATTGACTTCTCCATCAATTCAAAGAGATATTATTGAATCATGTGCAATGGAAACGAGAAAAGTTATTTTAAGTGAAATAGGGGACAAGTTCTTTCCTCTTTTGGTTGATGAGGCCTTAGATAGCTCAGTGAAATAGCAAATGGCTATAGTTTTGAGATTTGTGGGAGATAATGGAGAAGTTAATGAATGGTTTCTTGGAGTGGTTCATGTTAGTGACACTTCTGCACAGAGTTTAAAAGATGCCATTAATGCTTTCTTTGCAAAGAATGGATTATCCCTTTCAAGACTTAGAGGTCAAGGTTATGATGGGGCTTCTAATATGCGTGGTGAACTTAATGGCTTGAAAGCACTTATTCTAAATGAAAACAAGCACGCTTATTATATCCATTGTTTTGCTCACCAACTTCAGTTAGCTGTTGTATCTGCTGCATAGGATAAAGATGTTGTGAGTTAATTTTTTGACTATGTTTCTATGATTGTGAATATGGTTGGAGCTTCATGTAAAAGGAAATATGCACTTCACCAATTACATCATGAAGAAGTTATCAGCAAAATACAAAGTGGTGAGCTTTCAACAGGAAAGGGTCAGAATCAAGAAATAAGCTTAGCTCGACCAGGTGATACACGTTGGGGTTCTCACTATAAACATTAATTCGGCTTTTTGATATGTGGGATTCAGTGGGCGAAGTGCTCAATGCAATAAACAGGGATGGTACTGATGCAAAAATGCGAGGCACTGCTAAGAGTCTGGATGAAAAAATGTTCACTTTTGAGTTTGGATTTGTTGGAAAGTTGATGTTGCATATTTTGGGAATGACAAATACTTTGTAACAGATTCTACAGGCAAAAGATCAAAACATAGGAAATGCCATCAGTATGGTTGAAGTGGTGAAAAAGAACTTACAAACATATAGACAAGATGGTTGGGAGAAATTGTTGGAAGATGTCACGAAATTTTGTGAAGAACAGGAAATTCATGTGCCTAATATGGAAGATATTATTCCATGTCATAGTAAAAAACTTGTTGATGGACAACCAAAAACTCAAGGTACTAGCTTTCTCTTTTAATTGATAAATTGATATATATGGTATTTCTCTTTATTTTTCTATAATTTGTTTCTCTAAATTGCTTTTGTTCATATAATGGTAGGTTATTGATCTTGTTGCTCAAGAATTGGAAAATCGTTTCACAGAGTCAAACACTGATTTACTGAGGTGCATAATGTGTCTTGATCCTACAAACTCATTTGCTAATTTTGATAATGAGCGACTACTGCATCTTGCTGGGCTCTACTCCAAAGATTTCTCTAGTGCTGAGCTAGTGGAGCTTGACCATCAACTTTAGCTCTACATTTCTCTTATGAGATCGCAAGAAGAGTTCTCTCAACTTCGTGACATTGGAGTTCTTGCAAAAAAGATGGTGGAAAAGCAGTATCACATTTATTTTCCATTGGTGTATAGACTTATTGAGCTGGCTTTGGTCTTACCTGTTGCAACATCTACTGTTGAAAGATCTTTTTCTGCAATGAATATTGTGAAGACTGATTTGCGCAACCGAATGGGAGATGAATTGTTGTCGGATTGCTTATTATGTTACGTTGAGAAAAAGGCTTTTATTAGCGTTGAAAATGAAGCCATTTTGCAACGTTTTCAGAAATTGAAATCTCGAAGGAAGTATTTGCCACCTAGCAAGAGCTCTCGTACTCTGATTAAGTCATCCTCGTCAGTTAGAAAAACATGATTGTTGGTATGTGTATAAGACTATTTATTTAATATATTTTTTATCATTTAATTTGGCAGGACATAATCTTCTTTCAAAACTTTTTGCAGGACTTTTCGCCCCCCCGAACTTGATTTCCTGGATTCGCCACTGGAAGCATAAAAGCTTATATATTACGTTGTTGACCATAGTAGGAGCAAAAAGGCTTCTTTTATTACATTGTTAACCACAAAAGGAGTAGAAAGGCTCATTATAAAACATTCTTAACGAAAGCGATAGCAAAAAGGCTCATTATATAACATTCTTAACCAAAGCAGCATAAAAAAGACTCATTGTGTAACATTCTTAACCAAAGCAATAGTAAAAGGACTCATAGTGTGATATTCTTAACCAAAACAGCAACAAAATGTTACAAAAGGGTTCACTATATAAATAATATTAAAATTTATTAGTGAAATTAGATTCCTAAAAAAAGAAAAAAAAACATGTGAAGTTATAAATCAATCTACTTTATATAAACAAAGTTATAAATAAAATTATAATGAATGAGATTATATAAACGATTTAAGTCTATTATGATATAAGGTAAATTATTAGCTTTTGCACATTTACTTTTTCCTAAAATACATGTTTCTAAAGAGAGCTTTTTGTACTATTTGATTTAGATTTTAATTCAAGTACACTTTAATACTAATTAACTAATTAGAAATTTGTTATCATTAATTCTAATTTGGTTAATTGATTAATATATAATATATTAACTTGATTTCCAAGTTTGTTTTAGCTATAATTTAGCTTGATTGATATCATAAATCAGAGAAACAACTAATGATAGTTTTTCGTTAATAAGCTAACTTATTTTGACATCTTTATTTGATTGCACATTTAGAAACTTCTTTCAATTTTTGCTTTACCTATAATTTAGATTTGCCTATCTGACTAAAAAAATAATAATTAAGGATGCCATAATTCAAAGAGAAAAACAGAAAAGAAGGGCTAAAAATAAGCCATACCTCTTGCCTCATATGCTTTTTGTACCAAAATTTTGGACGAAATTGATTTTGGATTCACTACAAGCTATTGAAGATCTTGAAGCTACTAATTTGGATATTTATAATGTGATCAGACACTTATGAATTTCCTTAAAATGAAAGTGATTCTTCTAAAAGTCAATGAAATAGAGTAGCACAAAATGTATTACAAATTGAGGTGATATAGTGCTTCTCCTATTTATGTCATCAAATGTTATTAAGTAGGATACTTGTACAATCATGATTAATCTTAAAAAAAATAGAGATTAAATTATGTTTTCATATGTAGAAAGAAAATGCAGAGAATCAATCGAAAATAAATTGAACGTAGTCTACATAGAAGAGCAATAAAAGATACTATCTTGAACTATAACCACGAGAGAATAACTGGAATTAAGAATAAATCCAATTGAAAAAGGACGTGAATAAAATTATCAAATAAACTACAAATTTATGTATGTATAATTGAAAGCAAACGAAAAATACAAAAAGAATCTTCACCAGAAAGAAAGTTCCCACAAGAAATCAACATGACAAAAAAGAAGCTTTTTAGGAGTAATTACGCTTATAACTGAATACATAAAAATAAGAATGGGTAAGAAATGGAGGAATTACATTTTTGGAGAAAACAATTTTAGGAATATGACTGATGAGAGTAAGGTTAGTTTTCTTGGAGTATAGGGCTTAACATATAGAGTAAATTTTCTCTAACAAAAAGGAAAAAATAAAAAACAAAAGTTATAAAATAGGAGAATTTACCCAAAATCATCTCTAACAGGGGTGTATTGGATTAAGACTTTTAATGACTTTTACATACTTTTAAAATCCAGAGGTATTCAATTAAGACTTTTTAGGAGTTTTTAAAAGTCATCAGGTATTCAATTATGACTTTTTAAAAGTCTTTAAAAGTCATCAGGTATTCAATTATGACTTTTTAAGAGTCTTTAAAAGTCATCAGGTATTCAATTATGACTTTTTAAGAGTCTTTAAAAGTCATCCTGTATTCAAAAAGTCTTTGACAATTGATGAGAATGACTTTTATAGACTTTTTATACAAAATATAACACAAAATCCTTAGAAAAAGTCTTGCATCTACACGCAAGACTTTTTATTTATCATTTATCGTGAAATCCATAATCACCCGCCTTTTCTATATCTAGAAACGATCGATCTCCACCCTCTCCGACCTCCATAATCACCTTCCCTTTTTCATTACCCTCTCCGACTAGGGGAGAGCAAAATACGGTTCGGTTCAAAAACCGAACCGAATCGAAAACCAAAGTACAAGAAAAATAGAAACCAAAACCAAATCAAAGTTCATATGGTTCGGATAAAACCGAACCAACCCAGTTCGGTTCGGTTACGGTTTGGTTCGGTTAAAACCAAATCAACAAAAATTTCAATTTTTTAATTTTTATTACCATTATTTTTTATAAATTTCATGTAAAGTATTGCTTACATAGGATTTATATTACATGTATATTACTAAAGTCTCATAAATATAAACTATATAATAATACAGATATATAATATACCAAATAAAATTTATTTATATATAGATACATATTTTTAAAAAATATTTTTTCATACTATGGTTTGGTTCGGTTCAGTTTCAGTTTTTTCAATAAAAGCCAAAAACCAAATTATTATATTTTATAAAACCAAAACCAAACCAAATAGAATTTGGTACGGTACAGTTCGGTTTTTCAACCTCAGTTCGGTTCTGTTTTTGGTTCGCGGTTTGATTTTGCTCACCCCTATCTCCGACCTCCATAATCACCTTCCCTTTTTCGTTCTGCAACAAGCACGAAGACAATTTTTAGCTCCATTTTGAGGTGTTTGCTATCATCTACATGATTTTAATGGCAAAGATCGACATCATGAACACGCAAATGAGTTATTTAATATTCGTCATACTTCTCGGAGAAATACAGTTGAGAGGTTATTTGGTATTTTCAAATCAAGATTTATCATCTTTAAGATAGCTCCACCATTTCAGTTTGACACACAAATAGAGCTAGTCTTGGCTTGTGCAGGATTGCATAATTTTCTTAGAAATGAGAGTCGATCAGATGAGTTTCTAATTGAACAAAATAGTGAAACTAATTCATCTACACCAATGTCAATTAATGAAGAAGAAGATTTTGAACAATGTGTTGGAACACAAGAGCAACAAATAAATTATGCTAATGAATAGAGAGCTAGTATTGTTACTGACATGTGGAATAATATTGAACATATGAATGATGATAAATATTAGAAATTTTATAGCCAAATTACAATTTTTTAATTAATATTACTACTCAATTTTTATGTTACTATTTCATATTTTATGTTTGGCGATTGTTGTAGTCATTTATGTGGTGTATTATCATTGCACACATGAAGATTATTAGTATTTTCTAATAAGTCTATAAAAGTATTTAAAAATCTTTAAAAGTCTATAAAAGTCTATGAAATAAACTTTTTAAAAAGTCATCAATACTTTTAAAAATTCTCTGCAAGATATTAAAAGCCACTGAAAGTTATTAAAGTATATAAAAGTCATTCACTTAAAAAAAGTATATAAAAGTCTTAATCGAATACCACCCCCTAAGTATTCATTTTCTATAAAGATAATAAGATATAAATAGATAGATAGGAGGATTTTAGTAATATATAAAAAAAATATTTTTTATTTTAATAATTAAAATTTTTAGAAAATTTCAAGAAATGACACGTGCCCCAGTGTATATTTCTTTATATCATATATAGATAAAACTAAAATACAGAGTAAATTTTCTCTAGCAAAAAAGGAAAAAAATAACTAAAAATGAAAAAAAAAAAATTAAAATAGGATAATTTTTTGCGCCAATCATTTTTAAGTATTCATTTTCTTCGATGCCAGATAAGCATCACGGTCCCACCTTTACTAGACAATTGTCCCTTTTTTGGATTCAGCCATTAGTAAACTCAAAATCTCTAGAGCCTCTTGCTTCTTGAGCATATTTTGGATATTTATATTCCATATCTCAAAACTCTCCCGATTGAACTTGCTCTTTGTTCAACTTGAGAATAATTGATATGGAAGCAGTAACCAATTTGGATACTCTAATCTCTTAAAGAATAGTTGCACATAATAATTATAATCAGTGATAATGATACTTGCTATTTACTATGCATTTAGAAAAAATAATCTAGTAAAGATCGTATTAGGTTTACATTTAAAAGAAAAATATTTGTAAAGCCTAATATTCAACTTTACTATAGATATATTTTATGCGTAGTTAATTAATTAACTGGATTATTGGAAATTTAAGTTCTCAAACTTAAAAATTGAGCAATTGTATTGGTGTTCGGCTTCAAACATAAACAATAACAAAAGCAATTATTGAAATATACATTTAATAATATAGCATAATAATAATGGTAATAATAAATAAATAAATTGTATTATCATATAATAAGAAAAAATCAAATGTCACAAGTATTTAATAACCAATAGAAATTTTATTTCAAGATTAAAATTTAAATACTAAAGTTAAATATTTCTAGAATTTTATTTTCCGTCTAATAAAACACTAACTTAATTGACACCAATTATCAACAGAAAAATGCTACAAGAACAAGTCAATCATAATGCTTTTTATGAACGAAGAATGTGCCATGAACCTTTAATCGTATTTTCACTAGAAACCTACATCCCTAATATCCCATTTGGAGACGGTCAATTATACATACACTTCTCAATTTTAATTTGAAATCATCAGCATTGCTTTTTAAGACTCCTGTATCATCAACATCATCTAGAGAAATAAATATTGAATTCTTACATCATTCATTTGATTTTAACCAATGGATGTGTTGGGAAACTCCTGGTATAAAACAAATTGCATTGTATATGAAATACAAGACAAAGACTAAGCCCAAAGCAATTTAAATTATACCTATGTTATCCCTACAATAAATAGTGATTTAAACTCTTGCATTGCGTGAAGAATCTCCACCCTTCCACCCTCACACAAACAGATTTCTACCGAACGAGAACCACGTGCTAGCGTCCAACGAAAAGGAGCTCACCCAATTTTTCGCTCATGGCCGAAAACCTTCTCCCTATGAGTGTAGTGGCTGAAATTTCCTTAAGGTTCTAGGGAGAAAATTATGCTTTTGTACCATTGTATAAAATTTGGTTTTAATTAGAATTGGGTTTAACTATTAATTTAATTTAATTAGATTAAATTATAACCATATGATAAAATCCAATTACATAAATTAAACTCCATTAATTAAATTAACTAAGTCTCATTTTAATTAATCCCTCTCTTAATTATAAATATAAACCATGTATTTATGTTAAGAGATTATCTCCATTTAATTAATTACAACAAGCAATTAAATCAATAGGCTGAAATAAAATCTCTCTCTCTTAGTTAATTATATCAATCTGGACTTTACCATAAAGTCTATAAATACAATTAACGTTAATCTTCGTATTAAATATAATGTATATCCAATATATATTATAATTAAGTTCGTGACAATCCCGTTCAGACATCTTTGTGTGCAATCTTGTGGGTTCATCTTATGTTGGTAGTGCATCTAATACCTTAAAGCCCACAAGCTGTAAGTGGGTTCTAGCAAACCGTTACAACTATCCAAATGAAATGAAATGAAGATATCAATCTTATGTGAGGCATTTACCCGTAGTAACTTATACATCCTCTGCCAATGATATCGGGGTCCTGCAAGAGGCATGCAATGTCAACCTCTTCCATGTCCTTGATTGACAATTCATGTCCAATGTTCGATACGACACCATGATACAATCAAGCCACATGCTAGTCTTTAGTTGTTATCGTTTCCAAGATTCTAATAGACTAGGGATAGTTTTATAATTTTGTTTAATTCCTTACTCACGGTCAACTGCCCGGAGAACGTTACCGATATTCATAAGTACAAACATAATTAATAGATACTTTGTTACTATTTTTTTTTGAAGAAATACAGGGGAAAACGGCCTAGAAGAAGCTAGACATCCCAACGAGGTTGGCACCCCTAGCAAACCTAAACCGCAAACCCCCAAAAGAATATATATAAAATGGGGACCTCGAGAAGAGGACAAAAGAAACAAACAAAGTTACAAGTATGACGGTAACAAGAAATGAGAAGGATTAGCTAAAAAAGTAGAAAACTGAAAAAACGAGGAACTATGATTACATTTAAATGAGAAAAAAGCTTGATGGAGACTATGGAATAAAATGTCCTTCGCCTTCGTAGAAGATTCCGGCTCAAAAACTCTTCTGTTGCGACGTTTCCAAAGTTCCCAACAGAGATAAAGCCACATGGAGCAAGCAAGATCACGAGTGTGATTGTTGGAGAACAAACCCCGCCATTGAATGAAGAAGTCACAGATAGTCCGAGGAACGGCTATTGACACTCCAATAGTTCGGAAAAAAGAACACCACACCACAAAGCTCGAATGACAGTGTAAAAGAACATGATCTTGAGATTCATACTCATCACACCAGGGACAGGTAACCATATCAGAGCTAATAATATGCATTGTGGACAGCAGTTGACGGCACGGTAAGTGACCATGAATCAGAAGCCAAAAGAAAAAGCGCACCTTAAGAACAACTGGTAAAGTCCACACGAGATTGAACAAGATTTGCGGCTGAGAGTGAGCGGACAAAGAAAGAAAACAGCGGATAAAAGTTGCAGCAGAAAACCTATTGGACGAGTCAAGTCTCCAAAGACATGTGTCGGCTGCATTGGAGCACAAAGAGGCCGGCAGAGACTGCACAAGATTCGACAGGAGGGCTTGCGAGCTGGACCTGAGACGCCTGGTCCAAAAAGGACGGCCAACAGCTGAACGGATCTGCACCAGCACTGAGGAGACGGTGCTGTCTTTCTCCGTCACCAATTCAAACAAAGTCGGAAAACGATCTTTGAAGGAACGCTGATCACACCAAGAATCCTGCCAGAAATTAGTGTGAGTACCATTTCCAATCTGCATAGAGACGTTAGAAACAAAAAAAATTCCACATCTTCACATCTTTAATACAAGCGTTAATGATTCCTCTCCAAATAGGAGAAAGTCTAGAATGATTAAGAGAGTGCAAAGACCACCAATCTGAAATACCCAAAGGATTGACACAGAGTTGATACCACAAGGAATCAGTCGCACACACCCGGATTTTCCAGATCCATTTAAAAAGCAAGCTCGAATTCTTGAGAGAGATAGGAACCAGATTAAGACCACCAGAGTGAGAAGGCATACAAATCCGATGCCAACTGATTTTACATAACCCATTTGTCGATGCTTCACCCTTCCAAAGGAAATTGTGCATATAGCGCTCAATTTTGTCAGAGACAGCCACCGGAATTTTAAAAAGAGATAGCCGATAAATAGGCATGCTACTGATAACCGATTTAATCAAGACCAACCGACCAGCGTAAGATAAACAAGAACCTTGCCAAAGAGCGAGACGAGATTCCACTTTTGACATAAGAGACGACCAATCAGTAATGTGGAGGGTTCTATGAGATAACGGCAATCCCAGGTATTGAAACGGGAGAGATTCAGTTTTACAACCAAGCCAATCAGCACATCTCGCAACAAACGAAGCAAAAATACCCATACCTATAAGAGAGCTCTTAGAAAAATTTATTTTAAGACCAGAAATAATCTCAAAACAATGCAGGAGGTGTACAAAATTTTTAAGCTCCGTTTCATCAGCCTGAAGGAAACAGATAGTGTCATCTGCGAATTGTAAGATGGAAATATCAGGTTGATTATCTCCTAAACGAAACCCATGAATCATATTCTCCGATATAGCTTTATCAATAAGTTTCTTCAAGATTTCAGCAGCCAAAACGAAAAGAAAAGGGGAAAGTGGGTCCCCCTGTTTAACACCCTTCTGCAAATAAATAGGCTTGGTTGGGCTGCCGGGTATTAGAATGGAAGTGGACGAGTTCGAACGACAGCCCTTCATCCATAATTTCCAAGTATCAGAGAAACCCATCGCTCCGAAAACCTCATTCATGTAATTCCATGAAATACTGTCAAAAGCTTTATGAAAGTCCAATTTCAAAATAAAACAAGACCGTTGTTGGCGATGAATCTGATAAACCACTTCTGAAGCCAAAAAAGAACATTCATAAATATTTCTATCTTTCACAAAAGCAAACTGACAATTAGAAATCAACCGAGGGAGGACAGACCTAAGCCGCAAAGAAAGGAGCTTCGTTAAAATTTTGTAGATCCCATTGATAAGAGAAATAGGTCTGTAGTTGCTAAGGGCACAATTGCCAGATATCTTTGGAATCAGAACTGTGAAAGAAGTTTTCAGAGAAGCTGGGAGAAAACCGGAATGATAAAAATTCCTGAAGACTGTCATAAGTTCCTCCTTCAGGGTGTGCCAAGCTCTTTTGTAAAAAAAGATGTTAAAACCATCCGGACCAGGAGCTTTATTTTCTCCACAAGAAGAAATAGCGTCAAACACCTCATTCTCCAAAAAAGGGGCCGTTAAAAAGTTGTTCATCTCTTCTGAAATAGTTGCTAAGTTAAAACAACCCAGGGTGAAAGGAATAGCCGGGTCCGCTTTGAAAAGAGCTTTGTAGAAATTAAAAATAAGAGCCTGAACTTGCATAGGGTCTGAAATAAAACCACCCTCAATTTCCACTTTATCAATTCTATTATTTCGAAACCTTGCAGAAGCAATTCTGTGAAAATAGGAAGTATTATTATCACCAAGGAGCGTCCAAGAGATACGGGATTGCTGATGTCTAATGGATTCCAAATGTCTTCTTTTAGCGAACAACTGGTTCTTATGAGTAGCCAAAACCTCCAGTTGATCAAGGGACAAGGGGCGAGGAATCGCATCATTGGTGAGATCAAGAATGGTTCTTTCTAACTTGGCAATATCTTTATCCACAGCACCAAAAATATCACGGTTCCAAAGCTGCAATTTTTTCCTTAATAATCTGAGCTTTGAACATAAATTTCCTGAAGTAGCAGAAGCACAAATGTCTACCCAGCAACTGACCAAAAAAGGAGAAAATCTCTCATCATCCCACTAACAATTGAGAGCCCGGAAAGGTTTTGGACCCGACAAATCAACCTTGCAAGAACTGAAAACCAGTGGAAAATGATCGAAAAGGGTAGTTTCCACCGAGTTGACAACCTGAAAGGGCCACACACTAGCCAAATTGTTAGAAACCAAAAATCTGTCAATCCGAGAATAAGTCATAGAATTATGCCAGGTGTATTGACATCCAGACAAAGGAATATCATGAAGCTCAGCCTGATTAACAAAATCCCTGAAAGCCTATACAGATCGGGTAATAGTACCATGAGGTCTCTCCAATTCATTTAAAATCTCGTTAAAGTCGCCGCAAATAATAAGATTGTCAAGACCAGCAATCAAGGTAAGCAAAGAAGACCACAACATAGCTCGATCATTACCATCCGTAGGGGCATACAAAAAGAGAACATAAAAATTGAGCCCATGCAAAGTACATTGGACGAGTAACCAACGAGAATCCGAAGCATACACAGAACAACCAAGCATACAAGGATTCCAAGAGATAATCATACCCCCCGCTGCCCCAATAGACGGGATACAGTGAACACAAAAGTCGTTGTGACCCCAATAATTTCTAAGAACAATAGTATCCACAATATCTTTCTTAGACTCAATAAGGCACACCAAACTAACAGCAAAACGATTAATTAAGGAGCGAACAAAACGCTGCTTAGCTGAATTATGCACTCCACCCCGACAATTCCAACACAATATGTTTACCGACATTAAAAAGAAAATCAAAACCTGGAAAGAAGACATAGTGGAGAGCAATTAAACAGCCCGAGAAACCCCTTGAAGTCGATCCAAAATCTGCTGCTTATCCTTTTCTTGAAAAATACCAATAGCTTTGCCAAGCTTCCAAGATTCCTCCGCCTCATTAATGGTATCAGAATGAGAGTGAACGTTTTGGAGGACAGCATTTCTATTAGCAATCTCAGGTCCTGACGAAACAGAATCCGGTAAGGAAGTTTCTGGACCAAGAAGGCAGTTGTCTAATATCCGTCGTCCTTTTTTCTTCACCTTCACATCTGAGAGTTGTAACTGGCTATCCGGAACAAATGAATCAGCAGAGACATTACTGTCATTTGAGGTAGTCACCTGGATGACGGAATGGGCAGCAGGCGAACTGATTGCCAAACCAGCAGCAGCTGTTCCAGAAGTACGTGTTGCAGAGACCATCGGGATAACATCATCCACAAAGAAGCACGACGGATCAACGGAGGGAAGCTCCCGGTAATTAATTAAAAAACGTTCTGAAAGGAAGTCTATGAAGAAACATCCAGTCAGTGCAATGGCTTCCGTGGAGATTAAGCAGCGAGCAACCAGGGAATTCGGAACAAAATCGTCGAAGCTACAAACAACAGTTCCAAGCTGAGAACCCATGAACTTAACCGAAGTGCCTGACAGGAACATGGGTGGGAGACCAGAGAAATCAATCCAAACCAAACGTTGTAACGAGGCAGGGCATTTGTCAAAAGGCAGACAATCCTTGAGAATATCATCAAGACACCTTCGATCATGAGTAAGGAATGCCTCAAGGGCGTCTGCTGAATAGAAATTAATAACAACTTTATTTCCACCGATAGGGACCAAAGCTTGAAAAGAGAAGTTACGATCAAGCAAATACTTTTTTAAGAACGGGATGAAACTTACATCCTTCAGAATCAAGACACAAGCTGAGTGCAGCCACTGATGATGTTGAACCGGTGCCGGCAATTGAAAACAAGGTATATCAGCTTTTGCAGTAGAAACAACGGTTGCATAAGACCTGGAGTCACGCTTGGAGGGAAGGAATTGAGACGTCGGGGCTGCTGATTTCGCAGGAACAAACTGGCGCTTAATAGGAGGTCGCGGGTAAACCGGTTTGGATGGGAAGCAAGCAACAAATGCCCTAAGCTTAAATGAACCAATTGAAATCTTGTTGATTGCAGCAATGATAGATAGAAGACTTTGGTCTTGATGAACCCTAATAAAACCGAAGCGAAGGTTGCGAACATTCCTCTTATTTGCAATGGTAATCAAACCATGAACCCCATATAGGAGGAATACCTTGTTTAACTCAGGAACACGCCATCCATTGGGGAAACCTTCGAAATATGCTACATGACAATCTGCAGCAGAAGCCTTGTTGGTGGCTGGAGAGGGATGGCGAGATTGAGAAAGGTGAGGTGTGGGAGCAGTATCGGGTCGAGGACAGTGGCTGGTAGAGGTGTTTCGGCGGCTTGGATGAGGGCGGCTGTGCTGGAGAGAGGCTGGCCGGGACGGAATAGAGGAGGGCTGGTGGGGTGGAGGGTGGCGGCTGTCAGCCATACTTAGGGTTAACTAGGTTGTAGTTGAAGGAGAGTGTTAGAGATTAGAGTCTCTTGACTTGTCTCAAAATCGATTGGTTGGGGAAATTCCTCATAGCATGTCTAGCATGAATTTTTTTACTTTGTTACTATTAATTGTACAAGAAATTAATAAAATAAATTATGCCTTTTTATATATAACACAATGTATAATATAATACAAATTGTGATACAATATCTTGGGACTAGAGTATATATTAACAAGATGTTTATTATCATTGACACAGGTTCTCGAATGAGTTAAGCATTACCATATGCAACACTTCATGCATCTCAATCCTAGGTCAGTAATCTAGACGCATTCTTGCATCTCCCCATGCATTGTAATTATATAATGCATTATTGCATTTCAAATATTTTTCATTTCACGTAAGTGTTTCTACATATTATGATTAGGTTTCTTTTGACATGTATTAAACTTTATCATTAAAGATTAGAGCTTAAATAAAGACTCACCATTGAATTTCTTCCTTAGTGCGATTAATAGATCAATCGCATTTTGATACTTGCGAAATTCCTTAGTTATATCATTATTCATTGCACTTAACAAGATGTCTCAGACCAAGTAATTTTTCGTTTTCCATGCCAAATAAGCACCACGGTCCGGTTGTACCTTTCTTGGATTCAGCCATTACTGAACTCAAAATTTTTAGAGCATTTTGCTTCTTAAATACATTCTGAATATTCATATTTCACATCTCATCATTTTCCCGATTGAACTTAATTTCTTTGTTTAACTCAGCAATAATTGATATGGAAACAGTTACCAATTTGGATACTTAAATCTCTTGAAGAATAATTGCACATAATATTAATCGAAGATCATAATACTTGCAATTTATTATGCATTTAGAAAAATAACCTAACAAAGATTCTATTCTGTTCAAATTTTAAAAAGGGCAAATTAAAAAAAAAAACTATGGTTTCATATTTATGAAAATGAAGGATTATAGCATTTTTGTTACAAACAAAGGACTAAGCTTTGAACCGTTAAAAAAATAGAGAAAAATCAAATAACTCAGGTAAAATGATTTGGTGTACAAGGGTAATTTTGTCCCAAAAGTATTTTATTTATTTAATTAATTAAAAATAAGAAAATCTAAATACATGATGAAATCTAACCTAATCCTAACTTAACCTAACCTGAACAATTCTCTATGAAACAGCTGTCTCCTCTTACCTTTCCTTTCTATTTCACTCTAAGCCTAACCCTTAGAGTTTGTTTGGTAATGGTTAACAACAATTATTATTTGGTTGGAGGGTTATTAGAAAGGTAAGAGTTTATTAATGGTTAAAAATCCACCAATTTTCCTTGAATTTTAATCCACCAAATTAGAAGGTACAGAAGGTTGAGGTGATTGCCTTGCCTTTCCTACCAAAACTTATCCCTTCCCTTCCTTTAATAACTCTTCCTTCGTCCCAACCAAATAAACACTTACCGAAATCTCATCTGGCACTGTAGAAACATCCATCTGTCATGTATCAGCACTGCCTTTAGATCTTCCCTCATCGCTTCTTCTTCTTCTTCTTCTTCTTCTTCTTCTTCTTCTTCTTCGGCAGACACCAGCAATGTCACCTCTATTATCGCCTTCACCTCCATCATCGTTAACTCAAACCATTAGATGCGTCATCATCTCTCTTTCTTCTCCTCCATCAACTTGCTCACACGTTCTCCATCATCGATCTCTCTTGTTCTTCTTCTTGTCATCAATGTCCATCTTTCACTATGAATCTTATCGTCGACCTAGATTGTGTCTTTCGCTGCCCGCTGCATCTCTCTTTGTTGGAACTGTTGCTACTATCACTTATCAAATCGCATATGGGTTCTACATTTGAATTATGTTTTTACTTCAATTTGGGGTTTCTGGATTTGAATGTTGTTTAGGCTTCAAACTTGAAATAGTAAATTATTGATTGTTGGCTTATGGGTTTTAGATTTTGGAGTTGTAAATTAATCATAATTGCTTCATTTTTGGGTTTCAGATTTTGGAGTTGCAAATTAACCATAATTGCTTCATGATGGCACCTGGACACCAAGATGCCGGGTCTGTCATCCGGTTTGTCCATACGGAGTCTGGCATCTGGTTTCGCAGAAAGGATGTGGCAGGTTACGGAGTTAATCCTGGCCAAATTGACTTTCCCTACGAGGAGGTTCTAGAATGTGGGTGATAAAGTTCTTGTAGGAGTCTACTTACAGTGTTATGCTTAAAGAAGGATTCCATATCCCATATGGAGTCTAGAAGTAAAGTCTCATCGTTGGACTAAAACAAGGGCTTGGGAGTACTTCTAAGCCAAGACAAACTCTACCACTAACCCTATAAAAGGAGGGAGCGTAGAGGTAAAACTAATTCATACTACTCAAGCTATTACACTTTGAGTTTAAACAATCTAGACTAACTTAGACATTGGGGCATACCCCA
Organism: Euphorbia tirucalli; assembly: GCA_039660915.1. Taxonomy (NCBI): domain Eukaryota; kingdom Viridiplantae; phylum Streptophyta; class Magnoliopsida; order Malpighiales; family Euphorbiaceae; genus Euphorbia; species Euphorbia tirucalli. Next base: position 29,030,832 of record CM077639.1, on the reverse strand, counting down.
GAGGTTATCGGTGTCTTAATCCTTCTGTTTCGAAGGAACATTACTAGATCCAGCCTAGCACAACTCAAGCCCGGATCTCCCGAAGGATGTCTATAGAATCCATCAATTGGTGCGATGAACATGGACGATCGACTATGACTTTAAGTTCCTTTAATATGACAACATCAGAAACCACCGAAGATAGCTCTCTTACAACCATGATAACCCCATCCTCAATAACACTGAATTCATCAGTATCCCCCTAGGCAGCGGTAATCAATTGCATCGTGAGCAGCCTCAGCCCAACCGATGCCAGAGACCTTAGGTAAGTAGTTCTTCAGATCCAGAACTTTGGTATGGTAGGTACAACCATCAGTAGCAGCGCGTCTCCCCTAATCACATGCATGAAAAGGGGCCTGGGGACAGGACAAGCCAGGAATCTCTTCCCACTCCCCCAATTAGAGAGAGACCAAGTGGCGCAGTATATAGCAACTCCGCCCATTCACACCTTCCCAGGAGATGTAAGGCAAATAAATTAGCCAAACCTCGTCTTTACAAGGTACAAGGAACCCCAGGAGGTGTACCAGCAACCTCCGGCGATGGTGACACCACTTAATCTAGCTGCATTACCCATAACACAAGCAAGGCTTCCTAGTTGCCAGACCTTGATTCAGACACCTCCACCCAGTTACATACTACCCATGGATACATGCTAGGACTGCTGCCAACACCCACAGCACCATCGGTACCAAAGGGAACAGATGATCCAGGAGCCGTTGGTAGAGAGCGGAGGATCGTGTTTCACTAACCGCGTCCTGGAGATGCCATATGACCCCAAGTTCAAACAACTCAATTTCAAAAATTACAATGGGAAGACAGATCCTTATGTCCACTCAAGAAACTACAAGAATCAAATGGAGATAGCAGGAGCAAACAAAGGGTTGATGTGCAGACTCTTTTTATCAATGCTAGTCGGTTCGACCTCTTACTGGTTTGAAACACTGGAGCCAGAATCAATCAACAGTTGGGAACAGCTAAGAGAGCAATTTTGCACAAAGTTCTATGGATCCATACCCACAAGAATTGCTAGCAGGACCCTCCACGATGTAAAGCAGAGACAAGGGGAATCCCTCAGGGATTTTTTGGACCGGTTCAATCTGGCCACAGTAGAGATCCGGAAGCTAGACTTCCATATAGCCCTGGAGGCATTGATAGCCAACACCACCAACGAGCGATTACGAGTAGACCTGGTCCTGCGAAAACCCCAGAACATCAATCAGATGATCTCTATGGAAGCTGCAAGGAATAGGGAAAAACGAAAATAGGAGATCTAGGAGAGACAGAAGGGAATCCAGGTATTCCAGAGGGTTTACGCCTCTAAACAAGCCGCTTAGCAAAGTATTGCTAGCAGTTGAAAAAACATCTGACAGGAAGGGCCCGTCCTACCCTAAGGCAAGGAGAAGACAAGTAATGGGGGAAGATAACAGTGCCTATTACAAGTACCACCGGGTGAATGGCCACGATACGGATGAATGCAGGCATCTGGCCAAAGACATCGAGGAGCTAATCAAGAGGGGCAAATTCCAAAAATTTGTGGTTAAAAAAGCAAATTCCAAGGATGAATAAAAAAAGCCAGACCGAGAGGAAAGCAAACCGGCCAAAAAGACTAAAGGAGTAGTGATGGTAATTGCCGGAGGAGATCCATCGAGCAAAAAGACCAAGAGAGCTAGAGAAACAGAAGAAAGTAAGTTCAACCTGCCTTTCTCAGCAGGAAGCTAGGTACAGCCAGGACATTCAGCCGTCCTCGTCATGGAAGTAGAAATAGAGGGATACACATTCAAATGTATCCTGGTAGACACAGGAAGCTCGACTAACATCATCACTAGATATGCAGTAGAAAAACTGAAGATCGCTAATAGCCGGATTCATCCAGTCCATGGACCACTAGTCAGTCTTAGTGGACACACGATCCCGATTAGGGGACAAGTAACACTGGACCTTGAGATCGGATATGAGAAGCATGTTTGGAGAACCAAGGCGGACTTCACAATCATAGAATCTCCATTGGCATACAATGCCATATTGGGAAGACCATTCCTCTCCGAGTCAGAGGCAGTATTATCCATCTGGTACCTGACGCTATAGATACTAACCCCAGCAGGATGGGCAATAGCAAGAGGGAGCCAGCAGGTAGCTCAGAAGACATACTTGGCATCTTTACAGCCAGAGAGAACTGACCTGGAAGAGGAAGAAAGGAAGGTCGAGCCAGTAGATGAACTAGAAACGCTAACAATAACGTTAGAAAGGTGTATCTGGATCTCCAAGGAGCTCGACGACAACCTCAAAGAACAAATAATACAAGTGATAAAAGAAGAGTAGAGCACGTTCAGCTGGAAGATCACTGACATTGAACGGGGTACCACCGGAAATTATGAAACACTCCCTCAACATGGACCCGAAAGCTACACCAGTAATCCAGAAGAGGCGAAAATATGCACTGGAGAGGCAAAAGGCAATAGAGGAGGAAATCAAGAAATTGATGGATGCAAGACACATTGGGGAAGTTTCTTACCCGAAATGGCCGGCGAATGTGGTGATGGTCAAAAAGGCAAATGGGAAGTGGTGCATACACGTCGATTTCACTGATTTGAACAAAGCATGCCCCAAAGACAGTTACCCGTTACCGAATATAGATCAATTAGTGGACTCCACGACAAGATACGCGGTATATTCTTGCCTTGATGCGGCTTCCGGGTATCATCAAATTCTAATGGACCCGGCCAACCAGGAAAAAACATTCTTTATCACTCACCAAGGAACTTGCTACTATCAGGTTATGCCCTTTGGGCTAAAAAATGCTGGAGCAACTTACCAAAGGTTGGTGAATAGCATGTTCAAAGAGCTTATCGAAAAAACAATCGAGGTATATGTAGACGACATGAGTGTCAAAAGCCGGACCGCTGCTGAACACCCAAAGATCTAAAAGAGGCTTTCTCCATTCTTCAAAAGTACAGACTCAAACTCAACCCTAAAAAATGCGTATTGGATGTGAGAGGGGAAAAATTCTTAGGCTTCATGATCTCACAGAGAGGAATAGAGGCAAATCCAGAGAAGATAAAGGCAGTGTTGGAAATGACCCATCCCAGAACATTGAATGAGGTCCAGAAGCTGAATGGCCAGATAATGGCTTTGGGAAGTGTGAGCGGACGACCTTCTCGACGAAAAGAAAACGGGACACGGCGAAGCGGGCCGGGGAAAAAGAAAGAAATATATTTTGGTTTATTTTTGGTTTAGTGATGTTTTGGGAAAAACGGGTTTTTTTTATGTTGAGTTGGGAAAACTATTCAGTTGATTTTGGAAATTCGTTTTGTAGAAAATATTTTCCCATTTTATAACTTAAAGACCTCAAAACTTCAATCTCGAGATCAGTGACAGAGTCGCCACCCGGATCAGCTCATCCGGGAAATTCTGGTACAGCTTCCTACCGAGCGTAAACTACTGTATCTAATCCAGAGATTCAGGGTTCGGGCAACTTACCTATTTAACCTCAAGCTTGTATTCGTTTATTATTTATAAATTCATATTCATACAATTTATTATCTTTTCTAACCCCAATTTATTTATTTTTATTAAGCCGATGCTAAGGCAAGAATGCATAAAATAAATTACGGAAAATTAGACCATTCACACAAATATATAAAAGAATAATAGAGGCCGATTATACAACCAAATTGAATAAAATATAAAACTCTCGTCCTCACTTTTACAATCGCCTAGAGTACATGAGAATCTAAAAATACAACTGCCTAAGTACACGAATCATCTATTAAATACAGCAAAAGTAAAAATTAATGTTGCAAAACATATTAGTTAGCACAATTTATATTATAAACACAAACACGACTCAAATCAGGACAGAATATGGATTTTAGGATAAGGGAGCATACATTTAGGGGGTAACCGGTTAGACCCAACCTGTCAGACCGGTTAGACCTGGAAGTCGGTTTTGAAACCCCCTGTTGATTTTTGTGCTGGAAAATCAATTTTGGAAAACCCTTTGGCTCGATTTCATGTAAATTTCCATTTTTTTGGGTCGGTTATCCCGAAACTCGGGGTTCCGTTCGTATGGGTTCCTAAATGCACAAGCCATCTAGGGTCCAAAATACAATAAACACACCAAAAACATCTTGTGAAAATATTATTTTCCTCGTTTCCAATTTTTTCTAGGGATTTTATGGGATTCGGGGGTCCACTAATGCTAGACAATGGATCCGAATCGGATGAAACGACCCCAAAACTCATAAAATAAACCCCGAGAAATATTGAAAACCCCGATATTCGAGTATGCAATAATCAGAAAATAAAAAATACAAATACATGTAGATGATTCTCGGCCGAAGATGATCCCAACAGAAAAATCAAAATGGAAAACGGGCTGTTTCGGCCGCTCGGGACAGATCGGGGATCTGTCCCTGAGGAACAGAGTCGGCCAACTCTGGGTTAGAGCCGGCCAGCTCTGTTCTTCAAAAGCACAACCGGCCGGCTGTGTTCCTGAAGAACACAGCCGTACGGCTATGATAGGTAGCACCAGTTCTGGATTTTCATCAAAATAACAAAAACGCACAGAAAATCAATGCAGACAAGTTTTAAGGCCTCTCAGAGTTTACCTGGATTGTTGTGTGGATGCTTGGAGCATCAAGAAACAGATTAAAAGCTTTGAAATGTGCACTGGAGCTCAATCGGCTGAATCCTTTGACATCCCAAAACGATCCAAAACCAAACCAAAATGATCCAGAATCGATGAGTAGAGTTGTTGGTCATGTTAATAATGCTTGAAGATTAATTTAAGGTTAGATAAGAGTGTTTATGGGAGTTATATTGGCTCTCCCTCTCGGTTTCTCTTCTTCTTCTTTTCTTTCTTCTCTTCTGCTTTCTTTTTCTTCTTTTCTTCCTTTCTAGTTTTCCTTGAGAACCGAAAAGTCTCCCCCCCTCAAAAGTCCTTTCTCTCTCTCTTTTTATATCTCTCTCTCACCTTTCATTTCTCCATTAATTCGCCGTCTGAAAATCCGCTTCCGCCCATACCTCCTCTCTGCAAGACAGGTTGGCTGACTTTGCAAGGAAACCTGTGCTGCCCACCAGAGCCGCCCGGTTCTAGCAAAGGCTAGAGTGAAAGGCGAAACAACAGACATGCACCTTAAACCCTAGAGACCTCTTCGGGAGACCCTTTCGGGGGTTTTGGATCGCAGATAGTTTGGCTTTCGGGACATTTAAGACATTCCAGGCAACAAACAGTTCGATTTTAGGTCCCGTTCAAGCTCGTCCGGTCCACAGGTAATCATGGGACTCTCACCACCGAGACCGGGAAAAACCCGTGCTCACAGGAAGATTCATTTCTTTTTCTACAAAGAGATGTATGCCTTTTTACAGGGCCCTGAAGAAAGGCCAATACTTCAAATGGGATAAAGAATGCCATGAAGCGTTTGACCATATCAAACAATTCCTAGTCTCTCCCTCGTTGCTAAGCAGACCGGTAGAAGGGGATAAATTATACCTATATCTAACCGCTACTGACGAAACTATAGGGTCAGTTCTTGTAAGGGAGGAAGAGGGACAGCAGTTCCCAGTATACTATACGAGCAAAGTACTCAAAGGGGAAGAGATAAGATATCCGAGCATTGAGAAGTAGCATTAGCCTTACTGTTGACTGCCAACAAGCTGAGGCCGTACTTCCAGGTGTACACAGTCATAGTCAGAATCGTTTTCCAGCTTAAAAAAGTACTTCAAAGACCAGAGACATCAGGAAGGTTGGCAGAATGGGCAATAGGACTAGGGGAGTTCGACATCCGATTCGAGCCAAGGCAGGCATTGAAAGCTCAAATCTTGGCGGACTTTATAACAGAGTTTGCCGGCTTAGAACATGTATTCATAGATGGAGTTTCCTCACAAGAAGGGTCCAGGGTATACATCCGGGGTCTGAACCAGATCTGACTAGACTATGAAGTGGAATTAGACTTCCACACTACTAATAATGTGGCTGAGTATGAAGCTATGATAAAAGGATTGGAACTGGTTAAGGAGATAGGACCATATAAGTTCCGGATACTTAGTGATTCAAGACTGGTGTCTAACCAAATAAACAAGCATTCTGAAGTTAGAGACCTTTCCATGAACAAATATTCAAAGAAGGTCCGGGTACTATTAAAGGAGATCGAGCTCCAGGGGACGATTTGGAAGATAGAGAAAATACCCCAAGACACAAACAGCATAGAATGGTAGCACTTATATTGTCCGTATGAAGTATAGTCACATCCAAGTACCGAGCAGATGGAGGCACTAACGGTGGATGGAGACAGCTTGCGCTGGATGAAACCCATTGTAGACTTTTTTAAAAAAGGCAAATTGCCGAAAAAAGAAAAAGAGGCCAGCTAAGTCTCGAGGAAATCCGTAAGATACTCAATCATCAGAGGCCAGCTTTATCGGAAGTCCTTCAGTCACCCGTAGATGAAGTGCATCTCCACTAAAGAGGGAAACTACATGCTGAGGGAACTCCATGAAGGGATATACGGATCTCATCAGGCAGCTCTAGCTATAGTTTTTAAGGCGATGTTGACAAGTTATTTTTGGGAGACAATGAAGGAAGATGCTGATTCTTATGTCGCCGCATGCCACCAGTGCCAAGCACACACTAAAAAGACAAACCGACCCCCAGCAGAATAGATGCCGATTCTAATTGCGTGGCCCTTTTCCATATGGGGAATTGACCTGGTGGGCCCAATGCCAGAGGCTAGTAGGCAAAGGAAATGGTTAATTGTAGCCATGGATCACTTCACCAAATGGGTAGAAGCTAAAGCCATCTCCACCATCACTTCAGAGAAAACAATAAACTTTGTGTGAGAGCAGATTCGTAGTAGATTCGGTATACTGAAAGTCATCATCATAGACAACAGAACCTAATTCACCTCCAGGAAGTTCATTGAATTCTGTAAAAACTTCTAGATCGATCACGAGTGTAGCTCGGTGGCTCATCCTCAAAGTAACAGAATGACCGAAGTCACAAACTGGACATTGTGCTACGACATCAAGAAAAAGATTGGAGGGCCATGAAGGGGCTTGGGTGGATGAACTCAACAGTGTTCTCGGGGCATAACAGACCACTCCAAGATGGGCCACTGGAGAAATGCCCTTTGCCCTAACATACGGCACCGAAGTAGTGATTCCTGTAGAAATAGGCTCCCCCAGTGATAGGGTGATGTATTACACCGAGGCACAGAATGACATCAATATTCGTTTCCATCTGGACTCATTGGAAGCAAGAAGGGATAGAGCCTTCAACCTCATGGCTACCTACAAGAATAAAATTACCAGATATCATGATAAGAGAGTTAAAATGGTGGCTTTTCAGCCAGGGGACCTTGTGCTGCGAGATGTAGAAGCTTCACAGGCACAGGAAGGCAAAGGAAAGTTGGCAGTAAAATGGGAGGGACCTTACCAAGTCGATAGGGTCCTAGGTCCAGCAACTTATAAACTGAGTTAGTTGGACGGAAAAGAGATTCCCTGCATATGGAACTCAAGATGCTTCGGAAATATCATTAGAGTTGAAAACTCCATATTGTATATGTTGCACTCTTTTTCCCTCAGCGACAGTTTTTTCCCACAGCGTTTTATTTGTTGAGGTTTTTAACGAGGCAACTTTAGCATCATAATGTTGTATCATTTCGGCTTAATAATAATAATAGTTCATCTTCGAATATATTATTATCAAATATTATACTATTCACTTTTAAATAAAGTTAGGCATTACTGCTTCTATGGTTTAATTAAATCTTGAGGGTCCAAGAGATATGGAACAGACAGCCATATATTATAAAAAACAAAATCAATGACAAAAACTGGTATTTGTACTAACATCCCTTAAAAGGGAAAAGATAATTACATCAAATCAATGTGATCTTAAAACAAAAAAGTTGAGGGGCCACAACTACCCCTCAGGATTTAGTGCATCCACCGTTTCCGTATCCGGCCCAGCAGGACCTACCACCATTGAAGCTGTGGCTTTGACAACCGTCTCAGGAAGAACGAGGTCTTCATTCTCTGGCAAAGGAGAAGAGAGATCCACCTGTTAAGGAAAATCCACGTTGATCTCCTCAAAAGAAAGGTCAGGATATGTCTCTACACATTTCTGGAGGATGCGGTTGCCGTACAATAGGGCCAGTCGCCCATATGTCAAAGTTCTCTCCTTAAGCTTCTCCTCTCTGGTAGCAAGGTCTTTTTGATGGATCTCTCTCTCCCTTTCCAGTGTGGCCTCAGACGCTGCTAAAAACTACTTCAGAGTAGATTTTGATTCTCTTTAGCCTTCTGAGTGGTATCAGCCAGAGCTTCTTCCATTTTCTTCCTCTCTAGTGCCCCTGCCATATACTGGTCATAGATATAGTCCGCCTCTTCGACCCTCTTCAATTCTTCATAAAGGAAGGGGATGGCCTACAGGAATAGGAAGATGTCAGATAAATGGATCCATAAGCCTCGAGTGATGAAATACAAAGTACTTACAGTGTAAAGCTTGCTCAACGGCCGGGTGCCGATAGTCCGGTTGCTCAAATTACCTATCTTGGCTGCGTCAACCGGAAGGTACATTCTGGTACTTAACTCTAGCTGGACTAAGGGATCCGCCAGACTTGATTCTTCCCCAAATTCGGACAACAAAATTTTCTAGATTGTAGGTTCATCATCAATGGGGGGTCGAGTGATGTCCGGGACCACATCGTGCAAAGAAAGGCTGGCCGTTAGCTTTATATTAGGCATAAATGGCAATAGGGAAAGATAAGAATTTTACCATATGAACTGTTTTACCTTTGTCCGCTGCGGAAGTAGGGGTCGATGTTCTCTTTCTAAGAGCATGTTCGGTGCTCCCACCCGGAATAACAACCTGCTCCAAGAGGTGCGGTGCTGAGGCAGGTTTTTTCGGAGGAGCATTGGTAGAGGTCATGGCCCTGGATCCTCTCTTCCGGGTTTTCAAGGCTACAACAGTATCAGCAAGTGACATCCCTACCAAAAATACAAAGTACAAATGAGTAAATGGGGAAAGGTACCTTGATGGTCCTCTATAGAGTGACTAAAGAAAACAGGGAGTCCTGTGTCCGATCGTCCAGGACGGCTAAAGGTAGCTTCAGTCAAAAAGCCTTAACCGTATACTGGATTTTCCAGTACTGGGTTGGGACGGAGCTCAACAGCCCCAGATCCATTTCCTCTTAGGGAGAAAGCTTGTCTTTCACCCCTTTCATCCCTGTAGTGTGTTGGAAGAACCAGGCGATAGGGAATGCTGAAGCATCATCTTTACGTTTGATAAAGAAGAAGAGTTTCTTAAAGCCTTTATCGGATGAGGTACGGCTAGTGAAGAACCGGAAGTCAGGACCCTTTACCATAGTGAGATGGTCACTGCTGTCCCAGAGGACCAGAGTAGCAATGTACCAGAACATGGCACTAGTTATCCGGATGCTGAGATTACAACACAACTAGTACAGGGCGCAGATATCCTTGATGACATTCGGATGTAGCTGCGCCGGACATACATTGTACCGGTTGAGAATGTTGCATATCTCTTCCAGTAGTAGATAAATGAGCCCACCCTCGATATGGTGGAGGTATATGGAAAAGTAGACTTCAGGGGGCTGGTGTACTCTCTGGCTAGGAGAGGGTAGAAGCCAGTCACAGGCTTTTAACCACATGTGAGAGGTCCGCGGGTGGAGCATCTACCCTTCTGTGATAGGGGACGACATGTCTACAATTCTGGGGGTTAAGGTCTTCTCTTTAACTCCACCTATTTGGCGTGTGGGAATACGGCGCTCCAGCCCACTAGTTCCTCCGGTAGACTATGTTCTCTTTGAGGACTCTAAAGAGGATAGCCTCGTGATGGCGGAATCCACCTCCACTGGGGGAGATAGAGGGTGATGAATAGTGCTCAAAGACCAAGCGTAATTTAGGAATTCCATAGTTTTCAGGGGGCGCAAAGGAGTATATCTAACCTAGGGCATGAAATGAAAATAAACTAGAAAGGAAACTAATAGAGGAAAGGGGAGAGCACTTACTGATTTTGCTTAAAAGGAATTAAGAGGAAGACAAAATGGGATTAGAGGACACCTGTAGAAGCCAATGGGGGAAAACGAAGGGTTATAAGCTTTTGAAAACTAACAGGATGGCCAAAGGTCATGTCTCTTCAGTCATTAGGCACGTGGCAGGAAGCTGGTGAGCGCTTGGCTCTAGGCAGGGGTTTTGAAAGTTAAACCCTAAAGAGTCCTCCGAACCTGGGGAGGACTTATGATGACACCCGGACACCAGGATGCTGAGTCTATCATCTGGTTTGTCCGTTTCGAGTCTAGCATCCGGTTTCATGGAAAGGATGCGGCAGGTTACGGAGCTGATCCTGGCCAGATTGACTTTCCCTACGAAGAGGTTCTAGAAAATGGGTGATAGAGTTCTTGTAGGAGTCTACTTATAGTGTTATGCTTAAAGAAGGATTCCATATCCCATATGGAGTCTAGAAGTAAAGTCTCCTAGTTGGACTAAAATAAGGGCTTGGGAGTACTTCTAAGCCAAGGCAAACTCTACCACTAACCCTATAAAAGGAGGGAGCGTAGATATAAAACTAATTCATACTACTCAAGCTAATACACTTTGAGTTTAAACAATCTAGACTGACTTAGGCATCAAAGCATACCCCAGAGGTTACCAGTGTCTCAATCCTTCTGTTTCGCAGGAACGTTACTAGATCCAGCCCAGCACAGCTCAACCCGGATCTCCCGAAGGATTTCTACAGAATCCATCACTTGATTTTTGGGTTTCAGATTTTGGAGTTGTAAACTATTGAGTTTTCATTTGTAATAATATGAAGTTAGTTGAATTCATTTTAATGAGTTTTGATTTGTAATTAGTTTTTGCAATGAGATTATGAATTAAATCTTGCTAATTATTTTTTTAATGATATTTTTCAAGTGATTAATTCTTGTTTTCTTCAAATTAAATTTTGATAAATGTACCAAAAGATATGAAATTCTAAAATTTTTCATTAGGATTCAAAAGGTAACCTAGCAAGGAGGTAAGAAGAAGCAAACATACACATGTATTTGATTTTTTTTTTTTTAATAATTTAAAGAATTATAATTTTAAATGAAAAAATAACCAAAAAGAATTTTTTTGTCCAAAAATAAAATAAAATATACCAAAAAACCCAAAAAATTTATAAAATCTGATCTGCTAAAAAAAATAGAAAAAACAGTTGTAAAAAACATGTCCAAGAGTCAGTATAATGGCTGGGACATGCCTTATGCACATCACATGCCGGTCACGCACCTATTGCCCTCGGTCAACTACAACACCATTTGGCGACCTATGATTGGTTCCCGTTGCTCCATGCATGCATGAGACACATCATCATGCAAGTGTGTCGCACATGTGTGAGCCATGGTCCATGTGCACGCACTTTATGACAACAACATGTGCATGGCACATGCGACCTTTCTGATTGGACTGGCCATCCGGATTCATTCGGTAGATGGGTTTTCTAGGTCTTTGATTCCAATGTTGTTCATATCCTACCTTCTATCTATGTCTTTTATTAATCCATGTGAACGTTCATTGGCCAAATACTAAAAATCCTATTTTAACACATTAAAATCAACTTCAACACCCTAAAAATGATTTATAGTGTGTTTCATCATAATTAAACATGCTAACTCTTAATGTTTTTATGTGAAAAAGTTTAAATCTACAAGCAAAACACAAACTTAAAAGCTCTAATACCAATAATACCAATATATAATATGGGGAATAATATAATTAGATTCATATCAACGTCATAAATATAAACCTTAATCTATAAATAATATTACTAGAAACAAAAAATTATGATTACATCTTGAAGCGTATATGGATTAGATTTATCATTCTATTATGAGGTATGATCCATCTTAACTCTAACATTTATAATTCAACAACCCTACTTGATTATAATTTGATTTATATCCATTGAATTATGGATTTTTTTTTTTTTTAATGACATTGAATTATGATTTGATACCTTGATAGATTATATATCGATTCCATTTTTTATTCATTTTTTATAAGCATAAAATTAGTGGTGTACTGACTTTCAATTTTATATTTTTGTCATTTTATTCTAACCATTGGAGTCTACTGTAAAGGCAGACTATTTTTCGGAGGGGTATGATTTTCTTTCTCTCTAAACGTGGACTTCGAAATACTAAGTATACCAAAATTTGCTACAGTGTGGAAGCTGCATTATTTTACCCTGTAATCCTAGAAATTAAGATTACAACAAATATGAAGAAAAACACAACAAATTAGACAACTATTAACTCCCATAAAAAAAAAATAATAATAAAACAACCTTTGTCAAAACTTAGTGGTACTTAAAAAAACTAATAAACCGTTAAAACTGTTTAAAAAATAAATTAGTGGTACTTAAAAAAAGACATTTAGGACGAGTTTTGGGCTGCGGAAGCAGCTTTCAGCCAAAGTATGAGGAACCTTACTTTAGTTAAAAATTGCTTTTAGGGCTGTGCAAAGCAGTCTCAAATTCACAATTGATAAAAGTCATATTGTATTCAGGAAAGCACTGAAGAAACACTTAAAACTACTTTTAAAGAAAGCAATAAAACCTGGTTTTCCCTGACAGCACTTTCACTAACAGTAATCCCAAATTGGTCCTTAGAATATTTTTCTCTCTCAAAACTTTTTCCTTTTATGATTTACTTAAAAAAAGAAATTTTCTAATTTACTATTTAATTAAATTATATATATATATATATATATATATATATATATATATATATATATATATATAGTGGTGATTTGTCATTTTAAGATGTCAATTCAGCAGAAAATTCCGCGTTGTTTACTCATTCTTTGTCGAAATTATGTACTCAAATCAGACATATGTAATAGATGGCCTGAAAATATTAATTTGTGTTGGTTTTGATAGAGAGTTTTGACTTGGAAGTCAACCACCCTATGGACTTTAGAAAGTCTATGCTTTCTTGCGTTTTAAGCCACTTCTTCAATTCTATTTGCTTTTAGTGATGCCCACATGCGTACCCACTTCTACAATTATGATTTCTGTTTTACAATTTTTTTTTTTAATATTCTCTTTTTTTAATTAAATGAAATAAATGTGTATTCTATAATTTCACTAAAACTCGAACCCTGTACCTTCTAATTTAATAAAACTCTCTTTACCACTAGATTACAACTAGATAGACATTCCTTTATTTAGTATTATTCATTCATCATTTTAAAAACAACTATCGGGTGTTTTCATGGTTCAAGTTAAGCATTAAATAAATAAGGAGTAAACTTAAAAAAGATACAATGTAGTTTTACTGATTTTCAATTTAGATACATTTTTTTTTTTTTGTGCAAACGAAGACTGATTTAAAAAGTTAGCAGAAAAAGATAATTAATATTTTTCTGTTAACAATGATGATGTGACAGAAAACATTTTTATCTATCTAGCATTCCAAATTTTACGCATATTATTTAAGAATTTTATATTAAAATTTGAAAAATTTCTGAAGATTTTTTATTTTTTTGTGAATTTTTTTTAAATTTATTATCATTATTTAATTAAAAAAACTACTTGCATCTTTTCAAAAAATTTTAAACTTTATCACCAGGTGTTGTTGAATTTTTATTAAGTAACTTCAAAAATTTTAGTTGATCTAACATGTTATGATTTAATGTTAATTATTATCTTTATTTTTTTCGCTAACTTTTCAATTTTGGTTTTAAAAAAAAGAACAATCAACGTAGAGGTAAAAATCAATAAAACCACATTTTTTAAGTTTACCCAAAAAAATTTTTTTTTTTTTGAATTTTCAGTTATTTTGAATGCAATTTCTTGGAATGTTCATACTTCGTACTAATGTTGGAAACTTTTTATTTCTTGGAACGTTCGTCCATTTTTTATTTTTTATTTATAGATTCCATAATCTTTCCCACAGAAGTTTATTTGCTGTAAAAGGTTGAAAGTTGGTGATTCTTTTTCTTTAAGTTCTTCAAAGTGGAAATTTCATTAGACCTCGATCGATGGCAATCAATTGAAAGATTATTACTATCTAAATCCATTAGTTAGACCTGTAAATTAATTGGGTTGATTTTAGTTTCTGGCCTAATTAATTCTTTACTTGATTTTTAAAAAATTAATTAATTAATTAATTAATTAGTTGGTTAGTTGAAGTATGCTACTTAGTGGGAAGTTTTTATTTAGAAGTAGAGTCAAGAGTAGTTGAGAGCAGTTGAGAAATTGGTGAGAGAAGTACTACTTAGTGGGAAGTTTTTATTTAGAAGTAGAGTCAAGAGTAGTTGAGAGCAGTTGAGAAATTGGTGAGAGAAGTAGAACTGGAAAGGTGGGAGGTTTTAAAGTGAAGAGGCTCATCGTGCAAAAAAGGCAGTTATTTTCTTCCCTTTAAAAGCCAAGTTTGAAGGTAATAGCAAGGGATCCCAGACATCAACAACACAAACTCTACTCAAACAGAGCATCAAATCCAATTTTCAATTCCCCTTTAGTCAATTTTTTTCTATTTCTCAGTATTTATTTTGTCCTAGAGAATCCTTAGTATTTTGGGAGAATCATTGGGAGAATCCTTAACAGTTTATTTCCTTTCATTCTGTAAGTTGTATATTCTGCAAACTCAGTTCAATTCAAGCATTATTTATATTCCAGTAATTTCATTTTGGCATTATTATTTCAATTAATCTAGTTATAAAGTTAATTAGTACCTTAAACATTTAGTCCTTTAGCTTTTTCAATCGTTTTGTTTAGAAGTCATATTTTCAATTTCTTTTTGTAATTTTCCTGCAAAATTACTGGCACGCTCAAGTTTACAAAAAGGCAAGAAACAATTTTGGCAAGCTCGGTAAGACCAGACAAAATGCAGCCAAAAAGGAATTCTAAAGACAAAGAAGTTGCTGCATTCGAAGATGCAGATGATGTGCCTGATAATACAGGACAAGTGGCTAACTTAGTTGGACATTTTGACAATGTTGAAATAGTCCCTCCTGTTCAACAACAAAGGGAGGGACCCAACGAGCAAATTCCAAGTGAGAATGATTCTCCCAATATTGCTGCTGCTTTGGTTAATCTAACCAAAATGATAGGTAAAGTGCTGTAAGAAGTCCGACATTTAAGTGGGAGTCGGAAGGAAGCTGAAGAGAGAGCTACTGGCTCTCCAACACTAAAAGGGAAAGAAGTTGTGGCTTCTGTAGAAGACACTAAGAGTAGCCAGGTAGATAAGTATCAAATTCCTCCACTGAGGGAGGAGAAGGGACCTGTTCAAGGCTGCATCCAAGGGGGAAGCAGGCCAAATCCTAATGGTGTTCGAGTTGTTCATTTACAGGGTCACACCAACATGCAAGCCTCTCCTAACAACTACGTGAGGGAGGAAGAGTTAGACTCGGGGGACATGCCTTGATACAGGATGAATGGAGGAATTCCTACTGGTGGAGTTCCAATTCATGCACGACCACCACCTCCTATTTACCACCACCAGCCTGTGAATGCAGATGCAGTGAGGGAAATTATGCAGGAGTTATATGGTCCAGGCCTAAGACAGGTGGGAAGGCCAGAGTTTCACAAACCATACCCGGTTGTTGTGGATCGGGAGAACCTTTATCCTAGGGGATATCACATTCTAGATTTTAGCTTGTTCTCTGGAGAGGATGGACAATCCACCTTGGAGCATGTTGCTAGATTCACAATACAGTATGGGGAGCTGGCCAATATTGTTAATTTTGATAATTACAAGTTGCGGCTATTTCCTAATTCTCTAATAGGGATGGCATTCACTTGGTATTCTACACTACCAAGAAATTCTATTTATACATGGCAGGAGATGGAGAGATGCTTCCACACTCAATTTTTTCGTGTTGAGCCGGAAGTTTGTGTTGCGGAGCTATCCAGGATGTCCCAAAAGAATGGTGAGATAGCTGACTCTTATATAGCTCGTTTCAAAAGAATGAGGAGTAGGTGTAAGGTATTCCTGCCAGAGAACGAATTTGTAAGGATGGCTCAAGGAGGCTTGGATATTGAGTTGCGAAAGAAGTTCCAAGGAATGGAGTTCAAGGATTTCTATGAACAAGTAGCAAAAGTTTCTAAGTACGAGGAGCTATTAAGGGAGGACGTTCACATGAAAAAGACTTATATTGGTTCATATTTCCAGGAGGTTAAGACTCTAAATGTTGCAGTAGCTGAACTTTTGAATAAAGGAGCTAAAGTTTGTCCAACTGCTTTCAAACCGACAAAGGAGGGAGAAGCCAAGAAGAGTAATGTCAACTACACTTTTGATGTTGGCAAGACAGAGGAAATATTTGACTACTTGGTGAAGGAAAAGTTTATAACTTTTCCACAAAATTTCAAGATGCCATCCTGAGAAGAAATAAGGGGAAAGACCCATTACAAGTATCATGATTCATGAAACCATTCCACGAGTTCATGTTGGGCTTTCAAAAATTTGACTCAAGACAGGATTGACCGTGGGATTCTCAAATTCCCAGAGAAGAAGGAGTCCATGCTAGTAGATGAAGACCCCACCGGTTGCTTTAGTTAATATGACTTCTTTTGATCTTAGACAGGTGCTTAATTAAAGAATGGAGCATGAACAAAGGAGAAGCCAAAGAGATTCCACCCAAGTACCAAGGAGAATTCAGAGATGGGAGCCAAAGCAGAAGATTGTGCATGATAGACTCGAGTTCCCACAGAGAAGCAATAAGGAGAAAGAATCACAAACCAAGTCCACCAAGAATCGACCTAGGTTTGTGATTCCTAAAGCTGCTAAGCCAAGCAAAGAGTGGCATGGGGTGAAACACAAAAAAGTTTCCACAACAAACACTACCGCTTATTCGAACCCAAAAAAGAAGGCTGCAGAGAAAGAAGCTGGCTGAAAAGTATAAGGCTCTGGAACAAACCGAAGTTGGGAAAGAAAAGGTGAAGGAGATTAAAATCGGTGATATTGTAATTCCCATAAACGCAACTTCCTTGTATTTACCTGCTGATTTCCTAAAAGTTGATAGGGAAGTGGATGAAGTTGTGGAAAAGGTAAGAAATGATGAAAGTGATACGGATTATCAAGAATGGGAGGTCCTTAAGGAAGAGCCAAAAGTTTGTAGTGGGGTTACCATCCAAGCACCAGAAGAAAGGGGGGCCAAAGAGGGTTATTTTTGAAAAACCTTCTGAGAAGATAACTCGACACATCAAACCTTTGTATATCAAGGCTCAACTTAATGGGAGGCCTACTTCACGAGTTTTGATTGACAACGGATCGGCTGTCAACATTATGCCTTGGAGGGTCAAAGTTCTTGGAAAAGGGGAGGAGGATTTGATGCGTGATAAATACACACAATAATAGAAGCAAGTGCACTTCATCGCTCAAGTAATACAGAGTAAGAAGGATGTCGATCCCACGAGGACTAATTGTGCTAATCCTAAACACAATTGGGTTTTTATCAACCTAGGCGGAGAGAATAAAATTATTGGCTTTGGTTTGCAAATAAATTACTACTGAAAACAATTAAATTAAAACTAAGAATGAAACAGAGTTATATTTGAGAAATTCAATAAGAAAACTAACTAAGGCATCCGGTTTCACTTAACATGAATTCCAGTAATATTTTAAGTTATGCAACTAATCTGATTAAATTCGAAAATGGCGATTTCCATAAATAATCAATACCGGTTAGGGCTATCAATTCTGATTCTTATCCTATACACTTAAACCTCTTAGTTCTAAGCGATCAAGCCAGAAAGCATTAAGTCTAAGAAATCCTAGCACTAACTAGTGAGCCACTAGAGCAATGGTCATACGAAAGTCGTGTTGTATGATTCCGTTAATCTAGTTCTTTGGTCAATTATAGATTAACTATAAACATTGGAATTGATGGTCACGCATCCAAAGCATTAAACATACACAACATAATATTGGGAAATAATACGAATTAAATTGCATTAACCATAAAATAATTACATGGAACATTTGCTAAGATCCACCATAGCCTTAGCTATGGTGGAATTAGTTCATCGCTAAACTAATAACACATAAACGAATTAAAGAAAACATTGTAAAGAGAAAGGTTTAGAGAAAACTAGATTCCAAGTGGTTGATGGAAGGTTGTACGGATCGTTGAGGTGGAAAGATGAATGCTCCTCCAAACCCTAGCTCCCAAGAACAAGTTCTCCCAATACATTCTTCCAAGAGAGAAAATAAAAATAAATAAAATCTAAAAACTAAACTATAAAAACTGCTTTCTACAGCTGAATACCCTCCTCTCCTTTTCACCCTTTCCTCTAAAACAAAAAGGAAAGAAGAGTCCCAATAAGAGTCCAATAAAATTCCCTTTTTTGAGGGAATTACAAAAGGAACATTCCTCTTTTGACAAAGAGTCCACCAGCTAACAAGAAATCTCAGCCAAAAAGACTTTTAGTTCTCTCCCAAAAAGACAAAACCCGCAGCCCTTCCTTGGCCCATCACGAATGCAGGCCCAAATCACCAAATCAGCTTTAAACTCCAAAATCAGCACCTCCCAAGGCATGGTCACACCTTAGGACTACTCCTGGGTTGTTTCAAGTCAATTTCGCTCCCTTATCATGCACTTTTAGCTCCATTTTCTTCTTAGGGGTCCTAACAAGGAAAATATACAACAAGGAAGTAAAATATGCCTTAAATAAATAAAAACAACTCAATTAAAGCACAAAAACAAAGGTGAAATAAGTATATAAAATACACTTATCAGGATCTTATTGCAACAGATGTCACAGTATCGGCTTTTAATAGGGAGATTTCTAAATCTCTTGGGGTTTTGCCATTAAAAGTTATAGTAGGAAGCAAGTGACATATGGCAGCTTTCTTTGTCTTGGATTCAACTGCCAACTAACAAGTGCTATTAGGGAGGGATTGGATACATGCTAACTGGTGTTTGCCATCCTCTTTACATCAGTTTCTTCTTTTTTGGAAGGGAGATGAAGTGGAGATAGTATGGGGAGATGAAAAGCCATTTCAGGTTACTTCAGATGCAGTGGATGCAAGTAACTATGAAAAAGAAGTTGGGCCAGTCCAGTTGTTGGGAAAAGTCAGCTTGGGGGTCCAAAAAAGCTCTTATTTATGACGAACAGAGATAAAGGGAGAGTAGAGGAAGATAAAGCTTTAGTCGTGCCAAGTGTCGGTAGGCCGCTAAAGGATGCTCCTATCATTGAAGAGGTTGATGATGATTAAAGCAAAAAAGGAGCAAGAAGCGGTGATTGCAGTCGCTAATATAAAAGTGCACATTCTGGATGTACTAGAAAGATTATTGCAGCTAGAAGATTATGAAAGTGCTGGAGCTAAAGTGATTTGGGAAGGAGATGAGTGTAAAGATGACGGGCCTGAAGAGATACAGTTGCATGAACTCAAAGCCGCATCACAGAAGCTTGATGATCTAGGTGGTGGATCCTTTGGAAGAGGTGAATCTTGGAACAGAGGAGGATCCAAAAATCACTTTCATTAGCAGCTTGCTAAATCTAGAGTTGAAGAAAAGAATTATTGAACTTTTACTTGAGTTCAAGGATTGTTTTGCTTGGAGCTATGAAGACATGCTCGGGTTGGATAGGAGTCTGGTGGAACACAGGTTACAATTAAACCTGACTTTCTACCATTTTGCCAGCCACCTAGAAGGATCTCCAAAGAAGTGGAGCTGAAGGTCAAGGAAGAAATTGAAAGACTCTTGGAGGCTGGGTTTATTAGGCCAACAAGGTATGCACACTGGTTGTCTAATATTGTTCCCATTGTTAAGAAGAATGGAAAACTTAGGGTGTATGTTGATTTTAGAGATTTGAATAATGCCATACCTAAGGATGTGTATGTAATACCTATAGCTGATATGCTCATTGATGCAATATCTAGGAATGGTATCCTATCATTTTTAGATTATTTTTCTAGGTATAATCAGATAATAATTGCTTTAGAGGATATAGCTAAGACCGCCTTTAGATGTCCTAGGGCTTTAGGTACTTTTGAATAAGGGTGCAAAAAAAAAAAAAAAAAAAAAACCAAAAATTCCTGAAACAGAACCGAACCTGGACAGAAAATATGGTTAACCAAAACTGATGGACTAGTGTATGGTTTTTGTTTTTAAAAATCAATGGTTTCGGTTTCGGTTTCGGTTTTTACACCGAAAGTCCATGTGGACTCGGTTAACCGACCGTTGAATTTTTTTTTTAAAATTATATAATTACATTATAGGTTAAATGAATTAATGGTGAAACATTTGGGTGTTTACTGTAATTTTACCTCCATAGCTTCCAATGAAGAAAGCACAAAAATAATTGTGTTTCCTAAACTTGATTATCTTTTACTTTATAACCTTGAAAATGTGAAATGGTTCAGCAATTGCTATTCAATTGAATTCCCATTGCTTAGAGAATTGTGGATAAGCAATTGCAATGCAATGAGGAATTTTGTGTCCAAATTTTCAAGCAGTGAGAGTGAGGAATTCCGATTCAATGAAAATGTGATATTTTATTTCTCTTTTTTCCACACTGTGACTTTTTTTTTCTTCCTTTAATCCCTATCCTGGCTTTGTTAACTTGATTCAATTGAATTTCATTTCATCTAACCTTTTGTTTGGGAGGTAAAAGTAGTGCAATAAATAAACTATTTTTTCTTTAGACATGACAAGAAAATAAATTAAAAAAAAAACAAAACTATTTTTAGACTGTTGTAATTGGGTGGTTATATAAATGAATGGCAAATAACACCAAACCATTTGGAGCATAGATGGTCTGAAATGAAAGAGAGGAATTGGTTGGCTGTGGTAGGCATTAATGAATGAATTTGTGCATTTACACTAATTGAGTATTTTAAGATGCTACTTTCTAAACCTTGAATTAATTGAAAGTTATCCTCTTTATTATGACTTGTCTCTTCAACCTCCCTGCACTTTTTTCAGCAAATTTCATGAACAATTTGCTACAATTTCAGGTAGATCTCAGTGACAATTACTCTAGTACCTTGAATGAACTGGCTTTTTACAATTAGTAATCAAGTATGTCAAAAATTCCATTTGTTTTAAAACAATACACAAGGCAGTTTTTAACTTATTATTTTTGAATCACATATCATTCTTGTCTTGTCTAAATAATACTTCCATTTATGGTTGTAATGTCATTTTTAATCAATTATTAAGACTATGGTTTGTAATTTCATATGTCTTTGATATTTGAGATTTACGGTTTAAAATTTTGAGATTTAAAATATAATGTTTAGTTCGGAAATGGTTAACCATAAAAAAATGGTTAACCGATCGAAATTAATAGTTAACCGAATAATGGTTAACTGAATTTAATGGACAGTGTACGGTTAGTAAAATAGAAAACCGTTCAAGCGGTTAACCGTTAGCAAAAGTCCACATGGACTGGTTAACCGACCATGTGCACCCCTACTTTTGAATGGCTGGTCATGCCTTTGGTCTTAAAAATGCTAGTGCTAATTACCAGCGGGCTAGGAATGCTATATTTCATGACATGTTAGGCAAATTCATGGAGGTTTATATTGCTGACGTTGTTGTTAAGTCAAAAATAGAGAATGATCATGTAGAACATTTAAGAGAGAGTTTTCTTAGAATGAGAGATCACAAGCTTTGCATGAATCCTTTAAAGTGTGCATTTGGAGTCAAAGCAGGGAACTTCCTTGGGTTTTTAGTTCATAAGAGAGGGGTAGATGTTGATAAGAATAAGGCTAGGGCTGTACTTGAATATCAACCTCTAAAGAATAAGAAAGAGCTGCAGAGATGGTTAGTTAACTATTTAAGGAGGTTTATAGCTAATCCTACGGGTAAATCTCAAGGCTTTGTCATAACTGCTATCTCTAAAAAGAGAAGAAAAGTTTCGATGGGAAGAGAAGCACCAGCAGGCTTTCGAGAAGATAAAGGAATACTTAACATATCCTTCTGTGTTAGTACCACTAAAAAAGGGAATTCCTTTGAAGTTATATTTCTCAACTACAGATAATTCCATTGGCTACCTCCTTGCTCAAAATAATCAGGCTGGCCATGAACAAGTAGTGTATTATCCCAGCAGATGCCTAAATGATGCAGAGAGGAGATATTCACCCATGGAGAGACAGTGCTTGGCTTTGTATTTTGCCTGTACTAAGCTAAGGCACTATCTTATACAATCACGAGTTTTTGTGATTTCGCAGGAAAATGTGATTAAGTTTATGCTTAATCAACCGCTCATAACAGGGAGAATTGGCAAGTGGCATTAGCATTGGCGGAGTTCACTCTTGTTCATTTACCTCAAACAGCAGTGAAGGGTCAGGCTTTGGCAAATTTCTTAGCTAAACATCCTTCTTCCACTATGGAGAAAGCATTGAAGGTTGAATTACCTATATGTGGTGTGGAAAAAGTGTCATGGACACTGAAGTTTGATGGATTAATTACTGATAGAGCAGCTAGTGCAGGTGTTATAATTATCTCTCCTTCTAATACGAAGACATCTTTATCTTTCAATTTGGATTTTGATTGCACTAACAATCAAGCCGAGTATGAGGCTTTGATTATTGGTTTGGAGATTTTGAAAGATTTAGGTGCAAAGGTAGCTGTGGTCATAGGAGATTCTCAATTAGTCCTTACAAAATTAAGTGGAGAGTTCAAGTGTACTAGTGTGTCCTTGGCTTTTACTATGGCCAAGCAACTAGTTGATGATTTTAAAGAAATCTCCTTAGTGCACTTGTCAAGAGAAAGCAATTGGGAGGCGAATGGATGGCACAAATCGCATCAGGCTTGAAGATTTCAGAGGAGCTGACTCATAAACTAATCTTAATTCAGAAAAGAGGACAGCTTTTTATTCTGGAGAGGTGTTTACAAGTGGAAAGATTTGACATTGATGCTGACTTGATCAATGATTAGAGGGAGCTAATAAAGAGATATTCAAAAGATCCATCCAAGAAAATGCCCTATGCAATCAAAATGAGGGCTAAACATTTTATGATACTTGAGGAAGATATGTACAGGAAAGGAGATGATGGTCTGCTGCTTAGGTATTTAGGGATGGCAGAAGCTTTGAAGGTGATGAGCCAAGTGCATGAAGGTGTGTATGGAGCTCATCAAGCTGCAATCAAGATGAGATGGCTTTTGAGGAGGCACAGATATTTCTCGCCATCAATGTTGAAAGATTACATAAGCTATGCAAAAGGGTGCAGACAATGTCAAAGGTATGGGCCTATTCCTAGAGTGCCTGCTGATGACATGCATCCTGTGATTAAGCTATTGCCTTTCCGAGGTTGGGCAATTGATCTAGTTGGGAAAATCTACCCTGCTTCCTCTAAGAGCCACTCATTCATCATAGTGGCTACTGACTATTTTACAAAATGGGCGGAGGCTATTCCTATAAAGAAAGTGGAGCAGGAGGATGTAATTGAGTTTATCAAGGGACACATCATACACAGATTTGGCATCCCTCAAACCATCACTACAGACCAAGGCACAATGTTCACAGGTGAGAAAATGAAGGATTTTGCTGAGGATTATGGGACCAAGCTTTTAAATTCCACACCTCACTATCCTCAAGCAAATGGTCAGGCGGAAGCATCCAATAAAGTCATTATTAGAATTTTGGAGAAAATGATGGAGGGGAATCCTAGGAATTGGCATTTGGTGCTATCAGAATCTATATGGGCTTACAGAACTTCTAAGCGAGAAGCAATTGGCACGAGTCCATTCCTCTTGAACTATAGACACGAAGTTGTTCTCCCTATGGAAGTAGTAGTATAGTTGTGTAGGGTGGCAAAGCAGGTAGGGTTGACAGTTGAAGGATATTCAGAAGCTATATTGGCCGAGTTGGAGGACTTAGAAGAGGAGAGAATAACAGCGTTCAACTACATGCTAGTCCAAAAATGCAATGTTGCTAGAGCTTACAATAAGAGGGTGAAAAAGAAGTCATTTGAAGTTGGAGATTTAGTATGGAAGTTGGTACTGCCCATCGGTTCCAAAGATAGAGAGTTTGGGAAATGGTCAAGTAATTAGGAAGGGCCATTCAAAATTTATAAGGTTTTGGAAGGAAATTCATATTGGTTATCTAGCTTGGAGGATCAACCATATAGGAGGAAGATAAATGGGAAATATCTAAAGAAGTTCCATCCAACTATATGGGAAATGCAAGAAATTTGCCAGGAGAATCCTTAGAGAATCCTTGGAGAACCCTTAGAAAATCTAGAGACTCCTTAGGGATTTTCTTAAAAATTTATTGGAAGGATTTTTTGTAAAATTTTGGCAAGGCTTGGCTTATATTTTCTAAGTCTAGGCCACCTACAGAATTCAATTTCACAAATATTCACACAGTGTAAGCTGGCTTATTAGCCGCAATGAATGTATGCATGTTATCAAGCAAGTGCAGGCCTCTGGCCGCTTTTCACACAATCCTAGTTTCTATCAGGACCAGTGTCCACCAACAAGCAATCACACATCGCAAACAAAGCACGCCTCTGTAAGTTTGTACCTGTGCATTATAAATAGGCCTCAGGCCATTTCTCAAATCATAAGCAATGAGATGTTATGCATGGATGGATGCAGCACACAATGCATGAGAAAAAGTTGGCTTCATAGCCACTTCTCATTCAAAAAATAGTTAAGGTTATTGGATTACAAGCTTTAAGAGTTCAACGTAAGCCATAACAAAAAAAAGTAACAAATTCCTATTGTCACTGCTACTTCCTACTATTTCCAAAATCCAAAAAATCCCTATGGAATGGAATTCAAGTCGATGGTCTTGATATCCCGCCAAGCTTATGTCATGCTAGCTCGTCTAGCACTGATCTCTTCTTTTCTTTTCACCCAAGTGTCCACTTCACTCCTTTGAGCTTTCAACTTGGCTTTCCTCATCTCAATTTCATTAAAAGCTTTGCTTTGTTGGTTGGCAAGTTCAGCCCTTTCTTCATCCAGCTTTTGGAGTCGTGTTCTACTTGCAATCATCTTTACCTCCAAGTCCAACGTAAATTTTTCCTCTTCCTCATACGCTGCATTCTTAAGCCTATCTGTTTCTACTCTTGCTTCTGCTTCTTCTCCAACGAGTTTGAGTTCATGAACAGACTTCATGTAGGAATGAAGTTGGCTTTCAAGAGATAGAAACTCATCTGTATCACAGCTCAATTGATCATAGTAAGTAGACATCTTAGAGGTAATGCGCATTTAAACTTCACAAATTTAAACACAAGAATTTTAAAACCAATTAAAATTTTAAAACTGGGCCCCGGACCCAAAACCCGCAAAATCCAAAATACTGGGCCCGGCCCGCTGCAGCCGCCTAGCGGCTGCCCGCTGCTGCTGCGCGGCATCCACTGCCCAGGCTAGTGAACAAGTCTTCTTTATCTTTAGACTAGCAGGCAGAGGCAAGCACAGTGAGAGCATATTTCAAACTCCTGATTTGCCAATGGTCAAGTTCATTTAGTTCCAAACTAAGGTACTTGGCAACTGTCTCTTTGGCATAGGCAATTGACTTATGAGATGGTGTAGGACCAGTTCCAGCAATGCTGACGGTTTTCTTGGTGAGATAGCTGAGGTCCAGCTCTGATAAAGGATCAGCAGGAGAAGGAAGCTCAGGCCTTGCCACTAATCTATTTACAGAGTCCTGAAATAGAAATTACCCAAAGTATGAATCATCAACAGTAATTCAATAGGAGAAAAAGTTATTCTTGTATTCTTTAACTTACTTGGGTAGAAGGAGTGAAGGATGAATTAGCCTTGTAATTCAGATATGGGCTATCACTGGAAATAACTTTTACCTTGAAGCTGCTAGAAGAAGGAGACTCAAAACCACCAGATTTGTTGGGATTTTTCACCAGAAATCACCCGATAAAAGCGGAAGAACGCGGTGATTTCCTCAAATCCAGTCCCAGGAGCAATTGAGATGGAAATTGAAAAACTTAAAATTAAATAGAAAGGGATTAATTTTCTTACCAGAAAATCTCTTTCTAGAGATGGATGAAGACTACAGAAACCAAAGCAGATTTCCTCCTCGATTTCATACACGAACGCCTAACGAATGCAACCCGTGCTAGCGTTGGAAAAACGAAACAATGGAATAGAAGAAAGGGGGAGATTTCGGCCAATAGTATGCTTAGGGTTAGTTGGCCGAAATTTCACCCTAGGTTTTATACCTAGGGTGGCCGAATTCCCCTAGGTGAATTCAGGCCCAAGCTGGCTCCATTCCATTCTGTGCGGGCTTCCATGTTTTAATTTAGGCCCAGTCTAATTTTAATTATTCTTGTTTAAATTAATTTCAAGCCCAATTTTAATATACCCATGTATTTAATATATTACTCCAAGTAATATATTATTTGCATCTAAATTAAAATTAGTTTGACAATTAATTTAATCCATCAAATTAAAATTAAATCTACACAAAATAAAATCATATGTAAACCTATACATATGAATATTTCCACCTAGGAAATAATCTCATAATTAATCTAATTAATTATGAAGAACCAATTGAATATATTAATTTTATTATTATGACCAATCCAATTGATCTTTATAATACAATTAATATATACACACTTCTCCCTCCATTGCGTATACTCCAAGTATACATGTGATTCCTTAAGTCTGCATTCAGTCGTTCTATGTGTACGATCCCGTGGGCCCATCTTTATGTTGGCAGTGGGCCTATGGCCCACAGACTGCAGTTGGGCTCTAGCAAGCCACTGCAGCCCCCAATTAAGATGGAGATGGCAGTCTAACTGATATCATAACCCTGTAGTTTAAACTTGTATATCCCATGTCATTGATATCGGTGTCCGACACAGAGGCATGGATTAATCACCCTCTTTTGTGTCCGGACATTAACTTGATCCCGAATGTACTGAAGCTCACAAACAAGTTCCAACTTGTTTGGGTGTGGCCACACTCTTATCAGTCACATTCATCAAGAAACCGGTGATATCTTCTCAGTGGGTTACTGAGTGACAAATCCCTTCTGCATATCCATAGCATTACCATGCTTAGTGACATACCCGAAAGTACCCATACTTGGCACCCTATTGCAGGCCCTTTAGGCGTACCCCTAAGCATGTGACTTCACATGTAATACCATCATATGGTCAGGTCAAAGGATCCATACAAGTACTACACGAGAATCCATTGTGATACCATACCATGTGGATTACTCGTTTAGTGGATCTATCCAGTACCATGCTCCCAGGCATGTACCCATTAACTTGGTTGACATTCCATGTCCAATGACCGGTAAGACACCGCCATACAATCAGGTTAATGATAGTCTGTTGTTCCACTCATTCCCATGACTGGAACAGACTACGGATCTGTTTATGGTCATATTGTTTACCCTATCCACGGTCTTACTGCCAAGTGCATGACACTTGTCATCATGGATATGGATATGTCCATTGGATACTTCATTTAATATATTACACAAGATAGATATAATAAATGAATTGATGCCTTTATTAGTAACACAAATTAGTAAAATACATAAATCCAATAAATGTATGATACAAATACAAGGACCAATGCCTCGGGACTAGGGCATTTCCAAAAATCTCCCACTTGCACTAGTTCCAACTAGGCATGGGCCTAATCCCTATAGATCTAGTATGACCCTCGTGCTTGGGCTGAGCTAGCGCCTTGGTCAAAGGATCTGCGACATTATCCTCAGTGTCCACTCTGTGCAATGCAATGTCACCTCTCTCCGCGATTTCTCGTATGAGGTGAAACTTTCTGAGCACGTGCTTTGTGTTCTTATGTGACTGGGGCTCCTTAGCTTGTGCGACGGCCTCATTGTTGTCACAGAAGATATCGACTGGGTCCTGGATAGTTGGCACTACTCCCAACTCAGTGATAAACTTCTTCATCCACACAGCTTCCTTAGCTGCATCACACGCAGCGATGTACTCAGCTTCTGTTGTAGAGTCCGCTATGGTTGGCTGCTTTGAGCTCCTCCAGCTTACAGCAATTTAGCAAAAATACATACCCAGACTGCGATTGGTACTCATCCTGGTCTGTCTGGAAGCTCGCATCAGTATACCCAGTAACTGATAGCACTTCCTGACCACCATACACTAAGAAGCTATCCTTGGTCCGGTTAAGGTACTTGAGGATTGCCTTGACAGCCTTCCAGTGATCCTCCCCGGGATCCTGCTGGTATCGGCTCATCATTCTTAGTGCAAAGGCGACATCCGGTCTCATACATAACATGGAGTACATGATTGATCCGATAGCCGAAGCATATGGAACCAATTTCATGTTCTCCCTGTCCTCCCTTGTTTTAGGACAGTTCTTCTTACTAAGTTTCAGCCCATGGCCCATTGGCAAGAAACCTTTCTTGGCCCGGTCCATGCTGAATCTTTTCAGAACTTTGTCAATGTACGAAGCCTGACTTAGGCCCAGAAGCCGATTTGATTTATCCCTATAGATCCTGATCCCTAGGATCATCTCAGCTTCGCCTAAGTCCTTCATTGCGAAGCACTTACTCAGCCACTGCTTTACTCCTTGCAGTGTAGGTATGTCGCTTCCAATGAGTAGGATGTCGTCTACATAAAGTACCAAGAATGTGACAATGCTCCCACTAGTCCTCTTATACACACAAGGCTCATCTAGATTTTGTATGAAGCCATGTTTCTTTATAGCCTCATTGAATCTTAGATTCCAACTACGGGATGCTTGCTTCAGTCCATAAATGGACCTTTGAAGTTTGCATACCCTTCCCGGATACTTAGGATCAACAAAACCCTCAGGTTGTGTCATGTACACATCCTCAAGTAGCTTTCCATTAAGGAAAGCGGTTTTGACATCCATCTGCCATACCTCATAGTCATACCATGCGGCTATGGCCAGCAGTATCCTGATGGATTTGAGCATGGCTACTGGTGAGAAAGTTTCATCATAGTCTATTCCATGGACTTGTCTGAAACCTTTCGCAACCAGGCGCCCCTTGAAGGTATTATCAGCTTTTAGCTTATAGCACCACTTACAACCTATTACCTTAGCACCCGGAGGTGGATCAACCAAGTTCCAAACTTGATTATCGTACATAGATTGCATTTCTGCTTCCATGGCTTTATGCCAATTTGCAGACTGTGGGCTAGCCATAGCCTCCTGGTAGGTTTTGGGTTCTTTCTCATCCCAGATGAGAAGAGTTTGATCATCGGTGATGAGGAAACCATACCTCTCCGGTTCCGACGATCCCTACCAGACCTTCTAGGTTCTTGTGTGGCCTGGGTCGGTGCTTCCACTTGTGCAAGCTCCACCTGGGCCTCCGAGTTATCCTCTTCAGGAGCTTGTGGACCTTGAACTTCCCTGAGTTCAACGTTGCTCCCACTATCTTTCTTGGAAAGGAACTCCTTTTCCAGAAAGACCCCCTTCCTTGCCACGAACACCTTGTTCTCGGCGGGGTTGTAGAAGTAATACCCTTTGGTTTCCCTAGGGTAGCCCACAAACAGGCATTTATCGGTTTTGGGTTCCAGCTTGCCACTAGTCAATTTCTTGACATGTGCTTTGCATCCCCAAATCCTTAGGAAAGACACATTGGGCTCCTTGCCCGTCCATATCTGATATGGGGTCTTTTCCACAGCCTTAGTCGGAGTATTGTTTAAGATGAGAGCTGCTGTCTCGAGGGTGTGTCCCCAGAAACTAATTGGGAGAGATGCTTGACTCATCATTGAGCGGACCATGTCCAACAAGGTCCTATTCCTCCGTTCGAACACCCCATTCCATTGTGGTGTTCCGGGAGGAGTGAGCTGTGGAACTATTCCATGTTCTCTCAAGGATGAGTCAAACTCTAGGCTCATATACTCACCACCTCGGTCCGACCGAAGGGTTTTGATATTCCTGCCTAGCTGGTTCTGTACCTCATTCCTAAATTCCTTGAACCTATCAAGGGTCTCGGACTTGTGTTTCATCAGATAGACATAGCCATATCTGCTGAAATCATCCGTGAACGTGATGAAGTACAGATGCCCA
The DNA here is from genome assembly GCA_039660915.1 of Euphorbia tirucalli. Taxonomy (NCBI): domain Eukaryota; kingdom Viridiplantae; phylum Streptophyta; class Magnoliopsida; order Malpighiales; family Euphorbiaceae; genus Euphorbia; species Euphorbia tirucalli. Next base: position 29,000,841 of record CM077639.1, on the reverse strand, counting down.
CCTCTGGTCGCTGCGCTCATAGGCCCACATACATCTGAATGTATTAGGTCCAATAAGCCAGTGGCCCTTTCAGCCTTCTTGCTAAAAGGCACCTTTGTCATCTTGCCTCGTAAACATGATTCGCATGTATCAATTGACTCCAAGTCAAATGACCCTAAGACTCCAGCTTTGTGAAGCCTAGCAATGCGATTCTCGTTTATATGGCCAAGACGACAATGCCATAGGTAGACTGGATTAAGTTCGTTAGGCTTAACCCTTTTAGTGTTTATGTTATAGATATGATTGGTTTCATTTAAGTCTAGGATATATAGGCCATTATTTAATAGAGCATCTCCATAAAATAATCCCTCTCTAGATATAGAAATTCGACCATTTAAAATAGTGAAATTAAATCCAAAAATATCCAACATTGATACAGAGATAATATTCCTGCACATGGCAGGTACAAAGTAACAATGTTCTAAAATCAAAACCAATCCACTGGGCATCATTAGGTGGTATTCGCCGATCTCTATGGCAGCAACCCTTGCTCCATTCTCGACCCGCAAGTCCACCTCCCCCGACCCCAGCAACCTTCTGTTCTTAAGTCCCTGCACATTGCAACAAATGTGAGAACCACATCCAGTATCCAATACCCAGGATGTTGAAACAGTAAGGTTAATATCTATAACATAAATACCTGAAGAGGACGCACCTTGGCCCCTTCTTTGCTCTCCCATCAGCCTGGGACACGATCTCTTCCAATGACCCGCCTGTCTACACTCGAAACAAACATCATCAGGACCTGCCTTCTGCTGGGCCTTGGGTTGGGCCTTGGCCTTCTTGGCTTTGGCCTTTTTGGCCTTGGCCTTACCCTTAGCAAGAGAAGGGTTCCCCTTGTTAACCAGCAGCACCGGTGGAGTCTTCTTGATCGACTGCTCAGTAAGCTTAAGCATCCCATGCAGCTCACTGACAGTGCGGTTCATCCCTTGCATATTGTAGTTAAGGATGAACTGATCATAAGAATCCAGCAAGGACGCGAGGATTGTGTCCACCGCTAACTCTTGAGAGATAGGCGATCCGAGACGGGCCAAAGTATCCAAATAGCCCTTCATCTTGAGCACTTGTGCACTCACAGATATCCCGGCCCCCATCTTACAAGAGTGGAATGCCTTATTGGTCTGGTACCTTTCCTGACGAGCTTGCTCTTGAAACATCTCGTTAAGAGTTGTTATCATAGCATAGGCTTGGTGGTCCATAAACTGTTTTTGCAGTTCAGGGACCATACAGGCCAACATAAGGCATGTCACATCCCGGTTGTGCTTGACGTGCGCCTCTTATTCATTCCTCCAGCTGGGCAGCCAGTGGATAACGTCCTTGAGGCGCAGCCGGTACAGGCCTTTCCAGCACATACTCTTTTGACTCTTGTCTTAGAACTATCCTCAAGTTCCTAGACCAGTCTAAAAAGTTAGGACCGGAAAGCTTGTCCTTTTCAAGAATGGATCGCAGTGATAAGGTATTTGTGTTTGCCATTTGGGTGTTTCTACACAGAAAAACATTTAGAGTGTTAATAAAGGGCTTTGCATTGTTGTTCCCATATAAAATTAATAATGAATCAAGTTATTAATTTAAACCAAGTTGTTGGGCTCATGGGCCGAGATCCATATTTCATTAAGATATAGCCAAACGAGGGTTTGGTACAACTACACCTTAACTATTTAGGTAGGAACGCCGTCCAATCCCAACCCAGGGACTCTCGGTTTGATGGGCTTGTTGGCACTTACCCATCTGTGCTTAGGGCCAGGAGAATCCTACTACCCACGCTAAGTCAAAACCTCCATCCAAGTGTTAGAGTATCCCATACTCTAACCCAATACAAAATGACAATACTCCAGTGTATCCTGCGAGGGCATGGTCTACAACCGGCCTATTCCCACTTCGATTCGGTTTTGAATGAGGGAAGCACTTTTAAGTGACTTAGTAATTCCGTTTGGTTATTAGATTCAATTATAACGGCTTACATACATAAAGCGGGTGAATGAGCTATTGGAACATACATTCATACATGCAAATGAATATGAAACATGATTAAACAAAATTAAAATGGACTGCTATGGGCCTATATTACATCCTAACATTATTCTAGTAAACCTATACTAGAAATGGATATTAGGCGGGCCTTCATCTTCTCCTTCTGGGCTTGCACCTCCAATTGGGCTTGCACCTCCATTTGGGCTAACCACTCCATGGGCTTCTTCTTTTACAAATTTTATAATATTTAATTTAAATAAAATAAAATTACATTAAAAAGAAAAAAACGACACGCAGGCCATATTTACCTAAAATAAAATTACAACCCATCTTGTTCAAGGCCCAATAGCATCCAATCATACATTCATTCAACCATTCATATGCATCCAATACATACAATTCAAAAGCATGTCATAATGCATGATTTAAGCCCATTTAAATTATGTCTAAGCCATTGTTAGGAAATCGCCAATTTTGGCCCACCATGGTTCTAACCCTTAACGAGCTTTGGGCCTCCAGCCCAGGCAGTCCAACTGCTCCCACTGGAATTGGGAAACCATGGGTCCAATTTAGCCGTCCGAGTAATTGTGCCAAAATTACCCGAACCAATTTCCATTAACCATATTAATTTCCAAATTAATATCACATGAACGAAATTAAATCATCCAAGAAACCATGCGCATTTAAACTTCACAAATTTAAACATACGAATTTGAAAACCAATTAAAATTTTAAAACTGGGCCCCGGACCCAAAACCCGCAAAATCCAAAATACTGGGCCCGGCCCGCTGCAGCCGCCTAGTGGCTGCCCGCTGCTGCCGCGCGGCAGCCACTGCCCAGGCTAGTGAACAAGTCTTCTTTATCTTTAGACTGGCAGGCAGAGGCAAGCACAGTGAGAGCATATTTCAAACTCCTGATTTGCAAATGGTCAAGTTCATTTAGTTCCAAACTAAGGTACTTGGCAACTGTCTCTTTGGCATAGGCAATTGACTTATGAGATGGTGTAGGACCAGTTCCAGCAATGCTGACGGTTTTCTTGGTGAGAAAGCTGAGGTCCAGGTCTGATAAAGGATCACCAGGAGAAGGAAGCTCAGGCCTTGCCACTAATCTATTTACAGAGTCCTGAAATAGAAATTACCCAAAGTAAGAATCATCAACAGTAATTCAATAGGAGAAAAAGTTATTCTTGTATTCTTTAACTTACTTGGGTAGAAGGAGTGAAGGATGAATTAGCCTTGTAATTCAGATATGGGCTATCACTGGAAATAACTTTTACCTTGAAGCTGCTAGAAGAAGGAGACTCAAAACCACCAGATTTGTTGGGATTTGTCACCGGAAATCACCGGATAAAAGCGGAAGAACGCGGTGATTTCCTCAAATCCAGTCCCAGGAGCAATTGAGATGGAAATTGAAAAACTTAAAATTAAATAGAAAGGGATTAATTTTCTTACCAGAAAATCTCTTTCTAGAGATGGATGAAGACTGCAGAAACCAAAGCAGACTTCCTCCTCGATTTCGTACACGAACGCCTAACGAATGCAACCCGTGCTAGCGTTGGAAAAACAAAACAATGGAAGAGAGGAGAGGGGGAGATTTCGGCCAATAGTATGCTTAGGGTTAGTTGGCTGAAATTTCACCCTAGGTTTTATACCTAGGGTGGCCGAATTCCCCTAGGTGAATTCAGGCCCAAACTGGCTCCATTCCATTCTGTGCGGGCTTCCATGTTTTAATTTAGGCCCAGTCTAATTTTAATTATTCTGTTTTAAATTAATTTCAAGCCCAATTTTAATATACCCATGTATTTAATATATTACTCCAAGTAATATATTATTTACATCTAAATTAAAATTAGTTTGACAATTAATTTAATCCATCAAATTAAAATTAAATCTACACAAAATAAAATCATATGTAAACCTATACATATGAATATTTCCACCTAGGAAATAATCTCATAATTAATCTAATTAATTATGAAGAGCCAATTGAATATATTAATTTTATTATTATGACCAATCCAATTGATCTTTATAATATAATTAATATATACACACTTCTCCCTCCATTGCGTATACTCCAAGTATACATGTGATTCCTTAAGTCTGCATTCAGTCGTTCTATGTGTACGATCCCGTGGGCCCATCTTTATGTTGGCAGTGGGCCTATGGCCCACAGACTGCAGTTGGGCTCTAGCAAGCCACTGCAGCCCCCAATTAAGATGGAGATGGCAGTCTAACTGATATCATAACCCTGTAGTTTAAACTTGTATATCCTATGTCATTGATATCGGTGTCCGACACAGAGGCGTGGATTAATCACCCTCTTTTGTGTCCGGACATTAACTTGATCCCGATTGTACTGGAGCTCACAAACAAGTTCCAACTTGTTTGGGTGTGGCCACACTCTTATCAGTCACATTCATCAAGAGGCCGATGATATCTTCTCAGTGGGTTACTGAGTGACAAATTCCTTCTGCATATCCATAGCATTACCATGCTTAGTGACATACCCGAAAGTACCCATACTTGGCACCCTATTACAGGCCTTTTAGGCGTACCCCTAAGCATGTGACTTCACATGTAATACCATCATATAGTCAGGTCAAAGGATCCATACAAGTACTACACGAGAATCCATTGTGATACCATACCATGTGGATTACTCGTTTAGTGGATCTATCCAGTACCATGCTCCCAGGCATGTACCCATTAACTTGGTTGACATTCCATGTCCAATGACCGGTAAGACACCGCCATACAACCAGGTTAATGATAGTCTGTTGTTCCACTCATTCCCATGACTGGAACAGACTACGGATCTGTTTATGGTCATATCGTTTACCCTATCCACAGTCTTACTGCCAAGTGCATGACACTTGTCATCATGGATATGGATATGTCCATTGGATACTTCATTTAATATATTGCGCAAGATAGATATAATAAATGAATTGATGCCTTTATTAGTAACACAAATTAGTAAAATACATAAATCTAATAAATGTATGGTACAAATACAAGGACCAATGCCTCGGGACTAGGGCATTTCCAACAAGATTGATGTTGGGGATTGAAGCCTGGATTGAAGCCTTGAAGTGCTGGCTTTGTTTTCAAAGAATCATCCTTATCAGTAGCCGCATATTCGCAATCTTCTTTTATTTGCTCATCTGCCAAGTTTAAGCACATTAACGCAAAGCAAAACATACCAACAATATAAGGATCAATATAACACGGAAGAAAGGAAAGGAAAGATTACCAAAATCATTTGCCTCATCACTTCGGGAGTTTTTGCTGTCCTCCTGTTCAAGTTCCACCTAAACTTCCAATCCGACGTTAGAATCATCACTCTAAACTTCTATGGGCTCCTTGTCTTTCTGGCTAGTTTTCACGTGCTTCACAGCCGTCAGCCTATGGGATTTTTGAACTGGAGGAGTAATAGCTTTCCCTTTGCCTGTTGCTTGACTTTTTTTTGGCTTTTTTTTGGGTTGGCTTTGTCTTTTCCTATCAGGAGAAGAAGTAGGGACTTCTCCAGCTGCCTTTTTCCTTGCACAAAACAAAATGCAAATTAAGAGACAAAAAGAGGACTAAGGAAGTTTGAAGCATTTTTAAAGAAGTGTAGATATGGCTCACCCTTGGGATCATCCTTGAAAAATATAAGGAACAAGGAATGCCAATACTCTTCAAAGTGGGAATGGAAAGTTTGAGCAGGTACACGACATTCAAATACTAACTCATCAATTTCTGGGGAGTGAATACTTTGTTCTTGTATTATGTTTCGAATGTCTGTGACACTCACTTTGTTCCTGAGATCCCCTTTTGGGAATTTGCTATTGGGTATGGCTATTTTCCATTGGTCCAGACCAAATTGTCTAGACCACAAAGTAGGATGATACCCCTCCAAACAAGGAAATATACCCGGGCCCTAGAAGCTGATCCCACTAATGAACACATACACTTTTTGTGGGTTTTAATCTGTAAGTACATCTTCTTCCCCATAAGACTTGAACTTGGCATCTAATTCCAAAGGTTTAAAGTCAGGAATGGAATCAGACTCAACCAATGCAGGAACCTCTAGTCCCAATATAGGTAACCTGGTAAGGGCGAGAATGTCCCTTAAGGTGATCGACATAGGGCCTCTAGGGAAGAGAAAAGAATTACAATGTGTTGACCATATGGTTAATGCAGCAAGCACCATGTCTAGGGAAAAGAAAGAGGGTTGCAGGGTAAGGTTGATAAAGTCTTTTATGCCTATCCAGCTCTAGTGAATCTCAAATATCAGAGCCAATTTGTTTACCCATTTTTGGCATTCTAAAGATAATCAGGGCTAAGATTTCATCTTACCACTGCTTTCAGGTGGAGGGGTTGGTTTATTAGCAAGCAAGTCATCTACTCCCCCAGCAGGATAAGGAAATGGTGGAGTTTCATCAATGGGGGGGCAATTGTTGAGAGAGAGAGCTGCATAATACAAAATCACAGGCTTAGAGTATTCACATCTAGCAACCAAAGGCAAGTGAAGGGAGAAGGCCGACTTACCTCAAGAGCAGAAGACATATCACCTGGAGGAGGGAGCTTTGTTGGATCAGTGCTAGAAAACATTTTTGCTGAAGAGGAAAAGCAAGGTATAAGTTATTGTTTGGTGCACATAATTAAATGCTCGTAATTATTATGAAACACTTAAATAATGATCTTATTTCCTTTGGCGAATAAAATTTGCCGAGAAACCAATTTTTATTTTTGGGTTAAGCTAAGTATTAAGACCTATTCAAGAGCAATATAGAGCAATAAACACCAAATACACACAATCTATTATGATTTAACAAAGTAAAGAGATGGAGAGCTTACTAGGAGAGTTTGTGTTGAGGGAAAGGGATTGAAATTGAGAAACAAGTAGAGTATATTTTTTCCTCCGCCTGTGGTAAGTTTGAAAGGTTTTTCTGGGTTTGAGAAACTTGTAAAGTTTGTGGAGGTAGTTTGTTTAGGGTGCCGGCTAATTTCTTGAATGAAGGGTGATTTGAGTCACGGCTTTCCAAGCTATATTTGTATGGAGTGTGAATAATGTTTCCTTTGATGAAAGAATGTGGAGAAATAAGGATGGGATATTTGAAACGTCAAGGTTGAGATGATGTGGGTTTCAACTTGGAAGAAGCAGAGAGGGTGTGGAGTATGTAGAAAGAGTTTGGAAATTTGGAAAATATATGAAAAGGGGAAATAGCCGAGCAATTAGTTTTCAAAGCTGGATGATGATGAGCATTGATGGGCAGGTTTAAAAGAAAGAACCCAAGATATTTCTCATATTAGGTTGGCCCCGGAAGTGTTTCCAGGTCCGGGTCATCTGCATTGGGAATGAAATTAAAAACCTGCTCATTCAGCCTACTAAATTGGACCTTGGGCCTATATTTCATTTAGGGCGAAAAGCATTAGTTTTAGTTGAAAATAAAGGAAAAAGGCTTAGTTAGTAGATTGGCGGTAAATAAGGGAGACTAAAATTTAATAATTGATTAATTGTAATTGTATACAATTAATTCGTTATTAAAAAAAAAAAGCAAAAGCAAAAGCAAAAGTGGGCTTTGAATAATAGCCATTATTAAGGAAATTGGAAGATTTGGGCAATGAATAGTGCTCCTGATTAAGCAAATTAGCAGATTGCTTCCGGAAATTAAATTTCAGCCAGGAAGCAATCGCTGGCAGTTCATGATGTGCCAACCGCAACTATTCCTTCGCCGGCCACACAACGGCGCCGCCGCTAAGGAGGCGACATCACTGGTCGATAATGAGTTATATTTTCATTTTTACTTTATTTATTCTATTCAGGCAATAAAACAATCCAAAAATCGAATGAGATACGAAAAAAAGAAAATGGAGGAAAAGAGTTACCTTTTAGTTTGAAGCTTAGAGTTAGAGATTGAATTTTGGAGATTAGGGTTTTTGTTTTTGAATTTTCGATCCAGAGAAATTGGAAGGCGAGGAAAGAATAGTCTGAAAGAATAGTCTGTAGTGTTTTAAGTAGGGTGATGACAAATATCCATTCTGGTCCTTATAGTTTCAATTTTCATTACTTGATGGATTAAACTTTGGGTTTCTTTTATTTTGCACATGTACCAATTTAATTTTTAAATTAAGTACATAGGGGGACAATTGTTAGACCTATAAATTAATTAGGCCGATTTTAGTTTCTGGCCTAATTAATTCTTTGCTTGATTTTTAAAAAATTAATTAATTAATTGAATTGTTAATTAATTAATTAGTTAGTTAGTTGGAGTTTGCTGCTTAATGGGAAGTTTTTATTTAGAAGTGGAGTCAGGAGAAGTTGAGAGCAGTTGAGAAATTGGTGAGAGTGTAGAACTGGAAAGGTGGGAGGTTTTAAAGTGAAGAGGCTCATTGTGCAAAAAAGGCAGTTATTTTCTTCCCTTTAAAAGCCAACTTTGAAGGCAATAGCAGGGGATCCCAGACATCAACAACACAAACTCTATTCAAACAGAGCATCAAATCCAATTTTCAATTCCCCTTTAGTCAATTTTATTCTATTTCTAAGTATTTATTTTTTCCTAAAGAATCCTTGGTATTTTGGAAGAATCTTTGCGAGAATTCTTAGCAGTTTATATCCTTTCATTCTGTAAGTTGTATGTTCTGCAAACTCAGTTCAATTCAAGCATTATTTCTATTCCAGCAATTTCATTTTGGCACTATTATTTCAATTAATCTAGTTATAGAGTTAATTGGGACATTAAGCTTTTAGTCCTTAAGCTTTTTTAATCGTTTTGTTTAGAAGTCAGATTTTCAATTTTATTTTGTAATTTTCAAGTTAACAAAAAGACAAAAAACACCACATTAAATACAGTTAAATAATTTGAAATTCTTCCATTATAATAATTGAACTCGACTAAGTAAGCGAATCTAACCAATAAATAACTGAACCAAAATTTAATATTTCGGTTCAGTACATATTCCGCACATTTGGTTAGAACATTTTTGTCGATCTGATTTTATATATTAATTTATATGACATACGAGAGCTAATTGTTGTGTTGCTTCCGAATAAATTACCATGATTATATTATTGATGTGAATAAATTACAAATATAACAATTAAAAATACTAATACTAATTAAATGAATAGGTAAGAGTTACAAAAGTATGCATTAAATTGTTAATCCTTTCATGTAAGTATAGGAGATTTTACACTTATAATGAAATCATTATTGAGTAAATACACTACAAAATCACCAAATCATAATCCTCATCATCTGAAAAGCGAAAAAGAATCCATAGTAGTATATATCTAAACAAATGGCCACCTGAAATATAATCTGTGTCAACAAAGTCATTTGACTTTTATTCTCAGGTCAATAAAATCACTTTTGGCCTAATTCGTTGAAATCTGACACCACCATATTTGACCTACTAGTAGGTTGCCACATCAACGCCAACCAAGAAAAAATAATATGTATCACAAAAGTAGCATCCACATATACAAAAGCCATACAAAATAAATAAATAAATGAATTCAAAATTGGTTGAAAATGACATGGTATTGTGTTGACAGATCAAACTTGGTATTAGTTTGTCATGTTTTTATTCAAATTTTTTGATAGATTAGGGGGCAAGAGTGACTTTATAGACACAATAGAATGAACGTTCAATATGACTTTATTAATACAAATTAAATTTTAACAGCCGTAGATGTCTAAGCTTCAAATTTCAGTGACCATCGATATAGGTTACCCCATTCATGATAGCAAGACCTCAAAATCCAAATTAGATCATAAAAATCCAAATTAATAACTATTCAAAAACATTTCACGAAAACATTTTTGGCTCATCCCAAAAAATGCTCTCTTTCATATCTTAGAGCACTCCTTTCAAAGTCATAAAAACATTTCACAACTTTCAAACATATAGGTATGATGTTTCTAAGGTAAAAATCTACCAAGTCGTTGGTTGAGCTGTTGATGACTTGAACAAATCTTCCTATGCGAAACCAAAACAATGAAAGAAGCACCCAAAATTCATTTGCAAATTAGTTGCAAAACGATAGTTTGACATGGATTTACCTTTCCTCACCTCATCGTTAATTGACCATTACTTTACAATTTTGACCATTTCCAAAAATTCATTTGCAAGTTAGTCACAAAACGACAGTTTTAAATTGAAATTGTTTATCATATTTTTACTATCTGTGATTGTGAGCGGACGACCTTTTTCGGAACACCCGGTCAAGCGGGAACCGGGGATTTTCTTTTTGGGTCTTGGTGTTTTGGTTTTGAAAACGGGTTTTAAACTTTCTTAGGGAAACCTTTCATTTTTTTTGAAAAAGCCTTTTTGTACAAAACTTAATTTTAGGCATGAATTTTAGAAAACAAGCTTTTTAGAAAATCCCATTTTAACTTAAAGGTCTCGAAATGCGAATTTAGAGATTAGATACAGAGTCGCCACCCGGATCAGCTCATCCTGGAAATTCCGGTACAGCTCCCTACCAAATGTAGACGCAGTACCTAATCCAGAGATTCGAGGTTCGAGCAACATATCTACTAATCCTCACTAATTTTTAACTATTATTTCAAAATATGACATTTCATTCACTTAATTCTACTCATTTTATCTCTTCTTTTATTATTAGCCAATGCTCATACATGTGACATAAATATATAAAATAAAATGAAGTGCAGAAAAATAAAAGTGCGGAAAAGTAAATCAGAGGCCAAATTATACAACCCAAGAAAAAGAAAACTCTCATCCTCACCTTTTACAATCGCCTATTATACACGATAATCTAAAAATTACAATCGCCTAGATACACGGGATAATCTATAAAATACATTCAAAAATAAAAATAAAGCAAAAATAAAAGCTGCATCCAAATATGGTTAGCACAAATAAATAAATCACACCAAGGACTCATATAGGACAGAATAGGGGTATTTTAGGAAACGGGATCATGTAAAGGGGGTAAACAAGTCGACCCGATCGGTCAGCCCTGTTAGACCTGGAAAACGGTTTTTTAAACGCCCTGTAGGTTTTATGGATAAAAAATCAGTTTTAAAAGCGGTTTGGCTCATTTACATGCACTTTTCCAACTTTAGCGAGCCAGATATCCCGGGACCCGGGGGTCCCGTTCGTTTGTGGGCCTAAATCAAACATCCATCTAGGGTCCAAAAGTATGCAAACACGCCAAAATTCATTTTTGAATGAGAAGAGAATGCAAAATTACAAGTTTGGGGCCCAAAAGGGCAAAACTGTAATTCTGCCTCCATTACAGCCGCGCCCCTGTAAGCTACAGCCACGCGGCTGTAGATTACAGCCGCGCCCCTGTAGCTTATAGCCGGGCGGCTGTAATGCCCCAGAATCAATTCTAATGTGTTTTCTCGTTTTTGAAAATCGTTTTGCAAATTTAATGATTTTGCCTCAACTACAGCCGTGCGGCTATAGGTTACAGCCGCGCCCCTATAGATTACAGCCGCGCGGCTGTAGGTTATAGCCGAGCGGCTGTGATCATGAGTGGGGCGGCTGTAGCCGAAAAACTTCCAAAAATCGTAAAAAAACTCAAAACATGGCATTACAGCCGCGCCCCTATAGGTCACAGCCGCACGGCTGTAGGTTATAGCCGAGCGGCTGTAGGTTACAGCCGAGCGGCTGTAGCCGGAAAAATTTCCAAAAATCGTAAAAAACTCAAAACATGCAATTGAATCACAACCAAGATGAACAGAATGGATTTTTAAGGCCTCTCAGAAAATTACCTTGTATGTGTTCCAGCGCTTGGACCACAAAAAAAGATTTTTGGATGCCAGGAAACGTTCCACAGTCATGGACGACCCGAGCAAAGTGTGTTTTCCGAACCTCGAACGGAACCACGAGGAAAATTCAAGGATTGATTTTTTAGTGTTCCCTCTTCTTCTAACCTTTCTTTTCTTTCTTTTTAGCCTAATTCTTTTTTTTTTTTTTTGCGTTGTTGTATTAAAAACCTTAATAAAAACTCTATGATTTCTTTTTTTTTCTTTTTCTCTAGGTTTTCTCTCATTTTTTCTTTTGTTTCTGCCTTACTGTTGCCCTAATTCCCGAATAGCAACCTTAAATATCTCCTGTTTTGGTATTAAATCGGAATTAATTGCTAATTTTGTCAAAAAAGGAAAACTGAAGATTACAGCCGCGCGGATGTAGGTCACAGCCGTGCCCCTGTAATATACAGCCGCGTAGTTATAGGTTACAGCCGAGCGGCTGTAGCGACCAAAATTCCTATTTTGCTCAAAAACCGAATTAAATGCTGATTTTGACCAAAAAAGAAAATATGAAGATTACAGCCACGCGACTATAGGTTACAGCCGCGCCCCTGTAGACTACAGCCGCGTGGCTGTAGGTTACAGCCGAGCGACTGTAGCGACCAAAATGCCTATTTTGCTTAACAACCGAATTAAATGCTGATTTTGACCAAAAAAAAGGAAATATGAAAATTACAGCCGCGCGGCTATAGGTTACAGCCGCGCCCCTGTAGACTACAGCCACGCGGCTGTAGTTTACAGCCTAGCGGCTGTAATGTCCAGAAAAGGCCATTTTCACTTATTTTTCGTTCTTTTGCTCGGTTCTCTTAAAATACTCACTCGAATTCTTCGGGGTTCCGTACTAGGACTTGTCACACACCTTCGGGCTATCTGGGATATTTCCGACGTTATCCCGATCGGTCCAAATCCGCTTCACGTTTATCCGTGAAAAAGGTAACAGTAGCTTTCATCACCGAGGTTGGGAAAAAACCCGTGCTCACAGGCTGCCCCTTGCGTGACCAAAGTCGACTTGGACGGGTGCTTGTGCCCGATTCGAGTTTGGTCTCACGATAGGGAGCACGGTGAGAAGGAAAAGAGAACATACCTAGGGGTTTCCTTCGCGTTGACTCGTTTTGATGTCTATAGGGACTTGTCTCGGTTGCTTTTGAGACAGTGGTCTTGCCTAAATTGGTTTGAATCTTCAGGGTCTTACTTCGATTCTGATACGAAGCATAGGACTTTGCCCGAATTGTTCTGATGTTATCTAGGGTCATGCTTAGACTCCATTGCAAAGCAGAGGACTTTGCCCAGATCTTGTTTGATTTGCCGGGGACATGCTTCGACTCCGTTGTGAAGCAGAGGACTTGCCCATATCGAATTCTCCTTGCCATTCGGCGCTTACAAAAGGGAAGGGTATTTTAGTGATTTTGCAACTTGGGAAGTTGGCATTCCTTGAAGTAAGGGACTTTGGTCATTTGGTCTTTCGTGTAGCTCGTGTCGCTAAAGGAAAAGTGTTTTGGCCATCCAATAATGTGGTTACTAATAGGAGGGCATTTTGGTCATCTCACTTCTAGTGGAGCTTGTGTCACTGAAGGAAAGGATGATTGCGTTTCCCGCAAAGCTTTTATGGCTGGGGAAAGATGCTTTGGTGATTTGAGAAGCTTGATGATCTCCTTTGATGTTTTGAAGTTGTTTCGGGTACGTATTCGTTCCTTGATCGATAATTTTGGAAACAAAAATTTTTGCCCCTTCGATCAAGAATGAATATGGACTGAATATCTTGCCCCTTGATACTGTAGAAATTGGCTCTCTGTGGCAGAGCAATACCATTAAAATTGGCTCACTGTGGTGGAGCAATACCGTTGAAACTGGCTCTCTGTGGTGGAGCAATACCTTTGACATCGGCTCTCTGTGGTGGAGCAATACCGTTGACATCGGCTCTCTATGGTGGAGCAATACTATTGAAACTGGCTCTCTGTGGTGGAGCAATACCTTTGAAGCTGGATTGGGGGTACGTATTTATTCCTTGATCGATAATTTTGGAAACAAAAATTTTTGCCCCTTCGACCAAGAATAGATACGGCTTGATTGCTTTGCCCCTAGATACTTGGGATTTGAGGATGCCCCAGTGTCAGGTTATTTCCACTTTTAAAGTAGTCATGGCTTGAGACAGCCTGATGATGACAGCATGTACCTGTACTTGAGTACACATTGATGCATGTATGCATGTGTGTGTGTATGTTTTGAGTATATGTGTATGTGCGTGTCCTGGATGCATATGCATATGATTATGGTGCTTTTTCATGTTTTGTTTGTTGTAGAAGATGATTGGGATCGAGCGCCGTGAGTCCGCTCATTTGAGAACAGAGGTTGATCAATTGCGTCGGCGGGTCACCGAGCTGGAGGTCATGAATCAGACTTTCAGGGACCGGACGGACAATTGGGATGCCCAGATGGGTCTATCCTTGGTGGGATATCACATTGAAGTTTGGTTGATTGACCTGATTGCTTGCTCCACGAGGCGTAGGTGTGAGGCACTGGCTTTGATGTACCTCAGTTTTTACAGGATTAGAGTTGTCTGAGCTTGATACTACTGCATGACTTTTGTTTTATTTTCATTGCTTGTCCTAATTTTTGCATAGGTAGCCCTTTTTGGGTTTTCGGCCTGTCGGACTGTCTTTATTTTTGCCTGAACCGCCCTTTCGGGTTTTCAATTCAGCAGACTTTATTTTATGCCCTAGCTTTTGCATAGACGCCCTTTTCGGGTTTTCGATCTATCGGGCTCTTTTTTTTTTCTTTTTTTTCTTTTTTTTTGAAGTGAGATGCATGTAAACAGAAAATGTGCACATCCATACAAATTCAATTTCAAGCAGACTTGGGACATTTAACCTGAACATAAAACCGGCATTCATTCATTCACTCATTTATAATGTTTTAACACAAAGTACATCAAAGATGAAATGAAGCTAAGGACAGAATCAGTAATGGTATCCATCTCTACTGGACCTATGCCTACCACCAACTGGTCTTTGCAGATTTTCCTGCTGATGGTGCTCGCCTCTCTGTCCTAACTTTTGCATGGACCGCCTTTTCGGTTTTCGATCCATCGGACTGTCCTGATTTTTGCATGGATCGCCTTCTTGGTTTACGACCCATCGGACCTCTTTTTTATTTTTTTTATTTTATTTTTATTATTATTATTTTTTACACGTAATAATGCCTGGGCTTGTCTAGGTTGATGGGGTTGACGACTTAGTCTCTGTCTCCCACGGTGGAACCGCTTCAATCCTATAGGCTAAGGAGTATGACGTTTCTTCAGTGCCTGCTCTGATGCTAGTTTTGTGCCCTTGCAAGACAAATGATAGCATATCGGCCTATCCTTTGTAGGTGATTGTCTTTTGGACGGAACCTTATGAGCCGCTTCTACCACCCCATTGGCTTGTGGGATATGCTAAGACAATCTATGATGCTCCATCTTTGCCCTTTGTAATTGTAGGCCATTATTGGTCACGACATGATAATGCTTTTTTTTTTTTTTGGTTTTTTTTTTTAGTTTTTTTTTTTTGGTTTTTGTTTTTTTTTAGGTCGGTGACATTCATATATGACTTTGCTTCTACCCACTCTGAGAAGTAGTTGGCGGTTGCGACCATTGAGCCATGCCCAATCGAGTCTACAGAGCTCCTGCTTGATTAATTTCATCTTTGAATCCTTTGGAGCTTGGTGTTCAGTAATTTCTCCGTCAACCCCCGTACGACACTGTACAGCCAAGCAAAGATTTCCATGCGCTTTTGTGGTACTTTTAATTTTTCTTTCCTCTCATCAAGCGTGAGGTCTTTTGAGACGGATATCATTTTTGGGTCATCATCTGTCCCTAGATTCATTTCATGCATTGATGCACCATGTGTGTTAAAGGCATTAAATGAATGTTTGGATGCATGCACAGTTCCATCCGAAAAATATCGCACAAGTAATTGAAATCAAATTGTATTGAATTAAACACCGAGAGGTTGAATTGTTCACAGAATAAATTTTATAGAAAAAAACTAAAGACATAAAAAAGAATATCGTCCTCCACATGCGGAGGGTCTTCCTTTATTGCTGCAACATGATCCTCGATAGCTTGTGCACCCGAATCACCCAAGCTTGGGTAAAGGATTACTCTAAATACTGGGCTTCAAAGCCGGCTCGATAATCTTTCCATCAGCAACCAACTGTTTGATGGCCTTAATTAGTTGGCTGCACTCGTTTGTGCGGTGGCCCGTCATCACATGATAAGAGCAGAAATTGTCTTTATCCGCCTCAGCTGGAGGCGAAAATGGCTTCAAGCTCTGCAATAACCCAACCTTTCTACACTTAGCGAAAATTCGGCTTACTGACTCAGCCCATGGACTGGTGACCCTTTGAGGAGTCTGTCTTCCCAGGTTCACAGCGGCTACATCCTCCCATTGCACTTCGATCGGGGCTACATTCTGAGTCGAGTTAGTACTGGACCCCACTGG
The DNA here is from genome assembly GCA_039660915.1 of Euphorbia tirucalli. Classification (NCBI taxonomy): domain Eukaryota; kingdom Viridiplantae; phylum Streptophyta; class Magnoliopsida; order Malpighiales; family Euphorbiaceae; genus Euphorbia; species Euphorbia tirucalli. The sequence goes on along the minus strand of CM077639.1, from coordinate 28,984,581 downwards.
AGTAACCTTAGAGCTATTGCCTTTGTACCCTTGAGAGTACCCCTGATTGCTTCTGTAAGAGCCCGAACTTTGTCTGCCCCTTTGTTCCTCTTCTTCGTATCGCTCGATACGTTTGGCAAACTCCACCACCTCATTGAAGGAGTGGAATCTCTTCAGCTTCATCTTGTCCTTATATTGGGGCAGACTACCATCTACCAGCTTCACAATGAGTGACTCTAACTTTGGTGCCCCATCCACCAAAACTTGCACATCCATCCACCGCTTGTAGTAAGCCGGGAAAGACTCATTTGGTTTCTGACGGATCCTTTCTAGATCCTCAAGAGTTGTCTCAATCTGGGTGTTGTAGGCATACTGCTTCACAAAAGCATCAGATAAATCCTCCCAGGTGGAGCGAGTATGTATGGGCACCTTCATATACCACTTTGCCGCAGCACCCCTCAGAGCAGTTGGAAACAAGTTCAACAGATGACCCTTTCCAATCCCCATACTAGTCATCAACCTCACATAACTATCCAAGTGAGCTTCCGGTGGGCCCTCTCCAGTGTACGGAGGCAGGTAAGGCATCTAAAAACTAGCTAGGAGCGGCTCACCTCCATCAGCCATCAAAGTAGTCGGGTCGACATACTTAACAGGGTTATAATGGACTATCTCCTTCAGCTTAGGCAGCATGGCTTCAATATCAGAAAATTTCTGATTGAGGCGCTTCTCTAGCATCGTCCCAATCGAGGCTTCCCTCGCCTTCTCAAAAGCCTCATCCTCTTCGGACTGACGGTCCGGCTCTCTGTGATTGGCAACTCCGCCAATGCCGCTAGGAGTATTCCCCCCGGTTCCATGAGTGGCTTGAACAGGCTGTCGTCCTTCGTTCCCAACCGAGGTCTGGGCTGGTTGGACAACTGGAATAGGGAGGGTAGTCATCACCGCCTGCACCTGCTCCCTAAGGGTAGCCCTTAACTCATCTGAGCTTAAGAAGCTCCTCATAAAGGCAGCCATGTCGAAAGGCATGGTTCCACTGGTTCCACTGTTTCCGTTAGCCATGTCTGCTCTATCAACCTCTTCTAACAACGCCTGACTGTCAACTGGTAGAGTAGGCAACTGAACTTCGACTTCCCTGTCTGAATCCGACCCTGAACTGATTCCCTCCACGGTGACCGGTTCTGATCGAATTAACTGGACTGGTGTGTTTGGTTCTGATTCAACTCGAATTAACCTCCCCGAGATGCGACTCCAAACTGCACAATCAGCATAAGGTTAGAGTTTCGGATGGATGTCGTGGTCCTAGACTCGACACTCTAAATGGTACTTTTATGCTCATGTTCAGATGATGCCGCATGGATGTGGATGATGTCAAGGATGGTTTTAGTGCTTTTCTTTCTTTTGCTTTGGATGTTCCAAGCATACCCTATGCTATACACAAGACAATGCAAAAACATCACGTGCGAGCCATCACACGGACGGAGGTTCGGTGCTTTTGGGGCACCTAAGGGCTGTCGTGAAATGGTCGCATGTGTACCGACACATGGACAAAAGTTTGACACTTTGTAGGTCAATGTGATGACATGAAATGGTCTTGAGGGAACCATCCCACTGACAGATGTTCGATGCTTTTATGGCATCTAACATGAAGTGATGTCACATACAAGTCACGTGCGAATCAAAACACGGACAACATTTCAGTGTTTGTGGAACACCTTACATGATTTAGGAATGCTATGAAATGTCTTAATATGAAAACTAGCTCGGCACTCGTGGAGTACCTCCAATGGGTTGTCGATGTTATGTAACAATCCGATATGGATTGGGACAGGCAAGCAAAACTAAGGCATCTCCATGACACCGAATGTGAATGATCAAGATGTGATGATTTCATGTGGTCCATCACACAAACGCGAGCCTAAGACCGTTGTGGTCTTCTAATAATGTAATGGGACGGCCAAATGCAAGCTAGTGCACAGGCGGAATACGGGTAGCCTTGGGGACTCCCAATATGTTATGATATGAAATGGTCTTGAAGGGCATACTTAGAACATCCTTACATTTTTAATGAAATGATGTGGATGTCTATGTCATACAGAGATGCAAATGGCTGCACAAAATGTGGTTAGAATGTATGACACGCAAGATGATGTCATGTATGCTTTATGAATCCATGAGCACACAAAATGAATCTGGCATACCGAAAATGATTATGGCTGCACGAAAATATGGTTAGTATAACACACACGTATGAGGATGCTAAAAAATGGCTGCATAAAGAGAGAGATTAGAATATGGCATACGTATGATGCGTGTTTATGTCGTATGAAAAGGTCGAAAATAAAACAACCATAGAGCAAAAGTTAGCACACACACAAAAGTATGCTCACCCTTCCAACCTTATTTCTCCATTCGATTGGTCTCGCATTCTTCCTAGGTATTGGGTCTCTTTGGTATCAACGGGGGATACCAAAGGCGTACTCTCGATGTCCATTTTCAAGTATATGGTTTTGGTAATCCTAAAGGGAAGTTGCTAGGCCATTACATGAAGGTATGAGTCAAGTCAAGGGTCGTACAGGTTCCCATAGCGAATATATACTCCTCACTTCTCCCCACTTAAGGGTCCAAACGAAGGGGTTCGTACAAGGCTATGAGTGGTTTACCTCCTCGGGTGCCTCCAATCCTAGCGGAAGAGGTAGGTCGCCTTTAGAAATAAACTGGGTTTAAATGAGTGTTGGAGGGATTTAAGAAGAGAAAATGTCATGCTTTATGCAATGTGAATGAAATATTGAATTACGATTTAATAATCAACTATAAGTGAGGATATACTTCAATTGTTGCCTAAGTTCCTTAAGTTTTTTGTGAAAACTCTTTTGAAGAAACCGTTAGTCCCCAGCGGAGTCGCCACTGTGAGCGGACGACCTTTTTCGGAACACACGGTGAAGCGGGAACCGGGGATTTTCTTTTTGGGTCTTGGTGTTTTGGTTTTGAAAACGGATTTTAATCTTTCTTAGGGAAACCTTTCATTTTTTTTGAAAAAGCCTTTTTGTAGAAAGCTTAATTTTAGGCATGAATTTTAGAAAACAAGCTTTTTAGAAAATCCCATTTTAACTTAAAGGTCTCGAAATGCGAATTTCGAGATTAGATACAGAGTCGCCACCCGGATCAGCTCATCCGGGAAATTCCGGTACAGCTCCCTACCAAATGTAGACGCAGTACATAATCCAGAGATTCGAGGTTCGGGCAACATATCTACTAATCCTCACTAATTTTTAATTATTATTTCAAAATATGACATTTCATTCACTTAATTCTACTCATTTTATCTCTTCTTTTATTATTAGCCAATGCTCATACATGTGACATAAATATATAAAAATAAAATAAAGTGCAGAAAAATAAAAGTGCGGAAAAGTAAATCAGAGGCCAAATTATACAACCCAAGAAAAAGAAAACTCTCATCCTCACCTTTTACAATCGCCTATTATACACGATAATCTAAAAATTACAATCGCCTAGATACACGGGATAATCTATAAAATACATTCAAAAATAAAAATAAAGCAAAAATAAAAGCTGCTTCAAATATGGTTAGCACAAATAAATAAATCACACTAAGGACTCATATAGGACAGAATAGGGGTATTTTAGGAAACGGGATCATGTAAAGGGGGTAACCAAGTCGACCCGATTGGTCAGCCCGGTTAGACCTGGAAAACGGTTTTTTAAACGCCCTGTAGGTTTTATGGATAAAAAATCAGTTTTAAAAGCGGTTTGGCTCATTTACATGCACTTTTCCAACTTTAGCGGGCCGGATATCCCGGGACCCGGGGGTCCCGTTCGTGTGTGGGCCTAAATCAAACATCCATCTAGGGTCCAAAAGTATGCAAACACGCCAAAATTCATTTTTGAATGAGAAAAGAATGCAAAATTACAAGTTTGGGGCCCAAAAGGGCAAAACTGTAATTCTACCTCCATTACAGCCGCGCCCCTGTAAGCTACAGCCACGTGGCTGTAGATTACAGCCGTGCCCTTGTAGCTTATAGCCTGGCGGCTGTAATGCCCCAGAATCAATTCTAATGTGTTTTCTCGTTTTTGAAAATCGTTTTGCAAATTTAGTGATTTTGCCTTAACTACAGCCGCGCGGCTATAGGTTACAACCACGCCTCTGTAGATTACAGCCGCGCTGCTGTAGGTTATAGCCGAGCGGCTGTGATCATGAGTGGGGCGGCTGTAGCCGAAAAACTTCCAAAAATCGTAAAAAAACTCAAAACATGGCATTACAGCCGCGCCCCGATAGGCCACAGCCGCACGGCTGTAGGTTATAGCCGAGCGGCTGTAGGTTACAGCCGAGCGGCTGTAGTCGGAAAAATTCCCAAAAATCGTAAAAAACTCAAAACATGCAATTGAATCACAACCAAGATGAACAGAATGGATTTTTAAGGCCTCTCAGAAAATTACCTTGTATGTGTTCCAGCGCTTAGACAACAAAAAAAGATTTTTGGATGCCAGGAAACGTTCCACAGTCACGGACGACCCGAGCAAAGTGTGTTTTCCGAACCTCGAACGGAACCACGAGGAAAATTCAAGGATTGATTTTTTAGTGTTCCCTCTTCTTCTAACCTTTCTTTTCTTTCTTTTTAGCCTAATTCTTTTTTTTTTGCGTTGTTGTATTAAAAACCTTAATAAAAACTCTATGATTTCTTTTTTTTTTTTCTTTTTCTCTAGGTTTTCTCTCTTTTTTCTTTTGTTTCTGCCTTACTATTGCCCTAATTCCCGAATAGCAACCTTAAATATCTCCTGTTTTGGTATTAAATCGGAATTAATTGCTAATTTCGTCAAAAAAGGAAAACTGAAGATTACAACCACGCGGCTGTAGGTCACAGCCACGCCCCTGTAATATACAGCCGCGCGGCTATAGGTTACAGCCGAGCGGCTGTAGCGACCAAAATTCCTATTTTACTCAAAAACCGAATTAAATGCTGATTTTGACCAAAAAAGGAAATATGAAGATTACAGCCGCACGGCTATAGGTTACAGCCACGCCCCTGTAGACTACAGCCGCGCGGCTGTAGCGACCAAAATGCCTATTTTGCTTAACAACCGAATTAAATGCTGATTTTGACAAAAAAAAGGAAATATGAAAATTACAGTCGCGCGGCTATAGGTTACAGCCGTGCCCCTGTAGACTACAGCTGTGCGGCTGTAGGTTACAGCCGAGCGGCTGTAATGTCCAGAAAAGGCCATTTTCACTTATTTTTCGTTCTTTTGCTCGGTTCTCTTAAAATACTCACTCGAATTCTTCGGGGTTCCGTACTAGGACTTGTCACACACCTTCGGGCTATCCGGGATATTTCCGACGTTATCCCGGTCGGTCCAAATCCGCTTCACGTTTATCCGTGAAAAAGGTAACAGTAGCTTTCATCACCGAGGTCGGGAAAAAACCCGTGCTGACAGTGATTTCCTTATAATTTTCAACAAAAAAGCCTCTTTATTCATTTATAAATACATATGATATTGATTTTCAATTAATAAAATTTTTTTTACGTAGTTCATTATAAGACTCGAGCTATAAAAAAAAGCAACAAAAAAAAAAAATTGGGTGAAATTACTGTAGAGATGTTTTTTTTTAAATTCGTTTTACAACCGAAATACGATCAAATTTTCGATCACTAAAGCAGTCAGATTATAAAATAATGGTCAAGTAATGATGATATTGGAAAATGTGAAAATTGGTCCGTTTACAAGAGTTGAGGAGGATTTATCAGCCTTTTACTTCACTTTGGGGGGAATTGCTCTGCGGGGTAAAGTTGAAGGGCTTATATGCTACTTAACCCATGAGTTAACTCATATGCCAAAAAAAAAAAAAAAATTGTACTCCATCAGATAAACTTGTCTCAATATCACGAACTGACTTCAACATGGCTTCTGCATTTTCTACTTGTATAATGTGCATATTTGGATCTGCAATATGAATTAGTGAAGCCGTTTTATTCTAATTCCAATGGATAAGTTATAAAAGGATGGAAGCATATAAAATGCATTCCCAACAACAACTTTAGCCTCTATACACGCTGCAGCAGACCATATAAGCAACTTAAAGTTACAGGCTTCTAATCACAAAGCAAATTGTATTCCACGCCGTGAAAAATATTAATAAAATACTAATTGTCATTAGAACCACTGTCTATAAAAAAAAGGTTCTACATTCTAAAAAGTCTTCATATACAAAAATAGAGGTTCACTGCTTGTCAATAAACTGTTGGATACACCCTAGTCCCGAGGCATTGGTCCTCGTATTTGTATCAGACATTTGCACTTATTCATGAGATTTATGTATTATATAATTTGTATCATTAAATAAAGGCGTTAATCTATTTATTTTATATCTTGTGCTATGTTTTAAATAGAGTATCCAATGGACATATCCATATCCATGCTGACAAGTGTCATGTACTTGGCAGTGAGACTATGGATAGGGGAAACGATATGACCATAAAGTCATCCGTAGTATGTTCCAGTCATGGGAATGAATGGAACCAAAGACTATCATGAGCTTGGTAGTATGGCGATGTCTTACCGGCCGTTGGACATAGAAAGTCAACCAAGTTAACGGGTACATGCAAAGGGGCATGGTACTGGATAGATCCACTAAACGAGAAATCCACATAGTATAGTATTACAAGTGATTCTCGTGTAGTACTTGTATGGATCCTTTGACCTGACCATATCATGGTGCTACATGTGAAGTGACATACTTTGGTGTAAGCCTAAAGGGCCTGTAACAGGGTGCCAAGTATAGGTACGTTCGGGTATGTCAGTAAACATGGAAGGACTATGGATATGCAAAAGGGAATGTCACTCAGTAATCCACTGGAGAAGATATCACCGGCCACTTGATGAATGCAACTGATAAGAGTGTGGCCATACCCAAACAAGTTGGAACTTGTTTGTGAGCATCAGTTCATTTGGGATCAAGTAAATGTTCGGACACAAAAGAGGGTGATCAATCCATGCCTCTGTGTTAGACATCGATATCAATGACATGGGATATACGAGTTTAAACTACAGGATTTCGATTACAGTTGGACTGCTATCTCCGTCTTAATTGGGGGCTGCAGTGGCTTGTTAGAGCCCGATTACAGTCTGTGGATCATAGGCCCACTGCCAACAAAAAGACGGGCCCACAGGATCATATACATAGAATGTCTGAGTTTGAACTTGCCGTATCGCCCGTATACTTATAGTATACAGACTGGAGAGATAAATATTAATTAATTAAATTATAGATAAATTGGATTTATCAATAGAATTTAATTATTATATATTGATTGGAAATTTATTTCCAGGTGGAAATAAAATGCATATATAGGTTTAAATGCATTTTGATTTAAGTTGAATCTCAATTAATTTATTGGGTCAATTAATTGGCAAATCAATTTTAATTTAATGACATGTACATTATATAATATTATTTTATATAAATACATGCATGTAAAATTAAAATAGAATTGCATTTAATTTTATCCATGGTGATTAGTTTGGACTTAGGGATTAATGATATTAAATCCTAACTCAAATCAAATTAAACCCAAGCCAAAATTAAGGCGCAACATTTGACCAAAATGAGAATTAATTACAAATGAAAATCACAGCCAAAAAGGAATTATATGCTGCTGATTTTTTGGGTAATCAATTGCATGATTTTGGCCATTAAGTGGGGCTTTTATGGCACATAATTTCGGCCATAAGTGTGCAATTTCGCTGCTGGAATTTTTTGAACTTTTAAGCCAGAAAATTCAGCCACTTTTTCTCTCCAATTTCATTAATCCGTCGCTAGCACGGGTTCGACTTTATAGACATTCTTATACGTGAGAGTGGAGGAAATCGGTTTTGATTTCTGCAGCCATCTCTAGAGGAGATATCTCTGGTGAGAAACTCATTCTTCTCTTTTGAAATTTGTTGTTTATGATTTCTATTTCAATTGCTCCTGGGCATGGATTTCAGAAAACGTTTCGTGGTTCCGCTTTAATCGGACATTTTCTGATGAAAAATCCCTTTGTAAACTTGATGGCTAAATCTTATATGCTACATATATATCCAATCATTTATATACCAAAGTAATATATATTCATAATTAACCAATACAAAGATGCACTCATCTCGCATTGCCAACTTCATGTTGTTATGCCTACATAGATTAAATAACAAACAAATTAGAAGTGTTATGACATTCTATGTTGTTATGCCTACAAAGATTAGATAACAAACAGATTAGAATGTCATGTCCCTGAATAGATTATAAAAATTGGTTCATCTAGGCCACCATGTAGGAATGCATTAGATAGGTCCAAATAGGCAACAAACTGAGAAAAAGATACAGCCAATGACAGAAGCAAGCGAATGGTTGTGCGTTTCATCACTAGACTAAAAGTATCATGAAAATCGATCTCTGGTCTCTGATGGAATCCTTTAGCAACTAAGCACACTTTATAGCACTTAATGGAACCATCTGCCTTCAACTTTGTCTTAAACATCCATTTGCAGCCAATCACATTATGTGCAAAAGTAGTAGGAACTAATTCCCATGTTTTATTAGTGATCAATGCATGTCGGATCCAGGGCAACCAAGGACACATGAAAGCACACTGTTATATTTTCCGAGCCTATGCTCTAGAAATCATACGGTGAGACTTAAGTGCTATAAGAGCAGGAGATGGTGTATGTGCAACCATATGCTTATCCAAATCAACGACCAAAGAGAGCCTAGGTGATTTGTTTTGAACAGAGTTGGATATTTTATGATAGGGTTCAGGTTGTATGGTGAGAGGAGGTGATGGTGGCCAGTTAGGAGGAGGATTAGAAGGTTCTATCATGATAGAAGGATCAACAATAGTAATGGATGTAGATGGGGTGGATTGCTGTAGTGGAATGGTAATCATGGGACCAGGGCTATTTTCTATAGAAGGATGGTGAATAATAGATTTTCATAGCTCCGAATAAGGAAACATGTGCTCATAAGAAACAACATGACATGAGATAAATATCTTGCCAGAAAAAGGGTCTAAATAAAGGTACCCTTTATGAATTCGGTTGTACCTTAGAAAAATGCACTTATGAGAACGAAAATTTAATTTATAAGAGGAATAAGGGAGCAACCAAGGGTAACACAGACAACCGAAAGTACTTAAGAAAAAATAAACTGGCTGAACATTAAAGGAAAAATAATCAGGCTGAACATTAAATAATTTGAAGTAAGGAGAAGCAAATTTTAGTTAGGCGAGAAAACAATGTTGAGTAAAGTATGATTTCATACCAAGAAATTACCTTCCCCCATCAGATTGGAACACTTTGATTGGGTGACCAAATTATTTCTCAACAATAGAATGAAATTTTACAAAAGTATTGAGCACCTCAAATTTATATTGCAAGAAATATATCTAGCAATGTTTGCTATAATGGTCATGAAATAACGAATAATATGAAAATTTATCATGAAATTCAAAAGGAGCAGGTCCCCTTAGATCAGAAAAAATTAAATCCAAAGGTCTAGAAACAACAGACTTATAAACTGAAAATAGTAAACAACGTTGCACAACAAGAACAAATATGAAGATCAACATTATTGAAAAATTTAATTTCATTATTCTTCAAAACACAGCTAACTATAGGAAAAGCACGATGACCAAGCCTCTCATGCCATGTGGATAGGGAGGTGTGATGCGACCGAATGGGAGCCTGTGGAAGTTAGAGTGCATAAAGTCCATTTCTATTTTGGCCTCAAAGAATCAACTGCTTGGAATTTAGGTCCTTCACAACAAAAAATTAAAACTCAACAGAAACATCATTAGTATTAGTCAACGCACTAATAAACACATGATTAGAGTTTGATTGGGGTACATGCAAAACGGGGACAATTTTAGTGATGAATTTTCAACAGGAATTGACATAAGACCAAAATTTTTAATAGAGCGGCGAGACCCATTACCTAAGTGAACCTCTTGGGGTCTATTGTACTCTGAGTAAAAGCTAAGTTTTCTAAGATTCGAAGTAGGATGGTGCATTGCTTCACTATCCATAATTCACAGTTGATTGGCAATTGTAGTATAGTTTGTGATGATAACTGCGCTGGAAATGGCTGAAATAGGTTCCATCATTGATAACTCTACTGCAGTCCATAGCATCTACCCCTACCGTCGGACTGTTTTGTAGTCAAATGCACTATTAGTCCATTCAAGTCTGCCACTGGACTCTTAGTCCGCTTTAGTTGATGTTCCTCTATCAATAAAAAAACCATATAACTCATCACATGAAATTGCATTCATTCAGGCTTCCAACAAGGGCCAAAAAATTGATATGGTTCATCTACCCATCCAATATCGCATCCATTACATCATCTTGAAGGGGAGGATATTGTATCCGAAATCAACGTCGCTCAAATATTGTGAAATTCCCTATACTGTACCCTTTAATGAGGAGTGCAATTATTGCTTCAATTCACGTACTTGTTCCCTTGAGCCACACGCATACATGTTCTGCAATTTCGCCCAACTTTCACGTGCAGATTTCACACTAATAATTTGGGGAAGAAATACTGATGCAATTGACATCAGCAGTAAACTCAACACCTGCTGATCCTTTCGTGACCAATTCTTAAACTCCGGATTAGGGTTGTTATTTACCAATTTTTTAGGCAGAATCGGAGATGCGCCATCAACAAAGTGATCACCCTCACCTCCTTTTAGTATGTGTAGAATTAGAGTTCTCCATAATACATAATTTGTTGAATCAAGTTTGAGAGGCAATTGATAAGTGATATTTGAACCAGAGATCATCATTACTACCGTAGATGACTTTATCGTTGACGAGGTTGCATCTCTGCGTTAACCGTACTACTAGGGGTACAGCCAATGATGGCCATGAGATTCTAGGTTTTTCAGCTATGATGCCTTTTAGGCTCTGATACCGTAAAAGCTTTAGGGTTTGTGATTTGCACTCTCTAGAACACGTGAGAGGCTTGGGTTGGTATTTATATGTAAATCAATTTATAAGTTTAGTCATAATACAATTACATATAAGGTCCTATTTATTAATACAAATACACATGTATATACATAACTCTATCAATTTATAGGCTTGTTAGGACACTTATCTCTTTCTCTATGTTTTCTAAAGAATGTGTAGTGAAGGTACCCTGGACTCTATTACCAATGGATTGTTGATGCAAGTATGCATCAGTAAGTGCATCATCCATGATATGTGTCTAAGGACACATAGAATGCTCTTCAGTAGGATTTTCTTTCTTTGTTAACTACATATATTTTAAACAAGTACACATAGCAGTAGAGAAAATATTATTGAATAAACGTAATCAAAGATAAGCCAATACATATTAGATAAACTAACAAACAACATTTTTATTTAGTTTATATATATTTTTATAACAAGCTTTATCTTAAGATTGCATAGAGTGATCAACTAAACATAAACTCCAACAAAAACTATCTGAGTATCCTGTGAAGCATAAAAATCATATGACTTAAGTAAGACTCAAACGCCATGTGAGCATAATGATAGGAGTTCATCTTTTATGTGTTCGACAAATGAACATCAATTGAAATTATTGGTAGATAAAAAAAAATTCTAGGTTATATTTATAAGCGGTTAACTTCAATAAGAAAATGTAGATATCTACAAGGACAAGGCATCTTCTAATGATTTAGAAGAAAATAGAAATGTTAGTTGTCAATAATCCATTAACTGATTCAGCAATGTAATTGTCATACCATCCCAACCATATCCTTCGTCATATGAAACAACCCATTTATGCTTTGGAATATCTTTTAACCACTTAAAACTATTGGGATCTTTCTCCCCAAGTATCATCATCATACTCTTAAATCCTAAACCCTAAACTAGGAATATATGGAATTTAGTTAATTTATAGTTTTTATTGTTCTTAATGTGTTGACATATTCATTATTAAAAATTCTTACTTCGAATGAAATTATTAAATCATCTTGAGTTATATCTTTAAGAGATTCCTTTCCTTGGTCAAGTAATGCTCTTATTTTGTTAAAATGTTGTATTAAAGAGAAACTTAGAAACATATTTAAATAGACAAATAACAAGTTGACATTCTAAATATGATTTTTGGCTGTAATATATTGATTTTTCAAACAATTGAAGGATCTTGGGGCTAATAGTCCATTACATTTCTTCAACATATTGCTTTTGTGGGCAACAACATTGCCCTCCAAATTGCTTCCAAAAGCAGTCTTAAGGTGCATTGATTCAATGATTGTAGTTCATTCAATTCATTGATATATATAGAAATGGAAACAGTAAAAACAATATAGAAATGATTTTAGTTCAGCACTCTGAAGCTTTTATGTTGAACTTCTTCAGGTCTCTGAAAACTAGTAATTGCTGTTAGTGTATGTCCTAGTCCCTATATGATATAATCAGATTTTGTTATAAATAAAAAAGGCACAATCATATTTATTATCTTTCTTGTGCATTTAATAAATTATGAGAATCTAATAACTATTATTTTACTCTTTATGCCGGTAACGTTCTCCTGGCAGGAAGACATTGAGTAGGAAAAGAATATAGTTACAAAGTTATCCCTAGTTTATTAATGTCAGGGGAATGATAATACTAAAGACCAGTATGATGTGAGCATGGATTTTTCCTACCTCGACAATAAAAATTACTTAGTTACTCATTCGAGAAGGTTTATGTAGATACTCGATTCAAGGAATGAAAAAGGGATTCAAACGAGCTGAGAACTAAACCTGAAACAAACCAAAACCATGCAACTCCAAATTAACATCTGCATAGTTGATGTGACAAAAGTCATACGATTATTGTGACAAGAGTCGTACGTTTGTTGAGGCAATAGCATTGCGACTATCACTATAGTCGTACGACTGTTGACACAAGAGCTGCACGACTCTAATTCGACAATCCATGACTTTCTCTTAGGAATAAAAATTTTGGATTTTGAAGGGTATAAATGGATGAATTAAACAGGGAAGAAGGGGGAGAGAGAATTTTTTGAACCAGAGAAAGGATTTTGGATTGAAGGGAGCTCTCAAGGGGAAGAAAGGAAGAAAGAAAGAGAGGAGAAGGAGAGGAGAAGCACAAAGCATCGAATCTACTAACCCAAACACAAATTCCTCAAAACGAACCTACAAAACACATCATCAATCCATATCTAGTGTGGTTTCAAGAGGATTTTGTTCCGTTTTGGTGCTTGGTTGAAACTTGTTGAAGTCCCAAAGATCGGGTAAAAAATCTCACTCAAATATGTAAAGCATGCTACAAAGGTAACTTCTTAGAGGTCTTAAAGTGCAAAAAAGATCCACACAATTGTAAAGACAGTCACACGACTGTCACCCACAGTCATAGAGCTGTCACTTTAGAGCCGCACAACTCTTGTCTTGAAAACCCAAATATCTCCATTTGTTTTTCTGGAACTTCTGCAATATCGAGATCTAGAGCAGTACGGCTCTCCACCTATAGCTGCACTGCTCTGGTTCTTTTGGTCCAGGATTTTCAGTCCGTCATCCCGCATGTCGAAACTGTTTATGGGTGTTTATTGCTTTATAACCTAGATTAAACTCCATGCAAAGTATAAAACCCTATTAACAGGATTTAAGGATAATCCCAAGATGAAGCGACTCACTTAGCATGTTGAATAATTAACTGGCAAAAACCATTTTAAAAACTATTTTCTTAGAAATCAATACAGGAACATTTTGAAATGTTTTCCAGGTCTAGCCGGTGAGATTATCATAGTCTCACTGTAAGCACCGGAATTTTACTTTAAAAAAAAAAAATGTATAGTCGTACGACTCTACCTACAGTCGTACGATTGTAACCAAACTACAGTCGTACGACTGTAGATCGCGGTAGGTGAGCCACCCATACCTCAAAAGCTGAAAAAACAGAAGAAAGATGAAAAAAGAGCAAACGGACGGACATAGAAAAAAAAAAAGAGGAAAAGGAAAGAAAAGAAGAAGAGAGAAAAAGAGACAGAAGAGAGACAAAGAAAGAAAGAACTGAACCTCAAGAATCCCTCAGCATTTGGAAATCTTTGGACTCAAAATCCCTAACCCTAACTCAAGGAGAAAAGTACGGATTTCAGTGGATTGGAGCAACGCCAGGGGTCAATCCTACGGTGGACGCATGCCAAAGAGGTAAACACTCCTTTTCCCCTCTTTTTTATAAGCTTTCTGGGTGATTGGTGTGCTATTTCTGTATTTCTATCCATTTTTCTGCGTTTCTGTTCTAGAAATCAAGAATAGTCGTGCGACTGTTCTTGAGTTTGATGAACAGTCGTACGACTATAGTTACAGTCGTACGAATGTTCTTGATTTCCAGCTTTTTCTTCCCAGTTTTCTTCCAATAAAGTTTTGGCGAAATTCTGACCCCGCCACTTACAGTCGTACGACTATAGTTTACAATCGTACTACTGTAGTTACAGTTGCATGACTGTAACGTGGTTTCCAGAAACAGAATTCCCGTTTTTAATCCCAAAAATTCCCAAAAATCCATAAAAATTCAGAAAACCCCAAAAATCATCAAAATGAATTTTGTGTGTGCATCCACGACCATAGATTCAATTTTCAGTAAAATTGTATTTAGAACAATGCCACGACGGAGACCCAGTTCTCCCGAAAACCGACCCACCTCACATGTATAAAAATGCATGTAAACCGGTAAAATTGTTTTCAAAATGATTTTTCCACAAAACCAAAAATACAGGGACGTTTCAAAATGTTTTCCAGGTCTAACCGGGCCGACTATCCGAGCCAACCCGGTTATCCCCTAAATGCATGCCCCCAATTCTTAATTTCCCACTCTGTCATGTTTGAGTCCAATTTATGGCGTGCCGTATTCTGTGCTAACCCTCTGTTTTGCAGGTTTTAATTTCTTTTATTTTTATTTTTGATGTAATTTAATAGAATTAATCGTGTATCCTAGGCGATTGTATTTTTCTAGATTCTCGTGTATTCTAGGCGCTTGTAAAAGTGAGGCGAAAGTTTTTATTTTTCTATTCGATTTGATTGTAAGCCGATTAATATTTATTTCTTTTCTTCATTTTTGTAACATATATTTGTATGCGCGCTGTATGCCTTTTATATTCAATAAAATTGACTTTTAGAATTTGAAATACCATATTTGAACATTGACTAATATTTATTTTAATTAGACATAAAATAAGGGACTTGTCCGAACCCGAATCTCTGGATAGTGTAGCGGTCATTCGTCTGGTTCAGCTACATTATAAATTTCCCGGTTGAGCTGAGCCGGGTGGTGACTCTACAATATTCATCGAGACTTAGGTCTCGGTTCTTTATGCATTAATTCAACTTATTTTTCAAAACCGATTTTCTATTCATAAAAACCCCCACGCGAGGGAGGGGCCCGCCCGAGATTGAGGCGCACCTTCCGAAAGGGAGGCGCACCTTCCGAAAGGGAGTCCCGCGTCCCGTTGAAAACGAGTCATCCGCTCACAGTGGCGACTCCGCTGGGGATTTCTTAAAAAGTTTTCTTAAAAACTTAAAAGAATTTGACAAGCCCTGAAAAGTGTCTAATTAAAATAAGGTGGATGATTCTCGATTGGGTTTTCATTTTGCATCTTTAGCTAGACATGCTTGCATTAGATTTAGTATCCATTTTTAGCCCAGTGAATTGTTGAAGTGTCGCCTTTGTTCCTCATAGTCTTAGGGGCACGGATACGAAACACCACTCATAGCCTTGTACGAACCCCTTCGTTCGGACCCTTGAGTGGGGAGAAGTGAGGAGTATATTTTGCTATGGGAACCTTGTTTATAAACCCGACTTGGACCGAACTCATATAGGCAGCCCTAGTTAGATTCCCTTAGGATACCAGAATAATTGTGTGAATAATAATAAAATCGCACCTTCATCATCCTCGGTTGGTGATCGAAGTGAACCCCACCTAGGAATCGGTTAGAATTTTTTTGAGACCGACCATGCTTGGAGAAATAAGGTTGGAAGAATTCGCTTCGTGTGCTATGTGTTACATGCTTCTCGACATTTCACTCCATACCATAATTCATTTTTATCATACACATGACATTTCCCATACATCGAACATTTTGTGTGATACTAACCCACATTTTCATGCAGGCATTTGCATTTTATTTTAGTATGAAATCATTAAATCACTCGCTTGCCATTCATACTAATCATTTCTTTTTCAGCCATAACATTGTATTTGCGTGATTAGCATTTTTTCATAACATACATAACATCATTATGTGTGTCATGCATCCTAACCACGTTTTTGTGTAGCCATTTGCATTTTGTGTGCCATAAGCATTCACGACATATCACCTAAATTAAATTAGGGGCATTCCAAGGACGCCCACCATGATCATATCATTCCATCATATATCGGGTATCCCAAAGTACCTGTGTTTTGCCAATGCACCGGATTACATTCGGCCATTCCACCAAATCATTTCATTCAATAGAGACCATAATGGTCCTAGGTATATTTCCGTGTGACAATCCATATGATGCATTTCATGACATCATATCCATTCATCACAAACATCACATAACACTGTGATCCACATCGGGTTACTTCATGACATTACTATATCATTCAAGGTGCTCCCCGAGTGCCGGATTAGTAAGCATATAGGGGCATTTCATAACATCCAAAATCATAAAAGGTGTTCTTCGAACATCGAACTTCTGTCTGTGTCTCCTATGGCACATGTCTCTTACAACATCATTTCATTTCATACGCTCAAAAAGCATCAGAACTCTGTCCATGGCCTGGTCCCATGTGACCATTTCATATCATCTCATAGACCTACAAAGTGTCGAACTCTGTCCGTGTGTCGGTACACACGCGACCATTTCACGAAATTCATTAGGTACCCCAAAGGCGCCGAACTTTTATCCGTGTGTCGGTCCACAAGTGACATTTATTTGCATAGCATTGGGTGTTCTTGGAATGTCTAAAGTAAAAAAAAAGAAGAAGAATAAAAACAAGGGATTATCCTCATTATCTCATGATGTACATCTCATTCATCCATCAAACATTCAAGCACTCCACAATGTTCAAGCACTCCACAAGCACCAAGTACTTTACCGCATGCACTAAGTCATTTAAGTGTTCCAAAAACGCTAGAAACTCCATTAAGCCCCTTAGATCTTCCATAATCATTAGAAATCCTATCCTTGTGTTCCGTGCACCCAAATACCAAATCTTCCCCGTGCAAGATAAGCTCTGCACGTACCACTTTAAGCTCTATCCTTCCTCCCCGTGTAAGACTAAGTTCTACATGTATCGTTCTAACTCTTCCGGTGCAAGATAAGCTCTGCACGTATCGCTTTAAATTCTATCCCTCCTCCCCGTGTAAGACTAAGTTCTACACGTGTCGTTCCAAATCCTCCCGTGCAAGATAAGCTCTGCACGTACCGCTTTGATCTCTATCCTTCCTCCACGTGTAAGACTATGTTCTACACGTATCGTTCTAAATCTTCCCATGCAAGACAAGCTCTGCACGTACCGCTTTAAACTCTACCCTTCTTCCCCGTGTAAGACTAAGTTCTACACGTGTTGTTCTAAATCTTTCCGTGCAAGATAAGTCCTGCACGTACCGCTTTAAATTCTATCCTTCCTCCCCATGTAAGACTAAGTTCTACACGTATCGTTCTAACTCTTTCCGTGCAAGATAAGCTCTGCACGTACCGCTTTAAACTCTATCTTTCCTCCCCGTGTAAGACTAAGTTCTACACGTACCGCTTTAAACTCTATCTTTCCACCCCGTGTAAGACTAAGTTCTACACGTTCCGCTTTAAACTCTATCCTTCCTCCCCGTGTAAGACTAAGTTCTACACGTACCGCCTTAAACTCTATCCTTCCTCCCCGTGTAAGACTAAGTTCTACACGTATCGCTCTAAACACTAAACCCTTTCCCGTGTATGACACGCTCTACAAGACACACTTTAAACATTAAACCTCTTCTCGTGTAAGACACGCTCTACACATACCGCTTTAAACAGTACATCTCTTCCCCGTGTAAGATCCGCTCCACACGTATCGCTTCAAATATTAACTCTCCTCTTGTATAGGATCCGCCCTATACATATAAGCACTTCGCAAGTATCACCTTGGTTTGATCCGTGGACACCCTGCTTGTCATTTTATCCATGTGGTGTGTATTTATATGCCACGCTATACTTCAGCATATAGCTTCATCAACAACATTCATTGCACCTTGCATGTCTCCATTCTTGGCCTTTGTGTGCACTTGACTAGCTTAGGATTGCATAACATGACATCACATCACATGATATCATCATTCATGCATGCATGCATCACATCACTCGCTCATGCCCACATCATCTCTTGACTTGGTATCCTCTTTGCGCATGCCCCAGCCAATGCTAACAAATGTTCTTATCAGGGGAGAAAGGGAAGGAGTCTCGAGGATGGTTGGCCCAGTGAACTTCAACACCGTAACAGATGTCCTAGATGATTATGTTGCCTCATCGTGATTCCGAAAGGCGATCAGGGAAGAGGCAGCGGTAATGTTGGAGGAATTGCTAGGAGGTGACCTGGACAAGGTGGAAAAGCCGACGACAAGGTGCTCTGAATTAGAGGCACTTGTGATTGAGCTTGAGGGAGTAATAAGAGGGCTAAATGGTGAAGCAGAATCCATGGCCCCCCTCAAAGCCAATACTGACCTTATTCCGCGACCAACCAGGAGCTCACTCCCCAAGAGTGGCGGAAAGGGTATATCCCCATGGCCTTTTTCACTGAGCCAATTATTTGCCAAATGTAGAAAATAGGGGCTATTGCAGAGCGTCAAGCCGTATGTGGAGCCGGCACCAGATCAAAAGAACAACTTCTGCACCTATCATGTAGTGACAGGTCACCGAACCAATGTTTGCTATATTTTAAGGAAGGAGATCCGGAAGTTAGTTGATGAGGGAAGGTTAAAGGTGCCATCCGCTACTAAAGAGCAACTAGGGGCAAGTAGGGAGAATAGCAAGGAAATTCCTCAAACCTCCCGGGAGAGGAATATGATGAACAACTCCTAAGCCTGATTTGATAAAAGTGGAGCAGTGACATTGAAGCTACAGCAGTGACCGGATAAGCAATAGTCGGACGCTGTGAGATCAATACCTTTAGAGGCTCCTTGTCGTAGGGAACTCATTTTGTTTGTAAAGTGTATTGAACTCATTTTGAATGCAATGCATCTTGTTATTTTTCTTACTTGTGTGGTGATTACATGTATATGGCATTAAGCATGCATTTGATCATCTGAAACGACATGTCCATCACGCATAATATTAAGATGCATGATATCAATCTGAGTCTTACAGGGAATTTACAAGCGAACCTGACTTCGGTTAACCCCCTTTCCTAAAAAAAAAGAGAAGAAGTCTGCCAAGAAAATAATGGGATGGCATCATTTCCGTCGAATCAATTGCCAACCTAGATCAGTAATCTCTACAAACCACGATCCAAAAACACTGTTGGTCTTGCCCTAAAAGTTTCAACTTGAACAGCCCACAATACACCCAAATCATTCCAAACCAGGGACCATCGCCAAATTTCAGAGCCAATCCCAAAGACGAAGCTTTGAGCTTAATTCATGCTCGAAAAAGCATCTCACGTCAAAAAAACCAAATCCATCATAAAGCACCAAGCCCTAAAAATCCAAATGACCTTTGCCACCCACCATGCAGTAAAACTCCAAAGCAGACATTAGTTTTAGTGCATGTATAGTCTTGTTTGTGTGGCATTCATGTGCATATGACATTACACATGCATTGTTCATCCAAAGAGACATATCAAACACGCATGACATACATGGATCTAAATGCAGCAGGAAAATCAACAGGTGGCTGTGGTTTTGATTTAACCTCTTTAAAAAAAAAAAAACCAGCACCAATGAAAGACCTCAGCTCTCCCTTACAGTCAAATTTCTGCTCCTGGCCTAAATTTATGCTCTCTTCAATCATAGAGTCAAAACTCTATTGAGTGCTTGATGAATTCGGGGCGGCCCACCTATTGCATGAAATGTCGGGGTCAATGAGTTAAGACAATGGAGATAAGTATGTTTTTTCCTGTTCTGAAAAGTTAACTTCATGCTGTGGCAGAGAAGATCGGTGTCTTTACCCAAAGCAGTTCCCTTTTCATTCTCCTCTCTGTCTTCTCCATTTGCCTTCAACACCTTTGTCTTCCCTTTATTGTCTTTCTTTCACTTTCATCTTCTATCTGGAACTTGAACCGATTCTGTGATTCCATATTTCCTACCTTCAATGGCTTCTAACAAGAAGTTGAATGCTGCTCCATATCGCATTTTTCTGCATCGCCTCATCACCAGAAGGGCGACAGAGCAGAAAGAGGGTTTGGATATGAGTCTGCTTCAAATGAGTTCAACAATGCTGAAAAAAGGGGGAAAATGAAATATATAGCTCGGGGATTCCAGAGTAAGAAGAAAATAGTTTCTGTAGGTGAAAAGGAACAACAGTGGTCACCCAAGAAATTGACTATTGAAGAGACCAAGCTGAATAAAAAGGGATTGAAGCTAATCTTGGTGGAAAAATAAGCCTGATGATCAGAAATCTACCAAATCAGTTTCAAGGACATAATCTGCTGCAAATTCTGGACAAGCATTGTTTGGAGGAAAACAAGAATAAGTCTAAAAGGAAGTCTGCTTATGATTTCCTCCATTTGCCTATGGATTTCAAGACTGGAGGAAATTTTGGTTATGCATTTGTGAACTTCACTGACAGTGTTGGGGCAACTTGGCTTTACAAAGCTTTTAACAATCATGAAAGGGACGATACCATCAACAGGAAAGCTTACAAAGTCTGTTGTGCTCATATTCAAAGGGAAAGTCGCATTTACCAACCATCTCAAGCATTCAGTCTTCGGAAACCGTGCCTGAACTGGAATTTGGGGTGAATTGGAAACATGAATACGGCACCAGACCGCAGGAGAATCCAGTGGTTAATTGAATTCATCTCAGGTTGTCTGTCCACAATAACAACTCTATCCAGTGATCGGGCTAAAAAAAAAAATCCAATGTGCAAAACCAAAAGGGCATATTGGTAATTTGAAGGGGCATCAATTAAAACCAGAGCCACATTTTATATTTTCCTAATGCATCCGCATTCATTATGTCATGAATGCTTTGTATTCAACTTTGGTGTTCAATATGCATTTGCTGTGTGATTACATGTCAATGTTCACTTACGGGCTACATTGCGCAGCGAACCCTGTCTGTAGAAGTGCTTTACTCCCCAAATACAAACCCATAATACTCCCCGAACACAAACCCATAATATCAGGGGCAAGTAAAAGACCGAACCACTGGGTATCATCGACAGCAGTATCTTCGCAGTTCGTAGTGAACATATCAAGATATATCTTTCCCATCCTAAGACAAACCATCACAAAAGGGATCAACGCAGACAAAATGCCCATCACAGAATCTTTCTCAAAAAAAAAAAAAATGTTTGACATAGAAAACCGAAAGGACGTGTCAACAATAGGAGAAGGGTGATATATAAAGTCAGAGTCAATGTCACATTCCCTGTTATACTCATTCTGATGTCATCATTGCAATATTGTGCATGTTTGGATTTCTAATCAGATGTTCATCTTGCATACGCTATGCCACTACATATAAACGTCCATTAGTAGGACATTGCATTCAAGCCCGTTACAATATTGCAGAAACCCCTATTGTGCGGTACGGAAATGCAAAGTCTCACTCTCATCTTCTTGCTCAACCAAACGGACCATCCATCGGCATGGCCTGTTACCCTGATCCACTGAGCCTGACTACGCTTCAGAATATACAGAGGGTAAAGTGGAAAGTCACTCAAGACAGCCAACTCCTCCAACACCTAGATCAGCGTAGTAGTCAGTCGGTCAGAAGACACACCGGAACAATTAGGCTAGGTCACCTGGGCTACCATCGGGGCCAGTCACAAGTCGTGAATTCCATCTTCGGACTCTCACGGATACCAAGAACAAGGCATAAGCCATATGTTGCATGCATACATACATTTAGAAATATACATGCATCCGTGCATACGTTTAAAGTAAACACGCACGATTCATATGCATATGCATCATAACCGATCCAAGTGCAGGTACCCACTACTATCACCAGGTCTCTCCGAACCAGGTTCGCTCTCAAAGCAGAGACGGCATAATGTCGGGGCAGAACAGTCATGTTTCCAAGGGGCAGAGCAATCAAGCCGTATTTATCCTTGATCAAAGGGGCAAAAACTTTTGTTTCCAAAATCATCGATCAAGGGATAAATACTCATCCCCAGCTAACATCAAAATTATCATTCCTAAAGCTAACCATTCTCTTCATTCAAGCCAGATTTCAAACCTTTGAACTACATTACGTTCAAGCATGGTTGTGAATCCTTGAACCCATTTCTCCAGTCAAGCCAGATTTCAAACCCTTGAACTACATTACGTTCAAGCATGGTTGTAAATCCTTGAACCCATTTCTCTAGTCAAGCCAGATTTCAAACCCTTGAACTCCAGTACGTTCAAGCATGGTTGCAAATCCTTGAACCATCTTCTCCAGTCAAGCCAGATTTCAAACCCTTGAATGCCAGTACATTCAAGCATGGTTGCAAATCCTTGAACTCCCCTTCTCTTCATTCAAGCTAGATTTCAAACCCTTGAACTTCAGTACGTTCAAGCATGGTTTTAAATCCTTGAACCTCTTTTGCATTCAAGCCAGATTTCGAACCCTTGAACTCCAGTACGTTTAAGCATGGTTACAAATCCTTGAACCTCTTATTATTTCAAGTTCATCCAATTCCAGTAAGATTTCAAATCCGCAATCCATCTTTTCTTTTCCTCGGGTAACATAGACCCGATATCGGCCAATCCATAATCCATCTTCCTTTGCCTCGGGTAATATAGACCCGATATCGGCTTAACCGCATTCCATCTTTTCTTGCCTCGGGTAACCTGGACCCGATATCAGCTTATTTTCTCTTCCTTTGCCTCGGGTAACATAGACTCGATATCGGCTAATCCGTAGTCCATCTTCCTTTGCCTCGGGTAACCTAGACCTGATATCGGCTTATTTCCTCCTCAGTTTCACCTCGGGTAACCTAGACCTAATATCGGCTTATTTCCTCCTCAGTTTAGCCTCGGTTAACCTAGAACCGATATCTGCTTATTCCTTCCTCACCTTCGCCTCGGGTAACCTAGACCCGACATCGGCCTATTTCCTCCTCACCTTCGCCTCTGGTAACATAGACTCGATATCAGCTTATTTCTTCCTCAGCTTTGCCTCGAGTAACCTAGACCCGATATCGGCTTATTTCCTCATCAACTTTGCCTCGGGTAACCTAGACCCAATATCGGGTGGTACTTTGAGTCGCGTTTCTCAAATTCACATCATCTATCCCAGATTAAGATCGGGTGGTGAATTTGATCACGCGAGGGGCAGCTGTAAGCTCCGAAATTTTACTTTAAAAAAAAAAGTGTATAGTCATACGACTCTACCTATAGTGGTATGACTGTAACCAAACTACAGTCGTACGACTGTAGATCGTGGCAGGTGAGCCACCCATACCTCAAAAGCTGAAAAAACAGAAGAAAGATGAAAAAAGAGCAAACGGACGGACAGAGAAAAAAAAAGAAGAAAAGGAAAGAAAAGAAGAAGAGAGAAAAAGAGAAAGAAGAAAGACAAAGAAAGAAAGAACTGAACCTCAAGAATCCCTCAGCATTTGGAAATCTTTGGACTCAAAATCCCTAACCCTAACTCAAGGAGAAAAGTGCCGATGTCAGTGGCTTGGAGCGACGCCAGGGGTCAATCCTACGGTGGACGCACGCCAAAGCGGTAAACACTCCTTTTCCCCTCTTTTTTACAAGCTTTCTGGGTGATTGGTGTGCTATTTCTTCATTTCTATCCATTTTTCTGTTTTTCTATTCTGTAAAACAGGAACAGTCGTGTGACTGTTCTTAAGTTTGATGAACAGTAGTACGACTGTAGTTACAGTAGTACGAGTGTTCTTGATTTCCAGCGTTTTGTTCCCAGTTTTCTTCCAATAAAGTTTTGGCAAAATTCTGACCCCACCACTTACAGTCGCACGACTGTAGTTTACAGTCGTACGACTGTAGTTACAGTCGCATGACTGTAACGTGGTTTCCAGAAATAGAATTCCCGTTTTAAATCCCAAAAATTCCCAAAAATCCATAAAAATTCATAAAACCCCAAAAATCATCAAAATGAATTTTGTTGTGTGCATCCACGACCATAGATTCAATTTTCAGTAAAATTGTATTTAGAACAATGCCACGACGGAGACCTAGTTCTCCCAAAAACCAACCCACCTCACATTTATAAAAATGCATGTAAATCGATAAAATTGTTTTCAAAAAGATTTTCCCACAAAACCAAAAATACAGGGACGTTTCAAAATATTTTCCCGGTCTAACTAGGCCGACTAGCCGAGCCAACCCGGTTATCCCCTAAATGCATGCCCCCAATTCTTAATTTCCCATTCTTTCATGTTTGAGTCCAATTTATGGCGTGCCGTATTCTGTGCTAACCCTCTGTTTTGCAGGTTTTAATTTCTTTTATTTTTATTTTTGATGTAATTTAATAGAATTAATCGTGTATCCTAGGCAATTTCGTGGTTTGAACGGCAGTTTTTAGAGTCCTTTGTGTGATTGCTTGTTTGGTTTTTGCGTATTTTGTGATTTTTGTGTTTTGGTTAGATTTTTAGGGGTGTTTTTGTAATTTTGGATAATGTGTCAATTTTGTGGTCCGTGGCTATGGTGCGGTTATGTTTCTTTATGTTTGTTTTGGACAGGCATTATGACCCGGACCGAAAGTTGGAGCGACGACGGCAAAGAAGAGTTTGAAGTGCTGAAAAGCAAGGTGGCACGGCGTGCTGCAATGAGGGCACAGCGTGCCATTCCAGCGTGCCAAGGGATGGAATCCAGTGGATCGGCACGAAATCGTGCCACTCCTACCAGCGCGGCGTGCCAACCCCAAATCTACATAGCACGGCGTGCCACCTCTACCAGCACGGCATGCCGAGCTCCGGAATTCTGCTGTTGCCCTATTTTCATCTTTTCTGTTTAGTGGTTTTAACCTAGCCGTATAAATAGGTTATTTTCTAAGTTTTTTGGATCTTTTCCCAGACTTTTAGAGTGTAAAGCAGAAACTTATAGCTAGGTTTTGGCTTGAACTCTTTGTTTCTTTGAGTTTTGAACCATCAATTGGTAGAAGTCTTACATTGATCCTTCCCCATTTGCGACGTTCTTGGTTCCGGCTTGAGTTTGTCTATAGAGGTACACCCCAAGCATCTTCACATCGTCGGAATCCGGTTAATCGGACCAAAAGGGCATAAGTTTTTCTTCTTCTCTTTTGTAATTCGATTAGTTAGTTTTTGATTCCTCAATTGATTATGTTTGGTTGTAAACATTGAATTCGTATCACCATTCTTGATTAATACAATTGATTACAATTTAATTTCAATTTTTATTCCTTTTCTTTATGCAATTCCTTTAATGATAATCTAGTCTCATAAGATCTTAATTTATTAAGTTCATATTTGTGGCATTACCTAGATTGACGCCTAGGAAACCATTAGTATTGACAACACTGTGGAACTTACGTGCCCTTATTTTCTGAGCTTTAGAATTAGACCTCCTCTAAACAAGGGAAACCGGCTAAGGACCTAAAAGATCTAGACACGCTAGGTTGAATTATCGAAAGAACATAATTAAGTGTTAATTGTTGAGTTAAATTCATCTATTGTAATTAATTGATAAAGCCATCTCCATTAGCATTCATAGGTCGGTAAACCTCCTATTGATAACCCAAATTCAAGTGCAAAGTAAGCTGGGATAGATCAACCAGGAGTAGGATAATTTAGTTGTTAGTATAATCAAATCCAAAAACTAAGTTCCGCCTAGGACAGCTAAGGAACCCGAGTAGTTTAGTGTTTGCAGAATATTTTTCTCTGTGGGATCGATACCTGGACCAACCAGAATTATTACTTGTCAACGATAGGTACACTGCCTTAGTTGTGCGATTCTAGGTTTAGTTTCACTACTTCGCCTAGGATCCACCAAGTTTTTGGCACCGTTGCCGGGGAAATTTATTTATTTTTTCTTGCATCATTGAACTAAAGGTCTATTTACTGATCTAGGCATTGTTTATGTGCATATAGTCAAATAATTTTTCTTTTCTGTGGATATTTGTCGCAAATTATTCATGTTTTTTTTTATTTTCGGTGTGTGTGTGCTTTCTAGCTTATGCGAACTAGTTCTCAGCACCCTAAGCTTTTACCTTATAACCTTGAAATTGAACGTTTATGTAGCAGGAACCGTAGAGTACAACAAGAGTGAATTGTCCAAATGGATCATCAGCAACAGGAGGAAGAGGAGAGACAGCTACGGGAAAGAGTTGAGCAAGAGCGACTCCGGCAAGAGCGGGAGGAGTTTGATAGAAGAAGGGGTGGTGATAGAGATAACATGGTCATGACTGACCTAATGGCTCCACATCGGCCCCTGAACAGATCCGGAGTGGTTATCCCAGCCATTACTGCTAATCATTTTGAGTTGAAGTCCAGCTTGATCAATTTGATCCAAGGGAACGGACTATTCAATGGCGGAATAAGTGACAACCCCAATGATCATTTAGACCGATTTCTCATGGTGGCCGATACAGTCCGAATCGGTGGGGTGCCCCAAGATGCGGTGCGGTTGAAGTTGTTTCCCTTCTCATTATGCGGGGGAGCAATGGAATGATATAAGTCCTTGAGGCCCGGGTCAGTGACTTCATGGGATCAATTGGAAGAACAATTCTTAGCATATTACTTCCCACCATCAAAGATGGTTCAGTTAAGGAATGAGATTATGGGATTCGGACAATTTGGGACTGAGACTCTCAATGAAGCATGGCAAAGGTTTCAACGGTTGTTGCGGAACTGTCCCCACCATGACATGCCGCGATTCACTCAGGTAAGCACGTTTTATCATGGTTTGACACCATCTAACCATGCCATTATTGATTCTTCTGCAGGTGGAGACATTTTTAAGAAGATTGCTACGCAAGCCGAGGAGTTGATTACGGAGCTGGCTAGGAAGAGTACCTTGTGGCAGTCGGACACGCCAACAAGGAATGAGGTTCGGGCTGCAGATTTGGGACGCCAAGATGTAGCCATGGACCATGTGAACAAGAAGCTGGACCTGTTGATGTCCCGCCTGAATTTAAATGGGCCGCAATACCAACCGGTGTTGTGTGTATCATGTGGAGCGGAGCATCCTGGTCAAGAATGTGCATTGGGCGATCCATTCGCCCAACCGTCCGAGAATGTAAGTTTTGTGGGAGGAAACCAAAGGTATAACAACTCTAACTCTTACCCACAGAATTTCAACAATAATAACAATTACGGAAGAAGGTATCAACACCCGAACATGTGTTATGGTAGTAACCAAAATGTGTTGAGACCTCCTTCTGGATTCCATTATGAGCACCGTGAGCAGGGGTTAGGTAAGGCCCCATTTATTCCTAATGATCAATCCTCTCAGTAACCTCAGCAGTCTAAGCAAGATGAGACGGTTTTGTCTTTATTAAAAGACATCTCGTCTCGGCTTGCTGATAATGAGGCGTACTGTAGGGATTTGGGCAAGCAGGTGGCTCAAATGAGTAGGAGAGGCAGGAAAGACCTCAAGGAGCACTCTCGAGTAGAACTGAACAAAACCCTAAGGGCAATCAATAGGAGACAGCTCAAGCTATAACCCTGCGAAGTGGTAGGCAAGTGGAGGACCGAGTGCAAAACGCTGATATTCCATCCCAACCTACTGAGGTAAGTCAAGAGTCGGGAGAGGTAAGCAACCCTAACTCGATTTCTGAACCCGAACCTAGAATAAATGAAAAAGGGAAAATTCCTGACCCAGTGAGAGCCCATGTGCCTAAACTCCCTTATCCTCAAAGGGAGAAGAAAGATAAACTGGAGCAGAAATATTCCAAATTTCTGGAAATTTTTAAGAAGTTAGAATTTAATATGCCATTGATTGAGGCTCCCCAAGAGATGCCTTCCTATGCTAAATTCTTCAAAGAACTTCTTGCAGGGAAAAGAAAGCTAGGCGAGGACGAAGTGGTGGTTTTAACAGAGGAATGTTCGGCAATTATCACTAACAAACTTCCACCCAAGCTCAAAGATAAGGGCAGTTTTACTATCCCATGCCGGATAGGAAACTTGGAGATTGCCAATGCCCTATGTGACTTGGGTGCAAGTATCAATTTGATGCCTCTATCATTTTTCAGGAGACTCGGACTGGGAAACCCAAAGCTGACCTATATAACCCTCTAATGGGCGGATAGATCTCTCACAAGGCCAAAGGGGGTGGTCGAGGATGTGTTAGTAAAGGTGGACAAGTTTATCTTCCCCGCGGACTTTGTGGTAATGGATATGGAGGAAGATAGCTCGGTGCCCCTTCAGCTTGGAAGACCGTTTCTCATAACCGGTAGGACTTTGATAGATGTCTAGGAAGGTAAGATTATTCTTAGGTTGCACAACGAGGAGGTAAGTTTCAACGTCTATAACTCAATGAAATATCCATTAGATGTTGAAAAATATAATTTTGCAGACTCCTTTTGCCCTATTGATGCTTATGTGATAGAAAAGAGTCTCAATCAATGGGAGTTGGAGCTCTTGTATAACTTCCGATTGAAACTATTTCCGGGCAAATTGAGAAGTCGGTGAACGGGGCCGTTTACCGTGCACAAGGTCTATCCCATCTGGATGGTGGAAATTGAAACCCCGGAGGGGATTCAATAAGTAAACGGGCATCGGTTGAAGCCCTACGTCAGTGGAGGAGTGAAGGAGGAGAAGCAAGTCTTAATCCTTCGTGATGTGTAATGCGAAATCGTGGACGTAGAAGTCGAGCTATTCCGACTATAAACATAGCAACGAGGTACGTGTACTTCCCTTGTACATTGATTTTTTGTGTTAATATGTTTTTGTGTGTTTTTGTATGTAGGAATAGGTAACTAAGAAAGTTAATCAAAAGTCTTGATCAAAATGTGGAAAAAAAGTAAAGGTTGGCAGGATTCAGGATGGCACACCGTGCTACCACGGGCACGTCGTGCCAAGGTGTGATTGGGTAGCACGTGACATTCTAGTGTGGCACGTAATCGTGCCAGGCCGCTGTTCCAAAATCGCGTTCAAGAGCAATTCAGCACGCCGTGACTTACATATCGCACGCCGTGCCAATTATAGGATCTTCAAGGTGGCACGACGTGCCAAAACAGCACGCCAACATGCCGTCGTGCTGTTCCGGAAAAGGATTGTGGTCG
The DNA here is from genome assembly GCA_039660915.1 of Euphorbia tirucalli. Taxonomy (NCBI): domain Eukaryota; kingdom Viridiplantae; phylum Streptophyta; class Magnoliopsida; order Malpighiales; family Euphorbiaceae; genus Euphorbia; species Euphorbia tirucalli. The sequence goes on along the minus strand of CM077639.1, from coordinate 28,955,236 downwards.
AGAAAGCAGTATGCTGTGCCAAAATTTAGCACACCGTGCCAATTGTAGGGTCTTCAAGATAGCACGACGTGCCAATCCAGCAAGCCATCGTGCCGTCGTGCTGTTTCAAAAGTGAAGTGTTGCAAGAGCGAGCCGCACGCCATGCCAAAATGTAGCATGATGTGCTGTTTATAGAGTTTTCAAGACAGCACGACGTGCCGAGCCAGCATGCCCTCACACTGTTTCCAGGTAAGTTTCAATGCTCTGCTCGGCAACCGTGTTGTTTGTTTGGCACGGCATGCCGAGCGTTTAAATTTTGAATTTTTAGGTCAAAAATCACCCGCCTATATAATCCCTTCTCTTCTTTTTCCTTCTAAACCACCCACCTTATTCTTTTCTTCTTCTTTTTCTTCTTCTTCTTCTTCTTCTTCTTCTACTCCTTTCTCACTCTCTCTCTCTCGCTCTAGAACCAACCCTCACCTTCTCCCTCTCTACCCTTATTCTTCCTTCCCTTTTCATTTTCTTCCTTTCAACTTCTCTTCAACTCTTATTTTGACCTAGGATTTTATTTTGCATCATTCTCCTTGCAACCAGGTATGAATTCATGCTTTGCTCTTCCTTTACTCTTTTTATTGTTTGTTCTTTTTCTCATTTTGATTTTGGTTGATTTACTGCTTAATAGGGTGAATGTATTTTTATTCTTTTTCTTTTTTGTTCATATTTAGTGGTTTGTATTTTTGAAAGTAGGATTTCTTTGGCTTTGATTTCTTTTGTTTTTGATTTTTGTTGTGCTTTTATGGTTGTGCAATAGTAAGATGAAGAAGAAGAAGACTGTAGTTGATCGGAGACACGGTTCTTCACGACGGCCCTTAGACCCGTCACCGGAACTGGTGCCAAGCGAAGAATTACCTCCCGAACAGCAGATGGCCCCTTTAACTAGCCTCTCCAGGAAGTATAAATGCCCCTTCCCTCTCCTTTCGGATGATGAAGGTAAACGACACAAAACTCTGTTTCCATTAGAAAGTACCCCCTTTCGAACCTTCGATTGGGAATTTTTGTTTGTGCAAGATAGGTCAGAGGCTGTACGTGCTAAATTAACTAATCTAGGATGGTATGAGTTTGTGAAATCCAATCCGCCTGTCTTTAGGGAGTTGAACTTAGAATTCTACTCCACTTTAAGCTTCAAAACTAACCCCGATACTGGCCTTAGGACTATGACTTTCCGCTTATTTGGTGCTGAACACTCTTTAGATATTGAAGCTCTTAAGGCTTGTATAGGAATAGAGGGGAATAGTTACAAATGGTCGGAGAAGATGGATGCCAAGAAATTTTGGCGTATGGTAGGAAAAGGGGTATACCAACCTAGGTTTGCTAAAACTTCCCAAATTCATGACCCTATCTTGCACTTAATTCACAAATTTGTGTGTTTTAATTTTTCGGGCAAAACTGAAAGCAATCGAGTCAATGCATTTGAACTTTTAATACTGTGGCATGTGCATAATGATGTTAAGGTGCACATGGGCTTCTTCGTCATGGAAGCCCTATACAACCACCACAACAGATCTAAGTCAGAACTAGGGTTAGGACATATTGCAACTTGTATTGCGTGCTTCTTCCGTAGTAATACTTGTTATAAGAACCTCGATAGCATCCTTCCCAAGAAGCTTTCGAGGGGAATTTTGTCTTGTTCCCATGTTGTGGCAGCTGCAGGTACTTCGAGTGCAGGAGGTTTGAGTAGGGGTAAGGCTCCTATGGACGTAGATGATGAGGACAAGGGTGCAGAAGAAGAGGATAACGAGGAGGATAAGGAGAATGTTTCGGTGGGCCTGGATTTTATGGGGCGGATCGTAGGGCGGTTGGATGGTATAATTGACAATTGGAGGGTTTAACTGTCCATCAGCTTATGCTTGAGGAGCGGATGAACGCGCGCCTTGATAGGCAAGCAGCTCAGCTCGCTAATGTCGAGGCGTTCGCCTCTCGTTTTTGTGTAGCCCAAGGGTGGCCGTATCCGCCACCGCCACCACCAGCCCCCAATATGTGAGGTAACCCTTTTCCTTTCCCACTTTATTTTGCTCCTTCTTCCATTGCGCTTTTGGAAGTAAGTGCAATCTAAGTGTGGGGTGGGTAAAGGGATTTCTCCCTTTCTTTTGCTTCTTTTTACATTGCACTTTTTGGTTGTTTATTTCGTATGTTTGTTTGTGTTTTTGCATATTTGGATGTTTTGCGTTGGTTTTTGGTTAGATTTAGGCTTTAGCTTTTAATGCATGTGGAGTTGGTTTTGGTTTGTTTTTGGTATGATAGTGTTTTTAGGTTGTTTATGTGTCAATTGCCGTTTGAATAACATTGCTTAATCTACCCTAGAAACTAAGTCTCTGTGTTTGGATTGGTAACAATTGGCTAGGGACACTGGGAGTTGATTGCAAGTCATTAGCTTGTTTGTGCGTGATTTGTGATTCTTGATGGTAACCATTAGTTAGATTTGTCATTAAGGTTGCATTAGGGAATTAACCCTGTACCTTGAATTGCATGATCGAGCTAGGATTACACCTTGGAACATTGGTTGAGTCACACGACCTAGCATACAATCCCTAGTACACTTGTGAGAATTTGAGCCTTGGAACCATTTCACATCGGTTCTATTTCTTTGTGAGGGTAAAAACAATCGTGGCACACTAGATCGTAGAACCCGGTGCCGTTTTGCACTTGGCATCGAGAGCTTAATATGTGGAGACCCTTAGGATTAACCCCTTGACTTAAATGAGCCTAACCCTAACTACTAATTTATCCCTTAGATCACCCAAAGCCACTAAATTAACCTTTTTGACTTAAAAAACCTTCACCAAGCAAAATCTATCATCCTAACTTTTTACCATTAACTTTGATTTTCCTTTCTTACCCTCCTCTCCTAAATCAAGTAATTGGCTAAGTTGTTCATTCATTTTGGGGTCAATCTCCATTTGCATTTCAACTCTTTCATATCTAGTCCTATGGAAAAATGGTGTTCAACAAAAAAAAAAATCCAAATAAAGTCCATGTATGTGTTCGGCTCCTTTTCTTAAAAATCGGAGTTTGTAGAAGCATGTCTTATATGTCCGGCTCTCGTCTTTAAGCCGGTGTATGTGTTCCATTTTCAGTTCATTTGTTTGAATAAAGGATTAGGGCGATCATCTAATTGCCTTGACCCATGTCTTGTCATCTTTTTCCCCCGTTGAGTTGTGCTTTGGCCGTTGGTTGTGGATAAGGCCTCTCATTGTTAGTAAAATTTCTTGTTTCAAAAAAAAAAAAAAAGAAAAAAAAGAAAAAAAAATATTTAGCAAATCAAGCACTCTTAGGACTAGTTTTGAGTTGAAAATTGCATGACTCGTCTTTAGTACTCTGTCAATTTGCATATATCACTTGATTTGTAGGAGTTGTATACCTAAAATTTCCCTTTTTATCAAACCTACCCTAAGCCGTAACATTACAAGCCCTAGGTTCTCTGATTTTGCTCCTTGACCAATGACTTCACCGGGATTGCCATTAGTTCGCTATGTGATGTGTGCTATTGTTTGTTTTTGTGTGCTCATCCGCCTCGCCTTGAACTTGAGTGTTAGAGTGACATCTTGTGAGGTGCTTTGTGGTAGTATAAACTCTGTTTGTTTCACGCCCTTTGACTAGCTAAATTTTGTTGGGTTCGGGTATTGAGTGGTTTTGAACCTGGTCGCCTAGTGTCATTTCGAAAGTGATGCTTTACCTTCTTGAGTTTATGAATTTTGTACGGTTAAAACCTTAGTTGGATTTGCAAGTAAAAGCGAGCAAGTTTACTCCTTTGTCTTTAGTTTATTTACTTGAGGACAAAAAATACTTTAAGTGTGGGGTGGTTGATAAGGTCGGTTTTGATCTTATCTTTTAGGCAATTTCGTGGTTTGAACGACAGTTTTTAGAGTCCTTTGTGTGATTGCTTATTTGGTTTTTGCGTATTTTGTGACTTTTATGTTTTGGTTAGAATCTCATAACTTTTAGCATTTTTCGTGTTTTTTAGGGGTGTTTTTGTAATTTTGGATAATGTGTCAATTTTGTGGTCCGTGGTTGTGGTGCGGTTATGTTTCTTTATGTTTGTTTTAGACAGGCATTATGACCCGGACCGAAAGTTGGAGCTACGGCAGCAAAGAAGAGTTTGAAGTGCTGAAAAGCAACGTGGCACGGCGTGCCGCAATGAGGGCACGACGTGCCATTCCAACGTGCCAAGGGATGGAATCCAGTGGATCGGCATGAAATCGTGCCACTCCTACCAGCGCGGCGTGCCAACCCCAAATCTACATAGCATGGCGTGCAACCTCCACCAGCACGGTGTGCCACCCATAATTCTGCACAGCACGGCGTGCCACCTCCACCAGTACGGCGTGCCGAGTTCCAGAATTCTGCTGTTGCCCTATTTTCATCTTTTCTGTTTAGTGGTTTTAACCTAGCCATATAAATAGGTTATTTTCTAAGTTTTTTGGATCTTTTCCCAGACTTTTAGAGTGTAAAGCAGAAACTTGTAGCTAGGTTTTGGCTTGAACTATTTGTTTCTTTGAGTTTTGAACCATCAATTGGTAGAAGTCTTACATTGAACCTTCCCCTTTTGTGACATTCTTGGTTCTGGCTTAATTCGTCTATAGAGGTACACCCCAAGCATCTTCACACCGTTGGAATCCGGTTAATCGGACCAAAAAGGCATAAGTTTATCTTCTTCTCTTTTGTAATTTGATTAGTTAGTTTTTGATTCCTCAATTGATTATGTTTGGTTGTAAACATTGAATTCGTATCACCTTTCTTGATTAATACAATTGATTGCAATTTAAGTTCAATTTTTATTCCTTTTCTTTATGCAATTCCTTTAATGATAATCTAGTCTCATAAGATCTTAATTTATTAAGTTCATATTTGTGGCATTACCTAGATTGACGCCTAGGAAACCATTAGTGTTGACGACACTGTGGAACTTACGTGCCCCTATTTTCTGAGCTTTAGAATTAGACCGCCTCTAAACAAGGGAAACCGGCTAAGGACCTAAAAGATCTAGACACGTTAGGTTGAATTATCGAAAGAACATAATTAAAGGTTAATTGTTGAGTTAAATTCATCTATTGTAATTAATTGATAAAACCATCTCCATTAGCATTCATAGGTCGGTAAACCGCCTATTGATAACCCAAATTCAAGTGTAAAGTAAGCTGGGATAGATCAACTAGGAGTAGGATAATTTAGTTGTTAGTATAATCAAATCCGAAAACTAAGTTCCGCCTAGGACACGCAAGGAATCCGAGTAGTTTAGTGTTTGCAGAATATTTTTCTCTGTGGGATCGATACCTGGACCAACCAAAATTATTACTTGTCAACGATAGGTACACTGCCTTAGTTGTGCGATTCTAGGTTTAGTTTCACTACTTCGACTAGGATCCACCACTAGGCGCTTGTAAAAGTGAGGGAAAAGTTTTTATTTTTTTATTCGATTTGGTTGTAAGCCGATTAATATTTATTTCTTTTCTTCATTTTTGTAACATATATTTGTATGCGCGCTGTATGCCTTTTATATTCATTAAAATTGACTTTTAGAATTTGAAATACCATCTTTGAACATTGACCAATATTTATTTTAATTAGACACGAAATAAGGGACTTGTCCGGACCCGAATCTCTGGATAGTGTAGCGGCCGTTCATCTGGTTCAGCTACATTATAAATTTCCCGGTTGAGCTGAGCTGGGTGGCGACTCTACAATATTCATCGAGACTTAGGTCTCGGTTCTTTTATGCATTAATTCCACTTATTTTTCAAAACCAATTTACCATTCATAAAAACCACCACGTGAGGGAGGGGCCCGCCTGAGATCGAGGCGCCCCTTCCGAAAGGGAGTCCCGCGTCCTATCGAAAACGCGTCGTCCACTCACACTCACCGACTATCTCCTCTAAATGTATGATCCTGATACTTTTGTAATCCTGTTCTATCATATTTGAGTCCTAAATGTGATTATTCATGACCTAATGCTTGTTTTGCAGGATTAGATGTATGTTTAGTTTTATTTATTCTTTTAGATGAACTCATATATTCAAAGCGATTGTACACCGATCCCCATTTGATTCATATGTATTCCCTAAGGTAGTTTATTTGATTCGATCTGTATAATTAATTTATTTATTGCTTTTTCTACCTTGCATGAACGCTACATGCTCTAAATAAAATGGTTTAGTTTCATAAAATGCTATAATTCGGTGGTTGAAGCATTTATTTTAATTAGATAAAAACTAAATGACTAGTATGGACCTAGATCTCTGGAAGGTATGGCGGCCCTCACTTGGTTTCGGTTGCACAAAAATTTTCTGGTTGAGCTGAGCCGGGTAGCGACTCTTATATCTTCTTCGAGATTTCAGTCTCGAATCTTTTACGAATATTATTTTCTAAAATGAATTTCCTACTATAATTATATAAATAAACACTTAATGAAAATTCCTCAGTTAGCTTTGTCGCGCCGTATATATAAAACGTAGTCCACTCACAATGGTGACTCTATGGGGGATTTCTTTTAAAAAGTTTTTCAAAGCGTAAAAGATTTTGATGGGCACTGAAAGTATCTAATTAAAATTGCTTCAACAAACTTTTCATAGCATTTTATATGTATTACATATTAGCTAGATTTGAGCATGAAGTTAAGGTACCATTTTTAGCCTAGTGAACTGTTAAAGTGCCGCCTACGTTCCGCTAGGTCATAGGAACACAGATATGGAATACCACCTATAGCCTTGTACGAACCCGTTCGCCTGTACCCTTTAGTGGGGAGTATATTTTGCCATAGGGACCTTGATGTTATCTCGAATTTTGACCAAACTCAGATAGATAACCATAGTAATTTCCATTAGGATACCAAAACGGTACGTGTAATAGATGTAGTTCCACCTTTATCATCTCTTGTTGGTGATTAAAGAGAACCCCAACTAGGGCTTGGTTAGAATATTGACTATTTGACCACATGGAGAATAAGGTCAGAAATTTGCATTCATATGCTACATGTTACATGCTTCATTTTCTGTATCACATCATTGCAATCATTCTGTCATGCACATATTGTATAAACTTCGCATAACACTTGTTTGATACTAACTCACTATTTTTATGCAGCCATATGCATTTTTTTATTCATCTTGTTATTCACCCTATGTATTTGCCTCGTTTCATGTGCTGTACAAACATTACCATATCACATTGTGTGCCACACACATTCTTGTTCTTTCGTCATACAGTTCTGCATACCACTTATGTGATGCTAATCCACTCTTTTTGTGCAGCCATATTCATTATTTTTCATGTGTGCATTCACCATTCACATGCCTATTTCGTGTATCATTTACACTAACAATTTTCAATACATTCATATTCATGTTTCATTCATACATGCACATTCTTCTTTAACCACATAATTATCGGGAGAAATCCAGACTCACTAAAAAAAAACCTTTAGCTAGTATCCAAAATCGAAAGGGAAAGCCAAAACCAAAATTCCCCAAAAGCCCCTAAAAAAAGCATTTTTAAAGCCCTAAACAATGGAGTTTCGCCAGAAAGCAACATAGGTCAACAACAATGCTATTGGTTTTCAGTCATTGGTTTGTTTCCAGTGAATATAAGGACTTTAAGCTAGCTAGAAGTTACCATTGTGCCACTTGCCCTAACACATTAAAGCTTGCTCTTCGACTACGTCACAAACATGCTAACCTCTTCTTGTGCAGCCATCATGCATTACATCATGTGACATTCATATCAACTCTATTCCACATCTAAACATTCACTTGTGAGACATGCATTGACGCTAATATTTTCTTGTAGATCCATACGCGTCCTATTGCATACACTTTGTTTACACTGACTCATTATTTCTGTGCAACCATACATATAATTTCGCTTGAATTTACCTCATCTACACCCTTCATTGGGTGACATCCACATTAATTTTTTTGTGCAGCCACATGCATTTTTCCCCATGTGCATCCATACCATCCACATACATACACACGTTTTCATTCTTTCGTGCACATACTATACAACTTTGCATACTGTAGAATAAATAATAAATCAATATGCTAATATATCAGTAAGTGGTTTCCATACGTTATGGAACCTAATCCTCAATACCCAATATGTCATAATCCATATAGCCATTAGGCTCTTTTAAATCCAATGACCGGGGAACCGAGAATAACTCAATCGAACCAACACCCAGTCATTGGATTTAAAAGAATTGGAATTAAGTGAGGCTGGGTATGGGTTCGGTTAGCAAAGATTGACATTCCTTATTTCTATTCAACAACGTACTAATAGTTCCATGATTTTGTTTAAGTGATTATTGAATCCTTGCCTTGGAATAACTGGGATAAAATGGATTAAAATTGGTGGGATCTGATCCATTATTAGAGATCGGTCCTAAACCTGATGGATCATTTCTTTTTCTAGTTCTACTACTGATATATGAAATTTTGGATTTCAATAGATTGATTCTTAGGAAATCACAAATCAAACCATTTGTGCTTACTTCAACAAAAGAAGCGTGGGCCTCCTCGATAGAAGAACTTTTTTTTGTCTTGATCCCAATTCACGAATAAACAAGTACGAAATAATTGAATACTTGTGTCAGAAATTCTGCGAATTGGTTTACTATTTCCATAAAGAATATAATTGACAACTCGAAGTTTCATATTATCCTTTTCCTGCAATAAATTCTTGGGGAAAAGTGTTTCTAAATTCATACGGTTTGCTATCTCATATATGATTACTAGTCGAACCAAAACAAATTACTTTTTTTTGGTAGGTGTGATTTGTTGGATATTATTACAGGAGGCCAATTGGATATTTTTTATTATTATTATTATTATTACTATTATTATTATTATTATTATTATTGACAATTCGATATTATTATTGACAATTCGATATCTTCCATTTAAGTACATATGATTTTATGTCATTCTCACGGTATACATGCATTCCCATAACATCATGCGACATACGCATGCCTTCATATCACTTTTCATGGGATATACACACACTTATCACTTTTTGTAACACATACATACGTTTGTACATCATTTTCATATGCTACACACACACTCCTATATTGTTTTGTATGACATATACATGCACTTCTACATCTCATCACATACCATACGTACATTCTCATTTCATATGCATGCGCATGTTCACATATCATTTCATGTGTTGTGCGCATATTCTCGTGTCATTACATGCAAGCTTAGTCTCACATATTTTCATGTGATATACATACACTCCGATACATCGCGTGTTGGAATACACACACTTTGTATGACATACACACTCTTTCACCTTCCATATCATTTTGTACGACATACACACACTTCAAACTTCCATATCATTTTGTACCACATACACACACTTTCACAACATTTTGTATGACCCATACACATCTTCATTGGTTCGCATGATATGTAAGAATTTCCATAACATTGCGCAATGCATCTTCATGTCATTTTCATATGATATATACATAATCATATGCTATTTTGTATGATTCATACATGCACTCCCACACTTTGTCATGTATTCATATGATATATACATAATCATATGCTATTTTGTATGATTCATACATGCACTCCCACACTTTGTCATGTGCCATACACATATTCTTATAGCTAGTTCTGTGTGCCATGCAAATGTTCTCATATCATTTCCTATGCCATATGCACATTCCTGTATCATTACACACACACACTTTCACAACATTTCGTATGTCATATGCACATTTCCATATTATTCGCATGACGCATATGCACTGTCATATCATACATATACATCCTCCATAAGATCGCGTGATGAATACACATCTTCATAACATTGCGTACCATACTTATATTTCCATGTCATTTGCACAACATACGCTCACTTTCATGCCATTTTCATATGGTACACATGCTTGCATACCTTTTTGTGTGACATATACATGCACTATCATGATCTATCATATGCCATGTGTGCATTCTCATCTCATTTGCCCTACGTGCATTCTCATTTCATTTGTCATATGCACATTAACATATAATTTTGTGTGCCATACGCACATTCTCATATCATTTCGTGTGTCATACGCATGTTCTCATATCTCTTCATATGCCATACACACATTTTCATAGCATTTCTTGTGCCATACGTATATTCTTGTACCATTACATATACACGCTCTTAAATATTTTTATATAATGTACACATACTTCCATGCATCGTGTGTCAGAACACACACCTCCATATGATTGAAAGACATGCATATATGTCCACAAACCGAGTCCCATTTGCACACATACATATCATTGCATGATATGCATGACTTTTGTTTGTATTATGTGCCAAGAGACACACTTATCCCACATTATCGTATGCCATAGACGTATTCCATGACATCGTATATTACGCACACACATAGTAATTTTCATTCATATATTCCCATATCCATTGTGGGGCATACACCCGCTTCTATGTTACTACATAAGTAATTCTATTCCATTGCGCAATGTACATGCATTCATTTCAATCACACATCCCCATGCATCAATCATGCGATGCTCATAATAAGCTTTTCCTATGCGACCATATGTATTTTGTGACATTCATGTCTACCATTTCTTTATGCAATGTCACACATCTCATTTATGTGATTATATGTATACGATGGCATCTACGTCATTTGTGTGTCATTCACATTAACCCCTTTTATGCAGCCATATGCATTGTGTGACATTCACATTTAGGCCTTAGATGATCCTGCCTGTACACACAGGCCCATCCTTGTTAGTCTCATATCTGTGCATGGTTATATGCGAGCATTCCTAGATCCGTGTATCCATTTATGCATGTCTAGATTCTTAGGTGTTCAAACACACCGAATTCCGTTCATACCCACTCGTGTAAAAATTCCTTATTTTGTACAACATGTTTTGCATCCAAACCCACAAGTGTCTAAATATGCCGAATTCTATCTGTATGCATTACGTACAAGTTCATCATTTACCTCTAAGGCCCCAGGTGGTCAAATACGCTAGACCTCATTTGGGCATATTCATATACAAGTCAACTATTTTCAAACTTTGTTTTGCATCTAACCTTTAGCATTCAAACACACTGAACTCTATTCATAAATACTTGTGTACATGTTCACCATTGCAAGTCATGTCTTGCTCCAAACCACTAGATGTTCAAACGCATCAAACTCTATTGCACGCACTTATGTATGGGTCACTTATTTTTCCAAATCATGTTTTGCTATTGTTTAGGATATTCATATGTGTTGGATTTAGTCTATTTTATTCAAATGCGTTAGTCTTATCGTAGGGGCAATGTCTTTTGTCCGTGTATAACCGTGCACATATTGCATTCATCCTTTTGTACATAATATTAATAATTCACCCCTTGCACTAGAATGCATATGCATTTTACATCATCATTCAATCAATCACTTGTGTGGCACCTGTATTATTTTCCTTCATACATATGAATACACACCAAATCATGCAACATATATTCGCGCACTCATTTCGCATAAATGCACACCACATTATATGATATACATTAACCCGATCATTCCATATGACAGACACCATATTATGTGACATACATTAAGCCATTCATTTCACATGCACACATATCATGTCATCTAACAAACACTAACGCACTTCTCTTATGTAGCCATGCATATCATGTCGGATGACATTCACTTACTCATCTCTTTTCATAACCATGACATCATTTGTATGACATCCACTCTAACCAGTTTAATGCAGCCATAATTGCTTACCAAGCATCCATATCATCATCTGTATGGCATACAAACTAACCAGTATAATGAAGCCATGATCACTTGCCAATCATTTCCTTAAGTAGAAAACCTTTTAGGTGGTCTGGTGTTTGTATTTAGAGGAGTATGACATGACATGACATTACATGGCATTGCATTGCATACATAACTTATCATGCATACATACATATCATGACATAGTTCTTCCCATCTACTAACATTCATGTTATTCCTTACATATATGCAACGCGCATACGCGCACATACATCATCCTCCACTTAAGGCCTTCCTATGCACAAACCCATGAATGCTGACAGATATTCATGTTTAGGGCGGAGACTTTGAGAAGGGATTAGTGAAGGGTAACTCAAAGGCCCATCAATCAGTTCAACCACCAAGGTCAGAATCAGAAGAAACGAGTTTGGGTTCATGACATTGTTAGTGTGAGCGAACGACCTTTTTAGAAAAGAGCATGACGCGGTAAAGCAAATCGGGGAAAAGGAATCTAAGAGGAAAAGAATTGAATCAGATGCGTTTTAGGTTTTTTAGAAATCGGGATTTTGATTCTCTTAGGAAAATCATTGATTTACTTGGAAATCCCTTTTATAGAAAACATTTTCCCATTTTTAACTTAAAGAACTTGAAACTTAAATGCCATGATCAGTGACAGAGTTGCCACTTGGATCAGCTCATCCAGGAAATTCTAGTACAGCTCCCTACCAAGGGTAGACTACTGTACCTAATCCAGAGATTTAGGGTTCGAGCAAATGAATTACTTAACCTCAAGCTTGCTTTCACTTTACAGTTCATATTACCATATTTTATTTACTTTATTATCGTTCTCTACCCATTTTTATGTTTATTTAGCCCATGCTCAAGAAATGACAGGAATAAATTGCAGAATCAATAAACCATACATCCAAGCAGTTAAAAGAATAAGAATAAAGGCCGCTTATACAACCAGATCAAATAAAGAATAAAAAACTCTCGTCCTCTCATTACAAATGCCTAGAATACATAAATATCTAGAACATTACAGTCGCCTAATTTACACATAAATCTATCAAAGTACATCCAAAAATAAAATAAAAGCAATAGAGGCTGCAAAATAGATTGGTTAACACAATTTATATCACAACATAAATAGGACTCAAATGAGACAAAATTGGGATTTTCAAGGATAGGGAGCATGCATTTAGGGGGTAGCCGGGCCGACTCGACTAGTCGGCACGACTAAACTTGGAAAACAATTTTGAAACGCCCTGTAATTTTTTTATGCTGGAAAATTATTTTCGAAAAACAATTGGCTCGGTTACATGCAAATTTTCCCCTTTTAGCGGGTTTGTTATCCAGGGACTCGGGGTCCCGTTCGTGTGGGTTTCCTAATTTCAGCATTCATCTAGGGTCAAAAAGCAATAAACATACCAAAAGCGGTTTGATTCTGAAGACAGCATTCCGCGACGACGTCCATATAGGTCGTTCTGTGATTATGTCTCCTTCTGGAGATTATAGTTGTACGACTGTAATTAGAGTCGTGCAACTGTAATTTGAATCATATGACTGTAATTAGAGTCGTGCGGCTTTAACAACTTCAGCTGTGTGACTATAATACCCAAACCCCAAAAAATGGTTTTCTCATTTTGAAAATGTTGTTTTGCTCATTTTCGGTATTTCCTAGGGATACCGTAGAAATTGGGGATCCGTAAATGCTGGACTACGGATCCGTTTTGGATCAAACAACCCTGAATCTCAGAAAAATAGAAATCCAGAAACCCAGAAATCATGTATCAGCATAATCCGAAATCCAAAAACCAAAATTTTACAATGCACGGATATATTTAGGCTGAAATAGATCACAATCAGAATGGAAAAATGGAAAACAGGCTGTTTTTGGCCCATCAGGCCTGAAGGATAAAGCCGTGCAGCTCTAGATTAGAGCCGTGCAGCTTTGTTCTTCAAGAGTATAGCCGTGCGACTGTGTTCTTATCAAACACAGCTGTACGGCTCTAGTTGGGCAACCGGTTTTTCAAAAATTTGAGAAACAGAGAAAAACGCAAAGAAAAAGCAATGTACATAGGTTTAAGGCCTCTCAGAGTTTACCTTGGTATTGTTATGATGTTTTCAACATCCAAAATCAAATCAAAAAGTCGAAATGCTTCCCGAATCCTCAACCATCCTGAAATCCCAAAAACGGATCCGAAGCAATCTGAAACCAATCCGAAACTGTCCCAATTGAGTATGTAAAGGTCTATCAATCCTTCCTTTAGTGCTTAGGTATGATTTGGTCTTGAGTTTTAGTTCTCTCCCTCTCCTTCTTCTCTCTGTATCTTGGTTTTTACCTTACTCCCTTTTCTTTCTTTTTCTTTGTCTTTCTTCTGTAAGATTAATCTCCTCCCTTTGTGATTGATTTTTTTTCCTATTTATATCTCACACATTCTTAATCATTTCTAACATTAATGAGCCATTTTACTTTTCGCAGGATTTCGGCCGTACTCCTCTGTTCAGCCAAGTTGTTCTGCCTTTGCAGAGCAACTTGGCTGACCCACTAGAATAGCATTGCTCTAAATATTAGAGTCGTACGACTCTAATCTATAGCCGTACTACTATAGACAGAGCTGGGGTAAACATCTCTAATTCCCACGCTCACTTCTAAGCTTCCCTACCCACTCGAAGGACCTTTTTCGGGGTTTCGGATTGAGGATAGCTCGGTTTTAGAAGCGTTTGAGATATTTCAGGCAACATTCCATCGTTCTCAAGTCCAATTCATGTTCGTCTGCTCAATAGGTAATACAATTTTCTCATCATAGAAGTCAAAAAAACCCGGCACTAATAGCTGCCCCTCGCCTGATCAAATTCGATACCTGATATCAGGTTTAAAATACCTAAGGGGAATTTGAGAATACAAATTGAAGCACCGTAAACAGAAAGAATGGAAGATGTACCTAACTTACCGAAGCGACATTGTTACAGTAATGATTTGATTTGAGCCGATACTGGGTCTATGTTACCCGAGGCGATGTTGAGATTGAGGCTGTACCAGATTTATCTGTATCCGAGGCGGTGGTGGAATGAGCCTGAACCAGACTTATCTGTATCCGAGGCGATGATGGAATGAGCCTGAACCGAATTTATCTGTATCCGAGGCGATAATGAAATGAGCCTAAATTGGATTTATCTGTATCCGAGGTGATAATGCAATGAGCCTAAACCGGATTTATCTGTATCCGAGGTGATAATGGAATGAGCCTAAACCGGATTTATCTATATCCGAGGTGAAGTTGATGGAATGAGCCTGAACAGGATTTATCTGTATCCGAGGCGAAGTTGATGGAATAAGCCTGAACCGGATTTATCTGTATCCGAGGCGAAGTTGATGGAATGAGCCTGTACCGGATTTATCTGTATCCGAAGCGATGATGGAATGAGCCTAAACCGGATTTATCTGTATCCAAGGTGATGATGGAATGAGCCTGTACAGGATTTATCTATATCCGAGGCGATGGTGAACTGAGCCTGTATCGGATTTATCTGTATCCGAGCCGATGGTGGGATGAGCCTGAACCAGATTTATCTATATCGAAGGCGATGATGGAATAAGCCTAAACCAAATTTATCTGTATCCAAAGCGATGATGGAATGAGCCTGAACTGGATTTATCTGTATCCGAGGTGATGATGGAATGAGCCTAAACCGGATTTATCTGTATCTAAGGCGATGATGGAATGAGCTTGTACAAGATTTATCTGTATTCGAGGCGATGGTGAGCTGAGCCTGTATCGGATTTATCTGTATCCGAGCCGATGGTGGGATGAGCCTGAACCGGATTTATCTATATCCAAGGCGGTGATTGAATAAGCCTGAACCAGATTTATCTGTATCCAAAGCGATGAGGCAATGAGCCTGAACCGGATTTATCTGTATCCGAGGCGATGATGGAATAAGCCTGAACCGGATTTATCTGTATTCGTGGCTATGGTGAGCTGAGCCTTTATCGGATTTATCTGTATCCAAGGCGATGGTGGAATGAGCATGAGCCAGATTTATCTGTATTCAAGGCGGTGATGGAATGAGCCTGAACCGGATTTATCTGTATCCAAGGCGATGGTGAGCTGAGCCTGAACCAGATTTATCTGTATCCAAGGCGATATTAATGGAATGAGCTTGTACCGGGTCTACATTACCCGAGGCGAAGTTGATGGAATGAGCCTGTACCAAATTTATCTGTATCCGAGTGAAGTTGATGAATTCCTGTATGTGAAATGGCAAGTCTTCATTCCTTGATCGAAAGACTTTGAACAAAAATTTTTGCTCCTTTGATCAAGAATGAAGACTAGCTGGGGATGAATGTTCCATGTATGTTATGTGTGCATGCATGATGATGTATATGCATCTAGACTCTAAAAGACGCGTTTCCTGTTATGTCCAACCCTGATATCCCACGTTCTACTGGGGATGCTGGGGAGGCTATGTCACACCTCTGATTGACTTTTAGCTAGGGGAGCACATCCCTTGGGCAGTGTGATCCTTGTAGTCCTACAGAGGATACACAATGACCACCAGGGAGAAGGTGGTGATGTTCTTTGCAACGGTTCGGTTGGGGAATAGTGCAGAGGATCCTGCTGGAGAATAGTGGAAGGGCTCCTGCTGGGGAATGGTGGAAGTGTCCCACCTTTCTACCCCGAGGAATGGTGAATCTGGAAGTGCTCTAAATTTTGCCTGAAACCCAATGGGAATTTTTAGCTCAGCGAGCTGCTCTAACTTTTGCCTAAGGCGCCTTTTCTGTTTTCAACTTAGTGAGCTTCTTTTTTTTTGGGTCCTGTGACATTTGAATTTGGATCTATCTCAAAACTTTTCGGCCACCTCAAGAAATGATGAGTGTGACTGGCTGACCTTTTAGCGGAACACGGTGAAGCGAACCGGGGAAAAAGAAAAGAAAGAAATTTTATTTGTTTTAGTGATGTTTTGGGAAAAACGGGTTTCGTTTAGTAATGTTAAGTTGGGAAAACTATTCAGTTGATTTTGGAAATTCATTTTGTAGAAAATATTTTTCCGTTTTATAACTTAAAGACCTCGAAACCTAAATCCTGATATCAGTGACAGAGTCGCCACCCGGATCAGCTCATCCGGGAAATTCCGGTACAGCTCCTTACTAAGCGTAGACAACTGTACCGAATCCAGAGATTTAGGGTTCAGGCAACTTACTGTTGGGATTCGTCACGGGAAACCGACCGATAAAAGCGGAAAGACGCGTCGATTTCCTCGAATCCGGCCCAGGAGCTTAAGATGTGGAAATCAAAAACATAAAGGCAGAAAAGAGGGTTTCAAAAACTAACCTCAAAGTCTCTCTAAGAGACGGATGCAGACTGCAGAAACCAAGTGCAGGTTTCCTCCACCGATGCGTACACGAACGGCTCTCGGACCGAAACCCGTGCTAGCGGCTCGGATGATTTAAAGAGAGGGAGAGAGAGGCTGCTCACAATAGGAATATATGGCTGTAATTTTCTTTCCGAAAGAAAAATACAATAACCCTAAGTTAGGGCTCTAGATTTCTTTCCAAAAGAAATCTATCCTTAACATAGGCACCACTTTCTTTACCTTAAGAAATCAATTCCTCAAGTGGGCAAAACTAATTCTCCCAAAGAATTATTCAAAAATGGGCAAAGCCTTTCTCTTAAAAGAAGAAGAAAACCTACGGCCAAAACATGGAGTGAAGGACAAAGAAGATGTGTGAAGGAGCAAAGTCCAACTTTGCTACTAAGGAGTCAAACCAATGACTCACCATGGTGACTCACCTAATGACTCACCATCACCTTGTCTTCTTCATCCTACAATTCGGCCAAGAGAGGAAAGAAATGATGGATATTTTTTTTCTCATTAATGATACCACAATAATGACCAAAAATATCTCATGATGCAAAGTCCAACTTTGTCACCTAAAGTCATCCATGACTCATCATTTCTCTTCATCCTCTTTTGTCCAACAATGAGTCACCATTCTCATCAACAATGACTCACCATTCTTGCCCAAAGATGCTATGAATTTCGGCCAACACATCCCACACAATGTGGGCAAAAATCATTTTATGTCTTAAGCCCAATATTAACTCCTTTGATTTAATTAATTTCAAATGCAACTTTACTTTAATATGTATGCTTATATATTATACCATATAATATATTACATACATTTAAATGAAAATTCATTTGACCTATTAATTTAATCAAGGGATTAAATTAGGCATACATAAAATGAGATACATGTAAACCTATACATGTATAATAATATTTCCACCTAGGAAATATTTCCATAAATTAATTCATTGAATTAATTATGGAGGCCAAAATACATATTAATTATATAACTATGATCAATCCAATTGATTCATATAATATAATTAATGAATCTCTCTCTCTTCAAATGTGTATACTCCAAGTACACACTTAATCCGACTAGTTAAAGTCTAGACGTTCAATGTGTACGATCCAATGGGCCCGTCTTTATGTTGGCAGTGGGCCAAGGCCCACAGACTGCAGGCGGGCTCTAGCAAGCCACTGCAGCCCCCAATTAAGACGGAGTAAGCAGTCAAACTGAAAACGTAACCCAGTAGTTTGAACTTGTAAATCCCATGTCGCTGATATCGGTGTCCAACACAGAGGCATGGAAGTATCACCCTCCTTGTGTCTGGACATTTACTTGATACTGAATGAACTGATGCTCACAAACAAGATCCAATCTTGTTTGGGTGCGGCCGCACACTTATCAGTAACATTCTTCAAGAGGCCATTGATATCGTCTCAGTGAATCACTGAGTGACATTCCCTTCTGCATATCCATAGTACTGCCATGCTCATTGACACACCCGAACGTACCCATACTTGGCACCCTTTTACAGGCCCGTTAGGCATACACCAAAGTGTGCCGCTTCACATACAGCACCATCATATGGTCCGGTCTAAGGACTTATACAAGTACTACACGAGAATCATTTGTGATACTATACCATGTAGATTCCCGTTAAGTGGATCAATCCAGTACCATGCCTTTTTTGCATGTACCCATTAACCTGGTTGACATTCCATGTACTATGACCGGTAAGACACCGCCATACAACCAGACTAATGATAGTCTTTAGTTCCATTCATTCCCATGATTGGAACAGACTACGGAAAACTTCATGGCCATATCGTTCTCCCTATCCATAGTCTTACTGCCAAGTGCCTCGCACTTGACAACATGGATATGGATATGTCCATAGGATACTCTATTTAAAATATAGCACAAGACATATAATAAATAGATTAATGCCTTTATTTCCTTAACACAAATTGTATAGTACATAAAGTTCACGTTAATGTACAAATGTATTATACAAACACAAGGACCAATGCCTCGGGACTAGGGCATTTCCAACAATCTCCCACTTGCACTAGTACTTACTAGGCATGGGTCTAATCCCTATAGATCTAGTATAACCTTCGTGCATAGGCATAGCCAAGCATGTTGGTCAAAAGATCTGCGACATTGTCTTTGGTGTCCACTCTTTGTAATGAGATATCACCCCCTCAGCGATTTCTCGCAATAGGTGAAACTCCCTGAGTTCATGCTTCGTGTATATGTGTGACCGGGGCACATAGCTTGTGCAACAGCCCCTCGATGTCACAGAAGATATCAATTGGTTACTGGATAGTAGATACTATCCCCAGTTCCGTGATAAACTTCTCAATCCATATAGCTTCCCTAGCTATGTCACACGTTGCAATGTACTCAGTTCCTGTGATAGAAACCGCGATGGTCAATTACTTGGAGCCTCTCTAACAACAGCACCACCATATGGCATGAACACTTACCTATACTGCGACTTATATTCATCCTGGTCAGTCTGGAAGCTTGCATCAGTGTACCTAGTAACTGACTGCTCTTCCTGACTATCATGCACTAAGAAGCTATCCTTAGTCCGATTAAGGTACTTCAGGATTGCTTTAACAGCCTACCAGTGATCCACTCAGGATCCGGCTTATCATACTTAGTGCAAAGCCGACATCAAGTCTTGTACATAGCATGGAATACATGATTGATCCTCTAGCCGAAGCATGTAGAACCAACTTCATGTTCTCCCTGTCCTGCCTTACCTTAGGGCAGTACTTCTTACTAAGTTTCAGCTTATGACCCATTGGCAAGAAACCTTTCTTAGCCTAGTCCATGCTGAATCTTTTCAGAACTATGTCTATGTACTTGGCCTGACTTAGGCCTGGAAGCCGATTGGATCTATCCCTGTAGATCCTGATCCCTAGGATCGTCTCAGCTTCGCCTAAGTCCTTCATTGTGAAGCACTTACTCAACCATTACAATTCCTTTGTAGTGTTGGTATGTCGCTTCAACTTAGAAGGATGCCATCCCTTTGTTATACCAGGAAAATTACTATGCTCCCACTAAACCTCTTATACACACCCTTAAAGGTATTTTCGGCCTATAGCTTATAGCACCACTTGCAAACTATTACCTTAGCACCCGGAGGTGGATCAACCAGGTTCCAAACCTGATTATCGTACATAGATTGCATATCTGCCTCCAAGGCAGACAGTGGGCTAACTATAGCCTACTAGTAGGTTATGTACTCCTCTTTGTCCAAGACAAAATGAGCATAATCATTAGAAACAAGAAACCAATTTTTCTCATGTTCCTGATGATCCCTACCATACCTTTTAGGTCCTTGTGTGACCTGGGCTGGTGCTTCCACCTTTGGAAGCTTCACCCTGGTCTCCGAGTTATCCTTTTCAGGAATTTGTGAGCTTTGAACTTCCCTAAGTTCAACATCGCTCCCACTGTCTTTCTTGGAAAGAAACCCCTTTTCAAGAAGGACCCCCTTTCGCGCCATGAACACCTTGTTCTCAGCGGGGTTGTAGAAGTAATACCCTTTGGTATCCCTAGGGTAGCTCACAAACAGGCATTAGTCGGTTTTGGGTTCTAGTTATGCTCACAGTCAATTTCTTGACTTGTGCATAACAACCCCAAATCCGCAAGAAAGACACATTAGGCACCCTGCCTGTCCATATTCCAAATGGAGTCTTTCTAAAGCCTTAGTCGGAGTATAATTGAAATTGAGAGCCATTGTCTCAAGAGCGTATCCATTAAAACTTATTGGGAGAGAGGCATGACTCATCGTTTGAGCGGACCATGTCCAACAGGGTCCTATTCCTCCGTTTGGACACCCCACTTCATTGTGGTGTTCATGGAGGAGTGAGCTGTGGAACTATTCCATGCTCTCTCATAATGAGTCAAACAATAGGCTTATATGCTCACCACCTCGGTCCAACCGAAAGGCTTTGATATTTCTGCCTAGTTGGTTCTGTACTTCGTTCCTTAATCCCTTAAACCTATCAAGGGTCTCAGACTTAGATTTCATTACATAGGCGTAGCCATTTCTGATGAAATTGTCTGTGAAGGATACGAAGTATAGATGTTCACCTTTGGTTGCTATGCTTGTCGGTCCATATACATCTCAATGCATTAGGTCCAATAAGCTAGCGACCCTTGCAAAAAGGTTCTTTAGTCATTTTACCTTATAAACAAGACTCGCATATATCAAGTGACTCCATGTCAAGTGATCCTAGGATTCAAGCTATGTGAAGCCTAGCTATGCGTTTCTTATTTATGTGGCCTAAATGACAATGCCAAAGGTAAACCGGATTAAGTTCGTTAGGCTTAACCCTTTAAGTATGTATAGTATAGACATGATTAGTTTCATTTAAATCCAGGATATAAAAGACATTATTTAATAGAGCCACTCCATAAAATAATTCTTTTCTAGATAAACCCTTTTTACTATTAACAATAGTAAATGTACATCCAGAAATATCCAAAACTGAAACAGAAATAATATTCCTGTACAAAACAGGTACAAAATAACATAGTTTCAGTAACAAAACTAATCTACTAGGCATCATAAGCTGGTCCGGCTGATCTCTATGGCAGCAACTCTTGCTCCATTTATGACCGGCAAGTCCACTTGTCCCGATCCCAGTGATCTCCTGTTCTTAAGTCCCTGCACATTACAACAAATGTGAGAACCACATCTAGTATCCAATACATAAGATGTTGAAACAGAGGTTAATGTCTATGACATATATACCTGATGAAGACACGCCTTGCGTCTTCCTTTTCTCTCCCAAAAGCTTGGGACACGATCTTTTCCAATGTCCAGCCTGCTTGCAACCGAAGCAGACATCCTTGGAACGGGCCTTGGGCTGGGCTTTAGCCTTTTTAGCCTTGGCTTCCTTAGCCTTGGCCTTGGCCTTTGCCTTGCCTTTAGCGAAAAGAGGTTTCCCCTTGTTAACCTCAAGTACCGGCGGAGTCTTCTTGATCGACAGTTCAGCGAGCTCAAGCATCCAATGCAGCTCACTAACAGTACGGTCCATCCCTTGCTTGTAAAATTTTAGGATGAATTGATCATAAGAATCCGGTAAAGAATCCAGGATCGTGCTAACCGCCAGCCCCCGTGAGATAGGAGTTCCGAGACGGGCTAAATTATCCAGATAGCCCTTCATCTTGAGCACGTGTGCACTCACAGATGTCCCGGCTCCCATCTTACAGCTGCGGAATGCCTTGTGGATCAGGTACCTTTCCTGATAAGCTTGCTCATAAAACATCTCGTTAAGAGTTGTCATTATAGCAAAGGCCTGATGATCCAGGAACTGCTTTTGCAATTCAGGAACCATACTAGCCAACATCAGGCATGTCACATCCCGGTTATCTTTTACATGTGCCAAGTATTCCTCCAGCTGGGCAGCCGGTGGATTACTTCCCGTTGGCACAACCGGTACAGGCTTTTCGAGCACATACTCTTTAGACTCTTGTCTTAGAACTTTCCTTAAGTTCATAGACCAGTCCCAAAAGTTAGGGCCAGAAAGCTTGTCCCATTCCAAGAAAGATCGCAGTGATAAAGTATCATTCGTAGCCATTGGTTTCTACACAAGAAAAATACGAGTGTAAATAAAGGACTTAACATGTTCTTCCCATATTATAATTAATAATGAATCGTGTTATTAATTAACTCGAGTTGTTGGGCTCATGGGCCGAGATCCATATTATATCAAGATATAGCCAGACGAGGGCCTGGAACAACTATCTCCCAATTTTTAGGTAGGAACGCCGTCCAATCCCAACCTAGGGACTCTCGGTTTGATGGGTCTGTTGGCACTTACCCATCTGTGCTTAGGGCCAGGAACATCCTACTACCCACGCTAAGTCAAAACCTCCATCCAAGTGTTAGAGTAACCAATACTCCAACCCAATACAAAATGACGATACTCCAGTGCATCCAACGAGGGTTGGTCTACAGCTGGCCTATCCCCACTTCGAGTAGGTTATGAATGAGGGAAGCACTTTTAAGAGACTTAGTAATTACCTTATGGTTATTAGATTCAATTAATAACGGCTTAGATGCATAGGCGGGTGAAAATGGGTTTGTACATACATTCTCACATGTAAATAAATAAAGCATAATTAAATAAAATGAAATGCTATGGGCCAAAATTTACATCCTAATATAATTCTAGTAAACCTATACTAGAACGACATCAGGTGGGCTGCATCCTCATCCTTCTAGCACGCCAATCCAATCGGCTTCTTCTTCTTTACATAATTCCATAATAAACACATAAAATAAAATTACATAAAAGAAAACGGCGCGTAGGCCGTATATACCAAAAGAATATTACAACCCGAATAAATAAGGCCCAAAACATCCATTCATGCATTTAATCATACATACACGTATCCAATACATACAATTTATAAACATGTTAAATGCATGAATTAATCCCATTTCATATATGTCCATAGCCATTATTTTGAAATCGCCAAATTTTGGCCGATCATGGTTCTAAACCCGTGCGGGCTTTGGGCCTCCAACCCAGGCAAAATTGCTCCCAATCCAATTGGGAAACCATGAATTCCAAAATTAGCCGTCCGGGTAATCGTGCCAAGAAAACCCGAACCAATTTCAATTAACCGTATTTATTTCCAAAATAAATATCGCATGAACGAAAAATAAATCCATTCATAAAACATGCGCATAAAATTTCCAAAATTAAACACGCACAATTTAAAAAAATTAAAATTTTAAAATCCCACGCGTATAAAAATTACCAAAATTTAAACACGCATATTTTTAAAATTTTAAATCCGGCCCGGCCCAAAAATCCCGCCAAATCCAAAAACGGGCCCGGCCAACCGCGCGGGGAGGCTGCTGCCTAGCAGCAGCCCCTGCGGCCAGCAGCAGGCTGCTGCCTGGCGTGCTGCCTAGCAGCACGCCAGCAGCAGCTGCTGCTGCCTGGCGTG
This sequence comes from Euphorbia tirucalli, assembly GCA_039660915.1. Lineage (NCBI taxonomy): Eukaryota > Viridiplantae > Streptophyta > Magnoliopsida > Malpighiales > Euphorbiaceae > Euphorbia > Euphorbia tirucalli. The sequence continues at coordinate 28,931,084 of CM077639.1, read as the reverse complement.
CTGCCCAGCAGCACGCCAGCTGCAGCAAGCTGCTGCCTGGCGTGCTGCCCAGCAGCACGCCAGCAGCAACAGCTGCTGCGGCCAGCAGTAGCTGGCCAGCAGCAGGCTGCTGCCTTCCCCACATGGCCCTATTTTTTTTTTTTTTTTTTTCATGTATGCATAAGAATAAAACCAATACATCAAGAATTAAATCAACAAGATCAAAGAACAAATCCAAGATACATATAATTAAATCCAAGATGCATAAAATTAAATTCAACATGCATAACATACAAAACAAATTGAAACATACACATAAAACCTAATATGCATAAACCTTTCAATTTGCAAAAACAAATGGGGAAAAATATAAAACCCCAAAACCGAAAGAATCCCGATCCATAAAACACCAATTTTAAAACACGGGATCCGCCAAGTTAAAGATTTCCACAGATCAAAAGCCCGCTCTGATACCACTGTTGGGATTCGTCACGGGAAACCGACCGATAAAAGCGGAAAGACGCGTCGATTTCCTCGAATCCGGCCCAGGAGCTTAAGATGTGGAAATCAAAAACATAAAGGCAGAAAAGAGGGTTTCAAAAACTAACCTCAAAGTCTCTCTAAGAGACGGATGCAGACTGCAGAAACCAAGTGCAGGTTTCCTCCACCGATGCGTACACGAACGGCTCTCGGACCGAAACCCGTGCTAGCGGCTCGGATGATTTAAAGAGAGGGAGAGAGAGGCTGCTCACAATAGGAATATATGGCTGTAATTTTCTTTCCGAAAGAAAAATACAATAACCCTAAGTTAGGGCTCTAGATTTCTTTCCAAAAGAAATCTATCCTTAACATAGGCACCACTTTCTTTACCTTAAGAAATCAATTCCTCAAGTGGGCAAAACTAATTCTCCCAAAGAATTATTCAAAAATGGGCAAAGCCTTTCTCTTAAAAGAAGAAGAAAACCTACGGCCAAAACATGGAGTGAAGGACAAAGAAGATGTGTGAAGGAGCAAAGTCCAACTTTGCTACTAAGGAGTCAAACCAATGACTCACCATGGTGACTCACCTAATGACTCACCATCACCTTGTCTTCTTCATCCTACAATTCGGCCAAGAGAGGAAAGAAATGATGGATATTTTTTTTCTCATTAATGATACCACAATAATGACCAAAAATATCTCATGATGCAAAGTCCAACTTTGTCACCTAAAGTCATCCATGACTCATCATTTCTCTTCATCCTCTTTTGTCCAACAATGAGTCACCATTCTCATCAACAATGACTCACCATTCTTGCCCAAAGATGCTATGAATTTCGGCCAACACATCCCACACAATGTGGGCAAAAATCATTTTATGTCTTAAGCCCAATATTAACTCCTTTGATTTAATTAATTTCAAATGCAACTTTACTTTAATATGTATGCTTATATATTATACCATATAATATATTACATACATTTAAATGAAAATTCATTTGACCTATTAATTTAATCAAGGGATTAAATTAGGCATACATAAAATGAGATACATGTAAACCTATACATGTATAATAATATTTCCACCTAGGAAATATTTCCATAAATTAATTCATTGAATTAATTATGGAGGCCAAAATACATATTAATTATATAACTATGATCAATCCAATTGATTCATATAATATAATTAATGAATCTCTCTCTCTTCAAATGTGTATACTCCAAGTACACACTTAATCCGACTAGTTAAAGTCTAGACGTTCAATGTGTACGATCCAATGGGCCCGTCTTTATGTTGGCAGTGGGCCAAGGCCCACAGACTGCAGGCGGGCTCTAGCAAGCCACTGCAGCCCCCAATTAAGACGGAGTAAGCAGTCAAACTGAAAACGTAACCCAGTAGTTTGAACTTGTAAATCCCATGTCGCTGATATCGGTGTCCAACACAGAGGCATGGAAGTATCACCCTCCTTGTGTCTGGACATTTACTTGATACTGAATGAACTGATGCTCACAAACAAGATCCAATCTTGTTTGGGTGCGGCCGCACACTTATCAGTAACATTCTTCAAGAGGCCATTGATATCGTCTCAGTGAATCACTGAGTGACATTCCCTTCTGCATATCCATAGTACTGCCATGCTCATTGACACACCCGAACGTACCCATACTTGGCACCCTTTTACAGGCCCGTTAGGCATACACCAAAGTGTGCCGCTTCACATACAGCACCATCATATGGTCCGGTCTAAGGACTTATACAAGTACTACACGAGAATCATTTGTGATACTATACCATGTAGATTCCCGTTAAGTGGATCAATCCAGTACCATGCCTTTTTTGCATGTACCCATTAACCTGGTTGACATTCCATGTACTATGACCGGTAAGACACCGCCATACAACCAGACTAATGATAGTCTTTAGTTCCATTCATTCCCATGATTGGAACAGACTACGGAAAACTTCATGGCCATATCGTTCTCCCTATCCATAGTCTTACTGCCAAGTGCCTCGCACTTGACAACATGGATATGGATATGTCCATAGGATACTCTATTTAAAATATAGCACAAGACATATAATAAATAGATTAATGCCTTTATTTCCTTAACACAAATTGTATAGTACATAAAGTTCACGTTAATGTACAAATGTATTATACAAACACAAGGACCAATGCCTCGGGACTAGGGCATTTCCAACACTTACCTACTTAACCTCAAGCTTGTATTCGTTTATTATTTATAAAGTCATATTTATTCGATTTATTATCTTTTCTAACCCTATTTGTTTATTTTTATTAAGCCGATGCTAAGGCAAGAATGCATAAAATAAATTACGGGAAATTAAACCATTCACACAAATATACAAAAGAATAATAGAGACCGATTATACAACCAAATTGAATAAATTATAAAACTCTCGTCCTCACTTTTACAATCGCCTAGAGTACACGAGAATCTAAAAATACAACCACCTAAGTACATGAATTAATCTATTAAATACAACAAAAATAAAAATAAATGCTGCAAAATAGACTGGTTAGTGCAGTTTATATTGTAAACGCAAATAGGACTCAAATCAGGAAAGAATAGGGATTTTAGGATAAGGGAGCATGCATTTAGGGGGTAACCAGTTCGACCCGACCGGTCGAACAAGTTAGACCTGGAAATCGGTTTTGAAACGCCCTGTAATTTTTGTGCTGGAAAATCAATTTTGGAAAACCATTTAGCTCGGTTTCATGCAAATTTCCATTTTCGTGGGTCAATTATCCCGGAACTCGGGGTCCCGTTTATGTGGGTTCCTAAATATACAAACCATCTATGGTCTAAAAGGCACTAAACACACCAAAAACGTTTGTGAAAATATTATTTTACTCTTTTTCAATAGTTTACGGGGATTTTGTGGGATTCAGGGGTCCGTAAATACTGGACATTGGCTCCGATTCGGATGAAACGACCTCAAAACTCAGGAAATAAACCCCGAGAAATACTAAAAACCCCGATATTCGAGTATGTAATAGTCAGAAAATCAAAACACAAATACATACAGATGATTCTGGGCCTAAAGTGATCCCAACAGAAAAAATCAAAATGGAAAACGGGCTGTTTCGGCCGTTTGGGACAGATCAGGGATCTGTGCCTGAAGAACAGGGTCGGCTAGCTCTAGGCTAGAGCCGACCGGCTCTGTTCATCAGAAGCATAGCTAGCCGGCTATGTTCCTGAGGAACACAGTCGTACGGCTATGGTGGGCAGACCATTTTCCGGATTTCGGTAAAAATGACAAAAACGCACAGAAAATCAAATACAGACAAGCTTTGGGGTTTCTCAGAGTTACCTAGATGTTGTTCGGATACTTTAAACGTCTAAAGAACGGATTGAAAGCTTGGAATGCCTCCTGGGAACTCAATCGGTCGAAAACCGTAACGATCTGAAACGACCCGAAATGAATCCGAGGGATGAGTAGAGGTTGTTAGTTGTGTTGTTAATGCTTAAAGATTGGTTTTAAGGTTGAATGAGGGAGTTTATGGGGTTTTTTTTCTCTCCCGGTTTCTTTTCTTCTTCCTTTTCTCTTCTCCTGCATTCTTTTTCTTCTTTCTCCCTGTTTCTTTCTCTCCCTCTATTTTCTTTTTTTGAGAACCCCTCCAAAAAGTCCCTTTCTCTCTCTCTTTTCCTCCCTTTTATCTGCCTCTGTGTCTCACTCTCTCGATCCATCACTCAAGCTCTGAAAAAATCCCCGAAAATCAGCCAAAATCTTACCTATCAAGACAAGTTGCTCGGCTTTGCAGAGCAACTGTTCTTGACCACTAGAGCCGGTCAGCTCTAGTTGGTACTAGAGCCTTACAGGTCTAGTTAAAGTCGGTCGGCTCTGGTCCAACAAACCAGAGCCGTCCGATTCAACTAGAGGTCAGGGCAGAATTTTGGAGAAACAAACGTACAGATTGGATCCTAGAAATGATTCGAGAGGCATTTCCGGGGCTTGAGATCGAGAATAGCTAGGTTTCCAAGTCGTTTGAGATCCCCCAGGCAGCACTCCGGTCCCTTCCAAGTCTCGTTCAAGCTCGTCCGGTCCACAGGTAATCAAGGGACTCTTATCACCGAGATCGGGAAAAACTCGTGCTCACAGGCTGCCCCTCGTGGGATCAAAGTCGGATCATCATGGGCTGTAGAGCCTAGATCGAGTTTGGTCTCACGATAGGAGTGCAGTGAGGAGGGAAGAGGAAACATACATGGCGTTCCTTGCTAGGGTCGCCGGCCATGGTTCCAAGTCGACTGTGATGTTGGCTCTCTATGACGAACCGTGCCTGTGATGTTGGCTCTCTGTGGTGAAGCGTGCCTGTGATGTTGACTCTCTATAGTGGAGCATACCTGTGATGTTGACTCTCTGTGGTGGAGCGTGCCTGTGATGTTGGTTCTCTGTGGCGGAGCGTGCCTGTGATGTTGGCTCACCGTGGTGGAGCATGCCCGTAAAGTTGGCTCTCTATGGTGAGAAGGCTGAATGAAACTTACTGTCCCTCCATTGTGATGAAGAGGCAGCATGAATTTAGAGTTCTTCTCCGTGTGGTGGAGTTCCCATGAGATTGATGTTAACTAGTGTATTTATTTCTTGATCCATAGTTTTGGAAACAAAAATTTTTGCCCCCTCGATCAAGAACAAATACGATGGAATTGCTTTGCCCCTAGATACCTGTTAAAGGCAAGTGAATCCTCTCAATAGGCATTTCTTTCCTACCCATGTGACGACAGGATTGAAATGGAAGATGATGTACTGTCCCTTCTATGTGGCGAAGGAGCAGCACGAGGTTGGTAGTTATCTTGCCCCCAGATACCTATTAAAGTCAAGAAACCTCAATAGGCATTTCTTTCCTCCCCATGTGACGACAGGATTGAAATGGATGTTCTTCCTCTATTATGTGATGAAAAGGTCGAACGAGTTGGTCTATTGTTCTGCCCCCAGATACCCGTTAAAGGCGAGAAGCTCATCAACAGACATTCTTCCCTATCTATGTGGCGACAAGGTCGAAGTGAAAGATGTGATGTCCCTTCTATATGGCGAAGAGATAGCACGAGGTTGGTAGTTGTCTCCGTGTGGTGGAGTTCCCGTGAGATTGATATAAGATTGTCTTACCCCCAGATACCTGTAAAAGGCAAGAAACCTCGATAGGCATTTCTTCCTTGCCCATGTGACGACAAGGTTGAAATGTGTGTTCTTCCTCTATCATGTGATGAAAAGGTTGAACGAATTGGTCTGTTCTTCTGCCCCCAGATACCTGTTAAAGGTGAGAAGTTCGTCAACAGACATTTTTCCCTATCTATGTGGCGACAAGGTCGAAGTGAGAGATGTGTCGTCCCTTTTATGTGGCGAAGAGATAGCACGAGGTTAGTAGTTGTCTTGCCCTCAAATACCTGTTAGGGGTAAGAAACTTTAATAGGCATTTCTTTCCTGCCCATGTGATGACAGGATTGAAATAGATGTTCTTCCTCTGTCATGTGATGAAAAGGTCGAACGAGTTGGTCTGTTGTTCTGTCCCCAGATACCAGTTAAAGGCGAGAAGTTCATCAACAGACATTCTTCCTTGTCTATATGGTGACAAGGTCGAAGTGAGAGAGATGTGCTGCCTCTTCTATATGGCGAAGAAGCAGCATGATGTTGGTTGTTGTCTTACCCCCAGATCCCTGTTAAAGGTAAGAAACCTCTCAATAGGCATTTGTTTCCTACCCATGTGATGACAAGATTGAAATGAATGTTCTTCCTCTCTTATGTGCCGGAAAGGTCGAATGAATTGGTCTGTTGTTCTGCCCCCAGATACCTGTTAAAGACGAGAAGTTCGTCAACAGACATTCTTCCCTGTCTATGTGGCGACCAGGTCGAAGTGAGAGAGATGTGCTGCCCCTTCTATTTGGCAAAGAAGCAGTATGATGTTGGTTGTTGTCTTGCCCCCAGATCCCTGTTAAAGGCAAGAAACCTCTCAATAGGCATTTCTTTCTTGCCCATGTGACGGCAGGATTGAAATGGATGTTCTTCCTCTGTCATGTAATGAAAAGGTCGAACGAGTTGGTCTGCTGTTCTGCCCCTAGATACCTGTTAAAGGCAAGAAGTTCATCAACGTGATAAGGTCGAAGTGAGAGATGTGCTGTCCCTTCTATGTGATGAAGAAGCAGCACGAGGATGGTTGTTGTCTTGCCCCCAGATCCCTGTTAAAGGCAAGAAACTCCTCAATAGACATTTCTTTCCTGCCCATGTGACGACAGGATTGAAATGAAAGATGATGTACTTCTCCGTGTGGTGGAGCACCGAGTAATAAGTTGATTCTCCGTGTGGTGGAGTTCCCGTGATGTTGACGTAAGATTGTTTTGCCCCCAGAATCTGTTAAAGGCAAGAAATACCCTTCTCGGGATTGTATTGGCGTGAACGAAAAATCCTGATAATTATAGAAATTTTTCATACCTGAGGTTTTGCAGTAGTTGGGCTCCGATTTACGTGTTGTGACTCTAGAGGTGCCTTTCTGAATTGGGAAAGATCTCTTCTCTAGATGACCCCTTCAATCAAAAACAAATATGGTTGAGGTGGTTTGATGCATGTATGCATGAATGCATGCATGATTCGTGTGTACATGCATGCGTCATGATACTCCTGATGATATGTTTGGTATCTGCACTATGCTAGGGAGTGAACTTGCCACTCCTGATGATCTCATGTGGGGACCGTGTCCATTGGATGACTTTACTGTGGATTTTGACTCAGTGGGGATCATTTTGGCTGAGAACTCAGCTGGGGAGTCTTCTGACCCATTTGATCTCGCTGGGGGATCTGTTGGAGCTTCTGATTCAGTAGGAAGAATCTTTGCTGGGAACCCCTTAGGGATTTTGTTGGAGACTCCATGGGGATGATCCTACTGGGGACCACTCTGCAAGGGATAATTATGTTGGGGATGGTACAACTGAGTCGGTAGCTGCCATTTGTAGTGACAATCTCGTCGATGCCACCGTGGTTTGAATGTAATGACCTACTGATGGGTGTTTATATGCAATGGCATGATGCATGCAATATGAACATCTAAGTAGAAAATCAAATATGCTTAGTATCGTTATGATGACATCAGAATGAATGCGATAGGAAACTCAAAAGTGACACTGCCTCTATATGTCACTCTCTTCTTGTTACCAACATGTCCTTTCGGTTTTCTGTGTCGGAGATTCTCTCGCTGAAGATCGTTGTTTTTTTTTTTACGAACGATGGCCAAGTCCATAAGAGTGCGCCAGCCAGGCAGATCTCATAGCACCGGCTTATCTTAGGATTGGAGAATGTGCCTGGACGATTCCGCTGGGATCATGATAGGATTGTCCTTGGTGATGTTTCGTGATGTATCTTTTGCCTGCCTGAAGTGTTAGAGGTTTGGGTTTGGATGTGAAATGCTTCATCAAATCTGGTTCGCTGCGTGTGGTAACCTGAACAAAGACATTTACATGCAATGGCATAATACATGATTGTTGAAAGCTTTGTAAAACCTGGTTGCTCCAACACTGTTGGTGAAGTTCATAGGGGTAAGCATCAGTCTTCTTCTTTTTCTTAGCACATTTTTGCTCAACAGAACCATCTCTTGCTGGGTTGAGTCCAGTATAGGCTATAGTGTGGATTTTGCTGGGCAAGAACAGTGGTTACTTAGGAGTTCATCAATATTTGCTTGAGCAGTGGCAAACTCCAGCTCAATTGAAGCAGGCTTATATTCAAATCCTCTCTCTGTCATGAAATCAATGCCTTTCCTGTCAGTCTGTGGTTACAAAATATTTGGTCTAGGGGTTTAGGTTGAGGAGAGTTGGAACAAGATAGAAATAGAGCCCCCAGGCTGGTGTAGGTTGGTGATAAGTAAGACTAATTAGAGCAGTGTTGTGATTATCTACTCCATTACCTTTCTGGTGATGAGATGATACGATATGGAATAGCATTGGGGTTCAATTTCTTGTCAGAAGCCATCAATGGTGGAAAATGAGGCTTCACAGGGCCAGTTCAGGGAATAGGGTGAAAAGGGGTTTTGTCGAATATGTGTTGGTGGTTTGGGTGGTAAACAAAAGACAAAGGGTCTTGAAGGTGTGGAAGAAATTGGAAAAGGCAAAGGGAAGAGCTTTGGTTTTGAAGACAGGAAAGTCCGAATCTTTCACAGACAGGAGGGAAGGATCTGATGATGCTGGGAGCTGAAGATTACTCTTTTAATGTTATGAGATCCCCTTTCTGTATGTTTTTTTTTTTTTGAATCGAGCCCCAACCATGACTTTCTGTTGGTTTTCCTGTTGCATTCAAACTCATGCATGTCATGTGTGTTTGATATGCTTTTTGGATGAACAATGCATGCGTAAGGTCATGAACATATGAATGTCACACGAACAAGATAATGTATGCACTACAACCAAAATTGTTTCAACATTTTACACATGGTGGGTGATGAGGGTGATGGAAGCCATTTGAACACTCCGTGGGTTGGAGATTTTGGTGAGGTTGGGAATTTTAGCTTTTGGGTTTTGTCTTGGGGTATCCCTTTTGGATATGTGGTTAAGTTTTGCCTCCGGGAGGACTTTTGGGTGTAGTTGCCTCAAGGAGGGCTTTTAGGTTTGATTTTGCCTCGTGGAAGGCTTTCTTCAATTTGGGTGCCTCAAGGAGGGCTTTTTAGGTTTCGGTGCCTTGAGGAGGGCTTTTTAGGTTTGGGTGCCTCAAGGAGGACTTTTTAGGTTTTTTGGGTAGGATTTGGAGTTTCAAAGATGGCTTTCGGTTTAGAAAGGTTTGGGCATTATGTGTGCCATTACAGTTGAAACTTTGGGGTAGGACTAGTAGTATCTTTCAAGGATTGTTAAGTTGAGCCAGCAAATGTCTCGGTGGAAGTGGTGCCATCGTATCATTTTATTTATCTCATCAGCTCACCTTTCAAGAGAGAGTTCGGACAGGTCCAGGTTCACTTTTAGGTTCCCTATAGTATTCAGATTGATGTCATGTATTTTGATATTATGCGTGTTTGACATGTCATGTTAGATGATCAAATGCATGCGCAATGCCATATCCATGCAATCACCACATAAGTAAGAAGATAACAAAATGCATGGCATTCAAAATGATGTTAATACATCGTAGCAACAAAAATGAGTTCCCTATGAAAAGGACAGCTCCGAGGGTTTTTTTTTTTTTTGTTCTTTTTTTACCCCTGACTAGTCACTGCCTCAACTTTAGTACCATTGCCCCATTCTCATCATATCAAACCCTGTAGCTCTCCATCATATTCCTCTCCCCTGGAGGATCGAGGAATTTCCTTGGTGGTCTCCTTGACTGCCCCTGATAGTTCGTTAAAGGCAGACAGCACCCTCAATTTTCCTTCATCGACTAGCTTCTGGATCTTCCTGCGTAGACCGACACATTCATTAGTCCGGTGGCCTGCTACTACATGATAGCTGCAGTAGTTACCTTTTTGTTCTGGTGTTGGCGCCATGTATAGTTAGACACTCTGCAACAGGCCCAGCTTTCTGCAGATGGCGAATAGTCTGGTCAGTGAACGAGGACCATAGGATGCGACTTCCCCTATGTCTTCGGGAGGCAAACTCTGGATTTGTCGTGAAATACAGTCAATGTTGGCATTGGCCTCTAGAGGTCTTTTTAGTTCTCCTTCATTAGACGATCCCGATAAGCCCAAATTTTGGTGAGAGGACCTTCGGAGGTGTCGAGAAGGAGTATCGCTAAGTTTGGCATTCTGCTCCTTATCAATGCCAACATTGGAGTCCGTGCTTGTCATGTCCCTCATTTTCCATTCGAGTTTTACCATCTACGTTTCCAGTTCAGCACACCTCACTGTCAGCCTCTCAATTCTGTCAAGATCATCCCCCAACATTTCTCTTAGCATTGCCGCCGCTTCCTCCCTGACTGCGTTTCGGAATTGTGGTGAAGCGACATAGTCTTCCACCACATCTGCTATGGCGCTGACATTCTGTGGGCTGGCCATTCTTAAGGTCCTTTCCCCTGATGAGAGCACTTGTCAGTGTCGATAGGCAGATACCAAACAGGGAACAATGTATACAAGAATGCATGACGTGTTATGCACATGCATGGATGGTGAGTTGCACACGTGATGTCATGTGATGCCATGTCATGCTATACTATCGGAGATCAACCATACAGATGCAATGGATGCTGGTAGGGATGATGCATGCTAAAGTAAAGCGTGGTGTATAAATATACACCACAGGGATAAAATGACACTCGGGAGTGTCCAGGGATCGAAGTAAGTAGTACTTGCAATAGGGTGCATAGTTATGCCCCTGGGGAAGAACGACACAACTGGGGTGTCCACGGATCGAAGCAAGTCATTGTTTGCAAGGGTGCATAGTTATGCCCCCGGGAAGAACGACACACTGGGGTGTCAATGGATCGAAGCAAGACATTGCTTGCGAGGAGAGTTGAGATGGGGTGCATAGTTATGCCCCCGGGAAGAATGACACACTGGGGTGTCCATGGGTCGAAGCAAGACATTGCTTGCAATAAGGTGCATAGTTATGCCCCTGAAAAGAATGACACACTGGGTTGTCCACAGATCGAAGCAAGACATTGCTTGCAAGGGTGCATAGTTATGCCCCTGGGGAAGAACGACACAACTGGGGTGTCCACGGATCGAAGCAAGACATTGCTTGCAAGGAGAGTTGAGATGGGGTTCATAGTTATGCCCCTGGGAAGAATGACACACTGGGGTATCCACGGATCAAAGCAAGACATTGCTTGCAAGGGTCCATAGTTATGCCCCTGGGAAGAATGACACGCTGGGGTGTCCACTGGTCGAAGCAAGACATTGCTTGCAGGGGTGCATAGTTATGCCCCCGAGAAGAATGACACGCTAGGGTGTCCACGGGTCGAAGCAAGACATTGCTTGCAAGGATGCATAGTTATGCCCCTGGGAAGATATGACACACTGGGGTGTCCAGGGGTCGAAGCAAGACATTGCTTGCAAGGGAAGTTGAGATGGGGTGCATAGTTATGCCCTCGGGAAGATATGACATACTGGGGTGTCCATAGGTCGAAGCAATACATTGCTTGCAACAGGGTGCATAGTTATGCCCCTGGGAAGAATGACACACTGGGGTGTCCACAGGTCGAAGCAAGATATGACTTATGAGGGAAGTTGAGATGGGGTGCATAGTTATGCCCCTGGGAAGATATGACACACTGGGGTGTCCACGGGTCGAAGCAAGACATTGCTTGCAATAGGGTGCATAGTTATGCCCCTGGGAAGAATGAAACGCTGGGGTGTCCATGGATCGAAGCAAGACATTGCTTGCAAGGGAAGTTAAATGCTATGGTGGTGTGTATGCGCATGAAAATCTAACATAATCTTCAGCACTCAGGGAGCACCTAGGATTATGAAGCATGATATGAGGTGAGACAGAACAAAGTGCTTGGCATGTGAATTGTTTTTCAGCACTCGATGAGCACCTTAGGCTTTTATGTGATGAAATGGCATGAGATAACGTGATTGGTACGTGACCCGAGTTTCGGCGTTCGGGGAGCGCCTTATGTTTATGTATGAATCAGATGTATAGTCATGGGTTGATGCGATTGAATGATGTTAGACGGGTGAAGGTAGGAATGAAGATGATTCACCTTATTATATATTTTGGACGTTCTGCGGATGCCCATATGCTATGAAAAAGGCAATGCAAACGGACCACGTGTGAACTGGCACACTGGCGCAGGTTTAATGCCTTAGGAGCACCTAGTGGATGTCATGAAATGGTCATGCGTGACTGGCACGTTTTGATGCTTTTAAGGCATCTAATGGATGGTATGGAATGGTCGTGTGTATGCCGACACACAGACAAAGTCCTGATGCTCTTGATGCATCTGACATGAAATGATGTTACAGACGAGTCACGTGTAACTTGAGACACGAACAAAGATTTGGCGCTTGTGGAACTCCTTGCATGATTTAGTAGTGTCATGGAATGCCCCTATATGTGTACTAAATGGGCACTCATGGAGTACCCTGGATGATTTGATAATGTTATAAGCAATCCGATGTGGATCACGACATACAAGCAAGATCTCGGTATCTTAATGACACCGAGAACAGACAGATAGATAAGATGTAGTGTAATGCTTATCATGTGACTCTCCACATAATCATAGATTTAGGATCGTTGTGGTCTCCTAATGAATGTAATGATATAGAGGAATGGCCGAGTGCAAACCTGAGCACAGGCAAAACACTGGTGGCTTTGGGACACCGGTCACGAAATGAAATGATCATGATGGGGCATCCCTGGAACATCCTTTATTAGGTGTAATGGAATGAAATGGTGTGAATGCACATGTCACACATAATGCAAGTGGCTGCAGAAGATGTGGTTAGGATGTATGGCATACAAGATGATGTTATGCATATAAGGGATGAATGCATATGTCACACAAAGGCGTGATTAGTACACATAACATGCACATAAATTAATGCCTTGCATGTTTCATGGAAATATTAACACAATATGAGTATGGCGCATGTAAATAAAGTATCATGGCTGCGGAAGAATGTGGTTCGTATCAATGCTACACAAATGTTGATGCCTTGGGAATGATTGTACAAAACATGATATGAATAACATACAGATGATTGTATTCATTTGATGTTTCATGAATGGAGACAAGAAACGAATTCCTTATTTCGGATATTCCAAGAATGCCTTAATGCTGTGCAAAAATAACATAGAGAAAACCGTATGTGGACCGTCATACGAGTAAAAAGTCGGTGCTTTTGGGGCACCTAATGAATTATTGTGAAATGGCCACGTGTGAGCCGGCACACGAGCAGAGTTTCGACACTTTATAGGTCGATGGCATGAAATGAAATGGTCGCATGGGAACTGCCCCACGAACAGAGTTCTAATGCTTTTGAAGCAATGTGATATGAAATGATGTTGTAGGAAAGTCGCGTGTAACTCGAGACACGGATAGGGGTTCGGCGTTCATAGTACACCTTGCATGTATTGATAATGTCATAAGATGCCCCTATATGTGTACTAATCTGGCACCGGGGAGCACCTCAAATGATTTCACAATGTTATGAAATGGTTCGACATGAACCATAATGCACAAACAGGACTTGGCGTCGCCCGGACACCCATGATGGATGAATGTGATGTCATGTGATGGCATCGTGTGAACTGCCACACGGTAGTAAATCTAGGACCATTGTGGTCTACTATTGAACGATATGATATTTTGTAAAATGGCCGAGTGCGATCCAGTGCACGGGCAGAAATCGGGTAGTTTTGGGGTACCCGACATGGGATGAAATGAAGTGATCATGATAGGCATTCTTAGAAAATCCCCAAATAGGTGAGATGGAATAAGATGGAATGGATGCGTATGTCACACAAACATATAAGTGGCTGCAGGGAAAGATGGTTAGAATGCGTGACACATGGAATGATGTCGTGTATGTTTCATGGAAATGTTGGCACACAGGATGTATATGTATGTTATACGAGTGAAATATCATGGTTGTATGAAGGCGTGGTCAGCATAAACGTCACACATATGCATATGTATTTAAAGATGATTGCACGAAAACATGATAAAAAATGGCACATGAGATGATTATGCATTTTGGATGCTTTATGAAAGGTAAAAAGGAAAGGAAAAGCAACACAGAATAAACGTTAGCACATGCAAAAATATGCGCTCCCTTCCAACCTTATTTCTCCTTTCGATTGGTCTAGCAATTCTTCCTAGGTGTTGGGTCTCTTTGGCATTAACAGGGGATACCAAAGGTGCACACTCAATGTTCATTTTGAATTTAAATTTTGGTAATCCTAGGGGAAGTTGCTAAGCCATTACATGTGGGCCAAGGTCAAAACCAAGGGTCGTACAGGCTCCCATAGCAAATAAACACTTCCCCACCGTAGAACACGATGTAAGGTCATGCGGGGCTATGAGTGGTTTGCCCAGTCGGGTGTCTCCAATTCTAGCGGTAGAGGTAGGCCACCTTCTTAGGTAAACGGAAATGAAAGAGTTTATTTGAGGGGTTGAGAAGAAGAAAATGTCATGATATGCAAAGGTATGAATAAATATGATGTTTATAAATCGATAAACGAATACAAGCGAGGTTATATTTCAATAGTTGCCGAAGTTCCTTAAGTTTTTAAGAAAAACATTTTAAGAAACATTATCCCCAGTAGAGTCGCCACTGTGAGGGGATGACCTTTTAGCAGAACGCGGTGAAGCGAACCGGGGAAAAAGAAAAGAAAGAAATTTTATTTGTTTTAGTGATATTTTGGGAAAAACGGGTTTCATTTAGTGATGTTGAGTTGGGAAAACTATTCAGTTGATTTTGGAAATTCATTTTGTAGAAAATATTTTCCCATTTTATAACTTAAAGACCTTGAAATCTAAATCCCGAGATCAGTGACAGAGTCGCCACCCGGATCAGCTCATCCGGAAAATTCCGGTACAGCTCCCTACCGAGCGTAGACTACTGTACCTAGTCTAGAGATTCAGGGTTCGGGCAACTTACCTACTTAACCTAAAGCTTGTATTCGTTTATTATTTATAAAGTCATATTTATTTGATTGATTATCTTTTCTAACCCCAATTTGTTTATTTTTATTAAGCCGATGCTAAGGCAAGAATGCATAAAATAAATTACGGGAAATTAAACCATTCACACAAATATACAAAAGAATAATAGAGACCGATTATACAACCAAATTGAATAAAATATAAAACTCTCGTCCTCACTTTTACAATCACCTAGAATACACGAGAATCTAAAAATACAACCACCTAAGTACACGAATTAATCTATTAAATACAGTAAAAATAAAAATAAATGCTGCAAAATAGACTGGTTAGTGCAGTTTATATTGTAAACGCAAATAGGACTCAAATCAGGACAGAATGGGGATTTTAGGATTAGGATAAGGGAGCATGCATTTAGGGGGTAATGATTCGACCCGACCGGTCGGACCGGTTAGACTTGGAAATCGGTTTTGAAACGCCCTGTAATTTTTGTGCTGGAAAATCAATTTTGGAAAACCATTTAGCTCGGTTTCATGCAAATTTCCATTTTCGTGGGTCGGTTATCCTAGAACTCGGGGTCCCGTTCGTGTGGGTTCCTAAATATACAAACCATCTATGGTCTAAAAGGCAATAAACACACCAAAAACATTTGTGAAAACATTATTTTACTCGTTTTCAATATTTTTCGGGGATTTTGTAGGATTCGTGGGTCCGCAAATGCTGGACAATGGCTCCGGTTCGGATGAAACGACCCCAAAACTTAGGAAATAAACCCCGGGAAATACTGAAAACCCCGATATTCGAGTATGCAATAGTCAAAAAATCAAAACACAAATACATACAGATGATTCTGGGCCGAAAGTGATCCCAATAGAAAATCAAAACATAAATACATACAGATGATTCGAGTATGCAAACAGCTATTTCGGCCGTTTGGGACAGATCGGGGATCTGTCCCCGAAGAACAAGGTCGGCTGGTTCTGGGTTAGAGCCGGCCGGCTCTGTTCATCAGAAGCACAGCCGTACGGCTATGGTGGGTAGACCATTTTCCGGATTTCGGCAAAAATGACAAAAACGCACAGAAAATCAAATGCAGACAAGTTTTAGGGTTTCTCAGAGTTACCTGGATGTTGTTCGGATACTTTAAACGTCCAAAGAACGGATTGAAAGCTTGGAATGCCTCCTTGGAACTCAATCGGCCGAAAACCGTAAGGATCAGAAATGACCCGAAATGAATCCGAAGTGATGAGTAGAGGTTGTTAGTTGTGTTTTTAATGCTTAAAGATTGGTTTTAAGGTTGAATGAGGGAGTTTATGGGGTTTGTTTTTGGCTCTTCCGGTTTCTCTTCTTCTTCCTTTACTCTTCTCCTGCTTTTTTTTCTTCTTTCTCCCTGTTTCTTTCTCTCCCTCTGTTTTATTTTTTTGAGAACCCACCCAAAAAGTCCATTTCTCGCTCTCTTTTCCTCCCTTTTATCTGCCTCTCTGTTTTACTCTCTCGATCCATCATTCAACCTCTGAAAAAATCCCCGAAAATCAGCCAAAATCTCACCTGTCAAGACAAGTTGCTCTGCCTTGCAGAGCAACTATTCTTGACCACTAGAGCCATACGGCTCTAGTTGGTACTAGAGCCGGCCGGCTCTGGTCCAACAAACCAGAGCCGCCCGGTTCAACCAGAGGTCAGGGCAGAATTTTGGAAAAACAGACGTGCAGACCGAATCCTAGAAATGATTCGAGAGATATTTCCGGGGCTTCAGATCACGAATAGCTAGGTTTCCAAGTCGTTTGAGATCCCCCAGGCAGCATTCTGGTCACTTTCAAGTCCCGTTCAAGCTCGTCCGGTCCATAGGTAATCAAGGGACTCTCATCACTGAGATCGGGAAAAACCCGTGCCACAATGAGTTAGATTTGGAGGATAAGAAAAGATTGCAGATTGCATGTATTTAGCACATTTTCATTGTTAAATAATGCGAGTCTTTTAACCAATTTAAATGGATGTTTAGGCGAGATAACTTTGTTTATTCATTTTGATATGACCATGTGAATATATTTAAAAAAAACATCACACTTTATTGCTAAAATTAACATGAGTACATTTGAAGAGATTAGTTCCCAAAAAGGTATACATTCCACACAGAACCAGAATCCATCACCAGTCATCCCTTTCAGATTTTCCGACTGATAATTTTCCCTCATGTATTAACTTTTGCCTAGGCTGCCCTTTTCGAGTTTTCAACCTAGCAGAGCTTTTGTTTTTAAACATGGTAAGGCTTCAGGTGATCTTGGTTTGACAGGATTTGCAAACTCATTCCCATCCATGCTTACACCACCCTTCGATAGCACTTTCTTCACTATGTATAGGCCTTCCCAATTTGGCCTAAACTTCCCCCGAGCGTCGATGTTTGTAGGCCTCAACTATTTCAAAACTAAGTCCCCGGCTTTCAGTTGTCGTTTGGGATACTTCACTTTCTGATTATAAGTGTTAGCTATTCGGCGTTGGTACATCTACAAATGATCCAGTGCTTTCAACCGCTTTTCATCTAATGCTACCAACTACTCGTATCTAGCTTGAATCCACCCCGTTCCTGGTAACTGAGCTTCTAAGGCTATTCTGAGTGATTTGAGTTCCATTTCCACTAGCAACACTACTTCCATCCCATATACCAAGGCATAGGGAGTTTCGCCAGTCAGTGTTCTGACACTGGTCCTGTAACCCCAGAGAGCATATGGCAGCTTATCAGCCTAGTCTCTGTAGGTGGTTACCATTTTTGATAAGATCTTCTTAATTGACTTGTTAGCCGCCTCCACTGCACCATTAGCCTGTGGTCTATATGGAGAAGACCTATGATGTTCGATGCCATGTTCTGTGAATAGCTTAGCTATTGCCCTTTGGAATTGCACCCCGTTATCAGTCACCACATGGTGAGGGATTCCGTATTGAGAGAGGATGTTCTTCTGAATGAACTTAACCATATGCTTACCTGTCACACTGGATAAGGATTATACTTCCATCCATTTCGAGAAATAGTCTACTGTGACCACTATGAATCTGTGCTCGTTATATGCTGCAGGATGAATTTCTCGGATCATGTCGATTCCCCATGCCGAGAAAGGCCAAGGAGACACTAGGTTCTATAGTTCCAGTGGTGGCAGGTGACTGAAATCAGTATAGATCTGGCATTTGTGACATCTTCTTACCTTTTTCACACAATCAGACTGTATTGTCATCCAGAAGTATCCCTGTCTCATTATCTTTCTGGCCATAGCAATCCCATTCATATGCGGCCCATAGGATCTTGCATGTACTTGTTGCATTACAGTTTCTACTTCTTGTTCTATCAAACATCTTAGAAGAACCCCGTTTGCAGTTCTCTTATACAGCTTATCTTCGAAGATTCTGAACTGGCTGGCTAATCTTCTTAATGAAACCTTATCAGTAGTATTAGCTCCTTCTAGATACTTTGCCTCTTTCACATACTGATAATTTCAAAGAACCATGGCTTTTCTTCAGCTCTTAATTCCATCACCTCGTGCATATCAAAGCAAGGTTGCATGGAAATTGCTATAACCAGAGATTGTATCTGTGTCTTTTCTGGATCTTCTCATATAGAGGACAATGTTGCTAGCACATCAGCCATTTTATTCTCCTCCCTAGGAATATGTCTGACCGCACACTGGCCAAATAACCCTCATCTGTACTGCAGCAGCTCTAAGTAGGGTCGTAAAGCTTCTTCTCTTAGATCCCAGTAGCCTTGCGCTTACCTAATTACCAAAAGTGAATCCCCAACAATCAAGGCATCATCTGCCCCTAGTGTCAGGAGGGCTTCCATTCCAAATAAGCATGCTTCGTGTTCTGCCCCATTGTGAGTTATGGGAAAGTCCAGCCTCTTCGACAATGGAATGATCTCACCATCTGGCATTGCTATGATTACCCCAATTCCAGCACCCTTTCTATTTACGGCACCATTGAAGCACATAACCCATCTCCTTACTTCCACTATAGCTATTTGTTCATTGGAGAACTCCAGATTCTCCACACGATCCGATTCTAATGGCTGATTTGCTAGAAATTCTGCCACAGCTCACCCTTTGATGGTTTTATTGGTGATGTACTCGATATCAAATTTGGATAATAGTAGTAGCCATCTAGATAGTTTCCTAACCAATACCAGTGTTTCATACAGATATTTCATCAGATCCACTTTAGCCACGTCTTGTACCTTGTATGACTGAAAGTAGTGGCGCAACTTCTTAGTCAGCCAGATCATTGCTACACATGTCTTCTCCACTAGAGCGTACTTGGTTTCATATTCCAGCAGCTTCTTGCTGAGATAATAAATAGGGTATTCGTTCCTTCCATCTTGTTCTTGTGCTAACATCACCCCTATGGAAGAATCTTCAATAGCTAAATACAAAATCAAGGGCTTTCCTAGAGTCGGTGGGCTGAGAACTGGCGGATTTACCAGGTAAGCTTTGATCTTTTCGAAAGCCAACTGACATCTGTCATCCCATAAAATTGGCTGATCTTTTCTCAACAGCTTGAAGATCAGCTCACACACTGAAGTTAACCGAGCTATGAAACAACTAACATACTGTAAGGAACCTAAGAATGACTGGACCTCCTTTTCTGTTTTAGGGGCTGGCATATCTCGAATGGCTTTAATTTTGTCTGGATACATCTCTATTCCTCTTTGGCTGACCACATGACCTAGTAGCTGTTGGAGATTGTGCCCTAAGGCCAATATTGGATTATGTAATTTGACTTCTAAGATTAATCTAGTGTAGATTAATATTATCATTTATGTTTGTATGTTAGCATTTATGATAAGTATCCATGAATAAATCGTGTTATTCTAAATATCCCTAGTCGATTGTTATTATGGGAATAATAACAAACTAAGACTAGTGTGAGTGATAATGGATATTCATAAGATGAATATAGTGTATACAGATACAGATTATACTCACGGGTAATATGTTAGAGAACATGTTACTGGAGACCCACTATGAGATCAAGTTCATGGTTATGTGTCACAACTGATCTTGATTATAGTAGTGTCATTAGCTGATTCCTTTGACCTGAGGTCACCATGGATTCCGGGATGAATTCATGTTGTGTTTTGACGCAGTCAAACGCTGCTTGTAACAGAGTAGTTATAAAGGTTGTGATTGGGTACGATATGACTCATGCCTTGGGATGTGAGTGACAGATATGGGATTTTGTCCCTCTCTATCAAGAGAGCGATATCACTGGGCCCCTCGATAAGTGAGACTGTTATATGCATGGCCGTGCTCAAATAATTGATAAGAGTATCAATTGATTTGTTTAAACAGTCCGCTTTGAGATCGAGAAAGCATATGATTAATTTATATAAGATTGACAAGTGTACCATGTCTTATAATTAATCATGATATCAAGAGACAAAAGGGAATATGACACATTCTATAAGTAGGTTTATTGGATTATACCAATCATATGAATTGGGTAGTCATAATGGCTTGCTAGAGTCCGCTTATGACATATGAGGGCATTATGGTAATTTCCTCATTGCCAATTTATATGATCCTACGGGGTCACACACAAAGAGCAAAATGAGATTCACTTAATTCGGGGATAAATCATTATGAGATAATGATTTATTATTGATGAGAAATTAAATATATATAAAGATATATATTTACATGTATATGTATATACACATGAACATATTAATAAGATTAATATATTTATGGCATAAAGTATGCTATATATATATATATGTATATTATAACTATATTATATGGTGATATAATTAATTATAATATACATTTACGTATATGTGTACATATATATATGTATGTATGTATGTAAATATTAATAAGATTAATATAGCATAAAGTATGCTAATTATATTATATGGAGATATAATTAATTTTACATACATATGTGTATATGATGGAGAATTGACTAAGTTTAATATTAATTGAGAATTAATAAAACTTATGGGGGCTAATTTATAATTATAATTAAATATAGTATTTAATTACAATTATAAGTTAATAATAAAAGAAAAAACCCTAGAACAAGTGTGTGTTGGATCATATACAGCAGCCCCCCATCTCCATCAAATGGCCGAAAAAATGCTTTTGGCAAAAAGTGAAAAATATCAATTTTTCACCTTCTCATTCGAAGAACTGTTCTACGATCCCGGCGCTAGCACGCGGTGAGTCAATTGCTCGGTGTGGATCAACTGTAGAGGGAATCTGCTTTGGTTCCTGTATCCAATCCTGCAAAAATTAAGAGGTAATTCTTTAACCCTCCTTCCAATTCAATGCAATGTACATGGGTCCTTGGTGGGGATTAATCCGTTTTTCTTTCCGCTGCGTATTTATTTTATGCGATTAATTCCCAACAGTGGTATCAGAGCCACTTGTATTTTGATTGAATTGGATTTATGTTTTGATTGGATCAAAATTGCATGTTAGGGTTTGTATGATTTTGATTGGATCAAAATTGTTGTTAGGAGTTTGTATGTTTTATTTAGGGTTCTATGTTATTGTGAATAACAAAATAAAATTTGATTTTATTGATTAATCATTGTGAATGATTTGGAATGTTTAAGGGGTTTTGGAATCATGAATTTGATTCTTGGGTTTTTAATTGAAATTGTTTCAATTAATTAATATATAAAAAAAAAAAAAAATTGTTTTTTTTTCTGGGCATGACGCCCAGAAACTTTTTTGGACGTTGAAATTGCAAAACCAATTGCAATTTCAACGCCCTTCTTTTCGCCCAGAAACTTTTTTTTTTTTGGGCGTTGAAATTGCAAAACCAATTGCAATTTCAACGCCCTTCTTCTCATGCTGGGTAAGCAGCATGCTGCTCCTGCAGCATGGGCTGCGCAGCAGTGCGCGGCCCGTCGAGCATGCTGTCCGACAGTTTTACCCCTTTTTTCGTTTTAAGTGTGGAAAATTGTTTCTGCATATTTACGAATTTTTCCATATTAATTAATTCTAAATACAATGTGATTGTATTTTACCACTTTGAACCCTAAATATTTTTAGATATAAAATTATTGTTGATAATTTTATGCATGGTGTTATGGTATGGTTTTGGACCCCATGGATGCTTTATTTTATTTATTAAGATTTTATAAATACGGCCTGCGAGTCGTTTGTATTTATGTAATCCTAATTTTCTAGATAAATTGTATAGGATGCAATTTATTGTTTGTAAATTTTATTTTACTAGAAAATTGTATAGGATACAATTTTTGTAAAATATGTAAATCCAAGAGCTGGTGCCAAGGAACAAAGACGTGAAGACGGATCCAAGGGGTGCGGCTGTGCTGTGACCATACGATGGTTACAACCACCTAGGATATGACCTGTTGATTTTCATATTGGCCTATGAAAATCAATGTAGATAAAACCATACCATAACACGGTTTTGAGTCTTATGCATGTTGTATTTATTTTATGCCATAAGATGCCATGTTAATAAATATTGATGCATGTTAGAAATTATTTTGCATGTGATGCAAAATGTTAATATATATATGTAAATGCATGCTTTGTTTCTTTTAGATGCCATGTGATGCCATGCTAGATTGCATGCTTAACATATGTATGACATAGGATGCCATGCTAATTAGTATTAACAAGAGTATGTTTAATATTAATGCCATGAATTGTATATGATACAATTAAAATCACAGGATTTAACAAACCCTAAATAAACTTATGAAGTTTATATTTGCCACCCAATTACGTATAACACTAGTCAAGTACTATGTTCGCATCATGGTAGCCACGCCAAAGCGGGTACGCATGTTGTGACCTTAGCGAAGCGATAATATGAGAAATGGTGATTCTCATTGTGTTGTAATTGGTTTAACAAAGGGTTAATCAAAATGGTGTTTGAGCCCGAGGCAAAGATGAGATGAGTAACATACAATTAAATATGATATATGATATCATACATCTCATAAATTATAAGAGTTGCATAATGATGCAATTGGCAAAGAAGTGCACATCCAAAATATGTTTAAATGGTTTAAAGCATGATTTTGAGTCTTTGCCTACCGAAATTATATTTAATCATAGGGACATGCCAAAGCAGTGCTATGGTTAAGTATGGATTTTGGATCTTCACCCACTTAAATATTTTAAAGGGTTTTATAATTTAAGTGGGAGCATTTAACTAAAATCTTTACACGCTTTATTATAGTTATAATTGCTATTACCTTGATCTCGATTGTTATTGAACATTGAGAATTGTTCTCAAATCAAAAGGAATCATATGTTCTCAATAATCCTTTTGCCCAATGAACCACTAGCAATTGTAACACGAGTATAAAAGATGCTTACTTGAAGCATCGAAGGGACTCTGTTAAATTTTGTTATCTTACACTTGCCACCAATTCTTCCGTACGTGGAAGTTTTACTTGAGATATATGATACATCACAAATGGAAATGTTCCATCAGTTAGTGAGCAAGAAAAGATAAGTGTTTGAGGCAACATTTTCTCATTGGCCTCCAAAAGGGCATTAAGATGTGATCTTGAATTCATTAATTGATAGTCATTGGTGATGAACTATCATTTGAATGACATGGAGAAAATTGTAAATTAGTTGCATAGGATGCAAAAGAATGTTAAGTTATCCATAAAGGATAAGCCCGCCTCGAATTGTGTGCTTAAGGTTCAAAAGGAAAAGGATAAAAGGAAGGTCGAAAAGCATAAAGACCGAAAGGTTCGGGTGAAACATGTTTTAAAGACAAAAGCTGTTGGCATAGAGAGATCTCCAAAAGAAGGATGTTGCCATTTCTAGAATGAATCGTTCATTAGAATGAAAATAGCAAACTTTGTTTGGAGAACTATGAGAAGATGAAAGGCAGTAAGACTGCTACCTTAAGTATTTATTAATTATTCTACTTTTGTTTCTATATCAAAGGTATTAGATACCGTGGTGGGTTTCATATTAGTAGAATATGAAGAATCTCAACTTAAGTAGAAACCTTATGAAGGTGAAAGGTAGAATACGAATAGGCAAGAGTAGCAAAGGTTGTTACTTGGAAGTTATGAACTTCTGGTTAAAAGTTATGAACTTTTACATGAAAGTTATGAACTTCTAGGTAAAAGTTGTGAACTTTTACATAAAAGTTATGAACTTAGGTTAAAGGTTATGAACTTTTACATGTAAGTTATGAACTCTTCTTGCCTATTGGGCTCGTTGTTTTGAGTGAACAAATGTTGTTTATTTTATAATTGTGAATTATAAACTTTATAAAGACATGATTATGAAATGTAGATTTACATAATTGTCTTTATATGTGGAGCCCATCTGTAACATAAATACTGTAAGGATCGAATCAAATAGTTGATTCAACCTATTTTGGCAGTGTCCTCTTGGAGACATAAGCAAAGTCGCATTACGAAACTCCATGAGAATGGACTTTTGGATTCATGAGATTGTGAATCATCTTGAATCATGCGAATGTTGTTTATTGTAAAAGATGATAAAATTGTTCTTTGCTAAAAGTAGTTAAAGAATAATCGATTTATTAAGCATTATACATATGGATGTATATGAATTATAAATCAACTGCTAAAGGAGGTTTTAATACTTCATTACCTTTATGGAACTTTTCTCTAGATAAGAGTATCTAATTAAACACGAGTTTGGAACTTTTGAAGTGTTCAAAAGCTTGTAAAAGGAGTATGAAGTATCTTGACAAGATAGTAAAGTCATTTAGATATGATCCGAGTGGTGAATATTTGAGTCAAGATTTTGACAATCATCTTAGAGATTGTGGGACTGTCTCACAATTGACTCCTCCAAGTACGCCACAAAGGATGTTGTGTCGAAAAGGGAGTAATCGAACTCTATAAAGATATAGTTCAATCTATGATGAAGTCAAGTTGATCATCGTTTTCTCAAAAATATGCCATTAAAGCAGCTGTGTATATTGTTCCGTCTAAAACAATTCATGAATCAACATATGAGATATGGTTGGGTAAGAGACCCAAATTGTTTCATTGAATAAGTTTAGGGCTGTAAAGCTTATTTCGAATAAGTTGGCACCTAAATTTAAATATCGTATTGTGGATTACTCAAAAGGAAAGTAGGAGTTGTTACTCCTGTGTTTCTTTGGGATACAAAGTAGTTGTAGCTAGAAATGGTTTCCCCTTGAAGAGGGAGTTAATTTCTAGTAGAGTTAGTGGGAGTAAAGTACACCTACAAAACTCGTAATTCACAAAAGTGACATTTAACGTTGAAGAGGAACGTGGAAATGGTTTCATGATCATTGTTGAAATTACACAAGTCCAATGAAAGTCTAGTGGAATACGACATGATTAGGAGAGATATGGATTTCTCAAAATCATGATGTAATCTTACTAGATGAAGTAAGTCTTCTTTTATGAAGAAGCAATGTTAGATTTTGAATCTAATATGTGACTTGATGCTACAAAGGTTGAAGATAAGTCCATGTCTGACAATCAAAGTATAGACTTTGATAAGTCTTTTAGAAGATGCATATGCAATGGTTGCAAGTGAGTTTTCAAATTGAAAACCGATATGGATGGTGATCTTCAAACTTATAAAGCACGACTAGTGACTATAAGGGTACGAACAAATTCATAGTAGGACTATGATGAAATCCTCCTTAGTCATTAATCATGATCAAGTCATATTGAGTTCTTGTTGCCATATCCCCATAATATGATTATAAAATATGGCAAATGGATATCAAAATCTATTTTTTTACGTGAAAACATGATTGAGGATGTGTACGTGACACAATCCAAAGTTTTGAGCATCCAAAGAATTCAAATAGCGTATGCAAGTTTTCAAAGATTCTCATAAGGATCGAAACATGCATCAAATAGTTGGAATCATAGTTTTGATAAAGAAATCAAATGGTTTGATTTTATCAAAAGGATGATGAATCTTGTGTTTCAAAAGGATCAGTGGGAGCATATCGGTATTCCTAATGCTATATGTGGATGACATATGGCTTGTTGGAAATAACATTCTTACCTTGCAAGAAGTAAAATCTTGGCTAAGAAAGTAATTTCAGTTAATGTTATAAGCATGACTGCCTGTATTCTTGAAATTGGAATCTATACAGATAGATCTAAAAGAATGTTTTGGCTTAAGTCAAAGCATTGAAAGCGTTCAATATAAAAGACTTAATAGAAGCTTGCTTATGTTAACTGTGTAAATAGTTGCACATATACAACTGATTGCAATTAGTTGCAATATATCAGTCGAGATCTAGTATTCTCTTAAAAAGAGAAGTTATGATTTTGAAAGGTTCAAAATAAAACGTTATAGCTAAATATCTATAATAGCAGCCAAAGTATACAGTTACATGTGATGTAAAGAAATTTTTGGATGAAGAAGTTCATCAAAATTTTATGTTTTTGTTCTAAGCATTGCTTATCCTGTGAGACTATTGTAGGGACAATAGTTCAATGCGTAAGAACCTTGTATGACACAAGCATATACTTAGGCGTTTTTCACTAATTTAGAGAGGCTGTCTCTAAAGAGAGAGTGAATATGTGTAAAGTAGCAACGGAAGCGAAAATTAATAATTCATTGACAAAGACTCCTGCACGAGTGAATACATGAAAGTCATGTAGGTCAATGGGTATAAGATACATGTATGATTGGCCATAGTGCAAGTGGGAGATTGTTGGAGATTGTGCCCTAAGGCCAATATTGGATTATGCAATTTGACTTCTAAGATTAATCTAGTGTAGATTAATATTATCATTTATGTTTGTATGTTAGCATTTATGATAAGTATCCATGAATAAATCGTGTTATTCTAAATATCCCTAGTCGATTGTTATTATGGGAATAATAACAAACTAAGACTAGTGTGAGTGATAATGGATATTCATAAGATGAATATAGTGTATACAGATACAGATTATACTCACGGGTAATATGTTAGAGAACATGTTACTGGAGACCCACTATGAGATCAAGTTCATGGTTATGTGTCACAACTGATCTTGATTATAGTAGTGTCATTAGCTGATTCCTTTGACCTGAGGTCACCATGGATTCCGGGATGAATTCATGTTGTGTTTTGACGCAGTCAAACGCTGCTTGTAACAGAGTAGTTATAAAGGCTGTGATTGGGTACGATATGACTCATGCCTTGGGATGTGAGTGACAGATATGGGATTTTGTCCCTCTCTATCAAGAGAGCGATATCACTGGGCCCCTCGATAAGTGAGACTGTTATATGCATGGCCGTGCTCAAATAATTGATAAGAGTATCAATTGATTTGTTTAAACAGTCCGCTTTGAGATCGAGAAAGCATATGATTAATTTATATAAGATTGACAAGTGTACCATGTCTTATAATTAATCATGATATCAAGAGACAAAAGGGAATATGACACATTCTATAAGTAGGTTTATTGGATTATACCAATCATATGAATTGGGTAGTCATAATGGCTTGCTAGAGTCCGCTTATGACATATGAGGGCATTATGGTAATTTCCTCATTGCCAATTTATATGATCCTACGGGGTCACACACAAAGAGCAAAATGAGATTCACTTAATTCGGGGATAAATCATTATGAGATAATGATTTATTATTGATGAGAAATTAAATATATATAAAGATATATATTTACATGTATATGTATATACACATGAACATATTAATAAGATTAATATATTTATGGCATAAAGTATGCTATATATATATATATGTATATTATAACTATATTATATGGTGATATAATTAATTATAATATACATTTACGTATATGTGTACATATATATATGTATGTATGTATGTAAATATTAATAAGATTAATATAGCATAAAGTATGCTAATTATATTATATGGAGATATAATTAATTTTACATACATATGTGTATATGATGGAGAATTGACTAAGTTTAATATTAATTGAGAATTAATAAAACTTATGGGGGCTAATTTATAATTATAATTAAATATAGTATTTAATTACAATTATAAGTTAATAATAAAAGAAAAAAAACTAGAACAAGTGTGTGTTGGATCATATACAGCAGCCCCCCATCTCCATCAAATGGCCGAAAAAATGCTTTTGGCAAAAAGTGAAAAATATCAATTTTTCACCTTCTCATTCGAAGAACTGTTCTACGATCCCGGCGCTAGCACGCGGTGAGTCAATTGCTCGGTGTGGATCAACTGTAGAGGGAATCTGCTTTGGTTCCTGTATCCAATCCTGCAAAAATTAAGAGGTAATTCTTTAACCCTCCTTCCAATTCAATGCAATGTACATGGGTCCTTGGTGGGGATTAATCCGTTTTTCTTTCCGCTGCGTATTTATTTTATGCGATTAATTCCCAACAGTAGCTTCACTGATGTAACCCCAAATATGCACTTCTTGGGATTAAGTCGCAGGTTGTACTCTCCAATGCGCATAAGAAATCTATCCAGGCTAGCAGGGTGCTCCTCCCGTGTCGTCGACTTAACAAGCATATCATCAATATACACCTCCACTTCTTTTGTGAATCATGTCATGTAGCAACATTGTGACAGCCCTTTGGTAGGTGGCGCCAGCATTTTTCAACCCGATAGCAGAAAGTGTCCCATTCTGTAATGAATGATGTCTTCACTTTGTAAATTACATCCATTAGGATATGGTTATATCCCGAAAATCCATCCATAAAAGAGTACATTACTGCCTTGGCTGTGCTATCTATCAATACATCGATGTGAGGTAAAAGGAAGTTGTCTTTTGGGCATGCTTTGTTCAGATCCTTGTAGTCGACACACACTCTGACCCTTCCGTCTTTCTTAGGCAATGGCACAATGTTGGCTAACCATTCTGTGTATTCCTCCACTTCAAGGAACTTGGCTCCGATCTGCTTAGCCGCTTCTTCTTTTACCAATGCAACCCATTCTGGTCTCAACCTTCTTAGCTTCTGCTTTACCTGCTTGAATCTGGGATTTGTTGGAATCTTGTGAACTGCTATCTCTGTGTCGACCCCCGGCATGTCCTCATATGACCAAGCGAAAGCCTTAACATGTTTTTGCAGTATTTTTGTCAATTTTCTCTTTTCTTCAGATTTTAGTTCGTATGAAATGAATACCATTTTGGGATTCTCATCTATGCTTATGTTAATTTCATGTAATGCTGTGTCATGAATGCTAAATATGCTTGATGGTGATTCAAATACATGCACAGAATTATCAGGATAAACATCGCACAAGTAAGCAAACTGGGATTTCATTGCATTAAATTTGTTATAAAGTACATCGTTCATACTAAAAATAGAAGAAACAGATACAACAAAATCATTTTCATCCTCCACAGGAAGAGGGCTTGGAACTCCTTCACCATCCTTGCTCAGCTTCAGGATGTTGTCCAAGTCAGCAGCAATTTCAGACTCTTGTTCAGCAGGAAGAGCAATCTCCTCGATCTCAGCTACCTGAGCCTTGGCCTTCGTCATGATTCCTGCTATTTCAGCAACCACGGAATTCAAGCTTCCCTTGGTCATCAGCTCTTTCTCAGACCCTTCCTTCGATTTTGCAAAGACATTGCTCAGGGCGGCGGCCAGCGCCTTTTAAATGGCTTCCACAGAATCATCACAGATCTTTTCTTCAGCCTTCTCCTTAGACATTTCTACTGCTTTTTTTATCATCTCAGATGGCTTCTTCTGGGGGATGACAGGCTTAACAACTGCCTCTTCCACTGTCACAGGTACAACAGGCTTTTCCTAGCTTTTTTCAAAGTCTAAAACATTAGATAATATCTCGAAGCCTGGGTATTCAATACACCCGACTTTCACTGGCTTAGCTTGTCCTTTATATAGCTCTTCACCTGCCTTAATGAATGGCTTCATCATGGGCTTGCCATTCTTTCCTTTCTTTAGACTTTTCTTCTCAGATGCCCCTGCTGTGTAGCTTAAGCCGAACTGCCTCGGCTTTCCAGAATCAATGTTAAATTCGAGCAGCCCTTGCATATTAGCTCCGAGTCCTATACCTAGAATAAAATTCTGCTTGCGCAGGTACTTGGATAACCATTCTGGTATATAGTTCTCGTAGATAACCATCGGAGCACCTGTGGTTTCCTCCTCGCTAACCATGGCGATTTGGAATTCGTTGAATGGTATGATCTCTTCATTAACCGCAGCAATCATGGACTAAGAATCTACCTCAACCGTGACAACCTCATTGCCTATTGAGAATTTTATCTTCTAGTGCAAATTTGAAAGGACACCCCCCAACAGGTGAAACAATGGCCTCCCCAATAACAAGGAGAAAGTGGCTGGAATGTCAATCACAGTAAAAGTGACCGTCGACTTGACCGTTCCTACTTCCACCTTGGCTTCAAAGGTTCTAATCACTGTCCTCTTCGAATCGTCATAGGCCCTAATCACAGTGGAAGACTTCTTTAGAGCACCTTCACTTAAGCCCAGATACGACAGCATTTTTTACGGGCATATATTCATAACCAACCCATCATCTATCATCACACATGGCATGACTTTGTCCATGATGTTAACTTTGACATACAGAGCTCTGTTGTGAGCCCTTCCCCCTTATGGCAAATCTTTTTCTGAAAACACAATGTCGGGGGGTCCTGCATGAACCTTGTTTAGCAAGCAACACATGGCCTCTAGGGAGGTAATTGTGGAAACTTCAATCTTAGATAGCTTTTTAACTAATGCTGCTCTGTGTTCCATGGAGGTCAGTAGCAAATGCCACAGACTAGCCTAAGCTAGAGTCTTCTTTAATTGCGAGATGACCAGATCTTCCTTTTCTACTTCCTTCGATGCTGATATGTTGCCTGATCTAGTCACTAGGGTCTTGTCATTCTACTGAATCACTGGCCGGTAGACCCTGCCACTCCTTGTTACATTACAGACTTCGGGAACTTTTGGCTTCTCAACAACCGGTAGTTTAACTGTCTCATCACAGCCATATTCTTCATACTCATCTTCTGAATCTAGATCATCTAGACTCACTAGCTTCACCTCTTTCTGCTCTGTCGGCTTTCCACATTCTAACTTTGCCCCACTTTCATTGGCCACCACAGACTGTACGGTAGGGTTTGCCTGTAGGACCTGAGGAAAAATAAAGTTATCCGGTAACCCAGACTGTACCATGTTGACCTGCCTTTCAAATGCTGGTAACAGATTAGTCTTAGTGCTAGGCTTGGCAGGTTCTCATAACTTCCCCTCATCAATCAGCTTCTGGATGGCATCCTTTAGCTTATAATAGTTGTTGGTTCTGTGTCCCACCATGACATGATAAGTACAGAAGTTGTCCTTATCCGCATCCGCTAGCTTCTCAAACTGCCTAAAAGAGCTCAATAGACCGCCATTCCTGCACTTCACAAAGATCTTAGCCAAGGAGAAAGCCCAAGGGGATATGCCTTGACCCTTTGAATTTCTACTTTGGTTTCCTCGTTGCTGAGATACAACGGCAATCTCATCCTTCTTAGGCTCTGAAAACTGCCTGCTTTTGCTTATAAAACCAGAACCAGACCCACTGCTTGACCTAGTAATAGTCGTCAACCGGTACCTAGAGCTATACCCTGAGCTTCTGCTTCCCCTATAGCTTGCTGTCTTTTCTTCTTCATCTCTCTCAATATTCATAGCCATGCTATACACTTCACTAAGTTCAATGAAAGAATGGAAGTTCATATTGTTCCTGAAGATGTCCCTGCTACCATCAATCAACTTTTGGATCAATTCGTCTTTGTCGGGGCGGTTTTTCAACAGAATCATCTTATTCGTCCATCTTTGATAGTATTCACCAAAGGACTCATTCGGCTTCTGCTTGACCCTTTCCAAGTCATACAGCTTCACCTGGATCTTAGTATTGAAGCTGCAGTATTTAATGAAAGCCACTGACAAAGCTTCCCAGTCTGACTGCACATCTTCAGATAAAGAATTATACCAACTCAATGCTCCCCCCTCAAGTGTAGTTGGGAAGAAGTTGATTAGCTGCTTCTTGGTGGCACCTGCTGTCAACATGACTTATGCATAGAGGTTCATGTGAGCTTCTGGTGAACTAATACCCTTGTAGGAGGGAACTTTTGGCACTTGAAACCTAACAGGGAAGGTCTCAATGCCCCTGTTTATCATTGCATCCACATTCATGCCCCTCTTGGAACCCAGGCTGATATTACCCCCTTTCTTCAGCTTGGTGACCACTTCATCCAATTCTAAGTACTTTGCCTTTATTTTCTTTTCCATGGCTACCTCAATCTCTTGCAGCTTCTTTACACTAGCTGAGACATCAGCCCCATAATAAGAAGATTGAGCCACCATTTCCTTTCCAAGCCTGCTGGTTTCGATTTCCCCACTTTCTCTTACAACGGCCCGCATCTCTTCTTTCAGAATGTCACGGAAGTCCTGAAACTTCAGGAAATCCTTTAGAGCATCAGCAAGACTTGATGTTTGGTTTGCCATTTCAACTTCCTCCCCGAATTCAGATTTACTTTCAGTCTCAACTGTCTTCTGTTCCTCAACTGCCCTTAAAGTCTAAGATCTTATCCTCCGTCGATGCAGCTTACTCAATGAACTGTCTGTACAGAGCTTTGGTTTTTTCTAGTCTCACGTACGTATTTTCCTACATCACATGTGGAGAGTTAGGGATGACAAGTGAATGAAGTGATGACGTGAACAATGATGCTTGGATGATGCTTCATGAATAAAGATGAGAATGAGGATGATCTTTGCATTTTAATTTCCTTTGTTTGGGACATCCCAAGAGTGCCCAATGTCATTCAAAAAATAATGTAAAAGGGTCATGTGTGAGCCACGACACGGACAGAGGTTCGGCACCTTTAGGGCACCCAGTGGATGTCATGAAATGGCTGCATGTGTACCGACACAAGGGCAGAGTTCGACGCTTTGTAGGTTAATGAAATGACATGAAATGGTGGCATGGGGCCATCCCATGGATAGAGTTCTGATGCTTTTGAGGCATGTGATATGAGATGATGTTATAGAATGACATGGTATAGCGAATGGTCGAGTGCAATCCTGTGCATGGGCAGAACACAGGTAATTTTAGGATACCCGATATGTTATGGAATGGAATGACTGTGAAAGAGCACACTTGGAACATCCTTTATTAGGTGGGATGAAATGGCATGAATGTGTATGTCGCACGAAAACGCAAATGGCCGCACAAAAATATGGTTAAGACGCATGGCCCACGGGGTGATGTCATGAATGCTTTGTGGAAATGTTGCACATGAGATGTAAATGGCATACAAATAATATGTCGGGGCTGCACGAAGATGTAATTAGTGTCACACATATGTCAATGCTCAAAAATGGCTGCACAAAGATGTGGTTAGAATGGCACACGAAAGCTTATGCATGTTTGATGCTTCATGAAAAGGTCAAATAAAAAACACCATGGAACAAACGTTAGCACACGCAACAATATGCTCTCCCTTCCAACCTTATTTCTCCTTTCGATTGGTCTTGCACTCTTTCTAAGTGTTGGGTTTGTTTGGCCTCAACGGGGGATACCAAAGGCATACTCTCAATGTTTAATTTTGAATTTACGTTTTGGTAATCCTAGGGGAAGTTGCTAAGCCATTACATGTGGGATAAAGTCAAAACCAAAGGTCGTACAGGTTCCCATAGCGAATATACACTCCTCACCATAGAACACGATGTAAGGTCATGCGGTGCTATGAGTGGTTTGCCTCGTCGGGTGCCTCCAATCCTAGCAGAAGAGATAGGTAACCTTCTTGGGTAAACTAGGGTTGATTAGTGTATTGGAGGGATTGAGAAGAAGAAAATGTCATGATATGCAGGTGCAGACAAATATGGTACTATGAACTAGTGAAGTCACTACAAGCGAGGTTATATTTCAGTAGTTGCCAAAGTTCCTTAAGTTTTTGTGAAAAATTTTTAAGAAACCTTTATTCTCCAGCAGAGTCACTACTGTGAGCGGATGACCTTTTTAGAAAAGAGTGCGACACGGCGAAGTGAACCGAGGAAAAGGAATCCAAGAGGAAAAGAATTGAATCGGATGCGCTTTGGGTTTTTTAGAAAACGGGATTTTGATTCTCTTAGGAAAATCGTTGATTTACTTGGAAATCCCTTTTATAGAAAACCTTTTCCCATTTTCAACTTACAGACCTCAAAACTTAAATTCCAAGATCAATGACAGAGTCGCCACCCGGATCAACTCATCCGGGAAATTCCGGTATAACTCCCTACAGAGGGTAGACTACCGTACCTAATCCAGAGATTTAGGGTTTGGGCAAATGACTTACTTAACCTTAATCTTGCTTTCACTTTACAGTTCATATTACCATATTTTATTTGCTTTATTATCTTTCTCTACCCATTTTTGTGTTTATTTAGCCCATGCTCAAGAAATGACAGGAATAAATTGCAGAATCAATAAACCATACATCCAAGCAGTTAAAAGAATAAGAATAAAGGCCGCTTATACAACCAGATCGAATAAAGAATAAAAAACTCTCATCCTCACATTACTAACGCCTATAATACAAATCCAAAAATAAAATAAAAGCAATAGAGGCTGCAAAATAGATCGATTAACACTATTTATATCACAACAAAAATAGGACTCAAATTAGACAGAATTGGGATTTTTAAGGACAACCAGCATGCATTTAGGGGGTAGCCGGGCCGACTTAACCAGTTGGCCCGACTAGACCTGGAAAACAATTTTGAAACGCCCTGTAATTTTTTTGCGCTGGAAAATTATTTTTGGAAACCAATTGGCTCGATTACATGCAAATTTTCCCCTTTTAGCGGTTCTGTTATCCCAGGACTCAAGGTCCCGTTCGTGTGGGTTTCCTAATTTCAGCATTCATCTAGGGTCCAAAAGCAATAAACATGCCAAAAACGGTTTGGTTCTGAAGATAGTATTATGCGACGACGTCCGTATGGGTTGTTCCGCGATTCTGTCTCCTTCTGGAGATTACAGTCGTACGACTGTAATTAAAGACATGCGACTATAATTAGATTCGTGCAGCTCTAACAACATCAGCCATGCGACTGTAACACCCAGAAGCCAAAACATGGTTTTCTAGTTTTGAAAATGCCATTTTGCTCGTTTTCAGTATTTCCTAGGGATTTCTGTAGAAACCGGGGATCCGCAAATGCTGGACTATGGATCCGTTTTAGATCGAATGACCTCGAATCTCAGAAAAATGGAAATCCAGAAAACCAAAAATCACGTATCCGCGTAATCAGAAATCCGAAAACCAAAATTTTACAATGCACGGATACATTTAGGCTAAAATAGAATGGAGAAATTGAAAACGAACTATTTTCGGCCGATCCGGGGCAGTTTCGGGTTTCTATTGGGAAGGATAGAGCCTTACGGCTCTAGATTCGAGCCGTGCAACTCTCTTCTTCAGGACTACAGCCGTACGACTCTAGTTGGGCAACCAGCTTTCCGAAAATTTGAGAAACAGAGAAAAACGCAAAGAAAAAGCAATGTACACAGGTTTGAGGCCTCTCAGAGTTTACCTTGATATTGTTTTGATGTGTTTAATATCCAGAATCGAATTGAAAAGTCGAAATGCTTCCCGAATCCTCAACCATCCTGAAATCCCGAAAACGGATCCGAATCAATCCGAAACCAATCCGAAACGGTCCTAATTGAGTAAGTAAAGGTCTAGCAATCCTTCCTTTAGTGCTTAGGTATGATTTGGTCTTGAGTTTTAGTTCCCTCCCTCTCCTTCTTCTCTCTGTATCTCGGTTTCTACCTTACTCCCTTTTCTTTCTTTTTCACTTTTTCTTTCCTCTATAAGATTAATCTCCTCCCTATGTGATTGATTTTTTTTCCTATTTATATCTCACACATTCTTAATCATTTCTAACATTAATGAGTCATTTTACTTTTCATAGGATTTCGGCCACGCTCCTCTGTTCAGCCAAGTTGTTTTGCCTTTGCAGAGCAACTTGGCTGAACCGCTAGAGTCGTACGGCTCTAAATATTAGAGTCGTGCGACTCTAACATTAGAGTCATGCTACTCTAAAATTAGAGTCGTATGACTTTAATCTACAGCCGTATGGCTATAGACAGAGCTGGGGCAGACATCCCTAATTCCCACGCTTACTTCTAAGCTTCCCTTACCACTCGGAGGACCTTTTTTGGGGTTTCGGATTGAGGATAGATTGATTTTTGGAGTGTCTGAGATATTTTAGGCAACATTTTGCTCATTCTCAAGTCCAATTCGCATCCGTTTGCTCAACAGGTAGTAAAGTTTCTCATCATAGAAGTCAAGAAAACCCGGCACTTACAGTTAAGTTTAGGATCAGATTCAGTAAAAAAGGTTATATTTCAGTAAAAGCTCGTAAATGCTCTGGAAGATTACATTGTTTCATCACGATTCCGAAAGGTTATCAGAGAAGAAATGGCAACGATGCTAAAAGAAATGGTAGGGGACAACGTTGACAAAGTAGAGAGGTTGACGGTAAGGTGTACCGAATTAGAAGCAAAGGTGGCAGAGCTTGAAAAAGAAATAAGAAGTATGGCATGTACAAATGCCAGCTGCAATGCTAGGAAGAAGTAGAGCATCTCGATTCTCGATGCTCATTCCTAGTACTCAGAAAAGGCCTCCTATCAAGACCCGAGTCTACCAGGTCCAAATATGGGTGAGGAACCAGTACCAACCGTTGGGAAAACCACAGAACGACTGTTATATCTTCTTGAATCCATAAAAGTCACAAGTCATCAAGAAGGCATCGCAGTAATCTCTCAGAAGCACTTTAGTCAGACCAAAAGCCGAGGGCACCATGTGATCTCCCTTGAGATTGCATCTCTAGACCGGATCTCCCAAGAAAGTAAAGATAAAGGTCTGCTACAATATCTCAAACCTCATGTGCCACCCTCTACGTGTTGGGATTTGTCACCGGAAATCACCCGATAAAAGAGGAAGCACGCGGTGATTTCCTCAAATCCAGTCCCAGGAGCAATTGAGATGGAAATTGAAAAACTTAAAATTAAATAGAAAGGGATTAATTTTCTTGCCAGAAAATCTCTTTCTAGAGATGGATGAAGACTGCAGAAACCAAAGCAGATTTCCTCCTCGACTTCGTACACGAACGCCTAACGAATGCAACCCATGCTAGCGTTGGAAAAACGAAACAATGGAAGAGAGGAGAGGGGGAGATTTCGGCCAATAGTATGCTTAGGGTTAGTTGGCCGAAATTTAACCCTAGGTTTTATACCTAGGGTGGCCGAATTCCCCTAGGTGAATTCAGGCCCAAGCTGGCTCCATTCCATTCTGTACGGGCTTCCATGTTTTAATTTAGGCCCAGTCTAATTTTAATTATTCTGGTTTAAATTAATTTCAAGCCCAATTTTAATATACCCATGTATTTAATATATTACTCCAAGTAATATATTATTTACATCTAAATTAAAATTAGTTTGACAATTAATTTAATCCATCAAATTAAAATTAAATCTACACAAAATAAAATCATATGTAAACCTATACATATGAATATTTCCACCTAGGAAATAATCTCATAATTAATCTAATTAATTATGAAGAGCCAATTGAATATATTAATTTTATTATTATGACCAATCCAATTGATCTTTATAATATAATTAATATATACACACTTCTCCCTCCATTGCGTATACTCCAAGTATACATGTGATTCCTTAAGTCTGCATTCAGTCGTTCTATGTGTACGATCCCGTGGGCCCATCTTTATGTTGGCAGTGGGCTTATGGCCCACAGACTGCAGTTGGGCTCTAGCAAGCCACTGCAGCCCCCAATTAAGATGGAGATGGCAGTCTAACTGATATCATAACCCTGTAGTTTAAACTTGTATATCCCATGTCATTGATATCGGTGTCCGACACAGAGGCATGGATTAATCACCCTCTTTTGTGTACGGACATTAACTTGATCCCGAATGTACTGAAGCTCACAAACAAGTTCCAACTTATTTGGGTGTGGCCACACTCTTATCAGTCACATTCATCAAAAGGCCGGTGATATCTTCTCAATGGGTTACTGAGTGACAAATCCCTTCTGCATATCCATAGCATTACCATGCTTAGTGACATACCCGAAAGTACCCATACTTGGCACCCTATTACAGGCCCTTTAGGCGTACCCCTAAGCATGTGACTTCACATGTAATACCATCATATGGTCAGGTCAAAGGATCCATACAAGTACTACACGAGAATCCATTGTGATACCATACCATGTGGATTACTCGTTTAGTGGATCTATCCAGTACCATGCTCCCAGGCATGTACCCATTAACTTGGTTGACATTCCATGTCCAATGACCGGTAAGACACCGCCATACAACCAGGTTAATGATAGTCTATTGTTCCACTCATTCCCATGACTGGAACAGACTACGGATCTGTTTATGGTCATATCGTTTACCCTATCCACGGTCTTACTGCCAAGTGCATGACACTTGTCATCATGGATATGGATATGTCCATTGGATACTTCATTTAATATATTGCACAAGATAGATATAATAAATGAATTGATGCCTTTATTAGTAACACAAATTAGTAAAATACATAAATCCAATAAATGTATGATACAAATACAAGGACCAATGCCTCGGACTAGGGCATTTCCAACAATCTCCCACTTGCACTAGTTCCAACTAGGCATGGGCCTAATCCCTATAGATCTAGTATGACCCTCGTGCTTGGGCTGGGCTAGCGCCTTGGTCAAAGGATCTGCGACATTATCCTCGGTGTCCACTCTGTGCAATGCAATGTCACCTCTCTCCGCGATTTCTCGTATGAGGTGAAACTTTCTGAGCACGTGCTTTGTGTTCTTGTGTGACCGGGGCTCCTTAGCTTGTGCGACAGCCCCATTGTTGTCACAGAAGATATCGACTGGGTCCTGGATAGTTGGCACTACTCCCAACTCAGTGATAAACTTCTTCATCCACACAGCTTCCTTAGCTGCATCACACGCAGCGATGTACTCAGCTTCTGTTGTAGAGTCCGCTATGGTTGGCTGCTTTGAGCTCCTCCAGCTTACAGCACCACCATTTAGCAAAAATACATACCCAGACTGCGATTGGTACTCATCTTGGTCTGTCTGAAAGCTCGCATCAGTATACCCAGTAACTGATAGCACTTCCTGACCACCATACACTAAGAAGCTCTCCTTGGTCCGGTTAAGGTACTTAAGGATTGCCTTGACAGCCTTCCAGTGATCCTCCCCGGGATCCTGCTGGTATCGGCTCGTCATACTTAGTGCAAAGGCGACATCAGGTCTCGTACATAACATGGAGTACATGATTGATCCGATAACCGAAGCATATGGAACCAATTTCATGTTCTCCCTGTCCTCCTTTGTATTAGGACAGTTCTTCTTACTAAGTTTCAGCCCATGGCCCATTGGCAAGAAACCTTTCTTGGCCCGGTCCATGCTGAATATTTTCAGAACTTTGTCAATGTACGAAGCCTGACTTAGGCCCAGAAGCCGATTTGATCTATCCCTATAGATCCTGATCCCTAGGATCATCTCAGCTTCGCCTAAGTCCTTCATTGCGAAGCACTTACTCAGCCACTGCTTTACCCCTTGCAGTGTAGGTATGTCGCTTCCAATGAGTAGGATGTCATCTACATAAAGTACCAAGAATGTGACAATGCTCCCACTAGTCCTCTTATACACACAAGGCTCATCTAGATTCTGTATGAAGCCATATTCCTTTATAGCCTCATTGAATCTTAGATTCCAACTACGGGATGCTTGCTTCAGTCCATAAATGGACCTTTGAAGTTTGCATACCCTTCCCGGATACTTAGGATCAATAAAACCCTCAGGTTGTGTCATGTACACATCCTCAAGTAGCTTTCCATTAAGGAGAGCGGTTTTGACATCCAACTGCCATACCTCATAGTCATACCATGCGGCTATGGCTAGCAGCATCCTGATGGATTTGAGCATGGCTACTGGTGAGAAAGTTTCATCATAGTCTATTCCATGGACTTGTCTGAAACCTTTCGCAACCAGGCGCCCCTTGAAGGTATTATCAGCTTTTAGCTTATAGCACCACTTGCAACCTATTACCTTAGCACCCGGAGGTGGATCAACCAAGTTCCAAACTTGATTATCGTACATAGATTGCATTTCTGCCTCCATGGCTTTACGCCATTTTGTAGACTGTGGGCTAGCCATAGCCTCCTGGTAGGTTTTGGGTTCTTCCTCATCCCAGATGAGAAGAGTTTGATCATCGGTGACGAGGAAACCATACCTCTCCGGTTCCCGACGATCCCTACTAGACCTTCTAGGTTCTTGTGTGGCCTGGGTCGGTGCTTCCACTTGTGGAAGCTCCACCTGGGCCTCCGAGTTATCCTTTTCAGGAGCTTGTGGACCTTGAACTTCCCTGAGTTCAACGTTGCTCCCACTATCTTTCTTGGAAAGGAACTCCTTTTCCAGAAAGACCCCCTTCCTTGCCACGAACACCTTGTTCTCGGCGGGGTTGTAGAAGTAATACCCTTTGGTTTCCCTAGGGTAGCCCACAAACAGGCATTTATCGGTTTTGGGTTCCAGCTTGCCACTAGTCAATTTCTTGACATGTGCTTCGCATCCCCAAATCCTTAGGAAAGACACATTGGGCTCCTTGCCCGTCCATATCTGATATGGGGTCTTTTCCACAGCCTTAGTCGGAGTATTGTTTAAGATGAGAGCTGCTGTCTTGAGGGCGTGTCCCCAGAAACTAATTGGGAGAGATGCTTGACTCGTCATTGAGCGGACCATGTCCAACAAGGTCCTATTCCTCTGTTCGGACACCCCATTCCATTGTGGTGTTCCGGGAGGAGTGAGCTGTGGAACTATTCCATGTTCTCTCAAGTATGAGTCAAACTCTAGGCTCATATACTCACCACCTCGGTCCGACCGAAGGGTTTTGATATTCCTGCCTAGCTGGTTCTGTACCTCGTTCCTAAATTCCTTGAACCTATCAAGGGTCTCGGACTTGTGTTTCATCAGATAGACATAGCCATATCTGCTGAAATCATCCGTGAACGTGACGAAGTACAGATGCCCACCTCTGGTCGCTGCGCTCATAGGCCCACATACATCTGAATGTATTAGGTCCAATAAGCCAGTGGCCCTTTCAGCCTTCTTGCTAAAAGGCGCCTTTGTCATCTTGCCTCATAAACATGATTCGCATGTATCAATTGAATCCAAGTCAAATGACCCTAGGACTCCAGCTTTGTGAAGCCTAGCAATGCGATTCTCGTTTATATGGCCAAGACGACAATGCCATAGGTAGACTGGATTAAGTTCGTTAGGCTTAACCCTTTTAGTGTTTATGTTATAGATATGATTGGTTTCATTTAAGTCCAGGATATATGGGCCATTATTTAATAGAGCATCTCCATAAAATAATCCCCCTCTAGATATAGAAATTCGACCATTTAAATTAGTGAAATTAAATCCAGAAATATCCAACATTGATACAGAGATAATATTCCTGCACATGGCAGGTACAAAGTAACAATGTTCTAAAATCAAAACCAATCCACTGGGCATCATTAGGTGGTATTCGCCGATCTCTATGGCAGCAACCCTTGCTCCATTCCCGACCCGCAAGTCCACCTCCCCCGACCCCAGCAACCTTCTGTTCTTAAGTCCCTGCACATTGCAACAAATGTGAGAACCACATCCAGTATCCAATACCCAGGATGTTGAAACAGTAAGGTTAATATCTATAACATAAATACCTGAAGAGGATGCACCTTGGCCCTTTCTTTGCTCTCCCATCAGCCTGGGACACGATCTCTTCCAATGACCCGCCTGTCTACACCCGAAACAGACATCATCAGGACCTACCTTTTGCTGGGCCTTGGGTTGGGCCTTGGCCTTCTTGGCTTTGGCCTTTTTGGCCTTGGCCTTAGCCTTTTCCTTGGCCTTACCCTTGGCAAGAGGAGGGTTCCCCTTGTTAACCAGCAGCACCAGCGGAGTCTTCTTGATCGACTACTCAGTAAGCTTAAGCATCCCATGCAGCTCACTGACAGTGCGGTTCATCCCTTGCATATTGTAGTTAAGGATAAACTGATCATAAGAATCCGGCAAGGACGCGAGGATTGTGTCCACCGCCAACTCTTGAGAGATAAGTGATCCGAGACGGGCC
Organism: Euphorbia tirucalli; assembly: GCA_039660915.1. Lineage (NCBI taxonomy): Eukaryota > Viridiplantae > Streptophyta > Magnoliopsida > Malpighiales > Euphorbiaceae > Euphorbia > Euphorbia tirucalli. The sequence goes on along the minus strand of CM077639.1, from coordinate 28,888,972 downwards.
AAAGTATCCAAATAGCCCTTCATCTTGAGCAAGTGTGCACTCACAGATGTCCCGGCCCCCATCTTACAAGAGTGGAATGCCTTATTGGTCAGGTACCTTTCCTGACGAGCTTGCTCTTGAAACATCTCGTTAAGAGTTGTTATCATAGCATAGGCTTGGTGGTCCATAAACTGTTTTTGTAGTTCAGGGACCATACAGGCCAACATAAGGCATGTCACATCCCGGTTGTCCTTGACGTGCGCCTCGTATTCCTCCAGCTGGGCAGTCGGTGGATTACGTCCTTGAGGCGCAGCAAGCACAGGCCTTTCCAATACATACTCTTTTGAATCTTGTCTTAGAACTATCCTCAAGTTCCTAGACCAGTCTAAAAAGTTAGGACCGGAAAGCTTGTCCTTTTCAAGAATGGATCGCAGTGATAAGGTATTTGTGTTTGCCATTTGGGTGTTTCTACACAGAAAAACATTTAGAGTGTTAATAAAGGGCTTTGCATTGTTGTTCCCATATAAAATTAATAATGAATCAAGTTATTAATTTAAACCGAGTTGTTGGGCTCATGGGCCGAGATCCATATTTCATTAAGATATAGCCAAACGAGGGTTTGGTACAACTACACCTTAACTATTTAGGTAGGAATGCCGTCCAATCCCAACCCAGGGACTCTCGGTTTGATGGGCTTGTTGGCACTTACCCATCTGTGCTTAGGGCGGAGAATCCTACTACCCACGCTAAGTCAAAACCTCCATCCAAGTGTTAGAGTATCCCATACTCTAACCCAATACAAAATGACAATACTCCAGTGTATCCTGCAAGGGCATGGTCTACAACTGGCCTATTCCCACTTCGATTCGGTTTTGAATGAGGGAAGCACTTTTAAGCACTATTGGAACATACATTCATACATGCAAATGAATATGAAACATGATTAAACAAAATTAAAATGGACTGCTATGGGCCTATATTACATCCTAATATTATTCTAGTAAACCTATACTAGAAATGGATATTAGGCGGGCCTTCATCTTCTCCTTCTGGGATTGCACCTCCAATTGGGCTTGCACCTCCATTTGGGCTCACCACTCCATAGGCTTCTTCTTTTACAAATTTTATAATATTTAATTTAAATAAAATAAAATTACATTAAAAAGAAAAAAAACGACATGCAGGCCGTATTTACCCAAAATAAAATTACAACCCATCTTGTTCAAGGCCCAATAGCATCCAATCATACATTCATTCAACCATTCATATGCATCCAATACATACAATTCAAAAGCATGTCATAATGCATGATTTAAGCCCATTTAAATTATGTCTAAGCCATTATTAGGAAATCGCCAATTTTGGCCCACCATGGTTCTAACCCTTAACGGGCTTTGGGCCTCCAGCCCAGGCAGTCCAACTGCTCCCACTGGAATTGGGAAACCATGGGTCTAATTTAGCCGTCCGAGTAATTGTGCCAAAATTACCCCGAACCAATTTCCATTAACCATATTAATTTCCAAATTAATATCACATGAACGAAATTAAATCATCCAAGAAACCATGCGCATTTAAACTTCACAAATTTAAACACACGAATTTTAAAACCAATTAAAAATTTTAAAACTGGGCCCCGGACCCAAAACCCGCAAAATCCAAAATACTGGGCCCGGCCCGCTGCAGCTAGGGCAACGGAGTTGCCCTAGCAGCAGCCACTGCCCAGCAACAGCCCGCTGCTTCGGCAACTGCTGTCCAGCAGCAGGCAGCGGCTGCCGTCGCGCCTCCCACCGCGTGCGGCGGCCGCCGGCGGTGATTCCGCCGCCGGCAGCCCCGCACCCCGGGAGGCAGATTTTTTTTTTTTTTTATTAAAACAGAATAATAAAAAAAATATCATCCATCAAACACAAGGCAATTCTCCAAGAATTCCAACAACATACAATAAAATTAAAATAATATAAACCAATATGCAAAATTAATTTCCATTGTATAAAACATATGGGAAAAATCATAAAACCCATACCATGAATCCCAATTAAAAACCTCCAATTTCAAAAATGGGATTCAACCAAATTTATCAATTTCCACGGATCAAAAGCCCGCTTTGATACCACTGTTGGGATTTGTCACCGGAAATCACCCGATAAAAGCGGAAGAACGCGGTGATTTCCTCAAATCCAGTCCCAGGAGCAATTGAGATGGAAATTGAAAAACTTAAAATTAAATAGAAAGGGATTAATTTTCTTGCCAGAAAATCTCTTTCAAGAGATGGATGAAGACTGCAGAAACCAAAGCAGATTTCGTACACGAACGCCTAACGAATGCAACCCGTGCTAGCGTTGGAAAAACGAAACAATGGAAGAGAGGAGAGGGGGAGATTTCGGCCAATAGTATGCTTAGGGTTAGTTGGCCGAAATTTCACCCTAGGTTTTATACCTAGGGTGGCCGAATTCCCCTAGGTGAATTCAGGCCCAAGCTGGCTCCATTCCATTCTGTGCGGGCTTCCATGTTTTAATTTAGGCCCAGTCTAATTTTAATTATTCTAGTTTAAATTAATTTCAAGCCCAATTTTAATATACCCATGTATTTAATATATTACTCCAAGTAATATATTATTTACATCTAAATTAAAATTAGTGTGACAATTAATTTAATCCATCAAATTAAAATTAAATCTACACAAAATAAAATTATATGTAAACCTATACATATGAATATTTCCACCTAGGAAATAATCTCATAATTAATCTAATTAATTATGAAGAGCCAATTGAATATATTAATTTTATTATTATGACCAATCCAATTGATCTTTATAATATAATTAATATATACACACTTCTCCCTCCATTGCGTATACTCCAAGTATACATGTGATTCCTTAAGTCTGCATTCAGTCGTTCTATGTGTACGATCCCGTGGGCCCATCTTTATGTTGGCAGTGGGCCTATGGCCCACAGACTGCAGTTGGGCTCTAGCAAGCCACTGCAGCCCCCAATTAAGATGGAGATGGCAATCTAACTGATATCATAACCCTGTAGTTTAAACTTGTATATCCCATGTCATTGATATCGGTGTTGTGAGCACGGGTTTTTCCCGACCTCGATGATGAAAGCCATGATTACCTTTTTCACGGATAAACGTGAAGCGGATCCGGACCTACCAGAATGACGTCAGAAATGTCCCGGATAGCCCAGAGGTGTGTGACAAGTCCTAGTACGGAACCCTGGAAAATTTGAGCGAATATTTAAGTGAACCGAAGAACAAACCAAAGAAAATAAGTGAAAATGAAATTTTTGGGCATTACAGCCGCTCGGCTGTAAGCTACAGCCGCCCGGCTGTAATCTACAGTCGCTCGGCTGTAATCTCATTATTTCCTTTTTTGGGCAAAATCAGCATTTAATTCGGTTTCTGAGCAAAATAGAAATTTTTCATACTACAGCCACCCGGCTGTAAACTACAGCCGCGCGGGTGTATATGACAGGGGCGCGGCTGTGACCTACAGCCGCGCGGCTGTAATGTTCAGTTTTCCTTTTTTGACAAAATCAGCAATTAATTCCGATTTTATTCCAAAACAGGAGATATTTAAGCCTTTTATTCGGGAATTGGGGCAGAAAGGAGGCAGAAAAAAAAAAACAGAAAAAAGAGAGAAGAAAAGAAAAGAAAGAAATCACGTAGCTTTTTCTTAGGGTTTTTTCACAACAACACAAAAAAAAAAAAGAGAATTAGACAAAAAAAAAAAAAAAGGAAGAAAAGAAAGAAAAGAAAGGTGAGAAGAAGAGAGAACACTTGAAAACCAATCCTTGAATTTTCCTCGGGGTTCCGTTCGGGGTTCGGGAAACGCACTTTACTCGGGTGGTCCGTGACTACGGGACGCTTTCCGGCATCCAAAAATCTTTTTTGTGGTCCAAACGCTGGAACACATACAAGGTAATTTTCTGAGAGGCCTTAAAATCCATTGTGTTCATCTTGGTTGTGATCCTATTGCATGATTTGAGTTTTTTTCGCATTTGATTATTTTTTTTTGTACTACAACCGCCCCACCAAAGATCACAGCAGCCCGGCTGTAATCTACAGCCGAGCGGCTGTGACCTACAGGGGCGCGGCTGTAGTTCTTTTCCATTTTTTTTCTTCTGTCCTGTGGGAGTTTTCTGATTACAGCCGCCCCACAAGATCACAGCCGCCCGGCTGTGACCTATAGGGGCGCGGCTGTAATACCTTTTTTGTGGATTTTTTATGTTTTTGTTGGGTTGTCTGTGATTACAGCCGCCTCATGTGATCACAGCCGCCCGGCTGTGACCTACAGGGGCGCGGCTGTAACCTACAGGGGCCGAAGCTCTATCGGCCCAAATCGATCGATAACGGTCTCACGCTTCAATTGAATGTGTTTTTCACGTCTGTTATCGATCCAATCACATCTGTGCATGCTTCGATTCCATGTTCTTTTTTTTATGAGCGGATGTGATGAATTTGGTGATTTTGAGCGATTAGGGACTTCCGGATTCGATTAGGTCCGTTTCCGATCTTTTCTATTGGCTTTAGTATTTTTCCAGAAGTCCCGGATCGCCTAAAATCATCAAATTTTGCAAAATGATCTTCGATAACAAGAAAAATATGTTGGAATCGATTCTGGAGCATTACAGCCGCCCGGCTGTAAGCTACAGCGGCGCGGCTGTAACCTACAGCCGCCCGGCTGTAGCCTACAGGGGCGCGGCTGTAATATGGGCAGAATTACAGTTTTGCCCTTTTGGGCCCCAAACTTGTAATTTTGCATTCTTTTCCCATTGAAAAATGAATTTTGGCGTGTTTGCATACTTTTGGACCCTAGATGGATGTGTGTTTTAGGCCCACACACGAACGGGACCCCTGGGTCCCGGGATATCCGGCCCGCTAAAGTTGGATAAGTGCATGTAAATGAGCCAAACTGTTTTTAAAACCGATTTTTCATCCATAAAACCTACAGGGCATTTAAAAAACCGTTTTCCAGGTCTAACCGGGCTGACCGATCGGGTCGACTTGGTTACCCCCTTTACATGATCCCGTTTCCTAAAATACCCCTATTCTGTCCTATATGAGTCCTTGTTGTGATTTATTTATCTGTGCTAACCGTATTTGGATGCAGCTTTTATTTTTACTTTATTTTTATCTTTGAATGTATTTTATAGATTATCCCGTGTATCTAGGCGACTGTAATTTTTTTAGATTATCGTGTATAATAGGCGGTTGTAAAAGGTGAGGATGAGAGTTTTCTTTTTCTTGGGTTGTATAATTTGGCCTCTGATTTACTTTTCCGCACTTTTACTTTTCCGCACTTTTATTTTGGTTTTATATTTATGTCATATGTATGAGTATTGGCTAATAATAAAAGTAGAGATAAAATGAGTAGAATTAAGTGAATGAAATGTGGTATTATGAAATAATAATTAAAAATTAGTGAGGATTAGTAGATATGTTGCCCGAACCTCGAATCTCTGGATTAGGTACTGCGTCTGCACTTGGTAGGGAGCTGTACAGGAATTTCCCGGATGAGCTGATACGGGTGGCGACTCTGTTTCTAATCTCGAAATTCGTGTTTCGAGATCTTTAAGTTAAAATGGGATTTTCTAAAAAAGCCTGTTTTCTAAAAATCATGCTTGAAATTAAGTCTTATACAAAAAGACTTTTCCAATAAAATGAAATGTTTCTCAAAGAATGATTAAAACCAGTTTTCAAAACCAAGACATAATCACTCAAAAAGAAAATCCCCGGTTCCCGCTTCACCGCGCGTTCTGAAAAATGTCGTCCGCTCACAGTGGCGACTCTGCTGGGGACTAACGGTTTCTTCAAAAGAGTTTTCACAAAAAACTTAAGGAACTTAGGCAACAATTGAAGTATATCCTCACTTATAGTTGATCGTAATTCAATATTTCATTCACATTGCATAAAGCATGACATTTTCTCTTCTTAAATCCCTCCAACACTCATTTAAACCCGGTTTATTTCTAAAGGTGACCTACCTCTTCTGCTAGGATTGGAGGCACCCGAGGAGGTAAACCACTCATAGCCTTGTACGAACCCCTTCGTTTGGACCCTTGAGTGGGGAGAAGTGAGGAGTATATTTTTGCTATGGGAACCTGTACGACCCTTGGCTTGACTCATACCTTCATGTAATGGCCTAGCAACTTCCCTTTAGGATTACCAAAACCACATATTTGAAGATGGACATCGAGAGTACGCCTTTGGTATCCCCCGTTGATGCCAAAGAGACCCAATACCTAGGAAGAATGCGAGACCAATCGAATGGAGAAATAAGGTTGGAAGGGTGAGCATATTTTTGTGTGTGTGCTAACGTTTGCTCTATGGTTGTTTTATTTTCGACCTTTTCATACGACATAAACACGCATCATACGTATGTCATATTCTAATCACTTTCTTTATGCAGCCATTTTTGAGCATCCTTATACGTGTGTGTTATACTAACCATATTTTCGTGCAGCCATAATCATTTCCCATATGCCACATTCATTTTGTGTGTTCATAAAGCATACACGACATCATCTCGCGTGTCATTCTAACCACATTTTTGTACAGCCATTTGCATCTCTGTATGACATACACATCCGCATCATTTCATTTTATCAAAAATGTAAGGATGTTCTAAGTATGCCCTTCACGACCATTTCATAGCATAACATATCGGGAGTCCCCAAGGCTACCCATATTCTGCCTGTGCATTGGCTTGCATTTGGCCGTCCCATTACATTATTAGAAGACCACAACGGTCTTAGGCTCACATTTGTGTGATGGATCACACGAAATCACCACATCTTGATCATTCACATTTGGTGTCATATTCACATTTGGTGTCATGGAGACGCCTTCGTTTTGCTTGCGTGTCCAAATCCATATCGGATTGTTACATAACATCGACAACCCATTTGAGGTACTCCACGAGTGCCGAGCTAGTTTTCATATTAAGACATTTCATAGCATTCCTAAATCATGTAAGGTGTTCCACGAACACCGAAATGCTGTCCGTGTTTTGATTCGCACGTGACTTGTATGTGACATCACTTCATGTTAAGATGCTATAAAAGCATCGAGTGTCTATCTGCGGGATGGTTCCCTCAAGAACATTTCATGTCATTACATTGGCCTACGAAGTGTCAAACTTTAGTCCATGTGTCGGCACACATGCGACCATTTCACGACATCCCCTAGGTGCCCCAAAGGCACCGAACCTCTGTCCGTGTGATGGCTCGCACGTGACGTTGTTGCATTGTCTTGTGTATAGCATAGGGTATGCTTGGAACATCCAAAGCAAAAGAAAGTAAAGCACTAAAACTATCCGTAGCATCATCCATATCCATGAGACATCATCCAAACATGAGCATAAGAGTGCCATTTAGAGTGTCGAGTCTAGGACCACGACATCCATCCGAAACTCTAACCTTATGCTGATTGTGCAGTTTGGAGTCGCATCTCGGGAAGGTTAATTCGAGTTGAATCAGAACCAAACACACCAGTTCAGTTAATTCGATCGGAACCGGTCACCGTGGAGGGAATCAATTCAGGGTCGGATTCAGACAGGGAAGTCGAAGTTCAGTTGCCTACTCTACCGGTCGACAGTCAGGCGTTGTTAGAAGAGGTTGACAGAGCAGACATGGCTGACGGAAACAGTGGAAGCAGTGGAAACAGTGGAACTAGTGGAACCATGCCCTTCGACATGGCGGCCTTTATGAGGAGCTTCTTAAGCTCAGATGAATTCAGGGCTACCCTTAGGGAGCAGGTACAGGCAGTAATGACTACCCTCCCTGTTCCAGTTGTCCAACCAGGCTAGACCTCGGTTGGGAACGAAGGACGATAGCCTGTTCGAGCCACTAATGGAACCGGGGGGAATACTCCTAGCGGCATTGGCGGAGTTGCTAATCACAGAGAGCCGGACCGTCAGTCTGAAGAGGATGGGGCTTTTGAGAAGGCGAGGGAAGCCTCGATTGAGTCAATGCTGGAGAAACGGCTCAATCAGAAATTTTCAGACATAGAGGCTATGATGCCCAAGCTGAAAGAAATGGTCCACTTTAGTCCTATCAAGTGTGCCGATTCTGCGACGTTAGTTGCTGATGCGGAAGGACCGCTCCCGGCTGGTTTTCATATGCCATACCTCCCTCCATATACCGGAGAAGGACCACCGGAGGCCCATTTAGATAGCTATGTGAGATTGATGACCAGTATGGGGATTGGAAAGGGTCATCTCCTGAATTTGTTCCCTACTACTCTGAGAGGCGCTGCAGCAAAGTGGTACATGAAGACACCATTGTACACCCGTTCCACTTGGGAAGACTTAGCTGATGCCTTTGTGAAACAATATGCTTACAACACCCAAGTCGAGACAACTCTTGAGGATTTGGAGAGGATCCGCCAAAAGCCGAATGAGTCCTTTCCGGCATATTACAAACGATGGATGGATGGGGCGCCGAAGTTAGAATCTTTAATTGTGAAGCTTGTGGATGGCAGCCTGCCCCAATATAAAGACAAGATGAAGCTGAAGAGATTCCACTCCTTCAATGAGGTGGTGGAGTTTGCCAAACATATCGAGCGATACGAAGAAGAGGAACAGAAGGGCAAGCAAGGTTCGGGCTCCTACAGAAGCAACCAGGGGTACTCCCAAGGATACAAGAGTGGAGGTTCTAAGACCACTGCCGCAGGACCTAGTTCAAGGACGACACCAAAGGCAGCCTCCATTGAAACTCAGGAAGCCGAAGTAGCTGCTGTGAATCAAGGGAGAGCAAATGTTCCAAGAATCACCAGTCCATGGGCTGAGTCAGTCAGCCGAATCTTTGCCAAGTGTAGGAAGGCAGGGGTGCTACAGAGTTTGAGGCCATTCTCGCCTCCGGCAGAGGCAGATAAAGATAATTTCTGTTCCTACCATGTAATGGCGGGTCACCGGACGAACGAGTGTACCCAATTGATCAAAGCCATCAAGCAGCTGGTCGTAGATGGCAAGATAGTAGAGCCGGCTCTGAAGCCGAATGTGCAGAAGAATCCACTCCCCACCTTTGGTAGTCAAATAAACATGGTGCAGTCAGGCTTGCCAGCCAATTATGTGTTCGCCCAGATCATTAAGGCGAATCCAAGTGTGCGAGCTGTACTGGTAGAAGAGGAAGAAGAGCCAGAGGTGTCTGAAGAGCAGACTGCTGTGGCAGGGGACAAGATGGGTCCGATTGACTTAGATGACTTTGAGGCAGAAGACGAGTACGATGAGTTTGAGGTGCAAGAGTCGAAGCCAGTTTACCCGGTGGAGACAAGAAGAGGGATGGTAATAGAAAAAGATGGGCCGGTGATGCACATCACTAGGAGCGGCAGGGTTTATCAACCCATTAGTGCACCACCTCCAGCACCCCCAAGAAGAAACACAACACCAGTGCAGAACAATAGCCCAACGGTTAAAGAAGAAGATATGGTTGTGGACCAGCTGAAGAGGACACCGGCCCGTGCCAGTGTATGGCACTTGCTTATGGAATCCAAGAGACACCGAGAGGCGGTGGCGAAACAACTGATGGAGATGGACGCTAACCCCACCATGTCCCCCGATGAGGTGTGTGCAATGATAAGGGGAGCAGAGTTGAAGGTTAATAAGGCCCCGGAGATCAGTTTTGGGGTAGAAGACCTCCCACCCCGAAGGTGTGAATCACAATAGGGCCTTGTACTTAAGGGTGGAAGTTATGGATAAAATAATGCCGAGTGTGATGGTGGATGATGGCTCGGCCTTGAACATTTGTCCTTCTCAGGTCCTACCTTTCCTAGGAGTGAGTCCTGAAGCTCTCTGTTGGTCCAACACTGTAATCAGAGCTTATGATGATAGCAAAAGAGCTGTCTTGGGGACCTTCGAAGCAGAAGTCAAAGTAGGGGAGGTTAAATCGAAGGTGTTGTTTACCGTGATTGATATTCCTGTCACCTTCTCCTTACTCTTGGGAAGACCATGGTTCCATGCTTTAGGTGGAGTTCCATCAACTTTGCACCAGAAGGTGAAATTCTTAATCGGAGGGAAACTAGTAACAGTGGAAGCGGATGAGCCTTCTGTGGTGGCCGCATTGAGTGCTACCGAGCAGCTGATGACTGGGTTTCAAATTGCTGTGATTGCTGACAAGCCTGAGTTTCCAAACTGGATTCATAGGTATTTTGCTAAACAGAATTATGAGCCGGGAAAGGGATTAGGGGCTAAGCAACAAGGAATCCCTGAATTCAACATAGAGGCTGGGAAGTACCGACAATCCGGGCTGGGGTATCAAGAAGGAAGGACCAAGCGAGAAAGGAAGAGTGTACATCTAGTGGATACTTTTGTCCGGGCCATAGAATCAGTTTATGATGGGACTCCTGAGCCGGTAATTGTAGAGGGAGGTCAGCTCCCTGGGTTTGAAATCTTTACTGACGTGGTGGATTTCAGCAAGTATGGAGTAGAACCGATTGTGAACATGCTGCGTGTTAAAGCTGGGGCTAGAAACAAAGGGGTTCAGATTCAGAAAGATGTTGGCCAAGTCAGGATTGAATTCGGGAACAAGGGAGAAGCTTTCAAGAAGACGGATCTGGTGAGAAGCGAGATGGAAGTGGCTATGGGGGCCATTACGAGAGCACTGTCCACATTAATGAAACCAAGCAAGGGTGCTGAAGAGAAGACATCGCCTGTGGGAAAAACACATGAGGACCTGGTGGAAGAAGCGGTAAAGGAACTTACCAAGCTGGTTATGAGAGGCAAGGCTCAAATGACAGAGGAAGAGCTGACTGACGAATAGAAAGAAGACCTGGAAGGAGACCTGGGATACCTGTTCGAAGAGGTCAACTGTGCTACTGTTGATGAAGACCATCCACATGTGGAGGATGGAAATTTTTTGAATGTATCTACTTTTTCTATTTTTGATATGAACAATTCTGCCTACAAGGCATACAATGCAATAAAATCTGATTTTGCTTACTTGTGTGATGTTTTTCCGGATGGAACTGTGAATACATACAAACATTCATTTAATGTCTTTAGCATACATGATGCATCATTGCATGAAATGAACCTAGGGACAGATGATGAACCAAAGATGGTATCCGTCTCGAAAGACCTCACGCCTGATAAGAGAAAAGAACTTGTAAAAATCCTGCAGAAACACGTCAAAGCATTCGCTTGGTCCTACGACGACATGCCAGGGGTTGACAGAGAAATTGTAGAGCATAGAATCCCGACAGATCCGAAGATGAAACCGGTTAAGCATAAACTTAGACGACTTCAACCAGAATGGGCTGAAAAGGTTAAGGAAGAAGTAGCCAAACAGATAAAAGCCAAGTTCTTAGAAGTGCTAGAATATCCAGAATGGTTGGCCAATGTCGTACCAGTTGCAAAGAAAGACGGTCGAGTAAGGGTTTGTGTGGATTACCGTGATCTGATTAAGGCGTCTCCCAAAGACGACTTTCCATTCCCTCGTATCGACGTTCTTATTGACAGCGCCGCTAGGGCATCCATGTATTCCTTCATGGATGGGTTTTCGGGATACAATCAGATTTTAATGAATGTGGTCGACAAAGTAAAGACAGCCTTCATCACAGAATAGGGAGTTTACTGCTACAGAGTTATGCCTTTTGGTTTGAAGAATGCCGGGGCAACTTATCAACGGGTGGTCACGACACTTCTGCATGATATGATCCACAAAGAGGTTGAGGTTTATGTGGACGATATGTTGGTAAAATCGATGACCCGGGAGGAGCACCCAGCCATTCTGGATAAATTTTTAAATAGGATCGAGAAGTACAATCTTCGCCTTAACCCGAAGAAATGCGTATTTGGTGTCACTTCAGGGAAGTTGCTTGGTCATGTAGTCAGCCAGAAAGGGATTGAGATGGATCCGGACAAGATTAAGGCCATCAGGGATATGCCGGCACCACAGTCAGAGAAGGAGGTAAGGTCGTTTCTCGGGTCACTATAGTATGTCAGTCGGTTTATTGCGAGATTGACGACAGTTTGCGAGCCAATTTTCAGACTGCTGAAGAAGAACCAGCCCGTGAAATGGAACGAGCAGTGTCAGATAGCCTTTGATAGAATTAAGTCTTATTTGATGAATCCCCCAGTTCTAAAGCCTCTAATACAGGACAAGCCTTTGATTCTGTACTTGGCCATCGAAGAGACTTCCGTAGGAGCCATGCTAGTGCAAGGGCAAGAGGATGGGCGTGAGCATGCGATCTATTATTTGAGCAAGAAGCTACTAGAGTATGAGAGTAGGTATACGATAGTAGAGAAGACTTGTGCTGCTATGGTATGGTTGACTAAGAAGTTAAGACACTACTTCCAATCATACAAGGTTCAGGCGGTGGCCAAGGTGGACCCCATGAAGTACTTATGCCAAGCTCCGGTATTAGCGGGAAAGTTATCGAGGTGGTTGCTTTTGTTGTCAGAATTTGACATAGAATATGTGACGAGGAAGACAATCAAGGGAAGAGCCGTAGCGGAATTCCTTGCTAACCAGCCAATAAATTTAGACTATGTGGAGAACTTAGAATTTCCCGACGATCAGCTGGCAGTAGTGGAAGAAGAGTTGAATAGGTGGGTGATGTACTTCGACGGGCCGGTGAATAAACACGGCGCAGGCTTGGGGGTAATCATTGCCACGCCCGAAGGAGAAATCATTCCCCTGGCAAGGCGACTTGACTTTCCAGTGACCAATAATGGGGCCGAATACGAAGCATGTCTTTTTGGTATTGATGCCTTGATCACACTAGGGGCAAACGAAGTACTAGTTATCGGGGATTCAGCCTTGGTGATTCGGCAGGTAACTGGAGACTGGGAAATAAAGGAAGAATCGCTTCGACCCTATCTCGAGTTGGTTTGGGAAAGGGCAAGGGTATTTAGTCAGTGTGAATTCCGACATGTACCGAGGGAGGAAAATCAGATGGCAGACTCTTTGGCCACGTTGTCATCAATGTGGGAAGGCCCCCGAAAACAACCAATACAGCCGGTCATCCTAGAAATTGCTCAGAACCCATGCTATTTGTCAATCAATACGGTGGCAACTATTGAGGCACGTCCTTGGTACTATGATATTCTATTGTTCATCCAGAACGGCCAATATCCTGAAGGCGCCAATGAATCCGATAAGGTTTCCCTCAGGAAGTTGGCAGCACAGTTCCGGATATTTGAGAATCAACTTTTCAAGAGAACGGCTAACGGAGTTCTTCTGAAGTGTATCACGGAGGAAGAAGCAGTCGTGGTTATGAAACAGATACATTCCGGTGCTTGTGGCCAGCACATAAATGGGTTGGCTCTAGCAAAGAAGATACTGAGGCAAGGATACTTTTGGCTCACTCTACAAGCCGACTGTATCGAGGAAGTTAAGAAATGCCATGAATGTCAAGTGTATGGAGACCTCAATCATCTTCCCCCGCTTGAGCTTCAAGTATCTTCGACTCCATGGCCGTTCGCAGCTTGGGGCATAGACATAATTGGAGAGATAAGGCTGCCCGCTTCAAATGGGCACCGATTCATTGTTGTGGCCGTAGATTATTTTTCCAAGTGGGTCGAAGCAGAATCGTTCGCGAATATCACTGCCAAGAAGATAGCCAAATTTATAGAAAGGAACATCTTCGCAAGATATGGGATCCCTCATCATGTCGTGACAGATAACGGGGTACAATTCCAAGGGGTAACAGCACAGTTATTCCAAGAGAAGGGGATCGAGCACCACAAGTCATCCCCGTATCGCCCACAAGCCAACGGGGCGGTGGAAGCGGCCAATAAGTCCATCAAAAAGATTCTGTCAAAGATGGTGGTAACCTACAGAGATTGGGCCGACATGTTACCATTGGCTTTGTGGGGATACCGGACAAGCATCAGAACCCCTACGGGAGAAACTCCGTATTCACTGGTTTACGGGATGGAAGCAGTGTTACCGGTGGAGATGGAAATCAGATCGTTAAGAGTGGTCAGGGAGGCACAGTTACCGGAGTCTGATTGGCTTCAGTCAAGATATGAACAGCTAGCACTGATTAACGAAAAGCGTCTTCAGGCTTTAGATCGGTTGCAAATGTACCAACAGCAGATGGCTAGGGCATACAACAACAAGGTTCGCCATCTGAAGCGTCCATTTAAGGCAGGGGATCTAGTACTCAAGCAGATGAAACAGACCAACACAGATGTGCGGGGGAAATTCAAGCCGAACTGGGAAGGTCCATATGTAATTAAGAGAGTGCTTTCGAAAGGTGCTGTAAAAATCATGGATATGGACGGGAACGAATTTGTCAACCCCATCAATCAGGACAAGCTGAAACACTACTACGTGTAAAAAAAAAAAAAAAAAAGATTCCAGTGGATCGAAAACCAAAAAGGCGGTCCACGCAAAAATTAGGACAGTCCGATGGGTCGAAAACTGAAAAGGCGATCCATGCAGAAATTAGGACAGAGAGGTGAGGATCATCAACTGGAAAATCTGCAAAGACTGGTTGGTGGCAAGCGTGGCTTCAATCGAGACTTATACCATCGATAATTCTGTCCTTAGTTTCATTTCATCATTCGATGTACATTGTGCTAAAACATTATTTTATGAATGAATGAATGAATGTGCAGTTTTGTTCGTTTAAATGTCCCAAGTTCATCTGCAATTCAGATTATTCTGTGCATATTTATCTTTATATATCTTCCACATATCTTCCACATATCTCACATCCATAGATTGAACATATGCATTCAAAAAAAAAAAGGGGAGTCCGATAGGCTGAAAACCCGAAATGGGCGGTCTATGCAAAAGATAGGACATAAAATAAGGTCTGCTGGATTGAAAACCCAAAAATGGGCAGTTCAGGCAAAAATAAAGACAGTCCGATAGGCCGAAAACCCAAAAAAGGGTGACCTATGCAAAAATTAGGACAAAAAAAAAAAGAGTCATACAGCTGTAATCAATCCTAATCATCTAGAGGCCAAGATACCGCAGCGTCAGCGCCTCACGTCCTCGCCGGGTGGGACAGCCGACCAGATCTGCCAGCCAAGCTCTGTAGCAAGTGTCTGTCTCTATAGAGGTAAGATTATCATACTTTAGGACCTCAGCACGAGTAGGATGCATCCACTGGTGTTGCACATGCCGAGGCCACGGTGTTGTAAACACCCACTGCCTGCACAGCCGAGCAGGAGAGTAGAAAGTCACATGGGTCAACCCAAGCAGCTGAACACCTCCGGCCCAGGTCTCAGTAGTCACATCAGTAATTTCCCACCAAGGGCAGACCCATCGGATTAAGGCGTTAGATCGCCTCCTTAGCCAGTCAAACCAATGCTCCATGGACATGAAACCAAAATATGGAAGCTCGATGTGCCGAGACCAATAGCTCTTCGGGGCATATCTTGGATAAGGTGGAGGAGGACTCAAGAGGCATAGCTTCTCCATCAGCCAAATCTGCAGGCAGTTTAGTCAGAATGAAGGGGCAATGAATGTTTGAGTTCAAAAAAAAAAAAAAAAAAAAAGAACTAAAACATACCTGAAGCAGGATGGAAGATCCACGGCTCTCGACAGGAGAATCAGAATGGATGGAGTCTAAGTATATCAAGGTCTTAGCCAGAACAACCCCCATGAAAGATGCACCCTGAGACACCTGAGTCACCACTGAAGCCAACCTAAGACTACAAGTATCATCTTGGGACTCGCACAGATAGCAAGCCGTCAATAACAGACTCATCAGTGGAGCCCACCCAGGGGCAGTAGGAGATAAAGCAAAACACAAGTCAGCAACGATAGAAAAGTCTGGATGAGGTAGACCTACCAGTAAGTGCACGACTTATGCCACCCATAGAAGGAGCAAACTGGCTTAAGAATGTGTGGACATCATCATAATCGGGGTCAGGAACAGCCAACCGGACCCCCTGGGGGCAAGGGACACAGAGAATGGCGCTAAACTCCTCTATCAAGGGGCATTACTCTTGACCGGAGAAACGGAACACATGATCCATTGGATCCCAAAAGCTGACAGCTGCGTCCAAGAAGACCCGGTTCGGGGTCAAAGCGATGTAATATCTGAGATACTACAAGTTAAAGGGTGCAAGTAGGGCCCAATTAGAAGAGCGGAGCGTACCCCAGTAGCCCCGGAGCCGTCCTCTAAGCTGATCCATGTTAAAAGAGAGGCAAAAGAAGAAGAAGGGCTGAAAAATGAGTGGGGCGGCTGTAGTATGTGGGGCGGCTATAATGCACTACAGGGGCTCGGCTGTAATACATGGGGCGGCTGTAATATTTATAGGGGCTCGGCTGTGCTAAAGAAAGCTTGCAAAACCGATGTGGGACAATTTTTTGGCATGGGGCGGCTGTAGCTGCTACAGGGGCACGGCTGTAGCCTACAGGGGTGCGGCTGTAATGCATGGGGCAGCTGTAATGTCTACAGGGGCTCGGCTGTGCTGAAGAAAGCTAGAAAATCGATGTGGGATGGACCTTTTGGCATGGGGCGGCTGTAGTATGTGGGGCGGCTGTAGCTGCTACAGGGGCACAGCTGTAGTATGTGGGGCGGCTGTAATAGCTACAGGGGCGCAGCTGTAGTTCAGATATTCCCTTATCTATGGCCTTTTATGATTTATGATTGCAAAAATAAAGGTTCTAGAGATCGCCTTTCAAGGAAAGCAAAGTATAAAGGCGCCAAGATGCGTCCCGGACCGGACCAAATTGAACAAAAGAGCGATAAAATGTAAAAGAAGGCGAGAAAATACATAGATAAGAAGTACAAGTGTCATACAAAAGTTATATACATCAGACATATCCAATGCAAAGCTAAATCAGATCCACACCGGGACCCGATATGTGCTAAGAATAATCATCGTCCTCCTCATCATCTTCTGCCTCATCATCATCATCATTGTCATCGTCATCGTCTGCTTCTCCCATCTCGACGTTCCAGTCGCCTGCCTGGTCTCTGAAGGTCTGATTCATGACCTCCAACTCGGTGACTCGATGCCGCAATTGATCGTTCTCGACCCTCAAGCGAGCGGACTCACGGCGCTCCATCCCGATCGCCGTCTGCATTAAAACAAAACATGAAAAACATCGTATATGCATCCATGCATACAATGCATACATTCAGACATAAGCATAGCATTCTGTGCAGGTACTTACTGTCCTAGCAGAATTGTCTCGAAAGAGAGCGCCCTCAGCGCATTAATAGCCTGACCCATGTACATACCCTGCATCACCGAAATCTGCAAAAACAAAAGTTGGGATTCAGAGTATCAGCTAATGACAGAAAAAGGGGAAAATAGATTAACAAAGAGATACTCACATGTGTGGTGTCAGAAGGAATAGCCGGAGGAAAATTATGGTCTTGCAGATGCAGATCAGCCCGATAAGATTGCTGGAAGTCATCATACAGCTGAATGGAGTCTTCGATCGGGAATTCAAGCCGACCATGCACGTATCCGAGATCGGGGGCCAGAGGAGCCTGGAAATCAGGGATCGGAATATCCTCCACAATGGCAGCAGAATCCACACCAGCGGCCCTGGGACCAGCGGGACTTGACCTACCTCCTCTCCCCCTAGCTGATGAAGAAGCGCGTCCCCGTCTACCCCGGGAAGATGGCTGGGGTCAATCAAGCACCACAGCGTTAACTAAAAAAAAAAACTAAAAAAAAAAAAAAAAAAGAGAAAAGAGGAAATTCCGTTACCCCAGCGCCAGCACTAGCATCAGCGGATGGTGGGAGCAAGTGAACGGTGATGAAGCGGCTATAATCCCCATCTACACTGCTGGCCTCATATCCGACACCATAGAGGTCCGGGTGCGACTCAAGGGAGAGCAGATGAGGCCAGAATAACCCTACTGGCAGGGCAGCCGGGATCCTACGCGCCCCGGGACCAGAGCGCCAGTCGCAAGTCCTCTCCCCTAAGAACCACTCCTGGCCGGAGGGGCACTCCATCACGAAGCGCCTGCTCGCGAGCGCCTGCGCATCAGCAAGCTGCTGGGGCAAATTTTCCCCTTCCCGACTCCAAGGGGCCTTGACAATCTGAAATTGGGGAACTCGTCAATTGTACCAAAAAAAAAAATCAAAAATCATACCCCCTTGAACGTCACATCCCTCAGAGCCTGCCAGCACTCCTCCTGGTTCTTATCCACCTCGCTCCAGACGTATCCCATGTAACGGCGGAGGCGGGGGAATTCAACCAAAGTGAACCCTTCAGGAATCTGCACGATCGGGGGAGGGACGAAGCGATACTCATAGACCCATATCTGCGAGGGAAAATTTAAAAAAAAAAAAATTCAAGACACTCACGTGCAGCAGAATCCAAAAGGCCTTCAACTCCTTATGGGAGCCCCGGGCACAAAGATCTAGAGCATAATAAAGTTGGGCCAATCCAGCCCGAGCCCAATTAAGGGTCCTCACAGCCTCCAAGTCAATCAATGAAGGCAATAGAGCCAGATTCACATTGCTCCGGCCTGTGGGGAAAAGAGTAGTGGATAGAGCATGCAACAGGTACGCTCTAGCGTACTTCCTTTCATCACCAGCATCAAAGGTGGTTCCCTCCGGAAGCGCACGCTGCCGCCCGAGCCAGTACTCGCAAAGCCTACTACATTGGATCCGACTTTGGGGAGAACTTATCCCGATCAATGTGGATATCAACTCCTGACGATGTTCGCCATGCACGAAAACTTGATTGAAGTGAATCGTCTGGCCCGAGAAGGGAAGGCCCGTAATAGCAACGACATCCTCCGGGGTCACGGTGTATTCCCCAGAAGGGAAATGAAATGTGTGGGTAGAGTCCATCCACCTCTCCAATAGTGCGGCTAAAAGCCCCCGACTCGTGCGAGGAGTGGTGATTGACATGCTGCGAACAAGTCGGTGCAGGCCGGTGGAGTTCACAATATCCTTCACCCCTTGAGGGAGACGCCTATACCACTTTAAAGCCTCTGTGATGGATCTGCAACCACAATGGCCAGATCTCGACTGCAAAATTAATAATCAGGGAGTTTTATGAGCTTTTTAGAATATATACACGCCATAAAAATCAAAGAAACATTATTTGAATAAAAAAAAATGGGGTTGCCTTAAAAATGTAGGACTACAGCCGCCCGGCTATAGGGCTACAGCCGCGCGGCTGTAACCCACATGATCACAGCCGCGCGGCTGTGATCAAAGGTGGGGCGGCTGTAGCTGCATTTTTCGGCCCAACTCATTTTTTTTGTTTTTTCGGTTAAATCTCGTCCTAACTCGAGCCAAACCAACAATTAATCATCCTAAGGGCATAATCTACTTAAATCATGCATCAATTTTGCATATTTTCCTCAATTTTGTAGAAATTGGAAACTTGGAAAAAGTGGAAAAGTTTGAGAAAACTAACCGGATTTGTGTAAGCATGGTTCGAAACTTGGAGTAAAATGGGCACCGGGTCGTCGATCTTCACTCCACAATATGCATCCTCCTCTTTTAACCCATAAATACACTCGGTGGGTTCAAAGGGTAGAGTAAAGTTTCCTTTCGGGATTGAAAACCGAGTTTGAAACACGGGTTGAGCAGCCGGGATGGGACGAAGGACTCTACGCATCTTTCGCCTCATGGTTTCGGCTTGGGAGCAAGAAAAATCGCCAGAAAGGAGAGTATTTTCGGCCAAAATGGGTAAATGGGGGCTGCCACATTGTGTGGCTCTTATAAACTCATCCCCACCTACCACTACAGCCAAGCGGCTGCAGTTTTCAAAACTACAGCTGCACGGCTGTAGCTGCTACAGCCGGGCGGCTGTAACACAGCCGCCCGGCTGTAGCTTCCTTTCCTTTAAAAATTTGTTTCGTTTTTCTTTTCTGAAATTTATTTTATGTCCATTTGACCCCGAGAAAGGTAATTTTCTTGTTTTGCAGGCATCAAGGAACAGGATTTCGAGCTCAGATTCATTCTTGATCGAAGGGGCAAAAATTTTTGTTTCCAAAATTATCGATCAAGGAACGAACATGCGCCCAAAACGACTTCAAAGCTGCACGTGTCAACCAAAATTCTCAAGCTACCAAAGAACCATCTTCTCGGCTACAATAGCCCCGTGATGACATAATCATCTTTTCCTTCAAGTGACACATGCTTCACAAGAAGTGAAATGTCCAAAATGCCCTTCGGGTAATGACCACACCACCGGATGGCCAAAACAATTTCTCTTTAGCGATATGAGCTATATGAGAGACCAAGTCACCTAAAATACTTCTCCCCTTAATGACACAAGCTCCACTAAGGGCGAAATGGCCGAGATTCCTTCTGCCGGCCACCAAGCTGTCAAATGACCGAAATACCCCTTCCCACAAAAAGGGAACACCAGATCACTAAAAACCCGTTTCTTTTGTGACATAAGCACCGCAAAAGACCAAACGCCCAAAGTCTCCTTACTTCAAGGAACGTCAACTTCCCAAGTTATAAAATTACCAAAATACCCTTCCCTTTCGTAGGCGCCGAAGGGGAAGGAGAATCCGATCTAGGCAAGTCCTCTGCTTCACAACAGAGTCGAGGCATGTCCCTGGCAAGTCAAACATGATCTGGGCAAGTCCTCTGCTTCACGATGGAGCTGAAGCATGACCCTGGCGAATCAAACGACATCTGGGCACAGTCCTCTGCTTCACGATGGAGCTGAAGCATGAACCTGGCGAATCAAACGACATCTGGGCACTGTCCTCTGCTTTACAATGAAGTCTAAGTATGACCCTAGATAACATCGGAACAACTCGGGCAAAGTCTTATACTTCGTATCAGAACCGAAGCAAGACCCTGAAAGAAAAGAAAAAAATCAAATCAATTTAGGCAAGACCACTGTCTCAAAAGCAACTGAGACAAGTCCCTATGTACATCCAAACAAGTCGACATGAGGAGAACACCTCAGGTACATTCCCTTTTCCTTCTCACCGTGCTCCCTATCGCGAGACCAAACTCGAATCGGTCATAAGCACCCATTTAAGTCGACTTTGGTCGCGCGAGGGGCAGCCTGTGAGCACGGGTTTTTCCCGACCTCGGTGATGAAAGCCATTATTACCTTTTTCACGGATAAACGTGAAGCGGATCCGGACCGACCAGAATGACGCCGGAAATGTCCCGAATAGCCCAGAGGTGTGTGACAAGTCCTAGTACGAAACCCTGGAAAATTTGAGCGAATATTTAAGTGAACCGAAGAACAAACCAAAGAAAATAACTGAAAATGTAATTTTTGGGCATTACAGCCGCTCGGCTGTAAGCTACAGCCGTCCGGCTGTAATCTACAGCCGCTCGGATGTAGTCTACAGCCGCTCGGCTGTAATCTCATTATTTCCTTTTTTGGGAAAAATCAGCATTTAATTCGGTTTCTGAGCAAAATAGGAATTTTTCATACTACAGCCGCGTGGCTGTATATTACAGGGGCCCGGCTGTGACCTACAGCCACGCGGCTGTAATGTTCAGTTTTCCTTTTTTGACAAAATCAGCAATTAATTCCGATTTTATTCCAAAACAGGAGATATTTAAGCCTTTTATTCGGGAATTGGGGCAGAAAGGAGGCAGAAAAAAAAAAAAAAAGAAAAAAGAGAGAAGAAAAGAAAAGAAAGAAATCACATAGCTTTTTCTTAGGGTTTCTTCACAACAACACAAAAAAAAAAAGAGAATTAGACAAAAAAAAAAGGAAGAAAAGAAAGAAAAGAAAGGTGAGAAGAAGAGAGAACACTTGAAAACCAATCCTTGAATTTTCCTCGGGGTTCCGTTCGGGGTTCGGGAAACGCACTTTACTCGGGTCGTCTGTGACTACGGGACGCTTTCCGACATCCAAAAATCTTTTTTGTGGTCCAAACGCTGGAACACATACAAGGTAATTTTCTGAGAGGCCTTAAAATCCATTGTATTCATCTTGGTTGTGATCCTATTGCATGATTTGAGTTTTTTTCACATTTGATTATTTTTTTTTGTACTACAGCTGCCCCACCAAAGATCACAGCCGCCCGGCTGTAATCTACAGCCGAGCGGCTGTGACCTACAGGGGCGCGGCTGTAGTTCTTTTCCATTTTTTTTCTTCTGTCCTGTGGGAGTTTTCTGATTACAGCCGCCCCACAAGATCACAGCCGCCCAGCTGTAACCTATAGCCGCTCGGATGTGACCTATAGGGGCGCAGCTGTAATACCTTTTTTGTGGATTTTTTATGTTTTTGTTGGGTTTTCTGTGATTACAGCCGCCCCATGTGATCACAGCCGCCCGGCTGTAACCTACAGCCGCGCGGCTGTGACCTACAGGGGCGCGGCTGTAACCTACAGAGGCATGGCTGTAACCTACAGGGGCCGAAGCTCCATTGGCCCAAATCAATCGATAACGCTCCCACGCTTCAATTGAATGTGTTTTTCACGTCTGTTATCGATCCAATCACATCTGTGCATGCTTCGATTCCATGTTCTTTTTTTTTATGAGCGGATGTGATGAATTTGGTGATTTTGAGTAATTAGGGACTTCCGGATTCGATTAGGTCCGTTTCCGATCTTTTCTGTTGGCTTTAGTATTTTTCCAGAAGTCCCGGATCGCCTAAAATCATCAAATTTTGCAAAATGATCTTCGAAAACAAGAAAAATATGTTGGAATCGATTCTGGAGCATTACAGCCGCCCGGCTGTAAGCTACAGGGGCGCGGCTGTAACCTACAGCCGCCCGGCTGTAGCCTACAGGGGCGCGGCTGTAATATGGGCAGAATTACAGTTTTGCCCTTTTGGGCCCCAAACTTGTAATTTTGCATTCTTTTCCCATTGAAAAATGAATTTTGGCGTGTTTGCATACTTTTGGACCCTAGATGGATGTGTGTTTTAGGCCCACACATGAACGGGACCCCTGGGTCCCGGGATATCCGGCCCGCTAAAGTTGGATAAGTGCATGTAAATGAGCCAAACTGTTTTTAAAATCAATTTTTCATCCATAAAACCTACAGGGCGTTTAAAAAACCGTTTTCCAGGTCTAACCGGGCCGACCGATCGGGTCGACTTGGTTACCCCCTTTACATGATCCCGTTTCCTAAAATACCCCTATTCTGTCCTATATGAGTCCTTGTTGTGATTTATTTATCTGTGCTAACCGTATTTGGATGCAGCTTTTATTTTTACTTTATTTTTATCTTTGAATGTATTTTATAGATTATCCCGTGTATCTAGGCGACTGTAATTTTTTTAGATTATCGTGTATAATAGGCGGTTGTAAAAGGTGAGGATGAGAGTTTTCTTTTTCTTGGGTTGTATAATTTGGCCTCTGATGTACTTTTCCGCACTTTTACTTTTCCGCACTTTTATTTTGGTTTTATATTTATGTCATATGTATGAGCATTGGCTAATAATAAAAGAAGAGATAAAATGAGTAGAATTAAGTGAATGAAATGTGGTATTATGAAATAATAATTAAAAATTAGTGAGGATTAGTAGATATGTTGCCCGAACCTCGAATCTCTGGATTAGGTACTGCGTCTGCACTTGGTAGGGAGCTGTACCGGAATTTCCCGGATGAGCTGATCCGGGTGGCGACTCTGTTTTTAATCTCGAAATTCGTGTTTCGAGATCTTTAAGTTAAAATGGGATTTTCTAAAAAAGCCTGTTTTCTAAAAATCATGCTTGAAATTAAGTCTTATACAAAAAGACTTTTCCAATAAAATGAAATGTTTCTCAAAGAATGATTAAAACCCGTTTTCAAAACCAAGACATAATCACCCAAAAAGAAAATCCCCGGTTCCCGCTTCACCGCGCGTTCCGAAAAATGTCGTCCGCTCACAGGTGTCCGACACAGAGGCATGGATTAATCTCCCTCTTTTGTGTCCGGACATTAACTTGATCCCGAATGTACTGAAGCTCACAAACAAGTTCCAACTTGTTTGGGTGTGGCCACACTCTTATCAGTCACATTCATCAAGAGACCGGTGATATCTTCTCAGTGGGTTACTGAGTGACAAATCCCTTCTGCATATCCATAGCATTACCATGCTTAGTGACATACCCGAAAGTACCCATACTTGGCACCCTATTACAGGCCCTTTAGGCGTACCCCTAAGCATGTGACTTCACATGTAATACCATCATATGGTCAGGTCAAAGGATCCATACAAGTACTACACGAGAATCCATTGTGATACCATACCATGTGGGTTAGTCGTTTAGTGGATCTATCCAGTACCATGCTCCCAGGCATGTACCCATTAACTTGGTTGACATTCCATGTCCAATGACCGGTAAGACACCGCCATACAACCAGGTTAATGATAGTCTGTTGTTCCACTCATTCCCATGACTGGAATAGACTACGGATCTGTTTATGATCATATCGTTTACCCTATCCACGGTCTTACTGCCAAGTGCATGACACTTGTCATCATGGATATGGATATGCCCATTGGATACTTCATTTAATATATTGCACAAGATAGATATAATAAATGAATTGATGCCTTTATTAGTAACAAAAATTAGTAAAATACATAAATCTAATAAATGTATGATACAAATACAAGGACCAATGCCTCGGGACTAGGGCATTTCCAACACTACGACTGATCACTATATGTATGATGTGGGAACTAGCCAACGAGCCAATGGAGGTTGTCAGCTGTGAAAGGATATTTAGGGGTTGACCAGTGAATTAGAACTGAAAGAACAACCCAAGATCAATGTCCAAACTGCCTATATTTCTCAACATATTCGAAGTCCACCTACCAAGTGTGGAGGAAAAGGCATCTCTCTATGGGATGACTCGTTAAGTAGACTATTTGCCACATGTAGAAAGGAGGATCTATTGCAAAGTATGCCATGTATGGAACCAATAGAAGCATACAAGAATAATTTCTGCAATTATCATGTGGCAAGAGGCCATCGGACAAATGATTACTTGCGTTTAAGGGATGAGATTCAGAAACTAATCAATAAAGGGAAATTGACAATTCCATTTAACTCTGATGGATGGTCTGTGGCAATCAAAGAAACTCCTCAGACTTCGCACCAAAAAGAGCGTGATGAAGAACTACAGGGTCTGATTTGAAAAAAAAAGTAGCACAATGGCGTTGACACAGAAGTCGTGACCAATCGGAAAATAACCAGATTCTCTATATCAACACCTTTCGAGGATTCCCTGCTTGTAAAGAGCTCATTTTGTCTGTAAGGTGTATTGTACTGATGTTGAACCCTAGAATGGCTTATTTTGAATGCAATGCAGTTTGTTATCCTTTTACTCATGTGATGTTTACATGTACATGGCTTTATGCATGCATTTGATCATCTAAAAAGACATATCCAACATGCATAACATTAAGATGCATGAAATCGATCTGAGTATAATAGGAAACCTAAAAGTGAATCTGCCTCTAATGAATTCTCTCTTGAAAAGTGAGTTTGTGAGATAAATAAATAAATATGGCATGACAATGCCTCCATCAGGTTATTGATCAATTAAAGACCTGTAATCTGGATAAGCCATAATCCAAGATGCTATCATTGGTAACTGGTGAGAAGGAAGAGCTCGACTCTAGATTTTCAATTTAAGCAGTGCACTTAATGCCTAAACGATCCATCGGCATACATCTTTAAAAAAAAAGGCTCACACACAAAGAACCCTTCCAAGCCAAAAGCTATTGGAATTAAAACTCCAAAGTCAAACTTCAAAGCCAAACTCCAACCCCATATCCTAATCCAAACAATGTACCTAATGCTAACACTCCAAAGCCAAACTCTAAACTTATGAAAATCTCCATTGCCCGTCATGTTGTAAAACCCTAAACTAGTTTATGGTTGTAGTGCATTTTATTAGTACCCTACCCATGTGATATTCATGTGTGCATGACATTACGCATGCATTGTTTATCCAAAAAGACATATTAAACACCCATGACATTTGAATGCATGAATTTGAGTGCAACAGGAAAACCAAAAGGTGGTTATGGCTTTGATCAAGTTTCTTTCTTGAGCATGAAAGGGAGATAAAGAGAGGAAAAATAATAATAATAATATAAAAAAGGTGCTACCCTTATAGGTCACTCAACCAATGGAAGACAAAGCTTACTTGATCAATCGACTCACAATTTGAAGTCCTTATCACTAAAAGTTAATGGATCTTTACTCCAGTTGCATCCCGATATGTAGCTCCACTTCCCTACCAAATTCATCTTCAATTGATCCCTTGAATCGACTAAGTCTCGTCAATATATGATTACTCGGACAACCTTTATCGTGCTTCCCTACATTAAAAAAAAAATTTTTCTTCTTACATCTAAATTCTAGTGCTACGTGATATATGTGGCCCTATTAACCCATTTTTTTTTAATTCACCTAAATTTCGGGGCTACATCATCTAATTCACCTAAATTTCAGAGCTAGGTCATCCATGTGGCCCTATTAACCCATTTTCTTTAATTCACCTAAATTCAGAGCTACGTCATCTATGTTGCCCTATTAACCCATTTTCTTTAATTCACCTAAATTTCGAGGCTACGTCATCTATGTTGCCCTATTAACCCATCTTTAATTCACCTAAATTTCATGGGTACGTCATCTATGTTGCCCTATTAACCCATTTTCTTTATTAAGCTCGAACCTAGAACAATGTCATCCATATTATCTCATCCACCTTTCTCTTTTTACCACATGGAACATAACCTAAGATAGTTGCACTTACCCCATGCAAAACTAATGGAGTCCAAGATGAGACATGGATAACATAAATAATGAAAAGAAAATTTGATATATATATATACCAGAAACCAAAGGATTATTATACAATGTCTCAATTATAGAGAGAATAATGCAAGAGAAATTACTACTCAAATTCTAAAGACTGCTCAAGAAATATACTCTTACATATGTCAAGTCAATAGAGTAACAAGTGAAATACCTTCAAAGTAAACTCTGCATTGTCTTGAATAGATAATTAAAACTACAGATACAAGAATGAATCCCAGAAAGAGGGAGAACCCAGGATAAAAGACATCGAAATAACATGCACCAGTCTATATGGATACTACCTAAAAGAAAAGAGTGAAAATCTCTAACATAGGAAAATGAAAAGATGCGTTGGTAACAAGAGAGGACATTGATCAAAGCCAGAGTGACAGTTAGAACTTTCTTAATGCACCCACATTCTTTATGTCATGAACTTTCTATATCTATTTTGATATTCAGTGTGCATACGCCTTGTCATTGCATTTAAATGTCCACCTACAGGTTATAGCATGCAGCAAACCACATTTGGGAAAGTGTTTTACACCCAAGTACAAGTTCCCAACACTAAGAATAGATAACAACTGAAACGTTTGATATCATCAGGGGCAATATCCTCACGGCTTTCAATGAATATATCAAGACACACCTTCCAAACGCAAAGCCGAATGACATGAAAAAGTCAACTCAGTAAGATAATTCATGCAGAATTTTCGGACCACCTGTCCATGAAGCAAGTAAATTCTGATTCAAAGTGGGTTACCACGAAGAGCAAAAATCTTCCAAGAGAAAATCTCCGACATGGAAAACCGAAAGGACGTGTTGGTAACAAAAGAGGGTGATGCTCAGAGTCAAAGTCACTTTTGCTTTCCCTATTGCACTTATTCTAGTTACATCATGATGATGTTATGTATGTTTGATTTCCCGCTTAGATGCTCATATATGCATATATTGTACCATTTCATATAAATATCTATCAAGTTATTACATTCGAGCAGGCTGCTTTCAAGAAAAGCCAACCATCAACACCAAGAAGGGATCACTCATTTCCAGTGGTCTATACTCATCCCTAATGACTACATCATGCCAAACTGCAATCCTTTTGAAACCATTAGCAAGCAAATGTCAAGCTCAGTTATCCCCGGTAACAAGAAATAAAAGGAATGCTAAGAACATATAACTTGAAACTCAAGCAAAGGATAAAGTAGCTCATATATTACATTCCCAGGGCATGTCCAAGATGGTCTTATCAAAGCTAATGATAAGTCAAAACAAGACTTATTCATCCTCAATAATAGACAACAAGAGGCGTCCAATAGCCAACAAGGGTCATGCATTAATCATTTGACAGTAAACGATGGGCATAGTAAAGGAGTGCCTTTTTACACTACTTTGCAGTAGATTCAAACCAATGATTAGACCCAAAAGCCATCGTAGTAGTAAGCTTCAAACCCAAATTCACTGTTTTGAGGTGAAATAGTCTCACCACTAGAACTCCATCTGCAATCCTCTCAATAACTAAGAAAAAGTGGTGTCTACCAAGCTTAAGCGAATGATCAGTAAATTTTAAACCAAGACAACAGGCTAGAACAAGCCAACAAATATTTGCATCTAAATTTACATATATGCGTACATGCATTTATATACATCGACTATCCATCGCATTTATAGGAATAAGTTGTACAAGGGGAAAGTTTTCCCTATCTGTATAGGGTGCTCCAAAAAACACTATAAAGATAACCCTTGTGCATCTTTATTATTAACTAAAGGAATAAGGATTCTCGTTTCCAAATTTATTAATATGCACATCATACATCTTCAACATCTCATAGCCATCAAATCCGACATCTCATAGCTGACCCTGACTCGTATTTTTTCTTGATCAAAAGGGCAAAAATTTTTGTTTACAAAATAATCGATCAAGGAATAAATACATATCTTATAACTTACCAAATTATCCAATGGTCCTACACAACCCTAAAAGGTAAACAGTCCTACATGACCCTAAAAGGTAACTGGTCATGCAGGACTCTAAAAGGTAACCGATCATGCACGACCCTAAAAGGTAAAGGGTCCTGCATGTTAGTGTTTGCCCTAGTCCCTTTGTTAATGTAATCAAATTTTTGATATTTAATAAAAGGCATTAATCTATTTAATTAATTTCTCTTACAATTAATAGTTATAAAGTATTCATTAGGTAAGTCATAATCTTACTTTTTAGGAGCATCTCCTAGTAATAGGATTGAGAGTACTGTAAACACTTAACTATAAATATCCCTAGTCTGTTATATCATGGGAATGATACTAACCAAAGACTAGCATGGTCTTTGATTGTATTATGGTGTCTTATTGACCATTAGACATGGAATGTCAATCAAAGAGATGGGTACATGTTAGGTTATATGGTACTGGATTGATCCATTCAGAGTATTACACTAGACCCTTATAAAACAAATGAATCTCTGGTAGCACTTATATTGGATCCTTAGACTTGATGTTGCTATGGACTTAAGGATGATCTCACATACTTTGGCATATGCCTAATGTAACAAAGTGTCAAGTATGGGTATGATTGGGTATGCCAGTGAATACCTAAGGCTTATAAGCAAGGTGAAGGGAAATGCCAATCTCTTAGATGAGATCATGATATCACCGACCACTTGATGAGTAAGACTGAGAAGTGTTTGGCCAAACCAAATACTTAATTACGAGTTGATTAAGTGATTGTGTTCATCAATCTACTCGGTATCAAGAAATGTACTTATAGCCATAGGGATGACTTAGTCATGGTATTGGTAGTACAGAGATATCCATAGGGCATGGGATGTCTAAGAAAAAGGCTACAATATATATATATATATATCCAAAAGATATATTCATCTTAATTGGGGGCTATAATGGTTTGCTAGAACCCACCTATAGTCCATGGGCCCAAAGGTTTAGAGCCTACTGCCAACATAAAGATGAACCTATCGGATCACACACATAGCGTCAAGATTGGATATTTAGGACATAAATATATATTGGATCTATATTTAACCGAAGAGCAATTGATATATTTATATTGATTTAATTATTGTATGGTACAGTAAATAAATCAATTAAAATATAACTAGTTAAAATTGGATTTTTGACATCATAGAGAATTAATTATATTTAGGTTAATTTATTTTATTGCATAGTGTAATAAATAAATTAAGACTAAAATATAATTATGTAAAAATTGGATTTTAACATAAATTAATTTAAGGGTGCATCAATTTTATATCATAAGGTTTATGGGTTTATAATTGTGTTAGCTGTGCTAGCACTAGACCTTAACATAAAGTTTGATTAAATTAAAACCTAATTAACCTAGAGTGTAAATAGCTCCTTATAACTTTAATTCCCGGCAAGAAAAAAGAAATTGAAATTTCCCATCTTGTTGCTCTCTGTCTAGTGCTAGCATGCTCATTCGATCATTCGAGGCTCGTTATGAGCGTGGGTTTTTCCCCTATTTCGATGATGATTGAGTTGTTTATTTGCTTCTATAGCTTTCCACAGTTACAAGAGTTGAAGTCGATTAAAGATCAAAGCTCCAATTGATCAAACTTCAAGCCTTAGAACATTTCCTGGATGAAGAGGAGGTTGTCTGGGAAGAACAGCTGCGCAGCTGTAATATCAGATGCACGGCTGATGCCTAATCAGCCACATGGCTAATGAATCATTAGCCAAACGACTGTTGATCTTTGGCAGAAACCGTGACTCTTCTTCTTGGAAATGATTTTTAGATTTTATGGGCTGATTTTACAAAGACCAGATTTTTCCTATATAAAGGTCCATAATCTTTGGTTTGAGTGGTTGGCAAGTTTTAGAGTGAGAAAGAGGAAGAAAAAGGAGGAAAAAGAAAGAGAGAAATTCAAGCTTTTTCTTCAACTTTCATCTTCATTCTCTTTTATTAGGTGTTAAATCAGTTAGAAATCTTAGGAAAACACTTCACTAAGTCTTATAATAGGTTTAGAGATTAACTTGGACACTAAAACCTTAACTTTTAGAGTTTGAGACCGTTTCCTGAACTTAAAGTTGGGTTCAAATCAGAGCTTTTTCTTGAAGATTTTCACCTCTTAAAGCTGTGGATCCATGCTACAAGGGTAAATATCTGAGAAACCTAAGCATTTGACTTGTTTGTGTTGTATTTGGGCATCATTTGCATCATTTTTCAAAATACTCTATTTTTCGTTCTAGACTAAGAACTAGAGCCATGTGACCATCGCAACAACTGCACGACTATAATGACAGCTGCATGACTGTTGCAGTTACTGTTGGATATGCCCTAGTCCCAAGGCATTGGACCTTGTATTTGTATTGTACATTTATTGGATTTATGTATTATACACATTTTGTGTCATCAATAAAGGCATTAATTCATTTATTATATATATCTTGTGCAATATCTTAAATGAAGTATCCAATGGACATATCCATATCCATGATGACAAGTGTCATGCACTTGGCAGTAAGACCATGGATAGGGAAAACGATATGACCATAAAGAGATCCGTAGTCTCTTCCAGTCATGGGAATGAATGGAACTAGAGACTATCATTAACCTGGTTGTACGGCGGTGTCTTACCGGTCATTTGATATGGGATGTCAACCAAGTTAATGGGTACATGCAAAAGAGGCATCGTACTGGATAAATCCACTGAACGAGAAATCTACATGGTATAGTATCACAAGTGATTCTCATGTAGTACTTGTATGGATCCTTTGACCTGATCATATGATGGTGTTGCATGCGAGGTCGCAAACTTAGGGGTACACCTAAAAGGCCTGTAATAGGGTGCCAAGTATAGGTACTTTCGGTATGTCACTAAGCATAGCAATACTATGGATATGCAGAAGGGATTTGTCACTCATTAGTCCACTGAGAAGATATCACCGGCCTCTTAATGAATGTGACTGATAAGAGTGTGGCCACACCCAAACAAGTTGGAACTTGTTTGTGAGCATCAGTACATTCAGGATCAAATTAATGTCCGGACACAAAAGAGGGTGATCAATCCATGCCTCTGTGTTGGACACGGATATCAATGACATGGGATATACAAGTTCAAACTACAGGGTTATGATTACAGTTGGACTACCATCTCCATCTTAATTAGGGGCTGCATTGGCTTGCTAGAGCCCGCCTACAGTCTGTGGGCCATAGGCCCACTGCCAACATAAAGATGGGCCCACAGAATCGTACACATTGAACATCTGAACACGGACTTAAGGAAACACCTGTATACTTGGAGTATACACACTGGAGAGAGAGGATTATATAAATTATATTATAAAGATCAATTGGATTGATCATAATAATAAAATTAATATTAGTATTTGCATTCTAATAATTAATTCAATGAATTAATTTATGAGATTATTTCCTAGGCGGAAATATTTCATATGTATAGGTTTACATATGAGTTTATTTTGTGAGGATCCAATTTTAATTTCATGGGTTAAATTAATTGATCAAATCAATTTTGATTAAATGTAAATAATATGTTACATGGTGTAATATATTATATACATGTTAAAATTAAAGTTGGATTTGAAATTAATTTGGACCAAGTGAATTAGAATGGATTTGGGCCTGAAAATAAGAGGAAAAGCTCACACAAAATAAAGCCAAAATGGGCTGAAATTTTCAACGAAAATTTTGGCCATCTAAGGTTGAAATAACCCTATGCAATTCGGCCAAAGGGGAGCACTACCAGCCAAAAATTGCAGCCCCAAAAATCTCTCTCAAAGTTTTCGATTTCCAACGCTAGCACGGGTTGTGTTCTAGAGGCATTCGTGTACGTGAACGAGGAGGGAATCTACGTTGATTTCTACAACCATCTCTAGAAGAGATACTCCTGGTAAGAGTTCAATCTCTTCAAGATAAAATTTTTATTTTGTAATTTTCATCTCAATTGCTCCTGGGCACGGATTTGAGGAAATTAGCGCGATCTTCTGCATTTATGCGAATGATTTCCGGTGAAAATCCCTACAGTGGCATCAGAGCGGGCTTTTCCCCTGTGAAAATTGCTTAATTGGGTTGAATCCCTTGGATTTAAAATTGGATTTTTTTTATTCGGGATTCTTGGATGGGGGTTTGTGATTTTTTCCCCTTTGATTTTTGCAATTGAAAATTGAATTTACATATTGGTTTATGTTGATTTAATTTTGTTGGATGAATGTGTTTCTTGGTGAAATTCATTTTGTTGGCTGCAATTTTTTTTTAATTTTTGGAAAACCACGGGCTGTTTCCGAGCATGCGGGACTGCCGGCGGCGGAAATAGCGGCGGGCTGCTGCTAGGCAATGGCTGCCGCTAGGCGACAGCACCGCTGCTGCCCCTAGCAGCGGCGATTACTACTAGGACAACTCAGTTGCCCTAGCTGCAGCGGGACGGGCCCATTGTTTTGGATTTGGCGGGTTCGGGCCCAGGGCCCAGTTTTTAAAATTTTAATTGGTTTTAAAATTTCGTGTGTTTAAATTTTGCAATTTAAATACGCATGGTTTCTTGAATGAAATTTTAATTTTATTCATTGGAAATTAATTTTGGAAATTAATATAGTTAATTCAAATTGGTTTGGGTATTTTTGGCACAATTACCCGGATGGCTAATATGGACTCATGGTTTCCCAATTCCAGTGGGAGCAGTTAACTGCCTGGGCTGGAGGCCCAAACCCCGTTAAGGGCTAGAACCATGATCGGCCGGATTTGGCGATTTTAAGAATAATGGCTTAGACATAATTGAAATGGGCTTAATTCATGCATTATAACATGCTTATAAATTTATGTATTGGATGCATATGTGTGATTAAATGTTTGTATGGTTGGATGCTATTAGGCCTTAATTCAAGATGGGTTGTATTTTGTTTTTTGGGTAAATACGGCCTACGCGCCGTTTTTCTTTTTTTAATGTAATTTTAGTTTATTCATTTATTATAAAATTTGTAAAAGAAGAAGCCCAATGGAGTGGTGAGCCCAAGTGGAGGTGCAAGCCCAGAAGGAAGGACATGGAGGCCCACCTGATATTTAATTCTAGTCTAGGTTTACTAGAATCATAGTAGGATGTAATATAGGCCCATAGCAGTCCATTTTTCTTATTTATTTAATTATGCTTTATATTAATTTGCATGTGTGAATGTATGATCCAATAGCCAATTTCACCCGCCTTATGCATGTAAGCCGTTATTAAATGAATCTAACAACCTAATGAAATTACTAAGTCGTTTAAAAGTGCTTCCCTCACTCAAAACCAGCTCGAAGTGGGGATAGGCCAGTTGTAGACCTTGCCCTCGCAGGATACACTGGAGTATCGTCATTTTGTATTGGGTTGGAGTATGGGATACTCTAACAATTGGATGGAGGTTTTGACTTAGCATGGATAGTAGGATTCTCCTGGCCCTAAGCACAGATGGGTAAGTGCCAACAAGCCCATCAAACCTACAGTCCCTAGGTTGGGATTGGACGGCGTTCCTACCTAAATAATTAGGATATAGTTGTACCAGGCCGTCGTCTGGCTATATCTTAATGAAATATGGATCTCGACGCATGAGCCCAACAACTCGGATTAATTAATAACTTGATTCATTATTAATTATATATAGGAAAAACAAAGTAAAGTCCTTTATTAACACTCTTAAATTATTTTTCTGTGTAGAAACTCTAAAATGGCAAATAACAACACACTTTCACTATGATCTATCCTAGAGAGGGATAAGCTTTCCGGTCCTAACTTTTTAAACTGGTCTAGGAACTTAAAGATTGTTCTAAGACAAGAGTCAAAAGAGTACGTACTGGAAAGGCCTGTGCCGGCTGCGCCTCAGGGACGTAATCCACCATCTGCCCAGCTGGAGGAATACGAGGTGCATGTAAGGGATAATAGGGATGTGACATGCCTTATGTTGGCCTGGATGGTCCCTGAACTGCAAAAGCAGTTCATGGATCATCAAGCCTATGCTATGATAACAACTCTTAATGAGCTGTTTCAAGAGCAAGCTCGTCAGGAAAGGTACTTGACCAATAAGGCATCCCACTCCTGTAAGATGGGGGTTGGGACATCTGTGAGCGCACACATCCTCAAGATGAAGGGCTATTTGGATACTTTGGCCCGTCTCGGATCACCCATCTCACAGGAGCTGGCGGTGGACACAATCCTTGCTTCCCTACCGGACTCTTATGATGAGTTCATCCTAAACTATAACATGCAAGGGATGAATCGCATTGTTACTGAGCTGCATGGGATGCTAAAGCTCACAGAATAGTCGATCAAGAAGATTCTGCCGGTGCTGCTGGTCAACAAGGGGAACCCTCCTTTTGTGAAGGGCAAGGCCCAGGGCAAGAAAGCCAAGGCCAAGAAGGCTAAGGCCCAGCCCAAGGTCTAGCAAAAGGCAAATCCCGAGGATGTCTGTTTCGGGTGCAAGCAGGCAGGCCATTGGAAGATATCGTGTCCCAAGCTGATGGGAGAGCAGAGGAAGACCCAGGGTGTGTCCTCATCTGGTATTTATGTCATAAACATTAACCTTACTATTTCAACATCCTGGGTATTGGATACTGGATGTGGTTCTCACATTTGTTGCAATGTGCGGGGACTTAAGAACAGAAGTTCAATAGGATTAGGGGAGGTGGACTTGCGGGTTGGTAATGGAGCAAGGGCTGCTGCCATAGAGATCAGCGAATATCACCTCATGATGCCTAGTGGATTGGTTTTAATTTTAGAACAATGTTATTTTGTACCTGCTATGTGTAGGAATATTATTTCAGTTTCCATGTTAGATATTTCTGGATTTTATTTTACTATTTCAAATGGTAGAATTTCTTTATCTAGAGAGGGATTATTTTATGGAGAAGCTTTATTAAATAATGGCCTATATATCAT
Organism: Euphorbia tirucalli; assembly: GCA_039660915.1. NCBI lineage: Eukaryota > Viridiplantae > Streptophyta > Magnoliopsida > Malpighiales > Euphorbiaceae > Euphorbia > Euphorbia tirucalli. The sequence goes on along the minus strand of CM077639.1, from coordinate 28,853,475 downwards.
GGACTTAAAAGAAACCAATCATATCTATAACATAAACACTAAAAGGGTTAAGCCCAATGAACTTAATCCTGTATACCTATGGCATTGTCGTTTGGGCCATATAAACGAGAAGCGTATAGCTAGGCTTCACAAGGCTGGAATCCTAGGTTCATTTGACTTTGAGTCAATTGATACATGCGAATCATGTTTACGAGGTAAAATGACTAAGGGCCACTGGCTTATTGGACCCAATACATTCAGATGTATGTGGGCCCATGAGCGCAGTGACCAAAGGTGGACATCTGTACTTTGTCAAGTTCACGGATGATTTCAACAGATATGGCTATGTCTATCTGATGAAACATAAGTCTGAGACCCTTGATAGGTTCAAGGAATTTAGGAACGAAGTACAGAACCAGCTAGGCAGAAATATCAAAACCCTTCGGTCAGACCGAGGAGGTGAGTATATGAGCCTAGAGTTTGACTCATATTTGAGAGAGCATGGAATAGTTCCACAGCTCACTCCTCCAGGAACACCACAGTGGAATGGGGTGTCCGAACGGAGGAATAGGACCCTGTTGGACATGGTCCGCTTGATAATGAGTGAAGCCTCTCTCCTAATAAGTTTCTGGGGACACGCCCTCGAGACAGCTGCTCTTATTTTAAATAATACTCCGAATAAGGTAGTGGAAAAGACCCCATATCAGATATGGACGGGCAAGGAGCCCAATGTGTCTTTCCTAAGGATTTGGGGATGCGAAGCACATGTCAAGAGATTGACTAGTGGAAAGCTAGAGCCCAACACCGATAAATGCCTATTTATGGGCTACCCTAGGGAAACCAAATGGTATTACTTCTACAACCCAGTCGAGAACAATGTGTTCATGGAAAGGAAGGCGGTCTTTCTATAAAAGGAATTCCTTTCCAAGAAAGATAGTGGGAGCAATGTTGAACTCAGGGAAGTTCAAGTCCACAAGCTCTTGAAGAGGATAACTCGAAGGCCCAGGTGGAGCTTCCACGGGAGGAAGCACGGACCTAGGCCACAAAAGGACCTAGAAGGTCTGGTAGGGATCTTCGAGAACCAGAGAGGTATGGTTTCCTCATCAACATTCATCAAACTCTTCTCATCTTGGATGAGGAAGAACCCAAAACCTACCAGGAGGCTATGGCAAGCCCACAGTCTATAAATTGGCGTAAAGCCATGGAGGCAGAGATACAATCTATGTATGATAACCAAGTTTGGAACTTGGTTGATCCACCTCCGGGTGCTAAGGTAATAGGTTGCAAGTGATGCTACAAGCTAAAAGCCGATAATACCTTCAAGGGGCATTTGGTTGCGAAAGGTTTCAGACAAGTCTATGGAATAGACTATGATGAAACTTTCTCACCAGTAGCCTTGCTCAAATCCATCAGGATCTTGCTGGCCATAGCCGCATGGTACGACTATGAGGTCTGGCAAATGGATGTCAAAACCGATTTCCTTAATGGAAAGCTACTCGAGGATGTGTACGTGACACAACCTGAGGGTTTTGTCGATCCAGAGTATCCTGGAAAGGTATGCAAACTTCAAAGGTATCAAAACCTCTACCGATACTTTTTATAAGCTCAAGTGCCACACTTACAAATGTTGTTTTATAGCTCACCAATAACTATTCTAGTGCTTTTTGCAAGCTCAAACACCAAACTTTTACAACTATTGTTTTCAAGCTTAAAAACCGTTTACTATCACCACACTTTTTAAGCTCAAGGGTGAAATTTTACAATACTTTATTGAAATCACTTACAACAAAGCTCCCCCTTCCATAAAACCCTTTTCTGAATTACAATTCCCTTTTATGCATATGAAATTGGTTGTTTTAGAATTATTGATGAAGACTTTTAATTCTTTTAATTGCTCTTTGAAGATTTGTTGGAAAAAAGTATGCTTGTATATGTGACTTTTCTAAATATCTTCTCCATTTGTGAATGATAGATTTGCTCTCAATTTATAGGTAAAAGAAAAAATATAGCAGTTACTCACAATTAAGGTTGGAGCTTTTTCTTCAAGTGTGTCTAGGGATCTATAGGCCTCTGAAGCTGCCAATTTGTATTGCTATAGACTTTTGTAGGAATCTGTTTGTGTAATGCATAGCCTCTTATAATTGTAAATTGATTTTACTTTAGTCTTCTATAGATGATCGTTATACAGTACACAGTCTCCTATGGATGACTGTTATACAGTACACAGCCTCCTATGGATGACCGTTATACAGTACACATCCTCCTATGGATGATCATTATACAGTACAAAGCCTTCTATGACTGCAAGAATCTCTTTTGTAACTCCAAACTTAATATTCTCTTGTAGATCATAGTAGTGTTTCCTTTGTCTTCAATATTTGTTTGTATGTCTTCATCTTAAATAATGATATACTCTTTGTAATTTCATTAAGATGATTATTTATTTATTCTTGACTCAATTACTTATGTATTCATTATTATTTTTATCTTCTTTCTATTTTAATCTTCTAATTGTTATCATCAAAACTTGACTCAACACAATGAACATAAGAATAAAAAAATGCCATAATTGCAGCAATGAAAACAAATAGTGCAGAAATAGTAGAAGAAGAACGAAAATGCCAACAAACTATGATCACGATAATAGATGAATAGGAGAAGATGAGAGATCATAAAAGCGCAAAGAGAAGAAAAAATACGAAAAGGCAAAAAAAAAGCCGTAAAAAAAAAGCAGTAGGCATATAAAAAACGTACTCAAGAAAATGGTTTATTTACAAAATACATAAACGTATGCACGGAAGTCAAACTTAAAAAAGCATATCTTTGGTTAGTTAATCTATTAACGTAGAGTGTAACTATGTATTTATACCAAAATACAATTTTGGATAAACTTACCAATAATTATATATTTCATGAGTTAATAATAATATAATCAAAATTATCTTTATAAAATAACCAAACTTTTGTATTATGAATTAGATAAAAAAAAATGAATATAAAAAATTCATATGTTTATAGTTAATGTTATATCTATGTTATCGGAAAAAAAAAGTTTCAAGTTCAAGATAATCAATGTTATCATAACAAAAAAAAAAAAAAAAAAAACCCCTTAAAGTTTAAATTTTTGAGGAGGAAGAAGGAAGGCGGTTTTCCTTCTTCCTCCTCCATTTTCATCTTCTTCTCCATCTTTATCATTTCGTATTTTTGTTTTATTTTGAATGATTTGATTGAAAACACTTCGTTAAATATTAATTTATAACTACTGGATCAATATCTTTGTTTCACTATTTACTTTGTTTACATCCTTTCAAGTCTAGTACAAAGAACGAAAGCATTTCTTTCTGTCAAAGACCTTTGGTCATGGTCAGTACATTTTATTAAAATAATCTTTTTAAATCTATTTACTCGGAAGGATTATAGTGTTGGAGATTGTGTTACAATTGTTATCTTGCAATGGTGGATTGATCGTCAATGGCTGGATTTCCTTCAAATTACATTTTATGGTATCAGTTTTTATTTTTTGTTCCTACCCGTTATGGTTTTATTTTTACCCTTTGTGGTCTTCTTTTCCCGTTTGTGGAATTTGTTATCTAGCTTCAGTCTAGATTATGATGGGGATATTTTCCTGTTTTCGTTGATGTATTATTTTCCTTATTTGAAACAATATATATTTTATTATCAAAAAAAATTTATTATTAAATAAATAAAAAAATCAAACAAAAAAATCACATTTTTTAGTTTTGAATAAGTCTCATTGTTGTCTTTTTCATCGATTTGGTGAACCGACTTAGTGGGCTAAAATTTTTTATCTCTAAATATGAAACAGTGAAAATAGAGTTCGTGATTGATATCAAACCCAAAAATGAGAGTGATCAAGATGTGGAAAACAATTGTTGTTGTATATACAAATATGTTTATTTAATAGTCACTATTGTAATATATATATGTTATTATAATTTTTTACTAGATTTTTTTTCCCCACAGGATTGAAGTCCTAGCTCACTCAATGTGTATACTTTATCATATTTGAATGGGACTTAATGTGACAATTCAAAAAATCAAGTGTTCAAGGTGTATAAAATAACAAAAATTAAATAAATGTCTTGTGATGTTTTTTAGTTCTTTTTTTCCAATTAAAGAATAGCACACAAATGAAGATTACAAGGGGCAGGAGCAACAACAAGGGGTACGGATGTGCCGTTTCCCCGATAACTAGAAAACACCTATAGTAGGGGTTATTCGCCGGCGGCGGCCCTGATTTTGGAAGTGAACAAAAACTTTTCATTGGAATTTTTACTCTCAAGAATTGGCTCTTGGCTCCACCACTAACCGTAAAATTCATAATTTGAATTCTTCTATACTTGGACATTAATAAGTAGAAGTTCAAACTTGAAATACTCATGAGGTATGAGTATGGTTGAACTTGACTCCATAATGGTCTTATATTTTGAAATATGACTCAGAAAACTTGCTAAAACATTGGAAAAGAGAAGACATAGGAATAGCCAACAAAGAATTAAACAAGGTGGGTCAGAAGATTGGAAAGAATTTTGAAAAGTAATGTAATCAAAGCAAAAATAATTCAGAAATGTTGACGAATTGAAACTCCCAATGACGGTCTTTTCAAATGCATCGATCAACAACAGTTTTATGACAATGATTATGTTGTTTCTATACACGACCAACCACTCGTCATATTTTTGCTTCCATCTTCACTTAATTTAATGTCAAAGTCTGCAATTTTTATTCACACTGTGTTCCCCTCTTCTTTTTTAGTTGTACGTTCTTTTCATTTTCCCAAGTTCTTAACTATCTGTTTCTTATTCAATCGTACTTATATGTACATGCCAATTTTCTTTGAAGATATTCGAAAATTTGTAAAGTATACTAATATAATATACAATATTTCTGATCGATGTTCTTTGCTTCTTGTACTGCTACGTATTAACTGATGTAAAAGTTGAAACTCGGAAATATAACAAATATTTAGGTGAACTTAAAAAAAGTATCACGTGGTTGATCTCTTTTGAAAAATAAAACCGATTTTTCTTTTTTAATTTTGACAAAAAAAAAAAAAGGTAATATGGTTTTCTCCGTTATAAAAAAAAAATCCATTGAAAAATCAGTTAAAAATGCTGAATTGGCAGCAGAGTTTGTGGTGGTTGGTGGTCCGTGTATGGTAAGGAGGGGAAATAGTGATGAGAGAGTAAAATGTTAATATTAATATATATTACATGTTTAAATTGGATAAAAAATAAATATTAAATTTTGGATAGAGATACTTCTTACCATGGTTTTCAGACCCGGACCGGTCATCGAACCGGTAAAAGGATGGATTCATGGATTTTGGATTAAACCGGAATAAACCGGAATCGAACCGGATTTAATAAATATATTAAAATATTTTTATTTTTATTTTTATAATTTATGAAAATTTGAATATTTTTACTATAATTGTTTAAGTTTAAGCATTTCAAACACAATATATTAATTAAAAAAACTCAATTTATGAAATATAGTTTTTATAGTTACGATTAAATGTCAATTTAATTTAAAATAATTTAAAAATACAAACTATATTTTATTCTAATTAAAAACACCTCAAAATAATAACTTGAATTTTATATTTAAATAACTTTTAAAAAAAAAAAGTCTGGTCGAACTGGAAAACCAATCCAGTTCACTGTTTTTCAGTTCGACCAGCCGGTCCGACTGAAAATTGACCGGTTGTTGACCAAAGTGAAAACCGGATAGAAACCGACCGGTCTGACTTCTGGTTCAGGTCGAATCCGGTCCGGTTTTCACAACTATGCTTCTTACTACCACATCATTTTTTACTAATTTATCAATAATCTTTTTTTTTATATAACGAAACAATCCATATCTCCTTTTTTTTTTTTTTTTTTTTTTGTGAAAAAACAAAAAAACCAAAAAACAAAACAAAACGTCCTTATTTTACAAAAGAGGTAAACTACATAGTACTTTTTAAGTTTACCCTAAATATTTTCAAATAACATTTCATTCGGGGTTTATTTTTGCAAAATCTTCCAGTTTAATTTTTTATTTAAAATTTATATATTTTTTTAAATTTAAAAGGCTGTCTTTTTCTAAAAATATTTTTATTTCAAATTATTATCACTTCAAAAAATCAAATTAACATTTCGAGCCCACTTTGAACAAATATATTCCATAAAATTTAAGAAAATGGTAATTTAATTACATCAGTTACATTCCATAAATTTCATTATACGTTTACCACATTCAACTAAAACAATGAATTTCTTATTTTTATGCATGTATATATTATTTCTTATTTTTATTTTTAATTAAATATATATGTTCTATAATTTTATTGTAGAAAGTAGATAGTTTTCTTTTATGATAAGGTGGAACACTTACAATTGGTATAAATGAAAATTCTAATAATGAAACATACAGAATATAATGACACAAATTAACCGTAGCGAATGAAGATTGTAAGTCTTGCATAAATTATTTGGGGGTTTGCGGTTTGGGTTTTGCTAGGGGTGCCAACCTAGTTGGGATGTCTAGCTTCTTCTAGGCCGTTTTCCCCTGTATTTCTTAAAAAAAAAAAAAAAAAAAATTATTTGGCTTAATTAATTAAAATTTATAATTTACTTTATATTTTATTTTTTGCTAAACAATTTATTCGTACATATATTTTTACATATTACACTAGTCAGTTCATGGATACTGTAAAGTCCTTAAGTTTTGTCTCAATAAACTCTTTTGTCAATTTATTTATGTATATGAAAATACAAAATTACCATTAGTTATAAGTAAAAAATTTATTTTTTAGTTTTCAAATCTAATTAAAGTATTTCTAATAAATTTTTTATAGTATATACACATACATCAACATTTTTACACTTATATATGTCAGTTATAAAAATAAAAAAATATATATATCACTATTATCCATTCTCTTTAATATATATATGATAAGTGAATAATATATCAATTATTTTAGAGCATAATCGAATTAATTTGATTTAATTTGGAGTTCAAATGAAAGAGAAATGACTAAAAATTCTGCTTTTCAAGTTGTTGGATGGTTTCACAAGGTTGCAGTCCAAAAATCAGAGTAAACAAGTTTTAAATCAAAGCTAAGATTGCTGGGCGGAAATCCACTTAAATGGGCCTAGAAAGAAGTCCAAATAGAGAGATGAAGAGATATTTTTAAGATAGAATTTACAGCTATACCCTTACTTTTTAACATGTTGTTAAAATTGAAGACACATTTGTAATTATTATTATTTTAGGATTGTTTTAGTGAATAATCTTTGATATTTTAGATTCTCTAGATTTTTCTCTTGGGAGCTATAAATAGCTTTGCCCAGTTTTGGCAGTAGGAATTAATTACAAATTAAGTAGCAATAAAGGGGGAAGTAAATTCTCCCACTAACTCTTTGTAATTTCTATTTTATTATTAATATTATTAGTATTATTTTCTTCAATTCTGTCTGGAAAGACTGCTTATTCGTCATTTATTATAAGGAATGAGTAGTTCTCCAGCAGGCTTGAGCCAACTTAGGCTGAGTGTAGTAAGTAATTTTTCTCTCTTTTATTTATTATGAGTAAAATGCTTTAATGATTGTTTGGTGATGATGTATTTTCTCATGAGTTTGGTCACCTCATTCTTAGTGTTTATAATAAGACCGAGAGGAGATTTATGAACACAGATATATCACTAAACACATGTGTATTATGAGACCGAGAGAAGATTTGGCACATGCTAAGGGTTTTTATCTTATTTGATAAAATATTTGCTTAAACTTTAATATATGAAATAAATCATATGAGAGAGAGATCTAAGTAGGAGTCGTTTCATAGTTACCAAGTAAGGGAAAGATCTGAGCTTGGTGAGTTTTAGATTTACGTTCTTAACTTGCTTATATATATATATATATATATATATATAGAGAGAGAGAGAGAGAGAGAGAGAGAGAGAGAGAGAGAGAGAGAGAGAGAGAGAGACTTTTTATTTTGTTTTAAGCAATCTTGACTATTTGATAACTGTTTATTTTATGTTCATAGTTTTAGTTGATTTTACGTTATTTCTTTTATCAAAATATTGAAAGGTATCAGATCTACTCGTTTGCTAAGAAATTTAAAGTTGTTTACCATTAATCTCTGAGGAAATGATACTTGGTCTTACTTGAGTACTACAACGCGACCTAGTACACTTGCTAGTGTCCAATTAGTAGTCAATAATATATTGTCATTTTCTTTATTAGTTCAATACAATATTTATAAACTAATAATAAATATATTATAATGAATCTTGATAAGTTGTTTTGAAATGATATCTTTATGTTTATTACTATTATAAAAAAGGTATATTAGAGATTTGAACTTATAATTTTACATAGTTCTCTTAATTTTATATTTTTTAAAATATTTTTTTGTTTAGTTATTATGACTAAAGCTCTATGCCAATAGAATTTAGTTCTATAATTATATAAAATTTGTAAATTAATTAATCAATATTAGTAATATTAGGATTATGTAAGGAAAAATTATATAAATAAAAAAGATGATATTTTTTTCATTATAAAATAGAATAAAGGGTAATTCTGGCATTATTGATCTAGTTTGAGCATTGACTCTACTAAAAAGATTAAGCAGTTGACAATAATAAAACTTAAAGACTATATAATTATCACAAGGACTGAGTAGCATGATATGTAAAAATATAAAGTGTTTATCCTTTATTTTTTAACGAGAATGGTTTAGAAAATAAGTAACAAAAGTTTTCAGCTTTTCCAAATGTAAACGTAAAGGATTCATTTTTAATTTTATATTTTAATTGTTTTATTCAATGCATAGTAATTCATTTTAAATGAATTCTATATAAAATTTTATTTGCGGATGAATTTTATATTTATAATTTTTTTCCAAGGAATAGCTTAATTTTTTTTTTTTTTTTTTTTTTTCTAAATCTATCATTGCATTAAACATTGATTCAAAAATATCTATGGGAATATTTTAATAGAATAACACAATGACGTTAATATTGGATTGACTTTTTTAATCCATAACTCAAAACTTTAGAATACGAGAAAGTATATATGTAACGAAAAATGTATCGCTAATAAATTTAACATTTAGCATAGTGAATATAGGTTTTTTTTTTTTTTTTTTTTTTTAATGCAAGGGTTTTATTGGAAAAAAAAAAAAATTCTAAAACGACTATTCTTGTAAGATTACGTTATTAATTTGCATATGCCCATGTAAATCTTTATGAATTTAGCCAACAGACTAAAGAAGATATATCATACAAATAATTGTAAGAACTTTTTGTTTTCCACAATAGTTTCATAATATTAACATAAATGGAAGAAAAAAAAAAAAAATAATAAGGTATCAAAATGTCCCTAATAATTACTGCGGAAGTTGGAGTTAACTCTTCACATTTAAAAAGGTCCAGTTAAAATCTCGAAGTGTTTGTATCAGTCAATTCGACCAGACTTATAACTTGATCTCGTTAGTCCGATACAAATATCCACATAAGCCAATAACTGAGTTGAATGAACCATCAAACGTGAGACATCTAAAGGTGAAACACACACATCCTAATTAACTTGAACTAACAGACGGATTATCTGGATCCAACCTCCGATTGCAATGCATTCCTAGTATTCACTATCTCGTCAAATTGCTTCACAATTTTAGCTCTATATTTTGCAGCCTTCTCTTCCGACTTACTGCAAACAATTTCGCATATATTCTTCGCTTTTCTTTTAAAACGCTATCATTAACACGCCAAGCTTTATCCCCAAGCTTCATGGACGCATCTCGCTTATTTGTTTTTTGTTTTTTTTTTTTCTTTAAACACACACACACACACACACACACACACACACACATATATATATATATATATATATATATATATATATATATATGCCTAAATACACAACTCGAAAACCATAATTCATTGTCTTTCTTCCCGCCTTAAAAACCAAACATAACCCAAAGGGCATAAAAGAAAGAGAGAATGAATAATGATGAATGATGCAAGGGCAGGGAAATGGTCCCGTGGAGAAATCAGAAGGAAACACCCTGCCCATACATAGAGTTGACAAATAGTTATCAAACTGTGTTAAATAAGTTAAGACGGCACTCCCTTTTTATCATCATTACCCTTTTTGCTGGCCCAACCACTCCTTCCTTTACCCATTATTGGCTTTTTGCGGTCTCTCAAATTTATGGGTCCCCAACTTCCTCCCTTAAATTAAATTTAGACCTCAATGCATCACTAACTAGTACTATATTCTTTTCTAGGCTTCATTTGTTGGACCAGCCGATTACACAATTGCCTTCTCTTTCATTATTTGGTTACATTGTCATCAACTAACTGTAGTGCATTATATTCATACCATACCATGTTGCCCATTTCAAGCTATGCTTCAATCTATTTTTTTTCATTCCTTAAATTCAGGAACTGATGACTTACTTGTGTGCACTACCTAGTTTATTCAAGCAAATAATGAGAATTCCATGCATGTTATTACAAAAAAAAAAAAAAAAAAAAGTATAAACCTGAAATATTGAGAGATTAGATATTACGAATAATTTTTAACATTTATAACACATTTTCACATTAATATTGCTATTTATCTTTTAAATACGCCCTTTTATATATACAAACAGTTCAAATCGCCCTTTAAGCATATATTGTATGAAAAATAATCAACAAATTTGCAATGTCATGATTAGAAGTTAATGATACTGAAATAAGTATTCATCATCCTAAAAATTTAACTACCCAAAGGTTTTTTTTTTTTTTTTTTAAGCTAAAGAGGCAATTTAATTGATTCTTAAATTTGGCACGTACTATTAATTTAGTACAAAAATTAACTTTAAGTTAGTGGTTCAAAATGGGTTTTTACACGCCAAAGACAATTCGTATAGCATGCAAGTTTGATGAATTATGGTTAAAGTTAGTGTTGAAAACTGATCAAACATGTTTAACCCATTAAATAAATGAATCTTATCAGCGTTAACTTTATATATATGACTCCAATAAGTAAAACACAGCACGACAACCTATTTTAATGCTTATACTTTAAGTATTAATTTATATCATATGTTTGATTAAATTACTCTAAAATTTGCAGTGTCAACATATGAAATAGCTTTTTGAATCTTGTATGTCATTTTGAACTAATTTTACCTAAACAAACAACTAATTTAAATATTAAATTGATATTTAAAACATTAGATCAATTGAGTCTGCTAGGCTGAACTTAAGTTGAGGGGGAAAATTGGTGTTTTTCTCCAAAATTCATTCTATACTCGACTCAACTTGTCAAAATTCCTTTCTCTGAAATAAGTTTAAATTTGGAGGCAGGCATGATTTAAATATATGTACGTGATAAGCCTTATCCAATCAAAATTCTCACAGTTAGCTGCTACAGATCAAAATATCCTTTTGTCCCTCCAAATCAGCTGCAAGTAGCCGTACTAATCCCTCTTTACCAAACCCAACCACAATAGTCATCCCCAAACTGGACCCAAAAAAAAAAAAAAAAAAAAAAATTACATAACCATGAGAGAACAAAAGCTAGATGCTACCATTCTTTATTTATTATTATTATTTTTTTTTTTTTTTGGGATTTTCTCATTCATATATATAATCTTTTGTACATAATTCCAATTGCAAAATACAATTTTCATTGGTTAACTATCCCCTACATTAATTAGATTCATAAACTAGGTTTTTTTTTTCAAAAAATTTTTCATCATATTAAGATGAAAAAATTTAAATTAGGATTCAGAAGCTTACCATACTATTAATTATGGAATGGTGGCCGGTACGAAACCCCAAAACCATAAGTATAGTGTACTAGAACTAGAACTAGAAAGAAGCCTAATAAAACACCTAGCTGGGCTTAGCTAATAACTGATTTCTGTCTCATTCACAGAGCAACCTCAGTTTTCAAAGTGGCAGTGTTGAAACCCGCCACCACCACCGGCTGCGGCGGCTGCTGCGGCGGTTGTTGTTGTTGCAAGTGATGATGAACCTCCCATCTTGCCTTAGCCAGCACTCCATCACTTACAGGCACGTACTCCTAAAATTAAGAAAACCATCATAACAACATTAAAAAGAAAGAATCATTGTGAAAAATACCAGGTTGTCTTTTTTTTCCATATTTGAGCATGGCAATCCCCATACTGGTTAGAATTAGAATCAAAACAAAACCCAAAATAAAATTTAAAATGAAAAACCTCAAGTTTCTGAAGGAGTTCTTTGGCAGTTGAGGCAGAGACAAAAATGTTGCGCTGTGAAGGTCTGATAAAGCCATCATCTACGGCTTTGTCTATGAATGTCAGAAGATAGTTGTAGTAACCATCCACATTCAGCAAACCCACCTGCCATTTTCATTTTTTCATCATTTTTAATCCAATTTAACTTAACTATATATTTTAGTACTAATTTAAGGTTAATTAATGCTCATAATTCTTACAGGTTTGTCATGGATGCCAAGCTGAGCCCAAGTTATGACTTCTAATAATTCCTCCAAAGTTCCATATCCGCCTGATTGATGATCAAATTAAACCAATTGAATTTAAAAAAAAAAAAAAAAAAAAAAAAAAAAAAAAAAAAAAAATCATACATGCAATTGTTGATTTGAATATTGAAATAGGACCTGGTAGGGCTATAAAACAATCAGAATGGCGGGCCATTTCTGCTTTTCTTTGGTGCATGTCAGCTACTGCCTTTACCTCTCCAATTGTTTCCCCTGTTATCTGGGTTTTTTCACGCACATCAACATAAAGTATAAACATCACAAACACCTATAAATGTTTTTTTGGGTATAAACTATAGTTATGCTGGTTCAGATAATCCTGTTTATAATGCACCTCTTTGCTCATCAGAGTCCGGGGTATGATTCTGCAAATGGTAAACCAGAAAAAAATAATAATAATAATAATAAAAGCCGGGTCACTTAATAAGAAAAAGAAGAAGAGAAATGAAGTAAAAATGGAAGGAAAAAAGTACCCAAGAACATTGCCTCCGGCACTATGAACAGCTTGAGAAATCAAACCCATAAGCCCAATGCTTCCTCCTCCATAAACAAGATCTAACCTTCTATCCACCTTCACACCATAACCAACAAAAGGGATTGAGCTTTTTTACCAAAAAAAAAAAAAAAAAATTGATATGACTAATTTAAGGAGCAGAAGAAAAGTTACATACGAGCTCTTCGGCAAGTTCAATGGCGGCATCTCTGTAACAATTTCTCTTTCCAGTACTGCTTCCGCAGAATACACAAACCCTTTTGAATCTTGATTCCGTTAATACTAAACTCTTTCTCCCCTCCATACTCTAATTTCTCTAATTTTCTTTTCTGCCTCAAGAATGTATGCCTTTTCATTGACAAGTACAATCGGAAGCTGAAATACCCATCTCTATATATACACATGTAAAATAATTAAAAGGCAGCAAAAATAACTTTTTAGCTCATGTTCTATGGCCCAATTGTTCCTTCAACACTTTTTGTTTTGATATTGTCATTTTAGCTCTTCCCCTATACCACATAGCATATCCAATCGGATCAGAATAACTTTTTAACTCTCTCAATGTGTTAAAGTCTATTATAATGATTGGATATAATTTTATATAAAATAAAGGTTAAAAAAGCAACTTCAAACATAGATATTAAAAGAGTACTTAGCTGATAAAGCATGAATGGAAATGGCCATTTTACCATAAAAGGGTAATAGACGGATAAAATAAAAAAAAAATAAAAAAAGAAAGAAATTCAGATTTTAGAGTAAGACGAAAGGGCTAAAGAAAGAAGATCACCCATGGCTTACACGTGGCAGCATATCATGAAAGAACAATGAAGGTTTCAAGTGATTGTTTGTAGCATTGGTGTTTGTAGCATTGGCATTATCAAGTTCCGTCTTTCTCTTTCTCTTTCTCTTTCTCCAGCTGCCCCATTTTTATTAATGCGAGGCAATCATAACTTGGTGGCTAGAACACGTGCAGGGCGTCTCTGCATCAAATCATGATTAATTCTAATACTAAATATTCAATAAATTATTATTGGAAAAAAAAAAGGGAAAAGGGAAAAAATTTGGACTAATAAGCTTTTGTAAAGTGACTACACAATACAGACAAAAAAGGTTTAACAGAGATAAGATGATCGAGTGTGGAGATATACAGTTATTTGTGTATTGACTAATCATGTACCAATTGTGTTATTTTACTTTCTGCCTATTAAATTTTTCTGCCTGCCCATTAATGATAGCTTTTTGTCCGCACACACAAGTAATTCTCCATCACAAGTAAGCTTCTCTTTTACATACATATGAAGACCATAAACAATATTGGAAGTATTGTTTTTTCTAATTTGCTTCTGTTAAATAGTATATCACGAATTCCCAGCATTATCGTGATATATATTGATATACAAAAGCCATATCACTTGATATTCTAGTTAATATTAGGAGAAATGACCTCATACTTTGTACTTATGATCGTGCGTTTTTATTTTTATGCTTTTTTTGAACTTTTTTTTTTTTTGTCGTACGTTCTTTTTTTCTTTAACAGCATTTTAAAATTCGTTTTTCTTTCCACGATCATTTTCTGCTCGTGTTTTCTGCACCATTTCACTTTGGGGTTTTTTTTTTTTTTTTTTTTTTTTTTTTTTTGCATTTCCCCACGATTTTACTTCTGTGTTTATGGAGCAACGGTCATCTGCTTTTCCCTGCTTTATATTTGAGGTAATTTTTGCTCTCCACGATTATTGTTCTTGTTTTCTCATCTTGTATTTATGTTTTTTTGTGTTCTGTTTTAGTTTAAAAATGGTGAAGAGAAAGAAAAGTGACTCTGGTGGTGATGATAATATTCCGCTTTCTAAGTTGAAGTCTGTTAAAGCCTCTAGTTCGCAGAGGGTTTCTAGTGAACTTAAGAGAAAAAAAAAATCAAAACTAAGAAAGTTTATCGTAAGAGGGTTGTTAAGGAAGTCAAAAGAGAGTTGATTAATAGGAGATTAAAGGTATCCGGTTGATGCATGTCTTTTAAACTTTTTATTTGTATTGTTTTCTGATACATTTTGTATGTTCTGTTATTTCTAATTATTTTTGTGGTTTTGATACAGTTTTGATTATTTTGTGATACTTTTTTGATGCATATTTGTATGTTTTGTTTTTTCTGATGATTTTTGTTGTTTTGATACAGTTTTGATACTTTTTTGATAGATTTGCATGTTTTGTTATTTATGATGTTTTATGTTGTTTTTACACAATTTTGATACTTTGCTAATACTTTTGTGATACATTTTGTATGTTTTGTTATCTCTAATGATTTTTGTGATTTTGATATAGTTTTTTATTGTTTTCTGATACTTTTTTGATACATTTTGTATGTTTTGTTATCTCTGATGATTTTTGTGGTTTTGATATAGGTTTTTATTGTTTTTTTGATACATTTTGTATGTTTTGTTATCTCGGATGATTTTTGTGGTTTTGATACAGTTTTTTATTGTTTTCTGATTTTTTTTTATACAATTTGTATGGTTTGTTTTTTCTGATATATTTGTTGTTTTGATACAGGTTTAATACTTTTCTGATACTTTTTTGAAACATTTGGATGGGGTGTTATTTCTGATTTTTTTTTGTTGTTTTTATACAGTTTTGATACTTTTTGATACTTTTGTGATACATTTAGTATGTTGCTTTTTTATTCTAATACTTGTTTGGTTCTTTGATTTTATGACTTTGATATATTTTTAATACTTTTCTGATACATTTTGTTTGTTGTTTTGTTATTCTAATACTTTTTTATATTTTTTCAGGTTGGTGAACCTGTTTATAATGTCGATGAGCGTTGGCAAGCTAGGGTCTATGTGTTTTATGATCCTGATATTATACAATTTTTAAAGGTGCATTTACCAAAGAAAGTTATTGGTATGTTTAGTAGTAGTATTTTTGGTTATTTTTTTGATATGCCTGATACTAGGGTGAGCAAGCAGTTGGTGCATTCTCTTTTTCTTAGAGAGATATATGATGAAGACAATAATGATTCTTTATTGATTGGTGTGAATGGGAAGAGGGTTCGTTTTGGGGTTCAGGATTTTATGCTAATATTTGGAATGAAAATGTATGGTGATGAGGGTTTTGAGATTTGTTATAGCGGTGTTGGTTCTAGGCTGGTGGATTTGTATTTTCCTTGAAAGTCTAAGGTGTACAGACATGATTTGGTTTCTGTTTTGAAGGATGGGAAGTTTAAGTCCAATGAGGACTTTTTAAGATTGCTCTATTGTATTTTGTGGAGGGTTTTTTGCTAGGTTTAGATCCAGAGCATTCTGTACCGATGGAGCATTTTGAATTGGTTGAGTCTGATGACTATGTGAAGCATAGTTTGGATTCTATGGTTTTTGATAAAACCATTTATCAATTGAAGAAAACTGGTCTTTCAATAACTCGTTCTAGCTGCTATCATTTGGAGGGTTGTCCTTTTTTTTTCAAATTTGGTTTTACGAAGTATGTCCTGGCTGTAGTAGTGTTATTTACAGCAGGGTTGGGAATATTGCTCCCATTCCTAAGATGTACAAATGGAAGGCTTTTGATAAGCAGTTTCAGAGTGGTAAATTGGATTTTTTGATTTTTTTCAAGATCTGCTAGGAGTGTATGTTTCTATACTTCTCATTTTTCTTTCTTTACTTTTTTATGCTTGTTGTTGTTATGTTCATTTTTTTCTGCTTTTGTTTTTTTTAGTTGGGTTTGAAGAATTTTGAAGCTTCTGCAGAAGAGATTGAGAAGCTGGATTTGGGGGATTTTCAGTCCAAAAGTAAGGGTAAGAATGGTATCGCTGAAGTTGTTGGAGAGAGGAAGTTTAAGAAGATTAATGCTGGGAATAAGAATACTAATGCTGGGAAAAGGTCTTTTGGTGAGGCTGGTTTGTTAGCTAAGATTACCTCTTTTCGGGCATCTATTGAATCTTTTTTTCTTTCTATTGTTGGAGTGTTGACTTCTATTAAACAACGTTTGGATAAATTCGTAATTTGCTTTTATTTTGTGTATTTTTTTTTTGTTGGTTGTTTTTATAATGTGTTTTTAATTTATTATTGTCTTCTTTCTATGTTTTGCAGGAAGCTGTAAGGTCTAGTGGTGAAAAGGTTTATTTTTTATGTTTATTATACATTTTCGATTCTTTTCTAATACAAGTCTGATACATTTTTTTTATAAGTCTGATACATTTTATGATGCTAGTCAGATACATTTTATGATACATTGTCGATACTTTTCTGATACTAGTCTGATATATTTTTGATACATTTGGTATAAGTCTGATACATTTTAGGATGCTAGTCTGATATATTTTATGATACATTTCTGATACATTTCTGATACAAGTCTGATACATTTCTGATACATTTATGATACTTTTCTAATACAATTCTGATACATTTTTGATACATTTTATGATGCTAGAATGATGAGAAGGATGGGGAGGATAAGGATGAGAAGGAGGATGAGAAAGAGGAAGAGGAGAAGGATGAGAAGGATGAGGAGGATGATGAGGAAGAGGAGGATGGGAAGGAGGAAGAGAAGGAGGAGGACGAGGATAAGAAGGAGGAGAAGGAGGAGAAGGATGGGAAGGAGGAAGAGAAGGAAGAAGATGTTGATGTGTTTGATGCTAATGAGGAGGTAAATGAGAAGGAAGATCAAGCGAAAAAAGATGAGGAGGAGAAGGGAGATGAGTATGACAAGGGAAATGAGAATGAAAAGGTTTGTGAATAGCAGAATGTGTCTATTGATAAGTAGGATGTTGAAGGAGCTATTCTTGATATTAATCCACTCTTCAATTTTAACCGTATAACTAACTTCAGTGATGTAGCTGGTGTAACTTGTGATGTTGTGAAATCTATTATGGAAGATGATGTGGCTAGTGAAGTTGGTAGTTGGATTATTGAAGAAGCTGTTACTGGTGATAAGGTTGAGCATGAAGTTATGGCTGCACTTGGAATGTTTAAGGAAACAGTATGTTTTCTTTAAACTTTTGTTGTTTTTATGATTGCTTCATGTTAACTTTTCTGTATACTTTATTGATAATATTATGATATAATTATGGTACATTTTTTGTTATACATTTCTGATTTAAGGCTGATACTTTTCTGATACAACTCTGATACATTTATGATATATGTTGGATACAAGTCTGATACATTTATGATATTTTTTTATATATGTACAAGATTATTCTAGTTGCTTTTTAAATTTTATTGATCTTGTTCTTTTGGATAAAATTGAAGTTGATAGTATTGAGAGATGGAAGTTGTCGCATTATGAGCGTGTTTTTTTTATCTGTTTTTAATTTTTATTTTTGTTTTTTTGTTTTTGGAATCTGGTTTTGATTTTTTTTTTGTTATAAGATGTGAGTACAGAGGAGGTCACTATTGTTAATGCTAATACGGCAACTGCTTTTTTGAAGAGAAAGAAGAGAGATGGTCATGTGTTGAAGTCACCTTATACTCTTTTTTCTAGATCTGTGCAAAATGCTAGGACAATTGTGGTTAGGATGTGTCCTTTGGATACTTTTGCTAAGTTGGCGAAGTATCCACGTGTTGAGGATGTGGCTTCGTTCCTCCAATTTATTAATAAGAATAAGTTGGCTATTAGTATATAACCAGTTTGAATTTTTTTATATTTTTTTGTGTGTTTTTTTATGTTTTTTTTTCATATGTTGTTGTTTGTTTTTTGTTTTGGTAAGAAATTGAACAAGATGTTTAGAGCGGTGGTTAATACTCTTAAACCACTGTTGTATATAGGAATATGTACAATTGTTTGAAAGACTTTCTTTTATGAACTTTATACACCATGGGAGCTAATATCTAGTGCTGTATATATTTGTTTTTGTCTTTTCATTATATTTTTTTATATTTAGTTTTTGTGATAATTGTATTTTTGTTTTTCATTTTGCTTTTTTTTTCGTACTACATGGATTTGGTGCTTTATTATTTGAGAAAAAAAGCATTTGAAAAGTATCACTCTCAGATTCACTACCACAGATTTGTGGTATGACCAAAGGGTGAAATATCTTTTTACTATTGTGAAAGATATTTTACATACTGATCAGGGTAATGAAAAGTTCTAGTTTACTGATGCAATCACCAACTTTATGTTTGCATGTGGTGTTTATTGTGGGAAGCCATGGAGTGAGATGGATGTAGTTTTTTCTAATGCATATGAATCAGAATCATTGGGTGTTGGGAAGTTTTGTGTTTTTGGATCGGAAGCTATATATCTATGATTCATTGAAGGAGAGGGCTGGTTTTCATACGACATATGACTCTGCTAATAAGTATGTCACCCTGCTTCCTTATTTCATAAAGAAGTTTGAATTTTTGCTTCAAGGCTTGACATTCTTGAGTCTGAAGAGTACTTTGGGAAGGATCCTCTTCGTCCACTTGATGTTGTTGTTGTTGATAATGTACCCCAACAGACTGATTGGTAAGTTTTTTTTATATGATAGATTTCTACTAGATACCTGATACACTCTTGATACATTTTTAATACAAGTCTGATACAATTCTGATACATTTATGATACAATCTTGATACATTTGGGATACATTTTTTTGGCATGGAGATAATGATTTTTTTCAGTGATTGTGGAATCTTTTCTTTGTCTCTTACTGAGTATCTAACAAAGCAAAGGGAAATCCCTAATCCTCTTGATGTGTTGGCCATCAGTTTATATAATCATAGATTGACAAAGGTTGAAGAAGTGCTGGAGAATGATACAGAGTATACTGAGATACCGGATGAAAATTGATTTCTTTTTTCTAAGGCAGTATTGTACATTTATAGGACATTTTTTTTCTTGATAAAGGTCTAGTTTCTTTTTTATTCAAATATATACATTGGATGTATTATCTTTTATGCAATTCAGTTTAAAAGATATACAAGGGCTCAATTTTTTTGAATGTCTTTTTTTTATTGAATTAGTAATTTGTTTTATATTTTCTATAATATATGTTATTATAAAGTGAAATTACTTTAATTTTATGTTGCTCCTCTACATGTTCTCCTATTGTGCCCTCTTTGTTTACATGTTCCGCATTTTAGTTTCTTTGTTGATTTTCTTTCCCAAGCAGGTCTCATTCTCCGTTTCCTTAGTCGTCCTAATTTCTGTTTTGCTTCTGGTGGTTGAAGTTGCTGATTTATGATTTCTTCAAGTATGTCCCATGTGTCATTTGATGGTATTGGATATATTGTTCCCTTATATATGTCCAACATCTTTTTTTATAGTATTTTAAGCAGTAATCATAGGTGCTAAGGTGGAATTCCCTTATGTATGCAAAGGCATATGCATAGGGGATCTCACCTGTTTAGAATCTGTTGCAGGTATATGTCTTTTCTTTCATGACAACTGCGTAGTCTATGCCATCTTTTGAGACTATGACTAGGTGATTTGTTGGCAGTTTTACCTATTTTTTCAACTTTTGTTTCTGTTAGTCATAAAATTGTATCATAAATGTATCATGCATGTACTATATGAGAAATGTATGAGTTATGTTTTGATACCTTTATGATAAGTTCTTGATACATTTCTGATACATTTCTAATACAATCAGGAATGTATTAGAAATGTATCAGGAATGTATCAGAAATGTATTAGAAGCAAAACATAATAAAATTATGTTGTTTTTTTTATGTTTACCTGCATTTGCAATGCTAGAATGTAGTTCTTTCTTATTTTCTGTTCTTGCTTCTATGTTAGTTCTGTCATTGTTGCTAGAGCGATATTCCTGTGCCTGTAGAAGAGATCCTGGATCATATTGCGTAGGTACTCTATGAGTGTTGTGATTAGTAGTCTTTTGATGCTTTATGTCCATGATGACAAGTGTCATGCACTTGGTAGTAAGACCATGGATAGGGTAAACGATATGACCATAAAAAGATCCGTAGTCTGTTCCAGTTATGGGAATGAATGGAACTAGAGACTATCATTAACCTGGTTGTATGGCGGTGTCTTACTAGTCATTGGACATGGGATGTCAACCAAGTTAATAGGTACATGCAAAAAGGGCATCGTACTGGATAGATCCACTAAATGAGAAATCCACATGGTGTAGTATCACAAGTGATTCTCTTGTAGTACTTGTATGGATCCTTTGACCTGACCATATGATGGTATCACATTCGAGGTCGCATGCTTAGGGGTATGCCTAAAGGGCCTGTAATATGGTGCCAAGTATGGGTGCTTTTGGGTATGTTACTTAGCATGGCAATGCTATAGATATGTAGAAGTGATTTGTCACTCAATAGTCCACTGAGAAGATATCACTGGCCTCTTGATGAATGTGACTGATAAGAGTGTGGCCATACCCAAACAAGTTGGAACTTGTTTGTGAGTTTCAGTACATTTGGGATCAAGTAAATGTCCGGACACAAAAGAGGGTGATCAATCCATGCCTCTGTGTTGGACACCGATATCAATGACATGGGATATACAAGTTCAAACTACAGGTTTATGATTACATTTGGACTGCCATCTCCATCTTAATTGGGCAGTGGCTTGCTAGAGCCCAACTGCAGTCTGTGGGCCACTGGCCCACTGCCAACATAAAGATGGGCCCACGGGATCGTACACATTGAGAGACTGAACACAGACTTAAGGAATCACCTGTATACTTGGAGTATACACTCTAGAGAGAGAGGATATATTAATTATATTATAAAGATCAATTGGATTGATCATAATAATAAAATTAATATTTGATTGGCTTTCTCGTAATTAATTGGATTAATTATGAGATTTGGGTGGAAATATTCATATGTATAGGTTTACATATGAATTTATTTTGTGAAGATCTAATTTTAATTTCGTGGATTAAATTAATTAGTCAAACCAATTTTAATTAAATGTAAATAATATGTTACATGGTGTAATATATTATATACATGTGTAAATTAAATTTGGGCTTGAAATTAATTTAAACCAGACCAATTAAAATAGATTTGGGCCTAAAAATGAAAGAAGGAAAAGCCCACACAAAAGTAGCCAATTGGGCTTCTCTCCATTGTTTGTGTTTTTCCAACGTTAGCACGGGTTGTGTTCATAAGGCGTTCGTGTACGTGAACGAGGAAGGATTCTACTTTGATTCCTGCAGTCTGCATCCATCTCTTGTAGAGATAATCCGGGTAAGAGATTTATCTCTTGTTATTAAATTTTTGTTTTTGCAATTTCCATCTCAATTGCTCCTGGGCACGGATTTGAGGAAATCACTGCGTTCTTCCGCTTTCATCGGGTGATTTCCGGTGACAAATCCCAATAGTGGTATTAGAGCGGGCTTTTGATCCATGGAAATTATGATATTGGATTGAATCCCTTGGTTTTGAAATTGGTATTTTGATTGGGATTCTTGGATTGGGGTTTATGATTTTGTACAATAGAAATTGAATTTGCATATAGGTTTATGTTTATTTAATTTTATTGTATGTTTGAGATTCTTAGTGAATTTCTTGATATGGATGCTTTTTTCTTTTTAATTTAATTTTCTGTTTTAATTAAAAAAAAAATAGGCTGTTCTCGGCGTGCAGGTCTGCCGGCGGCGGAATCGCCGGCGCGGCCGGAACAGCAGCCGCAGCAGCGGACTGGGCCCAGTGTTTTTTGGATTTGGCGGGTTTCGGGCCCGGGGCACAGTTTTTGAAATTTTAATTTTAAAATTTGTATGTTTAAATTTTGCAATTTAAATGCGTGTGGTTTCTTGAATGAAATTTAATTTTATTCATGTGATATTAATTTTGGAAATTAATATGGTTAATTGAAATTGGTTCGGGTAATTTTGGCACAATTACTTGGACAGCTGAAATGGACCCATGGTTTCCCGATTCCAGTGGGAGCAGTTGGACTGCCTGGGCTGGAGTCCCAAAGCCCGTTAAGGGTTAGAACCATGGTGGGCCAAAAGATGGCTTGGACATAATTGAAATGGGCTTAAATCATGCATTATAACATGCTTATAAATTATATGTATTGGATGCATATGGGTGATTAAATATTTGTATGATTGGATGATATTGGGCCTTTATTCAAGATGGGTTGTATTTTCTTTTTGGGTAAATACGGCCTGCGTGTCGTTTTCTTTTTTTAATGTAATTTTATTTTATTTACTTATTATAAAATTTGTAAAAGAAGAAGCCCATGGAGTGGTGAGCCCAAGTGGAGGTGCAAGCCCAGAAGGAAGGAGATGGAGGCCCACCTGATATTGGATTCTAGTATAGGTTTACAAGAAAAATATTAGGATGTAATATAGGCCCATAGCAGTCCATTTTACTTATTTATTTAATTATGCTTTATATTTATTTGCATGTGTGAATGTATGATCCAACAACAAATTTCACCCGCCTTATGTATGTAAGCCGTCATTAAATGAATCTAATAACCAAATGGAAATTACTAAGTCGCTTAAAAGTGCTTCCCTCATTCAAAACCAGCTCGAATTGGGGATAGGCCAGTTGTAGACCTTGCCCTCGCAGGATGCACTGGAGTATCGTCATTTTGTATTGGGTTAGGGTATGGGATACTCTAACACTTGAATGGAGGTTTTGACTTAGCATGGGTAGTAGGATTCCCCTGTCCCTAAGCACAGATGGGTAAGTGCCAATAAGCCCATCAAACCGAGAGTCCCTAGGTTGGGATTGGACGGCGTTCCTGCCTAAATAATTGAGGTATAGTTGTACTAGGCCCTCGTCTGGCTATATCTTAATGAAATATGGTCTCACTATATACATGTGCCGAGGAATAAGAGCACTTGGCCCATAGTTACATACATTACATCAAGCATGACATGTACACAGTTGAACTCAACTACCATAAATATGGATTTAAGAGTACGAGTGTTCTATAGGAAATTTTGGATGATTAATAACCATATTTAAGGTTTCATAACACTACAAGAAAGTAAGTCTATAACAGCCCTTTTCTTGAAGCCCATTACATGGACAGCCCCAAATTTTATGTGTAACAAAAGCCTTGTACTAAAATTAGGGCAGCCCAAGAAAACGCTACTACCATTGTCTGCTATCTTTAATCTTTTAACTCTACCAATATCAAAAATTCATAATTAATCAATATTTCAACATGTCTCAACAATTTCAAAAATTTACGATTTCTCATCTCCTGATTTCATATCTAGCTCCTAAAATTCACGATTTTCGTCTTGATTTCTCATTAGTAATATCTGATTGTGGTATTGTTTCTCTCTGGGATTGACGAGATTGGTGTTGTTGCTCTCTCATCAATGAAAGACAAGGTAAGTTGTATAAGCTTAATTTGACAATTTCATCTGGATTTTCCGTGAATATTTGATTCATGATACTATGGCTTATCAAGTAGTCTCATAGAAAGACTTTCACCGCCATGAATGTGATTTTCCCTTTTTGTTTGTTATTTAGGTTTTATTAGATAGTTTGTTAACGAATTTCACCTAATTCAGTTATGAATTCTTCTTGTAATTCAAATCTTTGTTAGAATTACAATCCAAGTAATTTCATGTTATCTTGTTGTGCCATTCATATATAATTATGACAGTTATCTTGTGTTAAAAAATGCAATTGTGTCTACCACTTGTGAGCGGACGACCTTAATATTGGAACGCGACGAAGTGAACCGGGGAGTTTTTGATAGGTGTTCAGTTTATTTTGATGAAAAATGGGTTTGATGATTTTGCTTAAGAGAACCAGTTGGTATAATTTGAAATTCCTTTTGTAGGAAACATCGTTTAAAATGTGAATTTTGGGAAAACTAGTTTTACTCTTTTATAAAATCCCGTTTGATTAGCTTAAAGACCTCGAAACCCAAATTTTGAGATTAGTGATGGCGTCACCACCCTGATCAGCTCATCCGGGAAATTCCGGTATAGCTCCCTACAAAATGTAGACTGCCATACCTGATCCAGAGATTCAGGATTCGGGCAACTTACCTATTCAACCTCAAGCTTGCTTTCATTTAACAATTCATATCACTGTATTATACCCACTTATTCTCTACCCATTTTACCTTTTAATATTAGCCGATGCTCATTCAAATGACATAAATAGATAGCATAAAATTAAAGTGCAGAAAACTAAACCATACATCCAAACCAAACAAAAGGATAGAGGCCATTTATTACAACCAAAAAGATAAAAACTCTCATCCTCGCCTTATAATTGCCTAGATACACGAAAATTTATAAAAAGTACAATCACCTAGAATACACGATTTGATCTATTAAATACATCCAAAATAAAATAAAAAGAAGTAAAAGCTACAAAACAGACGATTAGCAAGATTATATCATAAACATATGTAGGACTCATAACAGGACAGAATGGAGAATTTCAAGAAATGGGAGCATAAATTTAAGGAGGTAACCGAGAAGTCCGGGTGACTTACCCTATTAGACCTGGAAAACTGTTTTAGAAATGCCCTATAGGTTTTTAGGCTCAAAAACAATTTTGAAAATGATTTGTCTCATTACATGCAAATTTCTTCCTTTTAGTGAGTCGATTATCCTGGAACTCAGGGTTCTGTTCATGAGGGTCCCTAATTCCAACATTCATCTAAGGCATAAAGCTGTAAACACATCAAAATCAGTTTTGAATTTGAATTTGGAGACATCATCACATGACAAAATCCGTAAGAATCGTCCCGTGATTCTGCTTCAACAACTATAGCCGTGTGGCTCTGCATAGAGCCGTGCGGCTATAGCCACTACAGCCGTACGGCTGTAGTGTCTAGAACCCAAATTGGTTTTCTTTGCCTTTGTAAACCACTGTTTTGAATCGTTTCGATGATTTTTAAGGATTTTGAGGAATCTGGGGGTCCACTAAAGCTGAACCAGGGATCCGATTTGGATTAAACAACCCCGAATTCCAAAAATCAAAATCAATGAAACCCAAATCTCATATAATTTTGAATATAACGGATGTGATTTGACCAAAATCATTTATAATAGAACAAATAAAATGGGAAACTGGTTGTATTTAGTCGTTTTAGGGCATCTCGGGTTTCTACCCAGAAGAACACAGCCGTGCGGCTATATAAGTACAGCCATGAGACTCTTTTTAAGGGATTTTAGCCGCTCGGCTTTAGTTAGAGTCACATCGCTATAATTAAGCAGACAATTTCCAGATTTTCATAAAACTAAAAAACACAAAGCATAAAGCAATCAATTACGAGTTTAAGGCCTCTCAGAATTTACCCTTTTTATGTTCCAGCGTATTTGACAACCACAAGTGGATTTGAATGTCGGAATGCACTTAGAATCCTATTAACATCCCGAAACTTCAAAACCGAACCTTGAACCGATCCGAACAAACCCGAGATCAATCAAAATGAATGAGAAATGCCTAGAAACCCTCGTTCTATGTGTTTCCCAAGTGTTTTCTCTCTGTTTCTCTCTGTTTCTTTTGTTCTTTGTCACTCTTTTTCTCTTTTTCCACTTTCTCTCTCTAAAAATTTCTCCTTTTTCTCTTTAAAATTCTTCTCCTTTCTTTTCCTAATAATTTTTGCCTTTTCCTTCTTGTTTTTGGTGTAAAACCCTAGCATGTCCCGTTTTAATTCCTTCAATTAAGGCATTAAACACGTTGGTCAAAGATATGGCTGTTTTATTTGGGAAGTAACCCGGTCAACCGTCAGAGCCGCACGACTGTAATGTTATAGCCATGTGACTCTGATTCTATAGGCGCACGACTGTAGTTGTGAAACTACAGCCGTGCGACTTTAACCAGAGCTATCAAGGATTTTCCTAAATTTTACACTCACATCTAATCTCTCTAATTACTGGAAGGACCTTTTTTAGGGTTTCAGATAGAGGATCATTTTGTTTTTCGGACCGTTTGAAAACATTCCGGGCGTCATTCCGCCCATTCCCAAATCCGACTCATGTTCATTTGTCTAACAAGTAACATAGGATTTTCATCACATAGGTCCAGAAAATCCATGCTCACAGGCTACCCCTCGAGGTATCAAAGTTGAGTTATGGTCCAGCTATTGTGCCCGGTTCGAGTTTGGTCTCGTGATAGGGAGGACATTGAGAAAAGAAAGAGGAAATGTACTTGGAGTCTTTCTCGTGTTGGTCCTCCGTGGTGCTTGTGTCATGGATAAAATTGTGTTTACTCTAGGGACTTATTTCAATGTCTGTACAAAACAACGATCTTGCCAGAGTTGTTTCCAGGGACTTGCCTTAGTTTCTGTGTGAGGTAAAAGTCTTACCCAAGTTGTTTTTCTGTGGTACTTGTGTCACGGATGGAATTGTATTGACTTCAAGGACTTGTTTGGATGTCTGTACGAAATAGCGGTCTTGCTCGAGTTATTTCCAGGGACTTGCTTCTGTTTTTGTGCAAGGTAGTGGGCTTTCCCGATTTGAGTTGGTTTAGGGACTTGTTTCGATGTATGTGAGAAACAGCAGTCTTGTTGTGAGCATGGGTTTTCCCGACCTTTGTGATGAAAATCCTATGTTACCTGTTAGGACAAACGAATGTGAGTTGGATTTGAAAATGAGCATAATGTTACCTAGAATGTCTTAAACACTCCAAAAATAGAACAGTCCTCAATTCGAAACCCCGCAAAAGCTCCTTCGAGTGATTAGAAACCTTAGATGTGAGTGTGGGATTTAGGAAAAGCCTTAACAGCTCTGGTTAGAGCCGCACGACTGTAGTTTCACAACTACAACCACGCGGCTATGACATTAGCGACGTATAGCTGTAACCTTAGAGCCAGCCTAATGAGCGACCAGGTTACTTCCTAAATAACCAACATTAATTGTTGATAAGGTGTAATTTCCAAAATTAGAGGAGTTTGAGCCGTAATAGGCTAGGTTTTAATACTAGAGACTAGAGAAGCAAAAGGGGAACAGCACAGAACCAAAAAAATCATTTTAAAGAGAGAAAAAGTGAGAGAAAGTGAGAAAAAGTGAGAAAAACCAAGGGAAAACAAAAGAAACAGAGAGAAAACACTTGGGAAACACGTAGGGTGAGGGTTCCTGGTCATCCTATCATTCATTCGGATTGATTTCGGGTTCATTCGGATCTGTTCGTGGTCCATGTTCAAAATTTCAGGACGTTCACAGGATTCTAGGCGCATTCCGACGTTTAAATCCACTTCTGGTCATCAAATACGTTGCAACACAGTAAGGGTAAACTCTAAGAGGCCTTAACTCGTAATTTTTTGTTTCGTGCTTTGTGTTTTCTTATTTTTGTAAAAATCTAGAAACTGTCAATTTGATTATAGCCGTGTGACTTTAACTAGAGCTGAGCGACTATAATCCCTTATATTAGAGCTGCACGGCTCTACCACTATAGCTGCACGCCTGTGTTCTTCTGGGAAAAAAATCAAAATGCCCTAAAACGACTGAACACAGTCAGTTTCCCATTTTGATTGTTCTGTTATGAATTAATTCTATTGAATCACATCTGTTATATTCAAAATTGTGGGATTTCTGATACCATCGATGTGAGATTTCAGTTTTGTTGATTTCGATTTTTGGAATCCAGGGTTGTTCGATCCGAATCGGACCTGTGGTTAAGCTTTAGCGGACCCCTAGATTCCACAAAATCCTTAGAAATCATCGAAATGGGTTAAAAAAATGATTTACAAAAGCAAAGAAAACAAATTTCGGGTTTTGGATACTACACCCACACGGCTGTAGTGGCTATAGCCGTGCGGCTTTAACTATAGCTGCAAGGCTGTAGTTATGGAATGGAGTCAGAATTTCGGGACGACTCCCACAGAAGTCGTCGTGTGATGCTGTCTTCGGAATCAAATTGTTTTTGATATGTTTACTGCTTTGGGCGTTAGATGGATGCTTGAGATAGGAAACCCATATGAACGGAACCCCGAGTTCCGGGATACCCAACTCACCAAAAGGAAGTAATTTTGCATGTTATTGAGCCAAATTGTTTTCGAAATTGGTTTTCAAGCACAAAAACCTACAGGGCATTTCTAAAACAATTTTCTAGGTCTAATCGAGTAAGTTGCCCGGACTTCTCCGTTACCCCCTAAGTGCATGCCCCTATCTCTTGAGATTCCCCATTCTATCCTGTTATGAGTCTTATTTTATAGCTTTTATTTTTCTTTTTATCATTTTGGATGTATTTAATAGATCAAATCTTGTATTCTAGGCGATTGCACTTTTATAGACTTTCGTGTATCTAGCCGGTTGTAAGGTGAGGATGAGAGTTTTTATCTTTTTGGGTTGTAATAAGCAGCCTCTATTCTTTTGTTTGGTTTGAATGTATGGTTTACTTTTCTACACTTTAATTTTATGCTATTTATTTATGTCATTTGAATGAGCATGGGCTAACATTAAAAGTTAAAATGGGTAGAGAATAAGTGAATATAATATGGTACTATGAACTATTAAATGAAAAGAAGCTTGAGGTTGAATAGGTAAGTTGCCTGAACCCCAAATCTCTAGATCAGGTATGACAGTTCCCTTTCCCGGGTTTCCCTTCATTGCATTCCAATTTAAAGGTCATCCGCTCATAGTGGCGACTCTGCTCGGGATGAAATGTTTCTTAAAACGTTTTTTTATAAAAAACTTATGGAACTTAGGCAACTACTGAAATATAACCTTGCTTGAAGTCATTTTATTAGTTTATAATACCATATTTTACTCACAACTGCATAGCATGAAATTTTCTTTTTCTCAACTCCTCAAACTCACTGACTAGCCCGGTTTATTCTAGAAGGTGACCTACCTCTTCTGCCAGGATTGAGGCACCCGAAGGGGTAAACCACTCATAGCATTGCATAAACCTCATATGTTTTATGTTGAGGAGTGTATTTTTGCTATGGGAACCTGTACGACCCTTGGTTTGACTTTGGCCCACATTTGATGACCTAGAAATTTCCCTCTAGGATTACCAAAACGTAAATATGAAATTGAACATTGAGAGTATGCCTTTGGTATCCCCAGTTGGTATCAAGGAGACCCAATACCTAGGGAGAATGCATGTGAATTGAAAAGAGGAATAAGGTTAGAAGGGTGAGCATGTTGTTACATGTGCTAATGTTTGTTTTGTATGGTTTTATTTGACCTTTAGACAAAACATTAAGCACGCATAATCATTCGTGTACCATTCTAACCACGTTTTTGTGTAGCCATTTTCAAGACATGAACATATGTATGACATTGATGCTAACCACATCTTCATGTAGCCATGACATTTTAATTGTGTGCCATATACATCTCGTGTGTTGACATTTCCATGAAGCATACACGACATCATCCCTATATGTCATACATCCTAACCACATTTTCATGCAGCCGTTTGCATTTTGTGTGACATGAACCTTACATATCATCTCAATCCATTTAATGTAAGACATTCTAAGAATGTCCATCATGATCATTTCATTTCATATCATATTGGGTGTCCCAAAACTACTCGTGTTCTGCTCGTACACCGGATTGCACTTGTCCATTTCACTAGACCATTTCATTCACTAGAGGACCACAATGGACTTAGGTCAATATTCATGTGGTGGATCACATGATAACATTACATGAAATCATACCCATTCATCATTGGTGTCACGGTGATGCCGGATTCTTGCTTATGTGTTGCGATCCACCTCAGATTGTTCCATGACATTGATGAATCATTTGAGGTACCCCACAAACTAGATTACTACATGTATAGGGACATTTCATGATATTACTAAATCATACAAGGTGTTCCACGAACGCCAAACCTTTGTCTATGTCTCGATTCACACGGGACTTGTTTGTAACACCATTTCATGTTGGACGCCTCGAAAGCGTCGAAACTCTATCTGTGGGGTGGTCCCCATGTGACCACTTCGTATCACTTCATTGACCTAAATAGTGTCAAACCTCTCCGTGTGTCGGTACGTACGTGACCCTTTCATAATATCCATTAGGTGCCCCGAAAGAACCGAACCTCTGTCCGTGTGACGGCTCACAAGCGACCGTTTCATATTGTTTTCCTCATAGCATTGGGTATTCTTAGAATGTTCGAAACAAAGGAAACAAAAGAATGAAAGAAAAATCATCCTTATTTTCATCCATGAAGCATCATTCAACCATGGTCATCTCACGATCATACCATACACATCACTTAGTGTGTCGCATCTAGACTCACGACATCCATCCACCGTTCTAACCCTATGTTGAACATACAGTTTGGAGTGAAACTTTGAAATGGTTAGTACACGTTGAATCAGAGTCTAATAAGTCAATTCAACCAGTTCAGTTGGAACCAGTAACCGTGGAAGAAGTTACGGTCGGTTCAGATTCAAAATCAGAGCAAGAATTCAGGGGACAGTTACCTTTTTTACTAGTTGACAGTCAGTTGTTGTTTGAAGAAGTGAACGGAACAAATATGGCTCAAGATGGATCTGGTGGGGGGATGCCTTTCAACATGAATGCATTTATGAATGCCTTGTTAAACTCGAACCAGTTTAAAGCTACCTTGAGAGAACAGATGCAAGCTGTAATGACCACCAATATGGGTTAGACCATTCAACTGGTCCAGGCTTCAATCGAGAATGAGGGGAATGTTGTTTAGGTGGTCTCTAGCTTAGGAAGAAGCATTCTCGATAGTAGTAGAGTGGTCGTTCCTCATCAGGAAATTGATCGCCACTCCGAAAAAGATGAAGCTTTTGTGAGGGCGAGGAAGGCCTCGATTGAGACGGCTGCTGAAAAGTGTCTCAAAGAGAAATTCTCTGACCTGGAGCTTTGCTACCAAAATTGAAGGAGATGGTGCATTAAATCCCATCAAGTGTGTTGACCCCACCACTCTGTTGGCCAAAGGAGGGGATCCATTACTTGTGGGTTTTCTAGATGCCTCATTTGCCCCGTACACCAGGTAGGGTCCACTAGAAGCTCATTTGGATAGCTATGTTAGGTTAATGTCTAGTTTGGGGATCGGAAAGAATCACTTGCTGAACCTATTCCCAACTACTCTAAGGGATGCTGCTGCTAAGTGGTACTTGAAAATGCCAATTCATACCCGCTCCATATGGGAAGAGTTATCCAAGGCATTTATGAAGTAGTATGCTTATAACACTCTGGTGGTAACCACTCTAGAGGATTTGGAAAGGATTTGCCAGAAGCTGAATGAATCCTTTTTATCTTACACTAAAAGATGGATGGATGTCCAAGTGCTGGTAGAAGGGGCTCCAAATTTGGAATCCTTTATCATGAAGCTAGTTGACGGCGGTTTGCCTTTATATAAGGAGAAGATGAAGCAAAAAAGGTTCCATGCCTTCATGGACGTCGTTGAATATGCCAAGTGTATTGAAAGGTACAAAGAGGAATATACAGAGCTTGGGTGCTTATCGGGGCAGTCGAGGTTATAAGGCTGGTAGCTCTACAACTACACCCGCTGGGTCTACCTCAAAAGCCGTTCAAGCCGTAACCCTTGGACAAGTGTAGGAAGCGAATGTGGCTGCTCTAACCCAAGGTAAATAGGCAGGGGCTCCTCAGAGGATCACCAACCCGTAGGCAAAATCTTTGGCTCGTATTTTTGCCAAATGTAGGAAGGCTGGATTGCTTCAAAGTTTGAGAACATATTCTCCTCCAATTGAGTTAGATAAGGGTAACTTTTGTGCCTATCATGTGACAGCAGGTCATTGTTACGAGCATAAAATGCTCACATTTCATGTTTTTTTTTTATCTCCATAAGTATTTGTGTTTGTTAGTTTTTATTAGGATTTCTTGTTCCATGTGATGCTTTTTATCTGTTTTTGTGACATTAGGAGTAGCGGAAATCGTTTGGGGAAAGATCGGATGAAAAGCGGATCAATCGTGTGAAAATTCAACAAAGGAGTGCTGAAAGCATTTATCTCGCCAGTGCAACTCTGCCTGCATTCATCAGCAAGAAGCTTTTGACTATGTCATCAGCTCGACCAACCCCTATCCAGCAACCAAAAGACATGTCTCTTCACCCAAAAGTCATGTCTCTTCACCCAAAAGTCATGCCTTTATGGAGAGACATCTCTACAAACCATTGTGTTGTTTCATCTACTATAAAAAGGGTGAATTTGCAACAAAGAGGCATATCCATATACGGATAATAGAGGATATACAGATATAAAAAAAATACTGAAGATATGTAGAAGTAAAGGATTGAATTAGAGAAAGAAGAAGTACAAGAAAGATTGAGCATAATTTAGGAGTAAAAGATTGAGAAATTCTTACTTTACCTTTTTTTGTCTTTCTTGTACTCTTATACATACTATTTGGTTTTTTGAACAATGATTTCTTCTTTCCTATGCTAAGTTAGTTTTATAAAAGTTCTTGTGCCAAGTTTTTCTTATATTTGGTTTTGATATAAGTTTAATATTGAGAAATATACTCTTATGTATGCCAAGTACGATTTCTATTTTGGTTCTAACATGAGTTTAATATTGAGAAATATATTCTCACGAAAGTTTGCAAGAATTCATAAGTATGATAATAGATGAGAGATCACGTATTATACTAATCAAGTTGTACTTCAACTTAAGCATATTAGTGTTGATAGAATTGGTTCACGAATGAGAATTAGGAGTCAAGTTTAATAAGAATATGTTCAAGTAAATCTATGTCTTGTTCAAGAGAAATTACATAGGCAATTAGTATAACTTGTCTAAATAACTTAAACATAGTTTTGAGAATAAGTTTACAAAACACTTATGGTTGTCTTCTTACTCTAATTCGACCCACATTAGGATTAATTTAAATTAGGAGTAGAATTAGATTAGGAAAAACAAATACATCTTTGATTTAAGTGCAAAAAAAATCGGAATCGAAATCCAGTGTGTAATAACAATCATTCCTCGTAGGAACGATATGTTCTGTACTATAACATTAACTGTATACTTGCGGTAAAATAATCAACAAGTTTTTGGCACCGTTACCGGGGAATGATTTGATTTATTTCCATTAACAATTTTGATTCGAGATTCTAGATTGCACATTTAATTTGTTTATAAATTTGTTTAATTTTCGTACTATGTGTTTTGTTTGTGTTACACATTTTTAAAATGCATGTATGTCATTATTAGTTTTTCTTCCAAGTTATTTTAATAAAAAAAAATTGGATAGCAGCTGTGTTGCGTGCATGACAAGTTTTCGTCCGACTAGTTTGGGATGAAAGTTATTGTCTTTTTTTTTCTACAAAAGCAACATACGATTCACTCCTTCTCCACCCGACTCTCCGAGCAGTTCCATATGAGTCTGTTCCTTGCTCTCCCTTCTTTGTTTTCTTTATGTTCATTTTTGTTGTTTTGGGGTGTGTTTTTCACAATGAGGACATTGTGTCTTTCAAGTGTGGGAAGGATACATGTTTTCATTAATTTATTGCATGTTTGTTCTTATTTTTGCATGGTTTTATAATCATTTTTGGGTTGTTTAGTTTATGTAGTATCCAACAAAAGTTTATTTGACTTTGGTTAATTGTTTCATATGTAAATGTCAATTTTATGCTCAATTGGTATAACTATTAAGTTGCTTGTAGTTAGTCATTAAGTTTGCTCTATTATGTCTTTTGGATGGTTATCTTCAATTATTTTAATTTTTTTTTGTTTTTTTAGTCAAACTTCTAACTCTTCTTAAATTGGGATGACATGATTCAAAATTGGTACCTTTAAATAATGATAGTTTTTGGGAAACCATAGCCATGATACACATTTTGCTTTTTAATAATGGATGAGGACACACAAATTAGTTTTCTTCTACTCCAATGTCTCTTACGAGATATGAGTATGCAAAGCACTTTGAAAGAGTAAAGTGTTAAGTAACCGGAGGTACGCACCAAAAAGTGCGAGACAATCGCGTAAAACGGCATTTGACTTAATCAAAGAAAAAGTTATTTTAATAAAAAAAAGAATCTATGGGATGGAGCACAAAACGCACCCATATGAAAAAAAAAGAAAAAAAAAGAATGATGATGGGATGGAGCATTGTAAGTGCTGGGTTTTCCCAAACTCTATGACGAGAATTCCTTATTACCTGTTGGGCAGACGAACTCGAATTGGACTTGAGAACAAGCGGAATGTCAACTGGAATATCTCAGACGCTCCGAAAACTAGGCTATCCTCAATTCGAAACCCAAGAAAGGTCCTTCGAGTGATTTTAGGGCTTAGAAGTGAGCATAGCTTTTGGTGAATCGGCCACGGCTCTATCTAGAGTCGCACAGCTGTAGATCTAGAGTCGCACGACTCTACTTTTGTGGGATTTTGGCCTCTTTTCTCTATTTCAGCCAAGTTGCTATGCCTTTGTAGAGTAATTTGGCTGACCCACTAGAGTCGCACGACTCTAGCCTCTAGAGTCGTGTGACTCTAGTGGGTCAGCCAAATTACTCTACAAAGGCAGAGCAACTTGGATGAAATAGAGAAAAGAGGCCAAAATCCCACAAAAGTAGAACGGCTCATTTAATTTTCGAAATGATTACAGCGGTGTGAGATATAAAAGAAAAAAATCAGTTGAAGAAAGGGGGGATTCTAAGGTAAACAAAAAAAAAAAAAGAAACAGAAGAGAAAAAGTGAGAAGGAGAGAAACCGAGGACATAGAGAGAAAGAGTGAAAAGGAGAGACTTAAAACTTAATACAAAAACCATACCGAAGCATTGAGGAAGGATTCTCGACCATTTCACACTCAATTGGGACCATTTCGGATTGGTTTTGGATTCATTTTCAGGATTTTGGGACTGTTGAGGATTCAAGGAGCATTTGTGACTTTTCAATTCGATTCTGGACGTTAAACACACCAAAACAATAGCAAGGTAAACACTGAGAAGCCTTAAACCTATGTACATTGCTCTTTCTTTACATTTTCCTCTGTTTCTCAAAATTTCGGGAAAACGGTTGCCCGAATACAGCCACACGGCTGTGTTTACTGTGAACACAGCCACACGGCTATATTCCACACGAACAGAGCCATACGGCTCTAGTACTTAGAGCCGCACGGTTGTGTTCCTCAAGGGTAGAAACCTGAAAATGCCCTGATCGGCCGAAATCAATCCATTTTCCATTTCTCCATTCTGATTATGATCTATTTCGGTCCAAATGTATCCATGCATTATAAAATTTTGGTTTTCGGATTTCTGATTATATGGATACATGGTTTTTGGTTTCCTGAAATTTTTTTTTTTGTGAGATTCAGGGTTGTTCGATCCAGAACAGATCCGTAGTCCAGCATTTGTGGACCCCTGGCTTCCACGAAAATGCCTAGGAAACATTGAAAACAAGCAACATGGCATTTTCAAAATGAGAAAACTATTTTTTAGGTTCTAGATATTATAGTCGCACAGCTGTAGTTGTTAGAGCAGTACAACTCTAACTAGAGCCGCATGGCTCTAACTACAGTTGTATGGCTGTAGTCTCCAAAAGGAGACAGAATCATGGAATGGCCCGTATGGACGTTGTCGTGCGATGCTGTCTTCAGATTCAAACTGTTTTTGGCATATTTACTGCTTTTTGACCCTAGATGAATATTGGAATTAGGAAACCCACACGAACGGAACCCTGAGTTTTGGGATAACAGACCCGCTGAAAAGGAAATATTTGCATGTAACCAAGCCAATTTTTTTCAAAAAATGTTTTCCAATACAAAAATTACAGGGTGTTTCAAAATTGGTTTTCAGGTCTAGTCAGGCCAACTAGTCGAGTCTGCCCAGCTACCCCCTAAATGTATGCCCCCATTCCTAAAAATCCCAATTTTGTCCTGCTTGAGTCCTATTTGTATTTGTGCGATAATTGTGCTAACCGTCTGTTTTACAGCTTTTAATTTTTCCTTATTTTCATTTTGGATGTAATTAATAGATTGATTCGTGTATTTTAGGCGGTTGTAATTTTTAGATTCTCGTGTATTCTAGGCGTTTGTAATGTGAGGATGAGAGTTTTTATCCTTTATTCGATCTGGTTGTATAAGCGGCCTTTTATTCCTATTCTTTTAACTGCTTGGATGTATGGTTTATTTATTCTGCAATTTATCCTTGTCATTCACTTGAGCATGGGCTAAATAAACATGAAATGGGTAGAGAAAGATAATAAGTAAATAAAATATGGTAATATGAACTGTAAAGCGAAAGCAAGCTTGAGGTTAAATAGGTCACTTGCAAGAACCCTAAATCTCTGGATTAGGTACAGTAGTTTACCCTCGGTAGGGAGCTGTACCGGAATTTCTCGGATGAGCTGATCTGGGTGGCGACTCTGTCACTGATCTTGGAATTTTAAGTTTTGAGGTCTTTAAGTTAACAAAATGGGAAAAGGTTTTCTACAAAGGAGATTTCCAAACAAATCAACAAATTTCCTAAGATAATCACAACCCTGTTTTCCAAAATTCAAATGCAATTCTTTTTCTCAGATTCCTTTTCCCTGGTTCGCTTCGTCGCATCCTGCTCTTTTAGAAAAAGGTCATCCGCTCACAGTGGCGACTTTGCTGGGGATTAAAGGTCTCTTAAAAAGTTTTCACAAAAAATTAAGGAACTTAGGCAACTACTGAAATATAACCTCGCTTACAGTCACTTGAATAGTTCATAATACCACATTTATTTGCACATGCATATCATAACAATTTTCTTCTTCTTAATCCCTTTAATACATTGATCAACCCCAGTTTACTCAAGAAGGTGACCTACCTCTTTCGCTAGGATTGGAGGCACCTGACGGGGTAAACTACTCATAGCACCACATGACCTTACATCATGTTCTATAGTGAGGAGTGTATATTCGCTATGGGAACCTGTACGACCCTTGGTTTTGACTTTGGTCCATATGTAATGGCTTAGAAACTTCCCCTAGGATCTCCAAAACATAAATTCAAATTGGCCATTGAGAGTGCACCTTTGGTATCCCCGGTTGATGCCAAAGAGACCAACACCTAGGAAGAATGTGAGACCAATTGGAAGGAGAAATAAGGTTGGAAGGGAGTGCATATTATTGCGTGTGCTAATGTTTGTTCCGTGGTGTTTTTATTTGACCTTTTCACAAAGCATCAAACATGCATAATTTTTCATGTGCCATTCTAACCACATCTTTGTGCAGCCATTTTCGAGCATTGACATATGTGTGACACTAATCACATTTTTGTGTAGCCATGACATTTTATTTGTATACTATTTACATCTCATCTGTGACATTTCCACAAAGCATGCACGACATTATCCCATGTTACATGCTTCTTAACCACATTTTCGTGTAGCCACTTGCATCTCACATGACATAGACATTCATACCATCTTGTCCCACCTAATAAAGGATGTTCCAAGTGTGCTCCTCACGATCATTTCATTTCATGACATATCGGGTGTCCCAATACTACCAGTGTTCTGCCCGTGCACCAGATTACACTCAGCCACTTCACTATATCATGTCGTTTAGTAGAAGACCACAATGGTCCTAGGTCTATTTCCTTATGGCGGTTCACACGATATCATTGCACGGCATCATACTTATTCATCATAGGTGTCACGGTGACACCGAATCCCTGTTTGCATGTCGTGGTCCACATTGAACCGTTTCATGACATTGTTAAATCATTCGAGGCACTCCCCGAGTACCAGAATACTACACATGTAGGGGAATTCCATAACATTATTAAATCATGCAAGGTGTTCCATGAAAACCGAACCTCCGTCCGTGTCTGAAGTTACACGTGACCTTTCTACAATATCATCTCATATCATATGCCTTAAAAGCATCAAAACTCTGTCCATGGGACAGTCCCTATGGGACCATTTCATGTCATCTCATTAACCCATAAAGCGTCAAAACTCTGCCTGTGTGCCGGTACAAACGCAGCCATTTCATGACAATTCATTTGGTGCCCTAAAGGCGCTGAACCTCTATCCGTGTGGCGGCTCGCACGAGACCTTTTTGCACTATTTTTGCATGGCATTGGGCACTCTTGGGATGTCCAAAATAAAGGAAATTGAAATACAAAGATCATCCTCATTCTCATCTTCATTCATGAAGCATCATCCGAGCATCATGCTTCATGTCATCACTTCATTCATTTATTATCCCTAACTTTTCACATGTGGTGTAAAATAGTATGTACGTGAGACTAGAAAAGGCCAAAGCTCCACATAGATAGTTCACTGAGTAAGTTGGTTCGACGGAGGACAAGATTTCAGACTTTAAGGGTTGTTGAGGACAGAGGACAATAGAAACAGAAAGTGAGTCTGCATCTGAGGAGGAAGTGGAAATGGCAAACCAGACATCAAGTCTTACTGATGCTCTGAAGGACTTCTTGAAATCTCAGGATTTCTGTGACATTCTGAAAGAGGAGATGCAGGCTATTGTGAGAGAAGGTGGTGAGGTTGGAACCAGTGGGCCTGGAAAGGAAATGGTGGCTGAATCTTCCTAGTTCGGGGCTGATGTCTCAGCTAGTGTGGAAAAGCTGCAAGAGATTGAGGTAGCCATGGAGAAGAAAATGAAAGCAAAGTACTCAGAACTAGATGAAGTTGTAGCTAAGCTGAAGAAAGGAGCTAATATCAGTTTAGGCTCCAAGAGGGGCGTCAATGTAGATGCTATGATAAATAAAGGCATTGAGACTTTCCCTATTGGGTTCCAAGTGCCAAAAGTTCCTTCCTACTAGGGGATTGGTTCACCAGAAGCTCACATGAATCTTTATGCCCGAATCATGCTACCAACAGGTGCCACCAACCAACAGCTAATCAACTTCTTCCCGACCACACTTGAGGGGGGAGCATTAACCTGGTATAACTCTCTATCCGAGGATGTGCAGTCGGACTGGGAAGCTTTGTCGGCGGCTTTCATCAAGTATTACAGCTTCAATACTAAGATCCAAGTAAAGCTGTACGACTTGGAGAGGATTAAGCAGAAGCCTAATGAATGCTTTGATGAATGTTATCAGAGGTGGATGAATAAGATGATTCTGTTGAAAAACTGCCCTGACGAAGACGAGCTGATCCAAAAGTTGATTGATGGCAGCAAAGATATCTATAGGAACAACATGAAATTTCATTCATTCAATGAACTCAGTGAAGTGTACATCATGGCTATGAAGATTGAGAGAGATGAAGAAGAAAAGGCAGCAAGTCACAGGGGTAGCAAAAGCTCCGGGTATAGTTCTGGGTACTAGTCGACGACTATAGCTGGCTCAAGCAGTCGGTCTGGTTCTGGTTCTACAAGCAAAAGCGGGATGTTTTTAGAGATTAACCAAGCTGGGGTTGCCGTAGTGTCTCAGCAGCGAGGAAGCCAAAGTAGAAGTCCGAAGGGTTAAGGCATATCCCCTTAGGCTTTCTCCTTAGCTAAGATCTTTGTAAAGTACAGGAACGGTGGTCTACTAAACTCGCTCAGGCCATTTGAGAAGCCAACAGATGCAGATAAGGACAATTTCTGTACTTATCATGTCATAGTGGGATATAGAACCAACAACTGTTATAAGCTGAAGGATGCCATCCAGAAGCTGATTGACTAATGAAAGTTATAAGAGCCTGCCAAGCCTAGCACGAAGACTAATCCACTGCCAGCATTTGAAAGGCAGGTCAACATGGTATAGTCAGGGTTTCCAAATAACTTCATTTTTGCCTAGGTCCTGCAGGCAAACCCCACTGTACAGTCTGTGGTGGCCAATGAAACTGAGGCAAAGTTAGAATGTGGAAAGTTGATAGAGCAGGAAAAGTTGAAGCTTGTGAGCTTGGATGACCTGGATTCAGAAGATGAGTATGAAGAATATGGCTGTGATGAGACAGTTAAACTGCCGATTGTTGAGAAGCCAAAAATTCTCGAAGTCTAGAATGTGACTAGGAGCGGTAGAGTCTACCAGCCGGTGATTCAATAGAATGAGAAGTCTCTAGTGACTGGATCAGGCAGTATGTCAGTGCCGAAGGAGGTAGAAAAGGAAGATTTGGTCATTTCGCAA
The DNA here is from genome assembly GCA_039660915.1 of Euphorbia tirucalli. NCBI lineage: Eukaryota > Viridiplantae > Streptophyta > Magnoliopsida > Malpighiales > Euphorbiaceae > Euphorbia > Euphorbia tirucalli. Next base: position 28,812,626 of record CM077639.1, on the reverse strand, counting down.
TTGAAGAAAACTCCAGCCCAGGCCAGTCTATGGCATCTGTTACTGACCTCCAAGGAGCACAGAGCTGCATTGGTTAAAAAGTTGTCTAAAATTGAAGTTTCCCCAATCTCTTCTCCAAAGGATATATGCTGCTTACTGGACAAGGTTCATTCAGGGTCCCCTGACATTGTGTTTTCAGAAAAAGATTTGCTATATGGAGGAAGGGCTCACAACAAAGCTCTTTCTGTCAAAGTTAACATAATGGACAGGGTTATGCCATGTGTGATGGTAGATGATGGATCAGCTCTGAATATATGTCCATCAAAGATGTTGCCATATCTGGGATTGAATGAAGATGCTTTAAAGAAATCTTCCACTAGATCAGGGCTTACGACGACTCAACAAGGACTGTGATCGAAACTTTCAAAGCTGAGGTGGAAGTGGGACTGGTAAAGTCGACGGTCACCTTTATTGTGATTGACATTCTAGTCACTTTCTCTTTGCTGTTAGGGAGGCTATGGTTTCACCCATTGGGGGGGTGTCCCTTCAACTTTGCACTAGAAGATAAAATTTTCAATAGGCAATGAGGTCGTGACAGTTGATGCAGATTCTTAATCCATGATTGCTATAGTTAATGAAGAGATCATACCATTCGGCAGATTCAAAATTACGATGGTTAGTGAGGAGAAAACTACAGATGCTCCGATGGTTATCTATGAGAACTATATGCCAGAATGGTTGTCCAAGTACCAGCGCAAGTAGAATTTTGTTTCGGGCATGGGACTCGGAGCTAATCTACAAGGAGTGCCTGAATTCAACATTGATTCTGGAAAGTCGAGGCAGTTTTGGCTGGGCTACACAGTAGAAGCATCCAAAAAGAAGGGTTTGAAAAAAGGAAAGAATGGCAAGCCCATGATGAAGCCATTCATTAAGGCTGGCGAAGAATTGTACAAGGGGCAAGCTGAGCCTGTGAAGGTCGGGAGAATTGAGTACCCGAGCTTCGAAATATTCTCTGATGTTGTGGACTTTGAAAAGTGCCAAGAAGAGCCAGTTGCACCTGTGACAGTGAAGGAAGCAGTTGTTAAGCCTGTCATCCCCCAGAAGAAGCCATCTGAGGTGATGGCAAAAGCAGCAGAAGTGTACAAGGAGAAAGCTAAAGAAAAAGTCTGTGATGAATCTATGGAAGCAATTTCAGAGGTGCTGGCTGCCACCCTAAGCAATGCCTTTGCAAAATCCAAGGAAGGGTCTGAGGAGGAGCTGGTGACCAAGGGATGTCTGAATTCTGTGGTTGCTGAAATAGCAGGGATCATGATGAAGGCTAAGGCGTAGGTGGCCAAGATTAAGGAGACTGCTCTTCTTCCTGAACAAGAGTCTGAAATTACTGCTGACCTGGACAACATCCTGAAGCTGAGCAAGGAGGATGGAGAAGAAGTGCAAGGCCCTCTGCCTGTGGAGGATGAAAATGATTTTATTGTATCTATTTCTTCTATTTTCAGTGTGAACGATGTACTTTATAACAAGTTTAATGCAATGAAATCCCAGTTTGCTTACTTGTGCGATGTTTATCTGGATAATTTTGTGCATGCATATGAATCACCATCAAGCACATTTATCATTCATGACACTGCATTGCATGAAATTAACATAAGTACAGATGAAAATCCCAAAATGGTATTAATTTCACATGAACTAAAATCCAAAGAAGAGAGAGAATTGACGAAAATATTGCAAAAAACATGTTAAGGCTTTCGCTTAGTCATACAAGGACATGCCGAGGGTCGACACAGAAAGAGCAGTTTACAAGATTCCAACAGATCCCATATTCTGGTAAAGCAGAAGCTAAGAAGGTTGAGACCAGAATGGGCTGTATTAGTAAAGGAAGAAGTGGCTACGTAGATCGAAGCCAAGTTCCTCGAAGTGGTGGAATACACAGAATGGTTGTCCAACATTGTTCTAGTGCCCAAGAAAGGCGGAAGGGGTTAGAGTGTGTGTTGACTACAGGGATCTGAAGAAAGCATGCTCGAAAGATAACTTCCCCTTACTTCACATTGATGTTTTGATAGATAGCACAGCCAAGGTAGCAATGTACTCTTTTATGGATGGATTTTTGGGATATAACCAGATCCTAATAGATGTAGTTGACAAGGTGAAGACATTATTCATTACAGAGTGGGGCATTTTCTGCTATAGAGTAATGCCTTTCGGGTTGAAAAATGCTAGGGCCACTTACCAAAGGGCTATTAGAACATTGCTGCATGACATGATTCATAAAGAAGTAGAGGTGTACGTCGATGATATGCTTGTTAAATCCATGACCCTGGAAGAGCACCCTGCTATCCTGGATAGATTTCTTACACGCATTCGAGAGTATAACCTGCAACTTAATCCCAAGAAGTGCATATTTGGGGTAATATCAGGAAAGTTGCTGGGTCATATGGTCAGCCAAAGGGGAATAGAGATGGATCCAGACAAAATCAAAGCCATTCGAGATATGCCAGCCCCTAAGATAGAAAAGGAGGTACAGTCGTTCTTAGGTTCCTTACAGTATGTCAGCCGTTTCATAGTGCGGTTAACTTCAGTATGTGAGCCGATCTTCAAGTTGCTAAGGAATGATCAACCGATTGTATGGGATGATAGATGTCAGTTGGCGTTTGAAAAGATTAAAGCTTATCTGGTAAATCCACCGATTCTGAGCCCACCAACTCTAGGAAAGCCTTTGATTTTGTACTTGGCTGTTGAAGATTCCTCTATAAGGGCGATGCTAGCACAAGAACAAGATGGAAGGAAGGAGTATCCCATCTACTATCTCAGCAAGAAGTTGCTAGAATATGACAATAAGTACACACTGGTATAGAAGACATATGTAGCGATGATCTGGCTGACTAAGAAGTTGCACCACTACTTTCAGTCATATAAGGTACAAGCCGTGGCTAAAGTGGATCCGATGAAATATCTATATGAAGCACCAGTGTTGGTCAGGAAACTATCTAGATGGCTACTGCTCTTATCGAATTTTATATTGAGTACATCATTAAGAAAACCATCAAAGGGCGAGCTGTGGCAGAATTTCTAGCAAATCAGCCATTAGAATCGGATCGTGTGGAAAATTTGGCGTTCCCTGACAAACAGCTAGCTATGTTGGAAGTGAGGAGATGGGTTATGTGCTTCGATGGTGCTGTAAATAGAAAGGGTGCTGGAATTGGGGTAATCATAGCAATGCCAGATGGCGAGATCATTCCATTATCGAAGAGGTTAGACTTTCCCATAACTAACAATGGGGTAGAATATGAAGCATGCTTATTCAGGATGGAAGCCCTCCTGACACTAGGGTAGACGATGTATTGATTGTTGGAGATTCACTTTTGGTGATTAGGCAAGCACAAGGTGAATGAGATTTGAGAAAAGAAGCCTTACGGCCCTACTTAGAGCTGCTGCAATACAGAAGAGAGTTATTTGGCCAATGTGAGTTCCGACATGTTCCCAGGGAGGAGAATAAAATGGCTGATGCATTAGCAACATTTTCCTCTATATGGGAAGATCCGAAGAACACGCAGGGTACAGCCTCTAGTTATAGCAATTTCCAGGCAACCTTACTTTCATATGCACAAAGTGATGGAGTTAACAGTCGAAGAAAAGCCATGGTTCTTTGACATTTATCAGTATGTGAAAAAGGGAAAGTATCCAGAAAGAGCTAATACTACTGATAAAGTTTCATTGAGAAGATTAGCCAGCCAGTTCAGAGTCTTTGACGATAAGCTATACAAGAGAACTGTGAATGGGGTTCTTCTAAGATGTTTGATAGAACAAGAAGCAAAAACTGTAATGCAGCAAGTACATGCAGGATCCTGCGGGCCACATATGAATGGGGTCACTATGGCTAGAAAAGTAATGAGGCAGGGCTACTTCTGGATGACAATGTAGTCTGATTATGTGAAAGAGGTAAGAAGATGTCACTAGTGCCAAATCTATGCTGATATCAGTCACCTGCCACCACTGGAATTACAGTACCTAGTGTCTCCTTGGCCGTTCTTAGCGTGGGGAATTGACATGATTGGAGAAATTCATCCCACAACATCTAATAGGCATAGACTCATAGTGGTTGGGGTTGATTATTTTTCGAAATGGGTGGAAGCAGAATCCTTCTCCTGTGTGACAGCTAAGCATATGGTTAAGTTCATTCAGAAGAACATCCTTTCTCGATATGGAATCCCTCACCATGTAGTGACTGATAACGGAGTGCAATTTCAAGGGGTAACAGCTAAGCTATTTGTAGAACATGACATCGAACATCATAGGTCTTCTCCATATAGACCACAGGCCAATGGTGCAGTGGAGGCAGCTAACAAGTCGATTAAGAAAATCTTGTCAAAAACAATGACCACCTACAGAGACTGAGCTGACAAGCTGCCGTATGCTCTTTGGGTTTATAGAAATAATGTCAGAACACCAACCGACGAAACTCCCTACGCCTTGGTATATGGAATGGAAGCAGTATTGCCAGTGGAAATGGAACTCAAGTCACTCAGAATAGCCTTGGAAGCTCAGTTACCAGAAACAGGATGGGTTCAAGCTAGATATAAGCAGTTGGCAGCATTAGATGAAAAGAATCTGAAAGAACTAGATCATTTGCAGATGTATCAATGTAGAATGGCTAAAGCCTATAATCAGAAAGTGAAGCATCCTAGACAACAGCTAAAAGTCGGGGATTTGGTTTTGAAGCAACTGAGGCCTACAAATGTCGATGCTTGAGGGAAGTTTAGGTTGAATTAGGAAGGCCCATACATTGTGAAGAAAGTGTTATCAAGGGGTGGAGTAAGCATCGCAGACATGGATAGGAATGAATTTGCAAATCCTGTCAAGCAAGATTGCATGAAACTTTACCATGTGTAAAAAAAGTCTGCCAGGTTAAAAACTTGAAAAGGGCAGCCTAGACAAAAATTAAGAGACAAGAGAAAATGATCAGTCGGAAAATTTGAAAGGGACGACTGGTGATGGATTCTGGTTCTGTGTGGAATGTATACTATTTTGGGAACCAATCTTTTCAAATGTACACATGTTGATTTCAACAATAAAGTGTGATGTTTTGTTTAAATATATTCGTATGGTTATGTCAAAATGCATGAACAACGTTATCTCGCTTAAACATCCATTTAAAGAAAGCACTTTGCATTTAATTGGTTAAAAGACTCGCATTATTTAACAATGAAAATGTGCTAAATACATATAATCTGCAATCTTTTCTTATCCTCCAAATCTAACTCATCATTTCTTGAGGTGGCCGAAAGTTTCGAAACAAATACAAGTCTAAATGTCACGAGACCTCAGAAAAAAAAGCTCGCTAAGGTGAAAGCTGAAAAGGAATCTTAGGCAAAAGTTAAAGTGGCTCGCTGAGCCAAAAACCCACAATGGGTAGTTCAGGCAAAAGTTAGAGCAGCTCGCTGAGCTGAAAACCCACATCGGCAGTTCAGGCAAAATTTAAAGCACCTCCAGATTCACTGTTTCTAGGGGCAGAGTGGCAAAACCCTTCCATTATTCCCCAGCAGGATCCTCCGTACTATTCCCCAACGGAACCGTTACAAAGAACATCACCACTTTCTCCTCGGCAATCATCACGTATCCTCAACAGGATTACAAGGATTACACTGCCCAAAGGATGTGCTCCCCTAGCTAAAAGTCAATCAGCCACGTGACACAGTCTCCCCAGCATCCCCAGCAGGAACGTAGGGTATCAGGGTTGGACATAGTAGGAAACGCATCCTTTAGAGTCTGCATGCATATGCATCATCATGCGTGCACACATAACATGCATGGAACATTCATTCCCAGCTAGTCTTCATTCTTGATCGAAGGGGCAAAAATTTTTGTTCAAAGTCTCTCGATCAAGGAATGAGACTCTCCATTTTAAATGCAGGAATTCATCAACTTCACCTCGGGTACAGATAAACCCGCCATCAGCTTATATCAGCTTCACCAGCAACTCAGCCTCGGATACAGATAAATCCGGTACAAGCTCAATCTCAAGATCACCTCGAGTAATGTAGACCCTGTACAGGCTCATTCCATCATCGCCTTGGATATAGATAAATCTGGTATAGGCTCAATCTCATCACTGCCTCGAGTAATGTAGACTGGTACAGGCTCATTCCATCATCAACTCGGATACAGATAAATCTGGTACAGGCTCATCTCAACATCGCCTCGGGTAATGTAGACCCATACAGGCTTATAACATCGTTGCCTCGGATACAGATAAATCTGGTACAGGCTTATCTCAACATCAGCTCAGGTAATGTAGACTCGGTACAGGCTCATTCCGTCATAGCCTCGGATACAGATAAATCCAGTACAGGCTCAATCTCAACATCGCCTCGGGTAATGTAGACCCTGTACAGGCTCATTCCATCATCGCCTCGGATACAGATAAATCCAGTACAGGCTCATCTCAACATCGCCTCGGGTAATATAGACCCGGTACATGCTCATTCCATCATCGCCTCGGATACAGATAAATTTGGTATAGGCTCATCTCAACATCGCCTCGGGTAATGTAGACCTGGTATAGGCTCATTCCATCATCGCCTCGGATACAGATAAATCCAGTACAGGCTCATCTCAACATCACCTGGGGTAATGTAGACCCGGTACAGGCTCATTCTATTGCTGCCTCGGATATAGGTAAATCCGGTACAGGCTCATCTCATCACCGCCTCAGGTAATGTAGACCTGATACAGGCTCATTTCATCATCGCCTCGGATACGGATAAATCGGGTATAGGCTCATCTCATCATCACCTTGGGTAATGTAGACCCGATAGAAGCTTATTTTATCATCTCCTCGGATACAGATAAATCCTGTATAGGCTTATCTCATCACCGCCTCGGGTAATGTAGACCTGATACAGGCTCATTTCATCATCGCCTTGGATACAAACAAACCCGGTACAGGCTCATCTCAATGTCACCTCGAGTAATGTAGACCGGGTACAGGCTCACTCCAGCATCTGTCGGATATAAATATATCCGGTACAGGCTCATCTCAACATCACCTCGGGTAATATAGACCCGGTATGGTCTCAAATCAAATCATCACTGCAACAATGACACTTCAGCAAGTCAGGTATGTCTTTCTTTCCTTCCACTTATGGCACTTCAATTCGTGTTCTCAAATTCCCCTCAGGTATTTTAGAGCTGGTATCGAGTATCGAATTTGATCACGTGAGAGGCAGCTGTAAGCATCGTGTTTTCCCGACCTCTATGATGAGAATTCCTTATTACCTGTTGGGCAGACGAACCCGAATTGGACTTGAGAACGAGTGGAATGTCGCCTGGAATCAATCGAAACCTCGAGAAAGGTCCTTCGAGTGATTTCAGGGCTTAGAAGTGAGCATAGGTTTTGGCGGAATCGGTCCCGGCTCTGTTTAGAGTTGCACGGGTGTAGTTTTAAACTACAGCCGTATGGCTGTAGATCTAGAGTCGTACGACTCTAGCATCTAGAGTCGTGCGACCTTAGTGGGTTAGCCAAGTTGCTCCGTAAAGGCAGAGGAACTTGGCTGAAACATAAAAAAGAGGCCGAAATCCCACAAAAGTAGAATGGCTCATTTAATTTTCAAAATGATTACTGGGATGTGAGATATAAAAGCAAAAAATCAATCAAAGAAAGGGGGGATTCTAAGGCAATAAAAAGAAACAGATGAGAAAAAATGAGAAGGAGAGAAACCGAGGACACAGAGAGAAAGAGTGAAAAGGAGAAACTCAAAACTCAATACTAAAACCATACTGAAGCTTTAAGGAAGGATTCTCAACCATTTCCCACTTAATTGGGACCATTTCAGATTAGTTTCGGATTGATTCAAATTCGTTTACTGGATTTCGGGACGGTTGAGGATTCAAGGAGCATTTCGAATTTTTAATTCGATTCTGGACATTAAACACACCAAAACAATAGCAAGGTAAACTCTAAGAGGCCTTAAACCTATGTACATTACTCTTTCTTTGCATTTTCCTCTGTTTCTCAAAATTTCCGGAAAATGGTTGTACGAATAGAGCCGCACGACTGTATTCCACATGAACAGAGCCACGCGGCTCTAGTACTTAGAGATGCACAGCTGTGTTCCTCAAGGGCAGAAACCTAAAAATGCCCCGATTGGTTGAAATCAATCCGTTTTCCAGTTCTCCATTCTGATTATGATATATTTCGGTCCAAATGCATACGTGCATTATAAACTTTTGGTTTTCGGATTTCTGATTACACGGATATGTGGTTTTCGGTTTCCTAAATTTTTGTTTTTATGAGATTCGGGGTTGTTCGATCCAGAATGGATCAGTAGTCCAGCATTTGCGGACCCCCGGCTTCCACGGAAATGCCTAGGAAACACTGAAAATAAGCAAGACAATATTTTCAAAACGAGAAAACCATTTTTCGTGTTCTGGATATTACAGTTACGCGGCTACAGTTGTTATAGCCATATGACTCTAACTAGAGCCGCACGGCTATAGTCTCTAGAAGGAGACAGAATCGCGCAATTACCCATACGGATGTCGTCGCGTGATGCTGTCTTCAGATTTAAACAGTTTTTGGCATGTTTACTGCTTTTGGACCCTAGATGAATGTTGGAATTAGGAAACTCACACGAATAGAACCTCGAGTTCTGGGATAACAGAAGCGCTAAAAAGGAAAAATTTGCATGTAACCGAGCTAATTGTTTTCCAAAAATAGTTTTCCAGCACAAAAATTATAGGGCGTTTCAAAATTGCTTTACAGGTCTAGTCAGGCCAACTAGCCCAGTCGGCCCAGCTACCCCCTAAATGTATGCCCCTATTCCTAAAAATCCCAATTCTGTCCTGCTTGAGTCCTATTTGTATTTATGCGATAATTGTGCTAACCGTCTGTTTTGCAACTTTTAATTTTTCCTTATTTTCATTTTGGATGTAATTAATAGACTGATTCGTGTATTTTAGGCTATTGTAATTTTTAGATTCTTGTGTATTCTAGGTGTTTGTAATATGAGGACGAGAGTTTTTATCCTTTATTCGATCTGGTTGTATAAGCAGCCTTTTATTCCTATTCTTTTAACTGCTTAGATGTATGGTTTGTTTATTCTGCAATTTATTCTTGTTATTCGCTTGAGCATGGGCTAAATAAACATGAAATGGGTAGGGAAAGATAATAAAGCAAATAAAATATGGTAATATGAACTGTAAAGCGAAAGTAAGCTTGAGGTTGAATAGGTCACTTGCCCGAACCCTAAATCTCTAGATTAGGTACAGTAGTCTACGCTCGGTAGGGAGCTGTATGGGAATTTCCTGGATGAGCTGATCTGAGCAGCGACTCTGTCACTAATCATGGAATATAAGTTTTGAGATCCTTAAGTTAACAAAATGGTAAAAGGTTTTCTACAAAAGGTATTTCCAAACAAATCAATAAATTTCCTAAGATAATCAAAACCCTGTTTTCCAAAATTCAAATGCAATTCTTTTTCTCAGATTCCTTTTCCCCGGATCGCTTTGCCTGTCCCGCTCTTTTAGAAAAAGGTCGTCCACTCATAAGCATAAAATGCACCCATGAGAAAAAAGAAAAAAAGAAAAAAGAAATAATTAAGTTAGCATGTCTAAAAATGCCATGAGAATTATAAAAATGTGCGTGCTTAAAAACTTATCCTAAGGCTATGTTTTATCTTTAACCTACTAAGATTGGAAAATGTTCATCCTAAGTTTCAAAGATTAGTTGGACTTTTATTGACTCTACATTCTTAAAATTTGGTTATGATTATCTAAAGGAAAGTGTAGCGACCTCAGTGATTTGGCTATGCAACTTAACTTAAAACTTACCATTGTTGAGCATTAAAATTTATTCGTTAAAAGAGCACTTGGTCATGGTTTAGTTGAACTTATCGATACTATATGATGTTTAGTAGTTAGGTTGTTTTCACTTGTATTTTTGCTTGAGGACAAGCAAAGGTTCAAGTTTGGGGAATTGTTATGAGCATAAAATGATCATATTTCGTGTTGTTTTATCTCTATAAATGTTTGTGTTTGTTAGTTTTTATTAGGATTTCTTATTCTATGTGATGCTTTTTATGTGTTTTTGTGATAGTAGGAGTAGCAGAAATTGTTTAGGGAAAGATCAGAAGAAAAGCGGATCAATCGTGCGAAAATTCAACAAAGGAGTGCTGAAAGCACCTGTGTCACCGGCGCGACATGTCTCTTCACCCAAAAGTCATGCCTTTATGGAAAGACATCTCTACAAACCATTGTGTTGTTTCATCTACTACAAAACAGGTGAATTTGTAGCAAAGAGGCATATCCATATATGGATAATAGATGATATATAGATATAAAACAAAATACCGAAGATATGTAGAAAAGTATCGAATTAAAGAAAGAAATAATACAAGAAAGATTGAGCGCAATTTAGGAGTAAAGGATTGAGAAATTCTCACTCTACCTTTTTTTATCTTTCTTGTACTCTTATGCATACTATTCGGTTTTTTGAACAATGATTTCTTCGTTTCTATGCTAAGTTATTTTTATAAAAGTTCTTGTGCCAAGTTTTTCTTATATTTAGTTTTGATATAAGTTTAATATTGAGAAATATACTCTTATGTATGCCCAGTATGATTTCTATTTTGGTTCTAACGTGAGTTTAATATTGAGAAATATATTCTCATGAAAGTTTGCAAGAATTTATAAATATGATAATAGATGAGAGATCACGTATTATACTAATCAAGTTGCACTTCAACTTAAGCATATTAGTGTTTATAGAATTGATTCACTAATGAGAAATAGGAGTCAAGTTTGATAAGAATATGTTCAAGTAAATCTATGTATTGCTCAAGAGAAATTATAAAGGAAATTAGTATAACTTGTCTAAATAACTTAAACATAGTTTTTAGAATAATTTCACAAAGCACTTATGGTTGTCCTCTTACTCTAATTCGACCCATATTAGGATTAGTTTAAATTAGGAGTAGAATTAGATTAGGAAAAACAAATACATTTTTGACTTAAGTGCAAACAAAATCGGAATCGAAATCCAGTGTGTAATAACAATCATTCCTTCTGAGAATGATATCTGTTGTACTAAAACAGTAACCGTATACTTGTGGGAAAACAATCAACAATCATCATACAAATGATTGCACTCAATTAATAAGGGCTATCCGACAATTGATTATTGACAAGAAAATTATCGAGCCACCTTTAAAACCTTGTGTTCAGATGAACCCCTTGCCTAATTTTAGGAGTCAGGTTAATATGGTACAGTTAGGAATGCCAGTCAATTGTGTGTTCGCTCAGATTATCAAGGCTAATCCGAGTGTCCAAGTGGTTATAGCCGAGGAAGATGAGAAATTGGAAGAAGCTGAAGGGCAGACATCTATAGTGAAGAATGGGCAAGGTCCAATTGATCTGGTCGATATTGAATTGGATGATGATTATGAGGATTTTGAGTTTCATGGACCTAAGCTTGTATACCCAGTTGAGATAAGAAGAGGAAAGGTGATCGCAAAGGACGGTCCTGTTATGCACATTACCAAAAGTGGTAGGGTTTATCAACCCACTAACGTGGCACCTCAAGCACCCCTGAGAAGAAGTAACCCACCTGTGGGCACTGGCACTGCTGGCCATATGCCTAGAAATAGAGAAGATGATGTTGTGGTTAAGCTGTTGAAGAGAACACCGGCTCGAGCTAGTATTTGGCACCTCCTTATGGAGTCCAAGAAGCACTGTGAGGTAGTAGTGAAACAGCTGATGGAGATGGAAGCCACTCCTACAATGTCTCCTGATGAAGTCTGTGCCATGATGAGGGGGATTGACCCGAAAGCTAACCGAGCCCCGGAAATCAGCTTTGGAGTGTTTGACTTGCCACTGGAGTTCGTGAACCATAATCGGGCTTTATACTTAAAGGTTGAAATTATAGACAGGGTGATGCCTTGTGTAATGGTTGATGATGGCTCGGCCCTGAACATTTGTCCTTCTAAGGTTCTTTCGTGTCTGGGTATTAGCACAAAAGTGCTTTGCCGGTCTAACACAGTGATTAGGCATATGATGACAGCAAAAGGACCGTAATTGGAACATTTGAAGCAGAGGTCAGTGTAGGGGAGATCCAGTCTAAGGTATTGTTCACAGTTATCAACATTCTTGTCACTTGTTCCTTACTTCTCGAGAGGCCGTGGTTCCATGCTTTAGGAGGTGTACCATCGACTCACCAGAATGTGAAATTCCTAATAGGAGGAAAAGTGGTGACTATGGAAGCTGATGAGCCATCTGTTTTAGCCGCTTTGAATGCCATGGAGCATCCAATGACTGGGTTTCAGGTAGCAGTGATTTCAGACAAAGGCGAGGACAAGCCAAAGTTCCCAAAATGGATCCACAAAGACTTCGCTAAGTAGAACTTTAAACATGGTAAAGGATTAGGAGTGAAGCAATAAGGAATTCTTGAGTTTAACATCGAGGCCGGTAAGCACCATCCTCATGGGCTTGGATACTGTGAGGAAAAGAATAAGTCGAACAAGAAGTATGTGAATCTAGTGGACACATTTGTTTGTGCAACTGAAGAATGGAGCTCCTGAGCTAGTGATAGTTAAGGGAGGACAGCTCTCGGGATTTGAGATCGTCTCTGATGTTGTTAACTTCGGTAAGTATGGAGTTGAGCCTATCATGAACATGCTTCGTACTAGAACTGAAGCTAAAGGGAAGATGGTTCTGGGTGATCAAAAAAGGCTGTTGATTAGCTCAGAATTGAATTTTGGAAGAAAGGTGAATCAGTTGAAAAGGTAGATCCAGAAAAGATGGAAGTCAAAGCAGCTATTGAATCCAACACTAAGGCACTGACTGTTCTCATAAAGCCGAATGCGAGTGCTGAAAAAAAAGAAGAAGACACCTGTGGTTAAGACTTAAGAAGAGTTGGTGAGTGAAGCTGTGAAAGAATTGGCCAAGCTGATGATCACTGGAAAGGCAAAGGCAATGGAAGAAGAGCTGTCTGTTGACTAGAAAAAAAGCCCTACAGGGTGATTTGGGAGACTTGTTCGAAGAGGTTGATGATGGTGCAGTGGTAGAAGTCCCTCTGCATGTGGAGGATGACAATTACTTTGATGTATCTGTCTCTTCTATTTATGATGTAAACAATTCATCCTATAAGGCATTCAATAATGAAGTCTGATTTCATTTACTTGTGTGATGTTTTTACGGATGGAACTGTGCATACATATAAACATTCATTTAATGTTTTTAACATACATGATGCATCATTGCATAAAATGAATCTAAGGACAGATGATGACCCAAAAATGGTATCCATCTCAAAAGACCTCATGCCTGATGAGAGAAGAGAAACCGTAAAAGTACTACAAAAGCATGTGAAAGCCTTCACTTGGTCCTACAATGACATGCCTAGGGTTGACAAGGAGATCGCAGAACATAGAATTATGATGGATCCAAAAATGAAACCTGTCAAACAGAAGCTTAGGAGAATCAGACCAGAATGGGCAGAAAAAGTTAAGGAAGAGGTAGCCGAATAGATAAAAGCTAAGTTCCTGGAAGTAGTAGAGTACCCGGAGTGGTTAGCCAACATAGTACCGGTTGTAAAGAAAGACAGTCGAGTCAGGGTTTGTGTGGATCAGAGATCTGAACAAGGCATCGCCCAATGATGAGTTCCCACTACCACATATTGATGTTCTGATTGATAGTGCAGCCAGGGCAGCGATGTATTCGTTCATGGATGGATTTTTAGGATATAATTAGATTCTGATGAACATCATCGACAAAGTGAATACAACCTTCATCATAGAATAAGGAGTCTATTGCTACAAGGTTATGTCATTTGGGTTGAAGAATGCCGGGTCAACTTATCAACGTGTAGTCACTGCACTTCAATATGATATGATCCATAAGGAGGTTGAAGTTTATGTAGATGACATGCTAGTTAAATCGATGACCCAGAAAGAGCATCCTGCTATCCTGGATAGATTTCTAATTAGGATCGAAAAGTATAATCTTTGCCTAAATCCTAAGAAGTGTGTGTTTGGAGTAACTTCAAGAAAGCTTCTCGATCATATGGTAAGTCAGAGAGGAATCAAAATGGATTCGGACAAGATCAAGGCCATCAGAGATATACCCATACCGAAGATGGAAAAGGAAGTAAGGTCATTTTTGGGGTCATTATAGTATGTCAGCGGTTCATCGCGAGATTAACAATAGTTTGCGAGCCCATTTTCAAACTCTTGAAGAAGAATCAGCCAGTGGAATGGAATGATCAATGCCAGCTATCCTTTGATAGGATCAAGGCTTATTTGATGAATCCACTAGTTCTGAAACCTCCAATGCCAAAGAAGCATTTGATCTTGTGCTTGGCTATTGAAGAAGTTTTAATAGGGGCAACGTTAGTACAAGAACAAGAGGACAAGCGTGAACATGCAATCTACTATTTGAGTAAGAAGCTACTTGATTATGAGGCCAAATATACCGTGGTGGAAAAGACCTACATTGCTATGGTATGGTTGACTAAGAACTTAAGGTACTACTTTCAATCGTACAAAGTCCAGGCGGTGGCTAAGGTTGACCGATGAAGTATTTATGCCAAACCCCTGCATTGGCTAGAAAACTATCAAGATGGTTACTCTTGTTATCAGAATTTGATATCGAGTACATAACTAGGAAAACGATTAAAGGAAGAGCTGTAGCAGAATTCTTAGCCAATTAGCCTCTAGAATTAGACTACATCAAGAATTTGGAATTTCTAGATGAAAAGCTAGCAGTGGTGGAGACGAAACCAAGCAGATGGGTGATGTATTTTGATGGTGTTGTGAACAAACACAGTACAGGTCTGGGAGTAATCATCGGTACACCTGATGGAGAAATCATTCCACTGGCAAAACACCTCAAGTTTTCAGAAACGTTTAATGGAGCAGAATATGAAGCTTGCCTCTTTGGAATTGATGCCCTAATCACACTAGGGGCACGTGAAGTGTTAGTTATCGTGGACTCAGCTTTGGTGATTTGATGGATTACTAGGGATTGGGAGATAAAGGAAGAATCACTCCAGCTGTATCTCAAGCTGGTTTTGGAAAATGTAAGACTATTTGGTCAGTATGAATTCAAACATGTCCCGAGGGAAGAGAATCAGATGGCCGATTCCTTAACTACACTCTCATCAATGTGGGAAAGACCCAGAAAGCATATGATACAACCAGTGATCCTAGAAACTGCACAGAACCCTTATTACCTATTAGTCAATGTTGTAGCAGCAGTGGAAGAATGTCCTTGGTATCATGATATCGTTCAGTTCATTCAGAATGGGCAATACCCTAACGATGCTAACGGAGTAGATAAGATCTATCTGTGAAAATTAGTAGCATAGTTCAGGATATTTAAGAATCAGCTCTTCAAGAGAACCGCCAACGGTATACTCGTAAAATGTTTAACAGAAGAAGAAGCAAAGAAGGTTATGAGACGGATCCATGTGGGAACTTGTGGGCGGCACATGAATGGGTTAGCCCTTGTCAAGAAAATATTGAGGCAAGGTTACTTTTGGCTTACCCTTCAAGCCGATTGTATCGAAGAATAAAAAGATGCCATGAATGCCAAGTGTACGGAGATCTCAATCATCTGCCTCCACTTGAACTTCAGATATCATCGACTCCATTGCCATTTGCTGCTTACGGGATAGACATCATCAGAGAAATAAGGCTGCTTGCATCAAATGGGCACCGCTTCATAGTCATGGCTATTGACTACTCGAAATAGGTAGAAGCGGAATCATTTACGAATGTTACAGCTAAGAAAATGACCAAGTTCATCGAGAAGAACATTTTTACGTGGTATAGAATCCCGCATCGTATCATGACTGATAATGGGATACAGTTTCAGGGGGTAACAGTATGATTGTTCCAGGAAAAAAGGGTTAAACATCATAGATCATCTCTGTATCGCCTGCAAGCCAATGGGGTGGTAGAAGCGGCCAATAAGTCTATCAAGAGGATTTTGTCAAAAATGGTAGTCTCCTACAGAGATTGGGCCGACATGTTACCATTTGCCTTATGGGGATATAGAACAAGTGTCAGAACTCCTACCGGAGAGACATCGTACTCATTAGTCTACGAGATGGAAGCTATCTTACCAGTGGAAACTGAGATTAGGTTATTAAGGATAGTCATGGAAGCATAGTTGCCAGAGTCTAAATGGGTTTAGTGGAGAAATGAACAGTTGTCATTGATCGATGAGAAGCGTCTTCTGGCGTTAGATCATTTATAGATGTATCAGCAGTGAATGGCTAGGGCTTATAACAGTAAAGTCTGTCATCCGAAACACCCACTCAAAGCCAGGGATTTGGTACTTAAACAGATGAAACAAACCAATATGGATGTGCAGGGGAAGTTCAAGCCTAACTGGGAAGGTCCATATGTGGTTAAGAAGGTACTTAAAAAGGGTGTTGTGAAGATCATGGATATGGATGGAAACGAGTTCATCAATCCCATCAATCAGGACAAGCTCAGGTGATACGACGTGTGAAAAAAAAGTCCGATGGATCGAAAACGGAAAAGGTGATCCATGTAAAATTTAGGACAGTCCGATAGATAGAAAACCGAAAAGGCAGTCCATGCAAAAGTTAGGACAGTGAGGTGAGCACCATTAGCGGGAAAATCTGCAAAGACCAATTGGTGGCAGTTATAGATTTGGTCAAGATGGATACCATTACTGATTCTGTCCTTAGCTTCATTTCATCTTTGATGTACATTGTGCTAAAACATTATTAATGAATGAATGAATGAATGCTTGAAATTGAGTTTGTATTATACATATACAGCTGTATACATTTTCTGTTTGCATGCATCTCACTTAAAAAAAAAAGAAAAAAAATCCAATAGATTGAAAACTTAAAAAGGCGATCTATGTAAAAGTTAGGACACAAATAAAAGTTTGCTGAGTCAAAAACCCAAAAGGCCAATTCAGGCAAAAGTTAAGACAGTCCTATGGGCCCAAAACTCGAAGAAAGGGCGGTCCTTGGAAAAATAAAAGAACTTGAATGTTTGTTTGAATTGAAAACGGGTTTGTATCGTGCTTAGGAAAACCATTGATTTGTTTGGAAATCCTTTTGTAGAAAGCCTTTTTTTAATGAGCATTTTTGGAAAACTGGTTTTGCATTTTAGAAAATCCCATTTTATTACTTAAAGATCTCGAAACCTAAATTTCAAGATCAGTGACAGAGTCACCACCCGGATCAGCTCATCCGGGAAATTTCAGTATAGCTCCCTACCTAGTATAGACTGCCGTACCTAATCCAGAGATTCAGGGTTCAGGCAACCTACCTATTCAACCTCATGCTTGCTTTCATTCATAAGTTCATAGGACAATATTATACTCACTTATTCTCTACCCATTTTATCTTTTGTTATAAGCCCATGCTTATTCAAATGACAGAAATAAATGGCATAAAATTAAAGTGCAAAAAAGTAAACCATACATCCAAACCAAACTAAAAAGATAGAGGCCGCTTATTACAACCCAAAAAGATAAAAACTCAACCCAAAAAGATAAAAACTCTCATCCTCACTAATATAATCGCCTACTATACATGAATATCTAAAAAACAGTACAATCGTCTCGAATACATGAAAATCTATCAAATACATCTAAAATGATAAAATAAAATAAAATAAAACCTACAAAACAAATGGTTAGCACAATTATATCACAAGCACACATAGGACTCACAACAATATAGAATGGGGAATCTCAAGAAAGGGGAGCATTCATTTAGGGGGTAACCGAGAAGTCTGGGCGACTTACTCGGTTAGACCTGGAAAAGCATTTTAGAAACGCCTTGTAGGTTTTTGTGCTTGAAAACTTTTTTGAAAACGGTTTGGCTCGATTATATGCAAATTGCTTCATTTTGGTGAGTTGGGTATCCCGGAACTCAAGCTTCCATTCGTATGGGTTTCCTAATTCCAAACATCCATCTAAGGCCCAAAGTAGTAAACACACCAAAAATAGTTTGATTCCGAAGACAACATCACGCGGCGATGTCCGTAGGAGTCATCCCGTGATTCTGCCTCCTTCGACTATAGTGTTCAGAACCCAAATTGGTTTTCTTCACTTTGAAAATCACTGTTTTAATCATTTTCAATGATTTCTAAGGACTTTAAGGAACCTGGGAGTTCGCTAAAGCTGGACAGTGGATACGATTTGGATCGAACAACCTCAGATTTCAAAAATCAAAATCAAAGAAACCGAAAATCTCATATCAACATTATAGGAAATCCAAAAACCACAATTTTAAATGTAACAGATCTAATTGGACCGAATTAATTCATAACAGAATGAATAAAATGGAGAAATGACTGCTTTCAGTCGATTTAGGGTGTTTCAAGTTTCTACCCAGAAGAACACAGTCGTGTAGCTGTAGTGGTACAGCCGCTCGGCTCTGTTCTAAAGGATTATAGCCACTTGGCCCTAGTTAGAGCCGTACGGCTACAATCAAATTGACAGTTCCTGGAAATTTGACAAAACATAGAAAAACACAGCACAAACAACTAATTACTAGTTTAAGGCCTCTCAGAGTTTACCTTATTGATGTTCTAGTGTGTTTGACGACCGAAAGTGGATTGGGATGCCGGAATTTGTTTAGAACCTCATGAACATCCCCAAATCCCCAAACATAAGCCTTGAATCAATCCAAACAAAACCCTAGAAAAGTCCTAAATGAATGAATCATCTAGACACTCACGCTTAATGTGTTTTTAGTCTGTTTTTATTTCTGTTCCTCTCTTTTTCTCTTGGTTTCTCTTAGTTTTTCTAGCTTTTTCTCTCTTTTGCTCTCTTTTAATAGTTTTCTCTTTGTTTTCTGCTAGAATCTCTCTATCTTTCTCGTTACGTTCTATGTTATCCACTCTGCTATTGTGTTCTGTCCTTAAAAACCTCAAAAATCTTGGCTGATTCCCTAATTTTGGAATTACATTCCCTGTCAAAGACTAATGCTTGCTATTTAGGAAGTAATCTGACCGCTCGATAGAGCCGCGCGACTGTAAGGTTACAGCCATGTGGCTCTGGAATTATAGCCGAACGACTATAGTTGTGAAACTACAGTCGTGCATCTCTAATTAGAGCCGTGATGGATTCTGTTAAATCCAACACTCACGTCTAAGTCCTCTAATCACTCAAAGGACCTTTCTTGGGGTTTCGAATTGAGGACTATTCAGTTTTCAGAGTGTTTGAGACATTCCAGGTGATATTCTGCTCCTTTTCAAATCCAACTCATGTTCATCTGTCTTAACAGGTGAAATAGGGTTTTCAACACAGAGGTCGGGAAAACCTGTGCTCACTGGCTGCCCCTCGTGGGATCAAAGTCGACTCATGGTCGAGCCATTATGCCCATATCGAGTTTGGTCTCGTGACAAGGAGCACGGTGAGAAAAGGAAAGAAAACATACCTAACGTCTTGGCTTGTCGAGGAAATCAGGTGCCACATCTAGTTGGGGACATGCCTCGACTCTTCATGGAACAACGATTCTAAAGTTGGCTCTAGGAGCTTTGGCTTGAAGTTGGCCCAAAGTGGCATTGATTTTTAAAGTCGACCCAAAGGGGTGCTGATTTTTAAAGTCGACCTACAGGGGCGCTGATTTTGAAGTTGGCCAAAAAGGGGCGCTGATTTTGAAGTTGGCCCAAAGGGGCGCTGATTTTGAAGTTGGCCAAAAGGGGCGCTGATTTTGATGTTGGCCCAAAGGGGCGCTGATTTTGAAGTTGGCCCAATGGGGCACTGATTGTGAAGTTGGCCCAAAGGGGCTCTAATTTTGAACTCGACCCAAAGGGGTGCTGATTTTTTAAGTCAACCCAAAGGAGTGCTGATTCTGAAGTTGGCCCAAAAGGGCGCTGATTTTGAAGTTGGCCCAAAGGGGCACTATTTTTTTAGTCGAGAGTGCATATTTATTCCTTGATCAATAATTTTGGAAACAAAAATTTTTATCCCTTCGATCAAAAATAAATACAGCTTGATTGTTTTGCCCTTAGATACCTGTAAAAAGCAAAAAGTACCCTTCTGGGGATTATATTGGCATAAATGGAAATTATGAAAATTGAGAAAATTCTCTTACCTGAGATTTAGAACCGTACGACTCTAATTTGCATGTTATAGCCTAAGGGATGCCCCAATGTCAGACTATTTTTGCTTTCAGGGAGTTCACGTTTCAGAATAACCCGATGATGACAGTAAGTGCCTGTACTTGAATTAGTGTTGATGCATGTATGCATGTGTGTATGTATGGATGTATGTGACATGATGTTTCTACTGTTGGTCTTGGCGTAGTCCGCATTTGGCGTTCAGTGTCAAGAGTTGGCCAAATTATGGACTGAGGTCATGAACCAGGCTTTCTTGACGCACATGGACCTACTAGAGGAGTGGTTTGCTTATTATGAGAGCACCGGGGATGAGAACCAGGTGGATGGTCAGGGTGACGGGGCACAGTCCTATACCTTCTCTTTTCCTTCTTTGACAATCTAGCCCGTATGTGGACTCATTCTACTACTTTTCTTGTATTTCCCATATGTGGGCCCATTTCTGCACATTTTGTTTCGGTATATTGACTATGAGTGTGAGGTGCAGACCTTGAAATGCATTGGGTTATAGGGAGTTAGGATTGCCTAAAGCTACTGTTGTGTGACTTGTGTTTTGTTTTGTGTCCTAACTTTTGCATAGACCGCCCTTTAGGGTTTTCAGCCGATCGGGCTGTCTTAACTTTTTCCTGAATGGCCCTATTGGGTTTTCGACTCAGTAGACATTCATTTGTATTCTATCTTTTGCATAGACCGCCTTTCGGTTTTCAGTCTATCGGATTTTTTTTTAAGTGAGATGCATTCAAACAGAAAATGTGTACAACCATATATGTATAATACGAACCCAATTTCAACCAGACTTAGGGCATTTAAATGAACAGAGCAAAGTATTCATTCCTTCATTAATAATGTTTTAGCACAATGCAATCAAAGATGAAATGAAGCTAAGAACAGAATCAACAATGGTATCCATCTCGACTGAATCCACAACTGCCACCAACCGGTCTTTGTAGATTTTACCACTGATGGTGCTCGCCTTATATCCTAACTTTTGTATGGACCACCTTTTTGGTTTTGGATCCATCAGACTATCCTAATTTTTGCATGGACCAACTTTTTGGTTTTCAATCCATCGGAATTCTTTTTTTTTTTTACACGTAGTATCACCTGAGCTTGTCCTGATTGATGGGATTGACGAATTCATTTCTGTCCATATCTATGATCTTCGTAGCACCCTTTAAAAGTACCTTTTTGACCACATATGGACCTTCCCAGTTAGGCTTAAACTTCCCCTGCATATCCGTTGGTTTGTTTCATCTGCTTAAGTACCAATTCCCTGGCTTTGAGTGGGTGTTTCTGATGGTGGACTTTACTGTTATAAGCTCTGGCCATTCGCTACTGGTACATCTGCAAATGATCTAAAGCCTGGAGATGCTTCTCGTCAATCAATGCCAACTGCTTATACCTTGACTGAACCCATTTAGATTCTGGCAACTGCGCTTCCATGACTACCCTCAATGACCTAATCTTGGTTTCCACTGGTAAGATAGCTTCCATCCCTTAGACCAAAGAGTATGTTGTCTCTCCAGTAGGAGTTTTGACATTTGTTCTATATCCCTATAAGGCAAATGGTAACATGTCGGCCCAATCTTTGTAGGAGAATACCACTTTTGACAAAATCTTCTTGATTGACTTATTGGCCTCTTCTACCGCCCCATTAGCTTGTGGTGATACAGAGATGATCTATGATGTTCAACCCCTTTTTCCTAGAACAATCATGCTGTTACCCCTTTGAAACTGTACTCTGTTATTAGTCACGACATGATGCGGGATTCCATATCATATAAAAATGTTCTTCTCGATGAACTTGGTAATTTTCATAGCTGTAACATTCGTGAATGATTCCGCTTCTACCCATTTTGAGAAGTAGTCAACAGCCACGACTATGAAGCGGTGCCCATTTGATATAGGCGGCCTTATTTCTTCGATGATGTCTATCCCCCAGGCAGCAAATGGCCACGGAGTCGATGATATCTGAAGTTTGAGTGGAGAGAGATGATTGAGATCTCCGTACACTTGGCATTCATGGCATCTTTTACTTCTTTGATACAATTGGCTTGTAGGGTAAGCTAAAAATAGCCTTGCCTCAGTACTTTCTTAGCCAGGGCTAACCAGTTCATGTGCGGCCCGCAGGTTCGTGCATGGATCTGTCTCATGACCTTCTTTGCTTCTTCTTTTGTCAGGCATTTCAGGAGTGGGCCGTTGGTGGTTCTCTTGAAGAGTTGATTCTCAAAGATCCTGAACTGTGCAGCTAATCTTCGTAGAGAGATCTTATCTGCTTTATTGACATCTTCGGGGTAATGCCCATTCTAGATGAACTAGAAGATATCATGATACGAAAGACGTTCTTCCACTACTGCTATAACATTAACTGATAGGTAACAAGGGTTCTGTGTAGTTTCCAGGATCACTGGCTGTATTGGATGTTTTTGGGGTCCTTCCCATATTGATGAGAGGGTAGTTAAGGAATCAGCCATATGATTCTCTTCCCTTGGGACATTTCTGAATTCACACTGCCTAAATATTTTCACTTTCTCCCAAACCAGCTTAAGATATGGCCAGGGTGATTCTTCTTTTATCTCCCAATCCCCGGTAATCTATCGAATCACCAAAGCTGAGTCACCGATAACTAACACTTCATGTGCCCCTAGTGTGATTAGGGCATCGATTCTGAAGAGACAAGCTTTATATTCAGCTCCGTTATTAGTTACTGGAAATTCGAGGTGTTTCGCCAGAGGGATGATTTCTCCATCAGGTGTACCAATGATTACTCCTAAGCCTACACCGTGTTTGTTCATAGCACGATCGAAATACATCACCTACCTGCTTGGTTCCATCTCCACTAATGCCAACTGTTCTTCTGGAAATTCCAAATCCTTGACATATTCTGATTCTAGAGGTTGGTTGGCTAGGAATTCTACTACAGCTCTTCCGTTGATCGTTTTCCCTGTTACATACTCAATATCAAATTCTGATAACAAGAGTAACCATCTTGATAGTTTTCAGGCCAATGTGGGGCTTTGGCATAAGTACAGGTTAACCTTAGCCACTGCCTGAACCTTATACAACTGAAAGTAATGCCTTAACTTCTTAGTTAGCCACACCATAGCAGTGCAAGTCTTTTCCACCACAGTATATCTGGTCTTGTAATCAAGCAGTTTCTTACTCAAGTAGTAGATTGCATTTTCACGCTTGTCCTCTTGTTCTTGTACTAACATTGCCCCTACTGAAGCATCTTCAATAGCCAAGTACAGGATCAAAGGCTTATTCGACATTGGATTAGAACTGGTGGATTCATCAAATAAGCCTTGATCCTGTTAATAGCTAGCTGGCACTGATCGTTCCATTTCACCAGCTGATTCTTCTTCAGGAGTTTAAAGATGGGCTCGCAAACTATTGTTAATCTCATGATGAATCGACTGACATACTTTAATGACCCTAAAAATGACCTTACTTCTTTTTCTGTCTTCAGTGCGGACATATCTCTGATGGCCTTGATTTTGTCTGGATCCATTTCAAATCCTTTTTGGCTTACCACATAACCGAGAAGCTTCCCTGCGGTTAACATGTGCTCCAGGAATCTATCCAGGATAGTGGGATGCTCTTCCCGAGTCATTGATCTAACTAGCATGTCGTTTACATAAACTTTGACCTCTTTATGGATCATGTCATATAGAAGTGTGGTGACTACTCGCTAATAAGTTGCCCCCGCGTTCTTCAACCAAAACGTCATAACCCTGTAGTAATAGACCCCCCATTCCATAATGAAGGTTGCCTTTACTTTGTCGACGATGTTCATTAAAATCTGATTATACCTTGAGAATCCATCCATTAGCGAATATATTTCTGCCCTAGTGGCACTGTCAATCAAAACATCAATATATAGTAATGGGAAGTCATCCTTAGGCGATGCCTTGTTTAGATCCCTGCAGTCCATAAAAACCCTGACTCGACCGTCTTTCTTTGCAATCGATATGATGTTGGCTAACCATTCTGGGTATTCCACTACTTCTAGGAATTTAGCCTTTATCTGTTTGGCCACCTTCTCTTTGACTTTCTCTACCCATTCTAGTCTGAGTCTTCTAAGCTTCTGCTTGATAGGTTTCATTTTCAGATCCATCGGGATTCTATGTTTTACAATCTCTTTGTCAACCCCAGGCATGTCGTCATACGACCAGGTGAAGGATTTTACGTGCTTTTGCAGTACTTTTACAATTTCTTTCCTCTCATCAGGCATGTGGTCTTTCGAGATGGATACCATTTTTGGGTCATCATCTGTCCCTAGATTTATTTCATACAATGATGCATCATTTATGCTAAAGCCACTAAATGAATGTTTGTATGTATGCAAAGTTCCATCCGAAAAAACATCACACAAGTAAGCGAAATTAGACTTCATTGCATTGAGTGCCTTATAGGCTGAATTGTTTACATCATAAACAGAAGAAATAGATACATTGAAATAATCGTCGTCCTCTATATGCGGAGGGTCTTCTCCTACTGCAGCATCATCAACCTCTTCAAACAAGTCTCCCAGATCACCCTCAAGGGCTTCTTTCTGGTCAGTAGACAGCTTTTCTTTTATCGCCATCATCAGCTTGGCCAGCTCTCTCACAGCTCTATTCATCAGTTCCTCCTGAGTCTTCACCACGGGTGCCTGCTTCTTCCCATAACCCATATTTGACTTCATTAAAACCGACAGTGCCTTGGTGATTGCTTCAATGGCTGCTTCAACTTCTCCATTTTCTAGGTCGGCTTTCTCAGCTGACTCACCTTTGTTTCCGAATTCAATTTTGACCTAGCCAACTGCATCTTTTTAATCTCTCAGAACCTTGTTCCCTTTGTCTTCAGTTCCGGTGCACAGCATATTCACAATTAGCTCGACCCCATACCTGCCGAAGTCAATAACATCGGAGAAGATCTTAAATCCTGGGAGCTTACCTCCCTCAACTATCACTGGCTCAGGAGTTCCATTGTATACTTCTTTGGTTGCAAGGATGAAAGTGTCAACCAAATTCATATACTTCTTGCTTGGCTTATTCCTTTCCTCACGGTAACCGAGCCCATATTGGCGGGACTTCCCAACATCGATATTGAATTTAGGGATCCCTTGCTGCTTTGCCCCTAGTCCTTTCCCAGGCTCAAATTTCTGCTTGGCGAAGTATTTGTGAATCCATTTCGGGAATTTCATCTTATCCTTGCCTTCATCTGAAATCACTGCTACCTGAAATCCAGTTATCGACTATTCCACAGCATTCGAAGCAACTACCATAGATGGCTCATCGGTTTCAACTGTTACAACCCTTCCTCCAATTAGGAACTTCACCTTCTGTTGCAGAGTTGATAGCACCCCTCATAAGGCATGGAACCATGGTCTCTCAAGAAGTAGAGAGAATGTGACAGGGATGTTAATGACTGTGAATAGCACTTTGGACTTGATCTCCCTGACACTCACTTCAGCTTTGAATGTGCCAATTACAGACCTCTTACTGTCATCATATGCTCTGATCACTATGCTAGACTAGCAGAGTGCATCTATGCTAATACCCAGGTATGGCAGAATTTTAGAAGGGCAGATGTTAAAGGCCAAGCCATCATCGATCATCACACAAGGCATCACCCTGTCTATGATTTCAACCGTTAAGTAAAGAGCCCGGTTGTGGTTCACACCCTCCGGCTGTAAGTCAGTCACTCCAAAGTTTATTTCTGGGGCCTGGTTAGCTTTCAGGTTAACTCCCCTTATCATGGCAAATACTTCATCAGGAGACATAGTAGGAGTGGCATCCATTTCTATGAGCTGTTTCACTACTGCTTTGCGTTGCTTCTTAGATTCCATGAGGAGATGCCAAATACTAGCTCGGGCCAGCGTTCTCTTTAACTGCTCAACCACAACATCATCTTAGTGTCTTCCCCTACAACTGGATTACTTCTTCTAGGTGTCGCTTGAGGTACTACATTAATAGGTTCATAGACCTTACCACTCCTGGTAATGTGCATAACGGGACCATCCTTGGTGATCATCGTTCCTATTCTTGTCTCAATTGGGTATACAAGCTTTGGTTCTTTAAACTCAAACTCTTCATAATCATCATCTAATTCAATGTCGGCCAGATCAATCAGACCTTACCCATTCTTCACTACAGATGTCTGCCCTCGGCCTCTTCTACCTTTTCCTCTTCCTCTACTATGATAGCTTGAACACTCGGATTAGCTTTGATAATCTGAGCAAACACACAATTGGTCGGCATTCCGGACTAAACCATATTAACTTGGCTCCCAAAATTGGGCAAGGGGTTCTTCTGAACACTAGGCTTCAAAGAGGGTTCTACAATTTTCCCATCAGTAACTAGCCGTTGAATGGCTCTTATCAAACTGGTGCATCCGCCTGTGCTATGACCTACTGTCATATGGTAGGCACAAAATTTGTCTTTCTCTAACTCAAACGGAGGAGCATAAGGCTTCAAACTCTAAAGTAAACCAGCTTTCCTACACTTGGCATAGATGCGAGGCAAAGGCTCTGCCCACAGGTTAGTGAGCCGCTGAGGGGTGGCTGTCTGCCTTGGGCCATCGTAGCTACATCTGCTTCTCGTACTTGTGCCGTTCTCAAACTATACCCGGTCGATGTAGTTGTGGAACTACCACTCTTGTAACCTTGTGAGTACCCTCGGCCATTTTGATAGGTACGTATGCTTTGTTTATTCCTCCGATCTTCCTCTTCGTACCTCTCGATACACTTAGGAAACTCAATAACATCACTGAAAGAGTGGAACCTCTTCATCTTCATCTTCTCCTTATAAAGTGGTAAGCTGCCATCAACCAGCATCACAACAAGGGATTCCAACTTCAGAGCCCCGTCTACCAGCGCTTGGACGTCCATCCATCTCTTATAATAAGACGAAAAGGACTTATTCTACTTTTAGTGAATCCTTTCCAAATCCTCTAGAGTGGTCTCCACCTGAATGTTATAGGCATACTACTTCACAAATGCCTCGGATAAATCTTCCCATGTGGAGCGGGTATGAATTGGCATCTTCAAATTCGCAGTAGCATCTCTCAAGGTAGTCAGGAACAGATTCAGTAGGTGATTCTTTCCAATGCCCAAACTAGATTTTATTCTGACATAGCTATCCAAATTGAGCTTCTAGTGGGCCCTTCCTGGTGTACGGGGGTAAATATGGCATCTAAAAGCCTACTGGCAACAGTTCCCCTCCTTCTACCATTAGAGTAGCTAGGTCTGCACACTTGATGGGATTATAATGTACCATCTCCTTCAACCTTGGCAACAGGGCTTCAAGATCAGAGAATTTTCAGTTGAGATGCTTTTCAGTAGCAATCTCAATTGAGGCTTCCCTTGCCCTCATGAAGGCTTTATCTTCTTCAGATTGGCGATCAATTTCTCGATGAGGAATGACCACTCTACTACTATCGGGAACGTTTCCTCCGGCTCCATTCATTGCTTGGACAATATTTCCTCCATTTTCGACCGAAGCCAATATTGGCTAAACGGTTTGACCCGCTTTAGTAGGCATCACAACTCTCATATGCTCTCTCAAAGTAGCCTTGAATCTGTTCGAGTTCAATAAGGTATCTATAAATGCATTCATATAGAAAAGCATTCCTCCACCAGATTCATGTTGAGCCATATTTGTTATGTTTACTTCTTCCAACACAAACTGACTGTCAATTGGTAAAGAAGGTAACTGTCCCTCGAATTCTTGCTCTGATTACGAATCTGAATTGACCCTAACCCCTTCCACGGTTACTGGTTCTGATTGGATTGGTTAAACTAACTGATCGGACTCTGATTCAACCCGTACTAATCATTTTGAAATTTAACTCCAAACTGCACATTCAGCATATAGTTAGTATCATGGATGGATGTCATGATTCTAGACACGATGTACTAAGTGAAGTGTATGTTATGGTCCTGAAATGATCATGGTCGAATAATGCTAGATGGATGAAAATGGCAATGATGATGACTTTCTTTATTTTTGTTTCTTTTTATTTTGGACGTTCCAAGCCCAATGCCATTCAAAAAAATAATGCGAATTGGTCGCGTGTGGGCGGTCACACAGACAGAATTTCGACGCTGTCGTGGCACCTAATGAATTGTTGGTGTGCCCTAGTTCTTAGGGCATTGGATTCTTGTATTTTGTATTATACATTAAGAGTCATGTATGAATACATTATTTGTGTCACATTAATAAAGGCAATTAATCTATTTCATTTATATCTTGTGCTATAATATGAGTAGAGTATCCATTGATTAATAATCATAAAACCTATCCCAGGTCTGTTCTAATCGTGGGAACGAATAGAAGCACAGACTTGTATATTCGATGATTGTATGGTAGTTCTTAACTAGCCATAGTACTTGTATAGTCAGTCATGAATATAGGTACATGTCATTGACATGGGACTGGATCGATCCGCACAAGAAAGCCACATGGTTGTCATATCATAGGTCTTTCTTGAGTAGGTCTCTTTTGTCCTCAGACCAGATTTCATTATAATATCAATGTGGAATCCGGTTCACTTTGACATACGCCTAACAGGTCTGTAAAAGGATGCTAAATACGGGTATGATTGGGTGGACCGGTGAACATGTTGATATTGATGATGAAGTGATGGAATTGCCACTTGGGTGACACCGAGATGATATCATTAGCCACTTGATGGGTGGGACTGATAAGTGTATGGCCATACCCAAATAAGTTGGTTGCTTATTTGATTAATCAGTCAACTCAAGATCAAGAAATATAATAAACAACAGAAGAGGATGACAGACACCATGCCTCTTGTTTATTCATATCGATATCGTTGGGCAAAGGACACTATGAGATTACTACCGGTTGAGTGTCTTCTAAAGACTGCTGCATCTCTGTCTTAATTGGGGGCTGTAATGGTTTGCTAGAACCCACTTACAGTCTGTGGGCCTTGGGCCTACTGCCAACATAAAGACAGACCCATAGGATCGTGCACATAGATCAACTGAGCTGGAACTTATAGAAATTGTACATGTAATGTACATTGGAAGGAATGCGTTAATTAATTAGTTGACATTCGGTGTCAAGGTAATTAATTGACATTGGGTTGAATTTAATTTAATTAATAAGTTTACATAATGTAATTAATTAATTTATCAATTAATTGAATTACATAAAGTAAACAATTAATTAAATAATTTTCCTAAGTAGGAAAATTAAATACTTGTATTGTATTAACTTAAGTGTGATTTAATTTTATTTAGGGGTAATTAAATTTAGCCAAATGGAATTAAATTACATAGTATATACTTTTTAATTAAAGTTTATTTATGTAATTATAATCCTAGTGGGCTTGGGTTTAATTAACCTAATTAGAACCCAATTAGACAAGGTGTCTATAAAAGGGCACACTTAAGGAATAAAAACCTAATTCAACTCTAATTAATTGCTGGAAATTTCAGCCACCAATAGAAGCTCCAAAACAGCCGAAAATCCCAGCATTAAACCTCCATTCCTTCGCGTCTTCGGCTAGCACCGGTTCCCGCTCAATAGTTGGTCGTGCACCGGACTTTGGAGATCGCAGTTTCAAGAAACGATTCTGCAGTAGTCTCCAGAGGAGACGAATCCGGTGAGTTAATCTCTCTTGATTCTTATTTGATTTTATTCTAATCAATGGTAATTGGACACGATAGGTGGATTCTAGGAAATTTTAAACGGTTTATTTTCCGCTGCGCCACGTTATTTTTCCAATGACGAATCCCAACAGTGGTATCAGAGCCTAGGTTTTGTCCATTAGATTGATTGGAATTGGTTCTTGAAAGCGTTCTTGAATAAAGAATGGGTTTCAAGTTTGTGATTTTAGGGTTTTTGCTTAATTGGTATTGTTTTGGATAAACCCTAGAATTGTTGGATTGGGGTTTTTGATTATTTTTCCCCAATTGTTTTCCATCTAAAATTGTTTTGTATATTAATTATATATATATATTTTGTTGGAAACATTTTTTTGTTTATGATTTAAAAAAAAAAATGTTTTTTGGGCTGGATGGAATCGCAAATTGCGATTCCATCCAGCGGCAGCAGCCCACTGGGCTGCTGCTGCCGCGGCTGGCTGCCTCGCAGCGGCACTGGTGCCCCGCCTGGACAGCGGCGCTGCGCGCGGGTTTCGGGTCCGGTTTTGGATTTTGCGGGTATTTTTTTTCCGGACCCTAATGCAAATTAAATTAAATTTTTAAATTAATTTGTGTTTAAATTATTTATTTTGTTGGCATGCATATTTAATTTAATTGTTAGCATATTAAATTGAATATGGACTTTGTGAAATTGGCCCAACAAACCGTGACACCGATTAAAATTGGGAGAGCTAAATTTTAAATTTGTGACAACCCAAATTCAAGTGGGAGCAAAATTGTTAATTTTGCATTTATGGATGTTATCCATTGGGCCTTTATGGGCCTTAGTCACATTTGTTAAAATTGGCTATTTCACCCTAAGTAACTTGGCTTAACATTTATATTTATAATTTGGAATGCCATGATCATGCATCATATTGGTATGTATGTGTACGACAGGTACTTTGTTTGAAATGTTATGTTGAGTTCTATGGGCCCTAAATTATTATTGGTTGTAATTTAATTTTGGGAAATATGGCTTGCGTGCCATTTTTTTATTTTGATTTAATTTTAGAATAGATTTTATTTTACAAAATTATTGTAATTGCATCAAGTATGGAGGAAGGCCCAAATGGAGCAAGCCCATGGTGGGAGCCCAAGAAGGATTGTAGTCCGGCCCATGAAGAATTAGATAGGATATCTAGTTTTTCATTAGGTTGTAATTAAAGGCCCATAGTATCTCATTTATTTTAAATTAAGTATGCTATTGCATTTGTCATATAATATGGATGTATGGATCACCAAATTATTACCCGCGTTTATGCATGCTAAGCCGTATCACTTAATTATAATCCGGAAATTAAAATATTGAGTCACTTAAAAGTGCTTCCCACATTCACAACTCTTCCTCCCATTGATGCTGCAATGTGCGCCATGCCCTAGCTGGGTATATTGTAGTATTCGGTGGGCCGTCGAGGGTTAAGATACTTGGTATGGTTAACATGTGAATGGTGGTTTGACTCAACATGGGTAGCATTAGCTCAGAGCTGGCCCTAAGCACAGATGGGTAAAGTGTCAATAAGCCCATCAAACCAAGAGTCCTTCGTGGAAGGATTGGATAGGTTGTCCTACCAAACGACTCAATGGTTGGTTAGCGAGCCTTAGTTCGGCCAGTCATTGATAAGTTATGAATCTTGGTCAAGTCAGCCAATTAACAACATCAACAAACAAATTAAAATCGGATTATTAATTTGAATTGGCTTAAAAGTCCTTTATTTCTAACTCAAGCAATGATTTCTTCCATGTAGATAATCCCATTTCAGTTAAGCAATTTAAATGGCTGCAACAAACAACAACTCACTCTCACTTAGGTCACTCTTGGAGAAGGAGAAGCTTTCGGGGACTAACTTCCTGGACTGGGCTAGGAACTTACAAATAGTTCTTAGACAAGAGTCTAAGGAGTATGTACTGATTGCTACTTTACCAGCTGGCCCTCCTGCAGGTCGAGGCATCACCACGGCGATGGTGGAGCAGTACGATCGGCATGTGAGGGATGACCGAGATGTCTCGTGCCTCATGCTGGGTACCATGGCTTCTGATCTTCAGAAGCACTTCATGGACGAGCATGCTTATGAGATGATGGATCAGCTTAAAAAGATGTTCCAAGATCAGGCTCGTCAGGAACGTTACCTGACAACTAAGGCACTTTGCACGACTGTGATGGCAGCTGGGACTTCTGTTAGCACTTATGTGCTAAAGTTGAAGGGGTATATTGATACACTTGCCCGCCTCGGCTCGCCAGTTCCGCAGGACTTGGCAACAGACATTATTCTTGGGTCACTTCCTGAGTCTTACAACCAGTTTATCATGAATTACCATATGCAAGGGTTGGATAAATCGGTTGTTGAGCTGCATGGCATGCTCAAGCTTGCTGAGCAGTCTCTTAAGAAGACTCCTGAAGTATTGCTGGTGAACAAGGGCAATACGCCCATTGCTAAGGGAAAGGCCAAATCTAAGGCCAAGGCTAAGGGCAAAAAGGTGGTGTCCCAACCTAAAGCAAGGGTTGCCTCTCCTGATGA
The DNA here is from genome assembly GCA_039660915.1 of Euphorbia tirucalli. Taxonomy (NCBI): domain Eukaryota; kingdom Viridiplantae; phylum Streptophyta; class Magnoliopsida; order Malpighiales; family Euphorbiaceae; genus Euphorbia; species Euphorbia tirucalli. The sequence continues at coordinate 28,780,365 of CM077639.1, read as the reverse complement.
TGTTTTCCATGAGTGTCATGAGATGGGGCACTGGAAGAGCTCATGTCCAAAGCTAAGGGAGCAACTGAAGGGCAAAACTGCTGCTTCAGGTATTTATGTTGTTGAGATTAATCTGGCTATTTCTACATCTTGGGTCTTGGACACTGGATGTGGATCTCACATTTGTTCAAATGTGCAGGGTCTAAGAAATAGGAGATTATTAGGATCTGGAGAAGTAGATCTTCGAGTCGGAAATGGTGCTCGGGTTCAGGCCATGGAGGTCGGAGATTATTTCTTAGAGATGCCTAGTGGACTTGTTTTGGAACTAAGAAACTGTTATTTTGTACCTGCGATGCGTAGGAATATTATTTCCGTTTCTTTGTTGGATATTTCTGGTTTTGTATTTAATATTGGACATGGTAGAATTTCTATGCAATGTGGCAATATTATTTATGGAACAACATTTCTTGAAAATGGCTTATATAGCCCTGATCTAAAACGTGAAAGTTCAATCTATAACATAAATACTAAAAGGATTAAACAAAATGAAATTAATCCTACTTACATCTGGCATTGTCGACTTGGCCATATAAATGAGAAGCGCATTGCTAGGCTTCACTCTAGTGGAGTGCTAGGGTCATTTGACATCCAGTCTTATGACACATGCGAATCTTGTTTGAGAGGCAAGATGACAAAGGCACCTTTTAGCAAGACTGCTGGAACGGCCTCAGAGCTATTGGTGCTAATACATTCCGATGTATGTGGCCCAATGAGCACTAGTACTAGATCTGGTTTTCTATACTTCGTCACCTTCACGGATGACTTCAACAGATACGGTTACGTGTATCTGATGAAGCATAAGTCTGAGACTCTCCAAAGGTTCAAGGACTTTAAGAATGAAGTAGAAAACCAACTTGGCAAGAAAATAAAAGCACTTCGGTCTGACCGAGGGGGTGAATATTTGAGCCAAGAGTTTGACTCGTTTTTGAGAGAGTGTGGGATTGTATCCCAACTCACTCCTCCTGGTACACCCTAGTGGAATGGAGTGTCAGAGAGGAGGAATAGGACCTTACTTGACATGGTCCGCTCGATGATGAGTCATGCTACACTCCTTGTCTCCTTTTGGGGATATGCTTTAGAGACAGCTGCTTACATTCTTAACAATACACCAAGCAAGGCAGTTGAGGGAACACCATATGAACTATGGAAAGGCCGAAAGCCCAATGTTTCCTTCTTGAAGATTTGGGGCTGTGATGCATATGTTAAGAAATTGACAAGCGGCAAACTCGAGTCCAAATCTGTCAAGTGCCAGTTTGTGGGTTACCCTAAGGAAACTAAGGGTTATTACTTCTACGATCCAGCCGAAAACAAAGTTTTCATAGCTAGAAATTCAGTCTTCTTGGAGAAGGAATTCCTTTCCAATAGAGACAGTGGGAGTAATGTTGAACTTTCAAAAGTTCAAGACTCACAAACTCCTGCAGCTACTGCTGAGGATGCTTTGGGAACCAATCTGACTACTCAAGAAATTGAGGAACCAGAAATGGTTGCATAGGACCTTAGAAGGTCTGGTAGGACATGTCATCAGCCAGAGAGGTATGGCTTTCTCGTGACTGATGATGGGGACCTTATGGTCGTTGACCAAAAGGAGCCCAAGACCTATCAGGAGGCTGTTGAAAGCCCACACTCAGATCAATGGCGCAAAGCCATGGAGGCTGAGATGCAATCTATGCACGATAACCAAGTATGGAACTTGGTGGATCCACCTCTGGGTGCTAAGATGATAGGTTGCAAGTGGTGTTTCAAGTTAAAGGCCCTGTGTGTATAAGATGGTTAGTGGGAGCATTTCCACCGTCCTAGTGCTGTGTGTTGATGACATCCTTATCATTGGAAGTGACATACCAACACTGCAAGGGGTTAAGCAGTGGTTGAGTAGGTGCTTCGCAATGAAGGACTTAGGCGAAGCTGAGATGATCTTAGGGATCAGGATCTACAGAGATAGATCCAATCGGCTTCTAGGCCTAAGTCAGGCCACGTACATTGACAAGGTTCTAAAAGGATTCAGCATAGACAAGGCAAAGAAAGGATTCTTGCCTATGCGCCATGGGTTGAAGCTGAGTAAGAAAGATGGTCCTAAAACAAAGAAGGACCGAGAGAACATGGAAAAGATCCCTTATGCATCTGCTATTGGATCTATCATGTACTCCATGTTATGTACGAGGCCTCATGTCGTGTTTGCACTAAGTATGGCTAGCCGGTACCAATCAGACCCCGGTGAGGAACACTGGAAGGCAGTCAAGGCAATCTTGAAGTACCTTAACCGGACTAAGGATGCTTTCTTAGTGTATAGAGGTCAAGATGAGCTGGTAGTGTCAGGTTACACTGATGCAAGCTTTGAGACCGATGAGGATGAGAACCAGTCACAGTCTGGTTATGTTTTTCTCCTGAATGGCGGTGCCATTAGTTGGAGGTCCTCAAAGCAGGCCACCATTGCTGACACTACAATGGAAGCTGAGTACATAGCTGCGTGCGAAGCTCAAAGGAAGCCGTTTGGATCAAGAAAGTCATAACTGAGTTGGGAATAGTGCCCACTATCCTAGACCCAGTTGATGTTTTTGTGACAACAACGGGGCCATCGCACAAGCTAAGGTGCCCCGGTCACACAAGAGATCCAAACATGTACTCAGAAAGTTTCACCTCATTCGGGAGATCGTGAACATAGGTGACATATCATTGCAGAGGGTTGACACCAAGAATAATGTCGCTGATCCATTGACCAAAGCGCTGTTGCAGACACAGCACGACAGTCATACCAGATCTATAGGAATTAGGGCAATGCCCACTTGGAACTAGTGCAAGTGGGAGATTGTTGGTGTGCCCTAGTTCTTAGGGCATTGGATTCTTGTATTTTGTATTATACATTAAGAGTCATGTATGAATACATTATTTGTGTCACATTAATAAAGGCAATTAATCTATTTCATTTATATCTTGTGCTATAATATGAGTAGAGTATCCATTGATTGATAATCATAAAACCTATCCCAGGTCTGTTCTAATCGTGGGAACGAATAGAACCATAGACTTGTATATTTGATGATTGTATGGTAGTTCTTAACTAGCCATAGTACTTGTATAGTCAGTCATGAATATAGGTACATGTCATTGACATGGGACTGGATCGATCCGCCCAAGAAAGCCACATGGTTGTCATGTCATAGGTCTTTCTTGAGTAGGTCTCTTTTGTCCTCAGACCAGATTTCATTATAATATCAATGTGGAATCCGGTTCACTTTGACATACGCCTAACAGGTCTGTAAAAGGATGCTAAATACGGGTATGATTGGGTGGACCGGTGAACATGTTGATATTGATGATGAAGTGATGGAATTGCCACTCGGGTGACACCGAGATGATATCATTGGCCACTTGATGGGTGGGACTGATAAGTGTATGGCCATACCCAAATAAGTTGGTTGCTTATTTGATTAATCAGTCAACTCAAGATCAAGAAATATAATAAACAACAGAAGAGGATGACAGACACCATGCCTCTTGTTTATTCATATCGATATCGTTGGGCAAAGGACACTATGAGATTACTACCGGGTGAGTGTCTTCTAAAGACTGCTACATCTCTGTCTTAATTGGGGGCTGTAATGGTTTGCTAGAACCCACTTACAGTCTGTGGGCCTTGGGCCTACTGCCAACATAAAGACAGACCCATAGGATCGTGCACATAGATCAACTAAGCTGGAACTTATAGAAATTGTACATGTAATGTACATTGGAAGGAATGCGTTAATTAATTAGCTGACATTCGGTGTCAAGGTAATTAATTGACATTGGGTTGAATTTAATTTAATTAATAAGTTTACATAATGTAATTAATTAATTTATCAATTAATTGAATTACATAAAGTAAACAATTAATTAAATAATTTTCCTAAGTAGGAAAATTAAATACATGTATTGTATTAACTTAAGTGTGATTTAATTTTATTTAGGGGTAATTAAATTTAGCCAAATGGAATTAAATTACATAGTATATACTTTTTAATTAAAGTTTATTTATGTAATTATAATCCTAGTGGGCTTGAGTTTAATTAACCTAATTAGAACCCAATTAGACAAGGTGTCTATCAAAGGGCACACTTAAGGAATAAAAACCTAATTCAACTCTAATTAATTGCTGGAAATTTCAGCCACCAATAGCAGCTCCAAAACAACCGAAAATCCCAGCATTAAACCTCCATTCCTTCGCGTCTTCGGCTAGCACCGGTTCCCGCTCAATAGTTGGTCGTGCACCGGACTTTGGAGATCGCAGTTTCAAGAAACGATTTTGCAGCAGTCTCTAGAGGAGACGAATCCGGTGAGTTAATCTCTCTTGATTCTTATTTGATTTTATTCTAATCAATGGTAATTGGCCACGATAGGTGGATTCTTGGAAATTTTAAACGGTGTATTTTCCGCTGCGCCACGTTATTTTTCCAATGACGAATCCCAACATGAATTTCATGGAATGGTCACGAGTGCACAGACACACGGATAGAGATTTGACATTTTTTAGGTGAATGAAGTGATATGAAATGGTCATGTGGGGGCCATCCCCTAGACATGGCATCGATGCTTTTAGGGCATCCAACATGAAATGATGTTACAAGCAAGTCACGTGTGAATAGAGACACGGACAATGGTTCGGTGTTCGTGGAACACCTTGTCTGAGTTAGTAATGTCATGAAATGCCCCTATGTAGTAATCTGGTACTGGTGGAGTACCTCAAATGAGTCATCAATGTCATGGAAAAATCCGATGTGGATCGCAACACACAAACAAGACTACGACATCACCGGGACGCCAATGATGAATGAGCGTGATGTCATGTAATGTTATCATGTGACCCGACACACGAATATAAACCAAAGACCATTGTGGTCTTCTAGTGAATGAAATAGTCTAGTGAAATGGCCAAGTGCAATCCAATGCACGGGCAGAATATGGGTAGTTTTGGGACACCCGATGTGAAATGAAATGATCATGATGGGCATTCTCAGAATGTCTTGTTATTAAATGGAATGAGGTGAGATGATATGAATGTTCATGTCACACGAGATACAAATGGTTGCACGAAGATGTGGTTACGATGCATGATATACGGGATGATGTCGTGTATGCTTCATGGAAATGTCAACACACGAGAAGTAAATGTATATTGCACAAAAATAAAACATCATGGATGCACGAAGATGTGGTTAGCGCCAATGTCACACATATGCTCATGTCCTGCAAAATGGTTGCACAAAAACATGGTTAGAATGGCACATGAATGATTATTCGTGCTTGATGTTTCGTGAAAAGGTCAAACAAAACCACCACCAAACAAACGTTAGCACACACAACAACATCCTCACCCTTCCAACCTTATTCCTCCTTTCCATTGGCACACCTTCTTCCTAAGTGTTGGGTCTCCTTGGTATCAACCAGGGATACCAAAGGTGTACTGTTAATGTCCAATTTCATATTTTATGTTTTGGTAATCCCAAACGGAAATTATTAGGTCATTAAATGTGGGCCAAAGTCAAACCAAGGGTCGTATAGGACCCCATAGGGAAAATACACTCCTCCACATAGAACATAAGAGGTTCATGCGATGCTATAAGTGATTTACCACTTTGAGTGCCTCTAATCTTGGCAGAAGAGGTAGGTCACTTTTTGAAGTAAACCGGGCTGATCAGTGAGTTTGAGGGGTTGAGAAGAAGAAAATGTCATGCTATGCAAGTGTGAGTAAAATATGGTATTATGAACTAGTGAATGACTGCAAGCGAGGTTATATTTTGGTAGTAGCCTAAGTTCCTTAAGTTTTTTCAAAAAACATTTTAAGAAACATTTATCCCTAGCAGAGTCGCCACTGTGAGCGGATGATCTTTTAGTGAAAGTGGAATGCAACGAAGCAAACCAAGGAAAAAGAAAAGAACTTAAATGTTTGTTTGAATTGAAAATGGGTTTGTATCTTACTTAGGAAAACTATTGAGTTGTTTAGAAATCCTTTTGTAGAAATCTTTTTTTTTTTTTAATGTGAGTTTTTGGAAAACTAGTTTTGCAGTTTAGAAAATCCTATTTTATTACTTAAAGATCTCAAAACCTAAATTTCAAGATTAGTGACAAAGTTGCCACCTGGATCAGCTTATCCGAGAAATTTCGGTACAGCTCCCTACCGAGCATAGACTGCCGTACCTAATCTAGAGATTCAGAGTTCAGGCAACTTAAATATTCAACCTCAAGCTTGCTTTCATTCATAAGTTCATATGACAATATTATACTCACTTATTCTCTACCCATTTTATCTTTTGTTGTTGGCCCATGCTCATTCAAATAACAGAAATAAATGGCATAAAATTAAAGTGCAGAAAAGTAAACCATACATCCAAACCAAACCAAAAAGATAGAGGCCGCTTATTACAACCCAAAAAGATAAAAACTCTCATCCTCACCAATACAATCGCCTACCATACACGAATATCTAAAAAAAAGTACTATTGCCTAGAATACACAAAAATCTATCAAATACATCAAAATGATGAAAAGAAAAATAAAAGCTGCAAAACAAATGGTTAGCACAATTATATCATAAGCACAAATAGGACTCACAATAAGACAGAATGGGGAATCTCAGGAAAGAGGAGCATGCATTTAAGGGGTAACAGAGAAGTCCGGGCAACTTACTCGGTTAGACGTAGAAAAGCATTTTGGAAACGCCTTGTAGGTTTTTGAGCTTGAAAAGATTTTTGAAAACGGTTTGGCTTGATTACATGCAAATTGCTTCATTTTCGTGAGTCAGGTATCTCGAAACTCAAGGTTTTGTTCGAGTGGGTTTCCTAATTCCAAACATCCATCTAAGGCCCAAAGCAGTAAACACACCAAAAATAGTTTGATTCCGAAGACAGCATCATGCGACGACATCCGTAGGAGTCGTCCCGTGATTCTGTCTCCTTCTGGTGACTACAGCCATGCGGCTCTAATTAGAGCTGTGCGGCCATAGCCACTACAGCGGTGCGGTTGTAGTGTCCAAAACCTAAAATTGGTTTTCTTAGCTTTGAAAATCACTGTTTTAATCATTTTTTATGATTTCTAAGGACTTTGAGGAACCTGGGGGGTCCGTTAAAGCTAGGCAGTGGATCCAATTTGGATCGAACAACCCTAAATTTCAAAAATCGAAATCAAAGAAACTGAAAATCTCACATCAACGTTGTGGGAAATCTGAAAAGCACAATTTTGAATGTAACAGATGTGATTGGACCGAATTAATTCATAACAAAATGATTAAAATGGAAAATTGACTACTATCGGTCAATTTAGGGCGTTTCAGGTTTCTGCTTAGAAGAACATTGCCTTGTAGCTGTAGTGGTACAGCCACTCGGATCTGTTCTAAAGGATTACAGCTGCTCGGCCCTTGTTAGAGCCACACGGCTGTAATCAAATAGACAGTTTCTGGAAATTTGATAAAACACAGAAAAACACAGCACAAAATAACTAATTACGAGTTTAAGGCCTCTCAAAGCTTACCTTATTGATGTTCCAGTGTGTTTGACGATCGGAAGTGGATCGGGATGCCGGAATTCGCTTGGAACCTCATGAACGTCCCGAAATCCTTGAAAATGAGCCTTGAATCAATCTGAACAAAACCTAAGAACAGTCCCGAATGAATGAATCGTCTAAACACTCACGCTCAATGTGTTTCTAGTCTGTTTTTATTTCTGTTCCTCTCTTTTTCTCTTGGTTTCTCTTAGTTTTTCTAGCTTTTTCTCTCTTTTTCTCTCTTGTAATGTTTTCTCTTTGTTTTCTGCTAGGAACTCTCTGTTTTTCTCATTATGTTTTATGTTATCCCTCTCTGCTATTGTCTTCTGTCCTTAAAAACCTCGAAAATCTCGGCTAATCCCCTTAATTTCTGAATTATACTCCCTGTTAAAGACTAATGGTTGCTATTTAGGAAGTAATCTGACCGCTCGATAGAGCCACACGACTGTAAGTTTACAGCCGTGTGGCTCTGGAATTATAGCTGAGCGACTATGGATATGAAACTACAGTCGTGTGTCTCTAATCAGAGCCATGACGGATTCTCCTAAATCCAACACTCACGTCTAAGCCCTCTAATCACTCGAAGGACCTTTCTCAGGGTTTCGGATCGAGGATTGTTCAGTTTTTGAAGCATTTGAGACATTCCAGAAGATATTCCGCTCCTTTTCAAATCCAACTCACTTTCGTCTGTCTTAACAGGTGACATAGGACTTTCATCACAGAGACTAGGAAAACCTATGTTCACAGTGGTCTATAAAAAATTTAGGACACAAAATAAAACAAAAGTCACATAGTAGAAGGGTGAATGCCTCGCGCTCATGGCTAATGTACCAAAACAAAATGAATGTGTAGAAATAGGCCCACACACGGGCAATACAAGAAGAGTAGCAGAATGAGTCCACACACAGGCTAGATTGTGAAAGAAAAAAAAAAGAAAGGATTTAGGACTGTGCCTGTCACCCTGATTATTTACCCGGTTCTTATCCCCAGTGTTCTCATATTAAGCAAGTTGCTCCTCTGGTGGGTCCGTGTGCATCCAGAAAGTCTATTTCATGAGTCTACCTCTGACCTTAGTTGAGTGGACTCGCGACGCTGAATGCCAAATGCAGTAGAAAAATCATGTCACATATGTGCATACACTTGAAACATACACACACACACATACATGCATACATGCATTAATGCTAGCTCAAGTACAGGTCCTTACTAACATCGGGTTGTCCCGAATCATGAGCGCTCTAAAAGCGAAAATAGCCTGACACTGGGGCATTCCCTAAATCTCAAGTATGAAGATTTTTCCAATTTTCAGAATTTCTATTTATGTCGATATGATCCCGAGAAAGGTTTTTCTTGTCTTTTGCAGGTATCCAGGGGCACAATAATCAGTCCGTATTTATTCTTGATCGAAGGGGCAAAAATTTTTGTTTCCAAGTTATCGATCAAGAAATAAATACACACCCGGCTCAACTTCAGAAGCACGACTTCATGAAAAGACAGAATCAAGGCTACTCCACTTCGGAAACACTCTTTCACCAAATTACCAAAATACCCTTTCTTCGTGACACTAATCTCACAAGAAGACACAAATCGCGCTTGACCGCTGTTTTGCATAGACATCGAAACAAGTCCCTGAATCAATTCAACTCGGGCAAGATCGCTACCTCGCACAGACACCGAGGTAAGTTGCTGAACCAATTCAAATCGGGCAAGACTGCTGTTTTGCACAGACATCAAAACAGGTCCCTGAACCAATTCAAATTGGGCAAGACCGCTACCTCGCACAAACACTAAGGCATGTCCCTGAACTCAACTTGGGCAAGACCGTTGTTTCGCATAGATATAGAAAAAAGTCCCTGAATCAACTCAAATCGGGCTAGACCGTTGTTTTGCACAGATATCGAAACAAGTCCATGAATCAACTCAACTCAGGCAAGACCGCTGTTTCGCACACTGACATCGAAATAAGTCCCTGAATCAACTCAAATCAGGCTAGACTGATGTTTCGCGTAGACATTGAAACAAGTCCCTAAACCAATTCAACTCGAGCAAGATCGCTACCTCACACAGAAACCGAGGCAAGTCCCTGAACCAATTCAAATCAGGTAAGACCATTGTTTTGTACAAACATCGAAACAAGCCCCAGAACTAATTCAAATCAGGCAAGACCGCTACCCCGTATAGACACCATGTCCCTAAACTCAAGTCGAGCAAGACCGATGTTTCACATAGACATCAAAACAAGCCCCTTAATAAACTCAAATCAGGCTAGACCACTGTTTCGCACATACATTAAAACAAGTCCCTGAATCAAATCAACTCGGGCAAGACCACTATTTTGTATATATGGTAAAACAAGTCCCTAAATTTAACACAGTTCCATTTGTGACACAAGCACCATGGAGAACCAACTCAAGTTGGGCAAGATCACTGCTTTTTACACAAATCGAAACAAGTCCCTGCAATCAACACAATTCAATATGTGACACAAGCACCACAGAGAACTAACACGAGAAAGATGCCATGTATGTTTCCTTTTCCTTTTCTCACCGTGCTCCCTATCGCAAGACCAAACTCGAACCGGGCACAATAGTCTGACCATGAGTCGACTTTGATTTCACGAGGGACAGCCTGTGAGCATGGGTTTTTCCGACCTCTGTGTTGAAAATCCTATGTTACCTGTTAAGATAGATGAACATGAATTAGATGAGCGAAATGTTACCTAGAATGTCTCAAATACTCCAAAAACCGAACAGTCCTAGATCCGAAACCTTGAAAAAGTCCTTCAAGTGATTAGAAAGCTTAGATATGAGTGTGGGATTTAGAAAAAGCCTTAACAGCTCAGGTTAGAGTCGTACAACTGTTGTTTCACAACTACAGTTGTGCGGCTATGACATCAGAGTCGTACGGCTATAACCTTACAACCGTACGGCTCTAACGAGCGACCAGGTTACTACCTAAATAACCAACATTAATCATTGATAGGGTGTAATTTCTGAAATTAAAGGAGTTTAAGCGTTATTAGGCTAGGTTTTAATACCAGAAACCAGAGAAACAAAAGAGGAACAACACAAAACCAAAAAATCATTCTAAAGAGAGAAAAACTAAGAAAAAGGGAGAGAAAGAGAGAAAAAGTGAGAAAAACCAGGGAAAACACAAGAAACAGAGAGAAAACACTCAAGAAACATGTAGGGTGAGGGTTCCTGGTCATCGTATCATTCATTCGGATTGATTTTGGGTTCATTTGGATTGATTCGTGGTCCGTGTTCGAAGTTCGGGATGTTCGCAGGATTCTAGGTGCATTCCAATGTTCAAATCCACTTTCGGTCATCAAATACGCTGGAACACAATGAGATTAAACTCTGAGAGGCCTTAAACTCGTAATTATTTGTTTCGTGCTTTGTGTTTTCTTAGTTTTGTAAAAATCCAGAAACTGTCTGTCTGATTATAGCTGTGTGACTCTAACTAGAGGCAAGCGGCTATAATCCCTTAGAACAAAGCTGCGCGGCTCTACCACTATAGCCGCACGGTTATGTTCTTCTAGGCAGAAACCCAAAATGCCTTAAAACAACTTAACACAGTTAGTTTCCCATTTTGATTGTTATGTTATGAATTAATTTGGTTGAATCACATCTGTTATATTCAAAATTATGGTTTTCGGATTTCTGATAAAGTCAATGTGAGATTTCAGTTTCATTGATTTTGATTTTTAGAATCCATGGTTGTTCGATCCAAATCGGATCCGCTGTTCAACTTTAGCGGACCCTCAGATTCCACAAAATCCTTATAAATCATCGAAACGGGTTAAAACAGTGATTTACAAAAGCAAAGAAAACCAATTTCGGTTTCTGGATACTACAGCCACACGGCTATAGTGGCTATAGCCTTGTGGCTTTAACTAGAGCCGCACGATTGTAGTTACAGAATGGAGACAGAATCTCGAGATGACTCCCTCGGACATCATCGCATGATGCTGTCTTCAGAATCAAATTGTTTTTGATGTGTTTGCTGCTTTGGGCCCTAGATGGATGCTTGAGATAGGAAACCCACACGAACGAAACCTCAAGTTCCGGGATACCTGACTCACTAAAAGGAAGTAATTTTGCATGTAATTGAGCCAAATTGTTTTCTAAAATGGTTTTCAAGCACAAAAACCTACAGGGTGTTTCTAAAACAATTTTCCAGGTCTAATCAAGTGAGTCGCCCAGACTTCTCGGTTACCCCCTAAATGCATGCCCCCGTCTCCTGAGATTCCCCATTCTGTCCTGTTATGAGTCTTATGAGTGTTTGTGATATAATTGTTCTAACCATCTTTTTTGCAACTTTTATTTTTCTTTTTATTATTTTGGATGTATTTAATATATCAAATCGTGTATTCTAGGTGATTGTACTTTTATAAACTTTCGTGTATCTAGACAGTTGTAAGGTGTGGATAAGAGTTTTTATCTTTTTGGGTTGTAATAAGCAGGCTTCATTCTTTTGTTTGGTTTGGATGTATGGTTTACTTTTCTACACTTTAATTTTATGCTATTTGTTTATGTCATTTGAATGAGCATGGGCTAAGATTACAAGTTAAAATGGGTAGAGAATAAGTGAATATAATATGGTACCATGAAATATTAAATGAAAACAAGCTTGAGGTTGAATAGGTAAGTTGCCCGAACCCTGAACCTCTAGATCAGGTATGGCAGTCTACACTTGGTAGGGAGCTGTACCGGAATTTCCCGGATAAGCTGATTCAGGTGGCGACTCCATCACTGATCTCGAAATTTGAATTTTGAGATCTTTAAGTAATAAAATGGGATTTTCTAAAATGCAAAAACAGTTTTTTTCCCATAAATTCACATTCAAAGAAAAGGCTTTCTATAAAAGGATTTCCAAACAAATTAATGATTTTCCTAATCAAGATCATTAAACTCGTTTTCAATTCAAACTTCAAACCAATTTCCCTTTCCCTGGTTCGCTTTGCCACGTTCTATTTTAAAGGTCATCCACTCACACTTGCCCGAGTTGTTTCTAAGGACTTGCCTCGGTTTTTGTACGAGGTAGTGGTCTTGCCCGATTTGAATTGGTTCAGGGAATTGTTTCGATGTCTGTGCGAAACAGCGGTCTTGCCCGAGTTGTTTCCAGGGACTTGCCTAGGTTTCTGTATGAAGTAGTAGTCTTGCCTGATTTGAATTGGTTCAGGGACTTGTTTCGATATCTGTTCGAAATAGCAGTCTTACCCGTGTTGGTTCTCCGTGGTATTTGTGTCACGAAGGAAAAGGTATTTTGGTAATTTTGTTAAAAGGTATTTCTGATTTCGAGTGATCTTGATCCTATTTTTTGTAAAGCCGTACTTCTGAAGTTGTGTCGCGTGTGTATTTATTTCTTAATTGATAATTTTGGAAAAAAAAATTTTTACCCCTTCGATCAAGAATAAATACAGACCGATTGTTTTGCCCTTGATACCTGTAAAAAACAAGCAGTACCCTTCTCGGGATTATATTGACGTAAATGGAAATTCTAAAAATTGAGGAAATTTTCATACCTGAGGTTTAGAGCTGCACAGCTCTAATTTGCACACTTTTGCCGAGCGGATGTCCCAGTGTCAGGTGTAAGAGCTGGAATTTTCCGAACTTAATATATATATATATATATATTCCAGCGTGTCACACGACTGTAATTACAGTCGTATGACTGTAATTGCGGAGCAGGTGCAGCAGCCCATACCTTGTGACATGAGAAGCTGAGTTTGATTAGAGGGCAATTAATGCTCGCCCATTTGCAGCAAGAAACCAATGAGACAATAAAAGCAAAAAGGGACTTTTGGCTTCTGATCTTAAGGAGTTTAGAGAGAGAGAAATTAGGAGAGAATTGAAGAAAAAGGGAAGAAAAAGAAAGCCTCAAACTCAAGCATCTTTTTCTCATTTTTTTTCTTTTTAATTCTTAAGTGTTTAAATTAAAAATCTATTACAAATCCTAGATTAATAATGTGACACTCTAAACTCAATTAATTTTGGACTAAAAACTCTCAGAAACCTTGACATTTTGGAGATTTTTGGACTTAACTTTTCAAACCTCAACTCAAAGGAAAAGAAGCAATTTGGAGTGGATTGAGGCGTTTCCAGCGGTCATTCCTACGGAGGATGAGCACTAAAGAGTAAACATACTTCAAACATTCATTTTCTTGTGTTTTCTGGGTGATTTGGTGTGTTTTGTGCATAGAAATTCAATTTTCGAACCTGATGTTTCTGGAAATCAAGAACAGCCGTACGACTGTTCTTGTGGTGAAGAACAGTCGTACTAGTGTTCTTGATTTCCCGCTCCTTTTAATTTTATTTAAATAAAATTTTGGCAAAATCCTACAATTAGAAGAATTACAGTCGCACGACTGTAATGCTCATCCAATGGCAGAATTTCCAGTTTAGTTTATAAAAATTTCTAAAAATCCATAACAATTCAGAAAAAATCAGAAAATCATCGAAAATGAATTTTGTTGTGTGCATTCATGACCTTAGATTTAATTTTTAGTATTATTGCATTTAGAACAATATAATGACGGAGACCCGATTCTCCTGAAAACTGGCCCACCTCACATGTTAAATTAAATTAAACCGGAAAAATGTTTTTTCAAAACGATTTTCTCATAAAACCAAAATACAGGTATGTTTCAAAATATTTTCCAGGTCTAACCGGGCTGGCTTACCGAGCCAACCCGGTTATCCCCCTAAATGCATGTTCCCAATTTCCAAAATCTCATTTTGTCCTACTTGAGTCCTATCTGTGGTGTGCCGTAAACTGTGCTAACCCTCTCTTTTGCAGTCTTTAATTTCTTTTATTTTTATTTTTGGTGTATTTAATAGATTAATTCGTGTGTTTTAGGTGATTGTATTTTTTAGATTCTTGTGTATTTTAGGCCGTTGTAAAGTGAGGATGAGAGTTTTTAGTTTTATTCGATCGGGTTGTAATAATTAATTATTCACTGCTTTATTTTTATTTTTATCTGTATGTACACTGCATGTTTTATTCAATAAAATTGACTTTAGAATTATAAAATACCATGTATGAACATTGACGTATTTATTTTGATTAGATACGAAATAGGGAACTTGTCCGGACCTAGATCTCTGGATAGTGTAGTGGCCTTTCATCTGGTTCAGCTACACTGAAATTTCCCGGTTAAGCTGAGCCAGGTGGCGAATTCTACACTATTTACTGAGACTTAGGTCTCGGTTCTTTTATGAAATAATTAATTTCTCAAAAATGAATTTCCAATACAAAAACCCCAGGCGAGGGAGGGTTGCCCGATCTCAAGGCTCCCTTCCGAGAGAGTCCGCGTTTCGCCGAAAACATCATCCGCTCACATCAGGCTATTTCACTGTCAGAACACTCGCGATTTGGGACAACCTGATGATGACAGTAAGTACCTGTACTTGAGTTAGTATTGATACATGTATGCATGTGTGTGTGCATGTTTCGAGTGTATGCATGCATGTGACATGATGTTTCCATCGTTGGTTTTGGTGTAGTCCGCACTTGGCGTTCAACGTCGCGAGTCAACTTCTCTGAGGTCGGAAGTGGACTGGCTACAGAGGTGGGTCGCAGATCTAGAGCTCATGAACTAGAATTTTGAGACGCGTGTGGATCAACTGGAGGAACAGCTTGCTTATTATTAGAACACCGGGGATGAGAACCAGGTGGATGATCAGGGTGACGGGGCATAGCCCTAGATCCTTTCTTTTTCTTCTTCGACAATCTAGCCCACATGTGGGCTCATTCTACCACTTTGTTTGTATTGCCCGTGTGTGAGCCAATTTCTACACATTTATTTTGTTTTGGTACATTGGTCGTGAGCGCGAGGCGCTGACCCTGAGATACCTTGGGTTGTAGGATGTTAGGATTTTCTAAACTTGCTACTGTGTGACTTTTGTTTTATTTTGCGTCCTTATTTTTTCATAGACCATCCTTTCGGGTTTTTGGCCAATTGGACTGTCTTAACTTTTGCCTGAACCACCCTTTGGGGTTTTCAACTCAACAAACTTTTATTTATGTCCTAACTTTTGCATAGATCACCTTTTCAGGTTTTCATTCTATTGGATTTTTTTTACAGGTAGTATCGCCTGAGCCTGTCTTGATTGATGGGGTTGGCGAATTCGTTTCCATCCATATCCATGATCCTCACAACGCCTTTTGAAAGCATTTTCTTTAATACATATAGACCTTCCTAATTCGGCTTGAACTTTCCCTGTACGTTTGTGTTGGTCTGTTGTATCTGCTTAAGTACCAAATCCCCATCCTTGAAAGGGTGTTTTTTTTTACAAACTCTGTTGTTGTAAGTCCTGACCATTCTCCACTGATACATCTATAGGTTATCTAATGCCTAAAGACGCTTCTCATCGATCAATGCTAACTGTTCATATCTTGACATAACCCACTCTGATTCTAGCAACTATGCTTCCATGACAACCCTTAGCGACTTAATCTCTGTTTTCATACCATAGACTAATGAGTACGTTGTTTCTTCAAAGGTGTTCTGATGCTAGTCCTATATCCCCACAAGGCAAATGGTAATATGTCGGCCCAATCTTTGTAGGTAACTACCATTTTTGATAGAATTCTCTTGATAGACTTATTGGCTGCTTCTACTGCCCCATTGGCTTGTGGGCGATACGGAGATGATTTATGGTGTTCAACCCCTTTACTTTGGAACAACTGTGCTGTTACCCCCTGGAACTGTACTCCATTATCGGTCATGACATGATGCGGGATTCCATACCAAGTAAATATGTTCTCTTCTATGAACTTGGCAATCTTCTTAGCTGTAACATTTGCAAATGATTCCGCTTCTACTCATTTCAAAAAGTAATCTACGGCCACAACTATGAAACGGTGCCCATTCGACACAGGTGGCCTTATCTCTCCAATGATGTCAATTCCCTAAGCTGCAAATGGCTAAAGAGTTGATGATATTTGAAGTTCTAGTAGGGGAAGATGGTTGAGATCTCCGTACACTTGACATTCATGGCACTTCTTTACTTCTTCAATACAATCAGCTTGCAAGGTAAGCCAAAAGTAGCCTTGCCTTAACACTTTCTTGGCTAGGGCTAAACCATTCATGTACAGTCCATAAGTTCCTACATGGATCTGTTTCATGACCTTCTTCGCTTTTTCTTTTGTTAAACACTCAGTAGTAGGCCATCAGCTGTTCTTTTGAAGACATGATTTTTAAATATCCTGAATTGTGCTGCTTCACTTGCATCTTCAGGGTACTGACCATTTTGAATGAATTATAGGTTTTCATGATACCACGGGAATGCTTCCACTGCTACTGTGAAGTTGATTGACTAATAACGAGGATTTTGTGCAGTTTCTAAAATCACAGGTCGTATCGATTGTTTTTTGGGTCCTTACAACATCAATGAAAGCATAGCTAGGGAATTGGCCATCTGATTCCCTTCCCTCGGTACATGCCTGAATTCACACTCACCAAACACCTTCACCTTTTTCCAAACCAACTCAAGATAAAGCCGGAGTCATTCTTCTCTTATCTCCAAATCCTCGGCAATCTGTCAGATCACCAAAGCTGAGTCCCGGATAACTAACACTTCATGTGCCCCTAGTATGATTAGGGCATCAATTCTAAAGAGGTGAGCTTCGTATTCTGCTCCGTTATTAGTTACTGGAAATTCGAGGCATTTTTCTAGGGGAATGATTTCTCCATCGGGGGTGCTGATGATTACTCCCAGACCTGTACCATGTTTGTTCATAGCGCCATCAAAATACATCACCCATCTGCCTGTTTCTATCTCCACCACCGCAAATTGTTCATCGAGAAATTCTAAATTCTTGACATAATCTAATTCTAGAGGTGGATTGGCCAGGAATTCTGCTACAGCTCTTCTTTTGATCTTTTTCCTAGTTACGTACTCAATATCAAATTCTGACAACAAGAGTAGCCATCTTAATAGTTTTTCGACCACTGTAGGGGTTTGGCATAAATACTTCATGATATAAACCTTAGCCACTACCTGAACTTTATATGATTGAAAGTAATGCCTTAACTTCTTAGTCAACCATACCATAGCAATGCAAGTCTTTTCCACCATGATATATCTGGTCTTGTAATCAAGTAGCTTCTTACTCAAATAGTACATTGCATGTTCACGTCCGTCTTCTTGTTCTTGCACTAACATTGCCCCTACTAAAGCATCTTCGATAGCCAAGTACAGGATCAAAGGCTTATTCGACATCAGAGGTTTTAGGACTGGTGGATTCATCAAATAAGCCTTGATCCTATCAACGGCTAGTTGGCATTGATCATTCCATTCCACTGGTTGGTTCCTCTTCAGGAGTTTGAAGATGGGCTCATAAACTATTGTTAATCTCACGATGAACTGACTGACATACTGTAATGACCCTAAAAATAACCTTACTTCCTTTTCTGCCTTCGGTGTGGGCATGTCTCTGATGGCCTTGATTTTTTCTAGATCCATTTCAATTCCTCTCTGACTTACTATATGACCAAGAAGCTTTCCTAAAGTTACCCCAAACACACACTTCTTAGGATTTAGGGGGAGTTTATACTTTTCGATCCTAGTTAGGAATCCATCCAGGATAGCCGGAAGCTCTTCCCGGGTCATTAACTTAACTAGCATATCATCCACATAAACTTCAACCTCCTTATGGATCATATCATGCATAAGTGTAGTGACTGCTCACTGATAAGTTACCCCGGTGTTCTTCAAACTAAATAGTATAACCATGTAGCAATAGACTCCCCATTCTATGATGAAGGCTTCACTTTGTCGATGATGTCCATCAGAATCTGATTATACCCTGAAAATCCATTTATGAATGAATACATCACTACCCTGGTGGCACTGTCAATGAAAACATCAATATACAGTATTGGGAAGTTTTCTTTAGGCAACGCCTTGTTTAGATCCTTGTAATCCACGCAAACCCTGACTCAATCATCTTTCTTCGCAACTGGTATGATGTTGGCTAACCATTCTGGGTACTCTACTACTTCTAGGAACTCAGCTTTTATCTCTTGGGCTATCTCATCCTTAACCTTTCCTGCCCATTCTGGTCTGAGTCTCATGAGCTTTTGTTTGACAGGTTTCATTTTTGGATCCATCGGAATTCTGTGTTCTGCAATCTCTTTGTCAACCCTAGGCAAATCATTATTAGACCAAGCGAAGGCTTTTACGTGCTTTTGCAGTACTTTTACAATTTCTTTTCTCTCATCAAGTGTGAGGTCTTTCAAAATGGATACCATTTTTGGATCATCATCTGTCCCTAGAATCATTTCATGCAAAGATGCATTATGTATGCTAAAAACATTAAATGAATGTTTGTATGTATGCACAATTCCATTCAGAAAAATATCACACAAGTAAGCAAAATCATATTTCATTGCATTAAATACCCTATAGGCTGAATTATTCACATCATAAATAGAGGAGATAAATACATCAAAATAATTGTCATCCTTCATATGCGGAGGGTCTTCTCCAGCTACAGCATCATCAACCTCTTCAAACAGGTCTCCTAGATCACCCTTAAGCTTCTTTTTGGCCAACAGACAACTCTTCTTCCATTGCCTTTTCTTTCCCTATCATCAGTTTAGTCAGCTTCACCACAGCTTCACTCACTAATTCATCTTGAATCTTCTCAATAGGTCCTTCTTCTTTCCAGAACCCATATTTGACTTCATCAAAACAGATAGTGCCTTAGTAAGGGCTTCAATAGTTGCTTCAACTTCTCCCTTTTCTAGGTCGGATTTCTCAGCCGATTTAACCTTGACCTGGCCAACTGTATCTTTTGGATCTTTCAGAACCATCTGCCCTTAGTCTTTAATCCCAGCACACAACATATTCACAACAGGCTAACCCCATATTTACCGAAGTCAACAACATCCGTGAAGATCTCAAACCCTTGGAGCTGACCTCCCTCACATACCACTAGTTCAGGGTTATACTTCTTCAGTTGCACACATGTCAACCAGATTCACATACTTCTTATTCGGCTTATTCTTTTCCTCATGGTAACCGAGCCCATGCTGATGGAACTTCCCAACATCAATGTTGAATTTAGGGACACCTTGCTGCTTTACCCCTAATCCTTTCCTAGGCTCAAACTTCTACTTGGCTAAGTATTTATGAATCTATTCTGGGAATTTCAGCTTACCCTTGCTTTCATCTAAAATCATTGCTATCTGAAACCCAATCATTGGCTGCTCCATAGCATTTAAAGCAGCTACAACTTATGGCTCATCAGCGTCCATGGTCACAAATCTCCCCCTAATTAGGAATTTCACCTTCTAGTGAAGAGTTGATGGCACTCCTCTTAAGGCATGGAACCATGGCCTCCCGAGAAGTAGAGAAAATGTGACAAAAATGTCAATAACTATGAATAGCACTTTGGACTTAATCTCCCTGACACTCACTTCAGCTTCGAATGTGCCGATTACAGACCTTTTACTGTCATCATAAGCTCTAATCACTGTACTCGACCAACAGAGTGCTTCTATGCTAATTCCTAAGTTTGGCAGAATTTTAGAAGGGCAAATGTTCAGGGCCGAGCCGTCATCGACCATCACATAAGGCATCACTCGATCTATAATTTCTACCATCAGATACAAAGCCCTGTTATGTTTCATACTTTCTGGTGGAAGGTCAGAAGCCCAAAACTGATTTCTAGGGGCCGATTAGCTTTCAGGTCAACCCCCTTGATCATAGCACAAACTTCATTCGGGGACATTGTGGGAGCGGCTTCCATCTCTATAAGCTGCTTCACTACCACCTCACGATGCTTCTTGGACTCCATAAGGAGGTGTCAAATACTAGCTCAAGCCGGTGTCCTTTTCAATCATTCAACCACAACATCCTCTTCTCTATTTCTAGGGAGGGGAACAGCAGTATCCGCCCTTACGACCTGATTGTTTCTTCTAGGAGGTGGCGCTTAGGGAACCACATTAGCAGGCTGATAAAGCCTACCGCTCCGGGTAATGTGCATGATAGGACCATCCTTTGTAATTACCATTCCCCTTTTTGTCTCAGCCGGATAAATCGACTTAGGTTCTTCCATTTCGAAACCATCTTCATCTTCATCTAAATCAATATCAGCCAGGTCAATCAGGCCTTGCTCCTTTCCTATTACAGATGCTTACCTCCAAATTCCTTTGCCTTTTCTTCTTCCTCGACTACGATAGCTTGTACGCTCGGATTAGCCTTGATAATCTAAGTGAATTGACAGTTGGCTAGCATTCCAGACTGAACCATATTGACTTGGCTCCCAAAATTAGGCAAGGGGTTCTTTTGGACACTTGGTTTCAAAGGTGGCTCGACAATTTTCTTGTTAGCAACCAACTGTTGGATAGCCCTTATTAATTGAGTGCAATCATTTGTACGATGACCTATCGTCACATGATAGGCATAGAAGTTATCCTTGTCTGCCTCAGCCGAAGGGGAATACGGCTTCAAATTCTAAAGCAACCCAACCTTCCTACATTTGGTAAAGATATGACCCAAAGATTCTACCCCTGGGTTGGTGATCCTTTGAGGAGTCCCAGTCTATCTACCTTGAGCTACAACAGCCACACCTACTTCCTACACATGTCCAAGGGTTGCAGTTTTTGAGCTAGAACAAGCAGGTGTAGTTGTAAAACTTCCACTCTTGTAACCCTACGAATACCCTCGACTACCTTGATAAGTACCCAAATTCTATTTGTTCCTTTGGTCCTCCTCCTCGTACCTTTTAATACGCTTGGCATACTCGACAACATCAGTAAGAGCATAGAATCTTGTTAGCTTCATTTTGTCCTTATACAAAGGCAAACTACCATCAACTAGGTTCACGATAAGAGCCTCTAACTTCGGAGCTCCATCTACCAACACCTGAACGTCCATCCATCTCTTGTAATAAGCCGAGCAAGACTCATTAGTCTTATGGCAGTGTTTCTTTTTGTACAAATCTCTTAGTTAACTTTTGATAATAATTTTTCTAACAATAATTCCATTTATAAATTAGTGCTCGCAAGTATATGAATCACAACGTAGTAATAAAAGATATCAATCCCACGAGGAATATGTATGTACACTTTAGTTTGTTTTTCTTTGCGTTTATAGAGTATCGAATTATAAAATGATATGGGGAATTGGGTAAATGGCAAGTTCAATTAATTAAAATACTAGTTATGAGTTGAGTTGTTGTTTAATATCTAGTTACATAAATATACAAGCATTTTATCTTAGATATTCGTTGCACATGCATTAATTATCGATTCAATCCCTATGATAAGAGTATGTCGGATTAGTTCTATTTCAACGAGCATGTCTAGAAATAGATTTTATTCAA
Organism: Euphorbia tirucalli; assembly: GCA_039660915.1. NCBI lineage: Eukaryota > Viridiplantae > Streptophyta > Magnoliopsida > Malpighiales > Euphorbiaceae > Euphorbia > Euphorbia tirucalli. Next base: position 28,758,474 of record CM077639.1, on the reverse strand, counting down.
TAACTCATAGACAAATTATCGAATACCTTTGCCAAAATAACTAAAGGTCTTAATACACAATGGCCAAGATATATTAAGATGATCTCCAATTAATTTAATAAAGCGAAGCAAAACAATCATACATCATAATTTATTCTATCTTAGTAACTAACCAAGACAAAGTAAAATGCGAACTTCTCTTTATCTTATTATGAATCACAATACATACTTGGTTTTAGTCATGCAATGTAAAACAAGAAATCAAAACATACTTGGCGTTAGTCATGCAATGAAGAGTAAGATATAAGAAAACTTATCGATATTGATCTCATAAATATTCAATACAAATACAAGTGTGACACTCTCATAAAGGAAAAGCATAAGAATAGAACTTAAGAAAGCAATAGTATTCCCGTCTGTGACACGGGAAACAATCCCTCATGCCTATAGGTATATTGCAACCTCGGGGGTATCTTTTCTCTATATAGTGATAATACTTGATTCAAGGACCTTGGCCTTAGGCTCCTCTTTACATATACTAAATTTTACAAACAACACTCGAACTCTCTAGACACTCTATTTATCTAATATTTACCGGTTTGCTCCCTTTGGCATCCCATTGGGGGCACAGCCTTCAATCTAGAACTCCTTCTCTATTTATAAGCATTGAAGCATTGTGTCTCTTTGTGAAAGGTTGTGTTGATTCAATGAATGGTTATGTCTCTTTGTGAAAGATTGTATCTCTGGAATACTATTGGTTCTTCTTAGAAAGTTGTGTCCTTTCATGAAGAGTTGTGTCTTTTTATGACGAGTTATGTCTTTTCGTGAAGAGTTGTGTCTTTCCATAGTGGTGGTTGAAGTTCCAAATGGATAGGATCAAATAACTGCTGCTGAGTGCATGTCACGATTGTGACATAGTGTCCGGTCATGATTTGTACGGGTTTCTTTGCAAAACGCTGAAGTCAAAGTCTGCCTATATGCTAGGTCGCAACTGTGATATTCATCGCGCTCGTGATCTGTCTCTTTCCTTTAATTTCTTCATTTTTACTTTCTTTTATAGCTAAATTCCACATATTTGCATACTTAGTCTTTAAAACTGTAAATCATCAAAAAAAAAAAAAAACAATACCAACATGAAATCTAATATATAATAAGTAAAAATAACATAAATTCCTTATAGATTATATCATATATAAGTGCCTTTTTGGCATTTATCAAGCCCCTACACTTATCCATTTGCTTGTCCTCAAGCAAAATATGAACTTCTTAATCTTCTTACTTGTGATGATCCAACATACTTAGTCTTTGAAACATAAAATAAAGAGTCTCAACCTTCGACTTCTAAGGCAACTATAAGGCTTTTTTGAATATTAACAACACATATGTATATTCCTCTTTATATTTTTATTAAGTATGAGTATTGCCAAAAGATCGATTTAATAAGCTTAACTTTGAACTATCGACCATAAGTAGAGTTTGTATACATTTTTAACTATGTTCATGCCTTAATCAACATAATTTCTGCTTACTCAACCAAAGCATATCGGTGAAAGCTTTTCGGGACAAATTTTAGCACACGTTTAGCCATTGTCCTCAAAGTATTTTTAGGTAACCTAGATTTTTCTAAGAACTCATATGTGGTTGCGTTTCGCTCCATACCACACCTCCCCTTTTATCTCGTTTGTTACCACTTATATTGCAATTTTTCTTTTCTTGTATTATATAAAGTAAGTGTATTTTTTTTATTCTTTATGCTCCTTACCACTCTCCCCTTTTACATAACACTTTGGTTATTCACTCAACACTCATTTTGCAATACCCCCACCTTTTATTTAACAATGCTAATTCATATTATAGCTTTAGTTTCCTTAGTTCAATCACTTTAAACCTAGTCTTATAAGGCAGAAAATCATGCATCTTATTGCTTTTAAACAAGAATTGCCAATGGATACCTAAACACTTATAGGATTTATTCTTTCGTCTTGCTTTTCAAACTACTCCAACAATAAACATACTTCATTTTTCAACATTTTACCACTTGAATATACATACTTTTATAGAATCAAAGCCTCTTATTCCTTAACTTAAGGTGAGATTATCTTCATCTGCATTATCCAAAGATTGTATTACCATAATCATAAACTTCAATTCAAGATGGAAAAAGATGTCATAAGCTTTTGACAATCACAAAATAAGATAAAGATACAAGAATAATTGATATAATAATGATATAAGAACAAAAATTTAAAATTATCCTAATTTTACCCCCCTAATCTTGAATTGCACATTGCCCTTAATGTGTAGGTAAATAAACTAACTTCAATCACAACTAAAGACTAGAAAACACTAAAAACAGAAAATAAAATAAAGTAAAGAAGAAAAGGATAGATAAAACCAAATCAAGCCCCCGGTGATCCTGGTGGACTTGGAGTAAACTCAATGTTTTGACATCGGAAGAACTTGAGAAGCTTTCTTTTCAATGACTCATTCTCTTTCCGTATCGCCTTTACTTCTTGCCGAACTTGGTGGACATTTTGATCCACCGCTTCAACCTTGGTTAGCACTTGTTGCCAACCTTGATTTTCTGCTTCTTGCTCTTCATTAACATTCTCCTCCTCTTCATCATCTTCATCACCACTTTCTTCCCTTTGCACTTGCTTCCCCTTGCTCCTAGATCGTGCATTCGAAGGTCTAGCTCCTCCTTCATCTTTTAAAGTAATCAGAACTTTTTTTGTTCTCTCTTCAATTTGAAAGCTCCATTGATCTCCTTTGCTAACCCAACATTCTTCATCAATTTCCCATCAAGGAATCGCAAGTTTTTCTCTATACTGCAAAGTGTAAGGCAATTCTCCTCTAGCGGCCAAAATTAGGGCTGTCATTACATGACCGCTTCCAACTTTCTTCTTGTTGGAATCTGTTACTCGAGAAATCCCTTCCCAAATATGATCTGTGAAATCCACTTTTCTTCCTTTCATGGCTTGGTTTAAGACATATAAGTCTTTTGTTTGCACCTTATTACTTTCCACCCTGTAGAAAATAGAATGTCACAAATACTTGTGCAAATACAAAAGCGTATTATTCTTAATCAACCGGTTTGGCGAATTCTTTGCTGAGTATTTCTCTAACCCAGTTATATTTTTCCAAAAAGGATGTGGGTTATACTCAGAAAATGGATAACGCCATCCCTCACTTTTCGTAGGAAAATCAATCCAATTAGTCATCTCTTCATAGCCAACCGTGTACTCGTTACCTTCATTATGGAAGATAATAGCCATTTGGTTTTTATCCACATAGAGAAAAGTTGTCAACAACTCCACAATCCAATCATGGTTTAGTGGAAAAAACATTGAAGCAAATGTTGAAAGCCCAAGAACATTCAAGAACCTCTTCATCTCATCATGAATTCCATTATTTATCATAAAGACCTCATCAAGGAAAAAGATACCGATGATTTCAATGTTTTTGAATCTCGTGAATTGCCTCCCTTCCTTTTCATTATGAACTGGGAAGTTTGCACCATAGGTATCATGCAAATCAACTGGTTGAGGAGTTTGTGAAGAACTTTGGCCCTTTTTGGTAGCAATTCTCTTTTGTCTAGGCATAGAAAATAATTTGGCTAGGGTTTTGAAATATTGACTTTTTAGATAAAAGATGAAAAGAATTGTTAGTAGTCTGATTTGTAAAGGAAGTATACTATTAAAAGAATTAGGTTTGTTAATAACAACAAAGAAAGGGAGTCGTATTTATAGTGAATTTCACCAAAAGACACATCCTTTCACCAATTTAAGTCATTAAATATAATAAAAATATTAATAAATTAATAAAAATGCACAAAAAATTTCTTATGAAAAAGACTGAGTCGCGATCACGATTTAGAAATAAAAAGTTTTTACCTTTTTGTGTATTTAAGTCGGGATCGTGATGGATGGTCATGATCGTGACTCGTGCTTTATCTTTATTTCCTTTTCTTTGAATTGCTCAATCATGATCGCAATAATGTGTCACGATCGTGATTCGCATGGTTCATGAAATTTTAACCTTATTTTCAATGAAAACAACAAAACTTACAAATCACACACCAAATTAGATTTATTTATGTAACAACAAACCTAAAACTCAACTTTGAAAGTATGATAATCTTAAAGCTCCAATACTTTGAAAGTGAAAAATTCAAAATGGAAAAATATGTATTTATAGTGAAAATATGAAAACACATGACTTTTGAAGTAGATATGACAGTTAAAAACTGATAAGAATGACAGTTAAGCCAATTATAGCCGTTTTAAAACAAAAATAACCGAAAGTCAAAAATCTGAAAATCTAGGTGTCACGATCACGATTAATCGTCACGATCACGATTCACTCGAATTACAGTTTTTCATGCATTTCATCAACTTAACACTACTCTACTGTAGTATATACTTAACACTAAACTTAAACATATTAATACTTAAATAAAATTCTATAATCCATAAATACTTAACAAACACCAAATTATTCCCAGGCAACGGTGCCAAAAACCTTGTTGCTTTTTGAACAAATCTCTTACTTATCTTTTGAGAATAATTTTTATAACAATAATTCCATTTAGAGATTAGTGCTCGCAAGTATACGAATCGCAACGTAGTAATAAAAGATATCGATCCCACGAGGAATATGTATGTACACTTTAGTTTGTTTTTCTTTGTGTTTATAGAGTATCGAATTACAAAATGATATGGGGAATTGGGTAAATGGCAAGTTAAATCAATTAAAGTACTAGTTATGAGTTAAGTTGTTGTTTAATATCTAGTTACATAAATATACAAGCATTTTATCTTAGATATTCGTTGCACATGCATTAATTATATATTCAATCCCTATGATAAGAGTATGTTGGATTAGTTCTATTTCAACGGGCATGTCTAGAAATAGATTTTATTCAATAACTCATAGACAAATTATCGAATACCTTTGCCAAAATAACTAAAGGTCTTAATACACAATGGCCAAGATATATTAAGATGATCTCCAATTAACTTAACAAAGTGAAGCAAAACAATCATACATCATAATTTATTCTATCTTAATAACTAACCAAGACAAAGTAAAATATGAACTTCTCTATATCTTATTATGAATCACAATACATACTTGGCGTTAGTCATGCAATGTAAAACAAGAAATCAAAACATACTTGGCATTAGTCATGCAATGAAGAGTAAGATATAAGAAAACTTATCGATATTGATCTTGTAAATATTCAATACAAATACAAGTGTGACGCTCTCATAAAGGAAAAGCATAAGAATAGAACTTAAGAAAGCCATAGTATTCCCATCTGTCACACGGGAAACACTCCCTCACGCCTATAGATATAGTGTAACCTCGGGGGTATCTTTTCTCTATACAGCGACAATACTTTATTCGAGGACCTTGGCGTTAGGCTCCCCTTCACATATACTAAATTTTGCAATCAACACTCGAACTCTCTAGACACTCTATTTCTCTAATATTTGCTGGTTTTCTCCCTTTGGCGTCCTATTGGGGGCACACCCTTCAATCTAGAACTCCTTCTCTATTTATAAGCATTGAAGCATTGTGTCTTTTTGTGAAAGGTTGTGTTGATTTAATGAATGGTTGTGTCTCTTTGTGAAAGATTGTATCTCTTGAATACTATTGGTTCTTCTTAGAAAGTTGTGTCCTTTCATGAAGAGTTGTGTCTTTTCATGAAGGGGTATGTCTTTTCGTAAAGAGTTGTGTCTTTCGATAGTGGTGGTTGAAGTTCCAAATGGATAGGATCAACTAACTACTACTGAGTGCATATCACGATCGTGATAGAGTGTCGCGGTCATGATCCGCACAGGTTTCTTTGCAAAATGTTGAAGTCAAAGTCTGACTATGCACTAGGTTGCGACTGTGATATTCATATCGCTCATGATCTGTCTCTTTCATTTAATTTCTTTGTTTTTACTTCCTTTCATAGCTAAATTCCATATATTTGCATACTTAGTCTTTAAAACTGTAAATCATAAAAAACAAGCAATACCAACATGAAATCTAATATATAATAAGTAAAAACAATGCAAATTCCTTATAGATTATATCATATATAAGTGCCTTTTTAGCACTTATTAGGCAGATCCTCTCCAAATCCTCCAAAGTAGTCTTCACTTGAGTGTTATAGGCATATTGCTTCACAAATGCTTCTGACAAATCTTCCCATGTGGAATGGGTATGAATTGGCATTTTTAAATACCACTTCACAGCAGTGCCCCTTAGATTTGTTAGAATAGATTCAAGAGATGGACTTTGCCAATCCCTATACTAGACATGAGTCGTACGTAACTATCCAGGTGAGCCTCCGGCGGACCTTCCCTGGTGTATAGGGTGATATATGGCATATGAAAACCAACCGGGAGTGGTTCCCCTCTTTCCATCATCAAACTAGTTAGGTCCGCATTTGATAGGATTGTAATGCACCATCTCCTTCAATTTTGGCAGCAAAGCCTCCAAGTCAGAGAATTTCTCCTTGAGAGGCTTTTCTGCAGCTATCTCCATCGAAGCTTCCTTGGCCCTCTCAAAAGCTTCATCCTGCTTAGAATGACGATTGACTTCTTTATGAGGAATAACTCCTCTACTACTTCCTTAAACACTTCCTCCAGAGCCAGGAATCACCTGAACGACATTTCCCCTATTTTTGACCGAAGCCTGGGTCGATTGAATAGTCTAACCTGTATTGGTGGCCATTACAACTTGCATCTGTTCTCTTAGAGTAGCATTAAACCGATCCAAGTTCAATAGGGCATCTATGAAAGCATTCATATCAAAAGCAGACACTTTCACAGGTCTGTCTTGAGCCATGTTTATTCTGTTCACTTCCTCCAACACCAACTGACTGTTAACAGGTAAAGAAGGTAACTGCTCGTCGAACTCTTGTTCTGATTCTGAATTTGAACTAGCCCTAACCTCTTCCACGGTTACTGATTCTGATTGAACTAGCTGAACTGATGGATTGGACTCTAATTCAATGTGTACTAACCATTTCAAAATTTGACTCTAAACTGCACATTGACCATAGGGTTAGTATCATAGATGAATGTCATAATTCTAGACACAACGTACTAAGTGACGTGTATTGTATGGTCGTGAAATGATCGTGGTTAAATGATGTCACATGGATGAAAATGACAATGAGGATGATCTTTATGTTTTCATTTCCTTTATTTTCGACTTTCGAAGAATACTCAATGCCATACAAAAAAGAATGCAAGATGGTCGAGTGTGAGCCATCACACGGATAGAGTTTCAGTGCTTTTGGTGCACCTAGTGAATGTCATGGAATGGTCACGTGCGTTCCGACACACGGATAGAGTTTCGATGCTTTTTAGGTCAATGAGGTGATATGAAATGGTCATATAAGGGTCGTCCCATGGATAGCGTTTTGACTTTTTTAGGGCATCCAAGGTGGAATGATGTTACAAATAAGTCACGTGTGAGTCGAGACACTCTATCCGGCGTTCGTAGAACACCTTGTATGATTCAGTAATGTTGTGAAATGTCCCTATACGTGTAGTAATCTGGTACTCATGGAGTACCTTAAATGATTTAAGAATGTCATGAAATAATCTAATGTGGATCGCGACACACAAACAAGACCTCGGCATCACCGTGACACCAATGATGAATGGGTAAGATATCATGTAATGTTACCGTGTGACCCACCACACAACTATATACCTAAGACCATTATGGTCCTCTAATGAATGTCATGGTCTAATGGAATGGCCAAGTGCAACCAGATGCACGGGCAGAGTACGAGTAGTTTTGGGACACCCGATATGAAATGAAATGATCGTGATGGGCATTTTTGGCATTCTCAGAATGTCTTATATTAAGTGTAATGAAATGGTATGAATGTCCATATCACACAAAATGCAAATGGCTGCACGAGATTAGTATACATGTCACATGGGATGATGTCATGTATGTTTCATGGAAATGTCAACACACGAGATGTAAATGTATATATCACACAAATAAAATGCCGTGGCTGCACGAAGACGTGGTTAGCATCAATGTCATACATATGTTCATGTCTTGAAAATGGCTGCATAAAAACATGGTTAGAATGGCACACGAATAGTTATGTGTGTTTGATGTTTTGTGAAAAAGTGAAAAGGTAAAAAATCATCACAAAACAAACGTTAACACGTGCAACAATATATGCACCCTTCCAACCTTATTCCTCTTTTCGATTTGCACATATTCATCCTACGTATTGGGTCTCTTTGATACCAATTGGGGATACCAAAGGTGTACTCTCAATGTCCAATTTCATATTTAAGTTTTGGTAATCCTAAAGGGAAATTACTAGGTCATTACATGTGGGCCAAAGTCATACCAAGGGTCGTACAGGTTCCCCTAGCGAATATACACTCCTCAACAAGTGAGGTTCATGCGGTGCTGTGTGTGGTTTACCCCTTTGGGTGCCTCCAATCCTAGTGAAAAAGGTAGGTCACCTTCTAAAGTAAACCAGGTTTATCAGTGAGTTTGAGGGGTTGAGAAGAAGAAAATGTCATGATATGTGGTTGTGAGTAAAATATGGCACTATGAACTAATGAATGACTGCAAGCAAGGTTATATTTTAGTTGTTGCCTAAGTTCCTTAAGTTTAAAAAAAAACATTTTAAGAAACATTTCATCCCCAGTGGAGTCGCCACTGTGAGCGAACGACCTTAATGTTAGAACGCGGCGAAGTGAACCGGGGAGTTTTTGATAGGTGTTCAGTTTGTTTTGATGAAAAACGGGTTTGATGATTTTGCTTAAGAGAACCAGTTGATATGATTTGAAATCCCTTTTGTAGGAAACATCGATTAGAATGTGAATTTTGGGAAAATTGGTTTTACTCTTTTGTAAAATCCCGTTTGATTAGCTTAAAGACCTCAAAACCTAAATTTCAAGATCAGTGATGGAGTCGCTACCCGGATCAGCTCATTCGGGAAATTACGGTATAGCTCCTTATAAAATGTAGACTGCCATACCTGATCTAAAGATTCAAGGTTTAGGCAACTTACCTATTCAACCTCAAGCATGCTTTCATTTAACAATTCATATCACCATATTATACACACTTATTCTCTACCCATTTTTTCTTTTAATATTAGCTTATGCTTATTCAAATGACATAAACAAATAGCATAAAATTAAAGTGCAGAAAAGTAAACCATACATCCAAACCAAACAAAAGGATAGAGGCCACTTATTACAACCAAAAAGATAAAAACTCTCATCCTCACCTTACAACCGCCTAAATACATGAAAATCTATAAAAAGTGCAATCACCTAGAATACATGATTTGATCTATTAAATACATCCAAAATAAAATAAAAAGAAGCAAAAGCTAAAAATAGATGATTAGCATGATTATATCACAAACACATGTAAGACTCAAAACAGGACAGAATGGGGAATTTCAAGAAATAGGAGCATACATTTAGGGGGGGTAACCGAGAAGTCCAGGAGACTTACTCGATTAGACCTGGAAAACTGTTTTAAAAATTCCCTATAGTTTTTTGTGCTCGAAAACAATTTTGAAAATGATTTGGCTCCATTACATGCAAATTTCTTCCTTTTAGTGAATCGGTTATCCCAGAAATCGGGGTTCTGTTCGTGAAGGTCCCTAATTCCAACATTCATCTAAGGCATAAAACTGTAAACACATCACAAACAATTTTGAATTTGAATCTGGAGATAGCATCATATGAAGAAATTTATAAGAATCATCCCTTGATTCTGCTTCAACAACTATAGCCGTGCGGTTATAGCCACTACAGCTGTGCGACTATAGTGTCTAAGACCCGAATTGGCTTTCTTTGCCTTTGTAAACCTCTGCTTTGAATCGTTTCGATGATTTCTAAGGATTTTTGGAAATCTAGGGGTCCGCTAAAGCTGAACCAAGGATTCGATTTGGATCGAACAACCTCAGATTCCAAAAATTGAAATCAACGAAACCCAAATCTCACATCAACGTTATTGAAAATCTGAAAACCATAATTTTGAATATAACGGATGTGATTTGACCGAAATCATTCATAATAGAACAAATAAAATGGTAAACTGATTGTATTTGGTCATTTTAGGGCATCTCGGGTTTCTGCTAGAAGAACACAGCCGTGCGGCTATATAAGTATAGCCGCACGACTCTGTTCTAAGGGATTATAGCCGCTCGGCTCTAGTTAGAGTCGCACGGCTATAATCAAGTAGACAGTTTCTGGATTTTTAAAAAACTTAAAAACACAAAGCACAAAGCAATCAATTATAAGTTTAAGGCCTCTTAGAATTTACCCTTTCAGTGTTTCAATGTATTTGATGACCGAAAGTGGATTTAAACGTTGGAATGCGCTTAGAATCCCACGAACGTCCCGCAACCTCAAACACGAACCTCGACTCGATTCGAACAAACCCGAGATCAATCCGAATGAATGAGAAATGCCCAGATACCCTCGTTCTATGTGTTTCCCAAGTGTTTTCTCTCTGTTTCTCTCTTTTTCTTTTGTTCTTTGTCACTCTTTTTCTCTTTTTCCACTTTCTCTCTCTAAAAATCTCTCCTTTTTCTCTCTAAAATTCTTCTCCTTTCTTTTCCTATTGATTTCTACCTCTTCCTTCTTGTTTCTGGTGTAAAACACTAGCATATCCTGGTTTAAATCCTTCAATTAAGGTATTAAACATGTTAGTCAAAGATATGATAGTTTTATTTAGGAAGTAACGCGGTCAACCGTTAAAGCCGCGTGGCTGTAATGTTATAGTCATGCGACTCTGATTCTATGGCCGTGTGACTGTAGTTGTGAAACTACATTTGTGCGACTCTAACTAGAGCTATCAAGGCTTTTCCTAAGTTCTACACTAATATTTAAGCTCTCTAATCACTCGAAGAACCTTTATCGGGGTTTTGGATTGAGGACCGTTCTATTTTTCAGACCATTTGAGAACATTCCGGGCATCATTCCGCCCATTCCCAAATCCAACTCACGTTCGTCTATCTAACAGGTAACATAGGATATTCATCACAGAGGTCGGGAAAACCCGTGCTCACACCACTAATAAACCAAGTACTACTTTAAACTTTATTAAGTAATTCTAGCTTGTTGATTTACAATTGTAAGAGAAAAGACATGTTGACTTAGTTTAGACTTAATCACATTCATTGATTTTTTTGTTGCTAAATGGTCTACTTAATGGAATTGCTATTTAATTTTAGAGATGTGGTTAACTAGCTCCTATCCTAGCCTAACAGAATTATGTTATTAATCAACATAAATTAATAGAGGATATAATTATAATATTAACCAATTAGGCAGTCTGGTATGCTTAATGGAATTAACTTAATAGAATTACTTTTATAATGAATGTTTGCATATAAATAATAATTACTTATAAGCTAGAATGAAGAGGTTTGTATAATAATTAGGAGTATATAATTAGAGTGCTTTAATTACTGCACGTATAAACCTGAAACTTGTTCAGAGCATTTCATGCATGAAATGGTATTGAATTCATAAGCAGAGCTTTCAATTTTATTCCTACAGACATGTGATATTGGATACTGATTTTTATATGTGGATAAAGAAAACAAAATATTAGATACAAATTGTTCTATACTCTATATGAATGCTTTAGTATCAAGACAAAGCAAAGGGACAAATAATAGTTCCCCAATGTCGTTGTTTTTCTTTTATGTGAGTGGAAAGTTGCAAAAGCTAAATGATGGTTGCTGAATTTAATAAAATAAAATTTCTATTCTAAATGGTTGATTCACTAGACAAGAGCTCATCCTCCTTTTCTTTATCAAGTTTGTTTTCTTCTTCTTGTCAAGTTAGTTTTCATTGCTCTTGTTAGTCACATGTAGGCTGGACTAATTTGTTTCTAGTTTTGAATTTTGATACACAAAGTTTGAGCTTATGCTTGGGTAGCACTTGTTTTGTTTATCCTTTTTTTTTCTCTTTTAAGGTTCTTTCCCACTTTTTGCTTTTAATCTTTTAATTGGTGCTAATGCACATTATTTTCTTTTTAAGTTGACATAAGAAGTACATAAAAGGTGGCTAATGAACTTCAGACTAATCAATCTGCAAATATCGAGCAACAGCAGAATTGCTTAGTGTCAAAACAATGAACCTGTTGATGCAATACTTTTGCGGATAATTGTTGTTTTCATTTGGATTTTACTAGACTTTAAAGTTAGTTTGTTTCTTGCATTCATGGATTCAATGTTTCTAGACTTTGAAGTTGATAAACTTTGAAGTTAGACTTTTGAAGTTAATAGTTTTAGTTTTTTGGATCCATGGATTCAATATCAGTTTGATTCATCTTTTATTAGGTTTGATAAGTTTTTAGCAGGTTGAATGTAATTATGTGCAATTGGAACAAAAAAAATAGAAATAAAATAACATATGGGTAGAGGCAGTTAAAGCTGCCCCTACATTTGTAGTTACAACTAAGAGAACTTGGAATGTCATCCATGTTTAGAGGCGAATAAAAAGTGCCACTAGAATAGTTCAGACAGTTTAAAAGGCCCTTAAAGAACTGCCTCCATAGCTTACCCTATCCCAATAGCACAAAAAAGTGCTGCAATTTTGTTGCAAAGCGTCCTATAGAGTCACTTCTGAGGCAGTTTTTGAAACTGCCTCTACAGCTACAAGGGCAGTTTAAACTGCCTCCAAAGGCTAAAAAGACTGCCTTTATAAGCAGTTTTTCTTGTAGTGTTATCATCATTTTGCAAAAACAACTAAAAACTAATTACAATTCAAACATCTGTCATCGTAAGGCACAATGGCCTTATAACGAATTGGACTAATTGGCCTAAGGCTGACTTTAATTTATATTTGCACAATAATGATCATAGATACCATGAATTATGATTACTGAAGAGATTCAAAATAATTCAAATATCTACAACTTTTACACAACTTTTTAGTTTTCCCGTAAAAATGTCATTTGGCGACATAAACACTCAAATCAAAATAAAAAAAATCAGATCAAATCAAACAAAGATTTCCAGGAATATAAAAATATTTTGAAAAATTAAAACAATTCCAGCAAATGCCTAATCCATTAATCAAGATTAAGCATCAAAATCGAAATTGAAAATATCCTTCCACACATGGAATTACAAGCTAATGTATAAAATAATTAAAATAAACTGAATCTAGGGTTTTTAGAGATCTATACAGATCTTGAAAACTTGAGAATAATCACGTGTACCAATTAAAATTGAAATAGAGCAAAAAAAAAAAACACGAAATACAAGAAACTAAGGATCTGTAACTACATATAGTAACTGTTGGTTACCCACAGTTAGCAAGTAGTAACAGTCAGTTACTAAATGGTAAATAATAGTTACTACTACTCGCCAAATCTTTTGCAGGAAATTTTCAAACCTCCGGGTCATACCAACAGTAATCGAGAATATTTACATGAGGATTTTAAGACGTCTCTAATTATACCTTTAATGCTTGCTTTTATTCGATGCATTCCACTAATCTAAATGACCTCGAAAGTCCCTCAAACCCGTGTAAAAATCCTTGAAATGTGCTATTTATTGGACAAATCCTCTATTCTAACCCCAAACGACCTGAAACTATCAAAGGACATTTAGGAATAAGTTTTATTTGTAAACCTAAACATAGAAACATAGGAGATTGGTATTTTATTGTATTGGAAATAGGTAAAAGTCCCTTGATTTATAGTAGATTCAACAGAAATGGGTGTTCTAAATGCTTTTTACATGGCTAGGGTTTGTGTTGAAGCCCTAATGATGATAGTTTTGAAGATGATAAACTACTTAGAAAAATAAAATAAACAAATGATGAATTATGAAATAAGATAAGCAAATCTAAAATAAATTTATGTGGTGGCTATGTATTAAAGAAAGATATTTATTGACATCATGACTTATGTTATAAATGTTATTCAATTCAAAAAGTGCAAAAAAAAAAAAGTTTTTACCATATTGGAAAAAAGGTCATCGGTACTAAGGATTTACAAGTCTCCAAGGTTTGGAAAAATCAAAGGAGCCTACGTGCGCTCTCCAAGAAAATTGTCAGCACTGAAATGAAAGATTGTTTATATTTTTGGTATTTTATCAGTATCTTTGTCAACAATGAAAAATTTCTTATATAGAAAAGGAAACTGGTCAACGTCTAAACGGACATCCTCTGTTATCAACACCAAGTATCAATGGACTACCATTAGTAGCCAGAATTGTCTTAAAAAGTTATTACTCAAAATGGAAATCTTAAAGGATGAATCAAACGGCTAGATTTCATCTCTAACTACTAGATCTCATCTCTAAATGGCTAGATGTTATCTCCAATGTCTATATTCTTCATCTAGGCTATAATTTGAAGCTCGGTGCTAATTGAAGAACTAACGAAGCAATTGAGAAGAAAGTATCTTAAGAAAAAAGAGAGCTTGAAATTTTTGTATTCTTTCTCCAAAGTGTAAAAACATCTCTCATTCAAAGCTCAGTGTGTTGTGAGCTACTTAGGGAAAAGTAGTGAGACTTAGTGTGTTCTAAACTTGTAAGTATGGTACTTAGCAAGTGCGAGATAGCATTAAGTTGTAAAGACTGTTGAATTCTACTCATTGAAAGGAATTCATAGTGGATTGAAAATTCTCCAGGGAGAGTACCTTGAGGAGAGGAGTAGGGAAGGAGGCCGAACCTTTATAAATCTTATGTGTTTGATATTCTAACTCTACTCTTTACTTACTGCTTTCAATACTTAAATATTGCTTCTGAAAATTATCAATTTAATATTGTGCTTGATTGTGTAAGTAAAGCCATTATGGGAAGATTGACTGGAGATACTATTTATTAATACCACATTGAATTGCTTCATCTTATATTAATTGTTGATAATTCTTGAATATTGAAAATCATGCAAATGACAATTTCACTTATCCTTTTATTGACAACTTTATGATTATGATATTTCAACATCTAGCTTTGTAAGTTACTTGTTGATAATTGTGACTTATTAAATTATCTTTTGAATAGATATTAACTAGTCAATTGTTCAACAGATAATGTTGTTATATTATAGTATCTTGATTGTTATACGCTATTAAATTGCAACTTGTCTATTGTCAACACTTGAAAAATCTTGGTTAACAAAAGACCTGATTCACCCCCATTGGAATATAGCCTCTAAGACCAAAAATTTGTGTTTCTAGAAGTTGTTCCTTATTTTGGCTAAAATAAGGCTTATATAGTGTTTAGGGGTGTCTAGTGTTATGGAACATTGATTCTGAATCCAATTTCCATAAATAAATAAAATCTATTTAGGAAGAGAATAAAACCTAATTTTATTTTTGTATTATAACCTATATAAATAATTAAAGAGTTAATTATGTTTGACAGTCCCAAATGGCTAGCTACAGTACTAGAGTGGGGGTGAATAGTACTGTAGGGCGAAAAAAAATTTTCGCAAACTCTTTTTTAAAAATTCTTTTTGAAGAAACACAAGTTTTTTTCTATAAACACAAGTTTTATAAAAATGCAGAATTAATAAAATAATAAAACTTATGAATATAAAATTGCTTTTATAAAAATGACTTTAAATAATAAAGCAATTAATTTAAATTTTAAGATTTTAAATAGCATAAAATATAAAGAGAGTAGGGATAGAGAAATAAAGATGCTGAAATTTATCCTGGTTCGACCCAACCGGTCTACGTCCAGTCCCCAAGCCAACCGTTTGAGATTTCCACTAACGTTTCCTTTACGGGCAGGAAACAAGCCTATATTACTTTTTATGAGTTCAAGTAACAAACTCAATACTTTTGCAGGTTAAGTATCAAACCTCTACCGTTACTTTTTCAGAGTTTAAGTAACAAAGCTCTTCCGATGCTTTTTCTAAGCTCAAGCACCAAACTTTTATAGACTTTGTTGATCACACTACCAACAAAGTAAACCCCCTTCACACAGCCTTGTTTGAATATATAAACCCCCTTCACACAGCCTTGTTTGAATATACAATTCCCGAATATATGAATATTTGAATGAAACAATATAGCTCTTTCCTCTTTTGCTTTCTTTGGGAATTTGGAAGACTAGAAATGAATGCTTAAGAATGTGTGAATTACAAATTGGTCTTCCTTTCAAGTCTTGATCTCCATTCTTTATATAGGGTAAAGCATCTTCTTGGCCATTTGATATAACTCATAAGGAGAAAGGAAGTTGATCTCAAGTCATAAAGGAATGATGGCCGTTTGACTTAGCTCACAAAGAGAGATGGTAGTTTGATTTCAAGTAATAAGCATCATGTAGCCATTTATATTAATCCATAAAGAGAATTCTTTTCAAGTCATAAGCAATTTATAGTTGTTGATCTCAAGTAATAAGCTTATTGTGAGCGGACGACGCGTTTTCGACGGGACGCGGGACTCCCTTTCAGGATGGGGCGCCACGATCTCGGGCGGGCCCCTCCCTCGCGTGGGGGTTTTATAAAGGAAATCCGCGTTTTGAAAAATAAATGTAATTCAATCTTAAAAAGAACCAAGACCTAAGTCTCGATGAATATTGTAGGAGTCGCCACCCGGCTCAGCTCAACCGGGAAATTCTTATGTAGCTGAACCGGACAAACGGCCGCTACACTATCCAGAGATTCGGGTCCGGACAAGTCCCTTATTTCGTGTCTAATTAAAATAAATATAGCCAATGTTCTCGAATGGTATTTCAAAATCTAAAGTCCATTTTATTGAATATAAAAGGCATACAGCGCGCATACAAAATATTTAATACAAAAATAAGAAAAAGAAATAAATATTAATTGGCTTACAACCAAATCGAATGGAAAAATAAAAACTCTCGCCTCACTTGTACAATCGCCTAGAATACACGAGAATCTAGAAAAATACAATCGCCTAAATACACGATTTAATTTATTAAATTATATCCAAAATAAAAAAAATAAAAAGAAATTAAAACCTGCAAAACAGAGGGTTAGCACAATATATACAGCACGCCACAAGTTGGACTCAAATAGACAGAATTGGAAAATCAAGAATCGGGAGGCATGCATTTAGGGGATAACCGGGTCGGCTCGGCTAGCCGGCCCGATTAGACCTGGAAAACATTTTGAAACGTCCCTGTAATTTTGGTTTTGTGAGAAAATCATTTTCGAAGAACAATTTTTCCGGTTTACATGCATTTTTATATATTTAAGTGGGCCGGTTTTCAGGAGAAATGGGTCTCCGTCGTTGAATTGTTCTAAATGCAATTTTACTAAAAATCGAATCTATGGTCGTGATGCACACAACAAAATTCATTTTGACGATTTTCGGGATTTTCTAATTTTTTTGGGATTTTTTTTTTACGGATAAAAGCTGAAATTCTGATTCTGAAATAATGATTACAGTCGTACGACTGTAGTTTACAGTCGTGCGACTGTGATCAATTCAGGATCAAAATTTCAACAAAAACTCATTTTGGACCAAAACTGAAGAAAAATTGGCTGGAAACTAAGAACAGTCGTACGACTGTATATACAGTCGTACGACTGTTCATGAAAGCTAAGAACAGTCGTACGACTGTTCTTAGTTTCCAGGAACAGAAATACGAAACTGCAGCAAAAACGCACAAAAATTCACTTCAAACACCCAGAAAGCGAGGAAAAGTGTAAGGAAAGGAAGTGACTACCTTTTTAGAAGCTATTCCAAGTCGTTTTGACCCCTGGCGTCGCTCCAATCCCAACGAATTCGCACTTTTTCCTTTGGAATGGAAGTTGGGAGTTTGAGTCCAAAAATCCAAATTTGCAAGGGATTCTGATTGTTTAAGTCCAAGTTCTTGATTTAGTTGTGTAGTTAAGTGATCAACCTAGAGATTTCTAACAAGTTTTAGGCTTAATTTCGAGAATTGAAGAAAATCAAAGGGGAAGAAAAGTGAGTTTTTTTTTTGTGGTTTTCTTTTTCTCTCTCTTCTCTTTCTCTCTCTAAGTTTTTTTCCTTCACCAGAATTCTCTCTCTCTTCCTCTCTTCTTTTTCTCCTTTTTATCACTTCTTTTTTCTGCTTGCTTGCTGCCAAACCCGAGCAATTAATGCTCCTCCTTCTTTTTCTTCCATTTCTGCTGCAGAGGTATGGGCCTCTGCAGTCTGCCCGACATTACAGTCGTACGACTGTAGGAATAGTCGTACGACTCTCTTTTTTTTATTTTTATTTTTTTTTTATTTTTTTTTTTTTAAGTATAGAAAATTCCGGCGCTTACAGTTGCCCCATCGCGTGATCAAATTCGACATCTAGCTCCAGGTCCATAATACCTGCGATGATGAATTTGAGAGCGTGAATCAAAGCGCCGCGAATGCTGGAATGACTCTTCTGCTGAGATAGGCCGATACCGGGTTTAGGTTACCCGAGGCGACACTGGGGATAAAATAAGCCGATATCAGGTCTGTGTTACCCGAGGCGAAATTGACGAAGAAATTAGCCCATATCAGGTCTATGTTACCCGAGGCAAAGTTGATGAGGAAATAAGCCGATATCAGGTCTAGGTTACCCGAGGCGAATTTGATGAAGAGATTAGCCGATATCAGGTCTATGTTACCCGAGGCAAAGTTGATGAGGAAATAAGCCGATATCAGGTCTAGGTTACCCGAGGCGAATTGATGAAGAGATTAGCCGATATCAGGTCTATGTTACCCGAGGCAAAGTTGATGAGGAAATAAGCCGATATCAGGTCTAGGTTACCCGAGGCGAATTTGATGAAGAGATTAGCCGATATCAGGTCTATGTTACCCGAGGCAAAGTTGATGAGGAAATAAGCCGATATCAGGTCTAGGTTACCCGAGGCGAATTGATGAAGAGATTAGCCGATATCAGGTCTATGTTACCCGAGGCAAAGTTGATGAGGAAATAAGCCGATATCAGGTCTAGGTTACCCGAGGCGAATTGATGAAGAGATTAGCCGATATCAGGTCTATGTTACCTGAGGCAGACTTGACTGGGGAAATAGACGAAGCTGATCTGGGCCGATGCCGAGCTTACATTACTCGAGGAGGATCTGCTGGGGAGCTTAAATGATGGAACAGATCTGGGCCGATGCCGAGCTTACATTGCTCGAGGCGGACTTGCTGGAGAAAGTTGGGATAATGGAGTGAATCTGGGCCGATGCCGAGCTTACATTGCTCGAGGCGGACTTGCTGGAGAAAGTTGGGATAATGGAGCGAATCTGGGCCGATACCGAGCTTACATTACTCGAGGCGGACTTGCTGGAGAAAGTTAGGATAATGGAGCGAATCTGGGCCGATACCGAGCTTACATTACTCGAGGCGGACTCGCTGACTTGCTGAGGATATTGAGCTGGGGATGAATTCCTGCACTTGAAATGGCGAGTCTTCATTCCTTGATCGAGAGATTTTTAAACAAAAATTTTTTGCCCCTTCGATCAAGAATGAAGACTAGCCGGGGATAAGTAATTGATATATGCAATGTATGGATGCATGTTGATGTATATGTACATGTATGTATTTTCTGTTATTGGATGTTTCTGTCCTCTGCTGGGGAGATATGTTGTGCCCCTGGTTGATTTTGCTTTTCTTGGGGCATTGTTTGATGATTATCAAAGAAGCGAGGTGACTGCTGGGGGAATGATCATAGTATTCCTTGTAGAGATTCCGCTGGGGAAGAGCGTGACAGCTTGACTGGGGAAACAATTGTGGTGTTCTTTGTGTAGACTGCACTGAGGAGTAACATGGCGACTTTGCGGGGAAGTAATTGATGGTGTTCTTTATGTAGACTCCGCTGGGGAATAGTATGGGAAACTCTGCTGGGGAGTGATGTGACGAATTCTGCGGGGGATACAGAGGATATTTTGTTGTTGTTGTTTTTTTTTTTTTTTTTTTTTAGCTCTAATTTTTGCCTGGGTTGCCCAAATCAGGTTTTCAGCCCAGCGAGCCGCTCTAACTTTTGCCTAAGGCGCCTTTTCGTATGCCCTAACTTTTGCCTAAACTGCCCAATATGGGTTTTCAGCTTAGCGGGCCGCTCTAATTTTTACCTGAGGCGCCTTTTCGGTTTTCACCTCAGCGAGCTTCTTTTTTTTTTTTTTTTTTTAAGATCTGACTAAAATGATGTTGTGACCCTTTACTACTGGTCCGGGAAGATGAACTGGATTTTAGAGGACGATGAGAAATTTTAAATTGCATGTATTTGATACATTTTCATTTGTCAAATAATGCGATGATATCGATCAGTTGAATGCAAAATGCTTTCTTTGAATGTGTATTTATGCAAGACAACTTTGTTTGTGCATTTGTCATAACCATGCAAATATATTTAAACAAACACTCCACTTTATTGATGAAGTCAAAATGAGTACATTTGAAACAAGTTGGTTCCTAAATGGTATAGATTCCACACTGAGCCAGAATCCGTCACCAGTCGCCCTTTTCAGATTTTCCGACTGATTATTTTCTCTCGTGTCTTAACTTTTGCCTAGACCGCTCTTTTTTGAGTTTTCAACCTAGCAGACCTCTCCTTCTTTCTTTCTCTCTCTCTTTTTTTTTTTTTTTTTTATACATGATAAAGCTTTAGCCTGTCCTTGTTGATCGGGTTGGTGAACTCGTTTCCATCCATGTCCATGATGCTGACAGCGCCTTTTGATAACACCTTCTTCACCACATAGGGTCCTTCCCAGTTAGGTCTGAACTTGCCCCTAACATCAACATTTGAAGGTCTTAGTTGCTTTAGGACCAAATCTTCTGCTTTCAACTGCCGCTTGGAGTATTTCACATTTCGAGTATAGGCTCTAGCCATTCTGCGCTGATACATCTGCAGGTGATCCAGTGCCTTTAGTCGTCTTTCATCTAGTGCAGCCAACTGCTCACATCTAGCTTGAACCCATTCAGTCTCTGGCAATTGAGCTTCCAGGGCAACTCTGAGTGACTTGAGTTCTATCTCCACTGGTAACACTGCTTCCATTCCATATACCAAGGCATAAGGGGTTTCTCCTGTCGGTGTTCTGACACTGGTCCTGTAACCCCAAAGCACATAAGGCAGTTTATCAGCCCAATCCCTGTAAGTGGTTACCATCTTTGATAAGATCTTCTTTATTGCCTTGTTAGCTGCTTCTACTGCACCATTAGCCTGAGGTCTGTATGGAGAAGACTTATGATGTTCAATACCATGTTCTGCAAGTAGTTCAACTGTTGCCCCTTGAAACTGTACTCCATTATCAGTTACTATGTGGTGAGGAATCCCATACCGAGTGAAGATGTTCTTCTGGATGAACTTGACCATGTGCTTGGCTGTCACATTAGTGAAGGATTCTGCTTCGACCCATTTGGAGAAGTAATCAACTGCTACAACTATGAATTTATGCCCATTAGATGCAGCCGGATGAACTTCACCAATCATGTCTATCCCCCATGCTGAAAACGGCCAAGGAGATGCTAGATTCTGAAGTTCAAGTGGGGGAAGATGACTAATGTCTGCATAGATCTGACATTCATGACATCTCTTCACTTTTCTTATACAATCTGCTTGCATCGTCATCCAAAAGTAGCCTTGCCTCATGATCTTCCTAGCCATGGCAAGTCCATTCATATGCGGCCCACAGGATCCTGCATGTACTTGCTGCATCACTTCTTCTGCTTCTTGTTCAGTTAGACACCTCAAAAGAACTCCATGGGCTGTTCTTTTATATAACTTGTCCTCGAAGATTCTGAATTGACTAGCCAGTTTTCTCAGTGTCAACTTATCAGCAGCGCTGGCCTCTTCTGGGTACTTTCCCTCCATAACATACCGATAAATGTCAAAGAACCATGGCTTTTCTTCAGCTGATAATTCCATTACTTCATGCACTTCGAAGCAAGGATGCCTAGAAGTGGCTACAACCAGTGGTTGAGCTTGTGTCTCTTCTGGATTTTCCCACATGGAAGACAAAGTAGCTAATGCATCAGCCATCTTATTCTCATCCCTGGGGACATGTCTGAATTCACACTGGCCGAATAAACCTTTTCTGAACTGTAGCAGCTCCAAATAAGGCCGTAAGGCTTCTTCTTTTAGTTCCCACTCTCCCTGAGCTTGCTTGATCACTAGAAGTGAGTCTCCAACAATCAGGATGTCATTTGCCCCTAGTGTTAGCAAAGCTTCCATCCCAAATAGGCATGCTTCATACTCTGCCCCGTTATTGGTTATGGGAAAATTCAACCTCTTGGATAAGGGAATGACTTCACCATCTGGCGTTGCTATAAGTACTCCGATTCCTGCGCCTTTCCTATTCACTGCTCCATCGAAACACATGACCCATCTTTTCACTTCCACCATGGCTAACTGCTCATCAGGGAATTCCAGGTTCTCTGTGTAATCTGATTCTAGGGGCTGGTTTGCCAGAAACTCTGCCACGGCTCGCCCTTTAATGGTTTTCTTCGTGATGTACTCGATGTCGAATTCAGACAGAAGTAACAACCACCTGGACAACTTCCCAACCAATGCTGGTGCTTCATAGAGGTACTTCATTGGATCCACCTTAGCCACGGCTTGTATCTTGTAGGATTGGAAATAGTGGCGCAGCTTCTTGGTCAACCAAATCATCGCCACACATGTCTTCTCCACTAGTGTGTATTTGGTTTCGTACTCCAACAACTTTTTACTGAGGTAGTAGATGGGATACTCCTTCTTGCCATCTTGTTCTTGTGCAAGCATTGCCCCTATGGATGATTCTTCAACTGCCAAATACAAAATCAGAGGCTTCCCTGGAATTGGAGGACTCAACACTGGTGGCTTTACCAGGTAGGCCTTGATCTTTTCGAAGGCTAGCTGACACTTGTCATTCCACACAACCGGCTGATCTTTCTTTAATAGCTTGAAGATTGGCTCACAAGTGGAAGTTAGCTTGGCTATGAAGCGGCTGACATACTGTAAAGAACCCAGGAATGATCTGACCTCCTTTTCAGTCTTTGGAGCCGGCATATCTTGGATGGCTTTGATTTTATCTGGGTCCATTTCTATTCCCCTCTGGCTGACTACATGGCCTAACAGCTTCCCTGATGTGACCCCGAATATGCACTTCTTGGGATTAAGCCACAAGTTGTACTCTCCAATGCGTGTTAGAAATCTATCCAGGATAACAGGGTGTTCCTCCCGGGTTGTTGATTTAACAAGCATATCATTGACATACACTTCAACCTCTTTATGAATCATATCATGCAACAGAGTTGTGACAGCCCTCTGATAAGTGGCACCGGCGTTCTTCAATCCAAAAGGCATCACTCTGTAACAGAAGGTACCCCACTCTGTGATAAATGATGTTTTCACCTTGTCGATCACATCCATCAGAATCTAATTGTATCCCGAGAAGCCATCCATAAAGGAGTACATTGCCGCTTTTGCTGCGCTATCAACTAGGACGTCAATATGTGGCAGTGGAAAGTTATCTTTTGGGCATGCTTTATTCAAGTCCCTGTAATCAACGCATACTCTAACCCTTCCATCCTTTTTAGGCACAGGGACAATGTTGGCTAGCCATTCCGTATATTCCACCACTTCAAGAAACCTGGCATCTATCTATTTGGCCACTTCTTCCTTCACCAGTGTAGCCCATTCCGGCCTTAGTCTTCTCAACTTCTGCTTTACCGGTCTGAACTTGGGGTCCGTTGGGATTTTGTGCACTGCTATTTCTGTATCTACACCCGGCATGTCTTCATACGACCAGGCGAAAGCTTTAACATGTTTTTGGAGTATTCTTATTAATTCTCTTTCTTCCTCGGATTTTAGCTCGTGTGAAATAAGTACCATTTTAGGGTTTTCATCTGTACTTATATTGATTTCATGCAATGCAGTGTCATGTATGCTAAATATGCTTGATGGTGATTCAAATGCATGCACAGAATTATCAGGATAAACATCACACAAGTAAGCAAACTGGGATTTCATTGCATTGAACTTATCATAAAGTACATCAGTTACATTGAAAATGGAAGAAATAGATACAACAAAATCATTTTCATCCTCCACAGGCGGAGGGCCTTGTTCTTCCTCAGCTTCCATCTTTCCTTCCAGAGCATCATCCGGGACCGCAGCTTTCTCTGCTTCTTTTTCGGTCGCTTGTGCCTTAGCTTTCTCCATAATCTTGGCGATTTCAGCAACCACAGAGTCTAAGTTCACTTTGGCCATCAGTTCTTCGCCAAATCCCTCCTTGGATTTCCCGAAAGCTTTGGTTAATGCAGCAGTCAAAGCTCCCGAGATCACTTCTGTAGTTTCGGCATAGGTCTTCTTTTCATCTTCTTCCTCGGCCGCCTCTATGGTTTCCGCTATCACTACAGATGATTCTCTTTTCAGGATATCAGATTCAGTAATTGCTTCCTCTATCATTACAGGGGCCACTGGCTCTTCCTGGCTTTTCTCAAAATCCACAACATCTGCAAAGATCTCAAAGCCAGGGTACTTGACATTTCCAACCAACACCGGTTCAGCTTGGCCCTTGTAAAGGCTTTCTCCCGCCTTCAGAAATGGCTTCACCATGGCCCTGCCATTTTTGCCCTTATTTAGATTCTTCTGCTCGGATGACCCCTCTACATAGCCAAGACCATACTGCTTTGACTTCCCCGAGTCGATCTTGAATTCTGGCACACCTTGCAGATTAATCCCGAGTCCCATTCCTGGGACAAAGTTCAGCTTGTACAAATATCGGGATAGCCACTCTGGCATATAGTTCTCATAAAGGACCATTGGGGCTTCGGTGGTTTCGTCCTCCTTAATGACAGCAATTTGGAATCCACCAAAAGGAACCACTCCTTCATTCACTGCAGCTACCATCGACTGGGCGTCTGCTTCAACAGTCACAATTTTATCATTCATGGAGAATTTAATCTTCTGATGCAGTGTGGAAGGAAAACCTCCCAAAGGATGGAACCAGGGCCTTCCAGGCAATAAGGAGAAAGTGACCGGGATATCGATCACTGTGAAAATAACCATGGACTTGATGGGTCCAACTTCCACTTCCGTTTCGAAGGTCCCTATCACTGTTCTTTTAGAATCATCATATGCCCGAATGACTGTTGAGGACCTCTTCAATACTTCTTCATTCATGCCTAGAAATGGTAGCATTTTCAACGGGCAAATATTCAGAGCTGAGCCGTCATCCACCATAACACACGGCATCACCTTATCCATGATATAGGCTCTAATGTAAAGAGCCTTGTTGTGAGCCTTTCCTTCTGCTGGTAGGTCTTTCTCAGAGAAAACAATATTAGGAGCTCCAGCATGGACTTTGTCTAGCAAGCAGCACATTGCCTCTGGTGAAGCTATAGGGGAGACTTTGATTTCTGATAGCTTCTTCACCAAAGCCTCCCTATGCTCTTTGGAGGTCATAAGAAAGTGACACAAACTAGCTTGTGCAGGGGTCTTCTTCAGTTGGGAAATGACCAAGTCTTCTTTCTCGACTCTTTCCGGTGCCGAAGTACTTCCCGACCCATTCATCGGTGCTTTATCTTTCGTCTGAACTGCCGGCTGATATAACCTTCCACTTCGGGTCACATGCTGCACTTCTGAAATCTTCAGCTTCTCAACAGCTGGAAGTTTAACAGCTTCTCTTCTGTCAAATTCTTCGTACTCATCTTCGGAGTCAAGATCATCCAGACTTATGGGTTTGGTCTCCTTACACCCCTCCTTTTCCTCACATTCAGGTTTTAATTCGGGTTCCCCCACCGCTACTGCTTGAATCGTAGGGTTTGCTTGCAAAACTTGGGCAAATATAAAGTTAGCCGGCAACCCCGACTGAACCATGTTAACCCGCTTCTCGAATGCCGGCAGTGGATTGGTTTTAGTGCTGGGTTTGGCTGGCTCTTGCAGTTTTCCCTCGTCAATGAACTTCCGGATAGCATCCCTTAGCTTGTAGCAGTTGTTGGTTCGGTGGCCTGTCACCACATGATAAGTGCAGAAGTTATCCTTATCCGCTTCAGATGGCTTCTCAAATGGCTTTAAAGATTGCAGTAGGCCGCCATTCCTACACTTGGCGAATATCTTTGCTAAAGTAAGAGTCCAAGGCGATATGCCTTGTCCTCCAGGACCTCTGTTCTGGTTGCTTTGTTGCTGATTCACAGTAGCCACTTCGACCTGCTTCACCTCTGATGACTGCCCCTGTTTGCCACTAGAACCTGTACCAGAACCACTGCCAGACCCAACTGCTGTGGTTGATCTATACCCTGAACTATACCCTGTACTTCTTCCCCCTTTCTGACCAGCTAGCTTCTCCTCTTCATCCCTTTCTATCTTCATGGCCATGCTATAGACCTCATTAAGCTCCTTGAAGGAATGGAATTTCATGTTGTTCTTGAAGATATCTTTGCTGCCATCAATGAGCTTCTGTATAAGCTCGTCTTCATCAGGGCGGTTCTTTAGGAGGATCATCTTGTTCATCCACCTCTGGTAGTATTCATCAAAGGGCTCGTTGAATTTCTGCTTCACCCTCTCCAAATCATACAGCTTCACCTGGATCTTGGTGTTGAAGCTGTAGTATTTGATGAAGGCAGCAGACAAAATTTCCTAATCAGATTGCTCCTCCTCTGACAGTGAGTTATACCATCCCAAAGCACCTCCCTCCAGTGTGGTGGGGAAAAGATTAATTAATTGTTGCTTTGTAGCGCCTGCTGTTAGCATAATCCGGGCATATAAATTCACATGGGCCTCCGGCGAGCCCATTCCTTTGTAAGTGGGGACTTTCGGCACTTGGAAGCCGATAGGAAATGTCTCAATGCCCCTACTGATCATGGCATCAACGTTCACCCCTTTCTTAGATTCAGCACTGATCCCGACCCCCTTCTTCAACTGGGCCATGACCTCGTCCAATTCGAAACACTTTGCCTTCATTTTCTGTTCCATAGCTGCCTCTATCTCCTGCAGCTTTTCAAGACTAGCCGAAGCGTCACCACCGTGTTGGGATGACTCAGCTTCTTTTTCCTTCCCAGCTCCACTACCACCGGTCTCACCAGCTTCTCTAACCACTGCCCTCATTTCCTCCTTTAACATGTCGCGGAAATCTTGCGACCTGAAGAAATCTCTCAGAACATCAGCCATACTCCGTGTCTGCTCTGCCATATTCACGCCTTCCCCAGTCTCAGAATCACTATCACTCTCGACTACCCTCTGTCTCCTAGCCGCCCTTGAAGCTTGGGATCTTGTCCAAGGTCGCTCCAGTGTATTCTGCTTGGGGTAGACAGGAGGTATTAGGGTCGTGAATGAATGACGTGATATGACGTGAAAATTAAGACATGCTTGAGATGCATGGAGTGAAATTGTGCATGGAATGATGATATGAACGGTTCCCTTTTATTATTATATATATTTTTTCGAGGCATTCCAAGAATACCCAATGTTTATGCAAAAATGTCACGTGTGGGCCATCACACGGACAGAACTTCGGTGCCTTTGGGGCATCTAATGAATTCATGAAATGGTCGCGTGTATACCGGCACACGGACGTAGTTTCGACGCTTTATAGGTCTATGAGATGACATGAAATGGTCGCATGGGCCGGGCCCACAGACAAGGTCTTGATGCTTTTGAGCATATGATATGGAATGATGTTATGAGAAAGTCACGTGTAACAGGAACACGGACAAGGATTTGGCCTTCGAGGAACGCCTTTCATGATTTGGTGATGTTACGAGCCTACATGTATACTAATCGGGCACTCGGGGAGTACCTTAAATGGTGAATTAATGTCGTGAAGTGGTCGGATGTGGACCACAATGTTATATGATATTTATGATGGATGGGTATGATGTCATGAGATGCATCGTGTAAATTATTACACAAAAATGGGCCTAAGGCCGTTGTGGCTTTTATTGAATGAAATGATATTGGTGGAATGGCCGAATGCAATCCGGTGCATTGGCAAAACTCGGGTAATTTTGGGTACCCGATATGTTATGAAATGGGATGGGATGGTCATGATAGGCGTCCTTGAAATGCCCCTTAATTTAATTTAAGTAAAATGTAGTGAATGAACATGTCACACAATATGTTAGGATGCATGACATACATAATGATGTTATGTATGCTATGTCAAAATAAAATGCTAATCACGCAAGTTCAATGTTATGGCTGAAAAAGAAACCGTTAGTATGGATGACAAGCGAATGAATTAATGTTTTACACATGAAATAAAATGCGAAATGGCTGCATAAAAATGTGGGTTAGTATCATACAAAGATGTTTGTGTATGGTATGTCATGTGTATGGTGATCATGGTATGGTATGTTATGCATGCGTCGGCGGTGTGTCACAAAATGGTGAAGAACACATAGCAAACAAAACGAATTCTTCCAACCTTATTCCTCCAACGTGGTCGGTCTTAAAAATTTCTAACTGAGTCCTAGGTGGGGTTCACTTCGATCACCAACCGGGGGTGATGAAGGCGCGATTTTATTATTATTATTCACACAATTATTTTGGCATCCTAAGGGAATCCAACTAAAGCTGCCTATATGGGTTCGGTCCAAGTCGGGTTAACATCAAGGCTCTCATAGCAAGATATACTCCTCACTTCTCCCCACTCAAGGGTCCTAGCGAAGGGGTTCGTACGAGGCTATGAGTGGTGTTTCGTATTCATGCCCCTAAGACCAGGAGGAACCTAGGCGACACTTCAGCGATCCACCGGGCTATAAAAGGATACCTAATCTAATGCAAGAAATGGCTAACTAAAAATGCAAATAAAATACCAAAAGAGAATCATCCTCGTTATTTTAATTAGACACTTTTCAGGGCTTGTCAAAATTCTTTTAAGTTTTTTAAGAAAACTTTTTAAAGAAATCCCCAGCGGAGTCGCCACTGTGAGCGGACGACGCGTTTTCGACGGGATGCGGGACTCCCTTTCAGGATGGGGCGCCACGATCTCGGGCGGGCCCCTCCCTCGCGTGGGGGTTTTATAAAGGAAATCCGTGTTTTGAAAAATAAATGTAATTCAATCTTAAAAAGAACCGAGACCTAAGTCTCGATGAATATTGTAGGAGTCGCCACCCGGCTCAGCTCAACCGGGAAATTCTTATGTAGCTGAACCGGACAAACGGCCGCTACACTATCCAGAGATTCGGGTCCGGACAAGTCCCTTATTTCGTGTCTAATTAAAATAAATATAGCCAATGTTCTCGAATGGTATTTCAAAATCTAAAGTCCATTTTATTGAATATAAAAGGCATACAGCGCGCATACAAAATATTTAATACAAAAATAAGAAAAAGAAATAAATATTAATTGGCTTACAACCAAATCGAATGGAAAAATAAAAACTCTCGCCTCACTTGTACAATCGCCTAGAATACACGAGAATCTAGAAAAATACAATCGCCTAAATACACGATTTAATCTATTAAATTACATCCAAAATAAAAAAAATAAAAAGAAATTAAAACCTGCAAAACAGAGGGTTAGCACAATATATACAGCACGCCACAAGTTGGACTCAAATAGACAGAATTGGGAAATCAAGAATCGGGAGGCATGCATTTAGGGGATAACCGGGTCGGCTCAGCTAGCCGGCCCGATTAGACCTGGAAAACATTTTGAAACGTCCCTGTAATTTTGGTTTTGTGAGAAAATCATTTTCGAAGAACAATTTTTCCGGTTTACATGCATTTTTATATATTTAAGTGGGCCGGTTTTCAGGAGAAATGGGTCTCCGTCGTTGAATTGTTCTAAATGCAATTTTACTAAAAATTGAATCTATGGTCGTGATGCACACAACAAAATTCATTTTGACGATTTTCGGGATTTTCTAATTTTTTTGGGATTTTTTTTTTACGGATAAAAGCTGAAATTCTGATTCTGAAATAATGATTACAGTCGTACGACTGTAGTTTACAGTCGTGCGACTGTAGTTTACAGTCGTGCGACTGTGATCAATTCAGGATCAAAATTTCAACAAAAACTCATTTTGGACCAAAACTGAAGAAAAATTGGCTGGAAACTAAGAACAGTCGTACGACTGTATATACAGTCGTACGACTGTTCATGAAAGCTAAGAACAGTCGTACGACTGTTCTTAGTTTCCAGGAACAGAAATACGAAACTGCAGCAAAAACGCACAAAAATTCACTTCAAACACCCAGAAAGCGAGGAAAAGTGTAAGGAAAGGAAGTGACTACCTTTTTAGAAGCTATTCCAAGTCGTTTTGACCCCTAGCGTCGCTCCAATCCCAACGAATTCGCACTTTTTCCTTTGGAATGGAAGTTGGGAGTTTGAGTCCAAAAATCCAAATTTTCAAGGGATTCTGATTGTTTAAGTCCAAGTTCTTGATTTAGTTGTGTAGTTAAGTGATCAACCTAGAGATTTCTAACAAGTTTTAGGCTTAATTTCGAGAATTGAAGAAAATCAAAGAGGAAGAAAAGTGAGTTTTTTTTTTTTTTTTGTGGTTTTCTTTTTCTCTCTCTTCTCTTTCTCTCTTTAAGTTTTTTTCCTTCACCAGAATTCTCTCTCTCTTCCTCTCTTCTTTTTCTCCTTTTTATCACTTCTTTTTTCTACTTGCTTGCTGCCAAACCCGAGCAATTAATGCTCCTCCTTCTTTTTCTTCCATTTCTGCTGCAGAGGTATGGGCCTCTGCAGTCTGCCCGACATTACAGTCGTACGACTGTAATTTTTAAATTACAGTCGTACGATTGTAGGAATAGTCGTACGACTCTCTTTTTTTTTTTTTTTTTTTTAAGTATAGAAAATTCCGGCGCTTACACTTATGTATCCATTGGCATTAATTCATAAAGAGAACTCAAGTCATAAGCAATTTTGAACTCAAGTCATAAGCAACATGTAGCCATTTGCATCACTTCATAAATGAGAAATGGTAGTTGCTTTTAAGTCATAAGCAATTGTAGTTGTTGATCTCAAGTAATAAGCCAATCTCTTTAAGTCATAAACTAAGATGTTCAAGTAGTATAGCATTAAGCTTATAAGCCAGAGTATCAAGTCATTATTTGGTCGAATATATATATCTTTCAACTCATAAGCCATGATCTTTGAAGTCAACTCATAAGCTAATGCCTTTCAAGTTAACTCATGAGCCAATGCCATTCAAGTGACATAACATCTTAGTTTAAGTCAATAAACATCTTGTGGGCGAAAGAATTAGCTTTAAATAATAAGTCATTTTAGCACTTTTAAGTTTATGTCATAAAGAATTTATGTGAAAACATTTTATCTTATAAATCAAAATTTTCAACTCATAAAGTACTTAAATCAAAGAGTTTAAGAAACTCATTTTATTAAATGTCAAATTGTGATCATCAAAACCGAAGTTAACATTCTCCCCTTTTTTGATGATTACAATATGAGGGGTTGAAATTTTATTACTCAATAGTTTTTCGCATGCTCCCCCTCAACACATGCGTGGTTGTTTTAGATGAAATTTTTAGAGATTAAAAATCTTGTTTATCAACCGGAATAATATGAGATTATTAAAATGTGTAAATCATGGGCTTAAATTGAGGAATGTTATTTTGAGGCCCATTAACAGTTTGTATATGAGTTTTATGACTTAATGAAGACATTGTGTCCAAACCCATGTATACAGATCATATATGTAACAATGAAGCTTTACTTAAAGATATTGATCATAACCTGCATAAGTTAGCTTCAATTCATATGATTGGCAGTTTTTATTGAATTAAAGTAATTTGAGCTCCTTTAGCATTAACACAAACTGCTCAAGCATTTATCAATAATAAGAGACCTTATAAAGTTAGTGCTGGCACATATACTCTGTATTAGCTTAGATGAAACCATATGTCACTAGCACAGTGCATGCTCACATCATAATGCATATGTATGTAGCTTTAAAGTGCAAAGAGCATACTATTTCGTTAAAGCCACAAGTCATACCTTTTCAACACATCAGCATTCTCATTTCTCAAGTCCCAATACTCAGGGGTAGTTCAAACTATAGCACTAAGAACACAAAAGTGTTTCTCTGTCAAAGTAGCTAATTTTGGCACTTATAAGCTATGAAGTCATAAACCATGCTTCTTGAGTTTATAAAACTCATTACTATCATGCATAAGACTTTTTACAGATGTGATACTCCTAATGGCAGCTCATAGTGTTAAATGTTTCAAGCATTTTACTTAGACTATCACTTTTACCAATTGTTTTAAACATATCATTACTCATGCATTCTGCCAATAAATAGAGTTTATCAACTCTTATCACACAGCACATGTACTCTGTTGGCAGCCATAATCTATATCAATAAACTATTTCACATGTATCAGAACTTATGGACTTATGTTGTAGTGGATCAATATAAGCATGTCAATTCTTTTTCACAGCAACATATCACCACATATACTATACTAGCAGCATAGTTATTTGATCATATTAGGTACATAAGTACATGTATGTTATGACAGTCTTCTTTCTCAACAACATGTTACTCAGCAATATGTCAATAGGCATATTAGTCCTATGTCTATATTAGTAATTAGCAAACCATTTTAAGCTTTATGTCACATAGCATTTTAACATCATGTCAGCACATATGCTTTGCAACACAGGCAGCATAGTCATAGCAGCACAGTTATTATGTCAAAACACCAATGTAAACACAGCATGTCAATAACATGTCAACTTTTATCTAAATGTTAATGTCACATGTCAACCCTTTCTCCCCCTTTGAAATCATTAAAAAGAGACGAACATGATAATGCCAAAAAATGCTAGTCAGATTTAAAAACTTAGAAGAAGTTCAGAGCATTTTGTAACACACATCAGAAAATGATTCATACAAGTCACAAGATTATAAGTAATAGTGCATATTAGCAATATGTGAATAGAACTCAAGATCATATCAGAAACATAAAGTAGCTATTAGAGATCAGAAAAGAGAAAAACTATAATGTAGTAAGAGAGAAAAACATAAACCAGTTGTTCATATCTAGAGAGCATCCCCATTCAATACCATAAACCCTTGAAAGTATTGTTCAATACCATAAACTAACTGTTTACCAAAAAATTTCAGAGTAAAGTTAAGCAGGCACTAGAATTCTCTTGGGATCATTTTTAGCAAGTAATTTATTGCTACACCTTGCTCATGGATTCCTAGTCGTGTGAGAACAAGCTTTAAGCATCTTTGAGATGTTGGGTTTGTTGATTACAAAGCTAGTGCTAACAAGGAATGGAATGAGTCCAGCTCTTGAAACATTGAAATGTTTGAAGTGTCTAGTGAGCAGCATGCTGTATGGTAGGGCTGAGTTGCTCCTAAGATGAGTCATATGGTTGAGCATAATGTAGGGCAAGTTTATCCTTATATAACTAGCCCAATGCTAAATAAAACACA
The DNA here is from genome assembly GCA_039660915.1 of Euphorbia tirucalli. NCBI lineage: Eukaryota > Viridiplantae > Streptophyta > Magnoliopsida > Malpighiales > Euphorbiaceae > Euphorbia > Euphorbia tirucalli. The sequence goes on along the minus strand of CM077639.1, from coordinate 28,725,202 downwards.
GACTAAAGCTGTTCATTATTGCTAGACTGCCCTTTTGAGGAACCAAGACAGTAGAGATAAGCAATTGAAGAATTCTATATTCCTCCCTTAGGTACCCTAAATTAAGCTTGGACCATGGAATAGAGTGCCCTATAGGAATTCTAAATAGCTCAGAGACAAACTCAGTAGCATTATACTTTCCTAAGGTCATTGGTGTAGGGCTTCTATCTAGTTTAACTCCTTCAAGAGGCAGAATAAACACTTCACTAAGGACTTTCTCCCATGAATGGTTACTTCAAACTCTCTATTTCCTATATAATAAGTAAGTGTACCATAGAATTCTCTAATTAGAGAGGCATATATAGGTTCATTTATGCTGAGAAAGTTCTCCCACCTTTGTGACTAGAAAAACAAAATGAAAGGCTTATCTGTTTCACCTAGATATTTCCAATCAACTCTTCTACTGCTAACTCTCTCTCTTATAGAACCATTAACATAAATTGGTTTACCTGGTTTGAATTTCAGAGCTTTGCATTGGGGGTCAGAGTCTGATGCTGTGGGAGTAGAGCCTGAAGCTTCCTAAGATGGAAGTGATTTAGTTGCTCCTTTTCTTCGTAAGTATATTTCATCTATTAAACTGATTCTTCTCTTTTTTGTTTCATGAATCCTTTTTGTAGTTTCAGATTCCTCTCTTTTTCTTTTCATATGTTCCTTTGTCAGGTATACTCGAATCTTCTTAGTTGCATTTACTGAGCAACGTTTCATCACGATTGTTAGATGCTTGTGAGAAGAAGATGGTAGAGGGTTCGAGGTTAGCGTATGGTTTGACAGAGAGTTGGTGAAGATTTTTGATTCAGAGGGTGAAGTCTTTTTTATAATCAATTTGCGTGAAGAGGCAGGAATGGTTTTGCTGAAAAATGAGAAGTTGGTGCCTTTGAGAAAACTATGTCATTTTAAAGAAAAAGAGGGTGCCAGTTTTCTTTGTTTGTTTCTTTCCTTCTCATACTTAACCTCTTAATTGTTGGGCTTCTCTCCTTATAACCTTATTTGGCCCATTTTTACCTTCTGAGCTTATGAGCTCTTCCGGCTCAAGAAAGATATTAACCTAAAATTGGAATTTGATGTATACACAAACACACACACACACATTATGTATATACGGGTATATATATATATATATATATATATATATATATATATATATATATATATATATATATATATATATATATATATATATATATATATATATATATATATGCATTTCTTTTGTTAAAAAATGGATTATTAGTTAAGCTTATAAATTAATTTTGTGACGAAAATATTTTCATGACTGAATTTTTAATTCTAATCTTGATCGAATAGTAAAATTTTAATCAATTTTACGTAACCTAGACTTACAATAAAAATTAGCTATCACTAATTTCGCTTATTTTTGTCACAAAATATTATTTATCATTTATTAGTGTTGACATACCGATTTTTATTCTCAACTCATTGAACTTATTTTCACTTAGAGCTTTTGTGAAAATATCTGCTATTTGCTCATCTTTAGGAACAAAATCTAAATAACTATCACCTTTTTATATATGATCTCTGATGAAATGGTGCTTTATGTCAATATGCTTGGTTCTGGAATGTTGAATAGGATTTTTTGTTAGATTTATACCATTAGTATTATCGCACCTTATTGGAATATGATCATACTTTATGCCATAATTACTGGTGTACCCTAGTCCAAATGGTTCTTGTACTGTATTATACTTTATATTTGGATATTTTGTATTATACATTTTGTGTCGAAATAAAGGCATGAATCTATTTATTCATATCTTGTGTTATTTGTAAATAGAGTATCCAATGATTATAACCATACTAAAGTGAACCAATGTAGGCCATTGGATTATGAGACCTTGTAGTAGAGTTAAAGTTATAATCATAAAGATATCCCTAGTTTGTTCTAATCATAGGAATGAATAGAACCAAAGACTAGCATATCCTTGACTGGATGGTGGCATCTCAACAGCCATTGGACATGGAATGTCAGTCAATGATATGGGTATATGTTGGGTTGTATGGTACTGGATCCATTCGCCACGAGAACACCACATGGTTCGATCATCATAAGTGTTTCTCGGGTAGGTCTTGTTATTATCCTTATACCTGATGTTCATTTTAACATAACATGGGATCTCATACACTTTGATATACACCTAACGGGCCCATAAGGGTGCCAAGTATGGGTATGTTGGGTGGGCCAGTGAACATATTGATGTTGAAAGTGAAGTTGACGGAATTGCCACTCAGCGTCCCCTAAGATGACATCACTGGCCACTTGATGAGTGGGACTGACAAGTGTATGGCCATACCCGAATAAGTTGGGATACTTATTCATTAGGTTCAGTCCACTCGATATCAAGAGATAAATAAGACATATAAGAGGATCACAGGGCCATGCCTCTTACTTATGTATCGATGTCAGTTGGCAAGGGATATACGAGATCACTACCGGGTTATATTTCACATTAGACTGCTAGTCTCCGTCTTAATTGGGGGCTGTAATGGTTTGCTAGAACCCATTTACAGTCTGTGGGCTTTAGGCCCACTGCCAACATAAAGACGGACCCACAGGATCGTACACATAGAACGACTGAACGTTGATAAATCGGGATTGGAACGGAAACCAAATTAATTGAGTTATTGACATTAGGTTATGTCATAATTAATTCAATTATAAGGGAGAAAGTTATTTTATTTGATTAATTAATTACATGTAGTAAATAATTAATTAAATTAAATAATATTTTCTCGGTGGAAATAAAATACAAATGTTGAATTTATTAAGGCTGACTTTAATTTAACTTTGGGTTATTTTAATTTGATGAAATTGTATTTAATTGTATTAATTAGGATTTTATAATATGGTTTTATTTAATCCTAATGATACAAGGTAAATCAATTAAATTAAATTAAATAATCTATAGTTTAATTTAATCCTTGTACACTAAGGAGTATAAAAGGGATAAGAAACCTAGTATACTAAGGACAATACTAAGGAGTATAAAAGGATGCCTTAATAGTTAATTTCTCTCTAACCCTAATAGAGAATTCGGCCAGCATTAAGAAAAATTACAGTAGCCCCTTTTGTGACTTTCTCTTGGTTTTCATTTAATCCGTTCGCTAGCACGAAACCCGTTCATGTACTGGATTATGGAGGAAACGCATTTGAGTTTCTGCAGCAGTCTTTAGTGGAGATAGTTAAGGTGAGAAAATTTATTTTTCTCTGTTCTTGATTTCATTATATTAATCAACATGTATCTTAGGATTTGAAATCTAGGAAAATTTTAATCGGTATTCCACCTCACTTTTAATTTTTCCCGTGATGATTCCCTTCAATAATCTTCGAGATGTTGTTTCATCTATAGGATTTGTGCAACACAGCTACTTGCAGATATGTATTCAGCTTCTGTTGTTGACATTGCTATTGTTGACTGCTTTTTGCTTGTCCATAAGTCTAGTGCTTCTCCCAGAAATTGACAGGTACCTGAAGTACTTTTTCTGTCTAGTTTGCATTCGGCATGATCAACATCACTGTATCCTATAAGATCAAAGTTTTCATATTTTGGATACCAAATCCTAATTTCTTGAGTACCATTTAGATACTTAAGAATTCTATTAACAGCCTTTAAGTGAGACTCTTTAGGATTGGCTTGAAATCTTTTGCATAAACACACTAAACTGTATATTAGGTCTACTAGATGTCAAATAGAGTAGAGAACCAATCATACCTCGATATTTCTTGGTATCTACACTTTTACCTTTCTTATCCTCATCTAGAGAGACTGATGTACCCATCGGTGTTTTTGCTGGTTTGGAATTCTCCATTCCATATTTTTTATGAGTTCTTTAGTATACTTTGATTGGCATATAAATGTTCCCTTGCTTCCTTGCTTGATTTGAAGGCCAAGGAAGAAATTTAGCTTGCCCATCACAAACATTTCAAATTCAGTACTCATTTTTTGCAAGAATTCCTTGCACAACATATCATGAGTAGAACCAAATACAATATCATCAACATATATTTGAACAAGTAATATATGGTTCTTTTCATGCTTTATAAACAGTTTTGTGTCAACATTTACACGTATAAAACCTTTTTTAAGTAGGAATGTACTTAACCTTTCATACCATGCTCTCGGTGCCTATTTTAATCCGTACAAAGCTTTAGTTAGCTTATAGACATAGTCATGATGATGACAATCTTCAAATCCTAGTGGTTGCTTTACGTAGACTTCTTCATTGATGTAGCCATTGAGAAATGCACTTTTCACATCCATTTAATAGAGTTTGAAGTCTTTGTAGCACGTAAATGCACATAGCATTTTGATTGCCTCCAACCTTGCAACTGGAGAAAAAGTTTCATCATAGTCTATTCCTTCTTGCTAGTTATATCCTTGTACAACTAATCTGGCTTTGTTTCTGATAACTTTGCCAGACTCATCCAGTTTGTTTCTAAACACCCATTTGGTTTAAATCACTGACTGATTGTTAGGTTTTGGAACGACCTTCCAATTCTTCTTATATCGCCATCATCCAAATTTCTTCTGTTTCAACTTCATTGAAGTTCTTTGGCTCTATGTCAGAGACAAATGCCATATTGGAAAAATATTCTTTCAGTTGTCTCCTGGTCATCACTCTATAAGAAGGATTATTTATAATGTTTTCTTTGGAGTGATGTTTGTGATATTTGAACTCTTTTGGTAGATCATCATGTTGATTTTTTCGAATTTGCAATTCTTACACATTATGCTCATTTAGATCACTAGAATTGTTCTCTTTTTGTAGATCGTTTTCATTATTTTCTGTGTTTTCGACCTACGAGTCAAAAATCTCAAGAGTATCCTCAGATTCTTTATCTGGGAGAGAGTTAGTTTCTCCAAACACTATATGCATGGACTCATCAATGGTGAGAGTTCTTTTTTTAAAGACTCTGAATGCTTTACTATGCAATTAGTACCCCAAGAAAATACCTCCATCTGACTTAGAGTCAAATTTATTGAGATATTCCTTGTTGTTGAAAATGAAACATTTACAACCAAATGAACGGAAATAACCAATATTAGGTTTTCTACAATTCCATAACTCATATGGCGTTTTCTTTAAAATGGGTCTTATTAAAGCTCAATTTAAAATATAACAACAGTGTTCATAGCTTCTACCCAAAAATATTTTGGTAAATTATTTTCATTGAGCATGGTTCTTGTCATTTCTTCTAAAGTCCTATTTTCCCTTTTAACAACACCATTTTGTTAAGGAGTTCTATGAGCAGAGAAGTTATGTGATATTTCATGCTCAGAGCAAAATGTTTCAAAAAGATTGTTTTCAAATTCTTTTCCATGATCACTTCTAATGGCTATTATAGAAGTGTTTTTCAAATTTTGAAGCTTTTTACACAAGGTAGAAAATTGTTGAAAAGCTTTATCTTTTTGAGTAAAAAATAATGTCCATGTAAAATGAGAATAGTCATCTACAATGACCAACTTGTTGGTTGTATTGGACCAAGCAAGTCTAAATGCTGTAGTTCTTGTTGGGATTCATCATCTGAAAAATAACGTGGTACAACGGAAATTACACCGTTAAAATTTTTCTAGAATCGACTTATCATGTCCAATTACCATTGATTGGAATAAAAACCAATTTGAATAAAGAGAGATTAACTCACTGGATTCGTCTCTTCTAGAGACTACTACAGAATTGTTTCTTGAAACTACGACCTCCAAAGTCTGGTGCACGACCAACTTTCGAGCGAGAACCAGTACTAGCCAAAGAAGCGGAAGGAATGGAGAATTAATTGCTGTAAATTTTGGCTGCTTTAGGCCTGCAATGGGGCTAAAATTTCCAGGGATAAAATTAAGGTTAGGTTTTCTTCCTTAAGTGTGCCCTTATATAGACTCCTTGTCTAATTGGGTTTTAATTAGGTTAATTAAACCAAGCCCACTAGGATTATAATTACATAAATAAACTTTAATTAAAAAAGTATATGCTATGTAATTTAATTCTATTTGGCTAAATTTAATTACCCCTAAATAAAATTAAATCACACTTAAGTAAATACAATACATGTATTTCATTTTCCTACTTAGGAAAATAATTTAATTAACTGTTTACTTTATGTAATTCAATTAATTGACAAATTAATTAATTACATTATGTAAACTTTTTAATTAAATTAAATCAACCCAATGTTAATTAATTACCTTGACACCGAATGTCAACTAATTAATTAACGCATTCATTCCAATGTACATTACATGTACAATTTCTACAAGTTTCAGCTCAGTTGATCTATGTGCACGATCCTATAGGTCTATCTTTCTATTGGCAGTAGGCCAAGGCCCACAGACTGTAAGTGGGTTCTAGCAAACCATTATAGCCCCTAATTAAGACAAAGATGCAGCAGTCTGTTGAAGACACTGACCTAGTAGTAATCTCAGAGTGTCCTTTGCCAAACGATATCGATATGAATAAACAAGAGACATAGTGTCCGTCATCCTCTTCCACTGTTTATTATATTTCTTGATCTTGAGTTGACTGATTAATCAAATAAGCAACCAACTTATTTGGGTATGGCCATACACTTATCAGTCTCACTCATTAAGTTGCTAGTGATATCATCTCAGTATTACTCGAGTTGCAATTCCATCACTTCATCATCAATATCAATATGTTCACCTGTCCACCCAATCATACCCGTATTTAGTATCCTTTTACAGACTTGTTAGGCATATGTCAAAGCGAATTGGATTCCATATTGATACTATAATGAAATCTGGTCTGAGGACAAAACAGACCTACTCAAGAAAGACCTATGACGCGACAACCATATGGCTTTCTTGTGCGGATTGATCCAGTCCCATGTCAACAACATGTACCTATATTCATGACTGACTATACAAGTACTATGGCTAGTTCAGAACTGCCATACAGTCATCAAATATACAAGTATGTGGTTCTATTCGTTCCGACAACTAGTACAGACCTAGGATAGCTTTTATGATTATCAATCAATGGATACTCTACTCATATTATAACATAAGATACAAATGAAATAGATTAATTGCCTTTATTAATGTGACACAAATAATGTATTCATACAATGAGTCTTAATGTATATGACAAAATACAAGAATCCAATGCCCTAAGAACTAGGGCACACCAACATTTCTAAAGGTCTAAAGGTAGAAACAACTCCTTTAGACTTAAAAGAACTCCTAATTTGTTTCCCTCTTTGACATGCATCACAACATGAGTTTTATCAAACTTTATTTTAGATAAACCTTTAACAAGTTCTTTCTTTGAAAGTTTTGAAATCAGATGCATGCTTGCATGACCTAGTCTACGATGCCATAACCAACTCTCTTCTTCTTATGAAATTAAACAATGGTCATTAGTAAGAGTACTTGAATTTAAAATATAAATATATCCGACTCAAGGAACTTCAAGTAAAGTCTTACCACTATTGGCTTCCATAATTTCACATTTCTTTAAATCAAAGATTACCTTTTGATTTTTGTCAAAGAGTTGACTCACACTAAGAAGATTGAATTTTAATCCATCAACTAGAGATACTTCATCAATGCATGGATTGTTTCCAATCTCTCCTTTTCCAATAATCTGACCTGCTAGATTATCTCCAAATTTCACAACTCCTCTTTTTACTTGTTTCATGGAAGTAAAGTACCTTCCATCACCAGTTATATGTCTAGAGCACCCGCTATAAATATACCACTTTGAATTTCCAAGAATGTTCTTTAGACATACCTGCAAAACAAATCAAGTAGACTTAGGTACCCAAATACTGTTGGGTCCCTTTAGGGTTAGAAACATATTTTTCTTTGGGAACCCAGATAGTTTTCCCTTTGTATTTTCCTTTTCAAAAACTGCAATCACTAATTACATGTCCCTTATGATTATAGTAGTAACATGTGATATCCTTCTTTTTCTTGAATTGATGTGATTGATTGTGTTTTAAAGGATAATGTTGGTGATAAAAAAAAACATAGTTAATTTGATATAAGCTTTTAGACTAATGACTATTTTTTTGCTTAGACCTGTAAGCATAAGACTTTTTGGAGTATATAGGTCTATGTGATTTTTTGTGAGTAATCTTCTATTATGAATTGAGTTGCTGGTTTGGCTTAGAAGATTGCACACCTTTTGGTTTGGAGAAATGTGTATGTTGGGCATAAATAACTTTCTGGTTAGGTTGTGACTTTTACTGTGCTTTTGATGTGTAGGTTCAGGGGATTTAGTTTGCATAGTAGAAGTGGAGGAAGAACAAAATATAATTGGTTTTTAGGGATTTTGTGAGGGTATCCTATCCGTATAACCAATTCATGTTATATCATTTGGATTTCTTTGGGAGTCTAAAATCGCATTTAGCATATTTTCACCGTTTGTGAATTTGCTAATTGTAGAATCTAAGTTTTCACATTTCTTTTTAAGATGTGATGTTTTACTGATAAGTTCCAGATTGGAGTTTTCCAGAAAACTCACTTTGCTCTGAAATTCAAGCTTCTCGGACTCTTTTTCTAAAAGCTTGTTTTCGTATTTTTTACACTTAGCAATTATATCAAGCTTATCATCGTGCATTTTAAAGAATTCTTGGATAAGATCATTATGAGATAAAGTTTGTAGAATTACCTCATCTTTCTCATGTTGATGTCATATGAACTTTCTGCACTCTCATTTGCCTTGAAGCATATTTGAGCTTTTTCTTGCTTCTGGTCATCATCATCATCAGAACTGGATTCATCACTATTGCTCTATGTTGCCACCATACCTTTCTTGTCCTTTCTCTTATACTTATTTTTAAGCCTTGGACAATCAGCTTTGAAATGGCCTCGTTTATTGCATTCAAAACATGTAATTTCTTGTTTTGAATCCTTCTTTGCTTTATCAACCTTGTTGTTGAATTGTCTTCTATATGGTGTTTGCCTCTGTTTTTGCCTCTTAGGAATTTTTTGAATTTTCGCACCAACAAAGCTTCCCATCATCTTTTTTATCATCATTGTCTGAATCGAAAGTGGATTCTTCACGAGTTGAGCAGGCAACTTTTAGTGCTATATACTTTTTCTTATCAATTTGCTCATGATCAGTAGTAAACTTAACCTTCATCTCATATGTGAGTAATGAACAAATAAATTCATTATATGATATGAGCTTAAATCTTTCGATTCTTCTATAGCTGTGAGCTTTGCATCCTATGACATTAGCATTGTTCTGATTAATTTTCTAGTCAGTTCTTCATCTGTGAAGTTTTGCCAAGATTTTTCAACTTGTTCACAATAAGTGCGAATCTTGTGTTGATTTCTGCAATTGACTCTCTCGCGTCTACTTTGAACAACTCATATTCTATGATGTAAAAATTAATCTTTCCATCTTTGACTTGTTTGGTTCCTTCATGAGTTTTTTCTAGCTTTTCCCATATTGCTGTGCTGTCGTGCAACCTAAAACACGATTAAACTCATTAATATCTAAAGCGCATTGTAATAAATTAATAGCTTTAGAATTTAAAGCTTCTTTGTTCCACTCAGCACTTTCATATTCACTTTCTTCTTTAGGGACAAACTCTCCATCAACAATTTTTATTGGAATACTAGGTCCTTCCTTCACAATTCTCCGGACCTGGATATCTATTGACTACAAAAATATTCTTATTTGGTTTTTCCAAAAACTATAATTTTCTCCATTAAATAGTGGAGGCTTGTTGATGGAACATCCCTCAGATATAAAAACATTTTCACTTTTAGAAGTACTAGCCATATTGAGATCACTATAAGAATTTTACTCCTTTTGATTAGAGTTAGGCTCTGATACCAATTGACGGTCCCAAATGGCTAGCTACAGTACTAGAGGGGGGTGAATAGTATTGTAGGGCGAATAAAAATTTTTACAAACTCTTTTTTAAAAATTCTTTTTGAAGAACATAAGTTTCTTTCTATAAACACAAGTTTTATAAAAATGCGGAATTAATGAAAATAATAAAACTTGTGAATATAAAATTGCTATTATAAAAATGACTTTAAATAATAAAGCAATTGATTTAAATTGCAAGAGTTTAAAAAGCATAAAATATAAAGAGAGTAGGGATAGAGAAATGAAGACACCGAAATTTATCCTGGTTCAATCTAACCAGTCTACTTCTAGTCCCCAAGCCAACCGCTTGAGATTTCCACTAATGTTTCCTTTACGGGCAGGAAACAAGCCTATGTTACTTTTTGCGAGTTCAAGTAACAAACTCAATACTTTTGCAGGTTAAGTACTAAACCTCTACTGTTACTTTTTCAGAGCTTAAGTAACAAAACTCTTCCAATGCTTTTTCTAAGCTCAAGCACCAAACTTTTATAGACTTTGTTGATCACACTACCAACAAAGTAAACCCCCTTCATACGGCATTGTGTGAATATACAATTCCCGAATATATGAATATTTGAATGAAACAATATAGCTCTTTTCTCTTTTGCTTTCTTTGGGAATTTGGAAGACTAGAAATGAATGCTTAAGAATGTGTGAATTACAAATTAGTCTTCTTTACTTTCAAGTCTTGATCTCCATTCTTTATATAGGGTAAAATATCTTCATCGCCGTTTGATATAACTCATAAGGAGAAAGGAAGTTGATCTCAAGTCATAAAGGAATGATGGTCGTTTGACTTAGCTCACAAAGAGAGATGGTAGTTTGATTTCAAGTCATAAGCATCATATAGCCATTTGTATTAATCCATAAAGAGAATTCTTTTCAAGTCATAAGCAATTTATAGTTGTTGATCTCAAGTAATAAGCTTATGTATCCATTGGCATTAATTCATAAAGAGAACTCAAGTCATAAGCAATTTTGAACTCAAGTCATAAGCAACATGTAGCCATTTGCATCACTTCATAATTGAGAAATGGTAGTTGCTTTTAAGTCATAAGCAATTGTAGTTGTTGATCTCAAGTAATAAGCCTATCTCTTCAAGTCATAAACTAAGATGTTCAAGTAGTATAGCAATAAGCTTATAAGCCAAAGTGAGTATTAATTCATTATTTGGTCGAATATATATATCTTTCAACTCATAAGCCATGATCTTTGAAGGCAACTCATAAGCTAATGCCTTTCAAGTTAACTCATGAGCCAATGCCATTCAAGTGACATAACATCTTAGTTTAAGTCAATAAACATCTTGTGGCTGAAAGAATTAGTTTTAAATAATAAGTCATTTTAGCACTTTTAAGTTTAAGTCATAAAGAAATTATGTGAAAAACATTTTACCTTATAAAGCGAAATTCTCAACTCATAAAGTACTTAAAGCAAAGAGTTTAAGAAACTCATTTTATTAAATGTCAACTTGTGATCATCAAAACTGAAGTCAACAATGTTCAATTTAGGTTATATTTGACAATATATATATAACCCTAAGGTTACACCATATAGTGAAAAACGTGACAACCATTTTCTCCTAAAAGGGTTAGAGAGAGTTTTTGTTTGTAGTCTTGATTGTTCATCGTGTGGATACTAGTAGAGTACGTTCGTTTCTATTGGCAATATTGGATTGTTCATATGATCTTGTCAAGCAATTCAATTATGTAGTAAACGTCGATCATATTAGCATTCTTCAAACTAGTTTCGTTTTGCACTTCGATTGAGATAAATCGAAATCCTTCCTTTCAATTTCTTTAAATCACAATGATTTGGTTTAGGGATTTTGGATTTATTTTTGTTGCATTTTGATGTATTTTTTCCTAACAATCCCTAAACACTTAGGTTTATAAAAATGTATAAAAAATAATGTTTACGGACTAGTAATCATCAATTACCAAGTGGTAACTATTAGTTACCATGAGATAAGTAAGGGTTTCCAAATGGTAAGGAAACATTTCCAAAGGTCTTTGTGAGCGGACGATGTTTTCGACGGAACGCGAGACTCCCTTTCGGAAGGGGTGCCTCGATTTCAGGCGGACCCCTCCCTCGCGTGGGGTTTCTATAAATGGAAAATCGGTTTTGAAAAATAAATGTAATTAATTCTTAAAAGAACCGAGACCAAAGTCTCGATAAATATTGTAGGAGTGGCCACCCGGCTCAGCTCAACCGGGAAATTTATAACGTAGCTAAACCGGACAAACGGCCGCTACACTATCTAAAGATTGTGTCCGGACAAATCCCTTATTTCGTGTCTAATTGAAAATAAATTGGCCAATGTTCTCAAATGGTATTTCATAATTCTAAAGGTCAATTTTATTGAAATAAATAGACATACAGCGAGCATACAGGTATAAGAAAAATAAAAGAAAAATAGCGAATATTTAAGTGGCTTACAACCCAATCGAATAGAAAATAAAAAACTCTCGCCTCACTTTTACAAAAGCCTAGAATACACGATTTATCTAAAAATATTACAATCGCGTAAAATACACGATTAGCTCTATTAAATACATATAAAATAAAAATAAAAACAAAAGCTGCAAAACAAAGGTTAGCACAATTTTTACGGCACGACACAAATAAGACTCAAATAGACAGAACTGGGGAAATCAAGAATTGGGGGCATGCATTTAGGGGATAACCGGGTTGGCTCGGCTAGCCGGCCCGGTTAGACATGGAAAACGTTTTGAAACATCCTTGTATTTTTGGTTTTGTGAGAAAATCATTTTGAAAACAATTTTGCCGATTTACATGCATTTTTCACATGTGAGGTGAGTCGATTTTCGGGAGAATCGGGTCTCCGTCGTTGTATTGTTTTAAATGCAATTTTACTAAAAATTGAATCTAGGGTCATGAATGCACACAACAAAATTCATTTTGATGATTTTCTGATTTTCTGAATTTTTAGGGATTTTTGAAAATTTTTGGGATTTAATCTGGAAATTTTGATTCTGGAAATAATGTTACAGTCGTGTGACTGTAACTACAGTCGTACGACTAAAAATTACAGTCGTGCGACTGTAAGCAGTCCAAACTCAGGATTTCGCCAAAATTTTCTTTGAAATAAACTGAAAGAAAATCATCTGGAAACCAAGAACACTCGTACGACTGTAAATACAGTCGTACGACTGTTCATGCACTCAAGGACAGTCGCACGTCTGTTCTTGATTTCCAGAAACAGAAATACGAAAATTTGAATTAAAAAGCACAAAAAATCACACCAATCACCTAGAAAGCATGAAAAAGAGAAGGGAAAAGGAGTATCTACCTTTTGGGCGCTTATCCAACATCGAATTGACCCCTGGCGTCGCTCCAACCCGCACAAATTTGCACTTTTCCTCTTTGAGTTGGGGTTGAGAACTTAGGTCCAAAAATCTCCACAATGCTACGGTTTCGTATGATTTTTGTTCGAGATTTTGATTTGTTTATGAGATCAGATTATTAATCTATTGATTTCTAGCAAGTTTTTAATCCTAAATTTAAGATTTTAACAAGAAAAAGAGAAAAAGAGTGATGCTTGTGGTTGTGTTCTCTTTTCTTTCCTTTTTCCCTCAAAATCTCTCTCTAAAACCTCTCTCTACCACCAGCCATCTGAAGTCCCTTTCTTTTCTTCTTTTTATCCTATCTGCCTCTGCTTTCTTGATGCAAAGGGGCGGGCATTAATTGCTCCCCCCTTTGCAGCCCCCAATTTCTGTCTCCTAGGTGTAGGCTACCGTAAGTGGGCTGATGTTACAATCGTACGACTGTAATTTTTTTAATTATAGTCGCACGACTGTAATTACAGTCGTGTGACACCTGCTCTTTTTTTTTAGTAAAACTCCGGCGCATACAGCTGCCCCTCGCTTGATCAAATTCGACACCCAGATGAGATGATGAATTTGAGAGCGCGAATCAAAGCGTCACGAACACAGGAAAGAACCTTCTGTTAAAATAAGCCGATACCAGGTCTAGGTTACTTGAGGTGACACTGGGGAAGAAATAAGCAGATACCGGGTCTAGGTTACCCGAGGCGAAGGAAGATGGATTGATGGATTGGCCGATACCGGGTTTAGGTTACCCGAGGCGATGGAAGGTGAATTGCGGTTTAGCCGATACCTGGTCTAGGTTACCCGAGGCAAAGGAAGATGTATTGATGGATTGGCCGATACCGGGTCTAGGTTACCCAAGGCAAAGGAAGATGGATTGATGGATTGGCCGATACCGGGGTCTAGGTTATCCGAGGCAAAGGAAGGGTGAAATAAGCCGATACCGAGTCTAGGTTACCTGAGGCGATGCTGGAGATGAAATTAGCCGATACCGGGTCTAGGTTACCCGAGGCAAACTTTGCTGGGGGTTTGAAATGGAATAGATCTGGGCTGGTACCAGGTTTACATTACCCGAGGCAGATCTTCTATGGAACTTGAGACGAAGCCGATCTAGACCGATACCGAGTTTACATTACTCGAGGCGGATCTGGATGATAGAGCCGATCTAGGCTGATACCGAGTTTACTTCACTCGAGGTGGATCTGCTGAGGAACTGGATGGTAGAGCCGATCTGGGCCCATATCGAGTTCATACTACTTGAGATGGATCTACTGGGGAACTGGATGATGAATTCCTACACTTAAAATGGCAAGTCTTCATTCCCTGATCGAGAGACTTTTGAACAAAAATTTTTGCCCCTTCGATCAAGAATGAAGACTAGCTAGGGATGAATAATTGATGTATACAATGTATGTACGCATGATGATGTATATGTACATGTATGCACTTTCTGTTATTGGATGTTTCCTCCTTCTAATGGGGGAAGATATGATGTGCCCCTGGTTGATTTTGCTTTGTTTGAGGGCATTGTTTAATGATTGTCGAAGAAGTGAGGTGAGTACTGCGGATGTATGATACTGCTGGGGAAATGATTGTAGTGTTCTTTATGGAGATTCTGCTGGGGAATAGTGTGGAATATTCTGCTGGAGAGTAATGTAATGACTTTTGTGGGGAATGTTAGGGAAATTCTGCTTTTCCTGTCCTTGGGGAAATTATGAACTTGTAAGTGCTCTAATTTTTTCCTGTATCCGATATGGGTTTTCGACCCAACGAGCCGATCTAACTTTTGCCTGAGGCGCCTTTTCGGTTTTCACCTCAGCGAGCTGCTCTAATTTTTGCCTGAGATGCCTTTTCGGTTTTTCACCTCAGCGAGCTCTTTTCTTTTTTTTTTTAAAGAATGATTAAAATGACATCGTGACCCCTTGTTGCTCTTATAGGAAGATGAACTGGATTTTGGAGGACAATAAAAGATTTCAAATTGCATGTATTAGTGCATTTTCACTTGTTAAATAACGCGATGATTTCATCAATTAAATGCAAAGTGCTTTCTCTAAATGTATGTTTATGCAAGACAACTTTGCTTATGCATTTGTCATAACCATGCACCTATATTTAAACAAACATTTCACTTTATTGATGAAATCAAAATGAGTACATTTGAAAGGATTGTTTCCCAAATGGTACATATTCCACACTGAGCCAGAATCCGTCATCAGTCGTCCTTTTCAGATTTTCCTATTGATCATTTTCTCTCGTGTCTTAATTTTTTGCCTAGACTGCTCTTTTCGAGTTTTCAGCCTAGCAGACCCTTTTTTTTATACATGATAAAGCTTCAGCCGGTCTTGGTTGACAGGGTTTGTGAACTCATTTCTGTCCATGTCCATGATGCTGACACCACCTTTCGATAGCACCTTTTTCACAATATAAGGCCCTTCCCAGTTGGGTTTGAACTTGCCTCTGACATCAACATTTGAGGGCCTTAACTGTTTTAGAACCAAGTCCCCTACTTTCAACTATCGTTTGGAGTACTTCACATTACGGTTATAGGCCTTAGCCATTCTGCTCTGGTACATCTGTAGATGATCCAATGCTTTTAGTCGCCTTTCATCCAGTGCAGCCAACTGCTCGTACCTAGCTTGAACCCATTCAGTCTCTAGTAATTGAGCTTCTAGGGCAACTCTGAGTGACTTGAGTTCTATTTCCACTAGCAACACTGCTTCCATACCGTATACCAAGGAGTAAGGAGTTTCTCCTGTTGGCATTCTGACACTGGTTCTGTAACCCTAAAGAGCATAAGATAGTTTGTCGGCCCAATCTCTGTAGGTGGTTACCATCTTTGATAAGATCTTCTTTATCACCTTATTAGCTGCTTCCACTGCTCCATTGGCCTGGGGTCTGTATGGAGAAAACTTATGATGCTCAATGCCATGCTTTGTAAGTAGCTCAGCTGTTGCCCCTTGGAATTGTACTCTGTTGTCAGACACTATGTGATGGGGAATTTCATGCCGGGTAAAAATGTTCTTCTGGATGAACTTGACTATCTGTTTGGCTGTTACATTAGTGAAGGATTCTGCCTCTACCCATTTGGAAAAATAATCAACTGCCACGACTATGAATCTGTGCCCATTAGACGCTGCTGGGTGAATTTCACCAATCATATCTATCCCCCACACTAAAAATGGCCAAGGAGACGCTAAATTCTGAAGTTCAAGTGGAGGAAGATGACTGACATCTGCATAGATCTGACATTCATGACATCTCTTCACTTTCCTTATGCAATCTGCCTGCATAGTCATCCAGAAGTATCCTTGTCTCATGATCTTCCTGGCCATGGCAAGCCCATTCATGTGTGGTCCACAGGATCCCGCATGTACCTGTTGCATCACTTCTTCTGACTCTTGCTCTGTCAGGCACCTTAAAGAACTCCATGTGCTATTCTTTTGTATAACTTGTCCTGGAAGATTCTGAACTGACTAGCCAGCCTTCTTAGTGATAGTTTATCAGCAGTACTAGCTCCCTCTAGGTATTTTCCTTCTTTAACATACCGGTAAATGTCAAAGAACAATGGTTTCTCTTCAGCTGTCAGCTTCATCACTTCATACACCTTAAAGCAAGGACGTCTAGAAGTAGTTATAACCAGTGGTTGTACTTGTGTTTCCTCTGGATTTTCCCACATGGAAGATAGAGTCGCTAATGCATTGGCCATCTTATTCTCATCCCTGGGGACATGTCTGAATTCACACTGGCCGAATAAACCTTTTCTGAACTATAGCAGCTCTAAGTAAGGCCGTAAGGCTTTTTCTTTTAGCTCCCACTCACCCTGAGCTTGCCTGGTCACTAGAAGTGAATCACCGACAATTAAGACATCATTTGCCCCTAGTGTTAACAGAGCTTCCATCCCAAATAGGCACGCTTCATATTCTGCCCCATTATTGGTTATGGGAAAGGTCAACCTCTTGGATAAGGGAATAATCTCACCATTCGGCGTTGCTATAAGTACCCCGATTCCAGCACCTGTTCTATTCACAGGACCATCAAAGCAAATTACCCACCTTTTTACTTCAACCATGGCTAACTGTTCATCTGGGAACTCTAAATTTTCTGTATAAACTGACTCCAATGGTTGATTTCCCAGAAACTCCGCTACGGCTCACCCTTTGATAGTTTTCTTAGTGATGTACTTGATATCAAAGTCAGATAAGAGTAACAGCCATCTAGACAACTGGCCAACCAACACTGGTTCCTCATACAGATATTTCATTGGATCCACCTTAGCCACTGCCTGTGTTTTGTAGGACTAGAAATAGTGGCGCAGCTTCTTGGTCAGCCAGATCATCGCCACACATGTCTTCTCCACCAGTGTGTACTTGGTTTCATACTCCAGCAATTTCTTACTAAGGTAGTAGATAGGGTATTCCTTCCTGCCGCCTTGTCCTTATGCCAGCATTGCCCCTATGGAGGACTCTTCAACTGCCAAGTACAAAATCAGAGGCTTTCCTGGAATTGGTGGACTCAAGACCAATGGCATAACCAGATAAGCCTTGATCTTCTCAAATGCCAGCTGACACCTGTCATCCCATACGACCAGTTGATCTTTCCTCAATAGCTTGAAAATCGGCTCACAAGTGGAATTCAACCGTACTATGAAGCGGCTAACATACTGTAAGACACCCAGGAATAATCTGACTTCCTTTTCTGTCTTTGGGGCTGGCATATTTTGGATGGCTTTGATTTTGTCTGGGTCCATTTTTGTCCCCCTCTAGCTGACTACATGATCCAACAACTTTCTTGATGTGACTCCAAATATGCACTTCTTGGGGTTAAGTCGCAAGTTGTACTCTCCAATGCGTGTTAGAAATCTATCCAGGATAACAGGCCCGGGTTGTTGATTTAACCAGTACATCATCAATATACACTTCGACTTCTTTATGGATCATATCATGCAACAAAGTTGTAATAGCCCTTTGATAAGTGGCCCCGGCATTCTTTAATCCGAAAGGCATCACTCTATAGCAGTAAGTACCCCACTCTGTGATGACCGATGTTTTCACCTTGTCGATCACATCCATCAGGATCTAGTTGTACCTCAAAAAGCCATCCATAAAGGAATACATTGCTGCTTTTGTTGCACTATCAACTAGGACGTCAATATGGGGCATTGGAAAGTTATCTTTTGGGCATGCTTTATTCAGGTCCTTGTAGTCGACGCATACTCTGACACTTCCATCCTTTTTAGGCACAGGGACAATGTTGGCTAGCCATTTTGTGTACTCTACCACTTCGAGAAACTTGGCGTCTATCTGCTTAGCCACTTCTTCTTTTACCAGTGTAGCCCATTCTGGCCTCAATCTTCTCAACTTCTGCTTTACCGGTCTGAACTTGGGGTTTGTTAGGATTTTATGCACTGCTATCTCTGTGTCCACACCCGGCATATCCTTATACAACCAGGCGAAAGCTTTAACATTTTTTAAAGTATCCTTATTAATTCTTTCTCTTCCTTGGATTTTAGCTCCTGTGAAATGAATACCATTTTAGGGTTTTCATCTGTACTTATGTTGATTTCATGCAATGCAATGTCATGTATGCTAAATATGCTTAATGGTGATTTAACTGGACACACAGAATTATCAGGATAAACATCACACAAGTAAGCAAACTGGGACTACATTGCATTAAACTTGTTATAGAGTAATCATTTTCATCCTCCACAGGCGGAGGGCCTTGTTCTTCTTCAGCTTCCATCTTCCCTTTCAGAGCATCATCCGGGACTGCAGCTTTTTCTGCTTCTTTTTTGGTCACCTGCATCTTAGCCTTCTCCATGATTTTAGCTATCTCAGCGATCACAGAATCTAAGTTCACTTTAGCCATTAGTTCTTCACCAAATCCTTCTTTGGATTTTCTAAACGCCTTACTTAAAGCAGCAGTCAAAGCGCCTGAAATCACCTCTGTAGCTTTAGCACAAGCCTTCTTTTCATCTTCTTCCTTGGCCACCTCTATGGCTTCTGCTATCTCCTCAGATGGCTCTCCTTGCAAAATCTCAGATTCAGCAGCTGCTTCTTCCACCGCCGCAGGGGCCACTGGTCCTTCTTGACTTTCCTCAAAATCCACGATGTCAGCAAAGATCTCAAAGCCAAGATACTCGACATTTCCAACCATCACGGGTTCAACTTGGCCCTTGTAAAGGCCTTCTCCTACCTTTAGAAATGGCTTCATAATAATCTTACCATTCTTGCCCTTCCTCAGATTCTTTTGCTCAGATGCCCCTTCTACATAGCCAAGGCCACACTGCTTCGACTACCCTGAGTCGATCTTAAATTCTAGAACCCCTTGCAGATTGATTCCGAGTCCCATTCCTGGGATGAAGTTCTGCTTATACAGATATCGGGATAGTCACTCTGACATATAATTTTCATAAAGAACCACAGGAGCATCCGTGGTTTCTTCCTCATTAATGATAGCAACTTGAAATCCGCCAAAGGGAACCACTCCTTCATTCAGAGCAGCTACCATTGATTGGGCATCCACTTCAACAGTCACAATCTTGCCATTCATAGAGAACTTGATCTTCTAATGCAAAGTGGAAGGGACGCCCCCTAAAGGATGGAACCATGGCCTTCCAAGCAACAAGGAGAAGGTGATTGGGATATTTATCACTGTAACAACCTTAGAATTGACTGGTCCAACTTCTACTTTCACTTTAAAGGTTCCTATCACTGTTCTTTTAGAGTCATCATATGCCCGAATGACTGTCGAAGACTTCTTCAATATATCTTCGTTCAACCCCAGGAATGGCAACATTTTCAGTGGACAAATGTTCAGTGCCGAGCCATCATCCACCATAACGCATGGCATCACCTTATCCATCATATGGGCCCTGATGTAAAGGGCCTTGTTGTGGTTTTTCCCTTCAGCAAGTAGATCTTTCTCAGAGAAAAAGATATCAGGAGTTCCAGCATAGACTTTATCCAACAAATAGCACATAGCCTCTGGTGAAGCTATAGGGGAGACTTCAATCTCTAATAGTTTCTTCACTAAAGCAGCCATATGCTCCTTGGAAGTCACAAGCAAATGCCATAAGCTAGCTTGTGTGGGAGTTTTCTTTAATTGGGAAATGACTAAGTCTTCTTTTTCGACTGCCTCCGACGCCGATGAACTACCCGACCCAGTCATCGGGGCTTTGTCTTTCATCTGATCTGCCGGCTGATACACCCTACCACTTCGGGTCACATGCTGCACTTCCTGAACCTTCAGCTTTTCAATGACCGGGATCTTAACTGTCTCTTCTCCATCAAACTCCTCATACTCGTCCTCAGAATCGAGATCATTTAAGCTTATTGGTTTGATCTCCTTCTGCTCCTCCTGTTTCTCGCATTCTGGTTCTACTTCGGGTTCCCCTACTGCCATAGCTTGAATCGTCGGGTTTGCTTGAAGAACTTGGGCAAAGATAAAATTAGCACGCAGCCCAGAATGAACCATATTGACCCGCTTCTCGAATGCTGGCAGCGGGTTGGTTTTGGTGCTAGGCTTGGCTGGCTCCTACAGCTTCCCTTTGTCAATAAGTTTTTGGATGGCATCCCTTAGCTTGTAGCAATTATTAGTCTTATAACCGACAACCACATGATAAGTGCAGAAATTATCCTTATCTGCTTCAGAAGGCTTTTCAAAGGGTCTTAAGGATTGTAGAAATCCACCATTTCTACACTTGGCAAATATCTTCACCAAAGGAAGAGTCCAAGGCGATATGCCTTGTCCTCCCGGATTCCTATTCTGATTGCCCTGTTACTGAGTCAAAGTAGCAACTTCCACCTGCTTTACTTCTGAAGATTGCCCTCCTTTGCTATCAGAACTTGAACCAGAACCACCACCGAACCCTGTTGCAGTAGCTGATCTATATCCTAAACTATACCCTGTGCTTCTACCGCCCTTATGACTGGTTGCCTTCTCTTCTTCATCCCATTCTATTTTCATTGCCATACTATAAACCTCGCTGAGCTCTTTGAAGGCGTGGAATTTCATGTTGTTCTTAAA
The DNA here is from genome assembly GCA_039660915.1 of Euphorbia tirucalli. NCBI lineage: Eukaryota > Viridiplantae > Streptophyta > Magnoliopsida > Malpighiales > Euphorbiaceae > Euphorbia > Euphorbia tirucalli. Next base: position 28,703,927 of record CM077639.1, on the reverse strand, counting down.
GACATCCTTGCTGCCGTCAATCAGCTTCTATATAAGCTCGTCTTCATCCGGGCGATTCTTCAGCAGAATCATTTTGTTCATCTAGCGCTGGTAGTACTCATCGAAGGGCTCAGTGAACTTCTACTTTATCCTCTCCAAATCGTACAGCTTCACCTGGATTTTATTATTAAAGCTGTAGTACTTGATGAAAGCCGCTGATAAAATCTCCCAATTAGGTGGTTCCTCCTTCGACAGTGAGTTGTACCATCCTAGCGCTCCTCCCTCTAGTGTGGTAGGGAATATATTAATCAACTACTGCTTTGTGGTGCCCGCCATTAGCATAACTCAAGCATACAGATTCACATGGGCCTCCGGCGAGCCCATTCCTTTGTAAGCGGGGACTTTCGGCACTTGGAAGCCGATAGGAAATGTCGATGCCATTACTGATCATGGCATCAATGTTCACCCCTTTCCTTGATTCTGCACTAACACCGACCCCCTTCTTCAATTGAGCCACTACTTCATCCAGCTTGGAACATTTTGCCTTCATTCTCTGCTCCATAGCTGCCTCTATTTCTTGCAGCTTCTCAAGGCTGGCCAAAGCGTCACCACCCTGTTGGGATGACTCAGCCTCTTTCTCTTTCCCGGCTCCACTGCCACCGGTCTCACCAGCTTCCCTTACAACTACCCTCATTTCTTCCTTCAACATGTCGCGGAAGTCTTCCGATCTGAAGAAATCCTTCAGAACATCAGCCATGCTTGGTGTCGGGTTTGCCATGTTCACTTCTTCCCCAGACTCAGAATCACTGTCACTCTCAACTATCCTCTGTCTCCTAACTACCCTTGAAGCCTAGGATCTAGTCCAAGGTGGCTCCAGTGTATTCTGCTCAGGATCATATAGGAAGTATTAGGGTCGTGAATGAATGGCATGATGTGGCATGAAGAGTAAGGCATTAAAAATGCTTATGAATGGATGGAGTGAGATTATGAGTGAAATGATGATAAGAATGGTCTTTTTTTATTTTTCTTTTCTTCTTTTTGGAACATTCCAAGAACACCTAATGCTTATGCAAAATGTCATGTGTGGGCCGCCACACAGACAGAGGTTCGGCGCCTTTAGAGCACCTGATGAATTTTGTGAAATGGTCACGTGTGTACCGGTACATGGATAAAGTTTTGACACTTTGAAGGTCTATGAGATTACGTGAAATGGTCGCATGGGCCGGGCCCATAGACAGATTTCTGATGCTTTTGAGCATATGATATGAAATGGCGTTATGATAGAGTCATGTGTAACATGGACACGAACAGGGGTTTGGTGCTCGGGGAACGCCTTTTATGATTTGGTAATGTTATGAACCTATATGCACACTAATTAGGCACTCGGGGAGCACCTTGAATGTTAAATTAATGTCATAAAATGATCCGGTATGGACCATGGTATTATATGATGTTTATGATAAATGAACATGATGTCATGAAATGCATCGTGTAGAATGCCACATGAAAATGGGCATAAGACCATGGGGTCTCTATTGAATGAAATGATTTTGGTGGAATGGCCAAATGCAATCTGGTGCATTAGCAAAACACAGGTAATTTCAGAATACCCGATATGTTATGAAATAAAATGGTCATGATAGGTGTCCTTGAAATGTCCTTAACTTAATTTTGGTGACATGTAATGAATGTTTATGACACGCAAAATGCAAATGGCTGTGCAAAAACGTGGGTTAGAATGCATGAAATACACAGTGATGTTATGTATGCTTTGTGAAAAGAAAATGTTAATCACGTAAATATAATGTTATGGCTGAAAAAGGAATGGTTAGTATGAATGGCAAACGGATGAATTAATGTTTTCACACGAAAATAAAATGCAAATGGCTGTATAAAAATGTGGGTTAGTATCACACAAAATGTTTTATGAATGGTATGTCATGTGTACGGAAAATGGTGATTATGGTATGTTATACACGTGTAGATAGCGATGATGATGTGTCACGGGATAATAAGAAACACGTAGGACACAAAACTAAATCTTCCAACCTTATTCTTCCAAACGTGGTCGGTCTCAAAAACTCTAACTGAGTCCTAGGTAGGGTTCTCTTCGATCATCAACCGGGGATGATGAAGGCGCGATTTTATTTATTCACACAATTATTTTGGTATCCTAAGGGAATCCAACTAGGGCTGCCTATATGAGTTCGGTCCAAGTCGGGTTAAGATCAAGGTTCCCATAGCAAAATATACTCCTCACTTCTCCCCACTCAAGGGTCCGAATGAAGGGGTTCGTACGAGGCTATGGGTGGTGTTTCGTATCCGTGCCCCTAAGACTATGAGGAACAAAGGCGACACTTCAACAATTCACCGGGCTAAACTTAACCTAATGCAAGCATGTCTAACTAAAAATGCAAAATGAAATACCAATCAAGAATCATCCACCTTATTTTAATTAGACACTTTTCAGGGCTTATCAAATTCTTTTAAGTTTTTAAGAAAACTTTTGTAAGAAATCCCTAGCAGAGTCGCCACTATGAGCGGATGACATTTTCGACGGAATGCGAGACTCCCTTTCGGAAGGGGCACCTCGATTTCGAGCGGACCCCTCCCTCGCGTGGGGTTTTTATAAATGGAAAATGGGTTTTGAAAAATAAATGGAATTAATTCTTAAATGAACCGAGACCTAAGTCTTGATGAATATTGTAGAAGTCGCCACCCGACTCAGCTCAACCGGGAAATTTATAATGTAGCTGAACCGAACGAACGGCCACTATATTATCCAGAGATTTGGGTCCGGACAAGTCCCTTATTTCGTGTCTAATTGAAATAAAATTGGCCAATGTTCTCAAATGATATTACATAATTCTAAAAGTCAATTTTATTGAAATAAATAAACATACAGCGCACATACAGATATAACAAAAATAAAAGAAAAATAGTGAATATTTAAGTGGCTTACAACCCAATCGAATAGAAAATAAAAAACTCTCACCTCACTTTTACAAACGCCTAGAATACACGATTTATCTAAAAATATTACAATCGCCTAAAATACACGATCAATTCTATTAAATACATATAAAATAAAAATAAAAATAAAAGCTGCAAAACAAAGGTTAGCATAATTTTTACGGCACGCCACAAATAAGACTCAAATAGACAGAACTGGGGAAATCAAGAATTGGGGGCATGCATTTAGGGGATAACCGGGTTGGCTCGGCTAGCTGACCCGATTAGATCTGGAAAACATTTTGAAACGTCCCTGTATTTTTGGTTTTGTGAGAAAATCATTTTGAAAACAATTTTGCCGGTTTACATACATTTTTCACATGTGAGGTGTGTCGGTTTTCTGGAAAATCGGGTCTCCGTCATTGTACTGTTCTAAATGCAATTTTACTGAAATTGAATCTAGGGTCGTGAATGCACACAACAAAATTCATTTTGATGATTTTCTGATTTTCTGAATTTTTTGGGATTTTTGGAAATTTTTGGGATTTATTCTGGAAATTTTGATTCTGGAAATAACGTTACAGTCGTGCAACTGTAAGCAGTCCAAACTCAGGATTTCGCCAAAATTTTATTCGAAATAAACTGAAAGAAAATCATTTGGAAATCAAGAACACTTGTACGACTATAAATACAGTCGTACGACTGTTCATGCACTCAAGAACAGTCGCACAACTGTTCTTGATTTCCAGAAACAGAAATACAAAAATTTGAATAAAAAAGCACAAAAATCACACCAATCACCCAGAAAGCATGAAAAAGAGAAGGGAAAAGCAGTATATACCTTTTGGGCGCTTATCCAACGTCGAATTGACCCCTGGCGTCGCTCCAATCCACACAAATTTGCACTTTTCCTCTTTGAGTTGGGGTTGAGAATAGGTCCAAAAATCTCCACAATGCTACGGTTTCTGATGATTTTAGTTTGAGATTTTGATTTGTTTATAAGATCAGATTATTAATCTATTGATTTCTAACAAGTTTTTAATCCTAACTTTAAGATTTTAACAAGAAAAAGAGAAGAAGAGTGATGCTTGTGGTTGTGTTCTCTTTTCTTTCCTTTTTCTCTCAAAATCTCTCTCTAAAACCATTATCTACCACCAGCCATCTGAAGTCCCTTTCTTTTCTTCTTTTTATCCCATCTGCCTCTGCTTTCTTACTGCAAAGGGGCGGGCATTAATTGCTCCCCCTTTTGCAGCCCCCAATTTTTGTCTCCTAGGTGTAGGCTGTCGTAAGTGGGCTGACGTTACAGTTATACGACTGTAATTTTTTTAATTACAGTCGCACGACTATAAATTACAGTCGTGTGACACCTGTTCTTTCTTTTTTTGAGTAAAACTATGGCGCTTACAATCTTTTTGTTGGGATTCTCTCAGTATAAATCAAAAATTTAACCGCAGTGAAAGCGATTCTAATTTACACTAGAATCCAATAACAGGAACGACTGCTCAGATTAAAGAAGAGAAACAAGAACTGACTCAAGTAGAAAGCAAGATAAACCCATACCTATGCCATCTCCGATTAAGATTGATTTAAGTTCTTGCGTTTAGGCGAAGAACCTCCACGTTTATGCACACAGATGCCTCTAGAGTCAGCTGGCATGTTAGCACCGCACACGAAAATTTTCCTTTCCTTTCACTGCCTTAGCCTCAATTCTCAGGGAGAAAATCTCTCTATTTTCATGTTATGAGAGACTGGAGAGGAGGGAGAGAAACGCAGGTTAGGTTAGAAAAATTGGGGTGGGCATATTTTTATTAATTCTAATTTCTTTTATTAGATTTTCACCCTAGAAAAATCTAATATTTGGAAATCAAATTAACTTAAAATAAATCTACCTCAATTTTATTCCCCATCTTAAAATAAATATCCCAGATATTTATTAATCATAATCAAAAATTAAATAACCTAATTTAATATTTGATATGAATTTTATTTTATTGATTAATTTGTCACCCAATAATAAATTAACAATATAATAAATCTCTCCTAGGATTTATATGATTGAGTTTTTACCATAAAACTTATAAATCCAAAATTTCCAACATATATGACATGTATCTAATACATATCATATAGTTTGTGATAAACTCATTCAGACATCCTATGTGTGTAATCCTGTAGGTCTATCTTATGTTGACAGTGAGCCCAATACCTGAGGCCCACAAACTGCAAGTGAGTTTGATAAGTGTATTTTTTATACTTATTTCGCCTTGTTTTTATGCTTTATTCGGGTTGTTTTTATTCATTTAAGGCATATTTTACTTCCTTTGTATTATTTTCCTTGTTAGGACCCCTAAGAAGAAAATGGAGCTAAAAGTGCATGATAAAGGAGCAGAATTGACTTGAAACAGCCCAGGAGCAGCCCTAAGGCGTGACCATGCCTTAGGGAGTGCTGATTTTGGAGTTTTAGAGCTAGTTTAGTGATTTGGGCTAGCGGCCAAGGAACGGCTGCGGGTTTTGTCTTATTGGGAGAGAACTAAAAGTCTTTTTGCTGAGATTTCTTGCTAGCTAGTGGACTCCTTGTCTAAGTAGGAATGTCCCTTTTTGTTATTCCCTCTTAAAAGGAATTGTATTGGACTCTTATTGGGACTCTTCTTTCCTTTTTTTTTCAGGGGAAGAGTTAAAAGAAAAATCATTCAGCTGTAGTGAGTTTTTAGTTTTAGTTTTCAGATTTTATTTATTCTCTCTAGGAAGAACGTATTGGGAGAACGTGTTCTTGGGAGCTAGGGTTTGGAGGAGCATTCATCTTTCCACCTCAACGATCTGTACATCCTTGCATCAACCATTTGGATTCTAGTTTTCTCTAAACCTTTCTCTATACCATGTTTTCTTTAATTCGTTTGGGTGTTATTAGTTTAGCGATGAACTAATTCCACCATAGCTAAGGCTATGGTGGGTCTTAGCAATTGTTCCATGTAATTATTTTATGGTTAATGCAATTTAATTCGTATTATTTTCCAATATTGTGTTGTGTATGTTTAATGCTTTGGATGCGTGACCATCAATTCCAATGTTCTCAGTTAATCTATAATTGAACAAACGACTAGATTAACAGAATCATACAACATGACTTTTGCATGACCATTGCTCTAGTGGCTCACTAGTTAGTGCTACCATTTCTTAGACTTAATGCTTTCTGGCTTGATCACTTAGAACTGAGAGGTTTAAGTGTTTAGGTTAAGAATTAGAATTGATAGCCCTAACCAGTATTGATTATTTATGGAAATTGCCATTTTGGAATTTAATCGGATTAGTTGCATAACTTAAAATATTACTGGACTTAATTCTAAGCGAAACCAAATGCCTTAGTTAGCTTTCTCATTGAATTGCTTACTTACAATTTTGTTACACTCTTAATTTTAATTTATTTGTTTTTTAGCAGTAATTTTAATTCACAACCAAAATCAAAGATCTATTATTTTCTCCTCCTAGATTAATAGAAATCCGACTGCATTTAGGATTTGCATAAGTTAGTCCTTGTGGGATCGACATCCTTCTTACTTTGTATTACTTAAGTGACGAAGTGCACTTGCTTCCATTAATGTGTGTATTTATTACGCATCAAGTTTTTTGCGCCAACTATTTTTATGCAATACTAGATTAAAAGGTTTCTGTTGATCTAGGTTTTACTTTTTCTTTTTCTTGTATTTTGTTGGTTGTGCATGCTTAGCAGAAGTAGCGGTATTCTTCCTTTGCCCATTGACCCTGAAATTGAGAAAACGTATCGTAGGAATTGGAAGCAAAAGCGTGAGGAACAAAAGCAAGCCATGGAGACTGATGAGCAAAGACAAGCTCGATTAGCTGAGGAAGCGAGGCAGCCGAATGACTGTCCCATTATAGAGCTCTTAGCTCCACATAGACATTAAAATAATTCTAACATTGTTGCTCCACCAATAAATGCAACAAGTTTTGAAATTAAGACTAGGATGTTACAATTGATCAAACATTGTGGTCAATTTGAGGGGGAACTTGATGAAAATCCAAATGATCACTTGGATAAGTTTCTAATGCATGCCGACACTTTCAGGCAGGAAGGTGTCTCAGCTGATTTTATTCGAATGAAGCTCTTCCCATTTTCTCTGAAGGGCAGAGCTTTGGATTGGTTAAAATCTATGGAGCCGGGGTGGATTACAACTTGGGATGAGTTGGAAAAGGAGTTCCTATCATATTATTTTTGACCTTCCAAGACAGCGATTTTGAGGAACGAGATCACCACCTTCAGACAATTTGACTTGGAAACCTTGTTCACAGCCTGGGAAAGGTTCCTAAAACTGCTACGGAGTTGCCCTCACCATGACCTTCCAAAATGGTAGCAAGTGAGCACCTTCTACAATGGTTTGACCCCCACCAACTATGCCACTATTGATTCAGCTGCAGGTGGTAACATTTTTAAAAAGACACAAAGGGAAGCTTATGAGCTAGTAAATGAACTAGCTAAGAAAAGTGCTAAGTGGTAGGCAGAGAAGCCAAGTGGGAGGAGGCAAGGTGCTTTTCCACAGAAACTAGGGCAAGTGATCCAGTTGTGGCTGAGCTTAGTCGCAAGATGGATTGATGATGGCCCATCTGAGCTTAAAGTAACCTGCATAGGTCATTGTGTGTGGAAATTGTGGAGGAGATCATCAGAGAATTGATTGCCAGTTGGGTAATTTGTTTGAAGAAGACACTGCTAATGTGAGCTATATGGGAACTAACCAAAGCAGATTCAAAAATAACCCCTATAGCAAGACATATAATCCGGGATGGAGGAATCATCCTAATTTTTCTTATGCAAATCAGCAGAATGTGCTAAAACCTCCACCTGGGTTCAATATGAATGAGTAGAGAGGTCAACACCACCAACAAGCACAACAGGCTCCAAGATAGAATTCACAGCCTGTTGATCCAGTTTTGTCCATTCTGAAGGACATCCAGACTCGCCTGGCAAACAACGAGGCGTATTGCAGAGATTTGGGAACTTAAGTGGCTCAGTTGAACAGAGGTAGAGCAGAAAGACCTCTTGTTGCTCTTCCTAGTAACACTGAAGCAAACCCAAGGGAACAAGCCCAAGCTATCATTCTTAGGAGTGGGAAAGAAGTAGAAACTCAACCTCCTAAGCAATCATGTCCATCGCTGCAGATAGGTAAGGAACCAGAAGAGGTAAGTGACTCTAACGATAAATCTGATAATGTTGTACCTCCTAAATTGTTTGTTGATCCTGTTGTTAAACCATATGTGCCTAAATTACCTTTTCCCCAAGGGCTAAGAAAAGAAAAGCAAGATCAACAGAACTCTAAATTCCTAGAGATTTTCAAGAAGTTGTATATTAACATACCTTTTGCTGAAGCTCTAGAACAGATGCCTGTTTATGCTAAATTCTTAAAGGATATATTGTCAAAGAAAAGGAAGATAGAGGACAACGAAATAGTTGCTGTGACTAAAGAATGTTTAGCCATTATCCTTAATAAGCTACCCCCTGAGCTTAAGGATCCAGGGAGTTTCTCTATCCCTTGTACTATTGGCAATTACACTTTTAAAAGGGTGTTATATGATTTAGGTGCCAGTATTAATTTAATTCCCTTATCTGTTTTTAGGAGATTGGGACTGGGAGACCCAAAGCCAATTAACATGACCCTTCAGTTAGCTGATAGGTCAATTGCTTATCCAAAGGGGATAGTAGAGGACGTACTAGCTAAAGTGGACAAATTCATTTTTCCGGCCGATTTTGTGGTTATTGACATGGCAGAAGATGACAAGGTCCCTATTTTGTTGGGTAGGCCCTTCCTAGCAACTGGTAGAACATTGATTGATGTTCAACAAGGGAAGTTAATTCTCAGACTGCAAGATGAAGAAGTAGTTTTCAATGTTTATAATTCACTTAAATACCCTTGTAACGATCATGAGAGTGTTTATTTCCTTGATTCTACTGATGATTGTATGGAAGGTGTTTTTCAGGAGATGCAATTTTCTAACCCATTGATGATTGTGTGGAAGGTGTTTTTCAGGAGATGCAATTTTCTGACCCATTGAGGAAGGCTAAAATTAGCCTCTGTTGTGCAGGGTCAGACGATAAAGAGGGGCTGGTTGAGCAAGAAGCACATGCAATCTTTAATTCCTTTAGTAATAACATAGAAGATTGCTTATGGGTAAAAGACCATTATGAGGGTCTAGATCGTAAGGATACACCAAGAGCAAAACCCTCACTTGAAGAAGTTCCTATTTTAGAGCTGAAACCTTTACCTTCTCATCTCAAATATGTGTTTCTTAATCCCCCATCTTCGTTGCCTTTAGTAATTTCCTGCTCTTTGACAGGTGACTTGGAGAATAGATTGGTAGAAGTACTAAGGAGTCATAAGGGAGCATTCGGGTGGTCAATCACAGATATCAAAGGAATTAGCCCTTCCTTATGCACACAACGGATTTTTATGGAGGATCAAGTGAAGCCCACAATGCAACCTCAAAGATGGTTAAACCCAAATATGAAAGAGGTGGTGAAAGCTGAGGTGATCAAACCATTAGATGCAGGTAGTATCTATCCCATCTCTGATAGTCCGTGGGTGAGCCCGGTCCAGGTGGTACCTAAAAAAGGTGGAACCACTGTGATGGAAAATGACAAACAGGAGCTGATTCCTGCAAGAAAAGTCACTGGATGGCGAATGTGTATAGACTATAGGAAGTTGAATGCAGCCACCAGAAAAGACCATTTCCCATTACTATTTATTGACCAAATGCTTGAACGAATGGCAGGGCATGAGTTTTATTATTGTCTAGATGGTTTGTCTGGCTATATGCAAATACCAGTGGACCCCTTGGACCAAGAGAAAACCACTTTCACTTGTCCATATGGTACGTTTGCATATAGGGGTATGCCATTCCAGTTGTGTAATGCACCAGCTACATTTCAAAGATTTATGACAGCTATCTTTTCAGATATGATTGAGGATTTCATGGAAATTTTCATGGATGACTTTTTTGTCTTTGGATCTTCATTTGAAAATTGTTTGTATAATCTTAATCTTCTCTTACAAAGATGTGAGGACATAAATTTGGCACTTAGCTGGGAAAAGTGCCAATTTATGGTAAGGGAATGCTTAGTCCTTGGACACAAGGTGTCCAAGAGGGGTATTGAGGTCTATCCGGCTAAAGTGGAGGTGATTGCTAAATTGCCACCACCTACCACTGTTAAGCTGGTGCGTAGCTTCTTGGGTCATACAGGCTTTTATAGACGTTTTATAAAAGATTTTTCAAAAATTGCTAAGCCTTTGTCCCAATTGTTGTTGAAAGATGCTATTTTCAATTTCTCCGATGAATACTTGTACGCTTTTAACGATTTGAAAGAGAGATTGATGAAAGCACCAATTGTGATAAGTCCAAATTGGACATTACCCTTTGAATTTATGTGTGATGCTAGTGATGTGGCTATAGGAGCATGTTTAAGTCAGAGATTAGACAAAATTTTTCAGCCTATTTATTATGCTAATAGGACTTTGAATGAGGCATAACTGAATTATACTGTGACTGAGAAGGAATTGCTTGATGTTGTGTTTGCATTTGATAAATTTCGTCCCTATTTGGTATTATCTAAGGTTGTTGTTTACACTGACCATGCTGCTATTAAGTATTTACTAGCAACGCAGGATGCAAAGGCACGATTAATTCGATGGATCCTACTTCTTCAAGAGTTCGACATCGAAATAAGAGATAAAAAGGGAAGCAAAAATGTTGTTGCCGATCATCTCTCTCGGCTTTGAGGCGAGAGAGGGTGTGCCCAGCAACGAAATCAAGGAAGCCTTTCCTGATGAAAGGTTCATAGTGGTTTCCTCATCTCCATGGTATACAGATTTTGCTAACTTCCTAGCAGGTAACATCGTTCCCTCTGGTTTTTCTTACCAACAAAAACATAAGTTTTTCTCGAATGTGCAACATTATTTGTGGGAGGATCCATACTCATTTTAGATTTGTGGAGATAATATGATTCACCGTTGTGTGCCCGACGAAAAGGTAACCCCTATCTTAACTCTCTGTCACACAAAGGAGCCTGTTGGTCATCTAGGTCCTACAAGGACCGCGCTAAAGTCATGCAATGTGGCTTTTATCGGCTGACTTTATTTCGAGATGCTTTTAATTTTGTTAAGTCTTGTGATGCATGTCAACGAACTGGTAGTATTTCCCATAGACATGATATTCCTCAAAATGGAATTTTAATTTGTGAACTTTTTGATGTTTGGGGTATCGACTTCATGGGACCATTCCCTAAGTCCTATAATAATGAATATATACTTGTAGCTGTGGACTATGTGTCTAAATAGGTAGAAGCTGTAGCCTTGCCAACAAATGATGCTAGGGTAGCGATTAAATTTCTTAAGAAGAATATTTTCACTCGTTTTGGAACACCTAGGGTAATTATTAGTGATAGAGGAACCCATTTTTACAACAAACAATTTGACCAATTATTGAGCAAATATGGTGTTACCCGTAAAGTAGCTAGACCATATCACCCACAAACAAGCGGACAAGTAGAAATATCGAACAGGGAACTTAAGAGCATTTTAGCAAAGACAGTAAGTTCATCTAGGAAAGATTAGTCCCTTAAATTAGATGATGCACTATGGGCATATCGCACTGCATTTAAAACACCGATTGGCATTTCTCCTTACCGTTTAGTTTTCGGGAAAGCATGTCATTTACCTGTTGAATTGGAGCACAAAGCATATTGGGCACTTAAATTTTTAAATTTTGATATGCAGGCTATAGGTGAGAAGCGTCATTTGCAACTCAATGAATTGGATGAATTTCGTCTTGGCTCATATGAGAACGCAAAAATTTATAAGGAAAAGACTAAGAAATGGCGTGATAAATGTTTGCTTAGGCATGTGTTCAATATAAGTGACAAAAGTGTTGCTATTTGATGCTCGACTCTGCCTTTTTCCTGGAAAATTAAGGAGTAGATGGTCGAGTCCTTTCGAAATAATCGATGTTTTTCCATCCGGGCGGTAGAAATTAAGCGGGGTGATGAACCTCTATTTAAGGTCAATGGCCAACGACTCAAGCTATACGATGGTGGCGACTACAAGGCTCATGCAGTCACCATTTTCCTCTCCGATCCAAATTGAGTTGGAGGGAGTCAAGCTAATTGACTATAAATTAGCACTTTTGGGAGGCAACCCTATTGTTATTTTTAATTTTTATTTGTTATTGGTAAACTAGTTGCTTTTTAGTTCTAATTTATACGATTTAACCATGTTAATTTTTAGTTTTTGTCGCAGGTTTTTGACTAAGACGTGACCGTGCCTTAATCTATGTGTGCTTCTGTTTCTTTTCAATATATATATATATATATATATATAATAATAATAATAATAATAATAATACTAACAATAATTTCAGCAGATAAAAGTACAACACAAAAGCACCCTAATTCTAACCCAAATTGCTTCTCCTATTCATAAGTCTCTAAGCAAGCTCCACCGCCTCTGCTCGCCTATCACCGCTCGCCGCCTCCATCTACTTCGCCGTTCGCCCACTGCCAGTTCCAGCCGATCGTCCTTCACCGCTACACTCGTCCTTTCCACCTTCGAACGATGGGTCGCAAACGCACTCCATCAGGGCAAAAACTTCTACCCAAACAGACCGATCGTCCTCCGCCGTCACCGCCCATCGCTGGATCTCTGCCGTCTTCAAAGAATGCTTCACCTCCCTCGAGCCCGCCGCCGCTATCCGTCCCTCTTCCTCCTTCAACTGAGTTCCGACTCTAGCAGATTACGATTGATATTCTCTGCCATCGTGCCGCCAATTTCGCCACGCCGACCATCCTCCTCCTCCGACGAGTGTGAGACTGTAACCCCCGCCAGAGCAACAGCTCCGGCTCTAACGAGCCCTGTAACCACATAACCAAATTCTAATAAACCAGCCACAAAGAGGAAAACCATAGTTTGCATTCCATCTCCAACACAGCCCAAGAAACAGAAAGGGACAGCCATTATCGAACCCCTTTTGAGGCAGCAGAGCCAAATGTGTCGTCCCCTCCACCACAGCAATCATCATCATAGGTAACTCGAGTTCATTCTCGACTACCCAAAGGTATGAAACTAACCATTCCTGATAAGCATTTACATGGTAATTGGAATTTTTCTCAGGCTAAATCAGTAGTGTATAAAGATATTAAGGATAGAGAAATTGTTGCTTGTAAATGCATTGATGAGAATGTGCTGATTGAATTTGATTTTGTGGATGAATTTCGTTGTTTGATTGATAACATTGGGTGGAAATCATTCTTTAATTTAAAGTTTCCTGGTTATGTTGAGTTGGTTAGAGAATTTTATTCTACTGTCAAATTCAATAAACTTGATAATTTTACAATTGACACACCCAAGCTAGTTGAGTATAGGTTAGGGGGCAAGGATTTTAAGCAATCAATTACTGAATTCAACGTGTCCTGTGGTTTTATTGATCGGGTTTCTTCTAAAACCGATGAGTATAGATCCTCTGCATTAGATTATTTAGATAGATGGCCTACTCTTGATGCTTGGAGAGATCTTTCTATTGATCATGCTACTTTTGACCCTAGGAAATCCAAATCTAGGGAGTTGAAAAAACCTGTCTTCCAGTATATCCAACGATTTTTTGGTTTTGTCTTTTCTGGTAGGAAAGAAGGGTCTAATACTTATAATAAGGTTGAGTTATTTTTCCTGTGGTGCATGGTTCATAAAGTTAGAGTGAATTTGGGATTTTGGATAATTGGTCAATTCTAACAGGTTATTTCTTTTGGTAGACCTTTGATTTTAGGGTCTTTATAACCCGTATTGCTACAAATGAAAAGATCATTGACTTGTCCAATAACAACTTGCATGTCGCTTATTCTGTTGTACCCTTAGATATTGCTTGCCTTAAGAGTATGAATATTGTGGAAGTAGGAGTTGCAAATTTTCTGGTTTAGTGGATAGGGAACAAAGCTCGCTCCTTCAGAGGCCGCATTCTGCAGAAGGGCAACAGGGCATCCACTAGCTCAGAGCCACCTGTTGTACCTTATGTTTCTCATTCTGTTGATTTGCAGGCTATGTTTAGTCTTTTACAGCAGGTGGTACGCCAAAATGCAAGAATTGAGGCAAATGTTGCTGAGCTTTTTCGCATCCAAGGATATGATCCTCCTTTTCCGCCTTCTCCGCATTAGCATTTGGACTTCAGCCATCGATAACCAGGGGAGTTCTCTCGTTCTGATTCTTTTTCATTTATGGTTGTTGGTCAGTATACATTAGGGAGAATGTATAGTTTAAGTGTGGGGAAGTAGGGAAATTGTAAATGTTGAGTTGTAAATAGAAAATTTTTTTTCTTCCCTTATGCTTTTATTCCTTCCTTTTGAGCTGCTTGAGTTCACTTTCTATGGTCCTATGTTTGTCACTTGCAACTTAATAATTAGGGGTGAACAAAACCGAACTGAGAACCAAAAACCGAACCGAACCGAGAATGAAAAACGGAACCGAACCGAACCAAACTCTATTTGGTTTGGTTTTGGTTTTATAAAATATAATAGTTTGGTTTTTTGTTCGGTTCTCGGTTTTTGTTAAAAAACCAAAACTGAACCAAACCGAACCGTAGTAGGAAAAAATATTTTTTTAAAATATATATGTATATAAATAAATTTTATTTGGCATATTATATATTTATATTATTATATAGTTTGTATTTATGAGATTTTAGTAATATACATGTCATATAAATCCTTTTTAAGCAATACTTTATATGTAATTTATAAAAATAATGATAATAAAAATTAAAAAATTAAAATTTTTGTTGATTCGGTTTGAACCGAACCGAACCATATAAACTTTGGTTTGGCTTTGGTTTTTATTTTTCTTCTACTTTGGTTTTTGGTTCGGTTCGGTTTTTGAACCGAACCGCATTTTGCCCACCCCTATTAATAATATCCAACTCCTCAAAGCAATAGTGGTGTTTTAAAATTTTTTTTCAAAAAAAAAAAAAAACACACACACACACACAAACATACAAACTCTCATTGTACATCTTTTTAGGTTAAGTATACTTGTTAATAGGGATGTTTACATTAAATGCAACATGAGGCCCCATTTGATCGGCACCTTTGTAATGATAGAGACTCTGGGGTTGCGATGTATCACTTTTAGACATAGACTTTCTAGGAAGCTTCTTTTTTATTAAGCATAAGTAAAGAGATGAAATAGGCAAATTGTGTGTTATTTGGAGTTAATCTTGGGGTAATAGAAATTAATTACTTGTGCTTAATGAAAATTGACAAAAAATCAAGAATGGAAATTTGAAAATTATTCCGCTGGCTTCGCTTTCAAGGTGAAGTTATGAATAGTGCTAGTAGTCGTTTGATTGAATGTGCTTAGTTGAGTAAGTCAGGTGCATTGTGTTTGCTCCATCTTTGTTATCTGTTCGGAAAGACTAAGTAACATCTCAAGTAAGGTCGAAAGTTATAAAGTTAATTAAATGCAATCGATCAATGTATCACGGTAAACCCCCAAGAAAATTATGTGAGTTTGAAAGTCGTATCGATCTTTATTTATGTGATTGATTGGGAAGCGACTTAGAAGTTTACTATTTTAGTGATGTAAATCATACTCTAGTGGTTAATTGAGTTGCTTCGTGTGCATAAGATTGCGGTTAAATGCCAAATTCTTTTGTGACATCATTATTGATAGAGTATGCTTGATTTGTGCATGAAAGTGAGGTTATGGTTTGTGATGTTTTGGATCTTTTAAAACCGAAAAATGTTTGTTTGATCTATAATTTCCTTTATTTGTTTTCTGGAGTTAGAGGTATTTTGTTTGCTTGAGGACAAGCAAGGTTTAAGTGTGGGGAAGTTGATAAGTGTATTTATTATTATTTCACCTTTGTTTTTATGCTTTATTCAGGTTGTTTTTATTCATTTAAAGGCGTATTTTACTTCCTTTGTACTATTTTCCTTATTAGGACCCCTAAGAAGAAAATGGAGCTAAAAGTGCATGATAAGGGAGTAGAATTGACTTGAAACAGCCCAGGAGCAGCCCTAAGGCGTGACCATGCCTTAGGAGTGCTGATTTTGGAGTTTTAGAGTTGGTTTGGTGATTTGGGCCTGCGTTCGTGATGGGCCAAGGAAGGGCTGCGGGTTCTATCTTATTGGGAGAGAACTAAAAGTCTTTTTACTGAGATTTCTTGCTAGCTAGTGGACTCCTTGTCTGAGTAGGAATGTCCCTTTTTGTTATTCCCTCTTAAAAGGAATTGTATTGGACTCTTATTGGGACTCTTCTTTCCTTTTTGTTTTTTTGGGGGTAGAGTTAAAAGAAAAATCATTCAGTTGTAGTGAGTTTTTAGTTTTAGTTTTCAGATTTTATTTATTCTCTCTGGGAAGAACGTATTGGGAGAACGTGTTCTTGGGAGCTAGGATTTGGAGGAGCATTCATCTTTCCACCTCAACGATCCGTACATCCTTCCATCAGCCATTTTGATTCTAGTTTTCTCTAAACCTTTCTCTGTACCATGTTTTCTTTAATTCGTTTGTGTGTTATTAGTTTAGCGATGAACTAATTCCACCATAATGGGTCTTAGCAATTGTTCCATGTAATTATTTTATGGTTAATGCAATTTAATTCGTATTATTTTCCAATATTGTGTTGTGTATGTTTAATGCTTTGGATGCTTGACCATCAATTCCAATGTTCTCAGTTAAACTATAATTGACCAAAGGACTAGATTAATGGAATCATACAACACGACTTTTACATGACCATTGCTCTAGTGGCTCACTAGTTAGTGCTAGCATTTCTTAGACTTAATGCTTTCTGGCTTGATCACTTAGAACTGAGAGGTTTAAGTGTTTAGGTTAAGAATTAGAATTGATAGCCCCAACCGATATTGATTATTTATGGAAATTGCCATTTTGGAATTTAATCGAATTAGTTGCATAACTTAAAATATTACTAGAATTAATGCTAAGCGAAACCGGATGCCTTAGTTAGCTTTCTCATTGAATTGTTTACTTACAATTTTGTTACACTCTTAATTTTAATTTATTTGTTTTTTAGCAGTAATTTTAATTCACAACCAAAATCAAAGATATATCATTTTCTCCGCCTAGATTGATAAAAATCCGACTGCGTTTAGGATTTGCATAAGTTAGTCCTCGTGGGATCGACATCCTTCTTACTCTGTATTACTTGAGCGACAAATTGCACTTGCTTCTATTAGTGTGTGTTTTTATTATTCATTAGAGTTCTAGCAAACTATTACAGCTACCCAAATAAGATAGAAATATCAATCCTATCGGTGATATAAACCTTGTAGTTAATTTATACATCCTATGCCAGTGATATTAGTGTCCTGCAAGAGACATGGCAATGTCACCCTCTTTAGCTGCAAGGACATTCCTTGATTTCGAGTATATTGAAAAACACAGGCAACTAATCACCCAGTGATTACCTTACTTTGGCATTGCCATGCTCTTCTTAATCTCACTCATCAAGTGGCTAGTGATATCTACTCTCAATTAAGAGAGAGGCAAGTACAATCACATCACTCACATCCTTAGCATGATGATTGGCATACCTAACCGTACCCATACTTTGCACCTTGTTAAAGGCCCGTTAGGCATACGTCAAAGTATGTGAGTTAGTGTTGGGATTTTTCACCGGAAATCACCTAATTAAAGCGGAAGAACGCAGTGATTTCCTCAAATCCATGCCCAGGAGAAATTGATATGAAAATTGTAAAATCAAAAATATTAACAACAAAGAAAAGATTTCACACCTGTGATATCTGTTCTAGAGATGGCTGCAGAAATTAAAGTAGATTCCCTCCGTGTTCACGTACACGAATGGCTAACGAACACGAACCATGCTAGCATTGGAATCAAAATTTTATGAGAGGAAAGGCTGAAAATTTCGGCTCCCTTGGTGTCTACTTTGGCCGAATTGTTACCCTAGGTTTTAACCTAGGGTTGGCTGAAATTCCCACCCAATTTTGGCCCAATTCGTTTTCTTTATTTTATGCGGGCTTTTCTTTTTTTAAAGCCGAGTCCAAAATTAATCTCCTTGGTCCAGTTAATTATCAAACTTAATTTTATTTAACATGTATTCTTAATATATTATTCCAAATAATATATTTGATACATTTAAATTTAAAATTAATTTGATCAATTAATTTTACCATGGGATTAATTTTGACTTTCATAAAATAAAGATACATGTAAACCTATACATGTGAAATATTTACACCTAGGAAATAATCTCATAAATT
Source organism: Euphorbia tirucalli (assembly GCA_039660915.1). Taxonomy (NCBI): domain Eukaryota; kingdom Viridiplantae; phylum Streptophyta; class Magnoliopsida; order Malpighiales; family Euphorbiaceae; genus Euphorbia; species Euphorbia tirucalli. The sequence goes on along the minus strand of CM077639.1, from coordinate 28,685,714 downwards.
AATTTAATTAATTATGAAAAGGCCAATGCAAATATTAATTTTATTATTGTGATCAATCCAATTGATCTTTATAATATAATTAATACAATCCTCTCTCTCTGATGTGTATACTCCAAGTATACAGGTGATTCCTTAAGTCTGCGTTCAGACGTTCTATGTGTACGATCCTGTGGGTCCATCTTTATGTTGGCAGTGGGCCTATGGCCCACAGACTGCAGGCGGGCTCTAGCAAGCCACGGCAGCCCCCAATTAAGATGGAGATGGCAGTCCAACTAAAATCATAACCCCGTAGTTTAAACTTGTATATCCCATGTCATCGATATCGGTGTCCAACACAGAGGTATGAATTGATCACCCTCTTTTGTGTCTGGACATTTACTTGATCCCGAATGTACTGATGCTCACAAACAAGTTCCAACTTGTTTGGGTGTGGCCACACTCTTATCAATCACATTCATCAAGAGGCCGGTGATATCTTCTCAGTGAACTACTGAGTGACAAATCCCTTCTGCATATCCATAGCACTGCCATGCTTAGTGACATACCCGAAAGGACCTATACTTGGCACCCTTTTACAGGCCCTTTAGGCGTACCCCTAAGTATGCAACCTCACTTGCAACACCATCATATGGTCAGGTCAAAGGATCCATACAAGTACTACACGAGAATCACTTGTGATACTTTACCATGTGGATTTCTCGTTTAGTGGATCTATCTAGTACCATGCCCCTTTTGCATGTACCCATTAATTTGGTTGACATCCCATGTCCAATGGCAGGTAAGGCACTACCATACAACTAGATTAATGATAGTCTATGATTCCATTCATTCCCATGACTGTAACAGACTACGGATCTATTTATGGTCGTATCGTTTTCCCTATCCATGGTCTTACTTCCAATTGCATGACACTTGTTAACATGGATATGGATATGTCCATTGGATACTTCATTTAAAATACAGCACAAGATATATGATAAATGAATTAATGCCTTTATTTATAACACAAAATATGTATAATACAAGTATCCAATAAATGTACAATACAAATACGAGGTCCTATGCCTTGGGACTAGGGCATTTCCAACAGTTAGCACCTAGGTTTGTAGCAATATCAGGTTAAAGGATCCAATATAAGTACTACTAGAGAACCACCTATAACATAGGAATTGTGTGATCTTCTCATAACAAATTGATGCAATACCATGTAACCTAACATGTAGCCATGTTCTTGATTGATGTATCATATCCAATGGTAGGTAAGACACCACCATACAATCAAGACATATGCAAGTTTTTAGTTAAAATCATTCTCATGACTTTAACAAACTATGGCTAGCTTTATAATTGATGTTCTTTCCCTACTCAAGGTCTTACTGCCTGGAGAACGTTACCGACATACTTGAACAAAACACCAGTTAATGGATTCTCCATTTGTATTAATTGCACAAGAAATCAAGAAAATAGATTATGTATTTTTACTTATAACAAAATATCTGATTACATTATAAGAGGACTAGGGCATACAACAACACTTTTAGTGGCATGTTGGGCTTCAAAATGTAACTAATAGGGTTCTTTGTACTTTTAGGCCCATTTAGGTCTAAATAGTACAATCAAAATACATTTAGTATGCTTTTAATCATGTTTAACGACTTAAGGCTCATCCAACCCCTTAGAATACCTATTCAAACAGGTATATAATAATCCAACCATTGAGGTCTGCAAAATATGTGCTCACAGGTTGTCCCCCTCTTAATCAATTTTAGATTATTTAAACTTGAAGTAATCAGATTGAAGATTGATGTAAGCGTATTTTAGCATGATGAGGTAGGGAAGAGAAAAGATAACGGAGTTATTTTGGGTATTATTCGCTTGATCAAAATTTTGGAATGAAAAATTCTTTTGCCTTCTCTCAAAGAATGGATAGCTCAAACTTTAAAGTTGGCTTGCTTCCAATTGATTAAGGAGTGAAGTCCAAATGATCAACACCAGTTCATGTAATTTATATATTAGAAAGAATTGTAATAGAGTCCGTGCAAAGTAAAGGGATCATTGATGAGTAATTTTATTCTATAGGGGTCATAGAAAGATTTTTGTAGTTTAACAATGTGAAGAAAATATTATGACATATAATTTTCCATTACATATGTTGTAGAGAGATTTTTACAATTTTCTGTAGCAAAGAGGTTTGCAAACTTATGCTGCAAAGAACTTTGCAAGTTCGCGTTGCAAAATAGAGGTTTACTGAGGTGCAATTGTGTTAGTTGCAGATTATAGAATACACAATTGAAAATAAAACGGAAGAACAAACAAAAGATTTAAAATACTTTTCAACCTTAACAGAAGGAAGGAAGTAGTAGAGTCGAGGCATGTATAAACAGTTTAGTTAAGACAATTATCTGCCCTGTAGTGGCGATTTGTCTCCCAGGATATAACGACTCTCGAAGGCAAACCAAACTGTGTGAAGTGGACTATCACCGGAAAAAGGAAGGCTTTCTTAAAGGAAACAGAATGCAGAGAAGGAGGAGGAATTTCTAAATCAACAAATAGAACAAGAAGAAAAATAGGGAGAAGGAGGATTTAAAAGAATGGAATTAAATGACATTAAACTGAATTAATTCTCTCATTAAGAGAATTAATTTTGCAGTTATATTTTTTATTCAAAAATAAAACTGACACAGAATTCGAATAAGCTCAAAAATATCTGGAGAAAATTTAGTTGGACCGGAGCAAAAACTAGGCAAGTCGGCAGTCGCGACGCCCACGTCGTGCGGGTGCACATTGGGCCTTTTAAGGCTCAGGGGTAGGATTTGCACCCCGCGCGCGCGCGCTCGTGCAAGAGAGAGCCTTTTGGCTTATACAAGTTAACACCTTACAAAAGTGTGTTTCAATATAAACACCTTTTCCCCTTTTTTATTTTCCCATGTGGGATAAGTTAACTTGGACCAAAATTTCTCCAAATATTCCATTTCATTAGGCTAACTTTGAGCAACAATTTCTCATTCACTACTTGTCCGTTTTGGGTAAATTATATACCGTTGGAAAGCTCACGTTACTTACTATACAATGACACTAATCATTTGATATAATACGCTTCCTTTCCATAATATAATTTGGCCCAAATTTGACAAATAGTCACTAATATATAATCCAATATATTTGTCAAATTTCCAACAATCCCCCACAGTCGATATTTACATAGGATAGGTAGGCATCAACCCTTGAACCTTCACTTATGCTAGTATATTTACTTTACTGGCTGACTAGTAGACACAATGTCCTTGAACTATTTTGCCGTTTATGTAAACGACAATATACCTCACACAAATACCAATATAACACAGTTTTTGGTTCTCATGGTTATGTTTGTTATGGTCATGGACATCTCCTGGTTCTGCAAGTGTTTCAGATAACTAAGCCCCATTAGTTTCTTTTGAAGCGACCCCACTTCACTCTCACATAGGTGATCTCTTTTGCTCAAACTTTTGAAGCACAAAGAATCATTAAAAGCATAGCTTAATCTTTCCGTGTTTTTATCACTGTTTACATCGTAGGAATGGACAAGGGTTTAACCCCCACAGTGACCTCACAAGGTCTATGCAATTAGGTTGTCCCATTGAACCTAGATCTTGGGATCTCCAGTCAATAAGGTTGGGTTTTCCTTCACATAGCACCTTAAATATTCATGGGCTTTAATCCCATTCCTCTTGATGTCTTTTCAACTTGATCTCGGTTTAAACCTTTGGTTAGCGGATCTGCAGTGTTATCCTTTGACCCTACAAAGTCAATAGAGATAACTCTCGTTGAGATCAGTTGTCTAACAGTATTATGACGACGACGCATGTGTCTCAACTTATTGTTGTACATAATGTTCTGTGCTCTTTTAATCGCTGCTTAATTATCACAATGTATACAAATTGCAGGCACAGGCTTTGGCCATTCTGGAATATCTTTTAAGAAATTCCGTAACCATTCAGCTTCCTCTCTAGTTTTATCCAAGGCTACAAACTCAGCTTCCATAGTGGATCTAGTTATAATCATTTGCCTTGAGGATTTCCAGGACACTGCTCCTCCTCCTAGAGTGAACACGTACCCACTTGTACCTTTAGAATTCTTGATGTCAGCTATCCAACTGGCATCAGAATATGCTTATAATACCACAGGTTCTCTCGTATAGTGTAAACCATAATCACGAGTATATCGCAAATACCTTAGTATTCTCACGATAGCTACCCAATGAATCTTTCCTGGATTACTCGTATATCTGCTTATACTACTTATAGTGTAAGTAATATCTGGTCTTGTACAACTCGAAAGATACATCAGACTACCTATAACCCTAGCATACTCCACTTGGTCTATGCCTTCACCTTTGTTTTTGGACAAATGTTGACTAATGTCCAACGGAGTTTTGGCTATACCAGAATCATCCTTGTTAAACTTATCAAGTATCTTGTCCACGTAGTGTGACTGAGTTAAAATGAGATCGTTAGGTGAACGTTTAACTTGGATGCCTAAAATCACATCCGCCAGTCACATATCTTTCATGTCAAATCTGGAATTTAACATGTTCTTGGTACTCTTTACCATCTTCTCATTGCTTCCCACAATGAGTATGTCATCAACATACAAGCATAGGATAACATATCCTTCAGTTGTAGTTTTGACATAGATACATTTGTCACACTCGTTGATACGATAGCCACTAGCCATCATGGCATCATCAAACTTTTTGTGCCATTGTTTTGGTGCTTGCTTTAAATCGTATAAAGACTTCACCAATTTACAGACTTTCTTTTCTTGACTTGGAACTACACAACCTTCAGGTTGTTCTATGTAGATTTCTTCATCCAGATCTCCATTCAGGAAAGCTATCTTCACATCTATTTGATGTACCTCAAGATTCCGTAGAGCGGCAATAGCAAATACCATCCTAATGGATGTTATTCTCGACACTGGAGAATAAGTATCAAATTAGTCAAGGCCTTCCTTTTATCTATAACCTTTTATAAACAAACGAGCCTTGTACTTATCAATTGTTCCATCTGCTTTCAATTTCTATTTGAAAATCCATTTAGAGCTTAGTGGTTTAGTTCCGAGAGGAAGATCCACTAATTCCCAAGTATATTTTGTAGAATGGAATCAACCTCACTCCTTATGGCTTCTTCCATAAAGGACTTTGTGTTGATCTTACAGCTTCTTTGTAAGTTTGTGGTTTAGCCTCTAACATGTAAGTTGGAAAATCTAGACCAAAAGATTTTTATACCCTTGCCCTTTTACTTCTTCGAGGTTCAACCTCTATATCCATCTCATCCTCTTCTTGAAGATCTTGAACATTCTCTTCAGCCTCTTGTTGAAGTTCTTCACCATTCTCAACTTCATCATGTTGTCCATCTTGACTGTCGACTTCAACAGTCTCGCGAGACTGTTTATATCCCCGACCCCACATCATTTTGTTTACATGGAAGCATGTTTTCAAAGAACAAGGCATCCTTTGACTCCATTAATGTATTCTTATGTATTTCCGGGTTTTTAGATTCATGCACAAGAAACCGATACGCGTTACTGTGTTTCGCATATCCAATGAAAATACAATCCACTGTCTTTGGGCCTATTTTCATTCTCTTAGGTAATGGGGCCATTACCTTTGCAAGACACCCCCACACTTTCAAGTAATTATAAGAAGGTTTTCTACCTTTCCATAATTCATAAGGGGTTTTATCTTGTTTCTTACGGGGTACCTTGTTTAAAAGGTAATTTGCTGATAAAACAGCATCCCCCCACATGTTTTGTGGTAACCCAGAACTAGTTAGCATCGCATTCATCATTTCTTTTAAGGTACGATTCTTTCGTTCAGCTACACCGTTAGATTGAGGAGAGTACGGTGGTGTTACTTTGTGAATAATACCATGTTGGGAACAAAACTCGCCAAATGGTGCAACATATTCACCACCACGATCACTTCTTACCACCTTAATCTTTTTATTAAGTTGGTTTTCTACTTCTTGCTTATAGAGAACAAATTTCTCTAAAGCCTCATCTTTGCTTTTAAGCAAATACACATAACAGTATTCTGTGCTATCATCTATGAAGGTAATAAAATATTTATTTCCTCCCCTTGATTGAATAAACTTCAAGTCACAAATATCTATGTGTATAAGATCAAGTGGTTCTGAATTTCTTTCAACAGAATGAAATAAGGATCTTGTCAATTTTGTCTCTACACAAATTTCACATTTATGGTTTTTATCAATTTGAAAGATGGGGATATGATTCAAGTTAATTAAACGTCGCAACCTATCAAAATTAACATGTCCAAGTCTACTATGCCATAAATTAGAAGACTCAATAATATAAGCAGAAGAAACGTTATTCTCATTCATTTCAATTGAATTTGATTCACAAGAGATACAATTAAATTTGAACATCCCATTACATTCATATCCCTTGTCCACATACATACCCCCTTTAAACAAAATAAATTTCTGAGACTCAAAAACCATCTTGAAGCCATGTGAGCTCAAGAGGCTCCCAGAAACCAGATTCTTCCTCATTTCAGGAACATACAAGACATTTTGCAGCTTCACTTCTTTCCCAGAAGTCATTTTCAGAATGACAGTTCCATGTCCCTTGATCTTTGAAGTAGCAGAATTACCCATATAGAGATTCTCTCCTTTCTTTGTAAGAGTCAATCCAGCAAAAGACCCTTTATCACAGCAAATGTGGCATGTAGCACCAGTATCAAGCCACCATTCTCGTGGGTTCGAGTCAACCAGGCTGACTTCAGAAATCACTGCACACAGATCGATGTCAGACATATCTTTAGCAATTTCTTCCACAGCATTTGCCTAATTTTTGTTGACCCTTTTTGGCAGCCTACAATCAGAGGACTTATGTCCCATTTTGTTGCAATTGAAGCATTTTCCATTAAACTTTGGTTTCTTGGAAATGCCCCCTTTAGTTCCCAATTTGGACTTGGATCCAGCAGGCTGTTTTGGGGTCTTTCTTGACCTCCACAACATTGGCTCTAGCCATACCTTGATTAGCAGCAACAGAAAATTTCCTCTCTGATCTTTTATTATCTTCCTCAACACGAAGTCGGACAATTAGATCCTCAACAGACATTTCTTTCCATTTATGCTTGAGATAGTTTTTGAAATCACTCCAACTAGGTGGCAATTTCTCAATTATTGCAACCACTTGGAAGGTTTCACTAGTCTCCATCCTTTCAGCTTGCATCCCACGGAACAAAAGCTGGATTTCTTGCACTTGACTCACAACAGTTTTGGAATCAATCATTTTGTAATTAAGGAATTGGCCTACTAAGTATTTCTTAGCACCAGCATCGTCAGTTTTCTACTTCCTATCCAAGGAGTTCCATAATTCCTTTGCAGTTCGTTTAACAGTGTAAACCACATACAAATCAGGAACCAATCCATTCAAAATGTGGTTTCTACAAAGGAAATCCAAGTGATTCCAAGCATCAATAGCTAATTGAATAGAAGGATCCACCACACCCTCGGGAACAACAGGAGGATCTTCTTTCAGCAGCCTATGATATTGCATGCTAGTCAAGTAGAAAAGCATTTTCTGCTGCCACATCTTAAAATTCATTCTATTGAATTTTTCTGGCCTTTCATGCACTGTTACTGGGTATGAACCCGCACCAGCTACAGGACCGTTCGGCATAACAAGCCTAGAACCACTAGGACCATTTTGTCCATGTTGGTTATTCTAGCCTTGGCCAGTTTCAGAACCATTGCCTACAATAGGTGGGACAATATCAGCCATTTTTCAATCTGAAAATTTCAAACAAACAAAGTTAGTGAAATTCCAGAATCAACAAAACAAATACAGAAAATAAATCACAAAATAAGAACTGTTAATATAGAACAACAAATGTTTGAGCAGTCCAACAGAATCCAGTAATAGTTCCAAAAAATTTGTCCAAATGTTTAGGTATAAAATATCCAAAATGTCAAGGTATTAAATATCCAAAATGTCAAGGTAATCCTGCGAAACTTAACCAAGCACTACGTATATATTTGTCTTAAGATTGTTAGTTGCAGATTATGGAATACACAATTGAAAATAAATGGAAGAACAAACAAAAGATTTAAAATACTTTTCAACCTTAACAGAAGAAAGGAAGCAGTAGAGCCGAGGCCTGTATAAACAGTTTGCTTAAGACAATTATCTGCCCTGTAGTGGCGATTTATCTCCCAGGATACAACGACTCTCGAAGGCGAACCGAACTGTGTGAAGTGGACTATCACCGGAAAAAGGAAGGCTTTCTTAGGAGTAATTTCGAAATCAACAGATAGAACAAGAAGAAAAATAGACAGAAGGAGGATTTAAAAGAATGGAATTAAATGACATTAAACTGAATTAATTCTCTCATCAAGAGAATTAATTTTACAGTTATATTTTTTATTCCAAAATATTTAGTTGGATCGGAGCAAAAACTAGGCAGGTCCGTAGTGGCCCATTTCGGTCTGGCATTCGCGACACCCACATCATGCGGGTGCGCATTGGACCTTTAAAGGCTCGGGGCTAGGATTTGCACCCCCCTGCGCGCGCAAGAGAGAGCCTTTTGGCTTAGACAAGCTAACACCTCACAAAAGTGTGTTTCAATATAAACACCTTTTTCCCTTTGTTATTTTCTCATGTGGAATAAGTTAACTTGCACCAAAATTTCTCCAAATATTCCATTTCATTAGGCTAACTTTAAGCAACAATTTCTCATTCACTACTTGTCCGTTTTGTGTAAATTATATATCGTTGAAAAGCTCACGTTACGTACTATACAATGACACTAATCATTTGATGTAATACGCTTCCTTTGCATAAAATAATTTGGCCCAAAGTTGACAAATAGTCACTAATATATAATCCAATATATTTGTCAAATTTCCAACAAATTATACATTGAAAAACAAGAGAGGCTAATCGTGCAAGTTTATATTGAAGAAATCACATGAGAATCTACAGGTTCCATGCAGAGGGATTTGCAAGTTTATGCTGCAAGACAAACATGTCAATGATATGCAATATGAGAATCTACAAGTTTTCTGTAGAGGAGTTTGCAAGTTTACGCTGCAAAACTAGGGAGATGTGCAAGTTTACACTATAAAGTCAAGAGGGGTTTGCAAGTTTACATTGCGAAAAAGAGACATACAAGTTGTAGAGGTCAAGAAAGGTTTCCAAGTTGACATTGCAAAAAAGAAAGATGTGAAAGTTTACAATGAAGAGGTGAAGAGGGGTTTGCATGTTTTTGTTGCAAAAAAAGGGAGATGTGCAACTTTATACTATACAGGTCATATTAGATTTCTACAAATTTTTTATACATGAGTTTGTAAGTTTCCATTGTATAAAACGGAAGACGTGCGAGTCTACATTGCAGAGGTCAAAAGGAGTTTGTGAATTTATGCTTCAAAAATAAATTATAAAGCCCGAAACAATGTAAGAACGGATAAATAGTTTATAATAAAATGGAGTGAATCTAGTACATACTAATGGTCCAATGTATGCTCTAATACAAAATTTGATTTGTTTTTAGAGTAAATGACTTAAATCCTTCATAAAATTGACGAATTACATTTGATATTTGTATTTTTAAAAATAATTTTAATTTTCGTATTTTTTTTAACCCTATTACAACAACATTTTTTTTTTTTGCCATTTTTACATGTTATGTTTGTTAAAAATACATATTTTATGTGGTCAAAAGAAATAAATGCACTGTAAAAATACTTATTCTATACAGCATGAATATTAACTAATAGAGAAAAACTTGATTTTTCAATACCATTTTTCCATCTATTTATTATATTTTGAAATTTGGTTAACCATTATTATTGATAACGCTATTATTTTTAATAGATATATAAAAGAAATAACCTTAAAGGCTAATTTGTCCTTTAGTTTATATAAATTATAAAATGTGGGCGCTTGTTCTTGTAATATTATTTTAAAATATTTTTTCATGGTGACAAACAATAAATTGCTTAATCTATCTGTTATACCACGTTCTTTGTGTGTCAAAATAATAAAATAAAGCCAATTCACCTTTTGAACAATAAAAAAATAACATGGGATAATTAATTTATTAATTTAATAGTTATTTATTTAAATAAAATTTTATATCCTAAAATAGAAACCCTAAGTCTTAAAATATAAATTCTAAAGCTTAATTTATCTAATACATGGATGATAGACGTAAAATAAATTTACTCGTCCACAAAAATAGACAGTTTAATGCAAATCCGTCAAAATCATTAATAAAACCTCTCCAAAACACATATTAACTTGAAGAAATATAAGTTTTGCAAGATACAGTTACACGGCAACAACAAGAATCGAATTACTGATTAACCTAATTATTTAAATTTTTGTAATTTTACAACACATAATTATCGAACAATGACAAATATACATATATTAATTGCTTTTATAGCACAAACAATTTTTTTACATTAGAGAGCAAACTGACCATTAAAAACCAAGTACTTAATGCTTCATCGGAAAAAAAAAAAAAAAAAAAAAAAAAGAGGGAGTGACAGGTAAATGTATGGACGCCTGAAGAAAGGGAGAAGAAGAAGCTTATCTTTCCACATAAATGCCATCATTTCAAATCTTCCAAAAAATTTACCTCTCTTTTCTAAGATTAAATTAAATGGGCGCTCTGCAACTTCCTCCACACACTCTCTACACCATCCATGGCGGCAAATCGCTCGACCCATTTCTCCATTTTTCTACCTTTTCTCCGAGGCCAATTTTCCACTCTCCCGCCTCCACTGGTATGCTTCCATTTCTCTCCTACTTTTTACCTTTTTTTTTTCGGGAATTCACTTTTCTGGCCATGTAATTCAGACTTCCTGTTTTTTCGACTGGATGATTTGTTCTCAATTATTATTTCATGCCGGTTGATTCTTACTGAAGAACCTTATTTAATGCTTAGCATTATTCAGCATAGAAGGTGTTTGTTGTTTATCTTTATTATCATCTTAAATTAGGCCACAGAGAGAGAGAGAGAGAGAGAGAGCTCGGAAATGAGTTAAAGATGAACATTGTTAAATAATAAGATTTTCAAATTTTTATTGGTTTGGCAGCATCATAAATATGTTAACATATATATGGTGAACTTTGAGATTTTAAATAACCTCTGTTAGTATTTCACTTTGTTACAGAACACCTTATGGTTTCTATCGGTATATGATATGTTCTAAGGGCGGTAGTTTTTAATTCTTAATTTGGGGGATTTGCAGGCTGTATTACACGATCTTTAGCTCTTTTTAATCCCAATATCTTGTCCAGTAGACTTTATCTTGTCAGAGGAGCTCGAGGCATGCATTTCAATTCGAGAAGTTCACCAGGTTGCATTAGTTAACTTGAGACAAGAACTTTCAGATTTTTTCTGAAGATACCTTCTTCAAAGCATATAATATTACGTTTCTTTTCAGCATCAGTGCAGTCTGTGACTGAAAATTTGACGGAAGATAAACCTCAGGAAAGTCCTGTAAGTGGGGACTCCTTGCGCCGCCGATTTCTTGAATTCTATGCTTCTCGAGGCCACAAGGTTCTCCCAAGTGCTTCTCTTGTGCCAGATGACCCCACTGTTCTTTTGACAATTGCTGGAATGCTTCAATTCAAGCCGATCTTCCTTGGAAAGGTAAATGACAAGTGTTTCAGGAATGTAACATGGGAATTTTATTTCTTACCTTAATCAAAATGGACATGATCATGAAAGGTTGCCTAACCAAATTTACTGAAGTAGAAATGCTGCATTGGAATCATGCTTTCATGCAATGAATGTTTACAGAGTGAAGATTGCAAAGTCTATATATGACTGAATCAACTAGATGCAGCCCTATCATCAATAGACTCGATCTGATGCATTGATGAATTATAATGCTTGTGCAGCACTTTCCTGGAATATTTTCTCCTGCGAAATTGAAATATTTTATGCCATATTAGTATCAGTGCCCTCTCTAACCTTGTAGCTTTTCAGATTTTCTGCCTATTTCCTTTACTATCATGGTTTTGGATTGCGCATGATATATAAATCTCACGGGCTGCTTTTGCTCAACTAGAAAGGAAATAATTAAACAATGTGGAGTTAACAGTTAATCATCAGCTTTGGGCACGTAATTTTTTCCCTAAACTCTACTCCCTCCATTCCTAAATATATGTCATTTTAGTTTTTTTGGTTTGTTCCTTTTTATATGTCGTTTTATATTACCTATGCACTTTTGACCTTATTTTCTCAAAATTGCCCTTATTTATTCCAAGAGATATTTAATATTAATTGAGAATATCACATGGTAATTTGAAACAAAGAGAATTTTATTAAAGGTAAATTAGTCATTTTAATAGCTCAATTAATTCTTCATTGGTCTTGGTGAACAACCTTAAACAACATATATTTAGGAATGGAGGGAGTATCTTATATTTCCAAATATAGATTGATGTTCAAGTTAAAATCACCAAGAAATTTATAGTTGCCTGTTTCTCTCCATTTTTTATGCGCGAGTGGACACAGTAGTGCAGTCTCCTTGTTGTTGCAATCAATCTGGCAGGGTATGGGTTGTCTTAGAGTGGATTCAGATTATACAATGGCTTTAGTAATCCACTTTGTGTCATTGGGGTTGTGCAAGAAATTTCGGTTACTAATTTGGGGTTTGAGTTGGAATGTTTAGAATTTAAAGTTATTTCTATTATCTTTTTTGAATTTTGCAAATATATGTTTTTTGAGTTATTTGAAACTTATTTTCAGCATTATAGTGTTTCTTTCCTTCAGATTTTATGTAGCTTTGGTTTGAGTTGCAGGCAACGTGAAGTATTTCATTCTTTTGGCAGCCTCCTTTGAAGAATTAGATTAGTCCCTTAGCTAAATTTGAAGATGGTTTCCACATGATTGTTAGTAGATATTGCAGTATTTCTGTGGACTGAAGCAACGATATCTGTTTACCCATTTTTGCTTCTATTATCATGGGAAAAGGAAATTTGAGCCCTCCCATTTGATTGTATATGGCTTATGCCCATTTCATAGAGCATCCTGTAACTGCTAGAAGAGCATGCTCAAGACTTCTTTCCATTTACCCAACCAACAGTCCAATAGTGTTTTGTTATTGGAGAATAGTATGCTAAATTGGAGAGTATCACAAGGGAAGAAGGAAGTCCTTTTATAAGTATCATCCTTTTGCTCATCAGCCATGTCGTTAAACTGTCTATAATTCTGTTATAGACCTTTTCATTTACTTTTCTACTTACCATGTGAATATTAAATTGGGCAATTTTCAATTGAGTTCTTAATGCTATAATAACTTCGAATTCCGAGGTTTCTTATGTTAGCAATGTTTGTCATTTAGGCTCCTAGACAAGTACCTCGAGCTGCAACTGCTCAAAGATGTATTCGTACAAATGATGTGGAGAATGTTGGCCGAACATCTCGTCACCAAACATTTTTTGAGATGCTCGGGAACTTCAGCTTTGGAGATTACTTCAAGAAAGATGCAATTAAATGGGCTTGGGAGCTTTCAACCAAAGAGTATGCATGTATATAATATTATTTATGATCATGGATTCTTGTTATTTTCTTTCAAAACCAAAAGAGAATATGTTGCCTCTAATTTAGTTCTCCCTACAGATTTGGGCTACCAGCTGACAGATTATGGGTCAGTGTATTTGAAGATGATGATGAAGCTCTTCAAATATGGCATGATGAGGCAAGCTAGAAAATGATTTCGTAAATTGTTGTAGATTTAGGTCTACTTGTGAATCTGTGTAGCCTTTGTTCTTTTTATTTTCGTAGGAACCCATAGCTTTTTGCATAATTTTCAGCATATTGTTTTTTTTCCTATATTCTGAAGTTACAATAATAGAGGCATCGCTATTTCTTTCAGTGCATGTCTATTTGTCTTTAAATCTAATCTAGAATCATCATTTGATAATTGCGTCTTCCTTTGTGTGACGTATTAGTTATACATGGTCTTGTAAATGATTTTGGTAATACACGTATCAGGTGGGTGTTCCTCCTGAGCGTATAAAGAAGATGGGTGAAGAAGACAACTTTTGGACCAGTGGGATTACTGGTCCTTGTGGTCCATGCTCGGAACTCTACTATGATTTTCATCCTGAAAGGGGATATTTGGATGTGGTATGCATTCCTGAAGTTTGTATGCTATTAACTGGGGTTGTACAAGGCTGTACATAACTTCCTCTGCTGATATTTATGTTCGTTACACTTTCCTTAATTGTCGATTTGCAGGATCTTGGAGATGATACTAGGTTTATAGAGTTCTACAATCTAGTGTTCATGCAGTACAACAAATTGGATGATGGGTCACTTGAGCCCTTAAAACAAAAAAATATAGATACTGGTCTTGGTCTAGAACGTTTGGCTCGCATCCTGCAAAAGGTGTATATGCCTTACTTGTAAGAAATTGGTGAATGAATTATTTTTACTTTTATGTCAAATGGGCATGACAATTGCAAGTTTACAACTGAGGTACATTTCAGGCGGCGAATTTGCTTATTTGCTTCACCATTTGCTTTAATATTCATATTTCTCTGGGTCTGCATTTCCTTGCAGGTGCCAAACAATTACGAGACTGACTTGATTTATCCCATTATTGAGAAGGCTTCAGAACTGGCAAATTTATCATATGCTGTAGCGGATGATCACAAAAAAATGAACCTTAAGGTATTCTTCTGCTCAAATTACCTGCAATCAAGACATCTAGTGAGTTCAGTTTTGATCAGTAAGTTTGATGTTGTTTCTGTCAATAATTCCAATATTTTTGCGGACATTTTGCCAAATTTGTTAATGTGTCAAGTGAGAAAATGGGATTATTTTAGATCTATAGTTGGTTATCATATGAAAAATCTAGTTGAAATTTTCTCTAAATCTGATAGTATTGCATTTAATTGGAACAAGCAATACGATTTAGAAATTTTGGAGATAAAAATTGAAATCAAATGGCTGTACAGAAATTGGTGACAAGTTCAGTAGCCATGGGTGAAACTTATCATATAAGATTTTCTTTTCCTGCATTGTAGCTTTTTTGAACCTGAAATTTTGTACCTTTTTAGATTATAGGAGATCATACGCGTGCAGTTGTATTTCTCATATCGGATGGAGTACTCCCATCAAATATTGGCAGAGGCTATGTGGTACGTCGTCTTATTAGACGGGCTGTTCGTACTGGCAGGTTGCTTGGTATAAAGGGGGATGGTAAAGGTAATCTGGATGGAGCATTCTTATCAACCATTGCAGAGAAAGCAATAGAATTGAGCATCCATATTGATTCAGATTTAAAAGCTAGATCATCCCGCATTCTTGAGGAGTTGCAAAGAGAAGAACTTCGCTTTGTGCAGACACTGGAGAGAGGAGAAAAGTTGCTTGATGAAATGCTAGCAAATGCATTATCAAGTGGTAATAAAAGTGGTACTTTACCTTTATTATCTGGGAAAGATGTATTCCTTTTGTACGACACCTATGGATTTCCAGTTGAGATAACAGCAGAAGTTGCCGAAGAGCATGGAGTGAACCTGGATATGGATGGTTTTAATATTGAGATGGAAAAACAAAGGCGTCAATCACAGGCTGCACATAATATTGTTAAATTAGCAGTTGAAGATGGAGATCTTTCAGAAAATGTTACTGACACTGAGTTTCTGGGATATGACACCCTGTCATCGAAAGCAGTCATTGAAAGTCTTTTGGTAAATGGAAAGCCAGTGATACAGGTTGCTGAAGGAAGCGAAGTAGAAGTTTTGCTGAACAAGACACCATTTTATGCAGAATCTGGTGGACAAATTGGGGATCGTGGTCTTCTGTACATTACTGAAAGGGAGCGTGAACCTAGAGCTGTTGTGGAAATAAAAGATGT
This sequence comes from Euphorbia tirucalli, assembly GCA_039660915.1. Lineage (NCBI taxonomy): Eukaryota > Viridiplantae > Streptophyta > Magnoliopsida > Malpighiales > Euphorbiaceae > Euphorbia > Euphorbia tirucalli. Next base: position 28,669,818 of record CM077639.1, on the reverse strand, counting down.
TCAAAAGTCTCTTGGAAGTCTATTTATTCACAAGGGCATAATCAAGGAGGGCGTTCTAGAGGTTGGACGAGAAGTAGAAGCTGCTGTAGATCCAAAACTGAGGCAGCGGGCTAAGGTATGGACTTAACTAAATTGGGGTGACTTTTCCCTTTACCCTATGATAAATTTTGGAGGAGCATGCTTGCTATACTTTTAAGTTAACAGCATGCTTGCTATCCTTTTAAGTTAACATGTAATCTTAGCACAAAATTGTCCGTGATTCGAACTGATCCAATTTAGACAGGTCAATTACAAAGATTTTGTATTTGATTTCAACCGCACTACTGAGTTGTCATGTCATTTGAACGCTTTTTCTAAAAAAATTTTTTGAAGGTTCACCATAGTGCGACTCATTTGCTGCAATCTGCACTCAAGAAAGTTATTGGCCAAGAAACATCACAAGCTGGTTCTCTAGTAGCTTTTGATCGTCTCAGGTTTGATTTCAACTTTCATCGACCACTTCTCAATACCGAGCTTGAAGAAATTGAAGGATTGATTAATGGATGGATTGGGGATGCAACTGTTCTTCAAACCAAAGTGATGCCTCTTGCTGAGGCCAAAAATGCTGGGGCTATTGCTATGTTTGGAGAGAAATATGGAGAGCAGGTACTAGTTTCTTTTATGTCTGAAATATGAAATGATTAGAAGTCATCAAACATATTTTGGGAAACTAGAAAATCTCCCTAACATCTAGTGAAATGTACAATTGGGTCCTTGCTTTTTAGTCCAAGTTTATTTGATGGCCTTTTTTTTTATCCCTGAATGCAATGGATGTTAAACTCTTCAAATCACTATTTGTGGTCCTTTAATTATAGTTAAATTCCTCACTTTTAATGATGTGGCCTTTTAATCCTTGAATTCCATACACTTTGCTCTATAGTCTAACTAATGTTTCTACATGATACAAAAAACATCCCTTCATTTTCCTAATTTTTTTTTTCCAATTTTATATACGCATTTTAGTCTTCACACTTTTATCATAATTCCAATAATTGCTGGCAGTTTTATGTGAATAACAAAATTAGTTCAGTGTAAGCATTGATGTAACTATAATTTAATGTTACTATTCGGTAATCATCCTATCTAAATATATATTGTACAACAAATATTTTTTTTAAAAAATAAAGCTACTAACTCTTAAAATATAAAAAAATTATACTAGTTCTAACAAGTAGATAAAATTGAATTTAATTATTTGAATTAGGATAAAATTGTTTAAATTAAAAGGTTTGGCTGAGATTGCAAAAATATAAAAAGGTTTGGATATTTTGCACTATTACTAATTGTAAAATATATTAAAATCGAAGAAGTGAATAGAAGCTCGAACTAAATAGATGGTGTAACATGTGAAGTTTACGAATTCTAAGATATTTGCATGGGGAATTTCAGGAGCTAAAAGGTATACCTTTTAAATCCCGAGTGGCTAGTCTTACTCGTGATCTTGTTGTTGGGTATTAAAGCCTGTCGTATATGATCATGTTTCCACACGTAAGGTAATAGATACCATAATATTAGAAAATATGCTAGAGAATTTTGTTTTCAATTTTCTTCACGTATCAATTATGCAAAGATAAAAAATATTTTTTTACAGATGCACATCATATTAGTACACACAGCAACACAGAATTGCTAATAATATCATGCTTCATAATATAGTACCAAGGCAATTAAGACTGCGTCGTGGTCATTATGTAAGCTTGCTAGGACAATTAGGTAAATATGGTGGCCATGTAAATCCACTAATACATATGTGCATTTAATGGCTGCTATAACAATTTTGAGGTTCTGGAATCTGGAATTTTCATGTGCAATAGAAAACACATTGATTAGGTTTGTTATTTCTAAATGTCACAATGTGTTGTAGGTGCGAGTTGTAGAGGTTCCAGGTGTATCGATGGAACTTTGTGGTGGAACCCATGTCAGCAACACTTCTGAAATACGTGCTTTCAAAATAATCTCAGAGCAAGGAATTGCATCTGGAGTCAGACGTATAGAAGCTGTGGCTGGAGAAGCTTTTATTGAATACATGAATGCTAGAGATTCTCAAATGAAACGTTTGTGCTCCACTCTCAAGGTGTGGTGCCTTTCACATCTCTTACTAGATTGAAATATTTCACCATTGGACTAAGTTTTTTTTTTTTTTTATTTTTATTTTTTTCTAAATGATAGAGTTTGTTTCTGAATAAGTGTCCACCAAGGAGCATTTTTCATCTATGTAGGAGAAAAATTGTTAAAGGGTTTATGCCTTCTAAAAATGCATGCGTATTATGGTGACCACCATGATACTTCTACTGTAGCTTTTCTCCTTTCTCAAATTAGTTGTTTGATTTCCATTCGTTGGCATGATACAGCTGTTTTTGTTCCGTCCGTTGAAAGCCTCATCTATAGAATCTCCTACATAAAGGAAAATAAGAACTTGAAAATGGTTAGAAATCCAAATTTTCAAAAACATTTTCATGTTGTTTCTCCATCAGAAACAAATTTCCTCTTTGCTATGCATCTTCCAGGATGCGGTCAAATGTGAATGTGCTTTGCTTTGAAATATTTTTTGGTCAAGCCAACTTCAGGTGTTCGGCCAAAAGGCTTTATATTTAAAAGGACTTCACTCAAACTAACGCAAAGTCCTAAGTATTTGTTACACATGCCATCATCTTGACAACTTCAGATATTCAACCAAGAGACCTCACATATCCAACACAAGTTACAAGTTCTTTCTCAAACTAAGGAAAAGAGATTTCATTTGATAATAATAATATGGTGTTTCTTTCATGCTTTGAATCTCAAGGACCTTTTTTCTTTTTTTTTTTTTTTAATAAAAAAAAAAACCTGTTGTTATGATACTATTATTACTCTAAATTGAGTTGTTGGGTGCTATTAATTCTACTGTAAAGGTGAAAGCTGAAGAAGTGACAAGCAGGGTCGAAAATCTCATGGAGGAGCTAAGAACTGCGAGAAATGAAGCTTCAGCCTTACGTGCAAAAGCAGCAATATACAAAGCATCAGTTATTGCTACCAAGGCATTGTCAGTGGGAACTTCAAAAACCATTAGGTAAGTGGTTGACTTCCTATGCAAGATCATACTTTTCTATGACTAAACTCTTCTCATAGTTGTTAGCTAAGTTTTATATAACTGCATCCCATCTATATTTGACAAGTTAAATAGTGTGTTTTTCCAACAAATTTTACTGTGTATGAAGAGTCTATTACGGTCCTAGGATCTAGTTATGAGAGGGAATGATTTTCTAGTTAGTTTAAGGGCTCATTTAGAGAGAACCCTTTAATCTCTTGAAGTTAAGGGGTCGTTAGAGAGAACCTTCTGATATCTTTGGACTAAATTTTTGAAATACTTGCTTACCTTCAATTAAAGTAGTTCTTAAATGAATATTACACGGAACCAAAAACTGCTGCCTAATTCTAACTGCAATTGTAACTGCTTCTGCCTAGTGCAATTAACATTTACAATTGTAACTGCGGCTTGCAGTTATTAAAATGGACAACAATTACATTAAGGCACGCACTTCAGCCACTTATACATAGGACAGAAAATACTGAACACGCACACAAAGACACATAAGTACATATTAATATTATCATGGAATTGCTGTTAGCACATAACATTACTCCCCGCCTGAAAATGGAGCTTGTCATCATCTGACTAGAGGGCATGACCAATCCATAATGATTGCAGAAAGATATCTTCGCAATATCATCTAGAAATTTTTCCTCGACTCTGTGTGCATTGATAGACCAATAACAACGCTGGTGACGAGTCTAGAAGGGATTATTACTGATATAACTCTGCTCTTGTATGGGTTGCATGCTTTGAAAACCGGTGACACCAAGGCTAGAGTCCTCCAGTTCAGGCAGCCCCAAATTGAAAACTGGCTCTGGTTCTTCATTAGTTTCCAACTCTGCTTCCATGTGATCGCAGTTGTCCCTTGTTCCTGATTTTCCAACCTTCATGAGCCATGTCACACACCAAAGAGTTTGTCGACCAATCCCTTTTGTTTGGCTTGAACCATACGTTCCCTTTTTCTGTATTCTCTTGTGCAATCTTCCTAATACATGGCCATGACCGCTTCAAACTGTTGCTGCAATTGTGAAAGTCTACCATAACTTTTGGCTCTGGTACCAAGTTGTTAGGGTCCTAGGATCTAGTTATGGGAAGGGAATGATTTTTTGGTTAGTTTAAAGGCTCCTTTAGAGAGATTCCTTCAATCTCTTGAAGTTAAGAGCTCGTTTAGAGAGAAGAACCCTCCGAAATCTTTAGATTAGTTTTCCAGAAATACTTGCTTTCGGTTGCATTATTTTTGAAATGAATAGTACATAGAACTTGAAACTGCTCCCTAATTTTAACTGTGATTGTAACTGCTACTGCCTAATGCAGTTAACGTTAATAATTGTAACTGCTGCCTAGTGCTGTTTACATTTACAATTGTGACTGCTGCCTATTGCAGTTGTTGAAAGGATAACAATTACTTTAAGGCACACACTTGGGACACTTGTACATGGAACAGCAAATACTTCACACAGACACGTAGGTACATATTAATATAATCACGGAATTGCTACTAGCACGTAACAGTGTCATACTAATAGAAGTGTTTACAGATATCAATGGGCAAAAGGGATTCAACTGAAATGAAGCATTGAATCTGAACCTTTTTTTCTCTGTTAGGAATAAGTAGATTACGAGTTCCCAAGCTATGTGATTTCACAGTGAGTAACTTGCATAGCTGTGTATATGCTGTAGTCTCTGAGCTTTGTAGGCCTGAGAATACGGATTTAAAGATTATATTACTTTCTGCCTGCTTATTTATTTTCTCTGAAAGTTTAAAGACCATATTATAGTTTCAGAATTACTTTCGCATCAACCGGGAAAAAGTGAATGATCATAATTATTTGGACATCACTGAAATTCCAATGGCAGGGTGCTAGTTGAATGCATGGATGATGTTGATGCTGATTCACTTAAGAATGCAGCTGAATACCTCATTGATGCACTACAAGATCCAGCAGCAGTTGTGTTGGGTTCCTGTCCTGATGAAGGGAAGGTGAGTTTAGTTGCTGCATTTAGTCCAGGGGTTGTCAATTTAGGTGTTCAGGCAGGAAAATTTATAGGGCCTATAGCAAAGTTGTGTGGTGGAGGAGGTGGTGGCAGACCTAACTTCGCACAAGCAGGTGGAAGGAAACCTGAGAATTTATCGACTGCCCTGGAAAAGGCTCAACTAGATCTTCTATCAATTTTAACTGAAAAGGCAAGTTGAAAAGTTCTCTTATTAATGCCTGGTGGGACTGAATTATACATGGCTTTGCTTTGAAAAGTTCTTGGAGTGGCATACTTCCACTTTATGACATTTAAGCGTTTTAAGAATACCAATTCGTAGTTCATACAAATCACATTTCAATCTCTTTTCATCAGAACCAAACGTTTTGGTCCTTGATAAGAAATCATATTCAGTTTCTTAATTGTTTATTGAACAGAACAAGTTTTTGGAGGAAAGGAGATAATTTGTTGAAAAGCTTAAGCAAGCCTCCATTTTTCAGTACATCTGATAGCTTGGAAATTGAAACTTAAACTTTCACCTTTCTATTATTGGTTTGCTACATGTTTTTGTACATGATGTTATGGTAGTATATTTTGCTTTGGAGCAAAGGTAATACATGTTTTTTAGGGCAGGCCAGATAGCATTGCTGCCTGGAGAAGTAATTGTTGTCCTAAGGCTAGAAATAGTATTGTATAATATGATTATCATATGAATTGTGGCTTCAGTTTTAAGTGAAGGAACTTGGAAAAAATTATTTTTGTCAAACATGTTGCCACTGGGATTGCTTGACAAAGTCTATGCTGCACTCGTCTTCATATCTATAGGCTCTCATTATTATTAGAGCATCTTTAGTGGAAGGTTAGTAAGGGTAACGCCTCACCATTAACCTCTCCCACTAGGGAGAGGTTAATGTGTATGATTTTGATTGAACGGGTTGATTTTGATCAACCCGTTGAATCCAAAGTGATTGTCATTTTTTTTTTTCCGTAGGCCGGTTGTCCACTTTTTAACATTTCACTTTTTATTTCAATTTTTGTTTTTTATTTCACTTTTTCTTAACATTCCAACGGATACTTTTTTTAATTAAACTTTTGTAATTGATTTTTTTTTTTTCAAATTTCAGCTCTTTAACAGTATTAAATTTTTGTAATTGTTTCTTAAACGGTAATGATTTTTTTTTTTTTCAAATTTTTTCATATCCTATAAATATGATACTCTTTTAACAAATCTTTCAATTATTTTTCATTCTTTTCCATCAATCTTCTTCAATTTATTCCAATTTTCTACCATGGAAAAAAATCTATCATCTCAAAATCCAAATTCAAATAATAAAATTTATGAATATTCATTTTTTTGTCCAAAATACTAATGATTCTCAAATTCCTCCAACTTATCAAAATCCAAATTTTCAACATCTCTTTAATTTTCCCCAACATACCAACAATTCGCAAATTCCTCGAAACTATCAAAATCCAAATGTCCAACGTTCCTTGAATTTTCCAAATTTTGTTACCTACAACTCCTAACAAAGTTTAGGAAATCAATCAAATTTACAATATCCGTATCTTCCAATTCCAGGATCGGGGTATTTTAATTCGTACATACCCAATGTGTCAAATATTGGTTCTCCTGATGCATTCTCAAACCATTCAAATGAGCAAACAAATTGGAAAGATCATTAGCTATTGGCTATGAAACAACAACAAAGATTCTTTCTGGTTCTACACAACTAGATAATGATATTATTGAGCTTAAGGATAATAGCAAAGAGAAACACTTGTGTTTGAGCAATGAAGATGAGAAAATGCTTGTAAGTTTTTGGCTTACTATATCAAGTTGTAGCATTGTTGGAAACAACAAAAAATCAAATGCATTTTGGCATCGAATTGCATATTACTTCAACGAAAATGTCAAATTCGGTGTGAGAAGAAAGACTTCTTCTATTAAAAACCATTGGTTTTGGATGCTTTTTATTAATCAGTGAATTCAATCAAATCTACAAGAAATTGGTTGCAGAACATCATAGCGGTTGGAGCGATGATCAAGTGAAGGAATGTGCTCGCGAACTTTACAAACAACAAATGAAGAAGAAATTCCTTCATGATCATGTTTGGATGATGTTGAAAAATGATCCAAAATGGCAAACAAATTTTTCTATTCATCAGCCTTCCAAGAACACCATAATTAATGAAAGTGGTGCTTACTCTTCCTCATCAAAGGGAGACACAAATATTGATATAGATGGAGGTGAAATTCGTCCTATTGGACAAAAAGCTGCAAAGGCAAAAGCCAAGAGAAAGGGGAAGTCTAGTATTGATACAACCATTGAAAAAGTAGAATTGAAGAACTATTTGGTTGAACTGAAAGAGGCAAGGAAACTAAAAGCAGATGCAATTGAAGGGTTCAAGAAAACAATTGAAGATTTGAAAAATTCATATCAGATATCTGAAAATAATAAATTATTGACTGCAGACACCAGCCATATGAACGTGGAGCAGCTTGAAAATCATCGTTTTGTTTGTAATCAAATTAAGGCTAAGTATGCAAATTGGTAATAATATGTTATTTGAATATTTAATTTTTATTATAATGTAATTTTTATTATCATGTAATTTTTATTATTGTTATCATGTAGTTTTTATTATAATGTAATTTCTATTATTGTAATCATGTAATTTTTATTATAATGTAATTTCTATTATTATTATCTTCCAATGCAACTATTAATCCAACGTTGGAATACATTAAATATGATATTAAAAATAAATCAAAAAATAACTATTTTAATAGTTAGTATAAAACTAGCCGTTGTAAAAATAGCCGTTACAAACTAGCCTTTGTAAAACTAGTCATTGCCATATAACTATATAAACACTTTTCATTTAACCAAAGGATAATAACCTCCACAACTACTATATTTTTCAAACAAGCACTTATAATTCAAATGGATCCTATCGATCTTTTTAGCAAAATTGGAGAAAAAATGATTGAAGAATTTGAAGACGATTCAGATGATGAGGAGGAACTTATGATTTTTTCATGCTATAGTAGTCTATTGGATAAGGAAACAAAGAATCGAAGGAGACCTCGGAGGTATATCAATCGGGAACGTGACGAAGCCAATGATCAACATTTTAAAAATTATTTTGCTGGAGCACCAATATTTCCAGCAGATTACTTTCGTCGAAGATATAGGATGCGAAGGGAGTTATTCATGCAAATCTTAAAAGCTCTCCAAAATCATTCAAATTATTTCAAACAAAGGTACAATTATGCTAGTAAAAAAGGATTTTCTCCCTTTATAAAATATACTTTAGTTGTACGGCAATCGGCAGATGGAGGATCAGTCGACCAATATGACAAGTACTTACAAATGATTGAATGTACCTCTAATCAGTGTTCGAAAAAATTTTATCGCTGCATTATTGAGATTTTTGGACCAAAGTATCTTCGAAAACCTACTAATGAAGATATTGAGCTACTACTTACAATGCATTCGGAGCGTCATGGCTTTCCCAATATGCTTGGTAGCATTGATTGCATGCACTGGAAATGAAAAAATTGTCCAGTTGCATGGAGAGATCAGTTTACTCGAGGTGATCGGAGGGCACCAAAAATAATGCTAGAAGCAGTTGCATCAACAGATTTATGGATTTGGCATGCATTCTTTAGACTTGCAGGGTCAAACAATGACATTAATGTACTCAATCAATTTCCATTGTTTAATGATTTTTTGCAAGGAAGTGGTCCAAACGTCCAATTCATGGTGAATGGCAACAATTACACAAACGGATATTATTTGGCTGATGGGATATATTTGGAGTGGGCAACACTTGTTAAAAGTTTTTCATATCCAAAAGATAAAAAAACAAGGAAAAGGTTCAAAGCAATGCAAGAGGCTGCACGAAAGGATGTTGAACGAGAATTTGGTGTGTTACAATCTCGATGGCACATAGTACGAGGCGAGCACGATTATGGTATCGGGACAATTTGCGTGATGCAATGTATGCATATATCATATTGCATAATATGATTGTTGAAGAAGAAAAAGATGCCGTAACTAATTGGGAAGATGAAGAAGGAGAGCCTCCTGTTACATTTACTCAAGGTCATGTCCTAGAATTTCAACAATATCTTCAAAGAACTGCATAATTACGTGACCGAGAAGTACATCATCGTCTTTGATCCGACTTGGTAGAGCATATTTGAGAACATTATAAAGATTGAAAAAAATGATTAGTATTATTTATTTTTAAAAAATTATAATGCATTTTACGAATTATTTATTTGTACTATCGATGTTTTTTTATTTAATTTAATTTCTCTTTTTTTTGTGTATTTTAAATTTTTATTATATTTAATAATTAATTATTATTATTAATTTATAGTAAATATGTAAGTTAAGGATTTGGTTAGATTAATTATTTGTTAAAATTAATTATTTTGTTTTAATATATATATATATATTGAATAATTAAAATAAGTATTAAATTAAAAAGTGTGATTGATTGTGGTCCCATATAATTGAGGTTAATGGGTTAAATGGTTATGGAAGAGAGTCTAATAGAGTTGAGTTTATTGTGGTGGATGATATGGTGATGATATTACTGGAATTTTTTGGGTTAAACCATTAAGGATGCCCTTAGACTATCAATTTTGACATGATGACACACTTTACTAGGACATTCCTCCTTGCATGACCCGTGTGAGCGGACGATGTTTTTCGACGGAACGCGAGACTCTCTTTCGAAAGGGGCGCCACGATCTCGGGCGGGCCCCTCCCTCGCGTGGGGTTTTCATAAATGGAAAATCGGTTTGGAAAAAGAAATGGAATTAATTCTTAAAAGAACCGAGACCTAAGTCTCGATGAATATTGTAGAGTCGCCACCCGGCTCAGCTCAACCGGGAAATTTATAATGCAGCTGAACCGGACGAACGACCGCTACATTATCCAGAGATTCGGGTCCGGACAAGTCCCTTATTTCGTGTCTAATTAAAATAAATATTGGTCAATGTTCAAAGATGGTATTTCAAAATCTAAATTCAATTTTATTGGAATGAATAAACATACAGCGCGCATACGGGTAAAGTAAAATGGTAAATTATTAAATTATTACAACCCAATCGAATAAAAGATAAAAAAAAAACTCTCAGCCTCACTTTTACAAGCGCCTAGTATACACGAGAATCTAGAAAAATACAATCGCCTAGGATATACGATTTAATCTATTAAATTACATCCAAAATAAAAACAAAAAGCTGTAAAACAGAGGGTTAGCACAATATATAACATGCCACAAATAGGACTTAAATAGACAGAATTGGGAAAATCAAGAATTGGGGGCATGCATTTAGGGGATAACCGGGTTGGCTCGGCTAGCCGGCCCAGTTAGACCTGGAAAAAGTTTTGAAACGTCCCTGTATTTTTGGTTTTTGTGGGAAAATCATTTTGAAAACAATTTTGCCGGTTTACATGCATTTTTTACACGTGAGGTGGGTCGGTTTTCGAGAGAACTGGGTCTCCATCGTGGCATTGTTCTAAATGCAATTTTACTGAAAATTGAATCTAGGGTCGTGAATGCACACAACAAAATTCATTTTGATGATTTTTGGGGTTTTCTAAATATTTTGGGATTTTTGGAAATTTTTTTTTTTGGATTAAAACGGAAATTCTGGTTCTGGAAATAATGTTACAGTCGTGCGACTGTAACTACAGTCGTACGACTGTACATTACTGTCGTGCGACTGTAAACACTCCAGACTCAGGATTTCGCCAAAATTTTATTTTGAATCAAAACTGAAGAAAAACAACCTGGAAATTAAGAACACTCTTACAACTGTATATACAGTCGTACGGTCGTTCATCAAATCCAAGAACAGTCGTGTGACTGTTCTTAATTCCCAGAAACAGAAGCGCGAAAACAAAGCAAAAATGCACAAAAATACACTTTAATCACCCAGAAAGCAGGAAAAAGTGAAAGGAAAAGGAGTGTCTACCTTTTAGAAGCTTATCCAAGTCGATTTGACCCCTGGCGTCGCTCCAATCAACACAAATTCGCACTTTTCCTTGGAGATTGGGGTTGAGAGCTTTGTGTCCAAAAATCCAAAATGCTTGGGATTCTGATGACTTAAGTCCGAGATTTAATTTGATTGTGAAGTTAATTGATTAACCTAAGGATTTCTATCAAATTTTAACCCTATTTCTGAGAATTAAAAGAAAATAGAAGAGGAAAAGAAGAACTTATGGGTTTTGGTTCTCTTTCTTTTCTTTCTCTCTTTTCTCTTTTTCTCTCTAAGTTTTTCTACTAGAATTCCAGATGGCCTTTTCTTCATCTCCTTCCTTCTTTTTATTCTGCTTTTTCTCTGGTGCCTTGCTGCAAGAACGGAGCTATTAATACTCCTCCCTCTCTCCTCCATTTTCTGCTGCAGAGGTATGCGCTTCTGCAACTGCTACGACATTACAGTCGTACGACTGTAATGTCGTAGCAGTTGCAGAAGCCCATACTGTGATTTTTAAATTACAGTCGCACGACTGTAATAACAGTCATACGACTCTTCTTTCTTCCTTTTTTTTTAAGTATAGAAAATTCCGGCACTTATAACCCGTTTGTTGCATTTTATCATATAGAAATTGTATTTATTATATAGCTAACATAACACAATTAATTATGGCATAACAACCCGAATTGACATTACCTACTCATAACACATGTCTTATCTATCATTGTAATTTATTACTCTCACCCATCACACTAGTCAGTCTGTTATTTTCAAAATACATTGTAAGATCGCTAACTGTTGTTCTGTTGAAAAAATTAGTCTTTATTATTAATAACTAAAGTAGATAATTATATCTATAATCCTCCAACTATTAGAAATGAGACAAAATTACTATAAAACTTAATTTATGATGCAAAATTTCTCATAATTTGAATTTTGTTGCCCTTTTGGCTAGAATTCACCATATAATTTGTTTACACTCGAAACATAAGTAAATAATAAATAAATAAATTATTACCTTTAATTTTAGGAGTAAAAAGATTGATTATTTTAAAATGTAAGTGGAATTTTGACTAATTAAATTGTGAATTATAGCAAAAAAGGCAAAAATTAAAATAGAAGTTAAGTTATGAAGATTATACGTTATAAATTAAAGTTTTATGATAACTTTGTTCCATTTTTTTGTAGTTAGAGTGCCATAAATGTAATTATTTTTGTTGGTTTTTTGACAGCTGGGATTGAACTATTCAACGGAACAAAAGATAGAGTCATTTGAATGATATAGTAACCGATAAGTGTTAGATAAAACGTAAAGTATTTACCCTAATATTAAAACTATCATTGTAATTGATATTATTATTATTTCCTAGTAGTGGAATTTTCCCTCCCATTCGCAAAAAATCTGCTATTTGATTTGAATCATATTATATAATGGTGTTGAACTGGAACAATCATTCATTCCATTTAGATAAAGTTATTATGCTGCAAAACAACGCTTTACTCACTCCTTAGTTAACTGTTATGTTGTCTGCTTGTTGGTCTTATTGAATCTAAAAAAGGAAATGTGGATGCTATTATTCTGAGGAATTATTGGGGTCATAATGACTTTTGTTTTCATTGTGTTCCGTCTAATGGGACATCAGGTGGTATTATTATTTCTTGGAATCCTTCTTTAATTGACTGTTCCTTTTATGCTCAGATTCTCGTTGGATAATTGTTAAATTTTCTTACAAGAGTTCAACTGTTTTGTTCTCTTTTTGTATGCCCCAACTAATGGAACTGAAAGAGCTGTTTTGTGGTCTTCATTGCTTAGCTTGATTTCTGGTTTGGATAATCTTATTATTTGCGGAGATTTTAAATGAATGGGAGAGACCTAATGGTACGATTACCAGCACTGTCCAAGATTTTAGGAATTTTATGAATCAGGGTGAACTCTATGATATCCCTCTATCCGGATGCCAATACACTTGGCATAACTCTATGACAATTCTAGGATTGACAGATTTATGGTTTCTAACAATTTGGCTAGTGTGTGGCCTTTTCAGTTTGTCAATTCGGTGGAAACTACCCTTTCGGATCATTTTCCAATTGTTTTTAGGTCGTGCAAATCTGATAATTTAGGCCCAAAACCTTTTCGGGCTCTCAATTGTTGGTGGGATGATAAGAGATTTTTTCCTTTTTTGGTTAGTTGTTGGGAGGACATTTGTGCTTCTGCTAGTTCTGGAAATTTATGTTCGAAACTCAGATTGTTGAGGAAAAAATTGCAACACTGGAACAGAAATATCTTTGGTGAAGTAGATAAAGATATTGCCAGGTTAGAGAGATCCATTCTCGATCTAACCAGTGATGAGATAGACCGCCCTTTATCACATGATCAGCTGGAAGTTTTGGCATCTCATAAGAACTTGTTGTTCACTAAAAGGAGACATTTGGAATCCATCAGACACCAGTAATCCCGAATCAATTGGACGCTTCTTGGAGATAATAACACATCTTATTTCCACAGAATTGCTTCCGCTAGATTACGGAATAGTAAAATTGTCAAAGTCGAAGTAGAGGGTGGATATATTTCGGATCCTATGCAAGTTCAGGCTCTCATTTTTAATTTCTACAAAGCTCTCTTTAAGGCTAACCCTAATATTCCTTTCTCCTTGGATTCTCTGAATTTAGCTACTGTTCTAGATGAGCTGAATAATTTTTTGACTGCTCCATTTTCAGAGAAAGAGGTTTTTAATGCAATCTCATCCTGTGGGGAAAATAAAGCTCCTGGACTAGATGGTTTTAACTTCTTTTTTTACAAAAGAGCTTGGAATTTTTTGAAAGGGGAGATTATGAAAGTTTTCAGAGATTTTTATCATTCTGGTTTTCTCCCGGCTTCTTTGAAAATTTCTTTCACGGTTCTGATTCCAAAGATCGCAGGAAGTTGTTCTCTTAGCAACTTCAGGCCTATTTCCCTTATCAATGGGATTTACAAAATCCTTTCGAAGCTCCTTTCTATGCGGCTCAGGTCTGTCCTTCCTATACTTATTTCTAACTGTCAGTTTGATTTTGTGAAAGATAGAAATATACATGAATGTTCTTTTCTGACTTCGGAAGTTGTGTATCAGATTCATCGTCAACAGAGGTCTTGTTTTATTTTGAAATTAGAATTCCATAAAGCTTTTGACAATATTTCATGGAAATATATGGATGCTATTTTAGGAAGTATGGGTTTTTCTAATACCTGGAAATTATGGATGAAAGGTTGTTTTTCGAACTCGTCCACTTCCATTTTGGTAAATGGCTGCCCAACCAAGCCTATTTATATGCAAAAGGGTGTGAAATAGGGAGATCCACTTTCCCCTTTTCTTTTCGTCTTGGCTGTTGAAATCTTGAAGAAAATTATTGATAAAGCAATTTCGGATAATCTGATCCAAGGATTTTGGTTAAGTGTTAGTCAATCGAATATTTCCATCTTACAATTCGTAGATGAAACTATCTGTTTCCTTCAGGCCGATGAACTGGAACTCAAAAAATTTGTGAGAATTCTCCATTGTTTTGAGATAATTTCAGGTCTTAAAATCAATTTTCTGAGAGCTCACTTATAAGAATGGGTATTTCAGATTCGTTTTCTTCGAGATGTGTTAATTGGCTTGGTTGTAAAAGAGAATCTCTCCTGTTTCAATATCTGGGATTGCCGTTGTCTTACAGAAGTCTCCAAATTAATGATTGGTCTTCTCTAATGTCAAAAGTGGAATCACTCGCACTTTGGCAAGGTTCATGTTTATCTTATGCTGGACGGCTGGTCTTGATTAAGTCGGTTATTAGTAGTATGCCGATTTACCGTCTCTCTCTCTTTCGAATCCATATTGCTGTTTCCAAAAAAATTGAGCATTATATGCATAATTTCCTTTGGAAGGTGAAGCTTCGAAAAATGGATTATGTAGGATTAGTTGGAAGCAAATTTGTATGCCTTTTCATTTTGTAGGTCTTAATTTGGCTTCTATCTCTCTCAAGAATTCAAGTTTGCTTTTCAAATGGATATGGAAAATCCGAGTGAGCGAGGCTGATTCCCTGTGGCATCAGATTTTTGTTGATTCTATAGAAATTTCTGATTGGTGGTCCTTGCACAATTTAAATCATTCTAGACTATCACCTATTTGGAGAGGGGTTATTAATGCTTGCATCACAAAATGTGAATATGTGGAATTTCTTTGTCTCTAATGTTTCTATACAGGTTGGAAACGGATTAAACTCTAATTTCTGGAGCGATTCTTGGTGTGGTCAGCAATCTTTTAAAGAGCGTTTTCCAGGTTTGTTTGCTTTGGCGGTAGATAAGGACTGCAATGTTTCTTCAGCTTTGGAGCAAATCCGATCTGCAATTGGATGTCCATTTTGGACTAGACATCTAAGGCCAAATATGCAGGCCATTTTATCGAACCTTGTGCAGTCTTTGCCGGCATCGACGACCAGTATTGCAGCTGATAAATGTCTATAGCGGCTGGACTCTTCCAACCAGTTTTCCAGCTGCAACTTTTATACGAGGTTTTCTTTCTTTTTTAGCCAATTCAGAGCCCCAAATGCTGCTCAAAATTGTGTGGAAATTACTAGCTGTTCCTAAGGTGCGTTTCTTCTTTTGGGTTCTTGTTCATGGTCGCATCGCGTGCCGACAATTGCTGTCCGTGATGCATATTATTAGCTCTGATCTGGTTTCTTGCCCCTGGTGTGATGATTTTGAGACTCAAGACCATATTCTTTTGCATTGTAATTCGAGCTATGCGGTTTGGAACTCTTTTTTCAGATTCATTGGTGTTTCAATGGCTGTTCCTTAGAATATCTGTGACTTTTTTAATCAATGGAGGGGAATGTTCACCGACAATCACATTCGTGATCTCGCCTGTTTTATGTGGCTTTGCTTGTGATGGGAACTTTGGAAACGTCGTAACAAAAAAATTTTCGAGCCGGAATCTACTCCGAAGGACATTTTATTCCATAGTATTCATCAAGCTTTTTTCTCCTTCAAATGTAAACATAATTCCTCGGTTTTTCAGCTTTCAGATATTTTAGCGAATCCTTCAAATTTCTTGTTTCAGACTTATTTGTAATTTCTTCGTTTGTAATTTTTTGACCTCTTCTCGAGGTCCCTATTATTATTTAATTTTGGGGAAGGCAGATTGGGTTCTGGTAGGGATGCCAACCTAGTTGGGATGTCTAGCATTTTTTGGCCCGTTTTCCCTGTACTTCAAAAAAAAAAAAAAAAAAAAAAAAAAAAAAGGGCTGATGAGATCAGATTTTTCCTATTAAAATTTCAAAATCAAATGTTTAGATTGTGATTAAATAACAAGCATGACGGAATGTCTAACAAGTTGTAGTTCAATTAGATAGAGATAATAAGAAGCACCCCAAAGATTATTATTCCAAATGGAAATTATTTAAAATGGTATTATTATATACTTAATGTTGGAAAAATGCCTAACATTTTGTACATTTTGTGATCTTTTAGTTATACAATTATTGTCTATTCTTAGCCTTTTATCTTCCTTCACATGGGCCACCCCTCCTCAAACATGTCTTCTACGCTACATATTTTAGGTTTCCTAATTTCACATTGTGCAACGTTATAAATATGTAATTTCATTTTTTTTTTTTTAGAAATAAATATGTAAAAATTAATTTCATGTTGTGTTTTCTCGTCATAAAACGAAAAAGAACCTTTTTGGTCCTGAACTATTTAAAATATTCTCTTTTACATCATGGCCTATTAATTGTGGAAATTAATTTAAATGAAATCCATAGCCATCTACATTTAAATAAATAATTTATTAAAAAAACTAACCGGCACTGTAATATTTTCGCCCCTCATCAATTCAAAATGTCTCTATAAACTATGATATATTGATTTAGTATAGGTTTGTACATTTACTCTCTATCTTATGAAAAATGTTTATATTTGCTCCCTATCATATTATTTTAAAATATTTGTCCTCATATTCTATACAATTACAATTATTCGCACCAAGAAAACTCAACTTTATCAAAACCATTAACAGTTTTGTTATTGTTAAACAATCATGTCTTGTAAAATTATGTATATTTGATTAATTAGGTCAATTGGTAGTTTGATTCTTGTTGTTCTTAAACAATTATATATTGTAAAATTTATAAATCTTTAAGTAAATATGTATATTAGATGGGTTTCAGTTAATGCTTTAAACGATTGGCATTTTCATAATATTTTGGTGCGAGTGATTGTAGCTGGTATAAGACAGGGGATAAATGAGCCTTTACGTCTTTAATAGCTATTTACATTCTGAAATTAATTATATTTCATCCAATTTCTTAATAAATAAGAAATAATTATATATATATAATTCACAAGGTAAAAAACCTTAGCTCATGACAGGGAAGGAAAGTTCCAATGGGTCCATAACAGGAAGATATATTGGGTGGTAAAAATTAATTAAATTTTATTATAACTTACATAATGTTGACATGTTTTTATAGAAGTTGCCTTTTCTTTGTCGTTATTATGATACTAATTTTTCTTAAAAAAAAAAAAAGAATCTGCGCAGCTCGCATGTTAATTTCTGATATCTTTAACTAATTACAAAGAAAAGAATATTTACGCATAAGTAAAGAATGAGTAGTGAAGTAGCCCATCCGAAAGAAACTTGTGTTGGCATATTAGTGGAAATAGATAATCTAACAATGCCATTATGCCTATCCAACTTAATTTGCCTTAATGGTAAAGGCAATTGTCATCATCCTAGAGATCTAGCTAGAGAGACCATATATCTAATCAATAATTTTATTATATTGGATTTATAAACTTTAAACTTTTTTATTCATGAGGCTCTTGATCAATAATTGTACCATATTGATCCCCTATACTTTCATTACTTTATACATAAGGTCTTCTAATAAACTATTTTCTACATTGGTTGCTCGTTGATAAATCTATCGCAATTGTATTCCACATTCTTTCAAAGGTGTGTGTATAATACTTGGAATAGTGACATGATTATTTTTGACATGTTAGAACACAAAAACACCAAATTATTTTATGGATTGATTTTTTTTAACAATAATTGACCTTCCACTTACAATTTCGTTGCAATCGTGCGACATATTTTGTCATAAATAATCATGGTAAAAAAGCACCGTTCACGAACTCTTTACAACATGCATCACACAATTGCAATTGGACTATTATTGAGCTGCTGAGTTGTCGAAAACAATTGATTAGGGCCTTATGTACAAAAAAATTGTGAGAATTTAGAGTCCAATGTGGTACAAAAATTAAGGGTGTGATGCATAAAAATAAAAATTCAAGTATTTAATCTGGTAAAATAATTATCTAGAAACTTTATGTATAAAATATTAAAAATTAAGAGTATTAATTTAAATAGTATCTGATCAATCTCAAACATAGTAATCGGATATATTTAAAATAATAATAATAATAATAATAATAAGAGCATCTAGATGAGTTTTACCAAAATAATAACCTTAACTTTATCATGATAATAAAAGTACAAAAGATAATCCAAAACGTTCTCTAGAAAAAATAATAACAAAAAAAGTACAACAGATATCCTTCAATTATCTTTAATCATCTGTTGAAATCAATAATTTTATTAAAAGAAAAAATCACAATATTTAATTTGTAACCATAGATATAGAATCACGAATTATCATCAAAAATAATTTTCTCCTAATATTTCTCCTCTCGAAAAGAAAAATCCTAGTCCTTTATCATTTTAAGGAGGAACTTCCTCCTCACATCTATTATTATCCCCCACTCATTTATAATTTTTTTTGTTGGTTCAAATCTATATCCTTATTCAATTTTCTTAGCCGTTACATTTGTAGCTGTCTTTTACAATATATTTGATATGTCATCTTTCAACTTTAATACAAGTTAAAGCGATTTATCAAAATGCTTCATAATGAATATATTCACTCTAAATTACTAAATCTATGAGGTTTTAGTAAGATCGATCATCTAAAGAGTTTAAAAGATATGAATTTGTATTACATTTATGTTTGTGCAGCTACTGATTTCTTATAGGAATTGTTATTTCATTCAAAATATAGTTTATATGTATTTTAGTATAAAATTTCTTTTCATGAAACTTTTGTTCTTTGTGGACTATTTTCTTCCCAATGTGGATCTTGTACTGCCTTTAGTTTAGATTTGAGTGGGGCATTTTTCTCTTTATAATCTAAGATATTTTTTCCTTTAATAGAATGAATATACCTTTATAAGAAAAAATGCCTATTCACCATGCATATTAGGTGATGCTGTGATCGAGATTTGGATTGGAATAACCTACACAAACTAGCAAATAATGAGTAAACTCATCGGACTAGCGTCTACACTCCAATGGTTGAGTTAGGCATTGTCTAGAGAAGATAAAAATAAAGGAATTGGGTTTTAGTGTCACCCTTATATGGTGTACCATGTATGGAGGCAGAGTGTGCATGGCACGAACCACGGTTATGGTTGGATGATCACCACTGTGAAATATATAAACTAAGGATGTTATCATCCTTATAAAATAGTTTTGGTAGCCTTGGGTATGCATTATGATGCTAGAATGGTTATCCAACTCATGCATGCCTTTTGGCCTTACATGTGTACGGGTATTGAGGTGAAGTCCACACCTTGGTCTGACGTGGTGTGCTTAGCACAATCTCATTTATCTACATGTTGGGTAGGATACTGCTTAATGAACAAGTTATGGTCTCATCCGCTCACACGAATTTTTATCGAGGAGATATCCCTAATTCCCCACCACACAACTCCCCATTTAGTTAGCTTACAATTAACATTGAGTTGATGCACATGTAGACTACATTTTGCTTAATTTCATCTAGCATATTAAGTCCCTAGATGAGTGCCTCACATTTTATGATGTTGTTTGAGGCACTGAAGGGTAGTCTTATTAGTTGCAAAATGAGCATGTTATTTGGTCTTGAGAAAAATATTGAGACTTGTTCCCTTCTTGCTTGATTTTTCAGTGGTATATATTTCCCAACCTTTATAGGTTTAGGTGTGTCTTTTCCTTCTGGTAATTCCTTTACGAGATTAGCCAAGATTTTTCCTTGGAGCTTTTCAAGGTTTGAATCGGATATCAAATTATGATCTCTTGATTGCTCATTCTGCGATCCTCCCCGAGGTTTCTAGTCTTGGAAGAATCTTTTTTAATGATATATCTATCCTGACTACGATTTTGTGCATTAGAAATAATGCCAAAGCCTTTGCGAAGCAATGAAAACCGTATAAGTTAGCTTTTCAAAAGTTAGGTATCGAGTCTTTATATCTCTTAACACTTTACTATAGTAATATACTAGGAAATGCTCCATGCCCTTTTCCCTTACCAAGACCATTCTGAGCGAACCCTCGAATGTGCTTTCACACATGTACACAGTTTCCCCAATGATTGGTCTAGTAAAGAGTTAGGGAGAAGTAAAGAATTTCTTCAATTCTTGAAATGCTTTAGAGCTATCATAGTTCCACTTGAAGTCTATAACACCCTTCAATTTTTGGTTAAAGGGCATCCTTTGATGGAACATGAAATGAATCAGCCCAAAGCTTTCTTATTTAATGTTTACACGTTGTTGACGCTTTGGGGTTGTGCCATCTCCATCACTGCTTTGATCTTATCTGGGTTTGCTTGAATTTTCCTTTAAGAAATCATAAAATCTAAAAAATTCCTTAAGGCAACTTGGAATATGTATTTTCTTGTATTCTATTTCATTTGGAAGCTTTAAAAGGTGCTGAATATGGTCCCCATTATTGGGATTTTCACTATGCAAAACAAAAATTTTTATCAGCGGAAGCGGTCGTTTTGCACTTAAATCCACCCCAGGAAATCGAGAAGAAATTACTCAACTAGAAAGCAATCATAAATCTTACCAGAGATATGAAGCTTTTGCAGTTAATTTCTAAGTAGGAAATCTCCACCTTCACACACGTAGGCGTCAAGAGATCGAACGAACGTGTTAGCACTAGATAGGGAACAAGAAAGTGGCTGAACCCTAGATACTAGTGTTGGCCGAATTCTTCAGTTTATGGGAAGGAGAAGCAATGTTTTTTTAGTCTGACTTAGGCTTAGGGAATTGAGGAAAATAGTGCTATTTATATTCTAGGTTAATTAGGGTTTAATTAATTAAACTTTGGGTTAAAATTTAATTCAAGAAAGTGGCTGAACCCTAGATACTAGTGTTGGCCGAATTCTTCAGTTTATGGGAAGGAGAAGCAATGTTTTTTTAGTCTGACTTAGGCTTAGGGAATTGAGGAAAATAGTGCTATTTATATTCTAGGTTAATTAGGGTTTAATTAATTAAACTTTGGGTTAAAATTTAATTTAATTAAATGCCCATCAACCTTATAATATATATATATAAATATTTCCTTATGTCAAAATCCAAATTTAACATAATTTTATTTTAGCCTTAATTTATTTATTGCATCATGCAATAAAACAAATTAATCTAAATATAATATAATTCCCTATTATGTCAAAATCCAATTTCGACAAATTACATTCTAATTAAATTATTTATTGTACCATAGAATAATTAATTTAACATGAATATAATTCCAATCCATAAATATCAAAATCCAATTTTGACTAGTTATATTTTAGATTAATTTATCTATTACACTATGCAATAATTAAATCAACATAAATATAACAATTGCTCCGTTCATTAAATATATATCCAATATATTTATGTCCTAAACATCCGATCTTAAGCCTATGCGTGTGATCTGGTAGGTTCATCTTTATGTTTGCAGTGGGCTCCAAACCTTTGGACCCACAGGCTATAGGTGGGCTATTGCAAACCATTATATGCCCTAATCAAGATGAATATATCTTTTAGATAAATATACCTTGTAGCCTTTTACTTATACATATCATGCTAATTAGATATCTCTATACTGCTAAAACCATGACTAAGTCATCCCCTATGGCTGCAAGTACATTTCTTGATACTGAGTAGACTGAAGAACTCAATCACTTAATTAACTAATAATTAAGTATTAGGGTTGTCCAAACACTTCTCAGTCTCACTCATCAAGTGGTCGATGATATCATGATCTTATTTAAGAGATTGGCGTTTTCCTTCGCCTTGCTCGTGAAACATTAGGTATTCACTGGCATACCCAATCATACCCATACTTGGCACTCTGTTACGAGCCCGTTAGGCATATGTCAAAGTATGTGAGATTACCCCTAAGTTCATAGCAACATCAGGTCTAACGATCTAATATAAGTGCTACTAGAGTTTCACTTGTTTAATAGGGACCAAGTGAAATGCTTTAAGTGGAACGATCCACTACCATGTAACTTAACATGTACCCATCTCTTTGATTGATAAGCCATGTCCAATAGTCGGTAGGACAGCACCATACAATCAAAGACCATGCTAGTCTTTAGTTAGTACCATTCCCATGATATAACAAACTAGGGATATAGTCCTACTTGTTAGGAGATGCTATTAACAAAGAAGAGTATGACTTAACTAATGGATACTCTATAACTATTAATTTTACAAGAAATTAATAAAATAGATTAATGCCTTTTATTAAGTATCAAAAATCCGATTACATTGTCAAAGGGGCTAGGGCACACACTAACACTCGCTAATCCCTGTGAAGTCAACACACAATCTCCATTTCCCATTAGTTTTCTTTACCATAATGAAACTCCCAGATGGGAAACTTCTTCTGTGATTACCTCATATCACTCCAAGTAATGGTTTCTCTTTTTTTGTTTAACTAGTATGGTAGTGGGATCTACATTTATCTGATGTGTAATCATACCAAGAGATATGACCAAGATATCTTCTAGTGTCCAAATGAAAGAAGTAATATTGCTCCTTACCTTAGAAGCTAGGTCTTCTATCATTTGTGGTAGTTCAACATTGATCTTAACTTCTTTTCCTTGAGAAAGAACTAGTAATTTTAGTTTGCTAACAAGCTCAATAGATCTTTGTTATTCAACTTCTTCTTATTCCATTACTATTGGATTCATCTAAAGTGAGACTATGTATGTTTTTTAAGCCAATCTATGAGATCCTTTTGCAATCGCTACCCCTACTGGGTGGGAATTGAAGGGTGGAGTGTCGAATGTATATCATCCTCCCAAATTTAGCAAGTCGTGGTCTCCTAATTATAATATTGTATGCCAATGTTATATCAACCACCAAGAAATCCACTTATAATCTCTATAAAGGAGCAAAAATATCTTTGATTTTCACCTCCATTCTTATCAAATCCAGAACTAGGAAACGATGTCTGGCTATCCCTACTAGGGGGTTTGTTGAAAGTCCATATGATTAGCCTTAACATGAAAAGTGTCATAATATTTTCTGGTAACAAGATTTAATAAGCTCTTTATATCTATGAGGACATAGTGAATAAAGTATGCATATACAACTATTTAAATTACTAAGTCATCGGCATGCACATTGGTTGTTAGAAATGACTAAAGGAATAACATGTGTACCCCCTTCGTCTATATTATCCAATTGTACCATGTCCACTTAATGTTTTCTTTTTGTCTAGTTTGTTAATCTGAATTCTCCTACTATAACATGAATCACTCATCTAGTAGCTTTTACTTATGGATCCTCCTTGGGCTCAGACATTGACTGGGGATTTTTGAGACAAATTATTGAGGAATCAATCTACTAATATTTTCTCTGCTATATGATCCAATTTGAGTAATAGGTGCCTATAACCACTAGTTTCATTCCATTCACTCTTATGGAATTTATAATAATGCCCACTGTTCCTTCGTTTAACACGTTTAAGCTTCAAAGGTATGTAATTATCTACTTGTTACACTTTATCTAAAATAAGGCTTCCTTCTGAGAGATGTTCAAAGGAATGAAACTCATTGGGTTTACCACTGTGTTCCTCATGTCCTACTAATGGTTTCAATGCCAGAATTCTAGGTCTTGAGGTATCTCCTAATAGAGGATTCAATCCGTGAATCTCCTATTTTAAGCAAATATCAGTTTTTTTTCATCAACCCCGTAAAAGTCTTAGGGAATTTGGTAGTGAGTTCCTTTGAAAGGTCCTAACTTTGGTAAATAGCGGCCATGGAATCGATTGTCAATTTACATTTAAGTCATGGATAACCCATTTCAAGAACCTTTCTACCCAATCTTACAGGTCTGCCTTTAGCACTTGTACCAAGTATTTTAAATCTTGCACCATCTTGTAGACTAGTATAGATTTCATAAAATATTATACAAAATCTTCTCCTATCTCATCAAAATTCTGAATAGAGCCTTTGGAAGCATTTCATACCAAAATGATGTCGAGTCCTTGATAGCGGTTGGGAAGAGGCAAAACATGACAACATTAATGGTTGTTGCTGTTTCTATAGCTCGTTTAAAATTCATCACATGATGGTAGGTTCTCCCATACCATTATATTTTTTTAATGTTGGATATTTGAATTCCCAAGGCATTGGCTCCCACAAGATTTGGAGCATACCAAAGAACTGCTATATGTCGTCTTAGGCACTTTTGCATTAATGATAGCATCCACCATAGTAGTCTTAATCTCTTACTCATGTCTTGATTCAAACATTTAAAGATAGTGTGCCTTAAATCTCTCGAATCTATTATCTCTTTAGATTTTGTACTCAAACTGGCATGTATTTTTTTAGCGTTGCACTTAGAAATCAGTTTGGTATGGCAACTTTTGGAACTTACTCGGGAGCTATAAGTTAAAGAGGTTTTTAAAGAAATATCTGTTGACTTCATACGACTTAAAAGTGATAGAATCTCCCTTCAAGATTTCTCTCGAGATGTGCATCTTGTTCTAGATCTTCTACACAATCTTCGAGATAAAGCCCCATGGCGACGGGTGCAATCATAGGCTTCCTTATGACTTTGGCTTTGCCGTTCGGAGTGATGTCACTCCGAGCTTCCTTCTCAATCGATCCTGTTGAGTTGAAATATTGTAAGAGAGGACCCTTCCTCACAAATAGCAATGATAAGCCAAAGATGCATGGTCTCCTCTTCTCGAGGAGGCTTGTCTTTCCCTACAGTGAGTTGTTACATAAGATCTCACATTTATGCTTTGAGTAGCCCAATGTTGATATTGTATTGTTTGCTCAATACAGGCCATGTTTGTCAAGTGGGGCTTCCTTATTCATTTACAAAATCTTATAAGACTCCTACTGTATATAATAGTTGTTTAGTGAGGCTGTCCATGAAGGCTCTTTTTTTTGGGTGGTTAGTTGACCCTAATGGGAGTCAATGTGCTAATTTAAATCCAATGTAAGTCGTTCGATGTTTTCTGGGAAGCCTGTCACATCTACTGGAGTTTCAACTAGTGGAGGAGGCTGCATTGATTGATGTTATGATGAATACCAATGAACATGAGGGAGGTAGTGTTGGTGGGGGTGTTTGAGTTTGGGGTAAATGAGTTTTCGGTAATTTACCAGTATTTCTAGAGACTAGGTTTTCATTGGTAGCTATAGGTATTGAAAAGAATTAACGCTCCCCGCACCAATTTGGTGATGTTGTGATTGTTACTGGATCATAATATCTTGCAAAATGTAGCAAATGGTGAGTAAAGGTCGACGAACCAACATCCACATTCTGATGGTTAAGCTAGACATGGCTGGATAATCACTATATGACACATGTATATTGAGAATGTAATCATCCTTATGTAATGGTTACGGGAGCCTTTGGTACATCTTATGATGTTATAAATGGTTATTTAACTCATGGATATCTTTTGGCCCTACATATATACGAGTGATGAGGTGAAGTTCGTACCTTAGTTGGTTGTGGTGTGTTCAATGTAATCTTTTCTATCTACGTGTTGGGTAAGATGAGAATACTAATTAGTGAGCAATGTTATCCGTCTACTGTGTAATAAAGGTGAATGATGTACTTTTTATCAATATTTTATTAGAAGGATAATCATTGGATTAAATTTGTCCGATAGTAATTAAGATGAAAAATTTAGAATGAAAAAAATATTAGAACATGGTTTGGAATTGAAATATGGTATGAATGTGTGTAATTTTGGAAACGTTTGTGTTGGTGAGTGGGAAATAGTGTGGCATTTGTTCTTATCTTTTCATTAATTATTAACTTTACCTAACTTCTTCATTTTCTTTTCTTTTCTTTTCTTCTCTTCATCCACCCCTTTGCCCTTTTAATTGGACATTTTTTATTCACTTTAAATTGGACATTTAAATTAACATACTCATAACAGAATAAATGTATTGCAAACTTTAAAACTCTTAACATACAAAATAATCATATACCTACCCTCGTAATGTTTATGATATTTTAAGTAACATAAATAAATAAAAACGAGTTGGTTTGGGACATGGTAATTATTTAAATTTCAGTCTTCAAAGCATAAAAAGCATGATCAGATAGATACGTGAGGAATATATATTTTTTAAAATAAAATTTAACCAAAACAAAGAAAATTAATCGAATATAATGCCATATAATTAATCTGATTTCTGTCCAATTAGTATGAAATCTGTGTCCTAGCTGTACTCGAGATGGAGTCAAGAAAAATGGTTAAGTGCACCTACAATATATCAGCAAATTTATGTCATGTACTTTTATGGTCATAGAAATCAATTCACATCACAAAATTTAAAAGTTTCCTATTTCAATATTGATAAATAAAAATTGGAAAAGAGACAATTGTTACATTTACCGGTTTTAATTTATACTTCTTTTTATTTTATAATTTGTATAATTTAATAAATTGGATTTGATTTTAAGAATTTAAGGTCATTGACAATATTAAACCCATAAACAGTGTTTTTTTATTTTTTTTCCCATTATCATCGTTCTTTTTTTAAGAGTGTAATATTTGGTTCTAAGTGGACTCGAAACTTGGTCCTCTTAGTTTGAGAGAAATTTTTTTACCACCAAAACATAACCGAATAGACAAATCAATCAACAATCACTCACTCTTTTTCTTATTGGCATGAGATTAAGGTTAATATTGATAAAAGAAGTACAATTTTATCTGTATCATAGTAAATGGTACAATTAAAAACCTAACTTTGTCATCTAAGGTAAATTTAGCCTCTAACTAATGAAAATTTGTATTTCTCTACCAGTCTGTTGACATCAAAGTCTTGTTATCACTAGACAAACTAAATTTATACTAAATTTATGTGACAATTGATAAGATTTTTGAAAATTTATTTTACCACACTGGTAGGCAGGCTACAACTTTAGTGGCGGGTTCCATGTCATAGATAATGAGAGGTAAGATTAGAGAAAAGTAAATATCTCCTGTTAACGCATAAATAAATTTTTAATTAATTCAATGGTCTCAAAATGCTCATGTGAATAAGCATTTACAAAATAGACGAGAACGAAGAGTTTTGTTAGTTCAGAACTAAATTGGTCTTAGTTGGCAATGTTTGGCTGTTAATTGAACAATGTATCATGTTAGTGGTAAAATTGCACTTTAATGCCAACATTTTTGAGATATTTTTGAACTTTATCCATTTTTTATTATATGATTTTTTAGATCTATTAGTGTGATCATTTTTATATAATATTTTATATAATCAATGCATTTTTAAAAATTTTTTGTCAAATATTTCTTTATTTAAATTAGAAAATGGACTAGAATTAATGCAAATAATCCTACAATAATTAAGTCATAATAATTAACTACAAAGAAATTAGAAAAAAGAAAAATTTTAGGAGAGAATCACTTAGGATTATGCATTATAGTAGTTAAAATCACAAAACCGAATCAACCCGACGTTGATCAGTTTTTCGGTTCAAGTTCATTACACATTGAGTTCGGAATCAGTTTCCATTTTCTAAAATCATTGATTTTCAGTGCGGTTCAGTTTTATAAAATACGTATTTATAATATTATATATTTTTATATGTGTATGTTATATCATTGACTTTAAGGTTTTAATTTTTTTTATTATTTGTTAAAATAATAATTCGAGATATAAATTTTTTAAAGTTATTTTGAGTTTTTTTCTAGTGTTGAGGTAAATTAATCAAGGAATTGTAATAATTTTCATTTGGTATTTTTATTTAAATTCTGGTTTTTCATGTATAATTGAACTAAACAAAATACTTTAATTTTATTTGTTATTCGGTTTAGTATCAATATTTATTTTTTATTTTTTTTATCTGAGATATTTATTTTTTATTGTATTATGGTATTTGATTTTATCAGTTTAGTTTGAACTGATGTACATTAGAAGTGTTCCTCCAATTATTTTTATTTTATTTTCTAGAATTATCAATTCGATCATCAGCATTATTGGATAAACTCAGCAGCAGCTTGGACAACTCAACATCTTGAAACAGTAGTTACAGCAGGAGATATTTTATCTCTCTTTCTCTTCTTTTGGTTATTTAAGAAGTTATTTGGAGAGCCATAAAACGCGCGAAGTTACACACAACAATTATCAACATTTCAGAAAATAAAAAACCTTTGATCATCTCTATAGCCCTTTGTAAAAGAACCTTAGACTTACAGTTATTATTCAACCCTTGTATATGTATTTCAAACCAACCAGAGTCTACCTTACCTCTTGTTCAAACTTCTTGTTCCAAATCTCAGGAATCAGACTTATGTATTCAAACTTCAAATCCTTGTAAAACTTTGTTTAATAAAGGTAATTCAAACTTTTGATTAATTATGCGTCACCATATCGACATGATTATTTTAAATTTTGAAATTTTAGATTTATCTAGTCCTGAAGAATTATTATATTTCAAAAATAAATTACTAGATTTTGAAGAAAAAATATATGCAGAACATACTGATTTTCATATTGAAGGGTGGTGCAATTGTTTAGATTTTCAAAGAAAACGTCATTTTATCATGGTTTTGTTATAATTTATTAATATTTATTTAAATTAAGTTAAACATGTTTCCTGTTGAACTACAAAAATATTAAAAATAAATTAATCATTTTAATAGTTTAATTAATATTTTATAAGTCTCGATGACTCATTGTAATCCTCCGGAGATAATATTAAAAAAATAATAATTTTAATAAATTAATAACATTAAACACTGATAAATAACAAACAAAAAAATGAAAACGAAGATAAAGATAATGAAGTGGTGATAATAGTTCAACACAGCTGTAATTGCATAGGCAAAGAGTCGGTGTTTTGCCGTGGCATTGCCTATTACCTCAGCGCGTTTTTGCGTATCTGGCTGTCCTTTTCTTCCCCCTTCCCCATTTACGCACGCTTTGCTCCTCTCTCCACTTCATTTCTTCTTTTCAAACTCCATTCTTTCTTTCTTTTGCTGACCTGTCTTCCATCCTCTCCTTTTTCTTTCCTATAAATTCCTCGTTCTCCTTCTTCTTAATCCTCTCATCTTTCTCTTTCAATCAAATAACCACCACCCAACCCCCCACCCCCCCCAAGTTTCCTTATTTTTAATTTCCATCTATGGCTATCTTTCTTTGCTTTCTTTTCTTTCTAATTTCATCTGCTTCTGCCTGTGATCGCTGTGTTCACCAAAGCAAGGCTGCTTATTTCTCTACTGCTTCCGCACTCTCTTGTAAGCCTTTACTTTGTTGTCCAATTTTAATGTTTGATTTAAAAAAAAAAAAAAAAACAAATTGGCTCGTACCCAGATGATATTTTTGTGAGATTTTTAATGGGTAATTTTTGTTTTGTTGAATTGGTGTAGCTGGGTCTTGTGGGTATGGTTCGATGGCAATTGGGTTCAATACTGGATACCTTGCAGCCGGTATTCCCTCTCTTTACAAAGATGGTGCTGGTTGTGGTGCCTGTTTTCAGGTTTGCCTCTTTAGTTAATTAATTCTTGTCTTAATTAATTAGTTGTTCTTTTTCTGAAATGTGATTGATTATCATTTAATTTGGTTACAATTTGGCAGATAAGATGCAAGAACACAAATCTTTGTAGTAGCAAAGGAACTACAGTGATGATGACTGATCTTAATCATAATAATCAGACTGAGTTCGTGCTTAGTAGGGGAGCTTTCACAGCTATGGCTAACAAGAATATGGGCAATGACATTTTGAAACTTGGGATTGTCGACGTTGAATATAAAAGGTAACCAAGCATCACTTCATCTTATTATTTGTATATTATTATTGTATTATAAAAAACAAAACTTGCTGCTCAAATGGATTAAAGCAAAGAGGTCCCTAACCTCTCCTATTTTTACATATTGAGCTTTTAATTTTTGATCTACATCGAGCCCTTAATTATATTTAAAAAATAAATATACACATTTAGCTTTTAATTAAATTTCTTGAATTTTCAAAGCATGAAATATGTAAATTTATAAGTGATTAGGGGTTCAATCTTTAAAAAAAAAAAAAAAAAAAAAAGATGAAATGTACATTTAAGTTCATAAATTAAAAGGGATGAACAGTCTTAATATGTGAGTGAAAATATCAAAGAAGATGAGCACCTTAGGATGTTGTATTCTTATTCAAATCTACATCTCCGAAAAAAGTTTCGGATTGCATTAATTTCTTCTTTGTTGAAAATAGTAATACTGTATACTAACAAGCAAATAATTAATCAATTTGATGAGACAAACAAATTTGTCGACCAACTACATATACAAATCATTTTGAGGTGGGCCAAAATTTTATAGAAATTAGAAAATTGTTGGCAGAATCACTCAGTAGCCACATTAAATGCTCTTAACTGTCAATAATTTTAATCTTAAGAGACAATAAAATATCATACTCCATTTTATGCTCGCCAAAAGGCAATTAATTATTTCAATTTCCGTACAGTGAGTAGTATACCTTGTGGTCATTTGGGAAAAATGACATTTTCAGCATATTTCTTATCATCCAATTCTATTTTAATCTGTATTATTGCAAAGTTACTATTTTAATCCTTGTTTTGTATAAATCGTATCTAAGTGAATTATAATTGATCATTTCACTATCCGAATGAATTAAAGCTGAAGGATAAAATGGTGAATAGTGATATATTTTGTATATGGTAAAGATGAGTTGATTTAAAACTAAAAAATGGTAGTAAAATGTATGTAACAGGGTACCATGTGAATACAAAAGGCAGAATTTGGCAGTGAGAGTAGAAGAATCAAGCAAAAAGCCAAATTACTTGGCCATAAAAATATTGTATCAGGGTGGTCAAACAGAGATAGTAGCGATTGATGTAGCGGCGGTTGGTTCTTCAAACTGGGGTTATATGAGCCGCAACTACGGCGCAGTTTGGGACACAAGTAGAGTTCCAGAAGGGGCTTTGCAATTCAGATTTGTGGTAACAGCTGGATATGATGGGAAATGGATTTGGGCTCAGAAAGTTCTTCCTTCTGATTGGAAGGCTGGACAAATTTATGACTCTGGAATTCAAATTTCTGATATTGCTCAGGAGGGTTGCTCTCCTTGTGATGATGGAACTTGGAAATAATGAGACTGGTTACTTTTTTTTTTTTTCCTTTTAAGAAAAAGAAAAACATTTTCTTACTATTCTTTTTAGAACATATGTAAGACAATTTTCTGCACAAGTCGAAGTTCGAAATACATAAATAGAAAATTAAGATTTTGCTCACCGGTTTTAGGAAGTTTCAATATGAAATAGGAATATAACAATCCTCGGATTTTTTTTTTTCCCATAATAAAATATTTAATAGGAAACTACTTATAACATTTGTTTTATGTACTCATTGATTTGGGAATATAATCTCAATAAATGTCTATATATATTTTACACAAGGTAAATAAGAATATATGATATCTCATCTGTTCAGGTTTTCCTTCTCTTTATGTGATGAGCCGAGTGATATTTATATTTATTATAATTCCTTATTTTTTAATGAGAAAAGTAAATGAATGAGTTTAATGAAAGCATTATTATTAATCAAGAAATAGCAAAGCTTAAATAAAAAGATAAGGGATAAAACTTTAAATTCTATGTCAGACATAGAATAAGAAATATGGGTCAAAACATGATGTGAGCGTAAATTTTTTTAACATCAATAATGAAAGAGTTTATATTTAAATGATGATGAACGAGTTTATAGTTAAGCACAATACAAGTGTGTTTGTGAGTTCCAACACATCTTGACATCTCGAAATGCATTTGAAAATTTTAAGAATGAGTTTGAAATGCGCTTTTTGAAAATGACTATCATTCGGAACCGTTAGAACAATCCATAACCAATCGGCCGTTGATGATGTCTATGATTATCAATCGACTATTATTATGTGCACAACCACATCATTTTAACTCAATTTTAAAGAACCCTAGCCCATATACAAAGCTCCACTTCAAGCCAAACGAGGGAGGACAACCATTTTAACACTTCTTTAGAAAGAAAGAAAGAACCTTAGCTACTCTAATTTGGATTGAAGGAAACCTTAAATCCTTACACGAGATTTGCAAGTTAATCTAATTCAAAATATTTTGCCACTTTTCAAAGACCATCATAACTAGAATTAAATAATTTCTTACATTATATTATCTTATCGAATGATGATGTAACATTTTTTTTTTCGGTAATTAGATATAATTATTCTATTTGAGCTTGTTTAAGTAGCTTTAAAGAAATATCAATTTTCACCAAAATTTGAGCTAAAGGAATAAATCATTTAGCTAAAATTTTCTCCCTTTGCATGATCCATTTCCCGATTAAAATTTGGTGCAAAAGTTTGTATACCACTTTTATATTAGGCACCAATTTCTTTATAACTTTATTTATTAATTTTAGGAAGAATATGCTAGATTTTGATCTTTTATGCAGGACCTTTAAATAACACTAATTGATTTAGTTTTGTTTTTAGAAATTACATTTGATTTATGGCTCAACATATTAAATTCAAATTCAAATAAAAAATGCCCGTACGGTCTAGGGTTTTCTTCGTGCCTACCCTAATTAGGGTTTAAGTTTTATCGTTCTTCTAGTCTAGTTGCTCTCTGCGATGGATTCTTCAAACATCAATGACCTGGCCAACGAGTATCTTCATCTCTCTCTGGCTGAGGAAGACGAAACTCAGGTGGTGGTGCCAGAGGAGGAGGCGATACCAAGTTACGATTTGCGTTGGAGTTGCTTCGGAAGGTTTGTGACGGATAGAGATATTAATATCGAAGGTATGAAAATCACCCTCTCAAAACTATGGAGACCAGGGAATGGGATGTCAATTGTACCGTGAGAAAATGGGAGATTTCTATTCCAATTCAATAATGTCTTTGATGTTAATACTGTGATGAATGGTGGTCCTTGGTCCTTTGACAATAAACTCTTAGTTCTCAAGAGAATTTCAACCATGGAAGAACTGAATACTATTGATTTGAATGCGGTAGCATTTTGGGTGCAGTTGCATGACCTGCCACCAGGTTTTTGTAATGAAAGAGTGGTGAGATTGGGGGGCCAACATATCGGTACGGTGTTATGTACGGATCCAAAAGATTATACGGATTTCTAACCAGGATATCTCAGGGTCCAGGTTTCTATAGATGTTCGTAATCCGTTGAAGAGGCGTATGAAAATGGGTAAATCGAACTCTGATTGGTTTTGGGTTACTTTCAAATATGAACGGCTACCACATTTTTGCTTCTACTGCGGGGTAATAGGCCATAATGAGAGAGATTGTGTCGCTTTTAGAGCTTTGAATGATCCTGATCTTCCTAAGAGTTATGGCCCTTTTTTAAGAGCTGTTCCTAGGCGATTACAAGCAAACCGTTCTCCTTGGCTTCATGATTCACCGAAACTGTGTCCTAAGGATGGAAGTTAAACCAGTAACCCATTTGGTTTTGTTAATTTATTACAAGCTCAGGAGCATCGGGCCAGACAATTGTATTCTGAACAAGACATTAATGTGGTTATGGACCCGAAAAGAAAGAGAGTGGCTCAGGTTGAGAAGGAAACATAATTACAAGGGGACACGGGACATTCTCCAATGGAAGTTTCTATTCAAGAAATTGAGATATCGGCGGGACCTGTTGAACAGGCCTGCCGGAAGCCATGAATTGTTTAAGTTGGAACTGTCGAGGCCTGGGTAACCTCGAGACAGTTCGTGAGCTCTAGAAGCTTATATATACCCAAAAACCTTCCATTATCTTTTTAATGGAAACTATTATTTGTAGGAATGCGGTGGAGGTAGTTCGTAATCAGATTGGTTTTTCTCACTGTTTTGTTATTGATAGTGTAAATGGAGGAGGGGGTCTTGTGTTGTTTTGGTCTGTTGATGTGCAGGTGCATATTCATAAATATGGAATTAATTTCATCGACGCGATTGTTTCTTCAGATACTTCCAACTCTTGGCGTTTCACGGGCTTCTACGGCTTTCCTCAACGTACCCGTAGACAACAATCTTGGTAGTGTATGAAGGATTTGTATAGAATTTCTCATTTGCCGTGGTGTCTAATGGGTGACTTTAATGATTTACTACTCAACAATGAGAAGAGAGGTGGAGTTCGCCACCTTAGCCATTTGTTAAATGGTTTTCATGAAACTTTGGAGTATTGGGTTAACAGAGGTCTTTATGGTTGGGTATCCGTTCACCTGGGCTCGTCGACGAAATGGATAGGAGATGATTGAAGAAAAGCTCGATCGGGTATTAGCGTCGCAATCATGGTGTGATCGGTTTTCTCAGGTAGTTGTTCATAATATTTTTTCAACCCAATCAGACCATTCAGCTTTATTTTTGGAGCCGTCGCGGTCTATTCATGGGGTAGCTGCTGTGTTCAGATATGAAAATGGGTGGGGCACCGAGCCTGAATGCCAGCGTATTGTGTCCGATATGTGGCAGCAAGGTGGGACGTCTAGCTGTGTTGAAAAATTACAAGAGAGTGTAGCGGCTCTACACGTGTGGGGGCAAAAATTTAAGCATCAGTTCCAGGGCAGAACTAAGCAGTTAAGGGGTCAGTTAGAGCGTTGTCGTCGGTAAGGGAATACGGAAGAATTGCTAAAATTAAGTGAAGAGTTGGATCAAACTTGTTCAGCTCAGGAATCCTATTGGAAGCAGGGGGCTAAACAACGTTGGCTGAA
Source organism: Euphorbia tirucalli (assembly GCA_039660915.1). Lineage (NCBI taxonomy): Eukaryota > Viridiplantae > Streptophyta > Magnoliopsida > Malpighiales > Euphorbiaceae > Euphorbia > Euphorbia tirucalli. The sequence continues at coordinate 28,634,732 of CM077639.1, read as the reverse complement.
GGAGGGTGACAGTAATTCCCACTTCTTCCATCTAACAGCATCTGATCGGAGTCGGCGCAAGGAGTTCTCTAAATTGCACAGTGCTCAAGGAGACTGGTGTCATTGGAATGACGGTCTTGCACATAATATCCAATTTCATTTTCAGAAGCTATTTACTTCCGAAGGATGTGAGGGGTTGGATATGGTCCAGTGGATCGATTCTCGATTGTCTATGGAGCAGGTAAATTCGCTAGAAGCGGTGTATACAGTGGAGGAAATAAAATCAGCCGTCTTTCCATGCATCTGGATAAAGCTCCAGGTCTGGATGGTTTGAATCCGGGTTTTTATCAACAACATTGGTCTATCATTTGTAAGGATGTTGCTGAATTTGGTATTCAATGCTTGAATAATGGTCAAATTCCTGGACACTTGAACAAAACAAATCTCATCCTTTTACCAAAAAAACTAGTTCCTGAGGAAGTCACGGATTTACGACCCATTGCCCTCTGTAATGTCATTTTTAAAATAATGACTAACGTAATAGCAAATAGGCTAAAGTTAGTACTGGATTTGGTTGTGTCTGAAATGCAAAGTGCTTTTATTCCGAAGCGTGCTATAACTGATAATATTATGATCGCCTATGAGTTAGGTCATGCTCTAAAAATAAGGAAAAGGGGTCAGATTGGGTATGCCGCTTTTAAAGTTGATATGGCTAAGGCATATAACCGGATTGAGTGGCGGTTCCTTCAAACGGTGTTAATTCAGATGGGCTTTCCGCGCAGATTTATTGATTTGGTTATGCACTGTGTTACATCTGTGGTGTATCAAATTCAGAATAAAAATGCCATTTTTGATCCATTTACTCCATCTAGAGGTTTAAGACAAGGGGATCCATTATCGCCTTATTTGTTTATTTTATGTGCTAAAGGTTTAACGGCATTATTTTGGAAAGCGGAAAGGGATGGGTCCATTCATGGGTGTAAAGCATGTAGGGGGGCACCAGCTATCTACACATCTCCTATTTACTAATGATAGTTTCTTTTTCTTCAAGGCTGAAATCCCGGAATGTGAAGAAGTGATAAGGATTTTTTGCACTTATGAGAAAGCTTCGGGGCACAAGATAAATTATACGAAGTCCAAGGTCAGGTTTAGCAAATTTGTGGCTGCTGCTCGACGTGATGCTATTCAAAACTGCCTTGGGGTCGCTATTGTTGATCACCATGGTCGCTACCTCGGTTTGCCATCAGCAGTGGGGTGGCATAGGGGGGTTGCTTTCAGATATGTGGTTGACCATTTAAAGTAGAAAATAAGAGGGTGGAATGCTAAAAAACTGTCGCAAAGTGGTAAAGAAGTAGTTATCAAAGCGGTTGCTTAATCTCTTCCATCCTATATAATGCAGGTATTTATGCTGCCAAGACATATTTGTAAGGAGATGGAGACGCTTTTGAACAAGTATTGGTGGGGTAGAGGAATTAAATGGAAGGCTTGGGAAGCTCTATATCTTAGGCGTGCCTGGGGGGCTTTAATTTTCGGAGATTTCATGAGTTTAACATGGCCTTTCTTGGGAAGCAAGCTTGGAAATTCATCACCTAGCCGATGTCGTTGGTTTCACGTCTTTACAAGGCAAAATATTTCCCCTCTGTATATTTTTGTGATACACCTAAGGGCTGTAACCTAAGCTTTATTTGGTCGAGCATCCGATCAACTCAATCTCTTATCAAGTTGGGGTTGTTTCACCGTATAGGGAATGGGCGGTATGCAAAAATTTAGGGTGATAGGTGGCTGAATTCGGTGATGGGTTTTCCAAATATCGACTCTTTGATTCCTGGTTTGGAGAATCGAACGGTTGACAGTCTCAGGTCTGAGTTGGGGGGGTGGGATGCTGATATCTTGCATGACTTATTCTCACAAGAGGATTGCCGTAGTATCATGGCTATTCCGTTATCTTTTCATGAGCTCAAAGATCGGGTTTGTTGGCGGTGGGATAAAATAGGTGTTTATAGTGTCAAGTCGTCTTATTAAAAACTGGGTGAAGAGTATTCTTCTCCAATGGAAGTAATTCGATTCGCACCTTGCATAAAAATTTGGCAATTGAATTGTCCGACGAAGATTAAAGTTTTCCTATGGCGAGCGGCTTGGAACATTTTACCAACAACTCAAAATCTTCAAATTCGTCATGTTCAAGTGCAAAATCGCTGCCCAATGTGTAATGAGTCGGCTGAGATAGAGTTTCACGTTCTAGTCACCTGTCATGTAGCCCAGCAGGTGTGGGAAGCGTCTTCTGTTGCTGCTGCTGTCCGGTTCATGCACGGTTCAAACTTTTGGGACTGGTGGCAGCAATTGGTTGCTCTTTTGACAGGGATTTGGTGGGTGTAGCTGCTGGAATTTTATGGCATATTTGGTATTGGAGAAATGAATTGGTGTGGAATGGAAAATCTGCAGCTCCTCATCACATGGCTGGTCGTGCTCTTGTAATTATTCAGGACTGGCGTTCTGCTCAAGCTCGGCAATTTGGTGTTTAGCCTTTTCGTCCTTATTTGCAGCGGTGGCAACCTCCTATCATTGGCTTGAAACTGAATTTTGATGCAGCCATTGATGAACTGGAGGGCAAGACAGGCTTGGGGTGTGTTATTAGAGACTGTCATGGCCAATTTATTGCTTCCCGTGCCCAATCCATGCCTTGTGCTTTCAGCCCTGCGATTGCGGAGGCGATGTCTTGCTGGGAGGCTCTTAGTTGGATTAAAGAGCATGGTATCGAAGTTGTGACGGTGGAAGGCGATGCTCAGATTGTTGTTTTAGCTCTGAATAACAAGGATGATATGGATTGTTCGAGCTTCGGATTGATTGTTGATGATTGCAAGGTCATAGCTAGATCTCTATCCTTTTGTGCTTTCAATTATGTCAATCGGAATGCCAACAGTGTAGCTCATGCTTTAGCCCGTATGGGCTTGTCATCTACTTCTCCTGTTATTACGGATTCGGTTTCTTCCACTCTTGTAAGCCTCTTGGCAGCTGATATTATTCATTAATAAAGCGTAATCTTTCATTCAAAAAAAAAAAAAAAAGAAATTGTATTACAAAATTAAAATAATGAAATTCAAATGCTTTGATTTCGATTCATATTCATAAAAATACTATATGTCCCACCTCTAATATATTTTCTCCACCTCTCTAGATAGACTATTATTGATTCTTTGATGATGAGGAATCTCTTTACTTGTTTATAATATTTTATATGTAATTAGAGATAGTGAAGGGAATCACAACCCATAAACTCTAAACTTCTTTTCTTATTAGCAACCGTCACACTAGTCTCATTTATCCTTAATTCCATAAGAGTTACATGTACTTTAACTTCTATAGCCACCTTAATTAATATTCTAAAGTTACTTATTAATGAATAAAAACGAGTTACATGGACATTAGTGTAACTTAATTAATAAACTCCTTAGTTACATCCTCCACTAGTGTAGCTTAATTAAATTACTAAGTTACATGGATTAAGACCTTGAGTTACATGGACCATTAAAGAAATTAATTTAATAAAATTAAATTAATTCAACAATCTACCACTTGGTCCATGTAATGTACAAATTATTCAATTATTTTATTTGCGCACTTTATATGAATCAATCATGTCACTACTTTAAATGAATTAAGTTAATCGAATCATGGCGGTCATTGATTATTTTATCAATCTGATTCCTTCCATGTGTCACATAATTAACTTAACTCATACTTACTATAAAACTTTACTGTCTTATTTCAAAGACATAACATGTTATCACAAATAACAATACGTGTACACGACCATGATATGGATAACAAAATTAGCAAAAACACATCTCTAATTGAATTCATAAAGGGTCTCAATAATATGAGCTAACATTCAAATATATATATTTCAAATCTATGCTAATAAGGACTTTTCTGTAATACCCATTCTTTCAACATACCCAAGAAATATTTTAGGCTGTAAACCCTTAATTAATGAATCCATTATCATTAGATCAGTTCCTATATGCTTAATAGACACCTTTTGTTTTTGCACTTCTTTTTTAACACACAAGTATTTCAAATTCATATGCTTTGCACCTTTCGAATTCTTGTCATTCTTAGAGAAGAAAACAGCTGCAGATTTATGACAACAAATTCTCATTGATCTTTCTATACTATCAATAATTCTAAGACTTGAGATAAAATTTTGCAGCTATAACGCATGAATTGTAGCCTCAAAACATGCTAAAAATTCAGCCACCATAGTGAAAGTAATAATGACAAACTGCTTTCCACTCTTCCATCAAACTACCCCTCCAGCTAATAGAAACAAGTAACGAAACGTAAATTTTCTTAAATCTTTACAACCAATATAATTAGAATCCAAGTATCCTACTATTTCAAGGTTACTGGACTTCCTATATGTGAGCAAGCGATCCTTAGTGCCTTGTAAATACTTAAGTACTTTCTTTGTAGCCTTCCAATGATCCATTCCAAGTTTACTTTGATATTGACTTAACATTCCAATTGTAAAACTGATGTCTGGTTGAGTGCATGTTTAAGCATGCATTAAGCTCCCAACAACTGATGCATAAGGAATAGATTCCAATTCCTTTCATTCCAAGTCATTCTTACGACATTGATTTTCACTAAAATTGTCTCCTTTCTAAATTAGAACTATTCCTGTAGAACATTTTTCTATTTTGAATCTCTCTAATACTTTATTTATATAACCTTTCTGAAATAGCCCTAATAACCCTTGTGATTTATTACGGAATATTTCTATTTCAATCACATAGGCTGCCTCACCCATATCCTTCATTTCAAAGTTCTTAAAGAGAAATATCTCAACATCATTATTGACTTTAGTTTTGATGATCACAAATGTTGACATTTATGAGAAAGTAATTCTTAATTAAATATAATTGTAATTATATTTAATAAAGAATGTTTGAAATTAATGACATAAAGGAAAATGAAATTATTCATACTTGGTTAATTACAATTATGTTGTAATCAACAAAGAATGGATAAATAAAAGTCATATATCACATAAAGCCTTATGAGAACAAAAAAGGGTACTATATGACAAGATAATTACTTTTTATGCTTATCATCTACATATCATCACAAGAGATATAAGTCTCATGACTTAGTCCTTTCAAGAGCTACAGATCTCCTTACAAGCTACAACCAACAATTACTTTTTTCTTACAAGATGAAATCAACCACTATACTTTGTTGATGAACTAAAGCAGTAACTATATCCACCTTTCTGAACTTGACACAACTGCCATGTCCTTCTTATGAGATTGAAACCAATGGCTAGTTTACCTTCAGGAACTACAACAACTACAATTTTATTAGGAGTTGACTACAACTGCTATAATCTTCTTATAGGCTACATGAAATGACCACTTCTCTTCATAAGGAGCCTCTTCAACACCTATATAAAGGAATGAAAATCAAGTTAACAAGATGGGAGACTTAAAGCCACAATTCACATATTTAAGCTATCTTTTCTCAAGTCTTCCATAATTCCTACAAGAGCAAAATCAAAAGAGAAGAGCTTTATTCTTTGTTCATTCATTCAAATATTCTTTTAAGGGAATTGTGTTTTCACATAAGGGATTTGTGTGAGGGGGTTTACTTTGTTGATAGTATGATCAACAAATTTTATATAAGTTTGGTATTTGAGCTTAAAAAATACCAGGATAAGTTTTGTATTTGAGCTTGAAAAAATACTGGAATAAGTTTGGTGCTTGAGCTTTGAAAAAGCATCAGAAAAAGTTTGGTATTTGAGCTTGTAAAAGATACCGATGTGAGCGGATGACCTTTTAGAGCGGAACACGGTGAAGCGAACCGGGGAAAGAAGAACTAGTGTTTGAGTTTGAGTTGAAAACGGGTTTGTATCTTGCTTAGGAAAACCATTGATTTGTTTGGAAATCCTTTTTGTAGAAAACCTTTTCTTTGAATGTGAGTTTTGAGAAAACTGGTTTTGTTGGAAAATCCCGTTTTGTTAACTTAAAGACCTCAAAATCTAAATTTCGAGATCAGTGACAGAGTCACCACCCGGATCAGCTCATCCAGGAAATTCTGGTACAGCTCCCTACAGAGTATAGACTGCTGTACCTAATCCAGAGATTTAGGGTTCAATTACCTATTCAACCTCAAGCTTGCTTTCATTTATAAGTTTATAGCACCATATTATACACACTTATTCTCTACCCATTTTATCTTTTATTATTTAGCCCATGCTCATTTGGATGATAGAAATAAATAAAGTGCAGAAAAGTAAACCATACATCCAAACCAAACAAAAAGGAAATAGAGGCCACTTATTACAACCCCAAAAATAAAAACTCTTATCCTCACCAATACAACCCCCTACTATACACGAATATCTAAAAAAGTACAATTACCTAGGATACACGATTTGATCTATTAAATACATCCAAAATAAAATAAAAAGAAAAAATAAAAGCTGCAAAACAGACTGGTTAGCACAATTATATCACAGACACTTATAGGACTCACAACAAGATAGAATGGGGAATTTCAGGAAATAGGGGCATGCATTTAGGGGGTAACTGAGAAGTCCAGGTGACTTACTCGATTAGACCTGGAAAACCATTTTAGAAACACCCTGTAGGTTTTTTGTGCTTGAAAACAATTTTGGAAAACCATTTGGCTCAATTACATGCAAATTGCTTCTTTTTAGTGAGTCGGTTATCCAGGGACTAGGGGTTCCGTTCGTATGGATTCCTAATTCCAAACATCCATCTAAGGTTTAAAGCAGTAAACACATAAAAAACAGTTTAATTTTGAAGACAACATCACGCAACTACATCCGTGTGAGTCATCCCGAGATTCTGCCTCTTTCTGGGATCTATAGCTGTGTGGCTCTAGTTGGAGCGGCGCAGCTATAGCCATTACAGTTGTGCAGCTGTAGTATCCAGAACCTGAAATTTTCTTTGCTTTGTAAATCACTTTTTTGACTCGTTTCGATGATTTTCGAGGATTTTAGGGAACTTGGGGGTCTGCTAAAGCTGAACAGTGGATCCGATTTGGATCAAACAATCCTGCGTTCTAAAAAACTGAAATCAAAGAAACCTAAATCTCACATCAAAGTTATTGGAAAACCAAAAACCATAATTCTGAATGTAACGGATGTGATTTGACCAAAGTAGTTCATAACAGAATGATTAAAATAGGAAACTGACAATGTTCGATTGATCTAGGGCATTTCGGGTTTCTGCCCAGAAGAACACAGCCGTGCGGCTATATCGATACAGCCGCTCGACTCTGTTCAAAGGGATTATAGCCGCTAGGCTTTAGTTAGAGCCGCACGGCTATAATTAAATAGACAGTTTCTGGAATTTTTACAAAACATAGAAAAACACAGCGTAAAACAAGTAATTACGAGTTTAAGGCCTCTCAGAGTTTACTTTTTTGATGTTCCAGTGTGTTTGACGACCGGAATTGAATTTGGATGTCGGAATCCGCTTAGAACCTCAAAAACGTCCCAAAATCCTTGAATACACATCTCGAATCGATTCGAACAAACCTAAGAATGAAGCAAATGAGTGATAGTGTGACTGGAGACTCTTAATCTAGGTGTTTCTATTCTATTTTCTCGCTATGTCTAACTTTTTCTCTTAGTTTGCTCTCTTTTTCTCTCTTTTTGTTTTTCTTTTTCTAGAATGATTTCTCCCCCCTGTTAGCTATTCTCTACATTTATTATGTTTTTCTTCTGCCTCTATGCTCTCCTCTCATCCCCAAAAACCTAGAGAATCTCGGTTACCTCCTAATTTAGGAATTGTAGCTGTTGTCAAATACTGATGTTGGTTATTTAGGAAGTAATCTAGCAGCCCATTAGTGCCGCGCGACTGTAAGGTTATAGCCATACGGAAACTACAGCCAGACGGCTCTAACCAGAGCTGTCACAGATTGTCCTAAACCCTACACTCACGTCTAATCTTTTTAATCACTCAAGGGACCTTTCTCGGGGTTTCCGATCGAGGACTGTTTGGTTTTCGGAGCGTTTGAGAAGTTCCAGGCATCATTCTGCTTATTCTCAAGTCCGACTTACATTTGTCTGTCTAACAGGTAACATAGAATTTTCATCATAGAGGTCGGGAAAACCCGTGCTCACAGGCTACCCTTTCTGGGATCAAAGTCGACATAGTCAGGCTATTGTTCCCGAATTGAGTTTGGTCTCGCGATTGGGAGCACGGTGAGAAAAGGAAAAGAAAACGTACCTGACATCTTGGTTTGTCGAGGAAATCAGGCGCATATCTACCTAGGGACGTGCCTCGACTCTTTGTGGGTGATGATTTTAAAGTTGGCTCTAAGAGCTTTGGTTTAAAGTTGGCTCTCAGTGGAGCAATAATTATAAAGTTGGCTCTCGGTGGAGCAATAATTTTGAAGTTGGCTCTCAGCGGAGTAATAATTCTGAAGTTGGCTCTGGGCGGAGCAATAATTCTGAAGTTGGCTCTCTGCGGAGCAATAATTCTGAAGTTGGCTCCCAGCGGAGCAATAATTCTGAAGTTGGCTCCCGGCGGAGCAATAATTCTGAAGTTGTCTCCCGGCGGAGCAATAATTCTGAAGTTGGCTCTCACTGGAGCAATAATTCTGAAGTTGGCTCTCGACGGAGCAAAAATTCTAAAGTTGGCTCTCAACGGAGCAAAAATTATGAAGTTGGCTCTCGATGGAGCAATAATTCTGAAGTTGGCTGTCGATGGAGCAATAATTCTGAAGTTGGCTCTCGGCAGAGCAAAAATTATGAAGTTGGCTCTCGGCAGAGCAATAATTCTGAAGTTGGCTCTCGGCAAAGCAATAATTCTGAAGTTGGCTCTTGGCAGAGCAATAATTCTGAAGTTGGCTCTTGGCGGAGCAATAATTCTAAAGTTGGCTCTCGGCAGAGCAATAATTCTAAAGTTGGGTCGAGAGTGCGTATTTATTCCTTGATCGATAATTTTGGAAACAAAAAATTTTTGCCCATTCGATCAAGAATAAATACAGCTCGATTGTTTTACCCCTCGATACCTACAAAAAGCAAGAAATACCCTTCCCGGGATCATATTGGCTTAAACGGAAATTCTGAAAATTAAGAAGATTCCCTTACCTGAGATTTAGAGGATACCCCAGTGTTAGACTATTTCCGCTTTCAGAGCTCCCACGATTCAGGACAACCCGATGATGACAGTAAGTACATGTACTCGAGTTAGCATTGATGCATGTATGCATGTGTGTGTGTGTGTGTATGCTTTGAGTTATGCATGTATGTGACATGATGTTTCTGCTGTTGATCTTAGTGTTTGTACGAGTCCAGAGACAGGACTTGTGGCTTCCCATTAGCCTCAGTAGTAGCCTAGATGGTCTACGGTACTTCACCCATACGGAGTTATCTTAACTGAGACCCTGATTTATTTGGATTCCGTGAGTTCTAATTGCTCCATTGAGACCAATGGATGCTCCTCCCTACTTCAGGTATGTTTCTATACCACACTTACTCAGGCTGATTGTTTCAATCCCCTTCTGATCGATGGGTTATCATACAGATATAGTTATTGGAGAAATTGGGTCTCTTGAGTATTCCTCAACCTTATCCGAGGCACTCTCCGAGCATTGCTATTTGTAACATGAATTCCATTCCCTTTATCGTGGGCCTAAATGTAATAACCTACTGATGGATGTTTATATGTAATGGCACGATGTGTGCAATATGAACATCTAAGCAGAAAATCAAACGTGCATAATATCATTATGATGACATCAGAATGACAAAATAGGGAACTTAAAAGTGACTTTGACTTTGAACATCACCCTCTTCTTGTTACAAACACGTCCTTTTGGTTTCCATGTCCGAAATTTTCTCTTTGTGATAACTTGCTTCTCCTTTTTTTGGATATACTGAAAATTCTACACAAGTGTTCCAGTGTAGGGAATCGTCACGGGAAAAACTAAACACGAGGTGGAATATCGATTAAAATTTTCCTCGATTCCAAAGTCCAAGATACATGTAGATTAATAGAATGAAATCAAGAACGGAGAAAAATAAATTTTCTCACCTTAACTGTCTCCTTTAGAGACTGCTGCAGAAACCCAAACGCATTTCCTCCATAATCCGGTACACGAACGACTCTTGAACGGTACTCGTGCTAGCAAACAGATTTAACGAAAACCAGGAGAAAGTGCAAAAGGGGGCTGCTATAATTTCTGTATTATGGTTGCAAATTCTCTATTAGGGTTAGGGAGAATTAGGTTAAGGCTTCCTATATATACTCCTTTAGTATATATACTCCTTAGCCTACTAGGATTTTAATTAAAACTATAGATTATTTTATTTGATTTAATTGATTTACCTTATATCATTAGAATTAAATAAAACCATATTATAAAATCCTAATTGATATAATTAAATACAATTTCATCAAATTAAAATAACCCAAAGTTAAATTAAAGTCACCCTTAATAAATACAACCTTTGTATTTTTAATTTCTACTAAATAAATATTATTTTCTTTAATTAATTATTTACTACATGTAATTAATTAATCAAATAAAATAAATTTCTCCTTTTATAATTGAATTGATTATGACATAACCTAATGTCAATAACTCAATTAACTTGGTGTCCATTCCAATTCCGATTTGTCAACGTTCAGTCGTTCTATGTGTACAATCCTATGGGTCCGTCTTTATGTTGGCAGTGGGCCTAAGTCCCACAAATTGTAAGTGGGTTCTAACAAGCCGTTACAGCTCCCAATTAAGATGAAGACTTGCAGTCCAATGTGAAATATAACCTGGTAGTGATCTCGTATATCCCTTGCCAACTGACATCTATATATAAGCAAGAGGCATGGCCCTGTCATCCTCTTATATGCTTATTTAGCTCTTGATACCGAGGGGACTGAACCTAATGAATAATAATCCCAACTTATTTGGGTATCGCTATACACTTGTCAGTCCCACTCATCAAGTGGCCAGTGATGTCATCTCAGGGGTCACTGAGTGGCAATTTCGTCAGCTTCACTATCAACATCAACATGTTCACTGGCCCACCCAACATACCCATACTTGGCACCCTGTTACGGGCCCGGTAGGCATATATCAAAGTGTATGAGATCCCATCTTATGTTACAGTGAACATCAGGTATAAGGATAATAACAAGAGCTACCCGAGAAACACTTATGACGATCGAACCATGTGGTGTCCTCGTGGCGGATCGATCCAGTACCATGCAACCCAATATGTACCCAAATCATTGACTGACATTCGATGTCCAATGGCCAGTGAGACGCTGCCATCCAGTCAAGGATATGCTTGTCTTTGGTTCTATTCATTCCCATGATTAGAACAGACTAGGGATATCTTTATGATTATAACTTTAACTCCACTAAAAGGTCTCATAATCCAATGGACTACATTGGTTTCACTTTAGTATGGTTATAATCATTGGATACTATATAATTTAATTCCATTTGGCTAAATTTAATTACCCCTAAATAAAATTAAATCACACTTAAGTAAATACAATACATGTATTAAATTTTCCTACTTAGGAAAATTATTTAAATAATTGTTTACTTTATGTAATTCAATTAATTGATAAATTAATTAATTACATTATGTAAACTTATTAATTAAATTAAATCAACCAAATGTTAATTAATTACCTTGACACCGAATGTCAACTAATTAATTAACGCATTCCTTCCAATGTACATGACATGTACAATTTCTATAAGTTTCGGCTCAGTTGATCTATGTGCATGATCCTATGAGTCTGTCTTTGTGTTGGCAGTAGGCCCAAGGCCCACAGACTATAAGTGGGTTTTAGCATACCGTTACATCCCCTAATTAAGATAGAGATGCAACAGTCTATTGAAGACACTGACCCAGTAGTAATCTCATAGTGTCCTTTGCCAAATGATAACAATATCGATATGAATAAACAAGAGGCACGGTGTCTGTCATCCTCTTCTGCTATTTATTATATTTCTTGATCTTGAATTGACTGATTAATCAAATAAGCAACTGACTCACTTGGGTATGGCCATACACTTATCAGTCTCATCAAGTGGCCAATGATATCATCTCGGTGTTACTCGAGTGGTAATTCCATCACTTCATCATCAATATCAATATGTTCACCAGTCCACCCAATCATACCCATATTTAGCATCCTTTTACATACCTGTTAGGCGTATGTCAAAGTGAAATAGATTCCATATTGATACTATAATGAAATCTGGTCTGAGGACAAAAGAGACCTACTCAAGAAAGACCTATGATTCGACAACCATGTGGCTTTCTTGTGCGGATCGATCCAGTCCTATGTCAACAACATGTACCTGATGGAGCCCGAACGGACTCACAAACAAAGGCAGTGTACCTCGTCGTTCAAGTAATAAAATCTGGCCTAAAGTCCAGGTATCGATCCCACAAGGAATTTAAACCTCGATAATCACTAAATTACTAAGAGTCTTTACGTGTCTAAGCGGAACTAAATTTAAGTTTGATTATATTAACAACTATATTAGTCTACTCCTAGTTGATCTATCCCAGCTTACTTTGCCCTTGAATTTGGAATATCAATTGGTGGTTTTACCGACCTATGAAGACTGATGGGGATGGCTTAATTAATCAACTACAAAAGACGAAGTTAACTCAACAATTAATCCTCAATTATATTCCTCCAATTAAATCAACCTAGCGTATCTAGATCTTTTGGGTCCTTAGCCGGTTTTCCTTATTTAGAGGCGGTCTAATTCTTAAAGCTCAGAAAATAGGGGCACGTATGTTCCACAGTGTCGTCAATACTAATGGTTGCCTAGGTGTCAATCTAGGTAATGCCACGAATATGAACTTAATAGATTAAGATCTTATGAGACTAGATTATCACTAAAGGGATTGCATAAAGAAAAGGAATAAAGATTGAGATTAACTTGCATTCAACTGTATTAATCAAGAAAGATGTAACAGATTCAATGTTTTCAACCAAACAAAATCGATTGCGGAATCAAAAGCTAGCTAAATCGAATTACAAAAGACAAAAAGAAAAACTTATGCCCTTCTTGATCCAATTAACCGGATGCCGACGGTGTGAAGATGCTTGGAGGTGTACCTCTATTAACGAACCCGAGCCGAAACTAAGAACGTTGCAAAAGGGGAAGGTTCAATGCAAAGCAATCTACCAATCGATGGTTCCAAAATTCAAAGAAAACAAAAAGGTCAAGCTAAACCCTAGCTACAAGTTTTTGCTCTGCCTCTACAAGTTGGGAAAAAGATCCCCTAAAACAAAGAAAATAACCTATTTATACGGCTAGGTTAAAACCACAGAAAAGGAAAGCTGAAATTAGGGCAACAGCAGATTTTCGGGCCTCGGCACGCCGTGCTGCCATTGTGGCACGCCGTGCTATGCAAAGTTGGGATCGGCACGCCACGCTGATTGGAATGGCACGCCGTCGTGCTGCTTCTCTGGAACTCTTGGCACGCTGGTTGGATTGGCACGCCGTGCTGCCCTTGTGGCACGCCGTGCCATCCTGATTTTCAGCACTTCAAGCCCTTCCTTGCCACCGTTGCTCCAACTTCCGATCCGGATCCTAATGCCTGTCCAAAACAAACACAAAGAGACATAACCGCACCACAACCACGGACCATAAAACACGAAAAACACGAGGAATACTAAAAATATAAGAAATCAAACCAAAACATGAAAATCACAAAATACGAAAAAAAACAATCCGACATTCACATAAATGATTCTAAAAACTACCACTCAAACCACGAATTTGGCTAGAAGACAAGGTCGAAACCGACCTTATCAACCACCCCACACTTAAAGTCTTGCTTGTCCTCAAGCAAACAAAACATCTCCAACTCCCGAAAACAATGAAGCAAAATTAAAGATCAAATAATCGATTTTTACAAAATCTCAAACCACAACCTCAATTTTATCCACAAGTCAAGCATACTCAATCAATAAGGCTGTCACAAAGAATTTAACATTTAACCCCAATCTCATGCACACAAAGCAACTCTATCAACTAACAGAATATGATTTGCATCACTAAAATAGTACACTTCTAAGTCACTTCCCAATCAATCACATAGATAAAGATCAATAGGACTTTAGAATTCACACAATTTTCTTGGGGAGGAGAACAAAATTATCACGATGCATTGATCGATTCCATTTGATTTACTTTATAACTTTCGACCTTACTTGAGATGTCACTTAGCTTTTCCGAACAGATAACAAAGATGGAGCAAACACAATGCACCCGACTTACTCAACTAAGCACATTCAATCAAGCGGCTACTAGCACTATTCATAACTTCACCTTGTAAGTGAAGCCAGCGGAATAAATTTCCATTTTTCATTCTTGACTTTTTGTCAATGTTCATTAAGTACAGATAATTAGTTTCCCTTACCCCAAGGTTAATCAAAATAATACACACAATTTGCCTATTTCATCTCTTTACTCATGCTCAATCAAAAAGAAGCTTCTTAGAGAGTATATGTCTAAAAGCGATGCATCTCAACCCCAAAGTCTATATTATTCCAAAGGTGACAATCAAATGGGGCCTCATGTTGCATTCAATGTAAACATCCCTATTAACAAGCATACTTAACCTAGAAAGATGCAAAATAAGAGGTTATGTGGTTATGGTTTTTTTTTTTTTTTTTTTTTTTTAAAAGATTGAAATTATTGCTTATGAGGAGTTGGATCATTAAGTTGCAAGCGACAACAAACAAAAAAAAAAGAAAAAGAAATATTATCAAACCAAAAACAACCAGAAATAACTCCACACAAAACATGCAAAAACTAAGATAAGCATACAAAACAAACAACAAATAGTGCAATGTAAAAAGAAATAAAAGAGAGAGAGGGAAAATCCCTTAACCCACCCCACACTTAAATTGCACTTACTTCCAAAAGTGCAAAGGAAGAGAGAGCAAAATAAAGCGGGAAAGGAAAAGGGTTACCTCACATATCGGGGCCGGGAGGAGGCGGCGGCGGATACGGCCAACCTTGATCAGCACAAAAACGAGTGGCAAACGCCTCGATATTGGCCATCCGCTGCCCAAGCATAACCTGATGGACGGTTAAGTTTTCCAGTTGTTCAACGATGCCATCTAACCGTCCTTCAACCCGCGCCATAAAATCCACGCCGACCGAGACATTTTCCGCATCCTCCTCGGCGGCCTCCGCTTCCTCATAAGCTTCCTCCTCATCGACCTCCATGGGAGCCTTTCCTTTACGCGAACCGCCCGCGCTCGAGGTACCTGCAGCCGTCACATTCGGGGCACAAGACAAAATGCCCTTCGAAAGCTTCTTGGGAAGAATGCTATCGAGGTGCCTAGAACAAGTATTAGAATGAAAGAAATAGGCAATTAAAGTGACGATGTGCCCTAGCCCTAGTTCAGACTTGGACCTATTGTGGTGAAGGTAAAGGGCCTCCATGACAAAAAATCCTAAGTGCACCTTAACATTATTGTGCACATGCCACAAGAGTAACAGCTCAAAGGCATTGACCCGATTACTTTCAGTTTTCCCAGAAAAATTAAAGCATACAAACTTATGCAGCAGTTGCAAAATGGGGTCCTGGATTTGGGAAGTCTTGGCAAACCGGGGTTTGTATACCCCAGTGCCTATCAAACGCCAAAATTGCTTGGCATCCATATCTTCGGGCCATGTATAACTAGTTCCTTCTATGCCTATGCAATCCCGAAGACCATCGATGTCTAGGGAGTGTGCAACCCCAAAGAGTCGGAAGGTGATGCTCCTAAGGCCTGAATTAGGGTCAGTCTTGAAACTCAATGTGGAGTAGAACTCGAGGTTCAACTCCCTAAAAACAGGTACGCTAGATTTGACAAACGAATACCAACCCATACTATGCAATTTAGCACATAAAGCATCAGACCGATCCAGCACACTCAAAAATCCCCAATCGAAGATTCGGTAGGGAGTGCTTTCAAGAGGGAACAAAGTTTTATAGCGCTTACCTTCCTCGTCCGAGAGCAGAGGAAAAGGACACTTATACTTAGTTGAAAGGCTCGTCAAAGGAGCCATTTGCGGCTCGGAAGGAAGGTTGGCGCGTGGCTCCGATTCCGGTGACGGATCCACGGGCGGACGGGAAGAACCATGTCTCTTAGCGGGTACAGACTTTCTCTTCATCCTACAATTGCACATCCATAAAAAAAAAACAAAACAAAACAAAACTCAACAACAAAAGAAAGCAAAACCATAAACAACCTAAGTGCAGAAATTCAATTTACCAAAAGAAAACATAACAAAAGAAAGACCCTATTAAGCAAGTAACCAAGCAAAAATCAAAACTAGAAAAAGAAGAATAAAGTTTAGATTCATACCTTGGTGTAGGGAAAATGAAACACAAGCAGAAATCTAGGTCAAAAGGGGAGTGGAGGAGAAGGGGAAAGGAGAGAAAAATGGAGAAGAGAAGAGGAATAAGAGGGAGAGAGAGAAAGTAAGGGGAGAGGTTTAGAGAGAGAAGTGATGAGAGAGAGAGAGAGAGAGAGAAATCAGAGAGAAAAAACGAAGAAGAAGAAGAAGAAGATGAATAGGGGCGTGAAGAAGAGAAGGGGGAAAAGGAGGTTTAAATGGAGAGGCGCAGTTTTCGACCTAGGATTTCAAATTTTAAACGCTCGGCACGCCGTGCCAATGATTCAGCACGGCGTGCTGAGCAGAGCAACGAAAACATACCTGGAAACAGAACACCCGCACGCCGGCGTGCCGATTTGGCACGGCGTGCCGATTCCAACTCCTCAATGCCTCTTTGAAGCAGAATGACGGCACGCCTGCGTGCCGATTTGGCACGGCGTGTCGATGTCGCTTGCACGCGATGTTGAGACAGAAGCGCGGCACGATGGCGTGCCGCTAGAGCACGCCACGTGCTGACCAGATTGCACATTAGCACGGCGTGCTGAATTGCGGCACGGCGTGCTGCACTGAATATTGCCAATCCTTGCCTTGTTCCACACTTTGATCATGACTCTTGGCTAACTTGCTCAATACCCTATTCCTACACATAAAAACACACAAAAACATAATAATACAAACACAATTAATGTACAAGTGAGGCACACGTACCTCATTGCTATGTTTATAGTCGGAATAGCTCGACTCTCTCGCTTCTCTTGTGTTCATGGGTCTCTCAAGAGCATCACTTGCCTTTGCTCTTGTGCCCCCGTGAAATATTTCTTGAGGCGATGACCATTTACCTTTTGGATGCCCTCCGGAGTAAGTATCTCAATCATACCCGAAGGGTAGACTTTGTGAATGGTAAACGGTCCTGTCCAACGACTCTTCAATTTTCCGGGAAAAAACCTCAACCTTGAGTTGTACAAGAGTATCGCTTCTCCCTCCTCGAAGCTCTTTTCCTGGATCCTTTGATCGTGCCACCTCTTGGTCTTTTCTTTATAAATTTTGGCGTTCTCGTAGGCCGAGAGGCGTAATTCTTCAAGTTCGAAGAGTTGACGAAGCCGGAGCTCTCCCGCTGCTTTCATATCAAAGTTCAAGAATTTTAAGGCCCAAAACGCCTTGTGCTCTAGCTCAACGGGAAGATGGCATGCTTTTCCAAACACAAGACGGTATGGTGACATTCCTATTGGTGTTTTGAATGCCGTCCGGTAAGCCCAAAGTGCATCGTTAAGCTTTAAACTCCAGTCTTTCCTCGACATGCTGACCGTCTTTTCAAGGATTCTTTTCAGTTCCCTATTCGACACTTCCACTTGTCCGCTCGTTTGGGGGTGGTAAGGTGTGGCTACTTTGTGGGTAACGCCATATTTCTGCAAAAGGGAATCAAACTGCTTGTTACAAAAATGGGAACCCCCATCACTAATGATAGCTCTAGGGGTCCCGAAACGAGTCAATATATTGCTTTTTAAGAACTTGATTACCACTTTTGCATCGTTCGTAGGCAATGCTACTGCTTCTACCCATTTTGACACGTATTCGACCGCCACCAAAATGAACTGATTCCCATTAGAGTTTGGGAATGGTCCCATGAAATCGATCCCCCATACGTCGAAGAGCTCACACACTAGAATTCCTTGTTGGAGCATCTCATTTTTTTATGAAATATTTCCGGTCCTTTGGCACGCATCACAAGCTCGAACATAAGCCTCCACATCACTTCTCATTGTTGGCCAAAAGAATCCACAAGACAGAATTTTCCCCATGGTTCTATCCGGCCCAAAATGTCCTCCCGCCTCTCTATCATGGCACATTCGGATGATTGAGGTAACTTCCTCAAAAGGTACACATCTTCGAATAATACCATCTGCACACGACTTAAACAAGAAAGGATCATCCCAAAAGTAGTTTTTAGCATCATGAAAAAATTTTACCTTTTGGTTTCGTGTGAGATCAGGCGGAATGATGTTACCAACTTTATAGTTTGCAATGTCGGCAAACCATGGTACGGAAGTAACCGCAAGGAGTTGTTCATCCGGGAATGCATCTTGGATCTCCGGTTCTTGCTTACTTTCACCTTCTTGCGGCAGCCTTGACAAGTGATCTGCTACCACATTTTCTACTCCCTTCTTATCTCGGATTTCGATATCAAACTCTTGCAGTAGTAAGATCCATCTTATAAGACGAGGTTTTGCATCCTGTTTAGACATCAAATACTTGAGTGCAGCATGGTCAGTAAACACGATTACTTTTGACAAAACCAAATAGGACCGGAATTTATCAAAGGCAAACACAATAGCTAGTAATTCCTTCTCTGTTACAGAATAGTTTATTTGAGCATCATTCAACGTTCTACTAGCATAATAAATTGGGCGGAGGATTTTATCCACCCGCTGACCTAAGCATGCACCTACTGCACCATCGGATGCATCACACATTAGTTCGAAGGGAAGAGTCCAATTAGGGCCGATCATTATAGGTGCTTCAATCAATTTCTGTTTTAACAATTCAAAAGCATGCAAACATTTATCAGAGAATTCAAAAGAAACATCTTTTTGGAGTAACTCGGTTAGTGGTTTGGAGATTTTAGAAAAATCTTTTATAAATCTCCTATAAAATCCGGCATGGCCGAGAAAACTCCTCACAAGCTTAATTGAACTAGGGGGAGGTAACTTTGCAATAACCTCAATTTTGGCCGGGTCGACCTTAATCCCTTCCCCCGAGATCTTGTGTCCAAGCACAATACATTCCCTTACCATAAATTGGCACTTTTCCCAACTAAGGGCCAAGTTCGTGTCCTCGCACCGCTGCAAAACCTTATCCAAATTTTCAAGACAAGTAGAGAAATTAGATCCATACACAGAAAAATCATCCATAAATACCTCCATGAAATCCTCAACCATGTCGGTAAATATGGCAAGCATACACCTTTGGAACGTGGCTGGTGCATTACATAAGCCAAATGGCATCCGTCTATATGCAAATGTCCCGAATGGGCATGTAAATGTGGTTTTCTCTTGGTCAAGAGGATCCACAGGGATTTGCATATACCCGGACAAGCCATCTAACGTACAAAAAAAATCGTGACCCGCCATACGTTCCAAAATTTGGTCCAAAAACGGTAAAGGAAAATGGTCTTTCCGGGTGGCGTTGTTTAGTTTCCTATAATCAATGCACATACGCCAACCGGTGACCGTTCTAGATGGAATTAAATTACCTTTTTCATTCTCAATTACCGTCATACCGCCTTTCTTAGGCACACATTGGACTGGACTTACCCATTGACTGTCCGAGATTGGGAAAATTATGCCCGCATCGAGGAGTTTGATCACTTCTGCTTTAACAACCTCTTTCATGTTTGGGTTCAAGCGTCTTTGAGGTTGTACGCAGGGTTTTACCGCCTCTTCAAGGAATATCCGGTGGGTGCAAAATGCTGGGTTAATTCCTTTAATGTCATGGATCGTCCATCCAAAAGCTCCCTTATGCTTCCGTAACACCTCGATAAGTTTTTCTTCTTGCTCAACTGTCAATAAAGAAGAAATAACAACTGGTAAGTCATTGGGAGGATGTAAGAAGGCATATTTTAAATTCATGGGTAGAGTTTTGAGTTCCAAAGTAGGAGGCTTTTCTAGTGATGACTTTGGTGCTGATTTGATCTCTCTTTCTAGCCTCTCAAACCTTTGTACCCATGCACAATGCTCTTCTTCTTCTGAGGCAGACGCCTCATCTTGCTCCGCCTCCAAGTTCAGACCTTCATCTAAAGGGGTCTCTAATTCACTGTAGAAAGTCTCACTCACACATTCATCAACCGGAGAGAAAGAGGAAATAGCATAACAATTTTCATTATTCAGCGGATATTTCATTGAATTATAAACATTAAAGGTTACCTCCTCATCTTGCAACCGTAGAATAAGTTTACCTTCTTGCACATCGATCAAGGTCCTACCGGTTGCAAGGAATGGCCTCCCGAGCAAGATTGGGACTACCGTGTCCTCCTCCATGTCTAGTACCACAAAATCCGCTGGAAAAATGAACTTGTCTACCTTGACTAACACGTCCTCTATTACACCTTGTGGCCTTGCTATAGATCGATCCGCTAATTGGAGTGTCATGTTCGTAGGTTTTGGATCCCCCAAACCAAGCTTCCTAAACATTGAAAGTGGCATCAAGTTGATGCTTGCTCCCAGATCACATAAGGCATTTGCAATTTTAAGATTCCCAATTTGACATGGAATCGTGAAGCTGCCTCGATCCTTTAGTTTAGGTGGAAGTCTGTTGCTTACAATCGCGGAACACTCTTCTGTTAGGGCCACTACTTCGTCATTCCCTAATCTCCTTTTTCCTGCAATTAGCTCCTTGAAAAATTTAGCATAGGTGGGCATCTCTTGAAGAGCTTCCACCAAAGGGATATTAAGTTCAAGCTTTTTAAAGATGTCAAGGAACTTAGAGTATTTCTGGTCCAATTTGTCCTTTCTCTCCTTCCTTGGATAAGGAAGTTTAGGAATGTAAGGACTAATAGGAACAGAAATATCTTCCTTTTGAGCATTAGAAGAAGTAGAGATGTTTTCGGGTTTAGAATGACTTACTTCTTCCGATTGATTACTTACTCTCATGGGTTGATCAACCTTTGGTTCTTCCGTTTGCCTCCCACTCCTTAGAGTAATTGCTTGGGCTGTCTCCCTTGGGTTTTGTCTTGGGTTCGGTTCCGTTGTACTAGGAAGGCTTCCTTGAGGTCGTTCTTGCAAGCTTCTAGCTATTTGAGCCAACTGGTTGGTGAGGTCCCTGTTTAAAGCTTCACTATTGGCCAAACGAGCTTCGTTAGTAGCCAGACGAGTTGATATGTCCTTAAGAAGGCTTAATACCGACTCATCTTGTTTAACATTATGAGCATTACTATTTTGACCAAATTGAGATTGAGGAGCCCTACCAAGCTCTTGATTACGAAAGTCTTGCAAAAAATCATTAGAAGGTTTCAACACATTTTGATTGTTACCATAGGATAGATTCGGATGTTGAAATCTTCTTTGAAAGTTGTTATTATTTTGGAAAGCATTATGAAGGGGTGGTTGATTATACCTTTGGTTACCTCCAACATAGCTTACCTCTTGGGCTGATGGATTGCCCATTCCACATTCTTGACCGGGATGGTCCCCTCCACAAGACACACACAGCACAGGTTGGTGTGTTGGGTTCAAACTCAGATGTGCCATCATAAGATCAACCTTCTTATTCAATTCTTCCACTGCTGTATCACGGCGTCCCATTTCTACAGCATGGACATCTCTTCGCGTTGGCACTTCTTGTTGCCACAAGGGGCTTTTCCTAGCTAGTTCCTCAATAAGTTCTTCCGCTTGCGTTGCGGTTTTATTGAAAATATCCCCACCTGTAGATGAGTCAATGATAGCACGGTGAGACGGCGAAATCCCATGATAGAAAATACTTACTTGAGTGCACTTAGGAAGATCATGGTGTGGGCAGTTTCTGAGTAGCCTTTGAAAGCGCCTCCATGCCTCCATCATGGATTCTGAACCAAATTGCCGGAAGGCTGTGATCTCATTCTTCAATTGGACTGTTTTAGACGGAGGAAAGTAATAAGCCAAAAATTCTTCCTCAAGCTGGTCCCATGACGTTACGGATCCCGCTCGAAGGGACTTGTACCATTCAACAGCTCCTCCGATTAAAGAAAATGGAAATAACTTCAATCGGATCACGTCTTGAGGAACTCCATTGAGCCTTACAGTATCAGCCACCATTAGGAATCGATCAAGATGATCGTTCGGGTTTTCATTGCTAGCTCCACTAAATTGGCCGTTACTTTGCACCATTTGGATCATGTTCGTCTTGAGCTCGAAGTTGTTAGCAGTGATTGGTGGTAGAATAACACCAGCCCGGTTTCTAGGACGATGGGGTGCCATCATATCCGCCATAATTCTATCATCTCCCGCGCCTTCCAATTGACGTTCTTGGCGGAGACGTTCCTGCTCCCGAACTTCAGCCTCAATCCTTGCCCTCATCTCGGCTTCGATTTCATTCCTCATTTGTCGCCTTTGTTCCTCGTCCATGGCTGCGGTTACCACTCTTTGGGATCTTCGAATATTCCTACACGTACGGTCAATTTCAGTATCCAAAGGTAATAATTCAGAACTTTGAGAACGAGTTTGCATAAGCTAGGAAACACTCACACAAAAAAGAAAATAAATTTAATACACAAATAATAAAACCAAAAACAGAATATGAACAGTATTAACAATGCTTAGATCAGAAAATAATCCTTTTATCTAATGTTATCGAAACAAGTTAAAATTTCCCCGGCAACGGCGCCAAAAACTTGATGGAGCCCGAACGGACTCACAAACAAAGGCAGTGTACCTCGTCGTTCAAGTAATAAAATCTGGCCTAAAGTCCAGGTATCGATCCCACAAGGAATTTAAACCTCGATAATCACTAAATTACTAAGAGTCTTTACGTGTCTAAGCGGAACTAAATTTAAGTTTGATTATATTAACAACTATATTAGTCTACTCCTAGTTGATCTATCCCAGCTTACTTTGCCCTTGAATTTGGAATATCAATTGGTGGTTTTACCGACCTATGAAGACTGATGGGGATGGCTTAATTAATCAACTACAAAAGACGAAGTTAACTCAACAATTAACCCTCAATTATATTCCTCCAATTAAATCAACCTAGCGTATCTAGATCTTTTGGGTCCTTAGCCGGTTTTCCTTATTTAGAGGCGGTCTAATTCTTAAAGCTCAGAAAATAGGGGCACGTATGTTCCACAGTGTCGTCAATACTAATGGTTGCCTAGGTGTCAATCTAGGTAATGCCACGAATATGAACTTAATAGATTAAGATCTTATGAGACTAGATTATCACTAAAGGGATTGCATAAAGAAAAGGAATAAAGATTGAGATTAACTTGCATTCAACTGTATTAATCAAGAAAGATGTAACAGATTCAATGTTTTCAACCAAACAAAATCGATTGCGGAATCAAAAGCTAGCTAAATCGAATTACAAAAGACAAAAAGAAAAACTTATGCCCTTCTTGATCCAATTAACCGGATGCCGACGGTGTGAAGATGCTTGGAGGTGTACCTCTATTAACGAACCCGAGCCGAAACTAAGAACGTTGCAAAAGGGGAAGGTTCAATGCAAAGCAATCTACCAATCGATGGTTCCAAAATTCAAAGAAAACAAAAAGGTCAAGCTAAACCCTAGCTACAAGTTTTTGCTCTGCCTCTACAAGTTGGGAAAAAGATCCCCTAAAACAAAGAAAATAACCTATTTATACGGCTAGGTTAAAACCACAGAAAAGGAAAGCTGAAATTAGGGCAACAGCAGATTTTCGGGCCTCGGCACGCCGTGCTGCCATTGTGGCACGCCGTGCTATGCAAAGTTGGGATCGGCACGCCACGCTGATTGGAATGGCACGCCGTCGTGCTGCTTCTCTGGAACTCTTGGCACGCTGGTTGGATTGGCACGCCGTGCTGCCCTTGTGGCACGCCGTGCCATCCTGATTTTCAGCACTTCAAGCCCTTCCTTGCCACCGTTGCTCCAACTTCCGATCCGGATCCTAATGCCTGTCCAAAACAAACACAAAGAGACATAACCGCACCACAACCACGGACCATAAAACACGAAAAACACGAGGAATACTAAAAATATAAGAAATCAAACCAAAACATGAAAATCACAAAATACGAAAAAAAACAATCCGACATTCACATAAATGATTCTAAAAACTACCACTCAAACCACGAATTTGGCTAGAAGACAAGGTCGAAACCGACCTTATCAGTACCTATATTCATAACTGACTATACAAGTACTGTGGCTAGTTTAGAAATGCCATATAGTCATCGAATATACAAGTCTGTGGTTCTATTCGTTCCCATGATTAGAACAGACCTGGGATAGGTTTTATGATTATTAATCAATGGATACTCTACTTATATTATAGCATAAGATATGAATAAAATAGATTAAATGCCTTTATTAATGTGACACAAATAATGTTTTCATACAATGAGTCTTAATATATAATATAAAATATAAGAATCCAATGCCCTAAGAAATAAGGCGCACCAACAGATTAATGCATGTTATTTCAATCTTTCATCCTAGGCTTTTCCTCTTTGTGAGATTTGTTCTTCGGATATGAAGTTTCCAACCCTCCCTTTGATGTAATGCCGAGTTCACTTTGACTGACGCATGTTATTTCGATATCTTTCATCCGAGGCTTTTCCTCTTTGTGAGATTTGTTCTTCGGATCTGAAGTTTCCAACCCTCCCTTCGATGTAATGCCTAGTTTACTTTGGAAGGTACTTCATTTGTTGCTCTACCAACTTGGCATACATGGATCTCTATTTCTTGAGCAGTTTCTGGAATTTAAGTGATAATCACTCCTTCATTTTCTGCCCCTGGTAGAGGGAGTTATACGATGATACTTTGATTTATGGTGCCTGGATATCGAATTGTCCTTGCGTCATTTGCATTATTTGCGTCCTACCTTGGACCCCAATGGCATCATATTGGACGGCTGACATTGTCTTAGGCCATGCCTTTTATGGTGAAAAGAGAAAGGTGGGTGAGACAACGCGGATGACATTGTTCTAGGTTCGAGTTTATGAAAGGAATAGAGTAATGGAATGACATAGGGGTGTAATATGGTAACTTAGGCATGAGAAGAAAATCGCTTTTTTTTTCTTTTCTTTTTTTTTTTTAGGGAATCACGACAGAAGGAGTCGGGATTCTCATACATCAAAAAAGCATGACCGATTCAAGGAATGGGTTGGTTATGACTTGGGTAGGAGACTTAGGCTTCAAATATGGACACTATTGGGGTTAAGATCCGTTGAGTCTTAATAGCAAGAACCTCAAACAACAAGTCGATCAATCATATGAATTTGTCTCCGGTGGTGGAATGACCTATCGAGATACCTTCATTTTCTTTTTCTTTTTTTTTTCAAGAAAGAAACTGAACCCAAGCCATGGCAACCTGTTGGTTTTCTTGCTGCACTTAAATTCATGCATGTCATATGTGTTTAATATGCCTTTTTGGATAAACAGTGCATACGTAATGTTATGTACATATGAATGTCATAAAAACAAGGTAATACATGCACTATGACCATGAACTGTTCCTGGGTTTTACCACATGATGGGCAATGAAGGTCATTTGAATTTCTCACGGGTTGGAGATTTTGATGAATTTGGAATTTAGCTTTAGAGTTTTGACACGGGGTACCTTCTTGGATAAGGAATTAGGCTTGGGGTTTCGTTTTGCAGTTTGATTTTGAGGTTTAGCAGTAGCTTTTGGCTTGGAATGGTTTAGGTATCATGTGTGCTAATCAAATTGAAACTCTAGAGCAGGGCCAATAGCATATTTTTCGATTAGTCACCATTTTGGCTTCAGTGCCATTGCCCCGCTCTTATCAAATTAGACTTTGTAGCTCTTCATCATGTTCTTCTCCTCGAGAAGCTTGAGAAGTTTCCTTGGCAGCTTCTTTGATTGCCCAGGTCGTCTATCAAAGCCAGATAAGATCTTCAATTTTCCTTTGTTGATTAACTTTTGAATCTCATCCCTTAAACGTAAACATTCTTTCGTCCGATGGCCTCTCATCACATGATAGCTGCAGAAATTACTCTTATGTGCTTCTTCTGGTTTCACATATGGCTTGACACTCTACAGCAGACCCTTCTTTCTACACTTGGAAAATAATTTGGTTAACAAGTAGGGCCACAGGGAGATGCCTTTTCCGCTACCCTTGGTAGGTGGGTTTCGGGCGTGTCGTGGAATGGAGTCGGTGTTGACATTGGCCTTGGGGGGCCCCTTCAGTTCTACTTCATTGGTCAACCTTTGAACATCCTCTTGAAAGATCTTATCCAGAGAAGCAGTCTCGGGGAGTATCATGTGATTCTTTTGGCTTTTGATTCGAGTAAGGTGCCCCTGAGAGGCTACTACAACATCTTCTTTTGGATAGCCTGCAAATTCCTTTGTTTCAAGAAGGTGTAACAGCTGTGCTACAGTCCTCATAGTGATTGGAGGTGATTCCGCATCCATGTTCAGCCCTAGATGACCCAAGCCTCGATAAGAGGACTTTTCTGCTAGTGTGCCCTAGTCCAAATTGCATTGGTTCTTGTTTTGTATTATACTTTATATTTGGATATTTTGTATTATAAATTTTGTGTTGAAATAAAGGCATGAATCTATTTATTCATATCTTGTGCTATTTATAAATAGAGTATTCAATGTAGGGCATTGGATTATGAGACCTTTTAGTAGAGTTAAAGTTGTAATCACAAAGATATCGCTAATATATTCTAATCATGGGAATGAATAAAACCAAAAACTAGCATATCCTTGACTGGATGATGGCATCCCACCGACCATTGGATATGGGATGTCAGTGAATGATATGGGTACATGTTGGGCTGCATGGTACTGGATCGATCAGCCATGAGAACACCACATGGTTCGATTATCATAGGTGTTTCTTAGGTTAGTCTTGTTATTATCCTTAGACCTGATGTCCATTGTAACATAACATGGGATCTTATACACTTTGATATACACCTAACGGACCCGTAATAGGGTGCCAAGTATGGGTATGTTGGGTGCCAGTGAATGTGTTGATGTTGATAGTGAAGTTGATGGAATTGCCACTCAACGTCCCCTGAGATGACATCACTGGCCACTTGATGAGTTGGACTTACAAGTGTATGGCCATACCCAAATAAGTTGGGATACTTATTCGTTAGGTTCAGTCCACTCAGTATCAAGAGATAAATAACCATATAAGAGGATGACAGGGCCATGCCTCTTGCTTATGTATCGATGTCAGTTGGCGAGGGATATACAAGATCATTACTGGATTATGTTTCACATTAGACTGCAAGTCTCCATCTTAATTGAGAGCTATAATGTTTTGCTAAACCCACTTACAATCTGTGGGCTTTGAGCCCACTACCAACATAAAAATGGACCCACAGGATCGTACACATAAAACCACTGAATGTTGAGAAATCGGAATTAGAATGGAAACCAAATTAATTGAGTTATTGACATTAGGTTATGTCATAATTAATTCAACTATAAGGGGAAATTAATTCTATTTGATTAATTAATTACATTAAGTAAATAATTAATTAAATTAAATAATATTTCCTTGGTGGAAATAAAAATACAAAGGTTGTATGTATTAAGGCTGACTTTAATTTAATTTTGGGTTATTTTAATTTAATAAAATTGTATTTAATTGTATCAATTAGAATTTTATAATATGGTTTTATTTAATCCTAATGATACAAGGTAAATCAATTAAATCAAATTAAATAATCTATAGTGTAATTTAATCCTTGTACACTAAGGAGAATAAAAGGAATTAGAAACCTAGTATACTAAGGATTACACTAAGGAATATTTAAAGGAAGCCTTAACCTAATTCTTCCTAACCCTAAAAGAAGAATTCGGCCACCAAATAAAAATTACAGCAGCCCCCTTTTGTTCTCTCTCTTGGTTTTCGTTCAATCCGTTCACTAGCGTGAGTTCCGTTGGAGAGTCGTTCGTGTATCTGATTGTGGAGGAAACGCGTTTGGGTTTTTGCAGCAGTCTCTAGAGGAGACAGTTAAGGTGAGAAAATTTATTTTTCTTCGTTCTTGATTTCATTCTATTAATCTACATGTATCTTGGGCTTTAGAATCATGAAAAATTTTATTCGGTATTCTGCCTCACGTTTAATTTTTCCCGTGACGATTCCCTACATTTTCAAGGTGTTGGGAATGAGCATCAGTAATCTAGGCGTTCTGCTTCCTGCTAGTATTGGCGTTGGAATTTGTGCATGCCATATCACTTATTTCTCCTTCGAGCTCAGCCACTTTTGCTTCCAACTCGGTGCACTTTGCTGTTAGTCTCTCTAGTTTGCCATAGTTATCCCCTAGCATTTCTCTTAGCATTGCTGCTGCCTCTTCCCTGGCTGCCTTTCAAAATCATGATGAAGCGACATAATCCTCCATAATGTCTATCATGCTATTAAAGTCCATTGAATTGGTCATCCCTTCCTTATGGACTCTTGCTAAAACATTGACTCCTTCTACCAAATTCAGCTCTGATCCCGACACTACTTGTGAACCTGACTTCATCATTTTCTAATTCTAATTTTGATGATTGAACTTGATTGATGGCTTCTCCAATGGTCCTTTCTTGAAATCTTACCTCTCTCCTTGATAGGAACATCTGTTAGTGTCGACGGGCATACGCATGAACAAAATAGAGGATGATGTATGCATGATTGTATGGTGTGATGTGTGCATGGGGAATAACATGAATGAGACAAACTACCTCGTGATAAGTATGTATGGTGGTGAGTTGCATATACAATGTCATGTAATGTCATGTCATATTATATTCTTCCAAACCAGCCAAATATATGCAAAAATAGGTATAGAAATGCACAACGTAATGAATGCTGTTGATATGGTCGAAGATTAGAGTAAGGTATGGCGTATAAATATATACCAAGTGGATAAAATGACACACCGGGTGTCCACGGATCAAAGCAAGATGTTACTTGTGAGGGACTTGAAATAGGGTGCATGATTATACACCCAGGGAATAAAATGACACGTAGGGTGTCCATGGATTGATGCAAGATAATACTTCTAAAGAAACTTGAAATAAGGTGTATCACTATACACCTGGGGAATAAAATTACACACGGGGTGTCCACAGATTGAAGGAAGATGATACATGTGAAGAAACTTGAAATAAGGTGCATGACTATACACCTGGGGAATAAACTGACACACGGGGTGTGCACGGATCGAAGTAAGATGATACTTGCGAAGGAACTTGAAGTAAGGTGCATAATTATACACCTAGGAAATATGATGATACGAGGGGTGTCCACGGATCAAAGCAAGATGATACTTGCAAAGAAACTTGAAATAAGGTGCATAACTATACACCTAGGGAATATAATGACACACGAGGTGTCCACGGATCAAAGCAAGATGATAGTTGCAAAGAAACTTTGAGATAAGGCACATGATTATACACCTAGGGAATAGAATGACATGCAGGGTTTCCACGGTTCGAAGCAAGATGATACTTGTGAAGAAACTTGAAATAAGGTGCATAACTATACACCTGGGGAATAAGATGACACACGGGGTGTCCACAAATTGAAGTAAGACAATACTTGCCAAGAAACTTTGAGATAGGGTGTGGACTATGCTAGGATGTGTGCATGTGCGTGGTGTACGAATGAAGTTTTGGCACTCGGGGAGCACCTTAGGTTTTTATGCTATGATATGAGATGAGATTAACATGTGTTTGGCACACACACGAAGTCTCAACGCTCGGGGAGCACATCGGGTTCTTATGTCATGATATGAAATGAATGTGTGCTTGGAGCATGGGCAGGGTTTTGGTGCTTGGGGAGCACCTTGGGAGCATACTGTGTGAGATTCCTCGATGTTCTTGGAACATTAGTGCATGAGGTGAGTCTTCGATGCTTGTAAAGTGCCTAAATGACTTGGTGTTATAGAATGAAGTTTTCAGTTTTTGTGGATCATCTAAATGGATTAATGTGTGAAACGAAGGCTTCGACGTTCATGGAACACCTATTTGGCTCGGTGTATGAGATGAAGCTTTCGGTGCTCATGGAGCACCTAAACGGTTTGATGTATTAAGTTCAACTTTTAGTGCTTGTGGAGTACCTAAACAGTTTGATGTATGAGTGAGATGTATGGTCATGAGTTGATCATGACTGAATGATGTTAGATGGATGGAAATGACAATGAGGATGATTTTCTTTGTTTCCATTCTTTTTACTTTGGACGCTCTAAGAATACCCAATGCCATGCTAAAGACAATGCACGAAGGTCGCGTGTGAGCCTTCACATGGATAGAGTTTTAGTGCCTTTGGGGCACCTAGTGAATGTCATGATATGGTTGCGTGCGTACCAATACACAGACAGAGTTTCGAGGTTTTGTAGGTCAATGAGGTGATATGAAATGGTCACTTAGGGGCCATCCCATGGATAAGGTTTCGACACTTTTAGGGCGTCTGGGATAAAATGATGTTATAGACAAGTCACGTGTGAATCGAGACATAGACAGAGGTTAGGTGTTCGTGGAACGCCTTGTATGGTTTAGTAATGTCATGAAATTCCCTAATGTATGTAGTAATCTGGTACTCATGGAGTACCTCAGATGATTCAACAATGTCATAAAACGATCCAATGTGGATTGCGATACACAAGCAAGACTTAGGCATCATTGTGACACCAATGATGAATGGGCATGATGTCATGTAATGTTATTGTGTGACCCGCCACATGAATGTGGACCTAAGATCGTTGTGGCCCTCTAGAGAATGAAATGGTCTAGGGAAATGGCCAAATGCAATTGGGTGCGTGGGCAGAATACGAGTAGTTTTAGGACACCCGATATGAAATGAAATGATCGTGATGGGCATTCTTAGAACATCCTATGTTAAGTGGAATAAGATGATATGAATGTCCATGTCATATGAAATGCAAATGGCTGCACGAAGATGTGGTTAGTATGCTTCACATATGGGATGATGTCGTGTATGCTTCATGGAAATGTCAACACATGAGATGTAAATGCGTATGGAACACAATAAAATGTCATGGCTGCATGAAGACGTGATTAGCATCAATGTCATACATATGTTCATGTTTTGAAAATGGCTGCACGAAGATGTGGTTAGGATGGCACAAAAATGATTATGCACTAGTGTGAGCGGACGACGCGTTTTCGACGGGACGCGGGACTCCCTTTCGGAAGGGGCACCTCGATTTCGGGCGGGGCCCTCCCTTGCATGGGGTTTTTTGATTGGAAATTCATTTTTTGGAAAAGCGGATTGTTTCGAAAAAGAATCGAGACCTAAATCTCGATGAAAAGTACAGGAGTCGCCACCCGGCTCAGCTCAACCGGGAAATTACAGTGTAGCTGAACCAAAGCGGGAACTGCCACACTTTTCAGAGATCTAGGTTCGGACAAGTCCCTTATTTCGTGTCTAATTTAAATATTATTGCCAATGTTCTAGTTATGACACTTTAAATTGCTAAAAGTTGATTTTTATTAAATAATAAACGCAGCGCGTATGCGGGATAATAATACAACATGTAAAGTAAAAAAAGGATAAATATTTAAGAGCTTACAACCCAATCGAAAGAAAAATAAAACTCTCGCCTCACTGATACAATCGCCTATATACACAAGAATCTAGAAAAATTACAACCGCCTAGATACACGATTTAATTCTACTAAATACAAATAAAAATAAAATTAAAATAAAATAAAAGCTGCAAACAGAGGTTAGCACAATTTATACAGCACACCATAAATAGGACTCAAGTAGACTGAATTGGGAAATTAGAATTCGGGGTCATGCAATTGGGGGTAACCGGGTCAACCCGATCGGCCGGCCCAGTTAGACCTGGAAAACCATTTTGAAACGTCCCTGTCTTTTTGATTTTGTGAGAAAATCGTTTTCGAAAACATTTTTTTCGGTTTATTTTAACTTAACATGTAAAAGTGGGTCGGTTTTCGGGAGAGCCGGGTCTCCGTCGTGGAACTGTTCTAAATGCAATTTTACCGAAAAATAAATCTAAGGTCGTGATGCGCACAACAAAATTCATTTTGATGATTTTCGGGGTTTTTTAATTTTTCTGATTTTCTGAAATTTTCTGATTTTTATGAAATTTCTTGAATTTTTATGATTTTCTTTGGATTTTAGGGATTTTTTTTAAGGATTTCTGCTTCTGGCCGAGGACTACAGTCGTGCGACTGTAGTTACAGTCCTACGACTGTATACTACAGTCGTGCGACTGTACTCCTGGCTAGGCAGAAATAGCTAAAAAACCTTAAAAACAAAAGCCTGAAACTGAGAAAATAAGCACAGTCTTACGACTGTAGAGGATTTGGCACGACTGTAATTACAGTCGTGCCCTTGTTCTTGTTTCAAGAACAGTCGTACGACTGTTCTTATTTCTCCAGAAATAAAAACTCAAAAACTTGAATAAAAAAGCACCATACACAAGCAAATCACCCAGAAAGTTGGAAAATGAGTTGAGTTAAAGGTTATTTACCTCCTTGGTGACGATCCACAGCTGGAATGACCCATGGCTACGCACCAATCCACATGAAATCGCTCTTTTTCCTCAAAAAGTCAAGGTTGCAAAAGTGTCCAAATAATCCCAGAAAAGTCACGGCTTTGTGTTTGTTTTTGTCCCAAAATGATTTAGATTTTTAGTGTGAGTGTTAACCTAGGATTTCTACTTCGTTTTAGTGATTAGCAACTAGAAATTAAAGAAAAAAGGGAAGAAGAAAGCAATGAGTTTATTATCTCTCTTCTCTCTTTTTCTCTCTTTTTCTCTCACTAAAAATCAGATTTTTTTGCCAAAAGTCCTTAATTCTGGTTTTCTTCACCTTATATATCTCCCCACTAACCCGGAAATCTTGAGCATTTATTGCTCAAGATTTCCCTTCTTTTCCAAGTCAAGGGGGTATGGGCTCTGCAACCTGCCCCCGAAAGTACAGTCGTACGACTGTAAGTCGTGGGTCAACGGTCAACAAAACTTTTTTCTTTTTTCTTTTAGAAAAAATTTCGTGCTCACAGGCTGCCCCTCGTGTAACCGAAGTCCGATTTCCGAAACGGACATAGGTACACGACAAAGAACATGAAATCACGGTGATATGCAAGCGCGGTTTTCGCAGGTAAACTGCAGGTGACTTTGTTAGTCAGGTGGTCCATATGCCTTTTGCATGAGGATGACACCGAGAGTATAAATGACTTTTGGAGTCAGGCGGTTCCTTACGATGGCTTTCGCGCAAGGATGACGTCGAGATAGAATGACTTTTGGAGTCAAAAGGTCGTGTATGGTTTGTCATACCGAGCCAAAAATGCATATGATGCGTGTTTAATGAACGTATTTATTCCTTGGTCGATAATTTTGAAACAAAAATTTTTTCCCCTTTGATCAAGAATAAATACGGGAATGCGTGTCTCGGTTGCCTTTTATAGTCGTTCTGGACTGGATTTACGAATACAAGATGCGATAGTCGTGTGCGACTGGCGCACTCAACAGACTGACACGAGATTTGGGTTCCCTTTTAAAGTCGTGGGGGACTATGATTTTTGTGTGAATGCATGACGATCGTGTGCGGCTGGGCACACCCGACAGACCGAAATTGGATTTGGGTTCCCTTTTAAAGTCGTGGGGGACTATGATTTTTGTGCGAATGCATGACGATCGTGTGCAGCTGGGCGCACCCGACAGACTGAAATTGGATTTGGGTTCCCTTTTAAAGTCGTGGGGGACTATGATTTTTGTGCGAATGCGATGGCCCGGTGTGGCTTGGCACAAGGGACGCGTTGAAAATGCAGTTTGGTGAAATTATACTTACAGTGAATTTTTCACGGTTTTCTTGGGTTTCGTGCCCCTTGGGCGAGGCGGACCGTTGTTAGAAAGATTAACTGTTGGCTTGTTGGATTTCCTCAATGTGTAGGACCGGGGAATTTCCGGCAGCATAAATCTCTTTCCGTTCGGGGTCTGGCGGGGCCGCCTCCCCGAGTCTGTGAGAGATCGGGTTAGGATTCAGGGTCCAGAGACCTTTATTATGTCATTGTCGATGAGCACGCTGCCTACTACCCATGCTGTGTTAACGGCTTTGTGTGAGAGGTGGGCTTGCATCACCCACACATTTCATTTGCCCATCGAGGAGTTCGCCGTTACTCCTTCAAATTTCGTTGCTATCACTGGGTTCTGGTTCGGCGGACCCCCGATCAGCTTCAACTGCTATTTTACTCGCCATCAGTCGGAGGATGATTATATAGGCAGGTTGATCAACTGCACCCCTGAGAAGAGGAAGATCTTATGCTCCAGGGTGGAGGCTTATTGGGCTACTCGCCCAAAACTGTCCGAGGAGGACTTGGAGCGGTGTGCTCGGGCTTATGTGTTTGTCTTGTTATCATGCACACTTTTTCCCACCGGGCAGAGCACTTGTAATCTGACTTTGCTCCCCACTCTAGTGGACCTGGATGCCTTTCCTTCTTTGGATTGGGC
This sequence comes from Euphorbia tirucalli, assembly GCA_039660915.1. Taxonomy (NCBI): domain Eukaryota; kingdom Viridiplantae; phylum Streptophyta; class Magnoliopsida; order Malpighiales; family Euphorbiaceae; genus Euphorbia; species Euphorbia tirucalli. Next base: position 28,600,202 of record CM077639.1, on the reverse strand, counting down.
TTGAGCTGCGTTGGAGCAGTTTCCACGGACTTGACCTGTGCGCCAGGGGGTGGCAGTTGGAGGTCCTTGATTTCTGGTCCGGCCTTCTGGTATCGTCTTTTCCCTTTCCTCTTTTTTTTTTGCAGGTCAAGAGACGTAGGGGATGTGGTTCTAGTTAGCGGACTAGCCCAACATATGAAAGTGTTGAGAGTGCCACTGCTGGTGGGCATGGCCTTGTTCAGGATAGAAGTCATCCTGTATGTTCTGCCAGTGTTGCGACATCTACTTCTCAGGTCGCTTTGGGCTTGGAAGCTCATCTGGTCTAGGAGAACGCCAGCTGGGCAGTAAGCATTCTACAATCCCTGAGTGCAGATGCTCCAGGATCAGGTTAGACAGGCAGCTGCTTCTGAGGCTCAGGCTTTGGCTGCGACCCACGAGTTGACCTGGGTGCGGGTTGACATGGCCCGGATGTAAGCTGATTTGACTCAGGTGCAGGAGGGCTTTGACGCCTATAGGGCTTCGCATCAGAGTGAGTCCGAGGAGAAGGAAGCGGGTGAGGGACAGGATGAGAGCTAGATTGAGTGCTCCGTATTACACTTATTTTTTTTTATTTGAATTTTCTGTACACGATATGGACTTCATTTTTATTATTATGGGAATTAGATGCAACAGCCTACTGATGGATGTTTATGTGTAATGGCACGATGTATGCAATATGAACGTCTAAGCAGAATGTCAAACATGCATAATATCATTACAACAACATCACAATGAGTACAATAGGGAAATTAACAGTGACTTCGGCTTTAGACATCGCCCTCTTCTTGTTACCAACACGTCCTCTTGGTTTTCCGTGTCAGAAATTTTCTCTTTGTGATTTTTTTTTGAGATGGTCCAAGAGTTTTGCACGAGCGTCCCAGCCGAATTTATCTCTTTGTATTGATCCGTTTCGAGATTGGAAAGTACACCTTGACAATGCTCATCAGAAGTAGTGAGGACGTTGCTGCTGATGACACCCAGTGGTTTGGCTTTTGCCTGCCCCTAGCATTAAGGGTTTGTGTTTGGGGTATGAAATACTGAATCGGACATGGTTCGCTGCATGCTGTCACCCGTATGTGGACATTGACATGCAATGACATGACAAATGCATATTGAACATCAAAATTGAATATAAAACATCTATGACATAATGAATGTGGATGCATTAGGAAAATCCAAAGTGTGGCTCAGGTTTTGATTGATGCCCCTTCAAGCTACCAACATGTCCTTTTGGTTTTCCACATTAGAGTTTTTTTTTTTGGATGAATGCCCGGTCATTGGATAGAGTTGCCATCGTGGATAGACAACCTGAGATGAATTCAAGTAACCACTGGATTCTCCTGTGGTCTGATTCTGTATTCATGTTTCTAATTCACCCCAGATTTCAGTTTAAGCACGGCTCCCGAAGACTGAATTCTTGAAATGGCTGGCAAATGCAACTTTCCCTTTGAATATGAGTACAACAGACTTTGTGAGCTTTCTCGTTGATGGTATCGTCCCCTTCATGATTGTTGAAAGCTTTGTAAAGTCAAGTTGCTCCAACACAGTTGGTGAAGTTCACAAATGCATAACCAAAATTTCCTCCAGTCTTGAAATCCATAGGCAAATAGAGGAAATCATAAGCAGGCTTCCCTTTGGACTTATTCTTGTTTTCCTCCAGACAATGCTTGCCCAGAATTTGTAGCAGATTATGTCTTTGAAACTGATTTGGTAGGTTTCTGATCATCAGGCTTGTTTTTCCCACCAAGATTAGCTTGGTCTCTTCAATAGTCAATTTCTTGGGTAACCATTGTTGAGCTCATTTGAAGTAGACTTGTATTCAAATTCTCTCTCTGCTCCGTCGCCCTTCTGGTGATGAGATGATGCAGAATGCGATATGGAGCAGCATTGAGGTTCTTCTTCTTCTTCTTTCTTCTTTTTTTTTCTTTTTTTTCTTTTTTCTTTTTTCTTTCTTTTTTTCTTTTTTTTTTCTTTCTTTTTTTTGAAGGAACTAAATCAAAGCCACAGCCACCTTTTGGTTTTCCTACTGCATTCAAATTCGTGCATGTCATGTGTGCTTAATATGCCTTTTTGGATGAACAATGCATGCGTAATGTCATGTGCACAGGAATGTCATGCAAACAAGATTATACATGTACTACAACTAAGGAAAGGCGCAGAGTTTCACAATAAGTTGGATAGTGAAGGTCATTTGAATTTCTTGGGGGTTGGTGCTTTGGATAAGTTTGGATAAGCTTGATTTCGCCTCAAGGAGGGCTTTCTTGTTTAATTTTGCCTTAAGGAGGGCTTTCTGGTTTGATTTCGCCTTAAGGAAGGCTTTCTGGTTCGATCTTGCCTTAATTGGAGTTTTCTGGTTTTATTTTGCTTTAAGAGAGGCTTTCTGGGTTTGGGTGCCTCAAGGAGGGCTTTTTGGTTTTGTTTTGCCTTAAGAAGAGCTTTTCAGAGTTTGGGTGCCTCAAGGAGGGCTTTTTGGTTTTGTTTTGCCTTAAGAAAGGCTTTTCGGTTTAGGGTGCCTCAAGAAGGGCTTTTTGGTTTTGTTTTGCCTTAAGAAGGGCTTTTCGGAGTTTGGGTGCCTCAAGGAGGGCTTTTTGGTTTTGTTTTACCTTAAGAAAGGCTTTTCAATTTAGGGTGCCTCAAGGAGGGCTTTTTGGCTTTGTTTTGCCTTAAGAAGGGTTTTTCGGTTTAGGGTGATTTGGGTATCGTACGTGTTTTTTAAATTGAAGCTTTGGGGCAGGATTGGTAGTTTCTTTCAAGGATTGTTGAATTGAATTAGCAGATGCCTCGGCGGAAGTGGTACCATCGTATTATTTTATTTATCTTACAAGCTCACCTTTCAAGAGAGAGTTCGTTCAGGGCCAGGTTCACTGTTAGGTTCCCCACAATACTCAGAATGATGTCATGCATTTTGATATTATGTGTGTTGGACATGTCATTTCAAATTGTCAAATGCATGCATAATGCCATGTACAAGTAATCATTACAAAAGTAAGACGAAGATAGCTTTCATTGCATCCATAATGAATTCAATACATCCCATAAACAAAATGAGTCCCTTGTAAGAAGGAACCTCCAAGAGGTATTGATCTCACAGAATCCGGTTATTCTCCGATTGGTCACCATTTCAGCTTCAGCATCCTCGAGCCACTCTTATCAGAGCAAACTCAGAATTTCTTCATCATATTCCTCTCCTCGGGAGGTTTGAGAAATTTCTTTGGTGGTTTCCCTGATTGCCCCTGGTTGGTTATTAGAGAAGCCTGAGATTTCCAATTTTCCATCATCGACCAGCTTCTGGATCTCCTTTCTTAAAGCATGACATTCATTGGTCCTATGGCCTGTGATCACGTGATAGCTGCAGAAATTACTCCTTTGCTCTGGCGTTGGCGGCACATAAGGTCTGACACTCTGCAATAGACCTATATTTCTGCACCTGAGGAATAGAGCACCTAATGAGTCAGCCCATAGAGAAATGCCTTTCCCACTACTCCCGAAAAGCGAGTTTTTGGTATGCCGTGGAACGGAGTCGGTACCAACATTCGTCTTGAGGGGCCTCTTCAGTTCTACCTCATCAGTTAGCCTTGGCAAACCTGAATCCCGGAGACAGGGTCTTCCAAGGTGTCGAGGGCGAGTGTTAGCAAACTGGGCATTCTGTCCCTCGTTAGCATCAGTATTGGAGCCTGAGAATGCTGCATTTTTCATTCTCCCTTCGAGTTCTGCCACTCGTGCTTCCAATTCAGTGCACCTCGCTGTCAGCCTTTCTATTCTGTCAAGGTCATCCCCCAGCACTTCTCTCAGCATTGTCGCCGCTTCCTTCCTGACTGCCTTCCGAAATCGTGATGAGGCGATATGATCCTCTACGATATCCGTTATGGAGTTGAAGTTCATGGGATTGGCCATTCCTAGATCTTTTCCTTTTTCCTTCTGATAAGAGCACTTATTAGTATTGGCGGGCACATACTCGTGAAGAACACCAAATCACAGATGGTTTATTCATGAATGCATGATGGGATATGTATGTGCATGAATGAGTTGCATATATGATGTCATGAGGGAGATAATGATGAGGATGATTTGAATTTTTTTTTTTGGGACATTCTGAGAACACCTGATGCCATGCAAAAGACCACGTGTGGGCTGCCACACAAACAGGGGTTCGGTGCTTTTGGAGCACCTAGTGAATGTCGTGAAATGATCGCGTGTGTATCAACACACGGATAGGGTTTCGACACCTTGTAGGTCTATGAGATGAAGTGAAATGGTCACGCAGGGGCCGGCCCACGGATAGAGTTCTGATGCTTTTGAAGCATATGATATGAGATGATGTTTATAGACAAGTCACGTGTAGACAAGGACACGGACGGAAATTCGGCGTTCATGGAACGCCTTTCATGATTCGGTAATGCTATGAAATGCCCCTATATGCGTAATAATCCAGTACTCGTGGAGCACCTCGAATGATACAATAATGTCAATGTCATACAATAATCCGAAATGGATCGCGATGCACCAACAGAACTTCAGCATCCCCATGATGCCAATGATAAATGACGTGAAGTCATGCAATGATATCGTGTGACCTACTACAAGAAAATAGACCTAAGACCATTGTGGTCTCCTATTGAATAAAATGGTCTAGTGAAATGGCTGAGTGTATTCCGGTACACGGGCAGAACAAGGGTAGTTTTAGGACTCCCGACATGTTATGAAATGAAGTGACCGTGAAGGGTATCCTCAGAATGTCCTCAATTTCAATGATATGAGATAACGTGAATGCTTGTGTCACACAAAATGCAAGTGGCTGCACAAAAACGTGGTTAGGATGCATGACATACATGATGATGTCGTGTTTGCTTCGTGAAGATAATAATATGCAGGACATAAATATGCATAGCACACAAATAAAATGTCGTGGCTGCATGAAAATGTGGTTAGACTAAGTGTCATGCTTATGTAGATGTCTTGAAAATGGCTGCATGAGAACATGGTTAGAATGACACATAAGCAAAGTTTCGGCGCTCGAGGAGCACCTTGGGATTTCATGATATGATATGAGATGAACATGCACGTGGCACATGGTCGGGATTTTCGGTGCTCGGGGTGCACCTTGAGTTTTAATGTCGTGATATGAAATGAACTCGTGCTTGGTGCACGAATGGAATTTCGATGCTCGGGGAGCATCTTAACTTCCAAATCATGATATGAAATGAATAAGTTCTTAGTGAATGGGTAGAGTTTCGGTGCCCCAGGAAGCCTTTTGGGTTTTTGTGATATGAAATGAGATGAACATGCGCGTGGCACATGGTTGGGATTTTCGGTGCTTGGGAAGCACCTAAGTGATTTAATACATGCGATGGAATTTTCGGCACCTGTGGAGCACCTACATGATTTAATGGATGAAATGTAATTTTTTCCGGCGCTCGTGGAGCACCTAAATGATTCGATGAAGTGAAATGAACTTTTCGGTGCTCGTGGAGCACATAAATGATTCGGTGCATGAAATGTGAATTTCCGGCACTCGTGGAGTGCCTAAGTCACTTGATGTATGCGATGGAAATTTTTCGGCACTCGTGGAGCACCTGAATGCATGGAATGTAATTTTTCGGCGCCCGTGGAGCACCTAAATGATTCGATAAAATAAAATGAACTTTTGGTGCTCGTGGAGCACCTAAATGATTTGGTGGAATTAAATGAATTTTTCGGCGCTCGTGGAGCACCTCTGATTTAATGGAATGGAGTGAATTTTTCGGTACTCGTGGAGCACCTAAATGATTCGATGGAATGAAATGAAATTTTTCGGTGCTCGTGGAGCACCTAAATGATTTAATAAAATGGTTTCCCGGAGCTCGTGGAGCCCCTAAATGATGTGATGGATGCGATGAAATTTTTCGGCGCTCGTGGAGCACCTAAAAAATTTAATACATGAAATGAAATTTTTCGGTGCTTGTGGAGAACCTAAATGATTGAATGCATGAAATGGAATTTTTCCGGCGCTCGTGGAGCACCTATGATTTAGTGGAATGGAATGGGTTTTTCGGCACTCGTGGAGCACCTAAATGATTTAATACATGCGATGGAATTTTCGGCACCTGTGGAGCGCCTACATGATTTAATGAATGAAATGTAATTTTTCGGCGCTCGTGGAGCACCTAAGTGATTTAACGCATGAAATGTAATTTCTCGGCGCTCGTGGAGCACCTAAGTGATTTGATGCATGAATGAGACCTTTGGCGCTCGGGGAGTATCTCGGGTTTTGTGAAATGAGATGATTGTTCTTAGCGAACGGACAGTGTTTCAGCACTCGTGGAGTGCCTCGGATTTTTTTGTGATGTGAGATCGACATGTACATGGCACATGGTCGGGGTTTCGGTGTCCGGGGTACACCTCGAATTTTTGATGATATGAAGTGAACTCGTGCTTGGTGTACGAGCGGAATTTCAATACTCGGGGAGTATCTTGGTTTCCATGCCGCAACGTGAAATGAATGCGTTCTTGGTGAACAGGTAAAGTTCCGGTGCTCAAGGAGCACCTAAATGGTTTGATGTGTAAAATGAATTTTTCGGCACTCGTGGAGTGCCTAAAATGATTTGATGAAATGTGATAAATTTTGTCGGCACTCGTGGAGTGCCTAAAATGATTCAATGAAATGTGATGAATTTTTTCGGTAGTCGTGGAGCACCAAAAGTGATTTAATGAAATGTGATGAATTTTGTCGGTACTCGTGGAGCACCGAAAGTGATTTAATGAGATGTGCTGAATTTTGTCGGTACTCGTGGAGCACCAAAAGTGATTTAATGAAATGTGATGAATTTTGCCGGCACTCGTAGAGCGCCTAAAATGATTTAATGAAATGTGATGAATTTTGTCGGTACTCATGGAGCACCAAAAGTGATTTAATGAAATGTGATGAATTTTATCGGTACTCGTGGAGCACCGAAAGTGATTTAATGAGATGTGATGAATTTTGTCGGTACTCGTGGAGCACCAAAAGTGATTTAATGAAATGTGATGAATTTTGTCGGCGCTCATGGAGCGCCTAAAATGATTTTCTACTTGGTAGGCGGTGTGATGTGTGTGAGCTTTATGGAATTGCCCAAGGTCCATGTGAATGTTTTATGTGATGTATGTGAATTAATTAATCGGTTAATGCTTATGGCATTCAAATGAATATGTGAATTAATTAATTTTTTCACACAATGAAAGGATGCATGGCTACAAAAATGTGGTTAGTGTAAATGTCACGCGGGTGATCAATGTATTTACACACGAAAATTGATGGACATGGCTATACAAAAGATGTGAGTTAGAATCACACAGATGCTTTATATGCGGTATGTTATGTTCGTGAAAAATGCTGATGATGATATGTTATGGAGGGACAAGAAGACACGTAGCAATTAGCACACGGATCGTAATCTTCCAACCTTATTCCTCCAAATGTGGTCAAGTCGATAAGATTCTAACCGAGTCCTAGGAGGGGTTTTCTTCGATCACCAACCGGGGATGATGAAGGCAGATTTTATTTTATTCACACAATTTATTTTGGTATCCTAAGGGAATCCAACTAAGGTTGCCTAAATGAGTTCTGTCCAAAGTCGGGATAACATCAAGGCTCCCATAGCAAAATATACTCCTCACATCTCCCCACTCAAGGGTCCGAACGAAGGGGTTCGTACGAGGCTATGGGTGGTGTTTTGTATTCGTGCCCCCAAGACCAAGAGGAACTTAGGCGACACTTCAATGATTCACCGGGCTGAATAATGGATACCTAACCTAATGCAAAAAAAAAAAATGTCTAACTACAAACATGCATAAAGTGCCATATAAGAATCATCCGCTTAATTTAAATTAGAAACTTTTCAGGGCTTGTCAAATTCTTTTAAGTTTTTGAAAAACTTTTGAGAAATCCCCAGCGGAGTCGCCACTGTGAGCGGACGACGCGTTTTCGACGGGACGCGGGACTCCTTTTCGGAAGGGGCGCCTCGATTTTGGGCGGGGCCCTCCCTCGCGTGGGGTTTTTTGATTGGAAATTCATTTTTTGGAAAAGCGGATTGTTTCAAAAAAGAATCGAGACCTAAATCTCGATGAAAAGTATAGGAGTCGCCACCCGGCTCAGCTCAACCGGGAAATTACAGTGTAGCTGAACCAGAGCGGGAACTGCCACACTTTTCAGAGATCTAGGTTCGGAAAAGTCCCTTATTTCGTGTCTAATTTAAATATTATTGCCAATGTTCTAGTTATGACACTTTAAATTGCTAAAAGTTGATTTTTATTAAATAATATACGCAGCGTGCATGCGGGATAATAATACAACATGTAAAGTAAAAAAAGGATAAATATTTAAGAGCTTATAACCCAATCGAAAGAAAAATAAAACTCTCGCCTTACTGATACAATCGCCTATATACACGAGAATCTAGAAAAATTACAACCGCCTAGATACACGATTTAATTCTACTAAATACAAATAAAAAGAAAATTAAAATAAAATAAAAGCTGCAAAACAGAGGTTAGCACAATTTATACAGCACACCATAAATAGGACTCAAGTAGACTGAATTGGGAAATTAGAATTCGGGGTCATGCAATTGGGGCTAACTGGGTCAACCCGATCGGCCGGCCCTGTTAGACCTGGAAAACCATTTTGAAACGTCCCTGTCTTTTTGATTTTGTGAGAAAATCGTTTTCGAAAACATTTTTTTCGGTTTATTTTAACTTAACATGTAAAAGTGGGTCGGTTTTCGGGAGAGCCGGGTCTCCGTCGTGGAACTGTTCTAAATGCAATTTTACCGAAAAATAAATCTAAGGTCGTGATGCGCACAACAAAATTCATTTTGATGATTTTCGGGGTTTTCTAATTTTTCTGATTTTCTGAAATTTTCTGATTTTTATGAAATTTCGTGAATTTTTATGATTTTCTTTGGATTTTTGGGATTTTTGTAGGGATTTCTGCTTCTGGCCGAGGACTATAGTCGTGCGACTGTAGTTACAGTCATACGACTGTATAATATAGTCGTGCGACTGTACTCCTGGCTAGGCAAAAATCGCTAAAAAACCCTAAAAACAAAAGCCTGAAACTAAGAAAATAAGCACAGTCGTACGACTGTAGAGGATTTGGCATGACTGTAATTACAGTCGTGCCCCTGTTCTTGTTTCAAGAACAGTCGTACGACTGTTCTTATTTCTCCAGAAATAAAAACTCAAAAACTTGAATAAAAAAGCACCAAACACAAGCAAATCACCCAGAAAGCTGGAAAATGAGTTGAGTTAAAGGTTATTTACCTCCTTGGTGACGATCCACAGCTGGAATGACCCCTGGCTACGCACCAATCCACATGAAATCGCTCTTTTTCCTCAAAAAGTCAAGGTTGCAAAAGTGTCCAAATAATCCCAGAAAAGTCACGGATTTGTGTTTGTTTTTGTCCCAAAATGATTTAGATTTTTAGTGTGAGTGTTAACCTAGGATTTCTACTTCGTTTTAGTGATTAACAACTAGAAATTAAAGAGAAAAGGGAAGAAGAAAGCAATGAGTTTATTATCTCTCTTCTCTCTTTTTCTCTCTTTTTCTCTCACTAAAAATCAGATTTTTTTGCCAAAAGTCCTTAATTCTGGTTTTCTTCACCTTATATATCTCCCCACTAACCCGGAAATCTTGAGCATTTAATGCTCAAGATTTCCCTTCTTTTCCAAGTCAAGGGGGTATGGGCTCTGCAATCTGCCCCCGAAAGTACAGTCGTGCGACTGTACTTACGTTACAGTCGTACGACTGTAACAAAACCCCACGACTGTATTTTACAGTCGTGGGTCAACGGTCAACGAAACTTTTTCCTTTTTTTTTTTTTTAGGAAAAATTTCATTCTCACAACTAGTGAATGACTGCAAGCGAGGTTATATTTCAGTATTTGCCTAAGTTCCTTAACTTTTTATAAAAAAAAAACATTTTAAGAAACATTTCATCCCCAACAGAGTTGCCACTGTGAGCGGACGACGTTTTAGAGTGGAACACGGTGAAGCAAACAGGGGAAAGAAGAACTAGGCTAAGAGTTCGAGTTGAAAACAAGTTTGTATCTTGCTTAGTGTGAGCACGGGTTTTTCCCAATTTCTATGATGAGAATTTCTTAGTTACCTGTGGAACGGACAGGCTCGAATAGGACTTCAAAGTGACCGGATTGTTGCCCGGAGTGTCTCAAACGTCCTGAAAGCCAGGTTGTCCGAAGCTCCTGAAAAGGTCTCCCGAATCATTTCCAGGGTTTGGTGTGTGCGTTTGATTTTCGAAGTTTCGCCCCGACTCTCGTTAGAACCGGGCGGCTCTGGCTTTTGAACCAGAGCTGGCCGGCTCAAGCTAGAGCCATACGGCTCTAGTGCAAACTAGAGCCAGGCGGCTCTAGTGGGCAAACCAAGTTGCCCTGCAAAGCAGAGCAACTTGGCTTGATAGAAGAGAAATTGGGGCACAAATTTCAGAAGTCAGGTGGCTGATTGATTGCGTGAAAGAAGAGAGATATAAAGAGAGAAAAGAAAAAGGAGGAAGGGGACCTTTTTTGGGGCACTGCTTCTCAAGAAAAAAAACACAAAGAGAAAATAGAGGTAGAGAAAGAAAAGGGAGACCGAGAGAGAAGACTCCAAAAACACTCTGATCAAAACCCTAAATCAATCTCTAAACACTAACAATAAATCCTACAACCTTTGCTCATTGATTCGGGATCATTTCGGTTTGGTTTCGGATTGTTTTGGATCACTGTGATTTTCAACCGGTTTAGTTCCTAGGAAGTATTTCAAGCTTTCAATCCGTTTCTTGACGTTCAAAGCATCAAAACAACACCAAGGTAAACTCTAAGAGGCCTTAAACCTGTTTGCATTGTCTTTTCTGTGCATTTTCTTCGTTTTTGCAACTTTTGGAAATTAGGCTGCTCATCATAGCCGTACGGCTATGTTCTTCATGAACACAGCCGTACGGCTGTGTTCGTGATGAACAAAGTCGCCCGGCTCTGGCCCTAGAGCCGCCCAGCTCTGTTCCTTAGGGACAGATTCCTGGTCTGTCCCGATCGGCCGAAAACAGTCCGTTTCCCATTTTAAACATTCTGTTACGATCATTTTCAGCCCAAATTCATCCGTATGTCATAATATTTTGGGTTTTTGGATTTCTGTACATACGGATATTATGGTTTTTGGTTTATCCAGGGTTTTATTTCCTGAGTTTCGGGGTTATTTTATCCAAATGGGATCTATAGTCCAGCATTAGCGGACCCTCGAACCCTACGAAATCCCCGAAAATATTGAGAACGATCGAAACAATGTTTTTATAAATGTTTTTGGCGTGTTTATTACGTTTTGGACCCTAGATGGATTGTATATTTAAGAACTCGCATGAACGGAACCCCGAGTTCCGGGATAGCAGACCCACTAAAATGTGGAAATTTGGATGAAACCGAGCCAAATGTTTTCCAAAAATTGTTTTCCAGCACAAAAATCTACAGGGCGTTTCTAAACCATTTTCCAGGTCTAATTGGTCGGACTGGTCGGATCGACCCGGTTACCCCTTAAATGCATGTCCTCATTTCCCAAAATTCCAATTACGTCCTATTTGTGTCCTACTTGTGTTTATAATATGAATTGCGCTAACCATTCTTTTTTGCAGCTCTTATTTTTATTATTTTGGCTGTATTTAATAGATTCCTGTGTAAATTAGGCGGTTGTAATTTTTAGATTCTCGTGTATCCTAGGCGCTTGTAAAGTGAGGATGAGGGTTTTTATCTTTTATTCGATTGGGTTGTATAATTGGCCTCTACTATTTTCTTGTATATTTCGGATGTATGCTTTATTTTTTCTGCAATTTATTTTGCATTTCGCTTGAGCATCGGGCTAATAAAATAAACAAATTTGGGTTAGAGAAAGATAATAAATTAAATAAATATGGTAATATAAATCATAAATTGAATACAAACTCGAGGTTAAGTAAGTAAGTTGCCCGAATCCTATCTCTGGATTAGGTACAGTAGTCTGCGCTCGGTAGGGAGTTGTACCGGAATTCCCGGATGAGCTGATCCGGGTGGCGACTCTATCACTGATCTCGAAATTTAGGATTCGAGGTCTTTAAGTAATAAAATGAGAAAACGTTTTCTAACAAATGAGTTTCAAAACAAATAAACGATTTTTTCTAAAGCAAGATAAACAAAACCCGTTTTTCCTAAAAACATCACGAAAACCCCCGGTTCGCTTTGCCGCGTTCCTCTCTAATAAAAAGGTCGTCCGCTCACAGTGGCAACTCTGCTGGGGATTAACTTTTCTTAAAATGTTTTTCATAAAAACTTAAGGAACTTAGGCTGCTATTGAAATATAACCTCGCTTGTATTCGTTTATCAATTTATAAATGCCATATTTATTCATGCCCTTGCATATCATGACATTTTCTTCTTCTCAACCCCTCAAATACATTGATTAGCCCTGGTTTACCCAAGAAGGTTGCCTACCTCTACCGCCAGGATTGGAGACACCTGACGGGGTAAACCACTTATAGCTCCGTATGACCTTACATCGTGTTCTACGGTGGGAAAGTGTTTATTTGCTATGGGAGCCTGTACGACCCTTGGTTTGACTCTGGCCCACATGTAATGGCTTAGTAATTTCCCCTAGGATTACCAAAACATAAATCTAAAATTGAATAATTAAGTGTGCGCCTTTGGTATCCCCCGTTGATGCCAAAGAGACCCAACACCTAGGAAGAATGTAAGACCAATCGAAAGGAGAAATAAGCTTGGACGGGAGTGCATATGTTTTGTGTGTGCTAACGTTTGTTCTGTGCTATTTTTCCTTTTAATTTTTCATAAAGCATTCGCAATGCATAATCACTCGTGTGACATTTCTAATCACGTTTTTGTGCAGCCATCTCTTCCATATACTAACCACATCTCCGTGTAGCCACGGCATTTTATTTGCGTATCATACATACATCTCGTGTGCCAACATTTCCATAATGCATACACGACATCATCCCATGTGTCACACATCTTAACCACTTTTTTTTTTTTTTTTTTTTTTGCAGCCACTTACATTTTGTACGACTTTCACATTCGTGTCATTTCATTTCATTCCATCTTGTAAGGGATGTTCTGAGAATTCCAACCATGATCATTTCATCTCATACCATGTCGGGTACCGAAAACTACCCGTAGTCCGCCTGTGCACCGGTTCGCACTCGGCCATTCCACTATACCATGCCATTCATTAGGAGATCACAATGATTGTAGGTCCATGTTGTGTGTCAAGTTGCATGACAATATAATACCATATCATCTCCATTTCAGATCCATTTGTTATTGGTGTTGCGGTGATACTGAAACCTTGCTTGTGTATCGCAATCCACATCGGAATTGCTTCATGACATTAATAATTCATTTGAGGTGCTCCATGAGTGCCTAGATTATTACACACATAGAAGCATATCATAGCATTACCAATTCTTGCAAGGCGTTCCGTGAACGTCGAACCTTCATCCGTGTTTCTATATACACGCGACTTGTTTGCAGTATCACTTCATGTTAGATGCCCCAAAAGCATAAGAGCTCTGTCTATGGAACGGATTCCATGTGACCATGTCATGCCATTTCATTTTGACCTCAAAGCATCGAAGTTTTGTCCATGCGATGGTGCACATGTGACCATTTCATAACACCCATTAGGTGCCTCGAAAGCACCAAACCTCCATTCGTGTGTCAGCTCACACATGACTTCTTTTACATTCCCTTTCGCATGACATTGGGCATTCTTAGAACGTCCAAAACAAAGAGTCACATTCGTTAACATTTTCATTCATGAAGGATCAACACGCACAATCGTTTATGTATCATTGTGATCATGTCTTTATGTGGGTACTTTCAAAACATCGACATATGTATGACACTGCCGCTAATCACATTTTTCTGTAGTCATTTGCATTTTGTGTGACATATACGTACACGTCATTTCATCTCACCCAATTGGGGACGTGCCGAGTGTACCCTTCATGCTCATCTCATTTCATGACATATCAGGTGATCCAAAATCACCCATGTTCTGCGAATGCATTGGATTGTACTTGGCCATTTCATCATGTCATGCCATTCAAAAGAAGACCACCTTGGTCCTCAGTTTGTCTCGGGTGGTGAATCACATGGCGTCAATCCATGGCAATATACTCATTCATCATAGGTGGCACGGTGATGCCGAAATTCTGCTTACGTGTCTTGATCCATATTGGATCATCATTTCATTATTAAATCATCCAAAGTACTCCCCGAGTACTGGATTAGTATACATATAGGACTATTTTGTGACATTGTCCAATCATGTAAGGTGTTTCTTGAATGTCAGACCCCTGTCCGTATTTCGAGTTACATGTGACATTTATGTAACATCATTTCATATCATATGCTTCAAAAGCATCAGAACTCTATCCATGGGATGGATCCCATGTGACCATTTCATGCCATTTCATTAACCTATGAAGCATCGAAACCCTGCTCATGTGACGATACACACATGACCATTTCATGATAATTCATTAGGTGCCCCTAAGGCATCGAATCTCTGTCCGTGTGACGGCTCGCACGCGCCCCTTTTGCATGGCATTGGGCACTCTTGGGATGTCCAAAACAAAAGAAACCAAAATACAAAGATCATCATCATCATGCTTGACCCCATTCACGAAACATCAAACATGTGCAATCATCCGTGTGTCATCATGATCACATCTTTACATAGTCATTTTCAAGACATCAACATTTGTATGACATCGACGCTAACCATATCTTTGTGCAGCCATGATATTTTGTTTGCATGCCATACACACATTGTGTGTTGACATTTCTATGAAGCATGCAAGGCATCTTTCTATGTGTCATATGTGCTAACCACATCTTTGTGTACCCACGATGCTTTATTTGTATGAATATGCATTCATTCCTTTCACGCACGACATCATCCTATATGTCATGCATCCTGACCACATTTTTCTGCAGCCACCTGCATTTTGTGTGACATGTGCATTCACACCATTTCATTCCATTGCACCTAATAAAGGATGTTCCAAGGATGCTCCATCATGACCATTTCATTTCATAACAGGTGTCCCAAAGCCACCTGTGTTTTGCCCGTGCCTTGGTTTGCACCCAGCCATTCTGCTGTGCCATAACATTTACTAGGAGACCATAACAGTCCTAGATCTATTTTTCATGTGGGGAGTCACATGACAAATATTGCACTACATCTCATACATCCATCATTGGTGTCACAGGGATTCTGAGATCTTGCTTGTGCATCATGATCCACATCGGGTTGCTCATAACACTATCAAATCATCCAGGGTACTCCATGAGTGCCCAGTTACTACACATATAGGGGCATTCCATGACATTACTAAATCATGCGAGGTGTTCCTTGAACACTGAATCTTTGTCTGTGTTTCCAGTTACGTGTGACTCACCAATAACATCATTCCATATTGGATGCCTCAAAAGCATCAGAACTCTGTCCGTGGGATAGTCCTCACGAGACCATTTCATGTTTCCTCAGAGATCTGCAAAGGGTCGAAACCTTATCCGTGTGTTGGCGACACGCGACCATTTAACTATATCCATTAGGCGCCCTGAAGTTACCGAACCCCTGCCCGCGTGCCGGATCACACGCGGCCTGTTTACATCGCCTTTTACATAGCATTAGGGCATCCACAGAACATCCAAAATAAGTAAAAAGAACAAAGTCATTTTTCATTTTAGTCTCCATCTAGCTCACATCATTCAACCATGACCAAGTCACATCTCATTCATACGTCAAGTCGTTTAGGTGTTCCCCAAGCACCAAAACACTGTCTGTGTACCAAGCACACCATCTCATTTCACATCATCGCATAAAAAAAAGATCGATTGGTGTAGATAGAAATCTTTCTCCCTCTCATACGTGGCCGCCATGACTAACACTGAAGTGTCTCATAGCATTAAACGATGAGGTGTAATAAGTAATCTCCACTTCCCAATTTCCCATCATGATCAGATTTTTGTACTCTTTCTGTGAAACATTTGAGCTTTCCTGTCTTCAAACCCAAAGCACTACCCTTTTCCAACCTCTTCCATACCTTCAACACCCTCTTTCTTCCGTTTACAACCAAACCACCAACACCTATTTGATGAAGCCCTTTTTCATCCTTCCCCGCCCCCTGAACTGATTTTGTAAAGCCTTATTTTCTACCATCAATGGCTTCTAACAAGAAATTGAACCCCAATGTCGTTCCATTTGCATCATCTCACCACCACAAGGTGATGGAGGCATATGGCAAAGTATTGACCAAATCAGTCTTTGCTTATCATCAACTTGTGCCAGATTGGGGATTCTCTTTCTATCTTATGCCACTTCACTTCAACCTAAACACCTAGACTAATTGTCTTACACCCTCAAATGACAGGAAAGGCTTTGATTTCATGACAGAGAGTGGATCTGAATACAACTATGCTTTAGCTGAGCTGGAGATTGCCCATGCACAAGCAACATTTGGTAGGATTCTTGGATGAGCACTGCATGAAAGAGAACAAGAGTAGCAATAAGAAATCAGTGCCAACCTTCGATTTATTATGCCTTCCTCTTGTTTTCAAAAACAAAGTGAACAAAGGGTATGCATTTGTAAATTTCACAAACCCAAAAGCAGCTCATAATAAGAGATGACCACTGTTCTTGTCCAGCCAAGTCTGCACTATAGCATATACTAGACTTTAGGGAAAAGAGTAGCTGGTGGGGCACTTTGAGGGGTTAATATTTGAGTATGAAAGGGATGATTATCCACCAGTAACATTCAACCTAGCAAAGGATGGTACAAAGGGTTCTGTTGAGCAAAATGTGATATGGAAAGAAGAAGGCTGACACTCACCCCTGTGAACTTCACCAACTATGTTGGAGCAACCAAGTCTTACAAAGCTTTCAACAATCATGAATGGGATGAACCCCATCAACAGGAAGACTTGCAAAGCCTACTGTGCTAATATTTAAGGGAAAGTTGCATTTACCAACCATTCCAAGAACTCAGTCTTCAGCTGCAACAGAAGTGACTACTTACCAGTAGTTCCCTTCACCTCCTAAAGATGATGTGATTTGCCACAATTAACTCAAGTCATTCTGAATCAAGCCACGCCTTGAAGGACTGAAAGCTATGCCCATCTTCGGAGACTGTGCATAATTAATACAGTTCCAGAACCTTGGAGAATCCAGTGGCTAATTCACTCCATCTCAGGTTGTCTGCTCATAGAGGCGGCTCCATCCAGTGATTGGCTGCATACCTTGGTGATCTACCTTTAACATGTCCCCAGCACAGGCTTAAAAAAAAATATGATATGGAAAACCGAAAGGACATATTGGTAGCATGAAGGGGCATAGATCAAACCAGACCCACGGGTTGGATTTTCCTAATGCATTCACATTCATCATATCATAAACGTTTCATATTCTATTTTGATGTTCAATATGCATGCATCATGCCATTGCATATAAATGTCCATGTACAGGTTGCCGCACGCAGCAAAGCAGATCTGATGAAGTGTTTTACAACCAAACACCCGAACACGAACCTCTGACACTAGGGGCAAGTAAAAGCTACACCACTAAGCATCATCAAGAATAATCCTTTCGCAATCCTCGGTGAACATACTGCGATGTACTTTCCAATCCTAAGACAAGCCGGTGCAAAGGAGTCTACTCGGCTGGAGTACTCACGCATAATTTTCAGTCCATCCAAAAAAAAAGAAGAAAAAGAAAAATCCCTAACAGAAAATTTCCAACACGGAAAACCGAAAGGACGTGTTGGTAACAAGAAAAGAGTGACATTCAGAGTCAAAGTCACTTTTGAATTCCCTATCATTCTCATTCTGATGTCATCATAAAGATATTAAGCATGTCTGATTTTCCGCTTAGATGTTCATCTTGCATACACCGTGCCATTACATGTAAACACCCATTAGTAGGGCATTGCATCCAAACCCATAACGGTTCCAACGAAATTACTGTTACAGATGGCAACTCCCGACCCAGGTGTATCATCCCCAATAGGGCCGTCCCTAGTAAGATCTCCAGCAAAATGCAATACAGGATTCAAGGTCTAGCTCTCATTCCCCCGATCAGACAAATAGACCACCCCTTGACAAAGTGGGCAATAAGTCTGTAGTGTCGATGTGCCAAACCCGCTTGTGCAATTGATCAGACTGGTCTGAAGAATACTAGAATGGGCAAGATCGACCTAGAAGCATACCCAAGCCTGAGAGGAAATATCTGCCGGTCCCAATCGGGCATACGAAACAAACGACATTTAGGGTGAACAGAATCCCCAGTGCGAACAACTTCTTATGAGACTTAAATGGGCCAAGATTCCCCACAGAGTCTCCATCAAAATCCCTAAGAGAGTCCCCAGTTAGGATGATCCCCACTAAGGCAGGGTCTCCAACAGATCCCCAGTAGGATTAAACAAGTCCGCGTTTCCCCAGTGGAGTCCCCAGCTAAAACGATCCCCACTGAGTTAAGATCCCGAGTTTCCCCAGTGGAGTCTCCAGCTAAGATGACCCGCACCGAATCAAAATCCCCAGCTGAGACAATCCTCACAGTATATCATCGGAAGTCACAAGTCCCTTCCCAAGCTTAGCACATTTGGTAGCATAAACATCATGTCGCATACATGCATATACTCGAATCATAAACCCATTCACGCATACATGCATCAAAGCAACGCAGCCATATTTATTCTTGATCGAAGGGGCAAAAATTTTTGTTTCCAAAATTATCGATCAAAGAATAAATACACGCTCTTACATACAATTTTGTTGAAGCACTCATCATCATCATTGGGTTGTCCTGAGTTAGATCTCTCCCAAAGCGGGAATGATTTAATCCAGGGGCACCCTCAGAGTCATAGCATGCAAATCAGAGCCCTAAGACTCCAAATCTCAGGTATGAAAATTCTTCAATTATCAGAATATTTGTTCACGCCAATATAATCCTGAGAAGGGTATTTCTTCCCTTTAACAGGTTCTGGGGGTAAAACGACTCAGCTGTATTTATTCTTGATCAAAGGGCAAAAATTTTTGTTTCCAAAATTGTCAATCAAGGAATAAATATGTGCTCTCGTATCATTCTTTACGGGCACACCGCAGCGAGTCAACTTAGAACCACGGCCGGCATCCCCAGCAATGGATGCCAGGTACGTTTCCTTTTCCTTTCTCGCTCCTTCCGAGACGGGTGTTTATTGCCATTAACAGGTTCTGGGGCCAAAACGACTCAGCCGTATTTATTCTTGATGGAAGGGGCAAAAATTTTTGTTTCCAAAATTGTCGATCAAGGAATAAATACGAGCTCTCATATCATTCTTCACGAGCACACTCCACCGTAAAAAGTCGACTTGGAACCATGGCCGGCATCCAAAGCAACGGATGCCAGGTATGATTCCTTTTCCTTTCTCACTCTTCCAGAAACGGGTATTTCTTGCCTTTAACAGGTTCTGGGGGCAAAACTTAGCCATATTTATTCTTGATCAAAGGGGCAAAAATTTTTGTTTCCAAAATTGTCGATCAAGGAATAAATACATGATCTCGTATAATTCTTCACGGGCACACTCCACCGTAGCGAGTCGACTTGGAACCACGGCTGGCATCCCCAGCAACGGATGCCAGGTACGTTTCCTTTTCCTTTCTCACTCCTCCTTAGACTGGTGTTTCTTGCCTTTAACAGGTTCTAGGGGCAGAGCAACTCTCGTATCATTCTTTACGGGCACACTCCACCGCAGCGAGTCGACTTAGAACCACAACCGGCATCCCGAGTAACGGATGCCAGGTACGTTTCCTTTTCCTTTCTCACTCCTCCCAATACTGGTGTTTCTTGCCTTTAACAGGTTCTGGGGGAAAAGCAACTCTTGTATCATTCTTTATGGGAACACTCCACAGCAGCGAGTTGACTTGGAACCACGGCCGGCATCCCCAGCAACTGATGCCAGGTACGTTTCCACCATTTCAACCTCTTTGCCATATGAAAGAGGAAGAAATGCCTATTGAAGAATGCTCCAATTTGTGCTGCCTCTTCACCACATTGGAGGGATAGCACACTTTGTTCAACCTCTTTGCCACATGAAAGAGGAAGAAATGCTTATTGAAGAAAAACTCCAGTTCGTGCTACCTTTTCACCACATCGGAGGGACAGCACATTTTGCTCAACCTTTTCACCATATAGGAAGGGAAGAACAGCCATTTCAACCTCTTTGCCATATGAAAGAGGAAGAAATGCCTATTGAAGACCTATATTCCAAATCGTGTTACCTCTTCACCACATAGGTGAGACGATGCATTTCATTGAACCTTTCCGCTACAAAAACCAAATGCCTTTGGGCCGACCCCACAAACCAAATGCCCCCTGGGCCGACTTCAAAAACTAAATGCCCCCTGGGCCGACTTCAAAAACTAGATGCCTTTGGGCCGACCTCACAAGCCAAATGCCCCCTGGGCCGACTTCAAAAACCAAATGCCTTTGGGTCGACCCCACAAACCAAATTCCCCCTAGGTCGACTTCAAAAACCAAATGCCCCCTATGCCAAATTAAAAAACCAAATGCCTTTGGGCCGACCTCATAATCCAAGTGCCTCTGAGACGACCTCAAAAACCAAATGCCCCCATGGGCCGATCTTGAAAATTGAATGTCGTCTGAGCCGACTTCAGGACTAAGCTGACATCCCCAGCTGGATATTGTGCTTGCTCCTTAATGTGTCAGGACACTAAGTATGCCTTCTTTTCCTTTCTCACCACACTCCCAGTTGCGAGACCAAAATCGATCTAGGCTTCCCAGCCAACCATGGGCCGACTTTGGTCCCGCGAGGGGCAGCCTGTGAGCTCGGGGTTTTTCCCGATTTCTGCGATGAGAATTCCTTAATTACCTGTGGAACAGACAGACTCAAATAGGACTTGAAAGTGACCGGAGTGTCTCGAATGTCCTGAAAGCTAGGCTATCCACGATCCAAAGCTCCCGAAAAGGTCTCTCGAATCATTTCCAGGGTTTGGTGTGTGCGTCCGATTTTCAAAGTTTTGCCCCGGCTCTAGTTAGAACCGGGTGGCTCTGGCTTTTGAACCAGAGCCGGCCGGCTCTAGTGCAAACTAGAGCAAGGCAGCTCTAGTGGGCAAACCAAGTTGCCCTGCAAAGCAGAGCAACTTGGCTTGACAGAAGAGAAATTGGGGCGCAAATTTCAAAAGTTAGGCGGCTGATTGATTGAGTAAAAGAAGAGAGATATAAAGAGAGAAAAGAAAAAGGAGGAAGGGGACCTTTTTTGGGGCACTGCTTCTCAAGAAAAAAAAAACAGAGAGAAAATAGAGGCAGAGAAAGAAAAGGGAGACCGAGAGAGGAGACTCCAAAAATACTCTGATCAAAACCCTAAATCAATCTCCAAACACTAACAATAAATCCTACAACCTTTGCACACTGATTCAGGATCATTTCGGTTTGGTTTTGGATTGTTTTGGATCACTGTGATATTCAACCGGTTGAGTTCCCAGGAAGCATTTCAACCTTTCAATCCATTTCTTAACGTTCAAAGCATCAAAACAACACCAAGGTAAACTCTGAGAGGCCTTAAACCTGTTTGCATTGTCTTTTCTGTGCGTTTTCTTTGTTTTTGCAACTTTTGAAAACTGGGCTGCCCAACATAGCCGTACGGTTATGTTCGTGATGAACAGAGCCAGCCGGCTCTGTTCCTCAGGGACAAATTCCTGGTCTGTCTTGATCGGCCGAAAACAGTCCGTTTCCCATTTTAAACATTCTATTGCAATCATTTTCGGCCCAAATTCATCCGTATGTCTTAATATTTTGGGTTTTTGGTTTCTCTGGGGTTTTATTTCCTGATTTTCGAGGTTATTTTATCCAAATCGGATCTATAGTCCAGCATTAGCGGATCCCCGAACCCTATGAAATCCCCGGAAATATTGAGAACGATTGAAACAATATTTTTATAAATGTTTTTGGCGTGTTTATTGCGTTTTGGACCCTAGATGGATTGTATATTTAGGAACCCGCACGAACGGAACCCTGAGTTTCGGGATAACAGACCCGCTAAAATGTGGAAATTTGCATGAAACTGAGCCAAATGTTTTCCAAAAATTGTTTTCCAGCAAAAAAATCTACAGGGCGTTTCTAAACCATTTTCCAGGTCTAACCGGTCGGACCGATTGGGTCGACCTAGTTACCCCCTAAATGCATGTCCCCGTTTCCCAAAATCCCAATCCATCCTATTTGAGTCCTACTTGTGTTTATAATATGAATTGCGCTAACCATTCTTTTTTGCAGCTCTTATTTTTATTATTTTGGCTGTATTTAATAGATTCTCCTGTAAATTAGGCGGTTGTAATTTTTAGATCCTCGTGTATCCTAGGCGCTTGTAAAGTGAGGACAAGGGTTTTTATCTTTTATTCGATTGGGTTGTATAATCAGCCTCTACTATTTTATTGTATATTTCGAATGTATGCTTTATTTTTTTGCAATTTATTTTGCATTTCACTTGAGCATCGGGCTAATAAAATAAACAAATTTGGGTTAGAGAAAGATAATAAATTGAATAAATATGGTAATATAAATCATAAATTGAATACAAGCTTGAGGTTAAGTAAGTAAGTTGCCCGAATCTTGAATCTCTGGATTAGGCACAGTAGTCTGCGCTCGGTAAGGAGCTGTACCGGAATTTCCCGGATGAGCTGATCCAGGTGGCGACTCTGTCACTGATCTTGAAATTTAGGATTCGAGGTCTTTAAGTAATAAAATGAGAAAATGTTTTCTACCAAACGAGTTTCAAAACAAATAAACTATTTTTCCTAAAGCAAGATAAACAATACCCGTTTTTCCTAAAAACATCACGAAAACCCCCGGTTCGCTTCGCCGCATTCCTCTCTAATAAAATGGTCATCCGCTCACACTTAGGAAAACCATTGATTTGTTTGGAAATTCTTTTTGTAGAAAACCTTTTCTTTGAATGTGCGTTTTGAGAAAGCTGGTTTTGCATTTTGGAAAATCCCATTTTGTTAACTTAAAGACCTCATAATCTAAATTTTGATTAGTGACAGAGTTGCCACCCGGATCAGCTCATCCGGGAAATTCTAGTACAGCTCCCTACCGAGTGTAGACTATCGTACCTAATCCGGAAATTTAGGGTTCGGGCAACTTACCTATTCAACCTCAAGCTTGCTTTCATTTAAAAGTTTATAGCACCATATTATACACACTTATTCTCTACCTATTTTATGATTTATTATTTAGCCCATGCTCATTCAGATGATAGAAAAAATAAAGTGCAGAAAGGTAAATCATACATCCAAACCAAACAAAAAGGAAATAGAAGCCACTTATTACAACCCAAAAAATAAAAACTCTTATCCTCACCAATACAACCTCCTAATATACACGAATATCTAAAAAAGTACAATCACCTAGGATACATGATTTGATCTTTTAAATACATCCAAATTAAAATAAAAAGAAAAAATAAAAGCTACAAAACAGATTGGTTAGCACAATTATATCACAAACACACATAGGACTCACAACATGACAGAATGGGGATTTCAGGAAATGGAGGCATGCATTTAGGGGGTAACCGAGAAGTCCAAGAGACTTACTCAATTAGATCTGGAAAACCATTTTAGAAATGCCCTATAGGTTTTTTGTCCTTGAAAACAATTTTGGAAAACCATTTGGCTCAATTACATGTAAATTGCTTCTTTTTAGTGAGTCGGTTATCCCGGGACTAGGGGTTCTATTCATGTGGGTTCCTAATTCCAAACATCCATCTAAGGTCTAAAGCAGTAAACACATAAAAAAAATAGTTTGATTCTGAAGACAGCATCATGCGACGATGTCCGTTGTGAGTCATCCCGAGATTCTGCCTCCTTCTAGGAACTATAGCCGTACGGCTCTAGTTGGAGCAGCGCAGCAATAGGCACTACAGCCGTGCTGCTGTAGTATCCAGAACCTGAAATTGGTTTTCTTTGCTTTGTAAATCACTATTTTGACTCGTTTCGATGATTTCTGAGGGGTCCGCTAAAGCTGGACAGTGGATCCGATTTGGATTGAATAACCCCACGTTCCAAAAAACCAAAATCAACGAAACCCAAATCTCACATCTATGTTATTGGAAAACCGAAAACCATAATTCTGAATGTAACATATGTGATTTGACCAAAATAGTTGATAACAAAACGATTAAAACAGGAAACTAACTGTGTTCGATCGATCTAGGGCATTTTGGGTTTCTGCCTAGAAGAACACAGCCGTGCAGTTATATCGATATAGCCGCTTGGCTCTAGTTAGAGCCGCACGGCTATAATCAAATAGACAGTTTCCAGAATTTTTACAAAACATAGCACAAAGCAAGTAATTATGAGTTTAAGGGCTCTCAGAGTTTACCTTTTTGAGTTCCAGTGTGTTTGACAACCAAAATTGAAATTGGATACCGGAATCCACTTAGAACCTCATGAACATCCTGAAATCCTTGAATACACGTCCCGAATCAATTCGAACAAACCTGAGAATGAAGCGAATGAGTGATAGTGTGACTGCAGACTCTCACTCTAGGTGCTAGTCTATTTTCTCTCGGTGTCTGACTTTTTCTCTTGGTTTTCTCTCTTTTTGTTTTTCTTTCTCCAGAATGATTTCTCCCCCTTGTTATCTATTCTCTACATTTGTTTTATTTTTCTTCTGCCTCTATACTCTCCTCTCGTCCCCAAAAACCTAGAGAATCTCGATTATCTCCTAATTTAGGAATTCTAGCTGCTGTCAAATACTGATGTTGGTTATTTAGAAAGTAATCTGGCCGCCCGTTAGAGCCGCACGACTGTAAGGTTATAGCCGTGCGGCTCTGATGTTATAGCCGTGCGGCTATAGTTGTGAAACTATAGCATACGGCTCTAACCAGAGCTGTCACAGATTTTCCTAAACCCTACAATCATGTCTAATCTTTCTAATCACTCGGGGGACGTTTCTCGATGTTTTGGACTGAGGATTGTTCGGTTTTCAGAGCGTTTGAGAAGTTCCAGGCATCATTCCGCTCATTCTCAAGTCGACTCACGTTCATCTGTCTAACAGGTAACATAAGATTTTCATCACAGAAGTCGGGAAAACCCGTGCTCACAACCGGATAAGTTTGGTGCTTGAGCTTGAAAAAGATCAATAGAGTTTTTTTACTTGAT
This sequence comes from Euphorbia tirucalli, assembly GCA_039660915.1. Taxonomy (NCBI): domain Eukaryota; kingdom Viridiplantae; phylum Streptophyta; class Magnoliopsida; order Malpighiales; family Euphorbiaceae; genus Euphorbia; species Euphorbia tirucalli. The sequence goes on along the minus strand of CM077639.1, from coordinate 28,574,976 downwards.
CTCGGAAAAGTAACGGTAGATGTTTAATACTTAGCGTGCGAAAGTATTGAGTTTGTTACTTGAACTCGCAAAAAGTAACACAGGCTTGTTTCCTGCCCTTGAAGGAAGCAATAGTGGAAAATCTTAAGTGGTTAGCTTGAGGACTGGACGTAGACTGGTTGGGTCGAACCAGTATAAATCTCATGTCTTCATTTCTCTATCTCTATACTCTTTGTTTTGATTGCTATTTAAAGTTTTGCATTTTAAATCAATAGCATTATTTTTGAAGGCACTTTTGATTTTAGTCAAGCATATTTATGTTCACAAGTTTTATTATTTTACCAATTCCGCATTTTTCGTAAAACTTGTGTTTGTTGAAAGAAAATTGTTTTTCTTCAAAAAGAATTTTTAAAAGAGTCTGCGAAAATTTTTATTTCGGTATACAGTACTATTCACCCCCTAATACTATAGCTAGCTATTTGGGACCGTCAATTGGTATTATTGCTTGACTCTTAACGAAAGGAGTAAAATCCTTAGAGTGATCCTGAGATGGCTAGTACTTCCGGTAGTCAAAATATTTTTATGTCTGAGGGATGTTCCATCAACAAGCCTTCTTTATTTAATGGAGAAAATTACAGTTTTTGGAAAAATAGAATGAGGTTTTTCTACAATTGTCAAGGAATGACCTAGTATTAAAAATTGTTGATGGAAAATCTGTCCCTAAAGAAGAAAGTGAATATGAAAATGCTAACTGAAATAAAGAAGCATTAAATTCTAAAGCTATTAATTTATTACAATGTGCTTTAGAAATTAATAATTTCAATCATATTTCAGGTTGCACGACAGCAAAGCAAATATGTGACAAATTGAGACAACTCATGAAGAACCAAACAAGCCAAAGATGGAAAGATAAATCTCTACATCACAAAATATGAGTTGTTATAGATGGATGCAAAAGAGTCAGTTTCAGACATCAATACAAGGTTCACACTCATTATGAACAAATTGAAGAATCTTGGCAAGAGCTTCACAGATGAAGAACTGATTAGAAAATTAATCAGAACAATGACAACTTCATGGGATGCAAAGCTCACAGAAATAGAAGAATCGAAAGATTTCACTGCATACTCATATGATGAATTCATTGGTTCATTACTCACATATGATATGAAAGTTAAGTCTACTACTGACCATGAGCAAACTGTCAAGAAGAGGTCCATCGCACTGAAAGGTACTAGTTCAACTCCTGAAGAATCTACTTTTGAATCAAACAGTGATGATGAAGAAGATGAAGATGAAGCTCTATTACTTTGAAAATTCAAAAAATTTCTTAAAAGTAAAAACAAAGATAGAAAATCATTCATGAAGCAATTCAATAGCAACAAAGTTAACAGAGCCAAGAAAGATTCAAAACAAGAATTTACATGTTTTGAATACAACAAACTAGGCCATTTCAAAGCTGACTGCCAAAGCTTAAAAGCAAATACAAGAGTAAAGATAAGAAAGCAATGGTGATAGTGATGAATCTAGTTCTGATGATGATAATGAGAAGCAAGAAAAAACTCAAATATGCTTCATGGTGGATGATAATGTAGAAAGTCCATCATAATAGCAAGTAGAAAGTGAAAAAGATGAGGTAATTCTTCAAACTTTATCTCATAATGATCTTATTCATTCTTTAATATGCATAATACTAAGCTAGAAATGATTGCTACGTGCAGAGAGTATGAAAACAAGCTTTTTGAAAAAGAGTCAGAAAAGTTTGCACTACAAAGCAAAGTGAGCTTTCTGGAGAACTCTAATCTAGAATTAATTAGCAAAGTATCACATCTTGAAAAGAAATGTGAAAAGCTTGATTCTACTATTAGCAAATTCACAAATGGAGAGAATATGTTGAATACGCTCTTAAACTCCCAAAGAAATCCAAATGACAGAACAAGAATTGGTTTTAATAGTATTGATGAGATACCTTCTCAAATTCCCCCAAAGCCAATTATATGTTTTTCTCCCTCCACTTCTACTATGCAGATTTTATCCCCAAAACCTACATGTCAAAAGTATAGTAAAAGTTAGAAACAGTTCAATAAACCAATTTCAAAATAGAAAAATATCCATATTCAGTCTATTGACCAAAAAGCCAAACAAAAGATATATCCTTCCAAACACAAAAATGTACAGTCCTCTAAAGCAAACCAAATTTCTCATTCACAATAGAAGATTATTCATAAAAACACCTTGAGAACTATATACTCTCAAAAGTCTTATTCGTATAGGTTAAAGCAAAGATATAATTATAAGCCCAAACACTTACATCAAATTATCTATGTCCTTTATCACCAACACCCCACCTTAAAACCTTATCAATCTCATCAATATAAGAAAAGGAGGAATGTTACATGTCATCATTGTAATCATACAGGACATGTGATCGGTGATTACACAGAGAAAATTATATGGATTCCCAAAAAGAAAAATGTTGACTCTAACCCCAAAGGACCCAATACTGTTTGGGTACTATGAGCATGGGTTTTCCTAACCTCCGTGATGAGAGTCCTACGTTACCTGTTAAGCAGACGATCGTCAATTGGACTTGAGAATGAGCAGGATGTCGCCTGGAATGTCTCAAATGCTCCAAAAATCGAGTGGTCCTCAATCCGAAACCCTGAGAAAGGTCCTTCGAGTGATTAGAGGGATTAAAGGTGAGTGTGGGATTTAGGAGAATCTATCACGGCTCTGATTAGATGTGCACGGCTGTAGTTTCACAACTAAAACCGCGCAGCTGTAATTCCAAAGCCACACGGCTGTAATACGACAGCCGCACGGCTCTAGTGAGCGGTAAGATACCTCCCAAATAATCGAAATCAGTCTTGGACAGGGAAAAATCCCAAAATTAAGGGGATTGATTCTACTAAGATTTGAAGTCTTAAAGGGGTTAACATATCAAAACAGGAAGAGGGAACAGACAGAAAAAGAGGGAGAAAGTTCATTCTAAGAGAGAATTCAAAAGAGACCATAACAAAAAGAGAGAAAAACAAAAGAAAACAAAGAAGAAGACCAGAACAGAAACACATAACAACAAAGTTAGAAAACATAGCGTATGGGTTTCCAATTAGACTTTCATTTGTTCCGGACCATTCTTGGGCTTATTCAGATCGATTGGGGATGCATAATTGAAGATTTCGGGGTGTTCGCTAGATTCTAAGTGCATTCCAATATTTCATTCCACTTACGGACATCAAACACGCTGGAACATCAACAAGGTAAACTCTGAGAGGCCTTAAAGTCAAACTTGTCTTTTTTCCATTGTGATTTTTCTATATTCTAAAAAATTTCTGAAACTGGTTGTTTGCTTACAGCCTTGCAGCTCTAAGTAGAGCCTAGCAGCTGTAGTCTCTTAGAATAGAGCCCCGCAGCTCTAACTAGAGCCGTACAGCTGTAATCTCTTAGAACAAAGCCTAGCAGCTGTAACACCAGAGCCGCACGGCTATGTTCTTCTGGGCAGAAACCCGAAAAGCCCTAAATTTACTAAAAACAGTCGGATTTCCATTTTGTTTGTTTTGTTATGAACTATTTCGGTCCCAATCACATCCGTCATACTCTGAATTCTGGTTTTCAGTTTTCCTAGAACGCAGTGTGAGATTTTCGGTTTCTTTGATTTTGATTTTTGAAATCCAGGGTTCTTTGATCCACATTGGATCCACTGTCCAACTTTAGTGGACCCCCAAGTTCTTCAAAGTCTTTAGAAATCATTGAAAATGATCAAAAGAGTGATTTTCAAAATAAAGAAAACCAATTTTGGGTTCTGGATACTACAGACGCATGGCTATAGTGCTATAGCGGCACGACTGTAGTTCTATAGCAGCGTGGCTCTAACTGAGCCGTACGGCTCTAGTCTCCAGAAGGAGGCTAAATCATGGGATGATTCACACGGACGTCGTCACGTGATGCTGTCTTCAAGATCAAACTATTTTTGGCATGTTTACTGCTTTGGGCCTTAGATGGATGTCTGGAATTAGGAAACCCCTACAAACAGAACCCCGAGTTCCGAGATACCTGACCCACTAAAGTGAAGTAATTCGCATGTAATCGAGCCAAGTTGTTTTCAAAACTGGTTTCAAGCACAAAACCCATAGGTCATTTCTAAAACCGTTTTCTAGGTCTGACCGAGTATGTCGCTCGGACTTCTCGATTACCCCCTAAATGCATGTTCTCATTCTCTAATATTCCCCATGCTATTCTCTGTGAGTCTTGCTTGTGTTTATTATGCTAACCATTAGTTTTGTAGCTTTTTATTTCTTTTTATTTTTTATATTGGATGTATTTAATATATCAACTCGTGTATTCTAGGCGATTGTAATTTTTAGATATTCATGTATCTAGGCAATTGTATTGGTGAGGAAGAGAGTTTTTCTCTTTTTGGGTTGTAATAAGTGTCCTCTATTTCCTTTTAGTTTATTTCAGATGTATGGTTTATATTCCTGCACTTTAATTTTATGCACTTTATTTATGTCATCTGAATGAGCATGGGCTAAATAATATAAGATAAAATGGGTAGAGAATTAAGTGAGTAAAATATTGTCATATGTACTTATAAATAAAAACAAGCTTGAGGTTGATAGGTAAGTTACCCAAACCCTAAATCTTTGGATTAGGTACAGTAGTCTACGCTCGGTACGGAGCTGTATCAGAATTTCCCGGATGAGCTGATCGGGGTGGCAACTCTGTCACTGATCTTGAAATTAGGTTTCGAGGTCTTTAAGTTAATAAAATGCGATTTTCTAAAAATGCAAAACCAGTTTTCTCAAAACTCACATGCAAAGAAAAGGTTTTATACAAAAGGATTTCCAAGCAAATTAATGGTTTTCCTAAGTAAGATACAAACCCGTTTTCCAAACAAATAACAATCCAAAACACCCTTTTCTTTTTCCCCGGTTTGCTTTGCCGCGTTCTACTTAAAAGGTCGTCCGCTCACATGTACCTGAGTCTACTTGATCTATTTTGCAGGTATCTCTAAAGAACACCCTCAGAAATTCAAAGTGGTACATTGATAGTGGTTGTTCTAGACATATGACTGGAGACGAAAGATACTTTACTTCCATAAAACAAGTAAAAGGAAGATCTGTGAAATTTGGAGATAATCTAGAAGGACGAATCATTGGAAAAAGAAAGATCAGAAACAATCCATGCATTGATGAAGTATCTCTAGTAGATGGCTTGAAGTACAATCTTCTCAGTGTAAGTCAACTCTGTGACAAAGATTGTAATGTAATCTTCGATTCTAAGAAATATGAAATTGTGGAAGCAAAAAATGGTAAGACTTTACTTGAAGTTCCTAGAGTTGGAAATATTTGTCTTTTAAATTCAAATACTCTTACTAACGATCAATCCTTAATTTGACAAGAAGAAGAGAGTTGGTTGTGACATCATAGATTAGGTCATGCAAGCATGCATCTGATTTCAAAACTTTCAAAGAAAGATCTTGTTAAAAGTTTACCCAAAATTAGTTTTAATTAAAATCACATCTGTGATGCATGTCAAAGAGGAAAGCAAACTAGAAGCTCTTTTAATCTTAAAGGAGTTGTTTTTACCTCTACACCATTAGAGCTGTTGCATTTAGACTTGCTTGGTCCTATTCAACCAACAAGCTTAGGAGGCATGAGATATGCATTTGTCATCATAGACGACTACTCCCATTTTACATGGACATTATTTTTTAGTCAAATAGATTAGGCTTTTGAATAATTTTCCACCTTGTGTAAAAAGCTTCAAAATTTGAAAAACACTTCTATTATTGCTATTAGAAATGACCATCGAATAGAATTTGAAAATTAGCTTTTTGAAACATTTTGCTCTGGGCATGGAATCTCACATAATTTCTTAACTCTTAGAACTCCATAACAGAATGGTGTTGTTGAAAGGAAAAACAAGACTTTAAAAGAAATGACCAGAACCATGCTCAATAAAAATAATTTACCAAAATATTTTTAGGCAGAAGCTATGAACACTACATGTTATATTTTAAATCGAGCTTTGATAAGACCCATTTTGAAGAAAACACCATATGAGTTATGGAATGGTAGAAAACCTAATATTGGTTATTTCCATCCATTTGGTTGTAAATGTTTTATTTTCAACAACAATAAGTATCTTAGTAAATTTGACTCTAAGTCAGATGAAAGTATTTTCTTAGGGTATTCATTATATAGCAAAGCATATAGAGTCTTTAACAAAAGAACTCTTACCATTGATGAGTTCATGCATGTTGTATTTGAAGAAGCTAACTCCCTCCCAGATAAAGAATCTAAGCATACTCTTGAGATATTTGATCCACAAGTTGAAAACATAGAAAATAATGAGAATGTCCTGCAAAAAGAAAATAACTTTGGTAATCAAGATGAAAACAATATGCAAGAACTGCAAGTGCAGGAAAATCAACATGATGATCTACAAAAAGAGTTTTGATATCATAGATATCATTCCAAAGACAACATTATTGACAATCCTTTACAGAAAGTGATGACAATGAACCAACTGAAAGAGTATTTTGTGAATATGGCATTTGTTTATTTAATTGAACCAAAGAACTTTAATGAAGCCGAAACTGAAGAAAGCTAGATGATGCCTATACAAGAAGAATTGGATCAATTCAAAAGAAACAATATCTGGAAGCTCGTTCCAAAACCTAACAATCAATCACTGATTGGAACCAAATTGGTCTTTTGGAACAAATTGGATGAATTTGTCAATGTTGTCAAAAACAAAGCTAGATTAGTTACATAAGGGTATAACCAATAAGAAGGAATAGACTATGATGAAAAATTTGCTCCGTTTGGAAGGTTGGAAGCAATCAAAATGCTATATGTATTTGCTTGCTACAAAGATATCAAACTCTATCAAATGGATGTGAAGAGTGCATTCCTTAATGGATACATCAATGAAGAAGTCTATGTGAAGCAAGCTCCAGGTTTTGAAGATTGTCACCATCCTGACTATGTCTACAAGTTACTAAAGATTTGTATGGACTAAAACAAGCACCGAGAGCATGGTATGAAAGGTTAAGTACATTCTTACTTGCTAAAACTTTTATTCATGGAAAAGTTGACACAATATTGTTTATAACACATGAAAAGAACCATATATTACTTGTTCAAATATATGTTGATGACATTATATTTGGTTCTACTAACGATAAGTTGTGTAAGGAATTCTCGCAAGAAAAGAGTACTGAATTTGAAATGTCTATGAAGGGTGAACTAAATTTCTTTCTTAGACTACAAATTAAGCAAGTAAACAAAGGAACATTTATATGCCAATCAAAGTATACTAAAGAACTCATAAAGAAGTACGAAAAAGTATAGACACCAAAAATATCAAGGTATGATTGGTTCTCTACTTTATCTAACCTCTAGTAGACCTGATATACAATTCAGAGTATGCCTATGTGCAAGATTACAGGCAAATCCCAAAGTGTCTCATTTAAAAGCCGTTAACAGAATTCTTAAGTATCTAAATGGTACTTAAGAAATTGGGATGTGGTATCCAAAGTGTCAAAACTTTGATCTTATAGGATATAGTGATGCTGACCATGTTGGATGCAAATTGGTTAGAAAAAATACTTCAGGTGCTTGTCAATTTCTACCAGAAGCATTAGTCTCATGGTCAAGCAAAAAGTAATCAACAGTAAAAATCTCAACAATAGAAGCTAAATATATATCTGCAAGTAGCTGTGTTGCACAGATCCTATGGATGAAACAACATCTTGAAGACTATGGCATAAAGTATGATCATATACCGATAAGATGTGATAATACTAGTGCTATAAATTTAACAAAGAATCCTATTCAACACTCAAGAACCAAGCATATCGATATCAAGTACCACTTCATCAGATCTCATACACAAAAAGGTGATATTTATTTAGAATTTGTCCCAACAGAAGAGTAAATAGCTGATATTTTCACTAAGCCTCTATGTGAAAATAATTTAGTGAATTAAGGTTAAAAATTGGTATGACAACACCAATATATAATAAATAATGTTTTTATGACAAAATTAGCAAAATTAATTATTATGGCTAATTTTTGTTGTAAGTCTAGATTACGAAAACTTGGCCAAGATTTTACTATTGGATCAAATTGCAATTAAGAAATTTAAGTCATAAATACTTATGAGAAATTCTGTCATAAAAACTTTTATATAATTTATGCTATTTTAGGTATATTTTGAAGCATTAATTTATAATAGTTGAAAAACTAATTAGGCCGTTTTAAATGCATAAAGTCCATAAGCCTTACTTAAAGGGCCTAAATAATGATCCATAATTCCTTATATATGTAAATTTGGACCAAAATAGTCTATTCGAACCAAACAATTTCATAAGCCCACAAACCCATTATCACTTATAGGAAGGAGAAATAAAAGTGGGCTGAAGAAAACCAAGGCTTAAATAAGCAGAAATTAGAAAAAGAGACACGTGCCTTAAGCTCCTCACGTAATCATTCCTCTAATTCATCAAAAGAAAAATGACAATATAAAAACAAGGTGCTAGTTTTCTTCTGCCATCCTCTTCAAGCTACTCACCCACAAAAACCGGTCACTGAAAAGACTTCTCCTGCAAAGAGATCTTCACCAAACCTCTCCAAATCTGTACTTCCATCCTGCATCTATTCCTCAAACGCTTTGCTAGAAATTCATCTCTCAAAAATAAAGATGAAGAGAATGAGAGAAGAAACCAGTGAGCTTGAAAATTCTCCAGTCAAAAAGAAGGAGAGTGAACTCACTCAAAGAAGTTTATGAAAGGAGAAAGAGTGCCAGAAAATCAAACTTCAGGGAAGAAGTTCCAGTCTCCTTCGCATCTTCACCAAAACTCTCAAAATTTGGAAAAGGTAAACCTATTTACTCAGATGGTTTTACTAAAGAAAAAGTGAGGTGTAGAAGAGTAGATTGGAACTACTTAGGAGAAGTAAATAAACCTTTGTCTGGTTTTTCAAAGTACAGGGGTGGGAAAAATTCCTTAGTATAAATGAACCGATGTATGATTCCCTAGTCAATGAGTTCTATAGAACTCTGACTTGGATTGGAGATGTGGAATTTGAACTCTGCTTGAAAGGAAGAAAGTACCCTATCAATGAAAAATATTTAGTGAAATCTTTGACTTACCATTACAAGGAGTTAGATTGAATAGGTCTCCTACACCCACCATGCTCGGAAAGTATAATGCTACTGCCTTTGCCAGCAAATCGTTCAACATTCCCTATGGACATTCAATTCCATGGTATGAATTAGATACAAGATACTAAATGAGGATGTTAAAATCTTACAACTCTTAAACCCAGCCTTCTTCCTACCTCAAAAAGCTAGTCTAGGCTCAATGAACAGCTTTGATCTCTGTTTCGCTTGGCATCTTATAAGCTATATCAAAAACAATCTTCCATACATTTTGATCAATCATCTCACCCATGTCAGAAGTAACTCAACTCTACCCTACAGCATGATCCCCACCAAATTTTTCACACACTTCAAAATATCCAAAGCTGGATTGATTCCATCCTTTATAAGCGCAAGATCAATCATAAACCAATCCAACATAGTAAGAATGTTAAAAGCCTATGCTCATAGAAAACAAATTCCTACCAAGCCAATCCTCATTGAGTCTGATTCTGATGACTCTTCTAATGATATTGTTGAGGACTTCATAGCCAGACATTTGAGCAAAAATGCATCAACTTTTGATACACCAAAAGGAAAAGGAAAAGCTACAGACACCAATATTGAAGAAGAAGAAGAGGATGAAGGTCCAACAGTCCAATCAGAGCCTTTGCAAGCACAGGAAGAAGACATTGCATTCTCTGATAAGAGTGGAACTTCTCAAACTACTGAGATAGTTAAAGAAAGAGTGTCTAAAGGCTAAGAGGAGAATGCTATATTTAATTCTCTTCTAGCCTTAGTTGATGAGGTGGAGCTATCTTTAGGACGGCAAGCAGAAACAATGCCCTTCCTACTTATCAACCCTGACCTCTCTGAGCCATCAAATGTATTTATGACCTACAACATTTCAGATCTCTATAAAACACTAATCCATACTCCTTTGATTTACCATCCAACTTTCACAATGACAAACACCTTTACTGATCCAAACTCTTTCTCATCTATACCTCTTAGCATCTATCCTTTATCACCTCCACCAGTGCAACCTGGATTAGGAGAAAGCTTTGTTCAAGCAATGACTTCACCCCATACCCCATACACTTCACACCAACCACCAACAGATTACCAAAGAGTGACCTCATACACTCTAGAGATATGCTCTAAAGTAATTTCTAAAGTTTTACAGGGTTCAAAAGATCTGATGTCATCAAAGGACTACACTAAAGTCCCTACTGCCCTAAGGGATCTTCAAATGTGGCTGATGCATATACAAGAGAAAGTGCACCATGTGACAACAAGCATGGAGATTGAATTAGCAAGGATGACAGACACTCTAAATCACATCTCTAAACAGGTTGAAGTGATGAAAAGCCTGATCAACAATATACTCAAGTCTGGTGCATCTTCCTCATCTTTTTCACCATCATTGGAGTTGCAAAAACTATCATCTAGTAGAGATGAATATGGAGATCAAAGAGACTTCATACCTGCTCCTCTGCTATTTTGGCTTCAACGGTTTGTATTTCATCTTTCATAGTAGTAATAGAACTCCAATTTTGAGAGTATTTTCTTATATTTAGGTCTTATTGTTGGGGTGCCCTAGTTCTTAGGGCATTGGATTCTTGTATTTTGTATTATACATTAAGAGTCATGTATGAATACATTATTTATGTCACATTAATAAAGGCAATTAATCTATTTCATTTATATCTTGTGCTATAATATGAGTAGAGTATCCATTGATTGATAATCATAAAACCTATCCCAGGTCTGTTCTAATCGTGGGAACGAATAGAACCACAGACTTATATATTCGATGATTGTATGGTAGTTCTTAACTAGCCATAGTACTTGTATAGTCAGTCATGAATATAGGTACATGTCATTGACATGGGACTGGATCGATCCGCACAAGAAAGCCACATAGTTGTCATGTCATATGTCTTTCTTGAGTAGGTCTCTTTTGTCCTCAGACCAGATTTCATTATAATATCAATGTGGAATCCGGTTCACTTTGACATACGCCTAATAGGTCTGTTAAAGGATGCTAAATACGGGTATGATTGGGTGGACCGGTGAACATGTTGATATTGATGATGAAGTGATGGAATTGCCACTCGGGTGACACCGAGATGATATCATTGGCCACTTGATGAGTGAGACTGATAAGTGTATGGCCATAACCAACTTATTTGGGTCTAGGATAGTGGGCACTATTCCCAACTCAGTTATGACTTTCTTGATCCAAACGGCTTCCTTTGAGCTTCGCACGCAGCTATGTACTCAGCTTCCATTGTAGTGTTAGCAATGGTGGCCTGCTTTGAGGACCTCCAACTAATGGCACCGCCATTCAAGAGAAAAACATAACCAGACTGTGACTGGTTCTCATCCTCATCGGTCTCAAAGCTTGCATCAGTGTAACCTGACACTACCAGCTCATCTTGACCTCTATACACTAAGAAAGCATCCTTAGTCCGGTTAAGGTACTTCAAGATTGCCTTGACTGGCTTCCAGTGTGCCTCACCGGGGTCCGACTGGTACCGGCTAGCCATACTTAGTGCAAACACGACATCAGGCCTCGTACATAACATAAAGTACATGATAGATCCAATAGCAGATGCGTAAGGGATCTTTTCCATGTTCTCCCAGTCCTTCTTTGTTTTAGGACCATCTTTCTTACTCAGCTTCAACCCATGGCGCATAGGCAAGAATCCTTTCTTTGCCTTGTCCATGCTAAATCCTTTTAGAACCTTGTCAATGTACGTGGCCTGACTTAGGCCTAGAAGCCGATTAGATCTATCTCTGTAGATCCTGATCCCTAAGATCGTCTCAGCTTCGCCTAAGTCCTTCATTGCGAAGCACCTACTCAACCACTGCTTAACCCCTTGCAGTGTTGGTATGTCACTTCCAATGATAAGGATGTCATCAACATACAACACTAGGACGGTGGAAACACTCCCACTAACCATCTTATACACACAGGGCCTTTAACTTGAAACACCACTTGCAACCTATCACCTTAGCACCCAGAAGTGGATCCACCAAGTTCCACACTTGGTTATCGTGCATAGATTGCATCTCAGCCTCCATGCCTTTGCACCATTGATCTGAGTGTGGGCTTTCAACAGCCTCCTGATAGGTCTTGGGCTCCTCTTGGTCAACGACCATAAGGTCCCCATCATCAGTCACGAGAAAGTCGTACCTCTCTGGCTGATGACATGTCCTACCAGACCTTCTAAGGTCCTGTGCAGCCATTTCTGGTTCCTCAATTTCTTAAGTAGTTAGATTGGTTCTCGAAGCATCCTCAGCAGTAGTTGCAGGAGTTTGTGAGTCTTGAACTTCTAAAAGTTCAACATTACTCCCACTGTCTCTCTTGGAAAGGAATTCATTCTCCAAGAAGACTGCATTTCTGGCTATGAAAACTTTGTTTTCGGCTGGATTGTAGAAGTAATAACCCTTAGTTTCCTTAGGGTAACCCACAAACTGGCACTTGACAGATTTGGACTCGAGTTTGCCACTTGTCAATTTCTTAACATGTGCATCACAGGCCCAAATCTTCAAGAAGGAAACATTGGGCTTTCGGCCTTTCCATAGTTCATATGGTGTTCCCTCAACTGCCTTGCTTGGTGTATTGTTAAGAATGTAAGCAGCTATCTCTAAAGCATATCCCCAAAAGGAGATAGGGAGTGTAGCATGACTCATCATCAAGCGGACCATGTCAAGTAAGGTCCTATTCCTCCTTTCTGACACTCCATTCCACTGGGGTGTACTAGGAGGAGTGAGTTGGGATACAATCCCATACTCTCTCAAAACGAGTCAAACTCTTGGCTCAAATATTCACCCCCTCGGTCAGACCGAAGTGCTTTTATTTTCTTGCCAAGTTGGTTTTTTACTTCATTCTTAAAGTCCTTGAACCTTTGGAGAGTCTCAGACTTATGCTTCATCAGATACATGTAACCATATCTGCTGAAGTCATCCATGAAGGTGACGAAGTACAGAAAACCAGATCTAGCACTAGTGCTCATTGGGCCACATACATCAGAATGTACCAGCTCCAATAGCTCTGAGGCCCTTTCAGCAGTCTTGCTAAAAGGCGCCTTTGTCATCTTGCCTCTCAAACAAGATTCGCATGTGTCATAAGACTGGATGTCAAATGACCCTAGCACTCCACTAGAGTGAAGCCTAGCAATGCGCTTCTCATTTATATGGCCAAGTCGACAATGCCAGATGTAAGTAGGATTAATTTCATTTTGTTTTATCCTTTTAGTATTTATGTTATAGATTGAACTTTCACGTTTTAGATCAAGGATATATAAGACATTTTCAAGAAATGCTGTTCCATAAATAATATTGCCACATTGCATAGAAATTCTACCATGTCCAATATTAAATACAAAACCGGAAATATCCAACAAAGAAACGGAAATAATATTCCTGCACATCGCAGGTACAAAATAACAGTTTCTTAGTTCCAAAACAAGTCCACTAGGCATCTCCAAGAAATAATCTCCGATCTCCATGGCCTGAACCCGAGCACCATTTCTGACTCAAAGATCTACTTCTCCAGATCCTAATAATCTCCTATTTCTTAGACCCTGCACATTTGAACAAATGTCAGATCCACATCCAGTGTCCAAGACCCAAGTTGTAGAAATAGCCAGATTAATCTCAACAACATAAATACCTGAAGCAGCAGTTTTGCCCTTCAGTTGCTCCCTTAGCTTTGGACATGAGCTCTTCCAGTGCCCCTTCTCATGACATTCATGGCAAACATCGTCAGGAGAGGCAACCCTTGCTTTAGGTTGGGCCACAACCTTTTTGCCCTTAGCCTTGGCCTTTTGGGCCTTAGCCTTGGCCTTAGATTTGGCCTTTCCCTTAGCAATGGGCGTATTGCCCTTGTTCACCAGCAATACTTCAGGAGTCTTCTTAAGAGACTGCTCAGCAAGCTTGAGCATGCCATGCAACTCAACAACCGATTTATCCAACCCTTGCATATAGTAATTCATGATAAACTGGTTGTAAGACTCAGGAAGTGACCCGAGAATAATGTCTGTTGCCAAGTCCTGCGGAACTGGCGAGCTGAGGCGGGCAAGTGTATCAATATACCCCTTCAACTTTAGCACATGAGTGCTAACAGAAGTCCCAGCTGCCATCACAGTCATGCAAAGTGCCTTAGTTGTCAGGTAACGTTCCTGACGAGCCTGATCTTGGAACATCTTTGTAAGTTGATCCATCATCTCATAAGCATGCTCGTCCATGAATTGCTTCTGAAGATCAGAAGCCATGGTACCCAGCATGAGGCACGAGACATCTCGGTCATCCCTCACATGCCGATCGTACTGCTCCACCATCACCGTGGTGATGCCTCGACCTGCAGGAGGGCCAGCTGGTAAAGGAGCATTCAGTACATACTCCTTAGACTCTTGTCTAAGAACTATTTGTAAGTTCCTAGCCCAGTCCAGGAAGTTAGTCCCCGAAAGCTTCTCCTTCTCCAAGAGTGACTTAAGTGAGAGTGAGTTGTTGCTTGTTGCAGCCATTTAAATTGCTTAACTAAAATGGGATTATCTACATGGAAGAAATCATTGCTTGAGTTAGAAATAAAGGACTTTTAAGCCAATTCAAATTAATAATCCGATTTTAATTTGTTTGTTGGTGTTGTTAATTGGCTGACTTGACCAAGATCCACAACTTATCAATGACTGGCCGAACTAGGGCTCTCTAACCAACCCTTGAATCGTTTGGTAGGACAACCTATCCAATCCTTCCACTAAGGACTCTTGGTTTGATGGGCTTATTGACACTTTACCCATCTGTGCTTAGGGCCTGCTCTGAGCTAATGCTACCCATGTTGAGTCAAACCACCATTCACATGTTAACCATACCAAGTATCTTAACCCTCGACGGCCCACCGAATACTACAATATACCCAGCTAGGGCATGGCGCACATTGCAGCATCAATGGCAGGAAGAGGTGTGAATGTGGGAAGCACTTTTAAGCGACTTAATATTTTAATTTCTGGATTATAATTAAGTGATACGGCTTAGCATGCATAAACGCGAGTAATAATTTGGTGATCCATACATCCATATTATATGACAAATGCAATAGCATACTTAATTTAAAATAAATGAGATCCTATGGGCCTTTAATTACAACCTAATGAAAAACTAGATATCCTATCTAATTCTTCATGGGCCGGACTGCAATCCTTCTTGGGCTCCCACCATGGGCTTGCTCCATTTGGGCCTTCCTCCATACTTGATGCAATTACAATAATTTTGTAAAATAAAATCTATTCTAAATTTACATCAAAATAAAAAAAAATGGCACGCAGGCCATATTTCCCAAAATTAAATTACAACTGATAATAATTTAGGGCCCATAGAACTCAACATAACATTTCAAACAAAGTACCTGTCGTGCACATACATACCAATATGATGTATGATCATGGCATTCCAAATTATAAATATAAATTTTAAGCCGAGTTACTTAGGGTGAAATCACCAATTTTAACAAATGTGACTAAGGCCCATAAAGGCCCAATGGATAACATCCATAAATGCAAAATTAACAATTTTGCTCCCACTTGAATTTGGGTTGTCACAAATTTAAAATTTAGCTCTCCCAATTTTAACCTGTGTCACGGTTTATTGGGCCAATTTCACAAAGTCCATATTCAATTTAATATGCAAACAATTAAATTAAATATGCATGCCATCAAAATAAACAATTTAAATACAAATTAATTTAAAAAATTTAATTTAATTTGCATTAGGGTCCGGAAAAAAATACCCGCAAAATCCAAAACCGGACCCCAAACCTGCGCGCGGCGCCGCTGTCCCGCGGGGCAGCAGTGCCGCTGCGGCCAGCAGCTAGCTGCTGCCGCAGCTGCTGCCAAGGCAGCAAATGGAATCGCAATTCTGCGATTCCATCTTTTGCCTAAACTTTTTTTTTTATTAAATCATAAACAAAAAAATGTTTCCAACAAAAATATATATATATATATATATATATATATATATAATTAATATACAAAACAATTTTAGATGGAAAACAATTGGGGAAAAATAATCAAAAACCCCAATCCAACAATTCTAGGGTTTATTCATATCGATATCGTTAGGCAAAGGACACTATGAGATTACTACCGGGTGAGTGTCTTCTAAAGACTACTGCATCTCTGTCTTAATTGGGGGCTGTAATGGTTTGCTAGAACCCACTTACAGTCTGTGGGCTTGGGCCTACTGCCAACATAAAGACAGATCCATAGGATCATGCTCATAGATCAACTGAGCTGGAACTTATAGAAATTGTACATGTAATGTACATTGGAAGGAATGCGTTAATTAATTAGTTGACATTCGGTGTCAAGGTAATTAATTGACATTGGGTTGAATTTAATTTAATTAATAAGTTTACATAATGTAATTAATTAATTTATTAATTAATTGAATTACATAAAGTAAACAATTAATTAAATAGTTTTCCTAAGTAGGAAAATTAAATACATGTATTGTATTAACTTAAGTGTGATTTAATTTTATTTAGGGATAATTAAATTTAGCCAAATGGAATTAAATTACATAGTATATACTTTTTAATTAAAGTTTATTTATGTAATTATAATTCTAGTGGGCTTGGGTTTAATTAACCTAATTAGAACCCAATTAGACAAGGTATCTATATAAGGGCACACTTAAGCAATAAAACCCTAATTCAACTCTAATTAATTGCTGGAAATTTCAGCCACCAATAGTAGCCCCAAAACAGCCGAAAATCCCAGCATTAAACCTCCATTCCTTCGCGTCTTCAGCTAGCACTGGTTCCCGCTCAATAGTTGGTCGTGCACCGGACTTTGGAGATCGCAGTTTCAAGAAACGATTCTGTAGCTATCTCTAGAAGAGACGAATCCGGTGAGTTAATCTCTCTTAATTCAAATTGATTTTATTCTAATCAATGGTAATTGGACACGATAGGTGGATTCTAGGAAATATTAAACGGTGTATTTTCCGCTGCGCCACGTTATTTTTCCAATGACGAATCCCAACACTTATGTCACCTAAATAGGATATGAATGCCTTCTACTACTGGATGATCCTCCCCTATTTATATGCATGATTGCTTACTCTTTAAGTTTATATCTGTGACATATGTTTTTGCCTTAATTCCTGTGACTTACAACTTTACCATGAGTTTACTTTTCTCCTTAAGATGCACCTTGTTTATGTCCTCTGCTTAAACTGCTGACATCTCTATCATATGCACTTCATGATCATTATTACTTATGCCACATTGTAGAGATTTTTCATAGAAAATCAACAGATGAAAGCGGAAGCTCGGATCGATTTTCTCAAATCTGTGACGCAGGAGCAATTGAAGTAGAAATCAAAAACATAAAATACAAAGATTAGAAATGGGATTCTCACCTTTCTATGTCTCTTCTAGAGACGGCTGCAGAAACCGAAATTGATTCCCTCCACTCTCACGTACACGAATGTCTATCAAGTAGAACCCGTGCTAGCGGTGGATCTAGGGAGGAGAGCAATGGTTCGCTGAAAATTTTCCTTTACGGATGAAATTCTCATTAAAGAGAATTAACTCTTGGCTTAAATCAAGGCCTTGATTTAAGCATTGAGTTTAATTAGCTTTTAAGTTCGGATTTCCTACCATAAGTCCTTAAATCCAAATTAATTATTATGGGTAGAATTAAATGCAATTCTATTTTAATTTTCATGCATGTATTTATATAAAACCATATTATATGATGTACATGTCATTAAATTAAAATTGATTTTCCAATTAAATTGACCTAATAAATTAATTGAGATTCAACTTAAATAAAAATACATATAAACCTATATATGTATTTTATTTCCACCCAGAAATAAATTCCCAATTAATATATCAATTAAATTATATTGATCAATCCAACTGATCAATAATTTAATTAATTAATATTTATCTCTCCAGTCTGTATACTCCAAGTATATGGGTGATCCGACAAGTTCAAACTCGGACATTTTATGTGTACGATCCTATGGGCCCGTCTTTATGTTGGCAGTGAGCCCAAGGTGTTGGTGTGCCCTAGTTCTTAGGGCATTGGATTCTTGTATTTTGTATTATACATTAAGACTCATTGTATGAATACATCATTTGTGTCACATTAATAAAGGCAATTAATCTATTTCATTTATATCTTGTGCCATAATATGAGTAGAGTATCCATTGATTGATAATCATAAAACCTATCCTAGGTCTGTTCTATTCATGGGAACTAATAGAACCACAGACTTGTGCATTCGATGACTGTATGGTAGTTCTTAACTAGCCATAGTACTTGTAAAGTCAGTCATGAATATAGGTACATGTCGCTAACATGGGACTAGATCGATCCGCATAAGAAATGTTGGGATTCATCATCGGAAAAATAACGTGGCACAGGGGAAAATACACCATTTAAAATTTCCTAGATTCCACCTATCATGTCCGATTACCGTTGATTAGAATAAAACAATTTGAATCAAGAGAGATTAACTCACCGGATTCGTCTCTTCTAGAGACTGCTGCAGAATCATTTTTTTGAAATTACGATCTCCAAAGTCTGGTGCACGATCAACTATTGAGCGGGAACCGGTGCTAGCCGAAGACGCGAAGGAATGGAGGATTAATGCTGGGATTTTCGGCTATTTTGGGGCTGCTATTGGTGGTTGAAATTTCCAGCAATTAATTAGGGTTGAAGTAGGGTTTTCTTCCTTAAGTGTGCCCTTATGTAGACACCTTGTCTAATTGGGTTTTAATTAGGTTAATTAAACCCAAGCCCACTAGAATTATAATTACATAAATAAACTTTAATTAAAAAGTATATACTATGTAATTTAATTCCATTTGGCTAAATTTAATTACCCCTAAATAAAATTAAATCACACTTAAGTAAATACAATACATGTATTTAATTTTCCTACTTAGGAAAATTATTTAATTAATTGTTTACTTATGTAATTCAACTAATTGATAAATTAATTAATTACATTATGTAAACTTATTAATTAAATTAAATTCAACCCAATGTTAATTATTTACCTTGA
This sequence comes from Euphorbia tirucalli, assembly GCA_039660915.1. Lineage (NCBI taxonomy): Eukaryota > Viridiplantae > Streptophyta > Magnoliopsida > Malpighiales > Euphorbiaceae > Euphorbia > Euphorbia tirucalli. The sequence goes on along the minus strand of CM077639.1, from coordinate 28,555,761 downwards.
CACCGAATGTCAACAAATTAATTAACACATTCCTTCCAATGTACATTACATGTACAATTTCTATAAGTTCCGGCTCAGTTGATCTATGTGCGTGATCCTATGGGTCTGTCTTTATGTTGGAAGTAGGCCGAAGGCCCACATACTTTAAGTGGGTTCTAGCAAACCATTACAGCCCCCAATTAAGATAGAGATGTAGCAGTCTTTAGAAGACACTCACCCGGAAGTAATCTTATAGTGTCCTTTGCCTAACGATATTGATATGAATAAACAAGAGGTATGGTGTCCATCATCCTCTTCTGTTGTTTATTATATTTCTTGATCTTGAGTTGACTGATTAATCAAATAAGCACCGACTTACTTAGGTATGGCCATACACTTATCAGTCTCACTCATCAAGTAGCCAATGATATCATCTCGGTGTTACCCGAGCGGCAATTCCATCACTTCATCATCAATATCAACATGTTCACCGGTCCACCCAATCATACCCGTATTTAGTATCCTTTTACAGACCTGTTAGTCGTATGTCAAAGTGAACCGGATTCCACATTGATATTATAATGAAATCTGGTTTGAGGACAAAAGAGAACTACTCAAGAAAGACCTATGATACGACAACCATGTGGCTTTCTTATGTGGATCGATCCAGTCCCATGTCAAGGACATCTACCTATATTCATGACTGACTATACAAGTACTATGGCTATTTAAGAACTGCCATATATTCATCGAATATACAAGCTTGTGGTTCTATTCGTTCCTACGATTAGAACAGACCTGGGATAGGTTTTATGATTATTAATCAATGGATACTCTACTCATATTATAGCACAAGATATAAATGAAATAGATTAATTGCCTTTATTAATGTGACACAAATAATGTATTCATATAATGACTCTTAATGTATAATACAAAATACAAGAATCCAATGCCCTAAGAACTAGGACACACCAACAAGAAAACCACATGGTTGTCACGTCATAGGTCGTTCTTGAGTAGGTCTATTTTCTCTTCAGACCAGATTTCATTATAATATCAATATGGAATCCGGTTCACTTTGACATACGCCTAACAGGTCTGTAAAAGTATACTAAATATAGGTATGATTGGGTGGACAGGTGAACATAATGATGTTGATGATGAAGTGATGGAATTGCCACTTGGGTAATGCCAAGATGATATCATTGACCACTTGATGAGTGAGACTGATAAGTATATGGCCATACCCAAATAAGTTGGTTGCTTATTTGATTAATCAGTCAACTCAAGATCAAGAAATATAATAAACAGTAGAAAAGGATGACGGACACCATGCCTCTTGTTTATTCATATCGATATCTTTTAGCAAAGGACACTATGAGATTACTACCGGGTGAGTGGCTTCTAAAGACTGCTGCATCTCTGTGTTAATTGGGGGCTGCAATGGTTTGCTAGAGCCCACTTACAGTCCATAAGCCTTGGGTCTACTGCCAACATAAAGACAGATCCATAGGATCATGCACATAGATCAACTGAGCCGGAACTTATAGAAATTGTACATGTAATGTATATTAGAAGGAATGCGTTAATTAATTAGTGACATTCGGTGTCAAGGTAATTAATTAACATTAGGTTGATTTAATTTAATTAATAAGTTTACATAATGTAATTAATTAATTTATCAATTAATTGAATTACATAAAGTAAACAATTAATTAAATTAATTTCCTAAGTAGGAAAATAAAATACATGTATTGTATTTACTTAAGTGTGATTTAATTTTATTTATGGGTAATTAAATTTAGCCAAATGAAATTAAATTACATAATATATACTTTTTAATTAAAGTTTATTTATGTAATTATAATCCTAGTGGGCTTGGGTTTAATTAACCTAATTAAAACCCAATTAGACAAGGAGTCTATATAAAGGCACACTTAAGGAAGAAAATAAAACCCTAACCGTAAGTTTATTACTGGAAATTTTAGTCCCATTACAGCCCTAAAACAGTCAAAAATTTTAGCAATAATTCTCCATTCCTTCCGCTTCTTCGGCTAGCACCAATTCCCGCTCGATAGTTGGTCGTGCACCGGATTGTGGAGATTGTTTCCTCTTAAAGATTAGATTCTGTAGCATTCTCTAGAAGAGATGGATTTGGTGAGAGAATCTCTCTTCATTCAAATTGATTTTATTCCAATCAATGGTAATCAGACACGATAGGTGAATTCTACAAAAATTTTAACGGTGTAATTTCTGCTGCGCTACGTTATTTTTCCAATTACGAATCCTAACACAAGGCCCATACACTGTAGGCAGGCTCTAGCAAGCTACTATAGCCCCTAATTAAGACAGAGATAGTATTCTAATAGAAGTCTTAACCCTGTAGTTGAACTTATATGTCCCATGTCGCTGATATCGATGTCTAACACAGAGGCATGGATTGATCACCCTCTTTTGTGTCCAGACATTTACTTGATCCCGAATGAACCGATGCTCACAAACAAGTTCCAACTTGATTGGGTGTGAGGTGTGACCACACTCTTATCGGTTGCATCCATTAAGAGGTCAGTGATATCTTCTTAGTGGTTTACTGAGTGACATTCCCTTCTGCATGTTCATAGTCTTGCCATGCTCACTAGCACACCCGAACGTACCCATACTTGGCACCCTATTACAGGCCCTTTAGGCATACACCAAAGTGTGTCACTTTACATGCAAGACCATAACATGGTCAGGTCAAAGGATTTATATAAGTATTACACAAGAATCACTTGTGATACTATGCCATATGGATTCCTTGTTTAGTGGATCTATCCAGTACCATACCCCATTTCATGTACCCATAAACTTGGTTGACATTCCATGTCCAATAGACGGTGAGACACTGCTATACAACCAAGCTTATGATATTCTTTTGCTTCTTTCATTCCCATGACTGGAACAGACTACGGATATCTTCATAGTCATATCGTTTTCCCTATCCATGGTCTTACTGCCAAATTGCATGACACTTATCAACATGATATGTCCATTGGATACTCTATTTATAATAGTACACAAGGTATATAATAAATAGATTAATGCCTTTATTCATTAACACAAATTTATAATACATAAATCTTATTACAAGATACAAAATGTATGATACAATAGAAGGACCAATGCCTTTGGACTAGGGCATTCCCAACACACATGACATTGCAGATGGTCAGTTTATGTTATCTTCCTTTCTCTCTCTAACTTTTGCTTTTTGATGATTTCAAAGGTGTAGAAAAATGTAGCTTGACATGTGAGTATAGGATGTGTTGTGTTTGAGTTTTTATGTTTTGTAATGATAGACTATATGATGACATATGATTGTGCTGATAGGTTTTATAGGTTACTACATAATAACAAGTTTTGTGTACATGGTGTAAGCACCGGGTTTTCCCGACCTCTATGATGAGAATTCCTATGTTACCTATAGAGTAAACAGACTCGAATTGGACTTGAAAACACTCAGAATATTGCCCAGAGTATCTCAAATGTCCTTAAAACCAAGCTATCCATGATCCAAAATCCCCAAAAAGGTCTCCTGAGTGGTTTCTAGGGTTTAGGGTGCACGTCAGATTTTCGAAATTTTGCCCCGGCTCTTGTGAGAGCCACATGGCTCTAGCTTTTAAGCTAGAGCCGTACGGCTGTAGTGGTGAACCAAGTTGCTCTGCAAAGTAGAGCAACTTGGCTCGGCATAAGGGATATGTGGTCAAAATCAGAAAAAGCAGGTGGCCATTTAATGTTTGAAATGATGAGGGGAGGAGAGTATAAAAAGAAAAGCAAAAATCAAAATCAAAAAAGTAATATTGAGCAGGGAGAAACCAAATTTCTAAGAAACACAGACAGACAAAAAGAAAAAAAGGAAAAAAGAAAGGGAGAGGCCGAGACCAAGCAAGGAGGTGAACCAAAACACAAAGAATAAGACTTAAAATCAATCTAAAACATAAAACACAAGTTGCTTAACCTTTGCTCATTGATTTGGGATCATTTAGGATTCATTTTGAATTGTTTTGGATTGTTGCAGTTTTCGGCTGGTTAAGCTTCCTGGACACATTTCATACTTTCAATCCATTTCATGACGTTCAAAGCATCAAAACAACATCAATGTAAACTATGAGAGGCCTTAAACCTGTTTGCATTGTCTTGTTTGTGCGTTTTCTTCATTTTCTGCAACTTTCAGAAACTGGATTGCCCGAATAGAGCCAGGCGGCTCTGGTACCCAGAGCCGTCCGGCTCTGTTCTGTAGGGACAGATTTCGATTTGTTCCGATCGGTCGAAAACAGTCCGTTTTCCATTTTTCGCATTCTGTTGTGATCATTTTTGGCCCAAATCCATCCGTATGTTATAAAATTTTGGTTTTCGGATTTCTGTACGTATGGATATTAGTGTTTTCAGTTTTCTCGGGGCTTTATTTTCTGAGTTTTAGGGTTATTTTATCCGAATTGGATCCATAGTTCAGTATTAGCGGACCCCCGAACCCTATAAAATTCCAGAAAATATTGAAAACGAGCAAAACAGTATTTTCACAAATGTTTTTGGTGTGTTTATTGCTTTTGACCCTAGATGGATTGGGTATTTAGGAACCCCGTACGAACGGAACCCTGGATTCCGAGATAACAGACCCACAAAAATGGAAATTTGCATGTAACCGAGCAAATTGTTTTCCAAAAATGATTTTTTAGCACAAAAATTACAGGGTGTTTCAAAACCGTTTTCGAGGTCTAACTGGTCCGACCAGTCAGGTCGACTCGGTTACCCCCTAAATGCATGCCCCCGCTTCCTAAATTCCCAATTCTGTCCTATTTGAGTCCTATCTGTGTGTGAAATATAAATTGTGCTAACCAATTTGTTTTGCAGCTTTTATTTTTGTTTTTATTTTCACTGTAATTAATAGATTATTTCGGGTAACTTTAGGCCGTTGTAATTTTTAGATCCTCGTATACTTAGGCGATTGTAATATAAGGACGAGTGTTTTGACCTTTTATTCGATTGGGTTGTATAATCAGCCTCTACTATTTTTTTGGTATATTTTGGATGTATGCTTTATTTTTCTGCAATTTACTTTCTGTATTTTGCTTTAGCAACGGCTGATTAAAAAATAAACAAATTGGGGTTAGAGAAAGATAATAAATCAAACTAAATATGGTAATGTAAACTGTAAAGTGAAAGCAAGCTAGAGGTTAAAGTAAGTCACTTGCCCGAACCCTAAATCTTTGGATTAGGTACAATAGTCTGCCCTCAGTAGGGAGCTATACCGGAATTTCCCGGATGAGCTGATCCGGGTGGCGACTCTATCACTGATCTTGGGATTTAAGTTTCGAGGTCTTTAAGTTAAAACGGGAAAATGTTTTCTACAATGGAATTTTCAAATCAAATCCATGATTTTCCTAACTCAAGATAATAAAACCCGTTTTTCCACCAAAATCAACAAACAAAGCGAAAACAGTTTCCCCTGTTCGCTTCGCCGCGTTCCTGTTACATAAAAAGGTTGTCCGCTCACACATGGCTTACTATATGCTTTGACAATATAGAACATATGTATGAATAATGTGAAGATGTGTGTTAGTGTTGTAGTAACTTTTTCTACTGACTGTAGTTATAATAAGAAAATAGCTAAGTTTAGCCATAATGTATATCTTTCTATATGTATATATGTGTTACAAAGAAAGATGATTTATGTGACTTATGAAGAATGTGTTTTTATATATTATGAGAGATGCATATGAATAAGAGTAATGAAGCTAAGAAATGCATAAAGGTTTCAGTGTCTTGCACATCTACTAGATCAAGATATATGGCATAAGTCACCTATGATGACAAAAACCTCTTTATAAGTGCATAGCTCTTGGACACATGTGCACTGAACTAATTCTTTACAAGCATCATATTCATTCCTTAGAACCTTGTGTACTCTGTTGCAATATCTCCAGCTGTCTCATAAGATTTGCATACATATAAGCTTTCTCTGAAAAGCTCTCAGTTATCATATTTGCAGTTGGCATTGAATTTACATAAGTTTATGTGAGCTAGACTTATAATGTGAAAACCCTTTTTCCTTCATGATGTTACTGTTTCTACTTAACAAAATAAAACTGGTATATATGTGTGATAGAAATTGTTAACAGACTATATACAGATTTTAGAAGTATTATGTGATGTTTGAAGAGAACATGCTTTTACATATGTGTGAGAAGATACATATGCAACATCAAGCTTAATTAACTTTTGATCTTTTGATCAAACTTTTATGGCCAAATCAGTTTAATTCCTTAAGTATATGTCTATACTCTAACATTCCTATACTATATATCTCTACCGTGTACAGGTACATGAGTTTGAATGCAAACTCTCCATTAAAGCCTAAGACCAAAAACTGAATTGTTTATGGGTCTTAAAAATATAATAGGCCTTTCTCTTTTATCTTTGAGTTTGACAGGTTTTAAAATAAGAGTTTAAGCCCGCTAACTATTATTTTTGCTAATCGAACCTTGCTCCTCAAAAGTTTTCTATGCAAATTATATTGGTTGTTAGAAATAAAGAACTCAAGTTTTTAATCTCTAAAAATTTCTTTTAAACAACCATGCACGTATTGAGCGGGACCATAAATGAAGAATATCTCTATTATATGAAGCAATTTAAATGTCAACCTATCTTTTACTAAAAAGTTGCAATCATCAAACAGGGGGAGAATGTTGACTTTAGTTTTGATGATCACAAATGTTGACATTTATGAGAAAGTAATTCTTAATTAAATATAATTGTAATTATATTTAATAAAGAATGTTTGAAATTAATGACATAAAGGAAAATGAAATTATTCTTACTTGGTTAATTACAATTATGTTGTAATCAACAAAGAATGGATAAATAAAAGTCATATATCACATAAAGCCTTATGAAGAACAAAAAGGGGTACTATATGACAAGATAATTACTTTTTATGCTTATCATCTACATATCATCACAAAAGATATAAGCCTTATGATGTAGAGGTTTCAAGTCCTTTCAAGAGCTACAAATCTCCTTACAAGCTACAACTAACAACTATTTTTGCTTACAAGATGAAATCACCCACTATACTTTGTTGATGAGCTAAAGCAGTAACTATATCCACCTTTATGAACTTGACACAACTGCCATATCCTTCTTGTGAGATTGAAACCAATGACTAGTTTACCTTCAGGAGCTACAACAACTATAATTTCTTCAGGAGGTGACTTCAACTGCTATAATCTTCTTATAGGCTACATGAAACAGCTACTTCTCTTCATAATGAGCCTCTTCAACACCTATATAAAGGAATGAAAATCAAGTTAGCAAGATGGGAGACTTAAAGCAACAATTCACACATTTAAGCTATCATTTCTCAAGTCTTCCATAATTCCTACAAAAGCAAAATCAAGAGAGAAGAGCTTTATTCTTTGTTCATTCATTCAAATATTCTTTTAAGGGAATTGTATTTTCATGCAAGGGATTTTTGTGAGGGGGTTTACTTTATTGATAGTGTGATCAACAAATTTTGTATAAGTTTGGTATTTGAGCTTAAAAAATACCGGGATGAGTTTGGTATTTGAGCTTGAAAAAATACTGGGATAAGTTTGGTGCTTGAGCTTTGGAAAAGCATCGGGAAAAGTTTGGTATTTGAGCTTGTAAAAAATACTTGATAAGTTTGGTGCTTGAGCTTGATAAAGCATCAGTAGAGTTTTGTTACTTGAGCTTGAAAAAGTAACGGTAGAGGTTTGATACTTAGCCTGCAAAAGTATTGAGTTTGTTACTTGAACTCGTAAAAAATAACACAGGCTTATTTCCTACCCGTAAAGGAAACATTAATGGAATATCTCAAGTGGTTGGCTTAAGGATTGGATGTAGATCGATTGGGTCGAGCCAGTATAAATCTCGTGTCTTCATTTCTCTATCTCTATACTCTTTATTTTGATTGCTATTTAAATTTCTACAATTTAAATTAATAGCATTATTTTTTAAGCCACTTTTAATTTTAGTCAAGCATATTTATATTCACAAGTTTTATTATTTTATCAATCCGCAATTTTCATAAAACTTGTGTTTGTTGAAAGAAAATTATTTTTTTCAAAAAGAATTTTTAAAAGAGTTTGCAAAAGTTTTTATTTCGGTATACAATACTATTCACCCCTTTTAAGTATTGTAGCTAGCCTATTTGGGACCATTAATCATGTAACAATCCTTCATCATTGGCAGTTAACAAAATGTCATCAGCATACAAAACCATTATAATGAATTTACTCCCACTGACCTTCATGTAGATATATTGATCAACAAAGTTCTTTACAAAACCATATGAAAAAAATGGAATTATTGAACTTAAGATACCATTGTTTGGAAGCTTGTTTCAATCCATATTTTGATTTTTTCAATCTACACACCAAATTTTCCTTTCCAAGGATGGAAATCCTTCTAGTTGGTCCATATAAACTTCTTCTTCTAATTCACCATTTAGAAAGATGGTCTTTACATCCATTTATTGAAGCTCTAAATCATTATGAGTACAAAAAAAAAAAAAATCCTCAAAGTGTCCTTTTTTGAAATTGGAGAAAAGGTCTCTTTATAGTCAATACCATCTTTTTGAGCATAACCTTTGGCAACAAGTCTAGCCTTATATCTTTCAATATTACCTTTTGAGTCTCTTTTGGTCTTCAAGACCCACATACAACCAATTCTTTTGGAACCTTCAAGAAACTCTACCAGTTTCCAGACTTTGTTGTCATCCATTGATTTTATCTCTTCTTTTATGGCATTCAACCATTTTTCAGAATTGATACATTCCATGGCCTGTTTGAATGAGACTGGATCCTCATTAATGCTCAAGTCACATGCATATTCAAGTGAATACACCAATAATCATTTGATATAGCTGTTCTTCTTTGCCTTTTAGATCTCCTTAACATTATTTCCTGTGGTGTTACTTGCTCATCTGTGACTTGTATATTATTAGTTCGCTAGCCATTAACATATTCATCTTGTTGATTTAGGATATTAATTTGTTGTTCTGATATGTTGTGTGATTGTGATAAAATAAGAAGAACAACAACTTGAGAAGAAATAATAGGTGTAGACATTTCTACCTGAGTCTCTTGAATATCCACTTTAACAGCTCTCTACTCCCACTTATTTGAGCATTCTTAATGAATCGAGCATTACCAGATTCTATTATTCTTGTACAATGGTTAAGACAATAAAACCTGTACCGTTTTGATTTTTCAGGATAACCTATGAAGTAACCACTAATGGTTCTCACATCCAATATCTTCCTATGTGGATTATATATCCTCACTTCAGCTTGGTAATCCCAAACATGAAGATGTCTTAAACTAGGTTTCCTTCCTGTCTATAGTTCATAAGGTGTCTTAGGAACTGTCTTACCAGGAACTCTATGTAAAAGATATGCAACAGTTTTTAATGTATAAGTCCACAAGGAAGAAGGTATAATTCTATTACTTATCATACTTCTAACCATATCCATAAGAGTATGATTCCGCCTTTCAGATACACCATTTTTTTGCGGTGTACCAAGCATTGTATACTGTGCAAAAATGCCTCTATGTTTAAGAAACTTTCCAAATGGACATGGACATTGTCCACTTTTATTAGTCCGATCATATTATTCACCACCTTTATCAGACCTTACTACTTTCACCTTTCTATCTAACTACCTTTCAACCTCATTAATAAACACCTCTAAGATGTTTACAACTTGATACTTTTCATGCAGTAGATACAAGTAGCAATACCTTGAAAAGTCATCAACAAAAGTGATAAAATACTTTTCACAACCCCAAGATGGGACATCAAAAGGACCACAAATATCAATGTGTATTAATTCAATTTGTTTAGTGCTTCTTATGGCAAGATTCTTTTTGATATGTGTTTAGTTTGTTTACCCTTAATGCAATCCACACACACATCCTAATCAGCAAAATCTAATTGAGGTAAGATTTCATTTTTCACTAACCTTAGTAATCATTCCTTAGATATGTGATCTAGTCTTTGATACCACAAGAAAGCAGAACATGCATTAGATGTACTATTACAACCTATATAATTCTCAACATTAGAGATTCAGTAAAATTAACATCAAGATTAAAAACAATATAAATCATCCATTAAAATACCAGAACCATAATAGTACTTATATTGATACAATGAAAAAACACTATTTCTAATCCTAAAATTAAAACCAAATTGATCCAACTTTGAAACAAAAGCTAAATGTCTAGCACATTCAGGAACATAAAGACACTTTTCAAGATCTAGATGAAATCTAGTATCCAAGATCAATTTGTAAGTCTTAATGCCCTCTATTCATGCCTTCATCTTATTTCCCATAAATAAAAACTTTTCAATTCCTTTTATGAGCTGGATCATAAGAAATACTTATGTAACATGAGACATATGAGTAGTTGCACTAGTATCTAACCACCAAGTATTATTAGGAACTTTAGAAAGATTCGATTCAAAACATATATAAATATAATGTATACCTTTCTTTTTTGGCAATATTTCTTCAGATGCCCGACCTTCCTATAGAAGTAGTATTTTATTTTATGGATCTGACCTTCATTTGCTTTGAGTGGGGCCTTCCCTTATTTTTGCCCTTCTGACTTGGTTTTGCCTTTTTGCTACTACTTTCATTAATTGTGAGATGAACAAAATCTCCTTTAAATTTCTTCAACCTCCCTTCTTCTTGAATCAACATAGCCTTAATTTCCTAAATGTTCTATTTTTCCTTAAGGCTATTATAATTAAACCAAAACTGGCCAAAATCAAAAGGAAGGGAGTTGATAATGAAGAATTTCTTTACTTTTTTATAATATTTTATATGTAATTAGAAAGAGTGGAGGGAACCTTACCCCGTAAACTCTAAACTTCTCTTCTTACTAGCAACCATTACACTAGTCTCCTTTTATAGTAGAGCTTATCCTATAAGTTACATGTATCCTTAATTCCATAAGAGTTAGGCCGAATACATCATTTGCCCTTGTACTTGGCATTAAATGCCTACTGACCATCTGAACTTACATGAAGTCCAGTTTACCTCCTCAACTTAGCAAAATCGACCCAGTTGAGGGGGCAAACTAAACTTCATGTAAGTTCGGGGAGTCAATAGGTGTTTAGTGCCAAGTACAGGGGGGAATGATGCATTCAGCCTAAGAGTTACATGTACTTTAAGTTCTCTAACCACCTTAATTAGTATTCCGAAGTTACTTATTAATGAGTACTATATGTTATAGTAAAGAGGAACAGGTAACATAGACATTAATGTAACTTAAATTAATAAACTCCTAGGTTACATCCTCTATAAGTGTAGCTTAATTAAATTGCTAAGTCATATGGATTAAAGCCTTGAGTTACATGGACTATTAAAGAAATTAATTTAATAAAATAAAATTAATTTAAGAGAATAATCATAGGATATGTATCATCAAATGAGCTATGACTTTATTATTATAAATATTATAATATTACTATAGAAAATCAAATTGCATCTTTACAACATAATAACATCGAGATTACTCTTTAAGTAAAATTGTTCATAATCAAAGTAGCATTTTGAAAAATGATTAGTTTAATAATATCTTGATGAATTAAATAAGTGTAGTTTGATAAGGCGAAACATGTAGGCTTATTTGGAAGCTCTTTAATTAAATATTTATGAATAAATATTTGTTTACACTAAAATTAATATATTAAAATAAAAACTATTAAAAAATTTGCTATATATATATATATAACAAATCTCATTTTCCAAAGGAAGATATTTTTACCAACTTAAAGTTTTATACTAAAACAAAAATATATATTCTTGTAAAATATGATTATTAGACTTCGTTTGTTTCATAAAAAAATAATATTTCGTGTTAAAGTATTTTTCATTAAAGATATTTTTTAAAAGAAAATCAATTTTTTTTCATGTAATATGAAGATCTATAACAAGGGCAGGCCCATAGTGGCCCAAGTCCTTGGTATTATTTTTTTTTAAAGTATTGATCTATAGTTTTACAAATTTTAGGTGATTAGTTATATATTTTTCCAATTGGCCCCACCCAAAGAAATTATAGGGAGAAAGTTTTAGCTAATTGACTTATTCCCTATGATTCCATTAGTTCTCTGATCTTAAAATTTCAGCAAAAAGAAATCATAATCTTGTCGCACACTTCTGACTGCAATATCACTACTTTTTGCTTCTATATAAAATTTCATGTAAAGGTTCAAACTTCACATCCTTAATACTATGTTTGTTAGGGAGGAAGGATTTTAAGAAAGATGGGTAGAGTTAGGTAGGAAGAGTGGAAAAGTGAGAGGATGGATAATTACTTTTTCCTCTATTGTTTGTTTAGAGGTGAAATGAAAGAGAAAAAAAATATTTTAGAAATTGTTTTGAATTTAAAAAAACTAATATAAATATATTATTTATGATGATATTTACCAATTTAGGTTTTTTTAGGGTAAATTGCAACCACGGTCATCCAAGTTCAGTTTTTATGCGCTCAATGTCATTTAACTCAATTTTTTGTTAATAAAGTCACTTAACTTTTAATCCAATGTTAATAAAGTCATTTTGACTAATTTTTAGAAAATCGAAGCCAGAAAATTGACGTGTACAATCAACTATTCCTATGACATTCCAGCTCAACAGCACCTCATAAGAGACAAATTAAAATCTGCTACATGGGTTTCACATGGCAGCACGAATTTTGCTTTAAAAGATAAAAAATAAAAAACACTTACCCTTATTAACCCTAACTAGTAAAACTTTCCCTTAACCCAAATTATTCGAAATCCACCCAAATTATTACCAAACATGTATAACTTTCCCTTAACCCCATATATTATGCAAGGTAAAAATTGACCGAAGTAAAAAAAATCATCTATCTTCGCTCATTCCCTTAATGTTGAGAGATGGAGAGATGAACAATTGAAAAATTTGAAACCCTAAGATTTTGAAATCCAAACTGATTCTTTTCAAAAGTTTCCCAGTCGATCAAGCTGATAAGCTTGAAGAATTTCAAGTGTTGGCGATAATAAATAAAGCTAAAGCTTTTAGTAACACTCTGCCAAGTCTTTTTTTTTTAAGTTTTTGGTCTATTTGGTTTGGGTTTATATGATTCAAATAGTGTGTGCTTTTTGTCTCTTGAAAGCACCAATTCATGTAAGAAATAAAAAAGGTTGAATGGTTTGGATGGCCGAGGGAGTATTCTGCTGAACGGAAGCAATATGGCTTAATTTGATAGGATTGGAATGAAAGAAAAAAAAATTTAATGAGGGTATAATGGTAGAGGAAGTGAGAAAGGGGGAGAAAATAAAAAGGGAGGGTAATCAATAAAATGGAGATTGGTGCAAGGTTAGCTAAGTTGGGGAAGACATAGTGTTCTAAGAGAGAGAAATTATTTAGATCTGTCACAAAATCTTTGAGTCTTTTTGGGAGTGAAGAAGAAGAAGAAGATGGAGTTAAAGATAAAAAATTTGGAATCAATAACAAATCAAAAAAATTGGAATTGGAAGAGGACCAATTTCCATATTGCTATATGGCAGCCACATTGGTGACATGTGGCAGATGTTAATTTGTCCCCCATGATGTGTTGTTGAGCTGTAAGATCATAGGAAGGGTTGATTGTACATGCAAATTTTCTAGTTTTGGAGTTTTTAAAATCAATCAAAGTGATTTTATTGACACCAGATTATAAATTAACACAAAATCGAGTTAAGTGACCTTGAGCATACAAAATCCAAACTTGGGCGACCGTGGTTCCAATTTATCTGTTTTATACATAAAATATTAGCACAAGAGAAACATGGCTACCAATGTATATTAATAAGATGGATAAAAGTGTAAACTGAAATTTGGAAGCCACTTTTTTCTTCCCATTCTATCCAAATTGGGAGGAAAGGGTATTGCAAATAAGGACAAAGGAGGGAAGGGTGTTTATCCTTCCTTTCATCATTCCTTTAAAACAAGCAAGGCAATCAAAGGATGACTTGATGTCTTTCCCTTTCATCCTCCCATTGTTCCTTCTAAACAAACAAGTTGTAGACCATAGTTAAATATATTTTTCACAATGGATATACAGAAGGGAATGTCACTCAGTAGTACACTGAGAAGATATCACCAGCCACTTGATGAATGCAACTGATAAGAGTGTGGTGATGCGTCTAAAACACACAATATAGAGCAAGTGTACTCTGTCACTCAAGTAATATAGAAATAAGAAGGATGTCGATCCCATGGAGACTATGTATGCAAATCCTAAATGCAGTTGGGTTTCTGTTAATTTAGGCGGAGGAAATTATATCTTTGTTTATAGTTTATAAAATAAAATCTACTACTAAGCAAAAAATTAAATAAAATAATTTAAACTAAGATTAAAATGCAATTGGATAAAACTCAATGGAGAAATTGGCTAAGGCATATGGTTTTACTTAGCATTCATTCTAGAAATTTCCTCAAGCTATGCAATTAAACTTATTAAATTCCCAAGATGGCGAATTCCTAAAGCAGTTAACACCGGTTAGGGCTGCTAACTCTAATTCTCAACCTAACTACTTAAACTAGTTCGGTCTTAAGCAATTAGTTTGGAACGCATTAAGCATACTAAAACCTGCCACAAACTAGTGAGCCACAAAGCAATGGTCATGCATTTGTCATGTTATGAAATTCCATTAATTCAGTCATTTGGTCAATTATGAATTAACTATGTACTTTGAAATAGATAGTCATGCATTCAAAGCTTTAAGAAATCATAACATAATAATGGAAAAATAATACAAATTAATTGCATTAAAAGAAGAAATTACATAGAAGTCCAACTAAGCTCCACCATAGCCTTAGCTATGGAGAAATTAGTTCATGATTGAGTTATAAACAAACAAATAAAATACAGAAAACATGATAGGAGAGAGTTAAGAATAAACTAGGAAGATGGAGATCCCAATGGTGGCTTGTGGAGAGAAATCGTAGAAGAAGAATTGTGGCTTGAACCTTCCAAAACCTGGTTTCCTTGACTTTCTTCCCAAAATCTCGTTCTCTTATGTTGAGAGCAAAATAAAATCCCAGCTTTCATGCATGAATAATGAAAAATGTCCAAGCCTTCTTAAAAATCCCTAAGCTAAAACATTTCCAAGAGAGAAAAAGAGAAGATCAACCTAGTTGGGAAATAACTCTCCCAAAATTAATGATAAAATAAATCCTAATTGAGATTTATTCCTAAAATAAAATTCTTAATTAGAAGTTATTTCTCCTTATCCTAATTACAAAAGGAGAAGAAATTAAATAGCCCAAAGTCGAAAAGTCAAAACTCCTAACCCTAGTTGGAGTACAAAATTCGTAATTCTGCAGCCCCGGCGTATCTTAAGAC
Organism: Euphorbia tirucalli; assembly: GCA_039660915.1. Classification (NCBI taxonomy): domain Eukaryota; kingdom Viridiplantae; phylum Streptophyta; class Magnoliopsida; order Malpighiales; family Euphorbiaceae; genus Euphorbia; species Euphorbia tirucalli. Next base: position 28,540,357 of record CM077639.1, on the reverse strand, counting down.
TGGTCAGCTTCTGTTTTTAAAAAATTCTTCAGTTTTGGCTCTTCATAAGGCACGCCCATGCCTTAGGACTTCCTTGCTCTTCCAAATAGCACGTTTGAGCTCCAAAAATAAGCAATTTAGCCTTCAAATGTTCAAATTCCAATTTTAATGCCCTAACACACAAAAATAGAACAAATGAGATAATATCCGCCTAAATTAAAGCAAAATAGCACAATTAAAGCCCACAGAATAGGACAAAAATATATACACAAAATGCACTCATCATGTGGCAACACCCAAACAAGTTGGAACTTGTTTATGTGCATCAGTTCATTCGGGATCAAGATAATATTCAGACACAAAAGAGGGTGATCAATCCATGCCTCCATATTGGACACCGATATCAATGACATGGGATATGCAAGTTTAAACTACAGGGTTTCGATTTCAGTTGGACTGCCATCTCTGTCTTAACTTGGGGCTGTAGTGGCTTGCTAGAGCCCTCCTATAGTCTGTGGACCATAGGTCTATTGCCAACATAAAGACGGGCCCACAAGATCTTACACATTGAACGTCTGAGCTTGAACTTAACGAATCAACTGTGTACTTGGAGTATACCAACTGGAGAGAGAGGATTCTATTGATTGTATTATATAGATCAATTGGATTGATCAAAATAATATAATTAATATTTGTATTGGTTTTCTTATAATTAATTCAATGAATTAATTTAAGATATTATTTCCTGGGTGGAAATATTTCACATGTATAGGTTTACATGTGTTTAATTTTATGGAGGGTCTAATTTTAATTCGTAGGTTAAACTAATTGGTCAAATTAATTTTAATTTAAATGGCATGTAATATATTATGTGGTATAATATATTCACATTCATGAAAATTAAAATTAGATTTGCAATTAAAATAAACCTAAAGAATTAATTTTAGATTTGGGCTTAAATGAGTGAAAAGCCCATATAAAATAAAAACAAAAAAAAGGGCTTAAATTCCCTATGGGAATTTCGGCCAAGGGCGTTAAAAATCTCTAGGTGAAATTCGGCCAAGAGAGAACATTCCTAGGTAGAAAAAAATTCCTCTCTTCCGACGATTCGACGCTAGCACGGGTTCCCGCTCCAAAGCCGTTCGTGTCCGAATTGTGGAGGAGATCAAATTTGATTTCTGCAGCCATCTCTGAAAGAGATACTCCTGGTGAGAATTTGAATTTTCTCAATTAAATTTTGTTGTTTTGATTTCCACTTCAATTGATCCTGGTTATTGGATTTGAGAAAACGATACGTGCTTTCGCTTTAATTGGACGTTTTGCGATGAAAAATCCCTTCAGTGGTATTAGAGTGGACTTTTGATCCATGGAAATCTTAAATAGGATTGAATCCTTGGTTTTAAAATTTGATGTTTTATTTTGGGATTCTTGCATTTGCGGTTTATGATTTTCCCCATTTAATTTTTGCAATCGAAAATTAATTTGCATATTGGTTATGTATGTTTTAATTTTCTGTTGATGTTCAATCTTGGTGATTTATTTTATTGTTGTTTTAATTAAAAAAAATCATGGGATGTTTTCACGGTTATGGGGCTGCCAGTGGTGGAATCCACCGCCAGCCGCCGCCATAGCGGAGAAAACAGTAGCAACAGCTGCTGCCTGCCGCTGCTGGGGCAGCTACTAATGCTGGGTAGCGGCGGCTACTGCCTTAGCAGCAGCGGGTCGGGCTCTGTTTTGGACTTGGCGGGTTTTCTGGTCAGGGCCCAGTTTTAAATTTTAATAGGTTTTAAAATTTTGTGTGTTTAAATTTCTACAATTTAAATGTGCATGGTTTCTTGAATGAAATTTTATTTTATTCATGAGATATTAATTTTTGGAAATTAATATGGTGTAATGAAATTAGCTCAGATTTTCTTGGCATGATTACCCGGGTGGTTAATTTGGATTCATGGTTTCCCAATTCCAGTGGGAGCAGTGTTCTGCCTGGGCTGGAGGCCCAAAGCTAGTTAAGAGTTAGAACTATGATGGACCAAAATTGACAATTTCTAAATAATGGCTAAGGACATATTTAAATGAGATTAATTTCATGCATTTTAACATGTTTATAAATTGATGTATTGGATTACATGCTTTGTGTGATTAAATGTATGAATGGATGCTATTGGGTCTTATTTCAAGATGGGTTGTATTTCTTTTTGGGTAAATACGGCCTGCGTGCCTTTTTCTTTTTTATGTAATTTTATTTTATTTATTTATTATAAAATGTTGTAAAGAAGAAGCCCATTGGAGAGGCGAGCCCAGAAGGAAGGAGGCCCACCTGGTGTTTTTCTATTATAGGTTTACTAGAATTATATTAGGTTGCAATATAGGCCCATAGCATTCCATTATTTATTTAATTATGCTTTTATTTATTTACATGCTCCAATGTATGATCCAATCTCATTTCACCCGTTTATGCTTTTAAACCGTTATTAAAATGAATCAAATAACCAAAAGGAAATTACTAAGTCGCTTAAAAGTGCTTCCCTCATTCAAAATCAACTCGGAGTAAGGATAGACCAGTTGTAGACCATGCCCTTGCAGGATGCACTAGAGTATCATCATTTTGTATTTAGTTAGAGTATTGGTTATTCTAACACTTGGATGAAGGTTTGGACTTAGCATGGGTAGTAGGATTCTCCTGGCCCTAAGCACAGATGGGTAAGTGCCAACAAGCCCATCAAACCGAGAGTCCCTAGGTTGGGATTGGACGGCGTTCCTACCTAAATAATTGGGTTATAGTTTTTCCAGGCCCTCGTCTGGCTATATCTTGATGAAATATGGATCTTGGCCCATTAGCCCAACAACTTGACTTAATTAATAACATGATTCCCTATTAATTAAATATGGGAAAAACAAGTAAGACATTTATTAACACTCTTTAATTTTTCTGTGTAGTAATCAAATGGCAAACAATAATACTCTTTCACTGCGATCTATCCTCGAGAGGGACAAGCTTTCTGAGCCAAATTTCCTGGATTGGTCTAGGAACTTGAGAATAGTTCTAAGACAAGAATCCAAGGAATACCTGCTGGAAAGACCTATACCACCTATACCTACTGGGCATAATCTACCAGCTACACAGTTGGAGGAATACGAGGTGCATGTTAAGGATAACCGGGATGTGACATGCCTGATGCTGGCGTGCATGGTCCTTGAGCTGCAAAAGCAGTTCATGGACCATCAAGCCTTTGCTATGATAACAACTCTAAATGAGATGTTTCAAGAGCAAGCTCATCAAGAGAGATACTAAACCAACAAGGCATTCCACTCCTGCAAGATGGGGGCTGGGACATCTGTGAGCACACACGTGCTCAAGATGAAGGGCTATTTGGATACTTTAGCGCGTCTCAATTTGCCTATCTCATAGGAGTTGGTGGTTGACACAATCCTGGCTTCCTTGTCGGATTCTTATGATCAGTTCATCCCGAATTACAACATGCAAGGGATGAATCGAATTGTTAATGAGTTAAATAGGATGCTCAAGCTCACTGAACAGTAGATTGTTGCTTGTTTAGTACAAATCTCTTACCTAGCTTTTAATAATAATTTTAATAATAATTCCATTCAGAGATTAGTGCTCGCAAGTAAACGAATCGCAACGTAGTAATAAAAGATATCGATCCCATGAGGAATATGTATGTACACTTTAGTTTATTTTTCTTTGCATTTATAGAGTATCGAATTATAAATTTATATGGAGAATTGGGTAAATGGAAAGTCAAATCAATTAAAGTACTAGTTATGAGTTAAGTTGTTGTTTAATATCTAGTTAAATAAATATACAAGCATTTTATCTTAGATATTCGTTGCACATGCATTAATTATCTATTCAATCCCTATGATAAGAGTATGTCAGATTAGTTTTATTTCAACAAGCATGTCTAGAAATAGAATTTATTCAATAACTCATAAACAAATTATCAAATACCTTTGCCAAAATAACTAAAGGTCTTAATACACAATGGCCAAGCTATATTAAGATGATCTCCAATTAATTTAACAAAGTCAAGCAAAACAATCATACATCATAATTTATTCTATCTTAATAACTTACTCAAGACAAAGTAAAATGCGAACTTCTCTATATCTTATTATGAATCACAATATATACTTGGCATTAGTCATGCAATGTAAAACAAGAAATCAAAACATACTTGGCGTTAGTCATGCAATGAAAAGTAAGATATAAGATAACTTATCGATATTGATCTCGTAAATATTTAATACATATACAAGTGTGACGCTCTCATAAAGGAAAAACATAAGAATAGACTTAAGAAAGCGATAGTATTCCCGTCTGTCACACGGGAAACACTCCCTCACTCCTATAGGTATATTGCAACCTTAGGGTATCTTTTCTCTATACAGCGACAATACTTGATTCAAGGACCTTGGCATTAGGCTCCCCTTTATGCATACTAAATATTACAAACAACACTCGAACTCTCTAGACACTTTACTTTTCTAACTTTAAATATTACAGGTATCTTCCATTGTCGGTTTTCTCCCTTTGGCGTCCCATTGGGGGCACACCCTGCAATCTGAAATTCCTTCTCTATTTATAAGCATTGAAGCATTGTGTCTCTTTATGAAAGATTATGTTGATTCAATGAATGGTTGTATCTCTTTGCAATGTTGTGTTGATTCATTGAATAGTTGTGTCTCTTGAATACTATTGGTTCTCTTGGAAAGTTGTGTCCTTTCATGAAGAGTTGTGTCTTTCCATAGTGGTGGTAGAAGTTCCCAATGGATAGGATCAAATAACTGCTGCTGAGTGCATGTCACGATGGTGACAGAGTGTCGAGGTCTTGATTCACACGGGTTTCTTTGCAAAATGCTGAAGTCAAAGTCTGCCTATATGCTAGGTCGCGATTGTGATAAGTGTCACGCTCACGATCTGACTCTTTCCTTTAATTTCTTCATTTTTGCTTCTTTTTATAGATAAATTCCACATATTTGCAAACTTAGTCTTTAAAACTATAAATTATCAAAAACAAGCAATACCAATATGAAATCTAATATATAATAAGTAAAAACATCGCAAATTCCTTATAGATTATATCATATATAAGTGCCTTTTTAACACTTATCATAGATCAAGAAGACTCCGCCGGTACTGCTGGTCAACAAGGGGAACCCTCCTCTTGCTAAGGGCAAGGCTAAGGTGAAAGCCAAGGCCAAGGCTAAGAAAGCCAAGGCCAAGAAGGCTAAGGCCAAGCCCAAGGCCGGTCCTGAGGTGTCTGCTTCCAGTGCAAGCAGGTTGGACATTGGAAGATATCTTGCCCCCAGCTGTTGGGAGAGCAGAAGAAGAGCCCGGGCACATCTTCATCAGGTATATATGTGTTGCGATTCGTCATTGGAAAAATAACATGGCGCAGCGGAAAATACACCGTTTAAAATTTCCTAGAATCCACCTATCGTGTCTAATTACCATTGATTAGAATAAAATCAATTTGAATCAAGAGAGATTAACTCACCGGATTCGTCTCTTCTAGAGACTGCTGCAAAATCGTTTCTTGAAACTGCGATCTCCAAAGTCCGGTGCACGACCAACTATTGAGCGGGAACCGGTGCTAGCCGAAGACGTGAAGGAATGGAGGTTTAATGCTGGGATTTTCGGCTGTTTTGGGGCTGCTATTGGTGGTTGAAATTTCCAGCAATTAATTAGAGTTGAATTAGGTTTTCTTCCTTAAGTGTGCCCTTATATAGACACCTGGTCTAGTTGGGTTTTAATTAGGTTAATTAAACCCAAGCCCACTAGGATTATAATTACATAAATAAACTTTAATTAAAAAGTATATACTATGTAATTTAATTCCATTTGGCTAAATTTAATTACCCCTAAATAAAATTAAATCACACTTAAGTTAATACAATACATGTATTTAATTTTCCTACTTAGGAAAATTATTTAATTAATTGTTTACTTTATGTAATTCAATTAATTGATAAATTAATTAATTACATTACGTAAACTTATTAATTAAATTAAATTCAACCCAATGTCAATTAATTACCTTGACACCGAATGTCAACTAATTAATTAACGCATTCCTTCCAATGTACATTACATGTACAATTTCTATAAGTTCCAGCTCAGTTGATCTATGTGCATGATCCTATGGGTCTGTCTTTATGTTGGCAGTAGGCCCAAGCCCACAGACTGTAAGTGGGTTCTAGCAAACCATTACAGCCCCCAATTAAGACAGAGATGCAGCAGTCTTTAGAAGACACTCACTCGGTAGTAATCTCATAGTGTCCTTTGCCTAACGATATCGATATGAATAAACAAGAGGCATGGTGTCTGTCATCCTCTTCTGTTGTTTATTATATTTCTTGATCTTGAGTTGACTGATTAATCAAATAAGCAACCAACTTATTTGGGTATGGCCATACACTTATCAGTCCCACTCATCAAGTGGCCAATGATATCATCTCAGTGTCACCCGAGTGGCAATTCCATCACTTCATCATCAATATCAACATGTTCACCGGTCCACCCAATCATACCCGTATTTAGCATCCTTTTACAGACCTGTTAGGCGTATGTCAAAGTGAACCGGATTCCACATTGATATTATAATGAAATCTGGTCTGAGGACAAAAGAGACGTACTCAAGAAAGACCTATGACATGACAACCATGTGGCTTTCTTGTGCGTATCGATCCAGTCCCATGTCAATGACATGTACCTATATTCATGACTGACTATACAAGTACTATGGCTAGTTAAGAACTACCATACAGTCATCGAATATACAAGTCTATGGTTCTATTCGTTCCCACGATTAGAACAGACTTGGGATAGGTTTTATGATTATCAATCAATGGATACTCTTCTCATATTATAGCACAAGATATAAATGAAATAGATTAATTACCTTTATTAATGTGACACAAATAATGTATTAATACATGACTCTTAATGTATAATACAAAATACAAGAATCCAATGCCCTAAGAACTAGGGCACACCAACAATCTCCCACTTGCACTAGTTCCAAGCGGGAATTTCCCTAATTCCTATAGATCTGGTATGACCGTCGTGCTGTGTCTGCAACATCGCTTTGGTCAATTAATCAGCGACATTATTCTTGGTGTCAACCTTCTGCAATGATATGTCACCTATGTTCACGATCTCCTGAATGAGGTGAAACTTTCTGAGTACATGTTTGGATCTCTTGTGTGACTGGGGCACCTTAGCTTGTGCGATGGTCCCGTTGTTGTCACAAAAACATCGACTGGGTCTAGGATAGTGGGAACTACTCCCAACTCAGTTATGACTTTCTTAATCCATACGGCTTTCTTTGAGCTTCGCACGCAGCTATGTACTCAGCTTCCATTGTAGAGTCAGCAATAGTGGCCTGCTTTGAGGACCTCGAACTAATGGCACTGCCATTCAGGAGAGAAACATAACCAGACTGTGACTGGTTCTCATCCTCATCGGTCTCAAAGCTTGCATCAGTGTAACCTGACACTACCAGCTCATCTTGACCTCTATACACTAAGAAAGCATCCTTAGTCCGGTTAAGGTACTTCAAGATTGCCTTGACTGCCTTCCAGTGTTCCTCACCGGGGTCTGACTGGTACCGGCTAGTCATACTTAGTGCAAACATGACATCAGGCCTCATACATAACATGGAGTACATGATAGATCCAATAGCAGATGCATAAGGGATCTTTTCCATGTTCTCCCGGTCCTTCTTTGTTTTAGGACCATCTTTCTTACTCAGCTTCAACCCATGGCGCATAGGCAAGAATCCTTTCTTTGCCTTGACCATGCTGAATCCTTTTAAAACCTTGTCAATGTACGTGGCCTGACTTAGGCCTAGAAGCCGATTGGATCTATCTCTGTAGATCCTGATCCCTAAGATCGTCTCAGCTTCGCCTAAGTCCTTCATTGCGAAGCACCTACTCAACCACTGCTTAACCCCTTGTAGTGTTGGTATGTCACTTCCAATGATAAGGATGTCATCAACATACAGCAATAGGACGGTGGAAATGCTCCCACTAACCATCTTATACACACAGGGCCTTTAACTTGAAACACCACTTGTAACCTATCACCTTAGCACCCAGAAGTGGATCCACCAAGTTCCATACTTGGTTATCATGCATAGATTGCATCTCAGCCACTATGGCTTTGTGCCATTGATCTGAGTGTGGGCTTTCAACAGCCTCCTGATAGGTCTTGGGCTCTTCTTGGTCAACAACCATAAGGTCCCCATCATCAGTCACAAGAAAGCCGTACCTCTCTGGCTGATGACATGTCCTACCAGACCTTCTGCGGTCCTGTGTAACCGTTTCTAGTTCCTCAATTTCTTAAAAGTCAGATCGGCTCCCGAAACATCCTCAGCAGTAGCTGTAGGAGTTTATAAGTCTTGAACTTCTGAAAGTTCAATATTACTCCCACTGTCTCTCTTGGAAAGGAATTCCTTCTCTAAGAAGACTGCATTTCTGGCTATGAAAACTTTGTTTTCAGCTGGAGCGTAGAAGTAATAACCCTTAGTTTCCTTAGGGTAACCCACAAACTGGCACTTGACAGATTTGGACTCGAGTTTGCCACTTGTCAATTTCTTAACATGTGCATCACAGCCCCAAATCTTCAAGAAGGAAACATTGGGCTTTCGGCCTTTCCATAGTTCATGTGGTGTTCCTTCAACTGCCTTGCTTGGTGTATTATTAAGAATGTAAGTAGCTGTCTCTAAAGCATATCCCCAAAAGGAGACAGGGAGTGTAGCATGACTCATCATCGAGCGGACCATGTCAAGTAAGGTCCTATTCCTCCTTTCTGACACTCCATTCCACTGGGGTGCACCAGGAGGAGTGAGTTGGGATATGATCCCACACTATCTCAAAAACGAGTCAAACTCTTGGCTCAAATATTCACCCCTTCGGTCAGACCGAAGTGCTTTTATTTTCTTGCCAAGTTGGTTTTCTACTTCATTCTTAAAGTCTTTGAACCTTTGGAGAGTCTCAGACTTATGCTTCATCAGATACACGTAACCGTATCTGCTGAAGTCATCCGTGAAGGTGATGAGGTACAGAAAACCAGATCTAGCACTAGTGCTCATTGGGCCACATACATCGGAATGTATTAGCTCCAATAGCTCTGAGGCCCTTTCAGCAGTCTTGCTAAAAGGCGCCTTTGTCATCTTGCCTCTCAAACAAGATTCGCATGTGTCATAAGGCTGGATGTCAAATGACCCTAGCACTCCACTAGAGTGAAGCCTAGCTATACGCTTCTCATTTATATGGCCAAGTCGACAATGCCAGATGTAAGTAGGATTAATTTCATTTTGTTTAATCCTTTTGGTATTTATGTTATAGATTGAACTTTCACGTTTTAGATCAAGGATATATAAGCCATTTTCAAGAAATGTTGTTCCATAAATAATATTGCCACATTGCATAGAAATTCTACCATGTCCAATATTAAATACAAAACCAAAAATATCCAACAAAGAAACGGAAATAATATTCCTGCGCATCGCAGGTACAAAATAACAGTTTCTTAGTTCCAAAACAAGTCCACTAGGCATCTCTAAGAAATAATCTCCGATCTCCATGGCCTGAACCCGAGCACCATTTCCGACTCAAAGACCTACTTCTCCAGATCCTAATAATCTCCTATTTCTTATACCTTGCACATTTGAACAAATGTGAGATCCACATCCAGTGTCCAAGACCCAAGATGTAGAAATAGCCAGATTAATCTCAACAACATAAATACCTGAAGCAGCAGTTTTGCCCTTCAGTTGCTCCCTTAGCTTTGGACATGAGCTCTTCCAGTGCCCCTTCTCATGACACTCATGGCAAACATCGTCAGGAGAGGCAACCCTTGCTTTAGGTTGGGCCACAACCTTTTTGCCCTTAGCCTTGGCCTTTTGGGCCTTAGCCTTGGCCTTAGATTTGGCCTTTCCCTTAGCAATGGGCGTATTGCCCTTGTTCACCAGCAATACTTCACGAGTCTTCTTAAGAGACTGCTCAGCAAGCTTGAGCATGCCATGTAGCTCAACAACTGATTTATTCAACCCTTGCATATGGTAATTCATGATAAACTAGTTGTAAGACTCAGGAAGTGACCCGAGAATAATGTCTGTTGCCAAGTCCTGCGGTACTGGCGAGCCGAGGCGGGCAAGTGTATCAATATACCCCTTCAACTTTAGCACATGAGTGCTAACAGAAGTCCCAGCTGCCATCACAGTAGTGCAAAGTGCCTTAGTTGTCAAGTAACGTTCCTGACGAGCCTGATCTTGGAACATCTTTTTAAGCTGATCCATCATGTCATAAGCATGCTCGTCCATGAAATGCTTCTGAAGATCAGAAGCCATGGTACCCAGCATGAGGCACGAGACATCTCGGTCATCCCTTACATGCCGATCGTACTGCTCCACCATCGCCGTGGTGATGCCTCGACCTGTAGGAGGGCCAGCAAGTAAAGGAGCATTCAGTACATACTCCTTAGACTCTTATCTAAGAACTATTTGTAAGTTCCTAGCCCAGTCCAGGAAGTTAGTCCCCGAAAGCTTCTCCTTCTCCAAGAGTGACCTAAGTGAGAGTGAGTTGTTGTTTGTTGCAGCCATTTAAATTGCTTAATTGAAATGGGATTATCTACATGGAATAAATCATTGCTTGAGTTAGAAATAAAGGACTTTTAAGCCAATTCAAATTAATAATCCGATTTTAATTTGTTTGTTGGTGTTGTTAATTGGCTGACTTGACCAAGATCCACAACTTATCAATGACTGGCCGAACTAGGGCTCGCTAACCAACCATTGAGTCGTTTGGTAGGGCAACCTATCCAATCCTTCCACAAAGGACTCTTGGTTTGATGGGCTTATTGACACTTTACCCATCTGTGCTTAGGGCCCGCTCTGAGCTAATGCTACCTATGTTGAGTCAAACCACCATTCACATGTTAACCATACCAAGTATCTTAACCCTCGACGGCCCAGCGAATACTACAATATACCCAGCTAGGGCATGGCGCACATTGCAGCATCAATGGGAGGAAGAGGTGTGAATGTGGGAAGCACTTTTAAGCGACTCAATATCTTAATTTCCGGATTATAATTAAGTGATACGGCTTAGCATGCATAAACGCGGATAATAATTTGGTGATCCATACATCCATATTATATGACAAATGCAATAGCATACTTAATTTAAAATAAATGAGATCCTATGGGCCTTTAATTACAACCTAATGAAAAACTAGATATCCTATCTAATTCTTCATGGGCCGGACTGCAATCCTTCTTGGGCTCCCACCATGGGCTTGCTCCATTTGGGCCTTCCTCCATACTTGATGCAATTACAATAATTTTGTAAAATAAAATCTATTCTAAAATTACATCAAAATAAAAAAAATGGCACGCAGGCCATATTTCCCAAAATTAAATTACAACCGATAATAATTTAGGGCCCATATAACTCAACATAACATTTCAAACAAAGTACCTGTCGTGCACATACATACCAATATGATGCATGATCATGGAATTCCAAATTATAAATATAAATGTTAAGCCGAGTTACTTATGGTGAAATCGCCAATTTTAACAAATGTGACTAAGGCCCATAAAGACCCAATGGATAACATCCATAAATGCAAAATTAACAATTTTGCTCCCACTTGAATTTGGGTTGTCACAAATTGAAAATTTAGCTCTCCCAATTTTAACCGGTGTCACGGTTTATTGGGCCAATTTCACAAAGTCCATATTCAATTTAATATGCAAACAATTAAATTAAATATGCATGCCATCAAAATAAACAATTTAAATACAAATTAATTTAAAAAAAATTTAATTTAATTTGCATTAGGGTCCGGAAGAAAAAAAATACCCGCAAAATCCAAAACGGACCCGAAGCCCGCGCGCAGCAGCAGTGCCGCTGCGCGGCAGTAGTAGCCCAGTGGGCAGCAGGCTGCTGCCGCAGCTGCTGCCAAGGCAACAGAAAAAATGTTTCCAACAAAAAAAATATATATATAGATAATTAATATACAAAACAATTTTAGATGGAAAACAATTGGGGAAAAATAATCAAAAACCCTAATCCAACAATTCTAGGGTTTATCCAAAACAAAACCAATTAAGCAAAAACCCTAAAATCACAAACTTGAAACCCATTCTTTCTCATAGAACGCTTTCAAGAACCAATTCCAATCAATCTAATGGACAAAACCTAGGCTCTAATACCACTGTTGGGATTCGTCATAGGAAAAATAACATGGCGCAGCGGAAAATACACCTTTTAAAATTTCCTAGAATCCACCTATCGTGTCTAATTATCATTGATTAGAATAAAATCAATTTGAATCAAGAGAGATTAACTCACCGGATTCGTTTCTTCTAGAGACTGCTGCAGAATCGTTTCTTGAAACTGCGATCTCCAAAGTCCGGTGCACGACCAACTATTGAGCGGGAACCAGTGCTAGCCGAAGAAGCGAAGGAATGGAGGTTTAATGCTGGGATTTTCGGCTGTTTTGGGGCTGCTATTGGTGGCTGAAATTTCCAGCAATTAATTAGAATTGAATTAGGTTTTTCTTCCTTAAGTGTGCCCTTATATAGACATCTTGTCTAGTTGGGTTTTAATTAGGTTAATTAAACCCAAGCCCACTAGGATTAGAATTACATAAATAAACTTTAATTAAAAAGTATATACTATGTAATTTAATTCCATTTGGCTAAATTTAATTACCCCTAAATAAAATTAAATCACACTTAAGTTAATACAATACATGTATTTAATTTTCCTACTTAGGAAAATTATTTAATTAATTGTTTACTTTATGTAATTCAATTAATTGATAAATTAATTAATTACATTACGTAAACTTATTAATTAAATTAAATTCAACCCAATGTCAATTAATTACCTTGACACCAAATGTCAACTAATTAATTAACGCATTCCTTCCAATGTACATTACATGTACAATTTCTATAAGTTTCAGCTCAGTTGATTTATGTGCATGATCCTATGGGTCTGTCTTTATGTTGGCAGTAGGCCCAAGCCCACAGACTGTAAGTGGGTTCTAGCAAACTATTACAGCCCCCAATTAAGATAGAGATGCAGCAATCTTTAGAAGACACTCACCCGGTAGTAATCTCATAGTGTCCTTTGCGTAACGATATCGATATGAATAAACAAGAGGCATGGTGTCTGTCATCCTCTTCTGCTGTTTATTATATTTCTTGATCTTGAGTTAACTGATTAATCATATAAGCAACCAACTTATTTGGGTATGGCCATACACTTATCAGTCCCACTCATCAAGTGGCCAATGATATCATCTCGGTGTCACCCGAGTGGCAATTCCATCACTTCATCATCAATATCAACATGTTCACCAGTCCACCCAATCATACCCGTATTTAGCATCCTTTTACAGACCTGTTAGGCGTATGTCAAAGTGAACCGGATTCCACATTGATATTATAATGAAATCTGGTCTGAGGACAAAAGAGACGTACTCAAGAAAGACCTATGACATGACAACCATGTGGCTTTCTTGTGCGGATCGATCCAGTCCCATGTCAATGACATGTACCTATATTCATGACTGACTATACAAGTACTATGGCTAGTTAAGAACTACCATACACTCATCGAATATACAAGTCTGTGGTTCTATTTGTTCCCACGATTAGAACAGACTTGGGATAGGTTTTATGATTATCAATCAATGGATACTCTACTCATATTATAGCACAAGATATAAATGAAATAGATTAATTGCCTTTATTAATGTGACACAAATAATGTATTCATACATGACTCTTAATGTATAATACAAAATACAAGAATCCAATGCCCTAAGAACTAGGGCACACCAACAATATGTCATAGACATTAACCTCACTGTTTCAACTTCTTGGATATTGGATACTGGATGTGGTTCTCACATTTGTTGTAATGTGCAGGGACTTAAGAACAGGAGATCACTGGGATTTGGAGAGGTAGAATTACGGGTTGGAAATGGAGCAAGGGTAGCTGCCATAGAGATCAGCGAGTACCACCTATTGATGCCTAGTGGATTAGTTTTGATTTTGGAACATTGTTATTTTGTACTTGCTATGTGCAGGAATATTATTTCTATTTCAGTTTTGGATATTTCTAGTTTTAATTTTACTATTGGTAATGGTAGAATTGGTTTATCTAGAAAGGATTAATTTATGGTTTTATATCCTGGATTTAAATGAAACTAATGAAGTCTATAACATAAATGCTAAAAGGGCTAAGCCTAATGAACTTAATCTTATCTACCTTTGGTACTATTGTTTAGGCCACATAAACGAGAAGCACATAGGATCATTTGACATGGAGTCACTTGATATATGCGAGTCTTGTTTATGAGGTAAAATGACTAAAGTGCCTTTTAGCAAGAAGGTTGAAAGGGCCACTAGCTTATTGGACCTAATACATTCAGTCGTATATGGGCCCATGAGCACAGCCACTAGAGGTGGACATCTATACTTCATCACTTTCACGGATGATTTCAACAGATATGGCTATGTCTATTTGATGAAACATAAATCCAAGACCCTTGATAGGTTCAAGGAATTTAAGAATGAAGTACAAAACCAACTAGGTAGAAATATCAAAGCCCTTCACTCAGACCGAAGAGGTGAGTATATGAGCCTAGAGTTTGATTCATATCTGAGAAAACATGGAATCATTCACAACTCACTCCTCTAGGAACACCATAATGGAATGGGGTGTCTGAATGGAGGAATAGGACCTTGTTGGACATGGTCCACTTAATGATGAGTCACGCCTCTCTTCCAATAAGCTTTTAAGGATACATTCTTGAGACAGCAGCTCTTATTTTGAACAATACTTTGACTAAGGTTATGGAGAAGACCCATATGAAATATGGACGGCAGGGCACCCAATGTGTCTTTCCTGCGGATTTGGGCTTGTGATGCACATGTCAAGAAATTGACCGGGGGAAAACTAGAAACCAAAAATGATAAATGCCTATTTGTGGGCTACCCTAGGGAAACCAAAGGGTATTACTTTTACAACCCTACCGAGAACAAGGTATTCATGGCACGAAAGGGGGTCTTTCTTGAAAAGGATTTATTTTCAAGAAAGACAGTCAGAGCAATGTTGAACTTAGGGAAGTTCAAAGCTCACAAACTACTGAAGAGGATAACTTAAAGACCAGTGTGGAGCTTCCATAGGAAGAAGCACCAACCCAGGTCACACAAGGACCTAGAAGGTCTGGTAGGGATTATCGGGAACCTGAGAGATATGGGTTTCTCATTATGGATGATCACACTCTTCTCGTCTTCGATGAGGAAGAGCCCAAAACCTACCAGGAGGCTATTGATAGTCCACAGTCTGCCAATTGGCATAAAGCCATAGAGGCAGAGATGCAATCTATGTACGATAATCAGGTTTGGAACCTGGTTGATCCAGCTCTAGGTGCTAAGGTTATAGGTTGCAAGTGGTGCTACAAGCTGAAGGATGACAATACCTTCAAAGGGTGACTGGTTGTGAAAGGTTTTAGACAAGTCCATAGAATAGATTATGATGAAACTTTCTCACCAGTTGCTATGTTCAAATCCATAAGGATCCTGCTAGCAATAGCCGCTTGGTATAACTATGAGGTTTGGCAGATGGATTGTCAAAACCTCTTTCCTTAATGGAAAGCTACTCGAGGATGTGTACATGACACAACCTGAGGGTTTTGTCAATCCAAAGCATCCTGAAAGGGTATGCAAGCTTCAAAGATCCATTTATGGATTGAAGCAAGCATCCAGGAGTTGGAATCTTAGATTCAATGAAGCCATAATGGAATACGGCTTCATACAGCATCAAGATGAGCCTTGTGTGTATAAAAGGATTAGTGGGAGCATCGTCACTTTTCTGGTGTTATATGTGGATGACATCCTTCTGATTGGAAGCGACATACTAACACTGCAAGGAGTTAAGTAGTGGTTGTGTAAGTGATTTATAATGAAGGACTTAGGCGAAGCTGAGACGATCCTAGGGATCAGGATCTATAGGGATAGACCGAATCAGCTTCTGGGCCTAAGTCAGGCCACGTGCATAGATAAAGTTCTGAAAAGATTCAGCATGGATCAAGCCAAGAAAGGTTTCTTGCCAATGAGTTATGGGCTGAAACGTAGGAAGAAGAACTATCCTAAGACTAGGAAGGATAGGGAGAACATGAAGTTGGTCCCATATGCATCAGCTATAAGATCAATCATGTACTCCATGCTATGTACAAGACTTGATGTTGCCTTTGCACTAAGTATGACGAGTCGATACTAGCAGGATCCCGGTGAGGACCACTGGAAGGCTATCCAATCAATCCTAAAGTACCTTAACAGGACTAAGAATAGCTTCTTAGTGTATGAGAGTCAAGAAGGGCTGTTAGTTACTGGGAACACTGATGCAAGCTTCCAGACCGACCAGGCTGAATACCGGTCGTAGTCTGGGTATGTATTCTTACTTAATGGAGGTGTTGTAAGTTGGAAGAGCTCCAGGCAACCGACCATTGTGGACTCTACTACAGAAGTTGAGTACATTGCAGCGTGTGATGTAGCTAAGGAAGCTATGTGGATAAAGTAGTTTATCACTGAATTGGGAGTAGTACCAACTATCTAGGATCTAGTTGATATCTTCTGTACAATAACGGGGCTGTAGCACAAGCTAAGGAGCCTCGATCATATAAGAACACGAAGCACGTGCTCAATAATTTTCATCTCATATGAGAAATCGCAGAGAGGGGTAACATTTCATTACATAGAGTGGACATCGAGGATAATGTTGCAGATCCCTTGACCAAGGCAATAGCTCAACCCAAGCACAAGGGTCATACTAGATCTATAGGGATTAGGCCCATGCCTAGTTGGAACTAGTGCAAGTGGGAGATTGTTGGATATGTCCTAGTCCCGAGGCATTGGTCCTCGTTTTGTATTGTACATTTTAAGGAGCCTCGATCATATAAGAACATGAAGCACGTGCTTAATAATTTTCACCTCATATGAGAAATCACTGAGAGGGGTGACATTTCATTACATAGAGTCGACATCGAGGATAATGTTGCAGATCCCTTGACCAAGGCAATAGCTCAACCCAAGCACAAGGGTCATACTAGGTCTATAGGGATTAGGCCCATGCCTAGTTGGAACTAGTGCAAGTGGGAGATTGTTGGATATGCCCTAGTCCCGAGGCATTGGTCCTCATTGTGTATCGTACATTTTAAGGAGCCTCGATCATATAAGAACACGAAGCACGTGCTCAATAATTTTCACCTCATATGAGAAATCGCTGAGAGGGGTGACATTTCATTACATAGAGTGGACATCGAGGATAATGTTGCAGATCCCTTGACCAAGGCACTAGCTCAACCCAAGCACGAGCGTCATACTAGATCTATAGGGATTAGGCCCATGCCTAGTTGGAACTAGTGCAAGTGGGAGATAGTTGGATATGCCCTAGTCTCGAGGCATTGGTCCTCGTTTTGTATCGTACATTTTATACCTTGTTATGAGATTTATGTATTATACAATATATGTCATTATATATTTATTATATACCTTAATCTATTTATTATATACCTTATGCTATGTTATAAATAGAGTATCCAATGGTCAGATTCATATCCATGTTGACAAGTGTCATGCACTTGGCAGTAAGACCATGGATAGGGGAAACGATATAACAATAAAGCTATTTGTAGTCTGTTCCAATCATGGGAATGAATGGAACCAAAGACTATCATGAGCTTGGTTATATGGTGGTGTCTTACCGGCCATTGGACATGGAATGTCAACCAAGTTTATGGGTACATGCAATGGGGCATGGTACTGGATAGATCCACTAAACGAGAAATCCACATGGTATAGTAAGTGATTCTCGTGTATTACTTGTATGTATCCTTTGACCTGACCATAACATTGTGCTGCATGTGAAATGACATACTTTGGTGTACGCCTAAAGGGCCTGTAACAGGGTTCCAAGCATGGATGCATTCGGGTATGTCAGTAAACATGGCAAGACTACGGATATGCAAAAGGGAATGTCACTCAGTAGTCCACTGAGAAGATATTACCGGCCACTTGATGAATGCAACTGATAAGAGTGTGACCACACCCAAACAAGTTGGAACTTGTTTGTGAGCATCAATTCATTCGGGATCAATATAATGTTCGAACACAAAAGAGGGTGATCAATCCATGCCTCCATGTTGGACACTGATATCAATGACATGGGATATGCAAGTTTAAACTAGTAGGTTTTGATTTCAGTTGCACTACCATTTCCTCCTTAATTGGATGGCTATAGTGGCTTGCTAGAGCCTGCCTATAGTCTATGGACCATAGGCCCATTGCCAACATAAAGACGAGCCCACAGAATCTTACACATTAAACGTCTGAGCTTGAACTTAATGGATTAACCATATACTTAGAGTATACCAACTGGGGAGAGAGGATTCTATTGATTGTATTATATAGATCAATTGGATTGATCAAAATAATATAATTAATATTTTTATTGGTTTTCTTATAATTAATTCAATGAATTAATTTAAGATATTATTTCCTGGGTGGAAATATTTCACATGTATAGGTTTACATGTATTTAATTTTATGGAGGATCTAATTTTAATTCGTAGGTTAAACTAATTGGTCAAATTAATTTTAATTTAACTGACATGTAATATATTATATGGGTCACATACATGAAAATTAAAATTAGATTTGCAATTAAAATAAACCTAAAGAATTAATTTCAGATTTGGGCTTAAATGAGCAAAAAGCCCACATAAAATAAAAACCAAAAAAGGGCCAAAATTCCCAGGGGGTTAAAAAAACCCTAGGTGAAATTTGGCCAAGAGAGAACATTCCAGGATAGAAAATTTTAGCCACCAAATTTCCTCTCTTCCGATGATTCGACGTTAGCACAGGTTCCCGCTCAAAAGCCGTTCGTGTACGGATTATGGAGGAGATCAAATTTGATTTTTGTAGCCATCTCTAAAAGAGATATTCCTGGTCATAATCTGAATTTTCTCAATTAAATTTTGTTGTTTTGATTTCCACTTCAATTGCTACTTGGTATTGGATTTGAGAAAACGATCCATGCTTCCACTTTAATCGGACGTTTTGCAATGAAAAATCCCTTTGCTTGGGAGTTCTATGGGAAAAATGGGATTGATGAACCCTAAGAAGATGTTGCTAAAGATGATAAGATACCATATTCTTCATAAGAGGTTGCTTGTGATGATAAGATACCAGCTGTGAGCATGGATTTTTGTCCGACCTTTATGATGAAGATTTTGGTTATCCTTTATCTGGAGTTTCTGGAATGTCAGCCTGAGAAGCAAAGGATGGATTTTAACTCATGCCGAAACGAACCAAAATTGCCAAAATTGGAAAAAGAGATTTTTACTTTAGAAGATGTGTCGTATGGCCTAAATCTAAAAGAGTCACGCCTAATTGAAGTGGTTTAAGCCGTGGAAGAGAGCTGCTTAAAGCGGATACAGTTGTGTTTCATAAAAGAGCCGTATGGCTCAATATTAAGGCCACACAGCCTAATTTTGAAGGCAAATGGGTCATACGGCCCACTCTTGAAGTTAGAATTTACAAGCCAAAGTGACCCACTTGAGTTAGAATAAAAAAATCATTTCTCAAAGCAGCAAAAATGAAGTAAGATGATTACAAAAGGGGGGATTCATTACAACAAGGATTAAGAAAAGAAAAAGGACAATTCTCTCTAACCCATAAGCACCAACACTCTCCACGGCCTTACTTCTCTACACCTCCCTCATCTTCATCACTTACAACTCCTCTTTTATTTTCCAACTCTAATCATCCAAGCCAAATCCTTTTAAAACACTTAAAACTTTGCTTTGATACATACAAACACAACGGTTTAAGGTAGTATTGCAATCCTCAGCAATTTTCAATCCATTTCCACGAGTTAGAATCAGTGTCAAATCTTTAAGGAACGGATTCAGACATTTCCATCAAAATCTAGATAAACACATCCAAGGTAACTTCTGAGAGGCCATAAAATCCAATCTTTTCATCCCTGCATTGTTTGATTTGCTTATGCTAAGTTTATTCTACTGAAAATCAAAAATCAGTTTGTTATAAGTTTTAAAATTAGGCCAAACAGCCTATCTTTTAGGCCGCACAGCCTATCTTTGGGAGAAAATTGAGCTGCACGGCTCATCGATGGCCCATTAGATTTGATGTTGAAATTTTCTTTGTTTTCTGTGATTTTTGGTTTTGTGCAATCCAGGGTGAAAATCTCTAATTTCCCAGTCTAATCCATTGATAAACCCCGAAAGGATCATAAAATCCAAAAGGAGAAAACCCCAAAACAAACTTCTACATGTTAAAATCAAAAGTCAAAATCTGTTTTCCCTGTCAAAGTTGGGCGTACGGCCTATATTTAACCCTTGTTGAGCCATACGGCTCATCCCCTAAGCCGTACGACTTTCTTAATTCATTCCCAGCATCATCTTTTATTTTTCATTTATTCTTTATGGATTCATTCACTTTTGCAAAATTGATTTTGGGTGTTTATATGCCTTTTAACCTAGTTTAATTCTTGAAGCAACATTTAAAACCCACACGAAGGGGATTTCTAATAAATCCTTGGATACCCGACTCACGTTGGCATGTTTAACAGAAATAAAATTGGCAAAAACTATTTTCCAAAACTGTTTTCTCCAGATCCAAGAATACAGGATGTTTCTAAAACCGTTTTCCATGTCTAATCGGGTAAACCTGTTAGGTTTCTCGATTATCCCTTAAAGATTTGACCTCGAGCTATTTAGATCTCCTTTTTGGTCTAATTTGAGTCCTACATGCATATATTTATCTGTATCACTAACTTCTGTTTTACAGAGAGATGTAGGCTAGGATAGATATATGCTAGCTTTCTATGTTTAGAATATTTCGTGTATACTAGGCGATTGTATTCCTCGATCTCGTTTTATCAAATGTATGCCCCTAGGATAGTCTTTTCGATATGGTTGTAATAATTTTATTTCTCAAATTTATTTATCACTTTCTGAATTTATTTACGGCTTTGCGTATTTGCATATAGCATATAACTAGGGTTGAATACTGAATAGGAAATTATATAACAAAAAGTGTATATTTGATATAGTTAATCGCTATTTCAAAAAAAAGTAGAAATAAGTGATTTATTTGAACCAAAATCTCTGTCTTAAAGGTATAGGAATTGCTATCAGGTTTGGTTATACCATAATTTCCTAGTAAGAGCTGAGCCGAGTGGTGACTCCTGTCAAACTTTAAGGGGCGAGTAATTGGTTTCATTCATTCCTTTTCATTACGCCTTTTCTCCAAACTCGATAATCGCATTTTCTATGAAACTCATATTTTATTCTGAAAGCCCTCATACATTGGCCTAGCGGCCGCGCTCGCTCGTCGAGGATCGCCTGCTTACACTAGCCTTAAAAGGACACAATGAAGATCATGAAGTTAAGGAGGAGCCTACCATAGATGACGTTTCTGCCCTTGCTCTGCTCCTGCAACTTAGATTTATATATCACATTCTATAAAGATTAGATGTGTGATTTTTTTATGAACTCTTATTTAAATAAGCTTTATAAGCTATTTGTTATCATATTTGCTTTTCTTATACATTTACTAGTCCCCAATTGCTTATAATTTATTTTGAATTACATAGGATTTTTGTTATGCAAATACACTTGCTTTTATGTGCATCCTCATCAGAAGCTTTATCTTCTTTATGATAGATGAACCTTTTTGTTATTAGAATCTTAATAGATTAGAAGTATATGACTACAAGTACCATGGTAGCATACTATCTTCCTGTTGGGATTTGTCACTGGAAATCACCAGATTAAAGCGGAAGAACGCGATGATTTCCTCAAATCCGTGCCCAGGAGCAATTGAGATGGAAATTGGAAAAACAAAATTTAATAAATCTCTTACTAAGAATATCTCTTTCAAGAGATGGATGCAGACTGCAGGAATCAAACTAGAAACCCTCCTCGTTCACGTACACAAACTCCTAACGAACACCACCCGTGCTAGCATCGGAAAACACGAACTTCGGAGAGGGAGGCTAGAAGAATTTCGACTGGCTTTTTTTTCTCCTATGTTGTCCGAAATTCCTAGGGCTAATAAACCCTAGGTTGGCCGAAATTCCTAAAGGAATTTTGGCCCAACTTAACTCTTTCATTTGTGCGGGCTTCCTTCTCTTTATTCAGGCCCAATCTTATTTTAATTAGTCTGGTTTAAATTAATTTCAAGCCCAACTTTAATTTACCCATGTATTAATATATTACACCAAGTAACATATTATTTACATTTAAATTAAAATTAGTTTGACCAATTAATTTAATCCATCAAATTAAAATTAGATATTCATGAATAAAATCATATGTAAACCTATACATATGAATATTTCCACCTAGGAAATAATCTCATAATTAATCTAATTAATTATGAAGAGCCAATTAAATATATATTAATTTTATTATTATGATCAATCCAATTGATCTTTATAATATAATTAATATATATACCTCTCTCTCTAGAGTGTATAGTCTAAGCGTACATGTGATTCCTTTAGTCGGTGTTCAGTCGCTCAATGTGTACGATCCCGTGGGCCCATCTTTATGTTGGCAGTGGGCCTGTGGCCCACAGACTGCAGTTGGGCTCTAGCAAGCCACTATAGCCCCCAATCAAGATGGAGATGGCAGTCTAACTGTTATCATAACCCTGTAGTTTGAACTTGTATATCCCATGTCATCGATATCAGTGTCCAACACAGAGGCATGGATTGATCACCCTCTTTTGTGTCCAGACATTAACTTGATCCTGAATGCACTGAAGCTCATAAACAAGTTCCCACTTGTTTGGGTGTGGCCACACTCATATCAGTCGCATTCATCAAGAGGCCGGTGATATCTTCCCAGTGGATTACTGAGTGACAAATCCCTTCTGCATATCCATAGCATTACCATGCTAAGTGACATACCCGAAAGTACCCATACTTGGCACCCTATTACAGGCCTTTTAGGCATACCCCGAAGGATGTGACCTCACATGCAATGCCATCATATGGTCAAGTCAAAGGATCCATACAAGTACTACACGAGAATCACTTGTGATACTATACCATGTGGATTTCTCGTTTAGTGGATCTATCCAGTACCATGCCCTTTTTGCATGTACCCATTAACTTGGTTGATATCCCATGTCCAATGACCGGTAAGACACAGCCAACCAGGTTAATGACAGTCTCTTGTTCCACTCATTCCCATGACTGGAACAGACTGCGGATCTATTCGTGGTCATATCGTTTACCCTATCCATGGTCTTACTGCCAAGTGCATGACACTGGTCATCATGGATATGGATATGTCCATTGGATACTTCATTTAATATATCACATAAGATAAATATAATAAATGAATTAATGCCTTTATTAATAACACAAATAAGTATAATACATAAATCCAATAAATGTATGATACAAATACAAGGACCAATGCCTCGGGACTAGGGCATATCCAACAATCTCCCACTTGCACTAGTTCTAACTAGGCATAGGCCTAATCCCTATAGATCTAGTATGACCTTCATGCTTAGGCTGGGCCAGCGCCTTGGTCAAAGGATCAGCGACATTATCCTCGGTGTCCACTCTATGCAATGCAATGTCACCTCTCTCCGCGATCTCTCGCATGAGGTGAAACTTTCTGAGCACGTGCTTTGTGTTCTTGTGTGACCGGGGCTCCTTAGCTTGTGCAACGGCCCCATTTTTGTCACAGAAGATATCAACTAGGTCCTAGATAGTTGGCACTACTCCTAACTCAGTGATAAACTTCTTCATCCACACAGCTTCCTTAGCTGCATCACACGCTGTGATGTACTTAGCTTCTATTGTAGAGTCCGCGATGGTTGGCTACTTTGAGCTCTTCCATCTTACAGCACCACATTAAGCAAAAATACATACCTAGACTGCATGGTACTCATCTTGGTCAGTTTGGAAGCTTAAATCAGTGTACCCAGTAACTGATAGCACTTCCTGACCACCATACACTAAGAAGCTATCCTTAGTCTGGTTAAGGTACTTAAGGATTGCCTTGACAGCTTTCTAGTGATCCTCCCCGAGATCATGCTGGTACCGGCTCGTCATACTTAGTGCAAAGATGACATCAGGTCTCGTACATAACATGGAGTACATAATTGATCCTATAGCCAAAGCGTATGGAACCAATTTCATGTTCTCCCTGTCCTCCCTTGTCTTAGTACAGTGCTTCTTACTAAGTTTCAGCCCATGGCCCATTGGCAAGAAACCTTTCTTAGCCCGGTCCATGCTGAACCTTTTCAGAACTTTATTTATGTATGAGGCCTGACTTAGGCCCAGAAGCCGATTTGATCTATCCCTATAGATCCTGATCCCTAGGATCATCTCAGCTTCACCTAAGTCCTTCATTGCGAAGCACTTACTCAGCCACTGCTTTACCCCTTGCAGTGTAGGTATGTCGCTTCCAATGCGTAGGATGTCGTCCATATAAAGTACCAAAAATGTGACAATGCTCCCACTTGTCCTCTTATACACATAAGGCTCATCTTGATTCTGTATGAAGCCATATTCCTTTATAGCCTCATTGAATCTAAGATTCCAACTTCGGGATGCTTGCTTTAGTCCATAAATGGACCTTTGAAGCTTGCATACCCTTCCCGGATACTCTGGATCGACAAAACCCTCAGGTTGTGTCATGTACACATCCTCGAGTAGCTTTCCATTAAGGAAAGTGGTTTTGACATCCATTTGCCAGACTTCATAGCGTACTATGTGGCTATGGCTAGCAAGATCCTGATGGATTTGAGCATGGCTACTGGTGAGAAAGTCTCATCATAATCAATTCCATAGACTTGTCTGAACCCTTTCGCAACCAGACGCCCCTTGAAGGTATTATCGGCCTTTAGCTTATAACACCACTTGCAACCTATTACCTTAGCACCCGGAGGTGGATCAACCAAGTTCCAAACCTGGTTATCGTACATAGATTGCATCTCTACCTCCATGGCTTTACGCCAATTTGCAGACTGTGGGCTTGTCGTAGCCTCCTGGTAGGTTTTGGGTTCTTCCTCATCCCAGATAAGAAGAGTTTGATCATCGGTGACGAGGAAACCATACCTCTCCTGTTCCCGACGATCCCTACCAGACCTTCTAGGTCCTTGTGTGGCCTGGGTCAGTGCTTCCTCCTATGGAAGCTCCACCTAGGCCTCCGAGTTATCCTCTTTAGGAGCTTGTGGACCTTGAACTTCCTTGCATTCAACGTTGCTCCCACTGTCTTTCTTGAAAAGGAACTCCTTTTCTAGAAAGACCCCCTTCCTTGCCACGAACACTTTGTTCTCGGCAGGGTTGTAGAAGTAATACCCTTTGGTTTCCCTAGGGTAGCCCACAAACATGCATTTATCGGTTTTGGGATCCAGTTTGCCACTAGCCAATTTCTTGACATGTGCTTCGCATCCCCAAATCCTTAGGAAAGACACATTGGGCTCCCTGCCCATCCATATCTGATATGGGGTCTTTTCCACTGCCTTAGTCAGAGTATTATTTAAGATAAGAGCTGTTGTCTCGAGGGTGTGTCCCTAGAAACTAATTGGGAGAGAGGCTTGACTCATCATTGAGCGGACCATGTCCAACAAGGTCCTATTCCTCCGTTCGGACACCCCATTCCATTGTGGTGTTTCGGGAGGAGTGAGCTGTGGAACTATTCCATGCTCTCTCAAATATGAGTCAAACTCTAAGCTCATATACTCACCACCTCGGTCTGACCGAAGGGTTTTGATATTTCTGCCTAGCTGGTTCTATACCTCGTTCCTAAATTCCTTGAACCTATCAAGGGTCTCAGACTTGTGTTTCATCAGATAGACAGAGCCATATCTGCTGAAATCATCTGTGAACATGACGAAGTACAGGTGTCCACCTCTGGTCGCTGCGCTCATGGGTCCACATACATGTGAATGTATTAGGTCCAACAAGCTAGTGGCCCTTTCAGCCTTCTTGCTAAAAGGTGCCTTGGTCATCTTGCCTCATAAACATGATTCGCATGTATCAATTGACTCCAAGTCAAATGAACCTAAGACTCCAGCTTTGTGAAGCCTAGCTATGTGCTTCTCGTTTATGTGGCCAAGACAACAATGCCATAGGTAGATAGGATTAAGTTCGTTGGGCTTAACCCTTTTAGCGTTTATGTTATAGACATGATTGGATTCATTTAAGTCCAGGATATATAGGCCATTATTTAATAGAGCATCTCCATAAAATAATCCCTCTCTAGATATAGAAATTCTACCATTAGAAATAGTAAAATAAAATCCAGAAATATCCAACATAGAAACTGAAATAATATTCCTTCACATAGGAGGTACAAAATAACATTGTTATAAAATTAAAAGCAATCCACTAGGCATCACAAGGTGGTATTCGCCGATCTCTATGGAAGCAACCCTTGCTCCATTTCCGACCCACAAGTCCACCTCCTGCACATTGCAACAAATGTGAGAACCACATCCAGTATCCAATACCCAGGATGTTGAAACAGTAAGGTTAATGTCTATAACATAAATACCTGAAGAGGATGCACCTTGGCCCCTTCTCTGCTCTCCCATCAGCTTGGGACACGATCTCTTCCAATGGCCCGCCTGTCTACACCCGAAACAGACATCCTCAGATTCTGCCTTCTGCTGGGCCTTGGGTTTGGCCTTGGCCTTTTCCTTGGCCTTACCCTTGGCAACAGGAGGGTTCCCCTTATGGACCAGCAGCACCAGCGGAGTCTTTTTTATCGACTGCTCAGTAAGCTTGAGCATCCCATACAGCTCACTGACAGTGCGGTTCATCCCTTGCATGTTGTAGTTCAGGATGAACTGATCATAAGAATCCGACAAGGATGCAAGGATTGTGTCCACCACCAACTCTTGAGAGATGGGCGATCCGAGACGGGCTAAAGTGTCCAAATAACCCTTCATCTTAAGCACGTGTGCGCTCACAGATGTCCCAGCCCCCATCTTACAGGAGTGGAATGCCGTGTTGGTCAGGTACCTTTCTTGACGAGCTTGCTCCTGAAACATCTTATTTAGAGTTGTTATCATAGCAAAGGCTTGATGGTCCATAAACTGTTTTTGCAGTTCGGGGACCATACAGGCCAACATTAGGCATGTCACATCCCTATTATCCTTAACATGCACCTCGTATTCCTCCAGCTGGGTAGCCAGTGGATTACGTCCTTGAGGCGCAGCCGGTGTAAGCCTCTCTAGTACATACTCTTTAGACTCTTGTCTTAGAACTATTCTCAAGTTCCTAGACCAGTCCAAAAATTTAGGACCGGAAAGCTTGTCCCTTTCAAGAAATGATCGCAATGATAAAGTGTTGTTATTTGCCATTTAGAGTTTCTACACAAAAAAACATTTAAGAGTGTTAATAAAGGACTTTACTTTGTTATTCCCATAGATAATTAATAAAGAATCAAGTTATTAATTAAACCGAGTTGTTGGGCTCATGGGCCGAGATCCATATTTTATTAAGATATAGCCAGACGAGGGCCTGGTACAACTATACCTTAACTATTTAGGTAGGAACGCCGTCCAATCCCAACCTAGGGATTCTCGGTTTGATGGGCTTGTTGGCACTTACCCATTTGTGCTTAGGGCCAGGAGAATCCTACTACCCATGCTAAGTCAAAACCTCCATTCAAGTGTTAGAGTATCCCCTACCCTAACCCAATACAAAGTGACAATACTCCAGTGTATCCTGCAAGGGCATGGTCTACAACTTGCCTATCCCCACTTAGAGCTGGTTTTGAATGAGGGAAGCACTTTTTAAGTGACTTAGTAATTTCATTTGGTTATTAGATTCAATTAACAATGGCTTGCATAATACATTCATACATGCAAATAAATATAAAGCATAATTAAATAAATAAGTAAAATAGACTGCTATGGGCCTATATTACATCCTAATATTATTCTAGTAAACCTATACTAGAAAACAATATCAGGTGGGCCTCCATCTCCTTCCTTCAGGGCTTGCACCTCCACTTGGGCTCACCACTCCATGGGCCTCTTCTTTTACAAATTTTATAATAATTGAATAAAATAAAATTACATTAAAAAAAGAAAAACGACACACAGGCCATATTTACCCAAAAAGAAAATACAACCCATCTTCAATAAGGCCCAATAGCATCCAACCATACAAAATATTTAATCACCCATATGCATCCAATACATATAATTCATAAACATGTTATAATGCATGATTTAAGCCCATTTCAATTATGTCCAAGCCATTTTATTGAAATCGCCAATTTTGGTCCACCATGGTTCTAACCCTTGATGGGCTTTGGGCCTCGAGCCCGGGCAGTCCAACTGCTCCCACTGGAAGTGGGAAACCATGGGTCCAATTCAGCCGTCCAAGTAATTGTGCCAAAATTACACGAACCAATTTCAATTAACCATAGTAATTTCCAAAATTAATATCACATGAATAAAATAAAATCTCATTCAAGAAACCACACGCATTTAAATTACATAAATTTAAACACACGAATTTTAAAACCAATTAAAATTTCAAAACTGGGCCCCGGACCCAAAACCCTCCAAATCCAAAAAACACTGGGCCCGGCCCGCTACGGCTAGGGCAACCAAGTTGCGCTGCTGCCGCCCAGCGGTAGCTGCTGGTGCAGCAGCAGGCAGCGGCTGCCGCCGCTGCTCCCGCGGCCTGCAGCCTCGCCAGATTTTTTTTTTATAAAACAGAAAATATTAAATAAATAAAAAAAATATCATGGCGTCCAATAACAAGAAATTCACCAAGAATTCCAAAACATACAATTAAATTAAACAAACATAAACCTATATGCATATTCAATTTCAATTGCATAAAAATCAAATGGGAAAAATCTTAAACCCAAACCAAGAACCCCAATAAAAAAATCTCCAATTTTAAAACATGGGATTCAACCAATTTTAAGAATTTCCACGGATCAAAAGCCCGCTCTGATACCACTTGCTCCTTGTAATTTATTTTGAATTACATAGGATTTTTGTTATGCAAATACACTTGCTTTTATGTGCATCCTCATCAGAAGCTTTATCTTCTTTATGATAGATGAACCTTTTTGTTATTAGAATCTTAACAGATTAGAAGTATATGACTACAAGTACCATGGTAGCATACTATCTTCCTATTAGGATTTGTCACCGGAAATCACCCGATTAAACGGAAGAACGCGATGATTTTCTCAAATCTGTGCCCAGGAGCAATTGAGATGGAAATTGGAAAAACAAAATTTAATAGAAAGAGATAAATCTCTTACCAGGAATATCTCTTTCAAGAGATGGATGCAGACTGCAGGAATCAAACTAGAAACCCTCCTCGTTCATGTACACGAACTCCTAATGAACACCACCCGTGCTAGCATCGGAAAACACGAACTTCAGAGAGGGAGGCTAGAAGAATTTCGGCTAGCTTTTTTTTTTCTCCTATGTTGGCCGAAATTCCTAGGGCTAATAAACCCTAGGTTGGCCGAAATTCCTAAAGGAATTTTGGCCTAACTTAGCTCTTTCATTTGTGCGGGCTTCCTTCTCTTAATTCAGGCCCAATCTTATTTTAATTAGTCTGGTTTAAATTAATTTCAAGCCCAACTTTAATTTACCCATGTATTTAATATATTACACCAAGTAACATATTATTTACATTTAAATTAAAATTAGTTTGACCAATTAATTTAATCCATGAAATTAAAATTAGATCTTCACAAATAAAATCATATGTAAACCTATACATATGAATATTTCCACCTAGAAAATAATCTCATAATTAATCCAATTAATTATGAAGAGCCAATTAAATATATATTAATTTTATTAGTATGATCAATCTAATTGATCTTTATAATATAATTAATATATATACCTCTCTCTCTAGAGTGTATAGTCCAAGCGTACATATGATTCCTTTAGTTGGTGTTCAGTCGCTCAATGTGTACGATCCCATAGGCCCATCTTTATGTTGGCAGTGGGCCTGTGGCCCACAGACTGTAGTTGGGCTCTAATAAGCCACTACAACCCCCAATCAAGATGGAGATGGCAGTCTAACTATTATCATAACCCTGTAGTTTGAACTTGTATATCCCATGTCATCGATATCAGTGTCCAACACAGAGGCATAGATTGATCACCCTTTTTTGTGTCCGGACATTAACTTGGTCCTGAATGCACTGAAGCTCACAAACAAGTTCCCACTTGTTTGGGTGTGGCCACACTCTTATCAGTCGCATTCATCAAGAGGTCGGTGATATCTTCTTAGTGGATTACTGAGTGACAAATCCCTTCTGCATATCCATAGCATTACCATGCTAAGTGACATACCTGAAAGTACCCATACTTGGCACCCTATTACAGGCCCTTTAGGCGTACCCCTAAGTATGTGACCTCACATGCAACGTCATCATATTGTCTGGGTAAAGGATCCATACAAGTACTACACGAGAATCACTTGTGATACTATACCATGTGGATTTCTCGTTTAGTGGATCTATCCAGTACCATGCCCTTTTTGCATGTACCCATTAACTTGGTTGACATCCCATGTCCAATGACCGGTAAGACACTGCCATAGAACCAGGTTAATGATAGTCTCTTGTTCCACTCATTCCCATGACTGGAACTGACTACGGATCTATTCATGGTCATATCGTTTACCCTATCCATGGTCTTACTGCCAAGTGCATGACACTGGTCATCATGGATATGGATATGTCCATTGGATACTTCATTTAATTTATCGCATAAGATAAATATAATAAATGAATTAATGCCTTTATTAATAACACAAATAAGTATAATACATAAATCCAATAAATGTATGATACAAATACAAGGACCAATGCCTCGGGACTAGGGCATATCCAACACTTCCCTCATAAAAGATGAGCTTTTTTTGTGTACCACGTGTCTTAACAGTTTTAAGAATATGAATGCGTGCACTATGGTAGCATACTATCTTCCCTCATATAAGATGAGCCTTTTTTTAACGTACCATGTCTCTTAACAGTTTTGAAGAGTATGAGCATCATGTAGAAGATCGTGTTAAAAGCCTTCCTTCAATGAAGGGTATTTCAGAAGATTGCTAAGATAATTTATTAAAATTAGTCTTCCCTCGTAAAAGATCCAAGTTATATGAAGTCATTGCTTCTTCATCATGAGCTTGTAAAATAAGAGTGTGATGCTTAGTGGAGAAAATAAAGAATAAAAATAAAGACATAACACACGATATTTTTACGTGGAGAACCCCAATAAGGGGAAAAACCACGGGCCCATAATTACGGCTCCATCATCTTCATTAATTCATAATAACAATTGCAGAATACAACTACTTTGATAATAAAGCTTTAGAAACTTTGCATTCCATGTCTTGCTGATCTTTCTTCATTCTAAAGTTTCAAGTTTACAAGTTCTTAGACTAATTATCCTTCTGCCTCGATAAGGTCCTTCCGAATTTTGGTGAAGCTTTCCTTCTTTAAGATGGGCATTGGTTATTGTTGTCTTCCATAGAACAAAATCTCCCTTAGCTAATGATCTTTCTTTCACCCTTGAATTGTATTATCGAGACAATCTCTGTTGATATGCTGCTCAACATATACATGCTTGGTCTTTATGCTTATCAAAGAAATCCAAGTTAGCACTGATTGCTTCAAAATTGGCTTCTTAATCAAACTCAATCATTTTTGGTGAAGTTGCCCCTATCTCAACTGAGATCAAAGCTTTCATTCCATAAACTAAGCTAAAAGGAGTTTCTCCAGTTGAAATTCTCATTTTGGTTCTATATGCATAGAGGATTGATAGAAGCTTATTAACCCATGCCCTGTTTGCTTTATCCAAATGCATTTGTATGCCCTCCTTAATGGTCCGATTAGTTCTCTCTACTTGCTTGAGGTTAGGCTACTAATACAAAGCTAAGCTGAATATGAATATTTTCACAAAATTTCTTGAATGAGTCATAATAAAACTTTTTTCCTCTATATACTAGCAGAATCCTTGGGAGCCCATATCGACAGATGATATCTTTTCATATGATGCCTTCTATCTTCCTTGCAGTGATACACATTTGGTAAAATAGTCGGTAGCTACCATCAAATATTTTCTTCCTCCAATTGCTTGAGAGAAAGGTCCTAAGAGATCTAATCCCCATTTGACAAATGGAGTTGGCTCAATAGAGCTTCTAAAATTTGAAATAGGAGCATGTTGGATAGGAGAAAACCTTTGACATTTATCACATTTCTTAACCTTTTTTCAAAACATCATCCCTCAATGAAGGCCAAAAGAATCCAAATCGTAGCACCTTGGTTGCTAATGCTCTTGCTCCCAGATGTTGCTCGCATATTCCTTTATGTATTTCAACCAGGGCATACGCTGCTTCATTTGAAGCGAGGCATATAAGAGTGGCATGGAAAATCCTATCTTGTATAGAACATTTCCAATCAGAGGAAAATGACTTGCTTTCATCTTTAACTTTTTGGCTTCTATTGACTCAGTAGGCAACTCCCCTGTTTTCAAGAATTTTATAAAGGGTGTTCTCCAATCTGGTTCTTCGATGATGCACACCACAACATTCTGTTCTTGGCCTTTTAAGTTCTTCAATTTGCATCATTCTCCCTTTTACTTCCATTGATGATGTAAGCTTGGATAATGCACCTGCATGAGTATTAGAGTTTCTATTGATCTGTAACAATTGGAACTCTTCAAACTCCTTTGATAAGAATTTGACTTTACGAAGGTACTGGATAATGAGAGGCTCTTTTGCTTCATATTCTCCATGAAATTGTTGAACCACCCATTGTGAATCATTATGAGCTATCAACTTTTTTACCTGTAATTGATTGGCAACCTTCATTCCAGCGATGAGAGCCTCAAATATAGTGATGTTATTTAAGCTTGTAAAAGCAAAATATAGGGAATAATCTAATGGAACCTCTTCAGGAGATATCAACACCATTCCTTCTCTACTGCTTGATGAGCTAGATGCTCTATCAATAATAACTTCCATATGCATGTACTTTCTTCAGATGATTTCTTCTCTCTAGTGCATTCTATAATGTCAACTAAAGCTTGTCCTTTGATTGCTTATTTAGGCTCAAAGCTAATATCATATTCTCCAAACTCGATAGCCCATTTAGTGAGGCACCTTGAAAATTTTGGTTTCTATAAAACTTGATGTAGAGGTTGATCTTTTAAGACTACTATGGGATGAGCTTGGAAGTCTTAGCTTTTGAGACGCCATCACCAATGCAAGTGCAACTTTTTCAGCAAATGGGTTTCGAGGTTCTACACCTTAGAGTACTTTACTAACATAGTAAATCAACTTGTCAATCTTTCCTTCTTTTCTTAACAAGACTACACTCAATGCCACATTGCTTGCACTTAAGTATACAAATAATGACTCCCTAAGCTCAGGTCTAGTTAAAAAGGGTATCCCTTTCAAGTACACTTTCAGCTCTTTAAAAGCTTTTTCACATTCTGTAGTCCATTGAAAATTCTTGACTGCTTTTAAAGTTTTGAAAAAAAGGAAGGCTTTTTTCAACTAACTTAGAAACGAATTTGTTTAATGATGCTATTCTTCCTGTTAAGCATTGTACTTTTTTAATTGAAGTTGGGTGTTCATCTCTAATATAGGCTGTACTTTTTCTGGATTTTCTTCAGTGCCTCTCTCGATTATCATATAACCTAGAAATTTCCCCGATTGCATTCCAAATATGCATTTGTTAAGGTTGAGTTTGATGTTGTACCTCCTCAACACACTGAATACCTTAATGAGTTTTTCAACATGCGATTCTCCTATCTTACTTTTAATAATCATGTCATCCACATATGCTTTCATGATGTTACCCAACAAGGGTTTGAATACTTTGTTGACCATCCTTTGATATGTTGCACTTGCAATTTTTAGACCAAAAGGCATCAGTCGATAGCTTTGTCAGTGATGAATGCAGTTTTCTCTTCATCCGAAGGATTCATCATTATTTAATGGTATCCCATGAAAGCATCCATAAAACTCAATAAACTATATCCAAAAGTTTGATCCACCATCTTGTTAATTTGAGGCAAAGGATATGAATCTTTTGGACAAGTGTGAACACGAAATTTTTATTATTATTAAAAAAAAAAAAGAATCCGTCTTTGACCGTTGACCCACGACTGTAATTACAGTCGTGGGATTTTGGTTACAGTCGTACGACTGTACTTTCGGGGGCAGGTTGCAGAACCCATACCCCCTTGACTTGGAAAAAAGGGGAAATCTTGAGCATTAAATGCTCAAGATTTCCGGGTTAGTGGGGGATATAAAAGGCTAAAAAAATCAGAATTAGGGGACTTTTGGCAAGAAATCTGGTTTTCAGAGAGATTTAGTGAGAGAAAAAGAGAGAAAAAGAAAGAAGAGAGAAAAGAAAATACCTTACTTTCTTCTCACATTTTCTATTTAATTTCTTGTTGTTAATCACTAAAACGAATTAGAAATCCTAGGTTAACATCCACACTAAAGATCTAAATGAATTTGGGACAAAAACAAACACAAATCCTTGACTTTTCTGGGATTATTTGGACACTTTTGCAACCTTGACTTTCTAAGGAAAAAGAGCGAATTCACGTGGATTGGTGCGTAGCCAGGGGTCATTCCAGCTGTGGATCGTCGCCAAGGAGGTGAACAACCTTTAACTCAACTCTTTTTCCAGCTTTCTGGGTCATTTACTTGTGTTTGGTGCATTTTTATTCAAGTTTTTAAGTTTTTATTTCTAGAAAAATAAGAACAGTCGTACGACTGTTCTTGGAACAAGAACAGGGGCACGACTGTATTTACAGTCGTGCCAAATCCTCTACAGTCGTACGACTGTTCTTATTTTCTTAGCTTAAGGTTTCTCTTTTAGGGTTTTTTAGCGATTTCTGCATTTAGCTAAGATTACAGTCGCACGACTGTAGTCCTCGGCCATGAGCAGAAATCCCTAAAAATCCCTAGAATCCAAAAAATTCATAAAACCCCAAAAATTTCTTAAAAAATCCATAAAAAATCCCCAAAAATTCCCAAAAAATTAGAAAACCCCAAAAATCATCAAAATGAATTTTGTTGTGGGCATCACGACCCTAGATTCAATTTTCAGTAAAATTGCATTTAGAACAATTCCACGACGGAGACCCGGTTCTCCCCGAAAACTGACCCACTTTGCATGCTAAGTTAAAATAAACCGGAAAAATGTTTTCAAAAAAATGATTTTCTAACAAAACCAAAAATACAGGGACGTTTCAAAATGGTTTTCCAGATCTAACCGGGCCGGCCAACCGGGCCAACCCGGTTACCCCCAATTGCATGATCCCAAATCCTAGTTTCCCAATTCTGTCTACTTGAGTCCTATTTATGGCGTGCCGTATAAATTGTGCTAACCTCTGTTTTGCAGCCTTATTTTATTTTAATTTTCTATTTTATTTGTATTTCAATAGAATTAAATCGTGTATTTAGGCGGTTGTAAATTTTTTTTTTAGATTCTCGTGTATTCTAGGCAGTTGTATCAGTGAGGCGAGAGTTTTATTTTTCTTCCAATTGGGTTGTAAGCTCTTAAATATTTATTCTTTTTACTTTTTATGTTGTATTATTATTCCGAATGTGAGCTGTGTGTATTATTTAATAAAAATCGATCTTTAGCAATTTAAAGTGTCATAACTAAAACATTGGCAATAATATTTAAATTAGACACGAAATAAGGGACTTGTCCGAACCTAGATCTCTGAAAAGTGTGGCAGTTCCCGCTTTGGTTCAGCTACACTGTAATTTCCCGATTGAGCTGAGCCGGGTGGCGACTCCTATACTTTTTATCGAGATTTAGGTCTCGATTCTTTTTCGAAACAATCCGCTTTTTTCCAAAAACGAATTTCCAAATCAAAAACCCCACGCGAGGGAGGGCCCCGCCCGAAATAGAGGCGCCCCTTCCGAAAGGGAGTCCCGCGTCCCGTCGAAAACGCGTCGTCCGCTCACAGTGGCGACTCCGCTGGGGATTTCTCAAAAGTTTTTCAAAAACTTAAAAGAATTTGACAAGCCTTGAAAAGTGTCTAATTTAAATTAAGCGGATGATTCTTATATGGCACTTTATGCATTTTTATAGTTAGACGTTTATTGCATTAGGCTAGGTATCCATTATTTAGCCCGGTGAATTGTTGAAGTGTCCCCTAAGTTCCTCTTGGTCTTGGGGGCACGAATACGAAACACCACCCATAGCCTCGTACGAACCCCTTCGTTCGGACCCTTGAGTGGGGAGAAGTGAGGAGTATATTTTGCTATGGGAGCCTTGATGTTATCCCGACTTTGGACCGAACTCAGTTAAGCAACCTTAGTTGGATTCCTTTAGGATACCAAAATAAATTATGTGAATAAAATAAAATCCGCCTTCATCACCCCCGGTTGGTGATCGAAGAGAACCCCTCATAGGACTCGGTTAGAATTTTATCAACCTGACCACGTTTGGAGGAATAAGGTTGGAGGAATACGATCCGTGTGCTAATTGCTACGTGTCTTCTTGGCCCTCCATAACATATCATCATTCATATTTTTCACGAACATAACATACCACATCTAAAGAATTTGAATGATTCTAACTCACATCTTTTGTACAGCCATTTTTATCCTTCGCGTGTAAATACATTAATCACCCGTGTGACATTAAACTAACCACATTTTTTTGTAGCCATGCATCTTTTCATTGTATGAAGAATTGATTAATTAATCTACATACATCATTTGAATGTCATAAGCATTAACCATCTTATTTTGCAGCCATGGGAAACGCGTGTCATGTATAGAGCATTCACGTGAACCTTGAATAACCCTATAAGGGTCACACACATCACACCACCTACCGAGTAGGAAATCATTTTAGGCGCTCCACGAGTGCCGACGAAATTCATCGCATTAAATCATTTTAGGCGCTCCACGAGCGCCGACAAAATTCATCACATCATTTTAGGTACTCCACGAGTGCCGGAAAAAATTCATTTCACGCATCAAAACGTTTAGGTGCTCCCCGAGTGCCGGAACTCTGCCCGTTCACTAAGAACTCATTCACTTCACATCACGGCACGGAAATCAAGATACTCCCCGAGTATTGAAATTCCACTCGCAAACCAAGCACGAGTTCACTTTATATCATCAAAAATCCAAAGTGTCCCCCGGACACCGAAACCCCGACCAAGTGCCATGCGCGTGTCGATCTCACATCACAAAAATCCGAGGCACTCCACGAGTGCCGAAACTCTGTCCATTCACTAAGGACATTCATATCATTTCATAAAACCCGAGGTACTCCCCGAGCGCCAAAGGTCTCATCCACGCATCTAATACTTGGATTGCAATTTGTACATGCATAAATAGGAATTCATGCATACTTCACCCCCGAAGGATTGGTTGTTCAAGGTTCGTGTTACAAATTCATTTCATACAACATCCGCACCTCATTCATCTAACACGTAATGCATACATGCATATCCCTTAGAGTTCATAACTCTTTAGGTGATCATCTTTCACTAACTCTTGTTTGAAATGTTTTGTAGTTTGGCTCCGGTCTGAATTAAGTGCTGAGTTCTCACCGGAATTTGAACAGTTGCAATAGAGATTTCAAGATATGGCTCTAACACCTGAAGCTGCTGCTGCCATGATGGCCACCACTGCTATTCGAGAATTCATGAGTTCTGATGAGTTCAAGAATCTTATCAAAAATCAAGTGCAGAGTGCTTTGACCGAGTCGTCTAATCAGAGACCGGAAAGGGGTGCTCGAGAAGAAAGTAGTGGCGGGAGACTGAATGATGGGCAGTCGGATGCTGAAGAGGGTCGAAGGGATAATACTGATCGACTTGTGGAGTCTGCTTTAGAGAGAAAGATGAAGGAAATGGAGGAGACTATAGCGGAGCTGCGTGCCAGTTCTAAGATTCAATCCGCCAAGCGTATTGACCCATCCATGCTCATAGCCGGAGGGGTTGAAATGTTACCAGTATGCTTCCAAATGCCTAAGATTGCACCATATGTTGGGAAAAGTCCACCCACAGCCCACTTGAATCAGTATGTGCGGATTATGACCATGGAAAGGCTCACCATGAATCAATTAGTGGGATTGTTCCCCACGACTTTGGAGGGAGGAGCCATCACATGGTATAATAAACAGCCTAAGGGTGTGCAAGGTGACTGGGATGCACTGTCCGATGCCTTCATAAAGTACTTCAGTTTCAACACGCAGCTCGAGGTCAAGTTACAAGACCTAGAAGCAGTAAGGCAGAAGCCGAATGAGACCTTTTCGGAATATTATCAAAGGTGGATGGATAAGATGATCCTCCTTCATCAGAAGCCCTTGGAAGATAAGCTGATTGTCAAGCTGATTGATGGTAGCTTGGAAGTTTATCGGAATGTGATGAAATATCACAAATTTCAGTCCTTGATAGAAGTACATGAGTTGGCTCACAAGGTGGAGAAGTACGAGATTGACCCGGTTCATAACAGTTCTGGAAGAGGGTACCGAAGCCGGACATATTCTTCGGGGTATAAAAATAATAACAATCCTGCAGCTTCTTCATCAACGAGTGCTAAGCCGAGTCAGCCACCTGCACCTGTTAAGCAAGTAGAAGTAGCAATAGTGGCACAAGGGTCCAATCAACAGGCAGCTGGAAAGGGGATTTCTCCTTGGGAGGATTCTCTGGGGCGGATTTTTCTGAAGTGTAGAAATCTGGGCTTTCTTCAAAGCCTGAAACCGTACACGCCTCCGGCCGAGGCGGACAAGAACAACTTTTGCTCCTATCATGTGACCAAGGGGCATCGAACCAATGAATGCCATGCTTTAAAAAAGGCGATCCAGCAGTTGGTTGACGAAAGGAAGATAGAAGCACCACGCTCTAAGCCCAATGTGCAAAGTAATCCACTGCCCCAGTTTGAAAGGAGGGTGAACATGGTGCAGTCGAGATTATCTCTTAATTTTGTCTTAGCTCAGATCGCAAAGGCGAATCCCGCAATTCAAGTGGTAGTGGGTGAAGATGCTGAGTCATCTGTGGAGGAGAGCAAACCTGTGAATTTGGATGACGTAGAATTGGATGATGATGCGGACGAATTTGAGTTGATGAGGAGGCCCAAGCCTGTGAACTGGACAACACCTGTCTATCCTGTCTGCACCAAGGACGGGATGTATATAAGAAAGGAGGACGCTCCTGTGAATAATGTCACAAGGAGTGGAAGGGTATATCAACCCGAGCCACAACAGTTAGGGGAGCCGAGTAAAAGAGTAGAAGCCCCGGTTCAGGATTATCTGCCCATCAAAGTGAATGAGAAAGAAGATCTGGTAGTGGAGCAACTCAAAAAGATGCCTGCACGTGCATCTGTGTGGCATCTGCTCATAGAGTCCCAAACGCACCGGGCTGCAGTTGTGAAAAAGCTAATGGAGATGGATGCCAATCCGTTGATGTCTCCCAAGGAAGTGTGCATGGTGATTGGGAGACAAAGAGTTAGCAATCTGATAACCCCAAGGGGATCATTTTCACCGAGGATGACCTACCACCGGAAGGGACTAACCACAACCATGCCTTGTATCTGAAAGTGGAAATGATGGATAGAACCCTGCCTTGTGTGATGGTTAATGATGGCTCAGCACTGAACATCTGCCCTCTGAAAGTCTTACCTAGTCTTCATCTATCCGAAAAAGCATTATCACGATCAAATACAGTGATACGGGCCTACGACGATTCAAAGCGTACCGTGATTGGTACTTTTGAGGCAGAGGTGTCAGTGGGAGAAGTTAAATCAACCGTGCTGTTCACTGTCATTGATATTCCGGTGACTTTCTCCTTGCTTCTGGGAAGACCTTGGTTTTATGCATTGGGAGGCGTGCCATCAACCTTACACCAAAAGGTGAAGATTCCAACAGGGGGAAAGATTGTAACTCTTGAGGCGGATGAATCCTCTATGGTGGCTGCTTTGAACTCATCTGAACAACCCTTGACCAGCTTTCAAGTGGCAGTTGTCTCGGAACATAAGGAGAAAGACCTGACATTTTCTCCATGGATCCATAAGTACTTTCGGAGGCAGAATTTCATCCCAGGAAAGGGGCTTGGGGTCAATCAACAAGGGGTCACAAAGTTTGATATCACCATAGGCCAATCACACCGAAGGGGTCTTGGTTATAAAGGTGCCGAAAAAGAGGAGATCTCGGAGACCAAGAAAGTCCATCTTTTGGATATTTTTGTTCGAGCAAGTGGTGGGCCATATGGTGGTAAGCCGGAGCGAATGGTTATTGAGGGGGAAACAGTCCCCGGGTTTGAGATCTTTACCGAGGTTGTCGACTTCTCAAAATATGGGGTTGCTTCGGTGGAAGAAATGCTTAAGTTTGAAGCGGTGCAAGTGATCAATCCTGCTCCAATAAGCCAAG
This sequence comes from Euphorbia tirucalli, assembly GCA_039660915.1. Classification (NCBI taxonomy): domain Eukaryota; kingdom Viridiplantae; phylum Streptophyta; class Magnoliopsida; order Malpighiales; family Euphorbiaceae; genus Euphorbia; species Euphorbia tirucalli. Next base: position 28,499,853 of record CM077639.1, on the reverse strand, counting down.
TTGAAGTGGTGGCTCCCATCATTCCAGAGAAGCAACCAAAAGAAGATACGGACCCCCTCGTGGACGCCATTACTAAGGCATTTGCTGACTTGCTGAAGAAAGGGTTAAAGGAGAGCCCTATGAGGAAGGAGGCCATTTTGGGATAGGCAGAGTTAGTGGAAAAAGCTGTCGCTGAACTCACCAAGATGATGGCTAAAGGGAAAGCAAAAGTGGAAGAAGATGCCTTATCTGAAGCACAGAAAGAAACTCTTGAAGCTGATTTGAGTGACTTGTTCGAAGAAGAGCCTGCTGATCCGGAAGACCCTACAGAAGACCCTTCGCATGTGGAGGAAGAAAGTGATTTCTTTGTAAACCTATCATATGTACTTGATGTAAACAATTTCACTTTTAAGGCGATGAATGAAATGAAGTCTAACTTTGCTTATTTGTGTGATGTTTTTCCTAATGGCTCTGTGCTTACATGCAATCATTCATTCAATGTGTTCAGCATTCACGATACTGTATTACATGAAATTAATTTGGGTACAATTGAAAATCCTAAAATGGTATCTATCTCTAACGAACTCAATCCTGAAGAAGAGAGAGAATTGACAAAAATACTTAAAAAACATGTGGGAGCATTTGCCTGGTCTTACGACGATATGCCGGGGGTTGATAGAGAAATAGCAGAACATAGAATTCCGATTGATCCCAAGTTCAGCACAATAAAGCAGAAACTCAGGCGTCTGCATCCAGAATGGGCTGAGAAAGTCAAGGAAGAATTGGCAAAGCAGATTAAGGCCAACTTCCTAGAGGTGGTAGACTACCCTGAATGGTTAGCCAATATAGTACCAGTTGCCAAGAAAGATGGAAGAGTCAGAGTTTGTGTGGATTATCGGGATTTGAATAAGGCCTCCCCAAAGGATGACTTCCCACTTCCTCACATTGATGTCCTGGTTGACAGTGCAGCAAGGGTAGTTATGTACTCATTCATGGATGGTTTCTCGGGGTATAATCAGATCTTAATGAATGTTATCGACAAAGTCAAGACGGCCTTCATCACCGAGTAGGGGGGTGTACTGCTACAGAGTAATGCCATTTGGGCTGAAGAATGCTGGGGCAACCTATCAGTGGGCGGTCACGGCATTGCTACATGACATGATTCACAAAGAGGTTGAGGTGTATGTTGATGACATGTTGGTGAAGTCCATGACCCGGGAGGAGCACCCTGCTATTCTGGATAGATTTATGACCAGGATTGAAAAGTACAACCTGCGACTCAATCCAAAGAAATGTGTTTTCGGAGTTGCGTCGGGCAAGCTATTAGGGCACATTGTCAGTCAAAAAGGCATTGAGATGGACCCAGACAAGATTAAAGCCATTCGAGATATGCCAGCACCGAAAACAGAGAAAGAAGTCAGATCCTTTCTAGGGTCGCTTCAGTATGTCAGCAGATTCATTGCCAGATTGACCACAGTCTGTGAGCCCATTTTCAAGCTTCTCCGGAAAGAACAACCCGTTGTGTGGAATGACCAGTGTCAGATTGCATTTGACCGGATCAAAGAATACTTGATCAATCCACCAGTGTTGAAGCCTCCAACCATGGGAAAACCTTTGACTCTGTACTTAGCCATTGAAGAGACCTCCATAGGGGTAATGTTGGTTCAAGAACAAGATGACAAAAGGGAGCATGCTATCTACTACCTCAGTAAGAAGCTGCTAGATTATGAAATTCGGTACACTGTGGTGGAGAAGACTTGCACTGCTATGGTCTGGCTTACGAAGAAATTGAGACACTATTTTCAATCCTATAAGATACAAGCTGTGGCGAAAGTTGATCCAATGAAATATCTCTGCTCTGCCCCATCCTTAACAGGGAAACTGTCCCAGTGGTTACTTTTGCTATCGGAGTTCGACATTGAATATGTGACGAAGAAGATGATCAAAGGAAGAGCAATGGCTGAGTTCTTGGCCAGTCAGCAGCTTGAATCTGATTATGTAGAAAACCTGGAATTTTCTGATGAACAGTTGGCCTTGGTAGAGGTGGATTTTAGGAAATGGATTATGCATTTTGATGGAGCTGTAAACAAGAGGGGGGCAGGCCTCAGAGTAATCATTGTAACTCCTGAGGGGGAGATAATTCCTTTGTCAAGAATTCCCGGTAACTAACAATGGCGCAGAATATGAAGCTTGTTTGTTTGGCATTGATGCTCTTACCACACTAGGGGCAAATGATGTGACCATTGTTGGAGATTCACTGTTGGTAATCCGTCAAGCCACCGGAGAATGGGAAATCAAAGAAGAATCACTTCGCCCATACTTGGAGACTTTGTGGGAAATGGTGAAAGTATTCGGGCATATTGAATTCAAGCATGTGGCTAGAGATGATAATCAGATGCCAGATTCGTTAGCTACCTTGTCATCCATGTGGGAAGGACCTCAGAAAGCACCGATGCAGCCTTTGATCCTGGAGACCGCTAGAATACCATTTCATCATTCTAGTGAGGTCCTGACATTAGCCACAAACGATAAACCCTGGTATCAAGATATAGCTGACTTTCTACAGAATGGCCAATACCCTGAAGAAGCAGATGCATCAGATAAGACCACTTTAAGAAAGTTGGCGGCTCAGTTCAGGTGGTTTGATGGACAACTTTTTAGAAGGACCGCTGATGGATTGTTATTAAAGTGTCTGACGGAAGCAGAAGCCAAGAAGGTTATACAGGAAATGCATTCAGGGATCTGTGGCCCACACATGAACAGCTTAGCTTTGGCAAAGAAGATCATGAGACAAGGGTACTTCTGGCTTACTATGCAGACTGACTGTGCAGAAGAGGTGAAAAAGTGCCACGAGTGCCAGATTTACGGGGACATCAGCCATCTCCCACCTATAGAGTTACAGAATCTTATGACTCCCTGGCCGTTTGCAGTATGGGGCATAGACATAATTGGTGAAATTCGACCTCCAGCATCGAATGGTCACAAATTCATTCTAGTGGCAGTGGATTATTTCTCCAAGTGGGTTGAGGCCGAATCTTATATCACGGTCACGGCTAAGAATATGGCTAAGTTTGTAAAGAAGCACATCTTCGCAAGATACGGTGTACCGCATCATGTGGTAACTGATAACGGAGTGCAATTTCAAGGAGCCACAGCTGAACTATTCGAAGAGTACAATGTGGAACATCGTAAGTCTTCCCCTTATAGGCCACAAGCCAATGGAGCAGTAGAGGTGGCAAACAAGTCTATTAAGAAGATCTTGTCCAAGACCACTTCAACCTACAAGGATTGTGCAGATAGATTACCTTATGCTCTATAGGGGTACAGAACCAGTGTTAGAACGCCAACTGGAGAAACACCCTATTCGCTAGTTTATGGGACGGAAGCAGTCCTTCCTATTGAAGTGGAGTTGAAGTCACTAAGGACGGTTTCGAAGGCCTAATTGCCTGAAACAGAATGGGTAAAGGCAAGATTTCAGCAGCTGGCTATGGTTGATGAAAGGCGTCTCAAGGCTTTGGATCATCTGCAGATGTACCACCAAAGGATGGCTAGGGCCCATAATCGACGGGTTCGTCATCAGAAGCAGCCTTTGAAAGCAGGAGATCTAGTATTGAAACAGATGAGACCGACCAATACAGATGCGAGGGGCAAATTTAAACCCAACTGGGAAGGGCCGTATGTGGTTAAGAAGGTACTCTCCAAAGGTGCAGTGAAGATTATGGATATGGACGGTAACGAGTTCACCAATCCGATTAACCAAGATCACCTCAAACGCTACCATGTGTAAACAAAAAAAAAAAAAAGAGCCTGTTAAGTCGAAAACCCGTAAGGGCGATTTAAACAAAAATTAAGGCAACAAGAGTTAGCTTATTGACCAGAAAACCGGTATAGGATGGTTGACAACAGGAATGAGTTCGTTCGAGATATGTATTGATTTTGGCATTTTCGATTGATACAATAATTAAGTTTCATTAATGAAGTGCGTCTTGCTCAACATATTGCATGAGTGTTTGGAGTATGTTACATGATTCATTTGTCAAAACATCTAGATAAACAAAGACATTCAGACGACCAAGTGTGCAATTGCGAACATCTTCCATCCGTTAAAAAAAAAAACCTGTTAAGTCGAAAACCTGCAAGGGCGATTTAAGCAAAAATTAAGGTAAAAAAAAAAGAGAAGGATTGCATCAATAAAAAAGGGAGATATATATAAAATAATAATGATAGTCAATACATGCATAATAATGAGAATCACGTTTTTTCTGTCATGTTCTTCTTTTCTTGACAGGAAGTGATCTCGTGGCCTCAGAAGGAGCCAGCCAGTGGAAAGTCGCACGCTCGTGCCCCTCGTGGGTCGGTAGGTCCTGGATCTCAGCCAGCCACCGCTCATAACGATCATCTGTTTCTGTGGGAGCAAGTGAAGCATAGCTCAACACCACACGACGGGTATCTCTAACCCAGCGAAGTCTGATATGGTCTGGCCAAGAAGCGGTGTACTCCTCACAACTGATGATACAAGAACGCTGGGGGATACCCTGTAGGTGGCCGTACTGCCGGCAGAGGCGACTCGGAGAATAGAATGTCACCCTGGTCAACCCCAACAACTGCACACCATGTGCCACATGTCCACAATCACGTGGGTAATTTTCCACCAAGGACACACCTACCTGATCCGGTCATCAGTCAGTCGAGATAACCAAAAGCCCCACTCATCAGCATACATGTCAGTATAGGAGTCGATGGAGAAGCCTCTTTCCTTGAAATTGGCCGGGTGGTATTTCTTGAAGTTCCCCCTCGGAATCTTAAGAATCGATAGCTTCTCCAACAACCAGATCTGCAGTTGATAGGAGACAAGGGTTAGGAGTTCATTCGACCCAGAAATACACCAGTCAGTAAGGAGTTTTACCTGGAGCAGTGTGAAGTGAGGAACAATATGGAGAACACCATTTGCCTTGGACGTATGCAAACTGATCAATGTCTCAACAAGTGCAAAAGGAGCAGGAGATGCCCCTGCGGCCATCTGAGAGATAAGGGAGACAGCCCTGAAGGAGACAACCCCATCACTAGGACCACATAAATACTGGCTCACCAGTAACAGGCTAACCATAGAAGCCCAGCACATGTGGTCCCTAGGGGCATTGACACACCACTCCAGTACAGAGTCCGAGCTCAACCCTGGAGAAGGGGAACCAGTAGCAAATAAAGCTTCCACCTCTGGATTGGGAAGCCTGAACAAGCTCACCAAGGAGGAAATGCTACCAAAAGTGAACTCGGGGACGGTGATGTCCACTCCTTTGTGGCAGGGGATGTTCAAGATAGCGCTGAATTCTTCATATAAGGGGCAGAGCTCTTGGCATGAGAAGCGGAAAACGTTGTCCACTGGATCCCAGAAATGATGACAGGCATTTAACAGCTCGATGTTCCACGAGTGTTTGTAATAGGCCTTGAGATTCCACAACCCGAAAGGCTTCAATTTAAGCCAATCAGAGTCTTGTAATGATTCTAGAAAATTGTAAAAAACTAAATAAAAAGAAGCAAAAAATTGAAAAAGAAAAAGAAGAAAAGTGAATTTCCAAAGATCAATCAAATAAAAACAAATCCCATAATGTAAAGAATGCAGTTCATAATGTGCCTAAAAATCCAATACAAAAGAACAAAAAACTGTGAAGACAACAAATAAGAAAAGCGGGGCGCTCCATCTAGCTCTCATCCTACCCCTCATCCTCCTCCTCCTCCTCGGACTCACTCTGATGTGTGGCCCTGTAGGAATCAAAGTCCGCCTGCAATCGAGCCATCCCAGCCTGTAGCCTGGCTACCTCGGCTCTCGCCCGATCCGCCTCCTGGTTTGCAGCCTAGACCCGAGCCTCAGAAGAAGCAGCCTCCCTGACCTGATTTTGAAGCATCTGTACTCGGGATTGCAATCAACAACATAAATTAACATTCATACATACATACATGCACATTTATGCATTACAAAAATTATGTGATGATGCAGGAAACACGGGATGCTTACCGCCCAAGCGCCATTCTCTGGACTAAGAAGTCTCCTAGACCTTTGTACCGATAGGCTATATCCTCCACGTCAGCTCGCCGAACCTAGAGAATATCAGAGAATTAAAAAAAAAATTTGTAGACTTACGTGGGTGGTGTCCTCCGGAAAGAACATAGCTGGTTCCTCACGGGGAATACTCCATGTCGTATAAACTGGGGTGCCGTCCAACCCTATCAAATTGAAGCCGAATCTAATCTCGGACACCAGACGGCCCTCCACCACACCAACAACGCCGACAGCTCGAGAAGCTGAAGCTGCAACGCTACCCGCCTGGACGGGGTGGCTCCTATCCTGAAGAGGAACATCCTCACCGGCTGTAGCCGCGCCAACACTCTCACCGGCCGGGCCACTAGGCTGAGAAGACCCAGTTCCCCTACGTCTCTTACCCTGCGAAGAGAATAAAAAGTAAAAAAAAAAACAAAAAAAAAGAAAAAAAAAGTGAATACCTGGCGAGGAGGAGCCGCTAGTGCGCCACCCGCAACAAGCAGTAAGCACTGCTGGATGTAAGCCGGATAATCTCCGTCCATAGGGCCTACACTATACCCCTCTCCGAATACATCAGGCTATGTCGTGGGGTCAGCCAGATGGGGCCAGAAGAGCGCCTATGGAAGCGGTGGAGGCACAGGCCGGCTAACTGGACCATCGACGTGGTCGGAGAGGAAGAGGCGCTCGCCCAAGTACCACTCTTGGGACATAGGGCACTCCATGACGAACCGGCGATAGTCAAAACATGCGGAGGTCACCCAGACCCTCCCAGGGATGGTGTCGGATCTGTAGAAGTGCAATAAAGGGAATTCAGTACAGGTAAATGAAAGTTGACTAAATTTTCTTAAAAACGAGTTTTGTCTACTTACCCTCCCCCAGGTGGTGTCAAGCAAACTCTGTCGCACCTCCTCTAGATCGAGGCCTATGGCTTGCCATCCCTGCGTCCAGCAACGCAGGACAATTGGCTGGACATCGCCCTGGACATCTCTCAACTCGGGCGGCTCCAACACACGGTGCTCGAATGCCCAGATCTGTAGTTACAAAAAATATATATATTAGTCTTAAAAAAAAAAGAAGCAGGAAGAAAAGAGATAATACCAGAAGGCCAAACCAAAAGCCCAGAATCTCCTGTTGTACTCCCCGGGCGCATAAATCCAACCCGTAATACAGCTGCCCTAATACAGCTCGCGCCCAGTCCAGGGATGGAAAGGCAGCCAAGTCCGCCAAAGTCGGCAGCAGAGTCATATTGCAAGTACTCTGCCCAATGGGGAACAGTGTGCATGATAGAAGGACGAGCACGTAGGCTCGGGTGTACCGCTCCACATCCTCATCGGACAAGCCTGGGCTCCACCCGGGAGCACAGAATCTTCCCCTTCTCAGGGGTACAACCAATCAATCTCCCAATGTAGTCATCCACTAGTTGATGGTGGGTCATGTAACAGTTGAATACAATGGGGGTCCCGCCAAACCCGAAGCCACTAATCGCTGCGAAGTCCGAGGGGGTGACAGTGAACTCCCCGATGGGTAGGTGGAATGTATGAGTGGTACAAACCCATCTTTCATATAGAGCCGTCAGCACGGTGTGCATGGTATGCGGCGTACTCATGGGCAAAGACAAGATGAAAGACTCGAGCCCCAAAATCCTGACCCAGGCCCGCACAGGCTCGGGAAGCCGATCCCACCAGACCCGTGGCAGGGAGAGATTCCCACTGCCGGCAATCCTGTGTACCTGCATTATGGGGAAGTACAACACACATGCATTCAATTTTTGCATAATAGTAACATAGAAAAAATAAAGTTAAGGCCTGATTTTCTTGCTACAGTCGTATGACTGTAGTACGTGCTGCACGAGTGTAACTACAGTCGCACGACTGCAGTGCCTATAGTCGTACGACTGTTCTTCTTCGGCATGAACAGTCGCACGACTGTTCATATTCCTGCAGGAATATTTTGAAATTCATCCAATTTTTGCAATTTTTAACTCATTTTTCCTAGTTTCTTTTTTCTGTTAACTACAGGGGACTCCTAGCATGCATTCTACTCAACCAATCAACCCAGAAAGCGATAAATCATGCAAAGCAATTCCAAAAATTCAAAAGGGAAAATATTGAAAAACTCAAAATCAAGGCTTAAAAATTGGGTACCAACCTGAGTAACGGACAAGTGGGAGTCCATCGCCAGTAGAATTGGGATCTCCGTCCCGAAGCGAATCCCGAAATGGTCCATGTAAAGCAGGTGCCTGTATCCTTGTGCAATCCCCACAAAAGGGATCTCATTGGGGTTATTTGCTTCTTGAATCAAGCTACTCTGAATCTTTTTCAACTTTTTTCCCATTTTCTTCAACATTTTGGGCAAGATTTTGAAGATTGGGGTCGGTTTCAGAGAGAGGATTTCGGAAAAAGTGAAAATGGAAGAGGAAGGGGGCGGAAACCGCCCCTTAAATTGTTTCTGCCCGTGAAGTATAGTCGTAAGACTGTACTTCATCTACAGTCGTATGACTGTATTCAAAATTCGAATACAGTCGCACGACTGTAGTGGAAAAAAAGGGGGGAATTTTTAATTTTTTCCTATTTATTCTTTAAACCCTATTTTCATTATCTGATGCTTAATTATTCCCCACATGGAGATATTTCAGTAATTTTGCAGGGCTAATCCAACGGCGACTAATTTATTTCAACGACGGTCCGCCTCGCCCAAGGGGCACGAAACCCGAGAAAACTGTGAAAAAATTCACTGTAAGTACAATCTCACCAAACTGCATTTTCAACGCGTCCCGTGTGCCAAGTCACACTCGGTTACCACATTCTCACAAAAATCATAGTCCCCCACGACTTTAAAAGGGAACCTGAATCCAGTCTCAGTCTGTCAGGTGCGTCCAGCCGCACGCGATTGTCACACATACACATAAAAATCATAGTCCACCACGACTTTAAAAGGGAACCCAAATCCTGTGTCAGTCTGTTGAGTGTGCTAGTTGCACACGACTATCACATCTTGCATTTACAAATCCAGTCCCGCACGACTATAAAAGGCAACCAAGACACGCATTCTCGTATTTATTCTTGATCGAAGGGGCAAAAATTTTTATTTCAAAATTATCGATCAAGGGATAAATACGTCCATCAAACACGCATTACATGCATTCTTGGCTCGGTATGACAAACCATACACGACCTTTTGACTACAAAAGTCATTTTATTTCGGTGCCATCCTTGCGCGAAAACCATCGTAAGGAACCGCCCGACTCCAAAAGTCGTCTTTTTTCTCGGTGTCATCTTTATGCAAAATGCATATAGACCACCTGACTACCAAAGTCACCTGCAGTCCACCTACAAAAACCGCGTTTGCATTTCATCGAGCTTCGTGTTCTTTGTCGTGTACCTAAATCCGCTTCGAAAATTGGACTTCAGTTACACGAGGGGCAGCCTGTGAACACGAAATTTTTATTATTATTAAAAAAAAAAGAATCCGTCGTTGACTGTTGACCCACGATTGTAATTACAGTTGTGGGATTTTGGTTACAGTAGTACGACTGTAACGTAAGTACAGTCGTACGACTGTACTTTCGGGGGCAGGTTGCAGAACCCACACCCCCCTGACTTAGAAAAGAGGGGAAATCTTGAGCATTAAATGCTCAAGATTTCCGAGTTAGTGGGGGATATAAAAGGCTAAAAAAATCAGAATTAGGGGACTTTTAGCAAGAAATCTGGTTTTTAGAGAGATTTAGTGAGAGAAAAAGAGAGAAAAAGAAAGAAGAGGGAAAAGAAAATACCTTACTTTCTTCTCACATTTTCTCTTTAATTTCTTGTTGTTAATCACTAAAACGAATTAGAAATCCTAGGTTAACATCCACACTAAAGATCTAAATCAATTTGGGACAAAAACAAACACAAATCCGTGACTTTTCTGGGATTATTTGGACACTTTTGCAACCTTGACTTTCTAAGGAAAAAGAGCGAATTCACGTGGATTGGTGCGTAGCCAGGGGTCATTCCAGCTGTGGATCGTCGCTAAGGAGGTGAACAACCTTTAACTCAACTCTTTTTCCAGCTTTCTGGGTGATTTACTTGTGTTTGGTGCATTTTTATTCAAGTTTTTAAGTTTTTATTTCTAGAAAAATAAGAACAGTCGTTCGACTGTTCTTGGAACAAGAACAAGGGCACGACTGTAATTACAGTCGTGCCAAATCCTCTACAGTCGTACGACTGTTCTTATTTTCTCAGCTTAAGGTTTCTCTTTTAGGGTTTTTTAGCGATTTCTGCCTTTAGCTAAGATTACAGTCGCACGACTGTAGTATACAGTCGTACGACTGTAACTACAGTCGTACGACTGTAACTACAGTCGCACGACTGTAGTCCTCGGCCATGAGCAGAAATCCCTAAAAATCCCTAAAATCCAAAAAATTCATAAAATCCCAAAAATTTCTTAAAAAATCCATAAAAAATCCCCAAAAATTCCCAAAAAATTGGAAAACCCCAAAAATCATCAAAATGAATTTTGTTGTGTGCATCACGACCCTAGATTCAATTTTCAGTAAAATTACATTTAGAACAATTCCACGACGGAGACCCGGTTCTCCCCGAAAACTGACCCACTTTGCATGCTAAGTTAAAATAAACCGGAAAAATGTTTTCAAAAAAATGATTTTCTAACAAAACCAAAAATACAGGGACGTTTCAAAATGGTTTTCCAGATCTAACCGGGCCGGCCAACCGGGCCAACCCGGTTACCCCCAATTGCATGATCCCAAATCCTAGTTTCCCAATTCTGTCTACTTGAATCCTATTTATGGCGTGCCGTATAAATTGTGCTAACCTCTGTTTTGCAGCCTTATTTTATTTTAATTTTCTATTTTATTTGTATTTCAATAGAATTAAATCGTGTATTTGGGCGGTTGTAAATTTTTTTTTTTTTTAATTCTCGTGTATTCTAGGCGGTTGTATCAGTGAGGTGAGAGTTTTATTTTTCTTTCAATTGGGTTGTAAGCTCTTAAATATTTATTCTTTTTACTTTTTATGTTGTATTATTATTTCGTATGTGTGCTGCGTGTATTATTTAATAAAAATCGATCTTTAACAATTTAAAGTGTCATAACTAAAACATTGGCAATAATATTTAAATTAGACACGAAATAAGGGACTTGTCCGAACCTAGATCTCTGAAAAGTGTGGCAGTTCCCGCTTTGGTTCAGCTACACTGTAATTTCCTAGTTGAGCTGAGCCGGGTGGCGACTCCTATACTTTTTATCGAGATTTAGGTCTCGATTCTTTTTCGAAACAATCCGCTTTTTTCCAAAAACGAATTTCCAAATTAAAAACCCCACGCGAGGGAGGGCCCCGCCCGAAATCGAGGCGCCCCTTCCGAAAGGGAGTCCCGCGTCCCGTCGAAAACGCGTCGTCTGCTTACAACAAGCTTTATTCAAATCTGAGAAGTCTATGCATATTCTCCATTTTCTATTTAGCTTTTTAACCATTATGACATTTGCAAGCCAATCAGGATAATGAACTTCCCGAATAAAGTTAGCCTGAATTTCCTCTTCTAGGACTTGTTGCCTTTTCTAGTGCTATGTTCCTCTTCTTCTGTTTAACAACTTTTGCTCTGGGATCAACATTCAGATTGTGGCAAGCTACCCCAAACTTATGCCCGACATATTAGTAGGTACCTACCAAACACATCCACGTTCTTCCTTAAGCATTCTATAATTTCTTCTTTTGTTTCCTTCTGCATTTGAGTTCCAATATATGTGAACTTGTCTGGATCATTTTCTCTCAATTTCAGAGCTTCCACCTCTTCAAACTAGTTTTGGCTTATTATTTGACTCTTTAGAAATTTTTAGTGTTTCTCCTTTTGCAATTTGCTCTCCTTTCATAGAGGAAACATAACAATTCTGAGCTTTTCTCCCTATTCTCTTGGGTGTAAGGAATTTCATTAATAGATAACTTGAGGAAAGCAGAGCTCTCATGTCATTTAGTAATGGCCTCCCCAAGATTCATGTTGTAAGCTGGAGAAAATTACCATGAAGTTTACCATCCTTGTAACGCTACGAGGTTCTTCACCTAAGGTGATTGGTAGTTGAATTGATTCTGCTATAGGGACAACTTCTCCTGAAAAACTAAAAAGAGGAGCTTGCATTTTCTTCAATCTGTCCATGGACAGGTACATCTTCTTAAAACGATTCTAATAAATAACAACTTCCATTGTCAATAAAAATTCTCTCTACTGGGAACTTTATAATGATGGCCGATATCACCATTGCATCGTCATGAGGCATAACTATATTCCCTTGATCAGCGGGTATAAAGATTATGGATTCTTCTTCTTCTTGGATTTTCATAACATTATTAACTTCATAAGCTTGTCTTGCATAAGCTTTTCTTAACGTAGATGATCCTCCTGGTAAGGTTTCTCCACCTGAAATGACATTTTATTGTTGGATGAGTTGACTTATTATCCAATATAGGGGCTTTTTCTTTCCTATCTTCTCTTGGCTTGGCATATCCTCTATTTTCCTTCTCACTATTGTTGACGTACCTCTTTATTTTTGAGTGTGAGGGTCTTTCCTCCTTCAAACTTTCTACATACACAAACCTCCCAAGCTTACTTAGATGCACCAAGGATTCTATTTCATTCATTAGTTCTCTACATTAGTCTATAGAGTGACCATGGGTCTTGTGGAATCAACAATGAGCATCAACAAACTATTTTGTTTTCCTATTGGTCTTAGGACGGAAGGTGAGTAGTCTAGATCCTACTATAGCAGCAAGGATGTTGGAGCGAGGCTTAAGTCAAGGTGTGAAGTTTTTAAATCTTAGCTTTGGAGCATGGCTTACTTCTTTCCCTTTTCCATTCTTCTTACGCGTATCATTTGCTTTCATCCCTTTCTTTCCTTTTTCTATCCCAATTTCCTCCTCTAACTACATTTCTCATGACATCTTCAGAAAGGATGAATTTATTTGATTGACTGAATAAATCCCCAAGGTTGGAAGGTTGATCATAAGAAAGGGATTTTTGAAAATCTCGTGACCATGTTCCCTGAAGAACTCCTACTACTACCATCCCAACTTGAAGATCTTGAATCTCCAACGTTGCACCACGAATTCTTTCAACATAATCTCTCAAACTTTCTCTTTCTTCTTGTTTAATGGTAAGAAGATAAGGATGTTATTATTGGAAACAAATTGCAACAAGGTTTCAAGCATGCGGTTGTTCTCATCAAATTTTTGCTTGAGAGCTTCAAATTCTATTAAGGAAACAATAGGTGGAACAACTAATGGCCCTTCAGGTTGAGTTACATGTTGGATCACAGGTTGAGTCACAATATTTTCTTCTCGATCATTGTGTTATATGTTTGTATCTTCTGGGTTAGTTGTCATTTGAGAATGCAAGACCTGAGATCACTTTGAAGGCGTTTCTTCTGATCAAACAAAACAAAATAACAGCTTTTTTATTGTTTCCCACAGACTGCGCCAACTATTGTAGCCTGAGTACAGCAGTGTATTTATAATGGCAAAATCGATTATCGTGTATTAATTTGAGTTTTGATCGGATGAGAGGCTAAATCCTGAGATTAACGTTGAGTTGACGTGCGGTTGATCTTAGATGATTGTAGCTTTGATGTGTTGATAAGCGATCTTTGATGAGATACTTGTTGCAGTGAGGGAAGGTCTTCTTCCTACAAACACTCTGATGCTAAAGTCAGATATTGTAATAATAACTCTGAAATCCTCAAAGATCCAATACTTATTCCATTAAATAAAGAGCTATTTATAGCTGACACCAAATGTCATGGGATTAGCCTATTGCTAGGCCATTGGCCCCATGTGGCGCTGACACTCCCGCAAGCCTACGACCAACAACTCTCATAAGGGGTGTCTCCCCAATCAGTGTCCCTCAGTTCCTACTTTGTGTATCACGTACCGCATACCGACCCTTGTGGTTTAGTCTTGCCTTATTAAGGAGCGCACACTATAAGCCTAGATGGCTCTATAATGTCCGTAAGGCTCCTTCCTTAACGTAGGCGCCTACCTCTCTTCTCAAGGTCGAATGCCCTGTTGGGTTATGCCCTAGTCCTTATATGATGTACTCTGTCTATTTTGTGTATAAGAACACATTTGCTCTATATTAATAAAAGGCATAATCGTATTTATTAAATTACTTGTACAATTGATAAATATCGAGAATCTATAAACTGTATTCACTCATGTTTGTTAGTAGCGTGTACTGAACGAGTAAGACCATAAGTTTAAAGAACACAGTTTTAAAGCTATCCCTAGTCTGTTATAATCATAGGAATGAATATAACTAAAGACTAATATGTTCCTTGTGGGATGGGTGGTGTCTTATCAACCATAGAACTTGGAAAGTCTATCAAGGACATAGGTACATGTTAATGAACAGTGTACTGGATTGATTCGTTTGTGAAAACACTACATGGTTTAGTGTCGTAAATGTTTCACACGTATTGCTTATATTAGATCCTTAGACCCGATATTACTACATTCCTAGATGTGACCTTTTATACTTTGATGTGCGGCTAACGGGTTCATAACTGGATGCTAAGTATGGGTACGCTGGGTATATCATGAACCATGCTAGGACTGGGAGTAATGTGAAGGAATTGCCTATCTTTTCATTGAAGAGATGATATCACAAGCCTCTTGACAAGTGAGATTAAATAGTGTACGGCAGTACCCAAATAGAATGATTATTGGATAATCATTTATTTGATCTTATCAGTTTACTTGGATGTCAAGTAAATGTCCTAGCACTTAGAAGGATGATAGTGACATGCCTTGTGTAGGACACCGATATTGGATATGCAAAGGATCATATAAGAATACTACAGGTGTATATCGTTTTGATTTTGACAATTCCATCCCAATTAGGGGTTGTAACAGCTTTCATTTCAATTTCATGGCCAACATATGGATAGGCCAATAGGATCGCACTTTTAGGAGTTTAGACGGGCTTTATGATGGACCAATTAATATGTATTGGATACATATTAATTATTGATTATTGGATTATTTTATTTTATGAGATCAATTGTCAAGTCCAAATAAAATAAAATAACTTATGATGAGAAATTTGGTTTATGGTTTTTTAAAATTACCATACAGTGACTTTGATTAAATCATAATATATGTAAATTATAGTAGATAAGAGGTAGTTTAGTTATCTTACCATTATGTTTCATATATAAAGACAAGGAGGAAACCATAAATCCAAGGAGGTTAATGACTTAGCCGCCATCTCATCATCTTCTCCCTTTGGGCGAAAGGGTTTTGGCATTAAGGAGAAACCATTGGTCCGAAAGCTAGCACTCCCGTTGAGAAGACTCCATGTATGGGTACATAGAGGGATGACAAGTGGAGTTTTTAGTCAAATTAATCTCATGCGAGGACAGTTTATGTGAGAAATCCATTTTTTAGCTTTCAGTTTTTGGTGAATCCACAACCTAGCTCTGTGATTCTAAGCACGAATCTTAATTTAATAACATTAATTCTATAATTCTATAATTTTGTTTTATTTTCAAGCGGCTGTGGGTTCCAACATGTCGGACTCGTCTCTCCTCGACTGGGGTGGATCAGTTAAGCGACCATGGGCATCGAAGTTATCTGATAAAATGTCAGGTTGAACAAAGAGCCTGTAACTGCAAACATCCATGGCTTCACAGATTTATCCTTTGATAATATGTTAGGGTTATATCAGATATCACTAGAAAAATGATTTCTATCTATACTTTATTAACAGAATAACTCAATTCTCTCAGGCGTTCATCGTTCAAAGCCCTCTCTTGTCTCCCTCTTTCGAGTTTCGTCTTCAGCATCAGGTAAAATTTGCGTTCTGCTTTCGTGATATTATACTCGTACCGTATCTTGATGTGAAACTGGCTTCCGTAGTGAAAATTATAAACGCAAAATTGACCTAGAATTGAAGCAACCTTAGTACCTCACGTAACCACTTTCTTTGTCATTTTTATTGAAATTGAATGATCCATTGGTTTGCTGAAACTTTTCTTTCCCTTTTTCTTTTCCTTTGCCAAAGTGGAGCCAAACATGTCGTTCGATCTTATGTTGAAGCTATCTTGCAGCGGATGTGGATCGACAACGGACTTGTATGGAGTTAATTGTAAGCACATGACTCTATTCTTGACCTACGGGAAAACCATGGCTAAGAATCTTGGCAAATGTTATGACTGTGGCGCTACAGTTACTCGTTTGACTCGAGTTTGTTTTCTCCCTCTCAATTTTCAATTCTATTGGGGTTTGATTTTGTTATGTTCTATTTGTTCCTTAGGTGTGCTGTTTATGGATAATTGTCTTTATTTTCCTTTATTTTCTTTATCGTGATATTATGTTGTATGCAACACAATCCTAAGAATTTAATATAAGGAATCTCCATAAGATAACAGCAATTTATTCACTGTGTCCTTTGAGCTTCTTATAACCAAGTTCCTTTTTGCAGTGCATGTGCACTAAAATGAAAGAAGTTTTATGTTTTTCCTTCAAAGTTTGTACGAAGAATGATTTCCGTGAGCATTTTGTCTCAACATTTTAATCTCCTTCTTTCATAAAAGAAAGAGAAACATTAATAGCATTGAGAAAATATGTGTAAATGTTGGACATATATTATTTTTTTTCTTTTTGAAATGTGACGTTTTTTCTAGCTTCGTTATATATTTAATTCTTTTGGTACTTAAGAGTGATAAAGAACATATCTTGTGTTGGTTCTTTTAGGAATACAACGGTTGAGCTAGTCCTAGCGCTGACAAGAATTACTTTATTAGTAGACTCGTCACAGGGCTACCAAGTTTTTCAAAGAAAAAAATGCGGAGAATAAATGGTCTCTTCATAAAGAAGGACTTCAAGGATGACGAGTTATAGATGCCTTGCAGGTAATGGTTTTGAATATCCAATAACTACAGTTTACTTATTGTCACTACTTCATGATTCCTTTGTGTTAAGCATGTATAGGGCTTTGAGCGTTTGGTTTTACCAGAATTAATGAAATGGAATCACAACCAGAATAGGGTGCAATGGGAAATTAAATAGTAAATTTTCCTGGGAACAAACTTAGGTCCCAGGTTGTCTAAAAGAGACTGCTACTTTCTACGGTTTGAATTAATGCACACCCTAACTAGTGTACATCAGTCTTATTTAGTGTGTGAAATTGCACTACACAGGAGAAATACAAAAACAGACCTTGGTTGTTGGAGGATGAATCGGGGCAGCTTCAGTACCATGGTCATCTGAAAGGTTCACAATCAGCAACATGTTACCTTTTGATATTGCAAGGGAATTCCACCAGGTTCTTCGTGTGCATTATAATTTTCATATATTAATATTATTTTATGTTAGATGGTTCTTTCCTGGGGTGGGTTAGTTTTTAAAGATATATTTTACTCTTGTGTAAATGGGAAAGAAATACAACTTTTATCTCAATTCTACTTGTATATCTCCTTGTATAAAGTCATGTCGAGAAGATTGTTCTTGAGGATGTTAATCTTTTCCACCGACGATGATGAAGCAGTGGACAATGATCCTGAAGAACGAGAAGATTTGGCCCCTGAGGTTCCTACGCCCCTGAAATTAAGAAGGTTTGTATTTGATCTTGCAAATTAGCAGTTTCTTGTTATTAGTGTTCACTGCATCAGTTTTCATCCGAGTAATTGATTACCAATTGGCTTCAAGAGTCAGAAATCAGAATTGATGATGATCTGCTGCAGTGGATAGTTGTTAACAAGCCGTTTCTTTTTTTTTTTTATGTTGGATATTCATGAAGCTTTTCCTTTTGGGCATTAGTGGAAAGACTTTAAAATATACTATAAAAACCAGTGTCAGTTGCCACACTTTGTGGCCATGGACTACATTGAAGTTTTTTATATATTAACCTAGGTCTGTTCAGTAGATGATATAAGGTGTTAGTGTGATATCATGATGAACATATGAGATGGGTTGAAGCCAAACAAATTGAGTTATAAGAGAAATATATTTTGTTAGTTGACTCTTAGCTGAATTCACTGTTGTCAATCTCCTTGGCATGTGTTGCCTATGCTATTCTGTTAGGGTTGATATCTTGCTTGCGGTGCTGGATTAGTATGCTAGTTGTTTATTGTACGTATGGCCTTATTTGATGCAGTACTGAACATTTGTGTAGAACAGAAGTGATGGTTATGCGTGTGAGATATAGATCTTATGATGAAGAAAGATAGTCAGAGACATACCACTTAAAAGGAGGCAATAATATTACTACCTGGAGACATTGAATTTTGCTAATGTGCTTCTCTGGTAAACATGAAGTTGCAATTATAAGGAATTGTGCAGATTGGAGATCGGAATTTGGTTTTGATAGGTATTTTAAATAGATTACTAAAATTGTAGCTTTTTATTTCAAATGGAATACTACAACTGTCCTCAGCTGTAAATGTGCATTGTCTCATCAGCATGGTTTACATGTTTCAGGATGAAGAGAATGAGGAGGGTGGATTAAGCAAATCTGGTAAAGAGTTGAAGAAGCTCCTTGGGAAAGCTAATGAATTTAATGATTCAGATGCTGAAGATGATGATGACAATGACGATGACAAGGCAAGTTATTCTAATGGCTTCTTCAGTTATCTTGATGTGTTGAAAAACTTAGTTTGGGTTTGGCCTTGCGATTTCTTTTTATTTTTTGCAATGCTTTTTTTTTTTTTTTCCCTTATTGAATTTTACCTGTAGTACTATGACCTGCAGGGGTTAAGGGATGCAGAATATACATTATTTACTTATTTATTGCTGTACTTGATGCCTGAATTGACTTGTTCTTTTATCTAATACCCGATCTTACTATCTTGGCTGTTTATGTAACATGCCTAAACTTGTTCTTCTGGCCCCTAGACAAGATGCAATGAAGGAGGAACCTGCTGACAGTAGTCCTCCTAAGCCAATGCCTTCTGGTTCTTCCAAGGGGACTCCTCCTTCCAAGTCAGCTAAGGGAAAGAGAAAATTAAACGGTGACGACTCAAAAACATCGAATGGTGCACCCCAGAAGAAGGTGAAGGCAGAAAATGTATGACATTGCTTTTAATCCTCCTTTATACATATATAAGAATTCTTAGTTGGTTGAACAGAAAACTTACTTTGAGTAGTGCACTCTTTATAATCTAGCAGGAATTAAAACCTACTGTGAAAGAAGAAAATGCACCCTGCTGCTAAAAGTGGTGCACCTCCCAAAAGGGCAATCATCATCATCATCATCTAAAATGGCACCTACCGGGTCAACATCTCCTGTGATTGAAGAAGAGATTAGGGCTGTTTTGTTGCAAAATGGACCTGTGACTACACAGGACCTTGTTGCTAGATTTAAATCTGGACCGAAAACTCCCAAGCTGTGCTTCTTCTTTATCAGTTCATATGTTGGTACTTAAGTTTGCCTCGATAGTTGATCATCAGTGAAATGGTTTGTGGAATTGCAACATGTTTGTTGGCCAGAGATCAGTTTTCGTCTGGTGTGCCTTATTTTATACATGGATGACCTCAGATTTAAATGATGAAAATGTGTTGTTGGTCGGATGTTTTCTTTTGCTTGAACATGGTGATGTTTATACCTTTTTTCTGTCCTTTTATTTTGAAGTTTTACGAGTTATGTCCTCAGTAGTTCATACCAGAATGGCTATGCAAATTTTGTTCATATAACTGCACATATTGAAATGCTTTGGACAAACATCTTAATTTGTGGATTACACAGTAATTTCAGTTCATCAGGAACACTTTAGTTTAGGCTTGAATTGGAGAGTTTAGGCTGGAATCCTAATAAAATGACATTTGATATATTTATTGGTTGGTGTTGCAAAGACATTGAGGGGGATTTAAGGAGCACCTTTCATCATTTGGAATAGAGATTGTCTTATTCATAATTCATATTGGTACATGGAACTGAAAACTAAAATTATAGCAATGGTTAAACAAGAGTGTCTACCAACTTTTCATAAGGAACAAGTTTTGAAGAGTGCATAAAGGTTGTAATTACTGGACACTGTAGGTCACAGATGCAACAAGTTGTAGGCTGAAACTATATTTAGGATGTTGTATCATAGTTATGTTTGTTGGCGGTGCATTTATAAAATTTAATGTAAAGAGTGCATAAAGGTTTCAGTATGATGTTATCTTCTAATTGCTAAAAATAAAAACTAATGCGTGCAGGATAAAAAGGCATTTGCAGACATTCTGAGGAGAATTTCTAAGAAAACCAGCGGATCCAACTATGTTGTGTTACAAAAAGATGCGAAAAGTATAGCATCTTCATAAACGGATTGAATTGCAATTTTGCAAATATGATATTGTAAATAGATTTGGAGTATTTGTATTTGACCCTTTTTCGTAAAGTAAAAAAAGTAACATCATTAATAGAATCCACAATCATTAAATACTTGAATCAGAATTGACATAGCTCTAAATAAAATAGAACTTCAATCTTAAATACTCATGATGAAGCTGTAAAACAGCACGACTCCAGCAACTGTGAAAATACAAGTGGCAGAAAGGTGGGTTGATCCAGAGGGGGCAGGTGCAGCAAATGCCAAAGCACCACTCTCCGATGTGAAGACTTTTGGGGTATCGGAGTTCAACGCTTCAGGTAAAACCTCCACGTGTAGCTTCAAGCCGTTCTTGCAGTGGTCGGAGTTGCTGCTGACGAAGTAGCGGATCCCTTTCTCATCTAGCTTGATAGTATCTAAGCCGCTGGTATACATTTTGATTGGATTCGTTACATCACACGACTCATATTCCTCTTTGGTTTTGAGCTCAGCTATCTTTCCCTCTGCCCTGGAGTACGTGAACCCTACCCGCCAAGAAAAATGCCAAAATGTTATATCCTCATGACAATCACGTGAATAAGGAGATATTTATATTGTGACTATATTTATTAAAAAAAGGCAAAACACGTACTGAATTCCTTGATCTTTTACCCAAATTGTAATTGATACTCTGATCGATTTTTTGAATATATTGAGAACATGATCTTTTCACTTGAATATTCTTAGCCCCAAAACTCGACCTATCTTTTACGTATATGTAATACGCTTCGTTCAGTAATTGAACTGTCAAATAAACATTCCGAAATAATTTAATAATTATATGATTTTATCGTTTGAAATTATAAAATGTACACTTCCAGCAAATCTGTTTTCTTATCTTGGCTATTTTCTGAAATTGTATTACATACTAAAATATCGGTCATATCACTTAATAGTGTTTGTTACATAAATATAAAATAAAATCGAGTTTCTCGCTTATTTTATCAAAAGAAAAAGATCGAGTACTCAATTTGTTTAAAAAATTGATTAGGAAACTAATTACAGTTTTGATAAAAAATATTAAGGAGCTCAAAATGTATTTTACCAAAAAAAAAAAAAAAAAAAAAAAAAGTCATCAATCGTAATAAATTGTCTCATAATTGTTAGGCATTTGAAAAATTTGAGCTTCTCACCCCATTTTGTGGCTACATTAAAAAATTAATAAATCTTTTTCGTCATTTTACAGTTGATGTTATTTAAATTTTTTGTACACATATTAAAAAAATAATTAATATCTTTATAAAATGATGATAATTTATTAAATTAGTCTTTTTAAGTTTCATTTTGGAACTCGTTACATCTTGATATTTGAATTCTACATAATTCATAATAAGTGGAATGAAGAGAATTTAATACTCTTTTTTTTTTTTTTTTTTGTGATAAGCAATTTTTGTATAAAAATAATATAAGGGTAAAATATAAAAAATTTATCTTGATTTTCTAAAATAGTATCTATTTTGGAGAAAATAAAATTAGTTTAAGTAACATTTATTTTGGAATAGAGAGAATACTCTTTCTTTTCCCTGATATTTCTTTATGCAGTTAGTGAAAAAGATATTTCAACCTCTAAATTTATAAATTTTAAATTATACTCCTCTGTCAAAAAAAAAAAAAAAAAAAAAAAAGAAAGTCAATTTTAACAACTTTAGTGGTTGAAAAAAATAGAATAACATGATTTAAAGATAAATTTTTAGGCATTAATTTTTTTTACATATCTCTCCTTAAACTTTATATTATTAATTAATTTATAGTTTGAAAGATAAATTAATATATTTATTATATATTATGAAATTTTTAACATTCATTAAATAAAGACCTATTCAGACTCTAAAAGTTTAAGCATAGTCTAAAAAAAACAAATATAATTTGGGACGAACCAAAATGAAAATATGAACTATCCTTCTAAGATCCAACGGGTAATAAACAGCGGTTGATTTGATTTATTAAAACAAAGAATTCACGAGAAGTAGGATATAATTTCTCTTTTCATCTACTTCTTTCTGTAATGATGTGCACATATTATTTCAAAAATATTATTAAAAATTATCCTTATGAATGCAGTCAAATAATTAAATAAATTTTTTAGGCAACCAAACAGAAGAGGGAAAAGAGAGAAAAGAGAGAAAAGAAAGGGCTTACAAACATTGTCGCCAACCCTGAAAATCCTGGAGGAAGACCAGGCAGCCAAATCAGTAGAAGGGTCCCAACCACGATCTCCGCCAACCAAATGGTAAACTTCTGCTCCAACCCATTTCCCACTAATTATTGGGCAAATAATCACCACTGAAATCACTCCTAAAACACCACCCACCATTGCTAATTAATTTGCTATAATCTCAGAACTATATCCAACTTTTTCTCTTAAGAAACGCAAAAATGGTTTGCAACTATTACAAATGGAAGATGCCTTTGAGGATAAATCCAAATTTGTGGGTTTTTCTACGCAACTTCCTTTCCTTCCCTATTATTTCAGGTTTTTTTTTTATTAGGTGCACAAACCTTATTACGAGGGTTTTTATCCTTGTTCGAATAAAAAGACAAAAACCATTTTGAATGTTTGGTGAATATTTTGGAACAAACAAGAACGTTAGGTAATTAGTGATCATATAATAGAAGATAATGAAATATATTATGCCACTAGTCTGAAAAAACTCTTTATTTTTAAGTCTAATAGTGTCAACTCGAGCTGACATATTTAGATCGTGTATGTGGTTAGGATTCAAACTAGTCATGTTAATTCGATTGTTTTTGTAAATTATGTTATCGTATAAAATACAACCCATATTTTACATTGATTGAAATTGGATATTGCCTTGATATAGAGTATTTTTAGTTAAATTAAATAGTTCGAACCATGGTTTTTCTTCAAATTGGTGAAGACTAAGTTAGACCGATTAGACTATGATAAAATATTTTAATTTTTTTGGGTAAATGTTATTCACATATTTAACAATCTAGCATATCAATTTATGAAATTATTGCCCTCAAAATAATAAATTAAGTTTTACACGTATAAGAATTATAAAAAAAAATGCGTAGCTAAATGAATAAATCAGTAATTATTGAATATATTTTACAATTGAGTATTCAATGAAATATCATAATTTAACAAAATAATGTTGAATTAATTAACTAGTTTAAATTTAATTAATTTATTAGTGTTTTAGGCAAAAATATAAATTCTTTGACAATATATACGTATGTTTCACAGATAAATACATATACATGTTTTGTTTCGTGGATAAATGATTACTCACACATACAATGTTTTATTAATAAGTGCAGCTTTTGGTAATAAAAGGTGCATGTAAGAGATAATACCTATTGTATTAACTTGTAATTATGTATTTAGTCTTGGGTTACTCTTGTAATTACCCACACTAGGGTTTGTGTATATATACCCCTCGTAATCAATGATAGATCACGGTTTGCCTCATAACTCATATGGTATCAGAGCTCAAAATTAGGGTTTAAGAATCTTCCCACATCACCGATCCAATTGCAGCTGCCATGTCTACCCAATTGAACACTACTTCCACCACCGTCGACGGCCTGAACTCAGCCATCATGGCAACCAGCACCACTACTCCTACACTGCTATTCTCTTCTTCCATCCAAGCATCAACTCACTCACACACCAAACTGAATCCATCCAATTTTCTGATCTGGAAGGCGTAAGTTACACCAATGCTAAAGGGTAACGGACTTATGGGCCATGTGGATGGCTCAATTGTCCTTTCAACACAATTCTTATCCGATGGGAACGTTAATCCCAATTTTCAGACGTGGGAGAGGAAAGATCAACAAGTTCTTTGCTGGCTATTGAATTCCATCTTAGAATCATTGATGCCACAAGTTATTGGGGCCACTACGGCCAAAGGCGTTTGGGACAAATTAATCACCACTTATTTAATGGGGTATCGGCCTCAAATCCGCATTCTCCATTGTGAACTATAAACACTTGAGAGAGGTAATTTACCTATCATAACATATGTTCAGCATGCCAAGTCAATTTCTGATAAACTGGTAGCCCTTGGTTATCATGTACCTGAAGATGATTTGATTGATTGTATTTGCAATGGTTTGGGCGAAGATTATAATGATTTTAATCTGATCCAGAACTCTAAAATGGAACCCACTACTTTTGATTACCTGTTGGGATCTCTCTTAACCAAAGAAAAATTACTTCAACAGTCCAAAAATGTCGTCTCCTTTGCTGTTTAGCTTGCCGCCCATATTGCAGCCCGGTCCAGTTCATACTGTGGGCGTGGCAGAGGCAATGGCGGCTCCCGAGGCTGTAGTAGTGGTGGCCGTGACTCTGCTGGTTACTTTTCCGTCTAGGGTCAGACGGTCAATCCTTATGGTGTTCACTGTAACAATTCTGGACAACAACAATTTGGTTCTCAATAGTCTTATAGAGCTGCTGCCTTGGGTTAATCGGATGACCCTCTTGTTACTTGCTATAATTGCCGTGGACTTGGACACAAGGCAAATCGGTGCTCATCCCCAAGAATGCCCAGAAATCAATCTAATTCCCCTCAATCCAACCTTGCTGCAACCCACACATCAAATCAACCATGGGTTATGGACTCTGGTGCGCTCACCACTTAACATCAAATTTGGAAAATCTTGCTCTTCATTCTGAATACTGTGGTCCGGAGGAGGTTCAAATTGGGAATGATATGCTTCTCCCTATAACTCGCGTTGGTGAGAACTCTTTTCGTATTGGTTCCAAGTCTCTTAAATTTCGTAATATTTTACATGTTCCAACTGCCAATCGAAATTTATTATCTGTTTTTGCACTAACGAACTCTAACCCTGTGTCTGTTGAATTTTTCTCTGATTATTTTCTTATCAAGGATTTGGAGTCGAAGGAGATCCAGTTTTAAGGTCGGAGTGATAATGGACTCTACAACCGCTGCTTAAATTCTAGTTCTTCCTTAGTTAGTGCAAATGTTGCTCCATTAAATGTTTGGCATGCTCGTTTGGGGCATCCTGCCTTACCTATTGTCAAATGTACTTTAAATTCTAATAAAATCGAGTTTCGAAATTCTGTTGTGCAATGCTGGTGCTATTAGTAAAAGTCATAAATTACCTTTTTCTAATTCTATTAATGTGTCTCTTTCACCTCTTGAACTTATTTGTGCTGATGTTTGCGGACTGGCACCTATAAAATTGTTTGATGGCTATGCGTACCATGTGCTATTTTTTGATCACAATTCTAAATACACATGGGTCTATTTTATGCATAAAAAATCTAAAGTGTTGGAAATTTTCATTCAATTTTGTACCTTAGTTGAGAAATACTTCCAAAAACCTATTAAAATCTTCCAACCCGATTGGGGAGGAGAATTTTAGGCCCTTACACAATACTTAAAGCAGAATGGTATCTCCCATCGAGTCTCTTGCCCTCATACACCTGAACAAAATGGGAGAGCCGAACGTAAACACAGACACATTGTTGAAACTGGTCTGTCATTGTTGCATCATAGTCATATGCCCATTAAATATTGGACTGCTGCCTTTGAATCTGCCGTGTATAACATCAATCGTTTGCCCACTAGCACAATTTCTTTTGATAATCCTTTTCACAAATTTTTTGGTGTTGATGCTGAATATCACTTTCTTAGTGTTTTTGGTTGTTGTTGTTATCCATGGTTGCTTCCATATGCTAAAAATAAACTTGATCAACGATCTCTTCCTTGTGTTTTCTTGGGTTATAGTAAGATTCATAAAGGGTACAAGTGTCTTGATTATCGTACTGGAAAAATTTATGTCTCACGTCATGTACTCTTTGATGAACAGGTTTTCCTGTTTGCTGTTGATGGTGATCTTGTGGCTCCGAAGTCAGAAAAACCCACGACTTCTCCCTTCCAAATAAATCTGCCTGTACCTATATTTAACCAGCCCCTAAATTCTGATTCCCTTACAATGCACAATCCACACATCCCCATCTCCTCGTCACAACCCAGCACGCCTCCCCCTGCTGCTCGCTCACCCGAAACCCAAACTAATCAAGCTGCCACCCCTGTCCTTAGCACCGTCTCGCCACCATCACTTTGGGCTATGACTCGATCTCCCCCCTATCGCTGATCCCGAGCTGCCTTTGATGGTCAATCTTCACGACCATGGTCCCTTATGGCCTATAGCACTAGCAAGTACACAAGTACCTCATCCTATGGTTACTGGAGCCAAAATTGGCTCACTGAGACAGAGGGAGATTTTTGATTTAGTTGCTATAGCGATTGGAGATCCTCTTATTGAGCCTTCTTCTTATGCTCAAGCTGCAAAAATTCCTGCTTAGTAGTATGCCATGGTGTCTGAATTTACTGCCCTTATTCATAATGGAACATCAGAGCTTGTTCCTCCATCTCAGGCTCAGAATGTGATTGGTTGCAAATGGGTATTTCGGATTAAGCAGAAATTTGATGGTTCCATTGACCGTTATAAAGCTCGTCTTGTTGTAAAAGGTTTTCATCAGCGCCCGGGTATTGATTTCCTTGACACCTTTAGTTCGGTGGTCAAACCCACCACTATTCGGATGTTACTAACTTTGGCCGTCTCCTGTAAATGGATGGTTATCTAGCTTGATGTCTCTAATGCTTTTCTTCATGGTACTCTGGATGAAGCTGTTTATATGCAACAACCCCCGGGTTTTGTTGACCCTCGCTTTCCTAATCATCTCTATCGCCTCAAAAAGTCTCTATATGGTTTGAAATAGGCACCTCGTCAATGGCATCGGTGTCTTACTGCTGCTTTGCTCTAATTTGGTTTTCGGGGCTCCAAATCGGACAGCTCCCTGTACTTCATGCACACTACCTCCGTAAAGCTTTTTTTCTTGATATATGTTGATGACATTTTGCTTATGGCTGATACTCTCTCTTTGTTGGACAAAGTGGTTGCTTATCTTCAGACACAATTTGCTGTCAAAAACTTAGGCCGATTGCACTATTTCTTAGGTATTGAAGCGGATTGGACTTCTTCTAGGCTATTCTTGCACCAAACTAAATATGTCAATGATTTATTGCTTCGTGCTAAGATGCATAATTCCAGCTCCATCGCCTCTCCTATCAACTGCAACGAGAAGTTAACCCTTGAAAGTGGGGATCCATTTCTGGATCCGACGTTGTTTCGTTTTGTTGTTGGTGGTCTTCAGTATCTCACCTTTACACGGCCAGACATAACCTTTGCTGTCAACCTTATCTCTCAGTTTATGCATGCTCCGACTACACTTCACTGGAGTGCGGTAAAACAGATCCTCTGTTATCTTTGAGGGACCAGCACTTTTGGTATTTTTCGTCGGCTTCTGACTGGGTTTGCTAATTCTAAATGGGCAAGCTGTCTTGATGACAGGAAATCCACTACTGGATTTGTTATTTACTTAGGAGCAATTGCCATCTCTTGGTCATCCCGGAAACAAAAGGCTGTCTCTTGTTCTTCCACAGAAGCCGAATGCAGGGCATTGGGCTCGGCTACTTCTAACCTGCATTGGTTATAGGTTTTTCTGCACGAGCTCGGGTTTCTTAAGCTCCCGCCGCCTACCTTGTTTTGTGATAACTTGGGGGCTACATGTCTCACTTTAAATCCGGTCTTTCATAATTGAAGTAAACATTTGGAGGTGGATTTTCATTTTGTTCACAATCGTGTTCACCAAGGCTCTCGCCGTGTGGCCTATCTTTGTTCCAATGATCAAATTGCTGATGTACTCACCAAAGGGCTTTCCAAGCAGTGGTTTTTATGGCTCTGTGAGAAGTTGACCATTGCTTCAACCCCCGCTCAACTTGCAGGGGGGTGTAAGAGATAATACCTATTGTATTAACTTGTAATTATGTATTTAGTCTTGGGTTACTCTTGTAATTATCCACACTAGGGTTTGGGTAGATAGACCCCTCTTAATCAATAATAGATCACGGTTTGCCTCAAAACTCATAGTTCAAGCATTTGAATCTCCTCGGAACTAAATACTAATCTTAAAAAGGAATGAAAATTATAAAAAAGAAAATCATTATTTTTTCTTTCTCACAAAAAATAATAGAGAAAAGGGTGTGTTTTAATTTTTATGATTTACTATTATATATGAATTTAAAGTAAATTTCATAAAAAAACTATGCTTCTCTAGTTAGAGAGCTTCTCTCTCTAGAAAAATTTTCTCTCTCTAAATTCTTCATAGAAAAATTAGATTTTGATTTTTGTTAAGGAGGAGAAAGATCCTTCCATTCTTTTCTTTCCATTGTCTTCCTCGCTTATGGTGTTATTTTTTTTATGAAATAATCTATATCTGGTTTTTTCTTTGACTTCAACTACAAAATCATCTTCCTCAATTATAGATTTGCTGCTACATAACACGATTTTGATAGTTCTTTTTTGATGGGTTTCTTGTCATATGCTTTTAGTCAAAGATTCATGGAGATCTTTACATCGCAGGTGCATAGATCTATTTCTTTTAAGCTAGATCTGTCCAGATCTACCAAACTGTTTAGTGTTATGCAGTATACCAGGGTTCTTATCATTGTAGATCTCTAATAACGTATGGTGTCATTTAGCAAAATGTAGGTTGCAATGTTGTATTTCTTCTTGCTCTTGTAGCAAGTTTTTCTTATCCTCCCCATATGGTGAGTTTGTGTTATTTGCATTATTATAGGAGAAATTGTTTAATTTATCTTATTTTTGTTACTGATGTATTAATATTTATATACCACATTTTGAAATATATGAAATTTTTTTACTATAATAAAAAAATAAATTCATCAATAGCCAATTGGTGGCCTAGCGGTAGAAAGCTTGCTCACAATTTGAGGTCGAGTGTTTGACTCTTACTGTTGTAAATGATGGTTTTTTTTCTACATAAGTGAAAGCAATATTTTAAGAAATTCCACAATCACTTACAGGATATGAAATGCGTTGTCTTATAAATTCTACAACTCAAAATTGTAGGGTTTATCACCTGCTCTCAATAACTTATAGCGGAAATTGGAATGCATCGCTTGGAAGTTCCACAGTGGAAAAGTGTGGGATTTATTGGCTCTGTGTATGTCATCACAGGAAACTATAGGGATACAAAATCATCTCGATTGAAGTCCACACCTTAAGTTGCACACAAACCCATGCAGAACAATAGTGTAGGATTTGTTTTGCTCCCTATACTTCACAGTGAAAAACTTACAAGGATATGAGATATCATATAACATGAAGGTATCATTTTCTTTCCCTTTCTCATCGTGCTAACTTCCTATTAACCAAACTCAGACTTGATATCATGAAGCCCCCAAGTGGTCCGACTTTGGCCAATCAGGCAGGGGGGGAACTTTTGAGCACGGATTTTTCGACCTTGATGAGAAAATCAGTTAACTCCTTTTGCTTTACAAAATGATCTTGAACAAGAGCTCCGGTTAATTCACCAGCAATACGAATGTCGAGAAAAGACTCAAATTGATCCCATAGATATTAGGTTTACAAGTCTTACTTCTTTAGGAGTGCTACGTTTCTGAGTCAAACTCCAAAGTAGTATTTTTATTCTTTAGTTATTTCTTCATAAAATCCCATGTTGAGATGACCATTTCAGTCCCACGGTTCCAACACAATTGGAATTGCTTAATTCTAACTAAAATGGAAGAGTTATGGCCAATATTGTGCCAAGTGCATTTGAATGCATGTAAAACTATGCGGGCTTCATTCACAATCGATTTTCATCTTGTTCCTTTGAGAATTCATCTAAGAAGTATTATGGGGAAATGTCAATGTTAGACTTATGATTCTAATGCAACTAGAATCACTCAATTCCGAGTTATAACAAAGAAGTTAGACTTTGTAGAAGTTTACTGCCCTGGTAATTTGCTATGAACAGAGCTATGTGGTTATGTTCACAGAGCTACAGGCTCTTGTCTGTTGGGTTATGCCCTAGTCCCTATATGATGTACTCTATTTATTTGGTGTATAAGAACACATTTGCACTATATCAATAAAAGGCATAATCATATTTATTGAATTACTTGTGCAATTAATAGATATTGAGAATCCATAAACTGGTGTTCACTCATGTTTATTAGTAGTGTGTACTGAACGAGTAAGACCATGAGTTTGAAGAACACAGTTTTAAAGTTATCCGTAGTCTATTATAATCATGGGAATGAATATAACTAAAGACTACTATGTTTCTTGTGGGATGGGTGGTGTCTTACCAACCATAGGACTTGAAAAGTCTATCAAGGACATATGTACATGTTAGTGAACAATGTACTGGATGGATCCGATTGTGAGAACACTACATGGTCTAGTGTCATAAGTATTTCACACGTATTGCTTATATTGGATCCTTAGACCTGATATTACTACACTCCTAGATGTGACCTTGTATACTTTCATGTGTGCCTAACGGGCCCATAACTAGGTGCCAAGTATAGGTATGTTGGGTATATTGGGAACCATGCTGGGACTGGGAGTAATGTGAAGGAATTGCCTATCTCTTCAATGAAGAGATGATATCACTAGCCTCTTTACGAGTGAGACTGAGTAGTGTATAGCCGTACCCAAATAGAATGATTATTGGATAATCATTTATTTGATCCTATCAGTCTACTTGCATGTTAAGTAAATGTCCTAGCACTTAGAAGGATGACAGCGTCATGCCTTGTGTAGGACATTGATATCAGATGTGGAAAGGATCATACAAGAATACTACAGGTGTATGTCGTTATGATTTTGACATCTCCATCCTAATTAAGGGTAGCAAGGCCACTTACAACTTATGGGCTGAATATCATTTCAGGCTCATGGCCAACATATGGATGGGCATATAGGATCGCACACGTAGCAGTTTAAATGAGCTTTATGATGGACCAATTGATATGTATTGGATACATATTAATTATTGGATTATTTTATTTTATGGGATTAATTGTTAAGTCCAAATAAAATAAAATAACCTATGATGAGAAATTGGGTTATGGTTTTTCAAAGTTACCATGTGGTGACTTTGGTTAAATCATAATATATGTAAAGTATAATGGATATTTTACATTAGAGGGTACTTTGGGTATTTTACTTTATGTTTCATGCATAAAGAGAAAAAGTGTAAAACCCTAATATCCTATGGTTAGAAGATAGCCACCATCTCATCATCTTCTTCCTTTGGGCAAAAGAGTTTTGGCACTAGGGGAAGAACCATTGGTCCAAGAGCTAGCCCTTGAGTCCCATCGAGAAGACTCTGCGTGTGGGAAAATAGAAGGGCGACAAGTAGAGCCCTTAGTCAAATCAATCTTGTGCAAGGATGGCTTAGGTGAGAAATCCAATTTCTTTCCTCTTTGATTTGGTAGATCCATAACCTAGCATTGGGATTTTAGGCACGAACCTTAGCTTGAAGAATTTAATTCCGCAATTTTGTTTTGTTTTCAAGCCAGGATAGGTTCCAACATTGTACACCAACCAACAGGGTTGTACGACCTTGTCCTACCAACCATCATAGTCATACGATTATGCAACATAACTACACAATTGTGCTTCCAGTTTCATCGTAATTGCATTTATTTCAGTCAATTTCTTTCCTCTTTTAAGGGATCCACTATTCCATATAAAAGGGAGGCTTGACTAAACTTCAAAAAACAATAGAATTTCACCAGAATGTTTGTAAACAAAATGTTTGTTCATTTCTTTTCATCTCAAAATAATGTTTTATGATTCTTTTTATGTCTTTTAATGTTTGTATACCTCTGTTTGCGTTAGTAATATCATTATTTTAACTTTTTTCTATCAAATTAAAATGGGATGTAGACGTATTCAGAGTTAGGTTTTAAGCTTTTTCTTAAGTAAGACATGTTTTCACCACAAGTGCACATCCCAAATTCATTTTAACCTTGAAATCAATGTTTTTGTGTTATATGTGTGTGTGTGTGTGTGTGTGTGTGTGTGTATGTGTTGATATTTGGGTCCATGAGTCAATTAGAAAGATTAGGCATTATTATGGTTTGTTATCTCGGATTTCACTATGGTTAAGTGCAAAATCTCGAGAAGCATATCAAAGTGGTTTTTTAATCACCTATTTGACTCCCTAAGTATCGATCTCCCCTCAAGCACACCCTTGATCTATTATTTCCTTAATTCTGTCTTGATTTGAGTCCTATGTGCAATATTACGCTTCTGTATACATGATAGGCCCATGTGCCCTTAACCAGTTCACGCAAAAGACGAGTAGGGCCTGCACAACCGTGTATTATTTTACAGGGTGCATGTTTATCTAATTTTGTGTATTTGCTTAATTTCTTTTACAAACTGAATTGCTCAAGTTGTATCCCCTAAATTATTTCAACAAATGTATCTACTTTCCCCAAAGGTTGTAATAATCTTAAGTAGGACCTTATTTGCTTTGTTTATATCTTACCTATAATGTATGGCCATTTAATATGTATGAATCATGAATAGACAATACTTTAGGGTGTAAAATGATATAAAACTTAATATAAACCAATTTGATATAAAGTCTTAAAAGAATTAGATTAAGAATAAATAAGTAATTGTCCAAGAATCCAGAATCTCTTGAATATGGTGTTGTAATCATTCGGTGATCACTATAACTTCCCGGGTATTGATCCCGGGTGGCGACTCCACACGAATCTAGGGGTAAGCATAGAGATGTTCGGTCCAAAATCAAACCAAATTGAAAAGAACCAAACCAAAATGCATCATATTTTTTTTTCGAACTAAACTAAACTAACTTGTAGTTCTGTTCAATCCAAACCGAACTGAACCAATTTATTTCAGTTTGGACTGGGTAAAAACAAAAAATGTTAACATCTTTAAAGAGAAAAAATAATTATTAAACTTTTATTTTTATTTTTTTTTATTAGACCTACAAAGTTAGGTTAAAGACCAAAGCATATATTACTATATAAAAAAAACCCAAAATTTCCAATATCAAATATATCATCTAATTCCAATTTCTACTTCTACAATTATAAAATATACCATCTAACTTCAATTTTCTACTTCCATAATTATAATAATAGATAATAATGTCATACTAATACTAAATACTATAGTATTAGAAAAGGTAGGGAAAGTGTAAAAGTTAGGTTTACAGTGTTTGAGTTAATCTTATTTTTTGTAATTTTACAATCACATTTAGTTTTTGGTTTGTTTGGGTGTGACCCCGAACCAAACTAAAGTCCAAAATTCATGGAAAAACAAAACCGAACAAAGCTGAACTAGAGAATAGATCGGTTTGGATCTTTGATTTTGGATTTTGGTGTGGTTCTGCTGAATCCTACACTAATC
Organism: Euphorbia tirucalli; assembly: GCA_039660915.1. NCBI lineage: Eukaryota > Viridiplantae > Streptophyta > Magnoliopsida > Malpighiales > Euphorbiaceae > Euphorbia > Euphorbia tirucalli. Next base: position 28,466,236 of record CM077639.1, on the reverse strand, counting down.
AAATAATTCCCTCAACCACTTATTCGAGTCTCGCCCACAAAATAAGCATGGGAGCTAAACATGTCGAGCCCTCTCTTCCCCAAACATCCGGGCCCTTCATGGTCCCGTGCGCTCACAGCATTATGGCACTTACATTGACATATCCAAAACAAGTCATCCATACATTAAGTTTTAAAAAAGGGGACATTCTTACCACATCAATTTGTTGTTGGAGTTAGAATGTTAACTGGGTCGGTTTTTTTTTTAAGATTTGAAGTTCTTTCCTTTTGGGAGACATTGCATCAAGAGAAGACAACATGTAAAAACTCATTCTTTATTACTTTATAAGTTATTCATGCAATTCTATAAGAATCTAGCAAAATTTTATCAAAAATGTCTTGTTTGAGTACTATATCAGTGCACAGTCGATACTTCCTCACTACGCCTTCGGTGCTCCTTAAGTACGACTTTGTATGTTCAACCCAAAATTCTAGTATGCCATAAATGTCAATGAATCACTTATAGATAAACAACTTAGACAGTTAAACATCACAACTTGTAGAAATACTTGGTCCAGATATCTAATTATCATAATAGAAAGTCTTATATATAGTTTTTTTTCATGTTGATAGGAAGCACAAACAAGTCAAAATTTAATAGATAATCTATTTGATTGGTCTTAGGAGTTGTGGTAGCTACCGAGTTTATGAATAGGCTATGATATTAGTTATCTATTTCAACTCACAGTGACTATGCGTTATATAAGTGTATTATTATATAATTATTAGGAAGATATACTTCGTTAATTAGGCCATTCCTTGAGGTTGGCTCTCAAGTGATTTTCCTATGAGTGGTATTATAATTTTCCTGTGAGTGGTATTCAATCTCCTGATTAGTGATAGGTTGGAATAATATATGTGTGCCTATTCCTAGAGCAAGTGTACACTACCATATCAAGTAGTATCGTGACAAGCATGAGGTGATCCCACATAGACTATTATTCATGTGCCAAATCTAATAGAGTTACCCTGCTATTTAGGTGAGGTTTTGATTATCTAAAACTAATATTATAATTAAAATTAAAGGCTTAAGTTAACACATAAATTCGAGATAAGAATAATTGCTTAGAGATAACTAGGGTTTGATTTCACTTAACTAGTCAATTTACAAAATTAATCTATCTTAGTTAATCCATTCAATTCTTCTTCCTGAGCGTTAGTGTTCTTCTTAATATTATTTATCTACTCGATTAAATAAACAAACATATTAAAGATATAAATAAGCAAACTCGATCAAGTTTAATTACTAAACCCTTAATGCATTAATCACTTATAAGAACCTGTTTACAAGAATGGTAAACCACGGGATACAAATTATATCAAGTTAAAATTATATGGTTCAGTCTCTAACCTAATCGGTCATTCAAAAGACTATAATCATGTTATTGACAATTCTTCCATAACAAGCATTAAGCATAATAAAATTCCAAACCCATAACGGAAGAAAATACAAATTAATTAACTAAGAACAAAAAACAATCACAAATGAATAGAGTTAAAATCCATCTACCTTAACTAAGATGGAATTAGTTCATCCTAAAAAATAAATACAAAATAGAATGAATCAAACTAAATGCAAAACTAAACATGCCTCTAAGTAAAAAGATCAAGATAGAATGAATCAAACACTAGAAGTCGATTGAAATTCTTATGCTCGAAGTGCTCCCATTCTTCAACTCGTCCCCAACTGGTTTCTCTTTGAAATTAATGTGTATTTCCTTGCCAAAGATCCCTCTCAAGCTGCCCTTAACGTCTGGAATGATGGCCTTTAAATAATGAAGGAAACCAAATCCAATAAAGACAAGAAATCCTAATGAAATTCAACTAAGTTATATAACTAAGTTCTCCTTTCATTTCCACCACTCTAACCAGCTTCAATTCAACAAAAAACCTTATTAAAAGTAGGAAGTAAATGAGAGAAGACTTCGAGTGATTAGAATTCGATCCGGATTAAAACAAGTCAAATTCGCACAATTCAACAGTCCTTGCAGCAGTAATAACGTCAAACCCAATTTTGACTAGGATACAAGCCAAACCTTAAAGCACCTTAGAAAGACAAAACGAGCCTGAAAATGAGATCAAACACTCAAAAGTACTAGAATTTTAAAAACATAAGAAAACAAATAAAAACAGACTAAAAAATTATGGTAAAATGCATTAAACTAACTTAGAATTAATACTAACAATGCATAAAAATATACACTTAAGAATTAGCTATGGTTTGTATTGGGATTTGACCAGTGATTCATGAAATTCCGCACATTCAACATAAATAATTTTTCTTATAATTAGCATATTTGAGATTTTTGCTATTTTTGTTCTATTTTAGAAGAATGAAAATTAGCAAATGTTATTTACCGAAAGAATTTTGAGCAAAATAGTTATGGGTATATGAGTTCCCTTTCAACCTTATGTTTTCTTAAATGCTATTTAAGCAAATTTGCAATTTCTGCTAAGCTTTGTTTTATGTCTAACTTATAGGAGAAATTAATGGAGTATGTTTTTCAAACATATAAATGTGTGTTAATTATTTCTATAGATCCTACAAGTTGAAAGGAATAATGTAGGTTCTATTTAATTAGGAGTTACATATTCTAGCCACTTAGGCATTTTATGAAACATGTTTTGTTTTAGATGAATTAAATAATTTATCAAGCTAATACAACATGATATCAAGCGAAGTTGGATATAAACAATGCCAAAGATAATCCCAAATATCAATAAGCATCAAATTGTACCTAAGTAGTTATAAATTTAGCTCAAATTATTCAATTTTTTAACCTTACAATTCAAAATTTTTTGTTCAAATTAAGGAATTTCTCAATGAATCAAGTCCAAAAAAGTATTGATGTTACATGGTGGTGAGATTTGAAAGTTACAAGCATTGATTTTAGGTGAGCCTAATCAAATTTTAAATTTGTGCACCATGAAATTTTCGTAGGAGAGATTGTCATAAAAAAGACATAAAGAAAGGAGAAGCAGAGACTTGACTTCGACAAGATGGACTTTAGTAAAACGATATTTTGTCTTTGGCTTTGATTTCATTAAAAAAAATGAGAGAAGGTTACGTGATTTTGGTAGTGGATTTGGATTTGGGTTTTATTTATTTTTATTTTGAGGCAAAGTTTTAATTTAGTCCACATGATTTTTATGATAATCACATATCGGGGGTATTTACTTAGACCGGATTTTGAGAATTTTACTATTGTTGGGTCTATTTGTTGCGTTGTGCAGATCTTTCTTTCTCTTTATAACTTTTATTTATATCTGGTAAGATAAATTGCTTTAAAAAATTTCGAGAAAGAGGTGGTAAATGTGTGTTTTTTTAACCAACCTGAACTCTTACATCTTACACTTTGTCTAAGTTCCAGCTCCTATAATTGCTTTCTATACTTTCGACTACATGAAATTAAATAAAGAAAAAAAAAAGTAAAAACAAAAATGATTCAAGGACCGTATTTGGCCCAATTAATAAGAGGAGAATTCAATAGCTTTAATTCCATAACTTCCACTTCTAAAATGGTGAGCATGTATAAACTTTAGTTCCTCCACTACTCTCATTCTTTCAACTTTCTGGTTCCACTTTCCTGCTACTAATAATATACATACTCACATTTAAAATAATAAAAGAAACAAAAAAAAAAATAAAAATACAAAACAAGAACGTGGATTTTCTATGAACTTGGCTAAATTATCTTATTCATATGCAAAAATTAAACATGGGGTAAAAAAATGTCCCTCCACATATATTAATTTTAAGGAATAATTATATATGGATTAAACTGGAATTTTACCATGAAACAAAAAAAAGCCTAACCTAATCCTTACTAAAATCACGTGAACTGTTTTTTTTTTCCTTAAAAAAAGGTTCAATTGGAAAAAAGAATTCAAAAATCTTTCATTTCCTTTCAACTTTTTATGTCCTTTCTTTATTTTTTTCCATAAAACTAGAGAAATCCAGCTAAATTCAAACCTCAAAATAATTACCCCTAGTTGGTAGCAAACTTGGTCACCTAACAGCCTTGGAAGAGTGCCATCTCTGTCCTCAGCAACCATGACCTATTTATCAAATTGTGGGGCTGATTCGACCAGCTTTTTTTTTTTGGCCATAACTTGATGATTTTGCCAAATTCTCTTACTTTCAGTCCTATTCTCTCCCTAAAAATCTTTAAGTAACTATCTTTATATGCTATTTGTTTTTTCTTGCAATAAATAATGGAGAAAGGCTAGAAGTTTGGATTTTAAGTTTAAAAGAGTAGGCTGGAAATTTGAGTTTATTTGCTTGATTTTGATGATTTGGGATGTGAATATTTAATTTGTATAAAATTTAACTAAATACACATATTAATGTTGCTTGCAAGAGTTTGAATTTGGTTCACTCCCCAAGTGTTTGATAAAATATTAGTGGGAATAGGTAAAAAACTTAACCAACTAATTCCACTCAAATCCATAAGAATGAATGATTATATAGTTAAACTTTAGAAAACACACGAAAACTGAAAAAACTCAATGGCTAATCAAGGAAAAGAAATAAAAAAGACTTGGTTCATTGGCTTAAATCCCATAAAGTTGATAATTATGGAAAAATCAATTTGATTTAGGCCAAATTGCATGGCCTTAATATCAAGCTTGCATGTTATGAAAGAAAATGTTAAATCAAGCTTTCTTTGTAAGTGTTATTTTTGCATGAGATTTAATAACCACTCATTTACTTGTATAAAATCAAATCTAAAGTACGAAATTATACATATGATCAAATAACCTTTAAATTGTGAATGAGAGTAAGATGACTGTAAGCTCCAAAATTGACCAATTTTCTTTTCCTAACAAGGAAAATGTTAAACTAAAATTTGCCAATTTCTAAGATGAAATCATAAATATTAAAAATGATATCACTACATGGAGTATGCTACATAAGTAATGGCTATATAATGTAGAAAGAAAGAAATTTGGTCAATCAATGATCCAAATTATTTTATAGCCATGAGAGACCTGTAAGACTAATTCTTTAATTAGATACCATTCTTTCATGAACAATAGACCGCTTGGTTTACTTGTGAGACTTAGACCAATCTTTAAGAGATGGTAATAAAATATGTATGTACTACACAAGCTTAAGAGTTTACTTATATTCATGATGAAATACTATTTAGCCTTTTGAAATAGAATGGCGATAAATACTCATGTGTCTTTTAAGCATGGAATAAAGAGAGATATAAAGAACCAAAATGGCTAATTCTTGTAGCATATTTTGGTCTTTTATAGTAAAATGATGAAACTAAAATTGTTAAGACCAATTAATCATGAGTAGTTCAAATTCTTCTCTCTTTGTTTGAGTGAGTGATTCATATTTATTTATTTTTTTGGCTTAATGTAATGTGATGAATCAATGTTGTTTTAAGAAATATGGAGAAAATGATAACTATTCTAGACTAGAAAAAATTTGAAGGTGGACTAAAGAAGAACCAATTAAATGCCAAAAGCAGGCTAAAGGAGTATTGAAATAAAAATAGTTTACTTCAATGCCTATTGCTTATTTATAATGGAAAATTTTAAACATAAAGTCATAAATCAAGTTACTTACCAGAAGTTTTTGGTTCCTTTGCACATAGGCTTAGTCTGCAAGCCTACTATTCCAGCTTACTATACTCCATTATGAGATTACACAAGTTCAAGAAGGGATTAAGGATAAGGAATGTGGACTTGACCAATATGGAACGACCATTTGCTTGTAAGATTTATGACTCAAATAGATTTGAAATTATCTTGTATCTACTATTTTGAAAACTTTATCCAAGTGGCTAGAAGGCCAACTTTTTCTTTTTAACACATATGTTTGATTGCATTTCATGCATAACCACTGATGCTCATTTACATATGTTTGTGATGTGAATAGGTGACGTAAGCCCAATTAAGGGTGTGTTTATGTATGGTGCATGAGTTATTATGTGAATGCTCAGCATTTTTATTAATCTACCAACTAAATTGATGAAAGCAGGCTAAGGCCTGCATTTTGTTTTTATTAATTGTTCATTTTATGTATGTTCACTGTAGCCTATGGCTTGCTATATTTGATTCAGAATTACATATGTAAGATGTAAAGATACAAAATGAAAACATAAAGTAAATGTTGGGAAATGCCCTACCCAAGGCATCGACCCTCGATTTGTATCATACATTACTAGATCTTTATGGATTAATTTATTATACATTTATGTTATTAAATAAAGACATAATCTATTTGATTTATAACTTGTGCAATGAATGTAAATAGAGTATCCAATGGTCATATCCATATTCATGTGTCAAGTGTCATGCACTTGGCAGTGAGACTATGAATAGAAAAACAATATAACCATAAAGCTATCCCTAGTCTGTTCTAGTCATGGGAATGAATGGAACATATGACTAGCATTATCTTGATTGTATGGAGGTGTCTTACTGGCCATAGTACATGGATTGTCAATTAGGTACATGGGTACATGTAATGGGACATGGTACTAGATAGATACACTAATGAGAAATCCACATGGTATAATATCACAAGTGACTCTTGTGTAGTACTTATATTGGATCCTTTGACCCCTTGTCCAAATGGCATTGGTGCTTGTATTATATTATACTTTATATTTGGATATTTTGTATTATACATTTTGTGTTGAAATGAAGGTATGAATCTATTTATTCATAATCTTGTGCTATTTATAAATAGAGCATCTAATGATCATAACCATACTAAAGTAAACCAATGTAGGTCATTGAATTATGAAACCTTTTAGTAGAGTTATGGTTATAGTCATAAAGACATCCCTAGTCTGTTCTAATTATGGGAATGAATAAAAGTAAAGACTAGCATATCCTTGACTGGATGGCGGCATCTCATCGGCCATTAGACATGGAATGTCAGTCAATGATATGGATACATGTTGGGTTGCATGGTACTGGATCGATCTACAACGAGAACACTATGTGGTTCGATTGTCATAGGTGTTTTTCACATAGGTCTTCTTATGATCCTTAGACCCGATGTTCACTGTAACATAACATGGGATCTTATATAGACTTTCCTAGATGCCTAACGGATCTGTAACAAGGTGCTAAGTATGGGTATGTTGGGTGGGCTAGTAAACATGTTGATGTTGATAGTGAAGTTGACGGAATTGCCACTCAGCATCCCTTAAGATGATATCACTGGCCACTTGATGAGTGGGACCGACAAGTGTATGGCCATACCCAAATAAGTTTGGATACTTATTTGTTAGGTTCAGTCTACTCAGTATCAAGAAATAAATAAGAATATAAAAGGATGACAGGGCCATGCCTCTTGCTTATATATCAATGTCAGCTGGCAAGGAATATATTATGTTTCACATTAGACTGCAAGTCTTAATCTTAATTGGGGGCTGTAATGGTTTGCTAGAGCCCACTTATAGTTTATGGGCTTTGGGCCCACTGCCAACATAAAGACGGACCCGCAGGATCGTACACATAGAACGACTGAACATTGACAAATCGAAATTGGAATGGAAACCCAATTGATTGAGTTATTGACATTAGGTTATGTCATAATTAATTCAATTATATTAAAGGAGAAATTAATTTTATTTGATTAATTAATTACATCTAGTAAATAATTAATTAAATAAAATAAAATTCCCTTGGTGGAAATATAAATACAAAGCATGTATTTATTAAGGTTGATTTAATTTAACTTTGGGTTATGTTAATTTGATAAAATTATATTTAATTGTGTCAATTGGAATTTTATAATAAGGTTTTATTTAATTCTAATTGTACAAGTTAAATTAATTTAATCAAATTAAATAACCTATAGTTTTAATTAAAATCCTAGTAGGCTAAGGAGTATACTAAGGACTATATAAGGAAGCCTTAAACCTAATTTCTCCTTAACCCTAGCCATATAGGAATTTTGGCCAACCTAGAAAAATTGTAGTTGCCGCTTTGGTTGCTTGGTCTTGGTTTTCTTTTAATCCGTTCGCTAGCAAGAGTCCCGTTCAAGAGTTGTTCGTGTACCCGATTGTGGAGGAAAAACATTTGGGTTTCTACAGTAGTCTCTAGAGGAGACGGTTAACATGAGAAAATTTAATATTCTTTCTCTTCTTGGTTTCATTCTATTAATCTATGTGAATCTTGAGCTATGGAATCAAGGAACATTTTAATCGGTATTCCGCCTTAAGTTTAATTTTGCCTGTGACGATTCTCTACAGTTGCATGTGAACTCGCACACTTTGACGTGCCCTTAAAGGCCCTGTAACAAGGTGTTGGGAATGCCCTAGTCCCAAGGCTTTGGTCTTTGTCTTGTATCATACATTTATGGAGTGATGTATTATACATTTGTGTTTATATATAAAGGCATAATCTATTTAATTTATATCTTGTGCAATAAATGTAAATAGAGTATTCAATGGTCGCATTTATATACATGTTGTCAAGTGTCATGCACTTTGTAGTGAGACCATGGATGGGGAAATGATATAACCATAAAGCCATCGTAGTCTGTTTCGATCATGGGAATGAATGGAATATAAGACTAGCATTACCTTGATTGTATGGTGATGTCTTACCGGCCATAGTACATGGATTGTCAATTAGGTATATGGGTACATGTAATGGGATATGGTACTGGACAGATCCACTAGCGAAAAATCCACATGCTAGTATCACAAGTGATTCTCGTGTAGTACTTATATTGGATCCTTCAACTTGACCATATTATGGAGTTGCATGTGAACTCACACACTTTGATGTATGCTTGAAGGGCCTGTAATAGGGTGCCAAGTATGGGTACAGTTGGGTGTGCCAATGAGCATGGCAAAGCCATGAATATGCTGAAGGGATATGCCACTCAATGATTCATTGAGAACAAGAGCCCAACTATAGTCTGTGGGCCATGAACCCACTGCCAAGATAAAGATGGATCCACAGGTTCGTACACATTGAATGTCTGAACCAGCACTTTAAGGGTCAGCTATATCCTTAGAGTATATTGACAGGAGAGGAAAAATTTATTAATTAAATCATAGATCAATTAGATTGATCAAATAATACAATCAATAGTTATTGGGTTTTATAGAATTAATTTGATAAATTAATTTTATGTATTTATTTCACAGGAGGATATATATATATATATAGGTTTATATATATTATCTCTTAAGTAATGTCTAACTAATTATTCGGTTAATTTGATTAGATAAATTATATTTGATTAACATGATATGAATTATATTATATGGTGTAATTTAATTCATACATGTAAATTAAATTAATTTGAAATTAAAACATAACCCAAGGTAAGAATGAAACCCTAATTCTAAATTTAAGGTTGAAAATTTCGGCCCCCCCATTTCTCTTATCTCTTGGTTTTGATCCGACATTAGCATTGGTGTTGCTTCGTTAGGAATTCATGTACGTGAACGTGGAGGAGATCTTCTTTGATTTCTATAGCTGCCTCTAGAAGAGACTTGTCAGGTCAGATCGAATCTCCTTGTTCTTTCTCATTTTGTTTTTGATTTTGTCTTCATAAGTTCCTAGAACACGGATTCTAGAAAATTTGAATCGACTTCCGCTGCCATTGGTTTGATTTTCCGTGATGAATCCTTTCATAGGGCACCAAGTATAGGTATGATTAGGTGTGTCAGTGAGCATGGCAAGGCCATGAATGTGCAGAAGGGATATGTCACTCAGTGATTCATTGAGAAGATATCACCGGCCCCCTAATGAGTGAGACTGATAAGAGTGCAACCACACCCAAATAAGTTGCTACTTATTTGAGAGCATCAGTTCACTCGGTATCAAGTAAATGTTTGGACATAAAAGAGAGTAATAATACCATGCCTCCATCTTGGACTCCGATATCAATGACATGGTGTGAGCACGGGTTTTTCCCGGTCTCAGTGATAAGAGTCTCTTGATTACCTGTGGACCGGACGAGCTTGAACGAGACCCGAAAGTGACCGGTTTGTTGCCTGGAGTGTCTCAAATGTCTTGAAAGCCAAACTATCCGAGATCCGAAACCCCCGGAAGGGTCTCCTGAGAGGTCTCTAGGGTTTAGGGTGCATGTCTGATGTTTTGCCCTTCACTCTCGCCTTTGCTAGAACCGGGCGGCTCTGGTTTGTTGAACCAGAGCCGGCCGACTCTAGACTAGAGCCGTATAGCTCTAGTGCACACTAGAGCTGGCCAGCTCTAGTGGGCAGGACAGGTTGCCCTGCAAAGTCAGGCAACCTGTCTTGTAGAGAGGAGGTATGGGCGGAAGCAGATTTTCAAACGGTGAATTAATGGAGAAATGAAAGGCAGAGAGAGAGATAAAAAGGGAGAGAGAGAGACGCAAAAAGGACTTTTGGAAAACTTTTGGTTCTCAAGCAGAAAAGAAAAGAAAAAGAAAGCAGAAGAAGAGAAAGAAGGAAGAAGAAGAGAGACCGAGAGTGAGCCAAAAACATCTCCATAAACTCCTTCATTCAACCCTAAAACCGATCTTTAAGCATTAACAACACAACTAACAACCTCTACTCACCACTTAGGATTCATTTCGGGTCGTTTCGGATCGTTACGGTTTTCGGCCGATTAAGTTCCCAGGAGGTATTCCAAGCTTTCAATCCGTTCTTTGGATGTTTAAAGTATCCGAATAACATCCAGGTAACTCTAAGAAACCCTAAAACTTATCTGCATTTGATTTTCTGTGCGTTTTTGTCATTTTTGTCGAAATCTGGAAAATGGTCTGCCCACCATAGCCGTACGGCGGTGTTCCTCAGGAACACAACCAGCCGGCTATGTTTCTGATGAACAGAGTCGGCCGGCTCTAATCCAGAGCCGACCAACCTTGTTCTTTAGGGACAGATCCCTGATTCGTCCTAAACGGTCGAAACAACCCGTTTTCCATTTTGATTTTTTCTGTTGGGGTCACTTTTGCCCCAGAATCATCTGTATGTGTTTGTATTTAGATTTTCTAATTAATTTTACGTATGGATATCGGGGTTTTCAGTATTACCCGGGGTTTATTTTTTGAGTTTTGGGGTCGTTTCATCCGATTCGGATCCATAGTCTAGCGTTTGCGGACCCCCAAATCCTACAAAATTCCCAAAAAATATTGGAAATAATTAAAGCAATATTTTTATAAATGTTTTTGGTGTGTTTATTGCCTTTTAGTGTTGGGATTTTTCACCGGAAATCACCCGATAAAAGCGGAAGAACGCGATGATTTCCTCAAATCCAGTCCCAGGAGCAATTGAAGTGAAAATTGTAAAATTAAAATTATAGTAGAAAGAGATTAAATTCTTACCAGGAAAATCTCTTTCAAGAGATGGATGAAGACTGCAGAAATCAAATTAGATTCCCTCCTCGTTTTCGTACACGAACGCCTAACGAACACGACCCGTGCTAGCGTTGGAAAAACGAAAACTATGGTGAGAGGGGCTAGGAGAATTCGGCTATTGCTTAGTGTATTAGTGGTGGCCGAAATTTCTAACCCTAGAAATTTATACCTAGGGTGGCCGAATTCCCTAAGGGGAATTCAGGCCCAGTTTGGCTCCTTTCATTCTGTGCGGGCTTCCATCTTTTTAATTTAGGCCCAATCTAATTTTAATCATTCTGGTTTAAATTAATTTCAAGCCCAATTTTAATATACCCATGTATTTAATATATTACACCAAGTAATATATTATTTACATTTAAATTAAAATTAGTTTGACCAATTAATTTAATCCATCAAATTAAAATTAAATCTTCACAAAATAAAATCATATGTAAACCCATACATATGAATATTTCCACCTAGGAAATAATCTCATAATTAATCTGATTAATTATGAAGAGCCAATTGAATATATTAATTTTATTATTAGGATCAATCCAATTGACCTTTATAATATAATTAACATATCAATATACACCTCTCTTTCCATAGTGTATACTCCAAGTATACATGTGATTCCTTAAGTCTGTGTTCAGTCGTTCTATGTGTACGATCCCGTGGGCCCATCTTTATGTTGGCAGTGGGCCTGCAGCCCACAGACTGCAGTTGGGCTCTAGCAAGCCACTGCAGCCCCCAATTAAGATGGAGATGGCAGTCTAACTGTTATCATAACCCTGTACTTTAAACTTGTACATCCCATGTCATTGATATCGGTGTCTAACACAGGGGCATGGATTGATCACCCTCTTTTATGTCAGACATTAACTTGATCCCGAATGCACTGAAGCTCACAAACAAGTTCCCACCTGTTTGGGTGTGGCCTCACTCTTATCAGTTACATTCATCAAGAGGCCGGTGATATCTTCCCAGTGGACTACTGAGTGACAAATCCCTTCTACATATCCATAGCATTACCATGCTAAGTGACATACCCGAAAGTACCCATACTTGGCACCCTATTACAGGCCCTTTAGGCGTACCCCTAAGCATGCAACCTCACATGTAACACCATCATATGGTCAGGTCAAAGGATCCATACAAGTACTACACGAGAATCACTTGTGATACTATACCATGTGGATTACTCGTTTAGTGGATCTATCCAGTACCATGCCCCCATGTATGTACCCACTAACTTGGTTGACATTCCATGTCCAATGAGCGGTAAGACACCGCCATACAACCAGGTTAATGATAGTCTCTTGTTCCATTCATTCCCATGACTGGAACAGACTACGGATCTATTTATGGTCATATCGTTTACCCTATCCATGGTCTTACTACCAAGAGCATGACACTTGTCATCATGGATATAGATATGTCCATTGGATACTTCATTTAATATACTGCACAAGATAAATATAATAAATGAATTGATGCCTTTATTAATAACACAAATAGTACAATACATAAATCCAATAAATGTATAATACAAATACAAGGACCAATGCCTCGGGACTAGGGCATTTCCAACATTTAGACCACAGATGGTTTGTATATTTAGGAACCCATACGAACGGGACCCCGAGTTCTGGGATAACCGACCCACGAAAATGGAAATTTGCATGAAATCAAGCCAAAGGGTTTTCCAAAATTGATTTTCCAGCACAAAAATCCACAGGGTGTTTCAAAACCGATTTCTAGGTCTAACCGGTCCTACCTGTCGGGTCGACCCGGTTACCCCCTAAATGCATGCTCCCGCTTCCCAAATCCCCATTCTGTCCTGATTTGAGTCCTATTTGCGTTTACAATATAAACTGCACTAACTAATATGTTTTGCAACATTTATTTTTACTTTTGCTGTATTTTAATAGATTAATTAGTGTAATTAGGCGGTTGTATTTTTAGATTCTCGTGTACTCTAGGCGTTTGTAAAAGTGAGGATGAGAGTTTTATATTTGATTCAATTTGGTTGTATAATCGGCCTTTATTATTCTTTTGTATATTCATGTGGATGATTTAATTTTTGTAATTTATTTTTGCATTCTGCTTGAACATCGGCTTAATAAAAATAAACAAATTGGGGTTAGAAAAGATAATAAATTGAATAAATATGACTTTATAAATAATAAACGAATACAAGCTCGAGGTTAAGTAGGTAAGTTGTCCGAACCCTAAATCTCTGGATTAGGTACAGCAGTCTGCGCTCGGTAAGGAGCTGTACCGGAATTTCCTGGATGAGCTGATCCGGGTGGCGACTCTGTCACTAATCTTGGGATTTAGGTTTCGAGGTCTTTAAGTTAAAAACAGGAAAATATTTTCTACAAAGGAATTTCCAAATTAAATCAATAATTTCCCAACTCAACATAAACAAAATCCGCTTTTCCCAAAACATCACTAAATAAATCAAAACCTTTTTGTTTCTTTTTCCCCAGTTCGCTTCACCGCGTCCCGCTTTTCTTTGAAAAAGGTCGTCCGCTCACCGTGGCAACTCTGCTGGGGATGTTGTTTCTTAAAAACTTAAGGAACTTAGGCAGCTATTGAAATATAACCTCGCTTGTATTCGTTTATCGATTTACAAACATCATATTTATTCATACCTATGCATATCATGACATTTTCTTCTTCTCAACCCCTCGAATACACTCTTTCACCCTGGTTTACCTAAGAAGGTGGCCTACCTCTACCGCCGGGATTGGAGACACCCGACTGTGTAAACCGCTCATAGACCCATATGAACTTACATCGTGTTCTACGGTGGGAAGTGTTTATTCGCTATGGGAGCCTGTACGACCCTTGGTTTTCACTTTGGCCCATATGTAATGGCTTAGTAATTTCCCCTAGGGTTACCAAAGCATAAATTAAAATTGAACAATCGAGTGTATGCCTTTGGTATCCCCCGTTAATGCCAAAGAGACCCAACACCTACGAAGAATTACGAGACCAATCGAAAGGAGAAATAAGGTTGGAAGGGAGGGCATATTTTTACATGTACTAACGTTTGTTCTGTGTTGTTTTTCCTTTCCTTTTTACCTTTCATAAAGCATCCAAAATGCATAATCATCTCATGTGCCATTTCTGATCACGTTTTCATGCAGCCATCTTTAAATGCATATGCATATGTGTGACATTTATGCTGACCACGTCTTCGTGCAGCCACGATTTTTTACTTGTATGACATACATATACATCCTATGTGCCAACATTTCCATGAAACATACACGACATCATTCCGCGTGTCACGCATTTTAACCATGTTTTCCTGTAGCCACTTATATGTTTGTGTGACATACATGTCCATTCCATTTTACCTATTTGGGGATGTTCTAAGAATGCCTATCATGATCATTTCATTTCATCCCATGTCGGGGACCCTAAAGCTACCCGATTTTCGCCGGTGCACCGGATTGCACTCGGCCATTTCACAAAATATCATATCGTTCAATGGTAGACCACAATGGTCCTAGATTTGCTTCCGTGTGGTAGTTCACACGATGCCATCACATGGCATCACATTCATTCATCATAGGTGTCCGGGTGATGCCAAGTCCTGTTTGTGCATTATGGTTCATATCGAATCATTTTATAACATTGTGAAATCATTTGAGGTGCTCCCCGGGTGCCAGATTAGTACACATATAGGGACATCTTATGACATTATCAACTCATGCAAGGTGTTCTATGAACACCAAACCCCTGTCCGTGTCTCGAGTTACACGCGACTTTCCTGTAACATCATTTCATATCACGTTGCTTCAAAAGCATTAGAACTCTGTTCGTGGGGTAGTTCCCATGCGATCATTTCATTTTATGCTATCAACCTACAAAATGTCGAAACTCTGCCTGTGTGCTGGCTCACACGTGGCCATTTCATGATAATTCATTAGGTGCCCCAAAAGTGCCGACTTTTTACTCGTATGACGGTCCACATACGGTTTTCTCTGCGTTATTTTTGCACAACATTAGGGCATTCTTGGAATGTCCAAAATAAGGAATTCGTATCCATTCTTGTCTCCACTCACGAAACATCAAATGCAAACAATCATCTGTATGTTATTCATATCATGTTTTGTATAATCATTCCCAAGGCATCAACATTTGTGTAGCATTGATACTAACCACATTCTTCTGCAGCCATGATACTTTATTCACATGCACCATATGCATATTGTGTTAATATTTCCATGAAACATGCAAGGCATTACTTTGTGTGTGTGTTATGTGTACTAATCATGCCTTTGTGTGACATATGCATTCATCCCTTGTATGCATAACATCATCTTGTATGCCATACATCCTAACCACATCTTCTGTAGCCACTTGCATTATGTGTGACATGTGCATTCACACCATTTCATTCCATTACACCTAATAAAGGATGTTCCAGGGATGCCCCATCATGATCATTTCATTTCGTGATGGGTGTCCCAAAGCCATCCGTGTTTTGCCTATGCTCAGGTTTGCACTCGGCCATTCCTCTATATCATTACATTCATTAGGAGACCACAATGGTCCTAAATCTATGATCATGTGGAGAGTCACATGATAAGCATTACACTACATCTCATCTATCTATCTGTTCTCGGTGCCATTGGGATACTGAGATCTTGCTTGTATGTCATGATCCGCATCGGATTGCTTATAACATTATCAAATCATCCAGGGTACTCCATGAGTGCCCAGTTAGTACACATATAGGGGCATTCCATGACACTACTAAATCATGCAAGGCATTCCACGAGCGCTGAATCTTTGTTCGTGTCTCAAGTTACACGTGACTTGTTTGCAACATCATTTCATGTCAGATGCATCAAAGGCATCAGAACTCTGTCTGTGTGTCGGCATACACACGACCATTCCATAACATCCATTAGATGCCTCAAAAGCATCAGAACTCTATCCGCGCGCCGGCCACGCGTGACCATTTCATGACATCCACTAGGTGCTCCAAAAGCATCGAACCTATGCCCGTGCCCGGGATCACATGCAGTCTATTTGCATTACCTTTTTACATAGCATAGGGGCATCCGCGGAACGTCCAAAATATATAATAAGGTGAATCATCTTCATTCCTACTTTCACCCGTCTAACATCATTCAATCGCATCAACCCATGACTGTACATCTCATTCATACATAAACATAAGGCACTCCCCGAGCGCTGAAAATGCAGCCCGTGTGCCAAGCACATTATATCATATCATTTCGTCACATAAAGGCTCAAGGTGCTCCTCGAGTTCTGAAAAAATAATTCGCATGCCAAGCACTCTGTTCTGTCTCACCTCATATCATGTTTCATCATCCAAGGTGCTCCCTGAGTGCTGAAGATTATGTTAGATCATCATGCGCATACACACCACCACAGCATTCAACTCTCCTCCGCAAGCAATGTCTTGCTTCAACCCGTGGACACCCCAGTGTGTCATTCTTCCTAGGGGCATAACTATGCACCCTATTGCAAGCAATGTCTTGCTTCGATCCGTGGACACCCCAGTGTGTCATTCTTCCTGGGGGCATAACTATGCATCCCATCTCAACTCTCCCTGCAAGCAATGTCTTGCTTCGATCCATGGACATCCCAGTGTGTTGTTCTTCCCCAGGGGCATAACTATGCACCCTATTGCAAGTACTACTTGCTTCGATCCGTGGACACTCCAAAGTGTAATCCTATCCCTGTGGTGTATATTTATACACCATGTTTTATTTTAGCATGCATCATCCCCACCAGAATCTGATAAGGTCGGTTTTTGACCTTATCTTTTAGGTAATTTCGTGGTTTGAACGGTAGTTTTTAGAGTCCTTTGTGTGATTGCTTGTTTGGTTTTTGCATTTTGGTTTTTGCATTTTTTGTGTTTTTTAGGGGTGTTTTTGTAATTTTGGATAATGTGTCAATTTTGTGGTCCGTGGATTTGGTGCGGTTATGTTTCTTTATGTTTGTTTTGGACAGGCATTATGACCCGGACCGAAAGTTGGAGCGACGGCGGCAAAGAAGAGTTTGAAGTGCTGAAAAGCAAGGTGGCACTGTGTGCCATTCCAACGTGCCAAGGGACGGAATCTAGTGGATCGACACGAAATCGTGCCACCCCTAACAGTGCGGCATGCCAACCCCAAATCTATACAGCACGGCGTGCCACCACAACCAGCACGGCGTGCCACCCACAAATCTGCACAGCAGGGCGTGCCACCTCCACCAGCACGGCGTGCTGAGCTTCGGAATTCTGCTGTTGCCCTACTTTCATCTTTTCTGTTTAGTGGTTTTAACCTAGCCGTATAAATAGGTTATTTTCTAAGCTTTTTGGGATCTTTTTCCAGACTTTTAAAGTGTAAAGCATAAACTTGTAGCTAGGTTTAATTGCTTGAACTATTTGTTTCTTTGAGTTCTGAACCATCAATTGGTAGAAGTCTTACATTGAACCTTCCCCTTTTGTGACGTTCTTGGTTCCGGCTTCATTTCGTCTATAGAGGTACACCCCAAGCATCTTCACACCGTTGGAATCCGGTTAATCGGGCCAAAAGGGCATAAGTTTTTCTTCTTCTCTTTTGTAATTCGATTAAGTTAGTTTTTGATTCCGCAATTGATTATGTTTGGTTGTAAACATTGAATTCTTATCATCTTTCTTGATTAATACAATTGATTGCAATTTAATTTCAATTTTTGCACCTTTTCTTTATGCAATTCCTTTAATGATAATCTAGTTTCATAAGATCTTAATTTATTAAGTTCATATTTGTGGCATTACCTAGATTGACGCCTAGGAAACCATTAGTATTGACGACACTGTGGAATTTACGTGCCCCTATTTTCTGAGCTTTAGAATTAGACCGCCTCTAAACAAGGGAAACCGGCTAAGGACCTAAAAGATCTAGATACGCTAGGTTGAATTATCGAAAGAACATAATTAAGGGTTAATTGTTGAGTTAAATTCATCTATTGTAATTAATTGATAAAGCCATCACCACTAGCATTCATAGGTCGGTAAACCGCTAATCGATAACCCGAATTCAAGAGCAAACTAAGCTATAGATCAACTAGGAGTAGGATAATTTAGTTGTTAGCATAATCAAACCTAAAATTAAGTTCTGCCTAGGACACGTAAGGAACCCGAGTAGTTTAGTGTTTGCAGAATATTTTTCTCTGTGGGATCGATACCTAGACCAACCAGAATTATTACTTGTCAACGATAGGTACACTGCCTTAGTTGTACGATTCTAAGTTTAGTTTCACTACTTTGCCTAGGATCCACCAGCATCCATTGCATCTGTATGGCTGGTCTTTGATAGTATAGCATGACATGGCATCACATGACATCACGTGTGCAACTCACCATCCATGTATGTGCTTAACACGTCACGCATTCATGCATACATTGTTCCCTATTTGGTATCTACCTATCAACACTGACAAGTGCTCTCATCAAGGGAAAGGACCTTAAGAATGGCCAGCTAATAGAACCTCAACGCCATAGCAGATATGGTGGAAGACTATGTCACTTCACCCTAATTCTGGAAGGCAGTTAGGGAAGAAGCGGCGACAATGTTGAGAGAAATGCTGGGGGATGATCTTGACAAAGTAGAGAAGTTGACGACGAGATGCGGTGAACTGGAAACCCGGGTGGCAGAGCTCAAAGGGAAAATAAGAGACATGACGAGCAGGGACTCCAATGTTGGCATTGATAAGGAGCAGAACGCCAAAATTGCTGACACTCCTTCTCGACACCTTGGAGAGCCCTCTCACCAAAATTTGGGCTTATCAGAGTCATCTAATGAAGGAGAACTGGAAAGACCTCTTGACACCAGTGCCAGCATTGACTTTGTTTCGCGACAAATCCAGAGTTTGCCTTCCGAAGACAAATGGGCAGTCGCATCCTCTGGGCCTCGTTCAGTGACTAGACTATTCCTTATCTGCAGAAAGATAGGCCTGTTGCAAAGTGTCCGACCATACGTGGTGCCAATGCCAGAACAAAAGGGAAACTACTACAGCTATCATGTAGTAGCAGGCCACCAGACTGATGAATGTGTCGCTCTGCGAAGCAGGATCCGGAAGTTGGTAGATGAAGGAAAATTAAAAGTGCCGTCTGCCTCTAACAGGCGATCAGTGGTGAGCAAGGGGACCACCATAGGGATTCCTCAATCCTCTCGGGGAGAGGAATATGATGAAGAGCTACAAGGCCTGATCTGACGAGAACGGGGCAATGGTACTGAAGTCGAGGCAGTGACTAGTCGGGGGCTAAAAAAAAAACCTACAACCTTCGGAGCTTTCCTTTTTATAGGGAACTCATTTTTTTTGCTACGGTGTATTAAAATCATTTTGAATGCAATGCATTTTGTTATCTTCTTACTTATGTGGTGATTGCATGTATATGGCATTACGCACACATTTGATCATCTAACATGACATGTCAAACATGCATAATATCAAAATGCATGACATCAATCTGAGTACTATAGGGAACCTAAAAGTGAACCTGGTCCTGAACGAACTCTCTCTTGAAAGGTGAGATGGTGAGATAAATAAAATGTTATGATGGCACCACCTCCGCCGAGGCATCTGCTGAACCAACTATGTGATCCTTGCAAGACGCTACTGATCCTGCCCCAAAATTTCAACTTGAATGGCACACACGATGCCCAAACCATTCCAAACCAAAAGCCATCTTTGAAACTCCAAATCCTACCCAAAAAACCTAAAAAGCCCTCCTTGAGGCAAAATCAAACTGAAAAGCCCTCCTTGAGGCACCCAAACTGAAAAAGCCCTCCTTGAGGCACCCAGACCGAAGAAAGCCCTCCACGAGGCAAAATCAAATCTAAAAAGCCCTCCTTGAGGCAATCACACCCAAAAATTCCTCCCGGAGGCAAAGCTTGGCCCCATTCCAAAGGGGATACCCCAAGCCAAAACCATAAAGCTAAAATCCCCGACCTCACCAAAATCTCCAACCTGAGGGAAATTCAAATGGCTTTCATCACCTTCATCACCCATCATGTGCAAAATGCTGAAGAAATTTTGGTTGTAGTGCATACATTATCTTGTTCGTGTGACATCCATATGTACATGACATTACGCATGCATTGGTTATCCAAAAAGCATATCAAACACACATGACATGCATGAGTTTGAATGCAGCAGGAAAACCAGCAGATGGTCATGGTTAGGGCTCGGTTAAAAAAAAATATACATATAGAAAGGGGATCTCATAGCATTAAAGAGTAATCTTCAGCTCCTGTCATCGTCAGATCCTTCCCTCTTATATGTGAAAGATTCGGACTTTCCTGTCCTTAAAACCAAAGCTCTTCCCCTTTCCTTTTCCAATTTCTTCCACACCTTCAACACCCTTTGTTTTCCGTTTACCACCCAAACCACCAAAACCTATTTGACAAAACCTCTTTTCACCCTATTCTCTGAACTGACCCTCTGAAGCCTCATTTTCCACCATCAATGGCTTCTAACAAGAAATTGAACCCCAATGTTGTTCCATATTCGCATCATCTCATTATCAAAAAGGTGACAGGGGCCTATGACAAAGTACCGACTCAATCAGTTTTTGTTTATCATCAACCTGTACCAGATTTGGGATTCTCTTTCTACCCCATGCCACTTCTCTTCAACCTAAATCCCCAGATCAACCTAAACCCCCAGACCAAATATTCTGTAATCTCAGACTGATAGGAAAAGCCTTGATTTCATGACAGTGAGAGGATTTGAATATAAGCCTGCTTCAATTGAGCTGGAGTTTGCCGCTGCTCAAGCAATCATTGATGGAACTCCTAAGTAACCACTGTTCTCGCCCAGTAAAATCCACACTATAGCCTATACTAGACTCAACCCAGCAAGAGATGGTTCTGTTGAGCAAAAATGTGCTACAAAAAGAAGAAGACTGACGCTCACCCCTACGAACTTCACCAACAGTGTTGGAGCAACCAGGTTTTATAAAGCTTTCAACAATCATGAATGGGATGTTCCCATCAACAGAAAGACTTGCAAAGCCTATTGTGCTAATATTTAGGGGAAAGTTGCATTTACCAACCAACCATTTCAAGAACTCAATCTTCAGCTGCAGCAGAAGTGACTCCTTACCAGTGGTTCTTTCATTTCCTAGCCATGGTGTGCCTTACTCTAGGGTTATTGTGGTTCACAGACAAAGGAAAACCACAATTAACTCAAGTCATTCTAAATCAGGCCATACCTTGAAGGACTAAAAGCTGTGTCCATCTTTGGAACCCCGTGTGTGAATTGGAATCTGGGATAAATTGAGAGCATGAATACAATTCCAGACCCTTAGAGATTTCAGCGGTTAATTGACTCCATTTCAGGTGTTCTACTCAATAGAGGCAGCTCCATCTAGTGGTCGGCTGTACACTTTGGTAACATCCCCAGCGGATCCTAAAAAAAAAAAGTGTAGTGAAGGGGCATTGATCCACACCAAAGCCACGGGTTGGAATTTCCTAATGCATTCACATTCCTCATATCATAAATGTTTCATATGCTGTTTTGATGCTCAATATGCATGTATTATGCCATTGCATATAATTGTCCATGTTCAGGTTGCCGTATGCAGTAGACCAGATCTGATATAGCGTTTTACAACCAAACACTAACCTCCAATACTAGGGGCAGGTAAAAGTGAAACCACAAAACATCATCAAGGACAATCCTATATGATCCCCGGCGGACTTATCAAGGCTCATTTTCAAATTCTAAGACAAGCCAGCGCTAATAGATCCACTCAGCTGGCACGCACTTGTAGACTTAGTCATCATTCAGTAAAAAAAAATGACAACAAGAGAGTGACGTACAGAGGCAGTGTCACTTTTGATTTTATTATCGCATTCATTCTGATGTCATCATAATGATACTAAGCATGCTCTATTTTCTGCTTAGATGTTCATATTGCATGCATCATGCCATTGCATATAAACATCCATCAGTAGGTCATTGCATCCAAACCCACGGTGGCATCAACGAAATTGTCACCATAAATGGCAACTACCGGCTCAGTTGTACCATCCCTATTATGATCATCCCTGACAGAGTGGTCCCCAGTAGGATCATCCCCATGGAGTCTCCAACAATATCCCCAACGGGTTCCCAGCTAAGATTCTTCCCACTAAAAAGCTCCAACAAATCCCCCAGCGAGATCGAATGGATTAGAATACTCCAGTGGAATTCATGGCCAAAATAATCCCCACAGAGTCAAATCCTCAGCAAAGTCATATGATGGACACAGTCCCTGCCGGAGATCATCAGGAGTCACAAGTTCACTCCCTAGCATAGTGCAGATACCAAACATATCATCAGGAGTATCATGATGCATGCATGTACACACGAATCGTGCACGCATTCCCGCATACATTCATCAAACCACCTCAACCATATTTGTTTTGATTGAAGGGGTCATCTCGAGAAGAGATCTTTCCTAATTCAGAAAGGCACCTCCAGAGTCGTGATATGCAAATCGGAGCCCAACGACTCCAAAACCTCAGGTATGAAAAATTTCTATAATTATCAGAATTTTTCGCTCATGCCAATATAATCTCGAGAAGGGTATTTCTTGCCTTTAATAGATTCTGTGGACAAAACAATCTTACATCAATCTTCACGGGAACTCCACCACACGGAGAATCAACTTATTACCCGGTGCTCCACCACATGGAGAAGAACATTTATTTCAACCCTGTCGTCATATGGGCAGGGAAGAAATGCCTATTGAGGAGTTTCTTGCCTTTAATAGGGATCTGGGGGTAAGACAACTACCAACCTCATGCTGCTTCTTCGCCACATAGAAGGGACAACACATCTCTCACTTCGACCTTGTCACCACATAGACAAGGAAGAATGTCTGTTGAAGAACTTCTCGCCTTTAACAGGTATCTGGGGGCAGAACAACAAACTAATTCATTTAACCTTTTCATCATATGACAAAGGAAGAACATCCATTTCAATCTTGTCATCACAGAGGCAGGAAAGAAATGCCTATGGAGGAGTTTCTTGCCTTTAATAGGGATCTGGGGGCAACCTCGTGCTATCTCTTTGCCACATAGAAGGGACAGCACATCTCTCACTTTGACCTTGTCGCCACATAGACAGGAAAGAATGTCTATTGACATACTTCTCACCTTTAACAGGTATCTGGGGGCAGAACAGTAGACCAAATCGTTCATCCGTTTCGTCACATGACAGAGGAAGAACACTCATTTCAATTCTGTCATCACAGAGGTGAGAAAGAAATGCCTATTGAGGAGTTTCTTGCCTTTAACAGGGATCTGGGGGCAAGAAAACAACCATCCTCATGCTGCTTCTTCGCCACATTGAAGGGACAGCACATCTCTCAAGTTGACCTTGTCACCACGTAGACAAGGAAGAATGTCTGTTGAAGAACTTCTCACCTTTAACAGGTATCTGGGGGCAAAACAACAGACTAATTCGTTCAACCTTTTCGTCACATGACAAAGGAAGAACACTCATTTTAATCCTGTCATCACAGAGGCAGGAAAGAAATGCCTATTGAGGAGTTTCTTGCCTTTAACAGGGATCTGGGGGTAAGACAACAACTATCCTCGTACTGCTTCTTCGCCACATAGAAGGGACAGTACATCTCTCACTTTGACCTTGTTGCCACATAGACAAGGAAGAATTTCTGTTGAAGAACTTCTCGCCTTTAACAGGTATCTGGGGGTAGAACAACAGACGAATTCATTCAATCTCTTCGTCACATGACAAAGGAAGAACACTCATTTCAATCCTATCATCACAAAGGCAGGAAAGAAATGCCTATTGAGGAGTTTCTTGCCTTTAACAGGGATCTGGGGGCAAGACAACAACCAAACTCATGCTGCTTCTTCGCCACATAGAAGGGACAGTACATCATCTTTTATATCAACCTTATCATCACATAGGCAGGGAAGAAATGTCTGTTCAAGAATTTGCCTGCCTTTAACAGGTATCTGGGGGCAAAGCAATTCAACCATATTTATTCTTGACCGAGGGGGCAAAAAATTTTGTTTCCAAAATTGTCGATCAAGAAATAAATACGCACCCTGATATCAATCTCATGGGAACTCCACCACACAGAGAAGAATTCCAAGTTCGTGCTGCCTCTTCGTCGCATAGGAGGAACAGTATGTTTTGTTCAGCCTTTTCACCATATAGGAAGAGAAGAACAGTCATTTTAACCTCTTCACCACAAAAAAGAGGGAAAAAATGTCTATTGAAAAAGAAAGGAAGAGATATCTATTCAGTACTCCACCATACGGAAAAGAATCAAATCTCTTTACAGGCACGCTCCACCACAGAGAGCCAACATCATCGGCACACTCCGCCATAGAGAGCCAACATAATCAGTACAATCCGCCACAAAGAGCCAACATCATCGGCATGCTCCGCCACAGAGAGCCAACATTATAGGCGCGCTCTGCCATAGTAAGCAAACATCATGGGTATGCTCTACCACAGTGAGCCAACATTACGGGCACGCTCCACCACAGTGAGCCAATATTACGGACACGCTCCATCGTGACAAGTCGACTTGGAACCACGACCGGCACCTCCAGCGAGGAACGACAGGTATGTTTCCTTTTTCTTCCTCACCGCGCTCCAAGTCGCGAGACAAAATTTGATCTAGGCTTTACAGCCTATGATGAACCAACTTTGGTCCCGTGAGGGGCTGCCTGTGAGCACAGGTTTTTCCCGGTCTAGGTGGTGAGAGTCCTTTGATTACCTATGGACTGGACGAGCTTGAACGAGACCCGAAAGTGACCAGTTTATTGCCTGGAGTGTTTCAAATATCCTGAAAGCTAAACTATCCATGATCTGAAACCCCTGGAAGGGTCTCCCGAGAGGTCTCTAGGGTTTAGGGTGTATGTCTGATGTTTCGCCCTTCACTGTCGCCTTTGCTAGAACCAGGCGGCTCTGGTTTGTTGAACTAGAGCCGGCCGGCTCTAGACTAGAGCCATATGACTCTAGTGGCTAGGATAGGTTGCCTTGCAAAGTCGGGCAACCTGTCTTGCAGAGAGGAGGTATGGACGGAAGTGGATTTTCAGACGGTAAATTAATGGAGAAATGAAAGGCAGAGAGAGAGATAAAAAGGGAGAGAGAGAGAAAGGCAAAAAGGACTTTTGGAAAACTTTTGGTTCTCAAGCAGAAAAGAAAAGAAAAAGAAAGCAGAAGATGAGAAAGAAGGAAGAAGAAGAGAGACCGAGAGAGAGTAAAAAACAACTCCATAAACTCCCTTATTCAACCCTAAAACCAATCTTTAAGCATTAACAACACAACTAACAACCTCTACTCACCACTTCGGATTCGTTTCAGGTCGTTTCGGATCGTTACGGTTTTCAACCGATTGAGTTCCCAGGAGGTATTTATGAGCGGACGACGCGTTTTCGATGGGACGCGGGACTCCTTTTCGGAAGGGGTGCCACGATCTCGGGCGGGCCCCTCCCTCGCGTGTGGTTTTTATCAATGGAAAATCCGCGTTTTGGAAAATGAATAGAATTAATGCATAAAAGAACCGAGACCTAAGTCTCGATGGATGTTGTAGAGTCGCCACCCGGCTCAGCTCAACCGGGAAATTCTTATGTAGCCGAACCGGACAAACGGCTGCTACACTATCCAGAGATTCGGGTCCGGACAAGTCCCTTATTTCGTGTCTAATTAAAATAAATATTGCCAATGTTCTCGAATGGTATTTCAAAATCTAAAGTCTATTTTATTGAATATAAAAAGCATACAGCGTGCACACAAAATATTTAATACAAAAATAAGGAAAAGGAATAAATATTAATTGGCTTACAACCAAATCGAATGGAAAAATAAAAACTCTCGCCTCACTTATACAATCGCCTATATACACGAGAATCTAGAAAAATACAACCGCCTAGGATACACGATTTAATCTATTAAATTACATCCAAAATAACAATAAAAATAAAAAGAAATTAAAATCTGCAAAACAAAGGGTTAGCACAATATATACAGCACGCCACAAGTTGGACTCAAATAGACAGAATGGGAAATCAGGAATTGGGGGCATGCATTTAGGGGATAACCGGGTTGGCTCGGCTAGCCGGCCCGGTTAGACCTGGAAAACACTTTGAAACGTCCCCGCATTTTTTTTTGGTTTTTATGGAAAATCATTTTGAAAACAATTTTTCCAGTTTACATGCATTTTTATATATTTAAGTGGGTCGGTTTTCAGGAGAACTGGGTCTCCGTCGTTGAATTGTTCTAAATGCAATTTTACTAGAAAATTGAATCTATGGTCGTGATGCACACAACAAAATTCATTTTGATGATTTTTGGGGTTTTCTAATTTTTTGGGATTTTTTGGGAATTTTTGGGAATTTTTGGGGATTTTTATGGATTTTTTATGAAATTTTTGGGTTTTAAAGGTAAAATTCTGATTCTGAGAACTACAGGGGTACGACTTACAGTCGTGGAAAATCAACTACAGTCGTACGACTGTAACTACAGTCGTACGACTGTAGATGCTGAAAATTTAGGATTTTGCCAAAATCTTCTTTAAAACAAGCTGAAAAGAGAATTGCCTGGAAATCAACTACAGTCGTACGACTGTAACTACAGTCGTACGACTGTTCATCGAACTCAAGAACAGTCGTACGACTGTTCTTGATTTCCAGAACAGAAATGCAGAAAAATCAACAGAAATGCAGAAAAAGCACACCAAACACCCAGAAAGCTTGTAAAAGAGAAGGGGAAATGGGTATTTACCTCTATGACGTGTGCCCACCGTAGGATTGATCCCTGGCGTCACTCCAATCCACTAAAATCCGAACTTTTCTCCTTGAGTTAGGGTTTGAGATTTGAGTCCAGAGGTTTCCAAATGCTGAGAGATTTTGATGGGGAGCTCCTCCTTTTTCTTTGGTTTTTTCTCTTCTTTCTCTTTTTCTCTCTTTCTCTCTGTCTGTCCTTTTTTTTTTTTCTCTTTTTTTTCGTCCTCCCACTTCTGTCTTTCTTTTTTTGCTTTTATGGGTAGATCTACAGTCGTACGACTGTAGTTTAACTACAGTCGTACGACTGTAGCAATAGTCATACGACTATACCTTTTTTTTTTTTTCTGAAAGTGAAATTCCGGCGCTTACAGCTGCCCCTCGCGTGATCAAATTTACCACCCGAACTTAGTCTGGGATAGATGATGTGAATTTGAGAAACGCGACTCAAAGCGCCGCAGACACAGGAAAGAACCCTCCGTTGAAATAAGCCGATATCAGGTCTAGGTCACCCGAGGTGATACTGGGGAGGAAATAAGCCGATATCAGGTTTAGGCTACCCGAGGCAAAGCTGAGGAAGAAATAAGCCGATATCGGGTCTAGGTTACCTGAGGCAAAGCTGATGAGGAAATAAGCCGATATCAGGTTTAGGTCACCCGAGGCTAAGCTGAGGAAGAAATAAGCCGATATCGGGTCTAGGTTACCCGAGGCAAAGCTGATGAGGAAATAAGCCGATATCAGGTTTAGGTCACCCGAGGCTAAGCTGAGGAAGAAATAAGCCGATATCGGGTCTAGGTTACTCGAGACAAAGCTGATGAGGATTGTGGATTAGCCGATATCGGGTTTATGTTACCCGAGGCAAAGGAAAGTGGATTGTGGATTAGCCGATATCGGGTTTATGTTACCCGAGGCAAAGGAAGGTGGATTATGGATTGGCCGATATCGGGTTTATGTTACCCGAGGCAAGGGAAAATGAAATTGCGGTTAAGCTGATATCGGGTTTATGTTACCCGAGGCAAAGGAAGGTGGATTATGGATTAGCCGATATCGGGTTTATGTTACCCGAGGCAAAGGAAAATGAAATTGCGGTTAAGCCGATATCGGGTTTATGTTACCCGAGGCCAAGGAAGATGGATTGTGGATTAGCCGATATCGGGTTTATGTTACCCGAGGCGAAGAAAGATGGAATTTTGACGATTTGAAATCCTACTGGAATTGGATGAGCTTGAAATAATAAGAGGTTCAAGGATCTGAAACCATACTTGAACATAATGGAGTTCAAAGGTTCAAAATCTTGCTTGAATGAAAGAGTGGTTCAAGGATTTGGAACCTTGCTTGAAGGTAATAGAGTTCAAGGGTTAGAAATCTTGCTTGAACGAGGGGAATAGGTTTAGGGAGGATAATTTTGGTGTTGGCTGGGGAATGAGTATTTATCCCTTGATCGACGATTTTGTAAACAAAAATTTTTGCCCCTTCGATCAAGGATAAATACGGCTTGATTGCTCTACCCCTTGGAGACTTGATTGTCCTGCCCCGACATTGTGCCATCTTTGCTTTGATAGCGATCCTGGTTGGGGAGGCCTGGTGATGGCAGTGGATACCTGCACTTGGATGAGTTGCGATGCATATGCATATGAATTGTGCATATTTACTTTAAACGTATGCACGGATGCATGTATGGTTCTAAATGTATGTATGCATGCAACATGTGGCTTATGCTTTGTTCTTGGTATCCATGTGAGCCCGGAGACGGAATTCACGGCTTGAGACTGGCCTTGATGGTAACCCAGGTGACCTAGTCTGATTGTTCCGGCGTGTCTTCTGACCGACTGAATACTACACTGACCTAGGTATTAGGGGAGTTGGCCATCTTGAGTGACCTTCCACTTTACCCTCTGCATATTCTGAAGCGTTGTCAATGCTGAGCGGATCAGAATAGTTGGTCGTGCCGACGAACAGTCCGTTTGATTAAGCAAGAAGATGAGAGTGAGACTTTGCATTTCTGTACCGCATGACAAGAACTTCTGGGATATTATCATGGGCTTGGATGCAATGTCCTACTAATGGATGTTTATATGTAGTGGCACAGTGCATGCAAGATGAACATCTGATCGGAAATCTAAACATGCACAATATTGCAATGGTGACACAGAAATGAGTATGATAGGGAATGCGACAGTGGCTCTGACTATGTATATCATCCCTCTCCTGTTGCCGACACGTCCTTTCGGTTTTCCGTGTCAACAATTTTTTTTTTTTTTTTGAGAAAGATTCTGTGATGGGCATTTTGTCTGCATTGATCCCTTTCACGACGGCTTGTCTTAGGATGGGAAAGATATATCTTGATAGGTTCATTGCGACTCGCGAAGATAATGTTGTCGATGATGCCCAGTGGTTCGGCTTTTTACTCGCCCTTGGTATTGTAGGTTTGTGTTTGGGGAGTGTTATAGGTTTGTGTTTGGGAAACAAAGTACTTCTACAGATAAGGTTCGTTGTACGATGTCGCTCGTAAGTGAACATTGACATGCAACAACACAACAAATGCATATTGAACACCAAAATTGAATACAAAACATTCATGACATAATGAATGCGGATGCATTAGGAAAAATCTATAATGTGGCTCCGGTTTTAATTGATGCCCCTTCAAATTACCAATATGCCCGTTCGGTTTTGCACATTGGAGATTTTTTTTTTTGAAGAAAAGCCCGATCACCGGATAGAGTTGCTATTATGGATGGACAACCTGGGATGAATTCAAGTAACCACTGGATTGTCCTGCGGTCTGATGCTGTATTCATGCTTCCAATTCACCCCAGATTTTAGTTCAAGCACGGCTCCCGAAGACTGAATTCTTGAAATGGTTGGCAAATGCAACTTTCCCTTTGAATATGAGTACAACAGACTTTGTAAGCTCTCCTGTTGATGGTATCGTCCCCTTCATGATTGTTGAAAGTTTTGTGAAGCTAAGTTGTCCCAACACAGTTGGCGAAGTTCACAAATGCATAACCAAAATTTCCTCCAGTCTTGAAATCCATAGGCAAATAGAGGAAATCATAAGCAGGCTTCCTTTTGGACTTATTCTTGTTTTCCTCCAGACGATGCTTGCCCAGAATTTGTAGCAGATTATGTCTTTGAAACTGATTTGGTAGGTTTCTGATCATCAGGCTTTTTTTTTCCCACCAAGATTAGCTTCAATCTCTTTTTTATTCAGCTTGGTCTCTTCAATAGTCAATTTCTTGGGCGACCACTGTTGTTCCTTTTCACTTACAGAAACTATTTTCTTCTTACTCTGGAATCTCGGAGCTATATGTTTCATTTTCCCCCTTTTTCAGCATTGTTGAACTCATTTGAAGTAGATTCATATCCAAATCCTCTATCTATCATCAAATCAAATCCCTTCCCACTATCTGAGGGTACTAAATAATTGGTCTGGGAGTTTAGATTGAAGAGAAATGGCATGGGATTAAAAGGTATCCCCAATTTGGTACAGGTTGATGATAAACGAAGACGGATTGAAACGGCACCATAACCACCTGTTCCGATGCCCCTCCGCTGATGAGATGGTGCGGAACAAAAATGATATGGAGTAGCATTGGGGTTCAACTTCTCGCTAGAAGCCATTGAAGGTAGAAAATATGGAATCACAGAATCGGTTCAAGTTCCAAAGAGAAGTTGAAAGATAGAAGATGAAAGTGAAGGAAAGACAATAAAGGGGAGACAAAGGTGTTGAAGGCAAATGGAGAAGACAGAGAGGAGAGTGAAGAGGGAACTGCTTTGGGTAAAGACACCGATCTTCTCTGTCACCGCACGAAGTTAACTTTTCAAAACAGGCAACAACATACTTATCTCCATTGTCTCAACTCATTGACCCCGGCACTTCATGCAATAGGTGGGCCGCCCCCAGATTCATCAAGCACTCAACAGAGTTTGACTCTATGATTGAAGAGAGTTCAACTTTAGACCAGGAGCAGAAATTTAACTGTAAGGGAGAGCTGAGGTCTTCCACCGGTGCTTGCTTTTTTTTCTTTTTTTTCTTTTTTTTTTAAGAAGTTAAATCGAAACCACAGCCACCTATTGATTTTCCTGCTGCATCCAGATCCATGTATGTCATGCGTGTTTGATATGTCTTTTTGGATGAACAATGCATGTGTAATGTCATATGCACATGAATGCCATACAAACAAGACTATACATGCACTAAAACTAATGTCTGCTTCAGAGTTTACAGCATGGTGGGTGGCGAAGGTCATTTGGATTTCTTAGGGCTTGGTGCTTTTTGGATGGATTTGGTTTTTTTTTTTTTTATATGTGAGATGCTTTTCGAGCGTGAATCAAGCTCAAAGCTTTATTTTGGGGCTTGGCTCTGACACTTGGTAATGGTCCCTGGTTTGGAATGATTTGGATGTATCGTGGGTTGTCCAAGTTGAAACTTTTAGGGCAAGACCAACAGCATTTTTGGATCGTGGTTTATAGAGATCACTGATCTAGGCTGGCAATTGATTCGAAGGATATGGTACCATCCCATTGTTTGCTTAGTAGACTTTTCTCTTTCTCTTTTTTTTTTCTTCTTTTTTTTTTGTTTTTTTTTGTTTTTTTTTTTGAAGAAAAGGGCTTTATCGAAGTCAGGTTCACTTGTAAATTCCCTGTAAGACTCAGATTGATGTCATGCATCTTAATATTATGCGTGACGGACAATGTCGTTTCAGATGATCAAATGCATGCTTAATGCCATATACATGTAATCGCCACATGAGTAAGAAAATAACAAGATGCATTGCATTCAAAATGAGTTCAATACACTTTACAACAAAATGAGTTCCCTACGAGAAGGAGCCTCTAATGGTATTGATCTCACAGCACCCGACTATTCCTTATCCGGTCACTGCCCTACTCTCATCAAATCAGGATTTGGAGCTCTTCATCATATTCCTCTCCCCGGGAGGTTTGAGGAATTTCCTTGCCAGTCTCCCTACTAGCCTCCAGGCGCTCATTAGTAGCAGATGGCACCTTTAACCTTCCCTCATCAACTAACTTCCGGATCTCCTTCCTTAAAATATAGCAAGCGTTGGTTCGGTGACCCATCGCTACATGATAGGTACAGAAGTTGTTCTTTTGATTCGGTGCCGGCTCCACATACAGCTTGATGCTCTGCAGTAGCCCCTCTTTTCTACATTTGGCAAATAATTGGCTCAGTGATAAAGGCCACGGGGATATGCCCTTTCCGTCACCCTTGGGGTGTGAACTCCTGGTTGGCCGTGGAACAAGGTCAGTGTTGGCTTTGAGGGGGGCCATTGATTCTGCTTCACCATTCAGCCCTCTTATTACTCCCTCAAGCTCAATCACACGTGCCTCTAATTCAGAGCACCTTGTTGTCAGCTTTTCCACCTTGTCCAGGTCACCTCCTAGCATTTCTTTCAACATTGCCGCTGCCTCTTCCCTGACCGCCTTTCGGAAGTGCGATGAGGCAACATAATCATCTAGGACATCTGTTATGGTGTTGAAGTTCACTGGGCCAGCCATTCTCGAGACTCCTTCCCTTTTCTGTCTTGATAAAAATACCTGTTAGCATTGGCCGGGACATGTGCACGGAGAATACCAAGTCAAGGGATGATGTAGGTATGAATGCAAGATATGGTGCATGTATGCATGAATGATGATGTCATGTGATGCCATGTCATGTTATGCAATCCTAAGCTAGTCGAGTACAAACAAAGCCAGGAATAGAAACATGCAAAATGCAATGAATATAATTGATGAAGCTATATGCTGAAGTATAGCATGGCATATAAATATACACCACATAGATAAAATGACACACAGGGTGTCCACGGATCGAAGCAAGGTGATACTTGCGAAGGGTTCATGTGTAGGGCGTATCATACACGGGAGGAGAGTTGACATTTGAAACGGTACGTGTAGAGTGAATCTTACACGGGAAAGAGATGTAATGATTAAAGCGGTACGTGTAGAGCGGATCTTACACGGGTAGAGGTGTAGTGATTAAACCGGTACGTGTAGAGCGGATCTTACACGGCGAGGAAGTGTAGAGTTTGATGCGGTACATGCAGAGCTGGTCTTGCACGGGGAATTTGGAACGATACGTGTAGAGCTTGTCTTAGACGGGGAGGATGGATAGAGTTTGATGCGATACGTGCAGAGCTGGTCTTGCACGGGGAATTTGGAATGATACGTGTAGAGCTTGTCTTACACGGGGAGGATGGATAGAGTTTGATGCGATACGTGCAGAGCTGGTCTTGCACGGGGAATTTGGAACGATACGTGTAGAGCTTGTCTTACACGGGGAGGATGGATAGAGTTTGATGCGATACGTGCAGAGCTGGTCTTGCACGGGGAATTTGGAACGATACGTGTAGAGCTTGTCTTACACGGGGAGGATGGATAGAGTTTGATGCGATACGTGCAGAGCTGGTCTTGCACGGGGAATTTGGAATGATACGTGTAGAGCTTGTCTTACACGGGGAGGATGGATAGAGTTTGATGCGATACGTGCAGAGCTGGTCTTGCACGGGGAATTTGGAACGATACGTGTAGAGCTTGTCTTACATGGGGAGGATGGATAGAGTTTGATGCGATACGTGCAGAGCTGGTCTTGCACGGGGAATTTGGAATGATACGTGTAGAGCTTGTCTTACACGGGGAGGATGGATAGAGTTTGATGCGATACGTGCAGAGCTGGTCTTGCACGGGGAATTTGGAACGATACGTGTAGAGCTTGTCTTACACGGGGAGGATGGATAGAGTTTGATGCGATACGTGCAGAGCTGGTCTTGCACGGGGAATTTGGAACGATACGTGTAGAGCTTGTCTTACACGGGGAGGAAGTGTAGAATTTGATACGGTACGTGCAGAGCTGGTCTTGCAGGGGAAGGATGGGTAGAGTTTGATGCGGTACGTGCAGAGCTAGTCTTGCACGGGGAGATTTGGAACGACACGTGTAGAGCTTAGTCTTACACGGGGAAGATATTTCGGTATTTGGGTGTGCAGGACACAAGGACAGGGTTTCTAATGAGTATGGAGGACCTAAAGGGCTTGATGGAGTTTCTAGCATTTTTGGAACACTTGAATGATGGTAGTGTATGCTGTGAAGTCCTTGGTGCTTATGGAATGCTTGAACGTTGTGGAGTGCTTGAATGTTTGGTGGATGAATGAGATGTATATCGTGAGATAAGGGGATGGTCCTTTTTTGTTTATTTTTATTTTTACTTTTATTTTTGGACATCCCAAGAACACCCAATGCTATGCAAAAATGCCACGTGTGGACCACCACACGGATGAAGGTTTGGTGCTTTTAGGGCATCTAATGAATTTCGTGAAATGGTCGCATGTGTTCTAACACACAGACGGAGTTCGACACTTTGTGGGTCTATGAGATGATATGAAGTGGTCACATGGGACCGGCCCATGGACAGAGTTCTGATGCTTTTGAGCGTATGAAATGAAATGATTTTGTAAGCGAGTCACGTGTACTGGGGACACGGACAGAGATTCGGCGTTCGGGGAACACCTTTCATGATTTGGGATGCTATGAAATGCCCCTACATACGTACTAATCCGGCACTCGGGGAGCGCCCTGAATGATATAGTAATGTCATGACGTGTTGTATGATGTTTATGACGAATGGGTATGATGTCATGAAATGCATCGTGTGGATTGTCACACGGAAATACACCTAGGACCATTGGGGTCTCTATTGAATGAAATGATCTGGTGGAATGGCCGAATGCAATCCGGTGCATTGGCAAACATGAGTATTTTGGGATACCCGATCTATGATGGAATGATATGATCATGGTGGGCCTCCTTGGAATGCCGCTAATTTAATTTAGGTGATATGTCGTGAATGCTATGACATACAAAATGCAAATGGCTGCACAAAAACGTGGTTAGGATGCATGACACACATAATGATGTTATGTATGCTATGTGAAAAATACTAATCACGCAGATACAATGTTATGGCTGAAAAAGAAATGGTTAGTATGAATGGCAAACAGATGATTTAATGATTGCACACGAAAATAAAAATGCACATGGCTGCATAAAAATGTGGATTGGGATACATGACACACATAATGATGTTACGTATGCCATGTAAAAAATGCTAATCACACAAATTTAATGTTATGGCTGAAAAAGAAATCGTTAGTATGGATGACAAGCGAATGAATTAATGTTTTACACACGAAAATAAAAATGCACATGGCTGCATAAAAATGTGGATTAGGATGCATGACACACATAATGATGTTATGTATGACGTGTGAGAAATGCCAATCACACAAATATAATGTTATGGCTGAAAAAGAAAGAGTTAGTGTGAATGACAAACAAATGAACTAATGTTTTACACACGAAATAAAATGCAAATGGCTGCATAAAAATGTGGGTTAGTATCACACAAAGATGTTTGTGTATGATATGTCACATGTATGGAGAATGGTGATTATGGTATGTGATGCATGCGGAAGTAGCAATGGCGATGTGTCACGAGATGGCGAGAAACACATAGCAAGCAAAACGAATTCTTCCAACCTTATTCCTCCAGCATGGTCGGTCTTAAAAATTTCTAACCGAGTCCTAGGTGGGGCTCACTTCGATCACCAACCGGGGGTGATAAAGGCGCGATTTTATTATTATTATTCACACAATTATTTTGGTATCCTAAGGGAATCCAACTAGAGCTGCCTATGTGGTTTCGGTCCAAGTCGGGTCAAAAATCAAGGTTCCCATAGCAAAATATACTCCTCACTTCTCCCCACTCAAGGGTCCTAGCGAAGGGGTTCATACGAGGCTATGAGTGGTGTTTCGTATTCGTGCCCCTAAGACCAGGAGGAACTTAGGCGACACATCAACAATCCACAGGGCTATAAATGGATACTAAATCTAATGCAAAAATGGCTAACTAAGATGCAAATAAAATACCAAAAGAGAATCATCCGCCTTATTTCAATTAGACACTTTTCAGGGCTTGTCAAAATTCTTTTAAGTTTTTTTGAGAAAACTTTTTTAAGAAATCCCCAGCAGAGTCGCCACTGTGAGCGGATGACGCATTTTCGACGGGACGTGGGACTCCCTTTCGGAAGGGGCGCCACGATCTCGGGCGGGCCCCTCCCTCGCGTGGGGTTTTTATAAATGGAAAATCCGCGTTTTGGAAAATGAATAGAATTAATGCATAAAAGAACCGAGACCTAAGTCTCGATGGATGTTGTAGAGTCGCCACCCGGCTCAGCTGAACCGGGAAATTCTTATGTAGCCGAACCGGACAAACGGCTGCTACACTATCCAGAGATTCGGGTCCGGACAAGTCCCTTATTTCGTGTCTAATTAAAATAAATATTGCCAATGTTCTCGAATGGTATTTCAAAATCTAAAGTCCATTTTATTGAATATAAAAAGCATACAGCGCGCACACAAAATATTTAATACAAAAATAAGGAAAAGGAATAAATATTAATTGGCTTACAACCAAATCGAATGGAAAAATAAAAACTCTCGCCTCACTTATACAATCGCCTATATACACGAGAATCTAGAAAAATACAACCGCCTAGGATACACGATTTAATCTATTAAATTACATCCAAAATAACAATAAAAATAAAAAGAAATTAAAATCTGCAAAACAAAGGGTTAGCACAATATATACAGCACGCCACAAGTTGGACTCAAATAGACAGAATGGGAAATCAGGAATTGGGGGCATGCATTTAGGGGATAACCGGGTTGGCTCGGCTAGCCGGCCCGGTTAGACCTGGAAAACACTTTGAAACGTCCCTGCATTTTTTTTTGGTTTTTATGGAAAATCATTTTGAAAACAATTTTTCCGGTCTACATGCATTTTTATATATTTAAGTGGGTCGGTTTTCAGGAGAACTGGGTCTCCGTCGTTGAATTGTTCTAAATGCAATTTTACTAGAAAATTGAATCTATGGTCGTGATGCACACAACAAAATTCATTTTGATGATTTTTGGGGTTTTCTAATTTTTTGGGATTTTTTGGGAATTTTTGGGAATTTTTGGGGATTTTTATGGATTTTTTATGAAATTTTTGGGTTTTAAAGGTAAAATTCTGATTCTGAGAACTACAGGGGTACGACTGTAAATTACAGTCGTGGAAAATCAACTACAGTCGTACGACTGTAACTACAGTCGTACGACTGTCGATGCTAAAAATTTAGGATTTTGCCAAAATCTTCTTTAAAACAAGCTGAAAAGAGAATTGCCTCGAAATCAACTACAGTCGTACGACTGTAACTACAGTCGTACGACTATTCATCGAACTCAAGAACAGTCGTACAACTGTTCTTGATTTCCAGAACAGAAATGCAGAAAAATCAACAGAAATGCAGAAAAAGCACACCAAACACCCAGAAAGCTTGTAAAAGAGAAGGGGAAATGGGTATTTACCTCTATGACGTGCGCCCACCGTAGGATTGACCCCTGGCGTCGCTCCAATCCACTAAATTCCGGACTTTTCTCCTTGAGTTAGGGTTTGAGATTTGAGTCCAGAGATTTCCAAATGCTGAGAGATTTTGATGGGGAGCTCCTCCTTTTTCTTTGGTTTTTTCTCTTCTTTCTCTTTTTCTCTCTTTCTCTCTATCTGTCCTTTTTTTTTCTCTTTTTTTTCGTCCTCCCACTTCTGTCTTTCTTTTTCTGCTTTTATGGGTAGATCTACAGTCGTACGACTGTAGTTTAACTACAGTCGTACGACTATACCTTTTTTTTTTTTTTTTCTGAGAGTGAAATTCCGGCGCTTACAGTATTCCAAGCTTTCAATTTGTTCTTTGGACGTTTAAAGTAGCCAAACAACATCCAAGTAACTCTGAGAAACCCTAAAACTTGTCTGCATTTAATTTTCTGTGCATTTTTGTCATTTTTGCTGAAATCTGGAAAATGGTCTGCCTACCATAGCCGGCCAGCTATGTTTCTGATGAACAGAACCGGTCGACTCTAATCCAGAGCCGGCCGACCTTGTTCTTCAGGGACAGATCCCCGATCTGTCCCAAACAGCCGAAACAGCCGGTTTTCCATTTTGATTTTTTTCTGTTGGGGTCACTTTCATCCAGAATCATCCGTATGTGTTTGTATTTTGATTTTCTAATTATTTTATGTACGAATATTGGGGTTTTCAGTATTACTCGAGGTTTATTTTCTGAGTTTCGGGGTCATTTCATCCAATTTGGATCCATAGTCTAGTGTTTGCGGACCCCCGAATCCTACAAAATTCCCAAAAAATATTGGAAATAATTAAAGCAATATTTTTATAAATATTTTTGGTGTGTTTATTGCCTTTTAGACCATTGATGGTTTGTATATTTAGGAACCCACATGAACGGGACCCTGAGTTCCGGGATAATCGACCCACGAAAATGGAAATTTGCATGAAATCAAGCCAAAGGGTTTTCCAAAATTAATTTTCTAGCACAAAAATCCACAGGGTGTTTCAAAACTGATTTCCAGGTCTAACGGATCCGACCGGTCGGGTCGACCCGGTTACCCCCTAAATGCATGCTCCCGTTTCCCAAATCCCCATTCTATCCTGATTTGAGTCCTATCTGTGCTTACAATATAAACTGCACTAACTAATCTGTTTTGCAGCATTTAGTTTTACTTTTGATGTATTTTAATAGATTAATTCGTATAATTAGGCGGTTGTATTTTTAGATTCTCGTGTACTTTAGGCGATTGTAAAAGTAAGGACGAGATTTTTATATTTGATTCAATTTGGTTGTATAATCGGCCTCTATTATTCTTTTGTATATTCGTGTGGATGATTTAATTTCTGCAATTTATTTCTGCATTCTGCTTGAGCATCGGCTTAATAAAAATAAACAAATTGGGGTTAGAAAAGATAATAAATTGAATACA
This sequence comes from Euphorbia tirucalli, assembly GCA_039660915.1. NCBI lineage: Eukaryota > Viridiplantae > Streptophyta > Magnoliopsida > Malpighiales > Euphorbiaceae > Euphorbia > Euphorbia tirucalli. Next base: position 28,427,215 of record CM077639.1, on the reverse strand, counting down.
TATGACTTTATAAATAATAAACGAATACAAGCTCGAGGTTAAGTGGGTAAGTTGTCCGAACCCTGCATCTCTGGATTAGGTACATCAGTCTACGCTCGGTAGGGAGCTGTACCAGAATTTCTTGGATGAGCTAATCTGGGTGGATACTCTGTCACAGATCTCGGGATTTAGGTTTCAAGGTCTTTAAGTTAAAAACCGGAAAATATTTTCTATAAAGGAATTTCCAAATTAAATCAATAATTTTCCCAACTCAACATAAACGAAATCCGCTTTTCCCAAAACATCACTAAATAAATCAAAACCTTTTTGTTTCTTTTTCCCCGGTTCACTTCACCGCATCCCGCTTTTCTTCGAAAAAGGTCGTCTGCTCACACATGGGACATATAAGTTATACTATAGGGTTACGACTTTTGTTAGACTGCAGTCTCTGTCTTAATTGGGGGTTATAATGGATTGCTAGAGCCTAACTACAGTCAGTGGGCCATAAGCCCACAGGATCGTACATATTGAACGTCTGAGTCAATACTTCACGAATCACATAAAAACTTAGAGTATATTAAGCTGCATGGAGAGTTATTAATTGAATCATACATCAATTGGATTGATCAAAATGATTTACATTATCGGGATTGATTATTTCATAAGATTAATTGAATGAATTAATTTTATGAATTAATTTCCTAGTTGGAAATTAAATTATTATATATATAAGTTTATATATATTATTTCTTAAGTCCTGTGTAATTAATTATTGGGGTAATTTTAATAGACCAATTATATTTAATTAACATGTTATAAATTATATCATATTGTATGATTTAATTTATACACATGAAAATTAAATCATCTGAAAATTTAATTTTAACCTATGGTAAATTAATTAGACCCAAGGTTTATGCGTTATATAAGTGCGCTTAAGAAAGTCAACTCCTCTAACCTAATTTCTTGTTAGAAATTTCTGCCCACCGTCCTTCTCCCTTACTCCTATTCTGATGCTGGCATGGGTATTGGCTTCATAGGCATTCCGTGTACGTAAGCATGGAGGAAATCTTGATTGGTTTCTACAGCAGTCTCTAGAAGAGACAGAAAAGGTGAGATCTATATCTCTTTTTCTTTTTCTTTTTAATTTGATTTCATCGACATAAGTTCCTGGATCCAAATTCGAGAGAAATGAAAATCGCTTCCGCTGCGTTAGATTCATTTCTCAAGGATGAATCCCTACAGTGTTATCAGAATGGGCTTATGATTTGATGAAATCCTAATTCGGTGGACCTCTTTGTTTTGAATCTGGATGATTTTTGGTTGAGATCTGGCGTAACGCTAGAATCTGCCACCAGTAGCTTGCTGCCTGCTGCCTTTAGGCAATAGTGCCGCTACTACCCTAGTTGCAGCATGCCAAGCCCTTTTGGATTTGGCAGGTTTTTGGTTTTGGGCCCAATGTTTTTAATTTTAATGGATTTAAAATTTTGTGTGTTTAAATTTTACGAATTTCAATGCGCATGGTTTCTTGAATGAAATTTTAATTTTATTAAATTAATATGGTGTAACGAAATTGGTTTGGTTTTTCTTGGTACGATTAACCAAACGGCGTGGTTAGACTCATGGTTTTCCAATTCCAGTGGGAGCAGTGTTCTGCTTGGGCTGAATGCCTAATCCCGTTAAGGGTTAGAACCATGATAGGGCGAATTGGCGATTTCTATATAATGGCTTGAAACATAATTTAATTGGAATTTTTTCATGCATTGTAACATGTGAATATATGATGTATTGGCTTACATGCTATATTGTGTGATTTAATGTGAAGATGAATATCTTTGGGCCTTACTTTGAAGATTGGTTGTATTCTATTTTAGGTAAATATGGCTTGCGTGCAGTTTTTTTTATGTAATTATATTTTATTATTATTATTATAAAGTTTTGTAAAAAAAGGAGCCCATTGGAGAGGCGAGCCCAGATGGAGATTTGCAAGCCCACCTTGTGTTTTTCTAGTATATGATTACTAGAAGTATATTAGGATGTAATAAAGGGCCCATGACATTTCATCATTTATTTATTTTATGTAATATATTTATTTACACGTTTATGCATCGATTCCATTCCAATCTCACCCACCTCATGTATATAAGTCGTTATTAAAATTGAATCCTTAAAACAAATGGAAATTACTAAGTCACTTAAAAGTGCTTCCCGCATTCGAAACCTCATCAAAGTGGGGATAGGCTAGTCGTAGACCGTGCCCTCGTCGGATACACTAGAGTATCGTCATTTTATATTGGGTTAGGGTATAGGTTACTCCAACACTCAGATGGAGGTTTTGACTTGGCGTGGGTAGTAGGATTTTCCTGGCCCTAAGCACAAAAGGGTAAGTGCCAACAAACCCATCAAACCAAGAGTCCCTAGATTAGGATTGGACGACATTCCTACCTAAATAACTGAGGCATAGTATTTTCCAGGCCCTCGTCTGGCTATGTCTTGGAGAAATATGGATCTTGTCCACCAGCCAAACAACTCGACTTAATTAATAAAATTAGATTCATTATTTATTTATATCGGAAAAAGCGTAAAGATTTTATTAATACTCTATCTTTTTTATTTGCAGTTATAAAATGACAAACAATATGTTATCACCGTGTTCGGTCCTCGAAAAGGACAAGCTCTCCGGGCTTGACTTCCTAGATTGGTCTTAGAAATTAAGGATAGTTTTGAGACAAGAGTCTAAGGAATATGAGGCCTGTACCGGCAGCACCTATTAGACGTAATGTTAGTGTGTCCTAGTTCTTAGGGCATTGGATTCTTGTGTATTTTACATTCAGACACTTTGTATAAATACATCATTTATGTCACATTAATAAAGGCATTTAATCTATTCCATTTATATCTTGTGCTTTAACATGAATAGAGTATCCATTGATTCATAATCATAAAACATATCCCAAATCTATTCTGATCGTGGGAATGAATTAAATTACAGACTTGTATTTTCGATGACTATATGGTAGTTCTTAGCTAGCCATAGTACTTGTAAATTCAGTCATGAATATAGGTACATGTCATTGACATGGGACTGAATTGATCTGCACAAGAAAGCCACATGGTTGTCACATCATAGGTCTTTCTTGAGTAAGTCTCTTTTGTCCTCAGACCAGATTTCATTATAGTATCAAGGTGGAATCCAGTTCATTTTGACATACACCTAATGGGTCTGTAAAAGGATGCTAAATATGGGTATGATTGGGTGGACAGGTGAACATATTGATACAGATAATGAAATGATGGAATTGCAACTCGAGTAACACTAAGATGATATCACTGACCACTTAATGAGTGGACTGATAAGTGTATAGCCATACCCAAATAAGTCGGTTGCTTATTTGATTAATCAGTCAACTCAAGATCAAGAAATATAATAAACAGTAGAAGAGGATGACGGACACCGTGCCTCTTATTTATTCATATTGATATCATTTGGCAAAGGACATTATGAGATTACTACTGGATGAGTGTCTTCAACAGACTACTCTCTGTCTTAATTGGGGGCTGTAATGGTTTAATAGAACCCCCTTACAATTTGTGGGCCTTGGACCCACTGCCAACATAAAGACAGACCCATAGGATCGCGCATATAGATCAACTGAGCCGGAACTTATAGAACTTGTACATGTAATGTACATTGGAAGGAATGAGTTAATTAATTAGTTGACATTCAGTGTCAAGGTAATTGATTAACATTGGGTTGATTTAATTTAATCAATAAATTTACATAATGTAATTAATTAATTAATCAATTAATTGAATTACATAAAGTAAATAATTAATTAAATTGTTTTCCTAAGAAGGAAAATTAAATACATGTATTGTATTTACTTAAGTGTGATTTTATTTTATTTAGCGGTAATTAAATTTAGCTAAATGGAATTAAATTATATAGTATAAACTTTTAATACAAAGTTTATTTATATAATTGGAACCCTAATTGGCTTGGATTTAATTAACTTAATTAAAATCCAATTATAGAAGGAGACTATATAAGGCACACTTAAGGAAGAAAAATCAACCCTAACCCTAGTCATAAAAGGAGAAATTTCGGCCCCCCTTATAGTAGCCCCTATAGCTGAATTCTTCAAGGTATTACACACATTCCTACATTTCTTCGGCTAGCACTGGTTCCCGCTTGTGAGTTGACTGTGCACCGGACTTTGGAGATCGCTTCCGTTTCAAGAATCGATTCTGTAGCAGTCTCTAGAATAGACGAATCTTCTGAGTTCTATCTCTCTTGGTTCAAATGTTTTTCTTTCCAATCAATGATAATAGGACATGATTAGGTGGATTCTAGGAAATTTTAATTGGCCAAATTCCATTGCACCGTATTATTTTTCCTGTGATGAATCCCAACACGTAATCCATTAGCTACATAGTTGGAGGAGTACCAGGTGCATAACAGGGACAACCAGGATATGACGTGCCTAATGTTGGCATGCATGGTCCCTAAACTACAAAAGCCTTTGCTATGATGACATCTCTTATTGAGATATTTCAAGACCAAGCCCATCAAGAAGGGTACATGACCGCCAAGGCATTCAACTCCTGCAGGACGGGAGCAGGGACATCTATGAGCGCTCAAGTTTTAAGATGAAGGGCTATATTGATTCCTTAGCCTATCTCGGCATGACTATCTTGTAAGAGTTGGCAATTGACACTATCTTGGTGTCCCTACCAGATTCTTATGACTAGTTCATCCTGAACTATAACATGCAAGGAATGAACCAGACTGTCATTGAGCTACATAGGATGCTCAAGCTTGCAAAACAATCAATCAAGAAGACTCCATTTGTACTTATGGTCAGCAAGGGGAACCTTCCTCTTGCTAAGGGCAAGGAAAAGGCAAAGGCTAAGGCCAAGGCTAAGAAAGCCAAGGCCAAGAAGGCTAAGGAAGGAGCCAAGCCTAAGGCCAGTCGCAAGGATGTCTATTTCCAATGCAAATAGATTTGACACTGGAAGAGATCGTGTCCCAACACCCTTCACATTGCAACAAATGTGAGAGACACATCTAGGTATTTATGTTATAGATGTTAACCTTACTATTTCTACATCATAGGCATTGGATACTGGATGTGTTTCTCACATTTGTTGCAATGTGAAGGGTGTTGGGATTTGGGGAAGTGGACCTCCAAGTCGGGAATGGAGCCAAGGTAGCTGCCATCGAGATTGGAGAGTACCACCAGGAAATGCCCAGTGGATTAGTTTTGATATTGGGAAATTATTATTTTGTACCTGCAATATGCAAGAATATTATTTCAGTTTCGGTTTTGGATATTATTTTACTATTGATAATGGTAGAATTAATATATCTAAAGAGGGATTATTTTATGGACAAGCTCTATTAAAAAATGTTTTATATATCATGGATCTCAAAGAAACTAATCAAATCCATAACATAAATACTAAAAGGGTTAAGCCTAACAAACTTAATCCTGTTTATCTCTGGCATTGTCGTTTAGGCCACGCAAATGACAAAAGCATAGCTAGGATTCACAAAACTGGAGTCCTAGGCTCATTTGACATGGAGTCACTTGATATATGCAAGTCTTATTTAAGCGGCAAAATGACCAAAGTGCCTTTCAGCAAAAAAATTGAAAGGGCTACTAGCTTATTAGGCCTAATACATTCAGCCGTATGTGGGCCCATGAGCATAGCTACTAGAGGTGGAAATATTAATTTTGTCACTTTTACAAATGATTTCAATAGATATGGCTACGTGTATCTGATGAAACAAAAGTCTGAAACCCTTGATAGGTTCAAGGAATTTAAGAACAAAGTACATAACCAACTAGCCAGGAATATAAAAGCTCTTTGTTCATACCGTATATGAGCCAAGAGTTTAAGTCGTACTTGAGAGAGTGTGGAATCATTCCACACCTCACTCCTCTAGGAGCACCACAATGGAATTAGGTATCCGAAAGGAGGAATAAGACCCTATTAGACATGGTCCGCTCAATAATGAGCCATGCCTCTCTCCTAATCACATTCTGTAGATACGCACTTGAGATAGCAGATGTCATTCTAAAAAATACTCCAACTAAGGTTGTGGAAAAGACCCCCTAAGAAACATGGACAGGCAAGGCACCCAATATGTCATTCCTATGGATTTGGGGCTGTAATGCCTATGTCAAGAAATTGACGGGGGGCAAACTAGAACTTACGACCAACAAATGCCTGTTGTGGGCTACCTTAGGGAAGTGAAAGGGTATTACTTCTACAATCCCACTAAGAACAAGGTGTTCATACCATGAAAGGGAGTCTTTCTTAAAAAGGATTTCATTTCTAAGAAAGATAGTGGGAGCAATGTTGAACTCAGTGAAGTTCAAAGCACACAAACTCGTAAAAAGGATAACTCAGAGACTGAGAAGGAGCTTCAAAGGATTGAAGCACCAGCTCCCATCACACAAGAACCTAGGAGGTCCAGTAGGAAATGTCGAGTACCCAAGAGCTATGGATTTCTCATAACTAATGACAAAACTCTTCTCGTGTTCAATGAGAAAGAGCCCAAAACCTACCAGGAGGCCATTGATAGCCCATAATTTGCTAATTGGCGCAAAGCCATAGAAGTGGAGATACAATCTATGTAAGATAATCTAGTATGTAACCTGGTTGTTCCTCCTCCAGGTGCGAAAGTCATAGGTTATAGTGGTGCTATAAGTTGAAGGCTGACAATACCTTCAAGGGGAGATTAGTCGCAAAGGGTTTCAGGTCCATGGGATAGACTACGATGAAACCTTCTCACCAGTGTGAGCGGATGACTATTTAAGCGGAACGTGGTGAAGCAAACTGGGGAAAAAAAGAAAAGAGTGTTTGTGATGTTATGTTTTTGAAACAGGTTTGTATCTTGCTTAGGAAAACCATTCATTTGTTTGGAAATCCCTTTTGTAGAAAACCTTTCATGTGAGTTTTTTTTTACAACTGGTTTTGCTTTTTAGAAAATCTTATTTTCTTACTTAAAGACCTCGAAACCTAAATTTCAAGATTAGTGACAGTGTCGCCACCCGGATCAGCTCATCTGGGAAATTCCGGTACAGCTCCCTATTGAGCGTAGACTACTGTACCTAATCCAGAGATTTAGCGTTCGGGCAACTTACCTATTCAACCTCAAACTTTTATTCATTTATAAGTGTAGATGATAATATTTTACTCACTTAATTCTTTACCCATTTTTATCTCTTCTTTTTAGCTCATGCTCATTCAAATGACAAAAATAAATTGCATACAATTAAAGTGCAGAAAAATAAACCATACATCTAAAATAAACAAAAAAGTTATAGAGGCCGCTTATCACAACCCAAAAAGAGAAAAAGCTCTCATCCTCACCATTACAATTGCCTAAATACACGAATATCTAAAAATTACAATCGCCTAGAATACACGATTAATCTATAAAATACATCTAAAATAAAAATAAAGAAAAATAAAGGTTGCAAAACAAATTTGTTAGCACAATCAACATTACAAACACAAATAGGACTCACATAAGACAGAATAAGGATCTTAGAGAATGGAAACATGCATTTAGGGGATAACCAAGAAGTCCGGCCAACTTACTCGATTAGACTTGGAAATCAGTTTTAGAAACGCCCTGTTGGTTTTGTATTTGGAAATAGATTTGAAAACATTTGTCTCAACTACATACAAATTTATCCATTTAGTGGGTCAGTTATCCCAGAACTCGGGGTTCCGTTCGTAGGGGTTTCCTAATTACAAACATCCATCTAAGGCCTAAAAAAGTAAACATGCCAAAAATAGTTTGATCCTAAAGATTGCACCACGCGACGACATCCCTGTGGGTCGTCCCCGTGATTCTGCCTCTTTTTAGAGACTACAACCATGCAGTTGTAGAACTATAACCATACTTCTGTAGTATCTAGCACCCGAAATTGGTTTTCTTGCTTTGAAAATTATTGTTTTGATCATTTTTGATGATTTCTAAAGACTTTGATGAACCTGGGGGTCCGCTAAAGCTGAACAGTGGACCCGATTCGGATCGAACAACCCCGGATTTTAAAAATCAAAATCAAAGAAACCAAAAACCTCACATCGCATTCTAGGAAAACTGATAACCATGATTTTGAGTATAACGGATGTGATTAGATCGAAATAAATCATAACAGAATGAACAAAATGGATTCTGGTTGCGTTCAGTCGATTTTAGTGCTTTTTTGGTTTCTGCCCTAAAGAACATAGCTGAGTAGCTATAGTATTATAGCGGCTCAGCTATGTTCTAAGGGATTACAGCCGCTCGACTCTAGTTAGAGCTGTACAACTATAATCAAATAGCAAGTTTCCGGAAATTTTGCAAAACACAGAAAAATCACACATAAATCAAACAAGTACGAGTTTAAGGCCTCTTAGAGTTTACCTTATTGATATTCCAGCATATTTGATGTCTGGAAGTGGATTAAAAGGTCAGAATGATTTAGAATCCCGCGAACACCCCGATCCGATTACAACCGGAGAACAGACCCGAATGAACGAAAGTCACTAGAAACCCTTCACCCTAAGTCTTTCTAAGTCTGTTTTATGTATTTTTGTTCTGGTCTTCTACCTTTTTTTCTTTAGTTTTTCTCTCTTTTTGTTGTGGCTCTCCTTTGAATTCTCTCTTAGAATGAATTCTTTCCCTCTTCTTTTTGTCTGTTCTCCCCTTTTTTCCGCTATTACGACCTCTTTAAAACTTCAAATCTCGGCAGAATCATTCCCCTCAATTTAGGAATTTTTTATCCTGTCCAAGACTAATTCGGGTTATTTAAGAGGTAATCTGACCTTTCACTAAAGCTGCGCGGCTGTAGTATTACATCCTTGTAGTTTTGGAATTATAGCCATGCGGCTGTGTAGGGATTCGTCACGGGAAATTGACCGATAAAATCGGAAATACGTGTCGATTTCCTCGAATCCGGCTCAGGAGCTTAAGATGTGGAAATCAAAAACATAAAGCATAAAACGAGAGTTTCAAAAACTTACCACAAAGTCTCTCTAAGAGACGGATGCGGACTGTAGAAATCAAGTGTAGATTTCCTCCACCGATGCGTACACGAACGGCTCTCGGACCGAAACCCGTGCTAGCGACTCGGATGACAAGAAGAGAGGAAGAAAGAGAGAAGAAAAGGGGCAGCCAAGCTTGGATATTATGGCTGTCCAAAAATTTCTTTCCAACCGAAAGGCTATATTTCTGCCTAGTTGGTTCTGTACTTCATTCCTTACTCCTCAAACCTATCAAGGGTCTCAGACTTATATTTCATTACATAGGTATAGCCATTTCTGATGAAATCATCTGTGAAGGATACGAAGTATAGATGTTCACCCCTGGTTGCTATGCTTGTCGGTCCATATACATCTCAATGCATTAGGTCCAATAAGCTAGCGACCCTTTTAGCCTCCTTGCTAAAAGGTTCTTTAGTCATTTTACCTTATAAACAAGACTCGCATAGATCAAGTGACTCCATGTCAACTGATCCTAGGATTCAAGCTATGTGAAGCCTAGCTATGCGCTTCTTGTTTATGTGGCCTAAATGACAATGCCAAAGGTAAACCGGATTAGGTTCGTTAGGCTTAACCCTTTAAGTATGTATATTATAGACATGATTAGTTTCATTTAGATCCAGGATATAAAAGACATTATTTAACAGAGCTACTCCATAAAATAATTCTTTTCTAGATAAACCCTTTTTACTATTACCAATAGTAAATGTACATCCAGAAATATCCAAAAACTGAAACAAAAATAATATTCCTGTACAAAACATATACAAAATAACATAGTTTCAGTAACAAAACTAATCTACTAGGCATCATAAGCTGGTCCCGCTGATCACTATGGCAGCAACCCTTGCTCCATTTCTAACCCGCAAGTCCACTTGTCCCGATCCTAGTGATCTCCTGTTCTTAAGTCCCTGCACATTACAACAAATGTGAGAACCACGTCTAGTATCCAATACATAAGATGTTGAAACAGAGGTTAATGTCTATGACATATATACCTAATGAAGACACGCCCTGCGTCTTTCTTTTCTCTCCCAAAAGCTTGGGACACGATCTTTTCCATTGTCCAGCCTGGTTACAACCGAAGCAGACATCCTTGGAACGGGCCTTAGGCTGGGCTTTAGCCTTTTTAGCCTTGGCTTCCTTAGCCTTGGCCTTGGCCTTTGCCTTGCCTTTAGCGAAAGGAGGTTTCCCCTGTTACCCTCAAGTACCGGCGGAGTCTTCTTGATCGATAGTTCAGCGAGCTCAAGCATCCAATGCAGCTCACTAACAGTACGGTCCATCCCTTGCTTGTAAAAGTTTAGGATGAATTGATCATAAGAATCCGGTAAAGAATCTAGGATCGTGCTAACCGCCAGCCCCCGTGAGATAGCAGTTCCGAGACAGGCTAAATTATCCAGATAGCCCTTCATCTTAAGCACATATGCACTCACAGATGTCCCGGCTCCCATCTTACAGCTGCGGAATGCCTTGTGGATCAGGTACCTTTCCTGATAAGCTTGCTCATAAAACATCTCGTTAAGAGTTGTCATTATAGCAAAGGCTTGATGATCCAGGAACTGCTTTTTCAATTCAGGAACCATACTAGCCAACATCAGGCATGTCACATCCCGGTTATCTTTTACATGTGCCAAGTATTCCTCCAGCTGGGCAGCCGGTGGATTACTTCCCGTTGGCACAGCCGGTACAGGCTTTTTGAGCACATACTCTTTAGACTCTTGTCTTAGAACTTTCCTTAAGTTCATAGACCAGTCCCAAAGCCCGCACGGGTTTAGAACCATGATCGGCCAAAATTTGGCGATTTTAAAATAATGGCTATGGACATTATTGAAATGGGATTAATTCATGCATTTAACATGTTTATAAATTGTATGTATTGTTTTACATGGATGTATGATTAAATGCATGAATGGATGTTTTGGGCCTTATTTATTTGGGTTGTAATATTCTTTTGGTAAATACGGCCTACGCGCCGTTTTCTTTTTATGTAATTTTATTTTATTTGTTTATTATGAAATTATGTAAAGAAGAAGCCGATTGGATTGGCGTGCTAGAAGGATGAGGATGCGGCCCACCTGATGTCGTTCTAGTATAGGTTTACTAGAATTATATTAGGATGTAAATTTTGGCCCATAGCATTTCATTTTTATTTAATTATGCTTTATTTATGTACATGAGAGAATGTATATACAAACCCTATTTCACCCACCTATGCATCTAAGCCGTTATTAATTGAATCTAATAACCAAAAGGTAATTACTAAGTCTCTTAAAAGTGCTTCCCTCCTTCATAACCTATTCGAAGTGGGGATAGGCCAGCTGTAGACCAACCCTCGTTGGATGCACTGGAGTATCGTCATTTTGTATTGGGTTGGAGTATTGGTTACTCTAACACTTGGATGGAGGTTTTGACTTAGCGTGGGTAGTAGGATGTTCCTGGCCCTAAGCACAGATGGGTAAGTGCCAACAGACCCATCAAACCGAGAGTCCCTAGGTTGGGATTGGACGGCGTTCCTACCTAAAAATTGGGATATAGTTGTTCCAGGCCCTCGTCTGGCTATATCTTGATATAATATGGATCTCGGCCCATGAGACCAACAACTTGAGTTAATTAATAACATGATTCATTATTAAGTATAATATGGGAAGAACATGTTAAGTCCTTTATTAACACTCGTAATTTTTTTGTGTAGAAACCAATGGCTACGAATGATACTTTATCACTGCGATCTTTCTTGGAATGGGACAAGCTTTCTAGCCCTAACTTTTGGAGATTTTTGTGGACGGGATTTATTTTTGGTTTTGGGTTTGTGATTTTGCCTGTTGAATTTTGCAAATGGAAAATTTTGTTGCATATTGGTTTATGCTTGGTTTTATTTTCTATTTGTGATATTTGCTATGGAAATTTTATTTTGCATATAGGTTTTATGCTAGATTTAATTTCCTATGCTTGATTTTATGTCTTGGTGATTTAATTTCGTGTTGTTTTTATTTTTTCGGAAAAAAATCACGGACCGTTTCGGGTCTGAACGGGGGCAGCAGCAGAGCCGCGGCTGCCCCGCGCGGCGGGCCGGGCCCGAATTTGGATTTTGCTGGATTGGTTTTGGGCCGGGCCGGGTTTTAAAAATTTTAATTGGTTTTAAAATTTGCGTGTTTAAATTTTGGTAATTTTTTTGCACGTGTTTTATGAATGGAATTTAATTGTCGTTCATGCGATATTTATTTTGGAAATAAATACGGTTAATTGAAATTGGTTCGGGTTTTCTTGGCACGATTACCCGGACGGCTAATTTTAGAATTCATGGTTTTCCAATTGGATTGCTTTCACACTCATCTCCTTTCTTTGACTCCACTTTTTGGCCGTAAGATTGGTTTATCTTTGGAAAAAAGACTTTGCCCACTTTGGCACTTTGGTTTTGCTTTGAAAGAAAAAAACTATTATGAGAAAAAGAGAGAAATTGGATTTAATTTCTTTTGGAAAGAAATTTTTGGACAGCCATAATATCCAATCTTGGCTGCCCCTTTTCTTCTCTCTTTCTTCCTCTCTTCTTGTCATCCGAGTCGCTAGCACGGGTTTCGATCCGAGAGCCGTTCGTGTATGCATCAGTGGAGGAAATCTACACTTGATTTCTGCAGTCCGCATCCGCCTCTTAGAGAGACTTTGTGGTAAGTTTTTGAAACTCTCGTTTTATGCTTTATGTTTTTGATTTCCACATCTTAAGCTCTTGGGCCGGATTCGAGGAAATCGACGCGTATTTCCGCTTTTATCGGTCGATTTCCCGTGACGAATCCCTACAGTGGTATCAGAGCGGGCTTTTGATCCGTGGAAATCTTTAACTTGGTGGATCCCGTGTTTTACGGCCAAAAAGTGGAGTCAAAGAAAGGAGATGAGTGTGAAAGAGCAAAGTCCAACTTTGCTACAAATGAGTCAAACCAACGACTCACCATGGTGACTCACCACCACCACCAATGACTCACCACCACCACTCATCATCACCTTTTCTTCTTCTTAATCCATAATACCAAAAAGTCAAGAAGATGACTCATCTTCACTCCATCAATTCGGCCAAGAGAGGAAAGAAATGGATGGATATTTGTCTCATTAATCATACCATAATAATGACCAAAAATATCTAATGATGCAAAGTCCAACTTTGTCACCTAAAGTCATCCATGACTGATCCTTTTCATCATCTTCTTTTCTTCTAAGATGACTCACAATTCTTTCCCTTCCTTGCCCAAAATTTCGGCCAACACATCCCACTTAATGTGGGCATTTGGCATTTTATGTCTTAAGCCCAATTTGACTTCCTTTGATTTAATTAATTTCAAATGCAATTCCAATTTAACATGTATGTATATATATTATGCTATATAACACATTACATACATTTAAATTAAAATTCATTTGACCTAGTAATTTAATCAAGGGATTAAATTAGACATACATAAAATGAGATACATGTAAACCTATATATGTATAATAATATTTCCACCTAGGAAATAAACCTATAAATTAATTCATTGAATTAATTATGAGAATGCCAAAATAAATATTAATTATATAACTTTAATCAATCCAATTGATTCATAAAATATAATTAATATCTCTCTCTCTCTTCAAACGTGTATACTCCAAGTACACACTTAATCCGACTAGTTAAAGTCCAGACGTTCAATGTGTACGATCCAATGGGCCCGTCTTTATGTTGGCAGTGGGCCAAGGCCCACAGACTGCAGGCGGGCTCTAGCAAGCCACTGCAGCCCCCAATTAATGTACAAATGTAGTATACAAACACAAGGACCAATGCCTCGGGACTAGGGCATTTCCAACAATCTCCCACTTGCACTAGTACCTACTAAGCATGGGTCTAATCCCTATAGATCTAGTATAACCTTCGTGCATAGGCGTAGCCAAGCATGTTGGTCAAAAGATCTGCGACATTGTCTTTAGTGTCCACTCTTTGTAATGAGATGTCACCCCCTCAGCGATTTCTCGCAATAGGTGAAACTCCCTGAGTTCGTGCTTTGTGTATGTGTGTGACCGAGGCACATAGCTTGTGCAACAGCCCCGCGTTGTCACAGAAGATATCAACTGGTTACTGGATAGTTGACACTACCTCCAGTTGCATGATAAACTTCATTATCCACACAGCTTCCCTAGCTGCTTCACACATTGCAATGTACTCAGTTCCTGTGATAGAAACCGCGATGGTCTATTACTTGGAGCCTCTCCAACAATAGCACCACCAATTAGCATGAACACATACCTATATTGCGACTTATATTCATCCTGGTCGGTCTGGAATCCGACTAGTTAAAGTCCAGACGTTCAATGTGTACGATCCAATGGGCCCGTCTTTATGTTGGCAGTGGGCCAAGGCCCACAGACTGCAGGCGAGCTCTAGCAAGCCACTGCAGCCCCCAATTAAGACGGAGTAAGCAGTCAAACTGAAAATGTAACCCTGTAGTTTGAACTCGTATGTCCCATGTCACTGATATCGGTGTCCAACACAGAGGCATGGTTGATCACCCTCTATATGTGTCCAGACATTTACTTGATCCGAATGAACTGATGCTCACAAACAAGATCCAATCTTGTTTAGGTGCGGCCGCACACTTATCAGTAACATCCTTTAAGAGGCCAATGATATCGTCTCAGTGAATCACTGAGTGACATTCCCTTCTGCATATCCATAGCACTGCCATGTTCACTAACACACCCAAACGTACCCATACTTGGCACCCTTTTACAGGCCCGTTAGGCATACACCAAAGTGTGCCACTTCACATGCAGCACCATCATATGGTCCGGTCAAAGGACTGATACAAGTACTACACGAGAATCATTTGTGCTACTATACCATGTAGATTCCCGTTTAGTGGATCGATCCAGTACCATGCCCTTTTTGCATGTACCCATTAACCTGGTTGACATCCCATGCTCTATGACCGGCAAGACATCGCCATACAACCAGGCTAATGATAGTCTTTAGTTCCATTCATTCCTATGAGTGGAACAGACTATGGATGACTTTATGGCCATATCGTTTTCCCTATCCACGGTCTTACTGCCAAGTGCCTCACACTTGACAAAATGGATATGGATATGTCCATTGGATACTCTATTTAAAATATAGCACAAGACATATAATAAATAGATTAATGCCTTTATTTCCATGACACAAATTGTATAATACATAAAGTTTACATTAATGTACAAATGTAGTATACAAACACAAGGACCAATGCCTCAGGACTAGGGCATTTCCAACAGGCTATAGTTGTGAAACTATAGCCGTGTGCCTCTAATCAGAGCCGTGATAGATTCTCCTAAATACCACACTCACCTCTAAGCCCTCTAATCACTTGAAGGACTTATCTCAGGGTTTCGGATCGAGGACTGTTTCAGTTTTCAGAGCATTTGAGACATTCCATGCAACATCTCGCTCATTCTGAAGTCCAACTCACGTTCGTTTGTCTAACAGGTAACATCGGGCTCTCATCACAGAGGTTGGGAAAACCCATGCTCATAGGTTGCCCCTCGCAGGATCAAAGTCGACATAATCAGGCTATTATGCCAAGATCGAGTTTGGTCTCACGATAGAGAGCGCGGTGAGAAAAGGAAAGAAAACATACCTAACGTCTTGCCTTGTTGAGGAAGTCAGGCGTAACATCTTGCTAGGGACGTTGGTTTTGGTTCTGAAGTTGGCACTAGGAGCTTTGGCTCTAAAGTTGGCTCTTGGGGGAGAAATAATCTGAAATTGGCTCTCGCGGGAGCAATAATCTGAAGTTGTCTCTCAGGGGAGCAATAATCTGGAGTTGGCCCATGGCGGAGCGATGATCTGAAATTGGCCCACAGTTGAGGGATAATCTGGAATTGGCCCACAACAGAGCAATGATCTAGAATTGGCCCATAGCAAAGTGATAATTTGGAATTGGCCCATAGTGGAGTGATAATCTAGAATTGGCCCACAACAGAGTGATAATCTAGAATTGGCCCATAGCGGAGCGGTAATCTGGAATCGGCCGACAGTGGAGCGATAATCTGGAATTAGCCCACAATGGAGTGATAATCTGGAATTAGCCCACAATGGAGCGATAATCTGGAATTAGCCCACTACAGAGCGGTAATCTGAAATTGGCATACAGCAGAGCGATAATCTAGAATTGGCCCATAGCAGAGTGACAATCTAGAATTGGCCCATAGCGGAGCTGTAATCTGGAATTGGCCCACATTGGAGCGATGATCTGGAATTGGCCTATTGCGGAGCGATAATCTGGAATTAGCCCACAGTGGAGCAGTAATATGAAATTGGCCCGCAAAGGAGCGATGATATGGAATTGGCCTATAACAGAGCGATGATCTGGAATTGGCCCACAGGGAAGCGATGATCTGAAATTGGCCCACAACAGAGCAAAAATTTAGAATTGGCCCTCAGGGTAGCAATAATCTGGAATTGGCCCACAGGGGAGCGATGATCTAGAATTGGCCCATAGCGGAGCGATGATCTGATATTGGCCCACAGCAGAGCAATAAGCTGAAGTTGTGTCGAGAGTGCATATTTATTCCTTGATCGATAATTTTGGAAACAAAAATTTTTTGCCCCTTTGATCAAGAATAAATACAGCTTGATTGTTTTGCCCCTGGATATCTGTGAAAAGCAAAGAATACCCTTCTCGGGATTATATTGGCAAAAATGGAAATTATAAAAAAATTGAGAAAATCTCCTTACCAGTTAGTTAAAGTCGTGCGGCTCTAATTGCACGATATAGCCGTGCGACTATAGATTATAGCTGCGCAGGTATGGCTTGCCACATTGTTAAAGCCATGCGGCTCTAGCGTGAAATGGGCAGAACCACTAAAACTCAAACAAATAGCTTCATTTCCCACAAACACATTTTTTCTTCCTCCTCTTCTACGTTTCTTTTGCTTTTAATATTTCAACCCGAATTCTGGCTTCCATGATGATGAAGAAACTCAAGAAGATGATTCGTCTGGCTGCGCCCTCACAACCTACCCTTCACACGAGGTATGTTTTACCTAAGGGACAATTTTTTCTGCCCACCCAGTCCACAGTCGATGTGTAGGGCTTCAAGACTCGGTCGAGTATTACGGGGTCAAGAGAAATGATCCCGTACTCGTCACGCTACAGCCATCTACACATGCGGTCTGGAAATTGGTTAGTTTTCCCAATTTTTTCCCTTTTCTTAAATTTCCTGATTCCTACAAATGTAGACGAAATTAGGTGAAATTGATGCATGTTTAGGGTAGATTTTGCCCCTATAAACTTCAATGAGTGACTTGGTAGTGATTAGGACCGATTTAGGGGTGATTTTGTGAAACTCAGGGTTTCTTCGGCATTGTTGAGATTTTCCAGATAGAGCTGCGCATTGTGGCCATGCAGCTGTGTTCTAAGGTCAGGCTAAAAATGCTTGAACAGAGCCATGTGGCTCTATTTCTGATAACTATAGCTACACGGCTATAGCTATAACTTTGTGGCTATAACTATAACCGTACGGCTGTAATAGCCAGGCCAGAAATTTTCTTATTTTTTCCTTTAATTCCAATGCATTTTATTTAATTTTTATGACCTAAGTGCAATCCAAGTAACTCATAAAAACTTTCTATTCATTATTTTGCAGGATCGGTCCCGTAATGGGGGTGCTGTCTGACGCATTGAGGTGGTATAGGAGGCTTTTGTATGGCATGAGGGTGATTGTAGACGCCACAGGGGTGTAAAGGATGGTATGCTCCATGTGCGAGCATCCTCCTAAGATGGGCTGTGGTCTTCTGACAGAACTGATAGAGCATTGGATGGACTCTACGCACACTTTCCATTTCTCGACTGGGGAGTACACTTTCATGCCCTAGGACTTCACGGCCATTACCGGACTACCCTTTGGTGGGCGTATCATTGAGTTCAACTAGCCACTGGAGAGAGGCGGTTACAGTCTTAAGATCATCACCATGCTGATTGGTTTGACTTCTCAGGATAAGATGATCCAATGTAGCGCCCTTTAGGACTATTTGTTGGGGAGATAGGTTCCAGAGGGCACTACATTCACCATCGAGGATACAAGCTGCTATGCTAAGGCCTTTCTCCTCCATGCCCTTACTACTTTGGTTTTCCCCACAGGTGAGAGCGACCTGAACTTGGCTATTCTTCCTTCGCTGATCTAGCTGGATGACATGAGGGACTTATGTTGGGGACGAGCTGGCTTGGGTTAGCTATACTATTCCTTCGATCTGTGCACTTGGGGGAAGCAGAAAGAGGTGAAGGGCTCTTGGATGGTCCTTCATGTGAGTTCCTCTAACTTCTTCTTCTCTTTTTTTGTTTTTTTTTTTTACTTTCTGACTATGCATTTTTTGCATATTTGAGCGTATGAGTACATATTCATTCCACAGCTGGTGGTGCATGTTTCAGAGACCACTGAGCTTCCAGACTTACCCCGACTAGGACGATGGCTGGGTTTCAGTTGGGGTGAGGTAGACCGGAGTGTAGACGATTGCCAGTTGTTTCTGGCTCAGATGACATTTGAAGGGGTATACATCTCACCTTCTTATGGATTCTGAATTCTACTATTTCATAGCTGTCTCTCTGATCTTTTAACTATTGATTTTCGGATTTCAGCTGACTAAGGAGCCTTGGAGGGGAGCTGAGTTGCCCCAAGAGGTGAGGGATGCCCAGAGGCTGATGCTTAGGAGATTTGTGATGGAGTGCCCTTTCGGCCTAGAGTGGTACCTCAGAGAGTGGGTTTCTGATTGGTGTTTTGTTTCCGTAGGGTGCAAGATCCTGGCCGTTCTACCCATCTTCTGTCGGCAGTGGACCATCCCGACCTCTTTGGATCTGGCTATGTGGTAGATGGTATGGAGGGAGACTACCTCTAGTTTGCCACTACACACCTCCTCCCTACTACTGTAGCAGTGCTGGCAGGGGTATGCTTCCTCTTCTGCTTTCTGTTTATTTGTACTGAATTACTGTCTACTGACACCCTTCTTTTTTTGTCTATAGCCCTTAGGAAGAGGCAAGCGTCCTCACACTTTATCTGGTAGCCGCTCTAGCGGTCGAGGGTCTCGGACTACCAGTGGTTGGGATGATGGGAGCTCCTTCGCATGGGCAGCCGAGCATGATGACGATGTGAGGGTGGAGGGCACCCTATCTCCTCCTCCAGTGATCCCTCTAGTAGTTCCCCCTACCGGCTTCATTCCTGGACGACTAGAGTTTCTGATCGAGTCATCTATTCAGCTACTTGATGAGTTCGGGCAGTCGTACCGGGCTGATCTGTATCTCCGTGACCACACCTACCCTTTTGATACCAGTCATGTGTGTACCCATGCCTTTATTTGCTTTTCAATTCTCACTATTATCCATTTGTCTGATTCATGCAACTGTTTCTTGTGTAGATTCCGGTATCTCAAGGGATGTCCCTGTGCCAGGCCATCTACGCACTTAGGACACTTATGATCCGAGACAACATGATGATGATAGTAAGTACCTGTACTTAAGTTAGTGTTGATGCATGTATATATGTGTGTGTGTATGTTGTAGGTGTATGCATTTATATGGCATGATATTCTCGTTGTTGATTCTGGTGCAGTCCGTAGTTGGTGTTCATCGTTGCGAGTCCGATCGTCTAAGGTTGGAGGTGAACCAGCTACAGAGGCATGTCGTAGATCTGGAGTTCATGAACCAGACCTTTCGTACATGGGTAAACACATTGGAGGCTCAGCTCATCGGCTCTGAGGATACTGGGGATGAGAACGAGATGGATGATCAGGATGACAGGAGATAGCCTTAGGCTTCTCTTGCTTTTGTTGATATGACAGCCCGCCTATGGGCTCAGATTTCTATATTTTAGTACATTTCGCTTGTGTATGGGCTTTATTCTGTTACACTTGTTTATTTGACTCGATACATTATGATACTTCTTCTGATATCAATCGCTTTTTCTTTTTCGCCGAGTTAATACTTTTGAATGAATGCTCTTCAACTATACCCACCTTTACTGCCATTTGAATCGGATTAACACTTCCCGGGACTTGATGGACTACTGCTGATTGGCACTTTTTTTTATGTCTTTATTTTTGCATAACTGTCCTTATGGGTTTTCAGCCTATCGGACTGTCTTAACTTTTGCCTGAACCGCCCTTTTGGCTTTTCGACTCAGCAAACTTTTATTCATATCCTAATTTTTGCATATATTGCCTTTCAGTTTTTAGTCTATCAGTTTTTTTTTATGAAGTGAGATGCATGCAAACAGAAAATGTGCACAACCATATATGCATAATACGAATTCAATTTCGAGCAAACTCGGGACATTTAAACGAACAGAGAAAAGCATTCATTCATTAACAATGTTTTAGATCAATGCATATCAAAGATGAAATGAAGCTAAGACAGAATCAGTAATGATATCCATCCTGACCAAATCCATGACTGCCATCGATCGGTCTTTGTAGATTTACCTACTTATGGTGCTCACCTCAGTGTCCTAACTTTTGCATGGGCTGCCTTTTCAGTTTTCAGTCCATCGGACTATCCTAATTTTTACGTGGATCGCCTTTTCGGTTCTCGATCCATCGGACTTTTTTTTAACACGTAGTATCGCCTAAGCTTGTCTTGGTTGATGGGGATGATTTGGTCTCTGTTTCCCCTGGTAGAATGCCTTCCACCTTGTAGACCAATGAGTATGGTGTTTCTCCAATACGTACTTTGATGCTAGTTCTGTGTCTTTGTAGGGTGAAGGGTAACATGTCGACCCAACCTCTGTAGGTAACTACCATTTTTGATGGAATCCCTTTCATAGATTTTTTGGCCACTTCTATCGCCGCATTAGTTTGTGGGAGGTATGGAGATGATTTATGATGCTCAACTCCTTTTCCTTGGAACACTGTGTTGTTGCCCGTTGGAATTGTAGTCCATTCTCAGTCATGACATGATACGGAATTCCATATCATGTAGATACATCCTTCTTTCTAAACTTAGACATTCCCTTTGTTTTGTTTTTTTTTTTTTTTGGCTGTGACATTCATAGATGACCCAAGTAGTTTGATGGTTACGACTATGAATCGACATCCGTTTGTCGCAAGTGGCCTTATTTCTCTGACGCTATCAATTCCCCATGCTGTGATTACCCCCCTTTTCTGGTGTGAGTCTATGGAGCTTCTAGTTGGCTGGTTTCGTCTTCAGATTCTTTGGACTTTGGTGTTCAGTAATTTCTCTGTCAACCCCTGTGTGACATTGTACAGCCAGGCAAAGGTTTCCACGTGCTTTTGTGGTAATTTTTCAATTTCTTTTCTCTCATTAGGCATGAAGTCTTTTGAGACATATACCATTTTTGGGTCATCATCTGTCCCTAGATTCATTTTATGCAATGATGCATCATGTATGTTAAAGGTATTAAATGAATGTTGGTATGTATGTATAGTTCCATTTGAAAAAAATTATCACGCAGGTAATTGAAATCAAATTGCATTGTATTAAATGCCTTATGGGCTGAATTATTCACATTATGAAAAAGAAAGGACAAATACATTAAAATAGCATCATCCTCCATATGTGAAGGGTCTTCTCTAGCAGCAGCATCCTCAATCTCAGTAGCCTGCACACCCGAATCATCTGAAGTTAGGCAAGGGATTACTCTAAATGCTCGGCTTCAAGGGTGGTTCCACGATCTTCCCCTCAGTAATTAACTAACGAATGGCCTTTATCAGTTGAGTACAATCATTGGTGTAGTGACCTCGCATCACGAGATAGGCACATAAATTGTCCTTTTCTGCTTCAGCTGGGGGTGAATAAGGCTTCAAATTCTGCAATAGTCCCACCTTCCTATATTTGAAAGAGATACGAACCAAAGATTCTGCCCACGGGTTGGTGATCCTTTGAGGAGCCACTGCCTGCCTACCCTGATTCACTGTGGCCACATCCACTTTTGTCACTTAATCTAATGCTGTTGTTTGAGCCGGTTTTGAATTGGAGCCAGTGGGTGCATTCATAGAACTTCCACTCTTGTACCCCTGTGAATACCCTTGGCTGCCTCAAAAAGTATTCGACTTCTGCTTATCCCTGTGGTCTCCCTCCTCGTACCTTTCGATGCGCTTGGCAAACTCAATAAGGTCATTGAAGGAGTGGAACCTCTTCAGCTTCATTTTCTCTTTATAGAGGGGCAAGCTGCCATCAACTATCTTCAGCACAAGAGATTCCAACTTTGGAGCCCCGTCCACCAGCACCTGGACGTCCATCCATCTCTTGTAGTATGTCGAGAAAGACTTGTTGGGTTTTTGGCGAATCCTTTCTAGGTGTTCCAGAGTAGTCTCTACTTGAGTGTTATAGGCATACTGCTTCACAAAAGCTTCGGACAGATCTTCCCATGTGGAGCGAGTATAAATTGGCATCTTCAAATACCATTTAGCAACGGCATCTTCAAATACCATTTAGCAGTAGTATCTCTTAGAGTGGTTGGGAATAGGTTCAGTAGGTGGATTTTCCTAATTCCCAGACTAGACATTATCCTTACATGACTATCGAGATGAGCTTCTGGTGGGCCCTCTCCGGTGTATGGGGGTAAATAAGGCATCTGGAAACTGACTAGGAGTAGCTCTCCTCCTTCTGCCATTAAACTAGCTGGGTTTGCACATTTGATGGGATTGAAATGCATTATCTCTTTCAATTTAGGCAGCAAAGCCTCCAGGTCAAAGAATTTTTCTTTGAGACGCTTCTCAGCAGCCGTCTCAATTGAGACCTCCCTTTCCCTCATGAAAGGTTTGTCTTCCTCAGACTGGCAGTCAATTTCCTGATAGGGAATGGCCACCCTACTACTTTCGGGAATGCCTCTTTCGGCCCTGTTTGCCGCTTGGACCATGTTTCCTCCATTTCTGCCTGAAGCTGAAATTGGTTGAGTAGTCTGACCCCCTTCAGTAGGCATCACAGCTTGCACTTTCTCCCTCAAGCTGGCCTTAAACCGATCCGAGGTTAGTAGTGCATCTACGTATGCATTCATGTCAAAAGGCATCCCTCCATTAGATCCATCTTGGGTAATGTTTGTCTTGTTTGCTTCCTCTAACATCAACTGGCTGTCACCTGGTAGAGAAGGTAACTGACCCCACTCCTGCTCTGAATCCAAATATGAACTGGCCCTACCCTCTTCCACGGTTACTGGTTCTGGCTGAACTGACTGGGGTAACTAATCAGCCTTTGGTTCAATATGTTCCAATCGCTTTGAAGTTTGACTCCAAATTGCACGTTCAACATAAATAATGAAGATGATATTTGTGTTTTTGTTCTTTTTATTTTGGACGTCCTAAGAATACCCAATGCCATGCGAAAGACAATGCAAAAATGTTGCATGTGATCTATCACACAGACAAAGGTTCGGTGCTTTTGGGGCACCTAGTGGGTGTCATGAAATGGTCATGTGTGTACCAACACACGGACAGGGATTCGACACTTTGTAGGTCAATGAAGTGATATGAAATGGTCACATGAGGGCCATCCCACGGACAGAGTTTCAATGCTTTTAGGGCAACTTGGATGAAATGATGTTACAAACAAGTCGTGCGTGACAGAGACACGGACAGAGATTAGGTGTTCATGGAACACCTTGTATGATTTGGTAATGTCATGAAATTCCCCTACATGTGTAATAATCTAGTACTGGTGGAGTACCTCGAATGATTCATTATGTCATGGAACAATCCGATATGGATCGTGACACATGTGCAAGACATCAGCATCACCGTGATGCCAATGATGTATGAGCGTGATGTCATGTAATGTTATCATATGAGTTGCCACAAGAATATAGACCTAAGACCATTGTCGTCCTCTAGCGAATGACATGGTAAAGTAGAATGGCCAAGTGTAATCGGGTGCACGGGCAGGACATGGGTAGTTTTGGGACACCCGATATGGAATGAAATGATTGTGAAGGGTATACTTAGAACGTCCTTTATTTAAATGGAATGAGATGGGATGATATGAATGTCCAAGTCACACAAGATGTAAATGGATGCTTGAAGATGTGGTTAGGATGTATGAAATATAGGGATGATGTCGTGTATGCCTTATGGAAATGTCAACAAACAAGATGTAAATGGCACACAATTAAAATGTCATGGCTGCACGAAGACATGGTTAGCATCAATGTCATAGATATGTTCATGTCTTGAAAATGGCTATGCAAAGATGTGGTTAGAGTGGCACACGAATGATCATACGTGGTTGATGCTTCATGTAAAGTTCAAAATGAAACCACCATATAACAAACGTTAGCACACACAGCAATATGCTCACCCTTCCAACCTTATTCCTCCTTTCGATTGGTCTGCATTCTTCCTAGGTGTTGGGTCTCTTTGGCATCAACCAGGGATACCAAAGGCATACTCTTAATGTCCAATTTTGAATTCATATTTTGGTAATCCTAAGGGGAAGTTACTAGGTCATTACATCTGGGCCAAAGTTAATCCAAGGGTCGTACAGGTTCCCATAGCGAATATACACTCCTCCACAGAGAACATGAGAGGTTCATGCGGTGCTATGAGTGGTTTACCACTTTGGGTGCCTCCAATCCTAGCAGAAGAGGTAGGTCACCTTCTGGAATAAACGGGCTGATCAGTGAGTTTAAGGGGTTGGGAAGAAGAAAATATCATGATATGCAAGTGTGAATAAAATATGGTACTATGAACTAGTAAATGACTACAAGCGAGGTTATATTTCAGTAGTTGCCTAAGTTTCTTAAGTTTTTATAAAAACTTTTTAAGAAACATTTAATCCCCAGCGGAGTCACCACTGTGAGTGGATGACCTTTTAAGCGAAACGCGGTGAAGCAAACAGGGGAAAAAAGAAAAGAGTGTTTGTGATGTTTTGTTTTTGAAACGGGTTTATATCTTGCTTAGGAAAACCATTATTTGTTTGGAAATCCCTTTTGTAGAAAAACTTTCGTGTGAGTTTTTTTTTTTTAAAAAAACTGGTTTTACGTTTTAGAAAATCCCGTTTTATTACTTAAAGACCTCGAAACCTAAATTTCAAGATCAGTGACAGAGTCGCCACCCAGATTAGATCATCCAGGAAATTCCGGTACAGCTCCCTACCGAGCATAGACTACTGTACCTAGTCCAGAGATTTAGGCTTCAGGCAACTTACCTATTCAACCTTAAGCTTGTATTCATTTATAAGGGCATATGACAATTTTTTACTCACTTAATTCTTTACCCATTTTTATCTCTTGTTTTTAGCCCATGCTCATTCAAATGATAGAAATAAATTGCATAAAATTAAAGTGTAGAAAAATAAACCATACATCCAAAATAAACCAAAAAGAAATAGAGGCTGCTTACCCAAAAAGAGAAAAAGCTCTTATCCTCACCATTACAATTGCCTAAATACACGAATATCTAAAAATTACAATCGCCTAGAATACACGATTAATTTATAAAATACATCCAAAATAAAAATAAAGAAAAATAAAAGCTGCAAAATAGATTAGTTAGCAAAATCATATTACAAACACAAGTAGGACTCACATAAGACAGAATAAGGGATCTTAGAGAATGGGAACATGCATTTCGGAGATAACCGAGAAGTCTGGGCTACTTACTCGGTTAGACCTGGAAAATGGTTTTGGAAACACCCTGTAGGTTTTGTGTTTGAAAACAGATTTGAAAACAATTTGGCTCAATTACATACAAATTTCTCCATTTAGTGGGCCAGTTATCCTGAAACTCAGGGTTCCATTCATAGGGGTTTCCTAATTACAAACATCCATCTAAGGCACAAAACAGTAAACATGCCAAAAACAGTTTGATCCTCAGGACAGCATCACACGACAACATCCGTGTGGTTGTCCCCGTGATTTTACCTCTTCCTGGAGACTACAACTATGCGGCTTAGTTAGAGCCGCACGGCTATAGTACTACAGCCGTACGTCTATAGTATCCAAAACCCGAAATTGGTTTTCTCACTTTGAAAATCATTGTTTTGATCATTTTCGATGATTTTTAAAGACTTTGAAGAACCTGGGGATTTGCTAAAGCTGGACAGTGGACCCGATTCGGATCGAACAACCCCGAATTTCAAAAATCAAAATTAAACAAACCTGAAACCTCACATCGCATTCTAGGAAAGCTAAAAACCATGATTCTGATATAACGGATGTGTTTGGACCAAAATAACTCTTAACAGAATGAACAAAATGGATTCTGGTTACTTTCGGTCGATTTTAGGCCTTTTCGGGTTTCTGCCTTATAGCCGGAGCCGCTCAGCCTTGTTCTAAGGGATTACAGCTACTCAGCTCTAGTTAGAGCCGCACGGCTATAATCAAATAGCCAGTTTCTGGAAATTTTGCAGAACACAGAAAAATCACACACAAATCAAACAAGTACAAGTTTAAGACCTCTCAGAGTTTACCTTATTGATGTTCGAGCATATTTTTCGTCCGGAAGTGGATTGAAAGGTTGGAATGCACTTAGAATCCTGTGATCACCTCAAAATCCTCAAGTATGCATCCCGAATCGATCCGATTACAACCTGAGAACATACCCGAATGAACGAAAGTCACTGGAAACCGTTCACCCAATGCCTTTCTAAGTCTGTTTTATGTATTTTTGTTCTGGTCTTTTTCCTTGTTTTCTTTGGCTTTTCTCTATTTTTGTTATTGCTCTCCTTTGAATTCTACCTTAGAATGAATTCTCTCCCTCTTTTTCTATCTATTCTCTCCGTCTTTTTCTGCTATTAAGACCTCTTTTAGACTTAAAATCTCGGCTGAATCAATCCCCTCCATTTAGGAATTTTTTGCCCTGTCCAAGATTGATTCCGGTTATTTGGGAGGTAATCTAACTGCTCGCTAGAGCTGCACGACTGTAGTATTACAGCTGTACGGCTCTGGAATTACAGCCGCAAGGCTGTAGTTGTGAAACTACCGCCGTGTGCCTCTAATCAGAGACGTGATAGATCCTCCTAAATACCACACTCACCTCTAAACCCTCTAATCACTCGAAGGACCTATCTTGGGGTTTCGGATCGAGGACTGTTTGGTTTTTGGAGCATTTGAGACATTCTAGGCAACATCCTGCTCATTCTTAAGTCCAACTCATAAATGTCTATCTAACAGGTAACATAGGACTCTCATCACAGAGGTCAGGAAAACTCATGCTCACAATCAGTCACCATGCTCAAGTCCATAAGGATCTTATTGGCCATAGCCACATGGTATGACTATGAGGTCTAGCAAATGGATATCAAAACTTATTTCCTTAATGGGAAGCTACTCGAGGATGTGTACATGACACAGGCTGAGAGATTTGTCGATCCAAAGCATCTTGGACGGGTATGCAAACTACTTCAATACATTTATGGATTGAAGCAAGCATTCCGAAGTTGGAATCTTAGATTCAATGAAGTCATAAAAGAATACAGCTTCATACAAAATCAAGATATGCCCTATATGTATAAAAGGAATAGTGGGAGCATTGTCACATTTCTGGTGTTATATTTGGATGACATCCTTTTGATTGGAAGCGACATACCAACACTGCAAGGGGTTACGTAGTGGTTATGTAAGTGCTTTGTAATGAAGGACTTAAGCAAAGCCGAGATGATACTAGGGATCAGGATCTACAGGGATACATTAAATTAACTTCTAGGCCTAAGTCAGGCCACATACAAAAACAATGTTCTGAAAAGATTCAGCATGGATTAAGCTAAGAAAGGTTTCTTGCCAATGAGCCATGTACTGAAACTAAGTAAGAAGAACTATCCCAAAATAAGGAAGGACAGGGAGAATATAAAAACGGTCCTATATACATCAGCTATTGGATCGATCATGTACACCGTAATATGTATGAGACCTGATGTCGCGTTCGCACTAAGTATGACAAGCCAATTGAAAGGAATCATCACGGGAAAAATTAAACGCGAGGCAAAATACTGATTAAAATTTTTCTCGATTCCATAGCCCAAGATATAGATTAATGGAATGAGACCAATAACAGAGAGAATATTAAAATTTCTCACCTTAATTGTCTCCTCTAGAGACTGCTGCAGAAACCCAAGTATGTTTCCTTCACAATCTGGTACATGAACAACTCTTGAACGGGACTCATGCTAGCGAACGGATTGAATGAAAACCAAGAGAGAGAGCAAAAAGGGGCTGCTGTAATTTTCTTTATGCTGGTCAAATTCTTACTTCCAGGGGTTGGGGAGAATTAGGTTAAGGCTTCCTTTAAATATATAGGCAAGAGGCATGGTCATGTCATCCTCTTATATGCTTATTTATCTCTTGATACCGAGTGGATTGAACCTAATGAATAGGTATCCCAACTTATTTGAGTTTTGCCATACACTTGTTAGTCTCACTCATCAAGTGGCCAGTGATGTCATCTCAGGGGATGATGAGTGGCAATTCCATCAACTTCACTATCAATGTCAACATGTTCACTAGCCCACCCAATATACCCATACTTGGCACCCTGATATGGGCCTGTTAGGTGTATATCAAAGTGCATGAGATCCTATGTTATGTTAAAGCGAACATCAGGTCTAAGGATAATACCAAGACCTATTTGAGAAACACTTATGACGATCGAACCATGTGGTGTTCTCGTGGCTAATCGATCTAGTACCATGCAACCCAACATGTACCCATATCATTGATGGACATTCCATGTCCAATGGCCAGTGAGACACCGTCATCCAGTCAAGGATATGCTAGTCTTTGTTTCTATTCATTCCATGATTAGAACAGACTAGGGATACCTTTATGATTATAACTTTAACTTTACTAAAAGGTCTCATAATCCAATGGCCTACATTGGTTTACTTTAGTATGGTTATAATCATTGGATACTCTATTTATAAATAGCATAAGATATGAATAAATAGATTCATGCCTTTATTTTAACACAAAATGTATGATACAAAATATCCAAATATAAAGTATAATACAATACAAGAACCAATGCCATTTGGACTAGGGCACACCAGCAATCTCCAACTTACAATAGTTCTAACTATGCATTACCCTAATCCCTATAGATCTAGTATGACCCTCGTGCTGTGCCTGTGGCAGTGCCTTGGTCAACGAATCAACGACATTGTTCCCGGTGTCAACTCTCTACAGTGAAATGTCTCCTCTGTCCATGATCTCTCGGATTAGGTGAAACTTCCTGAGTACGTGTTTGGACTTCTTATGTGACCGAGGCTCCTTAGCTTGTGTGATAGCCCCATTGTTGTCACAAAAGACATTTACTAGGTCTAGGATAGATGGAACTACTCCTAACTCAATGATGAACTTCTTCATCCAAACAGCTTCCTTTGCATCTTCACATGCAGCAATGTACTCAACTTCTGTGGTAGAATTGGTGATCGTTGCCTATTTCGAGCTCCTCCAACTAATGGCACCACATTCAATAGGAAGACATAACTAGATTGTGACTGGTTTTCTTCCTGATCTGTCTTGAAGCTAGCGTCAATGTACCCTAACAATGACAACATTTTTTGACCTCTATACACCAAGAACCTACCCTTATTCCTATTAAGGTACTTAAGGATTGCCTTGACTACCGTCCAGTGATCCTCCCCGAGATCTGATTGGTATCGACTAGTCATACTCAGTGCTAAAGTAACATCAGGTCTCGTACATAACATGGAATACATGATGCATCCTATAGCCGAAGCATATAGGATCTCCAACATCTTCTCCCAGTCCTCCTTCATCTTAGGACCATTGTTCCTACTTAGTTTGAGTCCATGGCACATAGGTAAGAAACCTTTCTTTGCCTTATCCATGCCAAACCTTTTCAAAACTTTGTCTATATAAGAGGCTTGACTTAGGCCGGATCTATCCTTGTAGATCCTGATCCCTAAGATCATCTCAGCTTCTCCTTTGCAAAGTACTTACTCAACCACTGCTTAACCCCTTGCAATGTTGGTATGTCGCTTTCAATGAGAAGGATGTCATCTACGTATAGGACTAGGAATGTAGATACACCCCCACTAACCATCTTGTACACACAGGGCTCATCTGGATTCTGTATGAAGCCATATTCCTTAATAGCCTCATTGAATCTCAGGTTCCAACTCCAAGAAGCTTACTTCAATCCATAAATAGACCTCTGAAGCTTGCATACCCGGTTAGGATACTTTTGTTCAATGAAACCCTCAAGTTGTGTCATGTACACATCCTTGAGTAGCTTTCCATTTAGAAAAGCAGTCTTAACATCCATCTGCCATAACTCATAATCACACCATGTAGCTATGGCAAGTAGTGGATTTGAGCATTGCAACTGGTGAGAAGGTTTCATCATAGTCAATTCCCTGGACTTGTCTGAAACCACCAGTCACCCTTTGAAGGTGTTGTTGGCCTTTAACTTATAACACCACTTGCAACTGATTATGTTAGCACCTAGAGGTGGATCAGCCAAATTCCAAACTTGGTTATCATACATCGATTGCATCTCAGCTTCCGTGGATTTATGCGAGTTAGCTGACTGTGGGCTTTTAATAGCCTCCTGGTAGCTGACCGTGGGCTTTCAATGACCCTAGCACTCCACTAGACTAAAACCTAGCTATGTGCTTCTCATTTATATGGCCAAGTCAACAATGCCAGATGTATGTAGGATTAATTTCATTATGTTTAATCCTTTTAGTATTTATGTTATAGATTGAGCTTTCATGTTTTAGATCAAGGATATAGAAGCCATTTTCAAGAAATGTTGTTCCATAAATAATATTGCCACATTGCATAGAAATTTTACCATGTCCAATATTCAATACAAAAATAGAAATATCCAACAAAGAAACAAAAATAATATTCCTGTGCATCGTAGGTACAAAATAACAGTTTCTTTGTTCCAAAACAAGTCCAGTAGGCATCTGTTATGACCACAAAATGCAAAATGCTCATATTTCATGTTATTTTATCTTTGAAAAAACTTGTGTTTGTTAGTTTTTATTAGGATTTCTTATTCTATGTGATGCTTTTTATGTGTTTTTGTGACATTAGGAGTAGCGAAAATCGGTTGGGGAAAGATTGAATGAAAAGCATAACAATCGTGCGAAAAAAGAACAAAGGAGTGCTGAAAACAAGTATGTCGCTGACGCGACTTATTGTCACCGGTGCGACTCCACCTGCGCTCAACTTCATAAAATGTTTTGGCAATGTTGCCGACACGACACTATGTCGCCAGCGTGACCAACCCAGTTCCAACAACTTAAAGACATGTCTCTTCACCCAAAAGTCAGATCTCTTCACCCAAAAGTCATGTCTCTTCACTTAAAAAGTCATGTCTCTTCACCCAAAAGTCATGTCTCTTCGCTTAAAAAGTCATGTCTTTTCACTCAAAAAGTCATGTCTCTTCACTCAAAAAGTCATGTCTCTTCACTCAAAAGTCATGTCTCCTCACCCAAAAGTCATGCCTTTATGGAGAGACATCTTCATGAACCATTGTGTTGATTCATCGACTATTTAAAAGGGTGAAAATGCAGCCATATGAAAAAAAAAGGGAGGCGATATACGGAGATAAGAAGAGATAGATAGAAGAGTTTTGTAGAAATCAAGGGATCATATTAGAGGAAGAAGAAGTACAAGAAAGATTGAGCGTAATTTAGGGGTAAAGGATTGAGAAATTCTTACTCTTCCTTTTTTTTATCGTTCTTGTACTCTTTTATGCATACTACTTGGTTTTGTGAACAATGGTTTCTTCTTTTCTATGCTAAGTTATTTTTATAAAAGTTCTTGTGCCAAGTTTTCTTATATTTGGTTTTGATATAAGTTTAATATTGAGAAGTATACTCTTACATATGCCAAGTATGATTTCTATTTGGTTCCAATATGAGTTTAATATTGAGAAATTTATTCTCACGAAAGTTTGCAAGAATTATAAGTATGATAGTAGATGAGAGATCACGTATTATACTAATCAAGTTGCACTTCAACTTAAGCATATTAGTGCTAATAGAATTGGTTCACCAATGTGAATTAGGAGTCATTTTTAATAAGAATATGTTCAAATAAATCTATGTATTGTACGAGAGAAATTACATAGGAAATTAGTATAACTTATATAAATAACTTAAACATAGATTTGAGAGTAATTTTACAAAACAATTATGGTTGTCTTCTTACTCTAATTCGACCCACATTAGAATTAGTTTAATTTAGGAGTAGAATTAGATTAGGAAAAAAAATACATTTTTGATTTAAGTGCAAACAAAATCGGAAATCGAAATCCAGTGTGCAATAACAATCATTCCTCGTGGGAACGATATCTTTTGTACTATAACAGTAACCGTATACTTGCGGGAAAATAATCAACATCATCTCTAAGAAATAATCTCTGTTCTCCATGGCCTGAACCCGAGCACCATTTCGGGCTCAAAGATCTACTTCTCCAGATCCTAGTAATCTCCTATTTGTTAGACCCTGAACATTTGAACAAATGTGAGATCCACATCTACTGTCTAAGACCCAAGATGTAGAAATAGCCAGATTAATCTCAACAACATAAATACCTGAAGTAGCAGTTTTGCCCTTCAATTGCTCCTTTAGCTTTTGACACTAGCTCTTCCAGTGCCCCTTCTCATGACACTCGTGGCAGACATCATTAGGAGAAGCAACCCTTGCTTTAGGTTGGGCCACCACCTTTTTGCCCTTAGCCTTGGCCTTAGATTTGGCCTTTCCTTTGGTAATGGGCGTATTTCCCTTATTCACCAGTGGTACTTTAGGAGTCTTCTTAAGAGACTGCTCAGCAATCTTGAGCATGCCATGCAGCTTAACAACCGATTTATCAAACCCTTGCATATGGTAGTTCATGATAAACTAGGTGTAAGACTCAGGAAGTGACCCGAGAATAATGTTTGCTGCGAAGTCTTGAGAAACTGGCGAGCCGAGGCGGGCAAGTGTATCAATATACCCCTTTGACTTTAGTACATAAGTGCTAATAGAAGTCCTGGCTGCCATTGCAGTCGTGCAAAGTGCCATAGTTATAAGGTAACGTTCCTGACGAGCCTGCTCTTGGAACATCTTTTTAAGTTGATCCATCATCTCATAAGCATGCTCATCCATGAACCGCTTCTGAAGATCAGAAGCCATGGTACACAGCATGAGGCATGAGACATCTCAGTCATCCCTTACATGCCAGTCGTACTGCTCCACCATCATCGTGGTGATGCCTCCACCTGTGGGAGGGCCTGTTGGTAAAGGAGCATTTAGTACATACTCCTTGGATTCTTGTCTAAAAACTATTTGTAAGTTCCTAGCCCAATCCAGGAAGTTAGTCCCCGAATGCTTCTCCTTCTCCAAGAGTGACCTAAGTGAGAGTGAGTTGTTGTTTATTGCAGCCATTTAAATTGCTTAAGTGAAAATGGGAATAATCTACATGGAAGAAATCATTGCTTGAGTGAGAAATAAAGGATTTTATGCCAATTCAAATTAATAATCCGATTTTAATTTGTTCATTGGTGATGTTAATTGGTTGACTTGACCAAGATCCACAACTTGTCAATGACTGGCCGAACTAGGGCTCACTAACCAACCATTGATTCGTTTGGTAGCACAACCTATCCAATCCTTCCATGAAGGACTTTTAGTTTGATGGGCTTATTGACACTTTATCCATCTGTGCTTAGGGCCCGCTCTGAGCTAATGCTACCCATATTGAGTCAAAACACCATTCACATGTTAACCATACCAAGTATCCTAACCCTCGATGGCCCACCAAATACTACAATGTACCCAGCTAGGGCATGGCGGACACTGCAACATCAATGGGAGGAAGAGGTGTGTGGTAAGAACTTTTAAACGACTCAATATTTTAATTTCCAGATTAAAATTAAGTAATACGGCTTACAATACGGCTTACAATGCATAATCACGGGTTATAATATGGTGATCCATACATCCTTATTATATGTCAAATGCAATAGCATACTTAATTTAAAATAATGAGATCCTATGGGCCTTTAATTACAACCTAATGAAAAACTAGATATCCTATCTAATTCTTCATGAGCCGGACTGCAATCTTTCTTGGGTTCCCACCATGGGCTTGCTCCATCTGGGCCTTCCTCTATACTTGATGCAATTACAACAATTTTATTTAAAATAAAATATATTCTAAAATTACATCAAAATAAAAGAAATGGAAAGCAGTCCATATTTCCCAAAATCAAATTCCAACCGATAATAATTTAGAGCCCATAGAACTCAACATCACATTTCAAACAAAGTACCTGTCGTGCACATACATACCAATATGATGCATGATCATGGCATTTCTAATTATAAATATAAATGTTAAGCCAAGTTACTTAAGGTGAAATCGTCAAATTTAACAAATGTGACTAAGGCCCATAAACGCCCAATGGATTACATTCATTAATGCAAAATTTATAATTTTACTCCCACTAGAATTTGGGTTGTCACAAATTTAAAATTTAGCTCACCCAAATTTAACTGATGTCATGATTTATTAGGCCAATTTTACAAAGTCCATATTCAATTTAATATGCAAAACAATTAAATTAAATATGCATGCTAACACAATAAATAATTTAAATACAAATTAATTTAAAATAAAACATTTTAATTTAATTTGCATTATGGGCCCAGGATTAAAATTACCTGTAAAATCCAAACTGCTGCCGCAGCTGCTGCCATGGCAGCTGATGGAATCGAAAATTGCAATTCCATCTTTTGCCCAAAACAAATTTATTATAATTATTAAAAAAATTCCAGCAACAAAAAAAAAAAAATCAATCAAATAAATCCGAAATAAAATGAAACGGAAAAAATCAATAAAACTAATCGGGGAAAAATAATCAAAACCCGAAAAACAATACTTGAAACTTATTCTTTCTTCAAGAACACTTTCAAGTATCAAAATCCAATCAATATAATAGACAAAACCTAGACTCTGATACCATTGATGGGGTTCATCATCGGAAAAATAATGTGGCGCAGTAGAAATTACACCATTAAAATTTTCCTGGAATCCACCTATTGTGTCCGATTACTATTGATTGGAATAGAATTAATTTGAATCAAGAGAGATTCACTCACTAAATCCATCTCTTCCAGAGACTACCGCAGAATCGAATCTTTAAGCGGAAACGATCTCCACAATCTGGTGCACGACCAACTATCGAACGGGAACCGGTGCTAGCTGAAGAAGCGGAAGGAATGGAGAATTATTGCTGTACATTTTGGCTGTTTTGAGGCTGCTGTGGGGCTGAAATTTCTAGTAATTAAAATATGGTTAGGGTTAGGTTTTCTTCCTTAAGTGTGTCCATATATAGACTCCTTGTGTAATTGGATTTTAATTGGGTTAATTAAACCAAAACCCACTATGATTATAAATACATAAATAAACTTTAATTAAAAAGTATATATACTATGTGATTTAATTCCATTTGGTTAAATTTAATTACCCCTAAATAAAATTAAATCACACTTAAGTAAATATAATATATGTATTTAATTTTCCTACTTAGGAAAATAATTTAATTAATTTGTTTACTCTATGTAATTCAATTAATTAATAAATAAATAAAGTACATAATGTAAATTAATTAATTAAATTAAATCAACCCAATGTTAATTAATTACCTTGACATCGAATCTCAATTAATTAATTAACGCATTCCTTCTAATGTACATTACATGTACAATTTCTATAAGTTCTGGCTTAGTTGATCTATGTGCACGATCCTATGCGTTTGTCTTTATGTTGGTAGTAGGCCCAAGGCCCACAAACTGTAATTGGGTTCTAGCAAACCGTTACAGCCGCCAATTAAGACAGAGATGCAGCAGTCTTTAGAAGACACTCACCCAGTAGTAATCCCATAGTGCCCTTTGGCAAAAGATATCGATCTGAATAAATAAGAGGCATGGTGTCTATCATCCTCTTCTGGTGTTTATTATATTTCTTGATCTTGAGTTGACTGATTAATCAAATAAGCAACCCACTTATATAGGTAGGGCCATACACTTATCAGTTCCACTCATCAAGTGGCCAGTGATATCATCTCGGTGTTACCCGAGTGGCAATTCCATCACTTCATCATCAATATCAGTATGTTCATCAATCCACCCAATCATACCCGTATTTAGCATCCTTTTACAGACCTGTTAGGCATAATGTCAAAGTGAATCAGATCCCATATTGATACTATAATGAAAACTGGTCTGAGGATGAAAGAGACCTACTTAAGAAAGGCCAATGACACGACAACCATGTGGCTTTCTTGTGCGGATCAATCCAGTTACATGTCAGTGACATGTACCTATATTTATGACTGACTTTAGAAGTACTATGGCTAGTTAAGAACTACCATACAATCATCGACTATACAAGTCTATGGTTATATTCGTTCCCACGATTATAACAGACCTGGAATAGGTTTTATGATTATCAATCGATGGATACTCTATTCGAATTA
Source organism: Euphorbia tirucalli (assembly GCA_039660915.1). Lineage (NCBI taxonomy): Eukaryota > Viridiplantae > Streptophyta > Magnoliopsida > Malpighiales > Euphorbiaceae > Euphorbia > Euphorbia tirucalli. The sequence goes on along the minus strand of CM077639.1, from coordinate 28,390,755 downwards.
TAGCACAAGATATAAATGAAATAGATTAAATGCCTTTATTAATGTGACATAAATAATGTATTTATACAAAGAGTCTGAATGTATAATACAAAATACAAGAATCCAATGCCTTAAGAACTACGGCACACCAACATGTGGATGGTGTATGTACACATGAAAAATGACATACATGGTTGTACTAAAATAATGAGTCAGTGTCACACAAAAATATGTAGAGTTGCAAAGAGTATGTGTGAAAGGATGGTTATAATGACATGGTATGGGAAATTTAATACACAGCATGTAGCATTTGATCACGAATCTCCGACCTTATTTCTCCTCGTGGTCACAAGGTCAATATTCTAGCCAAGTCCTAACCGGGGTTCTCTTTTAACACCAGTAGGGGTGATAAAGGCGAAATACATACATCGCACGTATCATTTTGGTGTCCTAGTGGAAATTACTATAGGTATTTATATGAGTTCGGTCAAAGCCCGGGATAACATCAAGGTCCCTATATCAATATATACTTCTCACTTCTCCCAACTCAAGGATACAGGCGAAGGGGTTCATACTAGGCTATAGGTGGTGTTCCATATCTGTGTCCCTATGACCTGGCGGAAAATAGGGAGCACTTCAATAGTTCACTGGGCTGAAAATGATACGTTAACCTAATGCACAAATCTAGCTAAGATGCATATAAAATGTGATAACAGTTTATTGAAGCTATTTTGATTGGACACTTTCAATGCTTATCAAAATCTTTTAGTTTTGAAAAAAAAAAAAAATTTTTAAACGTCCTCACCTGAGTTGCCAATATGAGTGGATGACGGTTTCGATAAAGATGCACGCTGTGAAGCATACCACTGGTATCTTTGTTCGATTGAAATGGAAATATCATTTAAAAAACATTTTTGTAAAAAATTTGAGACCTAAATCTCGAAGAAAATGTAGGAGTCGCCACCCAGTTCAGCTCAATCAGGAAATTAAAGCATAGCTGAATCGTATAAGAACTGCTAGACTTTCCAGAGATCTAGGTTCGAACGAGACACATACTTATTGTCTAATTAAAATAATAACTTCAATAGTCGATTATAACATTTTATATGATTAGATTGATTTTAATTTTATTGCATACATCGTTCACGCAATATAAAGCAGTAAATAAATTACTTATTACAACCATATCGAATCAAATCAGACTATCCTAAGGGGATACATAAATTAAAAGTAAATTGAGGTACAATCACCTAAAATACATGAGATAAGCTAATTACAAGAATTAAATAACGGAAAAGAGATAAATCTGCACCTGCAAACATGAGTTAGTAACACAACATACATCCATTAATACGGGATGGAATCACAATGATAAGATCGAAGGTTTTCGTGTTTTCCAATGTTTATCCTTGGGAAAATGATTAGGAAAATGATTTTCACCGATTTGATGTTTAGCATGTTATACGAGCCAAAATCAAGAAATCAAAGTTTTCATAACTGATTTGGTCTAACAATTATTCCAGGAGTCGGATCCAAAGCTCATTAAACCAAGAAAACTTTAAAAACATTTTGTAACTCGCCTATTTTAGGAATAACAGCCGCACAGTTAAAGGCTATAACCAAACAGTTATCACCTATGATCGTGCGGTTGTTATTCTTAGGTGCCAAGTAGATTCAAACTTTTAGTGATTTGTTTTAGGCATTTCTAAACCTGGACATGACATCCATGCATATATTATTTCTTAGCAAAAAACCAAAGATAAACAAAAAAAAAGCAAGAGAAAAAGGATGTCAAATGATTTTAAACGATGGAAATATGCAAGAATGCAATTGGTTTCTCAGAAATATACCTTTGAAGCATGAATCCACTACTTTTTTGGGTTTAAAATGTCTCAAAGGAGCTCTAGATTGTTAAGTTTCAATCAAGATTTCCAAAGTCCAAAATCACAAGAATCCACAAGAGTTACGGGTTTAGGTTTGCATTTTAGTCTCTAAACCTGTTATCAATCTTAGTGATGTGTTTTCCTATAATTTCCAACAAGTTTTATGTCCTAACTTCAAAGAATCAAGTAAGAAAATGAAGAAAAAGAGTCTAAAGTTCTTCTTTCTCTTCTCTTTTCTTTCTCTTTTCTCTCTACTCCCAAGAATTAAATTCCAGATTTTAATCTTACTTTCTTTTTATATGTAAAAACCCGGGCGAAAGATTTAGGTGAAAATTAGGTGAAAGATGGTGAGGATCACCACATAACCGCGTGGTCATGGACTACATCTATAGGATTATGGCTATAACCATACCGTAGGGATATGGGTTCAAAACCGTAAGGTGACAACATTAATGAGCTTAGAAACCCAGGCTTTGATTGATTCAGCAACCCTTGAAACTTGGCTTTGAGCTAATTTTGTCCTGTATAGTTGCAGAAACAAGTCAAATAACATTTTTTCATCATTCAAAACTGGGGATTAAAATTCCATGCTCATAACAGCCCTTTGACAAGTAGCTCCAGCGTTTTTCAATCTGAACGGAATCACTTTGTAGCAGAAAGTGCCCCATTTTGCAATGAACGATGTCTTTATCATTTATATCCATTAGGATCTGGTTGTACCCTGAGTATTAGCGGATGACCTTTTTCAAAAGAGAAGGAACGTGGCAAAGTTAACAGGGGAAGACGTTTTCATTCGTTTTGATTTTGGTGGAAAACGGGTTTTGTTTATCTTGGAAAAATCATGGATTTGGAAATCCCTTTTGTAGAAAACATTTTCCTGTTTTAACTTAAAGACCTCGAAACTTAAATTCTAAGATCACTGATAGAGTCGCCACTCGGCTCAGCTCATCCGGGAAATTCCGGTGCAGCTCCCTACCGAGAGTAGACTACTGTACCTAATCTAGAGATTTAGGTTTCGGGCAAGTGACTTACTCAACCTCAAGCTTGCTTTCACTTTACAATTTATATTACCATATTTAATTTGCTTTATTATCTTTCTCTATCCCAATTTCGTTTATATGTATATCAACCCATGCATATGACAAAAAATAAATTACAGAAAAATAAACCATGCATCCAAATTATACAAAAATAATAGAGGCCACTTATACAACCAAATTGAATAAAAAGAAAAACTCTCGACCTCACTTTACAAATGCCTAGAATACACGAATATCTAAAAAATTACAAACGCCTAATTTACACTGCATAATCTATTAATTACAATAAAAATGACAAAAACAAAAATAAATGCTGCAAAACAAATTGGTTAGCACAATTTACAGCACAACACAGATAGGACTCAAATCAGGACAGAATTAGGATTTCAGGAACATGGGCATCCATTTAGGGGGTAATCGGGTCGACCTGACCGGTCGAACTGGTTAAACTTGGAAAACGGTTTTGAAACGCCCTGTAATTTTTGTGCTGGAAAACAATTTTTTAGAAAATTATTTGGCTCAATTTCATGCAAACTTTTCCATTTCGTGGGTCTGTTATTCCAGAACTCAAGGTTTCGTTCGTGTGGGTTCCTAAATTCAACATCCATCTAGGGTCCAAAAAGCAATAAACACGCCAAAAATAATTTTGAATTTGAAAACAGCATCGCGTGATGACGTCGGTACGGGTCATTTCGTGGCTCTGTTTTATTATGGAAATTACAGCTGTACCGGCCGTAATTATAGCCGTGCGGCTATGATTCTCGAAACCCGAAAAGTGCTTTTCTCATTTTTTTTTTAAAATGCCATTTTGCTCGTTTTCGATATTTTCTGGGTGTTGGAAATGCCCTAGTCCCGAGGCATTGGTCCTTGTATTTGTACCATACATTTATTGGATTTATGTGTTGTACTTATTTGTGTCATTAATAAAGGCATCAATTCATTTATTATATTTATCTTGTGCAGTATAGTAAATGAAGTATCCAATGGACATATCTATATCCATGACGACTAGTGTCATGCACTTAGCAGTAAGACCGTGGATAGGGTTAACGATATGACCATAAATATATCCATAGTCTGTTCCAGTCATAGGAATGAATGGAACAACAGACTATCATTAACCTGGTTGTATGGCGGTGTCTTACCGGTCATTGGACATGGAATGTCAACCAAGTTAATGGGTACATGCCTGGGAGCATGGTACTGGATAGATCCACTAAACGAGTAATCCACATGGTATGGTATCACAATGGATTCTCGTGTAGTACTTGTATGGATCCTTTGACCTGACCATATGATGGTGTTGTTGGAGATTGTGCCCTAAGGCCAATATTGGATTATGTAATTTGACTTCTAAGATTAATCTAGTGTAGATTAATATTATCATTTATGTTTGTATGTTAGCATTTATGATAAGTATCCATGAATAAATCGTGTTATTCTAAATATCCCTAGTCGATTGTTATTATGGGAATAATAACAAACTAAGACTAGTGTGAGTGATAATGGATATTCATAAGATGAATATAGTGTATACAGATACAGATTATACTCACGGGTAATATGTTAGAGAACATGTTACTGGAGACCCACTATGAGATCAAGTTCATGGTCATGTGTCACAACTGATCTTGATTATAGTAGTGTCATTAGCTGATTCCTTTGACCTGAGGTCACCATTGATTCCGGGATGAACTCATGTTGTGCTTTGACACAGTCAAACGCTGCTCGTAACAGAGTAGTTATAAAGGCTGTGATTGGGTACGATATGACTCATGCCTTGGGATGTGAGTGACAGATATGGGATTTTGTCCCTCTCTAACAAGAGAGCGATATCACTGGGCCCCTCGATAAGTAAGACTGTTAAATGCATGGCCGTGCTCAAATAAATTGATAATAGTATCAATTGATTTGTCTGGACAGTTTACTTTGAGATCGAGAAAGCATATGATTAATTATATAAGATTGACAAGTGTACCATGTCTTATGATTAATCATGATATCAAAGAGACAAAAGGGAATATGACATTCTATAAATAGGTATTGGATCATTCCAATCATGTTAATTGGGTAGTCATAAAGGCTTGCTAGAGTCCGCTTATGACCTATAAGGATATTATGGTAATCTCCTTATTGCCAATTAATATGAACCTATGGGGTCACACACAAAGAGCAAAATGAAGTTCATCTTATCGGGTATAAATTATTATTGGATAATAATTTATGAATGAGAAAGAGAATAAATATATATAGTGATATATATTTAAGTGTGTATATATATAAATATTAATTTGATTAATATTGCATAAAGTATGCTACATATTATAATTAAATTATATAAAGATATAATTAATTATAATATTATATATACATATGTGTATTATGGAGAATTGATTTGATTTAATGTTAATTGAGAATTAATATTAAATTGTGTGGGTTAATATATAATTATAACTAATAGGTGTATTAGGTTATAATTATAATTAACTAATTAGGTTTTATATTTAAGGAAATAAAAACCTAAACCTAATCACTCTCTCAAAATACACTAACTGAATTCGGCCAGCCACCACAAGAAAAGCAGCCAGCCGAAATTCTCCTCCTAAGCCAAAGGGAAAAATCTGATTTTTCTGCTCTTTTCTCTCGTTCGAAGAATTGTTCTTCAATCCCGGCGCTAGCACGCGGTGAATGAATTGCTCCGTGTGGATCAACCGTAGAGGGAAGCTACTTTGGTTCCTAATTGATTCAAAACCTACAAAGAATTAAGGTAATTCTTTAACCCTCCTTCCAATTCAATGCAATGTACATGGGTCCTTGGTGGGGATTAATCCTTTTATTTCCGCTGCGTATATATTGTTTTTGTGCGATTAATTCCCCAACAGGTGTTACATGTGAAGTCGCATACTTAGGGGTACGCCTAAAGGGCCTGTAATAGGGTGCCAAGTATGGGTGCTTTCGGGTATGTCACTGAACATGGTAGCACTATGGATATGCAGAAGGGATTTGTCACTCAGTAACCAACTGAGAAGATATCACCGGCCTCTTGATGAATGTGACTGATAAGAGTGTGGCCACACCCAAACAAGTTGGAACTTGTTTGTGAGCATCGGTACATTCGGGATCAAGTTAATGTCCGGACACGAAAGAGGGTGATCAATCCATGCCTCTGTGTTGGACACCGATATCAATGACATGGGATGTACAAGTTTAACTACAGGGTTATGGTATCAGTTAGACTGCCATCTCCATCTTAATTGGGGGCTGCAGTGGCTTGCTAGAGCCCAACTGCAGTCTGCGGGCCAAAGGCCCGCTGCCAACATAAAGATGGGCCCATAGGATCGTACACATAGAACGATAGAATGCAGACTTAAGGAATCACCTGTATACTTGGAGTATACACAATGGAGGGAGAAGCATGTATATATTAATTATATTATAAGGATCAATTGGATTGGTCATAATAATAAAATTAATATATTCTATTGGCTCTTCATAATTAATTGGATCAATTATGAAATTATTTCCTAGGTGGAAATATCCGTATGTATGGGTTTACATATAATTTTATTTTGTGTAGAGTTAATTTTAATTTGATGGATTAAATTAATTGTCAAACTAATTTTAATTTATATGTAAATAATATATTACTTGGAGTGATATATTAAATACATGGGTATATTAAAATTGGGCTTGAAATTAATTTAAACAGAATAATTAAAATTAGACTGGGCCTAAATTAAAACATGGAAGCCCGCACAGAATAGAAAGGAGCCAAGATGGGCCAGAATTCCTTAAGGAATTCGGCCAACCCTAGGTATAATACCTAGGGTTAGAAGAATTCGGCCACCTAAGCTTAGACCATCAATAGCCGAAATTTCCATAGCCCTCCCCTCTCCATTGTTTGGTTTTTCCGACGCTAGCACGGGTTGTATTCGCCAAGCATTCGTGTACGTGAGAGTGGAGGAATTCTAAATTGAGTTCTGCAGTCATCATCCGTCTCTGAAAGAGATTTTTCTGGTATGAAATTTTAATCTCTTTCTATTTAATTTTATGTTTTTCAATTTCCACTTCAATTGCTCCTGGGACTGGATTTGAGGAAATCACCGCGTTCTTCCGCTTTTATCGGGTGATTTCCGGTGACAAATCCCAACAGTGGTATCAGAGCGGGCTTTTGATCCGTGGAAATTGATTAATTTGGTTGAATCCCTGTTTTGAAATTGGATGTTTTTGATTGGGATTCTTGGTATGGGTTTTATGATTTTTCCCATATGTTTTATGCAATGAAAATTAAATTTGCATATAGGTTTATGTTAGTTTAATTTTATTGTGTATTTTGTAATTCTTGGTGAATTGCTATGGATGGTGGTTGGTTATTTTTTATTTTTAAATTCTGTTTAAATTTTAAAAAAAAAATGGCCTCCCGGCGGCGGGGCTGCCGGCGGCGGAGTCACCGCCGGCGGGAGGCGCAGCAGCCGCTGCGGCTGCTAGGGCAACTCTGTTGCCCTAGCTGCAGCGGGCCGGGCTGCCCGCTGCGGCTGCTAGGGCAACTCTGTTGCCCTAGCTGCAGCGGGCCGGGCCCAGTCTTTGGATTTTGCGGGTTTTGGGTCCGGGGCCCAGTTTTGAAATTTTAATTGGTTTTAAAATTCGTGTGTTTAAATTTATGTAATTTAAATGCGTGTGGTTTCTTGAATGAATTTTAATTTCGTTCATGCAATATTAGTTTTGGAAATTAATATGGTTAATGGAAGTTGGTTCGGGTAATTTTGGCACAATTACTCGAACGGCTAAATTGGACCCATGGTTTCCCAATTCCAGTGGGAGCAGTTGGACTGCCTGGGCTGGAGGACCAAAGCCCGTTAAGGGTTAGAACCATGGTGGGCCAGAATTGGCGATTTCCTAATAATGGCTTTGACATAATTTAAATGGGCTTAAATCATGCTTTTTCACATGCTTTTGAATTGTATGTATTGGATGCATATGAATGGTTGAATGAATGTATGATTGGATGCTATTGGGCCTTTTACGAGTTGGGTTGTATTTTTCTTTTGGGTAAATACGGCCTGCGTGTCGTTTTCTATTAATGTAATTTTATTTTATTTAAGTTAAATATTATAAAATTTGTAAAAGAAGAAGCCCATGGAGTGGTGAGCCCAATTGGAGGTGCAAGCCCAAATTGGAGGTGCAAGCCCAGAAGGAGAAGATGGAAGCCCGCCTAATATATGTTTCTAGTATAGGTTTGCTAGAATAATATTAGGATGTAATATAGGCCCATAGCAGTCCATTTTAATTTTGTTTAATCATTTTATATTCATTTGCATGTATGAATGTATGTTACAAATAGCTCATTCACCCGCCTTATGTATGTAAGCCGTTATAATTGAATCTAATAACCAAATGGAAATTACTAAGTCGCTTAAAAGTGCTTCCCTCATTCAAAACCGAATCGAAGTGGGAATAGGCCAGTTGTAGACCATGCCCTCGCAGGATGCACTGGAGTATTGTCACTTTGTAATGGGTTAGAGTATGGGATACTCTAACACTTGAATGGAGGTTTTGACTTAGCATGGGTAGTAGGATTCTCCTGGCCCTAAGCACAGATGGGTAAGTGCCAACAAGCCCATCAAACCGAGAGTCCCTAGGTTGGGATTGGACGGCGTTCCTACCTAAATAGTTAAGGTGTAGTTGTACCAAACCCTCGTTTGGCTATATCTTAATGAAATATGGATCTCGGCCCATGAGCCCAACAACTCGGTTAAATTAATAACTTGATTCATTATTAATTTTATATGGGATCAACAAAGTAAAGCCCTTTATTAACACTCTAAATGTTTTTCTGTGTAGAAACACCCAAATGGCAAACACTAATACCTTATCACTGCGATCGATTCTTGAGAAGGACAAGCTTTCCGGTCCTAACTTTTTAGACTGGTCTAGGAACTTGAGGATAGTTCTAAGACAAGAGTCAAAAGAGTATGTGCTGGAAAGGCCTGTGCCGGCTGCGCCTCAGGGACGTAATCCGACGGCTGCACAGCTAGCGGAATACGAGGCTCACGTCAAGGACAACCGGGATGTGACGTGCCTTATGTTGGCGTGCATGGTCCCCGAACTGCAAAAACAGTTTATGGACCATCAAGCCTATGCTATGATAACAACTCTCAATGAGATGTTTCAAGAGCAAGCTCGTCAGGAAAGGTACCTGACCAATAAGGCATACCACTCTTGTAAGATGGGGGCCGGGACATCTGTGAGTGCTCACGTGCTCAAGATGAAGGGCTATTTGGATACTTTGGCCCGTCTCGGATTGCCTATCTCTCAAGAGTTGGCGGTGGACACGATCCTGGCATCCTTACCGGATTCTTATGATCAGTTCATCCTAAACTATAATATGCAAGGGATGAACCATACTGTCAGTGAGCTGCATGGGATGCTCAAGCTTACTGAGCAGTCGATCAAGAAGACTCCACCGGTGCTGCTGGTTAACAAGGGGAACGCTCCTCTTGCTAAGGGTAAGGCCAAGGAAAAGGCCAAGGCTAAAGCCAAAAAGGCCAAAGCTAAGAAGGCCAAGGCCCAACCCAAAGGCCAGCAAAAGGCAGGTCCTGAGGACGTCTGTTTTGGGTGCAGACAGGCGGGCCATTGGAAGAGATCGTGTCCCAAGCTGATGGGAGAGCAGAGAAGGGGCCAAGGTGCATCCTCTTCAGGTATTTATGTTATAGATATTAACCTTACTGTTTCAACATCCTGGGTATTGGATACTGGATGTGGTTCTCACATTTGTTGCAATGTGCAGGGACTTAAGAACAGAAGGTTGCTGGGGTCGGGAGAGGTGGACTTACGGGTCGAGAATGGAGCAAGAGTTGCTGCCATAGAGATCGGCGAATACCACCTAATGATGCCCAGCGGATTGGTTTTAATTTTGGAACATTGTTACTTTGTACCTGCAATGTGCAGGAATATTATTTCTGTATCAATGTTGGACATGTCTGGATTTGAATTTTCTATTATAAATGGTCGAATTTCAATATCTAGAGAGGGGTTATTTTATGGAGATGCTCTATTAAATAATGGCCTGTATGTCCTGGACTTAAATGAAACCAATCACATCTATAACATAAACACGAAAAGGGTTAAGCCTAACGAACTTAATCCAGTCTACCTATGGCATTGTCGTCTTGGCCATATAAACGAGAAGCGCATAGCTAGGCTTCATAAAGCTGGAGCCCTAGGGTCTTTTGACTTGGAGTCGATTGATACATGCGAATCATGTTTAAGAGGCAAGATGACAAAGGCGCCCTTTAGCAAAAAGGCTGAAAGGGCCACTGGCTTGTTGGACCTAATACATTCAGATGTATGTGGACCTATGAGCGCAGCGACCAGAGGTGGGCATCTGTACTTCGTCACGTTCACGGATGATTTCAGCAGATATGGCAATGTCTATCTGATGAAAGACAAGTCCGAGACCCTTGATAGGTTCAAGGAATTTAGGAACGAGGTACAGAACCAGCTAGGCAGGAATATCAAAGCCCTTCGGTCGGACCGAGGCGGTGAGTATATGAGCCTAGAGTTTGACTCATACTTGAGAGAGCATGGAATAGTTCCACAGCTCACTCCTCCCGGAACACCACAATGGAATGGGGTGTCCGAACGGAGGAATAGGACCTTGTTGGACATGGTCCGCTCAATGATGAGTCAAGCAACTCTCCCAATTAGCTTCTGGGGACACGCCCTCGAGACAGCAGCTCTCATTTTAAATAATACTCCGACTAAGGCAGTGGAAAAGACCCCATATCAGATATGGACGGGCAAGGAGCCCAATGTGTCTTTCCTAAGGATTTGGGGATGCGAAGCACATGTCAAGAAATTGACTAGTGGCAAGCTATAGCCCAAAACCGATAAATGCCTGTTTGTGGGCTACCCTAGGGAAACCAAAGGGTATTACTTCTACAACCCCGCCGAGAACAAGGTGTTCGTGGCAAGGAAGGGGGTCTTTCTGGAAAAGGAGTTCCTTTCCAAGAAAGATAATGGGAGCAACGTTGAACTCAGGGAAGTTCAAGGTCCACAAGCTCCTGAAGAGGATAACTCGGAGGCCTAGGTGGAGCTTCCACAAGTGGAGGCACCGACCCAGGCCGCACAAGAACCTATAAGGTCTGGTAGGGATCGTCGGGAACCGGAGAGGTATGGTTTCCTCATCACCGATGATCAAACTCTTCTCATCTGGGATGAAGAAGAACCTAAAACCTACCAAGAGGCTATAGCTAGCCCACAGTCTGCAAATTGGCGTAAAGCCATGGAAGCAGAAATGCAATCTATGTACGATAACCAAGTTTGGAACTTGGTTGATCCACCTCCGGGTGCTAAGGTTATAGGTTGCAAGTGGTGCTATAAGCTGAAAGCTGATAATACCTTCAAGGGGCGTCTGGTTGCGAAACGTTTCAGACAAGTCCATGGGATAGACTATGATGAAACTTTCTCACCAGTAGCCATGCTCAAATCCATCAGGATACTGCTGGCCATAGCCGTATGGTATGACTATGAGGTATGGCAGATGGATGTCAAAACCGCTTTCCTTAATGGGAAGCTACTCGAGGATGTGTACATGACACAACCTGAGGGTTTTGTCGATCCTAAGTATCCGGGAAGGGTATGCAAACTTCAAAGGTCCATTTATGGACTGAAGCAAGCATCCCGTAGTTGGAATCTAAGATTCAATGAGGCTATAAAGGAATATGGCTTCATACAGAATCTGGATGAGCCTTGTGTGTATAAGAGGACTAGTGGGAGCATTGTCACATTTTTGGTACTGTATGTAGACGACATCCTACTCATTGGAAGCGACATACCTACACTGCAAGGGGTAAAGCAGTGGCTGAGTAAGTGCTTCGCAATGAAGGACTTAGGCGAAGCTAAGATGATCCTAGGGATCAGGATCTATAGGGATAGATCAAATCGGCTTCTGGGCCTAAGTCAGGCTTCGTACATTGACAAAGTTCTGAAAAGATTCAGTATGGACCGGGCCTAGAAAGGTTTCTTGCCAATGGGCCATGGGCTGAAACTTAGTAAGAAGAACTGCCCTAAAACAAGGGAGGACAGGGAGAACATGAAATTGGTTCCATATGCCTCGGCTATTGGATCAATTATGGACTCCATGTTGTGTACGAGACCTGATGTCGCCTTTGCACTGAGTATGACGAGCCGATACCAGCAGGATCCCGGGGAGGATCACTGGAAAGCTGTCAAGGCAATCTTCAAGTACCTTAACCGGACTAAGGATAGCTTCTTGGTGTATGGTGGTCAGGAAGTATTATCAGTTACTGGGTATACTGATGCAAGCTTCCAGACTGACCAAGATGAGTACCAATCGCAGTCAGGGTATGTATTCTTGCTGAATGGTGGTGTTGTAAGTTGGAGGAGCTCAAAGCAACCAACCATAGCGGACTCTACAATAGAAGCTGAGTACATCGCCGCGTGTGATGCAGCTAAGGAAGCTGTGTGGATGAAGAAGTTTATCACTGAGTTAGGAGTAGTGCCAACTATCCAGGACCCAGTCGATATCTTCTGTGACAACAATGGGGCCGTCGCACAAGCTAAGAAGCCCCGGTCACACAAGAACACAAAGCACGTGCTCAGAAAGTTTCACCTCATACGAGAAATCGTGGAGAGAGGTGATATTGCATTGCACAGAGTGGACACCGAGGATAATGTCGCAGATCCATTGACCAAGGCGCTGGCCCAGCCCAAGCACGAGGGTCATACTAGATCTATAGGGATTAGGCCCAAGCCTAGTTGGAACTAGTGCAAGTGGGAGATTGTTGGAAATGCCCTAGTCCCGAGGCATTGGTCCTTGTATTTGTACCATACATTTATTGGATTTATGTGTTGTACTTATTTGTGTCATTAATAAAGGCATCAATTCATTTATTATATTTATCATGTGCAGTATAGTAAATGAAGTATCCAATGGACATATCTATATCCATGACGACTAGTGTCATGCACTTAGCAGTAAGACCGTGGATAGGGTTAACGATATGACCATAAATAGATCCGTAGTCTGTTCCAGTCATGGGAATGAATGGAACAACAGACTATCATTAACCTGGTTGTATGGCGGTGTCTTACCGGTCATTGGACATGGAATGTCAACCAAGTTAATGGGTACATGCCTGGGAGCATGGTACTGGATAGATCCACTAAACGAGTAATCCACATGGTATGGTATCACAATGGATTCTCGTGTAGTACTTGTATGGATCCTTTGACCTGACCATATGATGGTGTTACATGCGAAGTCGCATACTTAGGGGTACACCTAAAGGGCCTGTAATAGGGTGCCAAGTATGGGTGCTTTCGGGTATGTCACTGAACATGGTAGCACTATGGATATGCAGAAGGGATTTGTCACTCAGTAACCAACTGAGAAGATATCACCGGCCTCTTGATGAATGTGACTGATAAGAGTGTGGCCACACCCAAACAAGTTGGAACTTGTTTGTGAGCATCAGTACATTCGGGATCAAGTTAATGTCCGGACACGAAAGAGGGTGATCAATCCATGCCTCTGTGTTGGACACCGATATCAATGACATGGGATGTACAAGTTTAACTACAGGGTTATGATATCAGTTAGACTGCCATCTCCATCTTAATTGGGGGCTGCAGTGGCTTGCTAGAGCCCAACTGCAGTCTGCGGGCCAAAGGCCCGCTGCCAACATAAAGATGGGCCCACAGGATCGTACACATAGAACGATAGAATGCAGACTTAAGGAATCACCTGTATACTTGGAGTATACACAATGGAGGGAGAAGCATGTATATATTAATTATATTATAAGGATCAATTGGATTGGTCATAATAATAAAATTAATATATTCTATTGGCTCTTCATAATTAATTGGATTAATTATGAAATTATTTCCTAGGTGGAAATATCCGTATGTATGGGTTTACATATAATTTTATTTTGTGTAGAGTTAATTTTAATTTGATGGATTAAATTAATTGTCAAACTAATTTTAATTTATATGTAAATAATATATTACTTGGAGTGATATATTAAATACATGGGTATATTAAAATTGGGCTTGAAATTAATTTAAACAGAATAATTAAAATTAGACTGGGCCTAAATTAAAACATGGAAGCCCGCACAGAATAGAAAGGAGCCAAGATGGGCCAGAATTCCTTAAGGAATTCGGCCAACCCTAGGTATAAATACCTAGGGTTAGAAGAATTCGGCCACCTAAGCTTAGAGCATCAATAGCCGAAATTTCCATAGCCCTCCCCTCTCCATTGTTTGGTTTTTCCGACGCTAGCACGGGTTGTATTCGCCAAGCGTTCGTGTACGTGAGAGTGGAGGAGTTCTAAATTGAGTTCTGCAGTCATCATCCGTCTCTGAAAGAGATTTTTCTGGTATGAAATTTTAATCTCTTTCTATTTAATTTTATGTTTTTCAATTTCCACTTCAATTGCTCCTGGGACTGGATTTGAGGAAATCATCGCGTTCTTCCGCTTTTATCGGGTGATTTCCGGTGACAAATCCCAACACTGGGGACTTTATAGGGTTCGGGGGTCCGCTAATGCTGCAACACGGATCAGATTCAGATCGAACAACCCTGAAATTCAGAAAATAAAACCCGTGAAAAATTGAAAACCGTAATATCCGTATGTACAGAAATCTGAAAACCATAATTTTTCAACATACGGATGAATTTGGGCCGAAATTGATTACAACAGAATGCACAAAATGGAAAACGGACTATTTTTGGCCGATCGGGGCAGTTCGGGAATCTGCCCCTGCAGAACAGAGTCGTGCGGCTCTGGGTACCAGAGCCGCCCAGCTCTGTTCATCACAAACATAGTCGTACGGCTATATCCAGGAAAATCCGGTTTCCGAAACTTGCAAAGATGAAGAAAACGAGAAGAAAAAGCAATGCACACAGGTTTAAGGCCTCTCAGAATTTACCTTGGTGTTGTTTTGATGCTTTGAACATCAAGAAACAAATTGAGAACTTGGAATTTGCCCTGGATACTCAACCGGCCAAAAACCAAAGCGATCCAAAACAATCCGAAATCAATTTGAAACGATCTCGAATCAATGTGCAAAGGTTAAGGAACTTGTTATTAGTGTTTTAAGATTGATTTCTAAGTATCAATATTTGTCTCTTTGGTTGCTCAAGTTCTCGGTCTCACCTCCCTTCTCTCTGTAATGTTTTTCTTTTTTTCAATTTCCCAGTTTTTTCCCCTCTCTGCCTTTGGTTTCCTCTCCTTTTGATTTGATTTTCACTTTTCTTTTTATATCTTCCACTCATCATCATTTTAAACAATAAATGAGCCACCTGACTACGTGAAAATTTTGCCCCCCTTTTCTCTTCTGTCGACCCACTAGAGCCGCTCGGTTCTAGTTTGTACTAGAGTTGTGTGGCTCTAGGCTACAGCCGTGCGGCTCTAGCAAGAGCCAGGGTGAAATTCTCGAAAATCCGATGCTCACCCTAAACCCTAAAAAACCACTCGGGGACTTTTTTGGGGGTTCTGGATCACGGATAGCTCAGTTTTTAGGATGTTTGAGACACTCTGGGTGACATTCTGGTCATTTTCAAGTTCTATTCGAGTTCGTCTGGTCCACAGGTAATACAAGAATTCTCATCATAGAGGTCAGGAAAACCAGGCGCTTACAGCTACCGCTCGCGTGATCAAATTCGATACCCGATACCAGGTTTAGGTTACCTGAGGGGAATTTGAGAACGTGAATGGAAATGCTATAAGCGAAAGGAAAGAAAGACATACTTGAGTTGGAGCAATGATTCGGAGTGGAAGCAAATCTAGGCCTGACACCAGGTTCAGGTTACCCATGGCAGATCTACCGAAGTTGAGATGGAAGCAAATCTAGGCCTGACACCGGGTTTAGGTTACCCACGATGGATCTGCCAAAGTTGAGATGGAAGCAAATCTGGGCCTGACATTGGGTTTAGGTTACCCGCGATTGATCTGCCGAAGTTGAGATGGAAGCAAACCTAGGTCTGACACCGGGTTTAGGTTACCCGCGATGGATCTGCTGAAGTTGAGATGGAAGCAAATCTAGGCCTAACACCGAGTTTAGGTTACCCATGACGGAACTGCTAAAGTTAAGATGGAAGCAAATCTAGGCCTGACATCGGGTTTAGGTTACCCATGACGGATCTGCCGAAGTTGAGATGGAAGCAAACCTAAGTCTAACACCAGGTTTAGGTTACCCGCGACGGATCTGCTGAAGTTAAGATGGAAGCAAATCTGGGCCTAACACTAGGTTTAGGTTACCCGTAACAGATCTGTTGAAGTCGAGATGGAAGCAAATCTGGGTCTGACATCGGATTTAAGTTACCCATGACGGATCTGCTGAAGTTGAGATGGAAGCAAATCTGGGTCTGACACCAGGTTTAGGTTACCTATGATGGATCTACTGAAGTTGAGAAGGAAGTAAATCTGGGTCTGACACCGGGTTTAGGTTACCCGCGACGAATCTACTGAATTTGTGAAGCGAAGTTGATCTAGGCCTGTCATCGGGTCTATATTACCCTCGGTGGATCTGCTGGATTTCTGAGGAAAAGCTGGTCTGGGCCCGTCATCAGGTTTTTAGGTTACCCATGATGGATCTATCGAAGTTGCGATGGAAGCAAACCTAAGTTTGACATCGGGGTTTAGGTTACCCGCGACGGATCTGCTGAAGTTGACATGGAAGCAAATCTGGGTCTAACACCGGGTTTAGGTTACCCGCGATGGATCTGCTGAAGTTGAGATGGAAGCAAATCTGGGTCTGACACCGGGTTTAGGTTACCCGCGACGGATCTGCTGAATTTGTGAAGAGAAGTTGATCTAGGCCTGTCACCGGGTCTATATTACCCTCGGTAGATTTGCTAGATTTCTGAGGAAAAGCTGGTCTGGGCCCGTCATCGGGTTTTTAGGTTACCCACGATGGATCTACCGAAATTGAGATGGAAGCAAACCTGAGTCTGACACCGGGTTTAGGTTACCCGCGATGGATCTGCTGAAGTTGAGATGGAAGCAAATCTGGGTCTGACACCGGGTTTAGGTTACCCACGATGGATCTGCTGAAGTTGAGATGGAAGCAAATCTGGGTCTGACACCGGGTTTAGGTTACCCATTATGGATCTGCTGAAGTTGAAATGGAAGCAAATCTGGGTCTGACACCGAGTTTAGGTTACCAGCAACGGATCTACTGAAGTTGAGATAGAAGCAAATCTAGGTCTGACACCGGGTTTAGGTTACCCGCGACGGATCTGCTGAATTTTTAAAGAGAAGTCGATCTAGGCCTGTCACCGGGTCTATATTACCCGCAGTGGATCTGCTGGATTTCTGAGGAAAAGCCGGTCTGGGCCCGTCATCGGGTTTATGTTACCTGTGGCAGATCTGCTGGATTTCTGAGGTTGTATTGGCGATGCATATTTATTCCTTGATTGATAATTTTGGAACAAAAATTTTTGCCCCTTCGATCAAGAATAAATACAGCTCAATTGTCCTCCCCATAGATACCTGCACTTGGGTTGGTCGTGATGCATGTATGTATGTGTATGTGTGTGTTTTGAATGCTTGTGTGTGCATGTTTCAATGTATGCATATGCGAATGGACTCTGGGAGATGCATTTCTAGCTATTCATCCGGCCTTGAAATGCTATGCTCTTGCTGAGGAGATCAGGTCATGCCTTTGGCTAAGGAAAGCACACCACGCCTATGACTTATCTAGCTTGGGAGTATATCCTTTATGTGATGTGACTCTTGCACCTCTGCTGGGGATTTGAAATAGTTTCAAGGATCTAGGATCTTGCTTGAATAGGTTTCAAGGATATAAGATCTTGATTGAAAGGGGTTTTCAAGGATTCGAAATATGGCTTGAATGGTTTTCAAGGATCTAGGATCTTGCTTGAATTAGTTTCAAGGATCTGGGATCTTGCTTGAAAGGGGTTTCAAGGATTCAAAATCTGGCTTGAATGGTTTTCAAGGATCTAGGATCTTGCTTGAATTGGTTTCATGGATCTGGGATCTTGCTTGAAAATGGTTTCAAGGATTCAAAATCTGGCGTGATTGGTTTTCAAGGATTGGGAATCTTGCTTGAAGGAGTTTCAAGGATTCAAAATCTAGCTTGAGTGGTGGGACTTTAGGAGTGATAACTTTGGAATCAGGCTGAGAATGAGTATTTATTCCTTGATCGATAATTTTGGAAACAAAAATGTTTGCCCCTTCGATAAGGAATAAATACAGCTTGTTTGCTTTGCCCCTGGAAACTTAAGATGTTGAGGCTTGGGCCCGTGTGGCTCTAACTCATATCTTGAGGTCTAATGGATGCCCCAGTGTTGGACTATTTCTACTTTGGGAGCGATCCTGATTCGGGACGGTCCGACGATGGTGGCGGGTACCTGTACCTGGATTGTTTGTGATGTATGTATGCATTTGTGCGTATGTTTTGAATGTATGTACGTGTATGTTTCAATGTGTGCATGTGCGAATGACACTGGGAGATGCATTTCTCGCCATTTGTCTAGTCTTGAAATGCTATGCCCTTGTCAGGGAGATCGGGTCGCACCTCTGGCTAGAGAAGATACACCACACTTATGGTTGATCTAGCTGGGGATTACATTCTTTATGTGATGTGATTGTTGCACCTCTGCTAGGGATATGCAGGGATATGCAATGGCTGTTGGGGAGAAAGTGGTCACTTCTTTGTGATGGTTCTGTTGGGGAATAGTGCAGAGGATCCCGCTGGAGAATAGTGGAAGAGCTTTTGCTGGGGAATGGTGGAAGGGTTCCACTTTTCTGCCCCTAGGAATGGTGAGTTTGGAAGTGCTATTAGGTAGGTTTTCAACTTAGCGAGCCGCTTTAATTTTTTCCTGAGGCGCCTTTTCAGTTTTCACCTCAGTGAGCTTTTTTTTTTTTTTTTTTATGAATGCGACGCATGTGAGTGAAAGACGTGCACAACCATGTATGATGCATGATGTGAATTCAATTCCAAGCAGAATTGGGACATTTAAATGAACAGAGCAAGGCATTCATTCAATCATTCATTGATAATGTTTTAGTATAATGCACATCATAGATGAAATGAAATTAGAAATAGAATCAACCATGGTATCCATCTTGACTGAATTCACGACTACCACCAACCGGTCCTTGTAGATTTTCCCACTGGTGGTGCTCGCCTCACCGTCCTAACTTTTGCATGGACCACCTTTTCGATTTTCGATCCATCGGACTATCCTATTTTTTGCGTGGACCACCTTTCAGTTTTTGATCCACCGGATTTCTTTATTCTTTTCTCCTTTTTTTTAGCCCGTCTTGGTTGGTGGGGTCGACAACTTGGTCTCTCTTCTCCCTGGTAGAACCGTTTCCACCTTGAAGGTCGACGACTATGGCACCTCCCTGGTGAGTGCTCTAATGCTAGTTCGGCATCTTTGCAAGGCAAATAATGACATGCCAATCCACTTTTGATAAAATACCTTTGACAGATTTGTTAGCTACTTCCATCACCCCACTAGCTCGTGGATGATGTGGAGTTGACGATCGATGCCCCAGCCCTTTATTCTGGAACACATGCACCGTTGCCCCTTGAAATTATAGTCTCCTCTTGGTCATGATAGAACACGGAATTCTGTATCGTGCATATATGTTCTTCTTCCTTAATTTGGGCGCACCTTTTTTTAAGGCTGTGACATCATGGTCGACTCCATTTTCTTCCACTTTGGGTTATTGACAGTCATGGCTATGAACTAATGTCTGTTTGCCATGAATAGTCTTGTTTTTCTGGCGACGTCAGTTTCTCCTATCGTGGTTTCCCCTCTTTGTCTAATCTGGGTCCGTGGAGTTTCTGCTTAGCTAATTTTGCCCGTAGATCCTTTAGAGTCCAGCATTTGCTAACTTCTCTGTCGATCCCTAGTCATGCCGTGGTAGGATTGGGTGAAGCCGGTTATGCGCTTTTGGATACTCTGTAATTTCTTTTAGGTCTTTCAAGACGGATACCATTTTTGGGTCATCATCTGTCCTGAAATTCATTTCATGTAATGATGTGTCATGTATGCTAAAGACATAAAATGAATGCTTGTACGGATGCATAGTGTCCCATCCAGGAAAATATCACACGAGTAATTGAAATCAAATTGCATTACATTAAACGCCTCGTGGGCTGAATTGTTCACAAAATGGAAAAGAAAACATAAGCATATACATCAAAATAGTTGTCATCCTCCACATGCAGAGGGTCTTCTTGCTGCTGCGTCATCCCCTTTAATGGCTTGAACATGTGGGTCAGTTAAAGCTGGGCAAAGGAGTGTTCTGAACACTAGGTTTCAAAGGCAGTTCTACAATCTATCCTTCAGCGATCAATTGTTGGACAGCCCTCAGTAACTGCATGCAGTCATTCGTGTGGTGCCCCACTTTCATGTGATTGTAAGCGCCGGAATTTTATATACTTAAAAAAAAGTATATGGTCGTACGCCTGTCCTTACAGTCATGCGACTGTAATTTAAAAATTACAGTCGTACGACTGTAATATCAGAAAAGTTGCAGGAGCCCATACCTCTGCAGCAGAAAAATGGAGGAGAGAGGGTGGCGCAATTAATGCGCCGGGATGGACAGGAAGCGAGCCGAAAAGCAGGGATAAAAAGAAGGAAAAGAAGGGAGAGAGGGAACAGCTTGATTTCTAGTAAAAGGAATTAGAGAGAGAAAGGAGAAAAGAGAAAAGGAAAAGAAAGAAGCAAAAAAAACCTCAAGTTCGTCTTTTCCTCTTCTATTTTCTTTTAATTCTCAGGATTAGGATTAAAACTTGCTAGAAATCCTTAGGTTAATCAATTAACTTCACAAACAAATCAAAATCACGGACTTAAATCATCAGAATCCCAAGCATTTTGGATTTTTTGGACATAAAGCCTCCTCTCCCAATTTCAAAGGAAAAGTGCGAATTTGTTTGGATTGGAGTGACGCCGGGGGTCAAATCGACTTGGATTAGCTTTTAAAAAGGTAGACACTCCTTTTCCTTTCACCTTTTCTTGCTTTCTGGGTGTTTAAAGTGAATTTTTGTGCATTTTTGCTGTGTTTTCGCGCTTCTGTTTCTGGGAATTAAGAACAGTTACACGACTGTTCTTGGATTTGATGAACAGTCGTACGACTGTATATACAGTCGTATGAGTGTTCTTAATTTCCAGATTGTTTTTCTTCAATTCCGACTCAAAATAAAATTTGGCAAAATCTTGATTTTGAGCCGTTTACAGTCGCACGACTGTAGTTACAGTCGCACGACTGTAACCCTCGTTCTAGAATCAGAATTTCATTTTTTATCCCCAAAAATTTCCAAAAATCCCTAAAAATTTAGAAAACTCCGAAAATCATCAAAATGAATTTTGTTGTGTGCATTCACGACCGTAGATTCAATTTTCAGTAAAATTGCATTTAAGACAATTCAACGACGGAGACCCGGTTCTCCCGAAAACCGACCCACCTTAAATATAAAAATGCATGTAAACCGAAAAAATTGTTTTCAAAATGATTTTCCCACAAAACCAAAAATACAAGGACGTTTCAAAAATATTTTCCAGGTCTAACCGGACCGGCTAGCCGAGCCAACCCGATTATCCTCTAAATGCATGCCCCCTAATTCTCTATTTCCCAATTATGTCTATTGAGTTCTATTTGTGGCGTGCCGTACAAATTGTGCTAACCTTTGTTTTGCAACTTTTATTTATATTTTATTTTGATTTTATTTGTATTTTAATAGAATTAATCGTGTAATTTTAGACAGTTGTAATTATTTTTAAATTCTCGTGTATTCTAGGCGATTGTATAAGTGAGGCGAGAGTTTTTATTTTTCCATTCGATTTGGTTGTATGCCAATTAATATTTATTTCTTTTCTTTATTTTTGCATTATATATTTTTATGCGCGTTGTATGCCTTTTATATTCAATAAAATTGACTTTAGATTCTGAAATACCATTTCGAGAACATTGGCAATATTTACTTTAATTAGACATGAAATAAGGGACTTGTCCGGACCCGAATCTCTGGATAGTGTAGCGACCGTTCGTCCGGTTCAGCCACCTTAAGAATTTCCCGGTTGAGATGAGCCAGGTGGCGACTCTACAATATTCATCGCGACTTAGGTCTCGGTTCTTTTAAGGATTAATTTATTATTTATTTTCCAAAAACCGATTTTCCATTTATAAAAACCCCACACGAGGGAGGAGCCCACCTGAGATCGAGGCGCCCCTTCCGAAAGGGAGTCTCGTGTCCCGTCGAAAACGCATCGTCCGCTCACAGTGGCGACTCCGCTGGGGAATTTCTTAAAACGTTTTCTTAAAAACTTAAAAGAATTTTGACAAGCCCTGAAAAGTTTCTAATTAAGATAAGGCGGATGATTCTCTTTTGGTATTTTCTTTGCATTTTTAGTTAGTCATTTCTTCTGCATTAGATTAGGTATCCTTTTATAGCCTGGTGGATTGTTGAAGTGTCGCCTAAGTTCCTCTTGGTCTTGGGGGCACGAATACAAAACACCACTCATAGCCTCGTAAGAACCCCTTCGCTAGAACCCTTGAGTGGCGAGAAGTGAGGAGTATATCTTGCTATGAGAGCCTTGATGTGATCCGGACTTTGACCGGACCCATATAGGCAGCCCTAGTTGGATTCCCTTAGGGTACCAAAATAATTGTGTGAATAATAATAAAATCGTGCCTTCATCACCCCCGGTTGGTGATCGAAGTGAACCCCGCCTAGGACTCAGTTAGAAATTTTTGAGACCGACCACGTTGGAGGAATAAGGTTGGAAGAATTCGTTTTGCTTGCTATGTGCTCTTCACCATCTCGTGACACATCGCCGTTGCTACCTACGCGTGCATAACATACCATAATCACCATTTTCCATACATGTGACATACCATACATAAAAACATTTTTTTTTTGTGATACTAACCCACATTTTTATGCAGCCATTTGCATTTTATTTTGTGTGTAAAACATTAATTCATTCGTTAGTCATTCACGATAACCCTTTCTTGTTTAGCCATAACATTAAACTTGTGTGATTAGCATTTCTTCACATAGCATATATAACATCATTATGTGTGTCATGCATCCTAACCCACGTTTTCGTGCAGCCATTTGCATATTGTGTGACATGTTCATTCACCACATTTCACTTAAATTAAATTAAGGGGCATTTCAAGGACGCCTATCATGACCATCCTATTCCATTTCATAACATATTGGGTACCCAAAATTACCCGTGTTTTGCCGATGTACCAGATTTCATTCGGCCATTCCACCAAAATCATTTCATTTGATAAAAGCCACAACAGTCTTAGGCCTATTTTCGTGTAACAACTTACACGATGCATTTCATGACATCACGCTCATTCATCACGAACATCATATAACACCATGGTCCACATCCGACCACTTCATGACATTAATTTACCATTCAAGGTACTCCCCGAGTGCCCAATTAGTATACATATAGGTCCATAACATCATCAAATCATGGAAAGGTGTTCCTCGAATGCCGAATCTCTGTCCGTGTCCCTATTACACGTGTCTTTCTCATAACATCATTTCATATCATATGCTCAAAAGCATCAAAACTTTGTCTATGGGCCCGGCCCATATGACCATTTCATATCATCTCATAGACCTACAAAGCGTCAAAACTCCATCCGTGTGCTGGTATACATGTGACCATTTCATGAATTCATTAGGTGCCCCAAAGGCACCGAAGCTCTGTCCGTGTGACAGCCCACACGTGACATTTTTGCATAAGCATTGGGTGTTCTTGGAATGTCCCAAAAAGAAGAAAGATAATAAAAAAAGAAAACATTCACACCATCATTTCATATATAATCCCACTCCATTCATTTCAAGCATTCTCAATGCCTTAATTTTCATGTCACATCACGTCATTCATTCATAACCATAATACCTCCTGTCTACTCCCAAGCAAAATACACTGGAGCGACCTTGGACAAGATCCCAAGCTTCAAGGGCAGCTAGGAGATAGAGGGTAGTTGAGAGTGACAGTGATTCTGAGCCTGGGGAAGGAGTGAATATGGTAGATCGGACACCATGCATGGCTGATGTTTTGAAGGATTTCTTTAGATCCCAAGACTTCCATGACATGTTGAAGGAAGAGATGCGGGCAGTTGTAAGGGAAGCTGGTGAGTCCAGTGGTAGTGGAGCCGGGAAAGAGAAAGAGGCTGAGTCATCCCAACATGGTGGTGACGCCTCGGCTAGCCTTGAGAAGCTGCAGGAAATAAAAGCAACTATGGAACAGAGGATGAAAGCAAAATGTTCTAAACTAGATGAAGTTATGGCCTAGTTGAAGAAGGGGGTCAATATCAGCACTAAATCGAAGAAGGGCGTAAATGTTAATGCCATGATCAGTAAAGGCATCGAGACATTCCCTATTGGCTTCCAATTGCCGAAAATCCCTACTTACAAAGGAATGGGCTCGCCGGAGGCCCATGTGAATCTGTATGCCCGAGTTATTCTGACGGCGGGCACTACAAAGCAGCAGCTGATCAATTTATTCCCTACCACACTGGAGGGAGGTGCTTTAGGATGGTATAACTCATTGTTAGAGGAGGAACAATCTGATTGGGAAGTTTTGTCGGTAGCCTTCATTAAATACTACAGCTTCAATACCAAAATCCAGGTGAAGCGGTATGATTTGGAAAGGGTGAAGTAGAAATTTAACGAGCCCTTTGATGAATACTATCAGAGGTGGATGAACAAGATGATCCTCCTAAAGAACCGCCCTATCGAAGACGAGCTTATACAGAAGCTCATTGACGGCAACAAAGACATTTTCAAGAACAACATGAAATTCCATCCCTTTGAGGAGCTCAGTGAGGTTTACAGCATGGCCATGAAGATAAAAAGGGATAAGGAGGAGAAACCAGCTGGTCACAAGGGAGGAAGAAGCACAGGGTATAACTTAGGATATAGATCAACCGCAGCAGCTGGGTCTGGCAGTGGTTCTGGTTCAGGTTCCAGTAGCAAACATGGTTAATCTTCAGAGGTGAAGTAGGTTGAAGTGGCTACTATAAATTAGCAGCAAGGCAACCGGAATAGGGGTCCTGGAGGACAAGGCATATCGCCTTGGACTCTTCCTTTAGTGAAGATATTCGCCAAATGTAGGAATGGCGGCCTGCTATAGTCTTTAAGGCCATTCGACAAGCCATCTTAAGCTGACAAAGATAATTTCTGCACTTATCATGTGGTGACAGGCAATCGAACCAACAACTGCTATAAGCTGAGGGATGCTAACCAGAAGCTTATTGATGAGGGAAAGCCGTAGGAGCCAGCCAAACCTAGCACTAAAACCAACCCACTACCAGCATTCGAAAAACGGGTTAACATGGTCCAGTCAGGGTTGCCGGCTAACTTTATATTCGCCCAAGTTCTTCAAGCGAACCCTACAATTCAGGCAGTGGCAGTAGGGGAACCCGAAGTGGAACCCTAATGTGAGAAAAGGGAGGAATGTAAGGATATCAAACCTATAGGTCTGAATGATCTCAACTCTGAAGATGAGTATGAAGAATTTGACAGAGGAGAGGCAGTTAAACTCCTAGTTGTTGAAAAGATGAAGATTCAAGAAGTGCAGCATGTGACCCAAAGAGGTAGGGTATATCAGCCGACAGATTAGATGAAAGATAAAGCACCGATGAATGGGTCGGGCAGTACTTCTGCGCCAGAAGGAGTTGAGAAAGAAGACCTAGTCGTTTCCCAACTAATGAAAACTCCTACCCAAGCTAGCTTGTGGCACTTGCTTCTAACCTATTGCTTGGAAGGCCCAGTCACTTTCTCCCTATTGCTTGGAAGGCCCTGGTTCCATCCTTTGGGAGGTGACCCTTCCACATTGCATCAAAAGATCAAGTTCTCCATGAACGACAGAATTGTGAGTGTTGAGGTGGATGCCCAATCGATGGTAGCTGCAGTGAATGAAGGAGTGGTTCCCTTTGGTGGATTTCAAGTCGCTGTAATTGAAGGGGAAGAGACCACGGATGCCCCTATGGTCCTTTATGAGAATTCTATGCTGGAATGGCTATCCTGGTATCTGTATAAGCAGAACTTTGTCCCGAGAATGGGACTCAGAATCAATTTGCAGGGGGTTCCCGAATTTAAAATTGACTTAGGAAAGTCGAAGCAGTGTGGCCTTGGCTACGTGGAAGGGGCATCTGAGCAGAAGAATCTGAAAAAGGGCAAGAATGGAAAGATTATGATGAAGCCATTTCTGAAGGCAAGAGAAGGCCTTTATAAGGGTCAATCTGAACCGGTGATGGTAGAAGGTGTCGAGTATCCTGGCTTTGAGATCTTTGCAGATGTAGTTGATTTTGACAAAAGCCAGGAAGAGCCAGTAGCCCCTGTAATGGTGGAAGAAGCAACTGCTGAATCTGAGATTTTGCAAGGAGAATCATCTGAGGTGGTAGCAGAAGCCATAGAGGTGGCCGAGGAAGAAGATGAAAAGAAGACCTGTGTTGAAGCTATAGAAGTGATCTCGTGAGCTTTGACTGCTGCATTAAGCAAAGCTTTTAGGAAATCCAAGGGGGGATTCGATGAAGAATTAATGGCCAAAGTGAATTTAGACTCTGTGGTCGCTGAAATTGCCAATATTATGGAAAAAGCTAAGATGCAAGTGACCGGAAAAGAAGCAGAGAAAGCTGCAGTCCCGGATGATGCTCTGGAAGGGAAGATGGAAGCTGATGAAGAACAAGGCCCTCCGCCTGTGGAGGATGAAAATGATTTTGTTGTATCTATTTCGTCCATTTTCAATGTAACTAATGTACTTTACGATAAGTTCAATGCAATGAAATCCCAATTTGCTTACTTGTGTGATGTTTATCCTCATAATTCTGTGCATGCATTTAAATCACCATCAAGCATATTTAGCATACATGACACTGCATTACATGAAATCAATATAAGTACAGATGAAACCCCTAAAATGGTACTCATTTCACACGAGCTAAAATCTGAGGAAGAGAAAGTATTAATAAAAATACTCCAAAAACATGTTAA
This sequence comes from Euphorbia tirucalli, assembly GCA_039660915.1. Lineage (NCBI taxonomy): Eukaryota > Viridiplantae > Streptophyta > Magnoliopsida > Malpighiales > Euphorbiaceae > Euphorbia > Euphorbia tirucalli. Next base: position 28,363,812 of record CM077639.1, on the reverse strand, counting down.
AGCTTTCGCCTGGTCGTATGAAGACATGTCGGGTGTGGACATAGAAATAATAGTGCACAAAATCCCAACGGACCCCAAGTTCAGACCGGTAAAGCAGAATTTGAGAAGACTAAGGCCAGAATGGGCTACACTGGTGAAAGAAGAAATGGCCAAACAGATAGATGCCAGGTTTCTCGAAGTGGTGGAGTATATAGAATGGCTAGCCAACATTGTCCCTGTGCCTAAAAAGGATGGAAGGGTAAGAGTATGCGTCGACTACAGGGACCTGAATAAAGCATGCCCAAAAGATAACTTTCCATTGCCCCATATTGACGTCCTAGTTGATAGTGCAGCAAAAGCAGTAATGTATTCTTTTATGGACAGCTTTTCGGGGTACAACCAGATTCTGATGGATGTGATCAACAAAGTGAAAACATCGTTCATCACAAAGTGGGGTACTTTCTGCTACAGAGCGATGCCCTTCGGGTCAAAGAACGCCAGTGCCACTTATTAGAGGGCTGTCACAACTCTGTTGCATGATATGATCCATAAAGAAGTCGAAGTGTATGTCAATGATATGCTTGTTAAATCAACAACCCGGGAGGAACATCCTGTTATCCTGGATAGATTTCTAACATGCATTGGAGAGTACAACTTGCGACTTAACCCCAAGAAGTGCATATTCGGGGTCACATCAGGGAACCTGTTGGGCCATGTGGTCTGCCAGAGGGGGATAGAAATGGACCCAAATAAAATCAAGGCCATCCAAGATATGCCACCCCTAAAAACGGAAAAGGAAGTCAGATCATTCTTGGGTTCCTTGCAATATGTCAGTCGTTTCATCACATGGTTGACTTCCACGTGTGAACCAATCTTCAAGCTATTAAAGAAAGATCAGTCGATTATGTGGGATGACAGGTGTCAATTGGCATTCGAGAAGATCAAGGCTTACCTGATGAAGCCACCAGTATTGAGTCCTCCAATTCCAGGAAAGCCTCTGATTTTGTATTTGGCAGTTGAAGAATCCTCTATAGAGGCAATGCTTGCACAAGAACAAGATGGCAAGAAGGAATATCCTATCTACTACCTTAGCAAGAAATTGCTGGAGAATGAAACCAAGTACACACTGGTGGAGAAGACATGTGTTGCGATGATTTGGTTGACCAAGAAGCTGCGCCATTATTTCCAATCCTACAAGATACAAGCCGTAGCTAAGGTGGATCCAATGAAGTATCTCTATGAAGCACCAGTATTGGTTGGGAAGCTATCCAGGTGGCTGCTACTTTTTTCTGAATTCGACATCGAGTACATCACAAAGAAAACCATTAAAGGGCGAGCCGTGGCAGAGTTTCTGGCAAACCAACCCCTAGAATCAGATTACACAAAGAATCTAGAATTCCCTGATGAGCAACTAGCCATGGTGGAAGTGAAAAGATAGGTCATGTGCTTCGATAGGCAGTGAATAGAAAAGGTACTGGAATCGGGGTACTTGTAGCAACACCGGATGGTGAGATTATTCCTTTATCCAAGAGGCTGATCTTTCTTGTAACCAATAATAGGGCAAAATATGAAGCATGCTTATTTGGAATGGAGGCTCTATTGACCTTAGGGGCGAATGATGTCTTAGTTGTCGGTGAATCACTTCTAGTGATAAGGCACGCTCAGGGTGAGTGAGAGCTGAAAGAGGAAGCCTTGCGGCCTTACTTGGAGCTGTTACAGTTCAGAAAAGGTTTATTCGGCCAGTGTGAATTCAGACACGTCCCCAGGGATGAGAATAAGATGGCTGATGCATTAATGACTTTGTCCTCCATGTGGGAAAATCCAGAGGCAACACAAGTACAACCACTGGTCATAGCCACTTCCAGACATCCTTGAAGTGCACGAAGTGATGGAATTATCAGTTGAAGAAAAGCCATGGTTCTTTGACATCTACCGGTATGTTAAGGAAGATAGGTATCCCAAAGAGGCCAGTGCTACTGATAAGTTGACATTAAGAAAGTTGGCTAGTCAATTCAGAATCTTCAAGGACAAGTTATACAAAAGAACAGCACATGGAGTCCTTTTGAGGTGTCTAACAGAGCAAGAAGCAGAAGAAGTGATGCAGCAGGTACATGCAGGATCCTGTGGGCCACATATGAATGGACTTGCCATGGCTAGAAAGATCATAAGACAAGGCTACTTCTGGATGACGATGCAAGCAGATTGTAAAAGAAAAGTGAGGAGATGTCATGAATGTCAGATCTATGCAGACATTAGTCATCTTCCACCACTTGAACTTCAGAACCTAGCATCTCCTTAGCCGTTTTCAGCATGGGGGATAGATATGATTGGTGAAATTCATCCAGCTGCATCTAATGGGCATAGATTCATAGTTGTAGCAGTTTATTATTTCTCCAAATGGGTCGAAGCAGAATCCTTCACTAATGTGACAGCCAAGCAAATGGTCAAGTTCATCCAGAAGAACATCTTCACTCGGTACGGGATTCCTCACCACATAGTAACTGACAATGGAGTACAGTTTCAAGGGGCAACAGCTGAGCTACTTACAAAGCATGGTATTGAACATCATAAGTCCTCTCCATATAGACCACAGGCTAATGGTGCAGTGGAAGCCGCTAACAAGGTGACAAAGAAGATCTTATCAAAGATGGTAACCACTTACAGAGATTGGTTTGATAAACTGCCTTATGCTCTTTGGGGTTATAGAACCAGTGTCAGAACGGTGACAGGAGAAACTCCTTATGCCTTGGTGTACGGAATGGAAGCAGTGTTACCAGTGGAAATAGAGCTTAAGTCACTTAGAGTCGCCCTGGAGGCTCAGCTGCCAGAGACTGAATGGGTTCAAACTAGATATGAACAGTTGGCAGCACTAGATGAAAGGCGACTGAGGGCATTGGATCATCTTTAGATGTACCAGCGCAGAATGGCCAGAGCGTATAGTTAGAATGTGAAGTACTCGAAATGACAATTGAAAACAGGTGACTTGGTTCTAAAGCAACTAAGGCCTTCAAATGTCGATGTTAGGGGCAAGTTCAGACCCAACTGGGAAGGGCCCTATGTGGTGAAGAAGGTGCTATCAAAAGGCGCTATCAGCATCATGGTCATGGACGGAAATAAGTTCACTAATCCTATCAACCAGGACAGGCTAAAGCTTTATCATGTATAAAAAAAATGTCTAGCAGGCTAAAAACTCGAAAAGAGAGGTCTAGGCAAAAGTTAAGACATGAGAGAAAATAATCAGTCGAAAAACCTAAAAAGGATGATTGGTGACGGACTGTGGCTCGGTGTGGAATATGTACCATTTAGGAACCAACTTGTTTCAAATGTACTCATTTTGACTTCATCAATAAAGTGAAGTGTTTGTTTAAATATATTTGCAGGGTTATGACAAATGCACAAACAAGGTTGTCTTGCATAAACATACATTCAAAGAAAGCACGTTGCATTCAACTGATTGAAATCATCGCATTATTTGACAAGTGAAAATGCACTAAATGCATGCAATTTGAAATCTTTTATTGTCCTCGAAAATCCAGCTTCTCTTCCTAAAAGAGCAATAAGTGGTAGCAATACAATTCAAATTATTCATAAAAAAAAGAGCTCCCTGAGGTGAAAACTGAAAAGGCACCTCAGGCAAAAATTAGAGCGGCTCGCTGGGCTGAAAACCCTCATTGGGCAACCCAGGCAAAAATTAGAGCAATTACAAACTTATAATTTTCCCATGGAGCAGGAAAAGCAGAGTGTCCCCAACATTCCCCACAGAAGTCATCACATCGACTCCCCATAGAGTCATCGCGCAATTCCGCCTCGAGCAATGTAAACTCGGTATCAGCCCAGATCGGCTTCATCATCCATTTCCCCAGCAGATCCACCTCGAGTAATGTAAACTCCGTATCGACCCAGATCGGCTTCATCATCCATTTCCCCAGCAGATCCGCCTAGAGTAATGTAAACTCGGTATCGGCCCAAATCGGCTTCATCATCCGTTTCCCTAGCAGATCCGCCTCGAGTAATGTAAACTCGGTATCGGCCCATATCGGCTTCATCATCTAATTCCCCAGCAGATCCGCCTCGAGTAATATAAACTCGGTATCGGCCCAGATCGGCTTCATCTATCTCCCCGGAAAAGCTCACCTTGGGTAACCTAGACCCGGTATCGGCCAATTTCTCCCTCAACTTCGCCTCGGGTAACCTAGACCCGGTATCGGCTTATTTCACTCTTTCTTTGCCTCGGGTAACCTAGACCCGGTATCGGTTAAACCGTAATTTCACTCTTTCTTTGCCTCGAGTAACCTAGACCCCGGTATCGGCTAAACCGTAATTTCACTCTTTCTTCGCCTCGGGTAACCTAGACCCGGTATCGGCTTATTTCATTCTTTCTTTGCCTCGAGTAACCTAGACCCGGTATCAGCTTATTTCATTCTTTCTTTACCTCGGGTAACATAGACCCGGTATCAGCTAATTTCACTTTTCCTTTGCCTCGGGTAACCTAGACCCGGTATCGGCCAATCCGCCATCCATCTTCCTTTGCCTCGGGTAACCTAGACCCGGCATCGGCTAAACCGTAATTCACCCTTCATTTGCCTCCGGTGACCTAGACCCGGTATCAGCTTATTTGTTCCCCAGCATCGCCTCGAGTAACCTAGACCCGATATCGGCTTATCTCATCAGAGGGTTTATTCCAGTGTTCGTGGCGCTTTGATTCGCGATCTCAAATTCATCATCTCAGGTGTTGTAAACCTGGAGCTAGGTGTCGAATTTGATTACGCGAGGGGCAGCTGTAAGTGCCGGAATTTTATATACTTAAAAAAAAAGGATATGGTCGTACGATTATCTTTACAGTCGTGCGACTGTAATTTAAAAATTACAGCCGTACGACTATAATATCAGAAAAGTTGCAGCAGCCCATACCTCTGTAGCAGAAAAATGGAGGAGAGAGGGTGGCATAATTAACGTGCCGGGATGGACAGGAAGCAAACCAGAAAGCAGGGACAAAAAGAAGGAAAGGAAGTGAGAGAGGGAACAGCTTGATTTCTGGTAAAAGGAATTAGAGAGAGAAAGGAGAAAAGAGAAAAGGAAAAGAAAGAAGCAAAAGAAACCTCAAGTTCATCTTTTCCTCTTCTATTTTCTTTTAATTCTCAGGATTAGGATTAAAACTTGCTAGAAATCCCTAGGTTAATCAATTAACTTCACAAACAAATCAAAATCACGGACTTAAATCATCAGAATCCTAAGCATTTCGGATTTTTTGGACATAAAGCCTCCTCTCCCAATTTCAAAGGAAAAGTCCGAATTTGTTTGGATTAGAGCGACGTCAAGGGTCAAATCGACTTGGATTAGTTTCTAAAAAGGTAGACACTCCTTTTCCTTTCAAATTTTCTCGCTTTTTGGGTGTTTGAAGTGAATTTTTGTGCATTTTTTATGTGTTTTTGTGCTTCTGTTTCTGGGAATTAATAACAGTCGCACAACTGTTCTTGGATTTGATGAACAGTCGTACGACTGTATATATAGTCGTACGAGTGTTCTTAATTTCCAGATTGTTTTTCTTCAATTATGACTCAAAATAAAATTTTGGTGAAATCTTGATTCTGAGCCGTTTACAGTCGCATGACTGTAGTTACAGTTGCACGACTGTAACCCTCGTTCGAGAATCAAAATTTCAGTTTTTATCCCCAAAAATCCCTAAAAATTCAGAAAACTCCGAAAATCATCAAAATGAATTTTGTTGTGTGCATTCACGACCGTAGATTCAATTTTCAGTAAAATTGCATTTAAGACAGTTCAACAACGGAGACCCGGTTCTCTCGAAAACCGACCCACCTTAAATATAAAAATGCATGTAAATAGGAAAATTTATTTTCAAAATGATTTTCCCACAAAACCAAAAATACAGGGACGTTTCAAAATGTTTTCCAGGTCTAACCGGGTCGGCTAGCCGAGCCAACCCGGTTATCCCCTAAATGCATGCCCCCCAATTCTCTATTTCCCAATTCTGTCTATTTGAGTCCTATTTGTGGCGAGCCGTACAAATTGTGCTAACCTTTGTTTTGCAGCTTTTATTTATATTTATTTTGATTTTATTTGTATTTTAATAGAATTAATCATGTAATTTTAGACGGCTGTAATTATTTTTAGATTCTCGTGTATTCTAGGCGATTGTATAAGTGAGGCGAGAGTTTTTATTTTTCCATTCGATTTGGTTGTAGGCCAATTAATATTTATTTCTTTTCTTTATTTTTGCATTATATATTTGCATACGCGCTGTATGCCTTTTATATTTAATAAAATTGATTTTAGATTCTAAAATACCATTTCGAGAACATTGGCAATATTTACTTTAATTAGACACGAAATAAGGGACTTGTCCGGACTTGAATCTCTAGATAGTGTAGCGACTGTTCGTTCGGCTCAGCTACCTTAAGAATTTTCAGGTTGAGCTGAGCCGGGTGGCGACTCTACAATATTCATCGAGACTTAGGTCTCGGTTCTTTTAAGGATTAACTTATTATTTATTTTCCAAAAGCCGATTTTCCATTTATAAAAACCCCACATGAGGGAGTGGCCCGCCCGAGATCGAGGAGCCCCTTCCGAAAGGGAGTCTCGCGTCCCGTCGAAAACTTGTCGTCCGCTCACAGTGATAGGAAAGAAAATTTCCCTTGTCGGTCTCATCCGGCTTTTTAAATGGCTTCAGAGAATTCAATAGATCACCGTTCCTGCATTTCACAAAAATCTTGGCCAAAGAAAGAGTCCATGGGGATAGGCCTCGATTTTTCAAATTTCCATCTTGGCCGCCCCACTGCTGGGACACAAAGGCAACTTCAACTGGCTTGTTTTCTGAGAGTTGCCCACTTTTGCCTATAGGGCCAGAACCAGATCCGTTGCCTGATCTAGCTGTAGTCACTGATCGATACCCAAAACCATGGCCGGAGCCTCTGCCACCCCTTTGGTTCACTACCTTTTCTTCCTCGTCTCTCTCAATTTTCATAGCCATGCTATATACTTCGCTGAGTTCACTGAAAGAGTGGAATTTCATGTTGTTTTGGAAGTTGTCCCTTCTACCATCAATCAACTTCTGAATCAGTTCATCCTCGTCGGGGCAATTCTTCAGCAGAAGCATTTTGTTCATCCACCTCTGGTAGTAAGCATAAAAGGATTCATTCTGCTGTTGCTTAACCCTTTCTAGGTCATACAGCTTCACCTGGATCTTGGTGTTGAAGTTATAATATTTGATGAAGGATGTTGACAAGACCTCCTAGTCTGATTGCACATCTTCAGACAAAGAGTTATACCAGCTCAATGTACCCCCCTCGAGTGTGGTCGGGAAAAAGTTGATTACCTGCTGCTTAGTGGCATCTGTGGTCAACATGACTCGTGCGTAGAGGTTCACATGGGCCTCCGGTGAACCAATCCCCTTGTAGGAAGGAACGTTAGGCACTTGAAACCCAATGGGGAAGGTCTCAATGCCCTTGTTGATCATTGCATCGACATTTACCCCTCTCTTGGAGCCCAGGTTGATGTTAGCCCCTTTCTTCAGCTCAGCGACTACTTCATCCAACTCAGAGTATTTCGCATTCATTTTCTTTTCCATGGCTGCCTCAATCTCTTGCAGGTTTTCTACACAGGCTGAGACATTAGCCCCGTACTGAGAAGATTCATCCACCTTTTCCTTTCTAGGCCTACTTGTCCCGATTTCCCCAGTTTCTCTTACAACAGCCCATATCTCTTCTTTCAGCAAGTCACGAAAATCATGGGATCTCAGGAAATCCTTTAGGGCATCAGTAAGACTTGGTGTTTGATTAGCCATTTCCACTTCCTCCCCGGAATCAGAATCATTGTCAGTTTCTACTATTCTCTGTTCCCCAACAGCCCTCAAAGCCTGAGACCTTGTCCTTGGTTGATCCAGTTTACTCTGTTAACTGTCTTTATAGAGCTTTGGTCTTTTCTAGTCTCACATGTGTATGATCCTACATCATAAGTGAAGAGTTAGGGATGGTCAATGAATTACGTGGTGTCATGGAGAATGATGCTTGGATGATGCTTCATGAATGGAAATGAAAATGAGGATGATCTTTGCGTGTTTGAATTTCCTTTGTTTGGGATGTCCTAAGAGTGCCCAATGCTATGTAAAATAATGCAAAAATGTCTCGTGGGAGCCATCGCACGGACAGAGGTTCGGCGCCTTTGGGGCACCTAATGAATTACCGTGAAATGGCCGTGTTGTTGGAGATGCCCTAATCCTGAGGTATTAGACCTCGTATTTGTATTGTACATTTATTGGATTCATGTATTATACACATTTTGTGTTATTAATAAAGGCATTAATTCATTTATTATATATATCTTATGTAGTATTTTAAATGAAGTATCCAATGGACATAGCCATATCCATGTTGACAAGTGTCATGCACTTGACAGTAAGACCAAGGATAAGGAAAACGATATGACCATAAAGAGATCCATAGTCTATTCCAGTCATGGGAATGAATGGAACTAGAGACTATCATTAACCTGGTTGTATGGCGGTGTCTTACCGGTCATTGGACATGGGATATTAACCAAGTTAATAGGTATATGCAAAAAGGGCATGGTACTGGATAGATCCACTAAACGAGAAATCCATATGGTAAAGTATCACAAGTGATTCTCGTGTAGTACTTGTATGGATGCTTTGACCTAACCATATGATGGTGCTGCATGCAAGGTCGCATACTTAGGGGTACGCCTAAAGGGCCTATAATAGGGTGCCAAGTATGGGTACTTTTGGGTATCTCACTAAGCATGGCAATGCTATGGATATGCAAAAGGGATTTGCCACTCAGTAGTCCACTAAGAAGATATCACCGGCCTCTTAATGAATGCAACTGATAAGAGTGTGGTCACACCCAAACAAGTTGGAACTTGTTTGTGAGCATATGTACATTCGGGATCAAGTAAATGTCCGGATACAAAAGAGGGTGATTAGTCCATGCCTATGTGTTGGACACCAATATCGATGACATAGGATATACAAGTTCAAACTACAGGGTTATGATTTCAGTTGGACTGCCATCTCCATCTTTATTGGGGGCTACAGTGGCTTGCTAGAGCTCGCCTGTAGTCTGTGGGCCATAGGCCCACTGCCAACATAAAGATGGGCCCCTGGGATCGTACACATTGAACGTCTGAACACAGACTTAAGGAATCACCTGTATACTTGGAATACGCACCAGAGAGAGAGAGGATTATATTAATTATATTATAAAGATCAATTGGATTGATCATAATAATAAAATTAATATTTGCATTGGCCTTCTCATAATTAATTAAATTAATTCATGAGACTATTTCCTATGTGGGAATACGTCACATGCATAGGTTTACATGTATCTTAATTTTACGTTTGTCAAATTTAATTCCATGGTAAAATTAATTGATCAAATTAATTTTGACTAAAATGTATAGAACATATTATATGGTATAATATGTTAGGATACATGTTAGATAAAATTAAATTTGATAATCAATTGGACCAAAAGAATTAAAGTTGAACTGGGCTTAAAAAAAAAGTGAAAAGCCCGTGTTGAATTAATAAAGGATGGGCCGAAATTTTTACACAAAATTTCAGCCCACTAGATCAAGTTTTGACTTAGGGAATTCAGCCAAGGGAAGGAGAACACACCATAGCCGAATTGAGCAGCCCCTCATCTCTCAAAAAAATTTTGATTCTGACACTAGCACGGGTCTTGTTCCATAGCCGTTCGTGTATGTGAACGTGGAGGGAATCTACATTGATTTCTGCAGCCATCTCTTGAAGAGATATTCCTGGTAAGAATCAATTCTCTTCAAGTTAAATTTTAATGTTTTACAACTTTCACTTCAATTGCTCCTGGGCAAGGATTTGAGGAAATCATCGCGTTGTTCCGCTTTTATCGGGTGATTTCCGGTGAAAAATCCCAACACGCGTGTGTGCCGACACACGGGCAGACTTTCGATGCTTTGTATGTCAATGGTACGAAAAGAAATGGTCGTATGGGGACCGTACCATGGACAGAGTTTTGATGCTTTTGAGGCAATGTGATATGAGATGGTGTTACCAAAAAGAGTCACACGTAATCAGGGGCACGGATAGAGGTTCGGTGTTCGTGGAACACCTTACATGAAATTGTTATGGAATGCCCCTATATGTGTACTAATCTGGTACTCAAGGAGTACCTCGAATGATTTCATAATGTCATGAAATGGTCCGATGTGAACCATAATGCGTAAACGGGATTTCGGCATCACCAGGGCACCTATGACGAATGTGTATGATTCCATGTGATGACTTCGTGTGTGAACTGCCACACGGAAATAAATCTGGGACTATTAAGGCTATATTGAATGACATGGTATTTGTAAAATGGCCGTGCAATCCAGTGCACTGATAAAATACGGGTAGTTTTGGGATACCCGATATGTTATGGAATGAAATGATCGTGAAAGGCACACTCGGAACATCCTTATTAGGTGAAATGAAATTATACGGATGTGTATGTTACACGAAAATGCAAGTGGCTGCATGAAAATGTGGTTAAAATGCATGACACACAGAATGATGTCTTGTATGCTTCGTGGAAATGTTGCACACGAGATTGAAATGGCATGCAAATAAAAATGTCATGGCTGCATGAAAATGTGATTAGCGTCACACATATGTCGATGTTTGAAAATGGCTGCATAACGATGTGGTTTAGAATGGCACACGAAAGCTATGCATGTTTGACGCTTTGTGAAAAGTCAAATAGAAAACACCATGGAACAAACGTTAGCACATGCAAAAATATGCACTCCCTTCCGACCTTATTTCTCCTTTTGATTGGTCTTGCATTCTTCCTAGGAATTGGGCCTCTTTGGCATCAACGGGGGATACCAAAGGCTCACACTCAATGTTCAATTTTGAATTTAAGTTTTGGTAATCCTAGGGGAAGTTGCTAAGCCATTACATGTGGGTCAAAGTCAAAACCAAGGGTCGTACAGGTTCCCATAGCGAATATACACTCGTCACCGTAGAACATGATGTAAGGTCATGTGGAGCTATGAGTGGTTTACCCTATTGGGTGTCTCCAATCCTAGAGGAAGAGGTAGTCCACCTTCTTGGGTAAACTGGGGCTGATCAGTGTGTTAGAGGGATTGAGAAGAAGAAAATATCATGATATGCAAGGTGCCAACAAATAGGGTAATATGAACTAGTGAAGTGACTACAAGCGAGGTTATGTTTCGGTAGTTGCCTAAGTTCCTTAAGTTTTTGTGAAAACTTTTTAAGAAACCATACTCCCCAGCAGAGTCGCCACTGTGAGCAGACGACCTTTTTTGATTTGAAAAAAAAAAATAAAATGGGGACGTGGTGAAGCGGACCTAGGAAGACGTTTTCGTTCGTTTTGATTTTGGTGGAAAATGGGTTTTGTTTATCTTGGAAAAATCATGGATTTGGAAATCCCTTTTGTAGAAGAAATTTTCCAGTTTTAACTTAAAGACCTCGAAACTTAAATTCCAAGATCAGTGACAGAGTCGCCACCCAGATCAGCTCATCCGGGAAATTCTGGTACAGCTCCCTACTGAGAGTAGACTACTGTACCTAATCCACAGATTTAGGGTTCGGGCAGGTGACTTACACAACCTCAAGCTTCCTTTCACTTTACAATTTATATTACTATATTTAATTTGCTTTATTATCTTTCTCTATCCCAATTTTGTTTATATGTATATCAACCCATGCTCAGGCAAATGACAAAAAATAAATTACAGAAAAATAAACCATGCATCCAGATTATACAAAAATAATAGAGGCCGCTTATACAACCAAATTGAATAAAAAGGAAAACTCTCGATCTCACCTTACAAACGCCTAGAATACACGAATATCTAAAAAATTACAAAGGCCTAATTTACACGGCATAATCTATTAATTACAGTAAAAATGACAAAAACAAAATTAAATGCTGCAAAAAAAATTGGTTAGCACAATTTACGGCACAACACAGATAGGACTCAAATCAGGACAGAATTGGGATTTCAGGAACGGGGGCATGCAATTAGGGGGTAACCGGGTCGACCCAACAGGTCGGACTGGTTAGACCTGGAAAACGGTTTTGAAACGCCCTGTAATTTTTGCGCTGGAAAACAATTTTTTAGAAAATTATTTGGCTCAATTTCATGCAAAATTTTCCATTTAGCGGGTTTGTTATTCTGGAACTCAGGGTTCCGATCGTGTAGGTTCCTAAATTCAACATCCATCTAGGGTCCAAAAAGTAATAAACACGCCAAAAATAATTTTGAATTCGAAAACAGCAACGTGCGATGACGTCGGTACGGGTCATTTCGCGGCTCTATTTTATTCTGGAAATTACAGCGGTACAGCCGTAATTACTGCTGTGCTGCTGTGATTCCCGAAACCCGAAAAGTGGTTTTCTCATTTTTTTTCTTGAAAATACCATTTTGCTCATTTTCTATATTTTCCGAGGATTTTATAGGGTTCGGGGCTTTTCTAATGCTGGACCACGGATCCGATTTTGATCGAACAACCCCGAAATTCAGAAAATAAAACCCGGGAAAAACCGAAAACCCTCATATCCATACATACAGAAATCCAAAAACCATAATTTTTCAACATACGGAAGAATTTGGGCCGAAATTGATTACAACAAAATGGACAAAATAGAAAACGGACTATTTTCGGTCGATCGGGGCAGTTCGGGAATCTGCCCCTACAGAATAGAGCCGTGCAGCTCAAGGTACCAGAGCCGCCCGGCTCCGTTCATCACAAACACAGCCGTACGGCTATATCCGGGAAAATCCGGTTTCCAAAACATGCAAAAATGAAGAAAATGCAAAGAAAAAGCAATGCACACAGGTTTAAGGCCTCTCAGAATTTACCTTGGTGTTGTTTTGATGCTTTGAACGTCAAGAAACGGATTGAGAACTCGTAATTTGCCCTGGATACTCAACCGACCAAAAACCGAAACAATCCAAAATCAATCCGAAACGATCCCGAATGAATGTGCAAAGGTTAAGGAACTTGTTATTAGTGTCTTAAGATTGATTTCTAAGGATCAATATTGGTCTCTTTAGTTGCTCAAGTTCTCGGTCTCACCTCCCTTCTCTCTGTAATGTTTTTCTTCTTTTCAATTTCCTAGTTTTTTCTCCTCTCTGCCTTCGATTTCCTGTCCTTTTGATTTGATTTTCACTTTTCTTTTTATATCTTCCACTCATCATCATTTCAAACAATAAATGAGCCACCTGACTTCCTGAAAATTTCGCCTCCCTTTTCTCTTCTATGAAGCCAAGTTGCTCTGCTTTGCAGAGCAACTTGGTTCACCCACTAGAGCCGCCCGACTCTAGTTTGTACTAGAGCCATGCGGCTCTAGGCTACAGCTGCACGGCTCTAGCAAGAGCCGTGGAAAAATTCTCGAAAATCTGACGCTCACCCTAAACCCAAAAAAACCACTCGGGAGACCTTTTCGGGGGTTTCGGATCGTGAATATCTCAGTTTTCAGGACGTTTGAGACACTCCTGGCAACATTCCGGTCGTTTTCAAGTCTGATTCGAGTCCGTCTGCTCCACAGGTAATATAGGAATTCTCATCATAGAGGTCGGGAAAACCTGGCGCTTACACTGAGTGTTGGGATTTTTCACCGGAAATCACCCGATAAAAGCAGAAGAACAAGGTGATTTCCTCAAATCCATGCCCAGGAGCAATTGAAGTGAAAATTGTAAAACATAAAATTTAATTAAAAGAGAATCAATTCTCACCAGGAATATCTCTTCTAGAGATGGCTGCCGAACTTAAATTTGATTCCATCCGCGTTCACGTACACGAACGGCTATCGAACATGACCTGTGCTAGTGTTGGAATCGAATGTGTGTGTGAGAAAGGAGGCTCAAAAACTTCAGCTAGTGTAGTATACTACTTGGCCGAATTCTCTAGGTTACAACCTAACCTAGATGGCTGAAATTTTTGACCAAAATTTGGGCCCAATACTCCACTTAATTTCATGCGGGCTTTTCTCATTTTTAAGCCCAATTCAATATTAATTCTTTTAGTTCAATTAGTTATCAAACTTAATTTTATTTAACATCTATTCTAACATATTATGCCATATAATATGTTCCATACATTTAAATTAAAATTAATTTGATCAATTGATTTCACCATGGAATTAATTTTGACATTCATAAAATTAAGATACATGTTAACCTATACACGTGAAACATTTCCTCCTAGGAAATAATCTCATAGATTAATTCGTGGAATTAATTATGAGAAGGCCAATGCAAATATTAATTTTATTATTTCGATCAATCCAATTGACCCTTATAATATAATTAATATAACCCTCTCTCTCCGGTGTGTATACTCCAAGTATACAAGTGATCCTTTAAGTCAGTGCTCAAACGTTCAATGTGTACGATCCTGTGGGCCCATCTTTATGTTGGCAGTAGGCCTATGGCCCATCGATTACAGGATGACTCTAGCAAGCCACTACAGCTCCCAATTAAGATGGAGATGGCAGTCCAACTGAAATCATAACCCTGTAGTTTGAACTTGTATATCCCATGTAATTGATATCGATGTCCAACACAGAGGCATAAATTAATCACCCTCTTTTGTGTCCAGACATTCACTTGATCCCGAATGTACTGATGCTCACAAACAAGTTCCAACTTGTTTGGGTGTGGCCACACTCTTATCAGTCACATTCATCAAGAGGCCGGTGATATCTTCTCAGTGGACTACTGAGTGACATATTCCTTCTGTATATCCATAGCACTACCATGCTTAGTGACATACCCAAAAGTACCCATACTTGGAACCCTTTTACAGACCCTTTAGGCGTACCCCAAAGTATGCGACTTCGCCTACAGCACCATTATATGGTAAGGTCAAAGGATCCATACAAGTATTACACGAGAATCACTAGTGATGCTTTACCATGTTGATTTCTCGTTTGGTAGATCTATCCAGTAGCATGCCCCTTTTTGCATGTACACATTAACTTGGTTGACATCCCATGTCCAATGGCCGGTAAGACACCTCCAAACAACCAGGCTAATGATAGTCTCCAGTTCCATTCAGTCCCATGACTGGAACAGACTACGGATTTCTTTATGGTCATATCATTTTTCCCTATCCATGGTCTTACTGCCAAGTTCATGACACTTGTCAACATGGATATGGATTTGTCCATAGGATACTCCATTTAAGATATAGCACAAGATATATAATAAATAGATTAATATCTTTATTTAATGACACAAAATATGTAATAATACATAAATCCAATTAATGGACAATACAAAAATAAGGTCCAATGCCTCGGGACTAGGGCATATCCAACACTGACAACCTATCCATAAATGAATACATTGATGCTTTAGCTGCACTGTCAATCATAACATCAATGTGAGGTAATAGAAAATTATCCTTCGAACATGCCTTATTCAGATCTCTGCAATCAACACATGCTTTAACCCTTCCATCCTTTTTAGGCACTGGTACAATGTTGGCTATCCATTTTATAGAATTCATTACCTTGATAAACTTAGCTTCAATCTGTTTAGCCGCTTCCTCCTTCACAAATGTAGCCCACTCTGGTCTTAGCCTCCTTAGCTTCTACTTTACTGGCTTGAATTTAGGATCCATTGGAATCTCATGCACTGTTGTTTCTGTGTCAACTCCTGGCATATCTTCACATGACCAAGCAAAAGCTTTAATATGTTTTTGCAATACTTTTGTCAATTCTCTTTCTTCTTCGGGGCTTAGTTCACGTGAAGTAGATACCATTCTAGGTTTTTCATCTGTACTTATATAGATTTCATGCAATACAATGTCATGAATGCTAAATATGCTTGATGGTGATTCGAATGCATATGTAGAATTATCAGGATAAACATCGCACAAGTAAGCAAACTAAGACTTCATTACATTCTACTTATTATAAAGTACATCGTTTACATTGAAAATAGATGAAATAGATACAACAAAGTCATTTCCATCCTCCACAGGCCAAGGGCCTTTGACTTCTTTATCTTCTTCGACGTTCAGCATCAAAATGTTATCAAGATCTGCAGTCATTGTAGACTTTTGTTCCACAGAAAGAGTTGTCTTTTCAAGTTCAGCCAACTGTGCTTTGGCTTTCATCATGACTTCTGTAATTTTAGAAACTACAGAGTTAAGTCCTTTTTTGTTCATCAGCTTCTTCTTATCTCCTTTCTTGGCTTTGGCAAAAGCATTATTCAAGGCAACAGTTAATGCCTTTGATATTACCTCAACAGCTTCATCATAAATCTTCTGCTCAGCCTTCTTCTTGAATGCTTTATCCTAAGTACAAATCTCTTTCTTCATTATATCTACGACATTGGCCTACTTTTCAAATATTTTTCTCTAGTAACAGTAGGCTTTAGAATTATTTCTTCTTCTTCACCCAGTATTGGTGTAACTGGTTCTTCCAGACTATTTTGGAAATCAACTACATCCAAGAATATTCCAAAACCTAGCCAGATTATATCTCCAACTTTCACGGGCTCAGCTTGCCCCTTGTATGATTCTTTGCGAGCTTTGATAAATGGCTTCATCATAAGCTTGCCATTCTGCCCTTTCTTCTGCTTCTTTGTAGATGCTTCTGCCTTATAGCCTAAACCATTTTGGCGAGATCTCCCAGTTGCAATATTAAACTCTAGAACTCCTTGCAAAATTTGCTCCCAAACCCATATGCGAAACAAAGTCTTGCTTATACAAATTCTAAGACAACCATTCTGGCATTTAATTCTTATATATAACCATAAGAGCATCTATTGCTTCTTCATTAATCACAGTACCTTGAATTCCTCCAAACGGTGGAACTTCCTCATTCAGTGTAGCAACCATAGACTAATCATCTGCCATAATTGTCACAACTCTGTTAGCCACAACGAATTTAATCTTTTAATGCAATGTGGAACGAACACCTCCGAGTGGATGGAACCAAGGCCTTCCTAACAATAGGGAGAAAGTGACCAGAATATCAATCACAATGAAAGTAACCATTGACTTGACTAGTCCTATTTCCACCTCAACATTAAAATTTTTGATCACAGTTCTTTTGGAATCATCATAAGCCCTGATCACAATTGAGGATTTCTTTAATGCCCCTTTGCTTGAATCCAGATATGATAACATTTTCATTGGACAAATATTCAATGTTGACCCATCATCAACCATCACACATGGCATGATTCTATCCATGATGTTAGCTTTCACATAAATAGCCTTTGTTGTGCATTTTTCCTCCATCCAAAAGATCCTTCTCCATAAAGAAACTATTAGGATAGACAGGGTTGAACCTATCAAGGAAACAACACATTGCTTCTAAAGATGTGATTGGAGAAATTTCAATCTCAAACAACTTCTTCACCAAAACCGCTATATGCTCCCTCAACACTAACAAAGGATGCCATAGATTGGCTGGAGCTGGAGTCTTCTTTCACTGTAAAATAACCAAGTCTTCCTTCTCAACTTCTTTAAGAGATGACAAACTACTTGACCCAGTCACTGGAGCTTTACCTTTTTGCTGAACAACAGGCTAGTAAACTCTACCACTTCTTGTCACATTTCTGACTTCAAAAACCTTCGACTTTTTAACAACTAGTGACTTAACTGATTCACTTTTGCCAAACTCTTCATGTTCATCTTTTGAATTAAGATCATTCAAGCTCACTGGCCTTACTTCTTTTTGTTCTGCTAAATTCCCACACTCTGATTTAGCTTTAACTTCACTAGTTATCACAAACTACACACTAGGATTTGCTTACAGAATTGAACGACGACAAAGTTAGCTGGCAACACTGACTGCACCAAATGACTTGCTTCTCAACTCTTGGCAATGGATTGGTTTTGGTACTGGGCTTTGCAGGCTCTTGCAATTTCCCTTTGTCTATCAATTTTTGGATAACATATCTCAGCTTGTAACAATTATTTGTTCTATAACTAACAACAACATGATATGTGCAGAAATTATCCCTATATACATCTATTGGTTTCTCAAACGGCTTCAAAGAATTCAACAGGTTCCATTTCTACACTTTGCAAAAATCCTAGATAGGGACAAAGTCCAAAGAGAAATACCTTAACTTCCTGGATTCCTTTCTTGACTATTCTGCTATTGGGACACTACAGCTACTTTTACCTACTTTACTTTTGACGACTACCCCCCTTTACTTGTAGAACTAAAACTAGAACCAAATCCACTACCTGGCCTAGTTGAAGTTGCTGACCTATACCCTAACCTGAACCCAGAACTTTTGCCACCCCTATGACTTGCAACTTCCTCTTTTTCATCTCTTCATTTCCATATTGTATACTTCACTGAGTTCATTGAATGTGTGAAACTTCATATTGTTTCTATACACATCCCTACTTCCATCAATTAAATTCTGAACCAGTTCATCTTCATTATGGCGATTTTTCTGCAAAATCATCTTACTCATCCATCTTTGATAATACTCATTAAAGGATTCATTTGGTTTTGTTTTATCCTCTCTAAATCATACAGCTTAACTTGGATCTTGGTATTAAAATTGTAATATTTGATAAAAGCAGCTAACAAACCTTCCTAATCTGACTGTATTTCTTCAGACAAGGCATTATACTAGGACAATGCATCTGCTTCAAGTGTAGTTTGAACGAGATTAATACAACCAATGTATTTAATTTCCACCAAGGAAATATTTTATTTAATTAATTATTTACTGCATGTAATCAATTAATCAAATAAATTAAAGTTCTCCATTAATATAATTGAATTAATTATGACATAACCTAATGTCAATAACTCAATTAATTTGGTTTCTATTCCTATTTCGATTTGTCAACGTTCAATCGTTCTATGTGTATGATCCTGTGGGCCCAAGGCCCACAAATTGTAAGTGGATTCTAGCAAAGCCTCCAATTAAGACGGAGACTTGCAGTCTCATATGAAAACATAACCCAGTAGTGAACTTGTATATCCTTTGCCAATTGACATCGATGTATAAGCAAGAGGCATGGTTCCAGTCAACCTGTTCTATGCTTATTCATTTTTTGGTTCGAAATAGACTGATGATCATTAATAAGTATCCCAACTTATTTGGGTATGGCCATACACTTATCAGTCCCACTCATCAAGTGGCGAGTGATGTCATCTTGATGGACACCGAGTGGCAATTCCATCAACTCACTATCAACATCAACATGTTCACCGACCCACCTAACATACCCATACATGGCACCTTCTTACGGGCCCATTAGGAGTATATCAAAGTGTATAAGATCCCTTGTCATGTTATAGTGAAATTAGGTCTGAGGACAATATCAAGAACTACCAGAATACACCTATGATGATTTGACTATGAGATGTTCTCGAGGTGGATCGGTCCAGTACCATGTAACCTAACATGTACCCATATGCTTGATTGACATCCCATGTCCAATGGTTAGTGAGACAATTCCATTTTGTCAAGTACATGTTGGTCTTTAGCTCTATTCATTCCTATGATTAGAACAAACCTTTAACACTACTCATGGTTTGAATAGCTAATGACCTACATTAGTTAACATGAGTATGGCTATGATCAATGCATACTCTATTTATTAAATTGCATAAGAAAGAAATAAATAAATTAAATGCCTTTATTTATAACACAATGTATAATATAAAATATTTGGATATAATGTATAATACAATCAAGAACCAATGCCTTTTGGACAAGGGAACACCAACACTGTGCCCCTTACTTGAAGAATTCAGCATTATTCTCAACATTCCTTATCCCAAAAGAACTCCAATTACCATTCCTGAGTTTGCTTTCACTGACTTCTCATCATTATGTCGCCTACTCAGGTTAAGTGACTCTATTATGACTCCCTTGCTTTCTACTTCAACTGATACCCCTGGTTTGGACTTGTTTTTCGTTCTGGGTCTCTGTTCTTCAGTTGACAAATCGATCCCTTGTTGGGCACTATTAATGAGCTTACTTTTGATGGCTTGTTATCTTTGTGAAACTGATAGTGGCGAAGGTAGCTTTCGATTGGTTTCTATCATTCCTCAAATGGCCAAAGGTGCTTCTCCGGTGGCTCTGATATTGGCTGAAACCCTGATTCACTTATATTCTATATGTTCTAATCGACTGGCTAAAGTGGGTGGTAGCATGCTGCTTTTATAGGTCGTAACTTTATTACCCAATTTTCATTTTTTGATGACTTTTCACTCATTATTTTTTTACAGGTATGGTTGACGGAAAAAAGGAGCTTAATTAAGATTCCCTGAACATTTCTAAAGACAACCCAACTACCTTTAATCATAGGGGCCTTACAATGTCTGACTTTCACAGTCGATCAGTTAATGAACGGATCAATTAGCTTAATAGCCTAAAGATAACCAAATTAACTGGGTTTGTCCCTGGTGGAACATCTCTTCGATGGCTACTAACATGTGGGCCAGTGGAATTCAGCTCCAGGTCTTAATTCGAGTTACCTACTACTCCCTTTATCGCCTGCACCAGCAATATGATTTATGCCAATCTATCCCTTTCCCACTGTACTCCACTATTTGTGCAACTTACACCAATCGATGGTCAGCTCACATCATGTCAAAATGGGCCAACATGCGGCATTACGAACCCATGTGTAATGATGTCGACATTCAATTGGAAACTGACGCTGTGTTGGTGTGCCCTAGTTCTTAGGGCATTAGATTCTTGTATTTTGTATCATACATGAAGACTTTTTATATGTATACATCATCTGTGTCACATTAATAAAGGCATCTAATCTATTCCAATTGTATCTTATGCTATAACATTAATAGAGTATCCATTGATTGATAATCATAAAACATATCCCAAGTCTATTCTAATCGTGGGAATGAATAGAATTACAAACTTGTATATTCGATGACTGTATGGTAGTCCTTAACTAGCCATAGTACTTGTGTAGTCAGTCATGAACATAGGTACATGTCATTGACATGGGACCGGATCGATCTGCACAAGAAAGCCACATGTTTTCATGTCGTAGGTCTTTCTTGAGTAGGTCTGTTTTGTCCTCAAACCAGATTTCATTATAGTATCAATATGGAATCCGGTTCACTTTGACATATGCCTAACAAGTCTGTAAAAGGATGCTAAATATGGGTCTGATTGGGTGGACCGATGAACATATTGATATTGATAATGAAGTAATGGAATTGCCACTCTGGTAACACCGAGATGATATCACTGACCACTTAATGAGTGGGACTGATAAGTGTATGGCCATACCCAATCGGCTAGCCTATAGCAGCCCCCAACAGCTGAAAATTCTACCATTAATGCTCCATTCCTTTGCTTCTTTTGCAGCAGTCTCTAGAAGAGACGAATCCAGTGAGTTTAATCTCCCTTGATTCAAATTTGTTTTTATTCTAATTAATGGTAATCACACACGATAGGTGGATTCTAGGAAATTTTAAGCGGTGTATTTTCCGCTACACCACATTATTTTTCCGATGACAAATCCCAACATGCTGCATATCAAACTTAGCTTGCGATAATCAGAAGCCTCCCTACTTGTGCAGAATGCGAACAGGAGACCCTCGCTTGGATTAGCTCGGGTCCCAGCCGATCGAATGATTCTGAGTATATGGAGTTTAGAAGTGTGGGGGATGATAGACTTTATTATAAATGTTAGTTCTATTTTTACTCTATTAAGACATTGCCACTTGTATGCTTAGTTAAATGCAAGTGCTTTCTTTGTATAAATGTTTATGCAAGATAGATCTTATTTATGCATTGTAATGCTCCAAAATAACATCCTTAGATAAAACATCACACTTTATTGATGAATTCAGGTTAAGAACATATGCATTGTCCAAAAGATGGTATACACTCCGCGGTCAAACCTTGCCCGTCATCAGCTATTCTTTTCAGATTTTCCAACTGATCATTTTCTCTGTTGCCTTATATTTTGCCTAGGCCACCCTTTTTGAGTTTTCAACCTAGTAGTTTTTTTTATACATGGTAGAGCTTGAGGCGGTCTTGATTGATCGGATTCGTAAACTCGTTCCCATCTATATCCATGATCTTTACACCTCCTTTCGACAGTATTCTCTTGACAACATATGGGCCTTCCTAGTTAGGCTTTGACTTACCCCACACATCAGTGTTGGTCGGCTTCAGCTGCTTTAAGACCAAGTCACCTTCTTCTAACTATTTCCTAGGATGATGAACTCTTTGGTTGTAAGCCCGTGCCATCCTATTTTGGTACATTTGCAAGTGATCTAATGCCTTTAATCATTTCTCATCCACCCCTGCTAACTAATTGTAGCTGGCTTGAATTCATTCTGTCTCAAGTACTTGGGCTTCAAGGGCTCTCCTTAATAAACTGACTTCAATTTCTACTGGCAATATAGCTTCCATCCCATACACAAGAGAGAAAGGAGTCTCCCTTGTAGGCGTCCTTATAATGGTCCTATAACCCCACAATGCAAAAGGCACCTTGTCAGCCCAGTCTCAGTATATAGCGATCATCTTTGACAATATCTTCCTTAAAGATTTGTTCGCTGCTTGTACCACTCCATTGGCTTACAGCCTGTACGGAGAGGATTTATGATGTTCAATTCCATAGTCTGCTAACAACTTTGCTATCTCTCCTTGAAATTGAACTTCGTTATCTATCACAACATGATGCAGGATCCCATACCTGGATAAGATACTTCTTTTAATGAACCTAGCCATTTTCTTTGCAATCACATTGATGAATGATTCAGCCTCGACCCACTTAGAGAAATAATCCATGGCTACCACTACGAATTTGTGTCCATTAAAAGCAGACGGATGGATTTCACCAATCATATCTATCCCCTATACCGAGAACAGCCAAGGGGAAGTCAAGCTTTGCAACTCCATTGGTAATAAATGACTAAGGTCGACATATATCTGGCACTCATGGCAATTCCTCACTTCCCCGACACAGTCCGCTTGCATGGTGGTCTAGAAGTAACCCTGCCTCATAATCTTCTTTGCTAATGCCATATTGTTCATGGGTGGGCCGCAAGACCCTGAGTGAATTTGCCCCATTACCAGCTTAGCTTCAGCCTCCACCAAACATTTCAATAACACTCTATTGGACGTTCTTTTAAGCAAATCATTCTTGAAGATTTTGTACTAGCCCACCAATCCCCTTAGTGATAGCCTATCATTCTCACTAGTCTTTTTCCGATACTACCCTTCTTTCACATATCGGTAAATGCCATAATTCTATGGCTTCACATTGATTGTCAACACTGCGGAGCTTCCTTCATCATGGAAAGGGCTGTGGGATAAGGAAACAATTAATGGTCATATTGGTCTCCTTCCTGGCCCCTCCCACATAGAAGACAGCGTGGCCAATGCATCTGCCATTTGATTCTCTTCTCTTGTCACAAGTTTCAACTCGCACTGCCTAAATAGACCTTTCTGGTACTATAATAAATCCCAGTATAGTCTTTATGACTCTTCTCTCACTTCCCATTCCCCTTGCGCCTACTGGATGACTAGTAAGGAATCTCTAATGATTAGCACCTCATATGCACCTAGCGTCAGAAGAGTCTCAATTCCAAATAAACGTGCTTCATATTTTGCTCTATTTTTGGTTATTAAGAACGCTAGTTGCTTAGATAACAGGTTAAGTTCACCAATTAGTGTGGCGATTATTATTCTTATTCACGCCCCCTTCTTGTTGACTGTGCCATCAAAGAACATCACCCACTTCCTCACTTCCATTAGGGCCAACTCTTCATTTGCCAACTCAAGGCTTTTTGCGTGATCATATTCCAAAGGTTGATTGGCCAAGAACTTAGCCATTTTCTTGGTAACATGTTCAACATTGAATTTTGATAGCAACAATAGCCAACAAGACAACTCTCCTGCCAGAGCGGGAGCTTCATATAGATACTTCATTGGATCTACCTTTGCCACTGCCTATACTTTGTACGACTGGAAATAGTGTCACGGTTTCTTTATCAACCAAACCATTATAGCATAAGTCTTTTCCACCGTAGTGTATCTAGTTTCATAATAGAGTAGCTTTTTGCTCAACTAGTAAATAGGATACTCCTTCTTGTCATCTTGTTCCTGTGCTAGCATTGCCCCTACTGAGGAATCTTCTATTGTTTGGTACAAAATAAGTGGTTTATCTGGTATTGGCGAACTTAAAACATGAGGGTTTACTAGGTAAGCCTTGATTCTTTCAAATGCCTACTGACAACGGTTGTCCTATACCACTGGTTGATCTTTCCTTAGGAGTTTGAATATCAGCTCACAAACTAAGGTTAGCCAAGCTACAAATCGGCTGACATACTATAGAGAACCTAGAAATGAGTGTACCTCCTTCTCTATTCTACGGGTTAGCATTTCCCTGATTGCCTTAATCTTGTCAGGGTCCATTTCTATCCCTTTTTGGCTAATGACATACCTCAATAGCTTCCCTGACGTGACTCCAAATTCTCACTTTTTTGGATTAAGCCGCATGTTATACTCCTCAATGCGTGTCAAGAATCTATCCAGAATAGCGGGGTACTCTTCCCAGGTCATTGATTTGACTAACATATCGATGTATACCTCGACTTCTTTATAGATCATATGATGTAACAGTGCTATCATAGTCCTTTGATACATTGCCCCTATATTCTTCAATCTAAAAGGCATAACCCTGTAACATAATGTGCCCCACTCTGTAATGAAAGCAATCTTGACTTTATCAATCGCATTCATTAGGATTTGATTATATCCTAAGAAAACATAAATAAACAAGTACATTATTGCCTTCCCTGTGTTGTTGACAAGTACATCAATATGGGGAAGTGGGAAGTTGTCTTTCAGGGATGCCTTATTCAAATCTCGATAATCCACACAAACCCTGATCCATCCATCCTTCTTTGGAACTACAACAATGTTTGCCAACCAATCTATGTAAGTTAGTACCTCTAAAAATTTTGCCTCTATCTGCTTAGCTGACTCATCTTTCAATAATTATGCCCATTCTGGTCTCAGTTATCTCAATTTCTGCTTGACTGGAGGAAACTTGGGATCTATTAGAATTCTGAGTTCTACTATTTCCTTGTCAACTCTGGGCATGTCTTTATATGACCATGCACATGCTGTAACATGTGCTTTTAGTACTTTTATCAGTTCTCTCTCTTCCTCGGGCATGAATTCTCGTGAAATGCATAACAATTTGGGCTTTTCAATTGTACCTAAATGGACTTCATTTAATGCAGTGTCATGAATGCTAAATATACCTAATGGGGACTTGCATGCATGCACAGACCTGTCAGCATAAACATCACATAAATAAGCAAATTGATTATTCATTGCATTAAACTTATTATAGAGCTCATTGTCTACATGAACAATAGAAGAAAAATTAGTAATAAAATCTCCCTCATCCCCTACATGTATAGAGCCTTTTGTTTCCATCTCCTCAGTATCAACCTGTTGGGATTTGTCATCGAAAATGAACCAAATGGCAGTGAAAGCCGATTTGGATTTTCTCAAATCCGATCCCAGGAGCTTATGCAATAGAAATCAAAACAATAGAATAGAAAACAAGGAGAAGAGATAATTCTCACCTTGAATGTCTCTACTAGAGACTGCTGTAGAAATCAATAGAGATTTCCTCCATGTTGCTTACACGAACGGCTATGGAGCAAGAACCTGTGCTAGCGGAGGATCGAATCAAAGAGACGATTCAAAGGGTGGCAAAAAATTTTCCTCTAAGGAATACTATCTTGGCCGAAATTTTGGTGTGTGTGGGTTAGGGTTAGGGTTTCTTACATTCAAGTCGGTATTTATAGCTTTAAAAAACCCTAGGTCTAAATTAAAATCATAGGTTAAAATGTAATTGCAATTCAATTTTAATTTCATATGTATGTGATTATATTAAACCATATAATATGACACATAGCATTTAAATTAAAATTAATTTTCCTAATTACATTAACCTAATAAATTAATTTACACTTAAAAGAAATACATATAAACCTATATATGTAAAATATTTGCACCCGTAAATAAATATATATATGAATTAATTTATTCAAATTAATTCAATGAATTCCAATGGAAATTTATTATATTAATTTGATCAATCCAATTGATCTATAATTTAATCAATAAACTACTCCTCTCCAGTCAGAATACTCCAAGTATACAGTAGAACCATTAGTTCAAGCTCAGATGTTTAATGTGTACAATCTTATGTGCCTATCTTTATGTTGGTAGTGGGCCCATGGCCTACAGACTATAGTTGGGCTCTAGCATGCCATTACAGTCCCTAATTAAGATAGAGAGAGTAGTCTAATAGAAGTTGTAACCCTGTAGTTTAACTTATATATCCTATGTCATTGATATTGGTGTCCAACATAGAGGCATGGTATCATCACCCTCTTTTGTGTCTAGATATTAACTTGATCTTGAATGAAATGATGCTTACAAACAAGTTCCAGCTTGTTTTGGTGTGGCCACACTCTTATCAGTTACACTCATCAAGTGGCCGATGATATCTTCTCAGTGAACTATTGAGTGACATTTCCTTATGCATATTCATGGCTTTACCATGTTCACTGGCACACCCAAACGTACCCAAACTTGGCACCCTATTATAGGTCCTTTAGGCATACACCAAAGTGTGTGAGTTCACATGTGAGACCATAATATGGTCAGGTCAAAGGATCCAATATAAGTACTACACGAGAATCACTTGTGATTCTATACCATGTGGATTTCTTGTTTCGTGGATCTATCTAGTACCATGCCCATTACATGTACCCACAAGCTTGATTGACAATCCATGTTCTATAGCTAGTAAGACACTGCCATACAATCAAGGTTATGATTGTCTTTGGTTCCATTCATTCCCATGACTGGAATAGACTATGGATGGCTTTATGGTTATATCGTTTCCCTATCCATGGTCTCACTACCAAGTGCATCACACTTGTCAACATGGATATAGATATGACCATTGGATACTCTATTTATAATATTGCATAAGATATAAAATAAATAGATTAATTCCTTTATTTAATAACACAAATGTACAATACATCAATCTCTTAAAAGATCAAAACTGTACAATATAATACAAGGACAAATGCCTTGGGACTAGGGCATTCCCAACACAACCTTCAGCATGCCTTCTAGGTCAACTGATATTTCTGTCTCCTGCTCCTTCTTGAGCCTAGCCTTTACATCTTCCACCATTCGAGCTTTTTCTTATCCATGACCCTTGCTATCTCAGTGATGACCGTATCCAAGCCTTTGTCACCCTGCATCTAACATAACTGCATTCACCTTCTTCATTCATAGCCTTCTCCAGGGCAGCAGACAATGCCTACGTGAGTGATTTGAATGCTTCTACATTTGCATCTGTCTTTATTGTTTCTTTGGATTCCTTTTCTTTCCATGCAAACTTCGTTGCCTCTGTATTTGATCCACTCTTGTCAATGTAAACCTTAGTGACCACAGCCTGCCGCTCATCAAATGATTATTTCTCCACTTTACCTATTCAGCGAGTGATACCTTCGCTTGGGTTCTCAATCTTAGGATGACTTTAAACTTCCCGATAGATCGCAGCTTATGATGGGACTACAAACTCTAGTCTTCTGTATGCTATTGGTCTGTCATATCCATTTACAAAATCCACCACATCACAAAGAATCTCGAATCTTGGCATCGTCATGTTGGATATGCCCTAGTCCCCAGGCATTGGTCCTTATTTTTGTATCATACATTTGTACTTTATTATAAGATTTATGTATTATACAATTTGTTTCAATAAATAAAGGCATTAATCTATTGATCATTTACCTTGTGCAATATTTTAAATAGAGTATCCAATGGACATATCCATATTCATGTTGACAAGTGTCATGCACTTGGCAGTAAGACCATGGATAGGGAAAACGATATGACCATAAAGCCATCCGTAGTCTATTCTAGTCATAGGAATGAACGGAACCAAAACCTATCATAAGCTTGGTTATGGCAGTGTCTTACCAGCCATTGGACATGGAATGTCAACCAAGTTTATAGGTACATGCAAAAGGGCATGGTACTGGATAGATCCACTAAAAGAGAAATCCATGTGGAATAGTATCACAAGTGATTTTCGTGTAGTACTTATACGGATCCTTTGACCTGACCATGTTATGGTATTGCAGGTGTATGCCTAAAGGGCCTGTAACAGGGTTCCAAGTATGGGTACGTTTACTTGTGCCATTGAGCATGGCAAGACTATGAACATGCAGAAGGGAATGTCACTCAGTAAACCACTAAGAAGATATCACTGGCCTCTTGATGGATGCAACTAATAAGAGTGTGGCCACACCTAAACAAGTTGGAACTTGTTTGTGAGCATCAGTTCATTTGGGATTAAGTAAATATCCAGACACAAAAGAGGGTGATCATACCATGCCTCAGTGTTGGACACCGATATCACTGACATGTGATATATAAGTTTAACTACAGGGTTAAGACTTACGTTAGACTGTTGTCCCCATCTTAATTGGGGGCTGCAGTGGCTTGCTAGAGCCCGCCTACCAATATAAAGACGGGTCCACAAGATCATACACAAAGAATGTCTAAGTTTGAACTTGTCAGATCACCCGTATACTTGGAGTATACAAACTGGAGATATAAATAATAACTAATTAAATTATAGATCAATTGGATTGATCAATATAATTTAGTTCAGATATTTTTTAATTGGGAATTTATTTTCGGGTGGAAATAAAATACTGATATAGGTTTATATGTATTTAGATTTAAGTTGAATCTCAATTAATTTATTGTGTCAATTTTAATTTAATGACATGTACATTATATAATATGGTTTTATATAAATACATGCATGTTAAAATAGAATTGCATTTAATTTAACGATAATAATTAATTTAGATTTAGAGATTTATGGTATTAAAATCCCAACTTAATATCTAATTAAACTAAAGCCTTAAATTAAGGCCTTGATTTAAGCCAAAAAATTAATTCTCATTAAAGTGAATTTTCAACCATAAAGGTTTTTGTGGGCTGAAAATTTCGATGAACTCTTCCTCTTCTTTTTGATCCACCACTAGCACAGGTTACACTCGATAGACGTTCGTGTACGTAAGAGTGGAGGGAATCAATTTCGGTTTCTGCAGCCATTTCTAAAAAAGACATTGAAAGGTGAGAATCTCATTCTTGATCTTTTGATTTTGTGTTTTTTATTTCCATTTCAATTGCTCCTGGGTCACGGATTTGAGAAAATCAATGCGAGCTTCTGATTTAATAGGTTGATTTTCTATGAAGAATTCCAACAGTGGTATCAGAGCGAGCTTTTGATCAGTGAAAATCTTAAGTGATTTGAATCCCATGGTTTTAAAATTGGGTATTTTGATTTGGGATTCATCGATTTGGGGTTTTAATATTTTCCACAATTTGATTTTCAATGGAAATTGGAATTTGTATATTAGGTTATATATATTTATTTCTATTTGATTATTGTTTTGATTTTGTTCTTTGGTTGGATGTTGGATTTATTTTTCTATTTTTGATTCAAAATCAGATTTAAAAAAAAAAAAAAATATTTGGCTTGCTGCTACGTACGAAGCTACTGCAGCGACAACAAGGCTGCTTGGCGGGCCGGGCCTTGTTTTGGATTTGGCAGGTTTTTCTGGTCCGGGCCCAGTTTAAAATATTAATGGGTTTTAAAATATTGTGTGTTTACATTTTCTACAATTTAAATACGCATGGTTTCTTGAATGAAATTTTATTTTATTCATGAGATATTAATTTTGGAAATTAATATGGTGTAATGAAATTGATTCGGGTTTTCTTGGCACGATTACCCGGGCAGCTAGTTTGGATTCATGATTTCCCAATTCCAGTGGAAGCAGTGTTTTGCCTGGGTTGAAGGTCCAAAGCCTGTTAAGGGTTAGAACTATGATGAGCCAATATTGGTGATTTCAAAATAATGGCTAAGGACATAAATAAATTGGGATTAATTTCATGCATTTTAACATGTTAATAAATTGATGTATTGGATTCCATGCTTCTGTGATTAAATGTATGAATGGATGCTATTGGGCGTTATTTTAAGATGGGTTGTATTTCTTTTTGGGTAAATATAGCCTACGTGTCGTTTTCTTTTTTATGTAATTTTATTTAATTTATTTATTATAAAATGTTGTAAAGAAGAAGTACATTGGAGAGGTGAGCCCAGAAGGAAGGAAGGAGACGCACCTGGTGTTTTTCTAGTATAGGTTTACTAGAATTACATTAGGTTGTAATATAGGCCTATAGCATTCCATTATTTATTTAATTGTGCTTTTATTTATTTGCATGATTCAATGTATAATCCAATCTCATTTTCACCCACCTATGCATCTTAGCCGTTATTAAAATGAATCTAATAACCAAAAGGAAATTACTAAGTTGCTTAAAAGTGCTTCCCTCATTCAAAACCAACTCGAAGTGGGGATAGGCCAGTTGTAGACCATGCCCTCGTAGGATACACTAGAGTATCGTCATTTTGTATTGGGTTGGAGTATTGGTTACTTTAACACTTGGATGGAGGTTTGGATTTAGCATAGGATCCTCCTGGCCCTAAGCACATATGGGTAAATGCCAACAAGCCCATCAAACTTAGAGTCCCTAGGTTGGGATTAGACGGCGCTCCTACCTAAATAGTTGAGGTATAGATTTTCTCGGCCTTTGTCTGGTTATATCATGATAAAATATGGATCTCGACCCATTAGCCCAACAACTTGACTTAATTAATGACTTGGATTCATTATTAATTAAATATGGGAAAAGAACTAAGACCTTTATTAATACTCTATAATTTTTTTGAGTAGTATTCAAATGGCAAATAAAAATACACTTTCACTGAGATCTATCCTCATGAGGGACATGCTTTCCGGGCCCAACTTCTTGGATTGGTCTAGGAACTTAAGGATAGTTCTAAGACAAGAATCCAAGGAGTACGTGCTGGAAAGGCCTGTATCGCCTGCACCTACTAGGCGTAATCCACCAGCTACATAGCTGGAAGAATAAGAGGTGCATATCAAGGATAACCGGGATGTGACATGCCTGATGTTGGTGTGTATGGTCCTTGAGCTGTAAAAGCCATTCATGGACCATCAGGCCTTTGCTATGATAACAACTCTGAATGAGATGTTTTAGAAGCAAGCTTGTTAAGAGAGATACTTAACCAACAAGGCATTTAAATCCTACAAAATGGGGGTTAGGACATCTATGAGCGCACACATGCTCAAGATGAAGGGTTATTTTGATACTTTAGCCCACCTTGAATCGCTTATCTCGTAGGAGCTAGCGGTTGACATGATCTTGGCATCTTTACCAGATTCTTATGATCAGTTCATCTTGAACTACATCATGCAAGGGATGAACCCCACTGTTAGTGAGCAACATGGGATGCTCAAGCTCACTGACCAATCTATCAAGAAGACTCCACCGGTACTGCTGGTCAACAAGGGGAACCCTCCTCTTGCTAAGGGCAAGGCCAAGGCTAAGAAAGCCAAGGCCAAGGAGTCTAAGGCCAAGCCTGGGTTCAGTCCTAAGGATGTCTGCTTCCAGTGCAAGCAGGTTGGGCATTGGAAGAGATCTTGTCCCCATCTATTGGGACAACAAAGGAAGTGCTAGGGTGCATCTTCATCAGATATACATGTCATAGACCTAAACCTCACTGTTTCTACATCTTGGGTATTGAATACTGGATGTAGTTCTCACATTTGTTGTAATGTGCAGGGACTTAGAAATAGGAGATCATTGGGATCTGGAGAGGTGGACCCGTGGGTTGGAAATGGAGCAAGGGTTGTTGCCATAGAGATAGACGAGTACCATTTATTGATGCCTAGTGGATTAGTTTTGCTTCTGGAACATTGTTATGTTGTACCTGCATATGCAGGAATATTATTTCTGTTTCAGTTTTGGATATTTCTGGATTTAATTTTACCATTGGAAATGGTAGAAATGGTTTATCTAGAGAGGGATTATTTTATGGAAAAGCTCTATTAAATAATGGCCTATATATCTTGGATTTAAATGAAACTAATCATGTCTACAATGTAAATACTAAAAGGTTTAAGCCTAACAAACTTAATCCTGTCTACCTTTGGCATTATCGTTTAGGCCACATAAACGAGAAGCGCATAGCTAGGCTTCACAAAGCTAGAATCCTAGGATCATTTGACATGGAGTCACTTGATATATGTGAGTCTTGTTTGCGAGGTAAAATGACTAAAGTTCCTTTTAGCAAGAAAGCTGAAAGGACTACTGGCTTATTGGACCTAATACATTCAGACATATGTGGGCCCATGAGCGCAGCCACCAGAGGTGGACATCTGTACTTCGTCACTTTCACAGATGATTTCAACAGATATGGCTATGTTTATTTGATGAAACATAAATCTAAGACCCTTGATAGGTTCAAGGAATTTAAGAACGAAGTATAGAACCAACTAGGTAGAAATATCAAAGCCCTTCGCTTAGACCGAGAAGGCGAGTATATGAGCCTAGAGTTTGACTCGTACATGAGAGAGCATGGAATCATTCTATAGCTCACTCCTCTAGGAACACCATAATGGAATGGGGTGTCCAAATGGAGGAACAGGACCCTGTTGGACATGGTCCGCTCAATGATGAGTCATGCCTCTCTCCCAATAAGCTTCTGGGGATACGCTCTCGAACAACAGCTCTCATTTTGAATAATACTCCGATTAAGCCTATGGAAAAGACCCCATATGAAATATGGACTGGCAGGGCACCCAATGTGTCTTTCCTATGGATTTGGGACTGTGATGCACATGTCAAGAAATTGACTGGGGGTAGACTAGAACCTAAAACCGATGAATGCCTCTTTGTGGGCCACCCTAGGGAAACCAAAGGGTATTACTTCTACAACCCTGCCAAGAACAAGGTGTTCGTGGCACGAAAAGGGGTCTTTCTTGAAAAGGATTTCATTTCCAAGAAAGGCAGTGGGAGAAATGTTGAACTCAGGGAAGTTCAAAGCTCACAAAGTCCTGAAGAGGAAAACTCGAAGACCAGGGTAGAGCTTCCACAGGAGGAAGCACCAGCCCATGTCATACAAGGACCTAGAAGGTCTGGTAAGGATCATCGAGAACCTGAGACATATGGGTTTCTCATTACTGATGATCACACTCTTATCATCTTTGATGAGGAGGAGCCTAAGACTTATCCGGAGGCTATTGCTAGCCCACAGTCTGCCAACTAGCGCAAAGCCATGGAGGCAGAGATGCAATCTATGTACGATAATCAGGTTTGGAACCTGGTTGATCCACCTCCAGGTGCTAAGGTCATAGGTTGCAAGTGGTGCTACAAGCTGAAGGCCGACAATACCTTCAAGGGGCGGCTAGTTACTAAAGGTTTCAGACAAGTCCATGGAATAGACTATGATGAAACTTTCTCACTAGTTGCTATGCTTAAATCCATAAGGATCCTGTTGGCCATAGCCGCTTGGTACGACTATGAGGTCTGGCAGATGGATGTCAAAACCACTTTCCTTAATGGAAAGCTACTCAAGGATGTGTACATGACACAACCTGAGGGTTTTGTCGATCCAAAGCATCCTGGAAAGGTATGCAAGCTTCAAAGATCCATTTATGGATTGAAGCAAGCATCCCAGAGTTGGAATCTTATATTCAATGAAGCCATAAAGGAATACAACTTCATATAGAATTAAGATGAGCCTTGTATGTATAAAAGGATTAGTGGGAGCATCTTGACTTTCCTGGTGTTATATGTGGATGACATCCTTCTGATTGGAAGGGACACACCAACACTTCAAGGAGTAAAGTAGTGGTTGTGTAAGTGCTTCGTGATGAAGGACTTAGGCAAAGCTGAGATGGTCCTAGGGATCAGGATCTATAAGGATTGACCGAATCGGCTTTTGGGCCTAAGTCAGGCCATGTCCGTACACAAGGTTCTAAAAAGATTCAGCATGGATCAGGCAAAAAAAGGTTTCTTACGAATGAGCCATGACCTGAAACTTTGTAAGAAGAACTATCCTAAGACAAGGAAGGACAGGGAGAACATGAAGTTAGTCCCATATGCATCAACTATAGGATCAAACATGTACTCCATTCTATGTATGAGACATGATGTCGCCTTAGCACTAAGTATGACAAGCTGATACCAATAGATCTCGATGAGGACCACTAGAAGGCTGTCAAAGCATTCCTAAAGTACCTTAACCAAACAAAGGATAGCTTCTTATTGTATAGGGGTCAGGAAGAGCTGTCAATTACTAGTTACACTGACGCAAGCTTCCAGACCGATTAGGATGAATACCAGTCATAGTCTAGGTATGTATTCATACTTAATGGTGGTGCTGTAAGCTAGAAGAGCTCCAAGCAACCGAGCATCGACTCTACTACAAAAGTTGAGTACATTACAGCGTGTGATTCAGCTAAGGAAGCTGTGTGGATTAAGAAGTTAATTACTAAATTGGGAGTAGTACCAACTATCCTAGATCCAGTTGATATCTTCTATGACAACAATGCGACTGTTACATAAGCTAAGGAGCCTTGGTCACATAAGAACATGAAGCACATGCTCAGGAAGTTTCACCTTATACGAGAAATCGCTGAGAGGGGTGAAATTTCATTACACAGAGTGGACACCGAGTATAATGTTACAGATCCATTGACCAAGGCACTAGCTCAGCCCAAGCACGAGGGTCATAGTAGATCTACAGGGATTAGGCCCATGCCTAGTTGGAACTAGTGCAAGTGGGAGATTGTTGGATATTCCCTAGTCCTGAGGCATTGGTCCTTGTTTTTGTATCACACATTTGTACTTTATTATGAGATTTATGTATTATACAATTTGTGTCAATAAATAAAGGCGTTAATCTATTTATCATATACCTTGTGCAATATTTTTAATAGAGTATCCAATGGACATATCCATATTCATGTTGACAAGTGTCTTGCACTTGGTAGTAAGACCATGGATAGGGAAAATGATATGATCACAAAGTCATCCGTAGTCTGTTCCAATCATGGGAATGAATGGAACTAAAGACTATCATAAGCTTGGTTGTATGGCTGTGTCTTAATTGCCATTGGACATGGAATGTCAACCAAGTTTATGGGTACATGCAAAAGGGCATGGTACTGGATAGATCTACTAAATGAGAAATCCACATGGTAGAGTATCAAAAATGATTTTCATGTAGTACTTATATGGATCCTTTAACCTAACCATATTATGGTATTGCATGTGAAGTGACACAATTTGGTGTATGCCTAAGGGGCCTATAACAGGGTGCCAAGTATGGGTACATTCAGGTGTGCTAATGTGCATGGCAAGACTATGAACATGCAGAAGGGAATGTCACTCAGTAAACCACTAAGAAGATATCACCGGCCTCTTGATGGATTCAACTGATAAGAGTGTGGCCACACCTAAACAAGTTGGAACTTGTTTATGAGCATCTATTCATTCGGGATCAAGTAAATGTTCATACACAAAAGAGGGTGATGACACCATGCCTCCGTGTTGGACATTGATATCAGCGACATAGGATATATAAGTTTAACTACAAGGTTAAGACTTCCGTTAGACTACTGTCTCTATCTTAATTGGGGGCTATAATGGCTTGCTAAAGCCTGCCTACAGTCTGTGGGCCTTAGGCCCACTTCCAACATAAAGACAGGCCCACAAGATCATACACAAAGAATGTCTAAGTTTGAACTTGTCGATCACCCGTATACTTGGAGTATACAGACTGGAGAGATAAATATTAATTAATTAAATTATAAATCAATTGGATTGATTAATATAATTTAGTTGATATATATTTTAATTGGGAATTATTTTCGGGTGGAAATAAAATACATATATAGGTTTATATGTATTTATATTTAAGTTGAATCTCAATTAATTTATTGGGTCAATTTTAATTTAATGACATGTACATTATACAATATGGTTTGTATAAATATATGCATGAAAATTAAAATAGAATTGCATTTAATTTACCTATAATAATTAATTTAGATTTAGAGATTTATGGTATTAAAATCCCAACTTAATATCTAATTAAACTAAAGCCTTAAATTAAGGCCTTGATTTAAGCCAAAAAATTAATTCTCATTAAAAGTGAATTTTCAACCATAAAGGTTTTTGTGGGCTGAAAATTTCGGTGAACTCTTCCTCTTCTTTTTGATCCACCGCTAGCATGGGTTCCACTTGATAGACGTTCGTGTACATGAGACTGGAGGGAATCGATTTCGGCTTCTGCAGTCGTCTCTAAAATAGACATTGAAAGGTGAGAATCTCATTCTTGATCTTTTGAATTTGTATTTTTGATTTTCATTTCAATTGCTCCTAGATCATGGATTTGAGAAAATCAATGCTAGCCTCCGCTTTAATCGGTTGATTTTCTATGAAAAATCCCAACACGTCACACGATTCACTGTCGTTGGCTCAAGTTGTCATTGATACAATCCCATACCAGCTTTAACACAGGGTTTCACCATATTCCTTCCATTCTTCCCCTTTTGGGCTTCTTGGCTATCTTTCTATCATATCCCAAGCTGTAACGATGAGAATTCCCAACACTGATACTAAACCTTGGAACTCCTTGCAGCTTAACTACTATATCCATCCCTGGTATTAATTTATGCTTATACATGTATCTTGAGATCCATTCAGGACATAGTTCTCATATATCACCATTCGGGCATTGACTTCTTCATCCCTGACCATTGTCCCTTGGGGGTTATGGCTAACCATTATCTCTGCTTCTAGTCACTAAATAATCCCAAACTCATAATCAATCTTCTATTCTTGTGACAATCACCGGTATTAACCCACTACCCATTTTAAACTGTGGTACGACGGATACGACTACTGCTGTTGCCATATCCTCTGAACTTCCACATTCTAATCTTCCCTCTGGTCTTTTTCAGGTTTTAACTGCTAAAACAGCAAATGTTAGAACTTATGACATGATGAATGACTGACCACAATGTGGGATGCATGCATGAGATGTAGTGAATTCTGATTGATGTCATGTTATGATGAATGTTGGATCTCATGCCCATATGCATTTGAAGTTTTCTTGATGTTGACACATGATATGTTCATGCAGAAACACATGGCAACTACTAGAGGAACCATATCCAAGAGAGAGTAGACTCATGCATAAAGTTGGTACAATATGAGATTTGTACTGGTAGGATTGACTTGTAGAAAACCAACAATATGATATCCATATGGGTAGGCCTCGCTTATGCCTAATAAACAATACCATATGATAATCCTTGCATCTAGATGCACTTATGGACAAGACTATATGACATCCATATGTTTAGATGTGCTTATGGACAAAACTATATGACATCCGTTCATGTTGGTGCACTTATGGACAATGACTATATGACATTTGTATGTGTAGATGTGCTTATGGACGGAACTATATGATATCTATGCATGTAGACACACTTATGGATAAGACTATATGATATCCGTGCGTGTAGACGCACTTATGGACAAAACTATATGACATCCGTGCGTGTAGATGCGCCTATGGAAAAGGACTATATGATATATGTGCATGTGGACGTGCTTATGGACAATACTATATGATATCTGTGCATGTAGACATGCTTTTAGACAAAACTATATGACATCTGTGTGTTTAGACGCACTAATAGACATGAGTATATGATATCTGTGCATGTAGATGCACTTATGGACAATACTATATGATTTCTGTGCGTGTATACGTGCTTATGGACAAAACTATATGACATCCGTGTGTGTAGATGCACTTACAGATAATGACTATATGATATATGTGCATGTAGATAAGTCTATGGATAGTCCTATATGATAGTCGTGCATGTAGATACACTTATGGACAGTTCTATATGATAGCCGTGCGTGTAGATGCGCTTATGGACAAGACTATATGATATCCGTGTGTGTAGACATGCTTATGGACATAACTATATGATATCCGTGCATGTAAATGCACTTATGGACAAGATTATATGATATCTGTGCATGTAGATGCACTTATGGACAAAACTATATGATATCCGTGCATGTAGACACGCTTATGGACAAAGCTATATGATATCCGTGCATGTAGACATGCTTATGGACTAGACTATATGATATCTGTGCTGTAGACATGCTTATGGATAGAACTATATGATATCCATGCATGTAGATGTGCTTATGGATAGAATTGTTAAAACCTATCCCGGCTTGAAAACAAAGTAAAATTGTGGAATCAATGTCATCGAGCTAAGGTTCGTGCCCAAAATCCCAAAACAAGGTTATGGATCCAAAAGGAAAAGAGGAGAAAATTGATTTCTCACTTAAGCTGTCCTCGCACATGAGATTGATTTAACTAAGGGCTCCACTTGTTGCCCCTCTATGCTCACACACATGAAGTCTTGCTGGCAGGACTCGAGTGCTAGCTCTCTGGGCCAAACGTTCCACCTTAAACCAAAACCCTTTTGCTCAAGTGGAGAAGATGGTAAGAATTGGAGGCTTAGTCTTTCCTTCATCACTTAGGGTTTTATCCTTTCCCTTTTATATCAAACATGAAAAGGGAAAAAACCCATTATGCCATCCCTTATAATATCTAGATATTTTGGCAAAAATATCTACCATATTTATAAACATAATAACTTAGCCAAAATTTCCCATGTGATAAATGTGCATAGTCATTACAATCAATTCTCAAAGGGGATTATTATATTTTATTTTTGGGACTTAACAATTAACCCCATAAAATAAAATAATCCATTAGTAATAATTAATATGTATCCAATACATATCAAATGCTCTGTTGTAAAATTCAAAGCATGCGATCCTGTAGGCCCATCCATATGTTAGCCATGGGCCCGAAATGACATTCGGCGCATAATTTGTAATTGGCTCTAGCAATCTGTTACAACCGCCAATTAGGATGGAGATGTCAAAATCATAATGACATACACTTGTAGTATTCTTATATGATCCTTTACACATCTGATATCGGTGTCTTACAAGGCCTGGCACTATCATCCTTCTAAGTGCTAGGATATTTACTTGACATCCAAGTAGACTGATAAGATCAAATGAATGATTATCTAATAATCATTCTAGTTGGGTATGTCCGTACACTACTTAGTCTCACTCATCAAAAGGCCGGTGATATCATCTCTTCGATGAAGAGATAGGCAATTCCTTCACATTACTCCCAGTCCCAGCATGGTTCCAGATATACCCAACGTACCCATACTTGGTGCCCAGTTACGGGCCCATTAGGCGCACATCAAAGTATAAAAGGTCACATCTAGGAGTATAGTAATATCGGGTCTAAGGATCCAACATAAGCAATACATGTGAAACACTTATGACACTAGACCATGTAGTATTCTCACAAGTGGATTGATATAGTACAATGTTCACTAACATGTACCTATGTCCTTGATGAACTTTCCAAGTCCTATGGTCGATAAGACACCACCCATCCCATAAGGAACATAATAGTCTTTAGTTATATTCATTCATATGATTCTAGCATACTAAGGATAGCTTTTAAAACTGTGTTCCTTAAGCTCATGGTCTTGTTCAGTACACGCTACTAACAAACATAAGCGAACACCAGTTTATGGATTCTCAATATTTATTAATTGCATAAGTAATTCAATAAATATGATTATGTCTTTCATTAACATTTAGAAAATGTATATACAAATATACAAAATGCCAAGTATAACATCTAGGGACAAGGGCATACACCAACAATTTCCCACTTGCACTAGTCACTACTATGTTGAGGTCTAGTCCTTATAGATCTCACATGACCCTCTAGCTATGGCGTCACCAATCGCTTAAGTCAAAGGATCAACAATGTTATCCTTGGAAGCAACCTTGCTAAACATCACATTTCTTCGTTGAACCGGGTCACGAATGAGATAGAATCTACTGAGTAGGTACTTGGACTATAGGTGTAACCATGATGCCTTAGCTTGTGCATTGGCCATGTTGATTTTACAGAAGAAGTCACTAGGTCTAAGAGAGAGTTACCAACTGCTAACTCAATGACTACTTCCTAATCCAAATGATTTACTATCCATCTGCTGTGTAGTAAAATACTCAGTTTCTATAGTAGAATGGCAACACAATTCTATCTAGAGCTTGCTCATTTGCAAAACTCATAAAAATTTCCAACACATATTCTCATTGCGATCACTATTCATCAATATATAGGTCACATCAGGTCTAGTACACAGCCAGGCAAACATGACAAAATCGATAGCTGACACATATGGAATTCTACTCATGTATTCCCTCTATTCCCTTGTAGAGGGATAGTCCTCCTTACTGAAAGTAAGACCATGACAAAATGGCAAGAAACCTTTCTTTGCATTTGTCATGTTGAACCTTTCAAGGACTTTATCTATGTACATTTCTTGACTTAAGCCTAGAAGCTGAAGTGATCTATCCCTATCGATTCTTATACCCGTATAGTCTCCACTTCACCTAAGTTCTTTATTTCGAAACATTCTGCCAACCTTTCCTTAACACTTAAGAGTGTTGGGATGTCATTTCTAATGAGCAAGATGTTGTCCATACATAAGACTAAGAATACAACTACGGTCCCATTAGCCTTTTGTACACACAAGGCTCATCTTCATTCTATTGGGATTTTTCACCGAAAATCACCCGATTAAAGTGGAAGAACGCGATGATTTCCTCAAATCCGTGCCCAGGAGCAATTGAGATGGAAATTGGAAAAACAAAATTTAATCATAAGAGATAATTCTCTTACCCATAATATCTCTTTAAGAGATGGATGCAGACTGCAGGAATTAATATAGAATCCCTCCTCGTTCACGTACACGAACTCCTAACGAACACCACCCGTGCTTGCGTCAGAAAACACGAACTATGGAGAGGGGGGCTAGGGTGAATTTCGGCTATGGTTGCTTCATTTGGTGGTGGCCGAAATTCTCAGGGTTATTAAACCCTAGGTTGGCTGAAACTTCTAAAGGAATTTTGGCGCAACTTGGCTCTGTCATTTGTGTGGGCTTCCTTCTTTTAATTCAGGCCCAATCTTATTTTAATTAGTTTGGTTTAAATTAATTCCAAGCCCAACTTTAGTTTACCCATGTATTTAATATATTGCACCAAGTAATATATTATTTACATTTAAATAAAAAAATTAGTTTGACCAATTAATTTAATCCATCAAATTAAAATTATATCCTCACAAAATAAAATCATATGTAAACCTATACATATGAATATTTCCACCTAGGAATTAATCTCATAATTAATCCAATTAATTATGAAGAGCCAATCAATTATTAATTGTTATTATTATGATCAATCCAATTGATCTTTATAATATAATTAATATATACCTCTCTCTACAGAGTGTATACTCCAAGTATACATGTGATTCCTTAAGTCGGTGTTCAGTCGTTCAATGTGTACGATCCCGTGGCCCATCTTTATGTTGGCAGTGGGCCTGTGGCCCACAGACTGTAGTTGGGCTCTAGAAAGCCATTACAGCCCCCAATCAAGATGGAGATGGTAGTCTAACTGTTATCATAACCCTGTAGTTCAAACTTGTATATCCCATGTCATTGATATCGGTGTCCAACACAGAGGCATGGATTGATCACCCTCTTTTGTCTCGGAACATTAACTTGATCCCGAATGCATTGAAGCTCACAAACAAGTTCCAACTCGTTTGGGTGTGGCCACACTCTTATCAGTCACATTCATCAAGAGGCCAGTGATATCTGCTCAGTGGACTAGTGAGTGACAAATCCCTTTTTATATCCATAGTATTGCCATACTAAGTGACATACCTGAAAGCACCCATACTTGGCACCCTATTACAGGCCCTTTAGGCATACCCCTAAGTATGCGACCTCATATGCAACACCATCATATGGTTAGGTCAAAGGATCCGTACAAGTACTACACGAGAATCACTCGTGATACTATACCATGTGGATTTCTCGTTTAGTGGATCTATCTAGTACCATGCCTCTTATGCATGTACCCATTAACTTGGTTGACATCCCATGTCCAATGACCGGTAAGACAATGCCATACAACCAGGCTAATGATAGTCTCTTGTTCCATTCATTCCCATGACTGGAACAGACTACGGATCTATTCATGGTCATATCGTTTACCCTATCCATGGTCTTACTACCAAGTGCATGACACTGGTCATCATGGATATGGATATGTCCATTGGATACTTTATTTAATATATTGCACAAGATAGATATAATAAATGAATTAATGCCTTTATTAACAGCACAAATAAGTATAATACATAAATCCAATAAATGTATGATACAAGTACAAGGACCAATGCCTCGGGACTAGGGCATATCCAACAATCTCCCACTTGCACTAGTTCCAACTAGGCATAGGCCTAATCCCTATAGATCTAGTATGACCCTCGTGCTTGGGCTGGGCCAGTGCCTTGGTCAAAGGATCTGCGACATTATCCTCGGTGTCCACTCTGTGCAATGCAATGTCACCTCTTTCCACGATCTCTCGCATGAGGTGAAACTTTCTGAGCATATGCTTTGTGTTTTTGTGTGACCGGGGTTCCTTAGCTTGTGCAACGGCCCCATTGTTGTCACAAAAGATGTCAACTGGGTCCTGGATAGTTGGCACTACTCCCAACTCAGTGATAAACTTCTTTATCCACACAGCTTCCTTAGTTGCATCACATGCCACGATGTACTCAGCTTCTGTTGTAAAGTCCGTGATGGTTGGCTGCTTTGAGCTCCTCCAGCTTACAGCACCACCATTAAGCAAAAATACATACCCAGACTGCGACTGGTACTTATCTTGGTCACTCTGGAAGCTTGCATCAGTGTACCCAGTAACTGATAGCGCTTCCTGACCACCATACACTAAGAAGCTATCCTTAGTCCGGTTAAGGTACTTAAGGATTACCTTGACAGCTTTCCAGTGATCCTCCCAGGGATTGTGCTGGTACCAGCTTGTCATACTTAGTGCAAAGGGGACATCAGGTCTCGTACATAACATGGCGTACATAATTTATCCTATAGTCGAAGCATATGGAACCAATTTCATGTTCTCCCTGTCCTCCCTTATCTTAGGACAGTGCTTCTTACTAAGTTTCAGCCCATGGCCCATTGGCAAGAAACCTTTCTTAGCCCGGTCCATGCTGAACCTTTTCAGAACTTTGTCTACGTACGAGGCCTAACTTAGGCCCAGAAGCCGATTTGATCTATCCCTATAGATCTTGATCCCTAGGATCATCTCAGCTGCGCCTAAGTCCTTCATTGCGAAGCACTTACTCAGCAACTGCTTTACCCTTTGCAGTATAGGTATGTCGCTTCCAATGAGTAGGATGTCGTCCACATAAAGTACCAAAAATGTGACAATGCTTCCCCTTGTCCTCTTATACACACAAGGCTCATCTTGATTCTGTATGAAGCCACATTCTTTCATAGCCTCATTGAATCTAAGAGTCTAACTTCGGGATGCTTGCTTCAGTCCATAAATGGACCTTTGAAGCTTGCATACCCGGATACTTTGGATCGACAAAACCCTCAGGTTGTGTCATGTACACATCCTCGAGTAGCTTTCCATTAAGGAAGGCGGTTTTGACATCCATTTGCCAGACTTCATAGTCGTACCATGCGGCTATGGCTAGCAAGACCCTGATGGATTTGAGCATGGCTACTGGTGAGAAAGTCTCATCATAGTCTATTCCATGGACTTGTCTGAAACCTTTCGCAACCAGACGCCCCTTGAAGGTATTGTCGGCCTGTGAGCACGGGTTTTTTCCCGACCTCGATGATGAAAGCTACTGTTACCTTTTTCACGGATAAACGTGAAACGGATTCGGATCGACCGGGATAACATCGGAAATGTCCCGGATAGCCCGAAGGTGTGTGACAAGTCCTAGTACGGAACCCCGAAGAATTCGAGTGAGTATTTTAAGAGAACCGAGGAAAAGAACGAAAAATAAGTGAAAATGGCCTTTTCTGGACATTACAGCCACGTGGCTGTAGTCTACAGGGGCGCGGCTGTAATCTACAGCCACATGGCTGTAGTCTACAGGGGCACGGCTGTAATCTTCATATTTCCTTTTTTGGTCAAAATCAGTATTTAATTCGGTTTTTAAGAAAAATAGGCATTTTGGTCGCCACAGCCGCTCGGCTGTAACCTACAGCCGCTCGGCTGTAGTCTGTAGGGGTACGGCTGTAACCTATAGTTGCGCGGCTGTAAGCGTCAGTTTACCTTTTTTGCCGAAATCAGCAATTAATTCTGATTTAATACCAAAAAGGGAGGTATTTAAACATCCTAATCCGGGATTAGGGTTAAGGGAGGCAGAAAACTAAAAAACAAAAAA
Source organism: Euphorbia tirucalli (assembly GCA_039660915.1). NCBI lineage: Eukaryota > Viridiplantae > Streptophyta > Magnoliopsida > Malpighiales > Euphorbiaceae > Euphorbia > Euphorbia tirucalli. Next base: position 28,319,393 of record CM077639.1, on the reverse strand, counting down.
AGAAAGAAAGGATTTTTGGAGAGAAAAACACCATCACTTAGATTTTTCTAGGGTTCTTAACACAATTGAAAAAAAAAAAAAAAAGAGAGTTGCACCTAAAATAAAAAAAAAAAAGAAGAAAACAAAGATAATCTTAAAAGAACACATAACAACCAATCCTTTAATCTTCTTCGTGGTTCCGTTCGGGGCTTCGGAAATTGCACTCTGTTCGAGTTGTTCGTGACTGCAAGACATTTCTGGGATCCGAATCCATTTTTTCGTGGTCCAAGCACTGGAACACAGACAAGGTAATCTTCTGAGAGGCCTTAGAAATCCGTTTTATTCTTTCTGGTTGTGATTTGATTGCATGTTTTGAGTTTTTTACGATTTTTGGGAGTTTTTAGGCTACAGCCGCCCCACTCATGATCATAGCTGCTCGGTTGTAACCTACAGCCGCGCGACTATAATCTATAGGGGCGCGGCTGTAACCTATAGCCACGCTGCTGTAGTTGAGGCAAAATCACTAAATTTGCAAAACGATTTTCAAAAACGAGAAAACACACTGGAATCGATTCTGGGGCATTACAGCCGCCCTGCTGTAAGCTACAAGGGCGCGGCTGTAGCCTACATGGGCGCGGCTGTAATGGAGGTAGAATTACAGTTTTGCCCTTTTGGGCCCCAAACTTGTAATTTTGTATTCTTTTCTCATTCAAAAATGAATTTTGGCGTGTTTGCATACTTTTGGACCCTAGATGGATGTTTGATTTAGGCCCACACACGAACGGAACCCCCGGGTCCTGGGATATCCGGCCCGCTAAAGTTGGAAAAGTGCATGTAAATGAGCCAAGCCGCTTTTAAAATTGTTTCTCTATCCATAAAATCTACAGGGCATTTAAAAAAACCGTTTTCCAGGTCTAACCGGGCCGACCGATCAGGTTGACTTGGTTACCCCCTTTGCATGATCCCATTTCCTAAAATACCCCTATTCTGTCCTATATGAGTCCTTAGTGTGATTTATTTATTTGTGCTAACCATATTTGGATGCAGCTTTTATTTTTGCTTTATTTTTATTTTTGAATGTATTTTATAGATTAATCCGTGTATCTAGGCGATTGTAATTTTTAGATTATCATGTATAATTGGCGATTGTAAAAGGTGAGGATGAGAGTTTTCTTTTTCTTGGGTTGTATAATTTGGCCTCTGTTTTACTTTTCCGCACTTTTTTTTTCCCGCACATTATTTTATTTTTATATATTTATGTCATTTGCATGAGCATAGGTTAATGATTAAAGGAAGTTAAAATGGGTAGATTTAAGTGCGTGAAATATCAAATTATGAAATAATAATTAAAAATAAGTGAGGTTAGTAAATCTGTTGCCCGAACCCTGAATCTCTGAATTAGGTACCGCGTCTACACTTGGTAGGGAGCTGTACCGAAATTTCCCGGATGAGCTGATCCGGGTGGCGACTTTGTATCTAATTTCGAAATTTAGGTTTCGAGATCTTTAAGTTCAAATTGAGATTTTCTAAAAACTATCTTTCAAAAATTCACACTTACAACTAAGTTTTCTATAAAAGACTTTTTCAATAAAATGAAAGGTTTTTTCTAAGAGAGATTAAAAAACCGTTTTCAAAACCAAGACATCAACACCCAAAAAGAAAATTCCCGATTCCCGCTTCATAGCACGCGTTACGAAAAACGGTCGTCCGCTCACAGTGGCGACTCCGCTGGGGATTAACGGTTTCTTCAAAAGAGTTTTCACAAAAAACTTAAGGAACTTAGGCAACAATTGAAGTATATCCTCACTTATAGTTGATTATTAAATCATAATTCAATATTTCATTCACATTGCATAAAGCATGACATTTTCTCTTCTTAAATCCCTCCAACACTCATTTAAACCCGGTTTATCTCTAAAGGTGACCTACCTCTTCCGCTAGGATTGGAGGCACCCGAGGAGGTAAACCACTCATAGCTTTGTACGAACCCCTTTGTTTGAACCCTTGAGTGGGGAGAAGTGGGGAGTATATTTTCGCTATGGGAACCTGTACGACCCTTGGCTTGACTCATACCTCCATGTAATGGCCTAGCAACTTCCCTTTAGGATTACCAAAACCACATACTTGAAAATGGACATCTAGAGTACGCCTTTGGTATCCCCCGTTGATGCCAAAGAGACCCAATACCTAGGAAGAATGCGAGACCAATCGAATGGAGGAATAAGGTTGGAAGGGTGAGCATATTTTTGTGTGTGTGCTAACGTTTGCTCTATTGTTGTTTTATTTTCGACCTTTCCATACGACATAAACACGCATCATCCGTATGCCACATTCTAATCACTTTCTTTATGCAGCCATTTTAGAGCATCCTCAGACGTGTGTGTTGTGCTAACCATATTTTCGTGCAGCCATAATCATTTTCCGTATGCCACATTCATTTTGCGTGCTCATGGATTCACAAAGCATACACGACATCATCTTGCATGTCATGCATTCTAACCACATTTTTGTGTAGCCATTTGCATTTTTGTATGAAATAGGCATCCACATCATTTCATTTCATTAAAAATGTAAGGATGTTCTAAGTATGCCCTTCACGACCATTTCATCTCATAACATATCGGGAGTCCCTAAGGCTACCCGTACTCCGCCAGTGCACTAGTTTGCATTTGGCTATCCCATTACATTATTAGAAGACCACAACGGTCTTAGCCTTGCATTTGTGTGACGGACCACAAGTCATCATTACATCTTGATCATTCACATTTGGTGTCATGGAGACGCCTTAGTTTTGCTTGTGTGTCCCAATCCACATCGGATTGTTACATAACATCGACAACCCATTTGAGGTACTCCACGAGTGCTGAACTAGTTTTCATATTAAGACACTTTATAGCATTCCTAAATCATGTGAGGTGTTCCACGAACACCGAAATGCCATCCGTGTTTTGACTCACACGTGACATGTATGCGACATCACTTCATGTAGACGCCATAATAGTGTCGAACGTCTGTCTGTGGGACGGCTCCCTTAAGACCATTTCATGTCATTACATTGACCTATAAGTTTCAAACTTATGTCCGTGTGTCGGTACACATGTGACCATTTCACGAAATCCACTAGGTGGCCCAAAGGCACCGAACCTCTGTCCGTGTGAAGGCTCGTCCGTGATGTTATTGCATTGTCTTGTGTATAGCATAGGGTATGCTTAGAACATCCAAAGCAAGAGAAAGAAAAGCACTAAAACCATCTTTAGCATCATCCACATCCATAAGACATCATCCAAACATGAGCATAAAAGTACCATTTAGTGTCTCGAGTCTAGGACCACGACATCCATCTGAAACTCTAACCTTATGCTGATTGTACAGTTTGGAGTCGCATCTCGGGAAGGCTAATTCGAGTTGAATCAGAACCAAACACCCCAGTTCAGTTAATTCGATCAGAACCGGTCACCGTGGAGGGAATCAGTTCAGGTCGGATTCAGACAGGGAAGTCGAAGTTCAGTTACCTACTCTACCGGTTGACAGTCAGGCATTGTTAGAAGAAGTTGACAGAGCAGACATGGCTGACGGAAACAGTGGAAACAGTGGAACCAATGGAAGCATGCCCTTCGACATGGCTGCCTTTATAAGGAGCTTCTTAAGGTCAGATGAGTTCAGGGCTGCCCTTAGGGAGCAGGTGCAGGCGGTGATGACCACCCTCCCTGTTCCTGCTGTCCAACCAGCCCAAACCTTGGTTGGGAACGGGGGACGACAGCCTGTTCAAGTCACTAATGGAACCGGGGCGGATACTCCTGGTGGAAGTGGCGGAGTTACCAATCACAGAGAGCCGGACGACCAGTCGGAAGAGGATGAGGCCTTTGAGAAGGCAAGGGAAGCCTTGATTGGGACGATGCTAGAGAAGCACCTCAATCAGAAATTTTCTGATATTGAAGCCATGCTACCTAAGCTGAAGGAGATGGTCCACTATAACCCTGTTAAGTATGTCGACCCGACTACTTTAATGGCTGATGGAGGTGAGCCGCTCCCAGCTGGTTTTCAGATGCCTTACCTACCTCCGTACACCGGAGAGGGCCCACCGAAAGCCCACTTGGACAGTTATGTGAGGTTGATGACTAGTATGGGGATTGGAAAGGGTCATCTGTTGAACTTGTTTCCAACAACTCTGAGGGGTGCTCGACAAAGTGGTACATGAAGGTGCCCATACACACTCGCTCCACCTGGGAGGATTTATCTGATGCTTTTGTGAAGCAGTATGCCTACAACACCCAGAATGAGACAACTCTTGAGGATCTAGAAAGGATCCGTCAGAAGCCGAATGAGTCTTTCTCGGCTTATTACAAACAGCGGATGGACGTGTAGGTTTTGGAGGATGGGGCACCAAAATTAGAGTCGCTCATTGTGAAGCTGGTAGATGGTGGTCTTCCCCAATACAAGGACAAGATGAAGCTGAAGAGATTCCACTCTTTCAATGAGGTGGTGGAGTTTGCCAAACGTATCGAGCAATACGAGGAAGAGGAGCAGAGGGGCAGACAGAGTTTGGGCCCCTACAGAAGCAATCAGGGGTACTCTCAAGGGTACAAAGGCAGCAGCTCTAAGGCTACTCCAGTGGGGTCCAATGCTAAGACGACTCAGGGTGTAGCCCCGATTGAAATGCAATGGCAGGACGTGGCCACCGTGAACCTGGGAAGACAGACTCCTCAAAGGGTCACTAGTCCGTGGGCTGAATCAGTAAGCTTGATCTATGCTAAGTGTAGAAAAGCTGGTTTGTTGCAGAGTTTGAGGCCAGTTTTGCCTCCAGCTGAGGCAGATAAAGACAATTTCTGCTCTTACCATGTGATGACGGGTCATCATACAAATGAATGCACCCAGTTGATTAAGGCCATCAAGCAGTTGGTCGCTAACAGAAAGATTATCGATCCGGCTTTGAAACCCAGCATTCAGAATAATCCCTTGCCCAACCTCGGATGATTCGGCTCCACAAGACTTTGAGGACCATGATGCTGCAATAAAGAGAAGACCCTCCGTATGTGGAGGCGATAGTCATTTTGATGTTTTAATTTGTTTCATCTTCTTATTATTATCAATTATCATGTGAACAATTCAACCTCTCAGTGTTTAATTTAATACAATTTGATTTCAATTACTTGTGCGATATTTTTCGAATGGAACTGTGCATGCATCTAAACATTCATTTAATGCCTTTAACGCATATGATGCATCCATGCATGAAATAAATCTAGGGTCCGCCTCAAAAGACCTCACGCCTGATGAGAGGAAAGAAAATTAAAAGTACCACAAAAGCGCATGGAAATCTTTGCTTGGCTATACAGTGTCGTGCGGGGGTTGACGGAGAAATTACTGAACACCAAGCTCCAAAGGATTCAAAGATGAAATCAATCAAGCAGGATCTCTGTAGACTCGAATGGGCATGGCTCCATGGTCTCAACCGCCAACTACTTCTCAGAGTGGGTAGAAGCAGAGTCATATATGAATGTCACCGACCAAAAAAAAAACAAAAACAAAAAGAAAAAAAAAGCATTATCATGTCGTGACCAATAATGGCCTACAATTACAAGGGGCAAAGATGGAGCATCATAGATTATCTTAGCATCTCCCACAAGCCAATGGCGCGGTAGAAGCGGCTCATAAGGTTCCGTCCAAACGACAATCCCCTACAAAGGACAGGTGGATATGCTATCATTTGTCTTGCAAGGGCACAAAACTAGCATCAGAGCAGGCACTGAAGAAACGTCATACTCCTTAGCCTATAGGATGGAAGCGGTTCCACCAGGGGAGACAGAGACCAAGTCGTCAACCCTATCAACCCAGACAAGCCCAGGCACTATTACGTGTAAAAAAATAATAATAATAAAAATAAAAAAAGGGTCCGATGGGTCATAAACCGAAAAGGCGATCCATGCAAAAATCAGGACAGTCCGATGGATCGAAAACCGAAAAGGCGGTTCATGTAAAAGTTAGGACAGAGAGGCGAGCATCATCAGTGGGAAAATCTGCAAAGACCATTGGTGGCAGGCATAGGTCCAGTCGAGACGGATACCATTACTGATTCTATCCTTAGCTTCATTTCATCTTTGATGTGCATTAAATAAATGAGTGAATGAATGAATGCCGGTTTTATGTTCAGGTTAAATGTCCCAAGTCTGCTTGAAATTGAATTCGTATGGATGTGCACATTTTCTGTTTACATGCATCTCACTTAAAAAAAAAAAGAAAAAGAAAAAGAAAAAAAAGAGCCCGATAGATCGAAAACCCGAAAAGGGTGGTCTATGCAAAAGTTAGGGCATAAAATAAAGTCTATTGAATTAAAAACCCAAAAGGGCGGTTCAGGCAAAAATAAAGACAGTCCGATAGGCCGAAAACCCAAAAAGGGCGACCTATGCAAAAATTAGGACAAGCAATGGAAATAAAACAAAAGTCATACAGTAGTATCAAGCTCAAACAACTCTAATCCTGTAAAAACCAAGGTACATCAAAGCCAGTGCCTCACGCCCATGCCTCATGGAGCAAGCAATCAGGTCAATCAACCAAACTTCAATGCGATATCCCACCAAGGACAGACCTATCTGGGCATCCCAATCATCCGTCCGGTCCCTGAAAGTCTGATTCATGACCTCTAGCTTGGTGACTCGCCGACGCAATTGATCAACCTCTGTTCTCAAACGAGCGGACTCACGGCGCTCGATCCCAATAGTCTTCTGCAACAAACAAAACATGAAAAAGCACCATAATCATATGCATATGCATCCAGGACACGCACATACACATACACTCAAAACATACACACACACATGCATACACGCATCAATGTGTACTCAAGTACAGGTACATGCTGTCATCATCAGGCTATCTCGAGCCATGACTACTCCGAAAGTGGAAATAACCTGACACTGGGGCATCCTCAAATCCTAAGTATCCAGGGGCAAAACAATCAAGCCGTATTTATTCTTGATCGAAGGGGCAAAAACTTTTGTTTCCAAAATTATCGATCAAGGAATAAATACGTATCCCCAATCCAGCTTCAAAGGTATTGCTCCACCATAGAGAGCCAGTTTCAATAGTATTACTCCACCATAGAGAGCCGATGTCAACGGTATTACTCCACCACAGAGAGCCGGTTTCAACGGTATAGCTCCACCACAGTGAGCCAATTTTAATGGTATTGCTCCGCCACAGAGAGCTAATTTCTACAGTATCAAGGGGCAAGATATTCAGTCTATATTCATTCTTAATCGAAGGGGCAAAAATTTTTGTTTCCAAAATTATCGATCAAGGAACGAATACGTACTCGAAACAACTTCAAAACATCAAAGGAGATCATCAAGCTTCTTAAATCACCAAAGCATCTTTCCCCAGCCATAAAAGCTTCACGGGAAACACAATCTTCCTTTCCTTCAGTGACACAAGCTCCACTAGAAGTGAGATGACCAAAATGCCCTCCTATCAGTAACCACATTATTGGATGGCCAAAACACCTTTCCTTTAGCGACACGAGCTACACGAAAGACCAAATGACCAAAGTACCCTTACTTCAAGGAATGCCAACTTCCCAAGTTGCAAAATTACCAAAATACCCTTCCCTTTCGTAAGCACCAAATGGCAAGGAGAATTCGATATGGGCAAGTCCTCTGCTTCACAATGGAGTCGAAGCATGTCCCTGGCAAATCAAACAAGATCTGGGCAAAGTCCTATGCTTCGTATCAGAATCGAAGTGAGACCCTGAAGATTCAAAACAATTTAGGCAAGACCACTGTCTCAAAAGCAACCGAGACAAGTCCCTATAGACATAAAAACGAGTCAACGCGAAGGAAACCCCCAGGTATGTTCTCTTTTCCTTCTCATCGTGCTCCCTATCGTGAGACCAAACTCGAATCGGGCACAAGCACCCGTTGAAGTCGACTTTGGTCACGCGAGGGGCAGCCTGTGAGCACGGGTTTTTTCCCGACCTCGGTGATGAAAGTTACTATTACCTTTTCACGGATAAATGTGAAGCGGATTTGGACCGACCGGGATAACGTCGGAAATGTCCCGGATAGCCCGAAGGTGTGTGACAAGTCCTAGTATGGAACCCCAAAGAATTCGAGTATTTTAAGAGAACCGAGGAAAAGAACGAAAAATAAGTGAAAATGGCCTTTTCTGGACATTACAGCCGCTCGGCTGTAAACTATAGCCATGCGGCTGTAGTCTATAGAGGCGTAGCTGTAACCTACAGCCACGCGGCTGTAATCTTCATATTTCCTTTTTTTGGTTAAAATCAGCATTTAATTCGGTTTTTAAGCAAAATAGGCATTTTGGTCGCTACAGCCGCTCGGCTGTAACCTACAGCCGCGCGGCTGTAGTCTATAGGGGCACCGCTGTAGTCTACAGGGGCGCGGCTGTAACCTACAACCGCACGGCTATAATCTTCATATTTCCTTTTTTGGTCAAAATCAGTATTTAATTCGTTTTTTAAGCAAAATAGGCATTTTGGTCGCCACAGCCACTCGGTTGTAACCTACAGCCGCGCAGCTGTAGTCTGCAGGGGCGCGGCTGTAACTTATAGCTGTGCGGCTGTAAGCGTCAGTTTTCCTTTTTTGCCGAAATCAGCAATTAATTCCGATTTAATACCAAAAAGGGAGGTATTTAAACATCCTAATCCAGGATTAGGGTTATGGGAGGCAGAAAACTAAAAAAGAAAAAAAGAAAGAAAGGATTTTTGGAGAGAAAAACACCATCACTTAGATTTTTCTAGCGTTCTTAACACAATTGAAAAAAAAGAGAGTTGCACCTAAAATAAAAAAAAAAAAAAGAAGAAAACAAAGATAATCTTAAAAGAACACATAACAACCAATCCTTTAATCTTCTTCGTGGTTCCGTTTGGGCTTCGGAAATCGCACTCTGTTCGAGTTGTTCGTGATTGCAAGACATTTCTGGGATCCGAATCCATTTTTTCGTGGTCCAAGCACTGGAACACAGACAAGGTAATCTTCTAAGAGGCCTTAGAAATCCGTTTTATTCTTTCTGGTTGTGATTTGATTGCATGTTTTGACTTTTTTACGATTTTTGGGAGTTTTTCCGGCTGTAGCCGTCCCACTCATAATAACAGCCGCTCGGTTGTAACCTACAACCGTTCGGCTATAACCTACAGCCGCGCGGCTGTGACCTATAAGGGCGCGGCTATGACCTATAAGGGCGGGGTTGTAATGCCATGTTTTGAGTTTTTTAAGATTTTTGGCACTTTTTCGGCTACAGCCGTACCACTCATGATCACAGGCGCTCGGCTGTAACCTACAGCCGTGGGGCTGTAATCTACAGAGGTGCGGCTGTAACCAACAGCCGCGCGGCTGTAACCTACAGCCGCGCGGTTGTAGTTGAGGCAAAATCACTAAATTTGCAAAACGATTTTCAAAAACTAGAAAATACACTAGAATCGATTCTGGGGCATTACAGCCGCCCAGCTGTAAGCTACACGGGCGTGGCTATAGCCTACAGCGGCGCGGCTGTAATGGAGGCAGAATTATAGTTTTGCCCTTTTGGGCCCCAAACTTGTAATTTTGCATTCTTTTCTCATTCAAAAATGAATTTTGGCGTGTTTGCATATTTTTGGACCCTAGATGGATGTTTGATTTAGGCCCACACATGAACGGGACCGCCGGGTCCCGGGATATCTGGCCCGCTAAAGTTGGAAAAGTGCATATAAATGAGCCAAACCACTTTTAAAACTGATTCTCTATCCATAAAATCTACAGTGTGTTTAAAAAACCGTTTTCCAAGTCTAACCGGGCCGACCGATCGGGTCAACTTAGTTACCCCCTTTGCGTGATCCCGTTTCCTAAAATACCCCTATTCTGTCCTATATGAGTCTTTAGTGTGATTTATTTATTTGTGCTAACCATATTTGGATGCAGCTTTTATTTTTGCTTTATTTTTATCTTTGAATGTATTTTATAGATTATTCCGTGTATCTAGGCTATTGTAATTTTTAGATTATCGTGTATAATAGGCGATTGTAAAAGGTGAGGATGAGAGTTTTCTTTTTCTTGGGTTGTATAATTTGGTCTCTGATTTACTTTTCCACACTTTTATTTTTCCGCACTTTATTTTATTTTTATATATTTATGTTATTTGCATGAGTATTGGTTAATGATTAAAGGAAGATAAAATGGGTAGATTTAAGTGAGTGAAATATCAAATTATGAAATAATAATTAAAAATAAGTTAGGTTAGTAAATCTGTTGCCCGAACCCTGAATCTCTGAATTAGGTACCGCGTCTACACTTGGTAGGGAGCTGTACCGGAATTTCCCGGATGAGCTGATCCAGGTGGCGACTCTGTATCTAATTTCGAAATTTAGGTTTCGAGATCTTTAAGTTCAAATTGAGATTTTCTAAAAACCTATCTTTCCAAAATTCACACTTACAACTAAGTTTTCTATAAAAGGCTTTTTCAATAAAATAAAAGGTTTTTTCTAAGAGAGATTAAAAAACCGTTTTCAAAACCAAGACATCAACACCCAAAAAGAAAATCCCCAGTTCCCGCTTCATAGCGCACATTACGAAAAACAATCGTCCCCTCACACGGCCTTTAGCTTATAGCACCACTTGCAACCTATTACCTTAGCACCCGGAGGTGGATCAACCAAGTTCCAAACTTGGTTATCGTACATGGATTGCATCTCTGCCTCTATGGCTTTACGCCAATTCGTAGACTGTGGGCTTGCTATAGCCTCCTGGTAGGTTTTGGGTTCTTCCTCATCCCAGATGAGAAGAGTTTGATCATCGGTGATGAGGAAACCATACCTCTCCGGTTCCTGATGATCCCTACCAGACCTTTTAGGTCCCTGTGCGGCCTGGGTCGGTGCTTCCTCCTATGGAAGCTCCACCTGGGCCTCTGAGTTATCCTCTTCAGGAGCTTGTGGACCTTGAACTTCCATGAGTTCAACATTGCTCCCACTGTCTTTCTTGGAAAGGAACTCCTTTTCTAGAAAGACCCCCTTCCTTGCCACGAACACCTTGTTCTCAACGGGGTTGTAGAAGTAATACCCTTTGGTTTCCCTAGGGTAGCCCACAAACAGGCATTTATCGATTTTGGGCGTCAACTTACCACTAGTCAATTTCTTAACATGTGCTTCGCATCCCCAAATCCTTAGGAAAGACACATTGGGCTCCCTGCCTGTCCATATCTGATATGGGGTCTTTTCCACTGCCTTAGTCGGAGTATTATTTAAGATAAGAGCTGCTGTCACGAGGGCGTGTCCCCAGAAACTAATTGGGAGAGAGGCTTGACTCATCATTGAGCGGAATATGTCCAACAGGGTCCTATTCCTCCGTTCGGACACCCTATTCCATTATGGTGTTCCGGGAGAAGTGGGCTGTGGAACTATTCCATGCTCTCTCAAATATGAGTCAAACTCTAGGCTCATATACTCACCAACTTGGTTCGACCGAAGGGTTTTGATATTTCTGCCTAGCTGGTTCTGTACCTCGTTCCTAAATTCCTTGAACCTATCAGGGTCTCAAACTTATGTTTCATCAGATAGACATAGCCATATCTGCTGAAATCGTCCGTGAACGTGACGAAGTACAGGTGCCCACCTCTGGTTGCTGTGCTCATGGGTCCACATACATCTGAATGTATTAGGTCTAATAAGCCAGTGGCCCTTTCAGCCTTCTTGCTAAAAGGCGCCTTGGTCATCTTGCCTCTTAAACATGATTCGCATGTATCAATTGACTCCAAGTCAAATGACCCTAAGACTCCAGCTTTGTGAAGCCTAGCTATGCGCTTCTCGTTTATGTGGCCAAGACGACAATGCCATAGGTAGACAGGATTAAGTTCGTTGGGCTTGACCCTTTTTGTGTTTATGTTATAGACATGATTGGTTTCATTTAAGTCCAGGATATACAGGCCATTATTTAATAGAGCATCTCCATAAAATAATCCCTCTCTAGATATGGAAATTCTACCATTAGAAATAGTAAAATAAAATCCAGAAATATCCAACATAGAAACTGAAATAATATTCCTGCATATAGCAGGTACAAAATAACATTGTTCTAAAATTAAAACCAATCCACTAGGCATCATAAGGTGGTATTCGCCGATCTCTATGTCAGCAATCCTTGCTCCATTTTCGACCCGCAAGTCTACCTCTGCCGATCCCAGTGACCTTCTGTTCTTAAGTCCCTGCACATTGCAACAAATGTGAGAACCACATCTAGTATCCAATACCCAGGATGTTGAAACAGTAAGGTTAATGTCTATAACATAAATACCTGAAAAGGACGCACCTGGGCCCCTTCTTTTCTCTCCCATCAGCTTGGGACACGATCTCTTCCAATGGCCTGCTTGTCTACACCCGAAACAGATATCCTCAGGACCTGCCTTCTGCTGGGCCTTGGGTTGGGCTTTGGCCTTCTTAGCCTTGGCCTTGGCCTTTTCCTTGGCCTTACCCTTGGCAACAGGAGGGTTCCCCTTGTTGACAAGCAGCACCGGCGAAGTCTTTTTGATCGACTGCTCATGTTGTAGTTCAGGATGAACTGATCATAAGAATCCAGCAAGGATGCTAGGATTATGTCCACTGCCAACTCCTGAGAGATGGGCGATCTGAGATGGGCTAAAGTGTCCAAATAGCCCTTCATCTTAAGCACGTGTGTGCTCACAGATGTCCCAACCCCCATCTTACAGGAGTGGAATGCCTTGTTGGTCAGGTACCTTTCCTGACGAGCTTGCTCCTGAAACATCTCGTTTAGAGTTGTTATCATAGCAAAGGCTTGATGGTCCATAAACTGTTTTTGCAGTTTGGGGGCCATGTAGGCCAACATTAGGCATGTCACATCCCTATTATCCTTGACATGCACCTCGTATTCCTCCAGTTGGGCAGCCGGTGGCTTACGTCCTTGAGGCACAGCCGGTTCTCCAGTACATACTCATTGGACTCCTGTCTTAGAACTATTCTCAAGTTCCTAAACTAGTCCAAAAGTTAGGACCGGAAAGCTTGTCCCTTTCAAGAATCGATCGCAGTGATAAAGTGTTGTTATTTGCCATTTAGAGTTTCTACACAGAAAAACATTTAAGAGTGTTAATAAAGGACTTTGCTTTGTTATTCCCATACATAATTAATAATGAATCAATTTATTAATTAAACCGAGTTGTTGGGTTGATGGGCCGAGATCCATATTTCATTAAGATATAGCCAGATGAGGGCCTGGTACAACTATACCCTAAGTATTTAGGTAGGAACGCCGTCTAATCCCAACCTAGGGACTCTCGGTTTGATGGGCATGTTGGCACTTACCCATCTGTGCTTAGGGCCAGGAGAATCCTACTACCCATGCTAAGTCAAAACCTCCATTCAAGTGTTAGAGTATCCCATACCCTAACCCAATACAAAGTGACAATACTCCAGTGTATCCTGTGAGGGCATGGTCTACAACTGGCCTATTCCCACTTTGAGCCAGTGTTCAATGAGGGAAGCACTTTTAAGCGACTTAGTAATTTCATTTGGTTATTAGATTCAATTAACAATGGCTTGCATACATAAGGCGGGTGAAATGCGGTTGGATCATACATTCATACATGCATATAAATATAAAGCATAATTAAATAACTAAGTAAAATGGACTGCTATGGGCCTTTATTACATCCTAATATTATTCTAGTAAACCTATACTAGAAAACAATATCAGGTGGGGCTCCATCTTCTTCCTTCTGGGCTTGCACCTCCACTTGGGCTCACCACTCCATGGGCTTCTTCTTTTACAAATTTTATAATAATTAAATAAAATAAAATTACATTAAAAAAAAAAGAAAAATGACACGCAAGCCGTATTAACCCAAAAAAAAAAAAATACAACCCATCTTGAATAAGGCCCAATAGCATCCAATCAAACAAAATATTTAATCACCCATATGCATCCAATACATATAATTCATAAGCATGTTATAATGCATGATTTAAGCCCATTTCAATTATGTCTAAGCCATTCTATTGAAATCACCAATTTTGGCCCACCATGGTTCTAACCCTCAATGGGCTTTGGGCCTCCAGCCCAGGCAGTCCAACTGCTCCCACTGGAATTGGGAAACCATTCGGCCGTCCAAGTAATTGTGCCAAAATTACTCGAACCAATTTCAATTAACCATATTAATTTCCAAAATTAATATCTCATGAATAAAATAAAATTTCATTCAAGAAACCACAAGCATTTAAATTACATAAATTTAAACACACGGATTTTAAAACCAATTAAAATTTCAAAACTGGGCCCAAGTCCCAAAACCCGCCAAATCCAAAAACACAGGGCCCGGCCCGCTGCGGCTAGGGCAACCAAGTTGCCTTAGCAGTAGCAGCCGCTGCTGCCGCCCAGCAGCAGCAGGTGGCGGCCGCCGGCAGCGATTCCGCCGCAGGTAGCCCCGCACCCCAGGAACAGCCAAATTTTTTTTTTATTAAACAGAAAAAGAATAAAAAAAAATACCATGGCATCCATAAACGAGAAATTCACCAAGAATTCCAAAACATAGAATTAAATTAAACAAACATAAACCTATATGCATATTCAAATTCAAATGTATGAAATCAAATGGGGAAAAATCTTAAACCCAAACCAAGAACCCCCAATAAAAAATCTCCAATTTTAAAACATGGGATTCAACCAATTTTAACAATTTAGACGGATCAAAAGCCTGCTCTGATACCACTGTTGGGATTTTTCATCGGAAATACCCGATTAAAGCGGAAGAACGCGATGATTTCCTCAAATCCGTGCCCAGGAGCAATTGAGATGGAAATTGGAAAAACAAAATTTAATCACAAGAGATAATTCTCTTACCCGTAATATCTCTTTAAGAGATGGATGCAGACTGCAGGAATCAATATAGAATCCCTCCTCGTTCACGTACACGAACGCCTAACGAACACCACCCGTGCTAGCATCGGAAAACACGAACTATGGAGAGGGGGGCTAGGGTGAATTTCGGCTATGGTTGCTTCACTTGGTGGCGGCCGAAATTCTCAGGGTTGTGAAACCCTAGGTTGGCAGAATTCCTAAAGGAATTTTGGCCCAACTTGGCTCTGTCATTTGTGTGGGCTTCCTTCTTTTAATTCAGGCCCAATCTTATTTTAATTAGTTTGGTTTAAATTAATTTCAAGCCCAACTTTAATTTACCCATGTATTTAATACATTACACCAAGTAATATATTATTTACATTTAAATTAAAATTAGTTTGACCAATTAATTTAATCCATCAAATTAAAATTAGATCCTCACAAAATAAAATCATATGTAAACCTATACATATGAATATTTCCACCTAGGAAATAATCTCATAATTAATCCAATTAATTATGAAGAGCCAATCAATTATTAATTTTTATTATTATGATCAATCCAATTGATCTTTATAATATAATTAATATATACCTCTCTCTCCAGAGTGTATACTCCAAGTATACATATGATTCCTTAAGTCGGTGTTCAATAGCTCAATGTGTACGATCTCGTGGGCCCATCTTTATGTTGGCAGTGGGCCTGTGGCCCACAGACTGCAGTTGGGCTCTAGCAAGCCACTGCAGCCCCCAATCAAGATGGAGATGGTAGTCTAACTGTTATCATAACCCTGTAGTTCAAACTTGTATATCCCATGTCATTGATATCGGTGTCCAAAACAGAGGCATGGATTGATCACCTTCTTTTGTGTCCGGACATTAAATTGATCCCGAATGCACTGAAGCTCAGAATTAAGTTCCAACTCATTTGGGTGTGGCCACACTCTTATCAGTCACATTCATCAAGAGGCCGGTGATATATGTTCAGTGGACTACTGAGTGACAAATCCCTTCTGCATATCCATAGCATTGCCATGCTAAGTGACATACCCGAAAGCACCCATACTTGGCACCCTATTATAGGCCCTTTAGGCGTACCCCAAAGTATGCGACCTCATATACAACACCATCAAATGGTCAGGTCAAAGGATCCATATAAGTACTACAGGAGAATCACTTGTGATACTATACCATGTGGATTTCTCGTTTAGTGGATCTATCCAGTACCATGCCCCTTATGCATGTACCCATTAACTTGGTTGACATCCCATGTCCAATGACCGGTAAGACACCACCATACAACCAGGTTAATGATAGTTTCTTGTTCCATTCATGCCCATGACTAGAACAGACTACGGATCTATTCATGGTCACATCGTTTACCCTATCCATGGTCTCACTGCCAAGTGCATGACACTGGTCATCATGGATATGGATATGTCCATTAGATACTTCATTTAATATATTGCACAAGATAGATATAATAAATGAATTAATGCCTTTATTAACAACACAAATAAGTATAATACATAAATCTAATAAATGTATGATACAATGCCTCGGGACTAGGGCATATCCAACACATTCTTGGTGAAGTCCTTTATTGCTTCATCAAAATGAAGATTCCAACTTTGAGATGCTTGCTTAAGACCATAAATGGATCTTTGCAACTTGCACACTCGATTAGGATACTTAGGATCGACAAACCCCTCTGGTTAAACCATGTAAACATCCTCAAGGAGGTTTCCATTTAGAAAGCGGTCTTGACATCCATCTACCACATCTCAAAGTCATACCATGTAACAATAGTGAGTAGTATCCTAATGGACTTGAGCATTGCAACTGGAGAGAAGGTTTCATCATAGTCTATTCCATGGACTTGACTGAAAAGCCTTTGCTACCAATCGCCCTTTAAAGGTGTTGTCGGCCTTCAACTTGAAGCACCATTTGCAACCAACGACCTTAGCACCTAGAGGTAGATCAATCAAATTCCAAACTTGGTTATTTTACATTGATTGCATCTCAGCTTGCATGGCTCCAAGCCATTTAGCTGAGTTGGGGCTTGCCATGGCTTCCTGGTAGCTGGTCGGCTCTTCCTGATCATGTGTCAGAAGAGTGTTATCATCAGTCACGGGAAATTCATATCTCTCTGGCTGGTGACGAACCCTACCAGACCTTCTTAGGTCTTGTGTGATTGGCATAGATTCCTCAATCTTGCTCAATCTCCAAACTATCTTGTTCAGGAGCTTATGGTTGTTGAACTTCACTGAGTTCGATTCTACTCCCACTGTCTTTCTTGGAGATAAACTCCTTTTCAAGAAAAATATCTTTTCGAGACACAAACACTTTGTTCTCATCACGATTGTAGAAGTAATACCCTTTAGTTTCCTTAGGGTACCCCATAAACAAGCACTTATTGATTTTGGAAGATAGCTTGTCCATGCTCAATTATTTGAAGTGGCACTCGCATCCCCAAATTTGCAAGAAAGATATATTGGGCACCTTGCTCGTCCATATCTCATATGGTGTCTTTTCAACTGCTTTAGTTGGAGTATGGTTTAGTAGGAACGCAGTTGTCTCTAAGGCATAGCCCTATAACGATACTAATAGAGCTGCATGACTCATCATAGACCTGACTATGTACAACAGGGTCTGGTTTCTCCTCTCAGACACACCATTCCGCTAGGGTGTTCCGGGTGGAGTGAGTTGTGAGACTATCCCACACTCTCTAAGGAATGAGTCAAACTCTAGGCTAAGGTATTCGTCACCCCGATTTGATTGAATGGCCTTAATACTTCTGCCTAGATGGTTTTGCACTTCCTTCCTAAACTCCCTAAAATTTTTAAGAGTTTTAGATTTGTGCTTCATTAGGTAGACATAGTCACACCTACTGAAGTCATCTACAAAAGTCACAAAGTAGTGAAAACCACCTCTTGGGCTATTGCTTATGGGCCTACAAACGTCTGAGTGTATTAGGTCAAAAGAGCCCAAATACTTTTGGTATTAATGTTATAGTGGGTTTAGTATCACTTAGGTCCAGGATGTAAAGACCATTGTTTAATAGTCCCCGACCAAAAAGAATGTCTCCATGATGGATACTAATAGTATTATTTGAAATAATAAAATTCAATCCATCATAATCCAATACAGAAGTTGAAATTATGTTCTTGCTCACAGTACGTACATAATAATAGTTTCTAGGAACTAAGACTAATCCTGTTGGCATCCTTAAGTGGAATTCCCTAACCTCAATGGTCACAACCATTGCATCATTTCCAATTCGGAGGTCCATTTTAGTAGATTCTTGCGATATTCTATTTCTTAATCCCTCCACATTGCAACAAATCTGAGTACCACATCGCAACAAAGGCGAGTACCACATCTGGTATCCAATACCCACGATGTCGAAACAAGAATATCACTTCTACAACATAAATACCTTTATTGGAAGCAGTACACTTGCTCTTCCTCAGCCCATCCATGTAAAGATGACCAAATCTCTTCCAATGCCAAGGCAAGTTGCAATGGAAGCAGATTACCTCTCATTTGGCCTTAGCCTTGGGCTTAGCGGTCAGTTTGGGATGCTTTCCTCTAGGCACAGAACCCTTCTTGCCTTTAGGGGTAACCTTGGTCCTTTTGCTTGCCGGTGCCAATAAGGATATTTCCTGTTTCTACCAAGAGCACCGAATTGGTCTTCTTGACCAACTGTTCAGCAATCTTAAGCATCCCATGCAACTCTGAAATAGTCTTGCTCATCCTTTCCATGTTGTAATGAAGGACAGATTGGTCATGAGACTCTGGTAGAGATGACAAAACCATGTCAACAGCCAAGTCTTGTGGGATGGGAGTCTCGAGCCCAGAGTGCGTATCAATATACCCCTTCATCTTTAGCACGTGAGCACTTACAGATGACCCTGGTGCCATCTTGTAGGTGTATAAAGCCTTAGCTATCAAGAACCTTTCTTAATGGGCTTGTACCTGGAACATGTCCTTGAGATTCTTCGTAATAACATATGCCTCCATGTTCATGAACTGCTATTGTAGCTCAGAGGTCATGGTGGCTAACATCAAACAGGTGACATCTCGAGAGTCCTTCTTGTGGTCCTCAAACTGAGCCACAGCATCCTCAGATTCATTCCTTAGAAATGCTTTCGATAAGGCCCTATCTCAGACATACTCCTTAACTTCCTATGGCAGGAAAATCCAAAGATTCCTCAACCAGTCTAAGAAGTTAGGTCCAGATAACTTGCCTTTCTTAAGGACAAGTCACAGTGAGAATGTGTTTCACTTTAGTTTGCCATATATAGAAAAATAAGGCTACAATTAATAAAAGGTCTTTTGATTTTTCCACATAATATATAAAATTCAAATTTTAGTTATTCATGTTGGTTATGCTCTTTAAATGGGCCAAGATCCATATTTCACCCTGACTTAGTCAAGCTGAGCTTATACACCTAAGCCTTGGTTACTAAGGTAGGATCACATCCAATCCACATCCTATGTGACTCTTGGTTTGGTGGGATTATTGGCACTTTTCCACCTGTGCCTAGAGTGTAGACATTCCTTTCCCATGTTAAGTCAAACTACCAAACGAGTGTTAAGGCACAACTCTTGCATTTAACCCTAGTCACATGAAGATAGCCCAAATGCACCCGGCTTTGGCATGACCCACATTTAGACGATCAACACGTTGACGAGGCTCGATTATGGAAGGCACTTTTAAGAGACTTAATATTTGATGGAATCAATTTAGTTTAAATGGACTTAAATGCAAATGCGGGTGATCTAGAGAACATGTATAACATGCATAAATGACATATGTAAATGTGATAGATCATGGGCCCATAATACAACTTATTAGAACAACTAGCATCCTGTACTAGTTGCATCCTCCAACAGTCCAGGCACGGACACCATTTTTAGGCTCCTTCACCTTCTAGGCTTGGAGTTACAAATCACAAAAGAGTTTGGCCAAAAACAATTTTTCTAACTATTCTAAATAAAAGAAAAATTACAACAAATATAATGGCTTGCAGGCCACAATAACCAAAAACTAAATTTACAATCAATCTTCAGAAGTTCACATGAAATGCACAGCTAATCAAATTACAACATACATCACAACATCCAATCAAATCACATTTATTGGAATAAAGTATGCATGCTTATGTTAACCAATTTTATTTGCCATAGCCATTATAGAAATTGCCAATTTTAGGATTCTTGGTTTAAAACTTGTGACAGGCTTGGGCCCGAGGCCCATTGACCAATCCTATTGTCTCCTACTAGAACGGGGCAACCAAGAAACCTGAGTCAGCCATTTAGAGATTCATGCCGAAACCTCTCGAATCAATTTCCTTACCAATTTCAATTTTAACATATCCAATATGATAAAATCTCAATCAAGAAACCATATGCATTCAATCCCATAATTAAACATGCGAATTTTAAAACTCACTTTAAAATTCACCATCGTAGGCCACACAAAACCAACAAAACCAAAAAACAGGCTCGAAAAGAAAAATACCAGAAATTTGGCCACTATTCAATAGCCGCACGACTGTACAAAATAGAAGATGTACAGCCATACAGCTGTCGCTTATATCCATGCGGCTCTTGGCGGCTTCAGTACGGTTGACCAGAAAATTACCTTTCCAACTAGCACACTATAGCTGTGCAGCTGTATAGACGACCATGTGGCTGTATTCTACGGAAAAGGTAGAAAACCAAAATAGCCACAGAAACCATAACCGTGCAGCATAGTATGGAGTAGCCGTGTAGCTATTGTGTCACTTGTGTAGGTGTTTGTTATAGTCGTGCGACTCTGGTTTTCAAGTGCTATTCTGTAGAAAATCCTCCAGCAAAAACTAGTTTGTTTCTCCACCAAAAAACACTGAAAACAAAATGGAAAAAAAGGGAAACGAACCTAAAACCAATTCAAATAAAACATGAAACCTTAACATAACCAAATTCATAACCAAAGATAAGGAAGATCTGATACCACTGTTGGAACCTATCCCGGCTTGAAAAAAAAAATTGCGAAATCATAGTCATCAAGCTAAGGTTCGTGCCCAAAAATCCCAAAACAAGGTTATGGACCCAAAAGGGAAAGAGAAGAAAATTGATTTCTCACCTAAGCCATCCTCACACAAGAGATTGATTTGACTAAAGGATCTACTTGTTGCCCCTCTATGCTCACACATGTGGAGTCATATCGGCGAGACTCCAGTGCTAGCTCTCTGAAGCAAAATTTCCACCTTGAACCAAAACCCTTTTGCTCAAGTGGAGAAGATGGTGAGAATTGGAGGCTTAGTCTTTCCTTCATCACTTTGGGTTTTATTCTTTCCCTTTTATATCAAACATCAAAAGGAAAAAAACACATTATGCCCTCCCTTATAAATATCTAGATATTTTAGCCAAAATATCTACCATATTTATCAACATAATGACTTAGCCAAAATTTAACATGTGGTAAATGTGCATAGTCATTACAATCAATTCTCTAAAGGGATTATTATATTTTATTTTTGGGACTTAACAATTAACCCCATATAATAAAATAATCCATTAGTAATAATTAATATGTATCCCATACATATCAAATGGCCCATTATAAAATCCGCCCAAACTCCTAAGCGTGTGATCCGGTAGGCCCATCAGTGAAAATGCAGATGAAGATGAGGTCGTTTTAGATCTAAACAAAAAATGTAAGGTTGGTTAATAAAAAGGTTTTTTTTCTTCTTCTCGCTTTAATTTGAATAGAAAATCCCATTTTAATTTTATTCAATTTAGTGTAGTGTGAAAGTGGGCCAAGATCCATATTCAATCAAGACTTAGTTAAGCTGAGCCTGTACACCTAAGCCTTGACTATTTAGGTAGGAACGTTGTTAATCCCACCCTTGGGACTCTTGGTTTGATGGGCCTATTTGTACTAACACATATGTACTTAGGGCGAGACAATGTCCTACTATCCATGTTAAGTTAAACCCCCAATCGAATGTTAAGGCATACCCAGTACCCTTAACCCTGTACAAGACATGGATACCCTAATGCACCCAGCTTTGGCATGGCCCACACTAGGTAACCCACATCCCAACAAAGGTTCGAATGTGGAAAGCACTTTAGCGACTTAATATTTAGGTATTTATTAATTTTAACGGGTTTACATGCATAAACACGCAATTGGACAATATATCATGCAAAGCATATATATAAATAAAATAATAAATTGAGGCATTATGGGCCTAATTATACATCCTAATGAAAAACTACCAAACCTATACTAGCTCCTTCATCAGGTTAGGTTGCATCTCCTTCTGGGCCTGTTACCAAACGAGCTTGTCCTCCATCTTGTGTTTGTGCAATTAAATTTAATAAATTAAAAATATCTATTTAAATAAAATGAAATTACAACAAAATAAAATAGCACGTAGGCTGTATTTACCAAATCCAAAATCAAAATACAACCCATCTTTAATTTAAGCCCAATAATGCTCAAAACCATACAACCAAGTATGCACATTATTTCAAAAAAATATACATGGCAAAATGCATAAGAATTAATTCAATTTTAATTATGTCATAATCGTTAGGAGAATCGCCAATTTTTGCATTTGTGTTCCAACCTTGTTATAGGTTTAGGCCCCAGCCCATGGCAATCCAATTACCTCTCACTGAATAGGTGATCACAAACCCAACTATAGTCGTCTAAGGATCCATGCCAAGAATCCTCAAACCAATTTCCTTATATCCAATTAATTTACCAAATTAATAAAATTGTATGAAACCAATTTACATAAGGAACCATACACATCCAATATGTGAAATAAACACACGAATTTTAAAAACCAATTTAAAATCCTTGCAATCAGGCCTGATAAAAAAATCGGTAAAATCCAAAAAATGGGACCCGATGCCACGGCGAAACTGCTGCCTCAAAGGCAGCAATGCTGTCGTGGCCTGCTGCTCCCACAGTAAGTGGTAGAGTTAACTACTATTGCTACTGCCGTAGCAGGCATTAGCATCAGCTGATGCTGCCACTGCAGCTGCTTGCTATAAGCAATAGCGAGTAGCTACAAAGTCAGCAACCACCCACTTACTACAAGCTGCTGCTGCTACAGCTACTTGCAGTAAGTAGCAGCAGCTGCGGCTACTTGCTGCAAACAACCGCAAAATCCAAAATTACTTTTTTTTAAAACAGAAAATAATTAGGGAAACTTTAAATCCCTAAAAAATAAAAACCCCAATTCCAAAATTCTAGGGTTCATAAAATCAAATTGAGAAACCAAATTCAACAATTCAACCTAAAATCAAGACCCTAAAATCAATTCCTCTGTAATCAAGAACATTCCTGCTTTGATACCACTGTAGGGTTTCTCCCAATGTAAATCAAAATTTTAACCATAGTGGAAGCAATTCAATTCACACTCGAATTTAATAACAGGAATAATTGCTTAGATTAAAGAAGAGAAATAAGAACTGACTCAACCAAAAAGCAAGATAAACCCATACCTATGCCATCTCCGATTGAGATTGATTCAAGTTCTTGAAGAACCTCCATATTCATGCATACGGATGCCTCTAAAATCAACTGGCGTGCTAGCATCAGACCCAGCTCAACCGAGAAATTACAGTACAGCCAAAATGAGCTACAACTCACTGTACCTTTTAGTCAGAGATTCGGGTCCGAACAACTCACCAATTTCTTCTCGATTCAAAATATACCTAACAATTTATATCAATGCCTTTTATATTTTCTACGGTTGATTTTATATTTGCATTATTAAGCCAATGCTCACACACGAAGATATATGATGTAGAAAGCAATAAATAAATTCTGAAAGCAATAAATAAATTTGGGAAAATTAAAATACACAGACCAATCAAATGACTATCCTAGGGAATACAAATTGATGAAAGGGATTCGAGGTACAATTTTATCTATATACAAAGTTCATAAAAATAGAAAGGTAAACATACATCTATCCTAGCATATATCTACCTACAAAATAGAGTTAGTACAGATAAATATTTACACACGTAGGACTCAAACAGACTCAAAATGGGGATTCCAGATAACTCGGGATGTGAAATGGGAAAATCGAGAAAGTGGATAATTACCCTATTTGACCTGGAAAACGTTTTGAAACACATTTTAATGTGACTGGAAATTTATTTGAAAATCAATTTGTCTGGTTTAATATATATGTATACAAAAATGGGCCGGTTTTCAAGAAACTCGATTTTCCATTATTGAACTGATTTAAAAAAAAGATAATACAGAAATTAAATAAATACAAATATAAATCTAAGTCGAAATGATATGTAAAAACAAGAAAAAATAACAAAAATCAAATATAAAATTAAAACTAAAGTCGTGCAGTTGTAAAAAATACCAGTACAGCTCTAGTTTTGAATTCAAAAGAGAAATTGCTAAATTCTCAGAAATCCCTAAATTTGAAACAAACTATAGTTGTGGCTATTCGTGTAATAACTGTGAGGCTGTCACAGTAGCTGTATGCTCTGGTTTGCCAGAAAGCACAAAAAGAGATCAAGATTTAAAAACAATGCAATGCACCAAAATTCAACTTAGAAAGCTATTAAAAGGTTTAAGGCCTCTCAGAATTACCTTTAAGATGTCTCTCCAATGTTCAATTTGAAGAAAATCCAATGCTTGAAGCTTTAATATGGATTTGAAATTGAAATCGAAATTTTGAAACCAAGACTTGAAACCTCCAACAACCCAAATGATCTATGAAGGCTTAATTAGGTTTCGAGAATTGATTTTGGTGATTGATTTTGAGGAATTTCAGTTTTGATTGTTGAATTTTAGTTTTACAAGTTTAAGAATATTTGATAATTTTTCCAATTCCTTCCTTGAACTCTGTGTTCTTATGATTGTTGTTGTTGTCTTGTTTTTTCCCCTTCTGCTGCATTTAATCCAAAACTTTAATCAAAAGCTTAGTGAAGAAATTAGGTGAGTTTTGGGTGCCACCCCCATTTTCAATAGCTATTTGTTTCCATTCAACAAATTAGCGAATCATCAACAACCATGCGGTTTGTCATGAAATAGCCGTACAGTTGTTGACGCAATAGCCATGCGGCTATTGGCTTCAGAAACCCTATTTCTTCGAATTCCTTCTTGGTTTCAATTTTCAAGTTCAATCAAATTTGAATCTTCACCTCTCAAACTGACTCCTGAAATGAACTAAAAGGACATATGACATTTGATACTCTATCATCGTTGAGGTAGGGAAAACCTGGTGACTATAGAAGTTTCACCTCATTCAAGAGATCATGGATAGAGGTGACATTTCATTACAGAGAGTTGACACCAGGAACAATGTCGCTGATCCATTTACCAAGGCGCTAGCACAAACATAGCATGAGGTTCATACTAGATGTATAGGGATTAGGGCCATGCCTAGTTGCCACTAGTGCAAGTGGGAGATTATTGGTGTGGCCTAGTCCAAAGGCATTGGTTCTTGATTGTATAGTACATTTATGCAGAAATTTTGTATTATGCAGAAATTTTGTATTATACATTGTGTTATATATAAAGGCATTAGATCTTTTTTTTTTTTTCTTATGCAAGTTAAGAAATAGAGTATCAATTGATTATAGCCATACTCATGTTAATTAATATAGGTTATTAGCTGATGAGACTTTGATTAGTGTTAAAGCTACAATCATAAAGTTATCCTAGTCTGTTCTAATCATGGGAATGAATAGAGCTAAAGACCAGCATATCCTTGACTGAATAGCAGTGTCTCACTGACCATTGAACATAGGATGTCAATCAAGTGATGGGTACATGTTAAGTTACATGGTACTATACCAATCCACCTCGAGAACACCGCACGGTTCGATCATCATAGGTGTTTCTCATGTAGTTCTTGATATTGTCCTTAGACCTGATATCACTATAACATGACATGGGATCTCATACACTTTGATACACGCTTAACGGGCCCATAATAGGGTGCCAAGAATAGGTATGTTGAGTGGGCTGGTGAACATGTTGATGTTGATAGTGAGTTGACGAAATTGCCACTCGGTATCCCCTAAGATGACATCACTGACCACTTGATGAGTAAGACTGATAAGTGTATGGCCATACCCGAATAAGTTGGGATACTTATTCGCGATCATCAGTCTACTCAGAATCAAGGAATGAATAACCATTGAAGAGTTTGTATGGAACCATGCCTCTTGCTTATACATCGATGTCAGTTGGCAAGGGATATACAAGAATACTACTAGGTTATGTTTCACATGAGATTGCTAGTCTCCGTCTTAATTGGGGGCTGTAATGGTTTGCTAGAACCCACTTACAGTCTGTGGGCCCCGGGCCCACTGCCAACATAAAGACAGACCTATAAGATCATACATATAGAACAGCTAAACTTATGACAAATCGGAATTGTACGCATTGGGTGTACTTAGAATGGAAACTCAGTTAATTAAATTATTGACAATAAGTTTTGTTAAAATGAATTCAATTAATTTAAAAGAGAAATTAATTGTATTTGATTAATTAATTACAGTATGTAAGTAATTAATTAAATATATTTTTCCTTGGTGAAAATTAAATACACGGGTTGTAGTTATTTAAGGTCGGGTTAAATTAAATTAGGGTTGAATAAATTTAATTAATTAGATTTAAGTTAGTCAATTGGAATTTTATTATATAGTAAAATTAAATTCCAATTACATAATTGAATCAGTTAATTAAATTAAAATTTAACCTAAAGTTAATTTTAAAACTTAATTTTATACTAGGTATAAAAGGGACTTTAAAAACTAATTTCTCTAACCCTAGCCACTAAGCAAAATTTCAGTCTACAGTAGCTCTATGTGCCACCCCTTCTGCTCCGTTCATCTCCGTTCGCTAGCACAAGTCCAGTTTGGTAGTTGTTTGTGTACCTGACTGTGTTGAGTTGTTGTTCGTCCGTTTTGCAAAGTCTCTAAAAAGGTGAGAAAAGTTTATTTTCTTCATCTATCTTTGATTCTATCAAGATCATGGTTCCTTGTATCATGGAATTTGAGGGAAAATTTTAAACTGTATTTTTGTGCTACGCAACAATTTTCCCCATGAAAATTCCTTACAACTAATTGTTTCAAATCTTTATAGGTTATTTCAGCATGCATAGCCGGAGATAGAAAATAAAGAAGGATACTCCTCTGCACATTCCACAAAGATAGGTAAGTCTCTCTTTCATCTGTTCACCGTGCTTTATTTTCATGTACTTGAATTCATCCCATGGCCTAGCCAGGCCTGGTCAACACTGAATTTGATTACACGAGGCATAGCTTGTGACAGTGGATTTTTCCCACCTTAGTGATGAAAACAAAACTACTTATCCTCTGTGTTGAGTTTTCTACAAAAATCAGTTCAAAGAAAGAAAACCGAAAACTGAACGAATTTGAGAAGGAATACCAAAATCACGCACGAAATCAAAGACCTAAAACCTATTTTTAAGGGAGAGCCACATGGTTCCCACTTAAGCTACATGGCTCTAACTTAAGCCATACATCTTTATTAGAAAGAGGGCTAAGCCATTGCTCAATATCCGGGAATAGTTTTTTTACTAAATAAAAATCAGAGCCGCATGGCTCTTGTCTAGAGCCACACAGCTTTATTGATAGCTGAGGAAGAAAAGTGACATAGAAATAGACTGGTTCATATAAGGTGAGTATGCAAGAAATAATATGTTGGAAAATGCCTTAATCCCAAGGCATTGGATGTTGTTATGTATCATACATTGTTACATATTTTATGGATAAATGTATTATACATTTATGTCATTAAATAAAGGCATAATCTATTTAATTTATTTCTTGTGCAATTAATGTAAATAGAGTATCCAATGGTCATATCTATATTCATGTTGTCAAGTGTCATGCACTTGGCAGTAAGACCATGAATCGGGGAAACGATATAACCATAGAGCCATCCCTAGTTTGTTCTAGTCATGGGAATGAATGGAACATAAGACTAGAATTACCTTGTTTGTATGGTGGTGTCTTACGACCATAGTATATGGATTGTCATCAGGTACATGAGTACATGTAATGGGATAGGGTGTTGGATAGATCCACTAATGAGAAATCCACATGGTATAGTATCACAAGTCATTCTCGTGTAGTACTTATATTAGATCCTTCAACCTAACCACATTATGGAGTTACATGTGAAATCATACACTTTGACGTGCACTTAAAGGGCCTGTAACAAGGCACCAAGTATGGGTACAGTTAGGTGTGTCAATGAGCATGGCGAAGCCATGAATGTGCTGAAGGGATATGTCACTTAGTGATTCACTGAGAAGAGATCATCGGCCCCTTGATGAGTGCAACTAATAAGAGTGTGGCCACACCCAAATAAGTTGGAACTAATTTGAGAGCATCAGTTCACTCGGTATCAAGTAAATGTCCGGACACAAAAGAAGCTGATAATACCATGCCTTCGTGTTGGACTCCGATATCAATGACATGGGACATATAAGTTATACTTCAGGGTTACGACTTCGGTTAGATTGCGGTCTCCAACTTAATTGGGGGCTGTAATGGCTAGCTAGAGCCCAACTACAGTATGTGGGCCATGGGCCCACTGCCAATATAAAGACAAGCCCACAGGATCGTAAACATTAAACATTTGAACCATCACTCAATGGATCACTCATATACTTGGAGTATATTGACTTACAGGGAAAGTAATTAATTGGATTTGATTATCTCATAGAATTAATTTAATGAATTAATTTCCTAGTTGGAAATTAAATTTATATATATATATATATATATATATATATATATATATATGTTTTTATGTATTATTTCTTAGTTTAAGTCTAATTAATTATAAGGTTAATTTTAATAGACCAATTGTAATTTAATTAACATGTTATAAATTATATCATATGGTATGTTTTAATTTATATACGTAAAAAATTAAATTGATTGCAAAATTAATTTTAACCTATGGTGAATTAATTAGACCTAGGGTTTATATATTATATAAACACACATAAGAAAGTTAAACCAAAACCTAATTTTCTCTCTAGAAATTTTGCCCCCCCCCCCCCCCTCTCCCTTTTTGGCTCTTAATCCAATGCTAGCACGGGTTTTGGTTCTAAAGGTATTCATGTACATGAAAATGGAGGGAATCTCTTTTGGTTCTTCAGCAGTCTCTATAAGAGAAATAAAAGGTGAGACTAACCTCTTTATTGTCTTCAATTTTAATTTTGATTTCATCCGCATAAGCTCTTGGACATGGATTCAAGAAAAATGAAAATGGCTTCAACTACTTTCGTTTCATTTTTTGAGGATGAATCACAACATAATAAATAGCTAAAACTTAGGTCTATAAAAGGAAAAGACAGGTAGAGAAAAAAAAATTTCAGCAATTAAAGGAGTGTTGCAGAGAGTTTGAAAGCTGGAGAAAGAAAGGAGAGAGAGAAAGAAAACAACCCAGAAACAGAAACTTGTGATCCCATATCTTTCCAAACTCAGAAACTCAACCCTTTCAATCTTAAACACTTAAACCTTAACCTTAGTTCATTGGTTTGTGACTTCAGAAGCCATTCAGAGTTGAAGCATATTCATTCAGTGTCAGCTTGTGTCCTAAGAACTAATCTCAAAAACTCTAAAACACTAGATAAACGCGGTAGAGGTAACTTCTGAAAGGCCTTAAATCATTTTTATTGCTTTCTGGGTTGATTTGATGTCTGTTGTGAAGTTTTTCATTT
The DNA here is from genome assembly GCA_039660915.1 of Euphorbia tirucalli. Taxonomy (NCBI): domain Eukaryota; kingdom Viridiplantae; phylum Streptophyta; class Magnoliopsida; order Malpighiales; family Euphorbiaceae; genus Euphorbia; species Euphorbia tirucalli. Next base: position 28,289,836 of record CM077639.1, on the reverse strand, counting down.
TTGTTCATTTTCTAGGTATCAGAGCCATATAGGTCTGTTCTTCAATACAACAGATCCGCACGACTTAACTGTGAGCCAAACGGCTCTCATCCTATGCATGCCATGCAAAAATCGTTTTTAAGGAAGAGAATTCTTTATTTGCATAAGAACAGAGCTATATGGCTCTCACCATAGCCGCATGGCTCACATCCAAAGCCCAAGGCTCTAACCATAGCCGCGCGGCTTTGTCTTTAATTCCAGTTCAGTTTCTGATGGATCTGTGAGATCTGTTTTGAGAAATACGAGACTATCAAAACTCGCAAGAGAAGGAATATTCTTGAATTTTATATTTACTTTTAAGTTTACATTTATGTTTATATTTATATTTTTGTTTACATTCATATTTACGTTTATATTTATATTTACATTTACATTTATGTTCATGTTTGTAATTACGTTTAGATTTATGTTCAAGTTTATATTTACGTTTATATTTATATTTATATTTATGTTTATATTTACGTTTATACTTATATTTATGTTTACGCTTATATTTACGTTTATATTTATATCTACGTTTTACGTTTATGTTTATATTTATATGTTCGTTTATATTTATGTTTATGGTTATATTTATATTTCTGTTTACATTCATATTTACATTTATATTTATATTTACTCTATATTTATGTTTATGTTTATATTTATATTTGTGTTTAAGTTTATATTTATGGGTTTAATTTCTGTAGTGCGATAGTTCTCTTGAAGTGTATGTTACTTTTCGTTGTTTTATTTAAATCTTGCTTGTGTCCATTGTATATCATTGTGCTACTAACATTTGTTTTGCAGGTAGATGTATGTTAGGTTAGATCTAGCTTTTTATTTTAGATTATTCATGTATTTTGGGGTGGTTGTATCCCTAATCCCTTGTCACAAATGTATCCCTAGGGTAGTTTCTTCGATTGGGTTGTAATAGTTTATTTTTCTGAATTTATTTACTTTTCTGCATTTATTTACCTTTTTCCGCGTGCGCATATAAAAGAAAATATAGAAATAGAATAGGGAATAAATATAAAAGATGTGAAGTTTATAATAGTTAACAATTATTTGAAACAAGATAGAAATAAGTGATTTTTCCGAACCAGAATATCTGACTAAAAGGTAAAGCGATTCCTACTCGGTTTGGCTATACTACAATTTCCCAATAGAGCTTAACTGAGTGACAACTGTTTAAATCTTTTAGTGAGGGAATTCCGTTTCTTCCATGTTTCTTTATCTTTTTAAAAATCAAAACTGATGTGATATCGGCTAAGAAAACCGAAATCAACAAGTTTTCCCGATCTATCTTGAAGGATTTAAAACAAATTGAACAATGAATCAGAATTTGAGGGTTAGGTTCTTGCTCAATAGAATCTATTCAATTGCAGCAAAGTATATAGAAGACTGAATTATAATTACTAAGGACAGCAATATATAATTCGAATTTCACAAGCATGACAAAAAGGTTGGTGATAGCAAACCAATCCTAAGGTGTTTAAACGACAATGAAAGGGATTAAAACCTGACACCTTCGATTAAGCATTCTTAGAACCTAAATGTGGACGATTCATAAGTACCTTACCAAAACACTTGTTCACGGTCAAGATAATATCGTAAGAATGAAGAACTCGATCTCTCACACTCACAATATTAAAATCAGCCCCGGGCTGAAATCTCAACAAAGAGAGAAAAATCTGAAAATTTCAGAATGCAATTGTATTAAATTTCATATGTGCCTTTCAACTATTACATTGGTGTTTAAATAGAAAAGCCTAAACCTAAACTATTTAGGAAAAGAAAACCTTATTTGACTAGGAAAAGAACAACAAAGAAAAAAGGAAGGCTAGATTTCAGCCTTAAACTTAGGAAAGTTAAACCAACACAAATAAGGAAAACTTTAAATCAATCCTTATGCAATAAGGATTGAAAAACGTGCTTCCCTTTAGCATGTGGTTTATGGGCTGATTTGTAAGCCCAAAACAGCTCACTTATTGCTAAAACTAACATTTGACTAAAGACACCTAAACCCAAATCAAAATCCATACATATTCCCTAAAGGTGCCTTACATGCTAACACTTAATTGTCCTTAGCTCATACATAGAATTCCAATTAGGTCCATTTTAACTAATCATTATAATCAGACCCATAAACATAACTTTCTTGGACTTGAATAAAACACAAGACTGAATCGTATCCATATGAGTTGTTCGGTTTGTTGTGATCAGACTCAATCTCCATGCGTTCGAATAAGTGTATAACTAGACCGTTAAGCACTTGTTGCATCTTCTTTGCACGGTTCCTTGTTATTGGACCAATGGGCAGCTCCAAAGGATCTCTCTTGCCTCCTCGCTCCATGCCTTCATGTCCTTGTGGTGTGATGACCACATCATTCCCTCTCTCTTGAAAAGGATTTGTCATCAAATCTTCATCACCTACATCAAACAAAGACAAGTCAGCCACATTGAAAGTCGCATGCACACCGTACTCACCTGGCAAGTCTAGCTTGTAAGCATTAACCCCAATGCGTGCAACGACTTGAAATGGTCCATCGCCTCTAGTGTGTAGCTTTGAAAGCCTTTGGGCAGGAAATCGTTCCTTGCGCATATGCAACCATACCCAATCCCCCGGTTCAAACAACACTTGTTTGCGTCCCTTGTTGGCTTGCCTTGCATAATGTTCATTCTTCTTCTCCTATTGCTGTCTCACTTGTTCATACAACTTAAGCACTGATTCTGCCTTCTTCTTACCATCTATACTTTTCCTTTCATCAACAGGTAATGGGATCAAGTCTAATGGTGTCAAAGGATTAAATCCATAAACAATTTCAAACGGTGACATATTAGTAGATGAATGCACAGCTCTATTAAAAGCAAATTCAATAAATGGTATGCATTCCTCCCATGATTTTAAGTTCTTTTGAATGACAGCCCTAACATGTTCTAGGTGTTCTTCCTCAGATTTGGAATATATAAGCATGTCGTCGAAATACACAACAACAAATTTACCTATGAAGTTTACATGGTTCATTAATTTCATAAATGTACTAGGTGCATTAGTTAAGCCAAATGGCATAACTAGCCACTCATATAAACCATGCTTAGTCTTAAAAGCCGTTTTCCACTCATCTCCCAAAAACATGTGAATCTGATGATAACAACTTTTAAGATCTATTTTTGTGAAAATTACAGCCCCATTTAACTCATCCAACATATCATCTAACCTAGGAATAGGGTGACGATACTTTACCGTGATTTTGTTGACGGCTCTACAATCAATGCACATCCGCCAAGTCCCATCCTTTTTCGGTACTAGGATGACTGGTACAGCACATGGGCTCATAGATTCACAAATTAATCCCTTTTCCATAAGATCATCCACCTGCCTTTGAAGCTCCTTCGTCTCCTCCGGATTACTTCCATAGGCTGGTCTATTAGGAATTTGTGCACCGGGTATAAAATCAATTTGGTGTTCAATTCCTCGGATCGGGGGCAGCTTATTTGGCATCTCTTCGGGGAACACGTCCTCAAACTCCTGCAAAAGAGGGTAAACACTTGACGGAAGGTCACATTGGTTTAGAGATGATAAACAAAAACTTTTGCAATAAAATAACAACAAATTTTTGTTTTCACATTCAGCTTGCTTAATATCTCTCATTTTAGCATATAAAGATAAATTCTGGGCTTTTTTAATGCTCCTCCCTTTTTCTCTCCTCTCACTCTCATCTCTCAGCCTTGATGCCTTTTCTCTCCCCTCTTCTCTCTTCTCACCCTCACTGATTTTAACACTCTTGTTTTCACTTGCCTTAACCACACCCCTACTCACAATGGCTTCTTCCGACATTCTTTGCATATAGAGCTGGTGTTAGAGATTGTGCCCTAAGCCAATGTTGGATTATGTAAACAATCTTCTTAAGTCATTAATAAAGACTTATTTTATCATATATATTTGTATGTTAGTATTTATGATAATGTATCCATGAATTAATTGTGTAATTCTAAATTTCCCTAGTCGATTGTTATTATGGGAATAATAACAAACTAAGACTAGTGTGAGTGATAATGGATATTCATAAGATGAATATAGTGTATACAGATACAGATTATACTCACGGGCAATGTGTTAGAGAACATGTTGCTGGAGACCCACTATAAGATCAAGTTCATGGTCACGTGTCACAACTGATCTTGATTATAGTAGTGTCATCAGCTGATTCCTTTGACCTGAGGTCACCATGGATTCCGGGATGAATTCATGTTGTGCTTTGACGCAGTCAAACGCTGCTTGTAACAGAGTAGTTATAAAGGCTGTGGTTGGGTACAATATGACTCATGCTTAGGGATGTGAGTGACAGATATGGGATTTTGTCCCTCTCTAACAAGAGAGCGATATCACTGGGCCCCTCGATAAGTAAGACTGTTAAATGCATGGCCGTGCTCAAATAATTGATAAGAGTATCAATTGATTTGTCTGAACAGTTTACTTTGAGATCGAGAAAGCATATGATTAATTATATAAGATTGACAAGTGTACCATGTCTTATAATTAATCTTGATATCAATGAGACAAAAGGGAATATGACATTCTATAAATAGGTATTGGATCATTCCAATCATATTAATTGGGTAGTCGTAATGGCTTGCTAGAGTCCGCTTGTGACCTATAAGGACATTATGGTAATTTCCTTATTGCCAATTAATATGATCCTATGGGGTCACACACAAGAGCAAAATGAAGTTCATCTTATCGGGTATAAATTATTATTGGATAATAATTTATGAATGAGAAAGAGAATAAATATATATAGTGATATATATTTATGTATGTATATGTAAATATTAATGTGATTAATATTGCATAAAGTATGCTACATATTATAATTAAATTATATGGAGATATAATTAATTATAATATTATATATACATATATGTATTATGGAGAATTGATTTGATTTAATGTTAATTGATAATTAATATTAAATTGTGTGGGTTAATATATAATTATAACTAATAGGTGTATTAGGTTATAATTATAATTAACTATTCAGGTTAATTATTTAAGGAAACAATTAACCTAAACCTAATCACTCTCTACACTAATACTATAGCAGATTTTCGGCCAGCCAACACAAGAGAATAGCCAGCCGAAATTCTCCTCTCCAAGCCAAGAGAAAATTTGATTTTCTGCCTCTCTCTCGATTCGAGGAAACCGTTTCTTCTATCCCGGCGCTAGCACGCGGTGAACGTATTGCTCCGTGTGGATCAACCGTAGAGGGAAGCAATTTTGGTTCCTAAGTGATTCAAACTTCAAAGAATTAAGGTAATTCTTTAACCCTCCTTCTGATTCAATGTAATGTACATGGGTCCTTGGTGGGGATTAATCTTTTTCCGCTGCGTTTTATGTTTGTTTGTGCGATTAATTCCCCAACAGTGGTATCAGAGCCACTTGTGCATTGGTTGAATTGGATTTGTTATTTTGATTAGATCAAAATTGCATGTTAGGGTTGTATGTTCTTGATTTAGGGTTCAATGTTATTGTGAATAACATGTTTAAAATTTGATTTTAATGTGAATCATTGTGAATGATTTGGTTGTAATTGTTTTGAATCAGAAAAAGGGGTGAAATTTTGGATTCAGCATGTTGGCACGCCGGCGTGCCGGTTTTGGCACGGCGTGCCAACAGGAAATCGTTCCTGGATGCTTGAGTTCAGAATGGTGGCACGCGGGCGTGCCAACCTGAAAATTTTGCATATGGCACGACGTGCTGGGCCTTTGCACGCCGTGCCAACTGGAAACCGTTTCCAGTGTTGCGACCAGAATGGCGGCACGACGGCGTGCCAACCTTGGCACGGCGTGCCATCTGGGAATTTTCAGAAGGGGCTGTTTTTTGCGTGAAAATTTTTTTTTTCCCTGCGGCGCTTGCTTCGCAACAGGGGCTACCGCCCCGTACCCCCGTCCAACTCAGCAGCGAGTTGGATCGCTGGAAGTTGGGTTTGGTGTTTTTCGTTTATGTGTGGAAATTGTTTCTACACATTTACGATTTTTCAAATCAATTACTCTAAATACAATAGGATTGTATTTTACCCTTTATGAACCCTAAATCTTGTAGATATAAAATTATTGTGATAATTTTATGCATGGTGTTTTGGTATGGTTTTGGACCCTTGGATATTTTTTTATTTTCTTTTGGTTTTGGTGAATGTAAGGTTTTATAAATACAGCCTGCGAGTCGTTTGTATTTATGTAATCTTATTTTTCTAGATGAATTGTATAGGATGCAATTTATTGTTTGTAAATTTTATTTACTAGAAAATTGTATAGGATGCAATTTTGTAAAGTATGTAAATCCATGAGATGGTGCCAAGGAACAAAGACGTGAAGACGGATCCAAGGGGTGCGGCTGTGCTGTGACCATGCGATGGTTACAACCACCTAGGAAATGACCTGTTGATTTTCATATTGGCCTATGAAAATCAATGTAGATAAAACCATACCATAACACGGTCTTTCGAGTCTATTGCATGTTTTATATTTTGATGCCATGTGATGCCATGCTAAGTATGAAATATGCATGCTAAATGAATGTATGACATTGGATGCCATGCTAGAATTAATATTAACTTAGAAAGATTAATGTTAATGCCATGCATTGTATGAGATACAATTGAATCACAGGAATTAATAAACCCTAAATAAACTTATGAAGTTTATATTTTGCCACCCAATTACGTATAACACTTGTCAAGTACTATGTTCACATCATGGTATACCGCCAGGGCGGGTACGCATGTTGTGACCTTAGCGAAGCAATAATATGAGAAAAGGTGATTCTCATTGTGTTGTAATTGGCTTAACTAAAGGGTTAATCAAAAAGGTGTTTGAGCCCGAGGCAAGGATGAGATGAGTAACATACAAATTAAATATGATATATGATATCATGCATCTCATAAATTAAAAGAGTTACATAATGATGTAATTGACATGGTGATGTCTACCGAAATTATATTCAATCATAGGGACATGCCAAAGCAGTGCTATGGTTAAATATGGATTTTGGGTCTTTTACCCACTTAAATTTTTTAAAGGGTTTTATAATTTTAGTGGGAGTTTAATTCCCTTATGTAATTAACTTTGCATATATTTTCTGTTGTAGATAAATGGCAAACACAAGCAATCCCGGTTCTATTCGATCTATCCTTGAGAAGGATAAACTGAACGGAACCAATTACCTAGACTGGTATCGCAACTTGAGAATTGTTCTCAAGCAAGAGCGAAAGCTATATGTTCTGGATGGGCCTTTGCCCGCTAACCCTCCACCCACCACAGCTTCAAGAGCTGAAAGGGATGCTTTCCACAAGCATCAAAATGATCAAATTGATGTACAATGCCTGATGCTCGCATCAATGATTTCGGAACTTCAGAAGGATCTGGAAACATTTGAGGCATATGAGATGTCTCAAGAGCTTAAGGAAATGTTCCAAAAGCAAGCGAGGAGGGAAAGGTATGAGACCTTAAGATCTTTGGTTGGGTGCAAGATGACCGAAGGGAGTTCGGTTAGTGCCCATGTTCTGAAGATGAAAGGGTACATTGATCAGTTGGAGAGGCTTGGTTCACCACTCAGACCTGAGTTGGCAACGGATTTGATCCTTAATTCTCTTCCCGAGAGTTACTCCCATTTTGTCATGAATTATCACATGAATGATATGGACAAAACGGTCAGCGAACTGCATGGGATGCTGAAAAACGCTGAAGTAACGATAAAAGAGAAGCCAAGCTCCAAAGGGATCCATATGGTGCAAAAGGGTAGGATCCAGAAGAAGAAGGGTAAAGCACACAAACCCAAAGAGTTTGGGAAGGATGCAAAGAAGCCCAAAGCTGTTACCAAGGCAAAGCCTCCAAAGGAAGGCGCATGCCATTTCTGCAATCAGCCTGGTCATTGGCGCAGAAATTGCAAGCTTTATTTGGAGGACTTGAGGAAGAAGAGAGGCGGTGAGACCGCTAATCAAGGTATTCATGTTATTGAAATACTTCATTCTACTTCTGTTTCTACTTCGTGGGTATTAGATACCGGTTGTGGTTCTCACATTTGTATGAATGTGCAGGGGCTTAGAGGAAGTAGAAAGCTCAAGAAGGGCGAGGTAGAATTCCATGTGGCGAATGGAGCTAGAGTTGCTGCTTATGAAGTCGGTCGCTACGAGCTCAAGTTGCCAACTGGACTTGTTCTCTTTTTGAATAATTGTTATTTTGTTCCTAATTTGTCTAGGAACATCATTTCTATTTCATGTTTGGACAAGGAAGGATTTAAATGTGTTATTGAGAATAATCACTTATTGCTTTTCAATAAAGACTTGTTTTATGCAAATGCGGATTTACATGATGGTCTTTATTTGTTGAACCTTAGTGAAGGTTATGATGAGCATGTATATAACATAAATACCAAAAGGATAAGAACAAATATTGTGAATCCTACTTATCTCTGGCACTGTCGTCTAGGACACATTAATGAGAAACGCATTTCAAAACTCCATAAAGATGGAATTTTGGGTCTAGACGTTTTTGAAACATATGACACTTGCGAGTCTTGTTTAATGGGTAAGATGACCAAGAGTCCCTTTACTGGTCACAGTGAAAGGGCTAGTGACTTATTAGAACTCATACATACAGATGTATGTGGGCCTATGAGCACAACTGCTAGAGGTGGTTTTCAATACTTCATTACGTTCACTGATGACTTCAGTAGATATGGTTATCTATATCTAATGAAGCATAAGTCAGAATCCTTTGAAATGTTCAAAGCCTTCCAAAATGAAGTACAAAACCAACGTGGCAAGACAATTAAAGCACTTAGATCTGATCGAGGTGGTGAATATTTGAGCCAAGAGTTTGACGATCATCTTAGAAATTGTGGGATTGTCTCACAATTGACTCCTCCTGGTACACCACAGTGGAATGGTGTGTCTGAGAGGAGGAACCGGACTTTATTGGATATGGTTCGGTCGATGATGAGTCAAACAAATCTTCCTCTATCCTTTTGGGGATATGCACTTGAAACAGCGGCATTCACACTGAACCGAGTTCCATCAAAAGCAGTTGAAAAGACACCATATGAGATATGGATTGGTAAGAAACCAAATTTGTCTTTTCTCAAGATTTGGGGATGCGAAGCTTATGTGAAATATTTGATTTCAGATAAGTTAGCACCAAAATCTGTGAAATGCAATTTTGTTGGTTATCCAAAAGAAACTAAAGGTTATTTCTTTTACAATCCTAGTGAAAACAAAGTGTTTGTTGCTAAGGGTGGTACATTCCTAGAAAAAGAGTTTATTTCCAAAGGAATCAGTGGGAGTAAAGTACACCTACAAGAAAATATGGATAACCAAGTTGAAAGTGAGTTTCAAATGGAACAACCTGATTCACAAGAAGTTGTTGAGTCAGAACCAGTAACACAAGTCCAACGTAGATCAAGTAGAGTTCGTCATGAGCCCGAGAGATATGGATTTCTCGTCACGAACGAAAATGATCTGATTCTGTTAGAAGAGAATGAACCTTCCACGTACATGGAAGCTGTCTCTAATTCAGAATCTGAAAAATGGCTTGATGCTATGAAGTCAGAAATTCAATCCATGGACGACAACAAAGTATGGACTTTGGTTGATCTCCCAAAGGGTGCTAAAGCAATAGGGCACAAATGGGTTTTCAAATTGAAAACGGACATGGATGGGAATATTCAGACTTATAAAGCAAGGTTAGTGGCAAAAGGTTACCGACAAATTCATGGTATAGACTATGACGAAACCTTTTCGCCAGTAGCTATGATCAAGTCCATCAGAATTCTTGTTGCCATAGCAGCATATTATGACTATGAGATATGGCAAATGGATGTCAAAACAGCTTTCCTAAATGGAAATCTTGTTGAGGATGTGTACATGACACAGCCTGAAGGTTTTGTCGATCCAAAGAATCCTGATAAAGTATGCAAGCTTCAAAAGGCCATTTATGGTTTGAAGCAAGCATCAAGAAGTTGGAATCATTGTTTTGATGAATCGGTCAAAAAGTTTGGCTTCATCAAAAACGAAGAAGAGCCTTGTGTGTACAAGAAGTTCAGTGGGAGTAATGTAGTTTTCCTAGTTCTATATGTCGATGACATATTGTTAATAGGAAATCACATTCCTACCTTGCAAGAAGTAAAATCTTGGTTAGGAAAGTGTTTTTCTATGAAAGACTTGGGTGAGGCAGCCTACATTCTTGGAATAAAGATCTATAGAGATAGATCTAAGAGATTGATAGGCCTGAGCCAGAGTACATACATTGATAAGATACTGAAAAGGTTCAGTATGGATCAATCTAAGAAAGGAAATGTTCCTATTGGGCAAGGGATAAAGCTTAGTCGTAAGCAATGTCCCATGACAGTTGAAGAACGTCAACGCATGAATAAGATTCCTTATGCGTCAGCTATAGGATCTATCATGTATGCCATGGTATGTACTCGGCCAGATGTCTCTTTTGCTTTGAGCATGACAAGTAGATATCAGTCTGATCCAGGTGATAGTCACTGGACTGCTGTCAAGAGTATTCTTAAGTACTTGAGAAGAACTAAAGATACATTCTTGATATTTGGAGGCTCGGACGAAGATCTTGTTGTAAATGGTTACACGGATGCAAGTTTCCAAACTGATCAAGATCAGATGCAGTCACAGTCTGGGTATGTGTTCATTCTGAATGGAGGTGCGATAAGTTGGAAGAGTTCTAAGCAAAGCACGATAGCTGCATCTACAACAGAAGCCGAGTATATTGCTGCATCAGATGCAGCCCAAGAGGCTGTTTGGATCAAGAAGTTCATCGAAGAACTTGGTGTCGTTCCTAGCATAGTGAATCCTGTGAGCCTCTTGTGTGACAACAATGGGGCAATATCACTTGCTAAGGAACCTAGTGTGTCACAGAAATCCAAACATATACTTCGGCGTTTTCACTACATAAGAGAAGTCATCTCAAGAGGAGACGTGAAGATATGCAAAGTTGCGTCTGAAGACAATGTTGCTGATCCACTAACAAAAGCTCTTTCACAAGCTGTACATGATGGTCATGCTAGGTCCATGGGTATTAGATACATTTGAGATTGGACTTAGGGCAAGTGGGAGATTGTTAGAGATTGTGCCCTAAGCCAATGTTGGATTATGTAAACAATCTTCTTAAGTCATTAATAAAGACTTATTTTATCATATATATTTGTATGTTAGTATTTATGATAATGTATCCATGAATTAATTGTGTAATTCTAAATTTCCCTAGTCGATTGTTATTATGGGAATAATAACAAACTAAGACTAGTGTGAGTGATAATGGATATTCATAAGATGAATATAGTGTATACAGATACAGATTATACTCACGGGCAATGTGTTAGAGAACATGTTGCTGGAGACCCACTATAAGATCAAGTTCATGGTCACGTGTCACAACTGATCTTGATTATAGTAGTGTCATCAGCTGATTCCTTTGACCTGAGGTCACCATGGATTCCTGGATGAATTCATGTTGTGCTTTGACGCAGTCAAACGCTGCTTGTAACAGAGTAGTTATAAAGGCTGTGGTTGGGTACAATATGACTCATGCTTAGGGATGTGAGTGACAGATATGGGATTTTGTCCCTCTCTAACAAGAGAGCGATATCACTGGGCCCCTCGATAAGTAAGACTGTTAAATGCATGGCCGTGCTCAAATAATTGATAAGAGTATCAATTGATTTGTCTGAACAGTTTACTTTGAGATCGAGAAAGCATATGATTAATTATATAAGATTGACAAGTGTACCATGTCTTATAATTAATCTTGATATCAATGAGACAAAAGGGAATATGACATTCTATAAATAGGTATTGGATCATTCCAATCATATTAATTGGGTAGTCGTAATGGCTTGCTAGAGTCCGCTTGTGACCTATAAGGACATTATGGTAATTTCCTTATTGCCAATTAATATGATCCTATGGGGTCACACACAAGAGCAAAATGAAGTTCATCTTATCGGGTATAAATTATTATTGGATAATAATTTATGAATGAGAAAGAGAATAAATATATATAGTGATATATATTTATGTATGTATATGTAAATATTAATGTGATTAATATTGCATAAAGTATGCTACATATTATAATTAAATTATATGGAGATATAATTAATTATAATATTATATATACATATATGTATTATGGAGAATTGATTTGATTTAATGTTAATTGAGAATTAATATTAAATTGTGTGGGTTAATATATAATTATAACTAATAGGTGTATTAGGTTATAATTATAATTAACTATTCAGGTTAATTATTTAAGGAAACAATTAACCTAAACCTAATCACTCTCTACACTAATACTATAGCAGATTTTCGGCCAGCCAACACAAGAGAATAGCCAGCCGAAATTCTCCTCTCCAAGCCAAGAGAAAATTTGATTTTCTGCCTCTCTCTCGATTCGAGGAAACCGTTTCTTCTATCCCGGCGCTAGCACGCGGTGAACGTATTGCTCCGTGTGGATCAACCGTAGAGGGAAGCAATTTTGGTTCCTAAGTGATTCAAACTTCAAAGAATTAAGGTAATTCTTTAACCCTCCTTCTGATTCAATGTAATGTACATGGGTCCTTGGTGGGGATTAATCTTTTTCCGCTGCGTTTTATGTTTGTTTGTGCGATTAATTCCCCAACAGCTGGTCCTCATATACTTCAGCGGGCGTCAAGGGTGATAACGCATACTTCTTCCCATCCTTGACTATGGTAAATTTGTTCGGACGACCATGATGAAGTGCCGAACGGTCAAATTGCCAAGGTCTCCCCAACAAAACATGACAAGCTTGCATCAGGACTAAATCACAAAGCACTTCATCAGTATAAGAACCAATTGAAAAGTTCAGAAGTACCTGCCTAGTAACCTTGAGTTCGTTACTATCATTCAACCATTGTAATCGATATGGATTAGGATGTGGAATGGTTGAAAGTCCCAGCCGATTCACCAAAATGTGGCTAACCACATTACAGCAACTCCCTCCATCAATGATCATCAAACACGTCTTCCCCTTCACATTACATCGAGCATGGAAAATGTGTTCCCTCTGTTCGGTTGAGCTACTCACCCCCATTTTCAATGTGCGTCGGGTGACCAGATTTACACCATGTCCTCCCTTGCTATCTATCTCTTCAATATCACTACAATCTTCCAAGGAAGGCATATCGTCAAGTTCGGGATCAGATTCGGAGTCAGATTCAGATGCCAACTCTCTATGCTTCATGACCATGGTTGTTTGATTCGGGCAATCCCGTGCATAATGTCCTCTTCCTTGGCACTTAAAACAAACAAGATCATGAGTTCGAGTTGAACGCTCGGCTTTTTTATTCTTTGGGGCAGCCTCTCCCAACTTCATCTTCCCAAAAGCTTTTGTGTCAATTCGTGACTTTTGGTCACTTTTGGTGTGATAATCAGCCTTGGACTTGTGATCACTTCTCGAGTCCCTCTCTCTTGGTTCTGACCTCCATGGGGCAGAATTAGTACCCTTATAACGTGATCTACCCCTTTCGGCTTCTTGTAACTGATGCTCAATTTGTACCGCCTTGTGGAGCATGTCCTCCATTGTAAAACATGTTTACAGCTCTAGGATATTCTTGATTTCCCGTCTCAACCCTATGAGGAATTTAACCATAGTGGCCTCCTCACTTTCTTGTACATCAGCCCGGATAAATGCCATTTCCAAACGTTTGTGGTAATCCTCAACGGACTGATTACCTTGTGTCATGGTCTGAAGTTCAATCAACAACTCCTTATGATAATGCATTGGCACAAACCGTTTCTTCATGAGTCGTTTCCTCTCTCTCCAAGTTGTTACGGGTTCATCTCCATCTCTTTGCCTTGTTCGCTTCAACTGATCCCACCAAACAGCAGCATAATCAGTCAATTCAGAAACAACAAGCTTAACTTTCTTCTCCTCGGAATATTCGTGAATGTCAAAGACAGCTTCTACTTTCCGCACCCATTCAATATACGCCTCCGGATCACTAGCACCACGGAATGTTGGCATTTTTAGTTTGATAGCATTGAGGTTACTATCTTTTCGGTCATGTACTCGCCACCTTGAAGTGGGCCGCATTTGTTCGTCGGATTCAGATACGTCATCCTCCGTATTGAATATCCCAACATTGCTTGCGTTCCGGTTGGGTCGTTCTTTGTGTTGCTGTCGTTCGGACATTAAATCAGCAACAATGTTACCAATTCGCTTTAATTCACCTACAACAGCTTGTTGCCACAAATCTTGATCAACCTTTTTAGAGTTGTCTCCACAGGATTTGTCAGACATGATAAATAAGAAAAGAAACGAAAAAAAGCTAATCTAAAGGACGAAAAGAAAGAAAATAGAAGAAATGCCTCCCAATCGGTTTCGTCACTCTTTTGTATTTATCTTGATGGATCACAAGGATCAATTCAGGTAATTCGAATGCCACAGAAGCAACAAAGACGACAAAAAAAAAGGTAGGCAGGATTCTAGATGCAAAGATGACTAATAATTGAAACGAAAAGAAAATAACGCACACTAGGAACAAGAATAAAAGACAATTTTCGAAGAAAAGACAATGGCTAAAAAAATACTCAGGAGTGTGTATTAGCATGCAAATTCATTAAGTTCAAAGCATAAGTGCACAAATCACTCAGTTGCATATATTTTCAAACTTGCTTTCTTTGTCCGTTTTCAGTATATAATGAATCACGTTTTTTTTTTTTTTTTTTTGTATGCAATCAAGACAACTCACTTTGATTCAAATGCAAATAAAAAAAATTAGAATTGTAGAAATAATGAATTGCAATCAGCTTAATTAGAGCATACATACAAAGGTAGTGAATAAGAGCAGAGTCCAAAAAATAATCCAAACGCTACTACTATGAACCTAGTAATCTAGATGCAAAAGTATGAGCAACTCGATCAACAAATCTGACTCTAGAAGGGCTGGTCCGTTTTAAGGGTTTTCGGACGCGTAGAACCAACGTTGATGGTTTCAGATTTAGATGGAAAAACAAAATCCTCAAGAGCCTGGCTCTGATACCAATTGATGTGATATCGGCTAAGAAAACAGAAATCAACAAGTTTTCCCGATCTATCTTGAAGGATTTAAAACAAATTGAAAAATGAATCAGAATTTGAGGGTTAGGTTCTTGCTCAATAGAATCTATTCAATTGCAGCAAAGTATATAGAAGACTGAATTTAATTACTAAGGACAACAATATATAATTCGAATTTCACAAGCATGACACAAAGGTTGGTGATAGCAAACCAATCCTAAGGTGTTTAAACGACAATGAAAGGGATTCAAACCTGACACCTTCGATTAAGCATTCTTAGAACCTGAATGTGGACGATTCACAAGTACCTTACCAAAATACTTGTTCACGATCAAGATAATATCGCACGAATGAAGAAATCGATCTCTCACACTCACAATATTAAAATCATCCCTGGGCTGAAATCTCAACAAAGAGAGAAAAATCTGAAAATTTCAGAATGCAATTGTATTAAATTTCATATGTGCCTTTCAACTATTACATTGGTGTTTAAATAGAAAAGCCTAAACCTAAACTATTTAGAAAAAGAAAACCTTATTTGACTAGGAAAAGAACAACAAAGAAAAAAGGAAGGCTAGATTTCAGCCTTAAACTTAGGAAAGTTAAACCAACACAAATAAGGAAAACTTTAAATCAATCCTTATGCAATAAGGATTGAAAAACGTGCTTCCCTTTAGCATGTGGTTTATGGGCTGATTTGTGAGCCCAAAACAGCTCACTTATTGCTAAAACTAACATTTGACTAAAGACACCTAAACCCAAATCAAAATCCATACATATTCCCTAAGGGTGCCTTAAGTGCTAACACTTAATTGTCCTTAGCTCATACATAGAATTCCAATTAGGTCCATTTTAACTAATCATTACAATCAGACCCATAAACATCACTTTCTTGGACTTGAATACAACACAAGACTGAATCGTATCCATATGAGTTGTTCGGTTTGTTGTGATCAGACTCAATCTCCATGCGTTCAAATAAGTGTATAACTAGACCGTTAAGCACTTGTTGCATCTTCTTTGCACGGTTCCTTGTTATTGGACCAATGGGCAGCTCCAAAGGATCTCTCTTACCTCCTCGCTCCATGCCTCCATGTCCTTATGGTGTGATGACCGCATCAAAAACCATTTTCCATCACTAGTAAGAAACCTTCTCCAGGCACTGACCTCGTGGCCCATACGCCTCACAAAAAGGATCATCCGCTCACAGATAGGTTCTAACTGTGTTCTCTAAACTCATGATCTTACTTGTCCACTACACGCTCTTGACAATCATTATTGTACATCAATTTATGGATTCTCTATATTTATTAGTTGCACAAGTAATTCAACAAATATGATTATGCCTTTTATTAATATGAAGAAAACGTATTTGCATAAATAAGTGACTAAATATATCATCTAGGGAATATGGCATACACCAAAAATCTCCCACTTGCACTAGTCACTACTATGAAAGGGTCTAATCCCTAAAGATCTAATATGACCATCATGCTTTGGCTATGCCAACACCTTGGTCAAAGGATCAGTGATGTTGTCCTCGGAAACAACCTTGCAAAACTTCACATCCCTTGGTCAACTATCTCCTAGGTGAGATGGAATCTCCCGAGTATATGTTTGGATCTCTAATGTGACTGTGGCTCCTTTGCTTATGCTATGGCCCCATTGTTATTAGAAGAGGTCAAATGGGTCTAGGATGGAAGCAAATATACCTAACTTAGTGACAAACTGTTTCTGTATGCCCGAGTCCCTATATTATGCAACCAGATGATTTGTTATAATAAAAGGCATAATCTTTTTTATTATATTTCTTGTGTAATTTAATAAATAAAGAGAATCCATTAACTGATGTTTTACTCAAGTATGACGGTAACGTTCTTTGGGCAGTAAGACCTTGAGTAGCGAAAGAACACTAGTTATAAAGCTATCCCTAGTTTGTTAAAGTCATGTGAATGATTTTAACTAAAGGCTAACATATGTCTTGATTGTATGGTGGTGTCTTACCGACCATTAGACATGGAATGTCAGTCAAGAACATGGGTACATGTTAGGTTACATGGTACTGGATCGATCACCTATGACAACACCACATGGTTCCTATGTCATAAGTGGTTCTCTAGTAGTACTTATATCAGATCCTTTAACCCAATATTGCTATAGACTTGGGTGCTAGCAAACCTACTTTGACGTATGCCTAACCGGCCTTTAATAGGGTGTCAAGTATAGGTACGATTGGGTATGCTAGTGATCATGCTAGGGATGTGAGTGATATGATGGGACTTGCCTTTCTCTTAATTAAGAGTAGATATCACTGGCCACTTGATGAGTGAGATTGAGAAAAGCATGGTCATGCCCAAGTAAGGTAATCACTAGGTGATTAGTTGCTTGTGTTTTTCAATCTACTCGAAATCAAGGAATGTCCTTGTAGCTAAAGAGGGAGACATTTCCATGCCTCTTGTAAGACATCGATATCATTAGCATAAGATGTATAAGTTAACTACGAGGTTTACATCACCGATAGGATTGATGTTTCTATCTTATTTGGGCAGCTGTAACGGTTTGCTAGAATTCACTTGCAGTTTGTGGGCTTTAGGTAAATGGCCCATTGCCAACATAAGTTAGATCTATAGCATCACACACATAGGATGTCTGAATGAGTTTTTCACGGACCATATGACATGTATTAGATACATATCATATATTTTAGAAATTATGGATTTATGAGTCTTATGGCAAAGACTCGGTTATATAAATCCTAGGAAAAATTTATTTTATTTATATTGTTAATTTAGTACTGTGTGATAAATTAATCAATAAAATAAAATTCATATCAAATATTAAATTGGGTTATTTAATTTTTGATTGTGATTAGTAAATATCTGTGATATTTATTTCAAGGTAGGGATTAGAATTGAGGTAGATTTATTTTAAGTTAATTTGATTTTCAACTATTAGATTCTTTTGGGGTGCAAAAACTAATAAAGGAAATTAGAATTAATTAAAATAAGCCCACCCCAACTTTCTAACCTAAGCCTGTGTTCTCTCCCCACCTTTGCTTTAACCCACGATTATGCATGCTAAGACGTATCACTTAATTTTAATCTAGAAATTAAAATATTGAGTCATTTAAAAGTGCTTCCCACATTCACATCTCTTCGTCCCATTGATGCTGCAATGTGCACCATGCCCTAGCTGGGTACATTGTAGTATTCGGTGGGTCATCTCGGATACTCGGTATGGTTAACATGTGAATGGTGGTTTGACTCAACATGGGTAGCATTAGCTTAAAGGGGGCCCTAAGCACAGTCCTTCATTGAGGGATTGATTGGTTATCCTACCAAACGACTCAATGGTTGGTTAGCGAGCCCTAGTTCGGCCAGTCATTAATAAGTTGTGGATCTTGGTTAAGTCAGCCAATTAACAACACCAACGAACAAATTAAAATCGGATTATTAATTTGAATTGGCATAAAGTCCTTTATTTCTAACTCAAGCAATGATTTCTTCCATGTAGATAATCCTATTTCATAAAAGTAATTTAAAATGGCTGCAACAAATAACAACTCACTTTCACCTAGGTCAATCCTGGAGAAGAAGAAGCTTTCAGGGACTAACTTCTTGGACTAGGCTAGCAACTTAGAAATAGTTCTTAGACAAGAGTCCAAGGAGTATGTACTAAATTCTCCTTTACCAGTTGGCCTTCCTGGAGGTTGAGGTGTCACCATAGCGATAATGGAGCAATACAACTGGCACGTGAGGGACGACCAAGATGTCTCGTGCCTTATGCTGGGTACCATGGCTTCTTATCTTCAAAAGCAGTTCATGGAGCAACATGCTTATGAGATGATCGTTCAACTTAAAAAGATGTTCCAAGATCAATCTTGTCAGGAATGATACCTGACTACTAAGGCACTTTGCACTACTGCAATGGCAGCCGAGACTTCTGTTAGCACTTATGTGCTAAAGTTGAAGGGGTATATTGATACACTTGCCCACCTCGACTCTCTAAGTCCATAGGAATTGGAAATAGACATTATTCTCGGGTCACTTCCTAAGTCTTACAACTAATTTATCATGAACTACCATATACAGGGTCTTGATAAATCGGTTGTTGAGCTGCATGGCATGCTTAAGCTTGCTGAGTAGTGTTTTAAGAAGACTTCTGAAGTACTACTGGTGAACAAGTGCAATACGCCCATTGCTAAGGGTAAGGCCACATCTAAGGCTAAGGCTAAGGGCAAGAAGGTGGCAGCCCACCCTAAAGCAAGGGTTACTTCTCCTGATGATGTCATCCATGAGTGTCATGAGAAGGGGCATTGGAAGAGCTAGTGTCCAAAGCTAAGGGAGCAACTGAAGAGCAAGTCTGCTACTTCATGTATTTATGTTGTTGAGATTAATTTGGCTATTTCTACATCTTAGGTTTTAGACACTGGATGTGGTTCTCACATTTGTTCAAATGTGCAGGGACTAAGAAATAGGAGATTGCTAGGATTTGGAGAAGTGGATCTTCGAGTCTGAAATGGCGTTCGGGTACAGGACATAGAGATCGAAGATTATTTCTTAGAGATGCCTAGTGGACTTGTTTGGAACTAAGAAACTGTTATTTTGTACTTGGGGTGGGCAGGAATATTATTTCTGTTTCTTTGTTGGATATTTCTGGTTTTGTATTTAATATTGGACATGGTAGAATTTCTATACAATGTGGCAATATTATTTATGGAACATCATTTCTTGAAAATAGTTAAAATATCCTTGATCTAAAATGTGAAAGTTTAATCTATAACATAAATACTAAAAGGATTAAACAAAATGAAATTAATCCTACATACATTTGCACTGTCGACTCGGCCACATAAACAAGAAGCACATAGCTAGGCTTCACTCTTGTGGAGTGCTAGGGTCAATTGACATCCAGTCTTATGACACATTCTCGGTTACCCTCTTAAATGTATGCTCCCATTTCCTGAAATCCCTCTATTCTGTCCTGTTATGAGTCCTACATGTATTTGTGATATAATTGTGCTAACCGTTTGTTTTGCAACTTTTATTTTTCTCTTTATTTTATTTTGGATGTATTTAATAGATCAAATCGTGTATCCTAAGATATTGTACTTTTTATAGATTTTCGTGTATCTAGGCAGTTGAAAGGTGAGGATGAGAGTTTTCATATTTTTCGGTGATAAGTGGCATCTATCCTTTTGTTTGGTTTAGATATATGGTTTACTTTTTCACACTTTAATTTATGTTATTTATTTATGTCATTTGAATGAGCATTGGCTAATATTAAAAGATAAAATGGGTAGAGAATAAGTGAATATAATGTGGTGGTATGAACTATTGAATGAAAATAAGCTTGAGGTTGAATAGGTAAGTTGCCCGAACCTGAATCTCTGGATCAGGTATCGCAGTCTACACTTGGTAGGGAGCTATACCGAAATTTCCAGGATGAGCTGATCCGGGTGGCGACTCCATCACTGATCTCGAAATTTAGGTTTCGAGGTCCTTAAGTTAATAAAACTGGATTTTCTAAAATGTAAAACCAGTTTTCCCAAAACTCACATTTTAAATGATATTTTCTACACAAGGGATTTTCAATCATATCAACTAGTTTTCTTAAGCAAAATCATCAAACCCGTCCTTCATCAGAACAAACTCAACACCCATATCAAAACCTCCCCGGTCCGCTTCTCCGTGCTCCAACTTTAAGGTCATCCGCTCGCAACCGGCTATGGATCCAACAATGAGACCCATAACAAAAATGGCAGGTCGATCAGCGATGGGCTGATAGCATTGACGCTAGAACACGGAGTGAGGAAATGGTGGAGGCACATGTCTCTGAGCTGGACTAGTGGTCCATTTGCGCACATGCTCCCCTAGATGGAACTCGATGCAACAGGGGCACTCTATGACAAATCTAGTCATCCCAAGATTAAGCAGCAACCACCATCTTCACATTCGAGAGAGACTCATAATTCAAAAGATGACATGCATCAGATATATATCACGACTCAATCTTTAGTTTGAGCTAGTGAAAGTTTGGTTTGGGTTTTGTTCTTACCTTTCCAGGGTCATATCTTGAATCTCATTACAAAACCTCCCATAGTCTCTCTCAGGCATAGAATAATGCTGGGTCCATCGAACCAACATTGGAGGCTTTGGCACCTCCTTCAACAAAGCTTCCAACTGCAATATGGGTCCTTTTAGGAATTTATACTCATATGCCCAAATCTGTCAAAATTACACAAATCAAAATTAGTACATACATACAAGCCATGCAGAATAATAAAAACATAAATAAATCAGGAAATTGAGATTTCTCAACGAAAGAAGGAACCAAAAAACCTTCAGCTCCTTATGTGCAGCCTGAGCACAAAGATCCAGTCCATAGTATAGCTAGCCCAGTCCTGCTCTAGCCTAGTTAAGCTCTCGGGCATTATCCCCTAATGGGGAAAAGGAGACAATAAAGTAAGCATGCATTGAAAGGTCTAGCATGCATCTTAACCCTCTCTAGAGTCAAAACCAAACTCCACTGCTCGCTACTAGTCCAAAATTCCTATACACGGGAATACAAAACCTTTCCGTCCTAACCATCATAACCAACAAAAGGAGTATATATTCACCCCGAACACCACGCCGAACCAAATAACAGTTGAACTCAATCGGCCAGTGAAAGAAAGCCCAGTTACAGTTGTGAAATTAGGAGTGATGGTCACCTCTCCTATCAGAAAGTGGAACATATGGGTGATATCCATCCATCTCTCGATAAGGATGGTGAGTGCAGGATGATTGGTATGTGGACATGAGAAGATACTCGTCGTCAGGCCTCCGAAGCCAACCTTAGCTACCCAAGCATAAACAGCCTCAGGTAACGCTTTCCATCATGTGCGGGCCTTAGTCATCGACCCACAACCCTGATACTCTTATCCCTACAAAAAGGAATAGACAAACAGGGAGTATTCTCAGTTTCTATCTTATCACGGATATGTTTTCATATGTTTAGAAGTAGTTCATGCATGCAATAAAAAAATATAATAATAATAATAATAAATAATAATAAACAAATAAAATAATGATAATAATAATAATAATAAATAAACAATAAAAATAAGCAAGGGGTATCCGTACGGATGTTGCCAAAACTACACGGACATGGCGACAGCCGTGGGATCAAAAGCACCAAATCCGCACGGTCATCAACACTAGACGCTAATTTTTTATTGTTCTCTTGTTTCTGGTTCATTTTTTCTCCTATTTTCAGTTCTTATAGTTTACTAAATACTCATAGCATGCATATCTATCATCAATTCCACCAATCATCCATCAAATTCACATTATCAAATTCAAAACCTAACTTTGAAATTTCAACGGAGAATCTTCAAAAAGTTAGAGTTTCAGAAAATTACCCGAAGACTTGAGGCGTGCATCTCCATCTCAGGCGTAAGAGTGATAGGATGACTGAGCCTCACGCCTAAATGAGACATATCTGAAGTTAAAGCATGGCCATGAGTCACAGTCAAGAATGGCAAGTCCGATGCTATTCTAACGTCCTACGCCAAGGCAAAAGCGACGGATTTCAAGTTCTTTCTCTGTTTCTTCAACATTTTGGCAATTTGAGCAAAGAAGAGACTAAGATTTGAGAGAAGAGAACGAGAGAGGAAGGAGAAAAAAGTGCCCTTTGCATGAATGATTTCTGCCCATTGTTGCCCTGTTTTGAAAATCATTGATAACTGTACGGATATCATGTAACAACCGTATGGTTGTCACACCACAACCGTATGACTATCAATATCAACTATACGGTCGTCATTCGATTTCTTTGATCCATTTTCCTTTGTTTTAGAAAAATCAAAATCCTATAACCATTTCATCCATCTGTTATTACCCAAACTGTCCCAAAAATGTCAAGGGGCAACGATGGCACTTAAAGGATGAATTTTATTCAAAAAAACGACAATGTACATGTGCAGGATACAATAACTGAATCAACCAAAAAAAGAAAAAAAAAACTCTGGCACGTCATAGCCAACATTCTCAACTACTTAAAGTCAAAAAAATTTTTGGCATATCAAAGCCAACATCCTCGACTACTTAAAGTCACAAAAATTCCCGACATATCAAAGCCAGCATCTTTGACTTCTCAAAGTCAAAATTCTCGGCATATCATAGCAAAAATTCTTGACTAATCAAAGTCACAAAAATTCCCAGCATATCAAAGCTACCATCCTCGACTACTCAAAGTCATAAAAATTCTCGGCATATCGAAGCCAACATCCTTGACTTCTCAAAGTCAAAATTCTCAGCATATCATAGCCAGCATTGACTTTTCAAAGTCACAAAAACTCAAAGCATATCATAGTCAACATTCTCGACTTTTCAAAGTCACAAAAACTCTAGGCATATCATAGCCAGCAATCTCAATTTCTCAAAGTCACAAAACTCTAAGCATATTATGGCTTGCCTAACTTTTTTTAAGTCAAAACTCTAGGCACATCATAGCCAACCCAAACCCATGTTTATTCTTGATTAAGGGGCAAAAGTTTTTGTTTCCAAAATTATCAATCATGGAATAAACAAGTATCTTACTGCCTGGCACCTTATAGCCATATCTCTAAGCATGTGCGTAAAAGAAGTCAGCACAATCTCAGCATCTCATAACCACTCTCTAGCCCACCATTCCGTCCATACGAGAGGCAGGTATGTTTTCATTCTCTCCTCATCGTGCTCTTCATCATGTATCCAAATCCATCATGAGGTTTAACAAACCAATGATCAAGAATTTGGATACCCAAGGGGCAGCCTGTGAGCACGGGATTTTAATCCTCGAGTTTCCATGAAAAATATACATATCTTTGGTATCTATGGTTTTAGGAGTCTAGGTCAACTCAAGATTGAAGCGCCCCGTCATTGAACTCTATAACTTAGAAATTTATAGTTGTTTTTAGACAACATCCATTTGAACATCATGACAACCGTATGGTTATCAGAAACAACCATACAGTTATCACGCAACAACCATACAATTGTCATTGTCACATGGTTATCGATCTAATCAGCTGAAAATTAAAGATAAAATCTTAAAACCATTAATTTGTTGGTTTTTTTGAATGTAGAGACTTGGAAAAAAGCCAAAAATAGAAATAAGAATAGGGATCAGATTTGAAAAGAGGGATAATTTGTATTCTAAAGAGATAAGGTGGGAAAGGGAGGTGGAGAAAAAAAAAAGAGAGTTCTTAACCATTTTTCTTCTTGAATCTTCAATGGGTAAGGTTAAAATCTGTTTTGCATCTTAGAAAATACTTTAATAAGATTAATAATAGGTTTAGAGACGAAGTGAATCATTAAATCATTGACTTTGGAGCAAAAATTTGAGTTTCTGGAGTTTAGAGTTTAAAGCCGGATTTTAAAGAATTGGAGTTCCTTTTAGTTAATTCTGGACATTTAAGACCGTGGATTCATACTACAAAGGTATAATTTCTGAGAAACCAAGCATATTCCTCTTGTTAGACTTGATTTGAAGCATCATTTGTATCATTTTTTCCTTATTTTTTTCTTGAGAATCTCTAGGTTCTGTCTGTAAATGATAACCATACGGTCGTTGCAAAAACCGCATAGTTCTCATTATAACCGCATGATTATCTAAACCCAAAAATTCCCAAAAAAAAAGCCAAAAGATGAACTAGGCTGTTGGTCGAGAAGCAACATCTGTACGGATGTCATGATAACCATACGAGTATCGACAACAACCACATGAATGTTGTCAGGAGACAGATTCTTCAAAATCTATTTTACGAGCTTTCACAACATGTGACCTTTGATTCAATTTCCAAAAGTTATATTTACATCCGATCAACGACAAAGATCAAATCTTTTGAAAACTGACTCACTTTACCATGTTGAATAATTAACTGGAAAAATTATTTTCAAAACCGTTTTCTGAAAAATCTTCACAGGAAAGTTTCAAAATGTTTTCCAGGTCTGGTCTAGGAAATCTGCCAGATTTACCCGACTATCCTCTCTAAAGGCATGTTCCCAACCCCGTTATCATCCTATTCTGTCATTCTTAAGTCCAAAATGTGATTATTAGCACACTCACCTTTGTTTTGTAGGTATAAGTGAATTGTTTTTCCATTTCTTAGATTCTCGTGTATTTTAGGTGATTATATCCTCAGTCCTTTTTATTCAAATGTATCCCCTAAGGTAGTATTTGTTTGATTCGGCTTGTAATAATTAATTTACTCGCTTATATATATTGCATGTACGCTTTATGATTAAAATAAAATTAACCTTAGCTTATGAAATTTAATGCATTGAATGTTGAATTTTGTTTCAGTTAGATAATGAGTAAGTGACTCGTCCGAACCTAGATCTCTGGAAGGTATAGCGGTCCTCACTTGGTTTTGGATGTACCTGAATTTTCCAGTTGAGCTGATTCGGAAAGGGACTCTTATTATCGAGATTTAGGTCTCAAATCTTTTATGAACATTATTTCTCAAAACGAATTTCCGTAATAAATAAACAAATCAAAAGACCCCGCGGCCGCATCATTGTTAAAACATCATCCTCTCACACCTCCATTGGCACTTTGTCTTTTTGTTGGACATGTATGTTGTGTACCTCAATACAAACATGAATATATTTCTACACCTACCTTACCTTACCATGATAACCCCCAAACCACACAAAGGGTTAGTGTCTAATATCATGCAACATATTGAAATGATAACTTTGTATATTAATATTAACTCATACATATACAAGTGTTCTAGGGTTATGGCTACATAAATACTAATTCCTAAACACAAGACATCCTATACAATAGAATATAACCTATTTAAGATACCTTGCTAAAAAAGATACTATCTCTCTTACAAAACAAAACACGCCCAAAAATCCTAAATCTTTTGTTTAAGAGAAAAGTAAAACAAAAACTGATCTTATCAAACAAGAAACTAACATATATATAAAAAAAATTCCACTAAAAATTAATTATTGGTACATAAAAATAAAAATCTCTTATAAAAAAAAAAGAAAATTTTACATTGTTGAATCAAGTTTCGGTAATAACTAATCGACTGATGATTGAAGAAGATACAATATAATTGATTACTTTGTGAATTAATTCAAGATTATCCAATAACTATCTTAAGAAATTAATTCCAAAGTAAGTCACCTAAGAGATGAAAAAATATTTCAAGAAGAAAGTGGAACACAAATTACACTTCATTCATCCACATACAAAGGCATTTGAAGAAGATAGAAGGAAGGAACTAAGAATTACCCTTCATTCAGTAGAAAGAAGAATACATAAAATCTATCAAGAAGGGGTTCGTAGGCTAAACACTATGAAATGGTTAGTAATAGTATACAAAACATTGTATAACGAATAGTTTAGAAAACTGAAAAAACGCAAAAATTCGATCAAGAATGCTTCAGTAGACTAAAAAACACTATACAATGGCTAGTTCTAGTAGACTAAAGTAGCTACCCAGACTGCATCAGTAGACTAAACAACGTGGGGCAGATATGGAATCAAGCTGTAACAATTAGTTTTCATTGTTTCTAATGATCAATTCTTCAAGTTATCTATGAAACGAAAGCCAAATCAACATTCACAAGTGGGTGAGTAAGAAACTAATCACACATACGAGCTAAATCTTCTAGTCTTCCAAGAATTATTCAAAGAGAAAAGTTTTCATCTAGTGTACTTAATTTTCAAATCTAATTCAAGGGTGAATGTAATATTCACATAAGGGATTAGTGTGAGGGAAAGCATTGTTGGTTAGATGATTACAACAAAGGTTGTAAAGTTTCATACTCAAGCTTTAAAGTATGTTTTGTTGAGCTAGAAAAGAACATTATAAGAGTTTGGTATTTAAGCTTTTAAAAAGTGGTAGAATAGGTTGTGGTTTAAGCTATGAAAACAGCATTTATTAGTTTGGTACTATGCTTGGAAATTGTCTGTTTGAGCTATCAAAACAACATTGTATAAGTTTGACATTTGAGTTTGGAGTGTTGGTTGTAAATAGTTATGACCTCAACTCTACAAAGAAAGGTGGCGTGTGACTTAATTCTTGTAATTAAAAATAGTTACTAGTGGAAACTCTCAAGCTATAATCTTGGGGAGATGAGTAGGCAGGATTGCGTCAAACCTCTATAAAATTTTTGTCTCCTATTCTCTCTCTATATACTCTCTTTATTTTTTGCTATTTACATATTGTAAGGAAAGACCTAATATTCTAATTAAGTTTGTTGATGGAAAGACTAGTACAAAATAAGAAAGTGAATATGATACAACTGATTGGAATAAAGAAGATTTAAAACTCTAAAGCTGTTCTACTTGGAGAAACCATATAGACTAATAATAAATGATGAAGAAAAGAATAGAAGGTAGGAAGAAAGTTGAAGCGTGAGAAAGAATGTGGAAGTGAAAAAAATGATTGATTCGTGTGGCCACTTTGTGAAGTGTGGGAGTATGCTTGCATCACAGATGACCAAATGCTTGAATAAGCAGCCACATTTTAAAAATAAATTAAGGATATGTACGCCTCCTTTTGGATGGTTTTCTGATACAAGACAACTACCAAATTCCATCAATTGCATATAAAAGCTAAAACTAAAAAAAAAAAAAAAAAAAAAAAAGCCATTAATTACAAATGATGGATGGATCAATATGCTTAGGCTTATGCTTTGTTTCATATCTCTTACAGTGCTTCCTGGGCTCCACCTCTTCTTCACGTTTTTCCCTTCTCTTACTCACACCAATCACCCTTCCACGTGAGAATCTTTGTCTCCAATTTAATTTCATTTTATTATTATTAATTATTATGATATCGTCTATTAATTGAAGCTGACTAATTTCCATTTCCATTTCAATACAATATTATATAAATCTCCTCCAAGTTGCAATGAGACGTATATTCTTTAAATATTCTGTCCTATAATAAAAATTTTCTTCGTACACAAGAAATAAGGGATGTATAATATATTTATATAAATATGTGGTGTTTTGTTTTTTTCTTTATAGGTGTTGTTGGTATTGAAGTTGAAACTTGCAGTTACATGATTTGAAAAGGATTACAGTACTAGTGCTAATTGAGTTGTGAATTAATTTGGGATAAGATAATTAACAGAAACTTAATTATCTCACAACTTGCATGTGTTGCTATCTCTAGCTAATTGGGCAAACTTATTTCATCAAGATCATCTAGTGACAAAAAAACTTCATCCAAGCATGATAGTTCTGTCCCATCATCATCTTCTTCTTCATCACAATTTCTCTCGTACACTTTGCAAATCACCCACTTACTATGGTCCTGCAGATTTTTATCCACAACAAGAGTAATTATTATGCTATTTTACTTATTTTATTGATATTTACATGAGGTAAGTAATTAAACACATATAGATTAACTAAACAGAAAAAATCTAATATGGTGTCGGACCAGATTGGTCGAGACTATTGGATAAATGGCAGGCTAGCACAGTTGCTCATATGCCATTAATCCAACTAACTGGGACTATGTTAAAGTCAAATAACTAACAAATTCACAGACAATAATCAACAAGCAAAAAATGCAAATTATAACATGATGGCATAACTTTGGCAGGTGTTTGTTAGAATTCCAACTTTGAAAACTGACTGATATAACTTAAACAATATTATTTATATTATTTCTTACGGCCTAATTATTTCATTTTTTTTATGGGAAAAGAAAAAAGTGGAAAGAATTACTATTTTGGAACGTCCTCTAGATTTGGATGGCCTACTAGAGGAAGCAGAATCGGAAGAAGATAATCGAAATTCTTCCATTATCCAATTAGTTTTGATAGCAGAAGAAGCATCTCCAATGTAAAAAACAAAATATTTCTTAATGCCAACTCCCTTGTTAGCAGCAGTAGTAAGAACAGGTTCATCAATGCCAATTGCCTTCCAATAACCATTCTCTGTCATTCTATTTTGAGTCCTCCGGCTGTAATAATACCATTGCCTACCTTCTGCTAATGCTTTACCTGTTTCAACACCATTAATTACTCATGATAATCATTAACAAGACAATATAAATTTGGATTATTTCTAAATAAAAGAAAGAAAGAATGAGTACCATCGAGTTCCCAAGGATCATAAGGACAAAGATCAAGATCAGGAATGACATCAGGATGACATGGTAAAAGAGAGGCCTTACGCTGTAGGAAATGAACCACAAGTTCTTCCTCCGTCGGATAAAATCGAAAACCAGGCGGCAGATTAATACTATTGCTATTACCACTCATGATCAACAACAACAACAATCAAACAAGATGAATGAGTTGTCGAGGAGAGGGTTTTAGGTGACGGGTGACATATATAAGGTGCAAGATAGATGGACAATATTAAGGATAAAGAAGTCATATTTAAATATATATATATATTTATATATATATATATATATATATATATATATATATATATATATATATAACGTCCAAAACAAGGCAGTGTCTGTATATATGAATTATATAAATGTTCAAGCCCTTCAGCTTTCCATATATATATATATATATATATATATATATATATATATATATATATATATATATATTTCAATTTAATATATTCAACAGAAATTATAATCTCTCACGGTAAGCTTTTAATTAATTAATGTGAAAATTTATTTTTTTTTATATATATAATTATTATTCACTTAATTTATTTTTGAAATCGTAATTTTTTCAATATTTCAAAAATCGCTTTTTAAATAGTTGATATCGCCAAATTACAAATTCAAATGGGTAATAATTTTTTCCTCATGTCACAGCTAATCATTCATGTAATAATAATTGATCTGGGTCAATAAATCGAATGAGATATTCTATAGTAATCTTAAAATTTGTATTTCATAAACATTAATGTTATAATATTTATTACTGAAGTTAGAAAAACGTATAGATTATACAAAAAAATGTATAGAATCAGTAATTAGAATATATAAACAGACTTACAGTTTGTTTTGCAGCGAAAGTTTGATTACGGTGCGATTCTGATCCACACAGGAAAAACCGAATCGTTCTTGTTTCCTTTCCTACATATGTATGATTACACAGAATACGGACGTTAATCCGTGAATTCTTCCGATGAATTGAGAAATATGTGTTTCGTAATTTCTCTCTGGGAGCGTTTTTCATTCTTCTCGCGTAATGAATCTGAGAAACGAGTTCTCTATTTATAGTGGAAATCCCAAATTCCATCTGTATATACGGTCCGACCAAATTACATATTTGGTCCCTATAATTTACACATAATTACAGTTTAGTTCATACTATTCCAAAATGTCATGGGCGGATCAAAAACCAACAATTATATCCTAAAAACTTTAAATACCATAAAAATTATTATATTTGGCAGAAAAAAATATTTTACAAATTATTGTTATATATATTGACAACAATAAAAAAAATGTTATTGAATCGAACAAACTTAATGAATTGGAAATAAAAACATATAGTCCAGCACTAGGCTGGACTTGAAGACTTGAAGCAGATGATAGCACCCCTAAACCTGAACTATGGCGGATTCCGGTGGCCAAGAAATTACAATAATTTGAGGAGTGCAACACAAGGACTTCCCAACAGGTCACCCATCTTAGTACCACTCTCGCCCAAGCACGTTTAACTTCGGAGTTCTGATGGGATCCGGTGCATTAGTGCTGGTATGATCGCACCCATAGGGTGGTTTCTAATAATTTGGCTAGTGTGTGGCCCTTCCAGGTTGTCAACTCGGTGGAAACTACCCTTTCTGATCATTTTCCACTGGTTTTCAGTTCTTGCAAGGTTGATTCTTCGGGTCCAAAACCTTTCCGATTGTTGGTGGGATGATGAGAGATTTTCTCCTTTTTTGTCCAGTTGCTGGGTCGACATTTGTGCCTCTACTACTTCCGGAAATTTATGTTCGAAGCTCAGATTATTAAGGAGAAAATTGCAGCTTTGGAACCGTGATACTTTTGGTGTTGTAGAAAAAGATATTGCCATGTTGGAAAAAACCATTCTTGATCTCACAGATGATGCGATTTCTCGCCCCTTGTCCCCTCACCAAATGGAAGTTTTGGCTACCCATAAAAATCAGTTGTTCACTAAAAGAAGACATTTGGAATCCATTAGGCATCAGCAATCCCGTATTTCTTGGACGCTTCTAGGTGATAATAATACTTCCTATTTTCACCGAATTGCTTCTGCAAGGTTTCGGGATAATAGAATTGATAAAGTGGAATTTGAGGGCGGGTATTTTTCAGACCCTATGCAAGTTCAGGCTCTTATTTTTAATTTCTACAAAGCTCTTTTCAAAGCGGATCCGGCTATTCCTTTTGCTCTGGGTTGTTTAAATTTAGCAACGGTTTCAGATGAGATGAACAATTTTTTAACGGCCCCTTTTTCGGAGAAGGAGGTGTTTGACGCTATTTCTTCTTGTGGAGAAAATAAAGCTCCTGGTCCGGATGGTTTTAACATCTTTTTTTACAAAAGAGCTTGGCCCTCCCTGAAGGAGGAAATTATGTCTGTCTTCAGCAATTTTCATCATTCTGGTTTTCTCCCAGCTTCTCTGAAAACTTCTTTCACAGTTCTGATTCCAAAGATATCAGGCAATTGTGCCCTAAGTAACTACAGACCTATTTCTCTTATCAATGGGATCTACAAAATTTTATCGAAGCTCCTTTCTTTGCGGCTTAGGGCTGTCCTACCTCGGTTGATTTCTAACTGCCAGTTTGCTTTTGTCAAAGATAGAAATATTCATGAATGTTCTTTTTTGGCTTCGGAAGTGGTTTATCAGATTCACCGCCAACATCGGTCTTGTTTTATTTTGAAATTGGACTTTCATAAAGCTTTTGACAGTATTTCTTGGATCTACATGAACGAGGTTTTTGGAGCGATGGGCTTCTCTGATACCTGGAAATCATGGATGAAGGGCTGTCGTTCGAACTCATCCACTTCTATTCTGATTAATGGTAGCCCAACCAAGCCTATTTATCTGCAGAAGGGTGTTAAACAGGGGGACCCTCTTTCCCCTTTTCTTTTTGTGTTGGCTGCCGAAATCTTGAAGAAGCTTATTGATAAAGCTATATCGGAGAATTTGATTCATGGTTTTCGTCTTGGAAATGCTCATCCTGATATTTCCATCTTACAATTCGCAGATGACACTATTTGTTTCCTTCAGGCTGATGAAACGGAGCTTAAAAATTTTGTGCGCCTTCTGCATTGTTTTGAGATTATTTCTGGTCTTAAAATTAATTTTTCCAAGAGCTCTCTTATAGGAATGGGTGTCTCTGATTCTTTTGTTGCAAGATGTGCTGATTGGCTTGGGTGTAAGACTGAATCCCTCCCGTTTCAATACCTGGGATTGCCGTTATCTCATAAAACTCTCCACATTTCTGATTGGTCCTCTCTTATAACAAAAGTGGAATCTCGTCTCGCTCTTTGGCAAGGTTCTTGTTTATCTTATGCGGGTCGGTTGGTCTTGATTAAATCTGTTATCAGTAGCATGCCTATTTATCGGCTATCGCTCTTTAAAATTCCGGTGGCTGTCTCCGACAAAATTGAGCGCTATATGCGCAATTTCCTTTGGAAGGGTGAAGCAGCGACTAATGGGTTCTGTAAAATCAGTTGGAATCGGATTTGTATGCCCTCTCACACTGGTGGTCTTAATCTGGTTCCTATCTCTCTTAAGAATTCGAGCTTGCTTTTCAAATGGATTTGGAAAACTCGGGTGTCTGCGGCTGATTCCTTGTGGTTTAATCTCTGTGTCCTTCCGTTGGGAATCTCAGATTGGTGGTCTTTGCACTCCCTTAATCATTCTAGTCTTTCGCCTATTTGGAGAGGAATCATTAACGCTTGTATTAAAGATGTGAAGATGTGGAATTTTTTTGTTTCTAACGTCTCTATGCAGGTTGGCAATGGTACTCATATCAATTTCTGGAGGGATTCTTGGTGTGATCAGCGTTCCTTCAAAGATCGTTATCCGACTTTGTTTGAGTTAGTGGCGGAGAAAGACAGCACCGTCTCCAACGTGCTGGTGCAGATTCGTTCAGCGGTTGGCCGGCCTTTCTGGATCAGGCGCCTCAGGACCAGCGCACAAGCCCTTTTGTCGGTTCTTGTGCAGTCTCTTCCGGCCTCTTTGTGCTCCAATGCGGATGACACTTGTCTTTGGCGTCTTGAATCGTCCAATAAGTTTTCTGCCGCTTCTTTTGTCCGTGGTTATCTCTCCTTGTCCACTATCTCTCAGCCGCAGATCTTGTTCAATCTTGGGTGGACTTTACCTGTTGTTCCTAAGGTGCGTTTTTTCTTTTGGCTGCTGATTCATGGACGCTTGCCGTGCCGTCAACTGCTGTCCACAATGCATATTATTAGCCCTGATATGGTTTCTTGTCCCTGGTGTGATGAGCCTGAATCTCAAGATCATGTCCTATTACATTGTCCTTCGAGTTTCGTGGTGTGGTCTTCTTTTTTCCAAACTATTAGCGTGTCATTAGCCGTTCCTCGGACTCTTTGTGACTTCTTCATCCAATGGCGGGGTTTGTTCTCCAACAAGAACATTCGCGATCTTGCTTGCTCCATGTGGCTGTATCTCTGTTGGGAACTTTGGAAATGTCGAAACAGAAGAGTTTTTGAGCCGGATTCTTCATCGAAGGCGAAGGACATTTTATTCCATAGTCTCCATCAAGCTTTTTTCTCTTTTAAATGTAACCGTAGGCATTTGTTCTTTCAGTTTTCTACTTTTTTAGCGAATCCGTCTTATTTTTTGTTTCAGAATCATTTGTAACTCTGTTATTTCTTTGACCTCTTCTCGAGGTCCCCATTTTTAATATATTTTCTTTTGGGGGTTTGCGGTTTAGGTTTTGCTAGGGGTGCCAACCTAGTTGGGATGTCTAGCTTCTTCTAGGCCGTTTTCCCCTGTATTTCTTCAAAAAAAAACAATAAAAAAAATGTGATACATATTGTTGTTATAAAGTTTTCACTGTATACCATTACACAAAAGTTTGATATAATTTAATGCCATGCCATTGATATTGTAATGTCTATATATTATAATATTATATTAGCTTTTTTTTGGAGCAAAATTAATTTTACTTTCAAATCTAACATCATTTTGCCCTTTTATTGCAGCAATTTTATACCCTCTAAGTATTCCAATAAAATTTCTAGTATCAAATTAAGAGATATGAAAACTTAATTAATAAAAAAAAAATTAAACAGGAGAGGATGAGTTGATGATAAGGTTGATGTTGGGTGGGTCAGTGTATCATTCATTGCATAAATCTGAACTACAAGGCGGCTGGTAACGCTGCTCTTTAGATACTTGTAAGTAACAGTATCTGTTTAGGGGTGCAATGGTGCGGGGACAGGGGTGCATTCCCCACTCCGCCCCCAATGATTGCGGGGATGGTTTCGGTGATTCACCATTTAATATTTCGGGGATTTTTTCACCCCCATCCCCGTCCCGCGCGGGTGCCTACGGTTATCGGTGAATCCCCGCCTATATCCAATAAATAAAATAAATTAATATTTCGTTATTTTAATAACCATTTTAACATTCAATATCCAAAATACAAATTCTACCACATTACAAATGCCGTTTAACGTTAAATATCCAAATTATAAAATATATCCAATATTACAAATATTTAAGTTCCAAGTGAAATTTCTTTGAACAATTTGAAATTGAAGTCCAATCATTTAAGAGCTAGGACTTGGTATTCATTATATTAAAACATTTAATACATAACTTTGAAGTAAAGTAAATTAATAAGTAACTATTTACAAGTATAATACCTTTTACTTCAACTTCTAACCAACTTTGAAGAAGACAATCTTACAGAAAAATAAAAACAGAGATGGGCTTGGCACTAAATAGGAATTAATATATATATATATATATATATATATATATATTAAGGAAATAAATAATGTATTTTATTTTATTTTAATTATTGTAATTATCTCAGATTAGAACTCTCTCCTATTTAGTAGTTACCCTACTTTGTATCTCTATATATACTCATGTAATCCTCCTCAATCTTCAAGGGAAAAAGTATTATTCTCTCAATCAACAATTCCTAACATGGTATCAGAGCTTCTCTAAAACTCTCTATGCAAAATCAAGATCCTCTAAACCCTAACCCTAATTCGGCCTCCTCCTCTTCTAACCCTATTGATTTTCAGCCGCCCTAAACTCCACCACAAATCTCTTCTCCTCCGTCCCACAACAATCCCTCTTCTCCCTTTTCGATGGCTACCAACACCAATTCCACCATTCTTCCTCTTTCCACAAATCAAATCTTTTCCAACAAACTCAACCATACCAATTACCTTGTCTGGAAAACACAATTCATAGCCATTCTTCATTGCCATGCTCTTATGGGACACATTGATGGTTCTACACCACCTCCGCCTTAACAAATCCCTTCTCCTACAAACTCTAATCAACTCATTGAGAACCCTGCTTATCGTGAATGGTTCTCCAAAGACCAGATGTTACTTTCCTGGATCTTCACATCTCTATCTCCTCATGTCTTCAAAACAGTTGTTGGACTTACCTCTGCATATGCAGCATGGGAGGCTTTATCCAAAGCTTATGGCTCTGTATCTCAGAACCGACAATTACAAATTCATATGCAACTTTAAGAACTTCGCAAAACTGATACAGGTGTTGCTGATTATCTTCAACGCTGCAAAGCCTTGGCTGACGAACTTGCTGCTGCCAATGCTCCCCTCAATGATGCTAAATTTAATGCCGTCATCTTTAAGACCCTTGGCATAAAATTTTAGTCCATCATTGCCACCCTATGTGTTATGGATCCACCAACATATTTTTACACTCTCTATGGTCACCTTACCTTACATGAAATCTTAATCAAGAGCTTTAATGAAGCCCCCGTAGCACTTGTGGCTCAACAACCACCAACTCCTACTTTTCAGCCGCCTGCCTCTCCGTCACCTCCTTACACATACCGGCCTCTTAGCAGATATCGACAACGTGAACCCTACCAAATATGTGGCCTCCACAACCATACCGTTGATCGGTGCCGGCATGTCATTCCCAACCCAAACTTTCGATTACCAGCTCACTCATATACACAGCAGCTGTTCGGTCAGGCCAACCTCGCTTGGGCTCCCTCTGGTTCAACTGGTTTGGCTCCTCCTCATCCGTAATTTTAGTACCACAATCTTCCACCTCTTGCTCCAGTTCCAGCACCTACCAGACCGTGGTATCCAGACACAGGTGCCAAGCATCACATGACAGCCGACTACACTCAGCTCCACAATCCGCAGCCATATTTTGGGTCCGACCAGATTTGAGTTGGCAACGGTCAAGGTATGCCTATCACCCACACTGGTTCTTCTAACTTTGCCTCTTTTAAATTAAATGATGTCCTTTTTGTTCCCAAAATAATCAAATCTTTATTATCTGTTCAAAAATTTACCACTGATAATCGTTGTTATTTTGAATTTTGGCCTTCTTATTTTTTGGTTAAGGATTAGGTAACGAAGGAAATATTATTGAAAGGCCTGAGTGATCTGGGCTTATATGTGCTGCCACCTAATCTGAAGCAAGCGCTTGTTGGAGAAACGGTCTCGTTTGACACATGGCATGCCCAGTTCGGACACTCACATAAGAGAGTTGTTTCCAAAAATGTTGAATGATTATGCTTTAAATTTTGTTCCCTCTTCTCCCTATGGGCAAATTGCATAAGAGAGACCTTAAATCCATTAGTCGTCCTAGTACTACTCCTTTTGAAACTATTCATACGGATGTTTGGGGTCCAGCCCCTATTGAGTCTTATTTAAATAAGAAATATTTTCTTTTATTCATTGATGAATGCACTAGATTTACTTGGGTATTTTGCTTAAAATCCAGAAGTGATGTGTTTCATGTCTTCCTTGAATTTCTTGCCATGATTAAACGCCAATTTAATGCTTCCATTAAGAAATTTCATTCTGATTTTGGTGGTGAATTTCAAAAATTACAGCCTTATCTTAAACAACAAGGCATCACTCACTTCTTGGCTTGTCCTCACACCCATGAACAAAATGGTATTTCTGAACATAAAATCCGTCATGTCATTGATACTACACTTACTTTACTTGCCTATGCTAATGTCCCTTTTCGGTTTTGGAACTATGTAGTTAACCATAGTGTAGACTTGATAAATTGCCTCCCATCTCAATCTCTTCAAAATTCTTCTCCCTACAATCGATTGTTTAACACATCACCTAACTACACTAATTTTAAAATTTTTGGCTGTGAAATTTTTCCACTTCTTCGCCCCTACAACAAACACAAATTTCAATTTCGTAGTCACTCATGCATTTTTCTTGGAAAATCCAAATGTCACTTAGGTTTTCTCTGTTATAGTACCCAAAATGATAGAATCTATATTGCCAAACATGTTTATTTTAATGAGGACAAATTCCCTTATTGTGTGTCTTCGCCGAGCAGCTCTTCCTCTTCAGCCTTGCCTTCTTCGGATTATGTGACGTGGCACATACAGGTACCTAATCCCATTTGCCCCTCACTTAGTAATTCCTCGCATCTGACCTCTTTTCCTATCCCTCAAATCGACCCGTCACCTAGCCCAACTGCACCTCAAACCGACACCTTTGCTGCCCCTCAACCCGACCCGTCACCTATCCCAAATACACCCCAAACCGACACCTTTCAAACCGACCCTTCACCGTCTCCTCCTGGCCTTAATTTAATTGTTGACCTCTCTCATAGCCCACCTTCACCATCCCCTTCAGCTCCTGCCCCCACACCTCACCGCATGACTTTACGTCCAGCCCAAAACTGAACCTTCCCGTTATGCCCTCACTCACTCCCTAGCTAACCTTGACTTCACTCTCACCGAACCCTCTTCCTTCTCCCAAGCTTAGAAGTTTCCAGTGTGGCATAATGCCATGTCCTGTGAGTATGATGCTTTACTCAACAATCAAACTTGGATTTTGGTTCCTCGGCCTAATAATGCTAACATTGTTGATTGTAAATGGTTGTTTCATATTAAACGTCATTCTGATGGCAGCATAGACAAATATGAGGCCAAACTTGTGGCAAGGGGTTTCACACAGCAGGCAGGCATTGACTACAAGGAGACTTTCAGCCCGGTTATCAAGGCCACTTCTATTCGAATAGTCCTAGCTCTTGCCTCTATTCACTCATGGCAGGTTCACCAACTTGATGTGACCAATGGCTTTTTGCATGGCAAGTTGACTAAAAGTATCTATATGAAACAACCACCAGGTTTTCTTGACCATAGCAGGCCTGATCATGTATGTCTCCTTCAAAAATCCTTATATGGTCTCAAGTAGGCTCCTCAGGAATGGTTCACATGCCTCTGCACTTTTCTCCTTTCTCATGGATTTTGCAAATCTTAGTCCGATAACTCCTTGTTCATTTGGATTCATGGCAGTTTTTCCACTTACATCCTTTGCTATGTTGATGATATCCTTATCACAGGTACTCACTTGTCTGCGGTTCAGTATATCATCTAGCTTTTGGAGTCTGAATTCCCTATCCGGAACTTGGGCCAGGCTACTTACTTCCTTGGCATTGAACTTGATCACACTCCGCATGGAATTCTGTTGCGACAAACAAAGTACATTGTTGATCTTCTTCAACGAACCAACCTCCAAGATGCCAAACCGTGTGCCACCCTCATAGCCTCCTCTCCAAATTTATCTAAGTCCATGGGCGTTCCTCTTGCTTCTGGTGAAGAATATCGCCGAGTTATTGGCGCTCTTCGGTACCTCACTCTCACCAGACCGGAACTTGCTTTTGTTGTGAATAAATTGTGCCAATTCATGCATCAACCCATCGATATCCATTGGCAATGTGTCAAGCGACTTCTTCGCTACCTCAAGGGCACACTTCATCTCGGCCTTCTTCTTTCTCTGACATCCTCTTTGCACCTCGACACCTTCTCTAACGCTGACTGGGGGGGCTGCCCCGATGACTGTCGATCCACGGGTGGTTATGGTATCTTCTTGGGTGATAG
This sequence comes from Euphorbia tirucalli, assembly GCA_039660915.1. Lineage (NCBI taxonomy): Eukaryota > Viridiplantae > Streptophyta > Magnoliopsida > Malpighiales > Euphorbiaceae > Euphorbia > Euphorbia tirucalli. Next base: position 28,250,703 of record CM077639.1, on the reverse strand, counting down.
TCTTGTCTCCTGGTCTGCTCGCAAACAACCCAACATTGCCCGTTCCAGCACTGAAAGTGAGTATAAAGCCGTGGCAAATGCAGCTGCTGAAACCTTGTGGCTTAAGTCTCTTCTTTCGGAGCTTGGTTTTGACTTGACTAACAAGATTCATCTTTGGTGTGACAATATTGGAGATATCTATCTCAGCAAGAACCCTGTTTTGCATGCTTGCACCAAACACATTGAAATTGATTATCATTTTGTTCGTGAATTGGTTGATAATGGCACTCTCAAAATTCAGTTCTTGGCCTCCAATACTCAAATTGCCAACATCTTCATCAAGCCTTTTGGTACCTCTCGGTTTCTCCATCTTCGCACTCGTCTTCGCGTTGAGGATATCCATCGGCTTGACGGGGGGTGTTAAGGAAATAAATAATGTATTTTATTTTATTTTAATTATTGTAATTATCTCAGATTAGGACTCTCTCCTATTTAGTAGTTACCCTACTTTGTATCTCTATATATACTCATGTAATCCTCCTCAATCTTCAATGGGAAAAGTATTATTCTCTCAATCAACAATTCCTATATATATATATATATATATATATATATATATATATATATATATATATATATATATATATACACGGGGTTTATACCGGAGCGGGGAGGGGATAGTATTCCCCACCCCCACGCCCTTTTAAGTACTGGGGGTAAAATAATCCCCACCTCCATCCCTGTGGAGGATAATATCGGTTATTCTCCGCGTCCGTCAGCTCGAATCCCCACAGTTTTTAGGTAATCTCCGTCTCATTGCCACCCCTATATCTGTTGGACTTGGAGGGATTGTGTCCTTAAGATTCATTTTCCCTTTTTAATTCTTTTCTTCCCTATTTACATATATAAAAGTTTTATTTATATTCTAAAAAGAAAAAAAAAAAGGATAAATTATGACAATCTCACTTCATGCTTATATCATTCAACTGCTATCATCCACGCGCCAAACAAACACGCACCTAAATGATATATGGGTTTGGTCATACACCACATGTAAAGTTAAGGTACCCCACCTACCTATTACCATACGAGGAGTGTACCTATTACAAACATTTTTAGTTCATCTTTTTTCATTTTTCTTTTCCTGTTAGCCTATATACATAAACACATGCCTTATTCGCCTTAATAAAATATATTTTTATGGATAATTAAGATATTATAATCATTTGCATACTATAAGAATAAATCACTATTCTAAGAGTTTCAATCCATTAATTCAAAATCAATAATAAAAATTTCTTGAGTGTTAAATGTTGAATTAGGGCAATGACTCCCACCCCAAACTTTCTTAGGAATTAATTATAAAATTACAACTATTAATTTGTAAATTAAATAGATGGTAAGTAAAAAAATTTAATTGGGAAATAATAAATGTTGTATCATTTAGACTAATATAATCACAACTATGTAAAAAGAATTCATAATAAGTAATCAATCAAAGCTATTGTGTTGGAGATAATACTAGAAATTATTTTTAGAAATTACCAAGTATCTTAAATTTTTGGAATATTAGTTCATTGATATTAATTAAATGGTTAAGAGGTTTATGCCGTAAAAACTTCAAGTAGTGACCTCTATACTATTGATATGATTGATATATGAATAAAATTCTCCGTGTATTACTCTCTATAATTGTCTCGTGTATGCTATTGAATATGATGTGTGAATGTTTATTGTTGTTATATATCATGTGATGATTATGTCCTTATGTCTATTGGTTATATACGGATCATTTTCCAACAGTAAACCCATAGCTGATCCCAATTATCCTATATATACAAGTATAAGGAGTAATATTGCTTGGTTGACTTACATCTATTGGGAGAAGGAAGCGTCATATGATGTCAATAAATTGATCCCACTTCAAGTCCAAATAACAATTATATGCAAAATGTGTCACATGATAGAAATAAATAATGTTTTAAAATTATGTCTACCAACTTAAATTTTTGAATTACCGTTGTTAAGTTTAATGCAAAATTATTATAATTTAACCTATAAATTTTAAGTTTGAGTTAAAGAAAAATTGTTTCATCAAACTCCAATTATATATCATTACAAATTTGGACGCAATCCATTTAGAAAAATAAGAAGTGATGACATATATAAAATAAAGAAATCAAAATTTGTTAAAATTATAAAATTAGTTATTGAAATATGCATCTCCCCAGAGGGGGAGTAATCAATTGTTAGCACGATACGAGAAAATGTAAAAAGCAATCAACCAGAGTTTTCTTTAAGTTGGGAAGTTGAACTGCTATTTGGGTCACACACTTTCACACACGCACTCACTGCCCCTCAACACATGTCCCTTATCAATTTATAAATAATAATTAATCAATAATTAATTCTTAGGGAAGAGACCAAAATGAAAGCTAGCTACAGAAATTAACGTAACAGTCAAGTCATACATTCCATTTTTCATTCTGCTTCAATTTTAAACCTATAACCTTATATATATATATATTCCTGCTGCATGGGTACCTTTCCGTTACCCTTTTTGTCACATTAAAGCCTTTTCTTGTTTCTTAAATAAAACACACATCTACCAGTTTGTTGATATCACAATCTCACATCTAAATTAAAGTTTGTGGTTATTGTGTCTGCTTCAAACCAAAAAAAAGAGAGTAAAATTTCACTAAGGCTATAGGGAAAATTTTAAATACTACTAGAATATATTACTCCTTAAAAATATATGGACATAAATGCTTTTGAACTTTTTGAGTAAACTAAAAATATATATATCCATTTTTATAACTAAATGAGTATGTATTTCACGAATACTTTGAAATTTTATCGGCTAAAAATTATAGAATTAATGTATTTGTGTTTGCTATTTGTATTTAGTTAATTACAACTAGATATTCACTATAAGAAATGTTAGATTTAGTAGCAAAAGGTTTAAATTCATTTAACATCAATATTAAAAAAAAAAAAAAAAAATTAGGAACAACATTACTATATCAAATTTGTTATACAATTGTGACAGAGGTATATGTAACAAAAATTTGATATAATTTTGCTATTAAATATGTTTTTTGGCAGAAATATTTATTTTACTACAAATTTTTTTTATTTCTAAATTTAATATTTTTGTAGTAATTATCAAATAATAAAAATCATTTTTCAATATATTTAGCATTAAATGTTTTTTTTTTGCTATAATATCCAAATGTCTTAGAGTTCCTTTTTTTTTTCTTAATAAGAAGTTTAGGATTCAAAGCCTCCAATTTAGTAATAGAATTTCGACACAAGATACAATGAGCCTGTGTTACACACAAAGGCTTCTTAAATTCTTAAGAAAAATAAATGTTAAATATTATAAATATCATGACAAGGCAGACTAGCTAAGTAGTAAGTGAAAAACTATGTAGATATCATAGATGGTATGTAAAATTATGTTTGGATCTCACCTATAAGTTTAAATTTTGGGATCAAACAATTCTATGACACATATAATATTATGTAAAGAAATCACTTGACACAAAAGCTTTTAGGTCAATTGTTATATTGACTTGTTATTGTAAAGCCTCTCAAATTAAGAGGTAAAAAATATAAATCTTACAAGTGTCATTTATAATGAATTTTAACACATGGTAAAGGGAGCTCTTTGATGTGAGAATTTGCAAGTGCACAAAATCATATCAATTAATAAAGTATAAATAGAGATCGTTCTCACAAGAATTGCTAGCTAATTACTAACTAATTTACTAAAACTATTAACTAAGTAAATAACGAATAATGATTTGAGTTATATTAAGCTAAGAATTAAATTGAAAGACAATAAAAGCAATAAAAATAAGTAGAGAAAATTCAATGAGATAAAACATCCAGGATATCAATTTCATACAACTCTTAGCGTAATCAATATATTATATATTCAAACAATTTAATTATTCATGCAATTGAATGATTTTATGTCAATAATACTCTCTCCCAAGATATATTATCAATGCTAAAAATATGCTACTAACCCTCTTTTCCAACAGTTATCAATAACCTATAATTAACTCACTAAGTCTGAATCATTCGAAAAACTCTACACAAGTTCAAATTATATTACTTCCGTTCAAATCTAAACTTATGATTCTATTATCTTAAGTCTAATTTCAATAGTATTCCCTCCCAGTACTCTATACTATTTCAATCTATAAACATGCAATTAGTGATCATGCAAAAGCAAGATAATAAAATTGCACGAATAAAGTAAGAAAACTAGAATAATTTCATAAAACTAATAGAATTGTACTACATCAATATCCTAAATAAAAGAGAGTTTAGCTACTCATAATATCTAAAATACATAACTAAAAAATAAGAAATAAGAACATAGAGAAAAGAATAAAAACTCTAAGGTTGGTGTAGACGTCTTCATCGAATTCCTTCGTCTTATCGCCTCTACTTCACCGCTGAAATTCCTCTCCAAAAAACGCAGAATTAAAACTAAGTTATGAGATCCCTCAAACTGAAAGTCAAAAGCTCTTTATATAGGAGAAACACTCTCCTAAACCAAAAAGAAGACAACTAACCTGAAACTATAAAACTCCCCAAAGACTCTAACATTTCCCTATTAAAACTTCTAACTCACAAATCCCAATTAAACAGGAACTCCCTAAAAAATCTCCAACCAAAGGCTTCTAAATGGATTAGAAAGACACAAATTTTAGGAGAAAAAGTCAACGCAATAGGTTTGATCCGCAGGACCAGGATCAGCTGCAGAAAACCCAAGCAAACTTTTTTGATACAACTTCAACTTTGCAGAATAACTCTGGAGCTAAAACAGTCTCTAACTATCTCAAAAATCCAGCTTAAGTTCTGATTCCAACAATCCTTCCTCAATCAGAATTCCCATTTAACCAAAAATCTCCTATTTAACACCTAAAAGAGAAAAACACAACTAAATAAGAGCAAATAGATAAAACATAACAATTAGCCAAATAAACACTAAAACCTAAACTAAAAATACATAAAGTAATGGGAAACATACTAAAATAATTCTAAAAATGCCTATAGGAAAATAAGTTATCACTCTTTGTGCATACTTGAAGTCCTAAAACCAATTATACGAAAAAAAAAATATGTTAGAGATGATAATGAAAAGCTAATATTTTTCGTCCTTATATATATATATATATATATATATATATATATATATATATATATATATATATATATATATATATATATATATATATATATATATATATATATATATATATATATATATATATATATATACACTTTGATTCAGCATTAATTACTCTTTTACTTATCATTTTGGATAGTTTAGCTTCCACAAACAAGTTTATTATTGACTAGTGCATCATCATTCACATTAAGTATAATTTTGGAGTGTCTATCAGACCAAAATTAACAAAGATTATAAAATACATTAAATAGATTAATTTGTTAGTCCGCCGATAAATTATCTAAAAAGATATACTATGACATGGATTAACTAAAGTGAAATCAAAGTACGTGGATAAATTAAAAAAAATTTATTAAGCATGTCTAAGAGTAACAAAGAAACGACTTTATTAAAGATATATTTATATAAATGTGGCAGCAGAGCGAATTAGGGAATTAACGAAGGTTGACATTATTAGTTTTGGTTAATGCAGGCCAATATCCACCGATTTCTAATGTAATTACGAGTACTTTGACATCATTATCACATCTCTAATTTCCACTGCTTTTTCCATTATTAGAGATAAATGCCACTTTCATAGACATAGAATGGTACCAAGTAACCGTCATTTTTAATTGTCGTTTTCTTACTTTTCTCACTTAATTAAATAATTCACACTGAACTGGACGACCTTTTTACTATTTGATGATCGTAACTCAATTCCTTTACGTGACAATAATAAATTGTTCTTCCAGTACTAATAAAGTCTATTGCAGTTCCCATTGACTTTTTTTTTTTCTTTTTCTGATAATTAATCTTCATTCTTTCTCTTATGAACTAATTAGCCGTATTAATTTATCCTTTGGCTGTAGTCTTTATATCTTATTCTGCTCATCTGTATTGTTTATATATTATGACGTGCATTTACAAGAAATTAATAAGAAATTATAACTCTCAGTTTTGTAGCAGAAAAACAGAGAGGTCAAAATAATGAAAAAGGATTTTTATCAAACAGCTTGTGGGCACAAGTTATAAAGTTGTAAATAGGTACACTTTATTGAAAAAACAGACCGACTATATGTCTACTACAAAATATGAAAATATCACGTAATATCACAGCCAACTTAATTAACTACTCTTTATTAAATCATCTAAAATTATGGGTCATGTTTAATTCGTGAAATGAAATAGAGTGATAATTGAATAATAATTTCATGGAACGGAATAAGAAAAAAATAGAATATCTATTCCTCTTTTAATTATATTCTAATATTTGGTTCAAGATTGGAATACAAAGAAGTTATAATATGAAAAAGTAATAAGAAAAAAGAAAAAAAAAAGGAAAAAAGCAAAAAGAAAAAAAAATGAAAGAAGAAAACCCAAAAAATGGGGAAAAAAAAAAGAAAAATCTAAAAGAAATAGTAAATTCTGGAAAAAAAAATAATGAAACACGAAAAAAATATAAAAACGCTAAAATAAAATATAAGATATAAAATAGCTATCCTTTAGTTTTGATAAAGAATATATATTACTTTTTTTTTTTTTTTTAATGAAAGGATATCTATTACTTACTTGAATTTCATGGTCAGTTTTTAAACCAAATAATGGAATGGTTATTTTATTTCTCCCCAATTCTTTGAACCAAACAATTTATGCATTGCACATTAATATTGCCTCATATAGTATAAAAACTTATAAGAAGAAATTATGTAAAATGTCCTTTTTTAAGGGAGTTTAATTTTTATGTACCCCTGTCCATGTTACAGTATAAATTTTTTTATGTTAGTTTGTTGTTTAATACGATTGTCCATTTTAGTTGCTTTGAATGCCATTTGAACTGGTTTTTCTTTTACGTTTCTTCTAAATAGAAGATTTACGTATTGATTGGATTGAAGTTAGGGAAGAATTTTAAAGCGATGTGATGGAAAGTGGGGTGAGGTACGTGGAGTGTGGTGTTTGGAGAATTAAATGATAAAAATGTGTTTAGATGGCGGTAAAGTTGAACGATGGTTAAATATGTTGTTTGACTAGAATATCAAGAAAAATGGAATAGTTTAGTAATTTAAAGTAAAATTCAATGAAAAAAGTCACTTAACCTCCCCAATTTCACTAATTTGGTCGACTAAGCAGGAGAACTTTTGGAAAGAATTTCATCTTCCTTTAACCACCACTTCTTCTAGCGTGTACACGGTCGGTTACCGGTTCGTATAAACTTAGGTAAACAGTTAACTGTTTGAACAGTTTTTTTAATCCGCTAACTATATATTGTCCATTAAATTCGGTTAACCATTAATTTTTGTTCGATTAACTATTTACGAAATATACATTATATTTTTTCCTAATCTATAATATTTTAAACCTTAAAATAATATACCATAAATCTCGAATGTCAAATAAAAATCTTAAATTACAAACCATAGTCTTAATATTTTTTTTTTTTGAATGAAATGGTAGATATTATATATTTCGAAATATGTAGAACATCAAGAAAGATACATTGGTAATAAACACCAAATAATCAAACAATCTATCCTACAATAATTGAAATAAAACAATCTCACTATTTTGGGAGATAAGAAAAACTTGCTATAAAAGTAAGAAAAATACATAGAATGAAAAAAAAAAAACATTGGAACCGACATTTTGCTAAGCTCCATGACAAGTATAAAATATAACAATAATTTCGGGTGTTAATTAGAATCAAATTGAGTTTTATTGAATTAATTTTGGCTAATTAGAGCTTATTTCAGGATAAAAAGAAAATTGGAGCAAACTCATGAAAAACCTTGAAAGCAGGCTAGAAGAAGCTGGAAAGGAGCTATGGAGGAGAGAGAAAAAGGTGGGAAGAAATCTAACCTTACTGTAGGCCCATAGAGGGATGGAGGAGAAGATTTTATTTTTCTTCAAAAGAGATTTGACTTTTGAAAGAGAAGATTTGGGTTGTAAATCTAATTAATCTTTAGTGGTTGAACTTATTGTTATTTTATTTTGTGCTAAATTTGAGCCACCAAGGCTTAGTACTTTATTAATATTTTAATTTTTGGGGTAGTTTAGTCTTTTGGGGAGTGCTATATATACTCTCTTAGTGTTAGTAGTAAAGAGCTTTTGAAACTCTTAGCTCATTTCTTCTCTTGTGTTCTAACTCTTTAGTTTAATATAATTAATAGCAATTTCTCTTTATTTATTTATTATTTTTATTTTTCTGTTGATGCTGCTCATGTGTTGTGAGTAGTCCGTTTCAAGCAGACTTGCGCCATCTTGGCTGGCAGTAGTAAGTACTCATGCTCCTTCTTTATTATAGGTATTATATAAGTGATAATTGTTTCTTGGTGTGCTTCATCTTCCTTTGAAAGTGATCACCTCATATGCTAGTGGTTAGGATGATACCGATAGGAGATTCTTAACCATGGAAATGCCTTGAAACACATGCATGTTTATTGCTGAAGAAATTCGAGTAGACTGCATGCTAGGGGTTTTTATCTTAAAAAAAAATGCTTGTAAAATCTTAATGTATGATTAAGTAGTCTATTGCTGAAGAGATTCGAATAGGCTGCTTATCATAGGATCCACAAGTCTAGAGGTTCCTAGTATGTGATTTGAGATGAGATACCATAGATCTATGTTTTGTAACCCTGCTCATAATGTTTAAGGAGAGGAATGTACTAAAACTGTTTGCTTGTGCTTGGTTTAGGTCTGCTGCTTTTATCTTCATTGTTGTGTTATTTCTACTCATTGCAATCTTATATTTGTTAATGCTTGAATCTGTTTTAGTTTCTTAGTTAGTTTGCTTAAAATTATCATTTTTATTGTGAAAGATACCAAATCTGCCTATTTGCTAGAAATTGGAATTAAATTAAAAACCCTTAATGTTTCACTTATATATATAATTATATAAACATTTTTTTAATTATTTGTGCAAAATTGGTTGACCAAGTCCATATGGACTTTCGGTGTAAAAACCGAAATAGAAACCGCTCATTTAAAAAATAAAAATCGTACACTAGTTCTCAGTTTCAGTTAACCACATTTTTAGTTCGGTTTCGATTCAATTTCACGGATTTTCAGTTTTTTCTTTGCAGCCCTAACTTCACCTCCTTTTAAAGCAAGGTGTACCATTTAGGTTCCTATTGCATAATCTCCCTAAACCCCAATCCAAGCACAACCTTAGGATTTTTGGGCATGTTCTTCTTGGAAGAGATAATATCTTCTTATTGATAGTATGAGTTGTTATACTGTATAGGAAGTCCTTTCGAAAGTATTGTTTGTTGTAAAATTTATAAGCCTAGACCACTTCTATATGTGTGTGTGTGTGTGTGTGTGATATCAATATATAAAGTAAGCCTTCTAATATTTTACATGGTATCAGAGCCCAAATAGGGTTTGAAAATGAGATCTCGTGATTGATGTCGTCACGAGAGCTGATGCTAGCTCTTCCAGTCCTCCCTTTATTTTTGAATGAAAGAATAAAAACCTCCACCCCAATATCTTTCCCTAATTTGTTGACACCACCAAATACTTTACCCAATTTACAACAATTTCTTATTTTCTCTCTACCATTGTAGGTCGTACCTACTCCATCTTATGTTACTATAAATTCAATTGATACTCATACCACCAATATTCTGATTACCTAACAATAACTACAACCCATATACAATCCTCCCTTCATCACTTTCACACCAAATTTATCCCAACCAATAGCTTTTCAGTTGATAGCACTAATTAACTACTTTGGAAGACACAATTGATAGCTATCTTAAAAATACGTGCTTAATTTGCCATATTCATGAGTCAATAATAGCATATAAGAGAAGCTCACCATCAAAACTACTACTCCCATGTATCAAGCATAGGAAATGCAGGACCAACAGGTCTTTAGTTGGATTATTGCATTAGATTTTAAGGGGATTTTGCCACAAATCATTAGAGCAACAACTGCACACATAACATGAACGTGTACTCTTTTGGATCATCATAAAAAATTGATAACTTTTAAACTTAGCTTGATGGCTTACATCAAAGAGATGAAGAATCTATTACAGTGTTTGTCCAGCAAGCTAATAAACCATCACCGATCAATTTGTTGCTCTTGATCAAGTATCAAAGGATGATCTTATGGAACTAGTTATGGTAGGTGTGAGCACGGGTTTTCTCGACCTCTGTGATGAAAATCCTATGTTACCTATTAAGACAGACGAACGTGAGTCAGAATTGAGAATGAGCGAGATGTTTCCTGGAATGTCTCAAATGCTCCGAAAACCGAACAGTCCTCGATCTGAAACCCCGAGAAAGGTCCTTCGAGTGATTGGAGAACTTAGAGGTGTGAGTGTGGCATTTAGGAGAATCTGTCATGGCTCTGATTAGAGGCGCACGGCTATAGTTTCATAACTACAATCGTGCGGCTGTAATTTCAAAGCCGCACGGCTGTACCTTTACAACCACATGGCTCTAACGAGGGCCTGGTTACTTCCTAAATAGCCAGCATCAGATTTTGACAGTGAGATGGATTCCTTAATTAGGGGATTGCCTGCCGAGATTTTCTGGGTTTTAACGTCAGAAATCAGAACACAATAACGAAGAGGAAAATTCAGTGATAGAATAAAGAGAAAAAAATCGATTCTAAGAGAAAGGAAAAAACAAAAAAGAGAGAGAAACTAATGAAAACCAAAAGAAAAATACCAGAAAAGAGAGGATACAGACGAGAAACACATTGACTGTGAGTTCCCAGTCATACTATCACTCATTCGAGTTATCCTCGGGTTTTGTTTGGATCAATTCGGGACACGTATTCGAGGATTTCGGGACGTTTGTGAGGTTCTAAGAGAATTCTAGCTTCCAAATCCAATTTCGGTCGTCAAACACATTGGAACATCAACCAGGTAAACTTTGATAGGCCTTAAACTCGTAATTAGTTGTTTTGTGCTTTGTATTTTCTGTGTTTTGTGAAAAATCCAAAACTGTCTATTTGATTACAGCCGTGCGGTTCTAACTAGAGCCGAGCGGCTGTAATCCTTTAGAACAGAGCCAAGTGGTTGTACCACCATAACCACACGGTTGTGTTCTTTAGGGTAGAAACCTGAAATGCCCTAAATCGACCGAAAGCAATCAGTTTTCCTGTTTTAATCGTTCTGTTATGAACTATTTCGGTCTAATCAGATCAGTTACACTCAGAATTATGGTTTTCAATTTTCCAATAACGTTGATGTGAGATTTGGGTTTTGTTGATTTTGGTTTTTGGAATCTGGGGTTGTTTGATCAAATCGGATCCACTGTCCAGCTTTACCGGACCCCCAGATTCCATAAAATTCTCAGAAATCATTAAAATGAATTGAAACAGTGGTTTATAAAGCAAAGAAAACCAATTTCAGGTTCTAGACACTACAGCCGCATGGTTGTAGTGGCTATAGCCATGCGGCTCTAACTAGAGCCGTACAGCTGTAGTCACTAGAAGGAGGCGGAATCACGGGATGACTCCCACGGACATTGTCGTGTGATGCTATCATAATAATCAAACTGTTTTTGGCGTGTTTACTGCTGTAGGCCTTAGATGGATGTTGAAATTAGGAAACCCCCACAAATGGAACCCCGAGTTCCGAGATAACCGACCCACTAAATGGAGAGATTTGCATATAATTGAGCCAAACCATTTTCCAAATTGTTTTCAAGCACAAAATCTACAGGGCATTTCTAAAATGGTTTTCCAGGTCTGATCGAGTAAGTCGCTCAGACTTCTCGGTTACCCCCTAAATGCATGCCCCCGTTTCTTGAGATTCCCCATTCTGTCCTGTTATGAGTCCTACTTGTGTTTGTGATATAATTATGCTAACCCATTTGTTTTACAGCTTTTTTCTTCTTATTTTTATTTTGGATGTATTTAATAGATCATCTCGTGTATCCTAGGCGATTATAATTTTTAGATATTCGTGTATCTAGGCGGTTGTATTGGTGAGGATGAGAGTTTTTATCTTTTTACGTTGTAATAAGCGACCTCTATTATTTTTTTGTTTGGTTTGGATGTATGGTTTATTTTCCCACACTTTATTTATTTATGTCATCTGAATGAGCATGGGCTAAATAACAAAAGATAAAATTGGTAAAGAATTAAGTGAGTATAATATCGTCATATGAACTTATAAATGAATGCAAGCTTGAGGTTTAATAGGTAAGTTGCTCGAAACCTAAATCTCTGGATTAGGTACAGAAGTCTATGCTCAGTAGGGAGCTGTACCAGAATTTCCCAAATGAGCTTATCCGGGTGGAAACTCTATCACTGATATTGAAATTTAGGTTTCGAGATTGTTAAGTAATAAAGCGGGATTTTCTAAAATGCATAACTAGTTTTTTCCCAAAAACTCACATTCAAATAAAAGGTTTTTCTACAAAAGGGATTCCAAACAAATTAATGGTTTTCATAAGCAAGATACAAACCCGTTTTCAAAACTACAAACATTCAAGTTCCTCTTTTTCCCCAGTTCACTTCGTTGCGTTCGTGTATCAAAAAGGTCATCCGCTCACAGTGGTGACTCTGCTGAGGATAAAATGTTTCTTAAAAAGTTTTTCATAAAAACTTAAGGAACTTGGGCAACTATAGAAATATAACCTCGCTTGCAGTCATTCACTAGTTCATAGAACCATATTTTACTCACAATTGCATAGCATGACATTTTCTTCTTCTCAACCCCTCAAACTCACTGATCAGCCAGGTTTATTCCAGAAGGTGAACTACCTCTTCCGCCTGGATTGGAGACACCTGAAGGGGTAAACCACTCATAGCTTCGTATAAACCCCTCATGTTCTATGTGGAGGAGTGTATATTCACTATGGGGACTTGTACGACCCTTGGATTGACTTTGGCCCACATGTAATGACCTATTAATTTCCCCTTAGGATTACCAAAACATAAAACATGAAATTGGACATTGAGAGTATGCCTTTGGTAACCCCGGTTGGTAGCAAAGAGACCCAACACCTAGGAAGAATGCAGACCAATTGAAAGAAGGAATAAGTTTGGAAGGGTGAGCATGTTGTTGCTTGTGCTAATGTTTGTTCTGTGATGGCTTTATTTGACCTTTGCACGAAGCATCAAGCAAGCACAATCATTTGTGCATCATTCTAACCACAATTTCGTGCAACCATTTTCAAAACATCGACATATGTGTGACATTGATGCTAACCACATCTTCATGCATCCACAACATTTTAATTATGTGCCATATACATCTTATGTGTTGGCATTTCCATGAAGCATACAAGACATCATCCTGTCTGTCATGCATACTAACCACATCTTTCTGCAGCCATTTGCATCTTGTGTGACATGAACATTCATATCATCTCATCTCATTCCATTTAATAAAGGACATTCTGAGAATTCCCATCATGATCATTTTATTTCATATCATATCGGGTGTCCCAAAACTACTCATGTTTTGCCTGTGCACTGGATTGCACTTGGCCATTCCACTATACCATGTCATTCACTAGAGGACCACAACGGTCTTAGGTCTATATTCATGTGGCGGGTCACACGATAACATTACATGACATCACGCTCATTCATCATTGGCATCACGGTGATGCCGTACTCTTGTTTATGTGTCGCGATCCACATCAGATTGTTCCATGACATTAATGACTCATTTGAGGTACTCCACGAGTAACGGATTACTATATGTATAGGGGCATTTTATAATATTACTAAATCATATAAGGTGTTCCACAAACACCAAACCGCTGTCCATGTCTCTATTCACACGTGATTTATTTGCAACATCATTTCATATTGGATGCCCTAAAAGCATTGAAACTCTGTCCATGGGACAGCCCCCATATGACCATCTCATATCACTTCATTGACCTACAAAGCGTCAAATCTTTGTCTGTGTGTCGGTGCACGTGTGACCATTTCAATGACATTCACTAGCTGCCCCGAAAGCGCCGAAACTCTGTCCATGTGAAGGCTCACATGTGGCCTTTTTGCATTGTCTTTCACATGGCATTAGGTATTATTAGAACATTTAAAGTAAAAAGAATGAAAACAAAGAAAGTCATTTTCATTGCCATTTTCATCCATAAGACGTTATTCAACCATGGCCATTTCATGATCATACCATACATGTCACTTAGTGCATCGTGTCTGGAATCATGACATCCATCCATGATACTAACTCTATGCTAAATATGCAGTTTGGAGTCGAACTTCAAAACAGTTAGTACGGGTTGAAACAGAGTTCAATCAGTCAGGACAGTCTATTCAGTCAGTTCAACCAGAATCAGTCACAGTGGAAGAGATCAGGGACGGTTCAAGGTCAGAATCAGAGCAAGAATTCGAGGGACAGTTACCTTCTTTACCCGTTGATAGTCAGTTTGTATTAGAAGAAGTAAACAAAATAGACATGCCCAAGATAGATCTGGTGGAGGAATGCCTTTCGATATGAATGCATTTGTGGATGTCCTGCTAAACTTGGACCGGTTTAAGGCTACTCTCTGAGAACAAATACAAGCTGTAATGGCCACCAATGTGAGTCAGACCATTTAGCCAATCTCGGCTTCAGTCAAAAATGGAGGGAACATTGTCCAAGCTACGAATGGAGCCGGAAAAAACATTCCCGGCAGTAGTAGAGTGGTCATTCCTTATCGGGAAATTGATCACCAATCTGAAGAAGATGAAGCCTTCATGAGGGCGAGGGAGGCCTCAATCAAGACAGCTACTGAAAAGCGTCTCAACCAGAAATTCTCTGATCTTAAAGCCTTGTTGCCAAGGTTGAAGGAGATGGTGCATTATAATCCCATCAAGTGTGCAGACCTAGCTACTCTAATGGCAGAAGGGGGAGAACCGTTTCTAATAGGCTTTCAGATGCCATACTTACCCCTATATACTGGAGAAGTTCCACCAGAGGTACATTTGGATAGCTATGTAAGGATTATGTCCAGTCTGGGAATTGGGAAGAATCACTTGTTGAACCTATTCCCAACTACTCTAAGGGATGTTACTGCTAAGTGGTACTTGAAAATGCCGATCCACTCCCGTTCCACATGGGAAGATCTATCCGAAGCATTTGTGAAGCAGTGTGCTTACAACACTCAAGTGGAGACTACTTTGGAGGATTTAGAAAGGATTCGCCAAAAACCTAACCAGTCTTTCTCGACATACTATAAGAGGTGGATGGATGTCTAAGTACTGGTCGACGGGGCTCCCAAGTTGTAATCCCTTATTGTGAAGCTAGTTGATGGCAGCTTGCCCCTCTATAAAGAGAAGATGAAGCTAAAAAGGTTCTACTCATTTAATGATGTCGTTGAGTTTGCCAAGCACATCGAAAGGTATGAAGAGGAAGATCAGAGAAACAAACAGAGCCTGGGCACTTACAGAGGCAATTGGGGGTACACACATGGTTATAAGGCTAGTGGCTCCACAACTACACCGGCTGGGCCTAGTTCAAAACCGGCCCAAACGGCAGTACTAGATTAGGTAATAGAAACAGATGTGGCTGCAGTGAACCAAGGTAGGCAGGCGGGGGCTCCTTAAAGGATCACCAACATATGGGTAAAATCTTTGGCTCGTATTTTCACCAAATGGAGGAAGGCTGGGTTGCTACAGAATTTGAAGACGTATTCTCCTCTAGCTGAGGCAGACAAGGGTAACTTCTGTTCCCATCATGTGACAATAGGTTACCATACAAATGACTACACTCAATTAATAAGGGCTATTCGATAATTGATTGCTGATGGGAAAATTGTAGAACCTCCTTTGAAGCCTAGTGTGCAGAAGAACCCTTTACCTAATTTTGGGGGCCAGATTAATATGGTACAGTTTGGAATACCAGCCAATTGTGTGTTCGCTCAGATTATCGAAGCTAATCCTAGTGTTCAAGCTGTTTGTCATAGTAGAGGAAGAGGAAAAGTTAGAAGATGCCAAAGGGCAGACATCTGTAGTGAAGAATAGGCAGGGTCCAATTGATCTGGCCGATATTGAATTGTATGATGATGATGAGGATTTTAGGTTTGAAGAACCAAAGCTAGTTTACCCGGTTGAGATAAGGAGAGGAACGGTGATCACAAAGGATGGTCCCGTTATGAACATCACCAGAAGCTGTAGGGTTTATTAACCTATTCACGTGGCTCCTCAAGCACCACCGAGAAAAAGTAACCAACCTGTGGGTGCTGATACTGCTGACCATATGCCAAGAGATAAGGAAGATGATGTTGTGGTTAAGCAGTTGAAGAGAATGCCGGCCCGTGATAGTATTTGGCATCTCCTCATTGAATCTTAGAAGCATCGTGAGGCAGTAGTGAAACAACTCATGGAAATGGATGCACTCCTACTATGTCTCCTGATGAAATATGCGCTATGATAAGGGGAGTCGACCTGAAAGCTAACCAGGCCCCAGAAATCAGCTTTAGAGTGTCTGACTTGCCACTAGAGGGCATGAACCATAACCGGGCTCTGTACTTAAAAGTTGAAATCATGGACAGGGTGATTCCTTGTGTAATGGTCGATGATGGCTTGGCCCTGAACATTTGCCCTTCCATAATTCTACCATATCTAGGGATTAGCACAAAAGCACTGGAGCACGGGTTTTTTCCTGACCTCTATGATGAAAACCATTTGTTACCTGCTAAACAGATGAACGTGAATCAGATTTGAGAATGAGCAGAATAATGCCTGGAATGTTCTCAAACGGCCCGAAATTCAGAAGAGTCCTTGATCCGAAACCCCGAGAAAAGTCCATCGAGAGATTAGGAAGCTTAGGTGTGCGTGCAGGCTCTATTTAAAGTCACATGACTATAATTTACAGTTGCACGACTATAGTTTACAGTCGCATGACTGTAATTCTATAGTCGCACGACTATAGTTAGAGTCATACGACACTAGTTTTGACTTAGCAGATTCCTAAATAGGAAAGAATTCTATTTTGGCTCGGATTTTGGGCGTGATTTATAGGAATTAGGGCAAGAAAATAGATAACAAAAGAGGCAGAAACATTAAGAAAGAGGGGGGATCAATTCTGAAAAAAAAGGGAGAGCATTCTAGTGAGAGAAAGAGAGTTTTAGAGAGAGAAAGTGAGAGAAAACTAAGGGAAATCAAAGAAAAACCAAGACAGAGAGAATACAGTGGAGAAACACACAGCTTGAGGATTCCCAATCTGATATCATTCATTTAAAGCCATTCTCGGGGTTTGTTCGGGGTTAATTCGAGATGCACGTTCAAAAATTTTGCGTCGTTTGGAGATTCTAGGTGGATTCCTACGTCCACATCCGACTCCGGTGATTAAGCATACTGGAACACAAAATCGGTAAACTCTGAGAGGCTTAAAACTCATTTCATGTTGATTTGTGATTGATTCTATATTTAAAAATATTTATTCGGAAAACTGTCTACGCAACTACAATCGCACGACTGTAATTATAGTCGCACGCCTATATTTACAGTCACACGACTGTAGTTGCCTGGAACACATCCTTACAGTCGCACGACTGTATTCTTCTGGGCAGAAGCCCGAAAAGCCCAAATTCGACCGAATACAGCCGGTTTTCCTATTTTAAATGATTTTTCATGGTTCAATTGGGTCAAATCACATCTGTACAGAATAAAATTGTGGTTTTTGGATTTCCAATGATGCGGATGTGAGATGTAGGGTTTTGTTGGTTTCAATTCTCAAAATTCGTGGTTGTTAGATCCTTAACTTGATTCTCGGTCCAGTGATAACGTACCCTCGGATTCCCATAAACTCTTGAAATCATCAAAATCGACTGAAATAATGATTTTAAAAAACCAAAAAAACCCACTGTCGGGCACTGTTCATTACAGTCGCACGACTGTAACCATTACAGTCACACGACTGCAATACAGTCGCACGACTGTAGTGACGGGCAGAAGGCAGAATGGGGATGACCTGCACGGACGTCGTCGCGTAATGCTGTCTTCAGAATCAAATTGTTTTTGGCATTCCGCTTTCAGACCATAGATGAATGTTTGGAATTAGCAACCCCCACAAACGGAAACCCGAGTTCCGGGATAACTGACCCACTAAACCGAAGAAATTTGCATGTAATTGAGCCAAACCATTTTCCAAAACCATTTTCAAGCGTTAAAAACCTACAGGACGTTTCTACAACCATTTTCCAGGTCTAACCGAACAAGTCACCCGGACTTCTCGGTTATCCCCTAAAAGCATGTTCCCACTTCCTAAAATCCCCATTCTGTCTTGTATGAGTCCTATATGTGTTAGGGAGATATCTTTGCTAACCATTTGTTTTGCAGCTTTTATTTTTCTTTATTTTTATTTTGGATGTATTTCGTAGATTAATCGCGTATTCTAGGCGATTGTCCTTTTTAGATCCTCGAGTATCTAGGCGATTGTAATGGTGAGGATGAGGGGCTTTTTATTTTTCTGGGTTGTAATAAGGCCTCTATTTCTTTTTGGTTTATTTTTGGATGTATGGTTTATATTTCCGCACTTTAATTTTATGCACTTTATTCCTGTCATCTGAATGAGCATGGGCTAGTAGTAAAGGATTAAATTGGGTAGAGAAAGATAATAAGTGAGTAAATTATCGTCACATGCACTTTTAAATGAACACAAGCTTGAGGTTGAATAGGTAAGTTACCCAAACCCTAAATCTCTAGATTAGGTACAATAGTCTACGCTTGGTAAGGAACTATATTGGAATTTCCTGGATGAGCTGATCCGGGTGGCGACTCTATCACTGATCTTGAAATTTAAGTTTCGAGGTCTTTAAGTTAATAAAATGGGAAAAGGTTTTCTACAAAAGGATTTCCAAAAAAGAATCAATGGTTTTCCTAATCAAGACACAAACCGTTTTCAAAACATTAAACATTTCCACTTCTCTTTTTCCCCGGTTCGCTTCACCTCTCGTTCCGCCTTAAAATGTCGTTCACTCACAGTGGGAACTCCGTTGGGGATTAAAGTTCTTAAAAATAGTTTTTTTTTTTTTTTTTATTAAAACTTAAGGAACTTAGGCAACTACCTTGTAGTCATTTACTAGTTCATAATACCTTATTTTACTCACACTTGCATATCATGACATTTTCTCTTCTTAATCCCTCCAACACATGATTAAGCCTGGTTTATTTCCAAAGGTGACCTATCTCTTCCGCTAGGATTGGAGGCACCCGAGGGGGTAAACCACTCATAGCACCGCATGAACCTTACATCATGTTCTACGACGAGGAGTGTATTATCGCTATGGGAACCTGTACGACCCTTGGTTTGACTCATACATTCATGTAATGGCCTAGCAACTTCCTCTTAGGACTACCAAAAGATATATTTGTAAATTGGACATTGAGAGTATGCCTTTGGTATTCCCGGTTGATGCCAAAGAGACCCAATACCTAGGAAGAATGCGTGACCAATCGAAAGGAGGAATAAGGTAGGAAGGGTGAGCATGTTGTTGCGTGTGCTAACGTTTGTTCCATGGTTGTTTTATCTTTGACCTTTACATTCGACATCAAAACAAGCATCATCTGTATGCCATTCTAACCACATTTTATGCAACCATTTTGAAGCATCATCATACGTGTGCTATTATAACCACATTTTCATGCAGCCGTAGCATCATATCCGTGTGTCATATACATCCTGTGTGTTCGCATTTCATAAAGCATACATGACATCATCTTGTGTGTCATGCATCTTAACCACGTTTTTGTGCAGCCACTTACATCTTGTATGACATGGGCATTCATCTCATCTCATCCCATTTAAAATGTGAGGATGTTCTAAGTATGCCCTTTACGACCATTCCATTTCATGACATATCAGGAGTCCCCAAGACAACCCGTATTTTACCTGTACACCGGATTGCACTTGGCCATTTCATTACATCATTTCACTCATTAGAGGACCACAATAGTCTTAGGCTTATATTCATGTGGTGGGTCACACAATATCATTACATAACATCATGTCCATTCATCATTAGTGCCATGGCGACACCAAAGTCTTACTTGTGTGTCTCGATCCACATCGGATTCTTCCATAACATTGATGATTCATGCAAGGTACTTCGTGAGTGCCGAACTAGAACTCATATTGGGGCATTTCATAACATCTTTAAATCATACAAGGTGTTCCACGAATGCCGAAATTCTATCCGTGTTTCGAGTTACACGCGACCTAGTCATGACATCACTTCATCCAAGATGCCATAACAGCATCAAAGTTCTGTCTATGGAATGGCTCCTATATGACCATCACATTTCATTTCATTGACCTATGAAGCATCAAACCTTTTTCCATGTGTCGGTACACATATGACCATTTCATGACATCTATAAGTGCCTCGAAGGTGCCGAAACTCTGTCCGTGTGATGGCTCACACGCTACATTTTTTTGCATTGTCTTTTTTATAGCATAGGGTATGCTTGGAACGTCCAAAATAAAAAGAAAGAAAATACAAAAGTCATTTTCATCATCATCCACATCCATGAAGCATCATCCAAACATGAACACGAACATACCATACACGCCATCTAGTGTGTCGAGTCTAGGTCCACAACATCCATCCGAGATTCTAACCTTATATTGAATGTGCAGTTTGGAGTCGAACCTCAAAGCGATTAGTTCGTGTCGAGTCAGAGCCGAACCAATCAATTCAGTCAGTTCAATCAGAGCTGGTCACCATGGAGGGGATCAATTCTGAGTTGGATTCAGATCAGGAGGTTGAGGTTAGCTGCTTTCTTTGCCTGTTGATAGTCAGATTTTATTAAGGCGGGTAGAACAGAAATGACTGACGGAAATAATGGAAATGCAACTTTCGACATGGTGGCCTTCATGAGAAACTTTCTGAATTTTGATGAGTTTAAGGCTACCCTTAGGGAGCAAATGCAAGCTGTGATGAATGCTAGCCCTATGCAGACTGCTCCACTGATTCAGACTTTGGTTGGAAGTGAAGGACAACAATTTGTCCAAGTGACGAATGGAGCTTGAGGGAGTATTCTCAGAGGGAGTGGTGGAATTGTCAACCATAGGGAGCCTGATCGTCAGTCTAAGGATGATGAAGCATTTGAGAAAGTGAGAGAAGCCTCAATTGAGACCGTTGTGGAGAAGCGTCTCAATCAGAAATTATCCGACATTGAAGCCATGCTGCCCAATCTGAAAGAGATGGTGCACTATAACCCTGTTAAGTATGTCAACCCGGCTACTTTGATGGCTGATGGAGAAGAGCCGCTTTCGGTTGGTTTTCAGATGCCCTATCTTCCTCCCTACACCGAGGAAGGCCCACCGGAAGCTCATTTGGATAGCTATGTCAGACTGATGACTAGCATGAGAATCGAGAAAGGTCATCTCTTGAATCTATTCAACTACTCTAAGGGATGTTGTGGTGAAATGGTATATGAAGATGCCTTTGTACACCCGTTCTACTTGGGAGGACCTATCTGAAGCCTTTGTGAAGCAATATGCTTACAATACTCAGATGGAAACTACTCTTGAAGATCTAGAGAGGATTCATTAGAAACATAACGAATCTTTCTCTGCCTATTATAAGAGGTGGATGGACGTCCAGGTGCTGGTGGATGGGGCCCCAAAGTTGGAGTTGCTCATTGTGAAGTTAGTTGATGGCAGCTTGCCTCTGTATAAGGAGAAGATGAAGCTTAACAGGTTCCACTCTTTCAATGAAGCGGTTGAATTTGCTAAGCGTATCAAGCGATACAAAGAGGAAGAGCAGAGGAGTAAGTAGAGCACGAGCATCTATCAAAATAGCCAGGGATATTCATAAGGTTACAAGGGTAGTAGTTCCACAATTACACCGGCCGAGTCTAGCTCTAGAACAATACAAGTCAGGGAAACAGATGTGGCCACTGTGAACCAAGGAAGATAGACTCCTCAAAGGGTCACTAGTCTATGGGCTGAGTCAACAAGCCGGATTTTTGCTAAGTGCAGAAAGGCTAGGTTATTATAGAGCTTGAAGCCATTTTCGCCTCCAGCTGAGGCGGATAAAAACAACTTCTGTGCTTATCACGTGATGACGGGTCACTATACAAATGAGTGTGCCCAGTTGATCAGGGCCATCAAGTAGTTAGTTGCTGACGATAAGATTATCAAACCGGCTTTGAAACCTTTCATTCAGAGTAATCCCTTGCCCAACCTCAGATGATTCGGTTGCACAAGCTATTGAGGACCGTGATGCTGCAATAAAGAGAAGACCCTCCATATATGGAGGACTATATTCATTTGGATGTTTTAGTTTTTTTTGTTTATCATGTGAATAATTCAACCTCTGAGGTGTTTAATCTAATAGAATTTGGTTCGCATTACTTGTGTGGTATTTTTCGAATGGAACTTTGCATGCATACAAACATTCATTTAATGCCTTTAACACATGATGCATCAATGCATGAAATGAATCTAGGGACAGATGATGACCCAAAAATGGTATCCGTTTAGAGAGACCGCATGCCTAATGAGAGAAAAGAAATTACAAGATACCACAAAAGCACATGGAAATCTTTACTTGACTGTTCGAACTCCAAGTTCCAAAGGATTCAAGATGAAACTAGCCAAGCAGGAACTCCATAGACTTGAACCAAAAAAAAAAAAAAAAACTTACCATGTTATGATCGATGATGGATTACAATTTCAAAGGGCAATAACATAGTGTTCCAGAATAAAGGGTTGAGCACTATAGATCACCTCCACATCTGCCACAAGCCAACGGGGAAATATAAGCAACCAATAAATCCATCAAAGGGATTTTGTTAAAAGTGGTAATTACCTACAGAGTTTGGGTCGACACTTTACCATTTTCTTTGCAAGGACATAGAACTAACATCGGAGTACCCACCGAAGAAACGCCGTGATCATTGGCCTACAGGATGGACACGGTTCTGCCAGGGGAGACAGAGACCAAGTCGTCAACCGAAAAAAAGAGTCCGATGGGTCGAAAACCGAAAATCCATGAAAAAATTAGGACAGAGAGGCGAGGACTATCAACTGGAAAATCTGCAAAGACCAGTCGATGGCAATCTTGGATTCTGTCGAGATGGATACCATTATTGATTCTGTTCTTAACTTCATTTCATCTTTTGATATGCATTGTGATAAAACATTATTAATGAATGAATGAATGAGTGCTTTGCTCTATTCACTTAAATGTCCGAAGTCTGCTTGAAATTGAATTCGCATCATGCATATATAGCTGTACGCACTTTTGGTTTGCATGCATCACACTAAAAAAAAGAGTCTGCTAGATTGAAAACTCGAAAAGGGTGGTCTATGCAAAAGCTAGGACACAAAATAAAGTCTGCTTAATTGAAAACCCAAAAGGGCAGTTCAAGCAAAAATAAAGACAGTCCAATAGGCCAAAAACCAAAAGGAAGACCTATGCAAAAGTTAGGACATAACAAAAAAAAAAAAAAGAATAAAAGTCATACAGTAGCATCAAGCTTAGATAACTCTAATCCTCTAGGGACTGGGGTACCTCAAAGTCCAGACCTCACGTCCACCTCTCATGGGGCAAGCAATCAGGTCAGTCAGCCAAACTCTGTAGCGAGCATCCAGCCCAGGTCTCAGTTGTCACATCAAAAATATCCCACCAGGGGCAGACCCATCGGATAAAGACGTCAGGCCGGCTCCTTAGCCAATCAAACCAATTCAGTGTGGGGTGGCTCTAAGGTGTAAATCATCCAGACCATCAAGTACATCACGAAGCAAGACCCATACAAGGGACAGAATGTGCAAAAGTCAAAGAGAGTAACCCACAAATGGGTCAATACATCACAAGTAGAAAAACGGAGAAATAGGCCTAAGGAGGTGCAAATCTGGCATCAGTATCATTACCTCTGTCGTCTCCTAGCTCTTTAGTCGGGTTCTCACTCACATGCTCACCCGTAATCCCCATCCGGGCCTCAAAATCATCCACCCGATCTGTGAAGGTCTGACTTATGATCTCTAGCTCGGTGACCCGTCGACACAACTGGTCAACCTCCGCCCTCAAGCAAGTGGACTCTCGGCGCTCAATCCCAATCGTCGTCTGCACCAAGCAAAGCATAAAAAGCACCATAATCATGTGCATATTCATCCAAGACACACACATATACATACATTCAAAACATACATACACACATGCATACCTACATCAAATATCAACCCATGTACAGGTACTCGTAATCATCATTGGGCTGTTTCGAATCGTGAGCACTCCAAAAGTGGAAATAACCTGACACTGGTGCATCCTCTAATCTTAGGTAAGAGACTTTTCTCAATTTTCAGAATTCACATTTACACCGATATAATCTTGAGAAAGGTATCTCTTGCCTTTTGTAGGTATCCAGGGGCAAGATATTCGGTCCATATTCATTCTTGATCGAAGGGGCAAAAATTTTTGTTTCCAAAATTATCGATCAAGGAACGAATACGTACCCGAAGCAACTTCATAAGATCCAAAGAGATAATCAAACTCCTCAAATCACCAAGGCATCTCTCCCCAGCCACACAAGCTTCACGGGAAACACTATTATCCTTTCCTTCAGTGACACAGGCCCTACTAGAAGTGAAATGACCAAAATATCCTTCTGTTAGCAACCAAAGTGCTAGATGGCCAAAACACCTTCCCTTCAGTGACACAAGCTTCACAGGAAAACAAAACATCGAAATATTTCTTCCCCTATTGACATTAGCTTCACTAGAGGTGGAATGACCAAAATGCCCTTCTGTTAGTAACCAAACTACCGAATGGCTAAAACACCTTTCCTTCAGTGACACAAGCTTCACGGTAAATCAAAACATTGAAATATTTCTTCCTCTAGTGACATAAGCTCCATTAGAGGTGGAATGACCAAAATGCCCTTCTGTTTGTAACCAAACTACCAAATGGCTGAAACACCTTTCCTTTAGTGACACAAGCTTCACGGGAAAGCAAATCATTGAAATATTTCTTCCCCTAGTGACATAGGCTTCACTAGAGGTGAAATGACCAAAAAACCCTTCCTCCAACGGACACCAAATTTCCAAGCTATAAAATTATCAAAATACCCTTCACCTTCATGAACATCAATTCATAAGGAGAATTCAGTCCGGGCAAAGTCTTCTGCTTCACGATGGAGTCGAAGCACGTCCCTAGAGCATCAACCCAATCTGGGCAAAGTCCTCTACTTCGTAATGGAGTCGAAGTACGTCCTTGGAGAACCAATTCAGTCTAGGCAAAGTCCTCTGCTTCACGATGGAGTCGAAGTACGTCCCTGGAGAACCAATCTAATCTGGGCAAAGTCCTCTGCCTCACGATGGAGATGAAGCACGTCCATGGAGCATCAAACCAATCTAGGCACAATCCTCTACTTCGTAATGGAGTCAAAGTACATCCCTAGAGAACTAATCCAATATGGGCAAAGTCCTCTGCTTTGCGATGGAGTCGAAGCATGTCCCTAGAGCATCAACCCGATACGGGCAAATGTTGGTATGCCCTAGTTCTTAGGGTATTGGATTCTTGTATTTTGTATTATACATTGAGACTCATTGTATGAATAAATTATTTATGTCACATTAATAAAGGCAATTAATCTATTTCATTTATATCTAGTGCTATAATATAAGTAGAGTATCCATTGATTGATAATCATAAAACCCATCCCAGGTCTGTTATAATCGTGGGAATGAGTAGAACCACAGACTTGTATATTCGATGACTATATGGCAGTTCTTAACCAACCATAGTACTTGTATAGTCAGTCATGAATATAGGTACATGTCGTTGACATGGGACTGGATCGATCCGCACAAGAAAGCCACATGGTTGTCGCGTCATAGGTCTTTCTTGAGTAGGTCTCTTTTGTCCTCAGACCAGATTTCATTATAATATAAATATGGAATCCGGTTCACTTTGACATATGCCTAACGGGTCTATAAAAGGATGCTAAATACGGGTATGATTGGGTGGACCGGTGAACATGTTGATATTGATGATGAAGTGATGGAATTGCCACTCAAGTAACACCGAGATGATATCATTGGCCACTTGATGAGTGGGACTGATAAGTGTATGGCATACCCAAATAAGTTGGTTGCTTATTTGATTAATCAGTCAACTCAAGATCAAGAAATATAATAAACAACAGAAGAGGATGACAGACACCAGGCCTCTTGTTTATTCATATCGAGATCGTTAGGCAAAGGACACTATGAGATTACAACCGTGTGAGTGTCTTCTAAAGACTGCTGCATCTCTGTCTTAATTGGAGGCTGTAATGGTTTGCTAAAACCCACTTACAGTCTATGGGCCTTGGGCCTACTGCCAACATAAAGACAGACCCATAGGATCGTGCACATAGATCAACTGAGCTGGAACTTATAGAAATTGTACATGTAATGTACATTAGAAGGAATGTGTTAATTAATTAGTTGACATTCAGTGTCATGGTAACTAATTGACATTGGGTTGAATTTAATTTAATTAATAAGTTTACATAATGTAATTAATTCATTTATCAATTAATTGAATTACATAAAACAATCAATTAATTAAATAATTTTCCTAAGTAAGAAAATTAAATACATGTATTGTATTAACTTAAGTGTGATTTAATTTTATTTAGGGGTAATTAAATTTAGCCAAATGGAATTAAATTACATAGTATATACTTTTTAATTAAAGTTTATTTATGTAATTATGATCCTAGTGGGCTTGGGTTTAATTAGACAAGGTGTCTATATAAGGGCACACTTAAGAAGGAAAAACCTAATTCAACTCTAATTAATTGCCGGAAATTTCAGCCACCAATAGCAGCCCCAAATCAGCCGAAAATCCCAGCATTGAACCTCCATTCCTTCGCATCTTCGGCTAGCACCGGTTCCCGCTCAATAGTTGGTCGTGCATCGGACTTTGGAGATCGCAGTTTCAAGAAACGATTCTGCAGCAGTCTCTAGAAGAGATGAATCCGGTGAGTTAATCTCCCATGATTCAAATTAGTTTTATTCTAATCAATGGTAATTGGACACGATAGGTGGATTCTAGGAAATTTTAAACGGTGTATTTTCCGCTGCGCCACGTTATTTTTCTAATGACGAATCCCAACAGTGGTATCAGAGCCTAGGTTTTGTCCATTAGATTGATCGGAATTGGTTCTTGAAAGCGTTCTTGAATAAAAAATGGGTTTCAAGTTTGTGATTTTAGGGTTTTTGTTCAATTGGTTTTGGTTTTTGATAAACCCTAGAATTTTTGGATTGGGGTTTTTGATTATTTTCCCTAATTGTTTTCCATCTAAAATTGTTTTTCTATATGAGTTATATATTTGGCTGGAAACAATTATTTTTGTTTATGATTTTATCATAAAAAAAAATAATTAGTTGGCCAAAATTGGAATCGCAATTGCGATTCCAATTTTGGCACTGCTGCTGCTTGTCGCAACAGGCTGCCGCGCTGTGCGCGGGATTCGGGTCTGGTTTTGGATTTTACGGGTATTTTTTATTCCGGACCCTAATGCAAATTAAATTAAATTTTTTTTTTAAAATTAATTTATATTTAAATTGTTTATTTTGTTGGCATGCATATTTAATTTAATTGTTTGCATATTAAATTGAACATGGACTTTGTGAATTGGCCTAATAAACCGTGACACCGGTTAAAATTGGGAGAGCTAAATTTTAAATTTGTGACAACCCAAATTCAAGTGGGAGAAAAATTGTTACTTTTGTATTTATGGATATTATCCATTGGGCATTTATGGGCCTTAGTCACATTTGTTAAAATTGGCGATTTCACCCTAAGTAACTCGGCTTAACATTTATATTTATAATTTGGAATGCCATGATCATGCATCATATTGGTATGTATGTGCATGACAGGTACTTTGTTTGAAATGTTATGTTGAGTTCTATGGGCCCTAAATTATTATCAGTTGTAATTTAATTTTGGGAAATATGGCCTGCGTGCCATTTTTTTATTTTGATGTAATTTTAGAATAGATTTTATTTTACAAAATTATTGTAATTGCATCAAGTATGGAGGAAGGCCTAGATGGAGAAAGCCCATGGTGGGAGCCCAAGAAGGATTGTAGTCTAGCCTATGAAAAATTAGATAGGACATCTAGTTTTTCATTAGGTTGTAATTAACGGCCCATAGGATCTCATTTATTTTAAATTAAGTATACTATTGCATTTGTCATATAATATGGATGTATGGATCACCAAATTATTGCCCGCGTTTTTGCATGCTAAGTCGTGTCACTTAATTATAATCCGGAAATTAAAATATTGAGTCAATTAAAAGTGCTTCTCACATTCACACCTCTTCCTCCCATTGATGCTGCAATGTACGCCATGCCATAGCTGGGTACATTATAGTATTTAGTGGGCCGTCAAGGGTTAGGATACTTGGTATGATTAACATATGAATGGTGGTTTGACTCAACATGGTTAGCATTAGCTCAGAGCGGGCCCTAAGCACAGATGGGTAAAGTGTCAATAAGCCCATCAAACCAAGAGTCCTTCACGGAAGGATTGGATAGGTTGTCCTACCAAACGAATCAATGGTTGGTTAGCGAGCCCTAGTTCGGCCAGTCATTAATAAGTTGTGGATCTTGGTCAAGTCAGCCAATTAACATCACCAACAAACAAATTAAAATCGGAATATTAATTTGAATTGGCCTAAAAGTCCTTTATTTCTAATTCAAGCAATGATTTCTTCCATGTAGATAATCCCATTTCACTTAAGCAATTTAAATGGCTGCAACAAACAACAACTCACTCTCACTTAGGTCACTCTTGGAGAAGGAGAAGCTTTCGGGGACTAACTTCCTGGACTAGGCTAGGAACTTACAAATAGTTCTTAGACAAGAGTCCAAGGAGTATGTACTGAATGCTCCTTTACCAACTAGCCCTCCCCCAGGTCGAGGCATCACCACGGCGATGGTAGAGCAGTACGATCGGCATGTGAAGGATGACCGAGATGTCTCATGCCTCATGTCGGGTACTATGGCTTCTGATCTTCAGAAGCATTTTATGGACGAGCATGCTTATGAGATGATGGATCAACTTAAAAAGATGTTCCAAGATCAGGCTCGTCAGGAACGTTATGTGACAACTAAGGCACTTCACACTACTGTGATAGCAGCTGGGACTTCTGTTAGCACTCATGTGCTAAAGTTGAAGGGGTATATTGATACACTTACCCACCTTGGCTCACCAGTTCCACAGGACTTGGCAGCAGACATTATTCTCGGGTCACTTCCTGAGTCTTGCAACCAGTTTATCATGAATTACCATATGCAAGGGTTGGATAAATCGGTTGTAGAGCTGCATGGCATGCTCAAGCTTGTTGAGCAGTCTGTTAAGAAGACTCCTGAAGTATTGCTGCTGAACAAGGGCAATATGCCCATTGCTAAGGGAAAGGCCAAATCTAAGGCCAAGGCTAAGGCCTAAAAAGCCAAGGCTAAGGGCAAAAAGGTGGTGGCCCAACCTAAAGCAAGGGTTACTTCTCCTGACGATGTCTACCATGAGTGTCATGAGAAGGGGCACTGGAAGAGCTCATGTCCAAAGCTAAGGGAGCAGCTGAAGGGAAAAACTGCTGCTTCAGGTATTTATGTTATTGAGATTAATCTGGCTATTTCTACATCTTGGGTCTTGGACACTGGATGTGGATCTCACATTTGTTCAAATGTGCAGGGTCTAAGAAATAGGAGATTATTAGGATCTGGAGAAGTAGATCTTCGAGTCAGAAATGGTGCTCGGGTTGAGGCCATGGAGATTGGAGATTATTTCTTGGAGATGCCTAGTGGACTTGTTTTGGAACTAAGAAACTATTATTTTGTACCTGCGATGCGCAGGAATATTATTTCCATTTCTTTGTTGGATATTTCTGGTTTCGTATTTAATATCGGACATGGTAGAATTTCTATGCATTGTGGCAATATTATTTATGGAACAACATTTCTTGAAAATGGCTTATATATCCTTGATCTAAAACGTGAAAGTTCAATCTATAGCATAATTACTAAAAGGATTAAACAAAATGAAATTAATCCTACTTACATCTGGCATTGTCGACTTGGCCATATAAATGAGAAGCGCATAGCTAGGCTTCACTCTAGTGGAGTGCTAGGGTCATTTGACATCTAGTCTTATAACACATGCGAATCTTGTTTGAGAGGCAAGATGACAAAGGCGCCTTTTAGCAAGACGGCTGAAAGGGCCTCAGAGATATTGGAGCTAATACATTCCGATGTATGTGGCCCAATGAGCACTAGTGATAGATCTGGTTTTCTGTACTTCGTCACCTTCACGGATGACTTCAGCAGATACGGTTACGTGTATCTGATGAAGTATAAGTCTGAGACTCTCCAAAGGTTCAAGGCCTTTAAGAATGAAGTAGAAAATCAACTTGGCATGAAAATAAAAGCACTTCGATCTGACCGAGGGGATGAATATTTGAGCCAAGAGTTTGACTTGTTTTTTAGAGAGTGTGGGATTGTATCCCAACTCACTCCTCCTGGTACACCCCAGTGGAATGGAGTGTCAGAAAGGAGGAATAGGACCTTGCTTGACATGGTCCGCTCGATGATGAGTCATGCTACAGTCCCTGTCTCCTTTTGGGGATATGCTTTAGAGACAGCTGCTTACATTCTTAATAATACACCAAGCAAGGCAGTTGAGGGAACACCATATGAACTATGGAAGGGCCGAAAGCCTAATGTTTCCTTCTTGAAGATTTGGGGCTGTGATGCACATGTTAAGAAATTGACAAGTGGCAGTTTGTGGGTTACCCTAAAGAAACTAAGGGTTATTACTTGTACAATCCGGCCGAAAACAAAGTTTTCATAGCCAGAAATGCAGTCTTCTTGCAGAAGGAATTCCTTTCCAAGAGAGACAGTGGGAGTAATATTGAAATTTTAGAAGTTCAAGACTCACAAACTCCTGCAGCTACTGCTGAGGATGCTTCGGGAACCGATCTGACTACTCAAGAAATTGAGGAACCAGAACCGGTTGCACAGGACCTTAGAAGGTATGGTAGGACACGTCATCAACCAGAGAGGTACTGCTTTCTCGTGACTGATGATGGGGACCTCATGGTCGTTGACCAAGAGGAGCCCAAGACCTATCATGAGGCTGTTGAAAGCCCACACTCAGATCAATGGCGCAAAGCCATAGAGGCTGAGATGCAATTTATGCACGATAACCAGGTATGGAACTTGGTGGATCCACCTCCTGGTGCTAAGGTGATAGGTTGCAAGTGGTGTTTCAAGTTAAAAGCTGACAACACCTTCAAGGGGGGATTGGTGGCAAAAGGATTCAGACAAGTTCAAGGTGTTGGGATTTTTCACTAGAAATCACCCGATAAAAGCGGAAGAACGTGATGATTTCCTTAAATCCAATCCCAGGAGCAATTGAAATGGAAATTGTAAAACTTAAAATTATAATAGAAAGAGATTAAATTCTTACGAGGAATATCTCTTTCAAGAGATGGATGAAGATTGCAGAAATCAAACTAGATTCCCTCCTCGTTTTCGTACACGAACGCCTAACGAACACTACCCGTGCTAGCATAGGAAAAACAAAAGCTGTGGTAAGAGGGGGCTAGGAATTTCGGCTATCTCTTGGCTAAGTGTTGGGGTGGCCAAAATTTTCACCCTAGGTTTTTATACCTAGGGTGGCCGAATTCCCCTAGGGGAATTCAGGCCCAGCTTGGCTCCTTTCACTCTGTGCGGGCTTCCATCTTTTAATTTAGGCCCAGTCTAATTTTAACTATTCTGGTTTAAATTAATTTCAAGCCCAATTTTAATATACCCATGTATTTAATATATTACACCAAGTAATATATCATTTACATTTGAATTAAAATTAGTTTGACCAGTTAATTTAATCCTTCAAATTAAAATTAAATCTCCACAAAATAAAATCATATGTAAACCTATACATATGAATATTTCCACCTAGGAAATAATCTCATAATTAATCCAATTAATTATGAAGAGCCAATTGAATATGTTAATTCTGTTATTAGGATCAATCCAATTGATCTTTATAATATAATTAACATATATACACCTCTCTCTCCATGGTGTATACTCCAAGTATACATATGATTCCTTAAGCCTGTGTTTAGTCGTTCTATGTGTACGATCCCGTGGGCCCATCTTTATGTTGGCAGCAGGCCTTTGGCCCGTAGACTGCAGTTGGGCTCTAGCAAGCCACTGCAGCCCCCAATTAAGATAGAGATGGCAGTCTAACTGTTATCTTAACCCTGTAGTTTAAACTTGTACATCCTATGTCATTGATATCGGTGTCCAACACAGAGGCATGGATTGATCACCCTCTTTTGTGTCGGACATTAACTTGATCCCGAATGCACTGAAGCTTACAAACAAGTTCCCACCTGTTTGGGTGTGGCCACACTCTTATCAGTTACATTCATCAAAAGGCCAGTGATATCTTCCCAGTGGACTACTGAGTGACAAATCCCTTCTTCATATCCATAGCATTACCATGCTAAGTGACATACCCGAAAGTACCCATACTTGGCACCCTATTACAGGCCCTTTAGGCATACCCCTAAGTATGCGACCTCACATGTAACACCATCATATGATCAGGTCAAAGGATCCATACAAGTACTACACGAGAATCACTTATGATACTATACCATGTGGATTACTCGTTTAGTGGATCTATCCAGTACCATGCCCCCATGCATGTACCCATTAACTTTGTTGACATTCCATGTCCAATGATCAGTAAGACACCGCCATACAACCAGGTTAATGATAGTCTCTCGTTCCATTCATTCCCATGACTGGAACAGACTATGGATCTATTTATGGATCTATTTATGGTCATATCGTTTACCCTATCCATGGTCTTAATGCCAAGTGCATGACACTTATCATCATGGATATAGATATGTCCATTGGATACTTCATTTAATATATTGCACAAGATAAATATAATAAATGAATTGATGCCTTTATTAATAACACAAATGAGTATAATACATAAATCCAATAAATGTATAATATAAATACAAGGACTAATGCCTCGGGGACTAGGGCATTTCCAACACAAGGAATTGAATATGATGAAACCTTTTCATCAGTTGCTATGCTCAAATCCATTAGGATACTACTTGCCATAGCTGTATGGTATGATTATGAGATATGGCAGATGGATGTTAAGACTGCTTTCCTTAATGGAAAGCTACTCGAGGATGTGTACATGGCACAACCTGAGGGTTTTATCGATCCAAAGTATCCAAACCGGGTATGCAAGCTTTAAAGATCCATTTGTGGATTGAAGCAGGCATCAAGGTCATGGAATCAGAGATTCAATGTGGCCATTACAGAATATGGCTTCACATAGAATTCTAATGAGCCCTGTGTGTATAAGATGGTTAGTGGGAGTGTTTCCACCTTCCTAGTGCTGTATGTTGATGACATCCTTATTATTGGAGGTGACATACCAACACTGCAAGGGGTTAAGCAGTGGTTGAGTAGGTGCTTCGCAATGAAGGACTTAGGTGAAGCTGAGATGATCTTAGGGATCAGGATCTATAGAGATAGATCCAATCGGCTTCTAGGCCTAAGTCAGGCCACGTACATTGACAAGATTCTAAAAAGACTCAGCATGGACAAGGCAAAGAAAGGATTCTTGCCTATGCGCCATGGGTTGAAGCTGAGTAAGAAAGATGGTCCTAAAACAAAGAAGGACCGGGAGAAAATGGAAAATATCCCTTATGCATCTGCTATTGGATCTGTCATGTACTTCATGTTATGTACGAGGCCTGATGTCGCGTTTGCACTAAGTATGACCAGCCGGTACCAGTTGGACCCTTGGGAGGAACACTGGAAGGCTATTAAGGCAATCCTAAAGTACCTTAATCGGACTAAGGATGCTTTCTTAGTGTATGCAGGTCAAGATGAGCTGGTAGTGTTAGGTTACACTGATGCAAGCTTTGAGACCGATGAGGATGAGAACTAGTCACAGTCTGGTTATGTTTTTCTCCTGAATGGCGGTGCCATTAGTTGGAGGTCCTCAAAGAAGGCCACCATTACTAACTCTACAACGGAAGCTGAGTACATAACTGCGTGCGAAGCTGCAAAGGAAGCCGTTTGGATCAAGAAATTCATAACCGAGTTGGGAGTAGAACCTACTATCCTAGACCTAGTTGATGTTTTTGTGACAACAACGGGGCCATCGCACAAGCTAAGGAGCCCCGGTCACACAAGAGATCCAAACATGTGCTCAGAAAGTTTCATCTCATTTAGGAGATCGTGAACAGAGGTGACATATCATTGCAGAGGGTTGACACCAAGAATAATGTCGCTGATCCATTGACCAAAGCACTACCATAGACACAGCACGACGGTCATACCAGATCTATAGGAATTAGGGCAATGCCCACTTGGAACTAGTGCAAGTGGGAGATTGTTGGTGTGCCCTAGTTCTTAGGGTATTGGATTCTTGTATTTTGTATTATACATTAAGACTCATTGTATGAATACATTATTTGTGTCACATTAATAAAGGCAATTAATCTATTTCATTTATATCTTATGCTATAATATAAGTAGAGTATCCATTGATTGATAATCATAAAACCCATCCCAGGTCTGTTCTAATCGTGGGAATGAATAGAACCACAGACTTGTATAATCGATGACTGTATGGCAGTTCTTAACTAGCCATAGTACTTGTATAGTCAGTCATGAATATAGGTACATGTCGTTGACATGGAACTGGGTCGATCTGCATAAGATAGCCACATGGTTGTCGTGTCATAGGCCTTTCTTGAGTAGGTCTCTTTTGTCCTCAGACCAGATTTCATTATAATATAAATATGGAATCCGGTTCACTTTGACATATGCCTAATAGGTCTATAAAAGGATGCTAAATACGGGTATGATTGGGGTGGACCGGTGAACATGTTGATATTGATGATGAAGTGATGGAATTGCCACTCGGGTAACACCGAGATGATATCATTGGCCACTTGATGGGTGGGACTGATAAGTGTATGGCCATACCCAAATAAGTTGGTTGCTTATTTGATTAATCAGCCAACTCAAGATCAAGAAATATAATAAACAATAGAAGAGGATGACAGACACCAGGCCTCTTGTTTATTCATATCGATATCGTTAGGCAAAGGACACTATGAGATTAATACCGGGTGAGTGTCTTCTAAAGACTGCTGCATCTCTGTCTTAATTAGGGGCTGTAATGGTTTGCTAGAACCCACTTACAATCTGTGGGCCTTGGGCCTACTGCCAATATAAAGACAGACCCATAGGATCGTGCACATAGATTAACTGAGCTGGAACTTATAGAAATTGTACATGTAATGTACATTGGAAGGAATGCGTTAATTAATTAGTTGATATGCGGTGTCATAGTAATTAATTGACATTGGGTTGAATTTAAATTAATTAATAAGTTTACATAATGTAATTAATTAATTTATCAATTAATTGAATTACATAAAGTAAACAATTAATTAAATAATTTTCCTAAGTAAGAAAATTAAATACATGTATTGTATTAACTTAAGTGTGATTTAATTTTATTTAGGGGTAATTAAATTTAGCCAAATGGAATTAAATTACATAGTATATACTTTTTAATTAAAGTTTATTTATGTAATTATAATCCTAGTGGGCTTGGGTTTAATTAATCTAATTAAAACCCAATTAGACAAGGTGTCTATATAAGGGCACACTTAAGGAGGAAAAACCTAATTCAACTCTAATTAATTGCTGGAAATTTCAGCCACCAATAGCAGCCCCAAATCAGCCGAACATCCCAGCATTGAACCTCCATTCCTTCGCATCTTCAGCTAGCACCGGTTCCCGCTCAATAGCTGGTCGTGCACCAGACTTTGGAGATCGCAGTTTCAAGAAACGATTCTGCAGCAGTCTTTAGAAGAGACGAATCTAGTGAGTTAATCTCTCATGATTCAAATTAATTTTATTCTAATCAATGGTAATTGGACACGATAGGTGGATTCTAGGAAATTTTAAACGGTGGAAAAATAACAAATCCCAACAACAAAGTCATCTACTTCACGATGGAGTCGAAGCACGTTCCTGGAGAACCAATCCAATCTAGGCAAAGTCCTCTGCTTCACGATGGAGTCGAAGCACGTCCCTGGAGAACGTCGAATCAATTCGAGGAAGGCTTATGCTTCGCAACGTAGTTGAAGCAAGTCCCTGAAAAATAAAGTCAATTTAGGCAAGACAGATGTTTCGTGAATCAACCGAGACAAGTCTCTACAAACATCATAGTAAGCCAACACAAGGAGAACCCCAGGTACATCCTCTTTTCCTTCTTACCATGCTCTCTATCGCGAGAACCAAACTCGAATCGGGCACAAGCACCCGTCTAAGTCGACTTTGATCACGCGAGCGGTAGCCTGTGAGCATAGGTTTTTTCCCGACCTCTGTGATGAAATCCATTTGTTACCTGTTAAACAGATGAACATGAATCAGATTTGAGAATGAGCAGAATAATGCCGGGAATGTTCTCAAACGACCCGATATTCAGAAGAGTCCTTGATCCGAAACCCTGAGAAAAGTCCATCATGAGATTATGAAGCTTAGGTGTACGTGCAGGCTCTATCTAAAGTTGTATGACTATAATTTACAGTCACATGACTGTAGTTTATAGTCGCACCACTGTAACAACTACAGTTGCATGACTATAGTTAGAGTCGTACGACTCTAGTTTTGACTCAGCAGATTCCTAAATAGGAAAGAAATCTATTTTGGCTCAGATTTTGGGCGTGATTTACGGGAATTAGGGTGACAGAACAGAGAACAAAAGAGGTAGAAACATTAAGAAAGAGGGGGGATCAATTCTAAAAAAAAAGAGAGCATTCTAGTGAGAGAAAGAGAGTTTTAGAGAGAGAAAGTGAGAGAAAACTAAGGGAAATCAACTAAAAACCAAGACACAGAGAGAATACAGTGGAGAAACACATAGCGTGAGGATTCCCAATCTGATATCATTCATTCAAAGCCATTCTCGGGGTTCGTTCGGGTCAATTCGAGATGCATGTTTGAGAATTTTGGGTTGTTTGGAGATTCTAGGGGGATTCCGACGTCCACATCCGACTCCGGTCATCAAGCATACTGGAACACAAAATAGGTAAACTCTCAGAGGCCTTAAAACTCGTTTCATGTTGATTTGTGATTGATTCTGTGTTTAAAAATATTTATTCGGAAAACTATCTGCGCAACTACAGTCGCATGACTGTAGTTGCCTGGAACACCGCCATGTGACGCACGGCTGTATTCTTCTGGGCAGAAGCTCGAAAAGCCCAAATTCGACCGAATACATCCGGTTTTCCTATTTTAAATGATTTTCATGGTTCAATTTGGTCAAATCACATCTGTACACTATAAAATTATGGTTTTCAGATTTCCAATGATGTGGATGTGAGATTTAGGATTTTGTTGGTTTTAATTCTTGAAATTCATGGTTGTTAGATCCTTAACCGGATTCTTGGTCCAGTGATAATGAACCCTCGGATTCCTAGAAACTCTTGAAATCATCAAAATCGACTAAAATAATGATTTTAGAAAACAAGAAAACCATTGTCGGGCACTATTCATTACAGTCGCATGGCTGTAACCATTACAGTCGTATGACTGTAATTTACAGTCACACAACTGTAATACAGTCGCACGACTGTAGTGACGGGCATAAGGTAGAATCACCGGATGACCCTCACGGACGTCATCGCGTGATGCTGTCTTCAGAATCAAACCTGTTTTTGGCATGTTTTCTGCTTTCAGACCATAGATGAATGTTTGGAATTAGGAACCCCCACAAACAGAACCCCGAGTTCCGGGATAACTGACCCACTAAACCAAAGAAATTTGCATGTAATTGAGCCAAACCATTTTCCAAAACCGTTTTCAAGTGTTAAAAACCTACAGGGCGTTTCTAAAACCGTTTTCCAGATCTAACCAAGCAAGTCACCCGGACATCTCGGTTATCCCCTAAATGCAGGTTCCCACTTCCTAAAATCCTCATTCTGTCTTGTATGAGTCTTATATGTGTTAGGGAGATTTCTTTGCTAACCATTTGTTTTGCATCTTTTATTTTTCTTTATTTTTATTTTGGATTTATTTCATAGATTAATCGTGTATTCTAGGCGATTGCACTTTTTAGATCCTCGTGTATCTAGGTGATTGTAATGGTGAGGATGAGAGCCTTTTTATTTTTCTGGGTTGTAATAAGGACTCTATTTCTTTTTGGTTTATTTTTGGATGTATGGTTTATATTTCCGCACTTTAATTTTATGCACTTTATTCCTGTCATCTGAATGAGCATGGGCTAATAGTAAAGGATTAAATTGGGTAGAGAAAGATAATAAGTGAGTAAATTATCATCACATGCACTTTTAAATGAACCCAAGCTTGAGGTTGAATAGGTAAGTTTCCCGAACCCTAAATCTCTGGATTAGGTACAGTAGTCTACGCTTAGTAGGGAGCTGTACCGGAATTTCTCGAATAAGCTGATCCGGGTGGCGACTCAGTCACTGATCTTGAAATTTAAGTTTCGAGGTTTGTAAGTTAATAAAATGGGAAGAGGTTTTCTACAAAAGGACTTCCAAAGAAGAATCAATGGTTTTCCTAATCAAGACATAAACTGTTTTCAAAACATTAAACATTTCCACTTCTCTTTTTCCTCGGTTCGCTTCATCGTGTGTTCCGCCTTAAAATGTAATCCACTTACAAGCACTCTGCCAGTCTAGCACAATGATCAGAGCATATGACGATAGTAAGAGGACTATGATTGGAACATTTGAAGCCGAGGTTAGTGTAGGGGAGATCCGATCTAAGGTACTGTTCACTGTTCTCGACATCCCCGTCACTTTTTCCCTACTTCTCAGGAGGCCGTGGTTCCATGCCTTAGGTGGTGTACCATCAACTCTCCACCAGAAGGTGAAATTCATAATTGGAGGAAGGGTCGTGACAATTGAAGCCGATGAGCCATCTGTGGTAGCTGCTTTGAATGCTGTGGAGCAGCCGATGACTAGATTTCAGGTAGCAGTGGTTTCAAACGGAGGCAAAGATAAGCCGAAGTTCCCAGAGTGGATTCACAAATACTTCGCCAAGCAGAAGTTTGAGCCTGGGAAAGGATTGGGGGCAAAGCAGCAAGGGAACCCTGAATTCAATATCGATGTCGAGAAGTTCCATCAACATGGGCTCGATTACCATGAGGAAAGGAATAAGCCGAACAAGAAGTATGTGAATCTGGTTGACACTTTCGTCCGTGCAACCAAAGAAGTATACATTGGAATTCCTAAGCTAATGATAGTTGAGGGAGGTCAGCTCCTAGGATTTGAGATCTTCTCTGATGTTGTTGACTTCGGTAAGTATGGGGTCAAGCCAGTTACGAATATGCTGCGCCGCAAAACTAAAGACAAAGGGAAGAAGGTTCTGAGAGATAAAAAAAATGTAGTTGTCCAGGTCAGAATTGAATTTGGAAACAAAGGTTAATCAGTTGAGAAAGCCGACCCATAAAATGGAGAAGTTGAAGCAGCCATCGAAGCAATCACCAAGGCACTGTCGGTTTTAATGAAGTCAAATATGGGTTCTAGGAAGGCACCTGTGGTGAAGACTCAGGAGGAACTGATGAATGGAGCTATGAAAGAGCTGGCCAAGCTGATGATGGCGGGAAAGGCAAAGCTGATCGAACAATAGCTGTCTATTGACCAGAAAGAAGCCCTTGAGGGTGATCTGGGGGACCTGTTTGAAGAGGTTGATAATGCTGTAGCAGGAGAAGACCCTCCGCATATGGAGGATGACAATTATTTTGATGTATCTATTTATTCTGTTTATGATGTATACAATTCAACTTATAAGGCACTCAATGCAATGAAGTCTAATTTCACTTATTTGTGTGATGTTTTTCCGGATGGAATTGTGCATAGATACAAACATTCATTTAGTGTCTTTAGCATACATGATGCATCATTGCATGAAATGAATCTAGGGACAGATGATGATCCGAAAATGATATCTGTCTTGAAAGACCTCATGCCTGATGAGAGGAAAGAAACCGTGCAAGTACTACAAAAGCACGTAAAAGCCTTTGCCTGGTCCTATGACGACATGCTTGGGGTCAAAGGGATTGCAGAGCATAAAATTCCAACAGATCAAAAAATGAAACCTGTCAAGCAGAAGCTCAGAAGACTAAGACTAGAATGGGCAGAAAAAGTCAAGGAGGAGGTAGCCAAACAAATAAAAGTTAAATTCCTGGAAGTAGTGGAAAACCCAGAATGGTTAGTCAACATCATACTAGTTGCAAAGAAAGACAGCCGAGTCAGGGTTTGTGTAGACTACAGGGATCTGAACAAGGCATCACCCAAGGATGACTTCCCACTACCGCATATTGATGTTTTGATTGATAGTGCCACCAGGGCAGCAATGTA
Source organism: Euphorbia tirucalli (assembly GCA_039660915.1). NCBI lineage: Eukaryota > Viridiplantae > Streptophyta > Magnoliopsida > Malpighiales > Euphorbiaceae > Euphorbia > Euphorbia tirucalli. Next base: position 28,210,151 of record CM077639.1, on the reverse strand, counting down.
TTCATTCATGGACAAATTCTCGGGGTATAATCAGATTATGATGAAAATCATCAACAAAGTGAAGATGGCCTTCATCATAGAATGGGGAGTCTATTGCTACAGGGTCATGCCGTTCGGGTTAAAGAATGCCAAGGCAACTAATCAGCGAGCAGTCATTGTACTTCTACATGATATGATCCATAAGGAGGTTGAAGTTTATGTAGATGACATGCTACTTAAATCGATGACCCGGGAAGTGCATCCCGCTATCTTGGATACATTCCTAACTAGGATCGAAAAGTATAACCTTCGTCTGAATCCCAAGAAGTGTGTGTTTAGGGTAACTTCAGGGAAGCTTCTCGGTCATGTAGTAAGTCAGAGAGGAATCAAAATGGATCTGGACAAAATCAAGGCCATCAGAGATATGACTATACCAAAGATAGAAAAAGAAGTAAGGTCACTCTTGGGGTCATTACAGTACGTCTGTCGGTTCATCGTAAGGTTAACTACAGTCTGCGAGCCCATCTTCAAACTCCTGAAGAAGAATCAGCCAGTGAAATGGAACGATCAATGCCAGTTGTGAGCGGACGATCTTTTTGCGAAATTGGAATACGATGAAGCGAACCGGGGAAAAAGATGAATTTGATTTGTTTGTTTGATGTTGTTTTGAAAAATGAGTTTGTATCTTGCTTAGGAAAACCATTAATTTGTTTAGAAATTCTTTTGTAGAAAACCTTTTCCTTGAATGTGAGTTTTAGGAAAACTGGTTTTTTATTTTAGAAAATCCCGTTTTATTTCAAGATTAGTGACAGAGTCTCTACCTGGATCAGCTCATCTAGGAAATTCCGGTACAGCTCCCTACCGAGCATGGACTACTGTACCTAATCCAGAGATTTAGGGTTTGCGCAACTTACCTATTCAACCTCAAGCTTGCATTCATTTATAAGTTCATATGACAATATTTTACTCACTTATTCTCTACCAATTTTATCTTTTATTATTTAGCCCATGCTCATTCAGATGACATAAAATAAATAGCAATAAAAGTAAAGTGCAAAAAAAAAACCATACATCCAAAACAAACCAAAAGGAAATAGAGGCTGCTTATTTCAACCTAAAAAGAGAAAAACTCTCATCCTCACCAATACAATCGTCTAGAATACACGAATATCTAAAAAAGGCACAATCGCTTAGGATACACGAGAATCTATCAAATACATCTAAAATAAAATAAAAAGCAATAAAAAGCTACAAAATAGATGGGTTAGCACAATTATATCTTAAACATAAATAGGGCTCATAACAGGACAGAATAGGGAATCTTAAGAAAGGAGAGCATGCATTTAGGGGGTAACCAAGAAGTCCGGGCGGCTTACTCGATTAAACCTGGAAAATAATTTTAGAAACGCCCTGTACATTTTATGCTTAAAAACATTTTGGAAAATGGTTTGGCTCAATTACATGCAAATTTCTCCATTTAGTGGGTCGGTTATCCCGGAACTCGGGGTTCCGTTCGTGGGGGTTTCCTATCTCAAACATCCATCTAAGGCCCAAAGCGGTAAACATACCAAAAACAGTTTGATTCTGAAGACAGCATCACATGACGATGTAAGTGGGAGTTGTCTCGAGATTCTTCCCCCTTCCTATAACTACAGTCGTACGGCTGTATTCCGACGGACTATAGTCAAGCGACTGTAATATACAGTCGTGCGACTATATTTTGAGAACTACAATCATGCGAATATTGTTAGAGCTGCACGATTGTACTAATATACTCGCACGATTGTAGTGAACAGTGCTTGACAGTGGTTTTCTTTGTTTTCTAAAATTGTTTGTTTCAATCGATATTGATGATTTCTAAGGATTCTGGAAATCCAAGGGTCCGTTAACACTGGACCGACAATTCGATTATGTATCCAAAAACCATGATTTCCGAGAATAGAAACCAACAAAACCCTAAATCTCACATCCACATTATTGGAAATCCAAAAACCATGATTTTAGAGTGCACAGATGTGATTTGACCGAATTGAATCATGAAAAATCATTTAAAATGGGAAAACTGGTAGTATTCGGTCGTTTGGGGCTTTTCGAGCTTCTGCCCAGAAGAATATAGTCGTGCAACTGTAGTGTGTAGTGGCACGACTTTATTCCAGACAACTATAGTCGTGCGACTGTAACTAGAGTCGTGCGACATAGTTACAGTCGTGTGACTCTAGTTGCATAGACAGTTTTCTAGATAATCATTTAAACACAAAAACGCAACAACAAATCAACATGAATCAAGTTTTAAGGCCTCTCAGAGTTTACGTTTTTGATGTTCTAGTGTGTTTGATTATCGGAATTGGATTTGGATGTAGAAATCCCCCTAGAACCTCCAAACGTCTCGAAGTCCTCGAACACACATCCCGAATTGATCCAAACAATCCAAAAATGACCCGAACAAGTGATGAAGTGATCAGAAACTTACCTTTGATATATTTCCTCAGTGTTTTGATCCTTTTTTTCTCTCTTTTGTATTGGTTTTTGTTGATTTTAGGTGATTTTCCTTTACTTTCTCTCTCTAAAACCCTATTTTCTCTCACTAGGATTCTCCTCCACCTCCACAATTGATCTCCTACTTTTTCTATTATTTCTGAATGTTTTTCTAGGTTTTTCCCTGCTCCACTTACCTAATTCAAGGAGGTAATATTAGAGCCAAAGATAAAGTTGTGATCTATTTAGGAATCTGTTAGGTCAAAGACTAGAGCCGCACGACTCTAACTATACTCGTGCGACTGTAGTAACTATAGTCATGCCACGGTAGACTACATTCGTGTGACTTTAGTTGTGAAACTACAGACGCACAGCTTTAAATAGAGCCTGCACGATTTAACTATAGCCTACACTCACACCTAAGCTTCCTAATCACTCAATGGACCTTTCTTGGGGTTTCAGATCAAGGACTCTTCTGAATTTTAGGCCATTTGACAACATTTCAGGCATTATTTTGCTTATTTTCAAATCCGATTCACTTTCATCTGTCTAATAGGTAACAAAGGGTTTCCATCATAGAGGTCGGGAAAAACTCGTGCTCACAGGCTGCCCCTCGCAGGATCAAAGTCAACATAGTCAGGCTATTGTGCCTGGTTCGAGTTTGGTCTCATGATAAAGAGCGCAGTAAGAAAGGAAAAGAAAATGTACCTGGCATCTTTCTCGTGTTGTTTCTCCGTGGTGCTTGTGTCACGGATGGAATGGTGTTGACTTGGTTCAGGGACTTGTCTCGATGTCTGTGTGAAATAGCAGTTTAGCCTAATTTGATTCGATTCAAGGACATGTTTTAATGTCTATGCGAAACAGCAGTCTAGCCTAAGTTGAGTTGATTCAGGGACTTACTTCGGTTCCTTTGCGAAGCAGTGGTCTAGCCCGAGTTGATTTGATTCAAGGACATGTTTTGATGTCTATGTGAAATAGCGGTCTAGCCTAAGTTGAGTTGATTTAGGGACTTACTTCAGTTCCTTTACGAAGCAGTGGTCTAACCCAAGTTGATTTGATTCAGGGACATGTTTCGATGTCTGTGCAAAATAGCGGTCTAACCTGAGTTGAGTTGATTCAGGGACTTACATTGGTTCCTTTGCAAAGTAGCGGTCTAGCCTGATTTGAGTTAATCCAGGGACTTATTTTGATGTCTATGCAAAACAGTGGTCTAGCCTGAGTTGAGTTGATTCAGCGACTTACTTTGGTTCCTTTGTGAAGTAGCGGTCTAGCCCGATTTGAGTTAATCCAGGGACTTGTTTCGATGGCTGTGCGAAACAGTGGTCTAGCCCGAGTTGAGTTGATTCAGGGACTTACTACTTTTCCTTTATGAAGCAGTTGTCTAGCCCGATTTTAATTGATTCAGGGACTTGCCTTGGTATCTGTACGAAGTAGCGGTCTAGCTCAATTTGAGTTGATTCAGGGACTTGTTCCGATGTCTGAGTTGAGTTGATTTAGGGAATTAATTCGGTTCCTTTGCGAAGCAGCGGTCTAGCTTGATTTGAGTTAATCCAGGAACTTGTTTCGATGTCTGTGCGAAACAGTGGTTTAGCTCGAGTTGAGTTGATTCAGGGACTTACTTCGGTTCCTTTACGAAGCAGTGGTCTAACCCGATTTGAGTTGGTTCAGGACTTGCCCGGTGTCTATACGAAACAACATCTAGCCTGAGTTAGTTCAAAGTTGGCTCTAGGAGCAATAATTTTGAAGTTGGGTTGAGAATGTGTAGTTATTCCTTGATTGATAATTTAATAAACAAAAATTTTTGCCCCTTCGATTAAGAATAAATACGGCTTCATTGTTTTGCCCCTGGATACCTGCAAAAAGCAAAGAGTACCTTTCTTGGGATTATATCGGTATAAATGGAATTCTGAAAATTGAGAAGATCTTCATACCTGAGAGTCAAAGCCCTGTAGCTCTGATTTGCATGTTATAGCCTAGGGGATGCCATAGTGTCGGCCTATTTCTGCTTTTAGACCACTCATGATTCGAGACAGCCAGATAAGTACCTATACTTGAGTTAGCATTGGTGCGTGTATGCATGTGAGTGTGTATGTTTCGAGTTTATGCATGTGTGTGACATGATGTTTCTATTGTTGGTCTTAGTGTTGTCCACGTTTGGCGTTCAGCGTCGCGAGTTGGCCTAGTTGCAGATCTAGAGCTCATGAACCAGGCCTTCTAGACGTGCATGGACCCACTGGAGGAGCGGCTTGCTTATTATGAGAACACTGGGGATGAGAATCAAGTGGATGGTCAGGGTGATGGGGCACAGTCCTATACCTCTCTTTTCCTTCTTTTACAATCTAGTCCGTATGTGGGCTCATTCTACTATTTTGCTTGTATTGCCCATGCATGGGCCCATTTCTGCATATTTTGTTTTGGTATATTGATTGTGAGTGCAAGGCACTGACCTTGGAATGCCTCGGGTTGCAGGGAGTTAGGATTGGCTGAACCCGTTGTCGTGTAACTTATGTTTTGTTTTATGTCCTAACTTTTGCATAGACCGCCCTTTAGGGTTTTTGGCCTAATAGAATGTCTTAACTTTTGCCTGAACCGTCCTTTTGGGTTTTTGACTCAGTAGACTTTTATTTGTATCCTAACTTTTGCATAGACTGCCTTTTGGTATTCAGTCTATCGGAATTTTTTTTTAAGTCAGATGCATGCAAACAGGAAATGTGTAAAGCCATATATGTATAATACGAGCTCAATTTCAAGCAGACTTGGGACATTGAAATGAGTAGAGCAAAGCATTCATTTATTCATTCATTAATAATGTTTTAGCATAATGCACATCAAGGATGAAATGAACCTAAGAACAGAATCAGTAATGGCGTCCGTCTCGACCGAATCCACGACTGCCACCAACTGGTCTTTGCAGATTTTCCCGCTGATGGTGCTCACCTCACTGTCCTAACTTTTGCACAGACCGTCTTTTCGGTTTTTGATTCATCAGATTGTCCTAATTTTTGCATGGATTGCCTTTTCGGTTTTTGATCTATCAGACTTTTTTTTTACACATAGTAATGCCTGAGCTTGGCTTGATTGATGGGGTTGACAAATTCATTTCCATCCATATCCATGATCCTTGCAGTGCCCTTTGAAAGCACTTTCTTGGGTTACATATAGGCCTTCATAATTTGGCTTGAATTTTCCCCATACGTCTGTATTGGTCTGTTTCATCTGCTGAAGTACCAAATCCCCGGCTTTGAGTGGGTATTTCTGATGACAAACTTTGCTGTTATAAGCCCTGGCCATTCGCTGCTGATACATCTATAAGTGATTTAATGCCTGAAGAAGTTTCTCATCGATAAAGGCTAACTGTTCATATCTTGATAGAACCCATTATGATTCTGGTGACTGTGTACTCCATTATCGGCCACAACATGGTGTGGATTCCATACTGCGTAGATATGTTCTTTTCTGTGAACTTAGCCATCTTTTTTTTTTTTTTTTGATAAATTTGGATTCTGAAGAGATTCGATATTGAACCCACAGTCTTTCATCTCCATATTCAGAGATGTATTGATCGAGCTACACCCAATTGGTCCTCTTCCTTAACCTTCTCTGCTCACTCTGGTCCAAGTCTTCTGAGCTTCTGTTCTACAGGTGTCATTTTTGGATTCGTCAGAATTCTATGTTCTACAATCTTCCTGTCAACCCTAGGCATATCGTTGTAGGAGCAAGCGAAGGCTTTCATGTGCTTTTGCAGTACTTTTACAATTTTCTTCTCCCATCAGGCGTGAGGTCTTTCGAGATGGATACCATTTTTTGGATCATTATTTGTTTCCTAAATTCATTCCATGCAATAATGCATCATGTATGCTAAGAACATTAAATGAATGTTTGTATGTATGCACAGTTCCATCCGGAAAAATATCACACAAGTAATTGAAATCAAATTGCCTTAAATGCCCTATGGGCTAAATTGTTCACATCATAAATGGGAGTGTGAGCACGGGTTTTTTCCCGACCTTGATGATGAAAGCCCTTATTACCTTTTTTACCGATAAGCGTGAGATAGATTCGGAACGACCGGAATGACGTCGGACATTATCTCGGATGACCCGAAGAAGTGTAACAATTTTGGTACAAAACCTCGAAGAAAGTCGATTGAGCACTAAAGAGAACCTGAGAGAAAAGTGAGAAAATGTGAGAAATGCAAAACTGACTACTATAGCTGCTCGGCTATAGTGCCCTATAGGGGCGCGGCTGTAGTTTGCACAACTACAGCTGCCCAACTATAGGCCACTACAGCCTCTCGGCTGTAGTTGCCAGATTTGATTTTCTCTTACATAAGGTGTATCTTATCTCATTAATTCAGGATTTTCAACCCTAATCTGACCATATAAAAAGAAAAACTTGAAATTAGGTTCCAGGGGGACATCATTCTGTAGCCACAATCAAGAGAGAAAGCTAGGGTTTTGAGATTTTAAGAGTTAGAAAGGATTTTTCAACCCAAAATTTAGATTTTTCAATCCATTCCCCAATCCAATCTTCACCAAAAATTGGTTAAAATCATTAGGTTTCATCAGGGTTTAAGGTTTTCATCCATAAACTCGGGGAGATTCTGATCAGGAGCGTTTGGAGTGGGTTTTAGAGAGAGAAAATTAGGTTTTAGTAAGAAAAATCCCTAAATCCATTCTAAAGATCATCCAATCTCGAATAAAATCTGTAGAAATTAATAGGGTCCTTCGAGAAATCATATCTGGGAGTGATGAGTTTTGGAGATTCGTGGATGATTTCAGGTTGTTTGTGATTCTGAGGAGTTTTTCGGCTTCCGAATATGGTTTTAGTGATCCAAAGCATTGGAACGCAAATAAGGTAGGCTTTGAAAGGCCCTAAAAACTCGTTTGAAATTGATTTGGGTGTTATTGAATGTGTTTTGTGTTTTTCTAAGAAGCTGGAAGTGAAAATCTAGCTATAGCCACCCCGTCTGTTGCTTACAACCGCTCGGTTGTAGTCTGATATAGTGGCACAGCTGTAACCTATAGTGGCACAACTATAGTTCTCTGTTTACAGCCGCTCGACTGTAATCTCAGGGGAAGAAGCTCCAAATGCCCTAAATCGACCTAAAACACTTCCTTTTTCAAATCAAATGTATTTTTCGTGAATAATATCAGTCGGATCACATCCATATATGATTAGATTTATGATGTTTTGGTTTTTGATTGATGGATGTGAGATTTAGCTTTGTTGATTTCGGGTTTTTAAGGTTTTCCAGATTCATTTGATCCGATCCGAATCTATTTCTTGGAATTTATAAGTTTCTAGAAACCCTAGATCACACGAAACCATCAAAGAATCAAAATGATTTTCAAACCGAGAAAGAAAACTGGATTTGTGCTTCTGGAGCACTACAGCCGCTCGACTGTAGATGCTATAGCCACCCTAGCCACTACAGTGGTGCGGCTGTAGCATATTACAGTGGCTCGGCTGTAGTTGATGAAACATAATTATAAGTTTTCCTCTTTTGGCCTCTAACTTGTAATTTTGTTTCTCCTTTGAATTCAAAAACGATTTTTGGTGTGTTTATATTTTCAAACCCTAGATAGATGTTCAAATTAGGCTCACTCAAGAACGAAACCCCTGTGTTCCGAGATATTCGGCCCACCAAAAGATGGAAAATACATATAAACCGAGCCAAACCATTTTCAAATTTGGTCTTCATTCACAAAATCTATAGGGTATTTTTTTTATAAAGTGTTTTCCAGGTCTAATTGGGTAGTCATCCGGACTTCTCGATTATCCCTCTATGCATGATCCCGTTCCCTAAAATACCCCTATTCTGTCTTATGTGTGTCCTTCGTGTGATTTTGTATACCTGCACTAGTTGTATTTGGATGCAGCTTCTTATTTTTCATTTTTGATGTATTAAATAGATCATTTCGTGTATCTAGGCGATTGTACCTTTTTTAGATTATCGTGTATTACAGGCGGTTGTAAATGGTGAGGGTGAGAGTTTTTATTTTTCGGGTTGCATAATTTAGCTTTTCTTTACTTTTCCCGCACTTTTATTTTTCTGTACTTTATTTATGATTTATATTTATGTCATTTGCATGATCACTAACTCAAATTAAAAGATGATAAAACGGGTAGAATTAAGTGAATGCTATATTGTGTTATGAAATAATGATTGAAAATAAGTTGAGGATTAGTAGATGTGTTGCCCGAACCCTGAATCTCTGGATGAAGTACTACGTCTATACTTGGTAGGGAGCTGTACCAGAATTTTCGGATGAGCCGATCCGAGTGGCGACTCTGTATCTGATCATGAAATTTAGGTTTTGGGATCTTTAAGTTTAAATTGGGATTTTTCTAAAAAATCTACTTTACAAAATTCACATTTAAAATTAAGTCTTCTACAAAATGAGTTTTCTTAATAAAATAATGGTTTTCTTAAGAAAGATTAAACCTGTTTTCAAAACCACACATAATCACTCAAAAAGAAAATGCCCGATTCCCATTTTGTCACGCGTTCTGAAAAATGTCGTCTGCTCACAGTGGCGACTCTGCTGGGGACTAACGATTTCTTTAAAAAAAGTTTTTTCATAAAAAAACTTAAGGAACATAGGCAACCATTGAAGTATATCCTCACTTGTAGTCACTTATTTATTCATAATCCGATATCTCATTCACAACCACATAACATGACATTTTCTCTCCTCAAATCCCTCCAACACATGATTGGCCCGGTTTACTTCCAAAGGTGACCTACCTCTTCCACTATTGGAGGCACCCGAGGGGGTAAACCACTCATAGCACTGTATGAACCTTACATCGTGTTATACGATGAGGAGTGTATTTTCGCTGTGGGGACTTGTACAACCTTTGGTTAGACTTATACCTTTATGTAATGACCTAGTAACTTCCCCTTAGGACTACCAAAACATAAATTTGTCAATTGGATTTTAAGAGTGTGCATTTGTTACCCTCGGTTGGTATCAAAGAGACCTAAAACCTAGGTAGAATGTGGGCAAAATCCAATGGAGTAATAAGGTTGGAAGGGAGAGCATATTTTTATGTGTTTGTGCTAATGTTTGTTCATGTTTGTTTGACCTTGTTTCACCATTTGCATGAGACATCAAACACGCATCATATGTGTGTCATTTTCTAACCACGTTTTTATGCAGCCATTTTGAAGCATCATCATATGTGTGGTATTATACTAACCATATTTTCATGTAGCCTGGTCTTTTTCGTGTGCCATATACATTTTGTGTGTTCACATTTCCATCGAACATACATTCATCATCTCATGTGATACACGTCACTAACCGTGTCTTGTGCTGCCATTTAGCATTCTGTGTGACACGATCATTCATCCCATTTCAAGTAACTTAGATTGTTTCTAGAATACCGAAGGCCTATCATTTCATTTCATATCGGGTTTTCCCAAAGACGCTCGAATTTCGCTAGTGCTTCGGTTTGCACTTGGCTGTCTCATTAAACACATTCATTAGAGAACCATAAAGGATTTAGGTCTATGTTTGTATGGTGGCTCATATAATATGATCACATGACATCATGATCATAGTCGTACATTATCGGTACCACGGAAATACCAAAGTCTTGATTTGAGTGTCATGATCCACATCGGGTCATTCTATAACATCATCGAACCATTTGATGTGCTCCATGAGCACCGAACTAGTACTCATATTAGGATGTTTCATGACATTCTTAAATCATGCAAGGCCTTTCCCAAATGCTGAACCTCTATCTGTGTTTCATCTTACACGTGACCTATCAAATATCACTTCATACTCGATGCCCCAAAATCGTCAAAACTCTATCCGTGGGGTGGCCTCCACAGAATCATCTTACACCCCCTCATCATCTCTAAGACGTCGAACCCCTGTCCAGGTGTAGGTACACATGTGACTATCCCTCATCATCTCTAAGGCGCCAAAACTCTATCCGCACAACGACATGTGTATAGTTTGTTTGCATGCCGTTCGGTATTCTTGGAACATTTAAAAATAAAAGAAGCAGAAGTCCAAGTAGTGTCCATTTTTCATGTCCATTCATTCAATGACATTCAATCATAATCACTTCACATCCATGACATTCACACCACTTAGTGCGTCATGTGTATCACAACATCCATCCGAAATTCTAACCTCATGCTGAACGTGTAGTTTGGAGTCGAACCTTGAAGCGGTTAATTCGTGTCAAGTAAACCAGTTCAGTCAATTGAATCAGAACCAATCACCATGGAAGGGGTTAATTCAGGGTCAGATTCAGATCAGGAGGTTGAGGTTCACTTGCCTTCTTTACTGGTTGATAGTTAGACTTTGTTGGAAGAAGCAGATAGAACATAAATGGCTGACAAAAACAATGGGAATGCACCTTTTGACATGGCAGCTTTCATGAGAGGTTTTCTGAATTCTGATGAATTTAAGGCTACCCTTAGGGAGCAAATGCAAGCTGTGATGAATGATAGCCCTATGTAGACTGTTCCACCGACTTAGACTTTGGTTGGGAAGTGAAGGACAACAATTTGTCCAAGTGACGAATGGAGCTGGAGGGAGTGTTCCCAGTGGAAGTGGTGGAGTTGTTAATCATATGGAGCCTGATCGTCAACCTAAAGAAGATAAGGCCTTTGAGAAGGCGAGAAAAGCCTCAATTGAGACTATTATGGAGAAGCGTCTCAATCAGAAGCTGTCTGATATTGAAGCTATGTTACCCAAGCTGAAGGAGATGGTGCACTATAACCCTATTAGGTGTGCTGACCCAGCTACTTTGATGGCTGACGGAGGAGAGCCGCTTCCGGCTAGTTTTTGTATGCCTTATCTTCCTTCCTACATCGGGGAAGGCCCATCGGAAGCCCATTTGGATAGTTATGTGAGACTGATGACAAGTATGGGAATCGGGAAAGGTCACCTCTTGAATTTGTTCCCGACTACTTTGAGGGCTGTTGCGGCAAAGTGGTATATGAAGTTGCCTTTGTACACCCGTTCTACTTGGGAGGACCTGTTGGAAGCTTTTGTGAAGCAATATGCTTACAATACCCAGGTAGAAACTACTCTTGAAGATTTAGAGAGGATCTGCCAAAGGTCAAATGAATCCTTCCCGGCTTACTATAAAAGGTGGATGGATGTGCAAGTTCTTGTTGATGGGACCCCGAAGTGGGAGTCACTTATTGTAAAGCTAGTTAATGGTAGTCTGCCCCAGTATAAAGACAACATGAAGCTGAAGAGGTTCCACTCCTTCAATGAATTGGTTGAATTTGCTAAGCGTATCGAGCGATACAAAGAAGAGGAACAAAGGGGTAAACAGAGTTCGGGCTCCTACAGAAGTAATCAGGGGTACTCTCAAGGGTACAAAGGCAGTAGTTCTAAGGCTACCTCAGCCGGATCTAGTGCTAGGACGACTACAAAAGCAGCCTTGATTGAAGTGCAAGAGGCGGATATGGCTACTGTGAAGCAAGGAAGATAGACTCCTCAAAGTGTCATTAGTACATGGGCTAAGTCAGTGACCTGGATTTTTCCCAAGTGTAGAAAGGTTGGGTTGTTGCAGAGTTTGAGGCCATTTTCGCCTCCAGCTGAGGCAGATAGAGATAATTTCTGTTCTTATCATGTGATGACGGGTCACCATACAAATGAGTGCACCTAGTTGATTAAGGCTATCAAGTAGTTGGTAACCGATTATAAGATTGTCAAGCCGGCTTTGAAGCAGAGTGTTCAAAAGAATCCACTGCCTACCTTTGGGAGTCAAGTGAATATGGTACAGTCTAGTTTGCCGGTTAATCATGTGTTTGCTCAGATTATCAAGGCTAATTTGAGCATACGAGCCATTTTAGTGGAGAATGAAGAAAAGTCGGAAGTAGTTGAAGAGCAAACAATAGTAGTGAAGACTAAGTCGAGTCTGATCGATTTGGATGAGATCGAAGTAAATGATAAGTATGAAGACTTTGAGATTGAAGAGGCAATGCTGGTTTATCCGATAGAGACAAGAAGAGGGATTATGATTGAGAAGGACTGGCTAGTAGTGCATATTACTAGAAGCAAAAGGGTTTATCAACCCACTAATGTAGCACCCTCAACACCACCAAGAAGGAATACCATGCCTGTGCATAATAATGCTACCTATCCACCTCTAATGACTAAGGAAGATGACATGGTAATTGATCAACTAAAGAGGACACCAGATCGTGCCAGTGTTTGGCACTTACTTATGGAATCAAAGAGGCACCGCGAGGCGGTGGTTAAGCAGTTAATGGAGATGGAAGCCACTCCCACTATGTCCCGGAATGAAGTATGTGCCATGATTAAGGGAGTTGATATGAAAGCTAATTGAGCCTCGGAGATCTGTTTTGGAGTTGAGGACCTCTTGCCTAAAGGAATTAATCATAATAGAGCTCTGCACTTAAAAGTTGAAGTCATGGATTGGATGATGACAAGCGTAATGGTGGATGACGGCTTGGCCTTGAACATTTGTCCCTCAAAGATCTTACCTTGTTTGGGGATGAGTACTAAATCTCTTTATTGGTCCAACACCGTGATAAGGGCATATGATGTTAGCAAAAGAACTATGATTGGGACCTTTGAAGCCAATGTCAAGGTGGGAGAAGTTAAGTTGAAGGTGCTGTTTACTGTGATTGATATTCCTGTCACATTCTCTCTGCTTTTGAGAAGGCCATGGTTCTATGACTTAGGAGGAGTGCCCTTGATCTTGCATCAAAAGGTGAAATTTTTAAATTAAAGGGAAGGTTATGACTGTTGAAGCAGATGAGCCTTCTGTTGTGGCTACCTTGAGTGCTACTGAATAGCCGATAACTGGATTTCAAGCGGTGGTGATTACTGATAAGCCGGAATTTCTAAACTGGATTCGCAAGTACTTTGCTAAGCAGAACTATGAGCCTGGAAATGGGTTAGGGGCCAAGCAGTAAGGTATTCTTAAGTTTAACATTGAGGCCGACAAGTACCATCAGTTTGGGCTTGGTTATCGCGAGGGAAAGACTAAGCAAGAAAAGAAGCATGTGAACTTGGTGGACACTTTTGTTTGAGCCACTAAATCGGTCTATGATGGGACTCCTGAGCTGCTAATTGTTGAGGGAGGCCAGCTCCCAAGATTTGAAATCTTTGCTGATATTATTGATTTTAACAAGTATGGAATCCAGCCCATTGTGAGTATGCTGCGAACTGGAACTGAAGATGAAGGGAAGGAAGTTCTGAACGAGAATGAGTTGACCAAGTCAATATTAAGTTTGGAAATAAGGGAGAACCCTTTGAGAAAACTGATCTGGTAAAAAGTGAAGTTGAAGCGGCTATGAAAGCCATATCTAGGGCACTGTCAGCCTTGATGAAACCGGGTAAGGGTTCAAAGCAGAAAGAGCCATTTGTTGGGAAGACACATGAAGAGCTCGTAGATGAAGCTGTGAAGGAGCTTACCAAGCTGGTGATGAGGGGTAAAGCCAAAGCATTTAAAGAGGAGCTGACCGTGAAGCAGAAAGAAGACCTGGGAGATGATCTCGGGTATCTGTTCAAGGAGTTATTTTGTACTGCTGCTGATGAAGACCCTTCATATATGGAGGATGGAAATATTTTTGATGTATCTATTTATTCAATTTATGATGTGAACAATTCTGCCTACAAGGCCTATAATGCAATAACGTTTGATTTTGCTTAGTTGTGTGATGTTTTTCCGGATGGAACTGTGCATACATATAAACATTCATTTAATGTCTTTAGCATACATGATGCATCATTACATAAAATGAACCTAAGGACAGATGATGATCCAAAGATGGTATTCGTCTCAAAAGACCTCATGCCTGATGAAAGAAAAGAACTTCTAAAAGTGTTGCAAAAACACATCAAAGCCTTCACTTGGTCCTACAATGACATGCTTGGGGTTGATAGAGAGATTGCAGGGCATAGAATCCTGACAGATCCGAAGATGAAACCGATTAAGCTAAAGCTCAAAAGACTTCGATCAGAATGGGCTGAAAAGGTTAAGGAAGAAGTAGCTAAGCAGATAAAGGCCAAGTTCTTAGAAGTAGTAGAGTATCCATAATGGTTAGCTAACATTGTACCGATTGCGAAGAAAGATGGTTGAGTCAGGGTCTGTGTGGATTACAGAGATCTGAACAAGGCGTCTCCCAAGGAAAATTTCTTGCTCCAGCATATTGATGTTCTGATTAATAGCACTGCCAGGGCAGCGATGTACTCGTTCATGGATGGGTTCTCGGGGTGCAACTAGATTCTGATGAATATGATTGACAAAGTAAAAACAGCCTTCATAACATAGTGGGGAGTTTATTGCTACAGAGTCATGCCGTTTGGGTTAAAGAATGTTGGGGCAACCTATCAACGAGCAGTCAAGACACTTTTGCATGATATAATCCAGAAAGAGGTTGAGGTCTATGTGGATGATATGTTAGTTAAATCCATGACTTAGGGGGAGCACCCAGCTATCCAGGATAGATTTCTAACTAGAATCGAGAAGTACAATCTCTGCCTAAATCCCAAGAAGTGTGTGTTCGGGGTAACTTTGGGAAAACTGCATGGTCATGTAGTCAGTCAGAAGGGAATCGAAATGGATCTAGATAAGATCAAGGCCATCAGGGACATGCTGACAACGAAGACAGAAAAGGAAGTAAGGTCATTTCTAGGTTCGCTATAGTATGTCAGTCGGTTTATAGCAAAGTTAATGATAGTTTATGAGCCAATTTTCAGCCTTCTGAAGAAGAACCAGCTAGTGGAGTGGAATGAGCAGTGTTAGATAGCTTTCGACAGATAGCTTTCGATAGAATTAAGGCCTATTTGATGAACCGTCCAGTTCTAAAGCCTCTAAAAATGGACAAGCCTCTGATTCTATACTTGGCTATTGAAGAGACTTCAGTAGGAGCAATGTTGGTACAAGAGCAGGAAGACGGGCGTGAACATGCGATCTACTACTTGAGTAAGAAGCTGCTAGAACACGAGACTAGATATACGATAGTAGAGAAAACATGTGCTACTATGGTATGTGTGAGCGGATGACCTTTTTGAAATGATGAAATAAGGCGAGGTGAAGTGGGCCGGGGGCTTTTAAAAAAACCGAAGAAAATTCATTTGGTTTGAGTGTGATGTTTTTGGAAAACAGATTTTGGTTATCTTATTTTAGGGAAAACCATTCATTTGTTTTGACATCCCATTTTGTAGAAAACGTTTTTACGTTTTATAACTTAAAGACCTCGAAACCTAAATCCCGAGATCAGTGACAGAGTCGCCACCCGGATCAGCTCATTCGGGAAATTCCGGTACAGCTCCCTACCGAGCGCAAACTGCTGTACCTAATCCAGAGATTCAGGGTTCGGGCAACTTACCTACTGAACCTCGAGCTTGTATTCGTTTATTATTTATAAAGTCATATTTATCCAATTTATTATCTTTCTCTAACTCGATTTATTTAATTTATTAATCCGATCCTAAGGCAAAAATGCATAAAAGAAATTGCGGAAATTAAACCATTCACACAAATATATAAAAGAATAATAGAGGCCGATTATACAACCAAATTGAATAAAAATATAAAAACTCTCGTCCTCACTTTACAAGCACCAAAGTACACGAGGATCTAAAAATAATACAACCGCCTAAATACACGAATTGATCTATTTAAATACAGTAAAAATAAAAATAAATGCTGCAAAACAAAGTGGCTAGCACAGTTTATATTATAAACACAAGTAGGACTCAAATCAGGACATAATGGGGATTTAAGAAGTGGTAACATGCATTTAGGGGGTAACCGGTTCTACCCGACTGGTCGGACCAGTTAGACCTGGAAAACGGTTTTAAAATGCCCTGTAATTTTTGTGCTGGAAAATCAATTCTGGAAAACATTTTATTTTCCGGTTTAATTGATTTCGACATGTGAGGTGGGTCGGTTTTCGGGAGAATCAGGTCTCCGTCGTGGTATTGTTTTGAATGCAATTTTATTGGAAATTGAATCTAGGGTCGTGAATGCACACAACAAAATTTATTTTGATGATTTTCTGATTTTTCTGAATTTTTAGGGATTTTTGGAAATTTTTGGAAATTATTCTGGAAATTCTGATTCTGGAAAAGTGTTACAGTCGTGCGACTGTAACTACAGTCGTACGACTGTAAATTACAGTCGTGTGACTGTAAGCAATCCAAACCCAGGATTTCGCCAAAATTTATTTGAAATAAAACTGAAAGAAAACAATCTGGAAACCAATAACACTCGTGCGACTGTATTTACAGTCGTACGACTGTTCATCAAACTCAAGAACAGTCGTACGACTATTCTTGATTTCCAGAAATAGAAAACGTAAAACTTGAACAAAAAGCACAAAAAAACACAACCAATCACCTAGAAAGTATGGAAAACAGAGGGGGAAAAGGAGTGTTTATCTCTTAGGCACTAATCCACCATAGGATTGACCCCTGGCAACGCACCAATCCACTCAAATTTGCTCTTTTTCTCCTTGAGTCAAGGTTGGGAAGTTTGGTCCCAAATCTCCAAAATGTCACGGATTTGAGCTAGTTTGTGGTCTAGAAATGATTAGATATCGTGTGTCAAGTTTAACCTACGATTTCTGATTCATTTTAAAAATTAACGCTCTGAAATTAAGAAGAAAAGTGTTGAAGAAAGTTTTGAGCTTTGGTTTTTTCTTTCTCTCTTCTTCTCTTTTCGTCCAATCTCTCTCTCTCTCTCTCTTTGTTTCTTTCCTTCTTTTTTCTTTGCCAAAAGTCCTCCCTTCTTTCTGCCTTTTTCCTCTCTTTTTATCCCGGAGCATTAATTGCTCCACCCCCTTTCCCCCATTTTCAGTTTTCAAGGTATGGGCTGGTTTACCTACCACGACCCTATAGTCGTACGACTGTAGTCAAAGTCGTACGACTATTGTTGTTTTTTTTTTATGGAAAATTCTGGCGCTTACAACTGCCCCTCGCAGGATCAAAGTCGGATCATTTTGGGCACTTAAGTCTAGATCGAGTTTGGTCTCGCGACTGTAAGCGTGGTGAGGAAGGAAAAGAAAACGTACCTGGCATTCCTTATTGGAGGTGCCAGCCCTGATTCCAAGTCGACTCGCTGCGGGGAAGTACGCCTATAACATTGGCTCACTGTGGTGGAGCATGCCCATAGTATTGGCTCACTGAGGCGGAGCGTGTCCATGATGTTGGCTCACTGAGGCGGAGGGCATCCGTGATGTTGGCTCACTGAGATGGAGCGCGTCCATAATGTTGGCTCACTGAGGCGGAGCGCATCCATGATGTTCATGCTAAGTAGCGTATTTAATTCTTGATCGACAGTTTTGAAAACAAAAATTTTTGCCCCCTCGATCTAGAATAAATACGATTAAATTGCTTTGCCCCCAGATACCTGTTAAAGGCAAGTGAATCCATAATAGGCGTTTCTTCCTTGTCCATGTGGCGACAAGGTTGAAGTGAAAGGCACTGTCCCTTCTATGTGCCGAAGAAGCAGTCCGAGGTTATTTGTTGTCTTGTCCCCAGATACCTGTTAAGGGTAAGAAACATCTTTAATAGGCATTTGTTTCCTGCCTCTGTGATGACAGGATTGAAATGGATGTTCTTCCTATGCTCTGTGGCTAAAGGTCGAACGAGTTGGTTTGTTTTTCTGCCCCCAGATACCTGTTAAGGGCAAGAAGTTTGTCAATAGACATTCTTCCCTGTCCATTTGGTCGACAAGGTTGAACAAGATAATGTGCTGTCCCCTTTATGAGGTGAAGAGGTAGCACGAGGTTGGTTGTCTTGCCCCCAGATACCTGTTAAGGGCAAGAAACACCTTAATAAGCATTCCTTTCCTGCCCCAGCGGTGACAGGATTGAAATGAATGTTCTTCCTCTCCTATGCGGTAGAAAGGTTGAACAAAATGGTCTATTGTTCTGCCCCCAGATACCTATTAAGGGTAAGAAGTTCGTCAACAGACATTCTTCCCTGTCCATTGGGTCAACAAGGTCGAATAAGATGATGTGTTGTCCCCTCTATGAGGTGAAGAGGCAGCACGAGGTTGGTTGTCTTGCCCCTAGATACCTGTTAAGAGCAAGAAACACCTCAATAGGCATTTCTTTCCTGGCCCAGCGGTGATAGGATTGAAATGAATGTTCTTCCTCTCCTATGCGGTGGAAAGGTCGAACGAAATGGTCTGTTGTTCTGCCCCTAGATACCTGTTAAGGGCAAGAAGTTCATCAACAGACATTCTTCCCTGTCCATTGGGTCGATAAGGTCGAATAAGATGATGTGTTGTCTCCTCTATGAGGCAAAGAGGCAGCACGAGGTTGGTGTTGTCTTACCACCAAATACCTGTTAAGGGCAAGAAACACCTCAATAGGCATTTCTTTCCTGCCCCAGCGGTCACAGGATTGAAATGAATGCTCTTCCTCTCCTATGCGGCGGAAAGGTCGAATGAAACGGTCTGTTGTTCTGCCCCTAGATACCTGTTAAGGGCAAGAAGTTTGTCAACAGACATTCTTTTCTGTCTATTGGGTCGACAAGGTCGAATAAGATGATGTGTTGTCCCTTCTATGAGGCAAAGAGACAGCACGAGGATGGTGTTGCTTACCCCCAGATACCTGTTAAGGGCAAGAAATGTCTACAATAGGCATTTCTTTCCCGCCTCAGTGATGACAGGATTGAAATGGATGTTCTTCCTCTGCTCTGTGGCTAAAGGTTGAACGAGTTGGTCTGTTGTTCTGCCCCCAGATACCTGTTAAGGGTGAAAAGTTCGTCAACAGAAATTCTTCCCTGTCCATTATGTCGACAAGGTCGAATAAGATGATGATGTACTGTTCCTCTATGAGTCGAAGAAGCAGCACGAGGATGGTTGTTTCAATGCATGTATACGTGAATGATTCATGTGTATGCATGTGTCATGATTCTTCTAATAATATTTTTGGTATCTGCACTATACTGGGGAGTGAACTTGTGACTCCTGATGACTCCTGTGGGGACAGTGTCCGTCGGATGACTTTACTGAGGATAATGACTCAGTGGGGATCGTTTTGGCTGAAGACTCAATTGGGGAGTATTCTGATCCATTTGATCTCACTGTAGATCTGTTGGAGACTCTGTGGGGAGCCTTACTGGGAACCCGCCTGAGGATTTTGTTGGAGACCCCGTGGGGATGATCCTACTGGGGACCACTCTACCAGGGATAATTATGTTGGGGATGGTACAATTGAGCCGATAGCTATCATTTGTAGTGACAATTTCGTTGATGCCACCGTGGGTTTGGATGTAATGACTCACTGATGGGTGTTTATATGGAATGGCATAATGCATGCATTATGAACATCTAAGTAGAAAATCAAGCATGCCTAATATCGTTATGATGACATCGGAATGAATGCGATAGGAAAATCAAAAGTGACACTGCCTCTGTATGTCACTCTCTTCTTGTTACCAACACGTCCTTTCGGTTTTCCATGTCGGAGATTCTCTTGCTGAAGATAGTTGTGGTTTTTTTTTAAAACGATGACCAAGTCTATACGAGTGCACCAGCCAAGTGGATCTCATAGCACCGGCTTGTCTTAGGATTAGAGAATGCGCCTTAACGATTCCGCCGGGGATCATGATAAGATCGTCCTTGATGATATTTCGTGATTTTCTTTTATTAGCCCTAAGTATTGGAGGTTTGGGGTTGGATATGAAATGCTTCATTAAATCTGGTTTGCTGCGTGTTGTAGCCTGAATATGGACATTTACATGCAATGGCATAACACATACGAATTGAACATCAAAACAGAATATAAATTATTTATGACATGATGACTATGAATGCATTAGGAAATTCCAACCATGGCTCTGGTGTGGATCAATGTTCCTTCATTACACTCTTTTTTTTTGTTTTTTTTTTTTTTTGAGGATCCGCTGGGGATGTTACCAAAGTGTATAGCCGGCTATTGGATGGAACTGCCTCTGTTGAGTAGACCACCTAAGATGGAGTCAATTAACCATTGAAATCTCTAAGAGTCTGGAACTATTATTCATGTCCTCAAT
Source organism: Euphorbia tirucalli (assembly GCA_039660915.1). NCBI lineage: Eukaryota > Viridiplantae > Streptophyta > Magnoliopsida > Malpighiales > Euphorbiaceae > Euphorbia > Euphorbia tirucalli. The sequence goes on along the minus strand of CM077639.1, from coordinate 28,189,689 downwards.
TTACCCCAGATTCCAATTCACACACGGTTGCTAAAGATGGACATAGCTTTTAGTCCTTGAAGGTATGGCTTGATTCAGAATGACTTGAGTTAATTGTGGTTTTCCTTTGTCCGTGAACCACACTAACCCTAGAGTAAGGCACACCATGGCTAGGAGATGAAAGAACCACTAGTAAGTAGTCACTTCTGTTGCAGCTGAAGACTGAGTTCTTGAAATGGTTGGTAAATGCAACTTTCCCCTGAATATTAGCACAGCAGGCTCTGCAGGTCTTTCCGTTGATGGAAACATCCCATTCATGATTGTTGAAAGCTTTGTAAAACCTCGTTGCTCCAACCTTGTTGGTGAAGTTCATAGGGGTAGATCTCAGTCTCCTTCTTTTTGTAGCACATTTTGCTCAACAGAACCATATCTTGCTGGGTTGAGCCTAGTATAGGCTCTCGTGTGAATTTTGCTGGGTGAGAACAGTGGTTACTTAGGAGTTCCATCAGCGGTTACTTGAGCATCGGCAAACTCCAGCTCAATTGAAGTAGGCTTATGTTCAAATCCTCTCTCTGTCATGAAATCAAGGCCTTTCTTATCAGTTTGAGGTTACGAAATATTTGGTCTGGGGGTTTAGGTTGAAGAGAAGTGGTATGGGATAGAAAGAGAATCCCCAATTTGGTACAGGTTGATGATGAACAAAGATTGATTGGGTCAGTACTTTGTCATATACCCTTGTTACCTTTGTGGTAAGATGATGCAAATATTGAACAGTATTGGGGTTTAATTTCTTGTTAGAAGCCATTAATGGTGGAAAATAAGGCTTCACAGGGTCAGTTCAGGGAATAAGGTGAGAAGAGGTTTGGTTAAATAGGTGTTGGTAGTTTGGGTGGTAAACGAAAGACAAAGGGTGTTGAAGGTGTGGAAGAAATTGGAAAAGGAAAGGGGAAAAGCTTTGGTTTTGAAGATCGGAAAGTCCAAATCTTTCGCAGATAGGAGGTTACGATGCCGAGAGCTGAAGATTACCCTTTAATGTTATGAGATTCTCTTTTTTTTTTCTTTTTCTTTTTTTGTGAACTGAGCTCCAACCCTGACCATCTGTTGATTTTCCTGCTGCATTCAAACCCATGCATGTCATGTGTGTTTGATATGCTTTTTGGATGAACAATGCATGCGTAATGTCATGTACATATGAATGTCACATGAACAAGGTAATGTATGCACTACAACCAAAATTGCTTCAGCATTTTACACATGATGGGGTGATGAAGGTGATGAAAGCCATTTGAATACTCCGTGGGTTGGAGGTTTTTGGCTTGGGGTATCCCCTTTGGATATGGGATCAAGCTTTGTCTCCGGAAGGACTTTTTGGGTTTATTTGCCTCTAGGAGGGCTTTTTAGGTTTTTTTTTTTGGGGTAGGATTTGGAGTTTCAAAGATGGCTTTTAGTTTAGAATGTTTTGGGCATCGTGTGTGCCTTTTAAGTTGAAGCTCTGGGGTAGGACTGGTAGTGTCTTTCAAGGATTGTTGAGTTGTGCCAGCAAATATCTCGGCGAAAGTGGTGCCATCGTATCATTTTATATGTCTCACAAGCTCACCTTTCAAGAGAGAGTTCGGACAGGTCCAGGTTCACTTTTAAGTTTCCTACAGTATTCAGATTGATGTCATGCAATTTGATATTATATGTGTTTGACATGTCATGTTAGATGATCAAATGCATGCACAATGCCATATACATGCAATCACCACATAAGTAAGAAGATAACAAAATGCATTGCATTCAAAATGATGTTAATACACCGTAGCAACAAAATGAGTTCCCTATAAAAAGGACAGCTCCGAGGGGTTTTTTTTTTCCCCAACTAGTCACTGCCTCGACTTCAGTAACATTGCCCCATTCTCGTCAGATCAGACCCTGTAGCTCTTCATCATATTCCTCTCCCCGGAAGGATTGAGGAATTTCATTGGTGGTCTCCTTGATTGCCCCTGGTCGCTCGTTAGCGGCTGATGGCACCCTCAATCTTCTTTCATCGACCAGCTTCTGGATCCTCCTTCACAGACCGACACATTCATTAGTCCGGTGGCCTACTACTATGTGATAGCTGCAGTAGTTTCCTTTTTGTTCTAGCGTTGGCACCACGTATGGTCGGACACTCTGTAGCAGGCCCATCTTTCTGCAGATAGAGAATAGTCTTGTCACTGAACGAGGTCCAGACGATGCGACTACCCTTATGTCTTCGGGAGGCGAACTCTGGATCCATCGCGAAACAGAGACAATGTTGGCATTGGCGCCAAGAGGTCTTTTCGGTTCTCCTTCATTGGACGACCCAGATAAGCCCAAATTTTGGTGAGAGGGCTTTCTGAGGTGTTGAGAAGGAGTATCGACAAGTTTGGCGTTCTGCTCCATATCAATGCCAACATTAGAGTCCGTGCTCATCATGTCTCTTATTTTCCCTTCGAGCTTTGCCACCCGGGTTTCCAATTCAGCGCATCTCACCGTCAGCATCTCTATTCTGTCAAGATCATTTCCAGAATTTCTCTCAGCATTGCTGCCGCTTCCTTCCCAACTGCCTTTCAAAATTGAGATGAACCGATATAGTCTTCCACCACATTTGCTATGACGTTGAAGTTCCTTGGGTTGGACATCCTTAAGATCTCTTCCCCTGATGAGAGCACTTGTTAGCGTCGGTAGGCAGATACCAAATAAGGAACTATGTATGCATGAATATGCATGATGTGTTATGCACGTGTATGTGGATGATGCATCACATATGTGATGCCATGTAATGCTATTCGGAACCAATGAATATGTATGCAAAGTTAAGAAGGGAAACGTGTAGATGCAATGAATGCTGGTGGGAATGATGCATGCTAAAATAAAACATGGTGTATAAATTTACACCACAGGGATAAAATGACACTCGGGAGTGTCCACGGATCGAAGCAAGTAGTACTTGCAATGGGGTGCATAGTTATGCCCCCGGGAAGGAACGACACACTGGGGTATCCACGGATTGAAGCAAGATATTACTTGCAAGGGTGCATAGTTATGCCCTTGGGGAGAATGACATAACGGGGTGTCCACGGGTCGAAGCAACATATTACTTGCAATGGGGTGCATAGTTATGCCCCCGGGAAGAATGACACACTGGGGTGTCCACGAGTCGAAGCAAGATATTACTTGTAATAGGATGCATAGTTATGCCCCCAGGAAAGAATGACACACTGGGGTGTCCACGGGTCGAAGCAAGTAGTACTTGCAATGCGATGCATAGTTATGCCCCTGGGAAAGAACGACACCACTGGGGTGTCTACAGATCAAAGCAAGATATTACTTGCAATGGGGTGCATAGTTATGCCCTCGGGAAAGAACGACACACTGGGGTGTCCACGGGTAGAAGCAAGATATTACTTGCAATGGGGTGCATAGTTATGCCCCCGGGAAGAATGACACACTGGGGTGTCCACAGATCGAAGCAAGATATTACTTGCAAGGGTGTATAGTTATGCCCCTGGGGAGAAATGACACACTAAGGTGTCCACAGGTCAAAGCGAGACATTGCTTGCGGAGGAGAGTTGAAATGGTATGGTGGTGTGCATGAGCATAATGATCTAACATAATCTTCAGCACTCAGGGAGTACCTTGGATTATGACGCATGATATAAGGAGAGAGAGAACAGAGCGCTTGTCATGCGAATTGTTTTTGGCACTTGAGGAGCACCTTGGGCCTTTATGTGATGAAATGATATGAGATAACGTGCTTGGCACACCAGTTGAGTTTCGACACTCGGGGAGCTCCTTGTGTTTATGTATGAATGAGATGTATAGTCACGGGTTGATGCGATTGAATGATGTTAGACGGGTGAAGGTAGGAATGAAGATAATTCATCTTATTACATATTTTGGTCATTCCGTGGATGCCCCTTTGCCATGCAAAAAGGCCATACAGACAGTTCGCATGTGCACCATCACACGGGTGCAGGTTCGGTGCCTCTGGAGCAACTAGTGGATGTCATGAAATGGTCACATGTGGCCGGCACATGGACAGAGTTCTGATGCTTTTGAGGCATCTAATGGATGTTATGGAATGGCCGTGTGTGCGCCGACACACAGACAGAGTTTTGATGCTTTTGATGCATCTGACATGAAATGATGTTATAGACAAGTCACGTGTAACTTTACACACGGACAAAGATTCGGCGCTCGTAGAACACCTTGCATGATTTAGTAGTGTCATGGAATTCCCTTACATATGTACTAACTGGGCATTCATGGAGTACCCTGGATGATTTGATAATGTTATGAGCAATCCGATGCGGATCGTGACACACAAGTGAGATCTCAGTATTCCAATGACACCGGGAACAGACAGATAGATGAGATATAGTGTAGTACTTATCATGCGACCCTCCACATGATCATAGATTTAGGATCGTGGTGATCTCCTAATGAATGGAATATAGAAGATGGCCGAGTGCAAACCCGAGCATAGACAAAACACAGGTGACTTTGGGACACCCGTTATGAAATGAAATGATTATGACGGGGAACCTTTGGGACGTCCTTTGTTTGGATTAATGACATGAAGTGGTGTGAATGCACATGTCACACAGAATGCAGATGGCTGCAGAAGATGTGGTTAGGATGCATGACATACGAGATGATGTCATACGTGTAAAGAACAAATGTATATGTCATCCAAAATGCAGATGGCTGAAGAAAAATGTGGTTAGGGTGCATGGCATATAAGATGATGTTATGTGTGCAAGGAATGAATGGTTATGTCATCCAAATAAAACATCGTAGAGACACAAAGACGTGATTTGTATACATGACACGCACATAAATTAATGCCTTGTATGTTTCGTGGAAATGTTAATAAAATATGTAGGTGATCATGGCTGCAGAAGGATGTGGTCAGTATCAATGCTACACAAATGTTGATGCCTTGGGAATGATTATACAAGACATAAGATGATTGTGTGCATTTAATGCTTTGTGAATGAAGACAATAATGGATGTGAATTGTTTATTCCGGACGCTCTAAGAATGCCTGATGCTGTGCAAGAATAATGCAAAGAAAACAGTGTGTGAACCGTCACACGGGTAGAAATTCGACGCTTTTGAGGCACCTAATGAATTATCGTGAAATGGCCACGTGTGAGCTGGCACACGAGCAGAGTTTTGACACTTTGTGGATTGATAGCATGAAATGAAATGGTCGCACGGGAACTGCCCTGCGAATAGAGTTCTGATGCTTTTGAAGCAATGTGATATGAAATGATGTTACAGAAAGGTCGCGTGTAACTCGAGACACGGACAGGGGTTCGGCGTTCGTAGAACACCTTGCATGAATTGATAATGTCATAAGATGCCCTTATATGTGTACTAATCTAGTACCCAGGGAGCAACTCGAATGATTTCACAATGTTATGAAATGGTTCGATATGAACCATAATGCACAAACAGAACTAGGCGTCACCCGGACACCTATGATGAATGAACGTGATGTCATGTGATGGCATCATGTGAACTGTCACACGGAAGCAAATCTAGGACCATTGTGGTCTACTATTGAATGATATGATATTTTGTGAAATGGCCGAGAGCAATTCGGTGCATGGGCGGAAATCGAGTAGTTTTGGGGTACCCGACATAGGATGAAATGATCATGATGGGCATTCCTAGAACGTCCCCAAATAGGTGAAATGGAATGAAATGGAATGGATGCGTATTTCACACAAACATATAAGTGGCTACAGGAAAACGTGGTTAGAATGCGTGACATGCGAAATGATGTCGTGTATGTTTTATGGAAATGTTGGCACACAGGATGTATATGTATGTCATATGAGTAAAATATCATGGCTGCACGAAGACGTGGTCAACATAAATGTCACACATATGCATGTGTAGTTAAAGATGGCTGCACGACAATATGATCAGAAATGGTACATGAGATGAGTATGTATTTCGGATGCTTTATGAAAGGTAAAAAGAAAAGGAAAAACAATATAGAACAAACGTTGGCACACGTAAAAATATGCGCTCCCTTCCAACCTTATTTCTCCTTTCGATTGGTTTCACAATTCTTCCTAGGTATTGGGCTCTTTGGCATCAACGGGGGATACCAAAGGGGCACACTCAATGTTCATTTTTAATTTAAGTTTTGGTAATTATAAGGGAAGTTGCTAAGCCATTACATGTGGGCCAAAGTCAAAACCAAGGGTCGTATATGCTCCCATAGCGAATAAACACTTCCCCACTGTAGAACACAATGTAAGGTCATGCGGGGCTATGAGTGGTTTACCCCGTCGGGTGTCTCCAATCCTGGTGGTAGAGGTAGGCCACCTTCTTTGGTAAACCAGGGTGAAACAGTGTATTCGAGGGGTTGAGAAGAAGAAAATGTCATGATATGCAAAGGTATGAATAAATCTGATGTTTATAAATTAATAAACGAATACAAGCGAGGTTATATTTCAATAGTTACCTAAGTTCCTTATGTTTTTTAGAAAAACCTGTTTAGGAAACTTTCATTCTCCCCAACAGAGTCGCCACTGTGAGCGGACGACCTTTTCAAAATGATGAAATAAGGTGCGGTGAAGCGGGCCAGGGGTTTTTAGAAAAACCGAAGAAAATTCATTTGGTTTGAGTGTGATGTTTTTGGAAAACAGATTTTGGTTATCTTATTTTGGGGAAAACCATTCATTTGTTTTGACATCCCATTTTGTAGAAAATGTTTTTACGTTTTATAACTTAAAGACCTCGAAACCTAAATCCCGAGATCAGTGACAGAGCCACCACCCGGATCAGCTCATCCGGGAAATTCCGGTACAGTTCCCTACCGAGCGCAGACTGCTGTACCTAATCCAGAGATTCAGGGTTCGGACAACTTACCTACTTAACCTCGAGCTTGTATTCATTTATTATTTATAAAGTCATATTTATCCAATTTATTATCTTTCTCTAACCCGATTTGTTTAATTTATTAATTCGATGCTAAGGCAAAAATGCATAAAAGAAATTGCGGGAAATTAAACCGTTCACACAAATATACAAAAGAATAATAGAGGCCGATTATACAACCAAATTGAATAGAAATATAAAAACTTTCGTCCTCACTTTACAAGCGCCTAAGTACACGAGGATCTAAAAATAATACAACCGCCTAAATACATGAATTAATATATTTAAATGCAGTAAAAATAAAAATAAATGCTGCAAAACAAAGTGGTTAGCACAGTTTATATATTAAACACAAGTAGGACTCAAATCAGGACAAAATGGGGATTTAGGAAGTGGTAACATGCATTTAGGGGATAACCGGTTCGACCCGACTGGTCGGACCGGTTAGACCTGGAAAACGGTTTTAAAATGCCCTGTAATTTTTGTGCTGGAAAATCAATTTTGGAAAACATTTTATTTTCCGGTTTAATTGATTTCAACATGTGAGGTGGGTCGGTTTTTGGGAGAATCAGGTCTCCATCGTGGTATTGTTTTGAATGCAATTTTACTGGAAATTGAATCTAGGGTCGTGAATGCACACAACAAAATTCATTTTGATGATTTTCTGATTTTTTTGAATTTTTAGGGCTTGTTGGAAATTTTTGGAAATTATTCTGGAAATTCTGATTCTGGAAAAGTGTTACAGTCGTGCTACTGTAACTACAGTCGTACGACTGTAAATTACAGTCGTGCGACTGTAAGCAATCCAAACCCAGGATTTCGTCAAAATTTATTTGAAATAAAACTGAAGGAAAACAATCTGGAAACCAAGAACACTCATACGACTGTATTTATAGTTGTACGACTGTTCATCAAACTCAAGAACAGTCGCATGACTGTTCTTGATTTCCAGAAACAGAAAATGTAAAACTTGAATAAAAAGCACAAAAAACATAACCAATCACCCAAAAAGTATGGAAAACAGAGGAAAAAAGGAGTGTTTACCTCTTAGGCGCTGATCCACCGTAGGATTGACCCCTAGCAACGCATCAATCCACTCAAATTTGCTCTTCTTCTCCTTGAGTCAAGGTTGGGAAGTTTGGTCCAAAATCTCTAAAATGTCACGGATTTGAGCTAGTTTGTGGTCTAGAAATTATTAGATTTTGTGTATCAAGTTTAACCTACGATTTCTAATTCATTTTAAACATTAACGCGCTGAAATTAAGAAGAAAAGTGTTGAAGAAAGTTTTGAGTTTTGGTTTTTTCTTTCTCTCTTCTTCTCTTTTCCTCCAATCTCTCTCTCTCTCTCTCTCTCTCTCTCTTTGTTTCTTTCCTTCTTTTTTCTTTGCCAAAAGTCCTCCCTTGTTTCCGCCTTTTTCCTCTCTTTTTATCCTGGAGCATTAATTGCTCCACCCCCTTTCCCTCATTTTCAGTTTTCAGGGTATGGGCTGGTTTACCTGCCACGACCCTACAGTCGTACGACTGTAGGTTGATTACAGTCGTGCGACTGTAGTCAAAGTCGTACGACTATTGTCTTTTTTTTAATGGAAAATTTCGGTGCTTACAGTATGGTTGACGAAGCAGTTAAGGCATTACTTCTAGTAGTATAAAGTTTAGGCGGTAGCCAAAGTGGATCATATGAAATACTTATGCCAAGCTCCAGTGTTAGCTAGGAAGTTGTCGAAATGGTTGCTTTTGTTGTCGGAGTTCGACATAGAGTATGTGATGAGGAAGACAATCAAAGGAAGGGCTGTAGCAGAATTTCTAGCCAATCGGCTGATAGATTCTGATTATGTCAAGAATTTGGAATTTCCCAATGAACAACTAGCGTTGGTGGAAGAAGAAGTAAATAGATGGGTGATGTACTTTGATGGTGCAGTGAACAAAAATGGCGCATGCTTAGGAGTAATCATTGCTACACCTGAAGGAGAAATCATTACTCTAGCGAAATGGCTTGACTTTCAAGTAACTAATAACAGAGCAGAATACGAAGCTTACCTATTTGGAATTGATGCTCTGATCACATTAGGGGCAAATGAGGTATTAGTTATTGGGGATTCGACTTTTGGTGATTCGGTGGGTTACCGGAGATTGGAAGATCAAAGAAGAATCACTCCGCCTTATCTCAAGATGGTTTGGGAAAGGGTGAATGTATTTAGTCAGTGTGAATTCTGGCATGTGCCGAGAGAAGAGAACCAGATGGTGGATTCCTTGGCTACACTGTCATCAATGTGGGAAGGCCCCCGAAAATAGCCGATACAGCCGGTAATCATGGAAATTGCTCAGAATCCATGCTATTCATCAGTCAATGCAGTTGCAACAACTAAAGAACGTCCCTGGCACTATGATATTTTATAGTTCATTCAAAATGGTCAATACCCCGAAGACACTAGTGAGGCTGATAAGGTTTCCCTTTGGAGATTGGCAGCGTAGTTTCGGATATTTGAGAATTAGCTCTTCAAAAGAACAACCAACGGAATCCTTCTGAAGTGTCTAACAGAAGAAGAGGCAATTAAGGTTATGAAACAAATACACTCCGGAGCCTATGGACCACATATGAACGGGTTGGCCCTGGCAAGGAAGATATTAAGGCAAAGACACTTTTGGATCACTCTACAAGCATCGAGGAAGTTAAAAGGTTCCATGAATGCCACGTATACAGAGACCTCAATCATCTCCCTCCACTCAAACTGCAAGTATCCTCAACTCCGTGGCCATTTACAGCTTAGGGTATAGATATCATTGGAGAGATAAGGCCGCCCACCTCAAACGGACATCGATTCATTGTCGTGGCTGTGGAGTACTTCTCAAAATAAGTCGAAGCAGAATCATTCGCTAATGTTACAGCTAAGAAGATGGCCAAATTCATAGAGAAGAACATTTTTGTGAGGTATGGGATTCCGCATCACGTCGTTGTTGGAAATGCCCTAGTCCCGAGGCATTGGTCCTTGTATTTGTACTATACATTCATTGGATTTATGTGTTGTACTCATTTTTGTCATTAATAAAGGCATCAATTCATTTATTATATCTATCTTGTGCAATATATTAAATGAAGTATCCAATGGACATATCTATATCCATGATGACTAGTGTCATGCACTGAGCAGTAAGACCATGGATAGGGTAAACGATATGACCATAAATAGATCCGTAGTCTATTCCAGTCATGGGAATGAATGGAACAACAGACTATCATTAACCTGGTTGTATGGCGGTGTCTTACCGGTCATTGGACATGGAATGTCAACCAAGTTAATGGGTACATGCCGGGAAGCATGGTACTGGATAGATCCACTAAACGAGTAATCCACATGGTATGGTATCACAATGGATTCTCGTGTAGTACTTGTATGGATCCTTTGACCTGACCATATGATGGTGTTACATGTGAAGTCACATACTTAGGGGTACGCCTAAAGGGCCTGTAATAGGGTGCCAAGTATGGGTGCTTTCGGGTATGTCACTGAACATGGTAATACTATGGATATGCAGAAGGGATTTGTCACTCAGTAACCAACTGAGAAGATATCACCGGCCACTTGATGAATGTGACTGATAAGAGTGTGGCCACACCCAAACGAGTTGGAACTTGTTTGTGAGCATCAGTACATTCGGGATCAAGTTAATGTCCGGACACAAAAGAGGGTGATCAATCCATGCCTCTGTGTTGGACACCGATATCAATGACATGGGATGTACAAGTTTAAACTACAGGGTTATGATATCAGTTGGACTGCCATCTCCATCTTAATTGGGGGCTGCAGTGGCTTGCTAGAGCCCAACTGCAGTCTGCGGGCCAAAGGCCTACTGCCAACATAAAGATGGGCCCACAGGATCGTACACATAGAACGATAGAATGCAGACTTAAGGAATCGCATGTATGCTTGGAGTATACACAATGGAGGGAGAAGCGTGTATATATTAATTGTATTATAAAGATCAATTGGATTGATCATAATAATAAAATTAATATCTATGTTCAATTGGCTCTTCATAGTTAATTGGATTAATTATGAAATTATTTCCTAGGTGGAAATATTCATATGTATGGGTTTACATATGATTTTATTTTGTGTAGATTTAATTTTAATTTGATGGATTAAATTAATTGTCAAACTAATTTTAATTTAGATATAAATAATATATTGCTGGGAGTAATATATTAAATACATGGGCATATTAAAATTGGGCTTGAAATTAATTTAAACCAGAATAATTAAAATTAGACTGGGCCTAAATTAAAACATGGAAGCCGGCACAGAATAGAGAGGAGCCAAGATGGGCCTGAATTACACTTAAGGGAATTCGGCCAACCCTAGGTATAAATACCTAGGGTTAGAAATTTCGGCCACCCCATGCATTACACCCCTAGCCGAATTCTCTAGCTCCTCCTCTCCATTGTTTCATTTTTCCGACGCTAGCACGGGTTGCATTCGCCAAGCATTCGTGTACGTGAGAGTGGAGGAATTCTATTTTGAATTCTGCAGTCATCATCCATCTCTAGAAAGAGATTTTCTGGTAAGAAATTTAATCCCTTTCTATTTAATTTTATGTTTTTCAATTTCCACTTCAATTGCTCCTGGGACTAGATTTGAGGAAATCACCGCGTTCTTCCGCTTTTATCGGGTGATTTCCGGTGAAAAATCCCAACAGTGGTATCAGAGCGGGCTTTTGATCCGTGGAAATTGATTAATTTGGTTGAATCCCTATTTTGAAATTGGATGTTTTTGATTGGGATTCTTAGTATGGGTTTTATGATTTTTCCCATATGTTTTAATACAATGAAAATTAATATTGCATATTGGTTTATGTTGTTTTAATTTTGTTGTATTATTGTAATTCTTGGTGAATTGCTATGGATGATGAATGGTTATTTTTTTTTTGTTTAATTCTGTTTTTTTTTTTAAAAAAAAAAAAATGGCCTCCCGGGGTGCGGGGCTGCCGGCGGCGGAATCGCGGCCGGCGGCCGCCGCACGCGGCGGGAGGAGCGGCGGCAGCCGCTGGCTGCTGCTGGGCAGTGGCCGCTGCAGGCGGCAGCAGCGGGCAGCCGCTAGGCGGCTGCGCCGCTGCTGCTAGGGCAACCTCGTTGCCCTAGCTGCAGCGGGCCGGGCCCAGTTTTTGGATTTTGCAGGTTTTTGGGTCCGGGGCCCAGTTTTGAAATTTTAATTGGTTTTAAAATTCGTGTGTTTAAATTTATGTAATTTAAATGCGCATGGTTTCTTGGATGAATTTTAATTCGTTCATGGGATATTAGTTTTGGAAATTAATATGGTTAATGGAAATTGGTTCGGGTAATTTTGGCACAATTACTCGGACTGCTAAATTGGACCCATGGTTTCCCAATTCCAGTGGGAGCAGTTGGACTGCCTAGGCTGGAGGCCTAAAACCCGTTAAGGGTTAGAACCATGGTGGGCCAAGAATTGGCGATTTCCTAATAATGGCTTTGACATAATTTAAATGGGCTTAAATCATGCATTATGACATGCTTTTGAATTGTATGTATTGGATGCATATGAATGGTTGAATGAATGTATGATCGGATGCTATTGGGCCTTTTACGAGATGAGTTGTATTTTTCTTTTGGGTAAATACGGCCTGCGTGTCGTTTTCTTTTAATGTAATTTTATTTTATTTAAATTAAATATTATAAAATTTGTAAAAGAAGAAGCCCATGGAGGTGCAAGCCCAAATTGGAGGTGCAAGCCCAGAAGGAGAAGATGGAGGCCTGCCTAATATATGTTTCTAGTATAGGTTTACTAGAATAATATTAGGATGTAACATAGGCCCATAGCAGTCCATTTTAATTTTATTTAATCATTTTTATATTCATTTGCATGTATGAATGTATGTTACAAATAGCTCATTCACCCGATTTATGTATGTAAGCCGTTATAATTGAATCTAATAACCAAACGGAAATTACTAAGTCGCTTAAAAGTGCTTCCCTCATTCAAAACCGAATCGAAGTGGGAATAGGCCAGTTGTAGACCATGCCCTCGCAGGATGCACTGGAGTATTGTCACTTTGTATTGGGTTAGAGTATGGGATACTCTAACACTTGGATGGAGGTTTTGACTTAGCGTGGGTAGTAGGATTCTCCTGGCCCTAAGCACAGATGGGTAAGTGCCAACAAGCCCATCAAACCGAGAGTCCCTAGGTTGGGATTGGACGGCGTTCCTACCTAAATAATTAAGGTATAGTTGTACCAAACCCTCGTTTGGCTATATCTTAATGAAATATGGATCTCGGCCCATGAGCCCAACAACTCGGTTTAAATTAATAACTTGATTCATTATTAATTTTATATGGGAACAACAAAGCAAAGCCCTTTATTAACACTCTCAATGTTTTTCTGTGTAGAAACACCTAAATGGCAAACACAAATACCTTATCACTGCGATCAATTCTTGAAAAGGACAAGCTTTCCGGTCCTAACTTTTTAGACTGGTCTAGGAACTTGAGGATAGTTCTAAGACAAGAGTCAAAAGAGTATGTGCTGGAAAGGCCTGTGCCAGCTGCGCCTCAGGGACGTAATCCACCGGCTGCCCAGCTGGAGGAATACGAGGCGCACGTCAAGGACAACCGGGATGTGACATGCCTTATGTTGGCTTGCATGGTCCCCGAACTGCAAAAACAGTTTATGGACCATCAAGCCTATGCTATGATAACAACTCTTAATGAGATGTTTCAAGAGCAAGCTCGTCAGGAAAGGTACCTGACCAATAAGGCATTCCACTCTTGTAAGATGGGGGCCGGGACATCTGTGAGTGCACATGTGCTCAAGATGAAGGGCTATTTGGATACTTTGGCCCATCTCAGATCGCCTATCTCTCAAGAGTTGGCGGTGGACACAATCCTCGCGTCCTTGCCAGATTCTTATGATCAGTTCATCCTTAACTACAACATGCAAGGGATGAACCGCACTCTCAGTGAGCTGCATGGGATGCTTAAGCTTACTGAGCAGTCGATCAAGAAGACTCCGCCGGTGCTGCTGGTTAACAAGGGGAACACTCCTCTTGCTAAGGGTAATGCCAAGGAAAAGGCCAAGGCTAAGGCCAAGAAGGCCAAAGCCAAGAAGGCCAAGGCCCAACCCAAGGCCCAGCAGAAGGCAGGTCCTGAGGACGTCTGTTTCGGGTGTAGACAGGCGGGCCAATGGAAGAGATCGTGTCCCAAGCTGATGGGAGAGCAAAGAAGGGGCCAAGGTGCGTCCTCTTCAGGTATTTATGTTATAGATATTAACCTTACTGTTTCAACATCCTGGGTATTGGATACTGGATGTGGTTCTCACATTTGTTGCAATGTGCAGGGACTTAAGAACAGAAGGTTGCTGGGGTCGGGAGAGGTGGACTTGCGGGTCGGGAATGGAGTAAGGGTTGCTGCCATAGGGATCGGCGAATACCACCTAATGATGCCCAGCGGATTGGTTTTAATTTTAGAACATTGTTACTTTGTACCTGCTATGTGCAGGAATATTATCTCTGTATCAATGTTGGATATTTCTGGATTTGATTTTACTATTATAAATGGTCGAATTTCTATATCCAGAGAGGGGTTATTTTATGGAGATGCTCTATTAAATAATGGCCTATATGTCCTGGACTTAAATGAAACCAATCATATCTATAACATAAACATGAAAAGGGTTAAGCCTAACGAACTTAATCCAGTCTACCTATGGCATTGTCGTCTTGGCCATATAAACGAGAAGCGCATAACTAGGCTTCACAAAGCTGGAGTCCTAGGGTCATTTGACTTGGAGTCAATTGATACATGCGAATCATGTTTAAGAGGAAAGATGACAAAGGCGCCTTTTAGCAAAAAGGCTGAAAGGGCCACTGGCTTGTTGGACCTAATACATTCAGATGTATGTGGGCCTATGAGCGCAGCGACCAGAGGTGGGCATCTGTACTTTGTCACGTTCACGGATGATTTTAGCAGATATGGCTATGTCTATCTGATGAAACACAAGTCCGAGACCCTTGATAGGTTCAAGGAATTTAGGAACGAGGTACAGAACCAGCTAGGCAGGAATATCAAAGCCCTTCGGTCGGACCGAGGCGGTGAGTATATGAGCCTAGAGTTTGACTCATACTTGAGAGAGCATGGAATAGTTCCACAGCTCACTCCTCCTGGAACACCACAATGGAATAGGGTGTCCGAACGGAGGAATAGGACTTTGTTGGACATGGTCCGCTCAATGATGAGTCAAGCATCTCTCCCAATTAGCTTCTGGGGACACGCCCTCGAGACAGCAGCTCTCATATTAAACAATACTCCGACTAAGGCAGTGGAAAAAACCCCATATCAGATATGGACGGGCAAGGAGCCCAATGTGTCTTTCCTAAGGATTTGGGGATGCGAAGCACATGTCAAGAGATTGACTAGTGGCAAGCTGGAGCCCAAAACCGATAAATGCCTGTTTGTGGGCTACCCTAGGGAAACCAAAGGGTATTACTTCTACAACCCCGCCGAGAACAAGGTGTTCGTGGCAAGGAAGGGGGTCTTTCTGGAAAAGGAGTTCCTTTCCAAGAAAGATAGTGGGAGCAATGTTGAACTCAGGGAAGTTCAAGGTCCACAAGCTCCTGAAGAGGATAACTCGGAGGCCCAGGTGGAGCTTCCACAAGTGGAAGCACCGACCCAGGCCACACAAGAACCTAGAAGGTCTGGTAGGGATCGTCGGGAACCAGAGAGGTATGGTTTCCTCGTCACCGATTATCAAACTCTTCTCATCTGGGATGAAGAAGAACCTAAAACCTACCAGGAGGCTATGGCTAGCCCACAGTCTGCGAATTGGCGTAAAGCCATGGAGGCAGAAATGCAATCTATGTACGATAATCAAGTTTGGAACTTGGTTGATCCACCTCTGGGTGCTAAGGTAATAGGTTGCAAGTGGTGCTATAAGCTAAAAGCCGATAATACCTTCAAGGGGCGTCTGGTTGTGAAAGGTTTCAGACAAGTCCATGGAATAGACTATGATGAAACTTTCTCACCAGTAGCCATGCTCAAGTCCATCAGGATACTGCTGGCCATAGCCGCATGGTATGACTATGAGGTATGGCAGATGGATGTCAAAACCGCTTTCCTTAATGGGAAGCTACTCGAGGATGTGTACATGACACAAACTAAGGGTTTTGTCGATCCTAAGTATCCAGGAAGGGTATGCAAACTTCAAAGGTCCATTTATGGACTGAAGCAAGCATCCCGTAGTTGGAATCTAAGATTCAATGAGGCTATAAAGGAATATGGCTTCATACAGAATCTGGATGAGCCTTGTGTGTATAAGAGGACTAGTGGGAGCATCGTCACATTTTTTGTACTTTATGTAGACGACATCCTACTCATTGGAAGCGACATACCTACACTGCAAGGGGTAAAGCAGTGGCTGAGTAAGTGCTTCGCAATGAAGGACTTAGGCGAAGCTGAGATGATCCTAGGGATTAGGATCTATAAGGATAGACCAAATCGGCTTCTGGGCCTAAGTCAGGCTTCGTACATTGACAAAGTTCTAAAAAGATTCAGCATGGACCGGGCCAAGAAAGCTTTCTTGCCAATGGGCCATGGGCTGAAACTTAGTAAGAAGAACTGCCCTAAAACAAGGGAGGACAGGGAGAACATGAAATTGGTTCCATATGCTTCGGCCATTGGATCAATCATGTACTCCATGTTATGTACGAGACCTGATGTCGCCTTCGCACTGAGTATGACGAGCCGATACCAGCAGGATCCCGGGGAGGATCACTGGAAAGCTGTCAAAGCAATCCTCAAGTACCTTAACCGGACTAAGGATAGCTTCTTGGTGTATGGTGGTCAGGAAGTGCTATCAGTTACTGGGTATACTGATGCAAGCTTCCAGACAAACCAAGATGAGTACCAATCACAGTCAGGGTACGTATTCTTGCTGAATGGTGGTGCTGTAAGCTGGAGGAGCTCAAAGCAGCCAACCATAGCAGACTCTACAACAGAAGCTGAGTACATCGCTGTGTGTGATGCAGCTAAGGAAGCTGTGTGGATGAAGAAGTTTATCACTGAGTTGGGAGTAGTGCCAACTATCCAGGACCCAGTCGATATCTTCTGTGACAACAATGGGGCCGTCGCACAAGCTAAGGAGCCCCGGTCACACAAGAACACAAAGCATGTGCTCAGAAAGTTTCACCTCATACGAGAAATCGCGGAGAGAGGTGACATTGCATTGCACAGAGTGGACACCGAGGATAATGTCGCAGATCCATTGACCAAGGCGCTGGCCCAGCCCAAGCACGAGGGTCATACTAGATCTATAGGGATTAGGCCCATGCCTAGTTGGAACTAGTGCAAGTGGGAGATTGTTGGAAATGCCCTAGTCCCGAGGCATTGGTCCTTGTATTTGTACTATACATTCATTGGATTTATGTGTTGTACTCATTTGTGTCATTAATAAAGGCATCAATTCATTTATTATATCTATCTTGTGCGATATATTAAATGAAGTATCCAATGGACATATCTATATCCATGACGACTAGTGTCATGCACTGAGCAGTAAGACCATGGATAGGGTAAACGATATGACCATAAATAGATCTGTAGTCTGTTCCAGTCATGGGAATGAATGGAACAACAGACTATCATTAACCTGGTTGTATGGCGGTGTCTTACCGGTCATTGGACATGGAATGTCAACCAAGTTAATGGGTACATGCCGGGAAGCATGGTACTGGATAGATCCACTAAACGAGTAATCCACATGGTATGGTATCACAATGGATTCTCGTGTAGTACTTGTATGGATCCTTTGACCTGACCATATGATGGTGTTACATGTGAAGTCGCATACTTAGGGGTACGCCTAAAGGGCCTGTAATAGGGTGCCAAGTATGGGTGCTTTCGGGTATGTCACTGAACATGGTAATACTATGGATATGCAGAAGGGATTTGTCACTCAGTAACCAACTGAGAAGATATCACCGGCCACTTGATGAATGTGACTGATAAGAGTGTGGCCACACCCAAACGAGTTGGAACTTGTTTGTGAGCATCAGTACATTCGGGATCAAGTTAATGTCCGGACACAAAAGAGGGTGATCAATCCATGCCTCTGTGTTGGACACCGATATCAATGACATGGGATGTACAAGTTTAAACTACAGGGTTATGATATCAGTTGGACTGCCATCTCCATCTTAATTGGGGGCTGCAGTGGCTTGCTAGAGCCCAACTGCAGTCTGCGGGCCAAAGGCCTGCTGCCAACATAAAGATGGGCCCACAGGATCGTACACATAGAACGATAGAATGCAGACTTAAGGAATCGCATGTATGCTTGGAGTATACACAATGGAGGGAGAAGCGTGTATATATTAATTGTATTATAAAGATCAATTGGATTGATCATAATAATAAAATTAATATCTATGTTCAATTGGCTCTTCATAGTTAATTGGATTAATTATGAAATTATTTCCTAGGTGGAAATATTCATATGTATGGGTTTACATATGATTTTATTTTGTGTAGATTTAATTTTAATTTGATGGATTAAATTAATTGTCAAACTAATTTTAATTTAGATGTAAATAATATATTGCTGGAAGTAATATATTAAATACATGGGCATATTAAAATTGGGCTTGAAATTAATTTAAACCAGAATAATTAAAATTAGACTGGGCCTAAATTAAAACATGGAAGCCGGCACAGAATAGAGAGGAGCCAAGATGGGCCTGAATTCCCCTAAGGGAATTCGGCCAACCCTAGGTATAAATACCTAGGGTTAGAAATTTCGGCCACCCCATGCATTACACCCCTAGCCGAATTCTCTAGCTCCTCCTCTCCATTGTTTCGTTTTTCCGACGCTAGCACGGGTTGCATTCGCCAAGCGTTCGTGTACGTGAGAGTGGAGGAATTCTATTTTGAATTCTGCAGTCATCATCCATCTCTAGAAAGAGATTTTCTGGTAAGAAATTTAATCCCTTTCTATTTAATTTTATGTTTTTCAATTTCCACTTCAATTGCTCCTGGGACTGGATTTGAGGAAATCACCGCGTTCTTCCGCTTTTATCGGGTGATTTCCGGTGAAAAATTCCAACAGTCGTGACTAATAACGAGGTATAGTTTCAAGGAGTAACAACACAATTGTTTTAAGAGAAGGGAGTTGAGCACCATAAGTCATCCCCATATTGCCCACAAGCCAATGGGGTGGTAGAAGTAGCCAATAAATCTATTAAGAAGATTCTGTCAAAGATGGTAGTGACCTACAGAGATTGGGCCGACATGTTACCATTTGCCTTGTGGGGATACCAGACAAGCATTAGAACCCTTACCTGAGAAACACCATATTCACTAGTTTACGGGATGGAAGCCATTTTGCCAGTGGAAACAAAAGTCAGGTCATTAAGAGTAGTCATGAAGGCACACTTGCTGGAATCTGAATGGCTTTAGTCGAGGTACGGACAAATTGGCATTGATTAATGAAAAGCATCTTCAGGCCTTAGGCCGATTACAGATGTACCAACAGTGAATGGCCAGGACCTACAACAACAAGGTTCATCATCAAAAATGTCCACTTAAGGTGGGGGATTTGGTACTTAAGTAGATGAAGCAGACCAACATGGATGTACGGGGGAAATTCAAGCCGAACTGGAAAGGTCCGTATGTAGTCAAAAAGGTACTTTTGAAGGGTGTTGTGAAGATTATAGACATGGACAGGAATGAATTCGTCAACCCCATCAACCATGACAAGCTGAAGCATTATTACGTGTAAAAAAAAAGGGTCCGATGGGTCGAAAACCGAAAAGGTGACCAAGGCAAAAGTCAGGACAGTCCGATGGGTTGAAAACCGAAAAGACGATCCATGCAAAAATTAGCACACAGAGGCGAGGACTATCAGCTTTAAAATCTGCAAGGACCGGTTGGTGGCAGTCGTGGATTCAGTCGAGACATGTATCATCACAGATTCTGTCCTTGGTTTCATTTCATCATTGATATGCATTGTAGTAAAGCATTATTTATGAATGAATGAATGAATGAATGTTTGGTTTTATCTGCTTAAATGTCCCGAGTTTACTTGAAATTCAGATTTTTTTATGTGTGGCTTCATATCTTTTGCATATCTCACATCCATAGATTAAAAAAAAGGGTTTAATAGATTGAAAACCCGAAAGGGTGGTCTATCCAAAGGTTAGGACACAAAATGAAGTCTGTTGAATGTAAAACCCGAAAGGGCAGTTCAGGCAAAAGTAAAGACAGTCCGATAGGCCGAAAACCTGAAAAGGTGACCTATGCAAAAGTTAGGACATGAAATAAAAATAGAATAAAAGTGACACAGCAGCATCAAGCTCAGATAACCCTAATCCTCTAAAGACCGAGGTACCTCAAAGTCAGCGCCTCACATCCACATCTTTTAGAGCAAGCAATCAGGATAGTCAGCCAAGCTCTGTAGTGAGCATCCATCTACACAGGTGTAGTACTATCATATCTCTGAATCTCGATATGAATAGGATGCATCCACTGATGCTGCACATGCCGAGGCCACTGTGGTGTGAACACTCCACACTCGGTGGTGCACAAAGATCAAGGGATCCCCTATAGCTGACCATACTGTCTACATAGCTGAGCGGGAGAGTAGAAAGTCACAATCCAAGCAACTAGACACCTCCGGCCTAGATCTCAGTAGTCACATCAGAAATATCCCACTAAGGGCAAACCCATCGAATAGAGGAGTCAATCCGACTCTTCAACCAACCAAACCAATTCTCTATAGACATAAAGCTGAAATCTGTAAGCTTGATATGCCGAGACCAGTAACGCTTTGGAGCATATCTCAGGTAAGGGGTAATGGATAATTGAATTCAGAAATTATAGTGCACAAGCATACCTGAAGCAGAAAAAGGGACCCATAACTCTTGACAGTAGAATCAAAGTGGATAGAATCCGAATGAATCAATGTCTCAGTTAAGGCAATCCCCATCGGTGATGCACCTCGAGCCATCTGGGTCACTATCGAGGATAATCTAAGGATGCAAGTACCATCTCGGGACTTACACAGGTAGTATGCCATTAATAGTAAACTCATCAGTGGAGCCCAGCTAGGGGAAAAAGGGGGTAAAGCAAAGCACAAATGTACTATAATAGAAAGGCTAAGTCCGGGAGAAGCAGGCCTACCAGAAAGTGCACGACCCAAACCCACTATGTCTGGGGCAAATCAACTCAGAAATGTGTGAATATCACCCGAGTCAGGGTTAGGAACAGCTAACCAGACTCCTTGAGGGCAAAGAATGCAGAGGATAATGCTAACATCGTCTACCAAGGGGCATAACTCTTGGTTAGTAAAGCAAAAGATGTGATCCATTGGATCCTAAAAGCTGGTAGCAGCATCCAAAAAGACCCAATTTGGAGTCAAAGCAGTGTAGAATCTGAGATACTGTAAGCCGAAGGGCACTAGCAAAGCCCAATTGGAAGAACGGGTCATACCCCAATAGTCCCAAAGTCGTCCTTGGAGCTGATCCATGCCAAAAAAGGAGTGAAAGAAGGATAAGAAAAGCTGAAATTTGGAATGGGATGGCTCTAGGTGTCTGGCAGCTATAATACCCTATAGTGGCGCAGCTGTAATGTGCCAAGCGGCTATAATGCTACAGTGGAGCGGCTGTAGTGTAAACAACACTTTGCCTATATCTTTATATGAATTTTGATGATTATAGACACACGGCGATAAGTTCTAGGGGTAGTTCTTCAAGGAAAATGAAGTTTAAAGGCACCGGAACACGTCCCGGACCCGACCAGATTGAACCAAGGGGTAATAAAAGCATGAAAAGGCAGAGTATATACACTCAAAGGCTTAAATTCAACGACTAGAAGATGTAAATGTTATAAACCATGTGTAAATCATTCAAACCATCAAGTACATCACAAGGTAAGACCTATGCAAGGGCCAGGAAGTAACCCATAAACGGGTCAATACACAAATAGAAAAATGGAAAAATAAGCCTAAAGAGGTGCAAAGCCGGCATCATCATCATCATCTCCACCATCTCCTAGCTCCTTGGTCGGGTTCTCACTCATGTGCTCACCCACAAAACCCCATTTGCGCCTTCAAATCATCCATCCCGATCTCTGAAGGTTTGATTCATAATCTCCAGCTCGATGACCCGTCGTCGTAACTGTTCAACCTCTGCCCTCAAGAAGTGGACTCTCAGTGCTTAATCCCAATCGTCGTTTACACCAAGCAAAGCATGAAAAACATCATAATCATATGCATATGCATCCATACATACATGCATACATGTATAACATCCATACACAAGCATAAAGCCAAATGCAGGTACTTACCGTCAAAGCGGAGTTATCCCGGATGTTGAGCACCCTCAGTACGGAAATGGCCTGGCCCATACACATACCCTGCATCACTGGAATTTTTAGAGATCATATTTAAAAGGATCAATCTATGAAAAATAATTAGTAAAAAGGGCAACAACAGAGAAAAGAAAAAATACTCACATGTGTGGTGCCATTGGGAATGGTCAGAGGAAAAGAATGGTCATGGAGATGGAGGTCACCTCGGTAAGACTGTCGAGAATCATTGAATAGTTGAATGGAGCTCTCAATTGGGAACTCGAGCCAACCATGCAGATAATCGACATTGGGGGCCTGAGGAGCCTGAAAAGAAGGAACGGGAGCATCCTCCACTCAGCAGTGGAACCCGCCCCAGCAGTCCGAGCAGAGCCAATACTAGACCTCCTACCTGCTCCTCTAGTAGATGAAGATGGGCATACACGCCCGCCCTTCGAAGATGGCTGAAGTTAGTTGAGAAAGGAATGTCAGTGAATAATGATTTTAAGCAAGTACAAGTGTAAGCGCCGGAATTTTCTACACTTAAAAAAAAAAAAAACTATAGTCGTACGACTATTGTTACAGTCGTACGACTGTAATTTAAAAATTACAGTTGTACGACTGTAATGTCGGGAAATCTGCAGAGGCCCATACCTCTGCAGCAGAAATGGAGGAGAGAGAGGTTGAGCATTAATTGCTCCGGCTCTGCAGCAAGCAAGCAGGAAAAAAGAGGATAAAAAAAGAAGAAGAAGGGAGAGAGAGGGAGAGGATTTTTCTGGTGAAAGAAAACTTAGAGAGAGAAAGAGAAGAGAGAGAAAAAGAAAATCACAAAAAACTCACTTTTCTTCCTCTTTGATTTTCTTTAATTCTCGATATTAAACCTAAAACTTGTTAGAAACCCCTAGGTTAATCAATTAACTACATAACCAAATCAAGAATTCGGACTAAAACAATCAGAATCCTTTGCAATTCGGATTTTGGACAAAAAGCTCTCAACTTCCATTCCAAAGGGGAAAGTGCAAATTTGTTGGGATCGGAGCGACGCCAGGGGTCAAAACGACTTGGAATAGCTTCTAAAAAGGTAGTCACTTCTTTTCCTTACATTTTTGCTCGCTTTCTGGGTGTTTGAAGTGAGTTTCGTGCGATTTTTGCTGCATTTTCATATTTCTGTTCCTAGAAATTAAGAACAGTCGTACGACTGTTCTTGGTTTTCATGAACAGTCGTACGACTGTATATACAGTCGTACGACTGTTCTTAATTTCCAGTCGATTTTTTCTTCAGTTTTTGGTTAAAATTGATTTTTGGCGAAGTTCTGATCTTGGACTGATTACAGTCGCACGACTGTAATCCCTGTTCCAGAATCAGAATTTCAGTTTCATCCCCAAAAATTCCTAAAAAAAAAAATCCCAAAAAATTAGAAAACCCCAAAAATCATCAAAATGAATTTTTGTTGTGTGCATCACGACCGTAGATTCAATTTCTAGTAAAATTGCATTTAGAACAATTCAACGACGGAGACCTATTTCTCCTGAAAACCGACCCACTTAAAATGTATAAAAATGCATGTAAACCGAAAAAATTATTTTCAAAAAGATTTTTTCCATAAAACCAAAAATACAGGGACGTTTCAAAATGTTTTCCAGGTCTAACCGGGCTGGCTACCCGAGCCAACCCGGTTACCCCCTAAATGCATGCCCCCGATTCTTGATTTCCCAATTCTGTCTATTTGAGTCCTAATTGTGGCGTGCTGTATATATTGTGCTAACCCTCTGTTTTGCAAGTTTTAATTTCTTTTTATCTTTATTTTTATTTTGGATGTAATTTAATAGATTAAATCGTGTATCCTAGGCGGTTGTATTTTTCTAGATTCTCGTGTATATAGGCGATTGTATAAGTGAGGCGAGAGTTTTTATTTTTCCATTCGATTTGGTTGTAAGCCAATTAATATTTCTTCCTTTTCCTTATTTTTTTATTTTTGTATTAAATATTTTGTGTGCGCGCTGTATGCCCTTTTATATTCAATAAAATTGACTTTAGATTTTGAAATACCATTCCAGAACATTGGCAATATTTATTTTAATTAGACACGAAATACGGGACTTGTCCGGACCCGAATCTCTGGATAGTGTAGCGGCCGTTCGTCCGGTTCAGCTACATAAGAATTTCCCAGTTGAGCTGAGCCGGGTGGCGACTCCTACAACATCCATCGAGACTTAGGTCTCGGTTCTTTTATGCATTAATTCTATTCATTTTCCAAAGCGCGGATTTCCATTATAAAAACCCCACGCGAGGGAGGGATCCGCCCGAGATCGTGGCGCCCCATTCCGAAAGGGAGTCCCGTGTCCCGTCGAAAACGTGTCGTCCGCTCACAGTGGCGACTCCGCTGGGGATTTCTTTAAAAAGTTTTCTTAAAAACTTAAAAGAATTTTGGCAAGCCCTGAAAAGTGTCTAATTAAAATAACGTGGATGATTCTCTTTTGGTATTTTATTTGCATTTTTAGTTAGCCATTTCTTGCATTAGATTAGGTATCCTTTTATAGCTCGGTGGATTGTTGAAGTGTCGCCTAAGTTCCTCCTGGTCTTAGGGGCACGAATACGAAACACCACTCATAGCCTCGTACGAACCCCTTCGCTAGGACCCTTGAGTGGGGAGAAGTGAGGAGTATATCTTGCTATGAGAGCCTTGATGTTATCCCGACTTTGACCGAACCCATATAGGTAGCTCTAGTTGGATTCCCTTAGGATACCAAAATAATTGTGTGAATAATAATAAAATCGCACCTTCATCACCCCCGGTTGGTGATTGAAGTGAACCCCGCCTAGGACTCGGTTAGAAATTTTCGAGACCGACCACGTTGGAGGAATAAGGTTGGAAGAATTCGTTTTGCTTGCTATGTGTTCTTCACCATTTCGTGACACATCGCCGACGCATGCATAACATACCATAATCACCATTTTCCGTACACATGACATACCATACACAAATATCTTTGTGTGATACTAACCCACATTTTTTATGCAGCCATTTTGCATTTTATTTTGTGTGTAAAACATTAATTCATTCGCTTGTCATCCATACTAACGATTTCTTTTTCAGCCATAACATTAAACTTGTGTGATTAGCATTTTATTTTTGACATAGCATACATAACATCATTATGTATGTCATGCATCCTAACCCACGTTTTTATGCAGCCATTTACATCTTGTGTGACATGTTCATTCACTATATTTCACTTAAATTAAATTAATGGGCATTTCAAGGACGCCTATCATGACCATCCCATCCCATTTCATAACATATCGGGTACCCAAAATTACCCGTGTTTTGCCAATGCACCGGATTGCATTCGGCCATTCCACCAATATCATTTCATTTAATAAAAGCCACTACGGCCTTAGGCCCATTTTTCGTGTAATAATTTACACGATGCATTTCATGACATCACACCCATCTATCATAGACATCATATAACACTGTGGTCCACATCCGACCACTTCATGACATTAATTCACCATTTAAGGTACTCCCCGAGTGCCCGATTAGTATACATATAGGCCCATAACATCACCAAATCATGAAAGGCGTTCCTCGAATGCCGAATCCTTGTCCGTGTTCCTGTTACACGTGACTTTCTCATAACATCATTCCATATCATATGCTCAAAAGCATCAAGACCTTGTCTGTGGGCCCGGCCCATGCGACCATTTCATACCATCTCATAGACCTATAAAGCGTCAAAACTACGTCCGTGTGCTGGTACACACGCGACCATTTCACGAATTCATTAGGTGCCCCAAAGGCACCGAAGTTCTATCCGTGTGGTGGCCCACACGTGACATTTTTGCATAAACATTGGGTGTTCTTGGAATGCCTCGAAAAAATAAATAAATAATAATAATAATAATAATAATAAAATAATAATAAAAAATATATATATTCATATCATCATTCCATACATAATTCCACTCCATGCATCTCAAGCACGTCCAATGTCTTAGTTTTCATGTCATATCACGTCATTCATTCACGACCCTAATACCTCCTGTCTACCCCAAGCAGAATACACTGGAGCGACCTTGGACAAGATCCCAAGCTTCAAGGGCGGCTAGGAGACAGAGGGTAGTCGAGAGTGATAGTGATTCTGAGACTGGGGTAGGCGTGAATATGGCAGAGCAGACACCGAGTATGGCTGATGTTCTAAGAGATTTCTTCAGGTCGCAGGATTTCCGCGACATGTTAAAGGAGGAAATGAGGGCAGTGGTTAGAGAAGCTGGTGAGACCGGTGGTAGTGGAGCCGGGAAGGAAAAAGAAGCTGAGTCATCCCAACACGGTGGTGACGCTTCGGCTAGCCTTGAAAAGTTGCAGGAGATAGAGGCAGCTATGGAACAGAGGATGAAAGCCAAGTGTTCCGAACTAGACGAGGTCATGGCCCAGTTGAAGAAGGGGGTCGGGATCAGTGCTGAATCCAAGAAGGGGGTGAACATTGATGCCATGATCAGTAGGGGCATCGAGACATTTCCTATCGGCTTCCAAGTGCCGAAAGTCCCCACTTACAGAGGAATGGGCTCGCCGGAGGCCCATGTGAATTTATATGCCCGGGTTATGCTAACAGCAGGCGCTACAAAGCAACAATTGATTAATCTTTTCCCCACCACACTGGAGGGAGGTGCTTTGGGATGGTATAACTCACTGTCAGAGGAGGAGCAATCTGACTGGGAAGTATTGTCAGCAGCCTTCATCAAATACTACAGCTTCAACACCAAAATCCAGGTGAAGCTGTATGATTTGGAGAGGGTGAAGCAGAAATTCAATGAGCCCTTTGACGAATACTACCAGAGGTCGATGAACAAGATGATCCTCCTAAAGAACCGCCCTGATGAAGACGAGCTTATACAGAAGCTCATTGATGGTAGCAAAGATATCTTCAAGAATAACATGAAATTCCATCCCTTCAAGGAGCTTAGTGAGGTTTACAGTATGGCTATGAAGATAGAAAGGGATGAAGAGGAGAAGCCAGCTGGTCAGAAAGGGGGAAGAAGTACAGGGTA
Organism: Euphorbia tirucalli; assembly: GCA_039660915.1. NCBI lineage: Eukaryota > Viridiplantae > Streptophyta > Magnoliopsida > Malpighiales > Euphorbiaceae > Euphorbia > Euphorbia tirucalli. The sequence goes on along the minus strand of CM077639.1, from coordinate 28,162,409 downwards.
TAGTTCAGGGTATAGATCAACTGCAGTAGCTGGGTCTGGTAGTGGTTCTGGTTCAGGTTCCAGTGGCAAACAGGGGCAATCATCAGAGGTGAAGCAGGTCGAAGTGGCTACTGTGAATCAGCAACAAGGCAATCAGAATAGGGGTCCTGGAGGACAAGGCATATCGCCTTGGACTCTTACTTTAGCAAAAATATTTGCCAAGTGTAGGAATGGCGGCCTGTTGCAATCCTTAAGGCCATTTGAGAAGCCATCAGAAGCTGACAAAGATAACTTCTGCACTTATCATGTGGTGACAGGCCACCGAACCAACAACTGCTACAAGCTAAGGGATGCCATCCAGAAGCTCATTGACGAGGGAAAACTGCAAGAGCCAGCCAAACCCAGCACTAAAACCAACCCACTGCCGGCATTCGAGAAGCGGGTTAACATGGTTCAGTCGGGGTTGCCGGCTAACTTCATATTTGCCCAAGTTCTGCAAGCGAACCCTACAATTCAGGCAGTGGCGGTAGGAGAACCCGAAGTGGAGCTTAAATGTAAGGAAAAGGAGGGATGTAAGGAGATCAAGCCCATAAATCTGGATGATCTCGACTCCGAAGATGAGTACGAAGAATTTGACAGAAGAGAGGCTGTTAAATTCCCAGCTGTTGAGAAGCTGAAGATTTCAGAAGTGCAGCACGTGACCCGAAGTGGAAGGGTATATCAGCCGGCAGATCAGATGAAAGATAAAGCACCGGTGAATGGGTCGGGCAGTACTTCGGCACCAGAAAGAGTCGAGAAAGAAGATTTGGTCATTTCCCAACTGAAGAAGACCCCTGCACAAGCTAGTTTGTGGCACTTGCTGATGACCTCCAAAGAGCATAGGGAGGCTTTAGTGAAGAAGCTATCAGAAATTGAAGTCTCTCCTATAGCTTCACCAAAGACTATGTGCTGCTTGCTAGACAAAGTCCATGCTGGAGCTCCTAATATTGTTTTCTCAGAGAAAGACCTACCAGCAGAAGGAAAGGCTCACAACAAGGCTCTTTACATTAGAGCCTATATCATGGATAAGGTGATGCCGTGCGTTATGGTGGATGACGGCTCAGCTCTAAATATTTGCCCACTGAAAATGCTACCGTTTCTAGGCATGAATGAAGAAGTGTTGAAGAGGTCCTCGACGGTCATTCGGGCGTATGATGATTCTAAAAGAACAGTGATAGGGACCTTTGAAACAGAAGTGGAAGTTGGACCCATTAAGTCCATGGTTGTTTTCACAGTGATCGACATCCCGGTCACATTCTCCTTATTGCTTGGAAGACCCTGGTTCCATCCTTTGGGAGGTGTTCCTTCCACATTGCATCAGAAGATTAAATTCTCTATGAACGACAGGATTGTGACTGTTGAGGCGGATGCCCAGTCGATGGTAGCTGCAGTGGATGAAGGAGTGGTTCCTTTTGGGGGATTCCAAATTGCTGTCATTAAGGAGGAAGAAACCACAGATGCCCCTATGGTCCTTTATGAGAACTACATGCCAGATTGGCTATCCCGATATCTGTACAAGCTGAACTTTGTCCCGGGAATGGGACTCGGGATTAATCTGCAAGGTGTGCCAGAATTCAAGATCGACTCGGGAAAGTCAAAGCAGTACGGCCTTGGTTATGTAGAGGGGTCATCTGAGCAGAAGAATCTGAAAAAGGGCAAGAATGGTAAGGTCATGATGAAGCCATTCCTGAAGGCAGGAGAAAGCCTTTATAAAGGCCAAGCTGAACCGGTGCTGGTTGGAAATGTCAAGTACCCTGGCTTTGAGATCTTTGCAGATGTTGTGGATTTTGAGAAAAGCCAGGAAGAGCCAGTAGCCCCTGTAATGATGGAGGAAGTAATTGCTGAATCTGAAATTTTGAAAGGAGAATCATCTGAGGTGATAGCAGAAACCGTAGAGGTGGTCGAGGAAGAAGATGAAAAGAAGACCTATGCCGAAGCTACAGAAGTGATCTCGGGAGCTTTGACTGCTGCATTAACCAAAGCTTTTGGGAAATCCAAGGAAGGATTTGGCGAAGAATTGATGGCCAAAGTGAACTTAGACTCTGTGGTTGTGGAAATCGCCAAGATTATGGAGAATGCTAAGGCACAGCCAGTCGAGAAAGCTGCAGTCCCAGATGATGCTCTGGAAGGGAAGATGGAAGCTGATGAAGAACAAGGCCCTCCGCCTGTGGAGGATGAAAATGATTTTGTTGTATCTATTTCTTCCATTTTCAATGTAACTGATGTACTTTATGATAAGTTCAATGCAATGAATGATGGGGATTTAATCGCACAAAACAAAACGCAGCGGAAATAAAAGGATTAATCCCCACCAAGGACCCATGTACATTGCATTGAATTGGAAGGAGGGTTAAAGAATTACCTCTTAATTTTTGCAGGATTGGATACAGGAACCAAAGCAGATTCCCTCTACAGTTGATCCACACCGAGCAATTGACTCACCGCGTGCTAGCGCCGGGATCGTAGAACAGTTCTTCGAATGAGAAGGTGAAAAATTGATATTTTTCATTCTTGGCCAAAGCAAATTTCGGCTATTTGATGGAGATGGGGCTCTGTATCACGTCCAACAACTTTTTGTTTCTAGGGTTTTTTTTTTTTTTTATTATTAACTTATAATTGTAATTAAATACTATATTTAATTATAATTATAAATTAGCCCCCATAAGTTTTATTAATTCTCAATTAATATTAAACTTAGTCAATTCTCCATCATATACACATATGTATGTAAAATTAATTATATCTCCATATAATATAATTAGCATACTTTATGCTATATTAATCTTATTAATATTTACATACATACATACATATATATATATACACATATACGTAAATGTATATTATAATTAATTATATCACCATATAATATAATTATAATGTACATACTTTATGCCATAAATATATTAATCTTATTAATATGTTCATGTGTATATACATATACATGTAAATATATATCTTTATATATATTTAATTTCTCATCAATAATAAATCATTATCTCATAATGATTTATCCCCGAATTAAGTGAATCTCATTTTGCTCTTTGTGTGTGACCCCGTAGGATCATATAAATTGGCAATGAGGAAATTACCATAATGCCCTCATAAGTCATAAGCGGACTCTAGCAAGCCATTATGACTACCCAATTCATATGATTGGTATAATCCAATAAACCTACTTATAGAATGTGTCATATTCCCTTTTGTCTCTTGATATCATGATTAATTATAAGACATGGTACACTTGTCAATCTTATATAAATTAATCATATGCTTTCTCGATCTCAAAGCGGACTGTTTAAACAAATCAATTGATACTCTTATCAATTATTTGAGCACGGCCATGCATATAACAGTCTCACTTATCGAGGGGCCCAGTGATATCGCTCTCTTGATAGAGAGGGACAAAATCCCATATCTGTCACTCACATCCCAAGGCATGAGTCATATCGTACCCAATCACAGCCTTTATAACTACTCTGTTACAAGCAGCGTTTGACTGTGTCAAAGCACAACATGAATTCATCCCGGAATCCATGGTGACCTCAGGTCAAAGGAATCAGCTAATGACACTACTATAATCAAGATCAGTTGTGACACATAACCATGAACTTGATCTCATAGTGGGTCTCCAGTAACATGTTCTCTAACATATTACCCGTGAGTATAATATGTATCTCTATACACTATATTCATCTTATGAATATCTATTATCACTCACACTAGTCTTAGTTTGTTATTATTCCCATAATAACAATCGACTAGGGATGTTTAGAATTACACGGTTGATTCATGGATACTTATCATAAATGCTAACATACAAACATAAATGATAATATTAATCTACACTAGATTAATCTTAGAAGTCAAATTACATAATCCAATATTGGCCTTAGGGCACAATCTCCAACAATGAAATCCCAGTTTGCTTACTTGTGTGATGTTTATCCTGATAATTCTGTGCATGCATTTAAATCACCATCAAGCATATTTAGCATACATGACACTGCATTGCATGAAATCAATATAAGTACAGATGAAATCCCTAAAATGGTACTCATTTCACACGAGCTTAAATCCGAGGAAGAAAGAGAATTAATAAGAATACTCCAAAAACATGTTAAAGCTTTCGCCTGGTCGTATGAAGACATGCCGGGTGTAGATACAGAAATAGCAGTGCACAAAATCCCAACGGACCCCAAGTTCAGACCGGTAAAGCAGAAGTTGAGAAGACTAAGGCTGGAATGGGCTACACTGGTGAAGGAAGAAGTGGCCAAACAGATAGATGCCAGGTTTCTCGAAGTGGTGGAGTATACGGAATGGCTAGCCAACATTGTCCCCGTGCCTAAAAAGGATGGAAGGGTCAGAGTATGCATTGACTATAGGGACTTGAATAAAGCATGCCCAAAAGATAACTTTCCACTGCCACATATTGACGTCCTAGTTGATAGTGCAGCAAAAGCGGCAATGTACTCCTTCATGGATGGCTTTTCAGGGTACAACCAGATCCTGATGGATGTAATTGACAAGGTGAAGACGTCATTCATCACCGAATGGGGTACTTTCTGCTATAGAGTGATGCCTTTTGGATTAAAGAACGCCGGTGCCACTTATCAGAGGGCCGTCACAACTCTGTTGCACGATATGATCCATAAAGAAGTCGAAGTGTATGTCGATGATATGCTTGTTAAATCAACGACCCGAGAGGAACACCCTGTTATCCTGGATAGATTTCTAACACGCATTGGAGAGTACAACTTGCGGCTTAATCCCAAGAAGTGCATATTCGGGGTCACATCAGGGAAGCTGTTAGGCCATGTAGTTAGCCAGAGGGGGATAGAAATGGACCCAGATAAAATTAAAGCCATCCAAGATATGCCAGCTCCAAAGACTGAAAAGGAGGTCAGATCATTCCTGGGTTCCTTGCAGTATGTCAGCTGCTTCATAGCCAAGCTAACTTCCACTTGTGAGCCAATCTTCAAGCTATTGAAGAAAGATTAGCCGGTTGTGTGGGATGACAAGTGTCAGATGGCCTTCGAGAAGATCAAGGCTTACCTGGTAAAGCCGCCAGTGTGAGTCCTCTAATTCCAGGGAAGCCCCTGATTTTGTACTTGGCAGTTGAAGAATCCTCTATAGGGGCAATGCTAGCATAGGAACAAGATGGCAAGAAGGAGTATCCCATCTACTACCTAAGCAAAAAGCTGTTGGAGTATGAAACCAAGTACACACTGGTGGAAAAGACATGTGTGGCGATGATTTGGTTAACCAAGAAGCTGCGCCACTATTTCCAATCCTACAAGATACAAGCTGTGGCTAAAGTGGATCTAATGAAGTATCTCTATGAAGCACCGGCATTGGTTGGGAAGCTGTCCAGGTGGTTGTTACTTTTGTCTGAATTCGACATTGAGTACATCACGAAGAAAACCATTAAAGGGCGAGCCGTGGCAGAGTTTCTGGCAAACCAGCCCCTAGAATCAGATTACACAGAGAACCTAGAATTCCCTGATGAGCAGTTAGCCATGGTGGAAGTGAAAAGGTGGGTCATGTGTTTCGATGGGGCAGTGAATAAAAAAGGCGCTGGGATCGGAGTATTTATAGCAACGCCAGATGGTGAAGTCATTCCTTTATCCAAGAGGTTGAATTTTCCCATAACCAATAACGGGGCAGAGTATGAAGCATGCCTATTTGGGATGGAAGCTTTGCTAACACTAGGGGCAAATGACATCCTGATTGTTGGAGACTCACTTCTAGTGGTGAGGCAAGCTCAGGGAGAGTGGGAACTAAAAGAAGAAGCCTTACGGCCTTATTTGAAGCTGCTACAGTTCAGAAAGGGTTTATTCGGCCAGTGTGAATTCAGACATGTCCCCAGGGATGAGAATAAGATGGCTGATGCATTAGCTACTTTGTCCTCCATGTGGGAAAATCCAGAAGAGACACAAGCTCAACCACTGGTCATAGCCACTTCCAGACATCCTTGCTTCGAAGTGCATGAAGTAATGGAATTATCAACCGAAGGAAGGCCATGGTTCTTTGATATTTACCGGTATGTTAAGGAGGGAAAGTACCCAGAAGAGGCCAGTGTTGCTGACAAGTTGACCTTAAGAAAGCTGGCCAGTCAATTCAGAATCTTCGAGGACGAGTTATACAAAAGAACAGCACATGGGGTTCTTTTAAGGTGTCTAACAGAACAAGAAGCAGAAGATGTGATGCAGCAGGTACATGCAGGATCCTGTGGGCCACATATGAATGGACTTGCCATGGCTAGGAAGATAATGAGACAAGGGTATTTCTGGATGACAATGCAAGCAGATTGTATAAGAAAAGTGAAGAGATGTCATGAATGTCAGATCTATGCAGACATTAGTCATCTTCCTCCACTTGAACTTCAGAATCTAGCGTCTCCTTGGCCGTTTTCAGCATGGGGGATAGACATGATTGGTGAAATTCATCCAGCTGCATCTAATGGGCATAGATTCATAGTTGTGGCAGTTGATTATTTCTCCAAATGGGTCGAAGCGGAATCCTTCACTAATGTTACAGCCAAGCACATGGTCAAGTTCATCCAGAAAAATATCTTCACTCGGTATGGGATTCCTCATCATATAGTAATAGACAAACGGAGTACAGTTTCAAGGGGCAACGGCTGAGCTATTTGCAGAGCATGGAATTGAACGTCATAAGTCCTCTCCATATAGACCACAGGCTAATGGTGCAGTAGAAGCAGCTAACAAGGCAATAAAGAAGATCTTATCAAAGATGGTAACCACTTACAGGGATTGGGCTGATAAACTGTCTTATGCGCTTTGGGGTTACAGGACCAGTGTCAGAACACCGACAGGAGAAACTCCTTATGCCTTGGTATATGGAATGGAAGCAGTGTTGCCAGTGGAGATAGAACTCAAGTCGCTCAGAGTTGCCCTGGAAGCTCAATTACCAGAGACTGAATGGGTTCAAGCCAGGTATGAACAATTGGCAGCATTAGATGAAAGGCGACTAAAAGCACTGGATCACCTGCAGATGTATCAGTGCAGAATGGCTAGAGCCAATAATCGAAATGTGAAATACTCCAAGCGGCAGTTGAAAGCAGAAGATTTGGTTCTAAAGCAACTAAGGCCTTCAAATGTTGATGTTAGGGGCATGTTCAGACCTAACTGGGAAGGACCCTATGTGGTGAAGAAGGTGTTATCAAAAGGCGCTGTCAGCATCATGGACATGGATGGAAACGAGTTCACCAACCCGATCAACCAAGATAGGCTAAAGCTTTATCATGTATAAAAAAAAAAAAAAGAGAGAGAGAGAGGTCTGCTAGGCTGAAAACTCGAAAAGAGCGGTCTAGGCAAAAGTTAAGACACGAGAGAAAATAATAAGCCGGGAAAACCTGAAAAGGACGACTGGTGACGGATTTTGGCACAATGTGAAATCTGTACCATTTAGGAACCAACTTGTTTCAAATGTACTCATTTTGACTTCATCAATAAAGTGAAGTGTTTGTTTAAATATATTTGCATGGTTATGACAAATGCACAAACAAAGTTGTCTTGCATAAACACACATTCAAAGAAAGCACTTTGCATTCAACTGATCAATATCATCACATTATTAGGCAAATGAAAATGCATTAAAAACGTGCAATTCAAAATCTTTTATCGTCCTCTAAAGTCCAGTTCATCTTCCCAAACGAGTAATAAAGAGTCACAACACCATTTTAGTCAAATTTAAAAAAAAAAATTGCTCGCTGAGGTGAAAACCGAAAAGGCACCTCAGGCAAGAATTAGAGCGGCCCGCTAAGCTGAAAACCCATATCGGGCAGTTTAGGCAAAAGATAGGGTATATGAAAAGCTCGCTAAGGCAAAAACCGAAAAGGCGCCTTAGGCAAAAGTTAGAGCAGCTGGCTGGGCTGAAAACCTGATTTGGGCTACCCAGGCAAAAATTAGAGCACCTAAAAAAAAAAAAACTCATAACTTCCCACGGAGCAGGAAAAATAGAACATCCTCAGTATTCCCCGCAGAATTTGTCACATCACTCCCCAGCAGAATGTCCCCTACTATTCCCCAATGGAGTCTACATAAAGAACACCATCAATTACTTCCCCGCAAAGTAGCCATGTTACTCCTTAGTGCAGTCTACACAAAGAACACCACGATTGTCTCTTCAATCAAGTCACCACACTCTTCCCCAGCGGAATCTCTACAAGGAATACTACGATCACTTCCCCAGCAATCACCTCACTCCATCGATAATCACCAAACAATGCCCCAAGAAAAGCAAAATCAGCCAGGGGCACAACATATCTCCCCAGCGAAAGACAGAAATGTCCAATAACAGAAAATACATACATGTACATATACATCATCATGCATCCATACATTGCATATATCAATTACTTATCTCGGACTAGTCTTCATTCTTGATCGAAGGGGCAAAAATTTTTGTTTAAAAATCTCTCGATCAAGGAATGAAGACTTGCCATTTTAAGTGCAAGAATTCATCCCTAGCTTAATATCTTCAGCAAGTCAGCAGATCCGCCTCGAGTAATTAAACTCGGTATTGGCCCAGGTCCGCTCCATTATCTCAACTTTCTCCAGGGAGTCCGTCTCGAGTAATGTAAGCTCGGTATCGGCCCAGATCCACTCCATCATCCAAGTCCCCTAGCAGATTCGCCTCGAGTAATGAAGACTCGGTATTGGCCCAGATCAGCTTCATCTATTTCCCCAGTAAACCTCGCCTCGGGTAACCTAGACCCGCTATCGGCCAATTTCTTCGTCAATTTCGCCTCGGGTAACATAGACCCGGTATCGGCTAATCTCATCTCCAGCATCCCCTCGGGTAACCTAGACCCGGTATCGGCTAAACCATAATTCACCCGCTCCTTCGCCTCGGGTAACCTAGACCTGATATCGGCTTATTTCCTCCCCAGTGTCGCCTCGAGTAACCTAGACCCGGTATCGGCCTATCTCATCAGAAGGTTCATTCCAGTGTTCACGGCGCTTTAATTCACGCTCTCAAATTCATCATAACAGGTATTATAGACCCGGAGCTAAATGTCGAATATGATCACGCGAGGGGCAGCTGTAAGCGCCGGAATTTTCTACACTTAAAAAAACAAACAAAAAAAAAAAAACTATAGTCGTACGACTATTGTTACAGTCGTACGACTGTAATGTCGGGAAATCTGCAGAGGCCCATACCTCTGCAGCAGAAATGGAGGAGAGAGAGGTTGAGCATTAATTGCTCCGGCTCTGCAGCAAGCAAGCAGGAAAAAAGAGGATAAAAAAAGAAGAAGAAGGGAGAGAGAGGGAGAGGATTTTTCTGGTGAAAGAAAACTTAGAGAGAGAAAGAGAAGAGAGAGAAAAAGAAAATCACAAAAAACTCACTTTTCTTCCTCTTTGATTTTCTTTAATTCTCGATATTAAACCTAAAACTTGTTAGAAACCCCTAGGTTAATCAATTAACTACATAACCAAATCAAGAATTCGGACTAAAACAATCAGAATCCTTTGCAATTCGGATTTTGGACAAAAAGCTCTCAACTTCCATTCCAAAGGGGAAAGTGCGAATTTGTTGGGATCGGAGCTACGCCAGGGGTCAAAACGACTTGGAATAGCTTCTAAAAAGGTTGTCACTTCTTTTCCTTCCATTTTTGCTTGCTTTCTGGGTGTTTGAAGTGAGTTTCGTGCGATTTTTGCCGCATTTTCATATTTCTGTTCCTGGAAATTAAGAACAGTCGTACGACTGTTCTTGGTTTTCATGAACAGTCGTACGACTGTATCTACAGTCGTACGACTGTTCTTAATTTCCAGTCGATTTTTTCTTCAGTTTTTGGTTAAAATTGATTTTTGGCGAAGTTCTAATCTTGGACTGATTACAGTCGCACGACTGTAAACTACAGTCGTACGACTATAATCCCTGTTCCAGAATCAGAATTTCATTTTCATCCCCAAAAATTCCTAAAAAAAAAAAATCCCAAAAAATTAGAAAACCCCAAAAATCATCAAAATGAATTTTTGTTGTGTGCATCACGACCGTAGATTCAATTTCTAGTAAAATTGCATTTAGAACAATTCAACGACGGAGACCTATTTCTCCTGAAAACCGACCCACTTAAAATGTATAAAAATGCATGTAAACCGGAAAAATTATTTTCAAAATGATTTTTTCCATAAAACCAAAAATACAGGGACGTTTCAAAATGTTTTCCAGGTCTAACCGGGCTGGCTAGCCGAGCCAACCCGGTTACCCCCTAAATGCATGCCCCCGATTCTTGATTTCCCAATTCTGTCTATTTGAGTCCTAATTGTGGCGTGCTGTATATATTGTGCTAACCCTCTGTTTTGCAGGTTTTAATTTCTTTTTATCTTTATTTTTATTTTGGATGTAATTTAATAGATTAAATCGTGTATCCTAGGCGGTTGTATTTTTCTAGATTCTCGTGTATATAGGCGATTGTATAAGTGAGGCGAGAGTTTTTATTTTTCCATTCGATTTGGTTGTAAGCCAATTAATATTTCTTCCTTTTCCTTATTTTTTTATTTTTGTATTAAATATTTTGTGTGCGTGCTGTATGCCCTTTTATATTCAATAAAATTGACTTTAGATTTTGAAATACCATTCGAGAACATTGGCAATATTTATTTTAATTAGACACGAAATACGGGACTTGTCCGGACCCGAATCTCTGGATAGTGTAGCGGCCGTTCGTCCGGTTCAGCTACATAAGAATTTCCCGGTTGAGCTGAGCCGGGTGGCGACTCCTACAACATCCATCGAGACTTAGGTCTCGGTTCTTTTATGCATTAATTCTATTCATTTTCCAAAGCACGGATTTCCATTATAAAAACCCCACGCGAGGGAGGGATCCGCCCGAGATCGTGGCGCCCCATTCCGAAAGGGAGTCCCGCGTCCCGTCGAAAACGCGTCGTCCGCTCACAACAAGATAGAAAAAACAGAAAGAGAAAGGTTTGGAATGTACCCAAGCACCAGCAGTCAGAGGAAGAAGATGAGTGGCAATGAACTGGCAGTAGCCACCATCCACACTACTAGCCTCGTAACTAGCTCTGTATAGGTCAGGATGTAGCTCAGAGGATAGGCGGTGAGGTTAGAATAACCCCACTGACAAGGCTGCTGGAATCCTATGCCTCTCAGGGCCAGAGCGCCAGTCATGAACCCTCTTGCCGAGGTACCACTCTTGCCCGAAGGGGAACTCCATTACAAAGTGCCTATTGGACAGTGCCTGTGCATCTCAAAGTATCTAGGGCAAATCATCTCGCTCTCATCTCTAAGGGGTCTTGACAAGCTAGAATCAGAAAATCAAGAAGTTCAAAGTTAGAGAAAACAGTCATCGAGTAGTGAGTTTAGGAATTCAGAAAAGAGTAAGGAGCATACCCCAGCAAAAGTCATCTCTCTCAAGAACTGATGGCACTCATCTTTATCCTTATCAACATCGCTCCAAATGAACCCCAACCCCCGTCTCAGATGGACGAACTCGGCTAGCTCATAATCTTCAGGGATATGCACTATCGGGGTAGGAGCGAAGCAGTACTTGTAGGCCTAAATCTACAGAAGAAGTATGAGAATGAAGTCAATAATAATCTAGGAAATGCATAAAGGAAAGTAAAATCATAAGATAAAGTGTTCAAGACACTCACATGTATCACAATCCAAGGGCCCTTCAGCTCCTTTTGAGAGCCTCGAGCGCAGAGTTGAGAGTCCTTACTAACTTTAGCTTAATCAAAGATGGTAGCAAGGCCAAATTCAAGCTGATTCAGCCTATGAGGAAAAGGAGTGTGGAAAGGGCGTGGAGTAGAAAGGCCCTCACATATCACCTCTCATTGGGAGACTCAAAAGTAGTCCCCTATGGAAGCTCGGCTTACAGATCCAACCAATAATCCTTGATACTCCTACATTAAATCCTACTATCAGGGGACTCAATCTCGATAAGCATCACTACTAGCTCTGGATGGTAACCGCTCTGTGCCAAAGTCTGATTGAAGCGAATCACCTGCCCGGAGAAAGAAAGCCCAGTGATAGTGACGAGGTCTTCGGGTGTCACTGTGTACTCCCCAGACGGGAAATGGAATGAGTGAGTAGTATCCATCCATCTCTCTAAGAGTGAGGCTAGGAGTCCTTGGCTCATGCGAGGAGTGGTGATAGTCATACTCCGAACCAGTCGATACAAGCCTGTGGAGTTCACAAGCACTTTCACCCCGTCGGGAAGCTGCCTGTACCATCTCAAAGACTCTGAAATGGATCCGCTACCGCAATGGCCGGATCTTACCTACAAAATCAATGATTAGGGAGTTTATGAGCTTTTTTAGCATGCACATGCATCATAAAAACTAAGGAAATACCCTTAGAATCATAAAAGAGAGGGCTGCCCTGAATTTGCCAACTACAGCCGCCCATCTGTAGGGGCTTATAGCCAAATGACTGTAGTCTTCAAGACTATAGTGGCATTGCTATAAGCAACCCTTGGGGTAGCTATAGTTGCATCTTTTTGGCCAAACCATAAATTTGCCCGTTTTCGGTTAAATCTCGTTCTGTCCAACCCAAATCATCAATCAAGCATCTTAGAGGCATATTCTACTCAACTCATACATCAATTTTATCTATTATGGTCTAATTTCTCTAATTTTCTAGAAATTAAAAAACTTAGAAAGAGAGGGAAATCCAAGAAAACTAACCGGATTCAAGAAGGCATGGCTCGAAAGTTAAAGCTGGATAGGTACTGGAGCATCGATCTTTATTCCACAATACTCGTCCTCTTTTAACCCATAAACACTCTTGGTGGATTCATGGGCTAAAAAGAAATCTCCCTCCGGAATGGAAAATCTCGTTTGAGGGGTGGGTTGAGCAGGAGGAATAGGTCTAAGGACTTTCTGTAACTTTCGTCTTATGATTTTTGGAAGATTTGTAAGGGTTTGGGGCAAAAATCACTCAAGAATGGTAAGGGTTTTTTGGTCTTAAAGGGGGAAGATGAGAATATGGCTACTGTAATGTCTTTGTGGCTGTTAAAAGCCACCTCTTACCCACCATTACAGCCAAGCGGTTGTAGTTTAAAAACACTATAGCCGCACGACTGTAGCACTAAGTCTTTGACCTTTCATTTTTCAAAGCTTATTTTATGCCACTTTGATCCCAAAAAAGGTAGTTTTCGTGTCTTGTAGGTATCAAGGGGCAAGATATTCCATCCATATTCATTCTTGATCGAAGGGGCAAAAATTTTTGTTTCCAAAATTATCGATCAAGGAACAAATACGTACCTAAAACAACTTCAAAACATCGAAAGAGATAATCAAACTTCTCAAATCACCAAAGCATCTTTCCCCAGTAGCACAAGCTTCACGGGAAACACTATTATCCTTTCCTTTAGTGACACAGGCCCCAGTAGAAGCAAAATGACTAAAATGCCCTCCTATTAGTAATCAAACTACCAGATGGCCTAAATGCCTTCCCTTTAATGACACAAGCTTCACGGGAAATCAAATCATTGAAATATTTCTTCCCCTAGTGACGAAGGCTCCACTATAGGTGAAATGACCAAAATGCCCTTGTTTTAGCCGCCAAGCTACCAAATGACCAAAATACCCTTAGGTTAGCCGCCAAGCTACCAAATGATCAAAATACCCTTTTCCTCACCATAGGGGATACCAAATCACTAAAACTCATTTCTTTTCGTGACATAGGCCCCATAAGAAGTCAAATGACCAAAGTACCCTTCCTCCAAAGGACACCAACTTTCCAAGCTACAAATTTACCAAAATACCCTTCCTTTCCATGGGCATCAATTGACTAGGAGAATTCAATCCGGGCAAAGTCCTCCGCTTCGCAATGAAGTCGAAGCATGTCCCTGGAGCACTAATTCAATCTGGGCAAAGTCCTCTACTTTATAAATGGAGTTGAAGCATGTCCTTAGAGAACCAATCAATTCAGGCAAAGTCCTATGCTTCGCAACAGAGTCAAACTAAGTCCCAGAAAAATCAAGTCAACTTAGGCAAGACCACTGTTTTGCAAATCAACTGAGACAAGTCCCTATGAGCATCATAGTAGGTTAACATGAGGAGAACCCCCAGTTACGTCCTCTTTTCCTGCTCACTGTGCTCCCTATCATGAGACCAAACTCGAATCGGGCATAAGCACCCGTCTAAGTCAACTTTGGCCACGCGAGGGGCAACCTGTGAGCACGAGTTTTTTCCCCAACCTCGATCATGAAATCCTTTATTACCTTTTTTATGGATAAGTGTGAGGCAGATTTGGAATGACCGGAATGACATTGGACATTGTCTCGGATGACCCGAAGAAGTGTAACAAATCTTGGTGCGGAACCCCGAAGAAGGTTGATTGAGCGCTTAAGAGAACTAGAGAGAAAAGTGAGAAAAGGTGAGAAATGTAAAACTGACTACTATAGCTGCTCGGCTATAGTGCCCTATAGGAGCACGGCTGTGGTTTGCATAATTACAGTCGCCCAACTATAAGCCACTACAACCGCTCGATTATAGTTGCCATATTTGATTTTCTCTTAAATAGGGTGTATTTTATCTCATTGATTCAGGATTTTCAACCCTAATCTGACCATATAAAAAGAAAAACTTGAAATGAGGTTCTAGGGGGGCATCATTCTGCAGCCACAATCAAGAGAGAAAGCTAGGGTTTTGAGATTTTGAGAGTTAGAAAGGATTTTTCAACCCAAAATTCAGATTTTTCAATCAATTCTCCAATCCAATCTTCACCAAAAATGGTTTAGAATTATTAAGTTTCATCTAGGTTTAAGGTTTTCATCCAGAAACTCGGGGAGATTCTGATCAAGAAGGTTTGGGGTGGGTTTTAGAAAGAGAAAATTAGGTTGTAGTAAGAAAAATCCCTAAATCCTCTATAAAGATCATCTAATCTCGAATAAAATCTATAGAAATCAATAGGTTCCTTTAAGAAATCATATCTAGAAGTGATTTTGGTTGACTTGGTGTTCGTTCGGGTTGATTTGGGGTTCTGTCCGAGTTTTGGAGATTCATGGACCATTTCAGGCTGTTCGTGATTCCGAAGAGTTTTCCAGCATCCGAATCTGTTTCTAGTGATCCAAAGCACTAGAATGCAAACAAGGTAGGCTCTGAAGGCCCTAAAAACTTTTTTGAAATTGATTTGGGTGTTATGGAATGTGTTTTGTGTTTTTCTAAGAAGCTGGAAGTGAAAATCCAGCTATAGCCGCCCCATCTGTTGCTTACAGCCGCTAAGTTGTAGTCCGATGACTACAGTGGCACAGCTGTAACCTATAGTGGTGCAGCTATAGTTCTTTGTTTATAGCCACTCAACTGTAATCTCAGGGGCAGAAGCTCCAAATGCCTTAAATCAACCGAAAACACTTCTTTTTTCAAATCAAATGTATTTTTCGTGAATAATATCGGTCGAATCACATCCATATATGATTAGATTTGTAGTTTTTAGGTTTTTGATTAATGGATGTGAGATTTAGCTTTGTTGATTTCAGGTTTTTAAGGTTTTCAGGATTCATTTGATCTAATCGGGATCTATTTCGTGGATTTTATAAGTTTCCGGAAACCCTAGATCACCTGAAACCATCAAAGAATCAAAACGAGAAAGAAAACCAGATTTGTGCTTCTAGAACACTACAACAGCTCAGTTGTAGATGCTACAGCTACCCTAGCCATTACAGTGGTGCGGCTGTGTTGGATATGCCTTAGTCTCGAGGCATTGGTCCTTGTGTTTGTATCATACATTTGTACATTTTATGTAAGATATGTATTATACAATTTGTGTTAATAAATAAAGGCATCAATCTATTTACTATATGTCTTATGCAATAGATTAAATAGAGTATCCAATGGACATATCCATATCCATGTTGTCAAGTGTGAGGCACTTGGCAGTAAGACTGTGGATAGGGAAAACGATATGGCCATAAAGTCATCCATAGTCTGTTCCAATCATGGGAATGAATGGAACTAAAGACTCTCATTAACCTTGGTTGTATGGCGGTGTCTTACCGGTCATAGAACATGGAATGTCAACCGGGTTAATGGGTACATGCAAAAAAGGCATGGTACTGGATCGATCCGCTTAATAGGAATCCACATGTTATCACATCACATCGGATTCTCATGTAGTACTTGTATGGATCCTTTGACCTGACCATATGATGATACTGGATGTGAAGTGGCATACTTTGGTGTACGCTCAATGGGCCTGTAAAAGGGTGCCAAGTACGGGTACGTTCGGGTATGTCAATGAACATTGCAGTGCTATGGATATGCAAATGGGAATGTCACTCAGTTTCCACTGAGAAGATATCACCGGCCTCTTGATGAATGTAGCTGATAAGAGTGTGGCCACACCCAAACAAGTTTGAACTTGTTAAATGTATGTTACATATTATATGAGATAATATATTACCATACATATGGAATTAAAATTTTATTTGAAATCAAATAAAAACCAAAGTATTAAGTATGACTTGGGCATGAATAATTAAAGCCCACATTTGGTGAAGTGTTGGCCGTAATATTTGGGAGGGTTTTATGCCATGGAAGGTGAGTCATTTGGGATAAGAAGAATGACTTATTAATGGGACAAAAAGTGATGATGAAAGATGGGTGAGTCATGGTTTGACTTTAGGACAGAAAAGTTGGACTTTTCTTCTCTTGATTTTATCTTCCTTCTTATGTTATAAGAGAGGAAAAAAAATTAGCCATAATATACTTGACTTGGACGTCCAACATATCCCTCACACTCTCTCTTATTGATTTTCTGAACCGCTAGCACGGGTTTCAGTCCGAGAGCCGTTCGTGTACGGGACGAAGGAGGAAATCTAATTTGGTTTCTGCAGTCTTCATCTGTCTCTTGGAGAGACTTTAAGGTGAGATTTTAAAACCTAATTCCTTATGCTTTGTGTTTTTGATTTCCACTACTTAAGCTCCTCGGACCGGATTCGAGGAAATAGATGCGTATTTCCGCTTTTATCGGTCGATTTCCGGTGACGAATCCCAACAGGCTGTAGCATATTACAGTGGCTCGGCTGTAGTTGATAAAACAAAATTACAAGTTTTCCCCTTTTAGCCTCTAACTTGTAATTTTGTTTCTCCTTTCGATTCAAAAAGGATTTTTGGTGTGTTTATATTTTCAAACCCTAGATGGATGTTCAAATTATGCTCACTTACGAATAGAACCCCGGGTTCCAAGATATCTGGCCCACCAAAAGATGGAAAATGCATGTAAACCAAGCCAAACCATTTTCAAATTTGGTTTTCATTCACAAAATCTATAAGGCATTTTTTTTATAAAGTGTTTTCTAGGTCTAATCTAGTAGTCATCCGAACTTCTCGATTATCCCCCTATGCATGATCCCATTCCCTAAAATACCCCTATTCTATCTTATGTGAGTCCTTCGTGTGATTTTGTATACCTGCACTAACCGTATTTGGATGCAATTGCTTATTTTTCATTTTTGATGTATTTAATAGATCATTTCATGTATCTAGGTGACTGTACCTTTTTTAGATTATCATGTATTATAGGCGGTTGTAAATGGTAAGGATGAGAGTTTTTCTTTTTCGGGTTGTATAATTTGGCCTTTCTTTACTTTTCCCGCACTTCTATTGTTCTGCACTTTATTTATGATTTATATTTATGTCATTTGCATGATCACTAACTAAAATTAAAATATGATAAAATGGGATGAAATAATAAATTAAAATTAGTTGAGGATTAGTAGATGTGTTGCCCGAACCCTGAATCTCTGGATCAGGTATTGCGTTTATACTTGGTAAGGAGCTGCACCGGAATTTCCTGTATGAGCTGATCCGGGTGGCGACTCTGTATCTGATCATGAAATTTATGTTTTGGGATCTTTAAGTTTAAATTGGGACTTTCTAAAAAATTTGTTTTCCAAAATTCACACTTGAAATTAAGTCTTCTACAAAATGAGTTTTCTTAATAAAATGAACGGTTTTCTTAAGAAAGATTAAACCCATTTTCAAAACCACAAATAATCACTCAAAAAGAAAATCCTCGATTCCCGCTTCACCGCACATTCTAAAAAATGTCGTCCGCTCACAGGGAGAGACAGATGCATCAAACTAATTATCATCCTCCACATGCAGAGGGTCTTCTCTAGCTGTAGCATCATCAACTTCAACAGCTTGCACACCCGGATTAGGCAAAGCTGGGAAGGAATTACTCTGAACATTTGGCTTTAAAGGTAGTTCCAGAATCTTGTTGTCAGCAATCAACTGTTGGATAGCCCTTATTAAACTGGTGCATTCGCCTGTGCGATGATCCGCTATCATATGGTAGGCACAGAAGTTTTCTTTTTCTAACTCGAACGGAGGAACATATGGCTTCAAATTTTAAAGTAAACCAGCTTTCCTGTACTTGTCAAAGATGCGAGGCAAAGGCTCTGCCCATGGGTTACTGAGCCTCTGAGGGGTTACTGATTACCTGCCTTGAGCTACGACAGCCACACCTGCTTTTGTCACCCGATCTAATACTGCATTTTGAGCCAGTTTTGAACTAGACCAAGACGGAGTGGTCATGGAGCTACCAGCCTTATAACTTTGTGTGTACTCTTGATCGCCTCGATAAGCGCCCGAGCTTTGTTTGTTCATCTGATCTTCCTCTTCGTACCTTTCGATACACTTGGCAAATTCAATGACATCATTAAAAGAGTGGAACCTTTTCAACTTCATTTTCTCTATATAAAGGGGCAAGCTACTATTAACTAGCTTCATAACAAGGGATTCCGACTTTAAAGCCCCATCTACCAGCACTGGAATGTCCGTCCATCTCTTATAGTAAGATGAGAAGGATTCATTTGGCTTCTAGAGAATCCTTTCCAAATCCTCCAGAGCAGTTAGTGTCATAGGCATACTGCTTGACAAATGCCTCAGATAAATCTTCCCATGTGGAGTAGGTATGAATTGGCATTTTCAAATATCACTTAGCAGCAGCATCTCTCAAGGTAGTTGGGAACAGATTCAGCAGGTGATTCTTTCCAATCACCAAACTAGACATTATTCTGACATAACTATCCAAATGAGCTTCTGGTGGGCCCTCCCCGGTGTACGGAGACAAATAAGGCATCTAGAAACCTACCGGTAATGGATCCCTTCCTTGAGCCAACAGAGCGGCTGGGTCTGCACACTTGATGGGATTATAATGCACCATCTCCTTCAACCTCGGTAGTAGAGCTTTAAGATCAGAGAAATTTTCTTTAAGATGCTTTTCCTTAGCCACCTCAATTGAGGCCTCCCTCGCCCTCACAAAAGCCTCGTCTTCTTCAGACTGGAGATCAATTTCTCGGTGAGGAACGACCACTCTACCACTACCGGGAATACTTCTTCCCGAGCTAGGGACCATTTGAACAATGTTTCCCTCATTCTCAATCGGAGCCTGGACCGGTCGAATAGTCTGACCTGCATTGGTGGTCATTACAGCTTCTATCTGTGTTTGCAAAGTAGCCTTGAACCGGTCCGAATTTAGCAAGGCATCCACAAATGCATTCATGTCAAAAGGCATCCCTTCGCTAGACCTGTCTTGAGCCATATCTCTTCTGTTCACTTCTTCCAACACAAATTGACTGTAAGTGTGATTTAATTTTATTTAGGGGTAATTAAATCTAGCCAAATGGAATTGAATTATGTAGTATGAACTTTTAATATAATGTTTATTTATATAATTATAATCCTAGTGGGCTTGGGTTTAATTAACCTAATTAAAACACAATTAGACAAGGAGTTTATAAAAGAGCACACTTAGGTAGAAAAAATTAGACCTAACCCGATTATGCAAGGAAAAAATTTGACCAACTATAGCAACCTCAAAAGTAGCTAGAATTTTTAGCCATAGTCCTCTATTCCTTCGCTTCTTCGGTTAGCACCGGTTCTTGCTCGACAGTTGATCGTGCACCGGATTATGGAGATCATTTTGATTTGGTGGGTGAATCTCTATTGATTCAAATTGGTTTTGTTCCAATCAATGGTAATCGGACACAATAGGTGGATTCTAGGAAATTTTAAACTGCGCAATTCTATTGTGCCACATTAATTTTCCCGTGGTAAATCCCAACACATACTTGATGCAATTACAATAGTTTTACATAAAATAAAATCTATCCAAAAATTACATCAAAATAAAAGAAATGACACGCAGGCCATATGTCCCAAAATCAAATTACAACCGAGAAGAAATTAGGGCCCATCGAACTCAACACAACATTTCAAACAAAACACATGTCCTTCATAAACATACCAATACGATGCGTGATCATGGCATTCCAAATTATAAATATAAATGTTAAGCCAATTTGAAATCGCCAATTTTAACAAATGTGACTAAGGCCCATAAAGGCCCAATTGATAACATCCATTAATGCAAAATTAACAATTTTGCTCCCACTGGAATTTGGGTTGTGACAAGTCCAAAATTTATCTGTCCCAAGTTTAACTAGTGTCATGGTTTATCGGGCCAATTTCACAAAGTCCATATTCAATTTAATATGCAAACCAACTAAATTAAGTATGCCTGCCAAAATAATAAAAAATTTAAATACAAATTAATTTAAAATAAAGTGTCTTCAAAAGACTGCTATACTTCTGTCTTAATTAGGGGTTGTAACGGTTTGCTAGAACTCATGTACAGTCTGTGGGCCTTGGGCCCACTACCAACATAAAGACAAACCTATAGCATTATGCATATAGATCAACTGAGCCAGAACTTATAGAACTTGTACATGTAGCGTACATTAGAAGGAATGTGTTAAATTAATTAGTTGACATTTGGTGTCAAGGTAATTAATTAACATTGGGTTGATTTAGCTTAATTAGTAAGTTTATATAATGTAATTAATTGATTAATCAATTAAATGAATTACATAAAGTAGACGATTAATTAAATTATTTTCCTGAGAAGGAAACTATTTTCTGCTTAAAGAATCGATTTTGCAGCAGTCTCTGGAAAAGACAGATTTGGTGAGTAAATCTCTCTTGATTCAAATTGGTTTTGTTCCAATCAATGGTCATCGGACAAGATAGGTGGATTCTAGGAAATTTTAAACAGTGTAATTCCGCTGCGTGATGAATCCTAACACATAATTGATGCAATTACAATATTTTACATAAAATAAAATCTATACTAAAATTAAAACAAAATAAAAGAAATGGCACATAGGCCATATTTTCCAAAATCAAATTACGACCAATAAGAAATTAGGGCCCACAGAACTTAACACAACATTTCAAAGAAAGCACATGACGTGCACATACATACAAATATGATGCATGATCATATCATTCCAAATTATAAATATAAATATTAAGCCGAATTACATAGGGTAAAAGTGTCAATTTTAACAAATGTGACTAAGGCCCATAAAGGCCCAATGGATAGCATCCATTAATGCCAAATTAACAATTTCACTCACACTGGAATTTGGGTTGTCGTAAATCTAAAATTTTGCTCTCCCAATTTTAACCGGTACCACGGTATATTGGACCAATTTTGCAAAGTCCATATTCAATTTAATATGCAAAACAAATAAATTAAATATGCATGCTAACGTAATAAATAATTTAGATACAAATTATTTAAAATAAAGTGTCTTTGAAAGACTACTGTACTTCTGTCTTAATTGGGGGCTGTAATGGTTTGCTAGAACTCACTTACAGTCTACGGGTCTTGGGCCCACCGCCAACATAAAGACAGACTCATAGGATCGTGCACATAGATCAACTAAGCCGAAACTTATAAAACTTGTACATGTAGTGTACTTTGGAAAGAATGTGTTAAATTAATTAGTTGACATTCAGTGCTAAGGTAATTAATTAAAATTGGGTTGATTTAATTTAATTAGTAATTTTACATGATGTAGTTAATTAATTAATTAATTAATTGAATTACATAAAGTATACAATTAATTCAATTATGTTCCTAAGAAGGAAATTTTAAATACATATATTGTATTTACTTAAGTGTGATTTAATTTTATTTACGGGTAATTAAATCTAAACAAATGTAATTAAATTATATAGTATGAACTTTTAATATGAAATTTATTTATATAATTATAATCCTAGTGGGTTTGGGTTTAATTAACCTAATTAAAACCCAATTAGACAAGGAGTCTATATAAGGGCACACTTAAATTGAAAAAATTAGCCCTAACCAGTTTGAGCAAGGAGAAAAATTCGGCCAGCTATAGCAGCCCCAAAAGCAGCCGAAATTTCCAGCCACAGTACTCCATTCCTTCGCTTCTTCGGCTAGCACCGGTTCCCGCTTGACAGTTGATCGTGCACTGGATTGTGAAGATCGTTTCCGCTTAAAGAGTCGATTCTAGAGTAGTCTCTAGAAGAGGCGGATTCGGTGAGTGAATCTCTCTTAATTCAAATTGGTTTTGTTCCAATCAATGACAATTAGACACGATAGGTGGATTCTAGGAAATTTTAAATGGTGTAATTCCGCTGCGCTACGTTATTTTTCCCGTGATGAATTCCAACACCTACTTGATGCAATTACATTAGTTATACATAAAATAAAATCTATCCTAAAATTACATCAAAATAAAAGAAATGGCACGCAAGCCATATTTCCCAAAATCAAATTACAACCGATAAGAAATTAGGCCTACAGAACTCAACACAATATTTCAAACAAAGCACCTGTCATGCACATACATAACAATACGATGCATGATCATGGCATTCCAAATTATAAATATAAATGTTAAGCCGAGTTACTTAGGGTGAAATCACCAATTTTAACAAATGTGACTAAGGCCCATAAAAGCCCAATGGATAACATCCATTAATGCAAAATTAATAATTTTTCTCCCACTGGAATTTGGATTGTCACAAATCCAAAATTTAGCTCTCCCAATTTTAACCGGTGCTATGGTTTATTGGGTCAATTTCACAAAGTCCATATTCAATTTAATATGCAAAACAACTAAATTAAATATGCGTGTCGACATAATAAATAATTTAAATACAAATTAATTTAAAATAAAGTGTCTTCAAAAGACTGCTGTACTTTTGTCTTAATTGGAGGCTGTAACGGTTTGCTAGAACCCACTTATAGTCAGTGGGCCTGGGGCCCACTGCCAACATAAAGACGAACCCATAGACTCGTGCACATAGATCAACTGAGCCGGAACTTATAGAACTTGTACATGTAGTATACATTGAAAGGAATGTGTTAAATTAATTAGTTGACATTCGGTATCAAGGTAATTAATTAACATTGATTTAATTTAATTAGTAAGTTTACATAATGTAATTAATTGATTAATCAATTAATTAAATTACATAAAGTAGACAATCAATTAAATTATTTTCCCAAGAAAGAAACTTAAATGCATGTATTGTATTTACTTAAGTGTGGTTCAATTTTGTTTAAGGGTAATTACAATGAATTAAATTATATAGTATGAATTTTTAATATAAAGTTTATTTATATAATTATAATCCTGGTGGGTTTGGGTTTAATTAACCTAATTAAAACCCAATTAGACATGGAGTCCATATAAGGGCACACTTAAGTAGAAAAAATTAGCCCTAACCCGATTAAGCAAGGAGAAGAATTCAACCCACTACAGCAGCCCCAAAAGCAGTCGAAATTTTCAGCCATAGTCCTCCATTCCTTCGCTTCTTCGGCTAGTACCGGTTCCCGCTCGACAGTTGATCGTGTATCGGATTGTGGAGATCGTTTCCGCTTAAATAATCGATTCTACAGCAGTCTCTAGAAGAGACGGATTTGTGACTGAATCTCTCTTGATATAAATTGGTTTTGTTCCAATCAATGGTAATTGGACACAATAGGTGGATTCTAGGAAATTTTAAATAGTGTAATTTCGCTGCGCCATGTTATTTTTTCCATGATGAATCCTAACACTTACTTGATGCAATTACAATAGTTTTACATACAATAAAATCTATCCTAAAATTACATCAAAATAAAAGAAATGGCACGCAGACCATATTTTCCAAAATCAAATTACAACCGATAAGAAATTAGGCCTATAAAACTCAAAACAACATTTCAAAGAAAGCACCTCTCGTGCACATACATACCAATACGATGCATGATCATGGCATTCCAAATTATAAATATAAATGTTAAGCCGAGTTACATAGGGTGAAATCACCAATTTTAACAAATGTGACTAAGGCCCATAAAGGCCCAATGGATAACATCCATTAAGGCAAAATTAACAATTTTGCTCCCAATGGAATATGGGTTGTCACAAATCCAAAATTTAGCTCTCCCAATTTCAACCGGCGCCATGGTTTATTGGACCAATTTCACAAAGTCCATATTATGCAAAACAATTAAACTAAATGTGCATGCCAGCATAATAAATAATTTAAATACAAATTAACTTAAAATAAAGTGTCTTCGAAAGACTGTTGTACTTCTGTTTTAATTGGGGGCTGTAACAATTTGCTAGAACCCACTTACAATCTATGCACCTTAGGCCCACTGCCAACATAAAGACAGACCAATAGGATCGTGCACATAGATTGTTAGGTATGCCCTAGTCCCGAGGCATTGGTCCTTGTTTTGTATCATACATTTTATATCTTGTTATGAGATTTATGTGTTATAAAATTTGTGTTAAGGAATAAAGGCATTATTCTATTTATTATATATCTTGTGCAATGTTATAAATAGAGTATCCAATGGAAATATCCATATCTATGTTGACGAGTGTCATGCACTTGGCCGTAAGACCTTGGATAGGGAAAATGATATGACCATAAAGATATCCGTAGTCTATTCCAGTCATGGGAATGATGCAACCAAAGACTATCATAAACTTGGTTGTACACCGGTGTCTTACCGGCTACTAGACATGGATTGTTAACCAGGTTTATGGGTACATGTATAAGGGCATGGTACTGGATAAGATCCACTAAACGAGAAATCCACATGGTATAGTATCACAAGTGATTCTCGTGTAGTACTTGTATGGATCCTTTGACCTCACCATATCACAGTGTTCCATATGAAGTGACACACTTTGATGTATGCCTAAAGGGACTGTCACAGGGTGCCAAGTATGGGTATGTTTGGGTGTGTCGGTAAACATGACAAGACCATGAATATGCAGAATGGAATGTCACTCAGTAATCCACTGAGACGATATCACTAGCCACTTGATGAGTGCAACTGATAAGAGTGTGGCCACACCCAAATAAGTTGGAACTTGTTTGTGAGCATCGGTTCATTCGGGATCAAGTTAATGTCCGGACACAAAAGAGGGTGATTAATCCATGCCTCTGTATTGGACACCGATATCAGTGACATGGGATATATAAGTTAAAATTACAGGGTTTCGATTTCAGTTAGACTGCTAACTCCATGTTAATTGGGGGCTATAATGGCATGCTAGAGCTTGCCTACAGTCTGTGGACCATAGGCCCACTGCCAACATAGAGATGGGCCCATAGGATCGTACACATTGAACGTCTGAGCTTGAACTTAACGGATCAACCGTATACTTGGAGTATACCAACTGGAAAGAGAGGATTCTATTGATTATATTATATAGATCAATCGGACTGATCAAAATAATATAACTAATATTTGTATTGGGTTTCTTATAATTAATTCAATGAATTAATTTAAGATATTATTTCCTAGGTGGAAATATTTCACATGTATAGGTTTACATGTATTTAATTTTTATGAAGAGTCTAATTTTAATTTCTAGGTTAAATTAATTGATCGAAATTAATTTTAATTTGAAATGTCATGTAATATATTATATGGTATAATATATTCACATACATGAAAGATTAAAATTAAAATTTCAATTAAAACTAAGCCTAAATAATTAATTTCAGACTTGGGCTTTGGTGAAGAAAAGCCTGCATAAAATGAAAACCCTAAAGATCTAAATTTCCACAAGGGAAATTTGGCCAAGAGGGATAAAAACCTAGCTGTAATTTTCGGCTAGAGTAACAATCCCAAGGCAGAAAATTTCAGCCCCTAATTTCCTCTCTTCCATCGATCCGACGCTAGCACGGGTTCTCACTCCGTAGCCGTTCTTGTACGAGATTATGGAGGAGATCAATTTTGGTTTCTGCAGCAATCTCTGAAAGAGATTTTCTTAGTGAGAATCTAACTTTCTCTATTTATTTTTGTTGTTTTGATTTCCACATCCAATGCTCCTAGGTCACGGATTTGAGAAAAACAATGCGTTTTCTGCTTTAATCGGTTGTTTTTGGATGAAAAATCCCTACATAGATCAACTGAGCTAAAACTAATAGAACTTGTACATGTAGTGTACATTGGAAGAAATTCATTAAATTAATTAGTTGACATTCAATGTTAAGGTAATTAATTAACATTGGGTTGATTTAATTTAATTAGTAAGTTTACTTAATGTAATTAATTAATTAATCAATTAATTGAATTACATAAATTAAACAATTAATTAAATTATTTTCCTAAGAAGGAAATTTAAATACAAGTATTCTATTTAATTAAGTGTGATTTAATTTTATTTGGGGGGAATTAAATTTAGCCAAATGGAATTAAATTATATAGTATGAACTTTTAATATAAAATTTATTTATATAATTATAATCCTAGTGGGCTTGGGTTTAATCAACCTAATTGAAACCCAATTAGACAAGGAGTCTATATAAGGGTATACTTATAGGCCCTTTAGGTGTATACCAAAGTATGTCACTTCACATGCAGCACCATGATATGGTCAAGTCAAAGGATCCATACAAGTACTACATGAGAATCATTTGTGATACTATACCATGTGGATTCTCGTTTAGTGGATCTATCCAATATGATGCCCCTCTGCATGTACCCATTAATTTGGTTGACATTCTATGTTCAATGGCTGGTAAGACACCACCATACAACCAAGCTCATGATAGTCTTTGGTTCCATTCATTCCCATGACTGGAACAAACTACGGATGACTTTATGGTCATATCGTTTTCCCTATCTATGGTCTCATTGCCAAGTGCATGACACTTGTCAACATGGATATGGATATATCCATTGGATACTCTATTTACGATATTGCACAAGGTATATGATAAATAGATTAATGCCCTTATTTAATGATACAAATTGTATAATACATAAATCTCATAACAAAATACAAATGTATGATACAAATACGAGGACCAATGCCTCGGGACTAGGGCAACACGACCGAGATGTCTCGTGCCTCATGTTGGGTACCATGGCTTTTGATCTTCCGAAGCATTTCATGGAGCAGCATGCTTATGAGATGATGGATCAACTTAAAAAGATGTTCCAAGATTAGGCTCATCAGGAACGATACCTGATTACTAAGGCACTTTGCACTATTGCAATAGTAGCTAGGACTTCTGTTCGCACACATGTGCTGAAGTTGAAGGGGTACAGTTAGGGGTGCAAAAAAAAAAAAAAAAAAAACTGAAATACCAAAAAACTATGAAATCAAACCGAAACCAAGCTAAAAATATGGTTAATCGAATCGATGGACTAGTGTATGGTTTTAATTTTTAGAAATTAGCGGTTACGGTTTAGGTTTAGGTTTTTACATCGAAAGTCCATGTGGACTCGCGGTTAACCGACTGTCTACAGATATTTTTCTTAAAAAATTATGTAATTATATATATATAGGTAATATGAATAATAAGTGAAACATCTAGGCCTTTGATGTTATTTTACTTCCTCACTATACAGCACCAAGTAGTCTCGGTCACTCCCTTCTAATCACACCTCCTCTCAATTCTTAATTTCACACTCACTACAAATCAAACAATGAAGAACAATTTCATTAATTAATGTTTGATCTTGTATCATGGAACCAATTGAATTAAAAGCTTAAACTGATAGGTAAGGCCCAATCATAGCTTTTATTATTATCTCTAACACTCCCCCGCATGCGATTGCCCTTTAGGCTTGAAGCGTATACAACACAGGCCCACCTTGCCATGTGTTGAATTTTTAATTAACAAGAGCTGCCAAGATTCAAACCCTCGACCTCTTGGTCTAAGCGGCTCTGATACCATATCATGAAACTGTTGGGATTCATCACGGGAAACCGACCGATAAAAGCGGAAATACGCATCGATTTCCTCGAATCCGGCCCAGGAGCTTAAGATGTGGAAATAAAAAACTTAAAGCATAAAAGGAGGGTTTCAAAAACTTACCACAAAGTCTCTCTAAGAGACGGATGCAGACTACAGAAATCAAGTGTAGATTTCCTCCACCGATGCGTACACGAACGGCTCTCGGACCGAAACCCGTGCTAGCGACTCGGATAACAAGAAGAGAGAGAGAAAGAGAGAAGAAAAGGGGCAGCCAAGCTAAGTCCTTATGGCTGTCCAAAATTTCTTTCCAAAAGAAATTAAATCCAATTTCTCTCTTTTCTCACAATAGTTTTTCTTTCAAAGCAAAAACAAAAGTGCAAAAGTGGGCAAAGTCTTTCTCCAAAGAGAAACCAATCTTTCGGCCAAAAGGTGGAGTCAAAGAAAAGAAATGAGTGTGAAAGAGCAAAGTCCAACTTTGCTACAAATGAGTCAAACCAATGACTCACCATGGTGACTCACCACCACCACTCATCATCACCTTTGCCTCCTCAAAGTCAAACTAATGACTCATCCCTTTCTTGCCAAGATTCATTCGGCCAACACCAAAAAAATGTCATCATTCTATTTCATCATCTTACCAAAAGAATAGAAAAGATTTAAGGAAGCAAAGTCCAACTTTGCTACCTCAAAATCAAAGAATGACTCACTCTTTTCCTATTGGTCCCTAAGAATTTGTCATCATCACTTTGTCCAACAAAATGACTCACCATCCTTGCCCATTTCACCACCAAAATTTCGGCCAACACAATTCCAATCCATGTGGGAATTTCATTTTAAGTCTTAAGCCCAAATTTAATTCCTTTGATTTAATTAATTTCAAATGCAACTTTACTTTAACATGTATGCTTATATATTATACAATATAATATATTACATACATTTAAATCAAAATTCATTTGCCCTAGTAATTTAATCAAGGGATTAAATTAGACATACATAAAATGAAATACATGTAAACCTATACATGTATAAGAATATTTCCATCTAGGAAATAATCCCATAATTAATTATGAGAAGGCCAAAATAAATATTAATTATATAACTTTGATCAATCCAATTGATTCATATAATATAATTAATATATCTCTCTCTCTTCAAACGTGTATACTCCAAGTACACACTTAATCCGACTAGTTAAAGTCCAGACGTTCAATGTGTACGATCCAATGGGCCCGTCTTTATGTTGGCAGTGGGCCAAGGCCCACAGACTGCAGGCGGGCTCTAGCAAGCCACTGCAGCCCCCAATTAAGACGGAGTAAGCAGTCAAACTGAAAACGTAACCCTGTAGTTTGAACTTGTAAATCCCATGTCGCTGATATCGGTGTCCAACACAGAGGCATGGAAGTATCACCCTCTTTATGTCTGGACCTTTACTTGATACCGAATGAACTGATGCTCACAAACAAGATCCAATCTTGTTTGGGTGCGGCCGCACACTAATCAGTAACATTCTTCAAGAGGCCGATGATATCGTCTCAGTGAATCACTGAGTGACATTCCCTTCTGTATATCCATAGTGCTGCCATGCTCACTGACACACCCGAACGTACCCGTAGTTGGCACTTTTTTACAGGCCCGTTGGGCATACACCAAAGTGTGCCACTTCACAGGCAGTACCATCATATGGTTCGGTCAAAGGACTTATACAAGTACTACGCGAGAATCATTTGTGATACTATACCATGTAGATTCCCGTTAAGTGGATCAATCCAGTACCATGCCCTTTTTGCATGTACCCATTAACCTGGTTGACATTCCATGTTCTATGATCGGTACTGCCATACAACCAGGCTAATGATAGTCTTTAGTTCCATTCATTCCCATGAGTGGAACAGACTACGGATGACTTTATGGCCATATCGTTTTCCCTATCCACGGTCTTACTGCCAAGTGCCTCACACTTGACAACATGGATATGGATATGTCCATTGGATACTCTATTTAAAATATAGCACAAGACATATATTAAATAAATTAATGCCTTTATTTCCTTGACACAAATTGTATAAAGTTTACATTAATGTACAAATGTATTATACAAACACAAGGACCAATGCCTCGGGACTAGGGCATTTCCAACAGAAACCATTTCACCCAAAAGTTTAAGCTAATAGGTAAGGCCTAATCATAGCTTTTATTATTATCTCTAACATCTTGTACAATAATTTCTATGTTTGGGAACCCCTTTTTTTTGTTAATGTTTTAATTATTAGAGTTTATGATTAAAATGTTATTTTAATTAATAATTATAATATAGTTTGTAATTTTATATTTTTATTTGACATTTGAGATTTATGGTATATTTATTTGGGGTTTCAAATATTAGAAATTTAGCAAAATATAATGTCTATTCCGTAATTGGTTAACCGTAAAGAAATGGTTAACCGACCAAAATTAATGGTTAACCGACTAATGATTAACCAAATTTAATGGACAGTGTATGGTTAGTAAATTTAAAAAAAACTGTTCAAATGGTTAACGGTTTATAAAAGTCCACAGGGACCATGTGCACCCCTAGGTACATTAACACACTTGCCAGCCTCGGCTCGCCAGTTCTACAGGAATTGGCAGCAGACATTATTCTCGGGTCACATCCTGAGTCTTACAACTAATTTATAATGAACTACCATATGCAGGGTCTTGATAAATTGGTTGTTGAGCTGCATGGTATGCTTAAGCTTGCTGAGCAGTCTCTCAAGAAGACTCCTGAAGTTCTACTGGTGAATAAG
This sequence comes from Euphorbia tirucalli, assembly GCA_039660915.1. Lineage (NCBI taxonomy): Eukaryota > Viridiplantae > Streptophyta > Magnoliopsida > Malpighiales > Euphorbiaceae > Euphorbia > Euphorbia tirucalli. The sequence continues at coordinate 28,131,553 of CM077639.1, read as the reverse complement.
AGCAATACACCCATTGCAAAGGGTAAGGCCAAGGCTAAGGGCAAGAAGGTGGCGGCCCACCCTAAAGCAAGGGTTGCTTCTCATGATGATGTTTGCCATGAGTGTCATGAGAAGGGGCACTGGAAGAGCTCATGTCCAAAGCTAAGGGAGCAAATGAAGAGCAAGTCTACTGCTTCAGGTATTTATATTGTTGAGATTAATATGTCTATTTCTACAACTTGGGTTTTAGACATTGGATGTGGTTCTCACATTTATTCAAATGTGCTGGGAGTGAGAAATAGGAGATTGCTAGGATCCAGAGAAGTGGATCTTCGAGTAAAAAATGGCACTCGGGTTCAGGCCATGGAGATCGGAGATTATATCTTAGAGATGCCTAGTGGACTTGTTTTAGAATTTAGAAACTATTATTTTGTACCCGTGATGTGTAGGAATATTATTTCTATTTTTATGTTGGATATTTCTGGTTTCGTTTTTAATATTGGACATGGTAGAATTTCTATAAACAAAATGAAATTAATCCTGCATACATCTGGCATTGTCGACTTGGGCACATAAACGAGAAGCGCATTGCTAGGCTTCACTTTAGTGGAGTGCTAGGGTCATTTGACATCCAGTCTTATAACACATGCAAATCTTGTTTAAGAGGCAAGATGACAAAGGAGCCTTTTAGCAAGACTGCTAAAAGGGCCTCACAGCTATTGGAGCTGATACATTCTGATGTGTGCAACCCAATGAGCACTAGTGGTAGATAAGGTTTTCTATACTTCGTTACCTTCAGGGATGACTTCAGCAGATACGGTTACTTGTATCTAATGAAGCATAAGTCTAAGACTCTTCAAAGATTCAAGGACTTTATGAACGAAGTGGAAAACCAGCTTGGCAAGAAAATAAAAGCACTTTAGTCTGATGGAGGGGGTGAATATTTGAGCTAAGAGTTTGACTTGTTTTTGAGAGAGTGTGGGATTATATCCCAACTCACCCCTGCTAGTAGACCCCAGTGGAATGGAGTGTCAAAAAGGAGGAATAGGACCTTGCCAGACATGGTCCGCTCAATAATGAGTCATGCTACATGTAAGCGCCGGAATTTTCCAAAAAAAAAAAAAAAGAAGAGGACTTAAGTCACATGACTGTAATTATAGTTGTGCGATTGTATTTACAGTCGTACGACTGTAGGTCTATAGCAGGTAGTAGAAGCCCATACCACGAAGAAGGAAAAAGTGAGGCGTGATTTGAGAGGCATTTAATGCCTCCTAAACCCAGAAAAAAAGGGGGGAGACTAGAAAAGAAAAGGCAGAAAGAAAGAAAAAAAAAGAGAGCTCTTGAGATTGAGAGAAAAGGGAGAAAAAGAAACACAAAAACATAATCTTCTTCTTCTTCTTTCTTCTTTAATTCTCAGTCTTATGGAGTAAAAATTCTTAGAAATTGTAGGCTTGGACTTGACAAACACACATAAACCCCTAAACACACTCAAATCCGTGACTTTTTGAAGATTTTTGGACTTATTTTGGAACCTTGACATACAAAGGGAGAGGAGTAATTTGGAGCTAATTCCAGGCGTTTCCTGGGCCAATTCAATGGTGGTTCTATGCTATAAGGGTAACTACACTTAAAATCTTTTGTTTTGCTTTGCTTTCTATGTGTTTTGGTCCATTTTCGTGCATAAAAACTCAAATTTTCGGGCTGCTGCTTTTGGGTAATAAGAATAGTCGTACGACTGTTCTTGTAGCTATGAACGGTTGCACGACTGTAATTACAGTGGTACTACCGCAGCTACAGTCGTACAACTGTTTTTAAATTCAGTCTGCTATTTTCTTACATTTAAATTATTTTGGCGATTTTATGCAAATTGGTGAATTACAGTCACACGACTGAAGTTACAGTCGCACGGCTGTAATCATAGCCGGGCGACTGTAATTCTCGTCCAGGAGTAGAAAATTTAGAAAAATCTGTAAAAATTAGAAAAAATCATAGAAATTCAGAAAAATCAGAAAATCATAAAAAAATGAATTTTGTTGTGTGCATTCATGACCTTAGATTTAATTTTTGAAATTATTACACTTAGAACAATGCGACGACGGAAGCCCAAATCTCCTAAAAACCGACCCACCTCACATGCTAAATGAAAGTAAACAGGAAAAAGAAAATGTTTTCAAAAATGAATTTTCTCATAAAACAAAAATACAGGGACGTTTCAAAACCGTTTTCCAGGTCCAGTCGGGTGAATTAGCTGAGTTCACCTGACTAACCGCCTAAATGCATGGCCCCGATCTCTAATTTCCTAATTCTGTCCTATTTGAGTCCTATTTGTGGTGTGCTATAAATTGTGCTAATCGTTTGTTTTGCAGCTTTTAATTTCTTTTTATTTTCATTTCTAATGTAATTAATAGTTTGATTCTTGTATTTTAGGCAATTGTAATTTTCTAGATAAATTGTGTATTCTAGGCGCTTGTAATGTGAGGACAAAAGTTTTTATTTTTATTCGATTGGGTTGTAATAACTTATTTATTTACTGCTTTATTTTTATTTATGTATACATTGCATGATTCAATTAATAAAAATCGACTTTAGAAATATAAATATCATCAATGAACATTGGCCAAATTTATTTTGATTAGACATGAAATAAGGGACTTGTCCGGACCTAGATCTCTGGAAAGTGTAGCGGCCTTCGTTCAGTTCAGCTATGCTGTAATTTCTCGGTTGAGCTGAGCCGGGTGGCCATTGTTACACTATCTATCGAGACTTAGGTCTCGGTTCTTTTATGAGATAACATAATTTTCCAAAACCGAATTTCAATTCTAAAAACCCCCGCGAGGTAGGGTTGCCCGATATCGAGGCTCCCTTCCGAGAGGTTAAAAATGTCGTCCGGTCACAGTGGTGATTCAGCTGGGGATTTCTTACAAAAGTTTAAAACTTAAAAGAATTTGACAAGCCCTAAAAAATGTCTAATCAAAATAAGGTGGATGATTCTTGCATGGTATTTTATCTTGCATTTTAGTTAGACATACTTGCATCAGGTTAAGTATCCAATTTTCAACCTAGTGAATTGTTGAAGTGTCGCCTATGTTCCTCTTGTTCTTAGGGGCACAGATACAAAACACCACTCATAGCCTCGTACGAACCCCTTCGTTCGGACCCTTGAGTGGGGAGAAGTGAGGAATATATTTTGCTGTGGGGACCTTGATCTTATCCAGACTTGGACCGAACTCATGTAGGCAACCTTAGTTGTATTCCATTAGGATACCCAAATAAATTTCATGAATGCTATAAATTATGCCTTCATCATCCCCGGTTGATGATCGAAGTGAACCCCTCCTAGGACTCGGTTAGAATTTTCTCAAAAATTGACCTCGATTGGAGGAATAAGGTTGGAGGAATATGATTCACATGCTATGTGCTATGTGTTTCTTATTCTCTCATGACATAGCATCATCAACACTTTTCACGAACATGACATGCTACACGCAAAGCATTTGTGTGATACTAACTCACATCTTTTGTACAGCCACTTGCATTTTTTGTGTGTAAATACATTAATCACCCGTGTGACATTCATACTAACCATTTCTTTTGCAGCTATAACATATATTTGTGTGTTAACATTTTCATAAAGCCTACATGACATCATTATATATGTCATGTATCCTAACCACGTTTTTCTGTAGCCATTTGCATTTTGTGTGACATAAGCATTCATGTCATCTCATTTCATTTAAATTAAGGACGTTCCAAGAATGCCTATCATGGTCATTTCATTTCATAACATATCGGGAGTCCCAAAACTACCCGTGTTTTGCCTATGCATCAGATTGCACTTAGCCATTTCACTGGACCATTTCATTCAATAGAGGACCACAATGGTCTTAGGTTTGTTCTTGTGTGGCAGGTCACACGATATCATTACATGGCAGAGTCCTGCTTGTGCATCACAGTCCATATTGAATCATTTCATGACATTGTGAAATCATTCAAGGTACTCCCCGAGTGCCGGATTAATTCATATATAGGGGCATTTCATAACATTATCAAGTCATACAAGGTGTTCCATGAATGCCGAACCCCTATCTGTGTCCCGAGTTATACGTGACTTTTCAATAACATCATTTCACATCACATGCCTCAAAAGCATCAGAACTCTGTCTGTGGGATGACCCCCTTGTGACCATTTCATGTCATCTCATGGACCTATGAAACGTCAAAACCTTGTCCGTGTGTTGGCACACATGCGACCGTTTCATGACATCCACTGGGTGCCCTAAAAGCGCCAAACCCCTGTCTATGTGACGGTTCACACGCGATGTTCTTGCATTATCATTTGCATGGCATTGGGTATTCTTGGAATGTTTAAAATAAAAAGAATAAAAACAAAGGAAGTCATCCTCATCGTCTCACGACGTACATCTCATTCACCTATCAAATGTCTAAGTGCTCCACGAGCACTGAAAATTTCATCTCATACACTGAGTCGTATAGGTGCTCCATGAGCACGAAAAATCTCACCTCATACACCAAACCATTTAGGTTGCCCACGAGTGCCGAAAATTTCATTTCATGCATCAGACCATTTAAGTGCTCTACAAGTGCCGAAAAATATCATCTCACGCACCAAGACATTTAGGCACTCCATGAGTGCCGGAAATCTCACGCATCAAAACTCAAGGTGCTCCCTGAGCGCCAAAAATTTGCCCGTGTGCCAAGCACATGTTCATTTCACATCATGGCATGTGTTCATTTCATGAAAACCAAAGGCGTCCCCTGAGCGTCGAAATCCTGTCCCTGTGTCACGTGTATATAGACGCACCCAAGCTTTCATATAAGATTCGCTCTATACGTAGATCCAAACCCATATAAGATCCACTTTATATGTCAATCCAGCTCTCATAAAAGATCCGTTCTATACATAGACCCAAACCTGTATAAGATGCGCTCTATACGTCAATCCAGCTCTCGTATAAGATTTGCTCTATGCGTAGATCCAAACCTGTATAAGATCTGCTCTATACGTCAATCCAGCTCTCGTATAAGATCCGCTTTATACGTAGATCCAAACCCGTATAAGATCTTCTCTATACGTCAATCCAGCTCTCGTATAAGATCTGCTCTATACGTAGATCCAAACCCGTATAAGATCTGCTCTATACGTTAATCCAGCTCTCGTATAAGATCCGTTCTATACGTAGATCCAAACCCGTATAAGATCCACTCTATACGTCAATCCAGCTCTTGTATAAGATATGCTCTATACGTAGATCCGAACCTGTATAAGATCTGCTCTATACGTCAACCCAACCCTCGTATAGGATCTGCTCTATACGTATAAGCACTTCACAAGTATCACCTTGCTCCGATTTGTGGACACCCCGCATGTCATTTTTTCCATGTGGTGTAGATTTATACGCCATGCCTTACTTTAACATATAGCCTCATCAACAACATTCATTGCATTTGCATGTTTCCATTCTTGGCTTTACACACTCTTGGCTTGATTGGAATCGTATAACATGACATGACATCACATATATGACTCATCATTCTTACATACATACATCCCATCATGCATTCATGTGTACATCATCCATGATTTGGTGTTCTTCGTGCACATGAGCCCGTCAATGCTAACAAGTGTTCTTATCAGGGAAAAAAAAGGAAGAATATCGAGAATGGCCAACCCCATGAACTTCAACACCATAACAGATGTCGTGGATGATTATGTCGCTTCATCACAGTTTCGAAAGGTGGTCAGGGAAGAAGCGGCAGTAATGCTGAAGGAAATGCTAGGGGGTGATCTTGACAGGGTAGAGAGACTGACGGCAAGGTGCACCGAATTGGAAGCACGAGTGGCAGAGCTTGAAGGAAAAATAAAAAGTATGGTGAGCACAGACTCCAATGCCGATGCTAGCGAGAAGCAGAATACCCAAATTGCTAATACTCACCCACGATACCTTGTAAGGCCCTCTCACTAAGATTCAGGTCTACCAAGGCTGATTAATGAAGTAGAACTGAAGAGGCCCCTTAAGACCGATGTCGATACCGACTCTATTCCACGGCATACCAAAAGCTCACTTACCAAGGGTAATGGACAAGGTATATCTCCCTGGCCCTGCTCATTGAATAGACTATTTGCCAAGTGTAGAAAAATAGGTCTATTATAGAGTGTCAGGCCATACATGGAACCAACGCCAAAACAAAAGAGTAATTTCTGCAGCTATCATGTGATGACAGGTCACTAGACGAACGCGTGTTATGCTTTAAGAAAGGAGATCCAGAAGCTAGTCGACGACGGAAAACTAGAAGCCCTGTCTAACTCTGGTAGACGACTTGAGGCAACCAGGGAGACCACCAAGGAGACTCCTCAAACCTTTCGAGGAGAAGAATATGATGAAGAACTTCAGGGTCTAGTTTGATGAGAGTGGGGCAGTGACACTAAAGCTAAGATGGTGACTGATCAGAGAATGGTTGGATTCTATGAGATTAATACCTGTCAGAGACTTTCTCCTTGCAAGGGGCTCATTTTGCTTATGAGATGTATTGAACTCATTATGAATGCAATGAGATTTATTTTCGTCTTACTTATGTGATGATTGCATGTACATGGCATTATGCATGCATTAGACCATCTGAAATGACATATCCAACACACAGAGTATTAAAATGCATGACATTAATCTGAGTATTGTAGGGAACCTAAAAGTGAATCTAACTCCGATTGATCCCTCACTTGAAAGGCAAACCTGTGAGATAAATAAGTAATTGGATGGCATCATCTCCGCCGAGCCATTTGCTGACCCAGATCAATGATCCATATAAATCACAATCTAAAAACGCTATTGGCCTTGCCCTAAAGTTTCAACTTGAGCAGCACGCATAATACCTAAACCATTCCAAGCAAAGGCTATTGCTAAAATTCAGAGTCAAACTCCAAAATGAAGCCTCAAGCCTAGTTTGATACCTAAGAAAGTACCCTACACTGAAACCACGAAGCTAAAATTCCAAACCCATCAAAAACATCAACCCATAAGAAATTCAAATGACCTTTATCATCTATCTTGTGGTAAAACTCTGAAACAATTCTTGGTTGTAGTGCATGTATAATCTTGTTTGTATGACATTCATGTGCGCATGACATTACACATGCATTGTTCATCCAAAAGACATATTAAACACACATGACATACACGAATTTGAATGTAGTAGGAAAACCAAGAGGTGGCTTTGGCTTGGATTTAGTTCTTTCAAAAAAAAAAAATCAGCGCAGATAGAAGAGTCTTTCTCTCTCATACATGGCTGCTACGGCTAACACTGGAATATCTCACTATCCCAATTTCCATCACTATCAGATTTCTGCACCCTTCCTGTGAAAGATTTGGACTTTCCTATTTTCAAAAAACCTGTGAAGAATTTGGGCCTTCCTATCTTTAGACCTGTAGCACTTCCCTTCTTGACCTTCGTTCATACCTTCAACACTCTTTTTCTTCTGAACATTTGTTCGATGAACTAACCCTTTTATATTCCCTCTTGAACTGATTCTATGAAACCTTATTCTCTACCACCAATGGCTTCTAACAAGAAATTGAACATTAATGCTGCCCCATATCACATTTTTCCATGTCATCTAATCACCAGAAAGGTAACAGAGCAAGTGGTTATGGCATTGTTTCAATCAGTCTTCGCTTATCATTAACTTGTACCAGATTGGGAATACCTATTTATCCCGTGACACTCCTATTCAATCCAAACTCCCAGACTAATTGTTTTGTACCCTTGGACTGCCGGAAGGGTTTTCACTCCATGGTAGAGAGAAGATTTGAATATAATTCTGCTTCAAGCGAGCTGGGTAAGGAATAGCAGAAGTTACCTAAGAACTTGACTGTTGAAGGGGCGAAGCTGAACAAGAAAGAGATTGAAGTCAACTTTGATGGGAAGACAAGCTTGATGATCATAAATATACCTAATTTCTTATGCCTTCCTATTGTTTGCAAAAAACAAAATGAACAAAGGGTGTGCATTTGTAAATTTCACAAATCCAAAGACCGTATGCAAGTTCCGGCGAATAAGAGATGGCCACTTTTCTTGTCTAGCAAAATCTGCACTATAGCCTATGCTGGACTTCAGAGCAAAGAGGAGCTGGTAAGGCACTTTGAGAGGTCAATATTTGAATGGGAAAGGGATGGTTGTTTACCAACAACATTCATTCCATCAAGGCTATAAGGGGTTCAGTTGAGCAAAATGTGATAAGGAGAAAGTGGAGATTGACACTTAGTCCCTTTCAGGCTGGAAGAAACCCTGGCGGTGCACTCATGAGCTTCATCAACAGTGTTGGAGCAATTAGGTTTTACAAAGCTTTCAACAATCGTGAATGGGAGGACTTGCAAAGCCTGCTGTGTTAATGGTCGGGGGAAAGTTGTATTTACCAACCATTTCAAGAACTCAGTCTTCAGTTCCTACAAAAGTAACTACTTGCCAGTGGTTCTTTTTCCTCTTAGGGATGATATAACTTGCTCCAGAGTTATTGTGATTTATGGGTATAGACAAACCAAAATTACTCAAGTCATTCTGAGTCAAGCTATACCTTCAAAGTCTAAAAGCTGTGTCCATCTTTGAGAACTGTACGCGAATTGGAATTTGGGATGAATTGGAAACATGTATATGGGTTCAGACTCTTGGAGAATACAGTGGTTAATTAATTGATTCAGTTCAGTGCTCAGTTGTATATTTTGATGACTTACTTTAACATACGTCGGCATCGCGCAAAAAAAAAAATCTCCAATGTGGAAAATCGAAAGGACATATTGGTAATTTGAAGGGGCATCAATCCAAACCAGAACCACATTTTAGATTTTCCTAATGCATCCACATTCATCATGTCATAGATGTTTTATATTCAGTTTTGATGTTCATTATGTATTCATCATGTCAATGCATGTCAATGTCCACATATGGGTTATAGCACGCAGCAAACCATATCTAATGAAGTGTTTTATGTCTCAAATACAAATCTCTAATACTAGGGGTAGGTAAAGGCCAAACCACTGGATTTCATTGGCAACAATGTTCTCACAATTTTCGATGAACGTATTAAGATACACTTTCCAATCCTAAGACAAGCTAGTGCAAAGAGATCAACTCGAACGGAATGCTCGCGCAGAATTTTTGGGCCGTTCATCTCTTAAAAAAAATCAAAATCAATCAAACCACAAAGAGAAAATTTCCGACACGGAAAACGGAGGGGACTTGTTGGTAAAAAAAAAGAGGGTGATGTTCGAAGTCAGAGTCACTATCAATTTCCCTATTGTACTCATTCTGATGTCATTATAACAATATTATGCATGTTTGATCTTCTGCTTAGATGTTCATATCGCATACATCGTGCCATTACATGGAAACATCCATCAGTAGGTCATTGCATCCAAGCCCATGTAATGCAAATGGAACTCCTGTTATAAACACCGATACCATGCCAAAACGTTATACAATACAGAAATACAATGCCTAATTCTCATCCTCTTGCTCCAACAGATAGACCATTCCTTGGCAAAGTCTATGGTTCGGATCCACTAAGCCTGATAGCACTTCAGAGCATAACATGAATAAAGTGGAAGGATACTCGAGAGGTTCAACTTCTCCAATAACCATATCTGTGTGATAGCTAGTCGATCAGCAAGATGTTGAGACAATCAGGCTGAGTCAGCATGATACAAAAACTTGCCTGAAATAGAGAAGAAGCATCCATGGGTTTCAATTGGGTAGTTAGAATAAATAGAATCCAGAGAAATCAAGGCCTTAGCCAAGGCAACCTCCATAGACCCGACGTTGTAAATCATCTGGGCTACCTCTGAGACTAATCTTAAGCAGTAAATTTCATCCCCGGACTCACACAGATACCCAGAACAAAAAAATAAAAGCATCATATCACATACATGCATACATTTAAATCATACATGCATCCATGCATACATGTAAAGTGTACACACGATTCATGTGTACATGCATCAAAGTTAATCCAAGTACAGGTACTCATCGCTATCAACGGACCATCCATGATCGGAATCGCTCCTAAAGCGGGAATGGCCTAATCCGGGGGCACACTCAGGATTACAACATGAAAATCAGAACTTTACGACCCTAAATCTCAGGTATGAGAACTTTCTCAATTGTCAGAATTTGGTTCATGCTAATATAACCCCGAGAAGGATATTTCTTGCCTCTTGCAGATGTCTAAAGGCAAAACAACCGAGCCGTATTTATTCTTGATCGAAGGGGCAAAAATTTTCGTTTCCAAAATTATCGATCAAAGAATAAATACGTATCCTCAATGCAACGTCCAAAATTCAGCAGATTCGCCTTGGGTAACATAGACTCGGTATCGGCCTAGATCAACTTCACCTCCAAAATTCAACAGATCCACTGCGGGTAACATAAACCCTATAACGGCCCAGATCATCTTAACCTCCAAAATTCAGCAGATCCGCCTCGGGTAACATAGGCCCAGTAGGTATTGGCCCAGATCAGGTTCACCTCCAAAATTCAGCAGATCCGCCTCGGGTAACATAGACCCGGTATCGGCCCAGATCAGCTTCACCTCCAAAATTCAGCAGATCCAACTCGGGTAACATAGACCAGGTATCGGCCCAGATTAGCTTCACCTCTAAAATTCAGTAGATCCGCCTCGGGTAACATAGACCAGGTATCGGCCCAGATCATCTTCACCTCCAAAATTCAGCAGATCCGCCTCGGGTAACATAGGCCCAGTAGGTATTGGCCCAGATCAGGTTCACCTCCAAAATTCAGCAGATCCGCCTCGGGTAACATAGACCCGGTATCGGCCCAGATCAGCTTCACCACCAAAATTCAGCAGATCCGCCTCGGGTAATATAGACTCGGTATCGGCCCAGATCGGCTTCATCTCTAAAATTCAGCAGATTCGGGTAACATAGACCCGGTATCGGCCCAGATCGGCTTCATCTCCAAAATTGAGCAGATTCGGGTAACATAGACCCGGTATCGGCCTAGATCGGCTTCACCTCCAAAATTCAGCAGATCCGCCTCGGGTAACATAGACCAGGTATCGGCCGAGATTGGCTTCACCTCTAAATTTCATTAGATCAGCCTCGGGTAATATAGACCTGGTATCGGCCTAGACCAGCTTCATCTCCAAAATTCAGCAGATCCGCCTCGGGTAACATAGACCCGGTAATGGCCCAGATCGACTTCGCCTCGAAAATTCTGCAGATCCACCTCCTGTAACATGGACCCGGTATCGGCCCAGATCAGCTTCATCTCCAAATTTCAGTAGATCCGCTTCGGGTAATATAGACCCGGTATCGGCCTAGATCAGCTTCATCTCCGAAATTCAGCAGATCCGCCTCGGGTAACATAGACCCGGTATCGGCCTAGATCAGCTTCACCTCCAAAAATCAACAGATCCACCTTGGGTAACATAACCCTGTGTCAGGTTCGGATCAGCTTCACTTTAACCTCGGCAGATCCACCTTGGGTAACATAGACCCGGTGTTAGGTTCAGATCAACTTCATCTCAGAACTTCAGCAGATCCGCCTCCGGTAACATAGACCCGGTATCAGCTTATTCCATCATCAACTTCGCCTCGGGTAACATAGACCTAGTATTGGCTTATTTTACCATCAACTTCGCCTGAGGTAACATAGACCCGGTATCGGCTTATTTCATCATCAACTCTGCCCTAACTAACATAGACTTGGTATCAGCTTATTTCATCATTAACTTTGCCTCGGGTAATGTAAACCCGGTATTGGTTTATGTCACCCAATCAACTTGTTGGTGTGCCCTAGTTCTTAGGGTATTGAATTCTTGTATTTTGTATTATACATTAAGACTCATTGTATGAATACATTATTTGTGTCACATTAATAAAGGCAATTAATCTATTTCATTTATATCTTGTGCTATAATATGAGTAGAGTATCCATTGATTTATAATCATAAAACCTATCCCAAGTCTGTTCTAATCGTGGGAACAAATAGAACCACAGACTTGTATATTCGATGACTGTATGGCAGTTCTTAACTAGCCATAGTACTTGTATAGTCAGTCATGAATATAGGTACATGTCGTTGACATAGGATTGGATCGATCCGTACAAGAAAGCGACATGGTTGTCGCGTCATAGGTCTTTCTTGAGTAGGTCTCTTTTGTTCTCAGACCAGATTTCATTATAATATCAATATGGAATTCGGTTCACTTTGACATATGCCTAACAGGTCTGTAAAAGGATGCTAAATACGGGTACGATTGGGTGGACCGGTGAACATGTTGATATTGATGATGAAGTGATAGAATTGCCACTCGGGTAACACCGAGATGATATCATTGGCCACTAATGAGTGGGACTGATAAGTGTATGGCCATACCCAAGTAAGTGGGTGCTTATTTGATTAATCAGTCAACTCAAGATCAAGAAATTATAGAATCGTGCACATAGATCAATTGAGCCGGAACTTATAGAAATTATACATGTAATGTACATTGGAAGGAATGCGTTAATTAATTAGTTGACATTCGGTGTCAAGGTAATTAATTAACATTGGGTTGATTTAATTTAATTAATAAGTTTACATAAAGTAAACAATTAATTAAATAATTTTCCTAAGTAGGAAAATTAAATACTTGTATTGTATTTACTTATGTTTGATTTAATTTTATTTAAGGGTAATTAAATTTAGCCAAATGGAATTAAATTACATAGTATATACTTTTCAATTAAAGTTTATTTATGTAATTATAATTCTAGTGGGCTTGGGTTTAATTAACCTAATTAAAACCCAATTAGATAAGGTGTCTATATAAGGGCACACTTAAGGAAGAAAAACCTAATTCAACCCTAATTATTGCTGGAAATTTCAGCCACCAAGAGCAGCCCCAAATAGCCGAAAATCCCAGCACTAATCCTCCATTCCTTCATGTCTTCGGCTAGCACCGGTTCCCGCTCAATAGTTGGTCGTGCACTGGACTTTGGAGATCGCAGTTTCAAGAAACAATTCTGCAGCAGTCTCTAGAAGAGACGAATCTAGTGAGTTAATCTCTCTTGATTCAGTTTTTTATTTATTTCAATCATTGGTAATTGGACATGATAGGTGGATTCTAAGAAATTTTAAACGGTGTATTTTCCACTGTGCCACATTATTTTTCCAATGCCGAATCCCAATAGTGGTATTAGAGCCTAGGTTTTGTCCATTAGATTGATTAGAATTGGTTCTTGAAAGCGTTCTTGAAGAAAGAATGAGTTTCAAGTTTGTGATTTTAGGGTTTTTGTTCAATTGGTTTTGTTGAACCCTAGAATTTTGGATTGGGGTTTTTGATTATTTTTCCCCAATTGGTTTCCATCTAAAATTATTTAGGGTTTTTGTTTAGATATTTCTTGGCTGGAAATTTTTTAATTTTTATGATTTAAAAAAAAATAACAGATTTGGGAAAGGGAATCGTAAATTGCGATTCCCTTTCCTTGTGCAGCAGCACTGCTGCCCCACTGAGATAGCAGCACCGCACGCAGGTTTTTGATCCGGTTTTGGATTTTACGGGTATTTTTTTATCCCGGACCCTAATACAAATTAAATTAATTTTTTTAATTAATTTGTATTTAAATTGTTTATTTTGTTGGCATGCATATTTAATTTAATTGTTTGCATATTAAATTGAATATGGACTTTGTGAAATTGGTCCAATAAACCGTGACACCGGTTAAAATTGGGAGAGCTAAATTTTAAATTTGTGACAACCCAAATTCAAGTGGGAGCAAAATTGATAATTTTGCATTTATATATGTTATCCATTGGCCCGTTATGGGCCTTAGTCACATTTGTTTAAATTGACGATTTCACCCTAAGTAACTCAGCTTAACATTTATATTTATAATTTGAAATGTCATGATCATGCATCATATTGGTATGTATGTACACGACAGGTACTTTGTTTGAAATGTGATTTTGAGCTTTATGGGCCCTAAATTATTATCAGTTGTAATTTAATTTTGGGAAATATGGTCTGCGTGCCATTTTTTATTTTTTATTTTGATATAATTTTAGAATAGATTTTATTTTACAAAATTGTTGTAACTGCATCAAGTATGGAGGAAGGCCCAGATGGAGCAAGCCTATGGTGGGAGCCCAAAAAGGATTGCAGTCCGGCCCAAGAAGAATTAGATAGGATATCTAGTTTTTCATTAGGTTATAATTAAAGGCCCATAGGATCTCATTTATTTTAAATTAAGTATGCTATTGCATTTGTAATATAATATGGATGTATGGATCACCACATTATTACCCGTTTTTATGCATGCTAAGCCGTATCACTTAATTATAATCTAGAAATTAAAATATTGAGTCGTTTAAAAGTGCTTCCCACTTTCACATCTCTTCCTCCCATTGATGCTGCAATGTGCGCCATGCCCTAGCTAGGTACATTGTAGTATTCGGTGGGCAGTTGAGGGTTAGGATACTTGGTATGGTTAACATGTGAATGGTGGTTTGACAAAACATGGGTAGCATTAGCTCAGAGCGGGACCTAAGCACAGATGGGTAAAGTGTCACTAAGCCCATCAAACCAAGAGTCCTTCGTGGAAGGATTGGATAGGTTGTCTTACCAAACGAATCAATGGTTGGTTAGCGAGAGCCCTAGTTCGGCCAATCATTGATAAGTTGTGGATCTTGGTCAAGTCAGCCAATTAACATCACCAACAAACAAATTAAAACCGGATTATTAATTTGAATTGGCTTAAAAGTCCTTTATTTCTAACTTAAGCAATGATTTCTTCCATGTAGATAATCCCATTTCACTTAAGCAATTTAAATGGCTGCAACAAACAACAACTCACTCTCACTTCGGTCACTCATGGAGAAGGAGAAGCTTTCGGGGACTAACTTCTTGGACTGGACTAGGAACTTACAAATAGTTCTTAGACAAGAGTCTAAGGAGTATCTACTGAATGCTCCTTTACCAGATGGCCCTCCCGCAGGTCGAGGCGTCACCACGGCGATGGTGGAGCAGTATGACCGGCACATGAGGGATGACTGAGATGTCTGGTGCCTCATGCTGGGTACCATGGCTTCTGATCTTCAGAAGTAGTTCATGGACGACCATGCTTATGGGATGATGGATCAGCTTAAAAAGATGTTCCAAGATCAGGCTCGTCAGGAACATTACCTGACAACTAAGGCACTTTGCACGACTGTGATGGCAGCTGGGACTTCTGTTAGCACTCATGTGCTAAAGTTGAAGGGGTATATTGATACACTTGCCCGCCTCGGCTCACCAGTTCTACAGGACTTGGCAGCAGACATTATTCTCGGGTCACTTCCTGAGTCTTACAACCAGTTTATCATGAATTACCATATGCAAAGGTTGGATAAATTGGTTGTTGAGCTACATGGCATGCTCAAGCTTGCTGAGTAGTCCCTTAAGAAGACTCCTGAAGTATTGCTGGTGAAGAAGGGCAATACGTCCATTGCTAAGGGAAAGGCCAAATCTAAGGCCAAGGCTAAGGCCCAAAAGGCCAAGGCTAAGGGCAAAAAGGTGGTGGCCCAACCTAAAGCAAGGTTGCTTCTCCTGACGATGTCTTCCATGAGTGTCATGAGAAAGGGCACTGGAAGAGCTCATGTCAAAAGCTAAAGGAGCAACTGAAGGGCAAAACTGCTGCTTCCGGTATTTATGTTGTTGAGATTAATCTGGCTATTTCTACATCTTGGGTCTTCGACACTGGATGTGGATCTCACATTTGTTCAAATGTGCAGGGTCTAAGAAATAGGAGATTATTAGGATCTGGAGAAGTAGATCTTCGAGTCAGAAATGGTGCTCGGGTTAAGGCCATGGAGATCACAGATTATTTCTTGGAGATGCCTAGTGGACTTGTTTTGGAACTAAGAAACTGTTATTTTGTACCTGCAATGCGCAGGAATATTATTTCTATTTCTTTGTTGGATATTTCTGGTTTCCTATTTAATATTGGACATGGTTGAATTTCTATGCAATGTGGCAATATTATTTATGGAACAACATTTCTTGAAAATGGCTTATATATCCTTGATCTAAAACGTGAAAGTTCAATCTATAACATAAATACTAAAAGGATTAAACGAAATGAAATTAATCCTCCTTACATCTGGCATTGTCGACTTCGCCATATAAATGAGAAGCGCATAGCTAGGCTTCACTCTCATGGAGTGCTAGGGTCATTTGACATCCAGTCTTATAACACATGCGAATCTTGTTTGAAAGGCAAGATGACAAAGGCACGTTTTAACAAGACTGCTGAAAAGGCCTCAGAGCTATTGGAGCTAATACATTCCGATGTATGCGGCCCAATGAGCACTAGTGCTAGATTTGGTTTTCTGTACTTCGTCACCTTCACGGATGACTTCAGCAGATACGGTTACGTGTATCTGATGAAGCATAAGTCTGAGACTCTTCAAAGGTTCAAGGACTTTAAGAATGAAGTAGAAAACCAACTTGGAAAAATAAAAGCACTTCAGTCTGACCGAGGGGGTGAATATTTAAGCCAAGAGTTTGACTCATTTTTTAGAGAGTGTGGGATTGTATCCCAACTCACTCCTCCTAGTACACCCCAGTGGAATGGAGTGTCAGAAAGGAGGAATAGGACCTTGCTAGACATGGTTCGCTTGATGATGAGTCAAGCTACACTCCTAGTCTCCTTTTGGGGATATGCTTTAGAGACAGTTGCTTATATTCTTAATAATACACCAAGCAAGGCAGTTGAGGGAACACCATATGAACTATGGAAGGGCCAAAAGCCCAATGTTTCCTTCTTGAAGATTTGGGGCTATGATGCAAGTGGCAAACTCGAGTCCAAATCTGTCAAGTGCCAGTTTATGGGTTACCCTAAGGAAACTAAGGGTTATTACTTCTATGATCTGGCAGAAAACAAATTTTTCATAGCCAGAATTGCAGTCTTCTTGGAGAAGGAATTCCTTTCCAAGAGAGATAGTGGGAATAATGTTGAACTCTCAGAAGTTCAAGACTCACAAACTCCTGTAGCTACTGCTGAGGATGCTTCAGGAACCGATCTGACTACTCAAGAAATTGAGGAACCAAAACCGGTTGCACAGGACCTTAGAAGGTCTAGTAGGACACGTCATCTGCCAGAGGGGTACGGCTTTCTCGTGACTGATAATGGGGACCTTATGGTCGTTGACCAAGAGGAGCCCAAGACCTATCAGGAGGCTATTGAAAGCACACACTCATATCAATGGCGTAAAGCCATGGAGGTTGAGATGCAATCTATGCATGATAACCAAGTATGAAACTTGGTGGATCCACCTCCGGATGCTAAGGTGATAGGTTGCAAGTGGTGTCTCAAGTTAAAGGCCACCAACACCTTCAAGGGGTGATTGGTGGCAAAAGGATTCAGGCAAGTTCAAAGAATTGACTATGATGAAACCTTTTCATCAGTTGCTATGCTCAAATCCATTAGGATACTACTAGCCATAACTGCATAGTATGATTATGAGATACGGTAGATGGATGTTAAGCCCACTTTCCTTAATGGAAAGCTATTCGAGGATGTGTACATGGCACAACCTGAGGGTTTTATCGATCCAAAGTATCCAAACCAGGTATGCAAGCTTCAAAGATCCATTTATGGATTGAAGAAAGCATCGAGGTCATGGAATCAGAGATTCAATGAGGCCATTACGGAATATGGCTTCACACAGAATTCTGATGAGCCCTGTGTGTATAAGATGGTTAATAGGAGCGTTTCCACCTTCCTAGTGCTGTATGTTGAGGACATCCTTATCATTGGAGGTGACATACCAACACTGTAAGGGGTTAAGCAGTGGTTGAGTAGGTGCTTCGCAATGAAGGACTTAGGTGAAGCTGAGATGATCTTAGGGATCAGGATCTACAGAGATAGATCCAATCGGCTTCTACGCCTAAGTCAAGCCATGTACATAGACAAGGTTCTGAAAAGATTCAGCATGGACAAGGCAAAGAAAGGATTCTTGCCTATGCGCCATGGGTTGAAGCTGAGAAAGAAAGATGGTCCTAAAACAAAGAAGCACCGGGAGAACATGGAAAAGATCCCTTATGCATCTGCTATTGGATCTATCATGTACTCTATGTTATGTACGAGGCCTGATGTCGCGTTTACACTAAGTATGACTAGCCGGTACCAGTCGGACCCCAGGGAGGAACACTGGAAGGCTGTCAAGGCAATCCTGAAGTACCTTAATCAGACTAAGGATGATTTCTTAATGTATGGAGGTTAAGATCAGCTAGTAGTGTTAGGTTACACTGATGCAAGCTTTGAGACCGATGAGGATGAGAACCAGTCACAGTTTGGTTATGTTTTTCTCCTGAATGGTGGTGCCATTAGTTGGAGGTCCTCAAAGTGGGCCACCATTGCTGACTCTACAACGGAAGCTGAGTACATATTTGCATGAGAAGCAACAAAGGAAACTGTTTGGATTAAGAAGTTCATAACTGAGTTAGGAGCAGTACCCACTATCCTACACCCAGTTGATGTTTTTTGTGACAACAACGGGGCCATTGCACAAGCTAAGGAGCCCCGGTCACATAAGAGATTCAAACATATACTCAGAAAGTTTCACCTCATTCGGGAGATTATGAACAGAGGTGACATATCATTGCAGACGGTTGACACCAAGAATAATGTCGCTGATCCATTGACAAAAGCACTGCCGCAGACACAGCATGAAGGTCATATCAGATCTATAGGAATTAGGGCAATGCCTACTTGGAACTAGTGCAAGTGGGAGATTGTTGGTGTGCCCTAGTTCTTAGAGCATTGAATTCTTGTATTTTGTATTATAAATTAACACTTATTGTATGAATACATTATTTGTGTCACATTAATAGAGGCAATTAATCTATTTCATTTATATCTTGTGCTATAATATGAGTAGAGTATCCATTGATTGATAATCATAAAACCTATCCCAGGTCTGTTCTAATCATGGGAATGAATAGAACCACAGACTTGTATATTCGATGACTATATGGCAGTTCTTAACTAGCCATATACTTGTATAGTCAGTCATGAATATAGGTACATGTCGTTGACATGGAACTGGATCGATCCGCATAAGAAAGCCACATGGTTGTCACGTCATAGGTCTTTCTTGAGTAGGTATCTTTTGTCCTCAGACCAGATTTCATTATAATATCAATATGGAATTCGGTTCACTTTGATATACAACTACCAGGTCTGTAAAAGGATGCTAAATACGAGTATGATTGGGTGGACCAGTGAACATGTTGATATTGATGATGAAGTGATGGAATTGCCACTCGGGTAACACCGAGATGATATCATTGGCCACTTGATGAGTGGGACTGATAAGTGTATGGCCATACCCAAGTAAGTGGGTGCTTATTTGATTAATCAGTCAACTCAAGATCAAGAAATATAATAAACAACAGAAGAGGATGACGGACACCATGCCTCTTGTTTATTCATATCGATATCGTTAGGCAAAGGACAGTATGAGATTACTATCGGGGTGAGTGTCTTCTAAAGACTGCTGCATCTCTGTCTTAATTGGGGGCTATAATGGTTTGCTAGAACCCACTTACAGTCTGTGGGCCTTGGGCCTATTGCCAACATAAAGATAGACCCATAGGATCATGCACATAGATCAACTGAGCCGGAACTTATAGAAATTGTACATGTAATGTACATTGGAAGGAATGCGTTAATTAATTAGTTGACATCCGGTGTCAAGGTAATTAATTAACATTGAGTTGATTTAATTTAATTAATAAGTTTACATAATGTAATTAATTAATTTATCAATTAATTGAATTACATAAACTAAACAATTAATTAAATAATTTTCCTAAGTAGGAAAATTAAATACATGTATTGTATTTACTTAAGTGTGATTTAATTTTATTTAGGGATAATTAAATTTAGCCAAATGGAATTAAATTACATAGTATATACTTTTTAATTAAAGTTTACTTATGTAATTATAATTCTAGTGGGCTTGGGTTTAATTAACCTAATTAAAACCCAATTAGACAAGGTGTCTATATAAGGGCACACTTAAGGAAGAAAAACCTAATTCAACCCTAATTATTGCTGGAAATTTCAGCCACCAAGAGCAGCTGCAAGTAGCCGAAAATCCCAGCATTAATCCTCCATTCCTTCGTGTCTTCGGCTAGCACCGGTTCCCGCTCAATAGTTGGTCGTGCACCGGACTTTGGAGATCGCAGTTTCAAGAAACGATTCTGTAGCAGTCTCTAGAAGAGATGAATCTGGTGAGTTAATCTCTCTTGATTCAATTTTTTTATTTCAATCAATGGTAATTGGACACGATAGGTGGATTCTAGGAACTTTTAAACGGTGTATTTTCTGCTGCACCACATTATTTTTCCAATGACGAATCCTAACACAACTTAGATCATCAT
The DNA here is from genome assembly GCA_039660915.1 of Euphorbia tirucalli. NCBI lineage: Eukaryota > Viridiplantae > Streptophyta > Magnoliopsida > Malpighiales > Euphorbiaceae > Euphorbia > Euphorbia tirucalli. The sequence goes on along the minus strand of CM077639.1, from coordinate 28,111,133 downwards.
CTCAATGAGACCTCGACAAGTTAGGTATGTCTTTCTTCCTTAAGTTTACGGTGCTTCAGTTCGCGTTCTCAAATTCTTCACCTCAAGTGCTTTAAACCTGACATCAGGTGTCGAATTTGGTCACGCAAGGGGCAGCTGTAAGCGCTGGAATTTTGCAAAAAAAAAAAAAAAAAGAAAGAAGAGGACTTGAGTCACATAACCGTAATTACAGTCGTGCGATTGTATTTATAGTCGTACGACTGTAACAAAAAATTACAGTCGTACGACTATAGGTCTGTAGCAAGTAGCAGAAGCCCATACCACGAAGAAGGAAAATGTGAGGTGTGATTTGAGGGGCATTTAATGCCTCATAGTGCTAGAAAACAAGGGGGGAGATTAGAAAAGAAAAGGCAGAAAGAAAGAAAAAAAACAGAAAGCTCTTGAGATTGAGAGAAAAGGGAGAAAAAGAAACAAAAAAACATAATCTTCTTCTTCTTCTTCTTTCTTCTTTAATTCTCAGTCTTATGGAGTAAAAATTGTTAGAAATTGTGGGCTTGGACTTGACAAACACACATAAACCCGTAAACACACTTAAATCCGTGACTCTTTGGAGATTTTTGGACTTATTTTGGAACCTTGACATACAAAGGGAGATGAGTAATTTGGAGTTAATTCCAAGCGTTTCACGGACCAATTCGACGGTGGTTCTGCTCTAAAAGGGTAACTACACTTAAAATCTTTTGTTTTGCTTCGCTTTCTAGGTGTTTTGGTCCATTTTCGTGCATAAAAACTCATATTTTTGGGCTGCTGCTTCTAGGTAATAAGAATAGTCCTACGACTGTTCTTGTAGCTATGAACAGTCGCATGACTGTAATTACAATCGTGCTACCACAGCTACAGTCGTACAACTGTTTTTAAATTCCCTCTGCTATTTTCTTACATTTAAATTATTTTGGCTATTTTCTGCAAATGGGTGAATTACAGTCGCACGATTGTAGTTGCAGTTGTACGACTGTAATTATAGTCACACGGCTGTAATCGTAGCCGGGCGACTGTAATTCTCGTCCAGGAGCAAAAAATTCAGAAAAATCCGTAAAAATAAAAAAATATAGAAATTCAGAAAAACCAGAAAATCATTAAAAAATGAATTTTATTGTGTGCATTCACGACCTTAGATTTAATTTTTTAAATTATTGCACTTAGAACAATGCAACGACGGAGACCCAAATCTCCCGAAAACCGACCCATCTCACATGCTAAATGAAAGTAAACCCGAAAAAGAAAATGTTTTCAAAAATGAATTTTATCATAAAACAAAAATATAGGGACGTTTCGAAACTGTTTTCCAGGTCTAGTCGGGCGAATTAGCCGAGTTCACTCGACTACCATCCTAAATGCATGTCCCTGATCTCTAATTTCCCAATTCTGTCCTATTTGAGTCCTATTTGTGGTGTGCTATAAATTGTGTTAACTATCTGTTTTGCAGCTTTTAATTTCTTTTTATTTTCATTTCTAATGTAATTAATAGTTTGATTAGTGTATTTTAGGTGATTGTAATTTTCTAGATAAATCATGTATTCTAGGCGCTTGTAATGTGAGGATGAGAGTTTTTAATTTTATTCGATTAGGTTGTAATAACTTATTTATTTACTGCTTTGTTTTTATTTGTGTGTACGTTGCATGATTCAATTAATAAAAATCCACTTTAAAAATAAAAAATATCATCAATGAACATTGGCCAAATTTATTTTGATTAGACATGAAATAAGGGACTTGTCCGGATCTAGATCTCTGGAAAGTGTAGCGGCCTTCGTCCGGTTCAGCTCCGCTGTAAATTCCCGGTTGAGCTGAGCCGGGTGGCGACTCTTACACCTTCTATCAAGACTTAGGTCTCAGTTCTTTTATGAGATAACATAATTTTCCAAAACCGAATTTCCATTCTAAGAACCCCCGCGAGGGAGGGTTGCCCGATATCGAGGCTCCCTTCCGAGAGGTTAAAAACATCGTCCGCTCACACTACACTCCCTGTCTCCTTTTGGGGATATGCTTTAGAGATAGTTTCTTGCATACTTAATAATACACCAAGCAAGGCAATTGAGGGAACACCATATGAACTATGGAAGGGCTGAAAGCCCAATGTTTCCTTCTTGAAGATTTGGGGTTGTGATGCACATGTTAAGAAATTAACAAGTGGCAAGCTCGAGTCCAAATTTGTCAATTGCCAGTTTATAGGTTACCATAACTAAGGGTTATTAGTTCAATGATCTGGCTGAAAACAATGTTTTCATAGCCAGGAATGTAGTCTTCTTGAAGAAGGAATTCCTTTCCAAGAGAGACAGTGGGAGTAATGTTGAACTTTATGAAGTTCAAGACTCATAAACTCCTACAACTATTGCTGAGGATGCTTCGGGAATCGATCTAGCTACTCAAGAAATTAAGGAAGCAGAACCGGTTATATAAGACCTTAGAAGTTTTGGTAAGACACGTCATCAACTAGAGAGGTACGGCTTTCTCGTGACTAATGATGGGGACCTTATGGTCATTGACGAAGAGGAGCCCAAGACCTATCAGGAGGTTGTTGAAAGCCCACACTTAGATCAATCTTGTAAAGCCATGAATGCTAAGATGCAATCTATGCATGATAACCAAGTATGGAAATTGGTTGATCCACCTTCGAGTGCTAAGCTGATAGGTTGCAAGTGGTGTTTCAAGTTAAAAGCCGAAAACACCATCAAGGGGTGATTGGTGGTAAAATGATTCCAGCAAGTTCAAAAATTGACTATGATGAAACCTTTCACTAGTTGCCATGCTCAAATCCATTAAGATACTACTAGCCATTGCTGCATAGCATGATTATGAGATATGGTAGATGGAAATTAAGACAACTTTCCTCAATGGAAAGCTACTCGAGGATGTGTACATGACACAACCTGAGGGTTTTATCTATCCGAAATATCTAACTGGGTATGCAAGCTTCAAAGATCCATTTATGGATTGAAGCAAGCATTAAGGTCATAGAACCAGAGATTCAATAAGGCTATAATCGAGTATGGCTTCACATAGAATCCTGACGAGCCCTCTGTGTATAAGACGGTTAGTGGGAGCATTTCCACATTCCTAGTGCTGTATGTTAACGATATCCTTATCACTGGAGGAGACATACCAACACTGCAAGGGGTAAAGCAGTGGTTGACTTAGTACTTCACAATGAAGGACTTAGGTGAAGCAAAGACAATCTTAGGGATCAGGATCTACAGAGGTAGATCCAATCATCTTTTAGGCCTAAGTCAGGCTACATACATAGACAAGGTTCTGAAAAGATTCATCATAAATCGGGCAAAGAAAGGATTCTTGCCTATATGCCGTGGGTTGAAACAGAGTAAGAAAGATGGTCTGAAAACAAAGAAGGACTGTGAGAGCATGGAAAAGATACCTTATGGATTAGCTATAGGATCTATCATGTACTCAATGTTGTGTACAAGGCCTGATGTCGCGTTTGCACTAAGTATGACTAGCCGATACCAGTTGGATTCCAGGGAAGAACACTAGAAGGTAGTCAAGGCAATCCTGAAGTACCTTAACCAGACTAAGGATGCTTTCTTGGTGTATGGAGGTCAAGATGAGCTGGTAGTGTCGGGTTACACTGATGCAAGCTTTGAGACCAATGAGGAAGAAAACCAGTAACAGTCTGGTTATGTTTTCTCCTGATCATGGTGCCATTAGTTAGAGGTCTTGGAGGCCCTCAAAGTAGGCCACCATTGCTGACTCTACAATGGAAGATGAGTACATAGTTACATGCGATGCTATAAAGGAAGCCGTTTGGAACAAGAAGTTCATAACTAAGTTAGGAGCAGTATCCACTATCCTAGACCCAATTGATATTTTCTGTGACAACAATTGGACCATAGCACAAGTTTAGGAGCCTCGGTCACACAAGATATCCAAACATGTGCTCAGAAAGTTTCACCTCATTCGGGAGATCATGAACAAAGGTGACATATCATTGCAAAGGGTTGACACCGAGAATAATGTCACTGATTCATTGACCAAGGCACTGCTACAGACATAGCACGATGATCATACCAGCTCTATAGGAATTAGGGCAATGCCTGCTTGGAACTAGTGCAAGTGGGAGATCGTTGGTGTGCCCTAGTTCTTTGGGCATTGGATTCTTATATTTTGTATTATACATCAAGACTATTTATATGTCTACATTATTTGTGTCACATTAATAAAGGCATTTAATCTGTTCCATTTATATCTTGTGCTATAACATGGATAGAGTATCCATTGATTGATAATCATAAAACATATCCCAAGTCTATTCTAATTGCGAGAACGAATAGAATCACAGACTTGTATATTTGATGATTGTATGGTAGTTCTTAGCTAGCCATAGTACTTGTAAAGTCAGTCATGAATATAGGTACATGTTTTTGACATGGGACTGGATTGATTTGCATAAGAAAGCCACATGGTTGTCACGTCATAGGATTTTCTTGAGTAGGTCTCTTTTGTCCTCAAACCAGATTTCATTATGGTATCAATCTGGAATCTGGTTCACTTTGACATACGCCTAATGTGTCTGTAAAAGGATGCTAAATATGGGTATGATTAGGTGGACAAGTGAACATATTGATACTAATAATGTAGTGATGGAATTGCCACTCAGGTAACACCAAGATGATATCAGTGACCACTTGATTAGTGGGAGTGATAAGTGTATGGCCATACCCAAATAAGTTAGTTGCTTATTTGATTAATCAGTCAACTCAAGATCAAGAAATATAATAAACAGCAGAAGAGGGTGATGGATACGTGCCTCTTGTTTATTCATATCGATATCATTTGGCAAAGGACACTATGAGATTACTACTCAAGCCTGTGAGCATGGGTTTTTTCCCGACCTCTGTGATGAAAACCTATTGTTACCTGTTAAACAGATGAACATGAGTCAGATTTGAGAATAAGCGAAATAATGCCCGAAATGTTCTCAAATGGCCCGAAATTCAGAAGAGTCCTTGATCCGAAACCCTGAGAAGAGTCCATCGAGTGATTAGGAAGCTTAAGTGCACGTGTAGACTCTGTCTACAGTCGCACGACTGTAGTTAGACTTGTACGACTCTAGTTTTTGACTCAGTAGATTCCTAAATAGGAAAGAATTCTATTTTGGCTCGGATTTCAGGCGTGATTTACGAGAATTAGGGCGCCAGGACAGAGACAAAAAGAGCACAAAATACAAAAGGAGGTGAGGAATCAATTCTGAAAAATTAAGATAGCATTCTAGTGAGAGAAATAGTGTTTTAAAGAGACAAAGTGAGAGAAAACTAAGCAAAATTCATAAAAAACCAAGACACGGAGAGAATATAGTGGAGAAACACATTGTGTGAGATTTCCCAATCTGATACCCTTCATTCAAAACCATTCTCAGATTTGTTCGGGTCAATTCAGGACGCGAGTTTGAGAATTTCGGGTCGTTTGGAGACTTTAGGCAGATTCCAACATCCACATTCGACTCCGGTCATTAAACATACTAGAATGCAGAAGAGGTAAACTCTGAGAGGCCTTAAAAACTCGTTTCATGATGATTTGTGATTGATTCTATGTTTAAAAATATTTATCCAGAAAATTATCTGCGCAACTACAGCCGCATGACTGTAATTATAGTCGCACGACTATAATTACATTCGCACCACTGTCGGTGCTTGGAACACAGCCGCGCGACTGTATATTACAGTCGTATAACTGTGTTCTTTTGGGTAGAAGCCCAAAAAGCCTAAATTCGACTGAATACAGCCGGTTTTCCTATTTTAAATGATTTTTCATGATTCAATTCGATCAAGTCATATCTATACACTATAAAATTATGGTTTTCGGATTTCCAATGATACAGATATACGATTTAGGGTTTTCTTGGTTTCAATTCTCAGAATTTGTGGTTGTTAGATCCCTAACCAGATCCTCGGTCCAGTGATAATGGATCCTCGGATTGCCAGATTCCCTAGAATCATCAAAATTGATCAAAACAAGTGATTTTAGAAAACTAAGAAAACCACTATCAAGCACTGTTCATTATAGTCGCACAACTGTAAATGTTACAGTCGTACAACTGTAATGATGGGCAGAAGGTAGAATCACGGGATGACCCACACGGATGTCGTTGCGTGATGCTGTCTTCAGAATCAAACCTGTTTTTGGTATGTTTACTGTTTTCAAACCATAGATGAATGTTTGGAATTAGGAGCCCTCACAAACGGAACCCCGAGTTCTGGTATACCGAACCATTAAACCGAAGAAATTTGCATGTAATTGAGCCAAACTGTTTTCCATCACCGTTTTGAAGCACAAAAACCTACAGGGTGTTTCTAAAACCGTTTTCTAGGTTTAACTGAGCAAGTTGCCCGGACTTCTCGGTTATCTCCTAAATGCATGTTCCCACTTCTTAAAATACCCATTCTATCTTGTATGAGTCCTATATGTGTTTGGGATATATCTGTGCTAACCATTTGTTTTGCAGCTTTTATTTTTCTTTATTTTCATTTTGGATGTATTTCATAGATTAATCGTGTATTCTAGGCAATTGTACTTTTTAGATCCTCGTGTATCTAGGCGATTGTAATGGTGAGGATGAGAGTTTTTTTTCCTTTTTCTGGGTTGTAATAAGTCCTCTATTCCTTTTTTGGTTTATTTTTGGATGTATGGTTTATGTTTCCGCACTTTAATTTTATGCACTTTATTCCTGTCATCTGAATGAGCATGGGCTAGTAGTAAAGGATTAAATTGGGTAGAGAAAGATAATAAGTAAGTAAATTATTGTCATATGAACTTTTAAATGAACACAAGCTTGAGGTTGAATAGGTAAGTTACCCGAACCCTAAATCTCTGGATTAGGTACAGTAATCTACGTTCGGTAGGGAGTTGTACCGAAATTTCATGGATGAGCTGATCCGGGTGGTGACTTTGTCATTGATCATGGAATTTAAGTTTCGAGTTCTTTAAGTAATAAAATGGGAAAAGGTTTTATACAAAAGGATTTCCAAAAGGAATCAATGGTTTTCCTAAATAAGATCACCAAACCCCGTTTTCAAAACACTAAACATTTTCCACTTCTCTTTTTTCCCCGATTTGCTTCACCACGTTCCACTTAAAAAGGTCGTCTGCTCACAGTGGCGACTCTGCTGGGGATTAAAGTTCTTAAAAATTTTTTATAAAAACTTAAGGAACTTAGGCAACTACTAAAATATAACCTCGCTTGTAGTCATTTACTAGTTCATAATACTTTATTTTACTCACACTTGCATATCATGATGTTTTCTCTTCTCATGATTAGCCCAGTTTATTTCCAAAGGTGACCTACCTCTTTCGCTAGGATTGGAGGCACCTGAGGAGGTAAACCACTCCTAGCACCGCATGAACCTTACATCATGTTCTACGATGAGGAGTGTATTTTTGCTATGGGAACCTGTACGACCCTTAGTTTGAGTCATACCTTCATGTAATGGCCTAGCAACTTCCCTTTAGGGTTACCAAAACATACATTTGAAAATGGACATTGAGAGTATGCCTTTGGTATCCCTGGTTGATGCCAAAGAGACCCAATACCTAGGAAGAATGTGTGACCAATTGAAAGGAGGAATAAGGTTGGAAGGGTGAGCATGTTGTTGCATGTGCTAACGTTTGCTCCATGGTTGTTTTACTTTTGACCTTTAAATGCAACATCAAAACATGCATCATCCGTATGTCATTCTAACCACATTTTTATGCAGCCATTTTGAAGCATCATCATACATATACTATTATACTAACCACGTTTTCGTGCAGCCATAACATCTTATCTGTGTGTCATATACATCCTGTGTGTTCACATTTCATGAAACATATATGACATCATCGTGTATGTCATGCATCCTAACCACGTTTTTATGCAGCCACTTGCATCTTGTATGACATGGGCATTCATCTCATCTCATCTCATCCCATCTAAAAAGTAAGGATGTTCTAAGTATGCCCTTCACGACCATTTCATTTCATGACATATCAAGAGTCCCCAAGACTACCCGCATTCTGCCTGTGCACCGGATTGCACTTGGCCATTTCATTACATCATTTCACTCGTTAGAGGACCACAACGATCTTAGGCTTATATTCGTGTGGTGGGTCACACAATATCATTCCATAACATCATGTCCATTCATCATTGGTGTCATGGCGACACCAAAACCTTGCTTGTGTGTTGCGGTCCACATCGGGTTGTTTCATAACATTGCTGATTCATTCAAGGTACTCCATGAGTACCGAACTATAACTCATATTAGGGCATTTCATAACACTCTTAAATCAAACAAGGTGTTCCACGAACGCCGAAATTTTATCCGTGTTTCGAGTTACACATGACTTGTTTGTGACTTCACTTCATTAAAGATGCCATAAAAGCATTGAAACCCTTTTCTATGGAACGCTCCCATATGACCACTTCATATCATTTCATTAACCTACGAAGTGTCGAACCTCTGTCCATGTGTCGGTACACATATGACCATTTCATGACATCCACTGAGTGCCCCGAAGGTGCCGAATCTCTATCCGTGTGATGGCTCACACGAGATATTTTTGCATTGTCTTTTGTATAGCATGGGGTATGCTTGGAACATCCAAAATAAAAAGAAGGAAAATGTAAAGGTCATTTTCATTATCATCCACATCCATGAAGTAGTATCCAAACATGAACACAAACATACCATACACACCATCTAGTGTGTCGAGTCTAGGTCCACGACATCCATCCGAGATTCTAACCTCATGTTGAATGTGCAGTTTGACCTCAAAGCGATTAGTTCGTGTTGAGTCAGAGCCGAACCAATCAGTTCAGTCAGTTTAGTCAGAACTGATCATCATGGAGGGGATCAGTTCATGATCGGATTCAAATTGGGAGGTGGAGGTTTAGCTACCTTCTTTACCAGTTGACAGTCAGATTCTGTTGGAAGAAGCAGATAGAATAGAAATGGCTGACGGAACCAATGGAAATGCACCTTTTGACATGGCAGCTTTTATGAGGAACTTTCTGAGCTTGGATGAATTTAAGGCTACCCCTAGGGAGCAAATGCAAGTTGTGATGAGTGCTAGCCCTGCGTAGATTATTCCACCGATTCAGACTTCGATTGGAAGTGAAGGATAGTAATTTGTCCGAGCGATGAATGGAGCTGGAGGGAGTGTTCCCAGTGGAAGTGGTGGAGCTGTCAACCATAAGGAACCTGATCGCCAATCTGAAGAAGATGAGGCCTTTGAGAAGGCAAGAGAAGCCTCTACTGAGACTGTTGTGGAGAAGCGTCTCAATCAGAAATTATCTGACGTTGAAGCCATGATGCCCAAGCTGAAGGAGATGGTACATTATAACATTTTAAGTGTGTCGACCCGGCTGCTTTGTTGGTTGACATAGGAGAGCCACTCCCAGTTGGTTTTCAGAGGCCTGACATGCCACCATACACCGGAAAGGGTGCACCAGAAGCTCACCTGGACAGTTATGTGTGACTGATGACTAGTATGGGAATCGGGAAAGGTCATCTCTTGAATCTATTCCCGACTACTTTGAGGGGTGCTGTAGCAAAGTGGTATATGAAGATGCCCTTGTACACCCGTTCTACTTGGGAGGACCTGTCTGAAGCTTTGTGAAGCGATATGCTTACAATACCCAGATGGAGACCACTCTGGAAGACCTAGAAAGGATTCGCCAAAAGCCGAATGAATCCTTTCCATCTTACTACAAGAGATGGATGGATGTGCAAGTTTTGGTGGATGGCGCCCCGAAGTTGGAGTCGCTCATTGTAAAGCCGGTTGATGGTAGTCTACCCCAGTACAAAGACAACATAAAGCTGAAAAGGTTCCACTCTTTCAATGAGGTGGTTGAATTTGCCAAGCATATTAAGTGATACAAAGAAGAGGAACAAAGGGGTAGACAGAGTTCTGGCTCCTACAGAAGTAATCAGGGGTACTCTTAAGGGTACAAAAGCAGTAGTTTTAAGGCTATCTTAGCCGGCTCTGGTGCTAGGACGATTCCGGAGCAACCTTAATTGGAGTGCAAGAGGCAAATGTGGCTACTGTAGCTCAAGGTAGACTAACAGGAACTCCTCAAAGGATCACCAACCCATGGGTATAATCCTTATCTCGTATCTATGCCAAATGTAGGAAGGCTAGGTTGCTACAAAATCTGAGGCTGTTTTCTCCTCCAGCTGAGGTAGAAAAGGGTAATTTCTATTCCTATCATGTGATGGTAGGTCACCATATGAATGATTATGCTCAGTTAGTAAGGGCCATCCGGTAATTGGTTGCTGATGGTAAGATCATCGAGCCGGCTTTGAAACCTAACATTCAGAGTAATCCCTTTCCCAACCTCAAATGATTCAGGTGCACAAGCTATAGAGGACCATGATGCTGCAATAAAGAGAAGACCATCCGTATGTGGAGGACGATATTCATTTTGATGTTTTAGTTTTTTATTTTTATCATTTTCATGTGAACAATTCAACCTCTAAAGTGTCAATTCAATAGAATTTGACTTCAATTACTTGTTTGATATTCTTTCGGATGGAGCTTTGCAAGCATACAAACATTCATTTAATGCCTTTAACACACATGATGCATCAATGCATGAAATGAATTTAGGGATAGATGATGACCCAAAAATGGTATCTGTTTGGAAAGAGCTCACGCCTGATGAGAGAAAAGAAATTGCAAGATATAACAAAAGCACATGGAAATCTTTGCCTGACTATAGGATGTCTTGCCTGGGTGATAAAGAAATTACTAAACACCTAGTTTTAAAGGATTCAAAGACAAAACCAGGCAAGCAGGAGCGTCATAGACTCAAACCAAGAAAAGGAGGGTTGTCACAACATAAGGAATTGACAGTGTTAGCGGATTCATATCTGAATGCATAGTAAAAAAAAAAAGTGTCATCATGTCATGACCGAAGATGGCATACAATTCCAAGGGGCAAAAACACGGTGTTCCAGAATAAAGGGGTGGAGCATCATTGATTATCTTCGCATCTCCCACAAGCCGACGAGGCGATAAAAGCAACCAATAAATCCATCAAGGGGTTTCCGTCATAAGTGGTAGTTACCCACTGAGTTTGGGTCAACAAATTACCATTTGCCTTGCAAGGACATGAAACTAATATCAGAGTACATACTGGAGAAACCCCACACTCGTCAGCCTACAGGATGGACGCGTTCTATCAGGGGAGACAGAGACCAAGTCATCAACCCCATTAGCCAAGACAAACTCAGGCGATACTATGTAAAAAAAAAAAGAGTCTGATGGGTCGAAAACTGAAAAGGTGATCCATGCAAAAGTCAGGATTGTCCGATGGGTTGAAAACCGAAAAGGCGATCCATGCAAAAATTAGGACAAAGAGGCAAAGACTATCAGATGGAAAATCCTCAAAGACCAGCCGATGGCAGGCGTGGATTTGGTAAAAACGGATACCATTACTGATTCTGTCCATGGATTCATTTCATCTTTGATGTGCATTGAGATAAAACATTATCAATGAATGAATGAATGAACGCTTTGCTCTATTCACTTAAATGTCCCAAGTCTGCTTGAAATTGAATTCGCATCATGTATACATGGTTGTACACACTTCCGGTTTACATGCATCTCATTTCCAAAAAAAAAAGAGTCCGATAGATTGAAAACCCGAAAGGGAGATCTATGCAAAAATTAGGAGACAAAACAAAGTTTGCTGAATTGAAAACTCGAAAGGGTAGTTCAGGCAAAAGTAAAGACAGGCCGATAGGCCGAAAACCGGAAAGGGCGACCTATGCAAAAGTTAGGACATAAAATAAAAAACAGAATAAAAGTCACACAGTAGCATCAAGCTAAGATAACTCTAATACTCCAAAGACTAAGGTACCTCAAAGTTAGCACCTCACGTCCACGACTCGTGGAGCAAGCAATCAGGTCAGTCGGCTAAACTTTGTAGTTAGCATCCGTCTCCACAGGCGTAGTATTATCATATCTCAGAATCTCAGTGCGAATATGATGCATCCTCTGATGTTGCTTATGTCGAGGCCACTGTGGTGTAAATACTCTGCACTCGGTGTGCACAAAGATCGAAGGACCCCCTACAGCTAACCATACTATCTGCACAGCTGGGCGGGAGCGTAGAAAGTCACATGGGTCAATCCAAGCAGCTGGACACCTCCAGCCTAGGTCTTAGTTGTCACATCAGAAATATCCCACTAGGGTCAAAATCATCTGGGCCTCCAAATCATCCACCTGATCTCTAAAGGTCTGACTCATGATCTCTAACTTGGTGACCCATCGATGCAACTGGTCAACCTCCTCCCTCAAGCAAGTGGACTCTCAGTGCTCAATCCCAATTTTGTTTTCACCAAGCAAAGCATAAAAAACACCATAATCACATGCATATGCATCCAAGACGTACATGCATACATATACATTCAAAACATACACACACACATGTATACACGCATCAATGTTAACTCAAGTATAGGTACATGCTGTCATCATCAGGCTATCTTGAACCATGAATACTTCGAGGGCGGAAATAAACTGACACTGGGGCATCCTCTAATCTTAGGTAAGAGAATTTCCACAATTATCATAATTTCTGTTTATGCCAATATAATCTCGAGAAAGGTACTCTTTGCTTTTTGCAAGTGTCCAAGGGCAAGACAATCATGCCATATTTATTCTTAATCGAAGGGGCAAAAATTTTTGTTCCTAATATTATCGATCAAGAAATAAATGTGCATTCTCAACTTCAAGATTACTACTCCTAAAGTCAACTTTGAATCAAATAAAGCTAGATTGCCATTTCATGTCAGAACCAGTCCTTGAATCAAATAAAGCTAGATTGTCGTTTCACATTGGAACCAGTCCTTGAATCAAATCAAGCTAGATTGTCGTTTCACATCGAAACCAGTCCTTGAATCAAACCAAGCTAGATTGCTGTTCCACGTCGGAACCAGTCTTTGAATCAAATTAAGCTAGATTGCCGTTCATGTCGGAACCAATCCTTGAAGTCAACACAGTTCCATCCGTGACATAAGTATTATGGAGAGTCAACTCAAGCTAGATGTTGTTTCGCACAGACATCAGAACAAATCCTTGAATTCAACTCAACTTAAGCAAGATTTTCCTCCGCACAGACATCGGGGCAAATCCTTGAATCAAATCCACTCAAGCTAGATTTTTTTTCACACAGACAGTGAAACAAATCCTTGAATTCAACTCAACTCAAGCAAGATTTCCCTCCGCATAGACATCGAGGCAAATCCTTGAATCAAGATCCACTCAAGTTAGATTTTGCTTCACACAGACAGCGAAACAAATCCTCGAATTCAACTCAACTCAGGCAAGATTTTCCTTTGCACGGATATTGGAGCAAATCCTTGAATTCAGATCCACTTAAGCTAGATTTTGTTTCACACAGACAGTGGAACAAATCTTTGAATCAACTCAACTTAAGCACCACCAACCCGAGACACATTCCACAGCTGGATGCCAGGTATGTTCCCTTTTCTTTTTCTCACCGTGCTTTCTATCATGAGACCAAACTCGAATCGGGCACAAGCACCCATCTAACTTGACTTCTGTCACGCGAGGGGCAGCCTGTGAGCACAGGTTTTTTCCCAACCTTTGTGATGAAAACATATTGTTACTTGTTAAACAGATGAACATGAGTCAGATTTGAGAATGAACGGAATAATACCTGGAATGTTCTCAAACGGCCCAAAATTCAGAAGAGTCCTTGATCCGAAACCCCGAGAAAAGTCCATCTAATGATTAGGAAGCTTGGGTGCACGTGCAGAATCTATCTATAGTCGTACGACTATAGTTTATAGTCGCACGACTGTAACAACTACAGTCGTACGACTATAACTCTATAATCGCATGATTGTAGTTAGAGTCATACGACTCTAGTTTTTGACTCAGCAGATTCCTAAATAGGAAAGAATTCTATTTTGGCTCGGATTTCAAGCATGATTTACAAGAATTAGGGCATAAAAAAAGAGACAGAAAGAGCAGAGAACATAAAAAGAGGTAAGGAATCAATTCTGAAAAAGTAAGATAGCATTCTGGTGAGAAAAAGAGTGTTTTAGAGAGAGAAAGTGAGAGAAAACTAAGAAAAATCCATAAAAAACCAAGACACGGAGAGAATATAGTGGAGAAACATATTGTGTGAGATTTCCCAATCTGATATCCTTCATTCAAAACCATTCTCAGGTTTGTTCGGGTCAATTCGGGACGCGTATTCCAGAATTTTGGGTCGTTTGGAGATTCTAGGCGGAATCCAATGTCCACATCATACTCCGGTCATCAAACATACTGGAACGCAAAAGAGGTAAACTCTGAGAGGCCTTAAAAACTCGTTTCATGATGATTTGTGATTGATTCTATGTTTAAAAATATTTATCCAAAAAGCTGCCTGCGTAACTATAGCCGCACGACTGTCGTTTCCTGGAACACAGCCGTGCTGCTGTATATTGTTGCACTACTGTATTCTTGTGGGCAGAAGCCCGAAAATCCCAAATTCCACCGAGTACAACCAGTTTTCCTGTTTTAAATGATTTTTCATGATTCAATTCAGTCAAGTCACATTTGTACACTATAAAATTATGGTTTTCGGATTTTCAATGATACGGATGTGCGATTTAGGGTTTTGTTGGTTTCAATTCTCAGAATTCATGGTTGTTAGATCCCTAACCGGATCCTTGATCCAGTGATAACAGATCCTCAGATTGCCAGATTCCCTAGAAATCATCAAAACCGATCAAAACAAGTGATTTTAGAAAACCAAGAAAACCACTGTCGGGCATTGTTCATTACAGTCACATAACTATAAATGTTACAGTTGTACAACTGTAAATTACAATTGCACGACTTTAAATTACAGTCGTATGATTGTAGTGAAGGGCAGAAGGCAGAATCAAGGGACGACCCGCACGGATGTCGTCACGTGATGCTGTCTTCAAAATCAAACCTGTTTTTGGCATGTTTACTGTTTTCAGACCATAGATGCATGTTTGGAATTAGGAACCCTCACGAATGGAACCCTGAGTTCCGGGATAACCGACCCACTAAACCGAAGAAATTGGCATGTAATTGAGCCAAACCGTTTTCCAAAACCGTTTTCAAGCACAAAAACCTTCAGGGCGTTTCTAAAACCGTTTTCTAAGTCTAATCGAGCAAGTCGCCCAGACTTCTCGGTTATCCCCTAAATGCATGGTCCCACTTCCTAAACTCCCCATTCTGTCTTGTATGAGTCCTATATGTGTTTGGGATATATCTGTCCTAACCATTTGTTTTACAGCTTTTATTTTTCTTTATTTTCATTTTGGATGTATTTCATAGATTAATAGTGTATTCTAGGCGATTGTACTTTTTAGATCCTCGTGTATCTAGGCGATTGTAACGGTGAGGATGAGACTTTTTTTTCCTTTTTTTAGGTTGTAATAAGGCCTCTATTCCTTTTTTGGTTTATTTTTGGATGTATGGTTTATGTTTCCGCACTATAATTTTATGCACTTTATTCCTGTCATCTGAATGAGCATGGGCTAGTAGTAAAGGATTAAATTGGGTAAAGAAAGATAATAAGTGAGTAAATTATCATCATTTGCACTTTTAAATGAACACAAGCTTGAGGTTGAATAGGTAAGTTGTCCGAACCCTAAATCTTTAGATTAGGCACAGTAGTCTATGCTCGGTAGGGAGTTGTACTAGAATTTCACGGATGAGCTGATCCGAGTGGCGACTCTGTCATTGATCTTGGAATTTAAGTTTCGAGGTCATTAAGTAATAAAATGGGAAAAGGTTTTATAGAAAAGGATTTCCAAAAGGAATCAATGGTTTTCCTAAATAAGATAATCAAACCCCGTTTTCAAAACACTAAACATTTTCACTTCTCTTTTTTCCCCGGTTCGCGTCACCGCGTTCTGCTTAAAAAGGTCATCTGCTCACAGTAAGTGTCTTCAACAGACTGCGATATCTCTGTCTTAATTAGGGATCATAAGGGTTTACTAGAACCCATTTACAGTCTGTGGGTCTTAGGCCTACTGCCAACATAAAGATAGACCCAGAGAATCGTGCACATAGATCAACTGAGCTGAAACTTATAGAACTTGTACATGTAATGTACATTGGAAGGAATGCGTTAATTAATTAGTTGAAATTCAGTGTCCAGGTAATTAATTAACATTAGGTTGATTTAATTTAATTAATAAGTTTACATAATGTAATTAATTAATTAATCAATTAGTTGAATTACATAAAGTAAACAATTAATTAAATTGTTTTCCTAAGAAGGAAAATTAAATACATGCATTGTATTTACTTAGGTGTGATTTAATTTTATTTAGGGGTAATTAAATTTACCCAAATGGAATTAAATCATGGAGCATAGACTTTTAATATAAAGTTTATTTATATAATTGTAATTCTAATGGACTTGGGTTTAATTGACCTAATTAAAACCCAATTATAGTAGGAGACTATATGAGGAACACTTAATAAAAAATAATCAGCTCTAACCATAGAAATTACAAGGAGAATTCAGCCCCCACTTTGAGTAGCCCCATTTGCTGAAATCTTAAATGTAATTCCTCCATTCCTTCGGTTCTTCAACTAGCATCGGTTCCCATTCATTAGTTATTCATGCACTAGACTTTGGAGATCGCTTTAAGAGCTGATTCTGCAGCAGTCTCTAGAAGAGAGGGATCTGGTGAGTTTAATCTCTCTTGATTCAAATGTTTTTCCTTTCCAATCAATGGTAATCGGACATGATAGGTGGATTCTAGGAAATTTTAATGGGCCCAATTCCGCCATGCCCTGTTATTTTTTCCATGATGAATCCCAACATATACCTCTTCATCTTTAGTAGTTAAACACTAAAAGATGAGCCTGGTGCCATCTTGCAGTTGTACAAAGCCTTAACTATCAAGAAACTTTCTTGATAGGCTTATACTTAAAACATCTCCTTGAGATTCTCCATAATAGCTGATAAGTGCTAAAAAGGCACTTATATATGATATAATCTATAAGGAGTTTGTGATGTTTTTACTTATTATATATTAGATTTCATGTTGGTATTGCTTGTTTTTTATGATTTACAGTTTTAAAGTCTAAGTATACAAATATGTGGAATTTAGCTATAAAAAGAAGCAAAAAATAAGAAAATTCTAAAGGAATAAAAGGACACAAGATTTAGACCACGTCATGATCGTAATGCATTATCATAAGGGTGACAGAGCACTTTGATCTATAAAGAAATTAAAGGAGAGAGACATATCACGAGCGTGATGCCTATCGCGATCGCGACCTAGCTCATAGGCAGACTTTGACTTCAGCATTTTGCAAAGAAACCCTTGTGAATCACGACTATGACACTCTGTCACAATCATGAAATACACTCAGTAGCAGTTATTCGATCTTATCCGTTCGAACTTCAACCGCCACTATGGATAAAGACAACCCTTCATGAAAAGACACAACTCCAAGAAGAACCAATAGTATTCAAGAGACACAACCATTCATTGGATCAACACAACCTTTCACAAAGAGACATAACAATTCATTGGATCAATAAACCTTTCACAAAGAGACACAATGCTTCAATGCTTATAAATAGCGAAGGAATTCCAGATTGTAGAAGAGAGGAAAAATCGGCCAAATGGAAGATACCTATAGTATATAAAGTTAGAAAAATAAAGTGTCTAGAGAGTTCGAGTGTTGTTTGTAATATTTAGTATACATAAAAAGGAGCCTAATGCCAAGGTTCTTGAATCAAGTATTATCGCTATATAGAGAAAAGATACCCCCAAGGTTGCAATATACCTATAGGCGTAAGGGAGTGTTTTGTGCCCAATTGCTTTCTTAAGTCTATTCTTATGCTTTTCCTTTATCAGAGCATCACACTTGTATATGTATTGAATGTTTACGAAATCAATATCGATAAGTTTTCTTATATCTTACTCTTCATTGAATGATTAACTCCAAGTATGCATTATTGACATAATTTCATAATAAGATATAGAGAAGGTCGCATTTTACTTTGTCTTGTTTAGTTACTAAGATAGAATAAACTATGATGTATGATTGTTTCGCTTCAGTTTGTTAAATTAATTAGAGATCATCTTAATATAGCTTGGCCATTGTGTATTAAGACCTTTAGTTATTTTGGCAAAGGTATTTGATAATTTGTCTATGAGTTATTGAATAAAATCTATTTCTAGACATGTCCGTTGAAATAAAACTTATCCTACATACTCTTATCATAGGGATCGAATAGATAATTAATTCATGTGTAACGAATATCTAAGATAAAATGCTTGTATATTTATGTGACTAGATATTAAACAACAACTCAACTCATAACTAGTACTTTAATTGATTTAACTTGCCATTTGCCCAATTCCTCTTATCACTTTATAATTCGATACTCTATAGAGGCAAAGAAAAACAAGCTAAAGTGTACATACATATTCCTCATGGGATCGATTTCTTTTATGACTACATTGCGATTCGTATACTTGCGAGCACTAATCTCTAAATGGAATTATTGTTAGAAAAATTATTGTCAAAAGCTAAGTAAGAGATTTGTACAAAAAGCAACAATAGCATATGCCTCCATGTCCATAAACTGCTGTTGTTGCTTAGAGGTCATGGTGGCTAGCATCAACCAGGTCATATCTCAAGAGTCCCTCTTGTGGTCCTCAAACTGAGCAACAATATCATCATATGCATTCCTTAGCAGTGCTCTAGTTATGGCCCCATCCAGGACATACTTTATGACTTCCTATCGCAAAACAATCCTAAGATTCCTTAACCAGTCCAAGAAGTTAGGCCCAACTAACTTGTCCTTCTCAAGGATAAATTGTAGTGAAAAAGTGTTGTTATGATTTTGCCACTTATCTACACACAAAAAATTAAGGTTTTGATTAATAAAAGGACTTTTGATTTTTCTACTTAATGAATAAAATTCCAATTTTTCTTATTCATGTTGGTTATGCTTTTTAAGTGGACCGAGATCCATATTTGGCCATGACTTAGTCAAGCTGAGCTTGTACACCTAAGCCTTGGTGTGATCGGACGACGTTTTTATGGAACCGCTGTGAAGCGGGAATCAGGGATTTTCTTTTTGTGTGTGATGATGTGTTTTGAAAACGGGTTTTAATCTTTTTTTAAGAAAGCCTTTCATTTTATTGGAAAAACCCTTTTGTAGAAAACTTAATTGTAAGTGTGAATTTTGGAAAATTGGTTTTTAGAAAATCCCAATTTAAACTTAAAGATCTTGAAACCTAAATTTCAAGATTAGATACAGAGCCGCCACCCAGATCAGCTCATCCGGGAAATTCCGGTACAGCTCCCTACTAAGTGTAGATGCAGTACCTAATCTAGAGATTCAAGGTTCGGGCAACACATCTACTCATCCTCAAACTTGCTTTCAATTATTATTTCATAATATAATATGACATCCACTCAGTTCTACTAATTTTATCTTCTTTTTATTTTTAGTTAATGCTCATACACATGACATAAATATAAATCCAAACTAAGGTGCAGGAAAGTAAAAGTGCGGGAAAAGTAAAGTAGAGGCCAAATTATACAACCCAGAAAAAAGAAAACTCTCATCCTCACCATGTACAATCACCTATAATACACGATAATCTAAGAAGTACAATCGCCTAGATATACGAGATAATCTAAAAAATACATCCAAAAATAAAAAAATAAAGAAAAATAAAACTTCACCCAAATACTGTTAGCACAAGTAATAAAAAACACCAAGGACTCATATAAGATAGAATAGGGGTATTTTAGAAAGTGGGATCATAAATAGGGGGATAACTGAGAAGTCCGGATGACTACTCGATTAGACTTGGAAACGTTTTATAGAAACGCCCTGTAGATTTTGTGGATGAAAAACCAATTTTGAAAACAATTTGGCTCATTTTACATGCATTTTCCAACTTTTAGTGGGCCAGATATCCCAGGACCCGGGAGTGCCCTTCATGAGTGGACCTAAAATAGACATCCATCTAAGGTCCAAAAGTGTAAACACACCAAAAATCTGTTTTGATTTGAAATGAGAAACAAAATTACAAGTTAGAGAACCAAAAGGGCAAAACTATAATTCTGTTTCTTAGGCTACAGCCGAGCGGCTGTAGTGCTCCATAATCTATTTTTGTTTTCTTTTCTCATTTTGAAAATCATTTTAGAATTTTGATGATTTTGAGCGATCTGGGATTTCCGGAAACTCATAAAATACCACGAAAACATATCCAAAATGTTGGTGTGCTATAGTTCTTAGGGCATTGGATTCTTGTATTTTGTATTATACATTAAGAGTCATGTATGAATACATTATAGTATCAATATGGAATCCAGCTCACTTTGACATACGCCTAACAGGTCTGTAAAACGATGCTAAATATGGGTATGATTGGGTGGACAGGTGAACATATTGATATTGATGATGAAGTGATGGAATTGCCACTCGGGTAACACTAAGATGATATCACTGGCCACTTGATGAGTGGGACTGATAAGTGTATGGCCATTCCCAAATAAGTTGGTTGCTTATTTGATTAATCAGTTAACTCAAGATCAAGAAATATAATAAACAACAGTTGTATCAGAGCCTAGGTTTGTTGGTGTGCCCTAGTTCTTAGGGCATTGGATTCTTGTATTTTGTATTATACATCAAGACTCATTGTATAAATACATTATTTGTGTCACATTAATAAAGGCAATTAATCTATTTCATTTATATCTTTTGCTATAATATGATTAGAGTGTCCATTGATTGATAATCATAAAACCTATCCCAGGTCTGTTCTAATCGTGGGAACGAATAGAACCACAGACTTGTATATTCGATGACTGTATGGTAGTTCTTAACTAGCCATAGTACTTGTATAGTCAGTCATGAATATAGGTACATGTCGTTGACATGGGACTAGATCGATCCGCACAAGAAAGCCACATGGTTGTCACGTCATAGGTCTTTCTTGAGTAGGTCTCTTTTGTCCTTAGACCAGTTTCATTATAATATCGATATGGAATCCGATTTACTTTGACATACGCCTAACAGGTCTGTAAAAGGATGCTAAATATGGGTATGATTGGGTGGACCGGTGAACATGTTGATATTGATGATGAAGTGATGGAATTGCCACTCGGGTAACACCGAGATGATATCATTGGCCACTTTATGTGTGGGACTGATAAGTGTATGGCCATACCCAAATAAGTTGGTTGCTTATTTGATTAATCAGTCAACTCAAGATCAAGAAATATAATAAACAGCAGAAGAGGATGACGGACACCATGCCTCTTGTTTATTCATATCGATATCGTTAGGCAAAGGACAGTATGAGATTACTACCGGGTGAGTGTCTTCTAAAGACTGCTGCATCTCTGTCTTAATTGGGGGCTGTAATGGTTTGCTAGAACCCACTTACAGTCTGTGGGCCTTGGGCCTACTGCCAACATAAAGACAGACCCATAGGATCGTGCACATAGATCAACTGAGCTGGAACTTATATAAATTGTACATGTAATGTACATTGGAAGGAATGCGTTAATTAATTAGTTGACATTCGGTGTCAAGGTAATTAATTGACATTGGGTTGAATTTAATTTAATTAATAAGTTTACATAATGTAATTAATTAATTTATCAATTAATTGAATTACATAAAGTAAACAATTAATTAAATAATTTTCCTAAGTAGGAAAATTAAATACATGTATTGTATTAACTTAAGTGTAATTTAATTTTATTTAGGGGTAATTAAATTTAGACAAATGGAATTAAATTACATAGTATATACTTTTTAATTAAAGTTTATTTATGTAATTATAATCCTAGTGGGCTTGGGTTTAATTAACCTAATTAGAACCCAATTAGACAAGGTGTCTATAAAAGGGCACACTTAAGGAATAAAAACCTAATTCAACTCTAATTAATTGCTGGAAATTTCAGCCACCAATAGCAGCTCCAAAACAGCCAAAAATCCCAGCATTAAACCTCCATTCCTTCGCGTCTTCGGCTAGCACCGGTTCCCGCTCAATAGTTGGTCGTGCACCGGACTTTGGAGATCGCAGTTTCAAGAAACGATTCTGCAGCAGTCTCTAGAGGAGACGAATCCGGTGAGTTAATCTCTCTTGATTCTTATTTGATTTTATTCTAATCAATGGTAATTGGACACGATAGGTGGATTCTAGGAAATTTTAAACGGTGTATTTTTATTGATTATTCATTCTTATTTGTTGGCTGGAAATTTAATGCTTGATTAAATAAATAAAAAATAATAATTTATGAGTTGGCCAAAATTGGAATCGCAATTGCGATTCCAATTTTGGCGCTGCTGCTGCTTGCCGCTAGGCAGCAGGCTGCCGCGCGGTAGCGCTGCTGTCTGCGCACGGAGTACGGGTCCGGTTTTGAATTTTGTGGGTATTTTTTATCCAGGGTTCTAATGCAAATTAAATTAATTTTTTTAAAATTAATTTGTATTTAAATTGTTTATTTTGTTGGCATGCATATTTAATTTAATTGTTTGCATATTAAATTGAATATGGACTTTGTGAAATTGGCCCAATAAACCGTGATACCGGTTAAAATTAGGAGAGTTAAATTTTAAATTTGTGACAACCCAAATTCAAGTGGGAGCAAAATTGTTAATTTTGCATTTATGGATGTTATCCATTGGGCCTTAGTCACATTTGTTAAAATTGGTGATTTCATCCTAAGTAACTCGGCTTAACATTTAAATTTATAATTTGGAATGCCATGATCATGCATCATATTGGTATGTATGTGCACGACAGGTACTTTGTTTGAAATGTGATGTTGAGTTCTATGGCCCTAAATTATGATTGGTTGTAACTTAATTTTGGGAAATATGGCCTGCGTGCCATTTTCTTTTATTTTGATGTAATTTTAGAATAGATTTTATTTTACAAAATTATTGTAATTGCATTAAGTATGGAGGAAGGCCCAGATGGAGCAAGCCCATGGTGGGAGCCCAAGAAAGATTGCAGTCCGACCCATGAAGAATTAGATAGGATATCTAGTTTTTCATTAGGTTTAGGATCTCATTTATTTTAAATTAAGTATGCTATTGCATTTGTCATATAATATGAATGTATGGATCACCAAATTATTACCCGCGTTTATGCATGCTAAGCCATATCACTTAATTATAATCCGGAAATTAAAATACGGAGTCGTTTAAAAGTTCTTCACACATTCACACCTCTTCCTCCCATTGATGCTGCAATGTGCGCCATGCCCTAGGTGGGTACATTGTAGTATTCAGCGGGCCGTCGAGGGTTAGGATACTTGGTATGGTTAACATGTGAATGGTTGTTTGACTCAACATGGGTAGCATTAGCTCAGAGTGGGCCCTCAGCACAGATGGGTAAAGTTTGAATAAGCCCATCAAACCAAGAGTCCTTCGTGGAAGGATTGGATAGGTTGTCCTACCAAACGAATCAATGGTTGGTTCGAGAGCCTTAGTTCGGCCAGTCATTGATAAGTTATGGATCTTGGTCAAGTCAGCCAATTAACATCACCAATGAACAAATTAAAATCGGATTATTAATTTGAAATAGCTTAAAAGTCCTTTATTTCTAACTCAAGCAATGATATCTTCAATGTAGATAATCCCATTTCACATAAGCAATTTAAATGGCTGCCACAAACAAGAACTCACTCTCACTTAGGTCACTCTTGGAGAAGGAGAAGCTTTCGGGGACTAACTTCCTGGACTGGGCTAGGAACTTACAAATAGTTCTTAGACAAGAGTCTAAGGCGTATGTACTGAATGCTCCTTTATCAGCTGGCCCTCCCGCAGGTCGAGGCATCACCATGGCAATGGTGGAGCAGAATGACCAGTATGTGAGGGATGACCATGATGTCTAGTGCCTCATGCTGGGTACCATGGCTCCTGGTCTTCAGAAGCAGTTCACGGATGAGCATGCTTATGAGTATACCTGTGCAAACGACCCGTAGCCCGTAAAGCCAGCCCAAACCCGCCCGCTCTGGGTTGGGCTTGGACATACATATTTTACTTTAAGCCCAGCCCGGCCCGAACCCGTAAAAGCCTGAGTTAATGATGGGTTGGGCTTGGGAATAACTATAAGACCCAGGACTGGCCTGGCCCGGCCCAGATAATTTTAGAACATATATTTTATATTTTTATTTGTATAATTAAATATTACAGATATTAGATATTTATTATGTTTTTGTGAATATTATGTTATCCCCTTTTGAATCTTTTTTTGCACAGTGGGGTTCAATCAATATTGTATAGTTTTGGCACTTGGTGGGTTGGTGGGTTTATAATGTTGGGAGGTCTTTTTGGTTTTTAATATTTTATATGGCGGGCTTATGGTCTAAACTCTAAATTATGTAATTATAATTAGTACTTCTCAACTTATAATATTATAATGAAATTTAACATGATCATGGTGGTTTTGATTGTAATTTCTCTATGAATACTATCTGTAAATTAAATTTGTTTAATATAAGTTATATTAAAAAAATTTAAACATTTATTTGATGGGCGGGTTGGGCTGGGCTTGGGAATGAGTTTCAATTGCTTGGCGTAGCCCAGCCCGAGCCCGATGTAAAATTAGTGCAGGCTGGGCTGGGTTTGGACAAGAGATTTTTATGTTAAACCTGATGTAGCCCGGCCCAAACCCGACCCAGCCCGACCCATGAACAGGTCTACTTATGAGATGATGGATCAGCTTAAAAAGATGTTCCAAGATCAGGCTCATCAGGAATGTTACCTGACAACTAAGGCATTTTGCACGACTGTGATGGTAGCTGGGACTTCTGTTAGCACTCATGTGCTAAAGTTGAAGGGGCATATTGATACACTTGCCTGCCTCAGCTCGTAAGTTCTGCAGGACTTGGCAACAGACATTATTTCGGGTCACTTCCTGAGTCTTACAACCAGTTTATCATGAACTATCATATGCAAGGGTTGGATAAATCGGTTGTTGAGCTTCATGACATGCTCAAGCTTGCTGAGCAGTCTCTGAAGAAGACTCCTGAAGTATTGCTGGTGAACAAGGGCCATACGCCCATTGCTAAAGGAAAGGCCAAATCTAAGGCCAAGGCTAAGGCCCAAAAGGCCAAGGCTAAAGGCAAAAAGGTGGTGGCCCAACTTAAAGCAAGGGTTGCTTCTCCTGATGATGTCTGCCATAAGTGTCATGAGAAGGGGCACTGGAAGAGCTCATGTCCAAAGCTAAGGGAGCAACTGAAGGGCAAAACTGCTGCTTCAGGTATTTATGTTGTTGAGATTAATCTGGGTATTTCTACATCTTGGGTCTTGGACACTGGATGTGGATCTCACATTTGTTCAAATGTGCAGGGTCTAAGAAATAGGAGATTATTAGGATCTGGAGAAGTATATCTTCGAGTCGGAAATGGTGCTCGGGTTCAGGCCATGGAGATCAGAGATTATTTCTTGGAGATGCCTAGTGGACTTGTTTTGGAACTAAGAAACTGTTATTTTGTACCTGCGATGCACAGGAATATTATTTCTGTTTCTTTGTTGGATATTTCTGGTTTCGTATTTAATATTGGACATGGTAGAATTTCTATGCAATGTGGCAATATTATTTATGGAACAATATTTCTTGAAAATGGCTTATACATCCTTGATCTAAAACGTGAAAGTTCAATCTATAACATAAATACTAAAAGGA
The DNA here is from genome assembly GCA_039660915.1 of Euphorbia tirucalli. Taxonomy (NCBI): domain Eukaryota; kingdom Viridiplantae; phylum Streptophyta; class Magnoliopsida; order Malpighiales; family Euphorbiaceae; genus Euphorbia; species Euphorbia tirucalli. The sequence goes on along the minus strand of CM077639.1, from coordinate 28,085,406 downwards.
TTAAACAAAATGAAATTAATCCTACTTACATGTGGAATTGTCGACTTGGCCATATAAATGAGAAACGCATAGCTAGGCTTCACTCTAGTGGAGTGCGAGGGTCATTTGACATCCAGTCTTATGACACATGCGAATCTTGTTTGAGAGGCAAGATGACAAAGGTGCCTTTTAGCAAGACTGCTGAAAGGGGCTCAGAGCTATTCGAGCTAATACATTCCGATGTATATGGCCCAATGAGCACTAGTGCTAGATCTGGTTTTCTGTACTTCGTCACCTTCATGGATGACTTCAGCATATACTGTTACGTGTATCTGATGAAGCATAAGTCTGAGACTCTCTAAAGGTTCAAGGACTTTAAGAATGAAGTAGAAAACCAACTTGGCAAGAAAATAAAAGCATTTCGGTCTGACCGATGGGGTGAATATTTGAGCCAAGAGTTTGACTTGTTTTTGAGAGAGTGTGGGATTGTATTCCAACTCACTCCCCCTAGTACACCCTAGTGGAATGGAGTGTCAGAAAGGAGGAATAGGACCTTGCTTGACATGGTCCACTCGATGATGAGTCATGCTACACTCCCTATCTCCTTTTGGGGATATGCTTTAGAAACAGCTGCTTACATTCTTAATAATACACCAAGCAAGGCAGTTGAGGGAACACCATATGAACTATGGAAGGGCCAAAATCCTAATGTTTCCTTCTTGAAGATTTGGGGCTGTGATGCACATGTTAAGAAATTGACAAGTGGAAAACTCAAGTCCAAATCTGTCAAGTGCCAGTTTGTGGGTTTCCCTAAGGAAACTAAGGGTTATTACTTCTACGATCTGGCAAAAAACAATGTTTTCATAGCCAGAAATGCAGTTTTCTTGGAGAAGGAATTCCTTTCCAAGAGAGACAGTGGGAGTAATGTTGAACTTTCAGAAGTTTAAGACTCATAAACTCCTGCAGCTACTACTGAGGATGCTTCGGGAATCGATCTGACTACTCAAGAAATTGAGGAACCAGAACCGGTTGCACAGGACCTTAGAAGGTCTGGTAGGACACGTCATCAACTAGAGAGGTACGGCTTTCTCGTGACTGATGATGGGGACCTTATGGCTGTTGACCAAGAGGAGCCTAAGACCTATCATAAGGCTATTGAAAGCCCACACTCAGATCAATGGCGCAAAGCCATGGAGGCTGAGATGCAATCTATGCACGATAACCAAGTATGGGACTTGGTGGATCCACCTCCGGGTGCTAAGGTGATAGGTTACAAGTGGTGTTTCAAGTTAAAAGCCGACAACACCTTCAAGGGGCGATTGGTGGCGAAAGGATTCAGGCAAGTTCAAGGAATTGACTATGATGAAACCTTTTCACCAGTTGCTATGTTCAAATCCATTAGGATACTACTAGCCATAGCTGCATGGTACGATTATGAGATATGGCAGATGGATGTTAAGACCGCTTTCCTTAATGGAAAGCTACTCGAGGATGTGTACATGGTATAACCTGAGGGTTTTATCGATCCAAAGTATCCAAACCGAGTATGCAAGCTTCAAAGATCCATTTATGGATTGAAGCAAGAATCGAGGTCATGGAATCAGAGATTCAATGAGGCCATTATAGAATATGGCTTCGCATAGAATTCTGATGAGCCCTGTATGTATAAGATGGTTAGTGGGAGCATTTCCATGTTCTTAGTGCTGTATGTTGACCACATCCTTATCATTGGAGGCGACATACCAACACTGCAAGGGGTTAAGCAGTGGTTGAGTAAGTGCTTCGCAATGAAGGACTTAGGCGAAGCTGAGATGATCTTATGGATCAGGATCTACAGAGACAGATCCATCGGCTTCTAGGCCTAAGTCAGGCCACATACATAGACAAGGTTCTGAAAAGATTCAGCATGGACAAGGCAAAGAAAGGATTCTTGCCTATGCGCCATGGGTTGAAGCTGAGTAAGAAAGATGGTCCTAAAACAAAGAAGGACCGGGAGAACATGGAAAAGATCCCTTATGCATATGCTATTTGATCTATTATGTACTCTATGTTAGGTACGAGGCCTGATGTCGTGTTTGCACTAAGTATGACCAGCTGGTACCAGTCGAACCCCGGGGAGGAACATTGGAAGGCTGTCAAGGCAATCCAAAAGTACCTTAATCTGACTAAGGATGCTTTCTTAGTGTATGGAGGTCAAGATGAGCTGGTAGTGTCAGGTTACATTGATGCAAGCTTTAAGACCGATGAGGATGAGAACCAGTCATAGTCTGGTTATGTTTTTCTCCTGAATGGCGATGCCATTAGTTGGAGGTCCTCAAAGCAAGCCACCATTGCTGACTCTACAATGGAAGTTGAGTACATAGCTGCGTGCGAAGCTGCAAAGGAAGCCGTTTGGATCAAGAAATTCATAACCGAGTTGGGAGTAGCAGCTACTATCCTAAACCCAGTTGATGTTTTTTGTGACAACAATGGGGCCAACGCACAAGCTAAGGAGCCCCGGTCACACAAGAGATTGATAAGGTCGGTTTTTGACCTTATCTTTTAGGCAATTTCGTGGTTTAAACGGCAATATTTTAGAGTCCTTTGTGTGAATGCTTGTTTGGTCTTGCGTATTTTGCGGTTTTTATGTTTTGGTTAGATTTTCATAACTTTATAGCGTTTTTCTTGTTTTTAGGGGTGTTTTTGTAATTTTGGACAATGTGTCTTTTTTGTGGTCCGTTGCTGTGGTGCAGTTATGTTTCTTTATGTTTGTTTTGGACAGGCATTATGGCCCAGACCAAAAGTTGGAACGATGGCGGCGAAGAAGAGATTGAAGTGCTGAAAAGCAAGGTGGCATGGCGTACCGCAATGGGGGCACGGCGTGCCATTCTAGCGTGCGAAAAGATGGAGTCCAGTAGGTCGGCATGAATGCGTGCCACAACCAGCATGGCGTACCAACCCCTAAATCTGCCCAGCACGGCGTGCCAACACCAGCACGGCGTGCCGAGCTCTGAAATTTTGCTGTTGCCCTACTTTCCTCCTTCCTGTTTAGTGGTTTTAGCCTAGCCCTATAAATAGGATATTTTCTAAGTTGTATGGATCTTTTTCCAGACTTTTGAAGTAGAAAGCACAAACTTGTAGCTAGGTTTATTGCTTGAACTCTTTGTTACTTTGAGTTTGAACCCTTAATTGGTAGAAGTTTTACATTGAATCTTCCCCTTTTGCGATGTTCTTGGTTCCAGCTTGAGTTCGTTTATAGAGGTACACCCCAAGCTTCTTCACACCGGGCATAAGTTCTTCTTCTTCTCTTTTGTAATTCGATTAGTTAGTTTTTGATTCCTCAATTGATTATGTTTGGTTGTAAACATTGAATTCTTGTCATCTTTCTTGATTAATGAAATTGACTGCAATTTAATTTCAATATTTACACCTTTTCTTTATGCAATTCCTTTAATGATAATCTAGTCTCATAAGATCTTAACTTATTAAGTTCATATTTGTGGCATTACCTAGATTGACGCCTAGGAAACCATTAGTATTGACAACACTGTGGAACTTACGTGCCCCTATTTTCTGAGTTTTAGAACTAGACCGCCTCTAAACAAGGGAAACCGGCTAAGGACCTAAAAGATCTAGACACGCTAGGTTGAATCATTGAAAGGACATAATTAAGGTTTAACTGTTGAGTTAAATTCATCTGTTTAATTAATTGATAAAGCCATCACCATTAGCATTCATAGGTCGGTTAAACCACCAATTGATAACCCAAATTCAAGTGCAAAGTAAGCTGGGATAGATCAACTAGGAGTAGGAAAATTTAGTTGTCAGTATAATCACAAACCAAATTTTAGTTCCGCCTAGGACACACAAGGAACCCAAGTAGTCTAGTGTTTGCAGAATATTTTCTCTATGGGATCGATACCTGGACTAACCAGAATTATTACTTGTCAATGATAGGTACACTGCCTTAGTTGTGCGACTCTAGGTTTAGTTTCATTACTTCACCTAGGGCCCACCAAGTTTTTGGTGCCGTTGCCCGGGAGATTTATTTTCCTGCATCATTGAACCAAAGGTCTATCTTCTGATCTAGGTACTGTTTATGTACATATAGTTATGTAATTTTCCTTTTTTGTGGATATTAGTTGTGAATTTTTTTATTTTTTATTTTTTTTTTCTGTGTGTGTGTTCTTTCTAGCTTATGCGAACTCGTTCTCAGCACCCTGAACTTTTACCCTATAACCCTAAAATTAAGCATTTTTGTAGCAGGAACCGTAGAGCACAACAAGAGCGAATTACCCGAATGGATCTTCAGCAACGTGAGGAAGAGGTAAGACAGCTATGGGAAAGAGCTGAGCAAGAGCGACTTCAGCGAGAGTAGGATGAGTTTGGAAGAAGAAGGGGTGGCGATAGAGACAACATGGTCATGACTGACCTAATGGCTCCACATCGACCCCGGAACAGATCCGGAGTGGTTCTCCCAGCCATCACCGCTAATCACTTTGAATTGAAGTCCAGTATGATCAATTTGATCCAGGGGAACGAGCTGTTTAAGTGATAACCCCAATGATCACTTAGACCGATTTCTCATGGTGGCCGATACAGTCCGAATCGGTGGGTTGCCCCAAGATGCGGTGCGGTTGAAGTTGTTTCCCTTCTCATTATGCGGGGGAGCAATGGAATGGTACAAGTCCTTGAGGCCCGGGTCAGTGACTTCATGGGACCAATTGGAAGAACAATTCTTGGCGTATTACTTTCCACCATCAAAGACGGTTCAGTTAAGGAACGAGATTATAGGATTCCGGCAATTTGGGATCGAGACTCTCAACAAAGCGTGGCAAAGGTTTCAATGGTTGTTGCAGAACTGTCCCCACCAGGACATGCCGCGATTCACTCAGGTAAGCACGTTCTATCATGGTTTGACACCAGCTAACCATGCCATTCTTGATTCTTCTGCAGGTGGAGACATTTTTAAGAAGACTGCTATGTAAGCCGAGGAGTTGAGCGCGGAGCTGGCTAGGAAGAGTACTTTATGGCAGTCGGACATGCCAACAAGAAGTGAGGTTCAGGCTACAGACTCGGGACGCCAAGATGCAGCCATGGACCACGTGAACAAGAAGCTGGACCTGTTGATGTCCCGCTTGAATTTAAATGCGCCACAATACCAGCCGGTGTTGTGTGTATCATGTGGAGCAGAGCATCCTAGTCAAGAATGTGCATTGGGTGATCCATTCGCCCAACCATCCGAGAATGTAAGTTTTGCGGGGGGAAACCAAAGGTACAATAACTCTAACTCTTACCCACAAAATTTTAATAATAATAACAATTACGAAAGAAGGTATCAACACCCGAACATGTCTTATGGTAATAACCAAAATGTGTTGAGACCTCCTTCTGGGTTCCATTATGAGCACTATGAGCAGGGGTTAGGTAAGGCCCCTTTTGTTCCTAATGACCAATCCCCACAGCAACCTCAACAATCCAAGCAAGATGAGACGGTTTTGTCTTTATTAAAAGACATCTCGTCTCAGCTTGCTGATAATGAGGCATACTGTAGGGATTTGGGCAAGCAGGTGGCTCAAATGAGTAGGGAGAGGCAGGAAAGACCTCAAGGAGCACTCCCGAGTAAAACTGAGAAAAACCCTAAGGGACATCAATAGGAGACACCTCAAGTTATAACCTTACGAAGTGGTTGGCAAGTGGAGAACCGAGTGCAAAACGCTGATATTCCATCCCAACCTACTAAGGTAAGTGAAGAGTCAGGAGAGGTAAGCAACCCCGACTCGATTTCTAAACCCAAACCTAGCACAAATGAAAAGGGGAAAATTCCTGACCCAGTGAGAGCCTATGTGCCTAAACTCCCTTATCCTCAAAGGGAGAAGAAAGATAAACTAAAGCAGAAATATTCCAAGTTTCGGGAAATTTTCAAGAAGTTAGAATTCAATATGCCATTGATTGAGGCTCTCCAAGAGATGCCTTCTTATGCTAAATTCTTTAAAGAACTTCTTGCAGGAAAAAGAAAGCTAGACGAGGACGAAGTGGTGGCTTTAACAGAGGAATGTTCGGCAATTATCACTAACAAATTTCCACCCAAGCTCAAAGATAGGGGCAGTTTTACTATTCCATGCCGGATAGGAAACTTGGAGATTACCACTGCCGTATGTGACTTAGGTGCAAGTATCAATTTGATGCCTCTGTCATTTTTCAGGAGACTCGGACTGGGAAACCCAAAGCCGACCAATATGACCCTCCAATTGGCGGATAGATCTCTCATGAGGCCAAAGGGGGAGGTCGAGGACGTGTTAGTAAAGGTGGACAAGTTTATCTTCCCCGCGGACTTCGTGTAATGGATATGGAGGAAGATAGCTCGGTGCCCCTTTTGCTTGGAAGGCCATTTCTTGTAACCGGTAGGACTTTGATAGATGTCCAGGAAGGTAAGATTATTTTTAGGTTGCACAACGAGGAGGTAAGTTTCAACATCTATAACTCAATGAAATATCCATTAGATGTTGAAAATTGTAATTTTGTAGACTCCTTTTTTTGATAATTGATGCTTGTGTGGTTGAGAAGGTGCGCAGTGAACTAGAGTGCATCATAGGAGAATGCCTAATTGAAAGTGAGGTGAATGAAGTGTTAGTTGAAGAATGCTTATTGGTGTAGGGATGGTTTGACAAGCTGGATCGGGAAGTCAAGCCTGCACCTAAATCCTCACTAGAGGAGCCTCCATCATGGGAGCTCAAAACCCTTCCCCCTAACCTTAAGTATGTTTTTCTGCATCCTCCAAGAGACTTACCAGTTGTAATTTCTTCTTTGTTGACAGGAGAGGAGGAGGACAAGCTGCTATAGGTGCTGAGGAAGCACAAGGGAGCGTTTGGGTGGACAATCCACGACATCAAGGGAATAAGTCCAACGTTTTGTACGCATAGAATCTTTCTGGAAGATGAGGTAAAACCGTGTGCACAGCCTCAGCGTCGGTTGAACCCAAATATGAAGGAGGTGGTAAGAGCCGAGGTGATAAAACTCCTTAACGCAGGTATCGTCTTTCCTATTTCTGATAGTCAGTGGGTGAGTCCGGTTCAGTGTGTGCCTAAAAAAGGAGGCACAACGGTAGTGGAAAATGATAAAGGGGAACTAATCCTTACTAGAGCTGTCAGGGGTTGGCGCATGTGTATTGATTATAGGAAGTTGAATGACGCCACCTGGAAATATCATTTTCCATTACCGTTTATTGATCAAATGTTAGAGAGGATGGCCGGGTATGAATATTTTTGTACGTTAGATGGGCTATCCGGGTATATGCAAATTCTAGTGGACCCTCTTGAAAAAGAGAAAACCACGTTTACGTGTCCATATGGGACATTTGCATATAGGTGGATGCCTTTTGGTTTGTGTAATGCCCCGGCCACCTTTCAGAGATGCATGCTAGCCATTTTTACTGATATGATTGAGGATTTCATGGAAGTCTTTATGGACGATTTTTCCGTTGATGGTCATACTTTTGAGTCATGTCTTGGGAATTTGGACCAGGTGCTTCAGAGGTGTGAAGACACCAATTTGGCACTTAGTTGGGAGAAGTGTCAATTCATGGTCCGGGATTGCATTGTCTTAGGGCACAAGGTGTCGAGAAAGGGGATAGAGGTCAATCCGGAGAAGATTGAGGTGATTGAGAAACTGCCTCCCCCAAGTTCGGATAAGTTAGTTAGGAGCTTCTTAGGAGATGTGGGCTTCTATAGGCATTTTGTGAAAGACTTTTCTAAGATTGCTAAGCCGTTGACTGAGCTACTCCTAAAGGATGCCCCATTTAATTTCAATGATGAGTGTATGCATGCTTTTAATTTGCTTAAGCGGAAATTGATTGAGGCACCGGTCATGGTGAGCCCGAATTGGGAAATCCCCTTTGAACTTATGTGCGATGCGAGTGACATAGCTGTCGGGGCATGTTTAGGTCAGAGGGTGGACAAAATTTTCTGCCCAATTTACTATGCTAGTAAGACATTGAACGGTGCTTAAATGAATTACACTGTGAGTGAGAAAGAATTACTAGCTGTTGTTTTTGCTTTCGATAAGTTCAGGTCTTACTTGATCTTATCAAAAGTAATTGTGTATACTGACCATGCTGCTCTTAAGTATTTGTTGGCTAAACAGGATGCAAAGCCCAGGTTGATTCGATGGATTCTACTCCTCCAGGAGTTTGACGTGGAGATTAAGGACAAGAAGGGAGTGGAGAACGTAGTGGCCGACCATTTATCAAGACTGCCAAGTGAAGGATCCGTATCCTCTCCAGAAGTGGACATTCGTGACACATTCCCGGATGAACAGTTGTGTGGGATAACCTCTATGCCATGGTTTCCGGACATCGCAAACTTCAAAGTCGGTAACATCCTTCCACCTAATCTCTTACATGCACAGAGACGTAAATTCTTTCATGATGCTAAGGATTATTTTTGGGATGATCCTTACCTTTTTAGATTATGTGCGGCAATGTGATTAGGCGGTGTGTTGCTTATCAGGAGGTTCCCTCCATTATTAGGATGTGTCATGATCGGGAAGCGGGTGGCCATTTTGGACCCGATAGAACCATAGGAAAGATTTTATCTAGTGGGTTTTATTGGCCGACCATGAAACAGGATGTTATTAGCTATATTCGGGCTTGTGATGCATGTCAGAGGACGAGAAATATCTCCCAAAAGAATGAAATGCTTCAACAAGGTATCTTGGTGTGTGAACTTTTTGATGTCTGGGGCATAGATTTCATGGGACCCTTCCCAATATCCCACAACAACCAATACATTCTTGTGGCAGTTGAATATGTGTCTAAGTGGGTAGAAGCTGTCACCTTACCAACCAATGATGCAAGGGTCGTTGTCAAGTTTCTAAAGAAAAACATTCTTACTAGGTTTGGAACCCCAAGGGCTATCATCAGTGATGGGGGATCCGATTTTTGTAATAGACAATTTGACAATCTTTTGCACAAGTATGGAGTTAAGCATAAGGTGGCAACTCCTTACCATCCTCAGACGAGTGGGCAAGTTGAGGTATCGAATAGGGAACTGAAACGAATCTTAGGAAAGATGGTGGGTGCATCTAGGAAAGATTAGAGTCTAAAGTTAGACGATGCACTATGGACATATAGGACTACCTTTAAGACGCCTATAGGAATGTCCCCCTACCGCTTAGTCTTTGGTAAATCCTATCATCGACCTATGGAACTAGAGCACAAGGCATATTGGGCTTTAAAATTTCTTAACTTTGATATGCAAGCTGCAGGTGAGCCTCGATTAAAGCAACTCATGGAGTTAGATGAGCTTCGGTTGATTTCGTATGAGAATGCCAAAATCTACAAGGAGAGGACCAAGAAGTGGCACGACCGGAATGTGATAGAGAAAGGTTTCAATCAAGGGGAGTTGGTGCTCTTGTATAACTTCCAGTTGAAACTATTTTCGGGCAAATTGAGAAGTCGGTGGACTGGACCGTTTACCGTGCATAAGGTCTATCCCTCCGGGATGGTGGAAATTGAAACCCCGGAGGGAATTCAACAAGTAAACGGGTATCGGTTGAAGCCCTACGTCAGTGGAGGGGTGAAGGAGGAGAAGCAAGTCTTACTCCTTCGTGATGTGTAATGCATACTCGTGGATGTGGAAGTCGAGTTATTCCGACTATAAACATAGCAATGAGGTACATGTACTTCCCTTGTACATTAATTTTTGTATTAATATGTTTTTGTGTGTTTATGTGTGTAGGAATAGGTCACTAAGCAAGTCAATCATAGTCTCAATCAAAAGTGTGAAAATACAAAGGTTGGTAGAATTCTAGGGTGGTACGCCGTGCCATCATGGGCACGTCGTGCTAGGATGAGCGTGGGGTAAGCACGTGACGTGCTGGCCTGGCACACAATCGTGCTAGCCCGCTAGAACCAAACGCGTGCATTTGAGCAATTTGGCATGCCGTGCGCCACCATTGGCACGTCGTGCCAAAGAAAGGATTTTCAAGACAGCACGACGTGCCAAGCCAGCACGTCATCGTGCCGTCGTGCTGTTTCGAAAGTAAATTGGTGCAAGAGCAAGCCGCACGCCGTGCTGTAATTTAGCACACTGTGCCAATTAAAGGATTTTCAAGATAGCACGACATGCCAAGCTAGCAAGCCATCGTGCTGTCGTGCTATTTCCAGGTAAGTTTCTATGCTCTGCTCAGCACATCGTGCGGTTTGTTTGGCACGGCGTGCCGAGCGTTTAAAATTCGAAATTTTAGGTCAAAAATTGCCGCCCTATATAAACCCTTCTTTTTTTTTTCCTTTGTATCAGCTCCCCCTTCTCTTTCTTCTTCCTCACCTTCTCACTCTCTGCCACTTTCTCTCTCTAAGAATCAGCTCCCTCCTTCGCCATTTTCTCACCTTCTCACTCTCTACCCTTATTCTTCCTTCACTTTCTTCCTTTCAACTCCTCTTCAATTGTTATTTTGATCTAGGATTTTGTTTTTGCATAACTCCCCTTGGAACCCAGGTATGAACTCATGGTTTGATTTTCCTTTCTTCTTTTTATTGCTTTCTTCTCTCACTTTGATTTTGATTGATTTACTTGCTTAATAGGGTGATTGTATTTCGGTATTTTTCTTTATATGTTCATATTTAGTGGGTTTGTGTTTATGTGATTAGGGTTTAATTGGATTTGTCTTTTTTTGTTTTTGGTCTTGGTTGTGTTTTGATGGTTGTACAGTAGTAAGATGAAAAAGAAGACGGTAGCTGATCGGAAGCACGGTTCTTCGCGACGGCCAATAGACCCATCACCGGAACCGGTGCTAAATGAAGAATTGCCTCCTGAGCAGTAGATGGGTCCTTTAACTACCTCTCTAGGAAGTATAGATGCCCTTTTCCTCTTCTCTCTGATGATGAAGGTAAACGCTATAAAACTCTTTTTCCTTTAGAGAGTACCCCTTTTCGAACCTTTGATTAGGAATTTTTGTTCGTGCAAGATAGGACTGAAGCTGTGCGTTCTAAATTAAACAGTCTAGGGTGGTATGATTTTGTGAGGTCTGCTTCGCCTGTCTTTAGAGAGTTGAATTTAGAATTCTACTTAACTTTGAGCTTCAAAACGAACCTCAATACCGGCCTTAGGACCATGACCTTCCGCCTATTTGGTGATGAGCATTCTTTAGACATTAAGGGCCTTAAACCTTGCATAGGAATTGAGGGGGATAGTTATAAGTGGCCGGAGGATATGGATGCCAAGAAATTTTAGCGTATTATGGGTCAAGGGGTATACCAACCTAGGTTCGCCAAAACCTCCCAATTACATGAACTGATCCTGCAATTAATCCACAAATTTATGTGTTTTAACTTCTCGGGCAAAACTGAAAGTAACTGGGTCAATGCATTTGAGCTTTTAATATTGTGGCATGTGCAAAATGATGTAAAGGTGCACATGGGCTTCTTCGTCATGGAAGCCCTATACACCCACCATAACCGACCTAAGTCAGAACTCGGGTTAGGGCACATCGTAACTTGTATTGCTCGTTTCTTTCATGGTAATACTTGTTATAAGAACCTCGATAGCATCCTTCCCAAGAAGCTTTCGAGGGGAATTTTGTCTTGTTCCCATGTTATGGCAGCTGTAGGTACATCAAGTGCGGGAGGTTCGGGCACGGGTAAGGCCCCTATGGACGTGGATGCTGAGGATGAGGGTGAAGGAGCCGAGGATAATGAGGAGGATGAGGAGCATGTTTCGGTGGGCCTGGATTTTATGGAGCGGATTGAAGGGCGGCTGGATGGTATAATCGAGCAGCTGGAAGGTTTGACAGTCCATCAGTTTGTGCTCGAGGAGCGGATGAACACGTGCCTTGATCGATAGGCGGCTCAGCTTGCCAATTTCGAGGCGTTCGACTCTCGTTATTCTGCAGCCCATGGGTGGCCATACCCGCCTCTGCCACCACCAGACCCCGACATATGAGGTAACCCTTTTCCTTTCCCGCTTTATTTTGTTCCTTCTTCCATTGCACTTTTGGAAGTAAGTGCAACCTAAGTGTGGGGTGGGTAAAGGGATCTCTCCCTTTCTTTTTTTCTTTCTACATTGCACATTTTGGTTGTTTTCTTTCGTATGTTTGTATGTGTTTTTGCGTGTTTAGATGTTTTGTGATGGTTTTAGTGTTCACATGCATGGTTGGTTCTAGGTGTGCTTTGGTTAGGTTTAGGCTTTAGCTTTTGATACATGTGGTGTTGGTTTGGTTTATTTTTGGTATGATAGTGTTTTAGGTTGTTTAAGTGTCAATTGCCATTTGAGTAACATTGCCTAATCTACTCTCGAAACTAAGTCTTTGTGCTTGGATTGGTAGCAATTGGCTAGAGACATTGGGAGTCGATTGCGAGTCATTAGCTTTTTTGTGCATGATTTATGATTCTTGATGGTAATCATTGGTTAGATTTGTCATTTAGGATTGCATTAGGGAATTAACCCTCTACCTCTACTTGCATGATCAAGCTAGGATTACGCCTTGGAACATTGGTTGAGTCACACGACCTCGCATACAACCCCTAGTACACTTGTGAGGATTTGAGCCCTTGGAACCATTTCACATCAGTTCTATTTCTCTGTGAGGGTAAAAACAATCGTGGCACACTAGATCGTAGAACCCGATGTCGTTTTGCACTTGGCATCGAGAGCTTAGTATGTGGAGACCCTTAGGATTAACCCCTCGACTTAAATGAGCCTAACCCTAACTACTAATTTATCCCTTAGATCTCCCAAAGCCACTAAATTAACCTTTTTGACTTAAAAAACCTTCACCAAGCCAAATCTATCATCCTAACTTTTTACCATTAACTTTGATTTTCCTTTCTTACCCTCCTCTCCTAAATCAAGTAATTGGCTAAGTCGTTCATTCATTTTGGGGTCAATCACCATTTTCATTTCAACTCTTTCACATCTAGTCCTATGGAAAAATTATGCTGTATATATTTATATTTCAAAAAAAAAAAAATTTTTTCCAAATAGAGTCAATGTGGGTGTCCGGCTTCTCTCCTTAAAAATCGGAGTTTGTAAAGGCATGTCTTGTTTGTCCGGCTCTCGTCTTTAAGCCGGTGTGTGTTCCATTTTCAGTTCATTTGTTTGAATAAGGGATTAGGGCGATCATCTAATTGCCTTGACCCATGTCTTGTCATCTTTTCCCCGTTGGGTTGTGCTTTGGCCGTTGGTTGTGTATAAGGCCTTCTCATTGTTAGTAGAATTTCTTGTTATATAAAAAAAAGAAAAAAAATATAGCAAAGCAAGCACTCTTAGGACTAGTTTTGAGTTGAAATTGCATGTCCCGTCTTTAGTACTTAGTCAATTTGCATATATCACTTGATTTGTAGGAGTTGTACACCTAAAAACTTTCCTTTTATCAAACCTACACTAAGCTGTAACATTACAAGCCCCAAGTTCTCTGATTTTGCTCCTTGACCAATGACATCACCGGGATTGCCATTAGTTCGCTATGTAATGTATGCCATTGTTTGTTTTTGTGCTCGTCCGCCTCACCTTGAACTTGAGCATTAGAGTGACATCTTGTGAGGTGCTTTGTGGTCGTATACACTCTACTTGTTCCTCGCCTTTTGACTATCTAAATCTTGTTGGGTTCGGGTATTGAGTGGTTTTGAACCTGGCACGCCTAGTGTCATTTCGAAAGTGATGTTTTACCTTCTTGAGTTTATGAATTTCATACGATTAAATCCTTAGTTGGATTTGCAAGTAAAAGCGAGCAATTTTGCTCCTTTGTCTTTAGTTTATTTGCTTGAGGACAAGCAAGACTTTAAGTGTAGGGTGGTTGATAAGGTTGGTTTTTGACCTTATCTTTTAGGCAATTTCGTGGTTTAAACGGCAATATTTTAGAGTCCTTTGTGTGAATGCTTGTTTGGTCTTGCGTATTTTGCAGTTTTTATGTTTTGGTTAGATTTTCATAACTTTATAGTGTTTTTCGTGTTTTTAGGGGTGTTTTGTAACTTTGGACAATGCGTCTTTTTTGTGGTCCGTTGCTGTGGTGCGGTTATGTTTCTTTATGTTTGTTTTGGACAGGCATTATGGCCCAGACCGAAAGTTGGAGCGATGGCGGCAAAGAAGAGATTGAAGTACTGAAAAGCAAGGTGGCACGGCGTGCCATTCTAGCGTGCCAAAAGATGGAGTCCAATAGGTCGGCACGAATGCGTGCCACTACCAGCACGGCATGCCAACCCCCAAATCTGCCCAGCACGGCGTGCCAACACGGCGTGCCGAGCTCCGGAATTTTGCTGTTGCCCTACTTTCCTCCTTCCTGTTTAGTGGTTTTAGCCTAGCCCTATAAATAGGATATTTTCTAAGTTGTATGGATCTTTTTCCAGACTTTTGAAGTAGAAAGCACAAACTTATAGCTAGGTTTATTGCTTGAACTCTTTGTTACTTTGAGTTTGAACCCTTAATTTGTAAAAGTTTTACATTGAATCTTCCCCTTTTGCGACGTTCTTGGTTCCGGCTTGAGTTCGTTTATAGAGGTACACCCCAAGCATCTTCACACCGCTGGAATCCGGTTAATCGGACCAAAAGGGCATAAGTTCTTCTTCTTCTCTTCTGTAATTCGATTAGTTAGTTTTTGATTCCTCAATTGATTATGTTTGGTTTTAAACATTGAATTCTTGTCATCCTTCTTGATTAATGAAATTGACTGCAATTTAATTTCAATATTTACACCTTTTCTTTATGCAATTCCTTTAATGATAATCTAGTCTCATAAGATCTTAACTTATTAAGTTCATATTTGTGGCATTACCTGGATTGATGCCTAGGAAACCATTAGTATTGACAACACTGTGGAACTTACGTGCCCCTATTTTCTGAGCTTTAGAACTAGACCGCCTCTAAACAAGGGAAACCGGCTAAGGACCTAAAAGATCTAGACACGTTAGGTTGAATCATTGAAAGTACATAATTAAGATTTAACTGTTGAGTTAAATTCATCTGTTTTAATTAATTGATAAAGCCATCACCATTAGCATTCATAGGTCGGTTAAACCGCCAATTGATAACCCAAATTCAAGTGCAAAGTAAGCTGGGATAGATCAACTATGAGTAGGATAATTTAGTTGTCAGTATACTCACAAAACAAATTTTAGTTCCGCCTAGGACACGTAAGAAACCCGAGTAGTTTAGTGTTTACAGAATATTTTCTCTGTGGGATCGATACCTGGACCAACCAGAATTATTACTTGTCAACGATAGGTACACTGCCTTAGTTGTGCGACTCTAGGTTTAGTTTCATTACTTCACCTAGGACCCACCAGAGATCCAAACATGTGCTCAGAAAGTTTCATTTCATTCGGGAGATTGTGAACAGAGGTGACATATCATTGTAGAGGGTAGACACCAAGAATAATGTCACCGATCCATTGACCAAAGCGCTACCGCAGACACAGCACGATGGTCATACCAGATCTATGGGAATTAGGGCAATGCCCTCATGGAACTAGTGCAAGTGGGAGATTGTTGGTGTGCCCTAGTTCTTAGGGCATTGGATTCTTGTATTTTGTATTATACATTAAGAGTCATGTATGAATACAATTATTTGTGTCACATTAATAAAGGCAATTAATCTATTTCATTTATATCTTATGCTATATATGAGTAGAGTATCCATTGATTGATAATCATAAAACCCATCCCAAGTCTGTTCTAATCGTGGGAACGAATAGAACCACAGACTTGTATATTCGATGACTGTATGGTAGTTCTTAACTAACCATAGTGCTTATATAGTAAGTTATGGATATAGGTACATGTCATTGACATGGGACTGGATCGATCCGCACAAGAAACCCACATGGTTGTCGCGTCATAGGTCTTTCTTGAGTAGGTCTCTTTTGTCCTCAGACCAGATTTCATTATAGTATCAATATGGAATCCAGTTCACTTTGACATAGCCTAACAGGTCTGTAAAAGGATGCTAAATATGGGTATGATTGGGTGGACAGGTGAACATATTGATATTGATGATGAAGTGATGGAATTGCCACTTGGGTAACACCGAGATGATATCACTAACCACTTGATGAGTGGGACTGATAAGTGTATGATCATACCCAAATAAGTTGGTTGCTTATTTGATTAATCAGTCAACTCAAGATCAAGAAATATAATAAACAACAGAAGAGGATGACGGATACCATGCCTCTTGTTTATTCATATCGATATCGTTAGGCAAAGGACACTATGAGATTACTACCGGGTGAGTGTCTTCTAAAGACTACTGCATCTCTCTCTTAATTGGGGGTTGTAATGATTTGGTAGAACCCACTTACAGTCTGTGGGCCTTGAGCCTACTGCCAATATAAAGACAGACCCATACGTGCATATAGATCAACTGAGCCGGAACGTATAGATATTATGCATGCGATGTACATTGGAAGGAATGAGTTAATTAATTAATTGACATTCGGTGTCGAGGTAATTAATTAACATTGGGTTGGTTTAATTTAATTAATAAGTTTACATAATGTAATTAATTAATTTATCAATTAATTGAATTACATAAAGTAAACAATTAATTAAATTATTTTCTTAAGTGTGATTTTAATTTAATTAGGAGTAATTAAATCAAGTTATATGGAATTAAATTATATATTATAAATCTTATGGAATAAGGATTTAAATATGTAATTAAAATCGTAATGGGCTTCGGTTTACTTAACCTAATTGGAGTCCATATTGCATAAGGACTATAAAAGGCACATTTATGGGAAAAATCACTCTCTTAACCCCAGGCACAAAGGAAATTCGGGCAGCAACAAAATCAGCCCCAATAGCCGAATTCTTTGGTGCAATTTCTTCCATTCTTCGACTAGCATCGGTTCCCATTCAATAGTTGATCGTGCACCAGACTGTGGAGATCAATTTTAAGAAACGATTCTGCAGCAGTCTCTGGAAGAGACATAATCTGGTGAGTTCAATCTCTTGATTCAATTTGTTTTTTATTTTAATCAATGGTAATTGAACACGATAGGTGGATTCTAGGAAATTTTAAATGGTGTATTTTCCGCTACGCCACGTTATTTTTCCGATGACGAATCCTAGCACAAAACGGATCAAATGAGTCCGAAAATCCTTAAAAACCCGAAATCACCAAACTTTAACATTATAGCCACAAATTATAAATCCGAAAACCGAAAATCAAACACATATGGATGTAATTGGATCGATAATATTCATGAAAAATACATTTGATTTGAAAACGGAATCGTTATCGGTCGATTTGGGGCATTCGAAGCTTCTGCCCCTGAAGATTACAGCCGAGCCCTAGTAGATTACAGTCGAGTTGCTGTAATCATTAGGTGGGGAAGCTGTAACCAAGACTCACTTCCAGAATCTCGAAAAACACAAAATCACAAGCCAATAACACCCAGAATAAATAAGAAACACTTCTTAAGGCCTCTCAGAATTACCTTGACTGTGTTCCAGCGTTTTGGATCACCTGGAATGGATTTGGATGCCAGGAAACGCCTTGCAATCACGAACAACCCAAAAGCGTATACGATCTCCAAAGCTCGAACGGAACCTTGAATCAAATTGGATGAGTGTTTACAGATTAGAACCACCCTAGAAAATTAATCCCTAAAGAATTCCAATCGTTTGTATGTATTTTATTAAGGTTTTTGATCGTTTTTGATAGGATGGTTTAATTATCTCTTTTCTTTTTCTTCAAATCTCTCAAGAACCCTAATTCTTAGAATTGTGGCTACTCTCCTTTTGTTTTTTGCACTTTTCTATTCTGTCTTCGTTATTTTCTTTTTATACTTCCCCAATTAGTAGGGGTGAGCAAAACCAAACCAATGTCCAAAAACCAAAAATCCAAACCGAACCAAACCGAACCGATCCATTTTATAGTTTGGTTCGGTTTAGTTTTAAGTTTTTAAGAAGTTTGGACTTCGGTTCAGTTCGGTTCGGTTCGGTTCAAAACCGAAAAAACCGAAAAACCAAATAATTGGTAAAATATTAAAATTAATTATAAAATTAATATATGCTAATTGTAGAGAATTTTAGACATTATATTCTTTTATAGTTTTATATTGTGATTTTTGAATGCTAATGTATAGTTATTAAAACTTGAGAGTTGAAAAAAAAAAAGTAGAGAATTTTAGTATTTTATTATGATGTAATAGTATTATTTAGTATTACTGATTTTTTAAGTTAATTTTTTTGTATTTCTTTTTTTTTTTTTTAAACAAACTACTTATATAAAATTTTTATTTTGATTTTTTTTAAGAAGTTGATGTTTTTGGTTCGACCTAGTCCGAATCGAACCGAACCGAACCGAACCGAAATTTAGTTTGGTTCGGATTGGTTTATAAAATACAGTGTTTTTTGGATCGGTTTTTTCGGTTCGGTTCGGTTTCTGAACCGAACCGGTCCATGCTCACCCCTACCAATTAGGTTAAAAATCAGCATTTAAGACTGATTTTTTGCTAATTAGGAAATCTGGTGATTATAGCCATGCGGCTGTATTACAGCAGTGCGGCTGTAGGTCACTATAACCGAGCGGCTATAGTCCCCAAACTTGCCTACTTTCACGTTTTTCCCCTTTTCTCTTCGGTTCTTCCAAATGCTCACTCGACCTTCTTTGGGGTTTCGTACCAAGACTTGTCATACATATTCGGGTCATCCGAGACATTTCTGACATTATCCCAGTCATTCCGAATCTGCATCACGTTTATCCGTGAAAAAGGTAATAATGGCTTTCATCACCGAGGTCGGGAAAAAACCCGTTCTCACAGGCTGCCCCTCGTGTGACCAATGTTGACTTGAATGGGTGCTCGTGCCCGATTCGAGTTTGGTCTCACGATAGGGAGCATGGTGAGGAGGAGAAGAGGACGTACCTGATGGTTCCTGTCGCGTTGACTTTGATGTTTGTAGGGACTTGTCTTGGTTGTTTTGCGAATCAACAATCTTCCCTAGGTTGATTTGATTCTTCAGGGACTTACTTCGACTCTGTTACGAAGCATAGGACTATGTCTGAATTTGATGTTCTCCAGGGATGTGCTTCAACTCCATTGCAAAGTAAAGGACTTTGCCCAAATCGGATTGGTTTCCAGGGACGTGCTTCAACTCCATCGTGAAGCAGAGGACTTTGCCCAGATTGGATTCTCCTTGTCATTTGATATTCATGAAAGGAAAGGGTATTTTGGTAATTTTGTAACTTGGAAAATTGGCACCCCTTGAAGGAAGGGTACTTTGGTCATTTGACTTCTCATGGGGCCTATGTCACGAAAAGAAATGAGTTTTAGTGGTTTGGTCCCCCTTCTTGATGGGAAAAGGGTATTTTGGTCATTTGGTAGCTTGGTGGCTAACAAAAGGTATTTTGGTTTTTTCGCCTCTAGTGGAGATTGTGTCACTAGGGGAAGAAATATTTGAGTGATTTGGTCTTCCGTATAGCTTGTGTTGCTAAAAGAAAGGTGTTTTGGCCATCCAGTAGTTCAGTTACTAACAGAAGGGCATTTTGGTCATTTGACTTCTAGTGGGGCCTGTGTCACTGAAGGAAAGGGTAATTGTGTTTCTTGTGAAGCTAGTGCAGCCGGGGAAAGATGCTTCGTTGATTTGAGATGGCTCCATCCCGTTCCTTCCGCTTAACCTGCCTTTCAAACCTGGTTTTCTATCCTAGAGGGAAATTTTACCTTAGCATTTGAACCCACGGAGTGTATTTACGGGCTAAAAGAAGATGATGAATATTGCGGAGTGAAGATCGATGCCCCAGTGCCCATCCAACTCCAGATTTCAAGTCATGCTCTCACAAATCCAGTTAGTTTTCTCAAATTTCTCGACTTTTTCCAAGTTTTAAATTTCTACAAAATTAGAGAAAATGGGTGAAATTGATGCATGATTTCAGTAGAATATGCCCCTAGGATGTTTAGTTATTGATTTGGCTTAAGTTAGGATGAGATTTAACCGAAAAACGAAGGAATTTGTGGCTGGCCGAAAATTTGCAGCTACAACTGCCCCAGGAGATGATCACAACCGTGCGCCTGTGATCATGAGGCTTACAGCCGTGCGGCTGTGACCTCCTACAGCCAGGCGGCTATATCTGACAGATTCAAGACTGCTCAATTTTTTGTGATTTTAATGGTGTGTCTTTGATTTTTATGATGTATATGCATTCTAAAAAGCTCATAAAATCCCTGATTATTGATTTTGCAGGCGAGATCCGGCCATTGCGGCTGTAAATCCATTATGGAAGCCTTGCAGTGGTACAAATGGCTCCCTTAAGGGGTAAAGGAGATCGTGAATTTCACCGGTCTACAGTGGCTAGTTCGTAGCATGACCGTTACTACTCCTCAAACAAGTTAAGGACTTCTAGCTGCACTATTAGAGAGGTGGATGGACACCACTCATACATTTCATTTCCCCTTCGGGGAGTACATGGTGACTTCGGAGGATATTGTTGCTATCACCGGGCTCCCTTTCTCCGTGCAGACGATCTCTTTCAACCAGATCCTTGCACATTATGGATATCAGTAGGAGTTAGTGTCCATGCTTATTGGGATTGACTCCCCTGACAGCCGGATCCAGTGTAGGAGCCTCCAGAATTACTGGATGGGGTGGGAGAATGCACTCCTGGAGGAGACTGATTTTAATGCTCCCGATGAGAGGAGGCATGCGAGGGCCTTTCTGTTGCATGCTCTTTCTACCCTCCTTTTCCCTACAGGCCAGGGTAGTTTAAGTCTGACCGTGTTAACGTGCTTGATTGACCTAGAGTCGGTGAGGACTCTTAATTGGGCTCGAACGGGCTTGGCCCAGCTTTACTATGCTCTTGACCTCTGTGCCCGAGGCTCTCACAAGGAGTTGAAGGCTTTCTAGATTCTGCTGCACGTGAGTATCTTGGACTCCTTATCTTAAGATTTTACTTTCTTTTACATGCTTCCTGGTTTGTTATTGATTTCATTTTCATATTTCTTTTCCAGATTTGGGTGTTCGAGTATTCCACCCCCGATAGCGTAAGTCCCTGATAATTATAATCAGGCCAAATTTCCCTGCCTTAGACGGTGTTTGGGGCTTGTCTGGAGTGAAGTCAACAAAAACCAGGCTGAGTGTCACCAAGCTCTAAGAGATATGACATTTGATGGGGTATGCCTTTTCCTTTCAGTTTTTTTTTTTGGTGGTAATTCTCGAACTTTCTAATTCTAGATCGCCAAGGCCCCTTGGAGGTGAGACGGCAATGATTTGCCCCAGTCACTTCGGGACGCACAGGCGCTATCGAACAGACGTTTTATGATGGAGTGCCCATAGGATCAGGAGTGGTACCTAGGCGAGAGGGTTCACGATTGGTGTTCCAGGCCCGAGGTGTGTAGGAATCCAACCGCATTGCCGGTGGGGTTATTTTGGCCCTCTCTTCTGTCTCTTGACCTGCATCCAGACCTTTATGGCGCTGGATATGAGGCTGGCAGTGTGGATGGCGATTATAGTTATTTCATCGTTGTTCATCTGCTTACGCTGTCTGCTGACACAAATGCTGGGGTACTTTGCAAACTTTCTCTCTTCTTTTTTTTTTTTTGGTTTTTTTTCTTTGACATCGTTCTTTTTAACTGATTCCAGCCGTCTCTTAGGAGGTGAGCGTGCACACCCATCCTCGTCTGCCAGGGGAAGAGGTAGGAGGTTTGGCACCGCTGCTTCTCGGACGCTGAAGCGGATTCTACCGCTGGAGCAGAGGATGCCCCCATTCCTCATTTTCAAGCTCCTCAGGTTCCTGAGGTTGAGTATGTACATGGTCGGCTCGAGTTCCTGATCGAGGATTCCATTCAGCTATTTGACGAGTCTCGGCAGTCTTATCGGGTTGATCTGCATCTTTAGGACCATAATTTTCCTCCAGCCATTCCTGTTGGCACCACGCATGTGAGTATTTCCGCACTTATCTATTTCTGCCCCTTTTACTAGTCATTCATCTTAGATTGATCTCTCTGAGTGCGATCTTTGCAGATTCTGATGATGCAAGGCATGTGTATGGGTCAAGCCATTTATGCACTGAGGGCGCTTACTTTCCAGGACAATGCTGCTTTGACAGTAAGTACCTGTACTTGATTTTAAGCTTATGTCTGGATGTATGCATGTATGTATGGATGCATATGCATGTAATTGTGATGTTTTCTCTGCTTTGCTTGCTGTAGACGACTATTGGGATCGAGTGCTGTGAGTCCGCTCGTTTGAGGATAGAGAATGACCACTTGCGGCATCGGGTCACCGAGTTGGAGGTCATGAATCAGACTTTCAGAGACTAGGCGGATGGTTGGGATGCCCAGATGGGACATGCAGGTGAGGATATGAGTGAGAGTCTGAAGAATGAGGCAGGAGATGACGGGGATGGCAACGATGATTTTGGCTTTGACTCCTCTTAGGCCTATTTCCCCATTCCCTATTTGTGATGTATTGACCCATCTGTGGGTTGTTTTCTTGCATATTCTGGCCCTTGTATGGGTCTAACTCAGTGATGTACTTGAGGCATATGATATTTACATGACATTTGCACCTTTTAGTTATGAATTTGAGTCTTTGAACGCGTATTTCTTTGTTTTTCCATGCTGTTACCGCTTTTCGGTTCAATTTGGTCGGGCCTGGGATGTATTTCGCTGTCTTTAAACTTTATTTTCCTTGAAAAACAACCCTTCAAACCTATAGCTACACGGCTATAATCATCAGAAATCATATAAAGATGTAGACAAAGTGTTGTCTGCACTACAGCTGCGCCCCTGTGACCTACAGCCGTGTAGCTGTGTAGGGTTATAGTCGCCCCACTCAACCGATCCATCCCACATCGATTTTCAACATTTCCTCAACACAGCTGCTCCCTTATACGTATTACAGCCGCCCAGCATATTACAGTCGCGCCTCTGTAGGACACTCAGCCGCGCCACTGTATTACAGCCGCCGCATCCCTTTTTCAGCCTTTCTTTTTCTTTCGCTTCTCTTTTAGCATGGATCAGCTCAGAGGACGACTCCGGGACTACTGGCGTACAACCCACTCTTCTAATTGGGCTTTTCTTACGCCCTTTGGCATACAGTGGTTTTACACTGCTTTGATTCTGAACCTGGTCTTTTGGATGCATCTATTAGCTTTTAGGATCCGATGGATCATGTCTTCTGCTTCTCTGGTTAGGAGTTATGTCCCTTGGTAGAAGACTTTAGTGCTATCCTCTACGTTCCTTGCCCTCGGGGGGTCCAGTTAACTGTTCCTGGCCCTGAATCGGGTGATGTGCACACATTTCTAAGCCACTTCGCTCTGGCTTCAGCAGGCATGGGTTATGTACTTATTGGTAGGCTTGTTTCTCCCAGACTCAGCCTTTCTGTTATAGCTAATTTATGTTTTACTTTGCCTCCTACTGCCCCTGGCTGGGCTCCATTGATGAGTTTGTTGCTGATGGCTTGCTCTTTGTGTAAGTCTCGAGACGGTACTTGTAGCCTCAGACTAGCCTCGATAGTGACTCAGATGGCTCAGGGTGCATCACCCATTGGGGTTGTTTTGGCTGAGACTCTGATTCACTTAGATTCTATCCATTTTGACTCCCCCGTTGAGAGCTGTAGATCGCCCTTTTTGCTTCAGGTATGCTCCTGCACTGTAGTTTTCTAAACTCATACATCCATTACTTCTTTTTTCCTTCGACTAACTCATGCATAGATCTGGTTGCTGGAGAAGCTGAGTCTTCTAAGTCCACCTCCACCTCATCCAAGATATGCTCCGAAGCACTACTGGTCTCGGCGCATCGAGCTTCTAGATTTTAGTTATGACTATGGAGCACTGGTTTAATTGGCTTAGGAGGTGAACTGATGCATCTATCCGATGAGTCTGCCCCGAGTGGGATATTTTTGTTGTGACTACTGAGACCTGGGCTGGAGGCGTCCAGTTGCTTGGGTTGACCCATGCAACTTTCTACTCTCCTGCTCGACTATGCAGACAGTATAGGCAGCTGCTGGGAGTCCCCCGATCTTTGTGTACCACCGAGTGCGGAGTATTCATATCACAGTGACCTCATCATATGCAGCACCAGTGGATGCACCCTACTCACCCTGAGATTCTGAGGTATGACAGTCTTGCACCCGTGGAGACAGATGCTTGCTATAGAGCTTGGCTGATGGATCTGATTGGTTGCCCCACTAGGCGCTAACATTGCGGTACCTCGGGGTTAGAGTTGACCACTGCTGTATGATTTTTATTCTGTTTTTGCTTTTCTTGTCCTAACTTTTGCATAGGTCACCCTTTTTGGGTTTTCGGCCTATCAGACTGTCTTTATTTTTGCCTGAATAGCCCTTTTTGGGTTTTCAATCCAGCAGACTTTATTTTATGTCCTAATTTTGCATAGACCGCCCTTTTTAGGTTTTCGATCTATCGTTTTTTTTTAACGTAGTAATGCTTCGGCTTGTCCTGGTTGATGGGATTGACAAATTCATTCCTGTCCACGTCCATAATCTTTGCAGCGCCCTTTGAAAGTACCCTCTTGACTACGTACGGGCCCTCCCAATTCGGTTTGAATTTCCCCCGTACATCTGTGTTGGTCTGTTTCATTTGCTTGAGTACCAGATTCCTACCTTAAACGGATGTTTCTGATGACGAACCTTGTTGTCATAAGTTCTAGCCATTCGCTGCTGATACATTTGCAACCGTTCTAAGGCCTGAAGACTTTTTTCATCAATCAGTGCTAGCTGTTCATGTCTTGACTAGAGCAAATTAGATTCTGGCAATTGTGCCTCCATAACCACTCTTAATGATCTGACTTCCATCTCTACTGGTAAGACAGCTTCCATCCCATAAACCATGGAATATGGTGTCTCACTGGTAGGGGTTCTAATGCTCGTTCGGTATCCCCACAAGGCTAATGGTAACATGTCGGTCCAATCTCTGTAAGTCACTACCATTTTGATAGAATCTTCTTAATGGATTTATTGGCCGCTTCCACCGCCCCATTGGCTTATAGCCGATATGGGGATGACCAGTGGTGCTCAACTCCTTTCTCTTGGAACAACTGTGCCATCACCCCTTGAAATTGTACCCCATTATCAGTCACGACATGATGAGGGATCCCATATCTCGCAAAGATGTTCTTTTCAATGAATTTGGCCATTTTCTTAGCTGTAACATTTGTGAACGATTCTGATTCAACCCATTTGGAGAAGTAATCTACAGCTACAATGATGAATCAGTGTCCGTTTGAGGCAGGCGGCCTTATCTCTCCAATTATATCTATGCCCTAAGCTACAAAAGGCCATGGAGTATAAGATACTTGAAGTTCTAATGGAGGGAGATGATTGAGGTCTCCATACACTTAACATTCATGGCATTTCTTAACTTCTTCAATACAATCAACTTGCAGAGTGAGACAAAAATATCCTTGTCGCAGTATTTTCTTTGCCAGGGCCAGCCAGTTCATATATGGTCCACACACTCTGAAGTGTATCTGCTTCAGGACCATAACTGCCTCTTCTTCCGTTAGGCACTTTAGAAGGACTCCGTTAGTTATTCTTTTGAAGAGTTGATTCTGAAACACCCAAAATTGAGCTGCCAATCATCAAAGGGAAACCTTATCAGCCTCATTAGCATCTTCGGGGTACTGACCATCCTGAATGAACCGTAGAATATCATAATACCAGGGCCGCTCTACGATGGCGGCAACTGCGTTGACTGATGAATAACACGGATTCTGAAAATTTCCAGAATTACTAGTTGTATCAGCTATTTTCAAGGTCCTTCCCACATTGACGACAGTGTAGCCAAGGAATCTGCCATCTGATTCTCCTCCCTCGGCACATGCCGGAATTCACACTAACTGAACACCTTTGCCCTTTCCCAAACCATCTTGAGATAAGGCCGGAGTGACTCTTCTTTTATCTCCCAATCTCCAGTGAACTGCCAAATCACCAAAGCTGAGTCCTTAATGACTAATGCCTTATTTGCCCCTAATGTGATTAGAGCCTTAATCCCAAAGAACAAGCTTCGTATTTTGCTCCGTTATTAGTCATTTGGAAGTCAAGCCGTTTTGCCAGTGGAATGATTTCTCCTTTGGGTGTAGCAATGATTAACCCTAAGCCTACGCCGTGTTTGTTCACTGCTCCATCAAAGTACATTACCCATCTGTTTGACTCTTCTTTGACCACTGCCAGCTGTTCATTAGGAAATTCCAAGTTTTTGACGTAATCTGAATCTATTGGCTGATTGGCCAGAAATTCCACTACGGCTCTTCCCTTAATAGTCTTCCTGGTCACATATTCTATGTCAAATTCCAACAGCAAAATCAACCACCTCGATAACTTCCCTGCTAGTACTGGAGCTTGGCATAAGTACTTCAGAGGATCCACTTTGGCTACCGCCTGAACTTTATATGACTGGAAGCAGTGTCTTAGTTTCTTTGTCAACCATACCATAGCAGCACAAGTCTTCTCTACTATCATATACTTAGTCTCATATTCTAGTAACTTCTTGATCAAGTCGTAGATTGCATGTTCATGTCCATCTTCTTGCTCTTGTACCAACATGGCTCCTATAGAAGTCTCTTCAATGGCTAAGTACAGAATCAGGGGTTTGTCTGGTACCGGAGGCTTTAAAACCGGAGGGTTTATCAAATAAGCCTTAATTCTGTCGAAGGCTATTGACACTGTTCATTCCACTCTACTGGTTGGTTCTACTTCAGAAGTCTGAAAATTGGCTTGCAAACTATCGTCAACCTCGCGATAAACCGACTGATATACTGTAGTGAACCCAAAAATGACCTTGCTTCCTTTTCTGATTGCGGTGTTGGCATATCCTTGATGGCCTTGATTTTGTCAGGATCCATTTCGATTGCCTTCTAGCTGACTACATGACCAAGTAGTTTCCCAGAAGTTACCCCGAATACATACTTCTTAGGGTTGAGGCGAAGATTGTATTTCTCAATTCTAGTTAGAAATCTATCTAGGATAGCTGGGTGCTCCTCCCGGGTCATGGATTTGACTAACATGTCATCCATATAAACCTCGACCTCTTTGTGGATCATATCATGTAGAAGTGTCATGACTGCTCGTTGATAAGTCACCCCGGCATTCTTCAACCCAAAAGGCATGAACCTGTAGCAATAGACCCCCCACTCTGTGATGAAGGCTGTTTTTACTTTATCAACTACGTTCATCGGAATCTGATTATACCCCGAGAACCCATCCATGAAGGAATACATAGCTGCCCTGGTGGCACTGTCAACCAGAACATCAATATGCAGAAGCAGGAAGTCATCATTGGGGGATGCCTTATTCAAATCCCGATAATCCACACAGACCCTGACTCGGCTGTCCTTTGCGACCGGTACAATGTTGGCCAACCATTCTGGATACTCTACTACTTCTAAGAACTTGGCCTTTATCTGCTTAGCTACTTCTTCCTTAACCTTTTCAGCCCATTCTGGCTGAAGTCTTCTAAGTTTCTGCTTAACTGGCTTCATCTTTGGATCTGTCGGCATTCTATGCTCTGCAATCTCTCTATCAACCACAGGCATGTCATCGTAGGACCAAGCGAAGGCTTTGACGTGGTTTTTGCAACAAATTTTCAAGTTCTTTTCTCTCATCTGGTGTGAGGTCTTTCGAGATGGATATCATCTTTGGATCATCATCTGTCATTAGGTTCATTTCATGCAATGATGCATCATGTATGCTAAAGACATTAAATGAATGTTTATATGTATGCACAGTTCCATCCGGAAAAACATCAAACAACTAAGCAAAATTAGATTTTATTGCATTAAAGGCCTTGTAGGTAGAATTGTTCACATCAAAAATTGAAAAAGCAGATACATTTGTAAAATTGCCATCCTCCATATGCGGAGGGTCTTCATCAACAGCAGCACAGTTGAACTCTTTGAACAGGTACCGCAGGTCCCCTTCCAGATCTTCTTTCTATTCTTTGGTCAGGTCTCCTTCAAGTGTCTCAGCCTTTCCTCTCATTACAAACTTAGTGAACTCCCTCAAAGATTCCTCCACCAGTTCTTCATGTGTCTTCCCAGCCGATGGCTTCTTCTTTTCTGAACCCTTGCTTGGTTCCATCAGAATGGATAGTGCTCTTATGATGGCTTCCATGGCCACCCCCATCTCACTTCTCACTAGGTCAGTCTTCTTAAAGGCTTCTCCCTTATCTCCAAATATAATTCTGACTCGATCAACTGTTTTCTGCCTTGGAGTTTCCTTGTTTTCATTTCCAGCTCCAGCTCGCAGCATGCTCACAACAAGCTCAGTTCCATATTTGCTGAAATCAACAACATCATCAAAAATCTCAAACCCCGGCAGCTGGCCTCCCTCAACAACTATCGGTTTAGGAGTCCCATCATAAACTAATTCTGTGGCTCGGACGAAGGTGTCAACCAAGTTCACTCACTTCTTTTCTTGCTTAGCCTTCCCCTCATAGTAACCAAGTCCAAACTGACAGTACTTACCTGCTTTGATATTAAACTCAAGGATGCCTTGCTGCTTGGCCCCGAACCCTTTTCTAGGCTCATAATTTTGTTTGTCAAAATATCTGTGAATCCAGTCCGGGAACTCAGGCTTATCAGAGATCACTGCAACTTGAAAACCAGTCATCGGCTGCTCAGTAGCACTCAGGGCAGCCACAACAGAAGGCTCATCTGCTTCGACAGTCACAACCCTTCCTTCAATTAAGAACTTGACCTTTTGATGCAGGGTTGAAGGCCCTCCTCCTAGGGCATGGAACCAAGGCCTTCCCAAAAGCAGAAAGAATGTGACGGGAATGTCGATCACAATGAATAGTACCTTTGACTTAATCTCTCCTACCTTGACTTCGGTTTCAAATGTCCCAAGCATAGGTCTCTTGCTATCATCATACGCCCTAATCACAGTGTTGGATCGACACAAAGCTTCAGTACTCACTCCCAAGAAAGGCAGGATCTGAGAGGGGCAAATATTCAGGGCTGAGCCGTCATCCACCATTACACTCGGCATTACCTTATCCATGACTTCCACCCTCAGGTATAGAGCCCTGTTATGGTTAACTCCATCCAACGGGTGGTCTTTGACTCTAAAACTGATCTTAGGGGCTTTATTGGCTTTCAAGTCAACTCCATTGATCATCGCACACACCTCATCAGGGGACATAGTGGAATTGGCTTCCATGTCCATTAAGTGTTTGACCACCGCCTCTTGGTGCCTCTTCAACTCCATAAGTAAGTGCCAAACACTAGCACAAGCTGGTGTCCTCTTTAGCTGGTCCACTACCATGTCCTCCTCTTTGGCCATTGGAGGTCATTGGATAGCATCATTCTGCACCGGTGTACTATTCCTTCTCAGGGGTGCTGGAGGTGGTACATTGGTGGGTTGATAAACCCTTCCACTCCTTGTGATATGCATCACCGGCCCATCTTTTTCAATCACAGTCCCTCTCCGTGTTTCTACCAGATAAATTGGTTCTACTCTTAAACTTCAAAGTCGTCGTATTCATCATCCGCTTCAAACTCATCCAAATTGATGGGACCCAACTTATCCTTCACTACCAAAAACTGCTCTTCGGCTATCTCCAGCTCTTCCTCGCTTTCCACCAACACAGCTCGCACGCTCAGATTTGCTTGGATGATCTAAGCGAATACATAATTGGCCAGTAGACCAAACTGCACCATGTTTACTTGACTTCCAAAAGTCGGGAGTGGATTCTTCTGCACACTTGGCTTCAGAGCGGGTTCAACAATCTTGCCATCAGTAACCAACTGCTTGATGGCTTTAATCAGCTGGGTGCACTCGTTTGTACGGTGACCCATTATTACATGGTAAGAGCAAAAATTATCTTTATCTACCTTAGTTCGAAGCAAGAATGGCCTCAGACTCTGCAATAGCCCAGCCTTTCTACACATGGCAAAGATCCGACTAGCTGACTCAGCCCATGGACTAGTGATCCTTTGAGTAGTTGGTCTCCCTTGATTCACAGTAGCCACCTCTGCCTCCTGCACTTCGATAAAAGGCTACTTTTGGCATCATCTTAGAACAAGACCCCACTACAGTAGTCTTAGAGCTGCTACCCTTATACCCCTAGGAGTGCCCTTGATTATTTCTGTAGGAGCCCGAACTCTGTCTGCCCCTTTGTTCCTCCTTCTCGTATCGTTTTATACTCTTGGCAAATTCTACTACCTCATTAAAGGAATGGAACCTTTTAAGCTTCATCTTCTCCTTGTACTGGGGCAAACTACCATCTACCAGCTTTAGTATCAGAGACTCCAACTTCAGTGTCCCATCGACCAGAACCTGCACATCCATCCAATGTTTGTAGTAAGCCGGGAAAGACTCATTCGGCTTCTGGCGGATTCTCTCCAAATCTTTAAAGGTTGTCTCAATCTCGGTGTTGTAGGCATATTGCTTCACAAAAGCATCAAATAAGTCCTCCCAAGTGGAATGGGTATACAGGGACATCTTCATGTACCACTTCGCTCCAGCACCCCTCAGAGTAGTTGGAAACAAGTTTAAGAGATGACCCTTTCCAATCCCCATACTGGTCATTAGCCTCACGTAACTGTCCAAGTCGGCTTCCGACGGGCTTTCCCTGGTGTAGGGAGGAAGATAAGGCATGTGAAAACCGATCGGAAGCGGCCCCTCTCCATCAGCCATCAATGTAGCAGGGTCAGCACATTTAATAAGATTAAAGTGGACCATCTCCTTCAGCTTGGGCATCATTTCTTCTATGTCAAAAAAATTCTGATTGAGACGCTTCTCCAACATTGACTCAATCAAGGCTTCCCTCTCCTTCTTAAAGGCCTCATCCTCTTCGGACTGATGGTCAGGTTCTCTATGGTTAATCACTCTACCACTTCCTCCGGGAAGGCTTCCTCTAGTACCATTAGTAACTTGAACAAACTGTTGTCTCCCACTTCCAACCGAAGTCTAAACCAGTGGAACAGAATGAATAGGGAGGGTGCCTATCATGGCCTACACTTGTTCCCTAAGAGTAGCTTTGAACTCGTCTGAGGTTAGGAAGCTCCTCATAAAGGTAGCCATGTCGAAAGGCAAGTTTCCACTATTTCCGTCAGCCATCTCCGCTTTGTCCGCTTCTTCTAATAAAATTTGACTGTCAACTGGTAGAGTGGGCAACTGAATTTCAACCTCCTGATCTGAATCTGACCCTGAGCTGATTCCCTCCACAGGGACAGGCTTTGGTTGAACTAACTGAATTGGTGGGTTCGGCTTTGATTCAACACGAACTAATCATTTTGAGGTGTGACTCCAAACTGCACATTCAACATAAGCTTAGAATCGCGGATGGATGTCATGGACCTAGACTGGACACACTAAATGGCGGGTATGGTGTGTTCATGTTCATGATCGGATGATGCTTTATGGATGTGGATGATGATGAAAATGACTTTTGTATTTTCTTTCTTGTGTTTCAGATGTTCCAAGCATACCCCATGCCATGCAAAAGACAATGCAAAAATGTCACGTGTGGGCCGGCACATGGACAGAAGTTTAGTGCCTTCGGGGCACCTAGTGGATGTCATGAAATGGTCATATGTGCACCAACACATAGATAGAGGTTTGATTCTTCGTATATGAAATGGTCATATGGGAGCCGTTCCATAGACAGAGGTTCGATGCTTTTATGGCATCTTAGATGAAGTGATGTCACAAATAACTCACTTGTAACTCGAGACACAGATAGCATTTCGGCATTCATGGAACACCTTACATGATTTAGGAATGATATGAAATGTCCTAATATGAGTACTAGTTCAGCACTTATGGAGTACCTTGAATGAATCATCAATGTTATGGAACAATCCTATGTGTATCGCGACACACAAGCAAGACTTTGGTGTCGCCATGACACCATTTGGTGAATGGACATGATGCCATGTGATGATATTTTGTGATCTGCCACATGAACACAAGCCTAAGACCGTTGTGGTCCTCTAGTAGTGCAATGATGTAATGAAACAGCCAAGTACAATTCGGTGCACAGGCGAAACACAAGTAGTCTTGGGGACTCTTGATATGTCGTGAAATGTCGTGAGGGGTGCACTTAGAACATCCTTACATTTTAGATGGGATGAGATGATATGAATGCCCATGTCATACAGAATGCAAATGGCTGCATAAAAACGTGGTTAGGATGCATGACACACAAGATGATGTCGCGTATGTTCCATGAAATGCCAGCACACAAGATGTATATGACACACGAGTAAGATGTTATGGCTGCACGAAAATGTGGTTAGTATAATAGCACACGTATGATGATGCTTGCAACATAAAAATGTGGTTAGAAAATGGCACAAAGATAATGCGTGTTCGATGTTGCATGTAAAGGTCAAAAATGAAACCACCATAGAACAAACATTAGCACACGCAACAAAATGCTCACCCTTCTAACCTTATTCCTCCATTCGATTAGTCTCGTATTCTTCCTAGGTATTGGGTCTCTTTGGCATCAACCGGGGACACCAAAGGCACACTCTCAATGTCCATTTTCAAATATATGTTTTGGTAACCCTAAGGGGAAGTTACTAGGCCATTACATAAAGGTATAAGTCAAACCAAGGGTCGTACAGGTTCCCATAGCGAAAATATACTCCTCACTTCTCCCCAGTCAATGGTCCAAACGAAGGGGTATGTATGAGGCTATGAGTGGTTTACCCCATCAGGTGCCTCCAATCTGAGCGGAAGAGGTAGGTCACCTTTGGAAGTAAACCGGGATTAATCACGTGTTGGAGGGATTAAAGAAGAGAAAATGTCATGCTATGTGGTTGTGGATGAGATATCGGGTTATGAATTAATAATTGACTTCAAGTGAGGATGTACTTCGATTGTTGCCTAAGTTTCTTAAGTTTTCTATGAAAAACTTTTTAAAAGAAACCGTTAATCCCCAGCAGAGTCGCCACTATAAGCAGACGACATTTTTACGGAACGCGTGTTGAAGCGGGAACCGGGGATTTTATTTTTGTGTGTGATGATGTGTTTTGAAAACGGGTTTTAATCTTTTTTTAAGAAAGCCTTTCATTTTATTGGAAAAACCCTTTTGTAGAAAATTTAATTATAAGTGTGAATTTTGGAAAATTGGTTTTTAGAAAATCCCAATATACACTTAAAGATCTCGAAACCTAAATTTCGAGATTAGATACAGAGTCGCCACCCGGATCAGCTCATCCAGGAAATTCCGGTACAGCTTCCTACCAAATGTATACCTGATCTAGAGATTCAAGGTTCGGGCAACACATCTACTAATCCTTAAACTTGCTTTCAATTATTATTTCATAATATAATATGACATCCGCTTAGTTCTACTAATTTTATCTTCTTTTTATTTTTAGTTAATACTCATACACATGACATAAATATAAATCTAAACTAAGGTGCAGGAAAGTAAAAGTGAGGGAAAAGTAAAGTAGAGGCCAAATTATATAACCCAGAAAAAAGAAAACTCTCATCCTCACCATATACAATCGCCTATAATACACGATAATCTAAGAAGTACAATCGCTTAGATACACGAGATAATCTAAAAAATACATCCAAAAATAAAAAAAATAAAGAAAAATAAAAGCTACACCCAAATACTGTTAGCACAAGTAAATAAAACACACCAAGGACTCATACAAGACATAATAGGGGTATTTTGGGAAGTGGTATCATAAATAGGGGGATAACCGAGAAGTCCAGATGATTGCTCGATTAGACCTGGAAAACGTTTTATAGAAACGACCTGTAAATTTTGTGGATAAAAAACCAATTTTGAAAACAATTTGGCTCATTTTACATGCATTTTCCAACTTTTAGTGGGTCGGATATCCCGGGACCCGGGGTTCCCGTTCGTGAGTGGGCCTAAAATAGACATCCATCTAAGGTCCAAAAGTGTAAACACACCAAAAATCTGTTTTGAATTGAAATGAGACACAAAATTACAAGTTAGAGGCCTAAAAGGGCAAAACTGTAATTCTATTTCTCGGGCTACAGCCGAGCGGCTGTAAGTTACAGCTGTATGGCAGTAACACCTATAGCTGCGAGGCTGTAGTGCTCCAGAATCTATTTTGATTTTCTTTTCTCGTTTTGAAAATCGTTTTAGAATTTTGATGATTTGGAGCGATATGGGATTTCTGGAAATTCATAAAACACTACGAAAACAGATCCAAAACGGATCAAATGAGTCCGGAAATCCCTAAAACCCTGAAATCACCAAACTTTAACATTACATCCACCAATTATAAATCTGAAAACCAAAAATCAAACACATATGGATGTAATTGGACCGATAATATTCATGAAAAATACATTTGATTTGAAACAAAAGTGTGGTGGGTCCTAGGTGAAGTAGTGAAACTAAACCTAGAGTCACCCAACTAAGGCAGTGTACCTATCGTTGACAAGTTATAATTCTGGTTGGTCCAGGTATCGATCCCACGGAGAAAAATATTCTGCAAACACTAAACTACTCGGGTTCCTTGCGTGTCCTAGGCGGAACTTAATTTTGGGTTGTGATTATACTAACAACTAAATTATCCTACTCCTAGTTGATCTATCCCAGCTTACTTTGCACTTGAATTCGGGTTATCAATTGGCAGTTTACCGACCTATGAATGCTAATGGTGATGGCTTTATCAATTAATTAAAATAGATGAATTTAACTCAACAATTAAACCTTAATTATGTTCTTTTGATGATTCAACCTAGCGTGTCTAGATCTTTTAGGTCCTTAGCTGGTTTCCCTTGTTTAGAGGCGGTCTAATTCTAAAGCTCAGAAAATAGGGGCACGTAAATTCCACAGTGTTGTCAATACTAATGGTTTTCTAGGTGTCAATCTAGGTAATGCCACAAATATGAACTTAATAAGTTAAGATCTTATGAGACTAGATTATCATTAAAGGAATTGCATAAAGAAAATGTGTAAAAATTGAAATTAAATTGCAATCAATTGTATTAATCAAGAAAGATGATAAGAATTCAATGTTTACAACCAAACATAATCAATTGAGGAATAAAAAACTAACTAATCGAATTACAAAAGAGAAGAAGAGAAACTTATGCCCTTTTGGTCCGATTAACCGGATTCCGACGGTGTGAAGATGCTTGGGGTGTACCTCTATAGACGAACTCAATCCGGAACCAAGAACGTCGCAAAAGGGGAAGATTCAATGCAAAACTTCTACCAATTGAGGGATCAAACTCAAAGAAACAAAGAGTTCAAGCAATAAACCTAGCTACAAGTTTGTGCTTTCTACTTTAAAAGTCTGGAAAAAGATCCATACAACTTAGAAAATAACCAATTTATAGGGCTAGGCTAAAACCACTAAACAGGAAAGAGGAAAGTAGGGCAACAGCAGAATTCCGGAGCTCGGCATGCCGTGCTAGTGGTTTAGGGGTTGGCACGCCGTGCTAGTGGTGGTGGCAAGCCGTCGTGCCGATCCACTAGACTCCTTCTTTTGGCACGCTGGAATGGCACGCCGTGCCACCTTGCTTTTCAGCACTTCAATCTCTTCTTTGCCCCCGTCGCTCCAACTTTCGGTCCGGGTCATAATGCCTGTCCAAAACAACATAAAGAAGCATAACCGCACCACAGCCACGGACCACAAAAAATGACGCATTGTCCAAAATTACAAAAACACCCCTAAAAACACGAAAAAATACTAAAAGTAATGAAAATCTAACCAAAACATAAAAAACACAAAATATGCAAAACCAAACAAGCATTCACACAAAGGACTCTAAAAAATTGTCATTTAAACCACGAAATTGCCTAAAAGATAAGGTCAAAAAACGACCTTATCAACCACTCCACACTTAAAGTCTTGCTTGTCCTCGAGCAAATAAACTAAAGACAAAGGAGTAAACTTGCTTGCTTTTACTTGCAAATCCAACTAAGGGTTTAACCGTATGAAATTCATAAACTCAAGAAGGTAAAACATCACTTTCAAAATGACACTAGGCGTGCCAGGTTTAAAACCACTCAATACCCGAACCCAACAAAATTTAGCTAGTCAAAGGGCGAGGAACAATCAGAGTTTATACGACCACAAAGCACCTCACAAGAAGTCACTCTAACGCTCAAGTTCAAGCTGAGGCGGACGAGCACACAAAAACAAACAATGGCATACATCACATAGCGAACTAATGGCAATCCCGGTGAAGTCATTGCTCAAGGAGCCAAATCAGAGAACCTGGGGCTTGTAATGTTACGGCTTAGGGTAGATTTGATAAAAGGGAAGTTTTTAGGTGTACAACTCCTACAAATCAAGTGATATATGCAAATTGACTAAGTACTAAAGACGGGTCATGCAATTTCAACTCAAGACTAGTCCTAAGAGTGCTTGCTTTGCTATATTTTTTTTTCCTTTTTTTTTCTTCTTCTTTTATTTATTTTTTTTATAACAAGAAATTCTACTAACAATGAGAAGGCCTTATCCACGACCAACGGCCAAAGCATAACCCAACGGGAAAAAAAAAGATGACAAGACATGGGTTAAGGCAATTAGATGATCGCCCTAATCCCTTATTCAAACAAATGAACTGAAAATGGAACACACACACCGGCTTAAAGACGAAAGCCGGACAAACAAGACATGCTTCTACAAACTCCGATTTTTAAGAAAAGAAGCCGGACACATACATTGACTCTATTTGGATTTTTTTTTTTTGTACAGCACAATTTTTCCATAGGACTAGATGTGAAAGAGTTGAAATGCAAATGGTGATTGACCCCAAAATGAATGAACAACTTAGCCAATTACTTGATTTAGCAGAGGAGGGTATGAAAGGAAAATCAAAGTTAATGGTAAAAAGTTAGGATGATAGATTTGGCTTGGTGAAGGTTTTTTAAGTCAAAAAGGTTAATTTAGTGGCTTTGGGTGATCTAAGGGATAAATTAGTAGTTAGGGTTAGGCTTACTTAAGTCAAGGGGTTAATCCTAAGGGTCTCCACATACTAAGCTCTTGATGCCAAGTTCAAAACGACGCCAGGTTCTACAATCTAGTGTGCCACGATTGTTTTTACCCTCACAAAGAAATAGAATCGATGTGAAATGGTTCCAAAGCCTCAAATTCTCACAAGTGTACTACGGGTTGTATGCTAGGTCGTGTGACTCAACCAATGTTCCAAGGCGTAATCCTAGCTCGATCATGCAAGTAGAGGTAGAGGGTTAATTCCCTAATGCAACCTGAATGACAAATCTAACCAATGGTTACCATCAAGAATCACAAATCATGCACAAACAAGCTAATGACTCGCAATCAACTCCCAATGTCCCTAGCCAATTACTACCAATCCAAGCACAGAGACTTAGCTTTGAGGGTGGATTAGGCAATGTTACTCAAACGGCAATTGACACATAAACAACCTAAAACACTATCATACCAAAAATAAACCAAACCAACTCCACATGCATTAAAAGCTAAAGCCTAAATCTAACCAAAGCACAACTAAAACAAACCAAAAAGTGCAATGTAGAAAGAAGCAAAAGAAAGGGAGAAATCCCTTTACCCACCCCACACTTAGATTGCACTTACTTCCAAAAGTGCAATGGAAGAAGGAACAAAATAAAGCGGGAAAGGAAAAGGGTTACCTCACATATCGGGGGCTGGTGGTGGCAGAGGCGGGTACGGCCACCCTTGGGCTGCACAAAAAAGAGAGGCGAACGCCTCGACATTGGCGAGCTGAGCCGCCTGCCGGTCAAGGCGCGCGTTCATCCGCTCCTCGAGCACAAACTGATGGACGGTCAAACCTTCTAGCTGTTCGATTATACCATCCAACCGCCCTTCGATCCGCTCCATAAAATCCAGGCCCACTGAAACATGCTCCTCATCCTCCTCATTATCCTCAGCTTCCTCACCCTCGTCCTTAGCATCTACATCCATAGGGGCCTTACCCCTACCCGAACCTCCCCCCGCACTTGAAGTACCTGCAGCTGCCATAACATGGGAACAAGACAAAATTCCCCTCGAAAGCTTCTTGGGAAGGATGCTATCGAGGTTCCTATAACAAGTATTACTACGAAAGAAACATGCAATACAAGTTACAATATGCCCTAACCCGAGTTCTGACTTAGATCTGTTATGGTGGGTGTATAGGGCTTCTATGACGAAGAAGCCCATGTGCACCTTAACATCATTATGCACATGCCACAGTATTAAAAGCTCAAATGCATTGACTCGGTTGCTTTCAGTTTTGCCTGAGAAATTAAAACACACAAATTTGTGGATTAATTGCAGGATTGGGTCATGTAATTGGGAGGTTTTGGCGAACCTAGGTTGGTATACCCCTTGCCCTACCATACGCCAAAATTTCTTTGCATATCCTCCGGCCATTTGTAACTATTCCCCTCAATTCCTATGCAAGCCTTAAGGCCCTCAATATCTAAAGAGTGCTCATCACCAAATAGGCGGAAGGTCATGGTCCTAAGGCCGGTATCGGGGTTTGTTTTGAAGCTTAAAGTGGAGTAGAATTCTAAGTTCAACTCTCTAAAGACAGGCGGATTAGACTTCACAGAATCATACCACCCTAGACTGGTTAATTTAGCATGCACAGCCTCAGACCTGTCTTGCACAAACAAAAATTCCCAATCAAAGGTTCGAAAGGGGGTACTCTCTAATGGAAACAGAGTTTTATAGCGTTTACCTTCATTATCAGAGAGAAGAGGGAAAAGGCATTTATACTTCTTGGAGAGGCTAGTTAAAAGGCCCATCTGCTGCTCGGGAGGTAATTCTTCGTTTGGCATAGGTTCTGGTGATGGGTCTATAGGCCGTCGCGAAGAACCGTGCCTCCGATTAGCTACAGTCTTCTTTTTCATCTTACTATTGCACAACCATCAAAACACAACCAAGATCAAAAACAAAAGAAGACTAATCCAATTAAACCCTACTTACGTAAACACAAACCCACTAAATATGAACATATAAAGAAAAATAACGCAATACTATCACCCTATTAAGCAAGTAAATCAACCAAAATCAAAGTGAGAGAAGAAAGCAATAAAAAGAAGAAAGGAAAATCAAAGCATGAATTCATACCTGGGTTCCAAGGAGAGTGCTGCAAAACAAAATCCTAGGTCAAAATAACGGTTGAAGAGAAGTTGAGAAGAAGAAAGTGAGAGGAGAAGGAAGAATAAGGATAGAGAGTGAGAAGGTGAGGGTTGGTTCTAGAGAGAGAAAGTGGAGAGAGTGAGAAGGTGAGAAAGGAGGAGAAGAAGAAGAATAAGAAGAAGAACGGCGGATACAAGGAAAGAAATAAGAGAAGAGTTTATATAGGGCGGGTGATTTTTTACCTAAAAATTCAAAATTTAAACGCTCGGCACGCCGTGCCAAACAAACAGCACGGCGTGCTGAGCAGAGCATATAAACTTACCTAGAAACAGCACGAGGGCACGATGGCGTGTTGGCTTGGCACGCCGTGCTATCTTGAAAGCAATATAATTGGCATGGCGTGCTACATTACAGCACGGCGTGCGGCTCGCTCTCACTTTTGAAATAGCGCGACAGCACGATGGCGTGCTGGCTTGGCATGTCATGCTCTCTTGAAAATCCTTACTTTGGCACGGCGTGCGGCTCGCTCTTGCACAATCCACTTTTGAAACATCATGACGGCACGATGGCGTGCTGGTTTGGCACGTCGTGCTCTCTTGAAAATTCTTTCTTTGGCACGGCGTGCTGCTTGGCTCTTGCACATGATTTGTTCCAGCGGCCTGGCACGATTGCGTGCCACACTAGCACGTCACGTGCTAACCCCATTCTCATCTTAGCACGACGTGCCCATGATGGCACGGCGTGCTATCCTGGAATTCTGCCAACCTTTTCTTTTTCACACTTTGATCGAGACTGTGATTGACTTGCTTAGTGACCTATTCCTACACACATAAACACACAAAAACAAATTAACACAAAAATTAATGTACAAGGGAAGTACACGTACCTCATTGCTATGATTATAGTCAGAATAGCTCGACTTCTACGTCCACGAGTACGCATTACACATCACGAAGGAGTAAGACTTGCTTCTCCTCCTTCACCCCTCCGCTGACGTAGGGCTTCAACCGATGCCCATTTACTTGTTG
Source organism: Euphorbia tirucalli (assembly GCA_039660915.1). NCBI lineage: Eukaryota > Viridiplantae > Streptophyta > Magnoliopsida > Malpighiales > Euphorbiaceae > Euphorbia > Euphorbia tirucalli. The sequence continues at coordinate 28,045,440 of CM077639.1, read as the reverse complement.
AATTCCCTCCGGGGTTTCAATTTCCACCATCCCGGAGGGATAGACCTTATGCACGGTAAACAGTCCCATCAACCGACTTCTCAATTTGCTTGGAAATAGTTTCAACTGGGAGTTATACAAGAGCACCAACTCCCCTTGATTGAAACCTTTTTCTATCACACATGCCGGTCGTGCCACTTCTTGGTCCTTCCTCGTAGATTTTGGCATTCTCATACGAACTCAACCAAAGCTCATCTAACTCCATGAGTTGCCTTAATCGAAGCTCACCTGCAGCTTGCATATCAAAGTTAAGAAATTATAAAGCCCAATATGCCTTGTGCTCTAGTTCCACGGTAGATGACAGGATTTACCGAAGACTAAGCTGTAGGGGGACATTCCTACAGGCGTCTTAAAAGCAGTACTATATGCCCATAGTGCATCGTCTAACCTTAGACTCCAATCTTTCCTAGATGCACCTACCATCTTTTCTAAGATTCATTTTAGTTCCCTATTCGATACCTCAACTTGCCCACTCGTCGGAGGATGGTAAGGAGTTGCTACCTTATGCTTAACCCCATACTTGTGCAAAAGATTGTCAAATTTTCTATTACAAAAATGGGATTCCCCATCACTGATGATAGCCCTTGGGGTTCCAAACCTAGTAAGAATGTTTTTTCTTTAAAAACTTGACAACGACCCTTGCATCATTGGTTGGTAAGGCGACAGCTTCTACCCATTTAGACACATATTCAACTGCCACAAGAATGTATTGGTTGTTGTGGGATATTGGAAAGGGTCCCATGAAATCTATGCCCCAGACATCAAAAACTTCACACATTAAGATACCTTGTTGAAGCATTTCATTCTTTTGGGAGATATTTCCCGTCCTTTGACACGCATCACAGGCCTGAATATAGCTAATGACATCCTGTTTCATGGTCGGCCAATAAAACCCACTAGATAAAATCTTTCCTACGGTTCTATCCGGTCCAAAATGGCCACCCGCTTCTCTATCATGACACATCCTAATAATGGAGGGAACCTCCTCATAAGCAACACACCGCCTAATCACATTGTCCGCACAATCTAAAAAGGTAAGGGTCATCCCAAAAATAATCCTTAGCATCATGAAAGAATTTACGTCTCTGTGCATGTGAGAGATTAGGTGGAAGAATGTTACCGACTTTGAAGTTTGCAATGTCCGCAAACCATGGCATAGAGGTTACCCCACACAACTGTTCATCGTGGAATGTGCCACGAATGTCCGCTTCTGGAGAGGATACGGATCCTTCACTTGGCAGTCTCGATAAATGGTCGGCCACTATGTTCTCTACTCCTTTCTTGTCCTTAATCTCCACATCAAACTCCTGGAGGAGTAAAATCCATTGAATCAACCTGGGCTTTGCATCCTGTTTAGCCAACAAATACTTAAGAGCAGCATGGTTAGTATCCACAATTACTTTTGATGAGACCAAGTAAGACCTGAACTTATCGAAAGCAAACACGACAGCTAGTAATTCTTTCTTAGTCACAGTGTAATTCATTTGAGCACCGTTCAATGTATTACTAGCATAGTAAATTAGGCGGAAAATTTTGTCCACCCTCTGACCTAAACATGCCCCAACAGCTATGTCACTCGCATCGCACATAAGTTCAAAGGGGATTTCCCAATTCGGGCTCACCATGACCGGTGCCTCAATCAATTTCTGCTTAAGCAAATTAAAAGCATGCATACACTCATCATTGAAATTAAATGGGGCATCCTTTAGGAGTAGCTCAGTCAACGACTTAGCAATTTTAGAAAATTTTTTCACAAAACGCCTATAAAAGCCCGCATGTCCTAAGAAGCTCCTAACTAACTTAACCGAACTTGGGGGAGGCAGTTTCTCAATCACCTTAATCTTGGCCGGATCGACCTCTATCCCCTTTCCCGACACCTTGAGCCCTAAGACAATGCAATCCCGGACCATGAATTGACACTTCTCCCAATAAGTGCCAAATTGGTGTCTTCACACCTCTGAAGCACCTGGTCCAAATTCCCAAGACATGACTCAAAAGTATGACCAACAACAGAAAAATCGTCCATAAAGACTTCCATGAAATCCTCAATCATATCAGCAAAAATGGCCAGCATGCATCTTTGAAAGGTGGTGGAGGCATTACACAAACCAAAAGGCATCCGCCTATATGCAAATGTCCTGTATGGACACGTAAACGTGGTTTTCACTTGATCGAGAGGTTCCACTGGAATTTGCATATACCCAGATAGCCCATCTAACGTACAAAAGTATTCGTGCCCGGCCATGCTCTCTAACATTTGATCAATGAACGGTAATGGAAAATGATCTTTCCGGGTGGCATCATTCAACTTCCTATAATCAATACACATCCGCCAACCCGTGACAGCTCTAGTAGGGATTAGTTCCCCTTTATCATTTTCCACTACCGTTGTGCCTCCCTTTTAAGGCACACACTAAACCAGACTCACCTACTGACTATCAGAAATAGGAAAGATGATACCTGCATCGAGGAGTTTTATCACCTCGGCTCTTACCACCTCCTTCATATTTGGGTTCAACCGACGCTGAGGCTGTGCACACGGTTTTACCTCGTCTTCCAGAAAGATTCTATGCGTGCAAAACGTTGGACTTATTCCCTTGATGGCGTGGATTGTCCACCCGAACGCTCCCTTGTGCTTTCTCAGCACCTCTAGGAGCTTGTCCTCCTCCTCTCCTGTCAAAAAGGAAGAAATTACAACTGGTAAGTCCTTTGGAGGATGCAGAAAAACATACTTAAGGTTAGGGGGAACGGTTTTGAGCTCTAATGATGGAGGTTCCTCTAGTGAGGATTTAGGTGCCGGCTTGACTTCACGCTCCAGCTTGTCAAACCATCCCTTCACCCATGAGCATTCTTCAACTAACACTTCGTTCGCCTCATTTTCAATTAGGCCTTCTCCTATGATGCACTCTAGTTCACTGCCCACATTCTCAGCCACACAAGCATTAATAGGACAAAATGAGTCTACAAAATTACAGTTTTCAACATCTAATGGATATTTCATTGAGTTATAAACGTTGAAACTTACCTCCTTGTTGTGCAACCTAAGAATAATCTTACCTTCGTGGACATCTATCAAAGTCCTACCAGTTGCAAGAAATGGCCTTCTAAGCAAAAGGGCCACCAAGCTATCTTCCTCCATATCCATTACCACAAAGTCCGCGGGGAAGATAAACTTGTCCACCTTTACTAACACATCCTTGACCACCCCCTTTGGCCTCGTGAGAGATCTATCCACCAATTGGAGGGTCATGTTGGTCGGCTTTGGGTTTCCCAGTCCAAGTCTGCTGAAAAACGACAGAGGCATCAAATTGATACTTGCACCCACGTCACATAGGGCATTGGCAATCTCCAAGTTTCCTATCCAGCATCGGATAATAAAACTGCCCCTATCTTTGAGCTTGGGTGGAAGTTTGTTAGTGATAATTGCCGAACATTCCTCTATTAAAGCCACCACTTCATCCTCACGTAGCTTTCTTTTCCTTGCAAGAAGTTCTTTGAAGAATTTAGCATAAGAAGGCATCTCTTAGAGAGCCTCAATCAATGGCATATTAAATTCTAACTTCTTGAAAATTTCCAGAAATTTGGAATATTTCTGCTTCATTTTATCTTTCTTCTCCCTTTGAGGATAAGGGAGTTTAGGCACATAGGCTCTCACTGGGTCAGGAATTTTCCCTTTTTCATTTGTGCTAGGTTTGGGGGTCAGGAATTTTCCCTTTTTCATTTGTGCTATGTCCGACTGCCACAAGGTACTGTTCCTAGCCAGCTCCGTGATCAACTCCTCGGCTTGCCTAGCAGTCTTCTTAAAAATGTCTCCACCTGGAGAAGGATCAATAATGGCACGGTTAGCTGGTGTCAAATCATGATAAAACGTGCTCACCTGAGTAAATCGCGGCATGTCATGGTAGGGACAGTTTCGCAACAACCGTTGAAACCTTTGCCACGCTTCGTTGAGAGTCTCAGTCCCAAATTGCCGGAATCCTATAATCTCGTTCCTTAATTGAACCATCTTTGATGGTGGGAACTAATATGCTAAGAATTATTCTTCCAATTGGTCCCATGAAGTCACCGACCCGGGCCTCAAAGACTTGTACCATTCCATTGCTTCCCGGTATAGTGAGAAGGGAAACAACTTCAACCGCACCGCATCTTAGGGCACCCCACCGATTCGGACTGTATCGGCCACCATGAGAAACCGGTCTAAGTGATCATTAGGGTTATCACTTACTTCGCCACTGAACAGCCCGTTCCCTTGGATCAAATTGATCATACTGGACTTCAACTCAAAGTGATTGGCAATGATGGCTGGGAGAACCACTCCGGATCTGTTCCGGGGTCGATGTGGAGCCATTAGGTCAGTCATGACCATATTGTCTTTATCACCACCCCTTCTTCTCTCGAACTCCTCCCGCTCTCACTGGATTCGCTCTTGCTCAGCTCTTTCCCGTAGCTGTCTCGCCTCTTCCTCACGTTGCTGAAGATCCATTTGGACAATTCGCTCTTGTTGTGCTCTACGATTCCTGCTACAAAAATGCTCAATTTCAGGGTTATAGGGTAAAAGCTCAGGGTGTTGAGAACGAGTTCGCATAAGCTAGAAAGCACACACACACACACAGAAAAAAAATAAATAAAAAAAAAAATTTGTAACAAATATCTACAGAAAAGAAAAATTATATAACTATATGCACATAAACAGCACCTAGATCAGCAAATAGACCTTTGGTTCAATGATGCAGGAAAATAAATTTCCCCGGCAACGGCACCAAAAACTTGGTGGGTCCTAGGTGAAGTAGTGAAACTAAACCTAGAGTCACCCAACTAAGGCAGTGTACCTATCGTTGACAAGTTATAATTCTGGTTGGTCCAGGTATCGATCCCACAGAGAAAAATATTCTGCAAACACTAAACTACTCGGGTTCCTTGTGTGTCCTAGGCAGAACTTAATTTTGGGTTGTGATTATACTGACAACTAAATTATCCTACTCCTAGTTGATCTATCCCAGCTTACTTTGTACTTGAATTCGGGTTATCAATTGGCGGTTTACCGACCTATGAATGCTAATGGTGATGGCTTTATCAATTAATTAAAATAGATGAATTTAACTCAACAATTAAACCTTAATTATGTTCTTTCGATGATTCAACCTAGTGTGTCTAGATCTTTTAGGTCCTTAGCCGGTTTCCCTTGTTTAGAGGCGGTCTAATTCTAAAGCTCAGAAAATAGGGGCACGTAAATTCACAGTGTTGTCAATACTAATGGTTTCCTAGGTGTCAATCTAGGTAATGCCACAAATATGAACTTAATAAGTTAAGATCTTATGAGACTAGATTATCATTAAAGGAATTGCATAAAGAAAAGGTGTAAAAATTGAAATTAATTGTATTAATCAAGAAAGATGATAAGAATTCAATGTTTACAACCAAACATAATCAATTGAGGAATCAAAAACTAACTAATCGAATTACAAAAGAGAAGAAGAGGAACTTATGCCCTTTTGGTCCGATTAACCGGATTCCGACGGTGTGAAGATGCTTGGGGTGTACCTCTATAGACGAACTCAATCCGGAACCAAGAACGTCGCAAAAGGGGAAGATTCAATGCAAAACTTCTACCAATTGATGGATCAAACTCAAAGAAACAAAGAGTTCAAGCAATAAACCTAGCTACAAGTTTGTGCTTTCTACTTTAAAAGTCTGGAAAAAGATCCATACAACTTAGAAAATAACCAATTTATAGGGCTAGGCTAAAACCACTAAACAGGAAAGAGGAAAGTAGGGCAACAGCAGAATTCCGGAGCTCGGCGCGCCGTGCTGGTGGTTTGGGGGTTGGCACGCCGTGCTGGCGGTGGTGGCCTACCGTCGTGACGATCCACTGGACTTCGTCTTTTGGCACGCTGGAATGGCACGCCATGCCCTCATTGCAGCACGTCGTGCCACCTTGCTTTTCAGCACTTCAATCTCTTCTTTGCCGCTGTCGCTCCAACTTTCGGTCCGGGTCATAATACCTGTCCAAAACAACATAAAGAAACATAACCGCACCACAGCCACGGACCACAAAAAATGACGCATTGTCTAAAATTACAAAAACACCCCTAAAAACTCGAAAAAATACTAAAAGTAATGAAAATCTAACCAAAACATAAAAATCGCAAAATATGCAAAACCAAACAAGCATTCACACAAAGGACTCTAAAAAATTGCCGTTTAAACCATGAAATTGCCTAAAAGATAAGGTCAAAAACCAACCTTATCAAAGTGTTATCGGTCGATTTGGGGCATTCGAAGCTTCTACAGCCGACCAAAAATCGAAAATCAAACACATATGGATGTAATTGGACTGATATTATTCATGAAAAATACATTTTCTTTGAAAACGGAAGCGTTATCGGTCGATTTGGGGCATTTGAAGATTCTACAGCTGCGCCCCTGTAGATTACAACTGAGCGGCTGTAATCATCAGGTGGGGCGGCTGTAACCGGACTCACTTCCAGAATCGCAAAAAACACAAAATCACAAGCCAATAACACCCATAATAAATAAGAAAGAGTTTTTAAGGCCTCTCAGAATTACCTTGACTGTGTTCCAGCATTTTGGATCACCAGGAATGGATTTGGATGCCAGGAAATGCCTTGCAATCATGAACAAGCAGAAAACGTATGCGATCTCTAAAGCTTAAACAGAACCCCGAATCAAATTGGATGAGTGTTTACAGATTAGAACCACCCTAGAAAATTAATCCCCAAAGAATTCTAATCGTTTCTATGTATTTGATTAAGGTTTTTGATCGTTTTTGATAGGATGGTTTAATTCTCTCTTTTTTTTTTCTTCAAATCTCTCAAGAACCCTAATTCTTAGAATTGTGGCTACTGTCCTTTTGTTTTCTGCATTTTTCTATTCTGTCTTCATTATTTTCTTTTTATACTTCCCCAATTAGGTTAAAAATCAGCATTTAAGACTGATTTTTCACTAATTAGGAAATCTGGTGATTACAGCCGTGCGGCTGTAGTGGACTACAACCGTGCGGCTATAGTCACCAGACTTGCCTACTTTCACGTTTTTCCCTTTTTCTCTTCGGTTCTTCCAAACGCTCACTCGACCTTCTTCGGGGTTCTGTACCAAGACTTGTCACACACATTCGGGTCATCCGAGACATTTTCAACATTATCCCACTCATTCCGAAATCTGCTTCACGTTTATCCATGAAAAAGGTAATAATGGCTTTCATCACCAAGGTCAGGAAAAAACCCCGTGCTCCTACTTGGTTATTTAGGTAGGATAACATACAATCCACATCCTATATGACTTTTAGTTTGGTGGGATTATTGGCACTATCCCACCTGTGCCTAGGGTCCATACATTCCTTTCCCATGTTAAGTCAAACCACCAATCAAGTGTTAAAGCGTAACTTTTATCTTTAACCCTAGTCTCATGAAGATAGCCCAAGTGCACCTAGCTTTGGCACGGCCCACATTTAGACGATAAACACTTTGACAATGTTCGACTGTGGAAGGAACTTTTAAGCAACTTAATATTGAATGGAATCAATTAGTTTAAATGGGCTTACATACAAATGCGGGTGAACATGCATAAAAGATATATGTAAATGTGACAAATCATGCGCCTATAATACAACCTATTAGAACAACTAGCATCCTATACTAGCTGCATCCTTCAACAGGCTAGGCATGGACACCATCTCCAGGCTCCTCAACTTTTTGGGCTTGGACTTGCAAATTACAAAGGAATTTTAGCCTATTACAATTTTTCTAACTATTCTAAGTAAAAGAAAAATTGCAAAAAAAAAAAAAAATAATAATAATAAATAAATAAACAATGGCACACAAGCATAATAACCAAAAACCAAATTTACAATCCATTTTTAGAAGAGCCTATGAAATGCACAGTAATCAAATTACAACCTACATCGCACCATCTAATCAAATCGAATTTATTGGAATAAAATATACACGAAAATGTTAACCAATTTTATTTGACATAGCCGTTATGGAAATTGCTAATTTTGGGATTCTTGGTCTAAGCCTTATGATAAGCTTGGGCCCATGGCCCATTGGCCAATCCTATTATCTCCCCAGAATGGGGCGACCAAGAAAACCGAGTTAGCCATTCAGAGATTCGTGCCAAAAACTCTCGAATCAATTTCCTTTACCAATTTCAATTTTAACATATCCAATTTGATAAAATATCAACCAAGAAACCATGTGCATCCAATGCCATAATTAAAAATGCGAATTTTAAAACCATTCACCATCCTGGGCCATGCTAAAACCCGTAAAGCCAGAAAATAGGCTCGAGAAAATGCTGCTGGAAAAACTTACCAGAAAACCAAGATCTGTGCGGCTATGAAACCATAGCCGTGCACCTGTGGCACAACAACCATGTGGTTATAGACTACAGTCAGGCGGCTGTTATCTTTAACTACACGCCTGTCTAGAAACAAAGCTAGGGTTCCAAAAACCAAAAGATCTATTCAAACAAAGCTATGGTTTCAAAAACCAAAAGATTCAAAAAACCATTGAAATCAAACATGAACCCTAACTCAAGAAAATCCATAACCAAAGCTAGGGAAACTGTAATACCACTGTTGGAACCCATATCAGCTTGAAAACAAAAACAAATTGCGAAACAAATGCTTTCAAGTTAGGGTTCATGCCTAAGAATCCAAAGCTAGGTTATGGAACAACAAAATCAAAGGGGGAAGAAGATAGATCTCTCACCTAAACCATCCTCGCCAAATTGATTTTGATAAGGGCTTCACTTGTTGCCCCTCTACTATCACACATGTGGGGTCTCACTGGCGGGATTTGAGTGCTAGCTCCCTAGACCAAGATTCCATTGGAACCTATCTCGGCTTGAAAATAAAATAAAAATGCAAAATTAAATGTTTCAAGCTAAGGCTTGTGCCCAAAATCCCAAAGCTAGGTTATGGATCAACCAAAACAAAGAGGGAAGAAATTGGATTCCTCACCTAAGCCATACATGCACAAGAGATTGATTTGACCAAAGGCTCTACTTTTCGCCCCAATACGCTTACACATACGTAGCCTTACCGGTGGGATTCGAGTGCTAGCTCTCCGATCCAAAACCCTCCTTGAAGCCAAAACCCTTTTGCTCAAGTCTAGAGGGGGAGGATGAGAAATGGTTGCTATGTCTTAACCATTAGGTATTAAGGTTTTACATATTCTCTTTATGTATGAAACATAATGATAAAATACCCAAACTACCCTTTATGAGCAGACGACATTTTTGTTGGGATTTTTCACCGGAAATCACCCGATAAAAGCGGAAGAACGCGGTGATTTCCTCAAATCCGGCCCCGGAAGCAATTGAAATGGAAATTGAAAACTTTAAAATAACTAGAAAGAGATTAATTTTCTTACCAGAAAATATCTTTCAAGAGATGGATGAAGACTGCAGAAACCAAAGCAGATTTCCTCCTCGTTTTCGTACATGAACGCCTAACGAATGCAACCCGTGCTAGCGTCGGAAAAACGAAACAATGGAAGAGAGGAGGCTAGGAATTTCGGCTAGCTTGTGTGTTAGGGTTAGGGGCCAAAATTTTCACCCTAGGTTTTATACCTAGGGTGGCCGAATTCCCCTAGGGGAATTCAAGCCCAGCTTGGCTCCATTCCATTCTGTGCGGGCTTCCTTGTTTCAATTTGGGCCCAGTCTAATTTTAATTATTTTGGTTTAAATTAATTTCAAGCCCAATTTTAATATACCCATGTATTTAATATATTACTCCAAGTAATATATTATTTACATGTAAATTAAAATTAGTTTGACCAATTAATTTAATCCATCGAATTAAAATTAAATCTTCACAAAATAAAATCATATGTAAACCTATACATATGAATATTTCCACCTAGGAAATAATTTCATAATTAATCCAATTAATTATGAAGAGCCAATCGAACATATATTAATTTTATTATTAGGATCAATCCAATTGATCTTTATAATATAATTAATATATATACACCTCTCTTTTCATAGCGTATACTCCAAGTACACATGTGATTCCTTAAGTCTGCATTCAGTCGTTCTATGTGTACGATCCCGTGGGCCCATCTTTATGTTGGCAGCGAGCCTTTTGGCCCACAGACTGCAGTTGGTCTCTAGCAAGCCACTGCAGCCCCCAATTAAGATGGAGATGGCAATCTAATTGTTATCATGACCCTGTAGTTTAAACTTGTACATCCCATGTCATTGATATCAGTGTCCAACACAGAGGCATGGATTGATCACCCTCTTTTGTGTCCGGACATTAACTTGATCCCGAATGTACTGAAGCTCACAAACAAGTTCCAACTTGTTTGGGTGTGGCCACACTCTTATCAGTCACATTCATCAAGAGGCCGTTGATATCTTCTCAGTGGGCTACTGAGTGACAAATCCCTTCTGCATATCCATAGTATTACCATGCTCAGTGACATACCCGAAAGTACCCATACTTGGCACCCTATTACAGGCCCTTTAGGCGTACCCCTAAGCATGTGACTTCACATGTAACACCATCATATGGTCAAGTCAAAGGATCCATACAAGTACTACACGAGAATCACTTGTGATACTATACCATGTGGATTACTCGTTTAGTGGATCTATCCAGTACCATGCTCCCAGGCATGTACCCATTAACTTGGTTGACATCCCATGTCCAATGATTGGTAAGACACCGCCATACAACCTGGTTAATGACAGTCTCTTGTTCCATTCATTCCCATGACTGGAACAGACTACGGATCTATTTATGGTCATATCGTTTACCCTATCCATGGTCTTACTGCCAAGTGCATGACACTTGTCATCATGGATATAGATATGTCCATTGGATACTTCATTTAATATATTGCACAAGATAAATATAATAAATGAATTGATGCCTTTATTAATAACACAAATGAGTATAATACATAAATCCAATAAATGTATAATACAAATACAAGGACCAATGCCTCGGGACTAGGGAATATCCAATAATCTCCCACTTGTACTAGTTCCAACTAGGCATGGGCCTAATCCCTATAGACCTAGTATGACCCTCGTGCTTGGGCTGAGCCAGCACCTTGGTCAATGGATCTGCGACATTATCCTCGGTGTCCAAACTGTGTAATGCAATGTCACCTCTCTCCGCGATCTCTCGTATGAGGTGAAACTTTCTGAGCACGTGCTTTGTGTTCTTGTGTGACCGAGGCTCCTTGGCTTGTGCAACAGCCCCATTGTTGTCACAGAAGATATCAACTGGGTCCTGGATAGTTGGTACTACTCCCAACTCAGTGATAAACTTCCTCATCCACACAGCTTCTTTAGCTGCATCACACGCAGTGATGTACTCAGCTTCTGTCGTAGAGTCCGCTATGGTTGGCTGCTTTGAGCTCCTCCAGCTTACAGCACCACCATTCAGCAAAAACACATACCCAGACTGTGATTGGTACTCATCCTGGTTGGTCTGGAAGCTTGCATCAGTATACCCAGTAACTGATAGTACTTCCTGACCACCATACACTAAGAAGCTATCCTTAGTCCGGTTAAGGTACTTGAGGATCGCTTTGACAGCTTTCCAGTGATCCTCCCCGGGATCCTGCTGGTATCGGCTCGTCATACTCAGTACAAAGGCGACATCAGGTCTCGTACATAGCATGGAGTACATAATTGATCCTATAGCCGAAGCATATGGAACCAATTTCATGTTCTCCCTGTCCTCCCTTGTTTTAGGATAGTTCTTCTTACTAAGTTTCAGGCCATGGCCCATTGGCAAGAAACCTTTCTTGGTCCGGTCCATGTGGAACCTTTTCAGAACTTTGTCAATGTAAGAAGCCTGACTTAGGCCTAGAAGCCGATTTGATCTATCCCTGTAGTTCCTGATCCCTAGGATCATCTCAGCCTCGCCTAAGTCCTTCATTGCGAAGCACTTACTCAGCCACTGCTTTACCCCTTACAGTGTAGGTATGTCGCTTCCAATGAGCAGGATGTCATCTACATAAAGTACCAAGAATGTGACAATGCTCCCACTAGTCCTCTTATACACACAAGGCTTATCTAGATTCTGTATGAAGCCAGATTCCTTTATAGCCTCATTGAATCTTAGATTCCAACTACGGGACGCTTGCTTCAGTCCATAAATGGACCTTTGAAGTTTGCATACCCTACCCGGATACTTAGGATCGACAAAACCCTCAGGTTGTGTCATGTACACATCCTCGAGTAGCTTTCCATTAAGGAAAGCGGTTTTGACATCCATCTGCCATACCTCATAGTCATACCATGCAGCTATGGCCAGTAGTATCCTGATGGATTTGAGCATGGCTACTGGTGAAAAAGTTTCATCATAGTCTATTCCATGGACTTGTCTGAAACCTTTTGCAACCAGACGCCCCTTGAAGGTATTATCAGCTTTTGGCTTGTAGCACCACTTGCAACCTATTACCTTAGCACCCGGAGGTGGATCAACCAAGTTCCAAGCTTGGTTATCGTACATAGATTGCATTTCTGCCTCCATGGCTTTACGCCAATTCGTAGACTGTGGGCTAGCCATAGCCTCCTGGTAGGTTTTGGGTTCTTCCTTATCCCAGATGAGAAGAGTTTGATCATCGGTGATGAGGAAACCATACCTCTTTGGTTCTCGATGATCCCTACCAGACCTTCTAGGTTCTTGTGTGGCCTGGGTTGGTGCTCCCAGTTATGGAAGCTCCACCTGGGCCTCCGAGTTATCCTCTTCAGGAGCTTGTGGACCCTGAACTTCCCTGAGTTCAACATTGCTCCCACTATCTTTCTTGGAAAGGAACTCCTTTTCTAGAAAGACCCCCTTCCTTGCCACGAACACCTTGTTCTCGGCGGGGTTGTAGAAGTAATACCCTTTGGTTTCCCTAGGGTAGCCCACAAACAGGCATTTATCGATTTTGGGCTCCAGCTTGCCACTAGTCAATTTCTTGACATGTGCTCCGCATCCCCAAATCCTTAGGAAAGACACATTGGGCTCCTTGCCTGTCCATATCTGATATGGGGTATTTTCCACTGCCTTAGTCTAAGTTTTGTTTAAGATGAGAGCTGCTGTCTCGAGAGCGTGTCCCCAGAAACTAATTGGGAGAGATGCTTGACTCATCATTGAGCGGACCATGTCCAACATGGTCCTATTCCTCCGTTCAGACACCCCATTCCATTGTGGTGTTCCGGGAGGAGTGAGCTATGGAACTATTCCATGCTCTCTCAAGTATGAGTCAAACTCTAGGCTCATATACTCACCGCCTCGGTCCGACCGAAGCGTTTTGATATTCCTGCCTAGCTGGTTCTGTACCTCATTCCTAAATTCCTTGAACCTATCAAGGGTCTTGGACTTGTGTTTCATCAGATAGACATAGCCATATCTGCTGAAATCATCCGTGAACGTGACGAAGTACAGATGCCCACCTCTGGTCGCTGCGCTCATAGGTCCACATACATCTGAATGTATTAGGTCCAATAAGCCAGTGGCCCTTTCAGCCTTCTTGCTAAAAGGTGCCTTTGTCATCTTGCCTCGTAAACATGATTCACATGTATCAATTGACTCCAAGTCAAATGACCCTAGGACTCTATTTCTGTGAAGTCTAGCAATGCGCTTCTCATTTATATGGCCGAGATGACAATGCCATAGGTAGACAGGATTAAGTTCGTTAGGCTTAACCCTTTTAGTGTTTATGTTATAGATATGATTGGTTTCATTTAAGTCCAGGATATATGGGCCATTATTTAATAGAGCATCTCCATAAAATAATCCCTCTCTAGATATTGAAATTCGACCATTAAAAATAGTGAAATTAAATCCAGAAATATCCAACATTGATACAGAAATAATATTCCTGCACATGGCAGGTACAAAGTAACAATGTTCTAAAATCAAAACCAATCCACTGGGCATCATAAGGTGATATTCGCCGATCTCTATGGCAGCAACCCTTTCTCCATTTCCGACCCGCAAGCCCACCTCTCCTGACCCCAGCAACCTTCTGTTCTTAAGTCCCTGCACATTGCAACAAATGTGAGAACCACATCCAGTATCCAATACCCAGGATGTTGAAACAGTAAGGTTAACATCTATAACATAAATACCTGAAGAGGACGCACCTTGGCCCCTTCTTTGTTCTCCCATCAGCCTGGGACACGATCTCTTCCAATGGCCCGCCTGTTTGCACCCAAAACAGACATCCTCAGGACCTGCCTTCTGCTGGGCCTTGGGTTGGGCCTTGGCCTTCTTGGCTTTGGCCTTTTTGGCCTTGGCCTTGGCCTTTTCCTTGGCCTTACCCTTGGCAAGAGGAGGGTTCCCCTTGTTGACCAGCAGCACCAGCGGAGTCTTCTTGATCGACTGCTCATTAAGCTTAAGCATCCCATGCAACTCACTGACAGTACGGTTCATCCCTTGCATATTGTAGTTCAGGATGAACTAATCATAAGAATCCGGCAAGGACGCGAGGATTGTGTCCACCGCCAACTCTTGAGAGATAGGCGATCCGAGACGGGCCAAAGTATCCAAATAGCCCTTCATCTTGAGCACTTGTGCACTCACAGATGTCCCGGCCCCCATCTTACAAGAGTGGAATGCCTTATTGGTCAGGTACCTTTCTTGACGAGCTTGCTCTTGAAACATCTCATTAAGAGTTGTTATCATAGCATAGGCTTGGTGGTCCATAAACTGTTTTTGCAGTTCAGGGACCATGCAAGCCAACATAAGGCATGTCACATCCCGGTTGTCCTTGACATGTGCCTCGTATTCCTCCAGCTGGGCAGCCGGTGGATTACGTTCTTGAGGCGTAGCCGGCACAGGCCTTTCCAGTACATACTCTTTTGACTCTTGTCTTAGAACTATCCTTAAGTTCCTAGACCAGTCTAAAAAGTTAGGACCGAAAAGCTTGTCCTTTTCAAGAATAGATCGCAGTGATAAGGCATTAGTGTTTGCCATTTGAGTGTTTCTATATAGAAAAACATTTAGATTGTTAATAAAGGGCCTTATTTTGTTGTTCCCATATAAAATTAATAATGAATCGAGTTATTAATTTAAACCGAGTTGTTGGGCTCATGGGCCGAGATCCATATTTCATTAAGATATAGCCAAACGAGGGTTTGGTACAACTACACCTTAACTATTTAGGTAGGAACGCGTCCAATCCCAACCTAGGGACTCTCGGTTTGATGGGCTTGTTGGCACTTACCCATCTGTGCTTAGGGCCAGGAGAATCCTACTACCCACACTAAGTCAAAACCTCCATCCAAGTGTTAGAGTATCCCATACTCTAACCCAATACAAAGTGACGATACTCCAATGTATCCTGCGAGGGCATGGTCTACAACTGGCCTATTCCCACCTCGATTCGGTTTTGAATGAGGGAAGCACTTTTAAGCGACTTAGTAATTCCACTTGATTATTAGATTCAATTATAACAGCTTACATACATAAATCGGGTGAATAAGCTATTGGAACATACATTCATACATGCAAATGAATGTAAAACATAATTAAATAAAAGTAAAATGGACTGCTATGGGCCTATATTACATCCTAACATTATTCTAGTAAACCTATACTAGAAGTGAATATCAGGTGGGCCTCCATCTTTTCCCTCTGGGCTTTCACCTCCATTTGGGCTTGCACCTCCACTTGGGCTCACCACTCCACGGGCTTCTTCTTTTACAAATTTTATAATATATGAATAAAATAAAATTACATTAAATAAAGAAAAACAACAAGCAGGCCGTATTTACCGAAAAAGAAAAGTACAACCCATCTTGTAAAAGGCCCAATAGCATCCAACCATACAAACATTTAATTACACATACAATTCAAAAACATGTTATAATGCATGATTTAAGCCCATTTCAATTATGTCCAAGCCATTATATTAGAAATCGCCAATTTTGGCCCACCATGGTTCCAACCCTTAACGGGCTTTGGGCCTCCAGCCCAGGCAGTCCAACTGCTCCCACTGGAATTGGGAAACCATGGGTCCAATTTAGCCGTCCAAGTAATTGTGCCAAAATTACCCGAACCAATTTCCATTGACCATATTAATTTCCAAAATTAATATCACATGAATGAGAATAAAATTCATTTAAGAAACCATACGCATTTAAATTGCATAAATTTAAACACACGAATTTTAAAACCAATTAAAATTTCAAAACTGGGCCCCGGGCCCAAGACCCGCCAAATCCAAAAAACTGGGCCCGGCCCGCTGCACCAGCAGCAGCAGGCAGCGGCTGCCGCCGTTGCTCCGGTCACGTGCGGCGAAACCGCCGCCGGCAGCCCCGCACCCTGGGAACCAGATTTTTTTTTTTTTTAAACAGAATAAATAATAAAAAAAATTACCATCCATCAACACAAAGAAATTCTCCAAGAATTCCAATAACAAACAACAAAATTAAACCAACATAAACCTATATGTAAATTTAATTTTCATTGTATAAAACATATGGGAAAAATCATAAATCCATATCAAGAACCCCAATAAAAAAATCTCCAATTTCAAAAATGGGATTCAACCAATATTATCAATTTCCATGGATCAAAAGCCTGCTCTGATACCACTGTTGGGATTTTTCACCGGAAATCACCCGATAAAAGCGGAAGAACGCGGTGATTTCCTCAAATCCTGCCCCAGGAGCAATTGAAATGGAAATTGAAAAACTTTAAAATAAATGGAAAGAGATTAATTTTCTTACTAGAAAATCTCTTTCAAGAGATGGATGAAGACTAAAGAAACCAAAGTAGATTTCCTCCTCGTTTTCGTACACGAACGCCTAACGAATGCAACCCGTGCTAGCGTCAGAAAAACGAAACAATGGAAGAGAGGAGGCTAGGAATTTCGGCTAGCTTGTGTGTTAGGGTTAGGGGCCGAAATTTTCACCCTAGGTTTTATACCTAGGGTGGCCGAATTCCCCTAGGGGAATTCAGGCCCAGCTTGGCTCCATTCCATTCTGTGCGGGCTTCCTTGTTTCAATTTGGGCCCAGTCTAATTTTAATTATTCTGGTTTAAATAAATTTCAAGCCCAATTTCAATATACCCATGTATTTAATATATTACTCCAAGTAATATATTATTTACATTTAAATTAAAATTAGTTTGACCAATTAATTTAATCCATCGAATTAAAATTAAATCTTCACAAAATAAAATCATATGTAAACCTATACATATGAATATTTCCACCTAGGAAATAATTTCATAATTAATCCAATTAATCATGAAGAGCCAATCGAACATATGTTAATTTTATTATTAGGATCAATCCAATTGATCTTTATAATATAATTAATATATATACACCTCTCTTTCCATAGCGTATACTCCAAGTACACATATGATTCCTTAAGTCTGCATTCAGTCATTCTATGTGTGCGATCCCGTGGGCCCATCTTTATGTTGGCAGTGGGTCTTTGGCCAGCAGACTACAGTTGGGCTCTAGCAAGCCACTGCAGCCCCCAATTAAGATGGAGATGGCAGTCTAACTATTATCATGACCCTGTAGTTTAAACTTGTACATCCCATGTCATTGATATCGGTGTCCAACACAGAGGCATGGATTGATCACCCTCTTTTGTGTCCGGACATTAACTTGATCCTGAATGTACTGAAGCTCACAAACAAGTTCCAACTTGTTTGGGTGTGGCCACACTCTTATCAGTCACATTCATCAAGAGGCCGGTGATATCTTCTCAGTGGGCTACTGAGTGACAAATCCCTTCTGCATATCCATAGTATTACCATGCTCAGTGACATACCCGAAAGTACCCATACATGGCACCCTATTACAGGTCCTTTAGGCGTACCCCTAAGCATGTGACTTCACATGTAACACCATCATATGGTCAGGTCAAAGGATCGATACAAGTACTACACGAGAATCACTTGTGATACTATACCATGTGGATTACTCGTTTAGTGGATCTATCCAGTACCATTCTCCCAGGCATGTACCCATTAACTTGGTTGACATCCCATGTCTAATGACCGGTAAGACACCGCCATACAACCAGGTTAATGATAGTCTCTTGTTCCATTCATTCCCATGACTGGAAAAGACTACGGATCTATTTATGGTCATATCGTTTACCCTATCCATGGTCTTACTGCCAAGTGCATGACACTTGTCATCATGGATATAGATATGTCCATTGGATACTTCATTTAATATATTGCACAAGATAAATATAATAAATGAATTGATGCCTTTATTAATAACACAAATAAGTATAATACATAAATCCAATATATGTATAATACAAATACAAGGACCAATGCCTCGGGACTAGGGCATATCCAACAGTTTTCACCCTCTCGGAAGGGAGCCGCGATATAGGGCAACCCTCCTCGCGTGGGGTTTTTTATGGTGAAAATTCCATTTCGGAAAATTAAATTATTTTGTAAAAGAATCGAGACCTAAGTCTCGATAGAAGGTGTAAGAGTCGCCACCCGGCTCAGCTCAACCGGAAAATCACAGCGTAGTTGAATAGGATGAGGGCCGCTACACTCTCCAGAGATCTAGGTCCAGACAAGTCCCTTATTTCATGTCTAATCAAAATAAATTTGGCCCATGTTCTTTGATGATATTTTAAATTTCTAAAATGGATTTTTATTGATTGAATCATGCAATGTCCACACAAATAAAAATAAAGCAGTAAATAAATAAGTTATTACAACCCAATCGAATAAAAATAAATACTCTCGTCCTCACATTACAAGCACCTAGAATACACGATTATCTAGAAAATTACAGTCGCCTAAAATACATGAATTGAACTATTAATTACATTAAAAATGAAAATAAGAAGAAACTAAAAGCTATAAAACAGACGTTTAGCACAATTTATTGCACACCAAAAATAGGACTCAAATTGGACAGAATTGGGATTTTTAGGAACGGGGGCATGCATTTAGGGGGATAGTCGGGTGAACTCGGCTAATTCACCTGACTAGACCTGGAAAACGGTTTTGAAACGTCCCTGTGATTTTATTTCATGAGAAATTTCATTTTTAAAACATTTGCTTTTTTGGTTTACTTTCATTTAGCATGTGAGGTGGGTCAGTTTTTGGGAGATTTGGATCTCCGTCGTTGCATTGTTCTAAGTACAATAACTTCAAAAATTAAATCTAAGGTCATGAATGCACTCAACAAAATTTATTTTTGAAAATTTTCTAATTTTTCTGATTTTTTCTGATTATTTTCTGATTTTTATGGATTTTTCTGAATTTTTTGCTCCTCGATGAAAATTACAGTCGCCCGACTATGATTACAGCTGTGCAACTGTAAATCACCCATTTGTAGAAAATTGCCAAAATTTGTTTAAGTAAAATAGATAGGCGTGGGAGTTTGAAAATAGTCGTATGACTATAGCTACAGTAGCGCGACTATAATTACAGTCGTGCGACCATTCATAACTACAAGAACAGTCGTACGACTGTTCTTATTACCCAGAAACAGCAGCCTGAAAATATGAATTTTTATGCATGGAAATGAACCAAAACACCCAGAAAGCAAAGAAAAACAAAGGCTTTAAGTGTAGTTACCCTTGTAGCGCAGATCCAACGTCGATTTGGCTGGAAAAATGCCTTGAATCAGCTCCGAATTTCTTTTCCTCCTTTGTATGTAAGGTTCCAAAATAAGTCCAAGAATTCCAAAAGAGTCACGAATTTGAGTGTGTTTAGGGTCTGTAATTGATTATGTCAAGTTTTAACTTATGATTTCTATACAGTTTAAAACTTTACAACCCAGAATTAAAAGAAAAAGAGGAGAAGAAGATATTGCTTTTTGTTGAGTTTTTTTCTTTTTCTCTCCTTTTTCTTTCTCTTCTTTTTCAATCCCAAACATCTATCAAAAATCCCCCCCTTCTCTTTCTTTCTTTCCCTTTTTATATCTAACCCTCATTTTTTTATTTTCTCTGCTGCAAGGCATTTAATACCCTTCCCATCACTCTCCTTTTTTCTTCTTTCACGGTATGGGCTTCTGCACCTACTGTGATTTTACAGTCGTACGACTGTAATTATAGTCGTGTGACACATTTTTTTTGAAGTTGGAAAATTTTGGCCTTTACAGCTGCCCCTCGCGTGATCAAATTTGACACCCGACTCCAGGTCTAAAATACCTGAGATGATGAATTTGAGAGTGCGAATTGAAACGCCGTAAAGCAAGAAAGGAAAAGCACTCTGACCTGTTGAAGTCTCACTATCGTGATGATGATTTGATTTGAGTTGGTTGGATCAGTTGAGCCGATACCGGGTCTATATTACCCGAGGCAAAGCTAATCTGGGCTGATACTGAATCTACATATATCCGAGGTGGATCTATTGAGTTTTTGAAATGAAGCTAATTTGGGCCGATACCGGGTTTACATCACCCAAGGCGGATCTGTTGAATTTCTGAGGTGTAGCCGATCTGGGCCGATACTAGGTCTATGTTACTCGAGGCGGATCTGCTGAATTTCTAAGGTGTAGCCGAGCTGGGCCGATACCGGGTCTATGTTACTCGAGGCGAATCTGCTGATTTTTTGAGGTGAAGCCAATCTTGGTCGATACCGGGTCTATGTTACCCAAGGCGGATCTGCTGAATTTTGGAGGTGAAGCCAATCTGGGTCGATACCGGGTCTATGTTACCCGAGGCGAATCTGCTGAATTTTTGGAATGAAGCCAATCTGGGCCCATACCAGGTCTATGTTACCCGAGGCAGATCTGTTGAATTTTTAGAATGAAGCCGATCTGGACCGATACCGGGCCTATGTTACCCGAGGCGGATCTGCTGAATTTTTGAAATGAAGCCGATCTGGGCCGATACCGGCGTATGTTACCTGAGGCGGATTTGCTGAATTTTTGGAATGAAGCCGATCTAGGCCGATACCGGCCTATGTTAGCTGAGGCGGATCTACTGAATTTTTGGAATGAAGCCAATCTGGGCCGATACCGGGTTTTTGTTACCCGAGGCGGATCTACTGAATTTTTGGAATAAAGCCGATCTAGGCCGATACCAGGTCTATGTTACCCGAGGCGGATCTGCTGAGTTTCCAAGGTAGTGATGATGAATTTCTGCATTTGAAATGGCGAGTCTTCATTCCTTGATCGAGAGATTTTGAACAAAAATTTTTGCCCTTTTGATCAAGAATAAAACTAGCTGGGGATGAATGCTCCGTGTATGTTAATGATGCATATGCATATGGATCCTAAAGTATGAATGTCTCATTGTTTATTCAATATTGATGTTTCCCTTCTTCGCTGGGGAGGATGTGTCATGCCCCTGGCTGACTCTGGCTGGTGGTAGACATTTTTTGCGCAAAGCTTTTCCTTCTTTTGTATAGCATATCTTTTTGTTGGGGATGTATGATGACTGCTGAAGAAATGAGATAACTGCTGGGGATGCATGACAACCGCTGAGGAAAGCATCATAATGTTCTTTATAAAGGTTCTGCTGGGGAATAGTTTGGAGGATCCTGCTGGAGAATACTGTAAGGACTCCTGCGGGTAAATGGTGGAGAGGTTCTACCTTTCTGCCCCTAGGATTTTGGAATTTGGAAGTGCTCTAAATTTTTCCTGGACTGCCCAATGTGGGTTTTCAGCCCAGTGAGCTACTCTAACTTTTGCTTGAGGCACCTTTTCGGTTTTCACCTCAGCGAGCTCTGTTTTTTTTTTTTTACAAGTTGATGATAAATGAAGACTGATTGAAACGACACCATAACCACTTGCCCCGTCGTTTTGATGATACTGAAAAATGCTATACGGAGTAGCTTGGCGGTTCAATTTCTTGTTAGAAACCATTGATAGTAGAAAATAAGATTTCACAGAATCAGTTCAAGAGAGAAGATGAAAGGAGTAATTCATCAAGCCAATGTTGTGCTTTGTATATAAACTGAAGAGAAAGGTTGTTCTTATTCAGTTTGATCTCCTCAACAGTCGAGTTCTTGGACAACCACTATTGCTCTTTGAAAAGATGAATTGGATTTGGAGGACGATAAAAGATTTCAGATTGTATGTATTTGGTACATTTTCATTGTTCAATAACATGATATGTTTAACCAGTTAAATGCATAGTGCTTTCCTTAAATGGATGTTTAAGGAAGATAACTTTGTTTATGCATTTGTCATAACCATACAAATATATTTAAACAAACACTCCACTTTATTGATAAAATCAAAATGAGTACATTTGAAAGGATTAATTCCCAAAATGGTATACACTCCATATAGAGCCAGAATCCGTCACCAGTCGTCCCTTTCAGATTTTCCGACTGATCATTTTCTCTCATATCTTAACTTTTGCCTAGACCACTCTTTTTGAGTTTTCAGCCTAGTAGACTCTTTTTTTTTAAAAAAAAATGATAAAGCTTTAAGCAGTCTTGGTTGATAGGATTCGTGAACTCATTTCCATCCATGTCCATGATGCTGACACCACCTTTTGATAGCACTTTCTTCACAATGTAAGGCCCTTCCCAATTAGGTCTGAACTTCCCCCGAACATCAACATTTGAAGGCCTTAATTGTTTCAGAACCAAATCCCCTACTTTCAACTACCGCCTAGGGTACTTCACATTTCGATTATAGGCCCTAGCCATTCTGCGTTGGTCCATCTGCAAATGATCCAGTGCTTTCAGTTGCTTTTCATCTAGCATTGCCAGATGCTCGTATCTAGCATGAGCCCATTCATTCTCTGGTAGCTGAGCTTCCAAGGTGACTCTGAGTGACTTGAGCTCTATTTCTACTGGTAATACTGCTTCCATAGCATACACCAAGACATAGGAAGTTTCCCCTGTTGGCGTTCTGACACTGGTTCTTTAACCCCAAAGAGCATACAGTAGTTTGTCAGCCTAATCGCTGTAAGTGATTACCATTTTTTATAAGATCTTTTTTATCACCTTATTAACTGCTTCCACTGCACCATTAGCTTGGGGCCTATGTGGAGAAGATCTATTCTCGATGCCATGTTCTGCAAGTAGCTCAGTTGTTGCCCCTTGAAAGTGCACTCCATTGTCAGTCACTATATCGAGTGAAGATGTTCTTCTAGATGAACTTAACCATCTGTTTAGTTATTACGCTAGCGAAGGATTCTGCTTCTACCCACTTTGAAAAGTAATCAACTACCACGACTATGAATCGATGCGCATTAGACACAGCAGGATGAATTTCACCAATCATATCTATCCCCTATGCTAAAAATGGCCACGAAGAAGCTAGATTCTGTAGTTCAAGTGGTGGCAGATGACTGATGTCAATGTAGATCTGGCACTCATGACATCTCCTCACTTTCCTCATACAATCAGCCTGCATAGTCATCCAGAAGTACCCCTGTCTCATTTTCTTCCCGGTCATAGTAAGTCCATTCATATATGGTCTGCAGGACCCTGCATGTACCTGCTACATCACTATTTCTGCCTCCTGTTCTATCAGGCATCTTAGAAGAACTCCATTTGCTGTTCTTTTGTATAGCCTATCTTCAAAGATTCTGAACTGACCAGCTACTCTTCTTAATGACACCATATCAGCAGTACTGGCTCCTTCTGGGTATTTTCCTTCACATATTGGTAAATGTCAAAGAACCATGGCTTTTCTTCAGCTGTCAATTCCATTACTTCGTGCACCTCAAAGCAGGGTTTTCTGGAAGTTGCTATAATCAGCGATTGTACTTGAGTTTCTTCTGGATTTTCCCACATAGAAGACAATGTTGCTAGCACATCAGCCATCTTACTCTCATCTCTAGGGACATGTTTGAATTCACATTGGCCTAATAATTATTTTCTATATTGCAGCAGTTCCAAGTAGGGTCGTAAGGCTTCTTCTTTCAGCTCCCATTCACCTTGAGCTTGCCTAATCACTAAAAGTGAATCCCTAATGATCAAGATGTCATTTGCCCCTAGTGTCAGCAAAGCTTCCATCCCAAATAAGCATGCTTTATACTCTGCTCCATTATTGGTTATGGGAAAATTCAATCTTTTTGACAAAGGAACGATTTCACCGTCTTGTGTCGCTATGATTACCATAATTCCAGCACCCTTTCTATTTACGGCGCCATCAAAACACATGACCTATCTGTTTACTTCCACCATAGCCAGCTGTTCATTTGGGAACTCCAAATTCTCTATATAATCTGATTCTAGTGGCTGATTTGTCCAGCAATTTTGCTACGGCTCGCCCTTTGATGGTTTTCTTGGTGACGTACTCAATGTCAAACTCTGACAAAAGTAGAAGCCATCTGGATAATTTCCCAACCAACATCGGTGCTTCATAAAGATACTTCATTGGATCCACCTTGGCCACGGCTTGCACTTTGTGTGACTGGAAGTAATGGCGCAACTTCTTAGTCAGCCAAATCATTGCTACACATATCTTCTCCATCAGTGTGTACTTGGTTTCATACTTCAACAGCTTCTTGCTGAGGTATTAGATAGGGTACTCCTTCTTGCCATTTTGTTCTTGTGCCAGCATTGCCCCTACGGAGGAATCTTCAATAGCCTAATACATAATCAAGTGGATTTACCAGATAAGCCTTAATCTTTTCAAACACCAATTGACATTTGTCATCCCACACAATAGGCTGATCTTTCATTAACAGCTTGAAAATCATATTACAAGTGGAAGTCAGTCGTGCTATGAAGCAACTGACATACTGCAAGGAATCCAAGAATGAGCAGACTTCCTTTTCTGTTTTTGGAGCTGGCATATCTCGAATAGCCTTGATTTTATCTGGGTCCATTTCTATTCCTCTTTGGCTGACTACATGACCCAACAATTTCCCTAATGTGACTCTGAATATGCACTTCTTAGGGTTGAGTCGCAAGTTATACTCTCTAATGCATGTAAGAAATCCATCCAGGATGGCAGGATGCTCCTCCCCGGGTCATTGATTTAACAAGCATATTGTCGACATACACTTCGACTTTTCGGTGGATCATATCATGTAGCAAAGTTGTGACAGCCCTCTAGTAAGTGGCTCCAATGTTCTTCAATCCGAAGGGCATTACTCTGTAGCAGAAAGTACCCCACTCTGTGATGAATGATGTCTTCACCTTATCAATCACATCCATCAGAATCTGGTTGAATCCTGAAAACCCATCCATGAAGGAATACATTACTGCTTTAGCTGCACTGTCGGCCAGGACATCGATATGAGGTAGTGGGAAGTTATCTTTTGGGCATGCCTTATTTAGATCCCTGTAGTCAACACATACTCTAACCCTTCCATCCTTTTTAGGTACTAGGACGATATTGGCTAGCCATTCTATGTATTCCACCACTTCAAGGAATTTGGCTTCTATCTTCTTAGCCCTTTCTTCTTTCACCAATGTAGCCCATTCTGGCCTCAATCTTCTCAGTTTCTGCTTCACTGCTTGAACTTAGGGTCCGTTGGGATCTTGTGAACTGCTATTTCCGTGTCTACACCTGACATGTCCTCGTATGACCAAGCAAAAGCTTTAACATGTTTTTGCAATATTTTTGTCAGTTCTCTCTCTTCCTCGGGTTTTAGTTCATGTGAAATGAATACCATTTTGGGATTTTCATCTATACTTATGTTGATTGCATGCAATGCAATGTCATGAATGCTAAATATGCTTGATGGTGATTCAAATGCATGCATAGAATTATCAGGATAAACATCACACAAGTAAGCAAACTGGGATTTCATTGTATTAAACTTGTTATAGAGTACATTATTCACATTGAAAATGGAAGAAATAGATACAACAAAATCATTTTCATCCTCCATAGGTGGAGGGCCTTGCACTTCTTCAGCTTCCTCATTCAGCTTAAGGACATCATCCAGATCCATAGCTACTTTGGCCTCTTGTTCAGCAGGAATAGTGGTCTCCTCAATTTCAGCCACCTGCGCCTTAGCCTTCTTCATAATCTCAACTATTTCAGCAACCATAGAATCCAAGTTCACCTTGGTCATCAGCGCCTTCTTGGACCCTTCTTTAGATGTCCCAAATGCCTTGCTTAAGGTGGCAGCCAGCACCCTTGAAATTGCTTCTACAGATTCATCACAGATTTTCTCTATAGCTTTTTGCTTGGACACTTCTACTGCTATTGCTATCACCTTAGATGGCCCATCTTGCAGGACAGGAGGCTTAACAACTGACTCTTCCACCATCACAGGTGCTACTGCTCTTCCGGGCTCTTCTCAAAGTCCACAACGGCAGAGAATATCTCAAAGCCCGGATATTCAAAACTCCTGACTGTCACTGGCTCAGCTTGACCCTTATATAGCTCTTCTCCTACCTTAATGAATGGCTTCATCATGGGCTTGCCATTCTTCCCTCTTTTCAGACTTTTCTCCTCAGATGCCCCTGCTGTGTAGCATAAGCCGAACTGGCTCGGCTTTCCAGAATCACTGTTAAATTCGGGCACACCTTGTAAATTTGCTCCGAGTCCCATGCTCGGAACAAAATTCTATTTGTGGAGGTAGTTAGACAACCATTTTGGCATATAGTTCTTATAGATGAGCATCGGAGCATCCGTGGTTTGCTCCTCACTAACCATGGCAACTTGGAATCTGCCAAATGGTATGATTTCTTCATTAACTATAAGGATCACGGATTAAGAGTCTGCCTCAATTGTCACAACTTCATTACCTATCGAGAATTTTATCTTCTGATGCAGAGTTGACGGGACACCCCCCACTGGGTGAAACCATGGTCTTTGCAAAAGCAAGGAGAAGGTAACTGGAATGTCAATCACAGTAAAGGTGACCGACGACTTAACCGGTCCTACCTCCACCTCAGGCTCGAAAGTTTCAATCACAGTCCTTTTTGAATCATCATAAGCCCTATATGGAGGACTTCTTCAAACTATCTTCGCTCAGACCTAGAAATGGTAACATCTTCGAGGGACATATATTCAGGGCAGACCCGTCATCTACCATCACACACGGCATAACCCGGTCCAGGATGCTGACCTTAATATAAAGAGCTTTATTGTGGGCTCTTCCCCCGTGTGGTAGATCTTTCTCGGAAAATACAATGTTAGGGGACCCTATATGAATCTTGTCGAGTAAGTAGCACATAGCCTCCGGAGAAGCAATTGGAGACAATTCAATTTCGGAGAGCTTTTTGACCAAAGTTGCTCTGTGCTCCTTAGAAGTTAGCAACAAATGCCATAAACTGGCCTAAGCTGGAGTCCTTTTGAGTTGTGAGATGACTAGATCTTCCTTTTCTACTTCCTTCGGTGCCGACGTGCTGCCTAACCCGGAAACTGGAGTATTCTCATTCTGCTGAACCACTGGCTGGTAGACCCTACCACTCCTTGTTACATTCCGGACTTCGGGAATTTTTGGCTTTTCCACAACCAGCAGCTTAACTGTCTCACCATAGCCATGCATTTAGGATTCGTACTCATCCTCTGAATCCAAGTCATCCAGGCTCACAGGCTTCACCTCCCTTTGCTCTGCTAGCTCTCCGCACTCTAACTTTGCCTCAGTATCATTGGCCACCACAGACTGTATGGTGGCGTTCGCTTGCAGGATTTGGGCAAAAATGAAGTTGTCTGGTAGCCTCGACTGTACCATGACGACTTCTCTTTCAAACGTTGGCAGCGGATTAGTCTTTGTACTGGGTTTGGCAGGTTCTTGCAGCTTCCCTTCGTCAATCAGCTTCTGGATGGCATCCCTCAGCTTATAACAGTTACTGGTTCTGTATCCTACCATGACATGGTAAGTACAGAAGTTGTCTTTATCCTCGTCTGCTGGTTTCTCAAATGGCATAAGAGAACTTAATAGTCCGCCATTCCTACACTTCACAAATATCTTGGCCAGGGAGAACTCCAAGGGAATATGCCATGACCCTTCGGACCTCTGCTTTGATTTCCTCGCTACTGAGACACTGCAACAACCCCAGCTTGCTTAACCCCTGAAACTTACCAGCCTTTGCTTACAGAACCAGAAACAGACCCACTGCTTAATCCAGCTACAGTAGTCGAGTGGTACACGGAGCTTCTGCTACCCCTATGATTTAGTAATGTCATGGAATGCCCTTATATGTGTAGTAACTGGGTACTCATGGAGTACCCTAGATGATTCAATAATGTTATGAGCAATCCGAAGTGGATCACGACATACAAGCCAGATCTTGGTATCCCTGTGGCACCAATGATGGACGGATGAGATATTGTGCAATGTTTTTCATGTGACTACCCACACGAAAATAGATCTAGGACCGTTGTGGTCTCCTAGTGAATGTAATGATATAGAGGAGTGGCCGAGTGCAAACCAGAGCATAGGTAAAACACGGGTGGCTTTGGAACACCTATACGAAATGAAATGATCATGATGGAGCATCCCTGGAACATACTTTATTAGGTGTAATGGAATGAAATGGTGTGAATGCATATATCACAAAAAATGCAAGTGGCTGCAGAAAAATGTGGTTAGGATGCATGGCATATAAAATGATGTCGTGCGTGCAAGGAATGAATGCATATGTCATCCAAAGTGTAGGTGGCTGCAGAAAAATATGGTTAGGATGCATGACATACATGATGATGTTTTGTAGGTTATGTGGAAATGTTAACACACAATGTGCGTTGGGCATGTGAACAAAATAGCATGGCTGCACAAAGACATGGTTAGCATCGATGTCATACAAATGTTGATGTTTTGAAAATGATTGTATAAAGGCATGATTAAAACGACACAAAAGTAACAGTGTATGTTTGATGCTTTATGAATGAAAGCGATAATGGTGCGAGTTCTTTATTCCAGATTTTCCAAGAGTGCCCAACGTTATGCAAAAGAAGATGCAAAGAGGCCGTGTGTGAACCGACACACAAACAAAGATTCGGTGCTTTTAGGGCACCTAATGGAGGTTATGAAACAGTCACGTGTGGCCGTCACACAGACAGAGTTTTGATGCTTTTTAAGGCAAAATGAGATGGTATGAAATGGTCTCATGGAATTCATTCCTCGGACAGAGTTCTTATGCTTTTGGGCCATCTGATATGAAGTGATGTTGCAAACAGGTCACGTATATGCCGTGACAAGTATAGAGGTTCGGCGTTCATGGAACATCTTGCATGAGTTAATAATGTTATGATATGCCCCTATATGTGTACTAATCTGGTGCCCGGGGAGCACCTTGAATGATTTCACAATGTTATGAAATGGTTCGATATGAACCATAAAGCACAAACAGGACTCGGCACCACCGGGACACCTATGATGAATGAACATGACGTCATGTGATGGCTTCGTGCGAACTGTCACATGGAAGCAAATCTAGGACCATTGTGGTCTACTATTGAATGATATGATATTTTGTGAAATGGCCGAGTGCAATCCGGTGCACGGGTGGAAATCAGATAGTTTTGGGGTATCGACATGTCATGGAATGAAATGATCATGAGGGGCATGCTTGAAACATCCTTTTATTAGGTGGGGTAATATGTCATGGATGCGTATGTCATATGAAAATTCAAATGGCTGCGTGAAAATGTAATGTTGTCTATGCTTCAAGGAGATATCGTACGCGAGATTTAAATGGCACACGAATAAAATGTAATGGCTGCACAAAAATGCGATTAGTGCCACGCATATGTCGGTGTTCGAAAATGGCTGCATGAAGATGTGGCTAGCATGAATGTCACACATATGCATATGTATCTAAAGATGGCTACATGAAAACGTGATTAGAAATGGCACATAAGATGATTATGCGTTTTTAATGCTTCGTGAAAAAGTAAAGAGAAAATCACCAAGGAGCAAATTAGCACATGCAAAAATATGCTCTTCCTCCCAACCTTATTTCTCCTTTCGATTGGTCACTCATTCTTCCTAGGTGTTGGGTCTCTTTGGTATCAACAGGGGATACCAAAGGCGCACACTCAATCGTTAAATTTTAGATTTATGTTTTGGTAATCCTAAGGGAAGTTACTAAGCCATTATATGTAGGCCAAAGTCAAACCAAGGGTCGTACAGGCTCCCATAGCAAATAAACACTTCCCCACCGTAGAACGCGATGTAAGGTCATGCGGGGCTATGAGTGGTTTACTCCGTCGGGTGTCTCCAATCCTGGCGGTAGAGGTAGTCCACCTTCTTGGGTAAACTGGCACTAATCAGCGTATTTGAGGGGTCGAGAAGAAGAAAATGTCATGATATGCAAAGCTTGAATAAATATAGCTTTTATAAATCGATAAGCGAATACAAGCGAGGTTATATTTCAATAGTTGCCTATGTTCCTAAAGTTTTTATAAAAAAAACTTTTAAAGAAACTTTTAAAATCCCCAGCAGAGTTGCCACTATGAGCGGACGACCTTTTTCAATTGGACGCGGTGAATCGAACCGGGGAAAATGAAAGAAGATTAGGCTTATTAGTGATGTTTTGGGAAAAACGGGTTTTCTTTATCTTGCTTTAGGGAAAATCGTTCGTTTGTTTTGAAATTCCATTTTATAGAAAATGTTTTCCCATTTTATTACTTAAAGACCTTGAAACCTCAATTTCGAGATCAGTGACAGAGTCGCCACCCGGATCAGCTCATCCGGGAAATTCCAGTACAGCTCCCTACCGAGCGCAGAATATTGTACCTAATCCAGAGATTCAAGGTTCACGCAAGTTACCTACTTAACCTCAAGCTTGTATTCGGTTTATGATTTATAAAGTCATATTTATTCAATTTATTATCTTTCTCTAGCCGATTAAGTTTATTTTATTAACCCGTGCTCAAGCAAAATGCAGGAAATAAATAGCAGAAAAATAAATCATACATCCAAACTATACAAGAAAATGATAGAGGCCGATTATACAACCCAATCAAATAAAAGATAACAACTCTCGTCCTCACATTTACAATCGCCTAAGTACACGTGGATCTAAAAATTTACAAACGCCTAAAATACACGAATTAATCTACTAAATACAGCAAAAATAATAAAAATAAATGCTGCAAAATAGATGGTCAGCGTATTTTATATTATAAATACAAATAGGACTCAAAGCAGGACAGAATTGGGATTTGGGAAACGGGAGCATGCATGTAGGGGGTAACCGGGTCGACCCGACAGGTCAGACCGGTTAGACCTGGAAATCAGTTTTGAAACGCCCTGTAGATTTTTATGCTGGAAAATCAATTTTAGAAAACCATTTGGCTCGGTTTCATGCAAATTTCCACTTTTATGGGTCTGTTATCCCGGAACTCGGGGTTCCGTTCGTGTGGGTTCCTAAACTCAATATCCATCTAGGGTCCAAAATACAATAAACACACCAAAAACATTTGCGAAAAATACTATTTTGCATGTTTTCAATATTTTCCGGGGATTTGGTAGGATTCGGGGGTCCACTAATGCTGAACTGTGGATCCGATTCCGATAAAACAACCCCAAAACTCAAGAAATAAACCCGGGAAAAAACCAAAAAACCAATATTCATACGTCTAGAAATCTGAAAATCGGAGCTAAAATGATGTACAAATATTCTTGGGCCGAAAAATATCAAAATGGAAGGTATAAAATGAAAAACGGACTCCTTTCGGCCGATCGGGACAAATCGGGATTTCTTCCCTGAGGAACAGAGCCGCCCGGCTCTAGGATAAGAGCCGGCCAACTCTGTTCATCATGAACATAGCTGCGCGGCTGTGTTCATGAAGAACACAGCCGTTCAGCTATGATGGGTTGAGTCTGCTTTCTGGAAAATGTAAAACAGAGAAAAACATGCAGAAAACACAATGCAAATAGGTTTAAGGCCTCTTAGAGTTTACCTTGGTGTTGTTCTAGTGTACTGGATATGTAAGAACGGATTAAAAAGCTTGGAATTGATGCTGGAAACTCAACTGGTTGAAAACCTCAGCAATCCAAAGCAAACCGAAACCAACCCCAAATGCATCCCAAATTGATCAGCAAAGGTCTTAGAACTTGATCTTAATATCTTTAGAATGATGTAGGGTTTTAATCTTGACGCTTTGGTTCACTCTTCCTTTCCTCTCCCTCAGTCTCCTTCCCTCTCTTCTCTTTTATGCTTTTCCTTTTTCTCTCCAGATGATTTTCTCTGTCTTAAGATTGTAAAAATCTCTCCTTTCTCTGATTTGATTTTTTCTATTTATACTCTCCTCTCACACATCATATCTAGCATTTATTGGCCGCCTGACTTTCTGATGCTGCCCATATCTTGCTTTTGGCGAGACAAGTTGCTTTGTTTTGCAAGACAACTTGTCTTGCCCACTAGAGTCAGCTGGCTCTAGTGCGCACTAGAGCCGACCGGCTCTGGTCGAAGAAACCAAAGCCTTCCGGTTCTAGTGAAAGCCGGAGCAAAATTCGAAAAATTGGACATGCACCCTAAACCCTAGAAATCAATTAGGAGACCTATCCGAGGATTTCAGATTGCGGATTGCTTAGTTTTCAGGGCATTTGAGACACTCCAGGGAATAATCCGGTCGCTTTCGAGCACAATTCAAGTCCGTCTGCTCCATAGGTAACATATGAATTCTCATCACAGAGGTCGAGGAAACCCATGCTCACAGGCTGCCCCTCGCGGGACCAAAGTCGGCTCATGGTGGGCTATGAAGCCTAGAACGAGTTTGGTCTCGCGACTGAGAGCGCGGTGAGAAAGGATGAGGAAACGCACCTGATGCCCCTCGTTGGGGGTATAGAGTCATTGATGAGCTGCGGTGGAGTGTACCCATAATGTTGGCTCATTGCGGTGGAGCGTGCCCGATAAGAGATTCAATTCTTCCCTGTGTGGTGGAGCACCGAATAGACATCTCTTCTTTTCTTTCTCAATAGACACTTTTTCCCTCTCCCTTGTGGTGAAAAGGTTAAAATGACTATTCTTCCTTCAACAAACACTTCTTCCTCTCCCATTTAGCGAAGAGGTTGAAATGGCTGTTCTTCCCTTCCTATGTGGTGAAAAGGTTGAACAAAACATACTGTCCTCCTATGTGGTGAAGAGGCAGCACAAGCCTGGAGTTCTTCTCCATGTGGTGGAGTTCCCGTGAGATTGATATCAGGTTGCGTATTTATTCTTTGATCGACAATTTTGGAAACAAAAATTTTTGCCCCTTCGATCAAGAATAAATACGGTTGAATTGTTTTGCCCCCATATTCTTGTTAAAGGTAAGAGATTTCCTCAATAGACATTTCTTCCCTACCCATGTAACGACAAGGTTGAAATGGGTGTTCTTCCTTTCCCATGTGGCAAAAAGGTTGAACGAGCTTGGTAGAGTTGTCTTGCCCCCAGATTCCTGTTAAAGGCAAGAAACTTCTTCAATAGATATTTCTTCCTTGCCCATGTGATGACAAGGTTGAAATAGATGTTCTTCCTTTCCCATGTGATGAAAAGGTTGAACGAGCTTGGGTGAGTTGTCTTGCCCCTAGATACCTATTAAAGGCAAGAAACTTCTTCCAAAGACATTTCTTCCCTGCCCATGTGACAACAAGGTTGAAATGGGTGTTCTTCCTTTCCAATGTGACGAAAAGGTCGAATGAGCTTGGTAGAGTTGTCTTGCCCCCAGATTCCTATTAAAGGCAAGAAACTTCTTAAATAGACATTTCTTCCCTGCCCATGTGACAACAAGGTTGAAATGGGTGTTCTTCCTTTCCCATATGACGAAAAGGTTGAACGAGATGTACTGTCCCCTTTATGTGATGAAGAGGTAGCACAAACTTGGTTGAGTTGTCTTGCCCCCAGATTCCTATTAAAGGCAAGAGATTCTTCAAAAGACATTTCTTCCCTGCCCATGTGATGACAAGGTTGAAATAGATGTTCTTCCTTTCCCATGTGACAAAAAGGTTGAACGAGCTTGGTTGAGTTGTCTTACCCCTAGATACCTGTTAAAGGCAAGAAACTTCTTCAATAGACATTTCTTCCCTGTCCATGTGATGACGAGGTTGAAATGGGATGTTCTTGCTTTCCCATGTGATGAAAAGGTTGAACGAGATGTACTATCCCTTCTATGTGGTGAAGAGGCAGCACAATCTGGAATTTGTTTTTCCTTCCCATCCCATGTGACGAAGAGATCAGAATGGTGGAAATGTACCTAGCATCCTTTGCTGGGGATCCTATCCATGGTTCCTAGTCGACTCGCTGCGGTGGAGTGTGCCCGTGAAGATTGATACGAAAGTTGTTTTGCCCCAGAACCTGTTAAAGGCAAGAAATACCCTTCTCGGGATTATATTAGCATGAACAAAAACTCTGATAATTAAAGAATTTTCATACCTGAGATTTGGAGCCTTAGGGCTCTGATTTGCACTCTATGACCCTGAGGGTACCCTTGGATTAAACCTTTTCCATCTCAGGAGGGATCTCAGCTCGAGATGACCCCATGACTGTGATAAGTGCCTTAACAAAGTTTGATGCAAGAGCTCGTATTTATTCCTTGATCGATAATTTTAGAAACGAAAATTTCTGCCCCTTCGATCGAAAATAAATACGGCTGAGTTGGTTTTATTCATGTATGTGTGAATGCGTGCATGATTCAAGTATATGCATGTATGTGACATGATACTGTGCTTGGTATCTACGCCATGCTGGGGACTGAACTTGTGACTTCCGATGGTCTCCTGTGGGGACTGTTTTAATCTAATGACTTTGTCGAGGATTTTGACTCAGTGGGGATCGTTTTAGTTGAGAATTCCACCGGGGAACATCCCGATCCATTCAATCCTACTTGGGGATCTGTTGGAAATTCCGATTCAGTGGGAAATGTCTTGGTTGGGGTTAGGGATTTTGCTGGAGACTCCGTGGGGATGATCCTGCTAGGGACCACTCTGCCGGGGATAATTCTGCTGGGGATGGTACAACTAGGCCAGTAGTTGCCATTTGTAGTAACAATTTCATTGAAGCCGTCAAGGGTTTGGATGCAATGGCCTAATGATGGATATTTACATGCAATGGAACAGTGTATGCAATACGAACATCTAAGCAGAAAATTAAACATGCCTAATATCATTATGATGACATTAGAATGAATGCAATAGGAAAATCAAAAGTGACTCTGAGTCTGAATGTCACTCTCTTCTTGTTACCAACACGTCCTTTTGATTTTCCATGTCGGAAGCTCTCGCTGGGGATTGTTGTCTTTTTTTTTTTATGGACTGAAAATTATGCGCGAGCACTCCAGCCGAGTAGATTTTTCGCACTGGCCTGTCTCAGGATTGGAAAATGCGTCACATTATGTTTTCCAAGGATTGTGAAAGGATCGTTCTTGATGATGCCTAGAGGTATAGCTTTTACCTTCCCCTAGTGTTAGAGGGTGTTCGGGTGTTTAGTTGTAAAACACTTTATCAGATCTGGTTTGCTGCGTGCGATGACTTGTATATGGACATTTATATGCAATGACACGACGTATGCATATTGAACATCGAAATAACATATGAAGCATTTATGACATGATGAATGTGGATGCATTAGGAAAATCCAGCCCGTGGCTCTGGTTTGGCCTATACCTCTTCATGCTACCAATATGTCCTTTCAGTTTTCCATACCGGTGGGATTTTTTTTTTTTTTCAGGATCCACTGGGGATATGCTAAGGGCAGGTCACCAAGGTGTACAGCCGACCACTGGATGGAGCCGCCTTTGTGAGTAGACAACCCGAGATGGAGTCAATTACCCACTGAATTCTCCAAGTGTGAGCACAGGTTTTTTTCTGACCTCTGTGATGAAAGTCATTCTTGCCTTTTTCACGGATAAGCGTGAAGCAGATTCGAACCGACTGGAATAATGTCGGAAATGTCCCGGATGGCCCAAATGTGTGTGACAAGTCTTGGTACGGAGCCCTGAAATAATTCTAGTGAGTATTTAAGAAAACCGAAGGAAAGAATAAAAAATAAACAAAATAAGCTAATCTGGTCACTACAGTCACTCGACTGTAGTACCTACAGCCACGCGACTGCAATCACTAGACTTCCTTTTTTACCGAAAATCAGCATTTAATTCCGATTTTTAGCCAAACGAGAGATATAAAAGCCTCATATCCGGGATTAGGGTTAACAAAACAGAGAGAGGCAGAAAATTAGAGAGTTTTGAGA
Source organism: Euphorbia tirucalli (assembly GCA_039660915.1). Taxonomy (NCBI): domain Eukaryota; kingdom Viridiplantae; phylum Streptophyta; class Magnoliopsida; order Malpighiales; family Euphorbiaceae; genus Euphorbia; species Euphorbia tirucalli. The sequence goes on along the minus strand of CM077639.1, from coordinate 28,009,430 downwards.
GAAAAACATACAAAAGCACACAATAACACAGATTTTTGGACTTTTTCTAGGGTTCTTACGAAAAATAAAAGGGTTTGATCTAAAAAAAATTCAATGAAACACATAGAAACCGTGGTAAGGTGTTTTTAAATCATCACTACTCACTCAATCTCTCTCGGGGTTCCATTCGGGCTTCGTTGATCGCGTATTTTTCGGGTTATTCGTGAATGCAAAACACTTTCCTGTATCCGAATCCATCTCTGGTGATCCAAACACTGGAATACAGACCAGGCAACATTCGGAGAGGCCTTAAAAATCCATTTTTGTTCATTCTGGGTGTTGTTTATTGATTTTTTTTATTTTTACGATTTCGAAAGTGAATTTTGATTACAGCTGCCTCGCTTAAGATCACAGTTGCCCGGCTGTAACCTACAGCTGCGTGACTGTGACCTATAGTCGCTCAACTGTAATCTCTGGGACAGAAGCTCCGAATGCCCCAAAATCAACTGATAACACTTCCGTTTTCAGATTCATGTTTATTATCGGTCCAATTGCATCCATGTATACTTAGATTCCCAATTTTCTTATTTTTAATTGATGGATGTGATTTCAAGTTTGCGATTTCGAGTTTTTAGGGATTTCTGGATTTATTTCGATCCTTTTCGGATCCGTTTGGTTGAAATCAGTGTGTTTCCAGAAATCCCAGATTACCTGAAATCACTAAATTTGCAAAACGATTTTCAAAAATGAGAAAAGAAGGCCGAAAAACAATTCTGGAGCATTACAGTAGGCAAAATTACTATTTTACCCTTTTGGGCCCCAAACTTGTAATTTTGCATCTTTTTCCTATTCAAAACTGAATTTTGGTGTGTTTACATTCTTTTTGGACCTTAGATGGATGTTTAATTTAGGCCCACACACAAACGGGACCCCTGGGTCTCGGGATATCCGGCCCACTAAAGTTGGAAAATGCATGTAAATGAGCCAAATGGTTTTCAAAATTGGTTTTTCATCCATAAAACCTACAGGGCGTTTCCAAAAACCATTTTCCAGGTCTAACCGGGCCGACCGGCCGGGTCAACCCGGTTACCCCCTATGCATGATCCCGCTCCTACAAATCCATATTCTGTCCTATTTTAGTATTTTGTATGCCTTGATTATTTGTGCTAACCGTATTTGGATGCAGCTTTTATTTTTCTTATTTTTCATTTTTAATGTACTTAATAGATTATCTCGTGTAATTAGGCGATTCTAATTTCTTAGATTATCGTATATAGTAGGCGGTTGTAAATGGTGAGGATGAGAGTTTTCTTTTTCTTGGGTTGTATAATCTGGCCTCTGATTTACTTTTCCGCATTTTTATTTTTCCGTACTTTATTTTAATATTTATATTTATGTCATTTGCATGAGCATCGATTAATAATTAAAAGAAGATAAAATGAGTAGAATTAAGTGAATGCAACATTACATTATGAAATAATAATTGAAAATAAGTGAGGATTAGTATATTTGTTGCCCAAACCCTGAATCTCTGAATTAGGTACCGCGTCTACACTTGGTAGGGAGCTGTACCGGAATTTTCCGGATGAGCTGATCCGAGTGGCGACTCTGTATCTAATTTCGAAATTTAGGCTTCGAGATCTTTAAGTTCAAATTGGGATCTTCTAAAAACCTATTTTTCCAAAATTCGCACTTGCAATTAAGTTTTCTACAAAAGGGTTTTTCCAATAAAATAAAAGATTTTCCTAAGAAAGATTAAAGACCCGTTTTCAAACCACATCATCACACACCTCAAAAAAGAAAATCCTCAGTTCCCGCTTCACCGCGAGTTCCGAAAAAGGTCATCTGCTCATATCAAGGGTCTGGAACTATGTTCATGTTCTCAATTCACCCTAGATTCCAGCTTACGCATAGTCTCCAAAGGTGGATATAGCTTTCAGTCCTTCAAGGCGTGGCCTGATTTAGAATGATTTGAGTTAATTGTGGTTTTCCTATGTCCGTCAACCATAATAGCTTTGAAGCAAATCACACCATCTTTAGGAGGTGAAAGGAACCACTGATAAGTAGTCACTTCTATTGCAGCTGAAGACTGAGTTCTTGAAATGGTTGGTACATGCAACTTTCCCCTGAATATTAGCACAGCAGGCTTTGCAAGTCTTTCTATTGATGGGCTTTTGTTCACTTTGTTTTTGAAAACAAGAGGAAGGCATAAGAAATCGAGGGTTGACATTGATCTCTCATTGCTACTCTCGTTCTCTTTCATGCGGTGTTCATCCAGGAGTTGCACCAATAGTTGTTTGCGCATGGGTGGTCCCCAGCTTAGCTAAAACAGACTTGTATTCAGATCCTCTCTCTGTAATGAAATCAAAGCCTTTCTTGTTAGTATGAGGTTACAAAATACTTGGTCTAGGGGTTTAGGTTGAAGACAAGTGGCATGGGGTAGAAAAAGAATCCCCAATCTGGTATAGGTTGATGATAAACAAAGACTGATTGAGGCAGTGCTGTGACCACCTGCCCCATCGCCTTTTTGGTGATAGGATGAAATAGTATGGAACAACATTGGGGTTCAATTTCTTGTTAGAAGCCATAGATGGTGGAAAATGAGGCTTCACAAGGTCAATTTAGGGAATAGGTGAAAAGGGGTTTTGTCAAATAGGTGTTGGTGGTTTGGTTGTAAACGAAAGACAAAGGGTGTTGAAGTTGTGGAAGGGATTGGAAATGGGTAGTGGGAAGAGCTTTTTTTTAAGACAAAAAAGTCCACATATTTCATAGATAGGAGGGAAGGATTTGACAATGACGAGAGCTGGAGATTACCCTTTAATGCTATGAGACACTCCAGTGTTAGATATGGCGGCCATGCATGAGAGGGAGAAAGATTTTTGTCTGCATCGATCCCCCCCTTTTTTTATGAAGGACTAAGCCCAAGCTATTGCCACCTATTGGTTTTCCTGCTGCATTCAAATCCATGCATGTCATGCGTGTTTAATATGCTTTTTGGATGAACAATGCATGCGAAATGTCATGTACATATGAATGTCACATGAACAGGATAATATATGCACTATGACCAAGACTGCTTCAGCATTTTACCACATAATGGGTGATAAAGATGATGAAAACCATTTAAACACCCCATGGGTTGGAGATTTTGGTGAGTTTGGAGTTTTTGCTTTAGGGTTCCAGCGTGGGATGCTTTCTTGCGTAAGGAATTAGGCTTAGGGTTTCATTTTGGAGTTGGGTTTTGAGTTTCAATAATAGCTTTTGAGTTCTGGCTTGAAATGGTTTGGGCAACATGTGTGCTATTCAAATTGAAACCTTGGGGCAGGGCCAATGGCATCTTGCAAGGATTGGTGATTTGGACCAACAAATGACTCGGCGGAAGTGGTGCCATCATACCATTTATTTATCTTACAAGCTCACCTTTCAAGAGAGAGTTTGGTTAGGACCAGATTCACTTTTAGGTTCCCTATGGCATTCAGATTGATGTCATGCATTTTGAGATTATGCACATTGGATATGTCATTTTAGATGATCAAATGCATGCATAATGCCATGAACATGCAATCACCACATAAGTAAGAAGATAACAAAATGCATTGCATTCAAAATGATTTCAATACACCTTACAAACAAAAATGTGTCCCCCCACAAAAGGGAAACCTCTAAGGGTATTGATTTCATGGCGTCTGATCATTCCCCATCCGATCACTGTCTTTAACTTCAGCATCATTGCCCTTTTCTCATCAAACCAGACCTTGCAGTTCTTGATCACATCACTCTCCCTGAGAAGTTTGAGGAACTTCCTTCGCGGTCTCGCTGATTACCCCTGATTGGAGGTGGATGGGACCCTCAATTTTCCCTCGTCGATTATCTTCTGGATCCTTTGCGTAGAGCGACACATTCATCAGTCCGGTGACCTGCTACTACATGATAGCTATAAAAATTACCCTTTTGTTCTAGTGTTGGCCCCACATATGGTCTGACATGCTGCAACAATCCCTCCTTTCTACACCTGGCCAATAATCTACTTAATGAGCGAGACCCGGAGGCTGTGATTTCTCCACTAGCTTCGGGAGGTGAGCTCCAGATATGTCGTGGAATGGGGTCAGTGTTGGCATTGGTGTCTGGAGGTCCTTGTAGTTCCCCTTCACTGGTCGACCCTGGTGACCCCAAGTTCTAGCGAGAGGGACCTCCGAGGTGTCGAGAGGGAGCATCAGCAATCTGGGCATTATGTTTCATATCAGTTTCGGCATTGAAGTCCGTGCTTGCCATGCCCCTTATTTTTCCTTCGAGCTCTGCCACCCGTGCTTCCAACTCAGTGCACCGTGCTGTCAGTCTCTCTACTCTGTCAGGATCACCCTCTAGCATTTCCCTTAGCATCACTGCCACTTCTTTCCTGACTGCCTTTCGGAATCGTGATGAAGCCATATAGTCCTCTACAATATCTGTTATGGCGTTGAAGCTCCTTAGGCTGGCCATCCTCAAGATTCTTCCCCCCTGATGAGAGTACTCGTTAGTGTCGACAGGTGCATGCGTAACAGATTCCAAACAGGGAATGATGTATGCATGAATATGCGATGCAATGTGTACGTGTGTGGATGGTGAGTTGCACATGTGATGTCATGCTATGCTATTTGGAACCGGCTAACTATATGCAGAGTCAAGAAGGGAAACGTGCAGATGCAATGAATGCTGTTGGGGATGATGCATGCGTGCTAAAGTAAAGCGTGGCGTATAAATATACACCACAGGGATAAAATGACACACAGGGGTGTCCATGGGTCGAAGCAAGTAGTACTTACAAAGAATAGGGTGCATAAATATGCCCCTGGGGAAAATGACACACTAGGTGTCCACGGGTCGAAGCAAGGCATTTCTTGCAAAGGAAATAAGATAGGGTGCATAAATATGCCCCTGGGGAAGATGACAAACGGGGTGTCCACGGGTCGAAGCAAGACATTGCTTGCAAAGGGATTGAGATAGGGTGCATAAATATGCCCCTGGGGAAGATGGCACACGGGGTGTCCACGGGTTGGAGGAAGACATTGCTTACAAAGGGATTGAGATAGGGTGCATAAATATGCCCCTGGGGAAGATGGCACACGGGGTGTCCACGGGTCGAAGCAAGACATTGCATGCAAAGGAAATAAGATAGGGTGCATAAATATGCCCCTGGGGAAAATGACACATGGGGTGTCCATGGGTCGAAGCAAGACATTGCTTGCAAAGGGATTGAGATAGGGTGCATAATTATGCACCCATGGATGACGAAACACGAGGTGTCCATGGGTCGAAGCAAGACATTACTTGCAAAGGGATTGAGAGCATAATTATGCACCCAGGGATGATGACACACGGGGTGTCCATGGGTCGAAGCAAGACATTGCTTGCAAAGGGATTGAGATAGGGTGCATAACTATGCCCCTAAGGAAGATGACACACGAGGTGTCCACGGGTCGAAGCAAGACATTGCTTGCAAAGGAAATAAGATAGGGTGCATAAATATGCACCCAGGGATTAAATGACACACTAAGGTGTCCACGGGTCGAAGCAAGACATTGCTTGCGAAGGGATTGTATGCTATGGATGCGTGCATGCATGCGGTGTATGGGCTTAGCTTCGGTACTTGGGAAGTACCTTGGGATGCATGGATGACATGGAATGAGGAGACGTGCTTGGCATGTAGACAACGCCTCGGTGCTAGGGGAGCGCCTTGGGCTTTTATGATATGAATTGAATTCGCGCTTGGTGCGCGAGCAGAGTTCGGCGCTCAGGGAGAACGTAAACGTCTTATTGTATGAACGAGATGTGACTCAGTCATGGTTGAATGATGCCAGGCGGATGGAAGCTAGAATGAAAAATGACTTTGTTCTTTTATTTATTTTGAATGTTCAGCGGATGCCCCAATGCTATGTAAAAGGCGACGCAAACAGACCGCGTGTGATCCTGCACACGCGCAGGGGTTCAGTGCCTTTGGGGCACCTAATGGATTGCATGAAATGATCACGTATGGCCAACACATGGATAGAGTTCTTTTACCTTTGAGGCATCTTCTAGATGTCATGGAATGGTCAAATGTGTTCTGACACACAAACAGAGCTCTGATGCTTTTGATGCATCCAATATGGAATGATATTATTAGTGAGTCACGTGTAACCTGAGGCATGGACAAAGATTCGGTGTTCGTGGAATGCCTTGCATGATTTAGTAATGTCATGGAATGCCCTTATATGTGTAGTAACTGGGCACTCATGGAGTACCCTGGATGATTCGATAATGTTATGAGCAATCCGATGTGGATCACGACATACAAGCTAGATCTTAGTATCCCCATGGCACCAATGATGGATGGATGTTTTTCATGTGACTACCCACACGAAAATAGATCTAGGACCGTTGTGGTCTCCTAGTGAATGTAATGATATAAAGGAATGGCCGAGTGCAAACCAGAGCATAGGCAAAACACGGGTGGCTTTGGGACACCCGTTACGAAATGAAATGATCATGATGGAGCATCCCTGGAACATCCGTTACTAGGTGTAATGGAATGAAATGGTGTGAATGCACATGTCACACAAAATGCAAGTGGCTGCAGAAAAATGTGGTCAGGATGCATGACATACAAAATGATGTCGTGCGTGCAAGGAATGAATGCATATGTCATCCAAAGTGTAGGTGGCTGCAGAAAAATGTGGTTAGGATTCATGACATACAGGATGATGTTTTATAGGTTATGTGGAAATGTTAACACATAAGTGCGTTGGGCATGAGAACAAAATATCATGGCTGCACAAAGACATGGTTAGCCTCGATGTCATACAAATGTTGATGTTTTGAAAATGATTGTATAAAGGCATGATTAGAACGACACAAAAATAATAGTGTATGTTTGATGCTTTATGAATGAAAGTAATAATAGGTACAAGTTCTTTTTTCCAGATGTTCCAAGAGTGCCCAACGTTATGCAAAAGAAGATGCAAAGGGGCTGTGTGTGAGCCGACACATGAACGGAGGTTCGATGCTTTTAGGGCACCTAATGGAGGTTATGAAACAGTCGTGTGTGGCCATCACACGGATAGAGTTTTGAGACTTTTTAAGGCAAAATGAGATGGTATGAAATGGTCTCATGGAATTCATTCCTTGGATAGAGTTCTACTGTTTTTGGGTATCCGATATGAAGTGATGTTGCAAACAGGTCACGTGTATGCCGAGACACGTACAGAGGTTTGGCATTCATGGAACACCTTACATGAGTTAATAATGTTATGATATGCCCCAATACATGTACTAATCTGGTGCCAGGGGAGCACCTCAAATGATTTCACAATGTTATGAAATGGTTCGATAAGAACCATAATGCACAAACAGGACTCGGCATCACCAAGACACCTATGATGAATGAACGTGACGTCATGTGATGGCATCATGCGAACTATCACACGAAAGCAAATCTAGGACCATTGTGGTCTACTATAGAATGATATGATATTTTGGGAAATGGCCGAGTGCAATCTGGTGCACGAGAGGAAATCAGATAGTTTTGGGGTATCCGACATGTCATGGAATGAAATGATCATGAGGGGCATGCTTGAAACATCCTTTTATTAGGTGGGGTAATATGTCATGGATGCGTATGTCATATGAAAATGCAAATGGCTGCACAAAAATATGGTTAAGATACATGACACGTAGACCAATGTTGTGTATGCTTCATGGAGATATCGTACGCGAGATGTAAATGGCACGCGAATAAAATGTCATGGCTGCACGAAAATGCGATTAATGTCATGCATATGTCGGTGTTCAAAAATGGCTGCATGAAGATGTGGCTAGCAAGAATGTCACACATATGCATATGTATTTAAAGATGGCTGCACGAAAATGTGATTAGAAATGGCACATGAGATGATTATACGTTTTTAATGCTTCGTGAAAAAGTAAAGAGAAAATCACCACGGAGCAAATGTTAGCACATGCAAAAATATGCTCTTTCTCCCAACCTTATTTCTCCTTTCGATTGGTCCCATATTCTTCTTAAGTGTTGGGTCTCTTTGGCATCAACAGGGGATACCAAAGGTGCGCACTCAATCGTTCAATTTTAGATTTATGTTTTGGTAATCCTAGGGGAAGTTACTAAGCCATTGTATGTGGGCCAAAGTCAAACCAAGGGTCGTACAGACTCCCATAGCAAATAAACACTTCCCCACTATAGAACACGATGTATGGTCATGCAGGGCTATGAGTGGTTTACCCTGTCAGGTGTCTCCAATCCTTGCGGTAGAGGTAGTCCACCTTTTTAGGTAAACCAGGGGCTAATCAGTGTATTTGAGGGGTTGAGAAGAAGAAAATGTCATGATATGCAAAGCTTGAATAAATATAGCTTTTATAAATTGATAAGCGAATACAAGCGAGGTTACTTTTCAATAGTTGCCTAAGTACCTTAAGTTTTTATAAAAAAAACTTTTAAAGAAACTTTTAAAATTCCCAGCAGAGTCGCCACTGTGAGTGGACTACCTTTTTCAATGGGACGCGGTGAAGCGAACCAGGGAAAATTAATGAAGATTAGGCTTATTAGTGATGTTTTGGGAAAAGCGGGTTTTGTTTATCTTGCTTTAAGGAAAATCGTTCATTTGTTTTGAAATTCCATTTTATAGAAAACGTTTTCCCATTTTATTACTTAAAGACCTCGAAACCTCAATTTCAAGATCAGTGACAGAGTCGCCACCCGGATCAGCTCATTCGGGAAATTCCAGTACAGCTCCCTACCGAGCACAGACTACTGTACCTAATCTAGAGATTCAAGATTCGGGCAACTTACCTACTTAGCGTCAAGCTTGTATTCGGTTTATGATTTATAAAGCCATATTTAATCAATTTATTATCTTTCTCTAACCGATTAAGTTTATTTTATTAGCCCGTGCTCAAGCAAAATGCAGGAAACAAATAGCAGAAAAATAAATTATACATCCAAAATATACATGAAAATGATAGAGGCCGATTATACAATCCAATCGAATAGAAGATAAAAACTCTCGTCCTCACATTTACAATTGCCTAAGTCGTGTGGATCTAAAAATTTACAAACACCTAAAATAAACGAATTAATCTATTAAATACAGCAAAAATAATAAAAATAAATGCTACAAAATAGATGGTCAGCGTAGTTTATATTATAAACACAAATAGGATTTAAAGCAGGACAGAATTGGGATTTGGGAAACGGGAGCATGCATTTAGGGAGGTAACCGGGTCGACCCGACCGGTCAGACTGGTTAGACCTGGATATCGGTTTTGAAACGCCCTGTAGATTTTTATGCTGGAAAATCAATTTTAGAAAACCATTTGGCTCGGTTTCATGCAAATTTCCACTTTTGTGGGTCTGTTATCCTGGAACTCGGGGTTTCGTTCGTGTGGGTTCCTAAACTCAACATCCATCTAGGGTCCAAAATACGATAAACACACCAAAAACATTTGCGAAAAATGCTATTTTGTATGTTTTCAATATTTTCCGGGGATTTGGTAGGATTCGGGGGTCCGCTAACGCTAAACTGTGGATCCAATTCAGATAAAACAACCTCAAAACTCAGGAAAAAAACTCGAAAAAAAATCGAAAAACCAATATTCATACATCCAGAAATCTGAAAACCAGAGCTAAAACGACACACAAATATTCTTGGGCCGAAAAATATCAAAATAGAAGGCACAAAATGAAAAACGGACTCCTTTCGGGCGATCAGGACAAATTGGGATTCTGTCCCTGAGGAACAGAGCCGCCCAGCTCTAAGATAAGAGCTGGTCGGCTCTGTTCATCACAAACACAGCCGTGTGGCTGTGTTCATGAAGAACACAGCCATACGGCTATGATGGGTTGAGTCTACTTTCCGAAAAATGTAAAACAGAGAAAAACATGCAGAAAACACAATGCAAACAGGTTTAAGGCCTCTCATAGTTTACCTTGGTGTTGTTCCAGTGTACTGGATATGTAAGAATGGATTAAAAAGCTTGGAATTGATGCTAGAAACTCAACTAGTTGAAAACCACAGCAATCTAAGGCAAACCGAAACCAACCCGAATGCGTCCTAGATTGATCAGGAAAGGTCTTAGAACTTGATCTTAATATCTTTAGAATGATGTAGGGTTTTAATCTTGACGCTTTGGTTCACTTTCCTTTCCTCTCCCTCAGTCTCCTTCCCTCTCTTCTCTCTTCTGATTTTCCTTTTTCTCTCCTGATGATTTTCTCTGTCTTAAGATTGTAAAAATCTCTTCTGTCTTTGATTTGATTTTTTATATTTATACTCTCCTCTCACACATCATATCTAGCATTTATTGGCTGCCTGACTTTTTTATGTTGCCCATATCTAGCTTCTGGTGAGATAAGTTGCTTTGTTTTGCAAGGCAAATTGTCTTGCCCACTAGAGCTGCCCGGCTCTAGTCTAGAGCTGCTCGGCTCTAGTCTAGAGCCAACCGGCTCTGGTCCAAGAAACCAGAGTGCCCGGTTCTAGCGAAAGCCAGAGCGAAAATCAACAAATCGGACATGCACCCTAAACCTTAGAAATCACTTGGGAGACCTATTTGTGGGTTTCGGATCATGGATTGCTTGGTTTTCACGGCATTTGAGACATTCCAGGCAACAATCCGATCGCTTTCAAGCACAATTCAAGTCCGTCTACTCCATAGATAACATATGAATTCTCATCACAGAGGTCGGGAAAACCCGTGCTCACAATAGTATTCATCAAAGGACTTATTTGGCTTCTGCTTAATCCTCTCCAGGTCATACAACTTCACCTGGATCTTAGTATTGAAGCTATAGTATTTGACAAAAGCCATAGACAAAGCTTCCCAGTCCGACTGTTCCTCCTCAGATAGAGAATTGTACCAGCTCAATGCTCCCCCCTCGAGTGTGGTCGGGAAGAAATTGATTAGCTATTGCTTGGTGGCACCTGCCGTCAGCATGACTCATGCATGGAGGTTCACGTGGGCTTCTGGTGAACCCATCCCCTTGTAGGAAGGAACTTTTGGCACTTGAAACCCAATAAGGAAGGTCTCAATGCCCTTGCTGATCATGGCATCTATATTTACTCACCTCTTGGAGTCCAAACTAATATTGGCCCTTTTCTTCAGCTGGGCCACAACTTCATCCAACTCAGAGTACTTCGCCTTCATTTTCTTTTCCATGGCTACCTTGATCTCTTGCAGGTTCTCCAAACTAGTCAAGGCATCAGCACCATGCTAAGATGATTCAACCACTTTTTCTTTTCCAGTGCCACTAGTGCCGGTTTCACCAATTTCCCTCATGACTGCCCATATTTCTTCTTTCAGAATATCACGGAAGTCTTGAGCCTTTAACAAATCTCTCAGGATATCAGCGACATTAGGTATTGTATTGGCCATCTCAAATTCTTCAACAAATTCTGATTCTTCACTTGCCATAACTATTTTCTTCTTCTTAAGCTCTCTTGCAGTCTGTGACCTTGTTCTGGGTTGCTCCAGTTTACTCTGCTTGTCATCATATGGGAAGTTTTAGGGATAATAAGTGAATGACATGGTGACATGAAGAGTGAGAAATCAAGGATGATTTATGATGAATGGGTGAAATGATGTGATGAGAGAAATGATAATCTTTATGTGTTAATTTTCTTTGTTTTGGACATCCCAAGAGTGCCCAAAGCTATGCAAAAATAATGCCAAAAGATCACGTGTGGATCGCCACACGGATAGGGGTTCGGTGCTTTTGGGGGCACCTAGTGAATTTGTGAAATGGTAGCGTGTGTGTCGACACACGGACAAAGTTTTGACACTTTGTAGGTCTATGAGATGAAGTGAGATGGTCACGTAGGGGCCAGCTCACGGACAGTGTTTCAACGCTTTTAGGGCATTTGACATGACGTGATGTTGCAAATTAGTCATGTGTGACTTGGGACACGGACAACGGTTTGGCATTCATGGAACACCTTTCATGATTTGGTAATGTTATGAAATGGACTTATGTATGTAGTTATCCGATACTCGTGGAGTACCTTGAATGATGTAATAATGTCATGCAATAATCTGGAGTGGATCGTGACACACCAACAGATATTCGGCATCACTGTGACACCAATGATAAATGACGTGATGCCATGTAATGATATCGTGTGACCTGCCACACGAAAATAGACTTAAGACCAGTGTGGTCCCCTATTGGATGAAATGGTCTAGTGGAATGGCCGAGTGCAATCCGGTGCACAGGCAAAACACGGTTAGTTTTGGGACTCCTGATATGTAATAAAATGAAATGACCATGATAGGCATCCTTGGAACGTCCTTAATTTAGATGAGATGAGATGACATGAATGCTTATGTCACACAAAATGCAAATGGCTACATAAAAAAGTGTCTAGGATGCATGACATACATGATGATGTCGTGTTGCTTCATGAAAATAATAGCAGACAAATATAATGTTATGGCTGTAAAAGAAATGGTTAGTATGAATGTCACACGGATGATTTAATTTTTTCACACACGAAAATAAAATGCAAGTGGCTGCACAAAAGATGTGAATTATTATCACACAAATGCTTTGCGTGTAACATGTCATGTTCGGGGAAAATGTCGATTACGGTATGTCATGAGAGAACGAGAAACACGTAATACATAGCATGAGAAGCGTATTCCTCCAACCTTATTCCTCTAATCGTGGCCAAGTTTTGAGAAAATTCTAATCGAGTCCTATGAGGGGTTCACTTCGATCATCAACCGGGGATGATGAAGGCCTAATTTGTAACATTCATGCAATTTATTTTAGTATCCTAAAGGAATCCAACTAAGGTTGCCAACATGAGCTTGGTCCAAGTCGGGATAAAATCAAGGTCCCCATAGCAAAATATACACCTCACTTTTCCCCACTCAAGGGTTCGAATGAAGGGGTACGTACAAGGCTGTGGGTGGTGTTTCGTCTCCATGCCAGTGTAAGAGCCAGATTTTTTCGTCCGTCCTAAAATCACGACTGTAACGTCGGAGCAGGTGCAGAAGCCCATACCTCTGTAGCACAAAAAAAGAGAAGAAAAGATGGGCAATTAATGCCCGGATTTTGGTGAAGAAAATCAGCAATTAGAGAAGGAAGAAGGCAGGAAAGAAGGGACTTTTGACACTTTGGAATTTCTGGTCTTTAGGAGAAAAATTTTAGAGAGAAAAAAAGGGGAGGAAAAGCTCATCACAAATATAAGTTCTTTCCCTCTTCTTTTTCTTTTAATTCTCAGTGTTAGTGTTAAAACTTATTAGAAATCAATAGGTTAACAATCTAACACTTCAAATTCAATTAAATCCGGACTAGAAACCCTAAGATTCCTAAGCATCTTGGAGATTTTGGACCCTACTCTTCCAACCTTAACTTAAGGAGAAAAAGAGTAAATTCAAGTGGATTGGTGCGATGCCAGGGGTCATTCCTACGGTAGATTAGCACCTAAAAGGTGAACACTCTTCATTCCCTCTATTTTTCATGCTTTCTGGGTGAATTGGTGTGTTTTTGTGCATTCTTATTTATTTCCTGCGTTTTCTGTTTTTGGAAATCAAGAACATCCGTACGACTGTTCTTGAATTGACGAACAGTCGAACGACTGTAAATACAGTCATACGAGTGTTCTTGATTTCCCTCCATTTTCTAGTTTTATTTTGAATGATTTTTGGTGAAATTCTGAAGTTGGAATGATTTACCAAGCCAACCCGATTATCCCCCTAATTGCATGTTCCCGAATTCTTAAAATCCCATTCTGTCTTACTTGAGTCCTATTTGTGGCGTCTCGTTTACTGTGCTAACCCTTTGTTTTGTAGCTTTTTATTTTTTTATTTTTGATGTATTTAATAGAATTAATCATGTATTTTAGGCGATTGTATTTTTAGATAAATCATATATTTTAGGCGATTGTAAAGTGAGGACGAGAGTTTTTTCTTTTTTTTATTCAATTGGGTTGTATAATGGGCCTCTATTATTCTTTTGTATATTTTGAATGTATATTTCATTTTTATGTAATTAATTTCCTGCATTTCGCTTTAGCATTGGTTAATTAAAATAAATAAATTGGAGTTAGAGAAAGATAATAAAGCGAATTAAATATGATAATATAAACTGTAAAGTGAAAGCAAGCTAGAGGTTAAGTAAGTCACTTGCCCGAACCCTAAATCTGTGGATTAGGTACAGCAGTCTATCCTCGGTAGGGAGCTGTACCGGAATTCTCGGATTAGCTGATCCGGGTGGCGACTCTGTCATTAATCTCAGGGTTTAAGTTTCGAGGTCTTTAAGTTAAAAACGGGAAAATGTTTTCTACAAAAGAATTTCCAAATTAAATCAACAATTTTCTAACTCAAGATAAACAAAACCCGTTTTCCAAAATCAAACCAAATAATCTATAATCTAATCATCTTTTTCCCCGGTCCGTTTCACCGCGTCCCATTTTTAAAAAGGTCGTCCGCTCACAATGGCGACTCTGCTGGGGATTAGTTCTTAAAAAGTTTTCATAAAAACTTAAGGAACTTAGGCAACTACTGAAATAAAACCTCGCTTGCAGTCACTTCACTAGTTCATATTACCATATTTATTTGCACATTGCATATCATGACATTTTCTTCTTCTCAATCCGTCCAACACACTTATCAACCCTGGTTTACCCAAGAAGGTGGACTACCTCTTCCACCAGGATTGGAGACACCTGACGGGGTAAACCACTCGAAGCCCCGCATGACCTTACATCGTGTTCTACGGTGGGGAAGTGTATACTCGCTATGGGAACCTGTACACCCTTGGTTTTAACTTTGGCCCATATGTAATGGCTTAGTAACTTCCCTTAGGATTACCAAAACTTAAATTCAAAATGAACATTGAGCGTACGCCTTTGGTATCCCCTGTTGATGCCAAAGAGACCCAACACCTAGGAAGAATGCAAGAACAATCGAAAGGAGAAATAAGGTCGGAAGGGAGCGCATATTTTGTGTGTGCTGAAGTTTGTTCCGTGTTGTTTTCTATTTTGACTTTTCATGAAGCATCAAACATGCACAGCTTTCGTGTGCCATACAAACCCACATTTCTATACAGCCATTTGCATTTTTATTTTCGTGTGAAGACATTAAATCATCTGTGTGACATTCACACTAACCTTTTCTTTTGTAGCCATAATATTCTATTTGTGTGATTAACATTTTTTTTTCATAATGCGTGTCATGCATTCTAACCATGTTTTTGTGCAGCCATTTGCATCTTGTATGACATAAACATCCATCTCATTTCACTTCATCTAAATTAAAGGCATTCCAAGGATGCCCACCACAATCATATCATTTCATAACATATCGAGTATCCCAAATTACCCGTGTTCTGCCAATACACCGGATTGCATTTGGCCATTCCACTAAATTATCTCATTTAATAGAGACCATAATAGTCCTAGGTTTACTTCCATATGACAATCCACACGATGTATTTCACGACATCATACCCATTCATCACAAATATCATATAACACTGTGATCCACATCGGGTTACTTCATGAAATTACTACATTATTCAAGGCGCTACCCGAGTGCTAGGTTATTATGCATGTAGGGGCATTTCATAACATCCCAAATCATAGAAGGTGTTCCGCGGATGCCAAACCTTTGTCCGTGTCTCTGCTACATGTGACTTTCTTACAACATCATTTCATATCATATGCTCAAAAGCATTAAAACTCTGTCTAAGGGATGGTCCCATGTGACCATTTCATATCATCTCATAGACCTTAAAAGTGTCGAAACTCTGTCCATGTGTCGACACACACGCGACCATATCACAAAAATCATTAGGTGCCCTAAAGGCACCGAACCTCTGTCCGTGTGGCGGTCTATACGTGACATTTTTGCATATCATTGGGTGTTCTTGGAATGTCCCAAAAAGAAGAAAAAGAATAAAAAAGAGACCATTCATGCCATCATTTCACCTATAACTTCACTCCATTCATTCATTATAAGCACTTTCAATATCTCATTTTTCATGTCACCATGCCATTCATTCATGTCCCTAATACTTCCCGTATGATCCCAAGCAGAATAAGCTGGAGCGACCTTGGACAAGATCTCAAGCTTTGAGGGCTATTGGGGGACGGAGAGCAGTTAGGACAGAAAGTGATTCTGATTCTGGGGAAGAAGTAGAGATGGCTAATCCAATATCGAGCCTTTCTGATGCTTTGAAGGATTTTCTAAGATCGCTTGACTTTCATGATATGCTGAAGGAGGAAGTGCGGGCAGTAGTGAGAGAGGCTGGAGAAACCGGTGGTAGTGGAGCAGGGAAAGAGAAGGAGGCTGAATCATCCCAACAGGGTGCTGATACCTCAGCCAGTCTCGAGAAGCTGCAAGAAATAGAAGCAGCTATGAAAAGAAATATGAAAGCAAAATGCTCTGAGTTAGAGGAGGTGGTGGCTCTGTTGAAGAAAGGGGCGAGTGTCAGTGCAGAGTCTAAGAAGGGAGTTAACAATGATGCCATGATCAACAGGGGCATCAAGACTTTTCCCATCGGATTCCAAATGCCAAGAGTGCCTTCTTATAAGGGAATGGGCTCACCGAAGGCCCATGTAAATCTCTATGTTTGGGTCATGCTGACGGCGGGCACCACTAAGCAACAAGTGATTAATCTCTTCTCGACTACCTTGGAGGGAGGATCTTTGGGATGGTACAACTCGTTATCAGAGGAAGAGCAGTCAGATTGGGAGGTTTTGTCAGTAGCCTATATCAAGTATTATAGCTTCAACATCAAGATTCAGGTGAAGCTGTATGACTTGGAGCGGATTAAGCAGAAGCCTAATGAGCCTTCTGATGAGTATTACCAGCGGTGGATGACTAAGAAGATCCTTTTGAAAAACCGCCTAGATGAAGATGAACTGATACAGAAGTTGATTGATGGCAGTAAGGACATCTTCAAAAACAATATGAAATTCCACCCATTCAATGAACTTAATGAAGTTTACAGTATGGCGATGAAGATTGAGCGAGACGAAGAAGAGGAGGCACCAAGCCATAAGAGTGGAAGAAGTTCAGTTTACAGTTCTGGGTATAGATCAACGACTACAGCCAGGTCTAGTGGCAGTTCTAGCTTAAGTTATGGCAAAAAAGGAGGGCAGACTTTAGAAGTAAAGCAGGTTGAAGTTGCTACAGTGACCCAGTAACAAGGCAATCAGAGTAGGAATCTAGGAGGTCAGGGCATATCACCTTGGACTCTCCCGTTGGTGAAGATATTTGCTAAGTGCAGAAATGGTGGGTTGCTACAGTCCTTAAGGCCCTTTGAAAAACCTTCTGAGGTAGATAAAGATAATTTCTACACGGATCATGTTGTTGCTAGCCACCGAACTAATAATTGCTTCAAGCTGAGAGACGCCATTCACAAGCTGATAGATGAAGGGAAACTGCAAGAACTAGCTAAGCCTAGCATGAAGACTAACCCACTACCGGCATTTGAGAAGCGGGTCAACATGGTGCATTCAGGACTGCCGGCTAATTTCATCTTTGCCCAAATCCTTCAAGCAAATCCCGCAATATAGGCTGTAACGGCAGAAGAAGCTGAAGTAGAACCAGAATGTGAAAAGAAGGCAGAACAGAAAGAGATCAAGCCAATAAGCTTGAATGACCTTGATTCCGAACATGAGTATGAAGATTTTGGTAGAGAGGAGATGGTTAAGACTCTAGCCATTGAGAAGCTGAAAGTTCAGGAGGTCCAACATGTGATCCGAAGTGGCAGAGTGTACCAGCCGGCAGATCAAGTGAAGGACAAAGCCCCCATGACTGGGTCGGGTAGTTCATCAGCACCGAAGGGGGTTGAGAAAGAGGACCTAGTCATTTTCTAGTTAAAGAAGACTCCTACACAAGCTAGCCTGTGGCATTTGCTTTTGACTTCTAAGGAGCATAGGGCTGCCTTAGTGAAGAAACTGTCAGAGGCTGAAGTCTCCCCTATAGCTTCACTAAAGGCTACGTGCTGTTTGTTGGATAAAGTCCATTATGGGACTCCTGACATCATTTTTTCTGAGAAAGATCTGCCTGGTGAAGGGAAGGCTCACAACAAGGCACTTTACATCAGGGTTGATGATGGCTCAGCTTTAAATATATGTCCACTGAAGGTGATGCCATGTTTAGGCCTAAATGAAGATTTTCTGAAAAAGTCCTCAACTGTAATCCAGGCATACGATGACTCCAAGAGAACAGTGATAGGGACCTTTGAAACTGAAGTAGAGGCTGGGCCCATCAAATCCATGGTTGCTTTCACGGTGATAGATATCCTGATCACCTTCTCCTTACTATTAGGAAGGCCATGGTTCCATCCTCTAGGAGGTGTCCCTTCTACATTGCACCAGAAGATTAAGTTCTCGATGAATGGTGAGATAGTGACTGTTGAGGCAGATGCCCAATCGGTGATTGCTACTGTGAATAAAGGTGTTGTCCCTTTTGGCGGGTTCTAAGTCACCATGATCGGGGAAGAGGAAGCTACAGATGCTCCCATGGTGATCTATGAAAATTATATGCCGGAATGGCTGTCCTGCTACTTACATAAACAGAACTTTGTCCCGGGCATGGGACTTGTAATTAACTTGCAAAGAGTACCTGAGTTCAACATTGACTCGGGGAAACCAAAGTAGTTTGGCCTTGGGTATACAGAGGAGACATCTGAGCAAAAAAACTCGAGAAAGGGCAAGAATGGCAAGGTTATGATGAAGCCATTCTTGAAAGCAGGAGAAGGGCTATACAAAGGCCAGGCTGAACCAATAAGGGTTGGAAATGTTGAATATCCTGGCTTTGAAATTTTTCCTAATGTTGTTGATTTTGAGAAAAGCCAGGAGGAACCAGTGGCCCCAGTGGTGATAGAAAAGGCAGCTATTGAATCTGATGTTCTGCAAGGCGAGCCGTACAAAGAGATAGCAGAAGCAGTAGAGGTGGCTGAGGAGAAAGATGAAAAGAAAGCCTGTGATCAAACTATAGAAGTTATTTCAGGTGCATTGACTGCTGCCTTAAGCAAGGCATTTGGGAAGTCCAAAGAAGGGTTTGGTGAAGAGCTGATAGCCAAGGTGAACCTGGACTCTGTGGTTGCATGGAAAAAGCTAAGGCGCAGGTGATTAAGAAAGAAACCGAAGATGATGCAGTCCCGGATAGTGCTCTGAAGGTAGAGATAGAAGCTGAAGAAGAACAAGGCCCTCCACCTGTGGAGGACGAAAATGATTTTGTTGTATCTATTTCTTCCATTTTCAGTGTAAACGATGTGCTGTATGATAAGTTTAATGCAATGAAATCTCAGTTTGCTTACTTGTACGATGTTTATCCTGATAATTCTGTGCATGCATTTAATCACCATCAAGCATATTTAGCATACATGACACTGCATTGCATGAAATCAACATAAGTACAGATGAAAATCCTAAAATGGTATTCATTTCACGCGAGCTAAAATCCGAGGAAGAGAAAGAATTAATAAGAATACTTCAAAAACATGTTAAAGCTTTCGCTTGGTCATATGAAGACATGTCGGGTGTAGACACAGAGATAGTAGTGCATAAGATCCCGACGGACCCTAGGTTCAGGCCAGTAAAGCAGAAGCTGAGAAGACTGAGGCCAGAGTGGGCTACATTGGTGAAAGAGGAAGTGGGTGAAAGAGGAAGTGGCTAAGCAGATAGACGCCAAGTTTCTTGAAGTGGTAGAATACACAGAATGGCTAGCTAATATCGTTCCAGTACCCAAGAAGGATGGAGGGGTTCGAGTATATGTTGACTACCTGGATTTGAATAAGGCATGCCCAAAGGATAATTTCCCACTGCCCCAAATTGACATCCTAGTTGATAGTGCAACAAAAGCAGCAATGTATTCCTTCATGGATGGCTTTTCGGGGTACAACCAGATCCTGATGGATGTGAATGACAAGGTGAAGACATCCAACATCACAGAGTGGGGTACCTTCTGCTACAGAGTAATGCCCTTCGAATTGAAGAATGTTGGAGCCACTTATCAAAGGGCTGTTACGACTCTGTTGCATGATATGATCCACAAAGAAGTCGAAGTGTATGTCAATGATATGCTGGTCAAATCAATGACCCGGGAGGAACATCCTGTTATCCTGGATAGATTTCTTACACGCAATGGAGAATACAACTTATGGCTTAACCCCAAGAAGTGTGTATTCAGAGTCAAATCAGGGAAGTTGTTGGGCCATGTAGTCAGCCAGAGGGGAATAGAAATAGACCTAGACAAAATCAAAGCCATATGTGATATGCCAACTCCAAAGATAGAAAAGGAAGTCCGATCATTTCTGGGTACCTTACAATATGTCAGTCGTTTCATAGCATGGTTGACTTCCACCTGTGAGCCAATCTTCAAGCTACTGAAGAAAGATCAGCCGATTGTGTGGGACGACAGATGTCAGCTGGCATTCGAGAAGATCAAGGCTTATCTAGTAAATCCACCAGTCCTGAGTCCACCAATTCCGGGCAAGCCCCTGATCTTGTACTTAGCAGTCGAAGAATCTTTCATAGGGGCAATGTTGGCACAAGAGCAAGATGACAGAAAAGAGTATCCCATTTACCACCTTAGTAAGAAGCTATTGAAGTATGAAACCAAATACACACTGGTGGAGAAGACATGTGTGGCAATGATTTGGCTGACCAAGAAGCTGTGCCATTACTTCCAGTCCTACAAAATACAAGCAGTCGCCAATGTGGATCCAATGAAGTATCTTTATGAAGCGCCAGTATTGGTGGAAAAGTTTTCTAGGTGGCTGTTACTCCTATCTGAGTTCGATATCGTGTACATCACTAAGAAAACCATTAAAGGATGGGTCGTGGCAGAATTTCTAACAAATTAGCCTCTGGAATCAAATTGCACTGAGAATTTGGAGTTCCCAGATGAACAGTTAGTCATGGTTGAAGTAAAAAGATGGATTATGTGCTTTGATGGTGCAGTGAACAGAAAGGGTGCTAATAGCAACGCCAGATGGTGAAATCATCCCTTTATCAAAGAGATTGAATTCTCCCATAACCAATAACGGGGCAAAATATGAAGCATGCCTATTTAGGATGGAAGCTCTGTTGACATTAGGGGCAAATGATGTCTTAATTGTCGGGGACTCACTTTTGGTGATCAGGCAAGGTGAATAGGAGCTGAAAGAAGAAGCCTTACGGCCTTACTTGGAGCTGTTACAGTTCAGAAGAGAATTATTCGGCCAATGTGAATTCAGAAATGTCCCCAGGGATGAAAATAAGATGGCTGATGCACTAGCAACTCTATCCTCTATGTGGGAAAATCCAGAAGAAACTCAGGTCCAGCCACTGGTTATAGTAACTTCTAGACAACCCTGCTTCGAAGTACACGAAGTAATGGAGCTAACGGCTGAAGAAAAGCCATGGTTCTTCGATAGCTACTAGTATACAAAGGAAGGAAAATGCCCAGAGGGAGCCAGTGCTGCTGATAACTATCATTAAGAAAACTGGCTAGTTAGTTCAAAATCTTTGAAGGCCAGTTGTATAAAAGAATAGCATACGAAGTTCTTTTAAGGTGCCTGACAGAACAAGAAGCAGAAGAAGTGATGCAGCAGGTACATGCAGGTTCCTGTGGGCCACATATGAATGGCCTAGCTATGGCGAGGAAAATAATGAGGCAAGGATACTTCTAGATGACCATGCAGGCAGATTGCATAAGAAAAGTGAAGAGATGTCATAAGTGTTAGATATATGCCGACATCAGTCATCTTCCACCACTGGAATTACAAAACCTGGTGTCTCCTTGGCCGTTTTCAGCATGGGGGATAGATATGATTGGTGAGATTCATCCAACTGTGTCTAATAGACACAGATTCATAGTTGTAGCAGTTGATTACTTTTCTAAATGGGTGGAAGCAGAATCCTTCACTAATGTAACAACCAAGCAAATGGTCAAGTTCATCCAGAAGAACATCTTTACCTAGTATGGGATTCCCTATCACATAGTGACTGACAATAGAGTGCAATTCCAAGGGGCAACAGCTGAGCTACTTGTAGAACATGGCATTGAGCATCATAAATCTTCTCCATACAGACCGCAAGCTAACGATGCAGTAGAAGCAACTAATAAGTCGATAAAGAAGAATTTATCAAAAATGGTAACCACCTACAGAGATTGGGCTGATAAGCTACCATATGCTCTTTGGGGTTACAGAACCAGTGTCCGAACACCAACAGGAGAAACTCCTTATGCCTTAATATATGGGATGGAGGCGGTCTTGCCAATAGAAATAGAGCTCAAATCACTCAGATTTGCTTTGGAAGCCCAGTTACCAGAGATTGAATGGGTTTAAGCCAGGTACGAGCAGTTAGCGGTGCTTGATGAAAGGCGACTGAAAGCACTGGATCATTTACAGATGTACCAGCGCAGAATGGCCAGGGCTTATAACTGAAATGTGAAATACTCCAAGCGGCAGTTAAAAGCAGGAGACTTAGTGCTGAAGCAGTTAAGGCCCTCAAATGTCGATGTCAGAGGCAAATTCAAATCCAACTAGGAAGGGCCCTATGTGGTGAAAAAGGTGCTATCAAAAGGTGGTGTCAGCATCATGGACATGGATGGAAATGAATTCACCAACCCTATCAACCAAGACCGAATGAAGCTTTATCATGTGTAAAAATAAAAAAAAAATGTCTGCTAGGCTGAGAACTCGAAAAGAGCGGTCTAGGAAAAAATTAAGGCACGGGAGAAAATGATCAGTCGGAAAATCTGAAAAGGATGACTGGTGACGGATTCTGGCTCGGTGTGGAATATGTACCATTTGGGAACCAAACATTTCAAATGTACTCATTTTGATTTCATAAATAAAGTGAAATGTTTGTTTAAACATGTTTGCATGGTTATGATAAATGCATAAACAAAGTTATCTTGCCTAAACATACATTTAAAGAAAGCGCTTTGCATTCAACAAGTTAAATTCATCGTGTTATTTAAATGAAAATGCACTAAATACATGCAATTTGAAATCTTTTATTGTCCTCTAAAATCCAATTCATCTTCCTAAAAGAGCAATAAGGATTATCTAAGAACTTAACTATCAAGAAGATCAACCTTATGTAAAATCATTTCACCTACCGTCAACGGCTTCTAACAAGAAATGGGAATGCACTGTTGCCCCAAGTAGCACATCAGCACCAGAAATACACTGGGACAAGTGGTCACAGTGCCATTTTAATCGATTCTTCATCTTAAAAAAGAGAGAGAGAGAGCTCGCTAAGGTGAAAACCGAAAAGGCCCCTCAGGCAAAGGTTAGAGCAGCTCGCTGGGTTGAAAACCCATGTTGGGCAACCCAGGCAAAATTTAGAGCACCTACAGGTTCATAAACTCCCTAAGGACAAGAAGTTAGAATTTCCCCAGCAATTCCCCGCAGAAGTCTTTACATTATTCTCCAGCAGGATTCTCCACACTATTCCCCAGCAGAATCTCTATAAAGAGTATTACAATCATTTCCCCAGCAGTGTCATACATCCCCAGCGGTTATCTCACCACTCCAACAATCATCATAAAATGCTCTCAAAGAAAACAGAATTAACCAGGGGCACAACATGCCTCTCCCCAGCAGAAAGAGATAACATCAAATAGCAGAAAGTGCATACATATGCGTATACATCATTATGCATGCATACATAGCATACATGAACCATTCATCCCCATCTAGTCTTCATTCTTGATCGTAGGGGCAAAAATTTTTGTTCAAAATCTCTCGATCAAGGAATGAAGACTCACCATTTCAAATGTAGGAATTCGTCATCCCCAGCATCATATCTCTAGCAGATCCACCTCGGGTAATGTAAACCAGCATCGGCCCAGATCGGCTCCATTCAACTTCTCCAGCAGATCTGCCTCGGGTAATGTAAACTCGGCATCGGCCCAAATCGGCTCCATCATCTCAAGTTCCTCAGCAGATACGCCTCGGGTAATGTAAACCCGGCATCGGCCCAGATCGGCTCTATTCCAGTTCCTCAGCAGATCCGCCTCGGGTAATTTAAACCTGGTATCGGCCCAGATCGGCTTCATCTTCAAATCTCCAGCAGATCCTCCTCGGGTAATGTAAACCCGGTATCGGCCCAGATCGGCTCCATCTTCAAATCCCCAGCAAACTTCGCCTTGGGTAACCTAGACCCGATATCGGCTAATTTCATCATCAGTTTCGCCTCGGGTAACCTAGACCCGGTATCGGCTTATTTCATATCCAGTATCACCTCGAGTAACATAGACCCGGTATCAGCTTATTTCACCTTCCTTTGCCTTGGGTAACCTAGACCCAGTATTGGCCTATCCGCAATCTATTTTCCTTTGCCTCGGGTAACCTAGACCCGGTATCGGCCAATCCATAATCCACTTTTTATTTTCCTTTGCCTCGGGTAACCTAGACCCGGTATTGGCCAATCCGCCTTTCACCTTTCCCCTGCCTCAGGTAACCTAGACCCGATATCGGCCAAGCCGCATTCCACCTTTATTGCCTCGAGTGATCTAGACACGGTATCGGCTTATTTCTTCCCCAGCTTCGCCTCGGGTAACCTAGACCTGGTATCGGCTTATTTCAACTACGGGGGTTCTTTCCTGTGTCTGCGGCACTTTGATTCACGCTTTCAAATTCATAATCTCAGGTATTTTAAACCTGGATCCGGGTGTTGAATTTGATCACGTGAGGGGTAGCTGTAAGCAGCGGAATTTTCCGTCCGTCCTAAAAAAAAAATCACGCGTGTCACACGACTGTAATATACAGTCGTGTGACTGTAATTAAAATAATACAGTCGTACGACTGTAACGTCGGAGCAGGTGCAGAAGCCCATACCTCTGCAGCAGAAACAAAGAGAGGAAAAGATGGGCAATTAATGCCCGGATTTTGGTGAAGAAAATCAGCAATAAGAGAAGGGAGAAGGCAGGAAAGAAGGGACTTTTGACACTTTGGAATTTCTGGTCTTTAGGAGAAAAATTTTAGAGAGAAAAAGAGAGAAAAAGGGAAGGAAAAGCTCATCACAAATATAAGTTCTTTTCCTCTTCTTTTTCTTTTGATTCTCAGTGTTAGTGTTAAAACTTATTAGAAATCAATAGGTTAACAATCTAAGACTTCAAATTCAATTAAATCCGGACTAGAAACCCTAAGATTCCTAAGCATTTTCGAGATTTTGGACCCAACTCTTCCAACCTCAACTTAAGAAGAAAAAGAGCAAATTCAAGTGGATTGGTGCGATGCCAGGGGTCATTCGTACAGTGGATTAGCGCCTAAAAGGTGAACACTCTTCATTCCCTCTATTTTTCATGCTTTCTGGGTGAATTAGTGTGTTTTTGTGTATTTTTATTTATTTCCTGCGTTTTATGTTTCTGGAAATCAAGAACATCTGTACGACTGTTCTTGAATTGACGAACAGTCGTACGATTGTAAATACAGTCGTACGAGTGTTCTTGATTTCCCTCCATTTCCCAGTTTTATTTTGAATGATTTTTGGCGAAATTTTGAAGTTGGAATGATTTACAGTCACACGACTGTAGTGCTCGTTTAAGAGCAGAATTTCCAGAATGATCCCTAAAATTTCTAAAAATCCCTAAAAATTTAGAAAAATCAGAAAATCACCAAAAATGAATTTTGTTGTGTGCATTCACGACCTTAGATTTAATTTTTAGTGCATTTGTATTTAGAACAATATAACAACAGAGACCCGATTCTCCCGAAAACCGACCCACCTCACATGCTGAAATTAAATTAAACTGGAAAATAAAACGTTTTCAAAATAGTTTTCCCACAAAACCAAAAATACAGGGACGTTTTAAAATATTTTCCAGGTCTAATCAGGCCGGCTAGCCGAGCCAACCCGGTTATCCCCCTAATTGCATGTTCCCGAATTCTTAAAATCCCATTCTGTCTTACTTGAGTCCTATTTGTGGCGTGCTGTTTATTGTGCTAACCCTTTGTTTTGCAGCTTTTTATTTTTTATTTTTGATGTATTTAATAGAATTAATCGTGTATTTTAGGCGATTGTATTTTTAGATAAATCGTGTATTTTAGGCGATTGTAAAGTCAGGACGAGAGTTTTTTCTTTTTTTATTCAATTGGGTTGTATAATCGGCCTCTATTATTCTTTTGTATATTTTGAATGTATATTTCATTTTTATGTAATTAATTTCCTGCATTTCACTTTAGCATCGTTTAATTAAAATAAATAAATTGGAGTTAGAGAAAGATAATAAAGTGAATTAAATATGGTAATATAAACTGTAAACTGAAAGCAAGCTAGAGGTTAAGTAAGTCACTTGCCCGAACCCTAAATATCTGGATTAGGTACATCAGTCTGTCCTTGGTAGGGAGCTGTACCGGAATTCCCGGATGAGCTAATCTGGGTGGCGACTCTGTCACTGATCTCAGGATTTAAGTTTCGAGGTCTTTAAGTTAAAAATGGGAAAATTTTTTCTACAAAAGAATTTCCAAATTAAATCAACAATTTTCTAATTTCCAAATTAAATCAACAATTTTCTTACTCAAGATAAACAAAACCCGTTTTCCAAAATCAAACCAAATAATCTATAATCTAATCATCTCTTTCCCCGGTCCACTTTGCCGCGTCCGTTTTTAAAAAGGTCGTCCACTCACAGCCCCTAAGACCATGAGGAACAACGGTGACACTTCAACAATTCACCGGGCTGAAAATTGGATACTTAACCTAATGCAAACATGTATAACTAAAATGCGAGATAAAATCCATTCAAGAATCATCCACCTTATTTTGATTAGACATTTTTCAGGGCTTGTCAAATTCTTTTAAGTTTTTAAGAAAACTTTTGTAAGAAATCCCCAGCAGAGTCGCCACTGTGAGCGGACGACATTTTTTAACCTCTCGGAAGGGAGCCTCGATATCGGGCAACCCTCCCTCGCGAGGGCTTTTTTATGATGAAAATTCGATTTCGGAAAATTAAATTATTTTATAAAAGAATCGAGACCTAAGTCTCGATAAAAGGTGTAAGAGTCGCCATCCAGCTCAGCTCAACTGGAAAATTATAGCGTAGCTGAACCGAACGAGGGCCACTACACTCTCTAGAGATCTAGGTCCGGACAACTCCCTTATTTCATGTCTAACAAAATAAATTTGGCCAATGTTCATCGATGATAATTTAAATTCCTAAAATGGATTTTTATTGATTGAATCATGCAACGTACACACAAATAAAAATAAAGCAGTAAATAAATAAGTTATCACAACCCAATAAAAAAAAATAAAAACTAAATAAATAAGTTATTACAACCCAATAAAAAAAAATAAAAACTCTCATCTTCACATTACAAGCACCTAGAATACACGATTATCTAGAAAATTACAATCGCCTAAAATACACGAATTGAACTATTAATTACATTAAAAATGAAAATAAGAGAAACTAAAAGCTGCAAAATAGACAGTTAGCATAATTTATTGCACATCACAAATAGGACTCAAATTGGACAGAATTAGGATTTTTAGGAATGGGGGTATGCATTTAGAGGGATAGTCATGTGAACTAGGGCAATTCGCCTGATTAGACCCGGAAAATGGTTTTGAAACGTCCCTGTGATTTTATTTCATGAGAAAATTCATTTTGAAAACATTTCCTTTTTCCGGTTTACTTTCATTTAGCATGTGAGGTGGGTCAGTTTTCGGGAGATTTGGATCTCCGTTGTTGCATTGATCTAAGTGCAATAACTTCAAAAATTAAATCTAAGGTCGTGAATGCAACCAACAAAATTCATTTTTGAAAATTTTCTGATTTTTCTGAATAGTTATGATTATTTTTTGATTTTTATGGATTTTTCTAAATTTTCTGCTCCTGGATGAAAATTATAGTCGCTCGACTGTGATTACAGTGCGACTGTAATTACAGCCGTGCGACTGTAATTCACCCATTTACAGAAAATCACCAAAATTTGTTCAAGTAAAATAGATAGCCATGGGAACTGTAATACAGTCGTGTGACCGTTCATAGCTACAAGAACAGTTATTACCCAAAAACAACAGCCCGAAAATATGAATTTTTATGCACAGAAATGAACCAACACACCCAGAAAGGGAAGAAAAACAAAGGCTTTAAGTGTAGTTACCCTTGTAGCACAGATCCAACGTCGATTTGGCCCGGAAAACGCCTTGAATCAGCTCCAAATTACTTCTCCTCCTTTGTATGTAAAGGTTCCAAAATAAGTCCAAGAATCCAAAAGAGTCACGGATTTGAGTGTGTTTAGAGTCTGGAATTGATTATGTTAAGTTTTAACTTATGATTTCTATCCGGTTTTAAACTATACAACCCAGAATTAAAAGAAAAGGAGGAGAAGAAGATAGTGCTTTTTGTTGAGTTTTTTTCTTTTTCTCTCCTTTTTCTTTCTCTTCTTTTTCAATCCCAAAAATTTGTCAAAAATCCACCCTTTCTCTTTCTTTCATTCCCTTTTTATATCTAACCCTCATTTTTTTATTTTCTCTACTGCAAGGCATTTAATGCCCTTCCCATCACTCTCCTTTTTTCTTCTTTGATGATATGGGCTGCTGCACCTGTTGCTATTTTACAGTCATACGATTGTAATTTTTTATTACAGTCATGTGACACTTTTTTTTTGAAGTTGAAAAATTCCGTCGCTTACACCCCTTATGTAAATATCCAACATAATTTACATATATTTTATGATTTAACCAAGGTCACCATATGATAACTTTGAAAAACAATTATAACCAATTCTCATCATGGATTATTATATTTTATTTGGGACTTAACAATTAGTCCCATAAAATAAAATAAAATAATCCAATAACAATAAATAATATCTATCCAATACTTATTAAATGGTCTGATACAAAAACCGCCTAAACTCCTTAGAGTGCGATCTTGTAGGTCCATTCGAATGTTGGTTATGGGCCCAAAATGACAATCGGCCCACAAGTTACAAGTGGGCTCTAGCAAGCCGTTACAACCCCTAATTAGGATGGAGATGTCAAATAAGAATGACATACACCTAAAGTATTCTTATACGATCCCTTGCACATATGATATCGGTGTCATACACAAGGCATGTTACTGTCATCCTTTTCCGTGCTAGGACATTTACTTGACATCCAAGTAGACTGATAAGATTAAATAAATGATTATCGAATAATCATTGTATTTGGGTACGGTCGTACACTACTCAGTCTCACTCGTCAAGATGCCGATGATATCATCTCTTCGGTGAAGAGATAGGCAATTCCTTCACATTACTCCTAATCCTAGCATGGCTCCTGATATACCCAACGTACCCATACTTGGCACCTAGTTACGGGCTCGTTAGATGCACATCAAAGTATACAAGGTCACATCTAGGAGTGTAGCAATATCAGATCTAAGGATCCAATATAAGCAATATGTGAGAAGCACATATGACACTAGTGTGAGCATTAGGTTTTCCCAACCTCGATGATGATAGAATATCGAATGTTATCTATTCATACTGTTCATTATGGAAATCGATTCGAGAAGCGAAGAATTGGAATTGATTGAACTTGAAACTTGAAACTGAGAAAATTTAAAGAATTAGGGTTGAGCTGAAGACTATAGTCGTACGGCTATTATTATAGCCACATAACTGTTTATGCTATAGTCATACGGGTGTAACGCTATAGTTGCACTGCTATTGATGAATCACTAGGTTACTGCATTACGGACTTTACACCTAAAATTCCACTAATCTGTGGGATTACAGAAAAGGTTTGGATTGAAAAGAGTTCCAACAGGAGGAGGAGAGGTTTAACAACAGAATTAACAAAGAAAGACATAATTAACACAAGGAAGAAGAAAAAATTCTCAAGCTTGAAAACTTAAAATTTAGAGAATCAAAACCTACAATTCTTCAATTTCAACCACTAAAATTGCCATCCGAAACAAAATTAAGATTTTAGAGACATATTTGGGCATTGCAATCAAAGAATTGTAGCTGAATTGGAGAATTTCAAGATTTGGGTTTCAAAATTCAATTTCAATTCAAATCTAAAATCAGGCTCCACGAATCGGTTTTCTGTCAAATTGAACACTAGAGAAGAATTTAAAAGGTAATTCTAAGAGGTTTGAAACCTTTTTACATCTTTCTGGGTGGTTTTGGTGTGCATTTCATTGTTTTAAAATTTTGCTCTGTTTTCTGTTTTCTGGTAAACCAGAGCCGCACAGCTATTTTGAATAGCCGCACGGTTGTTGCATTATAGCCACATGACTATAGTCTGTTTTAGATTTAGCGATTTCTATTTTTAGCAATTTCTTTCTTATTCTCTTAAAACTAGAGCTGTACAGCTATAGTTATAGCCGCACGGCTATAGCACTGTAATCGTACGGCCGTAGTTTTAATTATAGAATTGATTTTTTGTGATTTTTATGATTTTTATTATTTTTGCATATCATTTTGACCTAGATTATATTCTGTATTTATTTAGTTTCAATATTTAAATTTCTGCATTAGTTTTCTATAAACCAGTGCAACACTAAAAATGCAAGTTCCTTGAAAACCGACCCATTTTTACATGTGGAAATAATAAATCGGAAAAATTAATTTTTCAAACGAATTTCCAGTCCCATCAAACCATGTTTAAAAAAAATTTTCCAGGTCAAATTGAGTAATTTATTGAATTTCCCGATTTTCCCCGTTTCATGTCCCAAGCTATTTGAAATTCCTCATTCTAAGTCTATGTGAGTCCTATGTGTTTATATATTTATTTGTACTAACTTTGTTTTGCAGATAGATGTATGTTAGGATAGATGTATGTTTAGCTTTCTATTTTTAGGAATTTTGTATATAGATAAAATTATACCCCGAACCCCTTTTATTAAATTGTATCCCCTAGGGTAGTCATTTAATCAGTCTGCATATTTTAAATTTCTTAAATTTATTTACTACTTTCTAAATTTATTTATCGCTTTCAGTATTACATCTCATGTGTGAGCTTTGACTTACAAAATAAAGATAAAATCAACCGTAGAAATATAAAGGGCATTGATATAAATTGTTAGATATATTTTGAGTCGAGAAGAAATAGGTGAGTTGTCAGAACCCGAATCTCTTATTAAAATGTACAGTGAGTTGTAGCTTGCTTTGGCTTTATCGCAATTTCCTGGTTGAGCTGAGCTGGGTGGCGACTCCTGTTACTTTTTAGTGAGAGCATTCGAGTTTGTTTATTTTCTCACTATAAAACCCATTTACCACCTATAAAAACACCGGCCCAGTCGTGAGGCTCTTTCTCTTTTAAGGTCATCCGCTCACAACTAGACCATGTAGTATTCTCACAAGCGGATTGATCCAGTACACTATTCACTAACATGTACCAATGTCCTTGATAGACTTTCCAAGTCCTATGGTCGGTAAGTCACCACCCATCCCATAAGGAAGATACAAGTCTTTAGTTATATTCATTCCCATAATTATAATAGATTAGGGATAGCTTTAAAACTGTGTTCCTCAAGCTCATGGTCTTACTTGTTCAGTACATGCTACTAACAAACATGAGTGAACACCAGTTTATGGATTCTCAATATTTATTAATTGCACAAGTAATTCAATAAATATGATTATGTCTTTTATTAACATTTAGAAAATGTATATACAAATATACAACATACCAAGTATAACATCTAGGGACTAGGGCATACACCAACAGATTCCAACTTCAAGCCAAAACTCTTTTGCTCAAGTATAGAGAAGATGATGAGAAATGGTGGCTAGGTATTAACCATTAGACATTAAGGTTTTATCCTTTCCCTTTTATATCAAACACTAAAAGGGAAAAACCCATTATACCCTCCTTTTTAAATATCTAGATATTTTAGCAAAAATATCTACCATATTCATATAGTGATGATTTAACCAAAATTACCATATGGTAACTTTGAAAAACCATTGAAAACAATTCTCATCATAGGTTGTTATATTTTATTAGGACTTAATAATTAATCCTATAAAATAAAATAATCCATTAACAATATTTAATATGTATCCAATACATATCAAATGGTCCATTGCAAAAACCACCTAAACTCCTTAGTGTGTGATCTTATAAGTCCTGACATTCGGATCATAAGTTGTAAGTGGGCTTTAGCAAGCCATTACAATGCCCAATTGCATACGGTCGTACACTGCTCAGTCTCACTCATCAAGAGGCCGGTGATATCATCTCTTTGGTGAAGAGATAGGCGATTCCTTCACATTACTCCTAGTCCTAACATGGTTCCCGATATACCCAACGTACCCATACTTTGCACCCACTTACGGGCTCGTTAGGCGCACATCAAAGTATACAAGGTCATATCCAGGAGTGTAATAATATTGGGTCTAAGGATCCAATATAAGCAATATGTGAGAAACACTTATGACACTAGACCATGTAGTGTTCTCACAAGCAGATCAATCCTGTACACTATTCACTAACATGTACCCATGTCCTTGATTAACTCTCTAAGTCCCATGGTCGGTAAGACACCACCCATCTAACAAGGAACATACTAGTCTTTAGCTATATTCATTCCCATGATTATAATAAACTAGGGATAGCTTTAAAACTATGTTTTTTAAACTCATGGTCTTACTCATTCAGTACACGCTGATAAAGAACATAAGTAATTTTAACTTTTTTGTTAATTTCAATAAGTATACATCTCTTACTTAGGATTTTTAAGAACTTGATTTAAATTTTTTTCTTTATAAGGTGATATGTTTTTATTTAGTTAGTATTTTATGACTTCGCTTTGAAATTACACAAAAAGAGTTTAGTTTAAGTGCTAAATTTATTTTTTTTGTTTTAAATATTTATCTTTCAAGGGTAATCAATTGCGCATAAAAAATTGAAACATAGCTGGTACAAACATTTTTTATTCATGAGACTTGAGTTCAATTTCATAAGCAATTCATAAAAAATACACTAAAATTTTCTTTATTGTGTGTACATTCATGCTTGATTTAACTCTAGAATATGCACCAAATACTGGTCAAGACCACAACCATTTAGCCATGCACGAGATGGTGAAGTCGAGTAGGTTCTAGCCCATTTTTAACTTTCCTAAACAGCTTACCAATTCAATGTTTCCTTTATATTACCTCTTTTGAGCCTGAAACCTTTCTTTCAGTTCAACAAATCACAAGCAATATCTCATTTTTAAATATCCCATTTTCACCCCTTTCATGTGAAATGATGACTTTGGCTAATTTCTAATAATTTTCCATGTTAAAAAAAATATGTTTTGCCTACCAGTCACTTACTAACGAGATCGCTATAACTATTTTTTTTTTTAGTATAAAATTAAGAAAAAGAAAAATAATAATAATAATAATAATATATGTAGAAAAATTGTATGTATATTTTATTTGTGTAACAGTTGTAAGTTTTTTCCCTTCCATAAAGTTCTCATTTTGTTGATTTTAAAAAAGTAAACAAAACTAAGAAAAAGAGAAGAAAAAAATATTAAAAATAAAAGAAAAAATAAATAAAAAAAAGGAAGACATATGTAAAATATTTATATATGTGGAAGATTTGAGTTTATTTTTTAATTTTTTTGGTTTCAAGTTTTGGTTTTCTCTTGTTTTTAGACCTTTCTACAAGTGTTTTGGGTGTGAAAATGAAGTCTTTGGAAAGTAAATGTACAAGAAAAATGTGCATGTTCTATCTATCACTACAATATGTACTAGATTTACACAATTTGCAATGTCTAAAGTTTAGACCGTTAGATTACCATGCCAATTTTATAGAACCTTTAACACATATGGTTCTTCATATTCAACGGTACGATTTGGATTTGGACTTTTAGAAAATAAAATTGCACGTGGGCAGAATGGTGGCAGAAACACGAATTTATGCAGCCCCAATTGTTACTTTTTACCTCTCCATTTCACCTGGCTTGACTCTTAACCCTTGAAGAGAATTTTTCACACTTCAATTGAGATTATTAGGTGATTGAGTCAGATTAAAGGAGTTTGAAGTGAATGATTGAATTGTTATGAATGGTAGTTCCAAGAATTCATTCATGCCATGAATGGTAGTTTCAAGAATTCATTCATACATAAATTGTAGTTTTAACTCTAATTCATTCAACCATAAAGAAAGCATGATTATAAGAACCTTAGTTGGAGAAAGTTATGAGTTGATAGACAATTGAATAGATTTTAGCCTCTCCAAGGGTTAAGAACATCTTAACACAGCACAACACACTTGAACTCATAACTCCACATTTGGTGCTCTTCATCCATCTTTATTCTTCCATACAATTCATCCCCCACCCTAAAAGTTTTCCACCAATATTTTGAAGCCTTGAATATTCAAGGAAGCTTGGAAAAATTTCTACGACAAGGAGCAAGGAGTAAGAAGAGGAGTCGAGCCTTTCAACTCGATTCAATTCAGTTCTTTCTTTTAGTTTGTTGTATCAATTTTTTTTTTTATGTTTCCTAAAGTTTCTTTCTATATATCTTTGAATAAATTTAGTTTGAACATGAGCTAAATTCACCATAGCCTTAGCTATGGTGGATCTTAGTCAACAATTATCCATCGACTCCTAAATTTTTCCAACTAAGGTTTTTAGGATTATGCTTTCTTTATGGTTGAATGAATTATAGTTAAAACTACCATTCATGGCATGAATGAATTCTTGGAACTATCATTCATGGCATTAATGAATTGTTGGAACTACCATTCATAGCAATTCAATCATTCACTTCATACTCCTCTAATTTGACATTCAATCACCTAATAATCTCAATTGAAGAGTGAAAATGTCTTTTCATGGGTTAAGAGTCAAGCCAAGTGAAATGGGGAGGTAAAAAGTATAAATTAGGGCTGTATAGATTCATGTTCTATCACCATTCAGCCCACGTACAAATTTATGCTCTAGAACTCCAAATCCAAATTGCACCATTGAATATAAAGAACTATATGTGTAAAAGCTTTTGTAAAAATTACATGGTGATCCAATAATGCAAACTCCAGAAATTGCAAATTTTTTAAGGCTGGTACATATTGTAGTGATATATAGGAAATGCATATTTTTTTTCCACATTCAGTTTCTTAAGACTTTGTTTTTACACCCAAGAAACCTGCAGATGGTCTAAAACCAATAAAAAATCAAATAAAATGTCAAATATGAAAACTATACGAGATTATGCAATCAAAAAACTTAAAATGATATATAAATGTAAGGAACACTAAAGAAAATGAACCAAAAATATATATCAAAATATGACTTATCAACGAGCATGGAATGGGATTGGTTCACCCCTACACTCCAATTCTTCAATTTTAGGTCCCATCGGGCACGCCTATGTCGTAATTAGGACTTTCCTACTCCTTCTAAAAGCATGTTTTGGCTCCCAAAACAAGGAATTTAGCCTCCATTTTGTACCAAATCTCTAATACACCTAAAATAGATAAAAGTAATTGAAACTGTATCTAAGTGGAAAATATGACATTAAAATGTACGTAAAATAATCACCTATCAATATTTCCACACATTAAACCTTGCTTGTCCCTAAGTAAGAACAAAATTATAGAAAAACTAGAAGTTCATCTAATCATCACTTCTTTGTTATTTAACCATACTACAATCAAAAGGTCTTTAAAAAGGGTTTCAACATGGCTTTAGGTCAAGCTATAAAAAAGGGAAAAAATATGTTAAATCATATGAACTACGTAAATAAGTTAACAATGACTTTTAAAAGGAGGTAGAAATTTTTGCACAATGAAAGCAAAAAGCAAAAAAGAATATGAAAAGTTTTTTCTTGAAAGGAAAACGGATTTGACCAAGGACGAGACTAATCATCCCAACTAGGTTGGCACAATTAGAACCCAAACCAGCCAAATCCGAAGGAAAATATATAAATAGACTTTGAGGAAAGGTCAAAAGAATTACAAGAGAAGATCCACAGGGTTTACAAGGACATCAGAAGGAGAAAAAGGAAAATTCCTAGTTCTAGATTTTACAAAATACCAAGAAAGATAGATACAATTAAATAAAATATCTTCAGAAACCGAATCGTTTTGAAAAATGGCCTTGTTTCTTCTATTCCATAAGCTCCAACTTATTGTCATCCATAAAGCTGAACAAAATTTCTTCTGAGCGGGGCCTTTAAAGCAACCAATCCACTGCCAAAAAAAATCTGTAGCCGAATGAGGAATGACAAAAGGAAGATTTAACCACAAGAACAACTCCATCCAAATCTTTAAGCTATGAGCACAGTGGACGATGATATGGTCCAACGACTCAAAATCAGAACAAAAACGACAAATAGCCTCTTCCAAAGGCAAAAAAATTAAGATGGGCTAAATAAAGACGAGTAGGCAATCGTCTATGAACTAAAACCCACATAAAGAACTTTATTTTGGGGAGCACCTTAGCACTTTGAATAGCCAAAAAAACTGCAGATTCTGGGCAGCAGTTCTCAAGCTTAAACAAACTCTGAATGAAGGAGGCTGACGTGTACAAATAGTTCGGGCTGCAACCGTTCGACCAAGACATAATATCTGGCACGCCATGATTCAGGTTGCACGGAAGAAGAGCTACTAAATCTTGCTGTTGAGCACGATGGCAGCTGCGCAAAGATCGAACCCATAACGGACGCCCCCTGACAGTTGCTATATGAGCAAAAACTTCAGCCACTGTAGCCATTTTATTTGAAGCCAGTGAAAAGAGAGCAGGAAATCGCTGACGGAGAGGCGAAGTTCCCAACCAAATATCATTCCAAAAATTAGTTGAGGTGCCGTCTCTCACCTGAAAATGGACTGCTTGAGTGAACAGCCCCCACATACTATCATTCTTGACACAAGTCAATAGGATTCCCTTCCAAATTGGAGAAACATTAAGAAGGTTGCAGTCTTTGAAAGTGTTCCAATCGCCCATATCATTACGGAGCACACAAAAATTATACCAAAGGGAATTGTCCTCGTGAAATCTAGTTTTCCAAATCCACTTAAAAAGCAAACTAACGTTCTTATTAGAAAGCTTATGAACATTCAACCCCCCAAGATGATAAGGTTTACAAATCAAATTCCAACACACTTTATTCAGCCCCTTCTCGAAAGCATTTCCTTTCTAGAGGAAATTACTCATGTAGCTCTCTATAATTCTTGATATTTCTTTTGGAATTCTGAAAATTGACAGCAGATAAACCGGAAGGCTACAAAGTACCAACTTAATCAAGGTCAATCTCCCGGCATAAGACAGACAAGAACCTTTCCATAATGCCAACTTTGATTCAAAGTTCTGAATTAGGGGATCCCAATCGCGATTTCTCAACTTTTTAAAAGTTAAAGGCACACCTAAATAGGTAATTGGAAGATCTGAAATTTTGCAGCCCAGTTTAGAAGCACAAAGTTCTGTCAGAGACTCATTTACACCCAAACCAACAAGAGAACTCTTAGAAAAATTAATGCGAAGACCCGAGATAATTTCAAAACAACAAAGAATCCGCACAAAGGTAGAAATCTCATCCATAGCTGCAGGAAGGAAACAAATAGTGTCATCCGCAAACTGTAAAATAGGAGGAATTGGAAAATCCCCATCAGAATGGAAACCCGAGAGGATATTCAACTCCCTGGCTTTGTCAATCAACTTTTTCAGCCCCTCCACCGCAATTACAAACAAAAAAGGAGACAAAGGGTCTCCTTGTTTCACACCTCTTTGAAGATAAACAGGCTTACTCGGAACCCCATTAACAAGAACTGAAGTTGATGAATTTGACCTGCAAGCTTTCATCCAATTGGTCTAAGTTTGCGAAAAACCAGGGCTCACTGAAATAGAATGTAAATAATCATTGAAATCCAATTTGAGAATAAAAGAAGGCCGATTTCTTTTCTTAAGGCTGTGAACAATCTCCGACGCCAAAAAGGAGCAGTCATGAATATTCCTCTCTTTAACAAAAGCGAATTGACAACTCGAAATAATATGAGGGAGGACATGCTGAAGTCTCCGAGATAACATCTTGGAAATAATTATAAACCCCATGGATCAAAGAAATTGGTCTAAAATTCGTTATAGAGGAACTTCCCGCTAACTTAGGGATCAAGACTGTGAAAGAGGATTTAAGGGCAGCAGGAAGGGAGCTGTGATGATAGAAAGAATCAACAACCCTCAAAATTTCAGATTTCAAGATGCACCAAGCACGCCTATAGAAAAAGAAATTGAAACCCTCCGGCCCCGGGGCCTTATTTTCTCCACAAGCTTTCACAGCTTCCCATGTCTCTTCTTCAGTGAAAGGAGCAACTAAACCTCTGTTCAGATCGTCGGTAACCTTTGAGAAGTTTAAACAATCCAGATTAAAGGGAACGGAAGGCTGCTTCCGGAAGAGATTTTTATAAAATCTGAAAATGCACTCCTTGATTGCTTCCGGACTCGTCACCGATCCCATATCCGTGGAAAGTTCAGAAATTCTGTTATTTCTGAATCTAGCTGAGGCAGTTCTGTGGAAAAAAGTCGTATTGTTATCTCCCAGGAGGCTCCAATTCAATCTCGATTGTTGGTGCCTAATCGATTCAAAATGTCTTCTCTTCGCACTCAAATCTACTTTTAAAGAAGCCAATAAAGCTTTTTGATTTTCCGATAGAGGCCGAGGATACGATCCGAGGAGAGATCGAGAATCTGCTGATCTAAAGAAGCAATGGAATTTTCAGTAGCCCCAAAATTGTTCCTGTGCCAATCTGATAATTTGCTCCTCAGAAATTTCAGCTTTGAAGAAAGAGCAAGCTTGATGGCTAGAACAAATTTCCTCCCAAGAAACCTTAACAAATGGGAAAAAACTTGAATCATCCCACCAGCAATTTAAAGATCTGAAAGGTTTCGGGCCCCCCCCACAAATCCACTGAGGATTTAAAAATAATCGGAAGATGATCCGAGAGAGTGGAATCCAAAGAGAAAGCTGAATGCAGAGGCCAAAGGCTTGTAATTTCAGAAGAGACTAAGACCCTGTCGATCTTCGAATAGGAGGAGACGTTATGCCAAGTGAAGTTCCTGCCTTGAATGGGGACATCATGAAGCTCCCCTTTGTTGGCAAAATCTTGGAATTGACGGATATAATTAGTTAAGGTACCATTTGACCTCTCATCTGGACTGAGAACTTCATTAAAATCTCCGCAAACAATCACCCGAGGCAAAGGAGAAATGATAGGAAGAATATTGCTCCAAAGAATTGCTCGATCAGCCCAATCATTCGGAGCATAAATAAGAAGAACACAAATGTCAATTTCCTGATTAACACATTGAAAAAGGAGCCACCTATCATTCGAATTTCGCAAAGTGCAATTGATCAATCTAGAGTTCCAGGATAAGATCAAACCCCCTGTTGCCCCATTCGACGGAGAAAAAACATGACCAAAATCCGAGTGACCCCATATATTCCTCAAACAAAAATTATCAATCATAGCAACTTTAGATTCCAACAAGCCAAAAAAATACAAACCATGTCTATTGATCAATGACCAGATAAGTTTTTGTTTAGCTGAATTCCTGAAACCCCCTCAACAATTCTAAAAAGCAAAATTTAAAGGCATAGAGAGAAAAGAAAACCTGGAAAAATCAGAAAATTCAATTGGCTTTGATCAAGTCTCCTATACGTCCCTTGATAACGGCTTTGTCTGTGTCATTAAAGATCCCAATGGCACTACCCACCTGCCATGTTCCCTCAATTTCATCCTCAGATGTTGAACAAGGAGCTGCATTAAAGTTGTTCCAATTTCTATTATTGGTGTTTTCGATGTCGATACTGCGATCACCATCTGAAGATAGACTGACAATGGACCCAATACTTCCCTCAACTAAAACCGCTCTACCTTTCTTCTTGAAAACAGATGTATCAGCTGTAGGCAACAACTCTGAAACATGTTGATGCTGAACCAAATCAGCTGGAACTGATTGAGGAGCAAGAAAATTTTCCGAAATTGGAGTGTCCTCCTCCACCGAATCTGAGGTAATTTCATTTAAAAGAGAGACGGAGACAGCAGTAAAATCCGACTCTATACTATCACACGAAACGAAAGTTTCAAAAATCTCCAGCCTCACATCCAAGCCGTTAATATTGACAACAAACTGCTCGTTCAGAAGTTTCCTTTTCGTCGAAACCAAACAAGAAATAACATCTAATCTGTTTCCATCCACAAAATCTCTATGGATCCCAACGATGTCACCAAAATCTGATATAATAAATTCGACAAAAGATGTATGGCAGTAATTTAAAGGAACCCCTAAAATGTTGACACAAGTTAAACGATGAGAAGGAGTCGCAGTTGGGTTAAACTGCTGAACTTGAAGAATAATGTCATTCAAAGACAACCAATCGGATTGCATAAAAGCCTCCAAAGCCTCCTTTGAAAAAAAGGAAATAAGCACAGATGAATCACCCAATAAAGAGATGTTCCGAAAACCATAGTTCCTTTCCCTAAGAGTCCGTTTCAGAATAATCAAAAACTTGATATCCTTCATAATCACAATGCAGGAACAATTAATCCAAGGGGCGGTGGACATATTATTTGTGGGGAGGAAGGTTTTTGGTTTAACCGCTTGAGAAAGTCGAGTGGCTGAAACATGAGAGCCTTCATGCCTGTGAGCAGAGTGTTGAGTGACTGAAACGTAGGATCGATCATCCCTGTGTGCAGGCTTGAAAACCGGTCTTGAACTGGGAGTAGATGAGGGTTTTGGGCTGTTGACAAACTGCTGATTAGAAGGAGAGGGCCTATGCTTCTGGGGATAACGAGCCTGGAATGCACGGAGTCTCCTAGCACCAATGTAAATCTTGTTAATAGCAGCAATAACTTTCACCATGCTCAGGTCTTGATGAATACGAAGAAAACCAAAGCATAGATTCCTGACATTCTTCTTCCGTGCCAAAGAGATGAGACCGTGGATGTTGTACGAAATAAAAAGCTTGTTGAGATTTTGAATGGACCACCCTGCAGGAAAACCTTCAAAGTTTACGACAAAGGGCTGAAGGGGAAAGTTTGGCTTGTGTGAGCGAAGGATTGATGGCCTGGGT
Organism: Euphorbia tirucalli; assembly: GCA_039660915.1. Classification (NCBI taxonomy): domain Eukaryota; kingdom Viridiplantae; phylum Streptophyta; class Magnoliopsida; order Malpighiales; family Euphorbiaceae; genus Euphorbia; species Euphorbia tirucalli. The sequence goes on along the minus strand of CM077639.1, from coordinate 27,968,461 downwards.
CGTGGCTGTGGCTGGGTGGAAGGCGAGGGTATGGGATGGCGATTTAGTGGAGGTTGGGTAGAAGCCAGCCGGAAAGAGGCGCCGGCGGCGGAAGACGGTTTTGGTAGGGGTGGCGGCTGGGAGGGAAGGGACGGCATAGCTAGGGTTCAAAAAAAAAAAAAAAAAAATAGAATATGAAAAGTTGAAACAAACTGAGGCTAATGTTGAGACCTTAGAAAGAATTGAGACAAAATTAAGTCACATTTTGAGACTAAGAATAATAAAGAACAAACTTAAGGTCCAGTTTGAGACCTTAGAAGGATTAAGAATAAAGTACCTTACAAAAGTTGTAATACATCAAATCAACTTAGTGGAATGTTCATTTATACATACAAGATGACAAGAGCAAATGCATACATGAAAGTTGTCAATTTGAAAAATTAATGCAAGACACGAAAATTCTTGACTCAAAAGTATGCTTTCGCAAATGGCTCTTTTCTTTTTGATTTTTTTTCTTCTTTTATTATTCTATTTTTTCTCTTTTCTTTTCTTTTTTTTTTTTAACTTTTTTTTTTAACTTTTCTTTTTTTTATAGGCTTTTTGCTGTTGATTTTTTTTTTTTTTAATTTTTTTTTTTGTGATAAGAATTGTCTCATCAAAATTTTTAAGAAAGAGAGATGAGATTTTATGAAACAAGACAAACAAAGATTAGTAGAGTCCAATGGTGATGATTATTGGTTCATCAACCCCAAAGACATTGAAAAGGAATGAAACAAAGGTAGAAGGTGAGTTTATTGACAAAAACTCTTTACTTCCAAAAATAATAAGTTTAAAAATCCCTTAAAATTGTAACTAAAAGAATTATTTTTCACTAGTCATATAATTAAGGTTAACAGCTTGTAATGTGTATAAGAGGGTAAAATGTGAAAAGTGTTAACGCTTTGTAATGTATGTAAAAAGAAAGGAAAGACTAAAGGCTAAAAGGGGCCGGCTAGGGGATTGAATTTTGGGTATGCTAAATTTAAGTTAAGGGGGTGATCCTAAATGTCTTAATCATATTGTGGTTGAATAAAACGTGTGGTCTAGAAAAGTATTACATTCAAATTTCAGAGTTTAAAACAAACATGAATACTCACAATCAAATAGCACGTGTAATGTTGTACTTTTAGTCTAAAAAATCACTCAATTGAAAGTGGTTTTTTTTATCAACCTATAAGCACTTTTCATTAGATTCAATTATCTTAGAAAAATGCACCCCTTTAACTAAAGATTACAAATCTACTATTTTATCAAGAACTATCGTATATCCTTGTTCAACCAATAACAAAAACTGATAAAAGTCATCAAGTCAAGAAGATTAAGGTTAATATGACCTAGTGGCACACAAAATAAGCTAAATGAAATGCAATAACAAAAAATAGAGCAAAATCCAAACAATAAACATAAAACAAAACTGAAACATGGAGATTTAATTAACAATCAAAGACGAAAAAGCAAAAATTTGGACCAAAATATGACATCCCCTTCCCTACGCTAAAATCTCACATTATTTCCAATGTGAATCAAATATCAACCATCACAAAATTAGAATCAAGAAAGAGGAAAAGAGAAATTCCCTAGCCTATGAATGTTGACGATCAAGTGCTATTGAGGAGAAGTCAGACACTGAGGGTCTTTTCCTTGGAAGTAATCGAGTTCAGCCACATTTGTCTCAATCTTATACACTCATTTCACAACTTGATGGAATAAAGTATAAACTGCATGCAAATCAACCACATTAGACTCAGAGGACACCAAGGGAGCACTTGAACTAGTGGGTGCATTAGGTAAAACGCATCTGAGTCTAACATCGTGGCCTTTTCATAACATTTTCACCGTGCCATCTCATAAACCCATCAAAATCAAGAAAAACGACATTCATATTCTTCAAACAAGAGAAATTTAAATGTTGCATCCTATAAGAAACATGCAAATTAATATCAACCAAATCAATCAACTTTTCCCCTTCAACTATGCAAGTAATAATAGAACCCAAAATTAAGAGTCTGTCTTATATGTGTATCAAGCTTGCAAACTGAGAATTATCTGGGATTTCATTTTTAAGCAATGCTACCGAAATATGAATATTCGTGTGCGAAGTGCATGTATTGTAGTACTCTGATGAGGTATGCCATTTACATTTTTGGCATGCTTTTAAGCTTCCCATTTCCATGTTGTTGCCATCATAAATAGCTGTTGGGTGTATCTATTTCTTTATCAGGTCAGGCCCTCCAACATAATTTACTATCAGTTTCAGATGATAGCTCTTTTAGGTTATTGTTCTATGATTTGTTGATTGCAACTAGGCTTAATTAACCAATTATTTTTCCTCCTATTTTTAATGATTGGGTATCACCCTCATCAATGCATTCCATTTCATATTATCTGCGGGATTTTACCCCACACTAATATAGAGAAAAATTCCTATCATTGCTTGATGATTGAGAATTACATTATTTACATTCCAAAATAGTGAATGAACCTTTGAAATCTTTAATTTACACTTTGTAGAAAACACGATTACTTATTACCCAACAATATTTTTTTTTCTCTTTCTTAAGTGGATACCATGATGAATCTGCACTTTCCTATTCTTGAGAATCAAGAGTATCCAGGCTCTTCATATGTCTTCACTTGAAACTTTTGATCATATGATGGCTCAGTTTCTTTAATTATACTAAGTTATTGAGAAATAATTGTTGTTGATTTGATTGAGGAATACATGTAATAAATTAGGGGATAATGATTTCATAGTGGTGCGAGATGGATGCACTATTTTCCATTCTCCTGTGCTGCAACATGGTTTTACTTTCACCTATCAACCTGATAATGGAGAAAATGGTGATTCACCCAGCTTTAGTCAGGTTGGTAACACTATTAACTTAGCCCACTCTTCAACAAACTCTTTCTCTATTTTTTAATATAGTTCCATTTAAGTACGAGAAAATAGAAGAAAATTTGTAGGCTGCCTTTTCTTTCTAGTAATCTTTCGCACTCTACCCAAACCAACATGTTCGTCAACCATACTACCCAATTTCAATTTCAAGATGCTACCATGTAAGCCATTTTAGCTCTTGATTTTATGTTTCTGCTTGATGCAGTGGAAATTTCAAACAAAATATTTCAGTAAGTTGATCGTGCACGATGCCAGAAAGAAATCTTCTAAACACAAAAATTCGAAATTCAAGTATATAGGTAAATTAGGGATAAATTTTATTCCATAAAAAACCCCTTACAACTGAAACAAAACAGCCTATTTATAGACAAACCCTAATTAGAATCCTATGTGGAAAAGGAAAACAATTCAAAACGAAAAAGGGAAAAAATAAAAGAAAATTTCCCAAAAAGGCTTAAAAACAGTAAATCGATATTTTGAGGCTCTAAATGACTTTTTTTGGCCAAAAAGTGATGGACCTCACGATAAAAATGAAGGTCCGAAATTGCGAAAATCCGACAACCCAATCTTGAAGCTAATTACGGAATTGCCACTTCTCCATAAACAACAAGGCCTTCTCCTCTACTGCATCACTGCTGCTGCTAACTCTTTTTTTTTCTAATGTTTAATTTATGCTTTCGTGTTTCTTTGAGTTGCTTTAATTTCTTCTCTTTCTTGAGAGGGCATAAATAAAGTTGATTTTCATATGGATTTAGAGTGCATAATATTGGGGTTTTATTCGAATTTAGTTCAATCCTGTGGTTCTTATTTGTTCTTTTGGTTGTTGATGATGTGTGTGGTCCATTTCTTGTCATGGATTTTTAATTTATTTGTCTTTGAAAAGTAAAGTTAGATGGCCCAATTGGTGCCTTTTTCTCAGCATGAGTTGTTGTAGGATGTGTTTTGGAATGAAAAATACTTCATAATTCAATTAATGATGCTTAACTAAGAGTTTCTTTTTGAGCTTAATTATCATTTTCGGGTTGGAAAGGGAATCTAGCCACCTCCATTGCTATCCTTTGTGGGCGCCAAAGAAACTCTTAATTACAATTAGGAGAGTATGCAAGAATCCAACTGTTTATTTTAGCTATCATGATGAATCAATTATTGTGGCCTTATGATTTGACCAATTTTGATTAATTATCTTCCAGTTCTTGATGTTAATAAACATCGCTGTTTGATAAATACCATTGTTTGTTTCTGGTTAGGTTAGAGAGTATGTTGAATGTAATGGAAGCATTCTAGTTGAAATTTGTAATTTGAAGCATTTAATGTCTCTTACACTTTAAACTTTGACAATCTTATGTCTTATATTCACTTGTATTTTTAAGTGAATGATGTGAAATATTTTAAGCAAGTCATAGTTTAGGTCATGTGATTGAGTTAATGTGATACGAATCATGTTTAAATTTTTTTTATTTTATTATCCTGTCTGCAGTCTTAGTTTTCAATATAGTTTTCTATTAAATTTTCATATATAAAGTTTATTTTGTCTAATTATCTTGTGTTTTGAGAATAGGCTGGTAAGCTGGCGTAGAAGGAAGAGTTGAATGGAAAGAATACCTATTACAGGATGTGGAAATTTCATTTTAGTGGAAAAATATGTAAGTACTTATTTTAATTTGGATTAGTTACTTTGCACATAGTCAAGCTTGTTTAGACTTGTCTTTCGATGTTGCAATACTATTGATAACATATTTCCTTCTATATGTTTAATATTGAATAATTATTAGTATCTATTATGATGATTGAGCTACTATAGTTAAGCCATTGGGATATGTTTGTTTTTTCCTTTACTGTAATTAGTGTTTTTTTTCATTTTGCACCTCATTATTAACAGAATTAGCTACTTCAATCAAAATCAATAACGGTTTTTTATTTAATTTTTTTTATTTGAAAAGTTTTTAACGGAATTTCCATCAGTATTGGATTAAAACGTTAGAACTAACTGACGGAATAATTTGTCAGAAATATTATCAGAAAATTCTAATGGAAGTATTCGTCAGACAACCGTAAAAAATATCCGTTAAAAAAGAGTCAAAAAAAGTTCCTGACGCGTGTTTTACTGACGGTATGCTTTCCATCAGAAACTCTATCAGAAACACGATTTAATGATGGAATTGACTAAATTACTAACATAATTTTCAATCAGATTTCGGAAATTTTCTTGTAGTGATACTACAGAATTTATTTATAATATAATGTAAATAAATTAAAATCACTTAGAAAATATAAAAAGACACAATTCAATACAGTTAACAATCATCTTAAACAAGACAGAAATAGATAGTTTATTCCGACTCGAATGTCTAACTTAAAGATATAGTGATTCTTGTTCGGCTCGGCTGTACTGCAATTTCCTGGTTGAGATGAACTAGGAGCTCCATTCATCCCGTGCTAGCACACCAGCTTGTTCAAGAGGATATGTGTGCAAAAGAGTGGAGGCTTTTGCACAAAAGCAAACTGGAAATCAACCTTTGCGGGGACTATATAGGTATGGTTTTATACAGCTCTCTAGTTGAGTCTATTTTTTCTTCCTTTCATCATGGCAACTGTTCTTAGCACAGATTCTAGTGAGAAACAATCCGCTTCCGCAGTAAAAATTTTGTTTCTCAGCTGGATGAATCCCATTAGGAGGTCTTTTTGCCCTACCTTTATTCCAATAAGTCGCTTGAGTACCCAAATCTATGCAATATGCCTTACTATTTGCAAGGCAGGTCTGGATGTCTTTCAGAATGGACAAAACTGGATCAACAAGCTGTGAATTTTTTCTTGAAGCATGTGGTACTTGTTATTGCTGCTAACCTCTTTGCTCATTCCCATTAAACCCAAGTGGGGGTTTCAACATGTTTTGCTGATTTTTGTAGGAGAAATTAGGATAATTCCTCCAACCCTAATTATAGAGGGTCTTACTATAGGGGCTTTTTTGAAATCTATTCTACTTGTTCCCCATATAGCTCATGTTGGTGGTCTCTCCCCTCAAATGGTTTACCTGATTGGAAATCATGGCTTTGATGATCTCCCTAACAATTTCCACACATCAGGACCTGCGCGGTAGGGTTAAGGCTCAAATGGGACATCATCAAATCCATCTTACAGTTCAACTCAGCAACAATTGGGTCAGTTGACAGTGATTCTGCTTGAGTCTTCTTGAAGATGTTTCCACCTATAGTAGAATCAATGGTGGCACAATTAGTAGGGGTCAAACCATTATAAAAGGTGCTTACATATTGCCACTTAAAAAGGCCATGATGAGGATAATTCCCTAAGAGCTTTTGAAACCTCACCCACATTGTGAATTATGTTTCCCAGTCGAATTGTCGGGAGGTGGTGATTTCATTCCTTAAGATTGCCATCTTGGATGGAGGCAAGTAATAAAACAGGAATTCCTTCTCCAGTGCATCCCAAGCTATGATTAATCTTAGTGTTAGAGATTTTAACCAGTTTAGAGCTTTACCTTTCAATGAAAATGGGAAGAGCTTCATCCGAATTGAATCAGCTGAAACGCCTTCCTGTCTAAAAGTATCAGCATGTATTAGGAACTTGTCTAAGTGATCGTTTTTCATCAGGATCACCTTTAAATTAACCATAATTTTTTATCAATTGCAACATCCTGGCCTTTATCTTAAAATGCGTCTCATTAAATGGTGGAGTAACCATGTTAGAATTACTTTGATGTCTATGCAGAGCCAAAAGCTCCATGATTAAGTGTTCCTCTTAGCACCTTCTTTCATTAGCTTCACGAGTAAGTCGTTTTGCTTCTATTTCCATAACTATTTGTTTCTCATGTTTATTCTTACAACTCCTAGGACAAGTTTTCTTAATTTTAGGATCAATAGGCAAAGGAATCACTACTCCTTAGCATAAACAACATAAAAAAAAATACAAAGAATAACAAAAACCTTTTAATCTAGTATTGCATAAAATAGTCTCCGACAACAATGCCAAAAACTTGACGCGTATAAAATACACATACAATAGAGTAAGTGTACTCTGTTGACCAAGTAATAAAGGGTAAGAAGGGTGACAATCCCACGAGGACTAAGCATGGATTAACTAAATGCAATCGGGTTCGTTGTTAACTCGGCGGAATATTATATCTTTGATTTTGTTTACTAAACCTAAAATTAAGAATAAAAAGAAGATAAATAAAGCAATTCAAATAGAATAATTAAAATCGATGAGGTAGATTCAATAATAATATTAACTACGGCGTATGGTTTCACCTGGCATTGATCTAGTAATTTCTCAAGTCATGTAATTAACTTTATTAAATACCAAGGATGGCTAATTCTACAAGAAATTAACATCAGTTAGGGCTATTAATTCTAATTCTCAACCTAAGTACTTAAACTTATCCAGTCTTAATCAATTACATATGAAAGCATTGAGTTCATGGAAATTTAGCACATACACAAAAGTAATGGTCATGTAATCATCAGATTATGAATTTATGTTTAAATTTAGTCATTTGGTCAAATTATAAACACAATCCATAGAAAGAATAATACTAATCAATTGCATTAAACTCAAGGAAGTTACATAGAAGTTTTGATAAGATCTACCATAGCCTTACCTATGGCAGATTTAGCTCATAAGTACACTAAAATAGATAAAGGTAATATAAGAAACATGATAAAAAAGAGTTAATAATAAAAGTAGAAAGGTTTTGGAGTCGAATTGTTTGAAGGAGGTGATCTCATTCCTTAATATTGCTGTCTTGGATAGAGGGAAGTAATACGACAAAAATTTCTTCTCTAGTACATCCCAAGTTGTAATTGATCTTAGCTCTAGAGATTTCAACCAGTCCAAAGCTCTACACTTCATAGAAAATGGGAAGAGCTTCATCCAAATAAAATCAGTTGTGACGCCTTCATGTTTAAAAGTATCAGCATGCATCAAGAACTTGTCTAAGTGATCATTTGGATTCTCATCAGGATCACCTTCAAACTGACACAGTGCTTGATCAATTAAAGCATTCCAGTCTTAATCTCAAAATTTATTGCATTAATTGGTGGAGTGACCATGCTGGAGTTGTTTTGGTGTCTGTGAGGAACCAAAAGCTCCATGATGGGGCGTTCATTCTGATGTATTATTTTATTATCTTCATGAGCTAGTCGTATGCTTCTGTCTCTATAACTCTCTGTTTCTAACTTTGCCTTTTACGGTTCCTGCGACAAGTTTTCACAATTTCATGATTAATAGTCAAAGGAATAATTTCACTACTTCTTCTTAGCAGACACAACAAAGTAAATAAAATAAATAAATACCTAGACTAACGAAAACCTTTTTATCTAGTATTGCATAAAAAGAGTCCTTGGTAACGGTGCTAAAAACTTGATGCATCTAAAACACACGCACAAAAGCAAGTGCACTTTGTCGATCGAGTAATACAGAGTAAGTAAAGTATCGATCCCTTGAGGACTAAAGATGTAAACCTAACTGCAATCAGATTTCTATTAATCTAGGTGAAGAGTATTATATCTTTGATTGTTGGTTTGCAAACTTAAATCTACAACTAGGAAACAATAAAATAAAATAACTGAAACTGAGATTAAAATTCAAAAAGGACAAAATCAATGGTGAAATTAACTAAGGCATACGGCTTTACTTAGCATTTATTCTAGCAATTTCCCCAAGTTATGCAATCAACCTTATTAAATTTCCAAGAAGGCAAATTCCAAGAGTAATTAATGTCGGTTATGGCTATTAACTCTAATTCTCAAGCTAAATACTTAAGCCGGTTCGGTCTTAAGCAATTAGTTTTTGGAGAGCATAAAGCACTTGAAAACCTAGCACGTATTAGTGAGCCACAAAGCAATGGTCAAGCATTTGTCGTGTTAAGAATTTTCGTTAATTTAGTCCTTTGGTCAATTATGAATTAACTACAAAATTTGAAATAGATAGTCATGCATTCAAAGCTTTAAGCAATCATAACACAATCATGGAAAAATAATAAGGAATCAATTGTATTAAATTGAAGAAATTACCTAGATTTCTTACTAAGCTCCACCATGGCTATGGTGGAATTAGTTCATAATCAAATTATAAACAATGATAGAAAACATAGGAGACATGATCAAGAGAGTTAAAAATAAACTAGAAAGATGAAGATTCCAATGGTGGTTTGCGGAGAGAAATCGGAGAAGAAGAATGGTGGATTGAACCTTCAAAACCCTAGCTTCCTTGAACCACTTGAAAAATCATGTTCCTTTGTCAAAAGAATGCCAAGAATCAATCCCTAAAAAAATATCCCTAAACTAAACGTTTCCCGCAATGGAGAGAGAGAGAAAAAAGAAAACCCTAACTATGAAATAACTCCTCTAAAATAAGATTAAATTCAAATCCTATATGAGAGTTATTCCTAAAATAAAAAACTAATTAGAGGATATTTCTCCCTATCCTAATTATAAAAGGAAAAGAATTAAAATAGACTAAAGTTAAAAAGTCAAATCTCCTAACCTTACTTGGATTACAAAATTTACAACTCTGCAGCCCAAGCGTTCCTTAAGACTAGTCAATTTCTGTTTTCCAAAAATTCTTCAATTTCAACTCTCCATAAGGCATGCTCATGCTTCAGGACTTCTTTGCTTTCCAATAAGCATGATGAAGCTAAAAAAATAGACGGTTTAACCTCTGTTTTGTTCAAATCTGATTTTCAATCCCTTAACATGTAAAAATAAAGTAAATGAAGTAGAATAAAACAATTAAAGATCAAAGAATAGGACAAATTACGTATATAGAATGCACTTATCAATTTCCTTCTCTTCCAACTAAAGACAAGATAATCCCACGAAGAAGGAAGGGATAGAATAATAACTCTCCAACTACAAAGTCCTATTTTAGAAATACTCTCTAATAGGAATTAAGATAAATTAATTAGAGAAAGTAAAACAAAATACAAATTAACAAATATTTTATTTTTTTCCTCAGTGGAATAGGCAAAGGCAAAATAAAATATCGTTGAAAGTTGAGCATCCTATCTCTAATTAATTTGAAAGATTCGTAATATGCCTGAACCGCGAGTGTGGGATAAGACTAATTCACTTTTGCACTCCAAATTGTTCAATTTCAACTCCCCCTAAGGCACTCCCCATGCCTTACGACTTTGATGCTCCTTTGAGATGCATGTTTTAGCTTCCAAAACAAGCAGTCTGGCTTCCATTTTGTATGAAATCTCCAAAACACCTAAAATAGAAAAAAGTAAGTCAAAACGAACCTAAACAATAAAGAAGACACTAAATAAAAAGGAAATATATGACATTAAAATGCATGTAAAATTAGTTCCTATAAGCTAACCTCACAAACAACGAACGAAGGTCAACAATCCTCTTCCAATGACATAGTGGAAAGGGCAAAGAAGTTTATGTCATTTATCAGCATACTTTGGTGACTTACAAGACTACTGTATAATAAATATTTAATTATGTTACTCTTTTATATATTATTATTATTTTAACGGATATATAATAATAATAATAATAATAATAATAATAATAATAATAATAATAATAATAATAATAATATTGATATTATAAGTTGGTCATATGAACAAAGAAACTTATGACAAAAATTTTATTAAATAAAACTTTAATTAAAAATCAATGTGTTAATAACCATTTTGATACCAACTATTACAATTCAATTCGTCATACAAGATCTTTGAATAATACTAATTGATTTAGCTTACCCTTATAATTATATTACAAAGTAATATTATGAAAGCCTTGATTGTGATAGTCATGAAAAACTATATGTTCCGCTTGTAATATATTTTCTTCGCCTCTCTCAAATGGACTCTTACTGATTCTTTGATGATGAAGAAATTTGTTATCTATTTGTGATATTTTGTAATTTTATTAAAGAGAGTGGAGGGAATCAAAAATCCATAAACTCTAAACTTCTGTTACTTTCCTTCTACTATAGCAATCATCAAACTAGTCTCCTTTTATAATAGAGCTAATCTATAAGTTTCATGTAAAGTTAATTCTATAAGAGTTTCATGTATTAATACTTTAACTTACATGTACTTTAAGCTTTAAGTTACTTAGACCAAAGTTACATGTATTTAGTCTTTAAGTTACATGTGCTAAGCTTTGAGATACATGAACCATTGAAGAAATTAATTTAATTAAATCAATTAATTCAACAATATCTTCTTCATTAATATACCATCTTTCTCACAAAAAAAAAAAAAAAAAAAAAAAAAAAAAAAAAAAATCCTATTAGATAGTCCAGTTTGATTTTTAAATTATTTTCAAACCAGTATATATGTATAAGATCAAGCAAATGATCATACAGATTAGATGTAAGTTACTAATTAATTAGATATCATAAAAGTCCAAATCACATATATTCCTTTTGGAATTTGGTAAACAAAATTGTCAAAGATTAAATCGTTCCCCAACCACAAGCCACAATAACATGTTTTTGAAGCCGGCCATGAGCAATAAAATATAACAAGTTCGTATATATATATATACACACACACACGCTATATCAAATTTTTCAAAATCATAAAATAATGCATGTGCATGTTACTCGTGAACCAATCTTATGACAAGTCAACTTAAAGATAATTTATACATACCTCCGGCGCACTTTAGAAATGGTTTTTTTTTTTTTTTTTCTTTGCACATTAATTTTTTTGAAAATTCTAATATGCAATTGGACCATGTTTTTATTTTTTGGAATAAATATTAACATTTTGGAATTTCGAAGATCTCTTTCATTGTACGAATAAAATTCTACAAAGATTGTGTTCTTCACAAAAAAAATTAAATTAAAAACTAATCGTTATTTTTAAGTTAGCTTAGAATAAAAAATATTTGCTAATTAAACACACACTAGAATTGACCTTTTAACAACCTGGACGGGTGTGAAATCAAAAGTATCATTTTCACATGAAGATGGCCTTTTTTTTTTTTTTTTTTTTTTCCCTTTCAATATGTACTATGGAATTAAGTGCAGGATGATTTAAACTCGTTGAATTAGAAAGTCAAAATTTTGGTGAATCAGCTTCACAAATTATGAATACTTAATGAATTGTTGTTGTAAATTCCACCTGAATTGAATTCAAGTTATCTATTATCACCTAGTTTTAGTATTTGCACAAAAACAAAGGAGTAGCGCGAAATTATAAAGAGAAACCCTAAAAAATAATTTCAATGAAATTTAGAAAAAATAATTAAGTCAGCACTTATCTGAAATTTTTGAATCCGATCAATTATTCAAGTTTGAGGTTAATTTGGCATGCAAAATAATAATGAATTTTATGATATCATTATAAGTATTTAGGACCTCTTTTATCAAAAAAAAATGTAGAAGTTTTTTATTTTGTAGAACAGAACGCCTATTTACTAACAAAATCAAATTAAAAAATTAATAAACAGCAAATATATTTGAATACACATTATCAAAATAACTACATTAACTATACCAAAAATTGTTACACGGCTAAACACTTTCTTCAATTGTTACTATTGGGTTCTTATTAAAATTCTTAAGAGAATTACATAATAGAAATATATATAATATAAAAATTATTTCGAGTATGGAGAAATTTTACATTAATCTATAAACTCGTCATGCACAACACATGAGAATGGCGAACGCTAATAAATCAAAAAACCCTTGGCTCCTCGTCAGTTGTTGGAACTCACGTACTAGGACTATTATAATTTTTTTTCAAAATTAAAAACATAGGAAAAAAGTTCAGAGAGAAATAGTGAAGACTTCCTCTTTAAATGTCTTGCTGTTGAAGTTAAATCGTAACGAATATAGAGAACATTCTTCGTCCCAAAATGAAAACCTACATTTTTAATTTAATCCGTCTCAGATACTTTATATATATATATATATATATATATATATATATAAAGTATCTGAGACGGATTAAATTAAAAATGTAGGTTTTCATTTTGGGACGAAGAATGTTCTCTATATTCGTTACGATTTAACATATATATATATATATATATATATATATATATATATATATATATAAAATTAAGATAATTTATGATATTTTTAATATACCATTGTTTGTTACGGTCATGGTTTTCAGACCCGGACTGGTCATCGAACCGGTGAAGGGATAGATTCATGGATTTTGGATTAAACCGGAATCGAACCTAATTTAATAAATATATTAAAATATTAAAATATTTTTATTTTTATAATATATGAAAATTTGAATATTTTTACTATAATTCTTTAAGTTTAAACATTTCAAGCACAATATAGTAATTAAAAAAACTCAATTTACGAAATATAGTTTTTATAATTACAATTAAATGTCAATTTAATTTAAAATAATTTAAAAATATAAACTATATTTTATTTTAATTAAAAACACCTCAAAATAATAACTTAAATTTTATATTCAAATATTTTTTTTAAAAAAAAGTATGGTCGAACCGGAAAACCAGTTCGGTTCATAATTTTCCAGTTCGATCAGCCGGTCCGACCGAAAATTGACTGGCTATAAAAACCGAATACAAACCGACCGGACTGACCTCTGGTTCCGGTCGAACCCGGCCAACCGGTCCGGTTTCACAACTATGATTATGATAGTAATCAATAATATATATTTGGTTAATTTGAAATTATAAATATTTTATGAATACCTAACTGTTGGATTTATGGACCCAATCCGTCCGTATCAGTCAGACCCAGTATTGAGAAGCTAATATATATATATATATATATATGTGTGTGTGTGTGTGTGTGTGTGTGTGTGTGTGTGTGTAGTGTCAATGAGTTGATATCTAGCTCATAAAGTCACATCGATAAATAGAAACCTTTTATATATATATATATACACACACACACCAGAATGAAAAAAATATTATGAATGTGTATTCGGGCACTAACTCTATTAAAATTTACTTTAATTTAGTATTCATTTTTTTGATAAATAATTTAGTATTCATTAATCCTATTAGTAGATTATAATAGTAAATTAATTAGAAAAACTATGTTTTAAAGTTTTCCTTCAACTATCTTTGTTTACTTTATTAATTTAACAAATTAATATATATAAGCACACTGTACAAATGATTGTTTATTCCTATTATAGGTAGCTAAATGCAACACAGAAATTACCATCAACAATTAAAATTGATTTTCAAGTAACTAGTTTTTAAAGAATTTACCTGCAAATTAACTATTAAACTAACTATAGTTGACATTCTAATCTGAAACCAACCTAAATACATATAATATAAAGTAATATACATACTTTTTTCATAACATTAATTATTAAGTGATACCAAATTGACAATTAATTGTTTTTGTAGAAAATTGACTAAGTAATTAAAATGTTTCTAAATTCTTACTATTGTTATAATTTTTTCTTTAATTAATCGGACCTTGAGTGTCGGAAACTGAAACCAAAAGCAGACGTTCTTTGAATTCAAGAGATCCCATCTTTCCCAGGTTTTGTCCTTTACGAAAAAAAAGTAAACAGAAGGAAACTATGACGTTGATAATAATAATTAATATCCACAACAAGAATAATAGAAATCAAACTCTGTTTGCTTTGAGTTCCATGGTTCACCATGGGGGTTTTGTTTTATCATGCTTTACACTGTGTTATTATACGCATATACATATAAAATATATACTCATCCTTGCAGAAAATTAATTATAAAAGGGTGTACAAAAAATTTGTATTTCTAATTTTTATTCTTTTATATCTCTAGTTTTTCTTCCGCACTGTGTCAGTTTCGAGGGTTTTCAATGGTTAGCGCATAAAACAACTATCTTACATTTATTTATTCCTTTAAATATATTTTTTTAATCTATTGGTAGCTTAAAATCAAATTTTTTTATCAAGATCAATAAATAGGTCCCAAATAGGTTATAAATAATCCTACAGAGCGAATAGGCTTAAAGACCAGAAAAAAAAAATCTTTTTCAGATAAAAATACTTTTAAAAGATTTTTTAATTAAAATAAAAACTATTTTGCCGAATGAAAAGTTTTTCAAAACAAAATATAAGATGTTTTAAAAAGTCAGATGAAAGTTAGAGTGCTCGACTTGATAAAATTGTCTCCAAATATAAAACTATTATTCTTTCTAAATATCTAAAATAAAAGCAATAGCATTAAATAAAGAGTGCAGGGAAGAGAGAAATGGAGGCACAAAGATTTTTATAGAGGTTCAGTCACCAAGACCGGTACTCATCTCCCTAAGCCGTAACTTGAGAGTTTCTACTGTGATTTCTTTATGGGCAGAAATCAAATCTGATGTACTTTTGATAAACTCAATACTTTTCCGGACTCAGTAACAAAATCTTACTTTTACAGGTTTAGTATGAACCAAATACTTTTTCCGGAACAAAGTATCAAAACCTTACAAACTCACTTTTAAAGCTTAAGTGAGAAACTCCCTCTCACACACTCACTTGTGTGAATACAAAAAATCCTTACAAATAATTGAATTTTGAATGTAAAAACATGAATGGATGAAGAACACTTGAATATTTCAAGCTTGGAAGGATTTTGGAAAGACTTGTGTTTGATCTTGATTTATAATACTTCTGATGCAAGTACCGCACTTGAAAATATTGATTTGAAGGCCCTTTTATAGCCAAAATTTAAAAACAAGCCATTCATGAACGTTTTTAGCCATTGGACATAGCTATCATATCACTTGTCAAGTTTGTTTGTGACAACAATTAGTCAACTAAAATTGATCCAGTAACAATTAATCCACTAACTTGTGTTAACCTAACTTTTTCAGCTGTTCTTCAATGTTCAAGCTTTAATCTCTAAGTTTGAACTTTGATGGGTTTTCTACTCTTCATTGCATGGGTTGATCAATCAAATAAGTTTAAGTGATTTTCTCCTTCAAATGAATGGTTTTTCATCTTCAGTATATTACTTTCAATAAATCAAGATTTTGATAAATAGTTAATTTGTACTTGATTCATTATCACCAAAGTTTTAATCTCCATAAATGAAATTTTATCTTCTTAAAACTTGCATGTCACTAATTGTCATCATCGAAATCGTGCTTGGTTCAACACAATATTTTATTTTTAAGACTCTATAAACTAAGTTATCAAATTAAATTTTAATTTTCAATGAATTTAGGGATAATTACAAAAAAAATAAAATAAAATAAAAAACCCATATGGTTACATATGTTTGCAAATAAGTGTTAGAGGTTAATTTGACTTTTCACAAAACAAGAATTGAGGTTTTAAGCCGTTAACAGAAAATGAAATTTCGTCTAATACCATCAATTTAATGACGTGGTGCGCGGGCAATCTTGTCCAAAAAATTTTTTATTAATCATTTAAAAGAATAAAAAAAAAAAAAATTATATTGCAGAAGATGAATTTAACTCTACTTTGTGGTTTAAGCTTTGAGTCGCGCATCCATGAAAGAAAAATCAAACATAATCCCTTTGTTTTAACATTCTTACAATCTCTAAAAAAACTTCAAATATCTATAAAACAATTCCATTTTCATTACCCAAAATCTCCAACCCACCATTGAAGCTTGATTAAGACTTTCAAACACAAAACAAACCATCTTTTCTTCTTCTTCCACCGCTATGGCGTAACAGCCCACCACCAACTCACTAATTAGAAAATCTACAAATTGGGATTTCAAATTGAGGCTCAAGTTCAAACCTTAATAGATCGAGAATCAGTTCGAATGGAGAAGTAGAATCCAATGAAGAGAAATTGAAGGGGCTAAAACAATTTGAGATCTGTTTGTTATAGGGTTTCAATGGCGAATTTAGAAATCATTTTGAAATCGAAATTTTTTTTAATTGTCAAAGCTTTGCTCTCCATTTCATCTTGATGCATGATAAAATACACATAATATAGAGTAAGTGCACTCAGTCGCTTAAGTAATACAGAGTAAATAGAGTATCGATCCCACGAAAACTAATCATGCAACCACTAAACTCAATCGAGATATTATCAAACTGGGCTAGATATTATAATTTGATGATTGATTTTGGTAATATTCGTACGATTAATTCTAAAGAATGCAATTAATTAAAATAAAAGGAAATTGATAGGAGAGATTCTATGGGAAAGGCTAACTAAGGTGCCTAATTTCACTTGGCAGTAATCCTAGTAATTTTTTAAGTATACAACTAACTCAATTAAATTTCACATATGGCGATTCCGTAAATAATCAATACTGGTTAGGGCTATCAATTCTAATTCTTAACATGAGCACTTAAACCTCTTAGTTCTAAGCGATCAAGCAAGAAAGCATTAAGTTTAAGAAATCCCAGCACAAACTAGTGAGCTGTTGGTGTGCCCTAGTCCAAAGGCATTATTTCTTGATTATATTATACATTGTATGGAGACATTTTGTATTGTACATTGTGTTTTATATAAAGGTATTTAATCTATTTATTTGTTTCTTGTGCAATTTAATAAGTAGAGTATCTATTGATTATAGTTGTACTCATGTTAACTAATGTAGGTCATTAGCTGATGAGACCTTGAGTAGTGTTACAACTGTAATCATAAAGTTGTCCCGGATTTGTTCTGATCATAGGAATAAATAGAGGAAAAGATCAATAGATTCTTGACTGGTGGTAGTGTCTTACTAATCATTTGGCCGCAACAGCGACAGCAACCCATTGAACTACTGCTGCCGCGGCAGCCGTGCTGGCCCTAAACAGCAGTGCCAACATTCGAGGCTCGAGCTCGTTTTGGATTTTGCTAGTATGGGATTGGACCCACATCCGAAACACATGAGTTTAAAAAACTTAAAGTCTGTGTGTTTAAATTTTTTGAATTGTATTCCTGTGGTTTCTTGAATGATAAATTAAATTGTCATTCATTGGATTTTAATTTTATTTGGTATGAAATTAAAATTGGTTATTGAAATTGGTCCAATTGGCCCTTGGCATGGGTTGAAAATTGGATGGCTAATTCGGGTTTGTGACATCCCAAATTTAAGTGGGAGCAAAATTTAATTTTACATCATTGGGCTAGAAGCCTGATGAGCCTATAAATGGGCTTAAGTCATAAATGCTAGAATCGACGATTTCATTAAATGGCTGGACATAATTTAAAATGGAATAATAAATTCATGCATTATATATATATATATATATATATATATATATATATATATATATATATATATATATATATATATATATATATATATATATTTGTGTGATATAATTATGTGCGATACTTGGTGTATGGATTTGAGTGCTATTAGCATTAGATCGAGATGGGTTGTAAAATTTTATTTTGGGAAGACGACTTGTGTGCCGTTTTGGTTTATTTTGATGTAATCTTATTTTATTTGTTTTAGCAAATCAAAATTTGTAATTGCATCAAGCCTTGGAGAAGAAGACCAATGGAGCTAAGCCCAAAAGCTTTTACAAGCCCAACCCGGTGTTCTCTAGTATAGGTCTACTAGATTTTTCACTAGGTTGTATTTAAGGTCCCATTGCATCTCATTTTATTTATATTATGCTTTTAATTGAATATGTATATAGATGAGAGATGATATGCATGTAATCCATATCCCAATCTCACCTGCGATTATGTACATTAAGCCGTTAATCAATCAATTCTAAATGAAATATAGAGTCGCTTAAAAGTGCTTTCCACGTTCGAACCATGTTAGTTCTTGAATAGTACAATGTGGGCCGCGCCTTCACCGGGTACATTGTGGTATTCATCTACTGTATTGGGTTGAGGTATTGGGTACACTTAACGTTTGAATGATGGTTTGACTTAATGTGGGTAGTAGGATCAGCTTATGGCCCCCAAGCACAGATGGGTA
Organism: Euphorbia tirucalli; assembly: GCA_039660915.1. NCBI lineage: Eukaryota > Viridiplantae > Streptophyta > Magnoliopsida > Malpighiales > Euphorbiaceae > Euphorbia > Euphorbia tirucalli. The sequence goes on along the minus strand of CM077639.1, from coordinate 27,949,723 downwards.
AGTGCCAGTAAACCCATCAAACCAAGAGTCCCTAGGTTGGGATTGGAGGGAGTTCCTACCTAAATAGTTAAGGGTTAGTTGACAATCCTCCGCTTAGCTAATTGTTGATGAAATACAGATCGTGGTCATCTTTAACCATTAATCATCAACAAATTAATTAAAATTGGATTGTTAATTAATATGATTAAATCACTAAAGACCTTTATTAATATTGTCTGTAATTTTTCTATGTAGATAACTTAAATGGCTACAAATCTATTTTCACTGTGTTCACTCCTCGACAAGGAGAAGCTATTTGGACCTAACTTCCTGGACTAGGCTTGAAACTTAAAAATAGTTCTGAGACAAGAATCTAAGGGGGATAGGGCCTTACCGGTTGCACCTCTCATGGGTCATGGCACTACTACTGCTCAGGTTGAGTAGTGCGACTTGCACCGGAGGGATGACAGAGATGTCACATGTCGTATTTTAGCCACGATAGTGCCCGAGCTGAAAAAGCAGTTCATGGACCAGTAGGCTTTCGAGATCATGGACACCTTGAAAAAGATGTACCAAGATCAAGCGCGTCAAGAGAGGTTCTCGATGACTAAGGCACTCAACACCTGTAGGATGGCTGCGGGGACATCTGGAAGCACCTAAGTGCTCAAGATGAAAGGTTATATCGATGGATTATCCCATCTCGACACACCAGTCCCACAGGAGTTGGCAATTGACATCATCTTAGGATCCCTCCCCGAGTCTTATGTCAGTTCATTATGAACTATCACATGTAATACATGGCATGCTTAAGTTGGCTGAACATTCCATCAAGAAGAATCCCATGGTGCTACTAGTTAACAAGGGGAATGCTCCTCTTGCTCAGGACAAGGCCAAAGCGAAGGCCAATAAGGCCAACACAAAGAAGGCTAAGCAAGGGCCCAAGCCCAAGACCAATCTTGAGGATGTCTGCTTCGAGTGCAAGCAGAAGGGACACTGGAAGCAAACGTGTCCAAGGTCGTGGGAGAGCATGTGAAGAACGAGACCAGTTTTTAAGGTATGTATGTTATAGATATTAACCTCAGTGTTTAAAGAACTTAGGTTTTAGACACTGGATGTGATTCTCACATTTATTGCAATGTGTAGGGACTAAGAAATAGGAGGTTGTTAGGATCCGGAGAGCTAGATCTTCGAGTTGGGAATGGGGCTAAGGTTGCTGCCATTGAGATTGGATATTTCTACTTGGAGATGCCCACTGGATTGATTTTGATTTCAAACAACTGTTACTTTGTACCTGCCACATGCAGGAATATTATTTCAATGTCTATCTTGGATATTCAGGTTTTGATAAATTTGTAATCTTCAAAGATGATATTTTATATGGAAATGCTTTGTTAAATGATGGTTTGTATATCCTGGACTTATATCAATCCAAATCTGTGTATAACATTAACATTAGGATTAAACCCAATGAGCTTAATCCTGCTTATATCTGGCATTGTCTTAGGCCACATAAATGGGAAGCACATAGCTAGGCTTCATAAGGCTGGAGTGCTAGGGTCATTTGACTTGAAGTCATTGTTGGATATGCCTTAGTCCCGAGGCATTGGTCGTTTTATTGTATTGTACATTTATTGGATTTATGCATTATATATTTAGTGTCATTAAATAAAGGCATTAATCTATTTATTATATACCTTGTGCTATGTTTTAAATAGAGTATCCAATGGACATATCCATATCCATTTTGACAAGTGTCATGCACTTGGCAGTAAGACCATGGATAAGGAAAAGGATATTACCATAAAGAGATCCGTAGTCTGTTCCAGTCATGGGAATGAATGAAACTAAAGACTATCATTAGCCTGGTTGTATGTCGGTGCCTTACCGATCATTGGACATGGGATGTCAACCAAGTTAATCGGTACATGCAAAAGGGGCATGGCACTGGATAGATCCACTAAACGAGAAATCCACACGGTAAAGTATCACAAGTGATTCTCATGTATTACTTGTATGGATCCTTTGACCTAACCATATGATGGTGCTGCATGTGAAGTGGCATATTGGTGTACGCCTAAAGGGCCTGTAACAGTATGCCAAGTATGGGTACGTTCGGGTATGTCAGTGAACATGGCAATGCTATGGATATGCAGAAGGGAATGCCACTCAGTAATGTATGTCAGTGAACATGGCAATGCTATGGATATGCAGAAGGGAATGTCACTCAGTAGTCCACTGAGAAGATATCACCGGCCTCTTGATGAATGCAACTAATAAGAGTGTGGCCACACCCAAACAAGTTGGAACTTGTTTGTGAGCATCAGTTCATTCGGGATCAAGTAAATGTCCGAACACAAAAAAACGGTGATCAATCCATGTCTCTGTGTTGGACACCGATATCAATGACATGGGAAATACGAGTTTAAACTATAGGGTTACGATTACAATCGGACTGCTATCTATGTATTAATTGGGGGCTGTAGTGGCTTGCTAGAACCTGCCTGTAGTCTGTGGGCCATAGGCCCACTGCCAATATAAAGAGGGGCCCACAGGATCGTACATATAGAATGTTTGAGTTCAAATTAGTCGGATCACCTGTATACTTGGAGTATACTAATTGAAGAGATAAATATTAATCAATTAAATTAAAGATCAATTGGATTGGTCAATATAATTTAATTGACATATATTTATAATTTATTGGTTTGCAGAAAGTTGATTTAAATAAATTAACTTGTGAATAAATTTCCCAGTGGAAATTTAATACATATATAGGTTTATATGTATTTGTTTCTAGTCAAATCATAAATTAATTTGTTCGGTTAATTCCAATTAAATTAGAATTGATTAGGAATTAAAACTTATTAATTAATTAGAATTTATGGAATTATGACATTAATTCCATTTATAGAAACAAAGTTAAATCACCCCAATAATAAAAAGCCATGATTTAAAAGCTAAAAGGCAGATTTTCCTTAATGGGAATTTCAGCCATATGGGTTTTATGGAGCTGAAATTTTTGGCCATGTGAATGGGATTCTTCCTCTTCTCTTTTGATCCCCGCTAGCACGGGTTCGACTCAATATGCATTCATGTATGTGAGAGTAGAGGGAATCGGTTTCGATTTCTGCAGCCATCTCTTAAAGAGATTTTCTAGTGAGAATCTCAATTTCTTCAATTTTGTTTTGTTGTTTTCAATTTCCATTTCAATTGCTCCTGGGTATGGATTTAAGGAAACCAACGTGTTCTTTCGCTTTATCGGTTGATTTCTAGTGAAAAATCCCAATAGTCATATGATACATACGAATTCTATTTAAGGGGCAAAATGACAAAAGCGCCTTTCAACTAGCAAGATGAAAGGGCCACGAGCTTATTAGACCTGATACACTCAGACTTGTGTGGGCCTATGAGCATAAGTGCTAGAAATGGTTTTCACTACTTCGTCACTTTCGCAGACAATTTCAACAGACATGGCTATTTTATCTGATGAAGAACAAGTCTAAAACCCTTGATAGGTTCAAGAGTATAGGAATGAAGTGGAGAACCAATTGGGCAAGACTATAAAAGTACTTCGGTCTGATCGAGGTGGCGAATATATAAGCCTAGAGTTTAAATCATTCTTGAGAGAGTGTGGGATCATCTTACAGCTTACTCCTCCTAGAACACCCCAATGGAATGGAGTGTCAGAAAGGAGGAAAAGGACCTTATTGGACATTGTCTGCTCAATGATGACTCAAACGACTCTCCCAAAATCCTTTTGTGGATATGCATGTTGGGATTTTTCACCAAAAATCAACCGATAAAGCAGAAAAACGTGTTGATTTCCTCAAATCCGTGCTTAGGAGAAATTGAGGTGGAAATAAAAAAAAATTAGAAGAGATTAAGATTCTCACCCATAGATATCTCTTCTAGAGATGGCTGTAAAAATCAATCTAGACTTCCTCTATGTTCCCATACACGAATGACTATAGAACTCAACCCGTGCTAATGATGGGATCGGCTGGAAGGGAGAGATTTTTTTGTATTTTTTCACTTTTCTTGGCGGAAAATTTTAAGGAGATTTAACCCTAGATGGTTGAAATTTTTCTTCAAAAATTTCAGCCCATTCTCCTTTAATTTTATACGGCCCTTTTCTCCTTTGAGCCCAAGTCTGATTTAATTCTTTCGGTCCAATTTAATTTCAAATTTAATTTCAATTCAACATTTATGTAAATGTATCATATCATATAATAAATTACATACATTTAAATTAAAATTAATTTGACCAATTAATTTAACCAAGGAATTAAATTAGACTTTCATAAAATTAAATACATGTAAACCTATACATGTAAAATATTTCCACCTAGAAAATAATCTCATAAATTAATTCATTGAATTAATTATAAGAAGGCCAATACAAATATTAATTATATTATTTTGATCATTCCAATTGATCTATATCATATAATTAATACAATTCTCTCTCTCCGGTGTGTATAGTCCAAGTATACAGTTGATCCCTTTAGTTCAAATTCAGACATTTAATATGTACGATCCTATGGACTCGTTTTTATGTTGGCAGTGGGCCTATGCCCACACACTGTAGGCGAGCTCTAGCAAGCCACTGAGATGGAGATAGTAGTCCAACTGTAATCATAACCCTGTAGTTTAAACTTGTATATCCCATGTCATTGATTTTGGTGTCCAACACAGAGGCGTGGATTGATCACCCTCTTTTGTGTCCGGACATTTGCTTGATCCTGATAAGTGATAAAAAGGCACTTATATATGATATAATCTATAAGGAATTTGCAATGATTTTACTTATTTTATATTAGATTTCACGTTAGTATTTCTTGTTTTTGATGATTTACAGTTTTAAAGACCAAGTATACAAATATGTGGAATTTAGCTATAAAAGGAAGAAAAAACAAAGAGAAATTAAAGGAAAAAGACAGGTCACGAGCGCGACACTTATCACGATCGTGACATAGCACTTGGACAGACTTTGCTTTCAGCATTTTGTAAAGAAACCCGTGTGAATCACGACTGCGACACTCTGTCATGATCGTGACATGCACTCAGTAGCTGTTCTTAAATCTTGTCTGATCAAAACTTCAACCACCATTATAAAAAGACGCAACCCTTTATGAAAAGACACAACTATTCAATGAACCAACACAACTTTATAAAGAGACACAACCATTCAATGAACCAACACAACTTTACAAAGAGACACAACCATTCATTGAATCAACACAATCTTTCACAAAGAGACACAATGCTTCAATGCTTATAAATAGAGAAGGAATTCCAGATTGCAAGTGTGTGCCCCCAATGGGACACCAAAGGGAGAAAACCGGCCAAATGGAAGATACCTGTAGTATATAAAGTTAGAAAAATAAAGTGTCTAGAGAGTTCAAATGTTGTTTGTAATATTTAGTATACGGAAAGGGGAGCCTAACGCCAAGGTCCTTGAATCAAGTATTGTCGCTGTATAGATAAAAGATACCCCCGAGGTTGCAATATACCTATGGGCATGAGGGAGTGTTTCCCGTGTGACAGACAGGAATACTATCGCTTTCTTATGTCTATTCTTATAATTTTCCTTTATGAGAGCGTCACACTTGTATTTGTATTGAATATTTATGAAATCAATATCGATAAGTTTTCTTATATCTTACTCTTCATTGTATGACTAACGCCAAGTATATTTTGATTTCTTGTTTTACATTGCATGACTAACGCCAAGTATGTATTGTGATTCATAATAAGATATAGAGAAATTCACATTTTACTTTGTCTTGGTTAGTTACTAAGATAGAATAAACTACGATGTATGATTGTTTTGCTTCACTTTGTTAAATTAATTGGAGATAATCTTAATATAGATTGGCCATTATGTATTGAGACCTTTAGTTATTTTGGCAAAGGTATTCGATAATTTTTCTATGACTTATTGAATAAAATCTACTTTTAGACATGCCCGTTGAAATAGAGCTAATCCAACATACTCTTATCATAAGGATTGAATAGATAATTAATGCATGTGCAATGAATATCTAAGATAAAATCCTTGTATATTTATGTAACTAGATATTAAACAACAACTCAACTTATAACTAGTACTTTAATTGATTTAACTTGCCATTTACCCAATTCTCCATATCACTTTATAATTCAATACTCTATAACGCAAAGAAAAACAAACTAAAGTGGACATACCTTGTGGGATCGTATATTTTATTACTACGTTGCTATTTGTATACTTGCGAGTATAATCTGTAAGTGGAATTATTATTAGAAAAATTATTATCAAAAGCCAAATTAGAGATTTAGTAAACAAGCAACAGATCCCAAATGAATTGATGCTCACGAACAAGTTCCAACTTGTTTGGGTGTGGCCATACTCTTATCAGTTGCATTCATCAAGAGGCCGGTGATATCTTCTCAGTGGTCTACTGAGTGACATTCCTTTTTACATATCCATAGCATTACCATGTTCACTGACATACCTGAATGTACCCATACTTGGCACTTGTTATAGGCCCTTTAGGCATACACCAAAGTATGCCACTTCACATGCAGCACCATCATATGGTCAGGTCAAAGGATCCATACAAGTACTACAAGAGAATCACTTGTGATACTATACCATGTGGATATCTCATTTAGTGGATCTATCTAGTACCATGCCCCTTTTGCATGTACCCATTAACTTGGTTGACATCCCACGTCCAATGGCCGTAAGACACCGCCATCCAACCAAGCAAATGATGGTCTCTAGTTCCATTCATTCCCATGACCGGAGCAGACTATGGATGACTTTTATGGTCATGTCGTTTTCCCTATCCATGGTCTTACTACCAAGTGCATGACACTTGTCAACATGGATATGGATATGTCCAATGGATACTCTATTTAAAACATAACATAAGATATATAATAAATAAATTGATGCCTTTATTTAATGACACAAATTGTATAATACGTAAATCTAGTAACACAGTATAAATGAAAAATACAAATACAAGGACCAATGCCTTGGGACTAAGGCACATCCAACAATCTCCCACTTGCACTAGTTCCAACTAGGCATGGGGTTAATCCCTATAGATCTAGTATGACCATTGTGCTTGGGCAAAGCCAGTGCCTTGGTCAAAGGATCTGCGACATTATCCTCGGTGTACACTCTATGTAATGAAATGTCACCCCTCTCGGTGATTTCTCATATGAGGTGAAACTTCCTAAGCACGTGCTTTGTGTTCTTGTGTGACTGAGGCTCCTTAGCTTGTGCAATAGCCCCATTGTTGTCACAGAAGATCCTGGATAGTTGGTACTACTCCCAATTTAGTGTTAAACTTCTTTATCCACACATCTTCCTCAACTGCATCACACGTCGCAATGTACTCAGCTTTTGTAGTAAAGTCCGTGATGGTTAGTTGCTTGGAGCTCTTCCAGCTAACAGCACCACCATTTAGCAAGAATACGTACCTAGACTATGACTGGTACTCATCCTGGTGGTCTGGAAGCTTGCATCAGTGTGCCTAGTAACTGACAACTCTTCCTGACCTCTATACACTAAGAAGTTATCCTTAGTCCGATTAAGGTACTTCAAGATTGCTTTGACAGCCTTCTAGTGATCCTCATTAGGATCCTGCTGGTATCGACTCGTCATACTCAGTGTAAAGGTGATATCAGGTCTCGTACATAGCATGAAGTACATGATTGACCCTATAGCTGACATATATGGGACCAACTTCATGTTCTCCCTATCCTACCTTGTCTTAGGACAGTTATTCTTATTAAGTTTCAGCCCATGGCTCATTGGCAAGAAACCTTTCTTTACCTAATCCATGCTGAATCTTTTCAGAATTTTGTCTATGTACATGGCCTGACTTAGGCCCAGAAGCCGATTGGATCTATCCCTATAGATCTTGATGTTGGATGTGCCCTAGTCCCGAGGCATTGGTCCTTGTATTTTTATTGTATTTTTATTAGATTTATGTATTATATATTTTGTGTCATTAAATAAAGGCATTAATCTATTTATTATATACCTTGTGCTAAATAGAGTATCCAATGGACATATCTATAACCATGTTGACAAGTGTCATGCACTTGGCAGTAAGATCATGGATAGGGAAAACGATATGACCATAAAGAGATCAGTAGTCTATTCTAGTCATGGGAATGAATGGAACCAAAGACTATCATTAGCTTTGTTGTATGGCTATGTCTTATCGACCAATGGACATGGGATGTCAACCAAGTTAATGGGTACATGCAAAAAGGGGCATGGTACTGGATAGATCCACTAAACGAGAAATCCTCATGGTATAGTATCACAAGTGATTCTCGTGTAGTACTTGTATGGATCCTTTTACCTGATCATATGATGGTCTTAAATATGAAGTGGCATACTTTGGTATATACCTAAAGAGCCTGTAACAGGGTGCCAAGTATGGGTACATTCAGGTTTGTCAATTAACATAGCAATGCTATGGATATGTAGAAGGGAATGTCACTCAGTAGTCCACTGAGAAGATATCACTGGCCTCTTGATGAAAGCAACTGATAAGAGTGTGGCCACACCCAAACAAATTGGAACTTGTTTGTGAGCATCAGTTCATTCGGGATCAAGTAAATGTCTAGACACAAAAGAGGGTGATCAACCATGCCTCTGTGTTGGACACCGATATCAATGACATAGGATGTACAAGTTTAAACTACAGGGTTATTATTACAGTTGGACTGCTATCTCTATCTTAATTAGGGGCTGCAGTGGCTTGCTAGAGCGCGCCTGCAGTGTATGGGCCAAAGGCCCACTGCCAACATAAATATGGGCCCACAGGATCATACACATTGAATGCCTGAACTCAAACTAAAGGGATCAATAGTATACTTAGAGTATACGCACCGGAGAGAGAAGATTGTATTGATTATATTATATAGATAAATCGGATTAATCAAAATAATATAATTAATATTTGTATTGTCCTTGTCATAATTAATTGAATGAATTAATTTATGAAATTATTTCCTAGGTGAAAATATTTTACATGTATAGGATTACATGTATTTAATTTTATGAAAGTCTAATTGAATTCCTTGGTTAAATTAATTTGTCAAATTAATTTTAATTTAAATATATGTAATATATCATATGGTATAATACACTTACATACATGTTGAATTAAAATAAAATTTGAAATTAAATTGGACCAGAAGAATCAAATCAGACTTGGCTTAAAGGAGAAATGGCTCGCGTAAAATTGAAACACCCTAGATAATCCGGCCAAGACAAGAGGAATTAGACAGAAAATTACAGTGTTGGTATGTCGCTTCCAATAAGAAGGATATCATCCACATATAATACCAGGAAAGTAACAATGCTCCCACTAATCCTTTTATACACATAAGGCTCATCTTGATTCTATATGAAGCCATTTTCCTTTATGGCTTCATTGAATCTAAGATTCCAACTTCAGGATGCTTGCTTCAATCCATAAATGGGCTATTGAGACTTGCATACCTTTCTAGGATGCTTTGGATCGACAAAACCCTCAGGCTGTGTCATGTACACATCCTTAAGTAGCTTTCCATTAAGGAAAGTGGTTTTGACATCCATCTGCCAGACCTCATAGTCGTACCAGGTGGCTATGGCCAGCAGGATCCTTATGGATTTGAGCATAGCGACTAGTGAGAAAGTTTCATCATAGTCTATTCCATGGACTTATCTGAAACCTTTTGCAACTACCACCCCTTGAAGGTATTATCGGCCTTTAGCTTGTAGCACCACTTGCAACCTATCACCTTAACACCCGGAGGTGGATCAACTAGATTACATTTCTGCCTCTATGGCCTTGCACCAGTTGGCAAACTGTGGGCTAGCCATAGCCTCCTGGTAGGTTTTAGACTCTTCCTCATTAAAGACGAGAAGAGTGTGATCATCGGTAACGAGAAACCCCTATCTCTCGGGTTCCCGACAATCCCTACCAGACCTTCTAGGTCCTTGTGTGACCTGGGCTAGTGCTTCCTCCTGTGAAAGCTCCACCTTGGTCTCCGAGTTATCCTTTTCAGCAGTTTGTGAGCTTTATACTTCCCTGAGTTCATCATTACTCCCACTGTCTTTCTTGGATATAAAATCCTTTTCAAGAAAGACCCCTTTTCGTGCCACGAATCGGCAGGGTTGTAGAAGTAATACCCTTTGGTTTCCCTAGAGTAGCCCATAAACAGGCATTTATCGGTTTTGGCTTCTAGTTTACCCCCAGTCAATCTCTTGACATATGCATCACATCCCTAAATCCGTAGGAAAGACACATTAGGCACCCTGCCCGTCCATCTTTCGTATGGGGTCTTTTCCACTACCTTAGTCGGAGTATTGTTTAAAATGAGAGTTGCAGAAACTTATTAGGAGAGAGGCATGTGTGAGCACGGGTTTTTTCCCGACCTCAGTGATGAAAGCTACTGTTACTTTTTTTTCACGGATAAACGTGAAGTGGATTCGGACTGACCAAGATCACGTCGGGAATGTCTCGGATAGCCCAGAGGTGTGTGACGAGTCCTAGTACGGAACCCTGAAGAATTCGAGTGAATATTTAAGAAAACCAAAGAACAAACCAAAAAATAAGTGAAAATGTAATTTTCTGAGCATTACAGCCGCTCGGCTGTAAGCTACAGCTGCACGGCTGTAGCCTACAGCCACGCGGCTATAATGTCCTTATTTCCTTTTTTTGGGCAAAATCAGCTTTTAATTCGGTTTTTAAGCAAAATAGGAATTTTGGCATCTACAGTCGTGCGGCTATAGTCTACAGGGGCACGGTTGTGACCTACAGCCGCGCGGCTATAAGCATCAGTTTTCTTTTTTTGACGAAATCAGCTATTAATTCCGATTTAATACCAAAATGGGAGATATTTAAGGATCCTAATCGGGAATTAGGGCAAAGGGAGTGGCAGAAAAACTAAAAGAGAAAGAAAAAGAAAGGAATTTTAGAAGGAAAAAAATCATCACCTATTTTTTTTTAGGGTTCTTAACACACAAAAAAAAAAAAAGAAGTTAGGTAAGAAAGAAAAAAAGAAAAAAAAAAGAGGAAACACAAGGTAGACAAAAAAAAAAAAAGAACACTCAACAATCAATCCTCGAATCTTCCTCGTGGTTCCGTTCGGGGTTCGGAAAACGCACTTTGCTCGGGTTGTCCATGACTGTAGGACGTTTCTGGCATCCAAATCTCTTTTTTGTGGTCCAAGTACTGGAACACATATAAAGTAATTTTCTGAGAGGCCTTAGAAATCCATTCTGTTCATCTTGGTTGTGATTTAAATGCATGATTTGAGTTTTTCTTGATTGGATGGTTTTTTTTGGGGCTACAGCCGCCCCACCCATGATCACAGCCGCTCGGCTGTAACCTACAGCCGTGCGGCTATGACCTATAGGGGCGCAGCCGTAGTGCTTTGTATTGAATCTTTTATTTTTTTGGGAGTTTTTTGTGATTACAGCCGCCCCATATGATCACAGCAGCCCGGCTTTAACCTACAGCAGTGCGGCTGTGACCTATAGGGGCGCGGCTGTAACCTACAGGGGCCGAAGCTCCATCGGCCCAAATCGATCGATAACGCTCCCACTCTTCAATTAAATGTGTTTTTCATATCTGTTATCGGTCCAATCACATCCCTGTGTGCTTCGATTCCATGTTCTTCTTTTTTTTATAGGTGGATGTGATGAAATTTGGTGATTTTGGACTATTAGGGATTTCCGGATTCGATTTGGTCCATTTTGGGTATTTTCTGTTCGTTTTAATGTTTTTCTAGAAATCTCATATCACCCAAAATCATCAAACTTTGCAAAACGATATTCGAAAACGCGAAAAGTATGCTGGAATCAATTCTGGAGCATTACAACCGCCCGGCTGTAATCTACAGGGGCGCTGCTGTAATCCACAGCCACGCGGCTGTAGGCTATAGGAGCACAGCTGTGATATGGGCAGAATTACAGTTTTACCCTTTTGGGCCCCAAACTTGTAATTTTGCATCCTTTTCTCATCCAAAAACAAATTTTGGTGTGTTTGCATATTTTTTGACCCTAGATGGATGTTCGATTTAGGCCCACACATGAACGGGACCCCCGGGTCCCGGGATATCCGACCCGCTAAAGTTGGAAAAGTGCATGTAAATGAGCCAAACCGCTTTTAGAACTGATTTTTCATCCATAAAACCTACAGGGCGTTTAAAAAACCGTTTTCCAGGTCTAACCAGGCCGACTGGTCGGGTCGACTCGTTCACCCCTTTGCATGATCCCGTTTCCTAAAATACCCCTATTCTGTCCTATATGAGTCCTTGGCGTGTTTTATTTATCTGTGCTAACCTTATTTGGATGCAGCTTTTATTTTTGCTTTATTTTTATTTTTGACTTTATTTTATAGATTAAATCGTGTATCTAGGTGATTGTAATTTTTTTTAGATCATCGTGTATAATAAGCGATTGTAAAAGGTGAGGATGAGAGTTTTCTTTTTCTTGGGTTGTATAATTTGGCCTCTGATTTACTTTTCCGCACTTTTATTTTTCCGCACTTTATTTTATTTTTATATATTAATTCATTCTCATGAGCATTGGTTAACGATTGACGGAAGATAAAATGGGTAGATTTAAATGAGTGAAATATCAAATTATGAAATAATAATTAACAATAAGTGAGGTTAGTAAATCTGTTGCCCGAACCCTGAATCTCTGAATTAGGTACCGCGTCTACGCTTGGTAGGGAGCTGTACCGAAATTTCTCGGATGAGCTGATCTGGGTGGCGACTCTGTATCTAATTTCGAAATTTAGGTTTCGAGATCTTTAAGTTCAAATTGGGATTTTCTAAAAACCTATCTTTCAAAAATTCACACTTACAATTAAGTTTTCTACAAAAGACTTTTTCAATAAAATGAAAGGTTTTTTTTCTAAGGGAGGTTAAAAAACCGTTTTCAAAACCAAGACATCACCGCCCAAAAAGAAAATCCCCGGTTCCCGCTTCACTGCGCGTTCCGAAAAAGGTTGTCCGCTCATAGTGGCGACTCTGCTGGGGATTAATGGTTTCTTCAAAAGAGTTTAACAAAAAAACTTAAGGAACTTAGGCAACAATTGAAGTATATCCTCACTTATTGTTGATTATTAAATCGTAATTCAATATTTCATTCACATTGCATAAAGCATGACATTTTCTCTTCTTAAATCCCTCCAACACTCATTTAAACCCAGTTTATTTCTAAAGGTGACCTACCTCTTCCGCTAGGATTGGAGGCATCCGAGGAGGTAAACCATTCATAGCCTTGTATGAACCCCTTCGTTTGAACCCTTGAGTGGGGAGAAGTCAGGAGTATATTTTCGCTATGGGAACCTGTACGACCCTTGGCTTGACTCATACCTTCATGTAATGGCCTAGCAATTTCCCTTTAGGATTACCAAAATATATACTTGAAAATGGACATCGAGAGTACGCCTTTGGTATCCCCCGTTGATGCCAAAGAGACCTAATACCTAGAAAGAATGCGAGACCAACCAAATGGAGGAATAAGGTTGGAAGGGTGGGCATATTTTTGTGTGTGTGCTAACGTTTGCTCTATGGTTGTTTTATTTTCAACCTTTTCATACAACATAAACACGCATCATCCATATGCCATATTCTAATCACTTTCTTTGTGCAGCCATTTTAGAGCATACTCATACGTGTGTGTTATACTAACCATATTTTTGTGCAGCCATAATCATTTTCTGTATGCCACATTCATTTTGCATGTTCATGGATTCATAAAGTATACACGACATCATCTTACATGTCATGCATTCTAACCACGTTTTTATGCAGCCATTTGCATTTTTGTATGACATAGGCATCCACATCATTTCATTTCATTAAAAATGTAAGGATGTTTTAAGTATGCCCTTCACGACCATTTCATCTCATAACATATCGGGAACCCCCAAGGCTACCCATACTCTGCTTGTGCACTAGTTTGCATTTGGCCATCCCATTACATTATAAGAAGACCACAACGGTCTTAGGCTTGTGTTTGTGTGATGGACCACACGAAATCATCACATCTTGATCATTCACATTTGGTGTCATGGAGACGCCTTAGTTTTGCTTGAGTGTCCCAATCCATATCGGATTGTTACATAACATCGACAACCCATTTGAGGTACTCCACGAGTGTCGAGCTAGTTTTCATATTAAGACATTTCATAGCATCCCTAAATCATGTAAGGTGTTCCACGAACACCGAAATGCTGTCCGTGTTTTGATTCGCACGTGACTTGTATGTGACATCACTTTATGTTAGATGCCATAAAAGCATCGGATGTCTATCTGCGGGACGGTTCTCTCACGACCATTTCATGTCATCACATTGACCTACAAAGTGTCAAACTTTTGTCCGTGTGTCGGAACACATGCGACCATTTCACGACATCCCCTAGGTGCCCCAAAGGCACCGAACCTCTGTCCGTGCGATGGCTCGCACATGACGTTATTGCATTGTCTTGTGTATAGCATAGGGTATGCTTGGAACATCCAAAGCAAGAGAAAGAAAAGCACTAAAACCATCTTTAGCATCATCCACATCAATAAGACATCATCCAAACATGAGCATAAAAGTACCATTTAGAGTGTCGAGTCTAGGACCACGACATCCATCCGAAACTCTAACCTTATATTGATTGTGCAGTTTGGTGTCGCATCTCGAGAAGGTTAATTCGAGTGGAATCAGAACCAAACACCCCAGTTCAGTTAATTTGATCAGAACCGGTCACCATAGAGGGAATCAGTTCAGGGTCGGATTCAGATAGGGAAGTCGAAGTTCAGTTACCTACTTTACCGGTTGACGGTCAGGCGTTGTTAGAAGAGGTTGACAGAGCAGACATGGCTGACGGAAACAGTGGGAATAGTGGAACCAGTGGAACCATACATTTCGACATGGCTGCTTTTATGAGGAGCTTCTTAAGCTCAGATGAGTTCAGGGCTACCCTTAGGGAGGAGGTGCAGGTGGTGATGACCACCCTCCCTGTTCCGGTTGTCCAACCAGCCCAGACCTCGGTTGGGAACGGGGGACGACATCTCGTTCAAGGCACTAATGGAACCGGGGGGGATGCTCCTAGCGGAAGTGGAAGAGTTGCCAATCACAGAGAGCCGGACTGTCAGTCCGAAGAGGATGAGGCTTTTGAGAAGGCGAGGGAAGCCTCGATTGAGTCGATGCTGGAGAAACGGCTCAACCAGAAATTTTCAGATATAGATGCTATGATGCCCAAGCTGAAAGAAATGGTCCACTTCAATCCTATCAAGTGTACCGATCCTGCGACGTTAGTTGCTGATGCGGAAGGACCGCTCCCGGCTTGTTTTCATATGCCATACCTCCCTCCCTACATCGGAGAAGGACCACCGGAAGCCCATTTGGATAGCTTCGTGAGATTGATGACCAGTATGGGGATTGGAAAGGGTCATCTTCTAAATTTGTTCCCTACTACTTTGAGGGGTGCTGCAGCGAAGTGGTACATGAAGACGCCATTGTATACCCATTCCACTTGGGAAGACTTAGCTGATGCTTTTGTGAAACAATATGCTTACAACACCCAAGTTGAGACAACTCTCGAGGATTTGGAGAGGATTCGCCAAAAGCCGAATGAGTCCTTCCTGGCATATTACAAACGGTGGATGTATGTGCAGGTTTTGGTGGATTGGGCATCAAAGTTGGAATCTTTGATCGTGAAGCTTGTGGACGGCAGCTTGTCCCAATATAAGGACAAAATGAAGCTTAAGAGGTTCCATTCTTTCAATGAGGTGGTGGAGTTTGCCAAGCGTATCGAACGGTATGAAGAAGAAGAGCAGAGAGGCAAGCAAGGTTCAGGCTCCTATAGAAACAACCAGGGGTACTCCTAAGGGTACAACAGTGGAAGTTCCAAGACCACTACAGTAAGACCTAGTTTAAGGACAACACCAAAGGCAGCCTCTATTGAAACTCAAGAAGCAGAAGTAGCTACCGTGAATCAAGGGAGAGCAAATGTTCCAAGAATTACCAGTCCGTGGGCTGAGTCAGTCAGTCGAATCTTTGCCAAGTGTAGAAAGGCAGGGGTGCTGTAGAGTTTGAGGCCATTCTCACCTCCAGCAGAGGCGGATAAAGAGAATTTCTTTTCCTACCATGTAATGGCGGGTCACCGTATGAACGAGTGTACCCAATTGATTAAAGCCATCAAACAGCTAGTCATAGATGGCAAGATAGTAGAGCCAGCTCTGAAACCGAATATGCAGAAGAATCCACTCCCTACCTTTGGTAGCTAGGTAAACATGGTGCAGTCAAGCTTGCCAGCCAATTATATGTTTGCCCAGATCATTAATGCGAATCCGAGTGTGCGAGCTGTATTGGTAGAAAAAGAAGAGCCAGAGGTGTTTGAAGAGCAGACTGCAGCGGTAAGGGACAAGATGGGTCCTATTGATTTAGATGACTTTGCGGCGGAAGATGAGTATGATGAGTTCGAGGTGCAAGAGTCGAAGCCAGTTTACCAGGTAGAGACAAGAAGAGGGACTGTGATAGAGAAAGATGGGCCAGTGATGCACATCACTAGGAGCGGTAGGGTTTATCAACCCATTAGTGCACCACCTCCAGCACCTCCAAGAAGGAACACAACACCGGTGTAGAACAATACCCCAGTGGTTAAGGAAGAAGACATGGTTGTGGACCAACTGAAGAGGACACCGGCCCATGCCAGTGTGTGGCACTTACTTATGGAATCCAAGAGGCACCGAGAGGCGATGGTAAAACAACTGATGGAGATGGATGCCAAACCCACCATGTCCCCCGATGAGGTGTGTGCAATGATTAGGGGAGCGGATTTGAAGGTTAACAAGGCCCACCTGAAGGTGTGAATCACAATAGGGCCTTGTACTTAAGGGTGGAAGTTATGGATAAAGTGATGCCGAGCGTGATGGTGGATGATGGTTCGGCCTTGAACATTTGTCCTTCTCAGGTCCTACCTTTCCTAGGGGTGAGTCCTGAAGCTCTCTGCCGGTCCAACACCGTAATTAGAGCTTATGATGATAGTAAGAGAGCTGTCTTGGGGACCTTTGAAGCGGAAGTCAAAGTAGGGGAGGTTAAATCGAAGGTGTTGTTTACCGTGATCAATATTCCTGTCACCTTCTCTCTACTCTTGGGGAGACCATGGTTCCATGCTTTAGGAGGAGTTCCATCGACTCTTCACCAGAAAGTGAAGTTCTTAATCGAAGGGAAAATAGTAACGGTGGAAGCTGATGAGCCTTTTGTGGTAGTCGCATTAAGTGCTACCGAGCAGCCGATGACGGAGTTTCAGATTGCTGTGATTGCTGACAAGCCTGAGTTTCCAGACTGGATTCATAGGTATTTTGCTAAATAGAATTATGAGCCGGGAAAGGGATTAGGGGCCAAGCAACAAGGAATCCCTGAGTTTAACATTGAGGCTGGGAAGTACCGACAATTCAGGCTGGGGTATCAAGAAGGAAGGGCCAAGCAAGAAAGGAAGAGTGTGAATCTGGTGGATACTTTTGTCCGGGCCACAGAATCAGCATATGATGGGACTCCTAAGCCGGTAGTTGTAGAGGGAGGTCAGCTCCCTGGGTTTGAAATTTTCGCTGATGTGGTTGATTTCAGCAAGTATGGAGTAGAGCCGATTGTGAACATGCTGCGCATCGAAGCTGAAACTAGAAACAAGGGGGTTCAGAATCAGAAAACTGTTGACCAAGTCAGGATTGAATTCGGGAATAAGGGAGAAGCTTTTAAGAAGACGGATCTAGTGAGAAGTGAGATGGAAGTGGATATGGGGGCCATTACGAGAGCACTGTCCACCTTGATGAAACCAAGCCAAGGTGCAGAAGAGAAGACATCATCTGTGGAAAAAACACATGAAGACTTAGTAGAAGAAGTGGTAAAGGAACTCACTAAGCTGGTTATAAGGGGCAAGGTCCAAATGACAGAGGAAGAGCTGACTGACAAATAGAAGGAAGACCTGGAAGGAGACCTGGGATACTTGTTCGAAGAGATCGACTGTACTGCAGTTGATAAAGACCCTCCGCATGTGGAGGATGGAAACTTTTTCTATTTTTGGTGTGAACAATTCTGCCTACAAGGCATACAATGTAATAAAATCTAATTTTGCTTACTTGTGTGATGTTTTTTCGGATGGAACTGTGCATACATACAAACATTCATTTAATGTCTTTAGCATACATGATGCATCATTGCATGAAATGAACCTAAGGACAGATGATGAACCAAAGATGGTATCCGTCTAGAAAGACCTCATGCCTTATGAGAGAAAAGAGCTTGTAAAAATCCTGCAAAAACACGTCAAAGCATTTGCTTGGTCCTACGACGACATGCCTGGGGTTGACAGAGAAATTGCAGAGCATAGAATCCCGACAGATTCGAAGATGAAACCAGTTAAGCAGAAACTCCGACGACTTCGACCAGAATGGGCTGAAAAGGTTAAGGAAGAAGTAGCCAAATAGATAAAGGCCACGTTCTTAGAAGTGGTAGAATATCCAGAGTGGTTGGCCAATGTCTTACCAGTTGCAAAGAAAGACGGTCGAGTAAGGGTTTGTGTGGATTACCGTGATCTGAATAAGGCGCCTCCCAAAGATGACTTTCCACTCCCGCATATCAACGTTCTGATTGACAGTGCCGCCAGGGCAGCCATGTGTTCCTTTATGGATGGGTTTTCGGGATATAATCAGATTTTGATGACTGTAATTGATAAAGTAAAGACAGCCTTCATCACAGAATGAGGAGTTTACTGCTACAGGGTTATGCCTTTTGGTTTGAAGAATGCCGGGGCAACTTATCAGCGGGCGGTCACGACACTTCTGCATGATATGATCCACAAAGAGGTCGAGGTTTATGTGGACGATATTTTGGTAAAATCCATGACCCGGGAGGAGCACTCAGCCATCTTGGATAGGTTTTTAAATAGGATCGAGAAGTACAATCTTCGCCTCAACCAGAAGAAATGTGTATTCGGAGTCACCTCAGGGAAATTGCTTCGTCATATGGTCAGCCAGAAAGGGATTGAGATGGATTCGGATAAGATTAAGGCCATCAGGGATATGCCGGCACCGGAGTCAGAGAAGGAAGTAAGGTCGTTTCTCGGTTCACTATAGTATGACAGTCGGTTTATTGCGAGATTGACGACAGTTTGTGAGCCAATTTTTAGACTGCTGAAAAAGAACCAGCCCGTGAAATGGAACGAGCAGTTTCAAATAGCCTTCGATAGAATTAAAACTTATTTTATGAATCCCCCAGTTCTAAAACCTCCAATACCAGACAAGCCTTTGATTTTGTACTTAGCCATTGAAGAGACTTCTGTTGGAGCCATGCTAGTACAAGAGCAAGAGGATGGGCGTGAGCATGCGATCTATTATTTGAGCAAGAAGCTACTAGAGTATGAGACTAGGTATACGATAGCAGAGAAAACTTGTGCTGCTATGGTATGGTTGACAAAGAAGTTAAGACACTACTTCCAGTCATACAAGGTTCAGGCGGTGGCCAAGGTGGACCCCATGAAGTACTTTTGCCAAGCTCCAGTATTGGCAGAAAAGTTATCCAGGTGGTTGCTTTTGTTGTCAGAGTTTGACATAGAATATGTGACGAGGAAGATAATTAAGGGAAGAGCCGTAGCAGAATTCCTAGCTAACCAGCCAATAGATTCAGACTATGTGGAGAACTTAGAATTTCCCAACGAACAGCTAGCGGTGGTGGAAGAGGTGTCAAATAGGTGGGTGATGTACTTCGACAGGGCGGTGAATAAACAAGGCGCAGGCTTGGGGGTAATCATTGCTACACCTGAAGGAGAAATCATTCCTCTGGCAAGGCGACTTGACTTTCCAGTGACCAATAATGGGGCCGAATATGAAGCATGTCTCTTTGGTATCGATGCCTTGATCACGCTGGGGGCAAACGAGGTGTTAGTTATCAGGGATTCAGCCTTGGTGATTCGGTAGGTAACCGGAGACTAGGAAATAAAGGAAGAATCACTCCGACCCTATCTCGAGTTGGTTTGGGAAAGGGCAAGGGTATTCAGTCAGTGTGAATTCCAACATGTACCGAGAGAGGAGAATCAGATGGCAGACTCTTTGGCTACATTGTCATCAATGTGGGAAGGCCCCCGAAAACAACCAATACAGCCGGTCATCCTGCAAATTGCTCAAAACGCATGCTATTTGTCAGTTAATACGGTTGCAACTATTGAGGGATGCCCTTGGTATTATGATATTCTACTATTCATCTAGAACGGTCAATATCCTGAAGACGCCAATGAATCTGATAAGGTTTCCCTCAGGAGGTTAGCAGCACAGTTCCGGATATTTGAGAATCAACTTTTCAAGAGGACAACTAACGGAGTTCTTCTGAAGTGTATCACGGAGGAAGAACCAGTCGTGGTTATGAAACAGATACATTCCGACACTTGTGGCCCGCATATGAATGGTTTGGCTCTAGCAAAGAAGATACTGAGACAAGGATACTTTTGGCTCACTCTACAAGCCGATTGTATCGAGGAAGTTAAGAAATGCCATGAATGTCAAGTGTATGGAGACCTCAATCATCTCCCCCCGCTTGAACTTCAAGTATCTTCGACTCCATGGCTGTTCACAGCTTGGGGTATAGACATAATTGGAGAGATAAGGCCGCCTGCTTCAAATAGGCACCGATTCATTGTTGTGGCTGTAGATTATTTTTCTAAGTGGGTCGAAGCAGAATCATTTACGAATATCACTGCCAAGAAGATGGCCAAATTTATAGAAAAGAACATCTTCGCGAGATATGGGATCCCTTATCATGTCGTGACCGATAACGGGGTACAATTCCAAGAGGTAGCGGCACAATTACTCCAAGAGAAGGGGATCAAGCACCACAAGTCATCCCCGTATCGTCCACAAGCCAATGGGGTGGTGGAAGCGGCCAATAAGTCCATCAAGAAGATTCTGTAAAAGATGGTGGTAACCTACAGAGATTGGGCCGACATGTTACCATTGGCTTTGTGGGGATACCGGACAAGCATCAGAACCCCTACCGGAGAAACTCCATATTCACTGGTTTACGGGATGGAAGCAATGTTACCGGTAGAGATGGAAATTAGATCGTTAAGAGTGGTCATGGAGGCACAATTGCCAGAGTCTGATTGGCTTCAGTCGAGATATGAACAGCTAGCACTGATTGACGAAAAGCGTCTTCAGGCTTTAGATCGGTTGCAAATGTACCAACAGCGGATGGCCAGGACATACAACAACAAGGTTCGCCATCAGAAGCATCCAAGGCAGGGGATCTGGTACTCAAGTAGATGAAATAGACCAACACAGATGTGCGGGGGAAATTCAAGCCGAACTGGGAAGGTCCGTATGTAATCAAGAGGGTGCTTTCGAAAGGTGCTGCAAAAATTATGGATATGGACGGGAATGAATTCGTCAACCCCATCAATCAGGACAAGCTGAAACACTACTACGGTAAAAAAAAAGAGTCCGGTTGATTGAAAACCGAAAAGGTTGTCCACACAAAAATTAGGATAGTCCGATGGGTCGAAAACCGAAAAGGCGATCCATGCAGAAATTAGGACAGAAAGGTGAGGATTATCAGCTGGAAAATCTACAAAAACTGGTTGGTGACAAGTGTGGCTTCAGTCGAGACTTATACCATCGATAATTCTGTCCATAGTTCATTTCATCATTCGATGTACATTGTGCTAAAACATTATTTATGAATGAATGAATGAATGTTTGGTTTTGTTCGCTTAAATGTCCCAAGTTCATCTGCAATTCAGATTATTCTGCGCATATTTATCTTTACATATCTTCTGCATATCCCACATCCACAGATTAAACATATACATTCAAAAAAAAAAAAAAAGAGTCCGATAAATTGAAAACTCAAAATAGGCGGCCTATGTAAAAGATAGGACATAAAGTAAGTCTGCTGAATTGAAAACCCAAAAGAGGCGATTCAGGAAAAAATAAAGACAGTCCGATAGGCTGAAGACCCAAAAGGGAAGCCTATGCAAAAATTAGGGCAAAAAAAAAAAAGAGTCATACAGCAGTAATCAATTCTAATCATCTAGAGGCCAAGATACCGCAGCGTCAGTGCCTCACGTCCTCGTCGGGTGGGACAGCCGACCAAATCTGCCAACCAAGCCCTGTAGCAAGCATCTGTCTTTATGGAGGCAAGATTATCATACTTCAGGACATCAGTACGAGTAGGATGCATCCACTGGTGTTGCACATGCCGAGGCCACAGTGATGTAAACACCCCGCACTCAGTAGTACACAAAGATTGAGGAACCCCTTGCAGTTTCCCATACTACCTGCACAGCCGAGCAGGAGAGTAGAAAGTCACACCGGTCAACCCAAGCAACTGGACACCTCCGGCCCAGGTCTCAGTAGTCACATCAGTGATATCCCACCAAGGGCAGACCCATTGGATAAAGGCGTCGGATCGCCTCCTTAGCCAGTCGAACCAATGCTCCATGGACATGAAATCAAAATCTAGAAGCTCGATGTGCCGAGACCAATAGCGCTTCGGAGCATATCTTGGACGAGGTGGAGGACTTAAGAGGTATAGCTTCTCCAACAGCCAAATTTGCAGGCAGTTTAGTCAGGATGAAGGGGGAATGAATGTTTGAATTCAGAAAAGAGCAGAACTGAAGCATACCTGAAGCAGGAAGGGAGACCCACAGCTCTCGATGGGAGAATCAGAATGGATGGAGTCTAAGTGTATCAAGGTCTCAGCCAAAACAACCCCCATGAAAGATACACCCTGAGACACCTGAGTCACTACTGAAGCCAGCCTAAGACTATAAGTATCATCTCGGGACTCGTACAGATAGCAAGCCATCAGTAACAGACTCATCAGTGGAGCCCAGCCAGGGGCAGTGGGAGATAAAGCGAAACACAAGTTAGCAGCGACAGAAAGACTAAGTCTGGATGAGGTAGACCTACCAGTAAGTGCACGACCCATGCCTGCTACAGAAGGAGCGAACTGGATTAGGAATGTGTGGGCATCATCATAATTGGGGTCGGGAACAGCCAACCGGACCCCCCGGGGGCAGGGAACACAGAGAATGGCACTAAAGTCCTCTATCAAGGGGCATAACTCTTGACCAGAGAAACGGAACACATGATCCATCGGATCCCAAAAGCTGACACCTGCATCCAAGAAGACCCCGTTCGGGGTCAAAGCGATGTAACACCTGAGATACTGCAAGCTAAAGGGTGCAAGTAGGGCCCAATTAGAAGAGCGGGTCGTACCCCAGTAGTCCCGGAGTCGTCCTCTAAGCTGATCCATGCTAAAAGAGGAGCGAAAGAAGAAGAAGGGCTGAAGAATGAGTGGGGCGGCTATAGCGTATGGGGCGGCTGTAATGCACTATAGGGGCTCTGCTGTAATACATGGGGCGGCTGTAATATTTATAGGGGCTCGACTGTACTGAAGAAAGCTTGCAAATCGATGTGGGATGGACTTTTTTGGCATGGGGCGGCTGTAGCCTACAGGGGCGGGCTGTAATGCACGGGGCGGCTGTAATGTCTACAGGGGCTCGGCTATGCTGAAGAAAGCTTGCAAATCGATGTGGGATGGACTTTTTAGCATGGGGCGGCTGTAGTTGCTACAGGGGCGCAGCTGTGTGCTACAGCCGCACGGTTGTAGTATGTGGGGCGGTTGTAATGACTACAGGGGCGTGGCTGTAGTACAGACAACCCTTTGTCTATGGCCTTATATAATTTCTGATATTTATGGTTGCGTAAATAAGGGTTCTGAAGATCGCCTTTCAAAGAAAACAAAGTATAAAGGCATCAAGATGCGTCCTGGACCGGACCGAATTAAACAAAAGAGCGATAAAATGTAAGAGAAGGTGAGAAAATATATGGATAAAAAGTACAAGTGTCACATAAAATTCATGTACATCGGACACATCCAATACAAAACTAAATCAGATCTACGCAAGGACCCAAAATGTGCGAAGAAGTGGCCCACAGACAGGCTAATACATCACAAATAAAGAATGGAAGGATAAGCCTAAGAAGAATCATCATTATCCTCATCATCTTCTGCCTCGTCATCATCGTCGTTGTCATCGTCTGCATCTCCCATCTGGACATTCCAGTCACCTGCCTGGTCTCTGAAGGTCTGATTCATGACCTCCAATTCGGTGACCCGATGCCGCAATTGATCGTTCTCGGCCCTCAAGCGAGCGGACTCACGGTACTCCATCCCGATCGCCGTTTGCATTAAACAAAGCATGAGGAACATCACATTACATACATATGCATCCATGCATACATGCATACATCCAGACATAAGCATATTATTATGTATAGGTACTTACTGTCCTAGCGGCATTATCTCGAAAAGAGAGCTCCGTCAGCGTATTAATGGCCTGACCTATGTACATACCTTGCATTACCGGAATCTGCAAAGACCGGGATTTAGAGTATAAGCTAATGACAGAAAAAGGGGGGAAATAGATGAACAGGGATATACTCACATGTGTGGTGTCAGGAGGAATAGCCGGGGGAAAATTATGGTCTTGCAGATGCAGATTAGCCCGATAAGATTGCTGGAAGTCATCATACAGCTGAATGGAGTCTTCGATAGGGAATTCAAGCCGACCATGCACATATCCGGCCTCGGGGGCCAGAGGAACCTGGAAATGAGGCATGAGAATGTCCTCCGCGACGGTGGGAGAATCCACACCAGTAGCCCTGGAATTAGCGGTATGTGACCTACCTCCTCTTCCCCTAGGTGATGAAGACGCGTGTGTCCGTCCACCCCGGGAAGATGGCTGGAGTTAATTAAAAACCACAACGTTAAAAAAAAAAAAGAGAGAGAAATTTAATTACCCCAGCGCCAGCATTAGCATCAGCAGATGGTGGGAGCAAGTGTACGGTGATGAAGCGGCTATAATCACCATCTACACTGCCGGCCTCATATCCAACACCATAGAGGTCCGGATGCAACTCAAGGGATAGCAGGTGAGGCCAGAATAAACCTACTGGCAGGGCAGCCGGGATCCTATGTGCCTCAGGACCAGAGCACCAGTCGTGAGTCCCCTCACCTAAGAACCACTCCTGGCCGAAGGGGCACTACATCACAAAGCGCCTGCTCGCGAGCGCCTGCCCATCAACAAGCTGCTGGGGCAAGTTTTCCCCCTCCCGACTCTAAGGGGCCTTGATAATCTGAGATTGAGGAACTAGTCAGTTAAAAAAAAAAGGTAGCAATAATAATAATAATACCCCCTCGAACATCATATCTCTTAGAGCCTGCCGGCACTCCTCTTGGTTTTTAACGAGCTCGCTCCAAACGTATCCTATGTAGCGGTGGAGGAGGGGGAACTCAACCTGAACGACTCCTTCAGGAATTTGCACGATCAGGGGAGGGACAAAATGGTATTCATAGACCCAAATCTGCGAGGGAAAATTTAAAGCAAGTCAGTAAAAAAAAAAAAAAAAAAAAAGAAAACGAAAATGTCCAAGACACTCACGTGCAGCAGAATCCAAAAAGCCTTCAACTCCTTATGGGAGCCCCGGGCGCAAAGATCTAGAGAATAATAAAGTTAGGCCAAGGCAGCCCGAGCCCAATTAAGAGTCCTCACAGATTCCAAGTCGATCAGCAAAGGCAGTAAAACCAGATTCAGATTGCTCCGGCCCGTGGGGAAAAGAGTGGTGGAGAGAGCATGCAACAGGTAGGCTCTAGCGTACTTCCTCTCATCACCAGCATCAAAGGTAGTTCCCTCCGGGAGCGCACGCTACCGCCCGAGCCAGTACTCGCGGATACTACTACATTGGATCCGGCTCTCGGGAGAACTAATCCCAATCAGCGCGGATATCAGTTCCTGACGATAGCCACCATGCACGAAGACCTGATTGAAGTGGATCGTCTGGCCGGAGAAGGGAAGGCCCGTAATAGCGACGATGTCCTCCGGGGTCACAGTGTACTCCCCGAAAGGAAAATGAAATGTGTGGGTGGAGTCCATCCACCTCTCCAAAAGTGTGGCCAAAAGCCCTCGACTCGTGCGAGGAGTGGTAATCGACATGCTGCGAACCAGTCGGTGCAGGCCGATGGAGTTCACTATATCCTTCACCCCTTGAGGGAGACGCCTATACCACTTTAAAGCCTTCATGATGGATCCGCTATCACAATGGCCGGATCTCGACTGCAAAATTAATAATCAGGGAGTTTATGAGCTTTTTAGAATGCATACACATCATAAAAATCGAAGAAACATTATTCGAATCGTAAAAAATCGGGTTGCCTTAAATCTGAAGGCTACAGCCGCCCGGCTATAGGGTCACAGCCGCGTGGCTGTAACCCCCATGATCACAGCCGCATGGCTGTGATCATACATGGGGTGGCTGTAGCTGCAAATTTTCGGCCCATTTGAGTTTTTTTTTGTTTTTTCGGTTAAATCTCGTCCTAACTCAAGCCAAACCAACAATTAATCATCCTATGGGCATAATCTACTTAAATCATGCATCAATTTCACATATTTTCCTCAATTTTTCAGAAATTGGAAACTTGGGAAAAGTGGGAGAATTTGAGAAAACTAATCGGATTCGTGTAAGCATCGTTTGAAACTTGGAGTAAGATGGGCACCTGGTCGTCGATCTTCACTCCATAGTATGCATCCTCCTCTTTTAACCCATAAATCACTCAGTGGGTTCAAAGGGTAGAGTAAAGTTTCCTTCCGGGATGGAAAACCGAGTTTGAAACACGGGTTAAGCAGTAGGGACGGGACGGAGGACTCTACGCATCTTTTGCCTCATGGTTTTGGTTTGGGAGCAAGAAAATCACCAGAGGGGAGAGTTTTTCATCTAAAAATATGGTGAATGGGGGCTGCCATATTGTGTAGCTTTTATGCACTCTCCCCACCTACTACTACAGCCGAGCGACTGTAGCTTTCCTCCCTTAAAAATTTATGTCGTTTTTCTTTTCCGAAATTTGTTTTATGTCCATTCGACCCTGAGAAAGGTAATTTTTTTGTTTTGCAGGCATCAAAGAACAAGATTTTAGGCTCATATTCGTTCTTGATCGAAGGGGCAAAAATTTTTGTTTCCAAAACTATCGATCAAGGAACGAATACGCGCCCAAACGACTTCAAAACTTCAAGTGTTGACCAAAATTCTCAAACCGCCAAAGCACCATCTTCCCGGCTACATGAGCTCCATGACGACATAATTATCCTTTCCTTCAGTGACACATGCTTCACCAGAAGTGAAATGACCAAAATGCCCTTCGGTTAATAACCACACCACCGGATGGCTAAAACATCTTTCCTTTAGCGACATGAGCTATGTGGGAGACCAAGTCACCGAAATATTGCTCCCCTTAATGACACAGGCTCCATTAGGGGTGAAATGATCGAAATTCCTTTTGTTGGCCACCAAGCTGCCAAATGACCGAAATACCCTTTTCCACAAAAAGGGAACACCAGATCACTAAAAACCCATTTCTTTTGTGACATAGGCACCACAAAAGACCAAACGACCAAAGTCTCCTTACTTCAAGGAATGCCAACTTCCCAATTTGTAAAATTACCAAAATACCCTTCCCTTTCGTAGGCACCGAATGGCAAGGAGAATCCGATATGGGTAAGTCTTCTACTTCACAATGGAGTCGAAGCATGTCCCTGGCAAGTCAAACACGATCCGAGCAAGTCCTTTGCTTCACGATGGAGTAGAAGCATGTCCCTGGCGAATCAAACAACATCTGGGCAAAGTCCTCTGCTTTGCAATGGAGTCTAAGCATGACCCTAGATAACATCAGAACAATTCGGGCAAAGTCCTATACTTCGTATCAGAATCGAAGCAAGACACTGAAAATTCAAACCAATTTAGGCAAGACCATTGTTTCAAAAGCAACCGAGACAAGTCCCTAAAGACATCAAAACAAGTCAACATGAGGAGAACCCCTCGGGTATGTTCTCTTTTCCTTCTCACCGTGCTCCCTATCGCGAGACCAAACTCGAATCGGGCACAAGCACCCGTTGAAGTTGACTTTGGTCGCGCGAGGGGCAGCCTGTGAGCACGGGTTTTTTCCCGACCTCGGTGATGAAAGCTACTGTTACTTTTTTTTTTCACGGATAAACGTGAAGCGGATTCGAATCGACAAGGATGACGTCGGGAATGTCCCGGATAGCCCGGAGGTGTGTGACAAGTCCTAGTATGGAACCCTGAAGAATTCGAGTGAATATTTAAGAAAACCGAAGAACAAACCAAAAAATAAGTGAAAATGTAATTTTCTGAGCATTACAACCGCTCGGCTGTAATGTCCTTATTTCCTTTTTTTGGGCAAAATCAGCATTTAATTCGGTTTTTAAGCAAAATAGGAATTTTGGCATCTACAGCTGCGCTGCTGTAGTCTACAGGGGCTCTGCTGTAAGCGTCAGTTTTCCTTTTTTGATGAAATCAGCAATTAATTCTGATTTAATACCAAAATGAGAGATATTTAAGGATCCTAATCGGGAATTAGGGTAAAGAAAGAGGCAGAAAAACTAAAAGAGAAGGAAAAAGAAAGGAATTTTGGGAGGAAAAAATCATCACCTAGTTTTTTTTAGGGTTCTTAACAAAAAAAAAAAAAAAAAGTTAGACAAGAAAGAAAAAGAGAAAAAAAAAAAAGGAAACACAAGGTAGACAAAAAAAAAAAAAGAACACTCGACAATCAATCTTCGAATCTTCCTCGTGGTTCCGTTCGGGGTTCGGAAAACACACTTTGCTCAAGTTGTCCGTGACTGTGGGACATTTCTGGCATCCAAATCTCTTTTTTGTGGTCCAAGCGCTGGAACACATACAAGGCAATTTTCTGAGAGGCCTTAGAAATCCATTCTGTTCATCTTGGTTGTGATTTAATTGCATGATTTAAGTTTTTCGCGATTGGATGGTTTTTTTTCGGGCTACAGCCGCCCCACCCATGATCACAGCCGCGCGGCTGTGACTTAAAGGGGAGCGGCTGTAGTTCTTTTCCATTTTTTTTCTTCTTCTTTGGGAGTTTTCTGTGATTACAGCCGCCCCATACGATCACAGCAGCTCGGCTGTATCCTATAGGGGCACGGCCGTAGTGCTTTGTATTGAATCTTTTATTTTTTTGGGAGTTTTATGTGATTACAGCCGCCCAATATGATCACAGCCGCCCGGCTGTAACCTACAGCCGCACGACTGTGACCTATAGGGGTGCGACTATAACCTACAGGGGCCGAAGCTCCATCGGCCTAAATCGATCGATAACGCTCCCACTCTTCAATTAAATGTGTTTTTCATATCTGTTATCGGTCCAATCACATCCCTGTGTGCTTCGATTTCATGTTCTTCATTTTTTTATGGGTGGATGTGATGAAATTTGGTGATTTTGGATGATTAGGGATTTCTGGATTCGATTTGGTCCATTTCGAGTCTTTTCTGTTGGTTTTAATGTTTTTCCAGAAATCCCAGATCGCCCAAAATCATCAAACTTTGCAAAACGATCTTCGAAAATGTGAAAAGTATGTTGGAATCGATTCTGGAGCATTACAGCCGTCTGACTGTAATCTACAGCCGATGTAAAATTACAAGTTTAGGGCCCAAAAGGGCAAAACTATAATTCTACCCATATCACAGCCGTGCCCCTGTAGGCTACAGCCCGCTGTAGCCTACAGGGGCACGGCTGTGATATGGGTAGAATTACAGTTTTGCCCTTTTGGGCCCCAAACTTGTAATTTTGCATCCTTTTCTCATCCAAAAACGAATTTTGGTGTGTTTGCATATTTTTGGACCCTAGATGGATGTTCTACTTAGGCCCACACACGAACGGGACCGCCGGGTCCCGGGATATCTGACCCGCTAAAGTTGGAAAAGTGCATGTAAATGAGCCAAACCGCTTTTAAAACTGAGTTTTCATCCATAAAACCTACAGGGCCTTTAAAAAACCATTTTGCAGGTCTAACCGGGCCGACCGGTCGGGTCGACTCGGTCACCCCCTTTGCATGATCCCGTTTCCTAAAAGGCCCCTACTCTGTCTATATGAGTCCTTAGCGTGATTTATTTATCTTTGCTAACCATAGTTGGATGCAGCTTTTATTTTTGCTTTATTTTTATTTTTGAATGTATTTTATAGATTAAATGGTGTATCTAGGCGATTTTAATTTTTTTTAGATCATCGTGTATAATAGGCGATTGTAAAAGGTGAGGATGAGAGTTTTCTTTTTCTTGGGTTGTATAATTTGGCCTCTGATTTACTTTTCCGCACTTTATTTTATTTTTATATATTTATGTCATTCGCATGAGCATTGGTTAACGATTAAAGGAAGATAAAATGGGTAGATTTAAGTGAGTGAAATATCAAATTATGAAATAATAATTAAAAATAAGTGAGGTTAGTTAATCTGTTGCCCGAACCCTGAATCTCTGAATTAGGTACCGCGTCTACACTTGGTAGGGAGCTGTACCGGAATTTCCCGAATGAGTTGATCCGGGTGGCGACTCTGTATCTAATTTCGAAATTTAGGTTTCGAGATCTTTAAGTTCAAATAGGGATTTTCTAAAAACCTATCTTTCCAAAATTCACACTTACAATTAAGTTTTCTACAAAAGACTTTTTCAATAAAATGAAAGATTTTTTTCTAAGAGAGGTTAAAAAACCGTTTTCAAAACCAAGACATCACCGCCCAAAAAGAAAATCCCCGGTTCCCGCTTCACCGCGCGTTCCGAAAAATGTCGTCCGCTCACAGCATGACTCATCATTGGGTGGACCATGTCCAACAAAGTCTTGTTCCTCTGTTGGGACACCCCATTCCATTGTGGTGTTCCTGGAGGAGTGAGCTGTGGAATGATTCCATGCTCTTTCAAATATGAATCAAACTCTAGGCTCATATACTTGCCTCCTTGGTCTGAGCAAAGGTGTGAGCACGGGTTTTTCCGACCTCAGTGATGAGAAATCTTTATTACCTTCGGTCATAGAAAAGAGCAGAATATTACCCGAAACGTCTCGAATTCTCCGAAAACGAAATTATCCGCAATCCAAAACTACCGTAAAGCGGGTTCTCCGAGTGATTTTCAGGCACGTCAGTAAAAAAAAAAAAGTGGGCTCCGGTTCAACCAGAACCGGCCAGTTCTGGTTCACAAACCAGAGCCGGCCGGCTCTAGATTGAGCCGGCCGGCTCTAGTGCAAACTAGAGCCGGCCGACTCTAGTGGGCGGGCATGGGTGCCATACTTTGTTCCAATTCTGTGAAAATTGATGAAAAAACGACAAAAACAATTAATTGACGTATTTAATTGGGGAAATTATTTTGTCTGAGACATAATTGAACAATAATAAGAAAGGAAGGAGAATCAAAAAGATAGGGGGGAAAAAAAAAGAAAAAGAAAGAGAGAAAAAAAAAGGAGAAACACAGAGAAGGAGAGATAGAGAGAAAACAAAAAAAAAAAAAAAAAAGAAAGAAAATACTTTTTAGTTTGTTTTGAAATCAAATTTCTAAGCACACAATCATTCACTCTAGTGTTTACTCATCGGTTCACAACGATTCTCGGTTCCATTTCGGATTCGTTCGGATAAACTTTCGGATTTTCGGGATATTCGAGGATTCGAGTTACATTCTCGATTTTCAAACCGTTCTTGTGCATCTAATATACTGGAACAACACCAAGGTAAACTCTGAGAGGCCTTAAACTTGTGTTTATCGCATTTTTCGTGTGATTTTTCTCTGTTTCTAAAAATCCAGAAAATTGGCTACCCGAATAGAGCCGTGCGGCTCTGTTCTTCAAGAATAGAGCCGGCCGGCTCTGGTTCAATTTGAACAGAGCCGGCCGGCTCTAACCTAGAGCCGTACGGCTCTGTTCTTCAGGGACAGCTCCCCGATCTGTCCCGACATGCCGAAAATAGCCCGTTTTCCATTTATACGCGTTCTGATTTGACATATTTCGGCTCGTAAATATTCGTACGTCATTTTAACACCGATTTTCGAATTTTTGTACATACGAATATTAATATTTTCAAGTTTCCCGGGATTTATTTTTCAAGTTTCGGGGTTGTTACATCCGAACCGGATCAATTGTCCAGCGTTAGCGGACCCCCGAACTCTATAAGTGCCTGGAAAATATTAAAAACAAATAAAATGACGTTTTAATAAATGTTTTTGGTGTGTTTATTGCGTTTTGGACCCTAGATAGACGTTGAATTTAGGAACCCACACGAACGGATCCATGGATTCCTGGACAACAGACCCATGAAAATCAAAATTTGCATGTAACCAAGCCAATTGTTTTCCAAAAATTGATTTTCCAGCATAAAACCACAAGGCGTTTCAAAACCGTTTTCCAGGTCTAACCGGTCCGACCGGTCGGGTCGACCCGGTTATCCCCTAAATGCATGCCCCCATTTCCTAAAATTCCCAATTCTGTCCTGATTTGAGTCCTATTTGTGTGTGCAATATAAATTGTGCTAACCCTCTGTTTTGCAGCCTTTTATTTTTATTTTGGATGTATTTAATAGATTTATCCGTGTATTTTAGGCGGTTGTAAAATGAATTTTTATTTTTATTCGATCGGGTTGTAATAATTTAATTATTTTATTCGATCGAGTTGTAATAATTTAATTATTTACTGCTTTATTTTGTTTTATTTGTGTGCGCGCCGTGTGGTTAACTTAATGCAATAAAAATCAACTCTAGAAACGTAAGATACCATCAAAGAATATCTGCCAAATTTATTTTGATTAGACATGAATAAGGGACTTGTCCGAACCTTGAATCTCTGGATTAGGTACAGCAGTCTATACTCGGTAGGGAGCTGTACCAGAATTTCCCGGATGAGCTGATCCGGGTGGCGACTCTGTCACTGATCTCGGGATTTAAGTTTCGTGATCTTTCAAGTAATAAAATGGGAAAATGTTTTCTACAAAAGGAATTCCGAAACGAATGAATGGATTTTTCTAAGTATGATAAACAAAATCTGATTTTCCCCAAATCTCACCATGAAAAAAGAAAGAACATTTTTAAAAAGCGAAAATTTTCTTGTCGGACCCCCGCGTCCGTCCGAGAAAGGTCGTCCGCCACAGTGGCGACTCCGCTGGGGATTTCTACAAAAGTTTTCTTAAAACTTAAAAGAATTTGACAAGCCCTGAAAAATGTCTAATCAAAATAGGGTGGATAATTCTTACATGGTATTTTATGTTTGCATTTTAGTTAGACATCCTTGCATTAGGTTGAGTATCCAATATTTATCCCGGTGAATTGTTGAAGTGTCGCCTATGTTCCTCCTGGTCTTAGGGGCATGGATACGAAACACCACTCATAGCCTCGTACGAACCCCTTCGATCGGACCCTTGAGTGGGGAGAAGTGAGGAGTATATTTTGCTATGGGGACCTTGATGTTATCGCGGCTTGGACCGAACTCATTTAGGCAACCTTAGTTGGATTCCCTTAGGATACCAAAATAAAATGTGTGAATAAAATAAATTGCGCCTTCATCATCCCCGGTTGGTGATCGAAGAGAACCCCTCCTAGGACTCGGTTAGAATTTTATCGACTTGACCACGTTTGGAGGAATAAGGTTGGAGGAATACGATCTGCGTGCTAATTGCTATGTGTCTTTTTTGACCCTCCATAACATGTCATCATCCACATTTTTCACGAGCATCCAAAGCATTTGTGTGATTCTAACTCACATCTATTGTACAGCCATTTTCATCTTTCGTGTGTAAATACATTAATCACCCGTGTGACATAAAACTAATCACATCTTTTGTAGCCATGCATCTTTTTTATTGTATGAAGAATTAATTAATTAATCCACTTGCATCACTCGAGTGTCATAAGCACTACCCGTCTTGTTCTGCAGCCATGGGAAACGCGTGTCATGCAAAAAGCATTTGCACGGACCTTGAATGACCCCATACGGGCCACATACATCGCACCACCTATCGAGTAGGAAATCATTTTAGGCGCTCCACGAGTGCCGACAAAATTCATCACATCGCATTTTAAGTGCTCCACGAGTACGAACGAATTTCATTGCATTTCATTTTAGGCGCTCCACGAGTGCCGACAAAAATTCGTCGCATTTCATTAAATCACTTTCGGTGCTCCACGAGTACCGACAAAATTCATCACATTTCATTAAATCACTTTTGGTGCTCCACGAGTACCAATAAAATTCATCACATCTTATTAAATCACTTTCGGTGCTCCACGAGTATCGACAAAATTCATCACATTTCATTAAATCACTTTCGGTGCTCCATGAGTACCGACAAAATTCATCACATCTCACTAAATCACTTTTAGGTGCTCCACGAGTGCCGACAAAATTCCATCGCATTTCATTAAATCACTTTTAGGCGCTCCACGAGTGCCGACCAAATTCATCACATTTCATTAAATCACTTTTGGTGCTCCCCGAGTACCAATAAAATTCATCACATTTCATTAAATCACTTTCGATGCTCCACGAGTGTCGACAAAATTCATCACATTTCATTAAATCACTTTTAGGCGCTCCACGAGTGCCGACAAAATTCCATCACATCTCATTAAATCACTTTCGGTGCTCCACGAGTACCAACAAAAATTCATCACATCTCATTAAATTACTTTCGGTGCTCCACGAGTGCCGACAAAATTCATCACATCTTATTAAATCACTTTCGATGCTCCATGAGTACCGATAAAATTCATCACATCTCATTAAATCACTTTCGATGCTCCACGAGCGCCGACAAAATCCATCACACTTCATCGAGTCATTTTAGGTACTCCATGAGTGCCGAAAATTTCATTTCACGCATCAAAATGTTTAGGTGCTCCCCGAATGCCGGAACTCTGCCCGTTCACTAAGAACGCATTCACTCCACATCACGGCACAGAAATCGAGATGCTCCCCGAGTATCGAAATTCCACTCGCAAATTAAGCACGAGTTCATTTCACATCATCAAAAACCCGAAGTGTCCCCCGAACACCAAAACCTCGACCAAGCGCCATGCGCGTGTCGATCTCGCATCATAAAAATCCGAGGCACTCCACGAGTGCCGAAGCTTTGTCCATTCACTAAGGGCATTCACATCATTTCACAAAACCCGAGGTACTCCCCGAGCACCAAAGGTCTCATTCAAGCATCTAACACTTAGATCGCAATTCGTACATGCAAAAATAAGAATTCATGCATACTTCACCCCCGAAGGATTGGTTGTTCAAGGTTCGTGTTACAAACACATTTCATACAACATCTGCACATCATTCATCTAACATGTCATGCATACATGCATATCCCTTAGAGTTTATAACTCTTTAGGTGATCATTTCTTTGTACTGACCTTTGTCCGAATTGCTTTGAAGTTTGGCTCCGATCCGGGCGAAGACTCGTGAGAATAGAACGCAGTGAACCGTCATCTAGTGAGTCTGAGGAGCTTATTCAGTGTGGGGAGGTTGAAGCATCATCTGATTTAAGTGCTGTGTTCTCGCTGGAATTTGGACAGTTGCAACAGAGATTTCAAGATATGGCGATCACGCCCCGAAGCTGCTGCTGCCATGATGGCCACCACTACTATTCGAGAATTCATAAGTTCTAATGAGTTCAAGAACCTTATCAAAAATCAAGTGCAAAATGCTTTGAATGAGTCGCCTAATCAGAGGCCGGAAAGGCATGCTCGAGAAGAAAGTAGTGGAGGGAGACTGAATGATGGGCAGTCGGATGCTGAAGAGGGTCGAAGGGATAATACTGAGCGACCTGTGGAGTCTACCTTAGAGAGAAAGATGAAGGAAATGGAGGAGACCATAGCGGAGCTGCGTGCCAGTTCTAAGGTTCAATCCACCAAGCGTATTGACCCGTCCACGCTCATAGCCGGAGGGGTTGAAATGTTGCCGGTAGGCTTCCAAATGCCTAGGATTGCATCATATGTTGGGAAAAGTCCACCCACGGCCCACTTGAATCAGTATGTGCGGATTATGACTATGGCTGGGCTCACCATGAATCAATTAGTGGGACTGTTCCCCACCACTTTGGAGGGAGGAGCCATCACATGGTATAATAATCAGCCCGAGGGAGTACAAGGCGACTGGGATGCACTGTCCGATGCCTTCATTAAGTACTTCAGTTTCAACACACAGCTGGAGGTCAAGTTGCAAGATTTAGAGGCGGTACGGGAGAGGCCGAATGAGACCTTTTCTGAATATTACCAAAGATGGATGGATAAGATGATTCTTCTTCACCAGAAGCCCTTGGAAGATGAGCTGATTGTCAAGCTGATTGATGGTAGCTTGGAAGTTTATCGGAACGTAATGAAATACCATAAGTTTCAGTCCTTGATAGAGGTACATGAGTTGGCTCGCAAGGTTGAGAAGTACGAGATTGACCCGGCCCACAACAGTTCTGGAGGAGGGTACCGAAGCCGGATGTATTCTTCGGGGTATAAAAATAATAACAATCCTGCAGCTTCTTCATCAACGAGTACAAAGCCGAGTCAGTCACCTGCACCTGTTAAGCAAGTAGAGGTAGCAACGGTTGCACAAGGGCCCAATCAACAAGTAGCTGGAAAGGGGATCTCTCCTTGGGAGGAGTCTTTGGGGTGGATTTTTCTGAAGTGTAGAAATCTGGGCTTTCTTCAAAGCCTGAAGCCGTACGCACCTCCGACCGAGGCGGACAAGAATGACTTTTGCTCCTATCATGTGACTAAGGGGCATCGAACCAACGGATGCCATTCTTTGAAAAAGGCGATCCAACAGTTGATTGACGAAAGGAAGATAGAAGCTCCACGCTCTAAGCCCAATGTGCAAAGTAATCCACTGCCCCAATTTGAAAGGAGAGTGAACATGGTGCAATCAGGATTATCTCCTAACTTTGTCTTAGCCCAGATTGCAAGAGCGAATCCCGCAATTCAAGTTGTAGTGGGTGAAGATATTGAGTCATCTGTGGAGGAGAGCAAACCTGTGAATTTGGATGATGTAGAATTGGATGATGATGTGGACGAATTTGAATTGATGAGTAGGCTCAAGCCTGTGAACCAGACGACACCTGTCTATCCTGTCTGCACTAAGGATGGGATGTATATAAGGAAGGAAGATGCTCCAGTGAATAATGTCACAAGAAGTGGAAGGGTATATCAACCCGAGTCACAACGGTTGGGAGAGCCGAGTAAGAGGGCAGAAGCACCGGTTCAGGATTATCTGCCCATCAAAGTGAATGAGAAAGAAGACTTGGTAGTGGAGCAACTCAAGAAGATGCCTGCACGTGCTTCTGTGTGGCATCTGCTCATGGAGTCCCAAAGGCACCGGGCTGTAGTGGTGAAAAAGCTCATGGAGATGGATGCCAACCCATTGATGTCTCCCGAGGAAGTATGTATGGTGATTGGGAATGCAAAGAATCAGCAATCTGATAACCCCAGGGGGATCATTTTCACCAAGGATGACTTACCACCGGAAGGGACTAACCACAATCGTGCCTTGTATCTCAAGGTGGAAATGATGGATAGAACCCTGCCTTGTGTGATGGTTGATGACGGATCAGCATTGAATATTTGCCCTCTGAAAGTTTTACCCAGTCTTCATCTGTTTGAAGAAGCATTATCACGGTCAAATACAGTGATACGGGCCTACGACGATTCAAAGCGTACCGTAATTGGTACTTTTGAGGCAGAGGTGTCAGTGGGAGAAGTTAAGTCAACCGTGCTATTCACTGTCATTGATATTCCGGTGACTTTCTCCTTGCTTCTAGGGAGACCTTGGTTTCATGCTTTGGGAGGTGTGCCATCAACCTTACACCAAAAGGTGAAGATTCCGATGGGGGGAAAGATTGTAACTCTTGAGGCAGATGAATCTTCTATTGTGGCTGCTCTGAACTCATCTGAACAACCTTTGACCGGCTTTTAAGTGGCAATTGTCTCGGAGCATAAGGAGAAAGACTTGGCATTTTCTCCATGGATCCATAAGTATTTTCAGAAACAGAACTTCATCCCAGGAAAGGGACTTGGGGTCAATCAACAAGGGGTCACAAAGTTTGATATTACCATAGGCCAATCACACCGAAAGGGTCTTGGTTACGAAGGCGCCACAGAGAAGGAGATCCCGGAAACAAAGAAAGTCCATCTTTTGGACGTTTTTGTTCAAGCAAGTGGTGGGCCATATGGTGGTAACCCAGAGCCAATAGTTATCGATGGGGACACAGTCCCCGGATTTGAGATTTTTGCTGATGTTGTCGACTTCTCAAAATATAGGATTGCTTCAGTGGAAGAAATGCTTAAGTGTGAAGCTGTGCAAGTGATCAATCCCCTTCCAAGAAGCCAAGCTGAAGTGGTGGCTCCCATCACTCCAGAAAAGGAACCACAAGAAGATACGGACCCCTTGGTGGACCCTATTACTAAAGCATTTGCTGACTTATTGAAGAAAGGATTGGAGGAGAACCCCGTGAGGAAGGAAGCCATTTCAAGACAGGCAGAATTAGTGGAAAAAGCTGTCACTGAACTCACCAAGATCATGGCCAAAGGGAAAGCGAAAGTGGAAGAAGATGCCTTATCTGAAGCACAGAAAGAAACTCTTGAAGCAGATTTGAGTGACTTGTTTGAAGAAGAGCCTGCCGGTCCAGAAGACCCTGCTGCAGAAGACCCTCGCATGTGGAGGAAGAAAATGATTTCTTTGTAAACTTGTCATATGTACTTGATGTGAACAATTCCGCTTTTAAGGCGATGAATGAAATAAAGTCTAACTTTGCTTATTTGTGTGATGTTTTCCCTAATGGCTCTATGCATACATGCAATCATTCATTCAATGTGTTCAGCATTCATGACACTGCATTACATGAAATTAATTTAGGTACAAGTGAAAATCCTAAAATGGTATCTATCTCTAACGAACTCAATCCTGAAGAAGAGAGAGAATTGTCAAAAATACTTAAAAAGCATGTGGGAGCGTTTGGCTGGTCTTACGACGATATGCCGGGGGTTGACAGAGAAATAGTAGAACATAGAATTCCGATTGATCCCAAGTTCAGCGCAGTAAAGCAGAAGCTCAGACGTCTGCGTCCAGAATGGGCTGAGAAAGTCAAGGAAGAGGTAGCAAAGCAGATCAAGGCCAACTTCCTGGAGGTGGTGGATTACCCTGAATGGTTAGCCAACATAGTCCCAGTTGCCAAGAAGGACGGAAGAGTCAGAGTTTGTGTGGATTATCGGGATTTGAATAAGGCCTCTCCAAAGGATGATTTCCCACTTCCTCACATTGATGTCCTAGTTGATAGTGCAGCAAGGGCAGTTATGTACTCATTCATGGATGGTTTCTCGGGGTATAAGCAGATTTTAATGAATGTCATCGATAAGGTCAAGACAGCCTTCATCACTGAGTGGGGGGTGTATTGCTATAGAGTGATGCCGTTTGGGTTGAAGAACGCTGGGGCAACCTATCAACGGGCAGTCACAGCATTGCTAGATGACATGATCCACAAAGAGGTCGAAGTGTATATTGATGATATGCTGGTGAAATCTATGACTCGGGAGGAACACCCTGCTATTCTGGATAGATTTATGACCAGGATTGAGAAGTACAACTTGCTACTTAACCCAAAGAAATATGTATTCGGAGTTGCATCGGGCAAGCTGCTGGGGCACATT
The DNA here is from genome assembly GCA_039660915.1 of Euphorbia tirucalli. Taxonomy (NCBI): domain Eukaryota; kingdom Viridiplantae; phylum Streptophyta; class Magnoliopsida; order Malpighiales; family Euphorbiaceae; genus Euphorbia; species Euphorbia tirucalli. The sequence goes on along the minus strand of CM077639.1, from coordinate 27,910,162 downwards.
GTCAGTCAGAAAGGCATTGAGATGGACCCGGACAAGATTAAAGCTATTCGAGACATGCCAGCACCGAAAATAGAGAAAGAAGTCAGATCTTTCCTAGGGTCACTTTAGTACGTCAGCAGGTTCATTGCCAGATTGACCACGGTCTGTGAGCCCATTTTCAACCTTCTTCGGAAAGAACAACCCGTCGTGTGGAATGACCAGTGTCAGGTTGCATTTGATAGGATCAAAGAATACTTGATCAATCCACCAGTGCTAAAACCTCCAACTCTGGGAAAACCTTTGACTCTGTATTTAGCCATTGAAGAAACCTCCGTAGGGGCGATGTTGGTTCAAGAACAAGATGACAAAAGGGAGCATGCTATCTACTACCTCAGTAAGAAGCTACTGGATTACGAAACTCGGTACACTGTGGTAGAAAAGACTTGCACTGCTATGGTCTGGCTTACGAAGAAATTGAGACACTATTTCCAATCCTACAAAATACAAGCTGTGGCAAAAGTTGATCCAATGAAATATCTCTGCTCTGCCCCATCCTTGACGGGGAAATTGTCCCGGTGGTTGCTTTTGTTATCAGAGTTCGACATCGAGTATGTGACGAAAAAGGTGATCAAAGGAAGAGCAGTGGCTGAGTTCCTGGCCAATCAGCCACTTGAATCTGATTATGTGGAAAACCTGGAATTTCCGGATGAACAGTTGGCCTTGGTGGAGGTGGAAGTCAGGAAATGGATTATGCATTTTGATGGAGCTGTAAACAAGAGAGGAGCAGGGCTCGGAGTAATCATTGTAACTCCTGAGGGAGAGATAATTCCTTTGTCAAAACGGCTAGAATTCCCAGTAACTAACAACGGTGTAGAATATGAAGCTTGTTTGTTTGGCATTGATGCTCTCGCCGCAATAGGGGCAAACGATGTGACCATCATTGGAGATTCGCTGTTGGTAATCCGTCAAGCCACCGGGGAATGGGAAATCAAAGAAGAATCACTTCGCCCATACTTGGAGACTTTGTGGGAAATGATGAAAGTATTCGGGCATATTGAATTCAAGCATGTAGCCAGAGATGATAATCAAATGGCAGATTCATTAGCTACTTTGTCATCCATGTGGGAAGGACCTCAGAAAGCACCGATGCAGCCTTTGATCCTGGAAACAGCTAGAACACCATTTCATCGTTCCAGCGAGGTCCTGGCCTTAGTTGTAGATGATAAGCCCTGGTACCAAGATATAGCCAACTTTCTGTAAAATAGCCAATATCCTGAAGGAGCAGATGCATCAGATAAGACCACTTTAAGAAAGTTAGCAGCTCAGTTCAGATGGTTTGACGGACAACTTTTCAGAAGAACCGTGGATGGATTGTTATTGAAGTGTCTGACGGAAGCAGAAGCCAAGAAGGTTATGCAAGAAATGCATTCAGGGATTTGCGGCCCGCATATGAATGGATTAGCTCTGGCAAAGAAGATCGTGAGACAAGGGTACTTCTGGCTTACCATGCAAACAGACTGTGCAGAAGAAGTGAAAAAGTGCCACGAGTGCCAGATTTACGGGGACATCAACCATCCCCCACCTATGGAATTACAGAATCTCATGACTCCCTGGCCGTTTGCAGTATGGGGCATAGACATAATTGGTGAAATTCGACCTCCAGCATCGAATGGGCACAAGTTCATTGTGGTGGCAGTGGATTATTTCTCCAAGTGGGTTGAGGCTGAATCTTATGTCACGGTCACGGTTAAGAATATGGCTAAGTTTGTAAAGAAGCACATCTTCGAGAGATATGGTGTACCACATCACGTGGTAACTGATAACGGAGTGCAATTCCAAGGAGCCACAGCTGAACTCTTCGAAGAATACAATGTGGAACATCGTAAGTCTTCACCTTATAGGCCACAAGCCAATGGAGCAGTGGAGGCAGCAAACAAGTCCATCAAGAAGATCTTGTCCAAGACCACTTCAACCTACCGAGATTGGGCAGATAGATTACCTTATGCTCTGTGGGGGTACAGAACCAGTATTAGAACGCCGACTGGAGAAACACCTTATTCGCTGGTTTATGGGATGGAAGCAGTCCTTCCTATTGAAGTAGAGTTCAAGTCACTAAGGACGGTTTTGGAGGCCCAATTGCCTGAGACGGAATGGGAAAAGGCGAAATTTGAGCAACTGGCTATGGTCGATGAAAGGCATCTCAAGGCTTTGGATCATCTACAGATGTACCACCAAAGAATGGCTAGGGCCTATAATCGACGGGTTCGTCATCAGAAACAGCCTCTGAAAGCGGGAGATCTAGTATTGAAACAGATGAGACCGACCAATATGGACGCGAGGGGCAAATTTAAACCCAACTGGGAAGGGCCGTATGTGGTTAAGAAGATACTCTCCAAAGGTGCAGTGAAGATTATGGATATGGATGGCAACGAGTTTACCAACCCGATTAATCAAGATCACCACAAACGCTACCATGTGTAAAAAAAAAAAAAAAGAGCCTGTTAAGTCGAAAACCCGTAAGGGCGATTTAAACAAAAATTAAGGCAACGAGAGTTAGCTTATTGACCAGAAAACCTGTATTGGATGGTTGATAACAGGAATGAGTTTGTTCGAGATATGTACTAATGTTAAAATTTTCAATTGGTACGATAATTAAATTTCATTAATGAAGTGCGTTTTGCTCAACATATTGCATGAATGTTTGGAGTATGTTACATGATTCATTTGTCGAAACATCCAGATAAACAAAGACATTTAGACGCCCAAAGTGTGCAATTGCGAAAATCATCCATTTGAAAAAAAAAGTAATAATAATAAAAAAAAAAGAAAAAAAAAGATCGCATCAATAATAGAAAAGACGAATATGAATGATAATAATGGTAGCCAATACATGCATGATAATGAAAATCACATTTTTTCCTTTTTTGCTTTTCTTTTCTTGACAGGAAGTGGTCCCGCGGTCTCAGAAGGAGCCAGCCAGCGGGAAGACGCACTCTTACGCTCCTCAAGGGTCGGTAAACCCTGGATCTCGGCTAGCCACTGCTTGTAACGATCATATGTCTCTGTGGGAGCGAGTGATGCATAATTCAACACCACACGATGGGTGTCTCCAGCCCACCGAAGTCTGACGTGACCTGGCCAAGAAGCAGTATATTCCTCACAACTGGTGACACAAGAGTGCCGAGGGATACCCTGTAGACGACCGTACTGCCGGCAGAGGCGACTCGGAGAATAGAATGTCACTCTGGTCTACCCCAGCAATTGCACACCATGTGCCCACATGTCCACAATCACATGGGGGATCCTCCACCAAGGGCACACCCACCTAATCTGGTCATCAGTCAGGCGAGATAGCCAAACGCCCCACTCATCAGCAGACATATCAGTGTAGGAGTCAATGGAGAAGCCTCGTTCCCTGAAATTGGCCGGGTGGTATTTCTTGAAGTTTCCCCTCGGAATCTTAAGAATTGATAGCTTCTCTAATAACCAGATCTGCAGTTGACAGCAAGCAATGGTTAGAAGTTCATTCGACCCAGAAATACATCAAACAATAAGGAATTTCACCTGGAGCCGTGTGAGGTGAGGGCCAATGTGGAGAACACCGCTTGCCTTAGATGCATGTAAACTGATTAGTGTCTCAGCAAGTGCGAAAGGAGCTGGAGATGCTCCCACAGCCATCTAAGAGATAAGGGAGACAGCCCTGAAGGAGACAACCCCATCATTAGGACCACAGAAATACCGACTCACCAGTAACAGGCTAACCATGTAGGCCCAGCTCATGTGGTCCCTAGGAGCATTGACACACCACTCCAACATAGAGTCCGAGTTCAACCTGGGAAAAGGGGAACCAGTAGCAAATAAAGATCCCACCTCGGGATCAGGAAGCCCGAACAAGCTCACCAAGGAGGAGGTGCTACCAAAAGTGAACTCGGGGATGGCAATGTCCACTCCTTTGTGGCAGGGAATGTTCAAGATAGCACTAAACTCCTCATATAAGTGGTAGAGCTCTTGGCATGAGAAGCGGAAAATGTTATCCACTGGATCCCAGAAGCGATAACAGGCATTCAACAGCTCGATGTTCCACGAGTGCTTGTAATAGGCCTTGAGATTCCACAACCCGAAAGGCTTCAATTTAAGCCAATCAGAGTCTTGTAACGATTCTAAGAAATTGTAAAAGCCTGGATAAAAAGAGAAAAAGCAAAAATTGAAGAAGAAAAAGAAGAAAAGTGAATTTCCAAATATCAATGAAACAAAAGTAAATCACATAATGTAAAAAGTGTAATTCACAATGTGCCTAAAAATCCGATAAAAAAAAAATGAAGACATCAAATAAGAAGAGCAGGGCACTCCATCTAGCTCTCATCCTGCCCCTCATCTTCCTCCCCCTCCTCGGACTCACTCTGATGCGTAACCCTGTAGGAGTCAAAGTCTACCTGTAGACGAGCCATCCCAGCCCATAGCCTGGCTATCTCGGCCCTCGCCCTGTCCACCTCTTGGCTCGCAGGCCGGCCCTGAGCCACGGAAGAAGCGACCTCCCTGGCCTGCTCTCGGAACATCTCGACTCGGGACTGCAGTCGACAGCATAAATTAACATTCATACATACATACATATGCATTCATGTATTGCATAGCTTATGATGCAGGGAACACGGGATGCTTACCGCCCAAACACCGTTCTCCCAGACTAAGAAGTCTCCTAGACCCTTGTGCCGGAATTCAAAAAAAATGGAAAAAAAGGGGAAAATTGAAGAAAAAAACTAACCAGATCTTTGATGATGTGCGTGGATGGACTTAAAGTTACGAGTACTGGATCGTTCCTCCCAATTCCGCAGTAAGGAACCGTCTCTCTCAAGCCGCATACCTCCACTGTAGATTCAGTGGACAGAAAAACCTCACTCTCAGAGAAAGAAATTGAAGAAAGAAAAGTGAAATGAGTGAAAAGAGGAAGCCCCCTTTTAAAACCAAGTTGGCCGACTCTTGTCAGAGCTGGCCGACTCTGTCTCCTCTGACAGAGCCGCCCGTCTCTGATTCCTTAAAAAAAAAAAATCAAAATAAAAAAAAATATAAATAATAAGAATAAAAAAAAATTAATTTTAATTTAGTCCAATTTGATCCCGAGAAGGGTATTTTTTTGTTGATTTTTGCAGACATCCAAAGGAAAAAATGACCAAACCGTATTTATTCTTGATCGAAGGGGCAAAAATTTTTGTTTCCAAAATTATCGATCAAAGAATAAATACGCAACTTGACGCAATTCCAACCACACGCTCCACCATACGGAGAAAAGTTAAAAAATCATCACGGGCAACTCCACCATACAGAGAAGACAATATCATTTGGTCGCTCCACCATACGGAGAAAAGTTAAAAAATCATCACGGGCACACTCCACCATACGGAGAAGACAGTATCATTTGGTCGCTCCACCATACGGAGAAAGGTTAAAAAATCATCACGGGCACACTCCACCATACGGAGAAGACAGTATCATTTGGTCGCTCCACCATACGGAGAAAGGTTAAAAAATCATCACGGGCACACTCCACCATACGGAGAAGACAGTATCATTTGGTTACTCCACCATACGGAGAAAGGTTAAAAAATCATCACGGGCACACTCCACCATACGGAGAAGACAGTATCATTTGGTCGCTCCACCATACGGAGAAAAGTTAAAAAATCATCACGGGCACACTCCACCATACGGAAAAGACAGTATCATTTGGTCGCTCCACCATACGGAGAAAAGTTAAAAAATCATCACGGGCACACTCCACCATACGGAGAAGACAGTATCATTTGGTCGCTCCACCATACGGAGAAAAGTTAAAAATCATCACGGACACACTCCACCATACGGAGAAGACAGTATCATTTGGTCGCTCCACCATACCGGAAAAAGTTAAAAATCATCGGGCACACTCCACCATACGGAGAAGACAGTATCACGGGCACACTCCACCACAGCGAGTCGATTACTCTGTACCCTCTGCGAGGGGCATCAGGTGCGTTTTTCTCTCCTTTACTCACCGCGCTCTCAATCGCGAGACCAAAAACTCAAATCAGACGTAAGCTACCGATCTAGTCGATTTTGATCTCGCGAGGGGCAGCCTGTGAGCACGGGCTTTCCTGACCTCTGTGATGAGAAATCTTTATTACCTTCGGTCATAGAAAAGAGCAGAATATTACCCGAAACATCTCGAATTCTCCGAAAACAAAATTATCCGCAATCTGAAACTACCGTAAAGCGGGTTCTCCGAGTGATTTTCAGGCACGTCAGTAAAAAAAAAAAAAAAAGTGGGCTCCGGTTTAACCAGAACCGGCCGGTTCTGGTTCACAAACCAGAGCCGGCAGGCTCTAGATTGAGCCGGCCGGCTCTAGTGCAAACTAGAGCCGGCCGACTCTAGTGGGCGGGCATGGGTGCCATACTTTGTCCCAATTCTGTGAAAATTGATGAAAAAACGACAAAAACAATTAATTGACGCATTTAATTGGGGAAATTATTTTGTCTGAGACATAATTGAACAATAATAAGAAAGGAAGGAGAATCAAAAAGATAGGGGGGAAAAAAAAAGAAAAAGAAAGAGAAAAAAAAAGGAGAAAAACAGAGAAGGAGAGATAGAGAGAAAACAAAAAAAAAAAAAAAAAGAAAGAAAATCCTTTTTAGTTTGTTTTGAAATCAAATTTCTAAGCACACAATCATTCACTCTAGTGTTTACTCATCGGTTCACAACGATTCTCGGTTCCATTTCGGATTCGTTCGGATAAACTTTCGGATTTTCGGGATATTCAAGGATTCGAGTTACATTCTCGATTTTCAAACCGTTCTTGTGCATCTAATATACTGGAACAACACCAAGGTAAACTCTGAGAGGCCTTAAACTTGTGTTTATCGCATTTTTCATGTGATTTTTCTCTGTTTCTGAAAATCCGGAAAATTGGCTACCCGAATAGAGCCGTGCGGCTCTTTTCTTCAAGAACAGAGCCGGCCGGCTCTAACCTAGAGCCGTACGGCTCTGTTCTTCAGGGACAGCTCCCCGATCTGTCCCGACATGCCGAAAATAGCCCGTTTTCCATTTATACGCGTTCTGATTTGACATATTTCGGCTCATAAATATTCGTACGTCATTTTAACACCGATTTTCGAATTTTTGTACATACGAATATTAATATTTTCAAGTTTCCCGGGATTTATTTTTCAAGTTTCGGGGTTGTTACATCCGAACCGGATCAATTGTCCAGCGTTAGCGGACCCCCGAACTCTATAAGTACCTGGAAAATATTAAAAACAAATAAAATGACGTTTTAATAAATGTTTTTGGTGCGTTTATTGCGTTTTGGACCCTAGATAGACGTTGAATTTAGGAACCCACACGAACGGATCCATGGATTCCGGGACAACAGACCCACGAAAATCAAAATTTGCATGTAACCAAGCCAATTGTTTTCCAAAAATTGATTTTCCGGCATAAAACCACAAGGCGTTTCAAAACCGATTTCCAGGTCTAACCGGTCCGACCGGTCGGGTCGACCCGGTTATCCCCTAAATGCATGCCCCCATTTCCTAAAATTCCCAATTCTGTCCTGATTTGAGTCCTATTTGTGTGTGCAATATAAATTGTGCTAACCCTCTGTTTTGCAGCCTTTTATTTTTATTTTGGATGTATTTAATAGATTTATCCGTGTATTTTAGGCGGTTGTAAAATGAATTTTTATTTTTATTCGATCGGGTTGTAATAATTTAATTATTTACTGCTTTATTTTGTTTTATTTGTGCGCGCGCCGTGTGTTTAACTTAATGCAATAAAAATCAACTCTAGAAACGTAAGATACCATCAAAGAATATCTGCCAAATTTATTTTGATTAGACATGAAATAAGGGACTTGTCCGAACCTTGAATCTCTGGATTAGGTACAGCAGTCTATACTCGGTAGGGAGCTGTACCGGAATTTACCGGATGAGCTGATCCGGGTGGCGACTCTGTCACTGATCTCAGGATTTAAGTTTCGAGATCTTTCAAGTAATAAAATGGGAAAATGTTTTCTACAAAAGGAATTCCGAAACGAATGAATGGATTTTTCTAAGTAAGATAAACAAAATCTGATTTTCCCCAAATCTCACCATGAAAAAAGAAAGAACATTTTAAAAAGCGAAAATTTTCTTGTCGGACCCCCGCGTCCGTCCGAGAAAGGTCGTCCGCTCACAGAAGGGCTTTGATATTTCTACCTAGTTGGTTCTCTACTTTGTTCTTAAATTCCTAGAACCCATCAAGGGTCTCGGACTTGTGTTTCATTAGATAGACATAACCATATCTGCTGAAATCATCCGTGAACGTGACGAAGTATAGATGTCCACCTCTGGTAGCTATGCTCATGTGCCCACATACGTCTGGATGTATTAGGTCTAATAAACTGGTAGCCCTTTCAGCTTTCTTGCTAAAAGGCTCTTTTGTCATTTTACCTCGTAAACAAGACTCACATATATCAAGTGACTCCATGTCAAATGATCTTAGGATTCCAGCTTTGTGAAGCCTAGCTATGTGCTTCTCGTTTATTTGGCCTAAATGACAATGCCAGAGGTAGACAGGATTAAGTTCGTTAGGCTTAACCCTTTTAGTATTTATATTATAGACATTATTAGTTTCATTCAAATCCAAGATATATAGGCCATTATTTAATAGAGCTCCTCCATAAAATAATCCCTTTCTAGATAAACCAATTCTACCATTTGTAATAGTAAAATTAAATCCAGAAATATCCAGTAATAAAACAGAAATAATATTCTTGCACATAGCAGGTGCAAAATAACATTGTTCCAGAATCAAAACTAATCCATTAGGCATCATAAGGTGGTATTCACCGATCTCTATGGTAGCTACTCTTGCTCCATTTCTGACCCGCAAGTCCACCTCCCCAGATCCCAGTGATCTCTTGTTCTTCAGTCCCTCCACATTACAACAAATGTGAGAATCACATACAGTATCCAATACCCAGGATGTTGAAATACTGAGGTTAATGTCTATGACATATGTACCTAATGAAGATGCGCCCTGGGTCTTCCTCTGCTCTCCTAACAGTTTTGGATAGGATCTCTTCCAATGCCCTGCCTGCTTGCACCCAAAATAGACATCCTTAGGATCGGCCTTGGGCTGGGCCTTAGCCTTTTTGGCCTTGGCCTTTGCCTTGGCCTTGCCCTTTGTAAGAGGAGGGTTCCTCTTATTGACTAGTAGCATTGGCAGAGTCTTTTTTTATCGACTGCTTAATGAGCTTGAGCATCCTATGCAGCTCACTAATAGTACGGTTCATACCTTGCATGTTATAGTTAAGGATGAAGTGATCATAAGAATCCGGCAAGGAAACCAGGATCATGTCAACCGCCAGCTCCTGTGAGTTAGGTGATCCAAGATTGCTAAAGTATCTAGATAACCTTTCATCTTGAGCATGTGTGCGCTCACAGATGTCCCAACCCCATCTTACAAGAGTGGAATGCCTTGTTGGTTAGGTACCTTTCCTGACGAGCTTACTCTTGAAACGTCTCATTGAGAGTTGTTATCATAGCAAAGGCCTGATGGTCCATGAACTACTTTTGTAGCTCAGGGACCATACACACCAACATTAGGCATGTCACATCCTGGTTATCCTTTACGTGCACCTTGTATTCCTTTATCTAGGCAGCGGGTGGATTACGCCTTGTTGGTGCAGCTGGTATAGGCCTTTCCAGTACATACTCTTTGGATTCCTGTCTTAGAACTATCCTTAAGTTCCTAGACCAGTCTAAGAAGTTAGGGCTAGAAAGCTTGTCCCTTTCCAGGATAGATCGCATTGAAAGTGTGTTGTTATTTACCATTTGATTACTACATAGAAAAATTATAAGAGTGTTAATAAAGGTCTTACTTTGTTTTTTCCCATATTTAATTAATAATGAACCATGTTATTAATTAGCTAAAGTTGTTGGGCTAATGGGTCGAGATCCATATTTCATCAAGATATAGCCAGACGAGGGCCTGAAAAAACTATATCGTAATTATTTAGGTAGGAAAGCCATCCAATCCCGACCTAGAGACTCTCGGTTTGATGGGCTTGTTGGCACTTACCCATTGGTGCTTAGGGCCAGGAGAATCCTACTACCCATGCTAAGTCCAAACCTCCATCCAAGTGTTTATACAAAATGATGATACTCTAGTGCATCCAGCGAGGGCACGGTCTACAACTGGCCTATCCCGACTTCGAGTCGATTTTGAATGAGGGAAGCACTTTTAAACGACTTAGTAATTTCCTTTTGGTTACTAGATTCAATTTAATAACGGCTTAGATGCATAGGCAGGTGAAAAAGGGTTTGGATCATAATTCATACATGTAAATAAATAAAGCATAACTAAATAAAATGGACTGCTATGGGCCTATATTACAACCTAATATAATTCTAGTAAACCTACAATAGAAAAACACTGGGTAGGCCTCCACTTCTTCCTTTTGGTCTCGCCTTTCCGATGGGCTTCTTCTTTACATTATTTTATAATAAATAAATAAAAAAGAATTACATAAAAAGAAAACGATACGCATGCTGTATTTACCCAAAAGAAAAATACAACTCAACTTGAATAAGGCCCAACAACATCCATACACACATTTAATCATACAAACATGTAAACCAATACATCAATTCATAAACATGTTATAATGCATGAATTTAATCCCATTTTAATATGTTCTCAGCCATTATTTTGAAATCGCCAATTTTGGCCCTTCATGGTTCTAACCCTTAATGGGCTTTGGGCCTCCATCCCAGGCTGAACACTGTTTCTACTGGAATTAGGAAACTATGATTCCAAATCAGTTGCTCGAGTAATTTTATGAAAAAAGCCCGAACCAATTTCAATTATACCATATTAATTTCCATAATCAATATCTCATGAATAAAATTAAAATTTCATTTAAGAAACCATGCACATTTAAATTACAAAAAATTTAAACACACAAATTTTAAAACCCATTAAAATTTTAAACTGGGCCCCGGGCCCAAAACCCGCCAAATCCAAAACAGGGCTTGGCCCGCTGCAGCTGCTAGGGCAGTAGCGGTGCTGCTGCCGTGCGACAACCACTTCCCAGCAGTGGCTGCCGCCCAGCAGCGGCACACTACTGCTGCTGATGTTTCCACCGCTATGGCGGCGGTGGGCGGCGATTTCGCCGCCGGCAGCCACGTATCTGCGAAAACAACCCATGATTTTCAAAATTAAAAAAAAAACAGCAATGAAAATTAAATCACTAAGATTCAATAAACAATAGAAAATTAAATCCAACACAACCCATATGCATATTAATTTTCCAATTGCAAAATCCAAGGGGAAAATCACAAAACCCCAATCCAAAGAATCCAAAACTCAAAATCACTAATTTAAAACAAGGGATTCAACCAAGTTAAAGATTTCCATGGTTCAAAAGCCTGCTTTGATACCACTGTTGGGATTTTACACCGGAAATCAACTGATAAAATGGAAAAACGCATTGATTTCCTCAAATCCGTGCCTAGGAGCAATTGAGGTGAAAATAAAAAAAAAAATATTTAGAAGAGATTAAGATTCTCATCCGAGATATATCTTCTAGAGATGGTTGCAGAAATCAATCTAGACTTCCTCCACATTCCCGTACACGAACGGCTATAGAACTCAACCCTTGATAGCAATGAGATCGGCCGAAAGGGAGAGATTTTGCTGCTGGAATTTTCTGTATTTTTTCACTTGTCTTGGCCAAAATTTTAAAGGGATTTAACCCTGGATGGCTGAAATTTTTCTTCAAAAATTTCAGCCCATTCTCCTTAATTTTATGCGGGCCTTTTCTCCTTCAAGCCCAAGTCTGATTTAATCCTTTCGGTCCAATTTAATTTCAAATTTAACTTCAATTCAACATGTATGTAAATGTATCATACCATATAATATATTACATACATTTAAATTAAATTAATTTGACCAATTAATTTAACCAAGGAATTAAATTAGACTTTCATAAAATTAAATACATGTAAACCTATACATGTAAAATATTTCCACCAAGGACATAGTCTCATAAATTAATTCATTAAATTAATTATAAGAAGGCCAAAACAAATATTAATTATATTATTTTGATCAATCCAATTGATCTATATAATATAATTAATACAATCATCTCTCTCCGGTGCGTATACTCCAAGTATACAGTTGATCCCTTTAATTTAAGTTCAGACGTTCAATGTGTACGATCCTATGGGCCTGTCTTTATGTTGGCAGTGGAATTATGGCCCACAGACTACAGGAAGGCTCTAGCAAGTCATTACAGCCCCCAATTAAAACAGAGATAGCAGTCCAACTATTATCGTAAGATAACAGTCCAACTATAATCGTAACCATGTAGTTTAAACTTGTATATCCCATGTCATTGATATCGGTGTCCAACATAGAGGCACGGATTGATCACCCTCTTTTGTGTCCGGACATTTGCTAAATCCCGAATGAACTGATGCTCACAAACAAGTTCCAACTTGTTTGGGTGTGGCCACACTCTTATCAGTTGCATTCATTAAGAGGCCGGTGATATCTTCTCAGTGGTCTACTGAGTGACATTCCCTTCTACATATCCATAGCATTGCCATGTTCACTGACATACCCGAACGTAACCTTACTTGGCACCCTGTTACAAGCCCTTTAGGCATACACCAAAGTATGCCACTTCACATACAACACCATCATATGGTAAGGTCAAAGGATCCATACAAGTACTAAATGAGAATCACTTATGATACTATACTATATCGATATCTCGTTTAGTGGATTTATCTTGTACCATGCCCCTTTTGCATGTACCCATTAACTTATTTGACATCCTATGTCCAATGGCCATAAGACACCGCCATCCAACCAAGCTAATGATAGTCTCTAGTTCCATTCATTCTCATGACCGGAACAGACTATGGATGACTTTTATGGTTATATTGTTTTCCCTATCCATGGTCTTACTGCCAAGTGGATGACACTTGTCAACATGGATACTTTATTTAAAACATAGCACAAGATATATAATAAATAGATTGATGCCTTTATTTAATGACACAAATTGTATAATACATAAATCCAGTAACACAGTATAAATGTACAATACAAATACAAGGACCAATGTCTTAGGACTAGGGCACATTCAACAACGCATTAGAGATAACCGTACTCACACTTAACCATACACTGAATAAGGCAGTTTAAAAGACTCTATATGAACTAAGGATGGGTAAGGAGTCCAACATCTTTTTCATGTGGATTTGGGGTTATGATGCTCAAGAAATTGACATGTGGCAAACTAGACTCCAAAACCAAAAAATGCCTGTTTATGGGTTGCCCCAAGGAAACTAGGGGTTACTACTTCTACAACCTTACTGAGAACAAGGTGTTCATAGCACGAAAGGGTGTCTTTCTTAAAAAGGAGTTCCTTTCTAAGAAAGATAGTGGGAGTAACACTGAACTAAGGGAAGTTCGAGATCCACAAGCACTTATAGAGGACAACTCGGGGATCAAACCAGAACCTCAAGTAATTGAGGATTCTGAACCAATCGCACAGGACATAAGAAGGTCTGGTAGAGTCCATCATCAACCTGAGAGATATGGGTTTCTCGTGACTGATGATGGGAATCTACTAGTCTTTTACTAGGAAGAACCCAAGACCTATCAGGAGGTTATTGAAAGACCACAGTCAGTTGAATGGCATAAAGCCATGGAATCTGAGATGCAATTGATGTACAATAACCAAGTTTGGAGCTTCATTAATCCACCTCTGGGTGCTAAGGTAATTGGTTGCAAGTGGTGTTTCAACTTGAAAGCTGACAATACCTTCAAAGGGGTGATTAGTGGCGAAGGGTTTTAGACAAGTCCATAGAATAGACTATGATGAAACCTTCTCACCAGTCGCAATGCTCGGATTTATTAGGATACTACTAGCCATAGCTGTATGGCATGACTATGAGATATGGCAGATGGATGTTAAGACCGCTTTCCGAATGAAAAGATACTCAAGGATGTGTACAACACAACCTGAGGGTTTTATCGATCTAAAGTATCCTGACAAGTTATAAAAGCTTCAAAGATCCATTTATGGATTGAAGCAAGAATCCTGGAGTTGGAATCTTAGATTCAATCAAGCTATAAAGGAATATAGCTTCATACAGAATAAAGATGAGTTCTATGTGTACAAGATGGTTAGTGAGAGTGTTGTTACTTTCCTAGTACTATACATGGATGACATCCTTCTCATTGGAAGTGACATACCAACACTGCAAGGGGTAAAGTAGTGGTTTAGTAAATGCTTCACAATGAAGGACTTAGGCGAAGCTGAGACAATCTTAGGGATCAGGATCTACAGGGATAGATCCAGTCGGCTTCTGGACCTAAGCCAGGTTTCGTACATAGACAAAGTTCTGAAAAGGTTTGTCATGGATAACACTAAGAAAGGTTTCTTGCCTATGCGCTATGGCCTAAAATTGAGTAAGAAACTTGGTCCTAAGACAAAGGAGGACTGGGAGAAGATGCAGTTGATCCCATATGCTTCGAGAATAGGATCAATCATGTACTCCATGTTATGTACAAGACCTACTGTCGTATTTTTATAGAGTATGACGAGCCGATATCATTCAGATCCTGGAGAGGATCACTGGATAGCTGTCAAGGCAATTCGTAAGTACCTTAACTAGACTAAGGATATCTTCTTGGTGTATGGAGGTCAAGAAGAGCTATCAGTGACAGGGTACAATGCTGCAAGCTTCAAGATCGACAAGGAAGAAAACCAGTCCCAGTCTGGTTATGTCTTCTTACTGAATGGCGGTGCCATAAGCTGGACGAGTTCCCAGCAACTAACCATCACCGATTGTACAATATAAGTTGAGTACATTGTTGCATGTGAAGCTACAAAGGAAGCTATTTGAATGAGGAAGTTCATCACTGAGTTAGGAGTAGTTCCATCTATCCTAGACCCAGTAGATGTCTTCTATGATAAGAACGAGGCCATTGCACAACCCAGGGAGCCTTAGTCACACAAGAGGTCCAAAGATGTTCTCATGAAGTTTCACCTCATTCGAAAGATCATGGACAGAGGTGACATTGCATTACAGAGAGTTGACACCAGGAGCAATGTCGCAGATCCATTGACTAAGGCACTGCCACAGATACAACATGAGGGTCATACTAGATCTATAGGGATTAAGGTAATGCCTAGTTAGCACTAGTGAAAGCGGGAGATTGTTGGTGTGCCCTAGTCCAAAGGCATTGATTCTTGATTGATCATACTTTGTATGCAGACATTTTGTATTATACATTATGTAATATATAAAGGCATTTAATCTATTTATTTATTTCTCGTGCAATTTAATAAATAGAGTATCCATTTATTATAACCATACTCATGTTAACTAATGTAGGTCATTAGCTGATGAGACCTTGAGTAGAGTTAAAGCTATAATCATAAAGTTATCCCAGGTCTGTTTTGATCATAAGAATGAATGGAACTAAAGACCAGCAAATCCTTGACTGGATGGCAATGTCTCACTGTCCATTAAACATGGAATTTTTTTTAGTATATGGCTACATGTTAGGTTACATGGTACTGGACCGATCTGCCTCAAGAATACCGCATGGTCCGATCATCATAGGTGTTTCTTAGGTAGTTCTTGATATTGTCCTTAAACCTGATTTCACTATAACATGACATGGGATCTTATACACTTTGATATACGCCTAATGGGCCCATAACAGGGGGCCAAGTATGGGTATGTTGGGTGGGCCGGTGAACATGTTGATGTTGATAGTGAATTGATGGAATTGCCACTCGGCGTCCCTTGAGATGACATCACTAGCCACTTGATGGGTTGGACTGATAAGTATATAGACATACTCAAATCAGTCAGGATACTTATCATGATCATCAATCTACTCGAAATCAAGGAATGAATAAGCATAAAAGAGGTTGACTGGAACCATGCCTCTTGCTTATACATCGATGTTACTTGGCAATGGATATACAAGAATATTACCGAGTTTTGTTTCATATGAGACTGTTAGTCTTCGTCATAATTAGGGGTTGTAGTGGTTTGATAGAACCCACTTACAATCTGTGGGCCTTAGGCCCACTGCCAATATAAAGACGGACCCATAGGATCGTACACATAGAACAACTGAACTTGTGACATATTGGAAGTGTACACATTGGTGTACTTAGAATGCAAACTTGGTTATTTGAATTAATGACAATAGGTTTTGTTAAAATTAATTCAATTAATATAAAAGAGAAATTTATTGTATTTGATTAATTAATTATAGTATGTAAATAATTAATTAAAGATATTTTCCTTGGTGGAAAATTAAATACACGGGTTGTATTTATTTAAGGTCGAGTTAAATTAAATTTCGGTTGAATAAATTTAATTGATTGGATTTAATTAAGTCAATTGGAATTTTATTATGTGGTTTAATTTAATTCCAATTACATAAATTAAATCAGTTAATTAAAGCAAAATTTAACCTAAGGTTAATTTAAAACCTAATTTTGTACTAAATATAAATAAGGTCTTAAAATCAATTTCTTTAACCCTCGCCACCATATAGAATTTTCAGCCAACATAGAGAAGGAGGAGCCGAATTCCTTTGGTACAATTCTCGAGTTCCGTTCGTCTTTGTTCGCTAGCACGAGTTCAGTTCGTGTACCTGACTATGTAGAGTTGCCGTTCTCCGATTCTGTAATCTTCAGCAGTCTCTAGAAGAGACGCATAAGGTGAGAAAATTTATTTTCTTTCCACTCTTGGGTTCTATCAAAATCATGGGTATCATGGAGTTTGATGGAAAAGTTTTAATCGGTAATTTCGCTGTGCACTGTTTTTCCCAGTGAAAATTCTTTACATGAGCCACAAAAGTTATGGTCATGCAACCGTTGTGTTATTTAGTTCCATTAATTTAGTCCTTTGGTCAATTATAAATTAATTAGAAGCACTGAAATTGATGGTTACACATTCAAGGCATTAAGCAAACACAACACAATCAATAGAAAATAATACAAGTTGAATTGTATTTAACTAAAAAGAAATTACATAGAATTTATGCTGAGATCCACCATAGCCTTAGCTATGATGGATTTAGTTCATAACTAAACTAAATACAACCAAAGAGGACATAGAAAACATATTGGAGAAAAGTTCATAAAGAACTAGAGAGTCGAGATGATCGATGGAGATTCATACGAATCATTGCTGTAGATCAGAAGAGATGTATTACAAACCCTAGCCTCCTCAATCACTATTCCAGCAGTCACGTTCTTCTTGCCCAGGAAGAGAGAAAAAAATTTAAAACTATTTCTTTTCTAAAAGTAAAAAGAATAATCACTAAACTAAAATTGTTGACTTTCTCCTCTCCAAAACCCTAAACGAAAAAGGAGAAAATAAAATAAAGTAAATCCAACTGTAACAAGGAAAATAATAGGGGTGCACACGGTCGGTTAACCGGTCCATGCGGACTTTTGCTAACGGTTAACCGCTTGAACGGTTTTTCTATTTTACTAACCGTACACTGTCCACTAAATTCGGTTAACCATTAATTTCGGTCGGTTAACCATTTTTTTACGGTTAACCATTTCCGAAATAAACATTATATTTTAAACCTCAAAATTTTAAACTATAAATCTTAAATATCAAAGACAAACATGAAATTACAAACCATAGTCTTCATAATTGATTAAAAATGACGAGTAAATCTTTATTGTAATTAGCAAGAAAATCTTTATTCCTTTATTGATTTTATTCTCTCTTTTCTCTTCTTCTTCATGTTATCATGTTTTCAGAGTGAGCTTCTGCGTCTTGATTCTCCTCTTCTCAAATTCTGTTCTTTTTCTTTTGTTTTTCCTATTGCAATTGCAATTTCATTCGCTCCTGGTATTATATTGCAATTCAATTTAGGGTTTTTTTTTTTTAATTTGGGCTTTCTTGTTCTTAAGCTTCAGCATTCAATTTTTCCCTGGTATCGTTTCTTTCTCATTTTCTTCAATGGCGGGTCATCGAATTCAAGAAGGCAGTCCCCATTATTGAAACATGGGAAATTTGAGCATGAAAAGATCTATAACCATGCGCTATATTCATGCCCTATATCAAGTTGCAAATTCGTCGGCACATCAAAGCAGCTATATTAACATTTTAGGATATCATGAAATCACCATTTTTGTAGATTTGCAAAAGGTACAGATCAGGTGATCGAGTGAGCGAGGAGAGCAGGTGCAGGTGAGTGAAATATTGGAATTAATGTAAAATTACAATAAGCACCCAAATGTTTTATTTTAATTCATTTAACCTATATATATATATATATAAAATTTCCAACGGTCGGTTAACCGAGTCCACATGGACTTTTGGTATAAAAACTGAAACCGAAACCGAAACCATGAAAATTTAAAAATAAAAACCGTACACTAGTCCATCGGTTTCGGTTAACCACATTTTTTGTCCGGCTTCGGTTAGGTTTCACGGTTTTTCGGTTTTTTTTGTGCACCCCTAGAAAATAAGTTAATTCATCCTATTAGGAATACAAGAATTACAAAAATAAGGAAAAACCCTAGAGAAAAGATTTTGAATCCTTTCTCTTAAGTCAAACCCGTAGCTCCAACTAGGCTCATCAATAAAGCTAGCCTAAAGCAGTTTTAGCTCCAAATCTTCAAAATTAGCACCCCCTAAGGCATGGTCATGCCTTAAGACTGCTTCTGGGTTTATCCCAGCTAATTTCGCTCCTTTTTCATGCATTTTTTGCTCCTTTTTCCTCTTTAAGGTCCTAACACAGAAAATAATACAAACGAAGTAAAATATGCCTTAAATAAAGTAAAACAACTATTATAACTCAAAAACTAAGGCAATATAAGCATATAAAACTTTGCTTGTCCTTAAGCAAACAAAATATCTCCAACTCCAGAAATGAAATAAATAACACTTATGATTAATAAAATAATTTCAACTTTAAGGATTCATAACTCACAAATCACAACTTCAATTTCATCAATAGATCAAGCATACTTCATCAATAAATATGTCACAACAATTTAGCATTTAACCCCAATCTTTCAAACCAACTCAATTAACCACTAGAATATGATTTGCATTACTAAAATAGTAAACCTCTAAGTTACTCCCCAATCAATCACATAAATAAAGATTAATAGGACTTTAATTTTCACATAATTTTCTCGGGGCACACCACGATTCATTGATCAATTTTTTCATTTAATTCATTTCATAACTTTCGACCTTACTCGAGTTGTTACTTAGTCTTACCAAACGAATAACAAAGATGGAGGAAACATAATGCACCCGACTTACTCGGCTAAGCATAATCATCATGCGGCTACTAGCACTATTCATAACTTCACCTTAAAAGTAACGCCAGCGGAATAAATTTTCAATATTTGAATTGACTTTTCGTCAATTTTCTTTAAGCACAAACAATTAATTGCTTTTTATCCCAAGATTATTCGAAATAAAGCACACAATTTGCCTATTTTATCTATTTACTCATGCTCAATGAAATGGAAGTTTCCTGGAAAGTCTATGTCTAAAAGTGATACATCTCAACTCTATAATCCAAATCATTACAATGATGTCATTCAATTAGGGCCTCACGTTGCATTTAATGTAAACATCCCTATCAACAAGTATACTAAACCTAGAACGATGTAAAAAGAGTGTTTGTTGTGTGTTTTTTTTCTTTTTTTGTTTGGAATAGAAACATTGTTTTGAGGAGTTGGATACTATTAGTTTATAAGTGACAAACGTAGGACCACAAAAGATAAACAATAGCCGTTGGACTATTAATTTGCCTATTTCATCTCTTTACTCATGCTCAATCAAATGGAAAACCATAAAAGAAATAACACCAAAAAGAAATTTAAAATTCCCCATCCCCACACTTAAAACATACATTATCCACAATGTATACCGACTAACAATAACCAGAAATAAAAGAATATAACAAAAGAACTCCCTTGGTTATTGAAGGCTGAAGTCCAAGTGCTATTACAGAGAAGGCGGACACGGAGGATCACGTCCTTGGATGTGCGAAAGCTCAACCATGTTAGCCTCAATCCTTGCATTTGGCAAACAACCTGTTGCAAAAACCTAAACACAGCCTGAAAATCAACAGAATTAAAAGCAGGGGCCACAACAGGAAGCTCCGAGCTAGTGTATTCCTTAGTACCCTCATATAGAGTTTTCTAATTAAAGTATCGAGTTTTGCCACCTACCCACTAGACCATAAAATTCTCAAGTCCTAATTCCACAATTTACATGCTCTTTAGACAAGAAATATTCAAAGGTACAACCAAATAAGCCATATGCAAGTTATGGTGAGACAAATCAGTTATCTTTTCATTTGTAGTAATATGAGTAATAAGAGACCCTAAAATCAAAGGTCAACTAAAAGAAAGAACCTACTGAAATTGACCAACAATCCAAAAATCCAAATTCACTTTATTCTTATTAACCATGCACCACAAGAAAAACAATTCAGCCTTATTACAAGTACTAGAAAGTTCTTTCCTACCAGAAAAAGCAAACACTAAAAACAGTTGAATATATTTCCACATAGGTTTTTTCAAGGCCCTAGATTTGGATCGACGAGGGTTATAAAGAGCACAATCATTAGATAAATCCCTCCAAGCATCAATAGTATCCCATTTTTCTGGATAATCTAAGGCAGATAGTCTATACTTATCAGTTTTAGCAAAAGGGCAATCAATAAAACCACAAGACAAATTGAATTCGATAGTGGATTGCTTACACTCTTTACCCCTTAATCTATACTCAATCAACACGGGTGTATCAATGGTAAAATTTTCAATTTTATGGAATTTAAATATGGTATAAAACTCCCTAACCAACTCAAGATAACCAAGACAATTCAAATCAAAAAACGGTTTCCACCCAATATTGTCAACCAAGAAATCAAATTCATCAACAAAATCAAACTCAATCATCACATTATCATCAATGGATTTACATGCAACAATCTCCCTTTCTTTAATGTCCTTATACACTATTGTTTTTGCCTTAGAGAAATTTAAATTACCATGCAAATGCTTATCCGAGATTGAAATTTTCATACCTTTGGGTAACCGAGAACGAGTTAGAATTACCCAAGATGCCAGCTGATCTTGTGGAGGAGGCAGATTATTCGGTTCTTCTTCTCTAGAAGAAAGTCCCTCGGGTTCGGATGGTTCAACGATTTCTTTCCCTTTCTTTTTCTTGGACTAGACTGTGGATTGAATTACTGTGGATATGGCTTTTCGTTTGAAATTTTTTGCCCTCTCATTTTGTTCGATCTTTCTAGCGTCAAAACTTCAGTTATTGCAGCTTGAATTAGCACTTTGCTGTCATCGGTGATGGATGGAATGACTATGGGAGTCACTTCGCTTGAAGGGGGTTGCTCATGGAGGATGTCTGCCGCTATTTGGTGTAAAGAAGGCGATATAGTGATGTTTGCAGATGAAAAATGTGGTGTGGATGATGGAGTAGCAGACAAAGATGCAGCAGCAGAGGAAATGATGTCTGGCCAAGAGGCGGTTGTGGCTGCAGAGGCAGAGCATGGCAGTAATGCAGGCAGCATTGCAGCTTATGATGGAGGTTCCCATCCCGCCTGGGTTCACTTACGACCTATGGGTGATGATGACAGAACAAGAAACTATGGTTGTGGTAGGTGTTGGAGGTTGTAATGACAGACAGAGGGATGGACTAGATGGCAGGAAGGATGGGTGGTAAAGGCTGCAAAAAGGGGGCAAGTGAAGTTAGCGATATTAGGGATTTTTCGTTCAGCTGTTTTGTAATTTTTGTTTTTTGGAATAATAAAAAGAAACAGTAAAGAGAAGGCCTTAAGGCATGACTCATGCTTAAAGAGAAATCCTGAATTTGAAAACAAATTTGCATAAGACACGATCACACCTTAAGCATTTTTGTCAAATTCCTTAAAAAAAAACAAGCAAAGAGCTATCCTTAAGTTATGGGTCAAGCCTAAGGACAATTTTGAATGCCAAAATGGGATAAGAACCATACTTAAGGCATGGTCACTCGTAAGGCTAAGGCCTATAGAAAAAAAATTAACACGATTAAATCCTACACATTAAAGCTAAAAACAACTAATTAACCAATAAAATATTAAAAAAAAAAAATGGGTTGCCTCCCAAAAGCGCTAATTTATAGTAAATTAGCTTGACTCCTCCCAGCTTAATTTGGATCTAAAAAGAAAATAGTGATGCCATTGGGTTTATAGTCACTGCCATCGTAGAGTTTTAGTCGTTGGCCATTTACTTTAAATGGAGGTTCATCACATTGCTTAATTTCCATTGCTCCTGATGGAAAAACATTGGTTATTTCAAATGGTCTGGACCATATACTTCTCAATTTTCTAGGAAAAAGCCTAAGGTGAGAATTGAATAGCAACACCTTGTTGCCCACATTAAACACACGCCTAACTAATCGTTTTTTATGCTATTGTTTGGTCTTTTCTTTATAAATTTTTGCATTCTCATATGAACTAAGATGAAATTCATCTATTTCATTGAGTTGCAAAAGATGCTTCTCACCTGCAACTTGCAAATCAAAATTTAAAAACTTAAGTGCCCAATACGCTTTGTCCTCCAATTCAACAGGCAAATGACATGCTTTCCCAAAAACTAAATGATAAGGGGCATACCAATTGGCGTTTTAAATGTAGAGTGATATGCCCACAATGCATCATCTAACTTAAGAGCCCAATCTTTCCTAGATGAACTTACCATTTTTTCTAGAATGCTTTTAAGTTCCCTATTTCAAATTTCCACTTGTTTGCTTCTCTGTGGGCGATATAGTGTAGCTACTTTATGGGTGACACCATATTTGCTCAATAATTGGTCAAATTATTTGTTGGAAAAATGGGTTCAACCATCAATAATAATTGCCTTAGGTGTTCCAAAGTGAGTACAATATTCTTCTTAAGGAATTTAATCACTACCCTATCATCGTTTGTTGGCAAGGCAACATCTTGTACCCATTTAGACACATAGTCTACAACTACGAGTATATATTCATTGTTATAGGACTTAGGGAACGGTCCCATGAATTCGATACCATAAACATCAAAAAGTTTAGAAATTAAAATTCCATTTTAAGGCATCTCATGTCTATTAGAAATAGAACCAGTTCATTGACATGCATCATATGATTTAACAAAATTAAAAGCATCCTTAAACAAAGTCGGCCAATAAAAGCCAAATTGCATGACTTTAGCCGCGGTCCTTGTAGGACCCAAACGACCACCAGGTTATTTTTTGTGATAGAGAGTTAAGATAGGAGTTACCTTTTTATTGGGTAT
Source organism: Euphorbia tirucalli (assembly GCA_039660915.1). Classification (NCBI taxonomy): domain Eukaryota; kingdom Viridiplantae; phylum Streptophyta; class Magnoliopsida; order Malpighiales; family Euphorbiaceae; genus Euphorbia; species Euphorbia tirucalli. Next base: position 27,886,803 of record CM077639.1, on the reverse strand, counting down.
ACAACAACGGATCATATTATCATAACAGATTTTAAACAAATTTGGATATTCCTATAAGTAATGTCTAGCATCCGAGAAAAACTTACGTTTTTGCTGATAAGAAACACTAGGGGGAATGATGTTACCTGCTAGGAAGTTAGCAAAATCTGTATACCATGGAGATGAGGACATCGCCCATTAGTCTTTCTTCAGGAAAGACCTCTTTGATTTCATTAACAAGTAATGACTCTCTAGCCTCAAAGTCCAACCGAGATAGGTGATTGGCTATCACATTTTCACTTCCCTTCTTGTCTTGAATTTCAATATCAAACTCTTGAAGAAGGAGGATCCTTTTGATTAGCCTGGGCTTTCCATCCTACTTTGCTAGCAGATACTTAATAGCAGTATGGTTAGTGTAAACAACAACCTCGGATAATGCTAGATAGGAATGAACTTTATCAAATTCAAACACAATAGCAAGTAGTTGCTTCTCAGTCACAGTATAATTCTATTGTGGTTCAGTCAAAGTCTTACTAGCATAATAAATAGGTTGAGAAATTTTGTCCAATCTTTGACCTAAACAAGCTCCTATGGCTACATCGCTAGCATCACACATCAGTTGAAAGGGTAACGTCCAATATGGACTTATCATAATTACTACTTTCATTAATCTCTCTTTCAAATCATTAAAAGCATGCAAACATTCATTAGAGAAATTAAAAATAGCATCTTTCAATAGCAATTGGGATAAAGGCTTAGCAATTTTGGAGAAATCTTTTATAAAATGCCTATAGAAACCCATATAACCCAGGAAGCTATGCACCAATTTAACAGTTGTAGGAGGTGGTAATTTATCAATCAGCTCCATCTTGGTTGGATCAACTTCAATACCCTTCTTGGACACCTTAGGTCCCAAATCTAAACATTCCCTCACCATGAGTTGACACTTCTCCCAGCTAAGTGTCAGCTTAGTTTCTTCACACCTTTTTAATACAAGAACAAGATTGCGCAGACAACTATCAAATGGAGACCAAAAATGGAGAAATCATCCATGAAAATTTCCATAAAATCCTTAATCATATCAGAAAAAATAGCTATTATACATCTCTAAAAAGTAGCAGGTGCATTACACAACCCGAATGGAATAAGCCTATAAGCAAAACTACAGTATGGATAAATGAAAGTGGTTTTCTCTTGATCCAAAGGGCCCACCGGTGTTTGCATATGCCCTAACATTCGTTCTAACATTTGGTCAGTAAATGGCAATGGAAAATGGTCTTTTTTGGTGGCCTCATTTAACTTCTTATAGTCTATACACATACCCCAACCAGTGATTTCCCTCACAGGAATCAGTTCCTGTTTGTCATTTTCCATCACAATGGTGCCACCCTTTTTAGGTAGCATTTGTACCGGGCTCACCCACAAACTATCAGAAGTGGGATAGATGATACTTGCATCCAGAAGCTTGATTACCTTATATTTTACCACCTCTTTCATATTCAGGTTCAATTGTCTTTGAGGTTGTACCATGGGCTTCACTTGCTCCTCCATGAAGATTCGGTGTGTACACAAGGAAGGGCTTATTCCCTTAATATCAGAAATTGACCACCTGAATCTCCTTTATGATTCCTTGGCACTTATATTAATCATTCCTCCATGCCACCTGTTAGAGAAGAAGAAATTACTACGGGTAAAGATGACGGACAATTTAGAAACACAAGTTTAAGATGAGAAGGCAAGCGTTATAGTTCTAGTATAGGAGCTTCATCAAAGGTTTTACTCTTGGCTTGTCTCTGCGATCTAGACCCACATAATGCTCCCTTGCCCACAAGCAATCTTCCATGTTATTACTAAAAGAATGAAGGATTGATTACACTGTTGGGATTCGTCATCAGAAAAATAACGTGGTGCAACGGAAATTACATAGTTAAATTTTTCCTAGAATCCACCTATCGTATTCAATTACCATTAATTGGAATCAATATAGATTAACTCACCAGATTTGTCTCTTCTAGAGACTACTGTAGAATCGTTTCTTGAAACTGCAATCTCCAAAGTCCGGTAAACGACCAACTATCGAGCGGAACCAGTGCTAGCCGAAGAAGCGGAAGGAATGGAGAATTATTGCTGTAAATTGTGGCTATTTTAGGGCTGAAATTTCCAGCAAATAATAGGGTCTTGGGTTAGGTTTTCTTCCTTAAGTGTGCCCTTATATAGACACCTTGTTTAATTGGGTTTTAATTAGGTTAATTAAACCCAAGCCCACTAGGATTATAATTACATGAATAAAATTTAATTAAAAAGTATATACTATGTAATTTAATTCCATTTGGCTAAATTTAACTACCCTAAATAAAATTAAATCACACTTAAGTAAATATAATACATGTATTTAATTTTCCTACTTAGGAAAATTATTTAATTAATTGTTTACTTTATGTAATTCAATTAATTGATAAATTAATTAATTACATTATGTAAACTTATTAATTAAATTAAATTAAATCAACCAAATGTAAATAAATTACCTTGACACTGAATGTCAACTAATTAATTAACGCATTCCTTCCAATGTAAATTACATGTACAATTTCTTTAAGTTCTGGCTCAGTTGATCTATGTGCATGATCCTATGGGTCTGTCTTTATGTTAGCAGTAGGCCCAAGGCCCACTAACTGTAAGTGGATTCTAGCAAACCATTACAGCCCCCAATTAAGATAGAGATGCAGCAGTCTGTTGAAGACACTGACCTAGTAGTAATCTCACAGTGTCCTTTGCCAAACGATATCGATATGAATAAATAAGAGGCATGATGTCCATCATCCTCTTCTGCTGTTTATTAAGCAACCAACTTATTTGGGTATGGCATACACTTATCAGTCCCACTCATCAAGTGGCCAATGATATCATCTCGGTGTTACCCAAGTGGCAATTCCATCATTTCATCATCAATATCAATATGTTCATGGGTCCACCCAATCATACCCATATTTAGCATCCTTTTACAGACCTGTTAGGCATATGTCAAAGAGAACCGGATTCCATATTGATACTGTAATGAAATCTGGTCTAAGGATAAAAGAGACCTATTCAAGAAAGACCTATGACACGACAACCATGTGGCTTTCTTGTGCGGATCTATCTAGTCCCATGTCAATGACATGTACCTAAATTTATGACTGACTATACAAGTACTATGGCTAATTCAAAACTGCCATAGAGTCATCGAATATACAAGTCTGTGGTTCTATTCATTCCCACGATTAGAACAGAACTGGGATAGGTTTTACGATTATCAATCAATGGATACTCTACTCATATTATAGCATAAGATATAAATGAAATAGATCAATTGCCTTTAGTAATGTGACACATATAATGTTTTCATAAAATGAGTCTTAATGTATAATACAAAATACAAGAAACTAATACCCTAAGAACTAGGGCACACCAACAATCCCCACTTGCACTAGTTCTAAGTCGGCATTACCCTAATTCCTATAGATCTGGTATGACCATCATGCTGTGTCTGTGGCAGTGCCTTGGTCAATGGAATAGCAACATTATTCTTGGTGTCAACCCTCTGCAATGATATGTCACCTTTGTTCATGATCTCTTGAATGAGGTGAAACTTTCTGAGCACGTGTTTAGATCTCTTGTGTGACCGAGGCTCCTTAGCTTGTACGATGGTGCTGTTGTTGTCACAAATAACATCAACTGGGTGTAGGATAGTGGATACTACGCCCAACTCAGTTATAAACTTCTTGATCCAAACGGCTTCCTTTGCAGCTTCGCATGCAACTATGTACTCAACTTCCATTATAGAGTTAGCAATGGTGGCCTGCTTTGAGGACCTCCAACTAATGTCACCACCATTCAGGAGAAGAACATAACTAGACTATGACTGGTTCTGATCCTCATCGGTCTCAAAGCTTGCATCAATGTAACCTGACACTACCAGCTCATCTTGACCTTCATACACTAAGAAAGCATCCTTAGTCCAATTAAGGTACTTTAGGATTGCCTTGATAGCCTTCCAGTGTTCCTCCGTAGGGTCTGACTGCTACTAACTAGTCATACTTAGTGCAAACACGACATCAGGCCTCATACATAATATGGAGTACATGATAGATCCTATAGTAGATGCATACGGGATCTTTTTTATGCTCTCCCAGTCCTTCTTTGATTTAGGACCATCTTTTTTACTCAGCCTTAACCTATGGCGCATGGGCAAGAATCCTTTTCTTTGCCGTGTCAATGCAGAATCTTTTCAGAACCTTGTCAATGTACATGGCCTAACTTAAGCCTAGAGGCTGACTAGATCTATCTTTGTAGATCTTGACCCCTAAGATCTTCTCAGCTTCGCCTAAGTCCTTCATTACGAAGCACTTACTCAACCACTGCTTTATCCTTTGTAGTGTTGGTATGTCGCCTCCAATGATAAGGATGTCATCAGCATACAGCATTAATAAGGTGGAAACAGTCCCACTAACCATCTTATACATACAGGACTCATCAGGATTCTATGTGAAGCCATATTTTGTAATGGACTTGTTGAATCTCTAATTCCATAACCTCGATGCTTGCTTTAATCCATAAATGGATCTTTGAAGCTTCATACCCGGTTAGGATACTTCGGATCGATAAAACCCTCAGGTTTGCTATGTACAATTCTCGAGTAGCTTTCTATTAAGGAAAGCTGTCTTAATGTCCATCTGCCATATCTCATAATCGTACCATGTAGCTATGGCTAGTAGCATCCTAATGGATTTGAGCATAGCAACTGGTGAAAAGGTTTCATCATAGTTAATTCCTTAAACTTGCTTGAATCCTTTTGCCACTAATCGCCTCTTAAAGGTGTTGTTGGGTTTTAACTTGAAACACCACTTGTAACCTATCACCTTAGCACCCGAAGGTGGATCCACCAAGTTCCATACTTAGTTATCGTGCATAGATTGCATCTCAACCTCCATAGCTTTGCATTATTAATCTGAGTGTGGGCTTTCAATAGCCTCCTGATATGTCTTAGGCTCCTCTTGGTCAATGACCATAAGGCCCCCATCATCAGTCATGAAAAAGCCGTACCTCTTTGGCTGATGATGTGTCCTACCAGACCTTCTAAGGTCCTGTGTAACCGGTTCTGCTTCCTCAATTTCTTGAGTAGCCAAATCAGTTCCTAAAGCATCCTCAGTAGTAGCTGCAGGAGTTTCTGAGTCTTGAACTTCTAAAAGTTCAACATTACTTCCATTGTATCTCTTAGAAAGGAATTCCTTCTCCAAGAAGACTACATTTCTAGCTATGAAAACTTTGTTCTCTGTTGGATCATAGAAGTAATAACCCTTAGTTTCCTTAGGGTAACCCACAAACTGGCACTTGACAGATTTGGACTCGAGTTTAACACTTGTCAATTTCTTAACATGTGCATCACAGCCTCAAATCTTCAAGAAGGAAACATTGGGCTTTCGGCCCTTCCATAGTTCATATGGTGTTCCTTCAACTGCCTTGCTTGGTGGATTATTAAGAATGTAAGCAGCTGTCTCTAAAGCATATCCCCAAAAGGAGACAGGGAGTGTAGCATGACTCATCATCTAGCGGACAATGTCTAACAAGGTTGTATTCTTTACTCTCTCAAAACAAGTCAAACTCTTCGCTCAAATATTCACCCCCTCGGTTAGACCGAAGTGCTTTTATTTTCTTGCCAAGTTGATTTTCTACTTCATTCTTAAAGTCCTTGAACCTTTGAAGAGTCTCAGACTTATGCTTCATCAGATACACGTAACCGTATCTGCTAAAGTCATACGTGAAGGTGACGAAGTACAGAAATCCGGATCTAGCACTAGTGCTCATTGGGCCGTATACATTGGAATGTATAAGCTCTAATAGCTTTAAGGCCCTTTCAGTAGTCTTGCTAAAAGGTGCCTTTGTCATCTTGCCTCTCAAACAAGATTCATATGTGTCATAAGATTGGATGTCAAATGACCCTAGCACTCCACTAGACTGAAGTCTAGCTATGCGCTTCTCATTTATGTGGCCAAGTCGACAATACCAGATGTATATAGGATTAATTTCATTCTGTTTAATCCTTTTAATATTTATGTTATAGATTGAACTTTCACGTTTTACATCAAGGATATATAAGCCATTTTCAAGAAATGTTGTTCCATAAATAATATTGCCACATTGCATAGAAATTCTACCATGTCCAATATTAAATATAAAACCAGGAATATCCAACAAAGAAACAAAATAATATTCCTTCGCATCACAGGTACAAAATAACAGTTTCTTAGTTCCAAAACAAGTCCACTAGGCATCTCTAAGAAATAATCTCCGATCGTCATGGCCTAAACTCGAGCACCATTTCTGACTTAAAGATCTACTTCTCTAGATCCTAGTAATCTCCTATTTCTTAGACCCTGCACATTTGAATAAATGTGAGATCCACATCCAGTGTCTAAGACCCAAGATGTAGAAATAGCCAGATTAATCTCAATAACATAAATACCTGAAGCAGTAGTTTTACCCTTCAGTTGCTCCCTTAGCTTTGGACATGAGCTCTTCCAGTGCCCCTTCTCATGACAGTCGTGGCAAACATCATCGGGAGAAGCAACCCTTGCTTTAGGTTGGGCCACCACCTTTTTGCCCTTATCCTTGGCCTTTTAGGCTTTAGCCTTGGCCTTGATTTGGCCTTTCCTCTAGAAATGGGCGTATTGCCCTTGTTCACCAGCAATACTTTAGGAGTCTTCTTAAGAGACTGCTTAGTAAGCTTGAGTATGCCATGTAGATAAACAACTGATTTATCCAACCCTTGCATATGGTAGTTCATGATAAGCTGGTTGTAAGACTTAGGAAGTGACCCAAGAATAATGTCTGTTGCCAAGTCCTGTGGAAATGGCGAGCCGAGGCATGCAAGTGTATCAATCTATCCCTTCAACTTTAGCACATGATTGCTAACAGAAGTCTCGGCTGCCATTGTAGTCGTGCAAATTGCCTTAGTTGTCAGGTAACGTTCCTGACGAGCCTGATCTTGAAACATCTTTTTAAGTTGATCCATCAACTCATAAGCATGCTCGTCCATGAACTTCTTCTGAAGATTAGCAGCCATGGTACCCAGCATGAAGCACAAGACATCTCGATCATCCCTCACGTGCCAGTTTTACTGCTCCACCATCGCTGTGGTGACACCTCGACCTGCGGGAGGGCCAGTTGGTAAAGGAGCATTCAGTACATACTTCTTGGACTCTTGTCTAAGAACTATTTGTAAGTTCCTAGCCCAGTCCAGGAAGTTAGTCCCCGGAAGCTTCTCCTTCTCCAGGAGTGACCTAAGTGAGAGTGAGTTGTTGTTTGTTGCAGCCATTTTAAATTTCTAATGTGAAATGGGATGATCTACATGGAAGAAATCATCGCTTGAGTTAGAAATAAAGGACTTTTACCAATTCAAATTAATAATCAAATTTTAATTTGTTCGTTGGTGATGTTAATTGGCTAACTTGACCAAGATCCACAACTTATCAATGACTAGCCGAACTAGGGCTCACTAACCAATCATTGATTCATTTGGTAGGACAACCTATCCAATCCTTCCACGAATGACTTTTAGTTTGATGGGCTTATTGACACTTTACCCATTTGTGCTTAGGGCCTGCTCTGAGCTAATGCTACCCATGTTGAGTCAAACCACCATTCACATGTTAACCATACAAAGTATCCTAACCCTCAATGGTCCACCGAATACTATAATATACCCAGCTAGGGCATGGCGCACATTACAACATCAATGGGAGGAAGAGGTGTGAATGTGGGAAGCACTTTTAAACGACTCAATATTTTAATTTTAAGATTAAAATTAAGTGATACAGTTTAGCATGCATATACGTGGGTTATAATCTGGTGATCCATACATCCATATCATATGTCAAATGCAATAGCATACTTAATTTAAAATAAATGAGATCCTCTTGGGCCTTTAATTACAACCTAATGAAAAACTAGATATCCTATCTAATTCTTCATGGGTCGGACTGCAATCCTTCTGGGGATCCCACTATGGGCTTGCTCCATCTGAGTCTTCCTCCATACTTGATGCAATTACAACAATTTTATTTTAAAACAAAATCTATTCTAAAATTACATCAAAATAAAAGAAATGGCACGCAGGCCATATTTCCCAAAATCAAATTACAACGACCTATAGAACTCAACATCACATTTCAAACAAGGTACCTGTCGTGTAGAACATACCAATATGATGCATGATCATGGCATTCCAAATTATAAATATAAATATTAAGCCGAGTTACTTAAGGTGAAATTGCCAATTTCAACAAATGTGACTAAGGCCCATTAAGGCTTAATGGATAACATCCATTAATGCAAAACTCTCCCACTTGAATTTGGGTTGTCACAGATTTAAAATTTAGCCCTCCTAATTTTAACCGGTTTCACGGTTTATTGAGCCAATTTCACAAAGTCCATATTCAATTTAATATACAAACAATTAAATAAAATATGCATGTAACAAAATAAACAATTTAAATACAAATTAATTAAAATAAAAACATTTTAATTTAATTTGCATTACGGGCCCAGGATAAAAAAATACCTGCAAAATCCAATACCGGACCTGAACCCCGCGCGTGGCGCTGCTCGACAGCTTGCCGCAGCTACTGCCCACGGCAACAGATGGAATCGCAAATTGTGATTCCATCGTTTGCCCACAATAATTTTTTTTTAAATCATAAAAAATTCCAGCCAAAATATATATACAACAACAAAAAAAAAAAAATCAGCAGTAGAAAATAAATTGCAGTAGGAAAAAAAACGATAAAAGTAATCAGGAAAATTATCCAAAACCCAAAAAACCATTCTTGAAACCTATTCTTTCTTCAAGAACACAATGAATTCCAATCAATCTGATGGACAAAACCTAGGATCTCATACCACTGTTGGGATTCGTCATCGGAAAAATAACATGGCGCAGCTGAAATTACATCGTTAAATTTTTCCTAGAATCCACCTATCGTGTCCAATTACCATTGATTAGAATAAAAACCAATTTGAATCAATAGAGATTAACTCACCGGATTCGTCTCTTCTAGAGACTGCTGCAAAATCGTTTCTTGAAATTGCAATCTCCAAAGTCCGGTGCATGACCAACTATCGGGCGGGGACCGGTGCTACTCGAAGAAGCGGAAGGAATGGAGAATTATTGATGTAAATTGTGACTGTTTTGGGGCTGAAATTTCCAGCAAATAAGAGGGTTTTGGGTTAGGTTTTCTTCATTAAGTGTGCCCTTATATCGACAACTTGTCTAATTGGGTTTTATTTAGGTTAATTAAACCCAATCCTACTAGGATTATAATTACATGAATAAACTTTAATTAAAAAGTATATACTATATAATTTAATTCTATTTGGCTAAATTTAGTTACCCGTAAATAAAATTAAATCACACTTAAGTAAATACAATATATGTATTTAATTTTTCTACTTAAGAAAATTATTTAATTAATTGTTTATTTTATGTAATCCAATTAATTGATAAATTAATTAATTACATTATGTAAACTTATTAATTAAATTAAATTCAACCCAATGTTAATTAATTACCTTGACATCGAATGTCAACTAATTAATTAGCGCATTCCTTCCAATATACATTACATGTACAATTTCTTTAAGTTCTGGCTTAGCTGATCTATGTGCACGATCCTATGGGTTTGTCTTATATTGGCAGTAGGCCCAAGGCCCACAGACTGTAAGTGGGTTCTAGCAAACCGTTACAGCCCCCAATTAAGATAGAGATGCAGCAGTCTATTGAATACACTGATCCAGTAGTAATCTCACCGTGTCCTTTGCCAAACGATATTGATATGAATAAACAAGAGGCATGGTGTCTGTCATCCTCTTCTGTTGTTTATTATATTTTTTGATCTTGAGTTGACTGATTAATCAAATGAGCAACCAACTTACTTGGTTATGGCCATACACTTATCAGTCCCACTCATCAAGTGGCCAATGATATCATCTCGGTGTTACCCTAGTGGTAAATCCATCACTTCATCATCAATATCAATATGTTCACCGGACCACCCAATCATACCCATATTTAGCATCCTTTTACAGACCTGTTAGGTGTATGTCAAAGTAAACCGGATTCCATATTGATACTATAATGAAATCTAGTCTGAGGACAAAAGAGACCTACTCAAGAAAGACCTATGACATGACAACCATGTGGCTTTCTTGTATCGATCTAGTCCCATGTCAACGATATGTACCTAAATTTATGACTGACTATACAAGTACTACGGCTAGTTCAGAACTGCTATAGAGTCATCGAATATACAAGTCTATGGTTCTATTCATTCCCATGATTAGAACAGACCTGAGATAGTTTTATGATTATCAATTAATAGATACTCTACTCATATTATAGCACAAGATATAAATGAAATAGATTAATTGCCTTTATTAATGTGACACAAATAATGTATTCAAACAATGAGTCTTAATGTATAATACAAAATACAAGAAACCAATTCCCTAAGAACTAGGGCACACCAATATGTGCTTCTTGGTCAACCAGCCCCTCTTCATCATCAGGCTTAGCACAACAGAGGCTTATTATAGCTTTCCTCAGTGGGTCGAAAAATTGCATTGCTTGAAATACACCTTCAACACAGTCATCAGTGGAATCAAGAAAATTTACATTCTCATGATCACTGTAAAGGCATTTAAGTGAATCATAGACATTAAACACTACTTCCTCATCTTGCAACCGAAGAAATAACTTCCCTTGTTGAACATCAATTAATGTTCTTCCAGTTGCAAGAGAAGGCCTACCCAAGAAAATAGGAACCATGTCATCTTCCACCATATCAATGACCACAAAGTTAGATGGAAAGATGAACTTGTCCACCTTGACTAGGACGTCCTCCACAACCCCTTTAAGATGGGCAATCGATCTTTCTATTAACTAAAGAGTCATGTTAATCGGCTTTGGATCTCCTAGTTCCAACTTCTTGAAAATAGACAAAGGCATTAAACTAATACTAGCACTTAGATTGTATAATGCCCTTTTAAAAGTATAGTTACCAATAGTGCAAGGGATAGAGAAACTCCATAGATCCTTAAGCTTAGGGGGAAGCTTATTAAGGATAATGGCTGAGCATTCTTCTGTCATGGCAACTATTTCATTATCCTCTATTTTCCTTTTCTTTGACAAGATATCCTTTAAGAATTTAGTATAAACAGAAATCTGTTATAAAGCTTCTATAAAAGGTATGTTAATATGCAAACTCTTGAAAATTTCTAGGAATTTAGAGTACTATTGATCTTGCTTTTCCTTTTTTAACCTTTGAGGAAAAGGTAACTTAGGCACCCATCTTTTAATAACACGGTCAACAAACAATTTAGAAGGTATAGAGTTTTCAGATTTATCGTTAAAATCACTTACCTCTTCAGCTTCCTTACCTGCTTACAGAGATGAAGATGCTTGCTTAGGAGGTTGAGTTTCCACTTTCTTTTCACTCCTAAGTATAATAGCTTGAGCTTGCTCCCTTGGGTTTGCTTCAGTGTTACTAGGAAGAGCACTAGGAGGTCTTTCTACTCTACTTCTATTTACTAAGCCATTTGAGTACCCAAGTCTCTACCTTGGGACCTATTGTGCTTGTTACTGATGCTGAGTTCTCTGCTAGTTTTGTTGATTTGCATAAGAAAAGCTAGGATGATTCCTCCATCCTGGATTATATGTGTTGTAGGGGTTATTTTGGAATCTGCTTTGGTTAGTCCCTATATAGCTCTCATTAACAATGTCTTTTTTAAAAGGGTTTCCCAATTGGCACGCATGACTTTGATGATCTCCATCACAATTCCCATACAACAAGACCTATACAGATTGCTTTAAACTTAAATGGGCCATCATTAAGTCCATCTTGCGAGTTAGCTCAGCTACAACTAGATCACTTGACCTTGTTTATGTGGAAAAAGCATTTTGCCTTCTCCCACTTAGCTTCTCAGCTTGCCATTGAGCACTATTCTTAGCTAACTCATTCACTAGCCCATAAGCTTCCCTTTGTGTCTTCTTAAAGATGTTACCACTCGTAGCAGAATCAATGGTGGCACAGTTGGTAGGGGTTAAACCATTATAAAGGTGCTCACTTGTTGCCATTTAGGAAGGTCATGATGAGGGCAATTCCGCAGTAGTTTCCGAAACCTCTCTCATGCTGTAAATAAGGTTTCAGAGTCGAATTATCTAAAGGAAGTGATCTTATTCCTTAATATTGCTATCTTGGATGGTGGAAAATAATATGATAGAAACTCCTTCTCCAGCTCATCACACATTGTAATTGACCCTGGCTCCAGAGATTTCAACCAATCCAGAGCTCTTCCCTTTAGAGAAAATGGAAAGACCTTTATCTGAATAGAATCAGCTAAGACACCTTCCTGTCTAAAAGTGTTGGCATGCATCAGGAATTTATCCAGGTGATCACTGGGATTTTCATCAAGCTTTCCCTTAAATTGACCATAATGTTTGATCAATTACATCATCCCGGTCTTAATTTCAAAACTCGTCGCGTTTATCGGCGGAGCAACGATGCTTGAATTTGGCAGGTCATTCTGCTCCCTTCTTTCCACAGCTAACCGAACTTATCTTTGATCTTCTGTCTCCATAGCTTGTCTTCGGTCCTCACATCTCTGCTTTTGATTCCTATGATAAGTTTTCTCAATTTCAAGGTCAATAGGTAAAGGGATAATACCACTACTTCTTCTAAGCATGTACAACCAGCAAAGTAAAGAAAAATAAAAACCTAGATCAACAAAAACCTTTTAATCTAGTATTGCATAAACTAGTCCCAGCAACGATGCCAAGAACTTGATGCGTGATAAAATACACACAATATAGAGCAAATGCACTCAGTCGCCTAAGTAATACAGAGTAAATATAGTATTAATCCGACGAGGACCAATCATGCAATCACTAAACTCAATCGGGTTATTATCAAACTAGGCTAGATATTAGCATTTGACGATTGATTTTTGTTCTATTCCTATGATTAATGCTAAAGAAAGTAATTAATTAAATAAAAGGAAATTGATAAAAGAGATTCAATGGAAAAGCTAACTAAGGCATCCTGTTGCACTTCGCATTAATCCTAGTAATTCTTTAAGTCATACAACTAACTCAATTAAATTCCACAGATGATGATTTCCATAAATAATCAATACCGGTTAGGGCTATCAATCCTAATTCTTAACATAAGCACATAAACCTCTCAGTTCTAAGCAATTAAGCATGAAAGCATTAAGTTCAAGAAATCCTAGCACGAACTAGTGAGCCACAAAAGCAATGGTAATGCAATCATTATGTTATGTGGTTCCATCAATTTAGCCCTTTGGTCAATTATAAATTAACTAGAGGCATTGAAATTGATGGTCATGCATTCAAGGCATTAAGCAAACATAACACAATCAATGAAAAATAATACGAGTTAAATTGTATTAACTAAAAAGTAATTACGTAAAATTTTGGCTTAGATGGTGGAATTAGTTCATGACTAAACTAAATAATACCAAAAAGGACATAGAAAACATATTAGAGAAAAAGTTCAAAAGCAACTATAGAGTCAAGATGATCGATGGAGATTTTTATGAATCGTTACTATAGTTCGAAAGAGATGTGCTCCAAACTCTAGCCTCCTCAATCACTGTTCCACCACTCACGTTCTTCTTGCCTAAGAAGAGAAAAAAAATATAAAACCATTTCTTTCTAAACGTAAAAATAATAATCACTAAACTAAAATTAATGACTATCTCTTGTACAAAACCCTAAACTAAAAAAGAGAAAGTAAAATGAAGTAAATCCAACTCTAACAAGGAAAACAAGTTAATCCATCCTATTAGGAATAGGTGAATTACAAAAATAAGGAAAAACCCTAAAGAATAGGCTTTGAATCCCTTCTCTTAAGTCAAACCTGTAGCTCCAACTAGGCCCACCAATAAAGTTGGCCCAAAAAGTAGTTTGAGCTCCAAATCTTCAAAATCAGAACCCCCTAAGGCATGGCCATGCCTTAAGACTGCTTCTAGGCTGGTCCTAACCAATTGCACTCTTTTTTCATGCACTTTTATCTCTTTTTTCTCTTTAAGGTCCTAACACGAAAAATAATATATAAAGGAAGTAAAATATGCCTTAAATAGAGTAAAATAACTCAATTATAGCTCAAAAACTAAGGCACTATAAGCATATAAAATACACTTATCACATCTCAATCTGAGAAATTGAGTAAGTAATTGATATTTTTTATAGTTGCTTTACTTAGAATCAAAAGAGATGTATTTGTGGGATTAATTTTGATGGTTTCAACTGTTCAATCATTGATTTTAATAGAGACTGGTGGTTCAATTCTATCACGCTATTCATTTGCTATTGTTGGTGAAATCCTTTGAATCATCTGGGATTTTTATAGCTTTAAATATTTGTCAATTCATGTAGCAGCAATGGACTGCGAGATTGCATAATGTGGGAGAAGAGAAGTGATTGAAGCATGATTAAAGAAAATTTGGCTGAGAAATTGATGGAATTGCAGAGATTGGAATTAGGGGATGGAGAGATTATAGAGATTAAAATTATAAATGAAAACCGATGAATATTACATAGAAAATTAGCACTGGTGATGGATTTTCATTTGAATGAAGATAAAAAGGACTATGTTGTTTAGCAAGAACAGGTAAAATTGCGGAAGAAGGTGTTGCACTAACAGTTCATTATTGATTGAATAACATAAAGTTCTTCTGTTTTATGATTTTTGTTACAAATAATTTTTTTTACTATTTTTAATTCCTTTCTTTCTTTTTTTTTTTTTTATAATATTATACAAACATTGTTGTTGAAAAGTCATTGGAGTGAGTTGCCATGTGTCTCAGATGATTTTGCCCTTTGCCATGTCAACAGGTTAACAAATGTTCCATTATTTTTCCTCTCTTTGGTAACGGGCCAAAAAAAAGGAATTAAAAAAAAAAGTCTAACCTCTAGGTAATGAAGTCATGAAAACTAAAAATGGGATTCGAATTATAAAAATTACTGATGGACTCAGGTCAAACTGAGATAAGAACCATTGCAAATAAATTACAAGTTCTTATAGAGAAACACTCAAAGAAATCAAAGCAGATATATATTTTTTACTTCAAAGAAAAAGCAAGTGTGTAGGATATAAATATCAAAAAATCATTACAACTTATGTTTTTAGGGTTTAAATACTATAGAGCAAAACAAATAAAATATTAAAATATCCCAAAAACATGAAATAACTTAACTCAAAACTCCAAGGACTAAAATGAAACATTTCAATACTAAAATTAACAAAAAAAAAAAAAAAAATCATAGATGCATGATATTGATTCCTATGATCTGACCATCGGATTAAGGTCTGGAGTAAGCCCAGAGTATGTGAAACATCAAACAAAATATCCAAACATGATCATGCCTTGTGATCTGGCGCCCACAATATGGCTAAGACATGATGTTAATTCACTATAAATTATCAAAATTGATTGGGTGTTTCATTTGGTCCACTCCGACTATAATAAACCCGACCACCTTAATTTGGCCCTGGAGCGACCACTATATTACAGATCAAAGTGTTTTATTTTATGTTCTTAAGTTTTTGGAAATTTAATAAGAAGTCTCTATATTTGAACCAATCTCCTCATGCCTTGTAGTTTTTTGCTTATGAAGAAGTGCATATGATAACTCAATGTTCTTTACATCATCTGTTTCACGGTGAATTTTACTAGTTATGTATGTGGTTATTAGTAAAAGTGATGAATCTAGAATCAAGAAGTTCAAAGCAATTCTTTGGGACCCGGTTTCAAACAAAGGATTTGAGACCACTGAAATACTTCTTAGAAATTGAAGTCTCTCACAATCATAAAGAAATTGATGTTTCTCAAAGTAATTGCCTAGATTTATTAAAAGATGCTGGTTTGATTGAGGCAAAAATGTAACACCCTTTATTTTACCAAGCATTATCAACAAAGTATTTATGATATCTATGATGTATTACAAAATTTTCACTTATTATATTATCATTTCATAAATTATAATCTACTAATGTGCCATATTTCTTCTCATTACATAAAACTTCTATTGACAGGCTCTATTAAACCTCTAAACTCAAGTCATCTAGATCACTTTGTTGTTACATTTGGATTGGACTTGATAATGTTCTATTGTCAAACTTTCTACGTATCGCAATGAATAATAATGGGAATCATCATATAGTTCTTAACTTAACCAAAATCACATATATTTCATATGAGACTTGTAACACCCTATTCTCCACATACCATACTCATATCTAATATAATTATGAACATATTCTATTACATTGTTTTTGACCATACAATATGCTCATGCCTAGTGAACCATTGTGTAGCACATAATTTTGCTACTCAACCCTATAAACATGTAATGACCCTTTAGGCTATATCATTGTCTACTTTTGTAATTGATGTAGTTAACCATATAGGTCTTTCTGATTTTGTAGTTCTGTATTCAATTGATATGATGTTTCTGTTGCAAAATTACTATTTTCCCTTTTACTATTTAGAGTTACTATTTCAACAATAACATATTTTTAATTTCGAATTTCATCCACATAAGTTTTGATTCCTTTCAATTATACCCTTACTATTCATATTATTTTTATCGACTGAACTTTTCATTATTATTATTTAAACTTGTAATTTTAATATCTCAAGTTTATTCTCTATACTATTATTAACTTATAATTATTTCAGCAATATGCTTTTAATAAAAAAAAATACATGCATATTAAAGATTCAAGATGTTACAAAATATTTATGATGCACCCATGATACCAAATGTGAAGTTAAAAGCTAGAGATGGAGACTTAAATGAGAACCCTAAAAAGTGTAGAAGAATTTTCGAATATTTGAACTATATCTTACCATAATTTTCCCTGATATTGTCTTTTTGGTAAGCTTTGTAAGTTAGTTCATGTCATCTTCTAGAACCTCAAATTGGAATGTTGTTAGTTATGTAAGAGGTAGTGAATATTGTGGTATCTTATATCAAAATCATGGTCCCATATGATAGAAGGTTTCACAGATGTTAATTATGCGGAGCTCCTACAAATAGACATTCTATCAACAGTTATACGGTTCCTGTTGGAGGCAATCTTTGATAAGTTTTTTTTTCCATCTGAAGAATATGGTGCTCCTTTGGTATTACAATGAGAAATGTTACACCAGTAAACTGTAAATAGGTATTGTGAGCGTGGGATTTTCATCCCCGATTTCAGTGATGAATAAATTGTTTACTTCTATAGCTTTCTACAGTCGTAGGAGTCAAAGTCAATTCAAGATCAAAGCTTCGATTGACCGAACTTCAAGCCTCGGAACATTACCCAGATGAAGAGGAGGCTGCCTGGGAACAACAGCCGCATGGCTGTTGCCTCAACACTCGCGTGGGTGTTGATCCCTGATAGAACCGTGACTCTTCTTCTTGGAAATGATTTTTTGGCTTCAAGGGTTGGATTCTATAAGAAAAAGCCATGATTTTGTCTATAAAAAGGCCTCTAGTTTCTGGATTAATGGTTGGCAATCTTTATTTAGAGATAAAGGAGAAGAAAAAGGAAGAAAAGGGAAAAAGAAATTAAAGCTTTTTCTTCAATTTTCATCTTCAATCTCTGTTCTTGGGCTTAAAATTGGGTAGAAATCTTAGGAAAACACTTCACTAAGACTTCTAATAGGTTTAGAGACTGATTTGAACACTAAAACCTTAACTTCCGGAGCTTGAGACCATTATCAGAGCTTGAAGTTCGGGTTCAAAATCAAAGCTTTTCTTGAAAGATTTCGACCTCCTAAAGCTATGGATTCACACTACAGGGGTAAATATCTGAGAAACCAAGTCTATGTTGTATTTGGGCATTATTGGAATCATTTTTAAAATACTCTATTTTTCAAAGTTGCGAGGGTATAAATATATATCCGCATGACTGTTGTCTCAACAGCCGAGCGAGTATTAGTTCTTGACAAAATCACCAAAATCCAATTTTCATGCATTTCACAACATTTGAACCTTAGATTTACATTCTAGAAGCATGTATTAGAATAGAACAACGATGGAGACCTAGTTTCCTGAAATTCGACCAACTTGCCATGTTAAATAATCAACCGGAAAAACCATTTTCAAAACTGTTTTCTCAAAAATCAACACAGGGATATTTCAAAACGTTTTCCAGGTCTAGTTGGTGAGACTCCTTAAGTCTCTGTGGCTAGCCCCCCTAAATGCATGACCCTGACTCATTTATTATGCCATTTTATCTTGATTGAGTCCTACATGCAATTATTCGCATACTAACGTCTGTAATGCAGGAGTAGATGTATATTTAGGTTTTATTATTATGTTAGATAAATTCTTATATTTTAGGTGATTGTACCCCGATTCCCCATTTGATTCATATGTATCCCCTAGGGTAGGTTATGTAATTCAGTCTACAATAATTAATTTTTTTTACTGCTTTCAGTACCTTGCGTGAATATCGTATGCTCTAAATAAAATCAAGTTAGTTCATAAAATGCTATTAATTGGTTGTTGAAGCATGTATTTTAATTACATAACAAGTAACTGACTCGTTCGGATCTAGATCTCTGGAAGGTATAGTGGCCCTAACCTGATTTCGGCTATACCTAAATTTCCCTATTGAGCTGAGCCGTGTGGTGACTCCTGTACTTTCTTTAGGATTTCGGTTTTGAATCTTTTATGGATATTGTTTTCCAAAATGAATTTTCTACTATAATTACATAAACAAACACTTAATGATGATAAAAACTCCTCGGTTCGCTTCGTCACGTCTCGTATATGGCAAAAACGTCGTCCGCTCATAGGTACATTCCTATATAAGAATAAACTCTCCTAATTTGTACACAACCTATGTAGGAATATATTCTTATAAATTTTGTATCCTGGAAAAGCAATAAAAAAAAGTGTTTTATTCAAGTTAACTGTGGAATTTAAATATATGGCATGTTTGATTTTGTTGTTGTTTTTTTTTTTTTTTTTTTTTTGATTGTTATTTATTGTTGCTGATTGTTGTAGCTAATTGTTGTTTGCTGATTGATAATTAGTATTTTGTAAAAGTATAAAATTTTGTTGTTAATATGTAAAATGACTAATGTGGACATATTTTAAATTAATTAAATAAAAAATAAAAATGTAACACAAAATTAATAAAAAATAATCTAAATTAATAAATGAATATATAAAAGTAAAAATGTAACACAAAAATTTTAGTGTTTATTTCTAGTTTAATTAACTTTTTGATGTTGAATGATAGGTAAAATGACATTTTTCATAATATTTACTGAAATTCATAATAAAAATAAAAATACTAACCCAAAGTAATGCTTTATCTTAAAAATCTTTGAAAGCACTAAAACCGATCGTATAACTAATGTATAGATTTCGTAAACAACGTAAATAAACAGATTTATAGTTTATATGCAGCGGAAGATCATTTACGGATCGAATTGACAAATGCACCACAAGCCAGATTGTTCTGGTTACCTTTTCCTACTCATGTTCGAATACACAGAGTATGAGCTGTTTCCGTAAATTCTTCAAACAAACGAAAGTTGTATATTTTCGTGTTTTCTCTCTGAGACGTTTTCTTTTCTCATGCGTAAATGAGTCATAGAAACAACTTCTCTATTTATAGAGGAAATAACCAACTTTCATCTATTTATAGGGTTAATCCAACTTACACATTTGGTCCCTATAATATACCACAAATTACAGTCTAGTTTCTGCTATTCCAAAATGTCATGGACGGACCTAAAACCAACAATCTTATTTGTATTCATAAGAAAATATATTTCATTTGGTAGATAATATATAGAAGTATATTGTTGCTTAGAGTCACTGGAAATTGATTACTTGATTAGTTAATCATATTTAGAATGCCAATTATAGTTTTCATAAATAAATATACATTATTTAAGTGGGCATGTTTACAATAGTGTGCAAAGAATGTTAAGTCCGTAAATCAATTCATAAATCTAAGGAAATTTCTTATTGATTGTCATTATTTGAATGAGTTGTTAGTGTTTGTGAAAAGGACGACGTTGTGTTTTATCTTTTAAAGGGTATTTTGTTGGAAAAAATAAAATATTTAAAAGTAATTTTCATGAAAAACACAAAAAATACTGAAAAAACTAAACATGTAGAAATATTTTCCTATTATACTCGTCTTTATAATTCGTAATGTGTGAAACACATGTTTTTTTTTTTTTTTGGCTTTTCATTATTATTTAATGCATATTAGCATCAGTCAAATTGAATGAAGAGTCAAAATTCCTTAGACATCATATGTTTTATAAAACACGGGGGATATTGCAAAACGCAAACTGAACACTTTTGATGTGAAAATACCATGTTGGTAAACACATTTAATTCACCAGCTAGCTACCAGCCCATGGATTAAATAGTGCTTACGTTAGCCTTAGACTAATTCCAAGTCAGATCATACAAATTAAGGCTGCATTTTACTAGTAACATATATGGGTGTCAAATTTTGACAAAAAAAAATTTAGTCAAGCAGTTTGATAGGACCGTAATACGATATTAAAGAAGTACAAGATGCCATATTTGACGAATTTGGCTTGGCTATCTTTATCTCTTCCATGGTTATTGAATGACAAACTAGAATATTATTTCATTAATTAATCAACGTGCATTATATGTATCCAATTAAATAAATTCCTTTTACACTATAAGAAAAAGACCATATTAAAAAATAAACAAATTTATTTATTAGCAGCACCGCAACAATACTCATAATACATCTTATATATAATTTAGTACTTAGTAGTTTATTTTTGGAACACACACAAATTAATCAGGTAGTGGAAGCTGCTGCCCGAGAAAAAAAAAAGAAAGAATGGCTGAAGGCTTTGAATTTTCCAGCACCTCTACAACACCAAGACCAGCCTCCCCGGTGGCTACAACATCGAGACCCATTTCCGCTGCGACAACACCAAGACCCATTTCCGCTGCGACAACACCAAGGCCAGCCTCGGTGGCTGCAACACCCACAACAGCCTCCACAGCTACTACACCAAGGCCAGCCTCCCCAATAGCATCAACAAGGCAAGCCTACACAGCTTCAACTCCACCAATATCGGCTCCTCCTTCACAGTTTCACTCCCCGTCTTTGTCACGGTCGCCGTTGCTTTCTGTGGGTGATCATATACAGCCAGCAAGTGCAAACAGAACTCCTCGAGCCGGCACCCCAAAATTCTCAACACCAAGGCTGAGAACACCTCGGTTTATCACGCCTCTAGGCAGCCCTATTAGAAGGGCTCTTCATCTCACTAAGCTTGACCCTCAAGATGCTTGGCTTCCCATTACTGAATCCCGAAACGGAAACGCATACTACGCAGCGTTTCACTGTCTTTGCTCTGGTATTGGTGTTCAAGCACTTGTCCTCCCTGTGGCTTTTACAACTCTTGGTTGGTAAGTTATTATGATTCCTTAGAAATTTTTTATTTATTTATAGAAAATAAATATTGTAGTACTTTTTGTAACAATATGTAAATTCTGGTTTTTGATTTACAGGGCATGGGGAATCATTGATTTGACTTTAACATTTATGTGGCAACTATACACACTTTTCATATTAGTCCAACTCCATGAAAATGTTGAACATGGCATAAGGTTTAGCAGATATATGCAGCTCGCAAATGCCACTTTCGGTACGTATGTGTTTCATATTAGATGTCACGGTTTAATTTAGCCCTTCAACTATCAAATTTCTTGTAAAGTTGAATTAAATTGGATTGATTGAACAGGTGAGAAGTGGTCAAAGTGGTTAGCCATGTTTCCAATAATGTATCTATCAGCAGGAACGTGTCTGACACTGATAATCATAGGAGGATCAACTTCAAAGTTGTTTTTCCAGACAGTATGTGGAGAGACATGTAATGCGAAGACATTAACCACAGTTGAATGGTACTTGGTATTTACTTGTGCAGCAGTACTTCTGTCTCAGCTGCCGAATTTGAACTCAATAGCTGGAGTGTCACTTATTGGAGCAATTACAGCAGTTGGGTATGTTACAATTTTATGGGCAGTTTCAGTTGATGAGGGAAGATTGCCTGGTGTTTCATATAACCCTATTCCTGCTTCTTCCAATATTGAGAGACTTTTTGATGTCCTTAATGCCCTTGGGATCATTGCTTTTGCCTTCAGAGGTCACAATCTTATACTTGAGATACAGGTACAAATAATTATCTCCAGTTCATAAAAAAAAATTCTAGGCACAATTCTATACCCCCAATTACATTTTTAGCCCATATCATTTAAAAGTTTCCCATGTGGCTCATGCTTTATATGAAACTACTATAATTGACCATTCTACCATTCAACTAAACCCATTCAGAAAGAAAAAGAATCAATTGTAATCCAGTTGTGTATAATTTCGGATAAGATAAGACAAGTTTAAAACGATAGCGACTAAATGAACAATTAGATAATAAGATAGAAAACGAAAATCGCATTAATCCAAAAGTTTTACTAAAATTTTATCTCAAAAATGCATTCATTCGTCCATTCTTTGGCTATATTTAATTAACCGCAATGCGAAAGAAAATCAAAATTAACAAGTCAAACTACCCCTTTCTTTCATTATTTTTCTTTTTCCTTTTTTGTCTTTGCTGTATCCTTTCTGGCAAATTAAATTTGAGTCTCATTGAAAAACAATCTTTCACACACATTACCCAAATCCACGTTTTCACATGTTACCTACCACGGGATTATATATGTATAATATACTTTTTAATCAAAGGAAAACGTATTCTCTACTGAGAACTATATACAAGTTTCACACTTAATTCATTTCTTATTTTGGATTTTGCTTTCATTAGGACTAAACCTCTCATTTCCTTGTTGATGTATTTCTCATTTATATATATAACTTAAACAATTAAAAATGTAATTCATATATATATATATATTTTTTTTCCTCTATATTTTATGCGCTATTAAGTAGTTATTTTTAAAAATTTGATATTTTAATATTTATTTTGTTATTTAATTTGATGACATCATGCTATTTTTGTTCAAAATTTGTCTTCATTTTCTATATTCTTCATTCTTATCACTACTTTGAGCGGACTATTGACTTATTAACTAGATATTAAATTGTTCATTGATGGATTACAATGAAGACGCATTTTGTACTTTTTTTTTTTTAATATTTCTTTGAATTATAATTAATAAGTGAAACCTGTAGTTAGGTATAAGAGAAAAAGACACATGTATAAGTCAGAATTTTGATAATATAAAATAATTAATATATTGAAATTTGAAAATGGCAGGCTACAATGCCTTCAAGTGAGAAGCATCCATCACGAGTGCCCATGTGGAAGGGTGCCAAGGTGGCATATGCACTTGTTGCGATGTGCCTGTTTCCCCTTGCAATTGGAGGATATTGGGCATATGGTGAAAAGGTCTGTACTAATTAACTATGCTTTCAATTATGAGACATAATAAAGCTATTATTAAATTTTATTATCAGTTGAAACTTTTAATTAATACTTTCTTTTTTAAAACAGATAATAACTGAGGCTCCTAATCTAAGATGTACAAAATTTGAGCCCAAAAAATTTGAGCCCAAAAAAATTCCACTGGAAATTTGATTACTAGCAACACTAGAGATGGAAAATTTCTAGCCCGATCTGGACTATAGTGATCCGCATAGTTGAATATTTGACACGTTATCAATTATATTGACGTGTTAATTATCCAACAGTGAGGATTATGTAGTCCTTGGACTACAATTAGAATTTTTCGTAAATCTAAACATTTTTATGAGCTTAATGTTATGAATTAAATGGTTGATTTGACATTAATAACCTTTACACAGTAAAAAGTATAATCAAGATATCAAATGAATTGCAGATACCACAAGGTGGAATGCTACAAGCCTTATTTGCATACCATGGGAGAGACACCTCAAGATTCATACTAGGATTAACAAGCTTATTTGTGATCATTAATGCTTTGAGCTCATTCCAAATATATGGCATGCCAATGTTTGATGATTTAGAATCACTTTACACAAAGAGGAAGAAGGAGGCATGTCCATGGTGGCTGAGGGCAATTATAAGATCTGTGTTTGGATTTTTATGCTTCTTCATAGCAGTTGCAGTTCCATTCCTAGGAAGTGTAGCTGGTCTAGTTGGAGGATTGGCATTGCCAGCAACATTAGCCTATCCATGTTTTATGTGGCTTAAGATGAAAAAACCAAAGGCTTATAGTCCAATGTGGTTCCTAAATTGGGGACTCGGTCTCTTTGGTTTGGCTCTTAGCGCTGCTCAGATTGTTGCCGGTCTTTATACTGTTATTAATACTGGCACTAAACTCAACTTCTTTAAACCTGAGTAGTTTACAAGATTTCTCATTTAGTTACTGGAGTTGGAAGACAAAGGAAGTGAATTGTATAATTCGATCTTTTTAACTTTTTTTTTTTTTTTACATAATTTGTGAGATTTTTTCTTTCCAAAGGAAATTATAAAATAAAAAAATATATATTCTTTTCGTTCACTTAGAAAATCGCTTGAAATATTATAGGTTTTCAACTAGATGGGTGTGGATTACAACAGTTTGATGTGTGAAAAGTAAATTAATTAGTAAATTCTTAAATCAGTATATGTGGTTTGACTAATATAGATCCGGGCAAGACAGTCCTCCTACTAGCCTATTCCATAATCCATCTAAACATGAATTCCATTATGTTGGATATGCCCTAGCCTCGAGGTCTTGGTCCTCGTATTTGTATCATACATTTATACTTATTCATGAGATCTATGTATTATACAATTTGTGTCATTAAATAAAGGTATTAATCTATTTATTGTATACCTTATGCAATATTGTAAATAGAGTATCCAATGGACATATCCATATCCATGTTGACAAGTGTCATGTACTTGGTAGTGAGACCATGGATAGGGAAAACGATATGACCATAAAGTCATCCGTAGTTTATTCCAGTCATGAGAATGAATGAAACCAAAGACTATCATGAGCTTGGTTGTATGGCAGTGTCTTATCGGCCATTGGACATGGAATGTCAACCAAGTTAATGGGTACATGCAAAGGGGCATAGTACTGGATAGATCCACGAAACGAGAAATCCACATGGTATAGGATCACAAGTGATTGTCATGTAGTACTTGTATGGATCCTTTGACCTGACCATATCATGGTGCTGCATTGGAAGTAACATACTTTGGTGTACGCCTAAAGGGCCTGTAACAGGATTCCAAGTATGGGTGCGTTCGGATTTATCAGTAAACATGACAGGACTATGAATATGCAGAAGGGAATGTCACTCAGTAGTCCACTGAGAAGATATCACTAGCCACTTGATGAATGCAACTAATAAGAGTGTGGCCACACCCAAACAAGTTGGAACTTGCTTGTGAGCATCAGTTCATTTGGGTTCAAGTAAATGTCTGGATACAAAAGAGAGTGATTGATCCATGCCTCTGTATTGGACACCGATATCAATGACATGAGATACACGAGTTTAACTACAGGGTTTTGATTTCAGTTTGACTGCTATCTCCGTCTTAATTGAGGGTTGCAGTGACTTGCTAGAGCCCGCCTGCAGCCTGTGGACCATAGGCCCACTGCCAACATAAAGACAGACCCATATGATCGTACACATAGAATGTCTGA
The DNA here is from genome assembly GCA_039660915.1 of Euphorbia tirucalli. Lineage (NCBI taxonomy): Eukaryota > Viridiplantae > Streptophyta > Magnoliopsida > Malpighiales > Euphorbiaceae > Euphorbia > Euphorbia tirucalli. The sequence goes on along the minus strand of CM077639.1, from coordinate 27,861,056 downwards.
GTTTGAACTTGTCGGATCGCCCGTATACTTGGAGTATATAGACTGGAGAGATAAATATTAATTAATTAAATCATGGATCAATTAGATGGATCAATATAATTTAATTGATATATATTGATTGGGAATTTATTTCCAGGTGGAAATAAAATGCATATAGAAGTTTATATGCATTTTGATTTAAGTTGAATCTCAATTAATTTATTGGGTAAATTAATTGGTAAATCAATTTTAATTTAATGACATGTACATTATATAATATGATTTTATATTAATACATGCATGAAAAATTAAAATAGAATGGCATTTAATTTTATCCATGGTGATTAATTTGGATTTAGGGATTAATGACATTAAATCCTAACTCAAATCAAATTAAACCCAAGGCAAAATTAAGGCTCAGTTTTGGACCAAAAATGAGAATTAATTGCAATAAATATAACGGCAATATGGAATTATATGCTGCTAATTTTGGTGCAGTTGATGGCATAAGTTTTGGCTATTAATTGGGCTTTTATGGCATATGAATTTTGGCCATAATGGGGTGATTTTTCTGCTGGAACTTTTGACAAAGAAGCAGAAATATTCAGCCACATTTTCTCTCCAATTTCATTGTTTCGCCACTAGCACGGGTTCTGCTCTATAGGCGTTCTTGTACGTGAGAGTGGAAGAGATCGAATTCGATTTCTACAGCCATCTCTAGAGGAGATATTTCTCGTGAGAAACTCAATTGCTCTTGGGTACGGATTTGAGAAAACATTTCATAGTTCGGCTTTAATCCGGCGTTTTGCGATGAAAAACCCGTATAGAGTAAACCTATAATAACAGGCCTTTCTAGTTAATTAGGAGTCTCTTTCACTAAGCTCAACCTAGTTAGGAGTTTTTCCTCCTAAGCATCGACATACATGAATGGAACATTTCTACTTGGAATACAAGTCCTTTACAGCATAAATGCATCCAAAAAGGGCATTGCCTATAAAAGGACCTTCAACCTTGATAGGTAAAACCCTATGCAATTACACTATCTCCAAATAGATTACTAAATATGTATGATGCATATTAAATACACACACTATAGTGCAAGTGCACTAGGCCGCTCAAGTAATATAGAGTAAGTAGAGTATCAATCACACGAGGAACAATCATCCAATCACTAAATGCAATCGGGTCAATTATTAACTAGGCGAGAAATTATATCTTTGTATATTTGTTTTCGAAATCTAAAAAAAACTAAGAAACAATTAATTAAAACAATTAAATATCACAAATATGATCGGAAGTATATCAATGGATAGAATAACTAAGGCATATGATTTCACCTAACATTTCTTTTAGGAATTCTTTAAGTCATACAACTAACTAAATTAGATTCCAAAGATAACGATTTCCATAAATAATCAATACCAGTTAGGGTTATTGATTCTAATTCTTAACTTAAGCACATAAACCTTTCAGTTCTAAGCAATTCAGCAAGAAAACATTAATTTCAAGAAATCCTAATATAAACTAGTGAGCCACAAAAGCAATTGTCATGCAATCATTGTGTTTTGTGGTTTCGTTAATTTAGTCCTTTGGTCAATTATACATTAACTAGAGGCATTGAAATTGATGGTCACTCGTTCAAAGCATTAAGCAAACATAACATAATTAATGAAAAATAATAAGATTTAAATTGTATTAACTAAAAAGTAATTACATAAAATTTATGCTAAGATCCACCATAGCCTTAGCTGTGGTGGAATTAGTTCATGACTAAACTAAGTACAACCAAGAAAATTAAAGAAAACATAATAAAGAGGAAGTTCAGAAGAAACTAGAGAGTTGAGGTGATCGATGGAGATTTGCACAAATTGTTGATGTAGATAAGAAGAGATGTGCTTCAAAACCTAGCCTCTCAATCACGGGTTCCATAAGTTTGCGTCTTTAAAAACATTCACCAAGGCCAAGAGGAGGAGAACAAGATAATAATAATCTAACTATGTCCAAAAAAGTAAAAACCAAAACCAAGACTCCAAAATAATATCCCAAACTAAAACTAAAAAGGAGAGATAAAAACAATCTAATTCTCTAAAAAAAAAGAGTTAATCAATCCTGTTAGAAATAGGAATGGTACAAAAAATAAGGAAAAAACCTAATAAGAAGTCCTTAACTGCTTTCTCATAAGTCAAACCCGCAGCTTCAATTAGGCCCACCAATAAAGTTGTCCCAAAAAGTAGTTTCAGCTTCAAAATTCAAAATTCAGCACCCACAAGGCATGATCATGCCTTAAGACTGCTCCTAGATTGATCCAAGCCAATTTCGCTCCTTTTTCATGCACTTTTAGCTCTTTTTTTCCTCTTTAAAGTCCTCACATGAAAAATAGCACAAATGAAGTAAAATATGCCTTAAATAGAATAAAACAGCTCAATTATAGTTCAAAATTAAGGCAATATAAGCATATAAAATACACTTATCAACTTTCCACGCTTAAACCTTGCTTGTCATCCAGTAAACAAAATATCTCAAACTCCAGAAAACAAATAAAGATACTAATGAACAATCAAATAATTCCAATTTTAAAGATTCAAAACTCACAAACCACAACTATAATTTCATCAATAGATCAAGCATACTCCATCAATAAAGATGTTGCAACAATCAATTTGGCATTTAACCCTAATTTTATGCATTCAAAGCAGCTCAATTAACCGCTAGAATATGATTTGCATCACTAAAATAGGAAACCTATAAGTTGCTCCCCAATCAATCACATAAATAAAGATCAAAAGGACTTTAATTTTCACACAACTTTCTTAGGGACACAAGGATTCATTGATCGATTTCATTTAAGTCACTTCATAACTTTCGATCTTACTCGAGATGCTACTTAGTCTTTCTGAACGAATAGCAAAAATGGAGCAAACACAATGCACCCGACTTACTCGACTAAGCACAATCATCAAGCGGCTACTAGCACTGTTCATAACTTCACCTTGAAAGTAAAGCCAATGGAATAAATTTCCAATTTAGATTTTGAATTTTCATCAATTTCCTTTAAGCACAAACAATTAATTGCATTTACCCCAAGATTAATTCAAAATAAAGCACACAATTTGCCTATTTCATCTCTTTACTTATGCTCAATCAAAAAGAAGCTTCCTAGAAAGTCTTTGTGTAAAAGTGATACATCTCAACTCCAGAGCCAATATTTTTACAAAGATGCCAATTAAATGGAGCCTCGCGTTGCATTTGATGTAAACATCCCTATTAACAAGCATACTTAACCTAGAAAGATGTAAAAAAAGTGTTTGTGTTTTTTTTTTTTTTTTTTTTTTTTTTTTTTTTTTTTGAAAATTTGAAACAGAAACATTACTTTGAGGAGTTGGACACTATTAGTTTGTGAGTGACAAACCAGGACCATAGAAGACAAACTCAAGTAACACAAAAGAAATAACATTAAAAATCAATTTACAATTCCCCTTCCCTACACTTAAAATATACATTGTCCATTATCTATACCAACCAACATTAACCAGAAACCAAAGAAAAAGAATAGAAACCCCCCTGGTTATCGAAGGCCGAAGTCCACGCCCTATTGCGGAGAAGGCGGATATGAAGGATCACATCCTTAGATCCGAAAAAGCTTAGCTACATTAGACTCAAAATTTACATTTTGGCGAACAACCTGTTGCAAAAGACTAAACACAGCCTATAAATCAATAGGGTTAGAAGCAGAGGCAACAACAGGAGGCATTGAGCTAGTGGCTGGCTTAGAACCATTTTATGGAGTTTTACGATTAAAATATCAAGTGTTACCACCCACCCACCAAATCAGAAAATTCTCAAGTCGTTTTTCTACAATTTGCATACTCTTAAGACAAGAAATATTCAAGGGTGCAACAAAATAAGCCACATGCAAATTATTATTAGACAAATCAATTATCTTTTCATTTGCAGCAATACGAGTAATAAGAGACCCTAAAATCAAAGGTCTACTAAAAGAAAGGACCTGTTGAAATTGACTAACAATCCAAAATCCCAAATTCACTTTAATCTTATTAACCACACACCATAAGAAAAAAAATTCGGCCTTATTACAAGTATTAAACCCTTTTTCTTTCCTACCAAAGAAAGAAAAAGGTAAAAATCATTGAATATATTTTAACACAGGCATTTTCAACTCCCTATATTTGGATCGACAAATATCATAAACAATACAATCATTAGAAAGATCCCTCCAAGCATCAATAGTATCCCATTTTTCCAAATAATTTAAGGGAAATGATCTATACGCATTAGTTTTAGCAAAAACCCAATCAATAAAACCACAAAACAAGTTGAATTCAATAATGGATTGCTTAAAGTCTGCCCCGTAACCTATACTCAATCAACTTGGGTGTATGAATAATAAGATTGTCAAGTTTATTGAATTTGAAAGTAGAATAAAATTCCCTAACTAACTTAACATAACCAGGACAATTCAAATCAAAGACGAGTTCCACCCAATATTGTTAACCAGGCAATTGAATTCATCAACAAAACCAAACTCAACCATCACATCACTATCAATGGATTTACATGCAACAATTTCTCTTTCTTTAATTTCTTTATACACTAATGTTTTTGCCTTAGAGGAATTTGAATTACCATGTCAACGCTTGTCTGGGATTGAGATTTTCATACCTTTTGGTAACCGAGAACGAGCTTAAATTACCTGAGATGCTGATTGTTTCAATGGAGAAGCTGGGGAAGACATGGCTTTCCTTTTTAGACTTTTCTCTCTCTGACTCTGCTCGGTAGAAACTAGATTTTTCAAAGCCCAAATTTCAGTTGGTGCGGCTAGAATTGGGTCTGCACAATCGTCGGAAACAGCTGGAAAGGAGGAATGAGGCGGCTCGTTGGAAGGGCGTTGCTCGCAAAGGATGTCAGTAGTGATTTTTTGCAGTACAGAAGGCACAACAACGGCGAGTTTTGTAGAGGAGGGCGTGCTACATCAGATGAAATAGTGGGTAGAGATGTAGTAGCAGAAGGAAGAGAAGACGGTTGGATGGAGGGAGATGGCGTCGACGCGACTTGCGATGGACATGTAGAAGTAGTGCACGAATTGGTAAGAGGATTCTATCCTTCCATTGCTCACTTGCTGCCTATGGTTTAACTAGCGACTGACGGAAAAGAGAAGAGGTGGCAGCAGCAGATGAGGCTTGGCGAAGGTGGCGGGAGGCCAAGGCTACTAAGAAGATAAAAGGGAGAGGAGAGAATTAGGATTTACGATTTAACTTTCTAACCTTTTTTTAAATAAATAAAATGAAATAAAAAAATTTAAAGAAATAAAAGAATTAAAAGAAGGAAAGGCCTTGCTTCTAAGAATTTAGAAGCAGCAAAGACCTATACCTAAGGCATGATGCCTTAGGCAAAAGTCACGGCTCAAATTATTTTTTTATATTTTTGGATTTAAGAATCAGTAAAGAGCATATCTTAAGGCATAGTCATGATTAAAGAGAAATTCTGATTTTGAGAACAAATTTGCATGAGGCACAGTCACGCCTTAAGCATTTTTCTTGAATACTATTGGTGCGAAAATTAAATTTTAAAATCAGCAAAGAGCTTTCCTCAAGGCATGGGTCATGCCTTAAGAAAAAATTGGGTGCCCATATTAAGATGAAAACTAGGCTTAAGGCGCGGTCACGCCTAACGCGAAGAACTGCAGAAAAAAAAAAATTAACATGATTAAATCCTACAAATTAAAACTAAAAATTACTAATTAACCAACAAAATAATAAAAACTATGTGAGCGAATGACTGTGAGCATGAGTTTTCCCAACCTCTATGATCAGAACCATTTGTTACCTCTATTAGGAAGTCGGACTCGGAAAAAAGCAGAAGGTCCCCTGGAACACCTCGAACTTTCGAAAAATCGAGCTGTCCTCGATCCAAAACCCCGAGAAAGGTCCCCTGGGTGATTTTAGGCTTTAGGGTGAGCATTGATTTTTTGCGGAATTGGCCACGGCTCTATCTAGAGCAGCACAACTCTAGCATAACTACAGCCATGTGTTCGATATGCCCTAGTCCCAAGGCATTGGATCTTGTATTTGTATTATACATTTATTGGATTTATGTATTATACACCTTTTATGTTATTAATAAAGGTATTAATTCATTTATTATATATATCTTGTGCAATATCTTAAATGAAGTATCCAATGGTCATATCCATATCCATGATGACAAGTGTCATGCACTTGGCAGTAAGACCATGGATAGGGTAAACGATATGACCATAAAGAGATCCGTAGTCTGTTCCAGTCATGGGAATAAATGGAACTAAAGACTATCATTAACCTGGTTGTGTGGCGGTGTCTTACCGGTCATTGGACATAGGATGTCAACCAAGTTAATGGGTACATGCAAAAGGGGCATGGTACTGGATAGATCCACTAAACGAGAAATCCACATGGTATAGTATCACTAGTGATTCTCATGTAATACTTATATGGATCCTTTGACCTGACCACATGATGGTGTTGTATGCGAGGTTGCATACTTAGGGCTAGCCTAAAGGGCCTATAATAGGGTGCCAAGTATGGGTACTTTCGGGTATGTCACTTAGCATGGCAATGCTATGGATATGCAAAAGGGATTTGTCACTCAGTAGTCCACTGAAAAGATATCGCCGACCTCTTGATGAATGTGACTGATAAGAGTGTGGCCACACCCAAACAAGTTGGAACTTGTTTGTGAGTATCAGTACATTCGGGTTCAAGTAAATGTCTGGACACAAAAGAGGGTGATTAATCCATGCCTCTGTGTTGGACATTGGTATCAATGACATGGGATAGACAAGTTCAAACTAGAGGGTTATGATTATAGTTGGACTGCCATCTCCATCTTAATTGGGGGCTGTAGTGGCTTGCTAGAGCCCGCCTGGAGTCTGTGGGTTATAGGCCCACTGCCAATATAAAGATGGGCCCACGGGATCGTACACATTGAGCAACTGAACACAGACTTAAGGAATCACCTATATACTTGGAGTATACACTCTGGAGAGAGAAGATTATATTAATTATATTATAGAGATCAATTGGATTGATCATAATAATAAAATTAATATTTGATTGGCCTTCTCATAATTAATTGGATTCATTTATGAGATTATTTCCTGGGTGGAAATATTTACATGTATAGGTTTACATATGAATTTTATTTTGTGAAGATCTAATTTTAATTTCATGGATTAAATTAATTAATCAAATAAATTTTAATTAAATGTAAATAATATGTTACATGGTGTAATATATTATATACATGTTAAAATTAAAGTTGGGCTTGAAATTAAATTGAACCAAATGAATTAGAATAGATTTGGGCCTAAAAAATAGAAAAGGAAAGCCCACACAAAGTAAGCCAATAGGGCTGAAATTCTCCACCTAGGGTTAAAATAACCCAAGGTATTTCGGCCAAATGGGAGTAATAGAAGCCTAGCTGAAATCTTCACCCTCTCCCTCTCCAAGTTCTTGATTTCCGATGCTAGCACGGGTGGTGTTCAAGAGGTGTTCGTGTACGTGAACGAGGAGGGAATCTACATTGATTTCTGCAGCCATCTCATAAAGAGATACTCCTGGTAAGAGTTTAATCTCTTGTTGAAAAATTATATGTTTTGCAATTTCCATTTCAATTGCTCCTGGGCACGGATTTAAGGAAATCACCGCTTTCTTCCGCATTCAATCGGGTGATTTCCGATGATAAATCCCAACAGTGGTATCAGAGCGGGCTTTTGATCCGTGGAAATTTCTTAATTGGTTTGAATCCCTTGGATTTAAAATTGGATTTTTGATTGGGATTCTTGGATTGGGATTTATCATTTTTCCCTCTTTGATTTTGTGCAATAGAAATTAAATTTGTATATAAGTTTATGTTTATTTAATTTTATTGTTTGTATGAGATTCTTGGTGAATTCTTGATGTGGCTGCCATATTTTTTTTTAATTTTCTATATTGAAAAAAAATCAGGCTATTTCCAGCATGCGGGACTACCAGCGGTGGGAACAGCGGCAGCAGCGGCGGCTGCTGCTAGGGCAACTAGGTTGCCCTAGCCACAGCCGGCCGGGCCCAGTGTTTTGGATTTGGCGAGTTCAGGCCAGGGACCCAGTTTTAAAATTTTAATTGGTTTTAAAATTCGTGTGCTTAAATTTTTGCAATTTAAATGCGCATGGTTTCTTGAATGAAATTAATTTTATTCATATCATATTAGTTTTGGGAATTGATATGGTTAATTGAAATTGGTTCGGTTAATTTTGGCACAATTACCTGGATGGCTAATATGGACCCATGGTTTGCCAATTCCAGTGGGAGAAGTTAGACTGCCTGGGTTGGAGGCCCGAAGCCCGTTAAGGGCTAGAACCATGGTGGGCCAAAATTGGCGATTTCAAAATAATGGCTTGGACATAATTGAAATGGGCTTAATTCATGCATTATAACATGCTTATAAATTTTATGTATTGGATCATATGTGTGATTAAATATTGTATGGTTGGATGCTATTGGGCCTTATTCAAGATGGGTTGTATTTTCTTTTTGGGTAAATACGGCCTGCGTGTCGTTTTTCTTTTTTTAATGTAATTTTATTTTATTTACTTATTATAAAATTTGTAAAAGAAGAAGCCCATGGAGTGGTGAGCCCAAGTAGAGGTGCAAGCCCAAGAAGGAAGAAGATGGAGACCCACCTGATATTTGTTTCTAGTAGAGGTTTACTAGAATAATATTAGGATGTAATATAGGCCCATAGCAGTCAGTTTTACTTATTTATTTAATTATGCTTTATATTTATTTGCATGTGTGAATGTATGATCCAACAGCACATTTCACTAGCCTTATGCATGTAAGCCGTTATTAAAATGAATCTAATAACCTAATGGAAATTACTAAGTCGCTTAAAAGTGCTTCCCTCATTCAAAACCAGCTCGAAGTGGGGATAGGCCAGTTGTAGACCTTGCCCTCGTAGGGTACATTAGAGTATCGTCATTTTGTATTGGGTTAGGGTATGGGATACTCTAACACTTGGATGGAGGTTTTGACTTAGCATGGGTAGTAGGATTCTCCTAGCCCTAAGCACAGATGGGTAAGTGCCAACAAGCCCATCAAACCGAGAGTCCCTAGGTTGGGATTGGACGGCCTTCCTACCTAAATAATTAGGGTATAGTTGTACCAAGCCCTCGTCTGGCTATATCTTAATGAAATATGGATCTCGGCCTATAAGCCCAACAACTCGGATTAATTAATAACTTGATTCATTATTAATTATATATGGGAATAACAAAGTAAAGTCCTTTATTAACACTCTCAAATGTTTTTCTGTGTAGAAACTCCAAAATGGCAAATAACAACTCACTTTCACTGCGATCAATCCTAGAGAGGGACAAGCTTTCCGGTCCCAACTTTTTGGGCTGGTCTAGGAACTTAAGAATAGTTCTAAGATAAGAGTCTAAAGAGTACGTACTGGAAAGGCCTGTACCGGCTACACCTCAGGGATGTAATCCACCGGCTGCCCAACTGAAGGAATACGAGGTGCATGTCAAGGATAATAAGGAGGTAACATGCCTTATGTTGGCCTGCATGGTCCCTGAGCTGCAAAAGTAGTTCATGGACCATCAAGCCTATGTTATGATAACAACTCTCAATGAGATGTTTTAAGAGCAAGCTCGTCAGGAAAGGTACCTGACCAATAAGGTATTCCACTCCTGTAAGATGGGGGCTGGGACATCTGTGAGCACACATGTGCTCAAGATGAAGGGCTATTTGGATACATTGGCCCATCTCGGATCGCCCATCTCTCAGGAGTTGGTGGTGGACACAATCCTTGCATCCTTATCGGATTCTGATGATCCGTTCATCCTGAAGTATAATATGCAAGGGATGAACCGCACTGTTACTGAGGTACATGGGATGCTTAAGCTCACGGAATAGTCGATCAAAAAGAGTCCGCCAGTGCTGTTGGTCAATAAGGGGAACCCTCTTCTTGCCAAGGGAAAGGCTAAGGAGAAGGCCAAGGCCCAGCCCAAGGCCTAGCAGAACGCAAATCACGAGGATGTCTGTTTCAGGTGCAAGCAGGCAGGCCATTGGAAGAGATCATGTCCCAAGCTAATGGGAGAGCAGAGGAGGACCCAGGGTGCATCTTCGTCAGGTATTTATGTCATAAACATTAACCTTACTGTTTCAACATCCTGGGTATTGGATACTGGATGTGGTTCTCACATTTGTTGCAATGTGCAGGAACTTAAGAATAGAAGGTCACTCGGATCGGGGGAGGTGGACTTGCGGGTCGGTAATGGAGCAAGGGTTGCTACCATAGAGATCGACAAATATCACTTCATGATACCTAGTGGATTGTTTTTGATTTTGGAACAATGTTATTTTGTACCTACTATGTGAAGGAATATTATTTCAGTTTCCATGTTGGATATTTCTGGATTTTATTTTACTATTTCGAATGGTAGAATTTCTTTGTCTAGAGAGGATTATTTTATGGAGATGCTCTATTAAATAATGGCCTATATATCCTGGACTTAAATGAAACCAATCATGTCAATAACATAAACACTAAAAGGATTAAGCCAAATGAACTTAATCCTATCTACCTATGGCATTGTCGTTTAGGCCACATAAATGGGAAGCACATAGCTAGGCTTCACAAAGCTGGAGTCTTAGGGTCATTTGACTTGGAGTCAATTGATATATACGAGTCATGTTTACGAGGCAAAATGACTAAGGCGCCTTTTAGTAAGAAGGCTGAAAGGGCCACTGGCTTATTGGACCTAATACATTCAGACGTATGTGGGCCCATGAGTGCAGTGACCAGAGCTGGTCATCTATACTTTGTCACGTTCACGGACGATTTCAGTAGATATGGCTATGTCTATCTGATGAAACATAAGTCTGAGACCGTTGATAGGTTCAAGGAATTTAGGAACGAAGTACAGAACCAGCTAGGCAGGAATATCAAAACCCTTCGGTCAGACCGAGGAGGTGAGTATATAAGCCTAGAGTTTGACTCATATTTAAGAGAGCATGGAATAGTTCCACAGCTCACTCCTCCAAGAACACCACAATGGAATGGGGTGTCTGAACGGAGGAATAGGACCCTGTTGGACATGGTCCACTCAATAATGAGTCAAGCCTCTCTCCTAATAAGTTTCTGGGTACATGCCCTCAAGACAGCTGCTCTTATTTTAAATAATACTCTGACTAAGGCAGTGGAAAAGACCCCATATCAGATATGGACGGGCAAGGAGCCCAATGTGTCTTTCCTAAGGATTTGGGGATGCAAAGCATATGTCAAGAGATTGACTAGTGGCAAGCTGGAGCCCAAAATCAATAAATGCCTGTTTGTGGGCTACCCTAGGGAAGCCAAAGGGTATTATTTCTATAACCCAACCGAGAACAAGGTGTTCGTGGCAAGGAAGGGGGTCTTTCTAGAAAAGGAATCCCTTTCCAAGACAGTGGGAGCAATGTTGAACTCAAGGAAGTTCGAAGTCCACGAGCTCCTGAAGAGGATAACTCGGAGGCCCAGGTGGAGCTTCCATAGGAGGAAGCACCGACCCAGGCCACACAAAGACCTAGAAGGTCTGGTAGGGATCGTCGGGAACCAGAGAGGTATGGTTTCCTTGTCGCCGATGATCAAACTCTTCTCATCTTGGATGAGGAATAACCCAAAACCTACCAGGAGGCTATGGCAAGCCAACAGTCTATAAATTGGCGTAAAGCCATAGAGGCAGAGATGTAATCTATGTACGATAACTAGGTTTGGAACTTGGTTGATCGACCTCCGGGTGCTAAGGTAATTGGTTGCAAGTGGTGCTACAAGCTAAAAGCTGATAATACCTTCAAGGGGTGTCTGGTTGCGAAAGGTTTCACACAAGTCCATGGAATAGACTATGATGAAACTTCCTCACCAGTAGCCATGCTCAAATCCAGAAGGATCTTGCTGGCCATAGCCGCATGGTATGATTATAAGGTCTGGCAAATGGATGTCAAAACCGCTTTCCTTAATGGAAAGCTACTCGAGGATGTGTACATGACACAACCTAAGGGTTTTGTCGATCCATGTCCATTTATAGACTAAAGCAAGCATCTCGAAGGTGGAATCTTAGATTCAATGAAGCTATAAAAGAATATGGCTTCATACAGAATCAAGATGAGCCTTGTGTGTATAAGAGGATTAGTAGGAGCATTGTCATATTCTTGGTACTTTATGTAGACGGCATCCTACTCATTGGAAGCGACATACCTACACTGCAAGGAGTAAAGCAGTGGCTGTATAAGTGTTTTGCAATGAAGGACTTAGGCGAAGCTGAGATGATCCTAGGGATCAAGATCTACAGGGATAGATCAAATCGGCTTCTGGGCCTAAGTCAGGCCTCATATATAGAAAAAGTTTTAAAAAGGTTCAGCATGGACCGGGCTAATAAAGGTTTCTTGCCAATGGGTTATGGGCTGAAACTTAGTAAGAAGAACTATTATAAGACAAGGGAGGACAGGGAGAACATGAAATTGGTTCCATATGCTTTGGCTATAGGATCAATTATGTACTCCATGCTATGTACGAGACCTGATGTCGCCTTTGCACTAAGTATAACCAGCCGGTACCAGCAGGATCCCGGGGAGGATCACTAGAAGGCTATCAAGGCAATCCTCAAGTACCTTAACTGGACTAAGGATAGCTTCTTGGTGTGTGGAGGTTAGGAAGTGCTATCAATTACTGGGTACACTGATGCAAGCTTCCAAACAGACCAGGATGAGTACCAGTCATAGTCTGGGTATGTGTTTTTACTACATGGTAGTGTTGTAAGTTGGAGGAGCTCTAAGTAGCCAACCATCGCGGACTCTACAACAGAAGCTGAGTATATCGCGGCGTGTGATGCAGCTAAGGAAGCTGTGTAGATAAGGAAGTTTATCACTGAGTTGGGAGTAGTGCCAACTATCCAAGACCCAGTTGTAAGCGCCGGGATTTTCTTACAAAAAAAAAAAGAAAAGAAAAAAAAAGGAAAAAAAAAAAGAGAAAAGAAAAAAAATTGAAAAAAAAAAATTCGAAAAAAAAAAATTCAAAAAAAAAATTTGAAAAAAAAAATTTGAAAAAAAAAAATTTACAGTGGTATGACTGTATTATCGGGGTAGGTGCAGAACACCATACCCATGACATAAGAAAGAGGAGGAGAGGATTTTGGGCAATTAATGCCCGGATTTTGGTGAAGAAAGGTGAAAAATCAGAGCAGAAAAAGGACAGAAAAGGGAGAGAGAAGGGGGATTGGATTTCTGGTGAAAAGTTTAGAGAGAGAAGGAGAAAAGAGAGAAGGAAAAGAAAGAGGACCAAAAACCCACAAAAACTCATCTTTTCCTCTTCTATTTTCTTTAATTCTCGAAATTAGGATTAAAACTTGATAGAAATCCATAGGTTAATAAGTTAACTTCACAAACAAATTGAAATTTCGGACTAAAACAATCAGAATCCTTTGCAATTTGGATTTTCGGACTCAAGGCTCTCAACTTGAATTCAAGAGGAAAAGTGCAAATTCTTGTGGATTGGAGCGACGGCAGGGGTCAATTTCGACTTGGAAGGACTACTAAAAGGTAGGCGCCCCATTTCTCTTTATTTTCGCTTGCTTTCTGGGTGTAAATTGCGATTTTTGTGCATTTTTATCTCATTTTCTGCGTTTCTGCTTCTGGAAATCAAGAACAGTCGTACGACTGTTCTTGAAATTGATGAACAGTCGTACGACTGTAGTTACAGTCGTACGACTATTCTTGATTTCCAGGTGATTTTATTTCCAGCTTGTTTTTAATAGTTGACTTGGTACGACTGTAATTTACAGTCGTACCACTGTCGTTTTCAAAACCAGAATTTCACCTTTAAGCCCAAATTTCTTAAAAAATCCATAAAAAATCACAAAAAATCCTAAAAATTCCCAAAATATCCCAAAAAAGTTAGAAAACCCCAAAAATCATCAAAATGAATTTTGTTGTGTGCATCACGACCATAGATTCAATTTTCTAGTAAATTTGCACTTAGATCAATTCAACGATGGAGACCCAGTTTTCCTGAAAACCAACCCATTTAACATATGAAAAATGCATGTAAACCGGCAAAATCGTTTTCAAATGATTTTCCTACAAAACCAAAAATACAGGGACATTTCAAAATGTTTTCCAGGTCTAATCGGGCCGGCTAGTCGAGCCAACCCGGTTACCCCCTAAATGTATGCCCCCGATTCTTGATTTCCCAATTCTGTCTATTTGAGTCCTAATTGTAGCGTGCCATATAAATTGTGCTAACCTTTGTTTTGCAGCTTTTATTTATATTTATTTTTAATTTTATTTGTATTTTAATAGAATTAATCGTGTATCCTAGGCGGTTGTATTCTTCTAGATTCTCGTGTATATAGGCGATTGTATAAGTGAGGCGAGAGTTTTTATTTTTCCATTCGATTTGGTTGTAAGCCAATTAATATTTATTTCTTTTCCTTATTTTTGTATTAAATACTTGTATGCGCGCTGTATGCCTTTTATATTCAATAAAATTGACTTTAGATTTTGAAATACCATTTGAGAACATTGGCAATATTTATTTTAAATTAGACACGAAATAAGGGACTTGTTCGGCCCCGAATCTCTGGATAGTGTAGCGACCGTCCATCCGGTTCAGCTACATAAGAATTTCCCGGTTGAGCTGAGCCGGGTGGCGACTCTACAGTATCCATCGAGACTTAGGTCTCGTTTCTTTTATGATTGATTCCATTTATTTTCCAAAACCGATTTTCCATTTATAAAAACCCCACGCGAGGGAGGGGCCTGCCCGAGATCGAGGCGATCCTTCCAAAAGGGAGTCCCGCGTCCCGTCGAAAATGCATCGTCCGCTCACAGTGGCGACCCTGCTGGGGAGTTCTTAAAAAGTTTTCTTAAAAACTTAAAAGAATTTCGACAAGCCCTGAAAAGTGTCTAATTAAAATAAGGCGGATGATTCTCTTTTGGTATTTTATTTGCGTTTTTAGTTAGCCATTACTTGCATTAGATTATGTATCCTTTTATAGCCCGGTGGATTGTTGAAGTGTCGCCTAAGTTCCTCTTGGTCTTAGGGGCACGAATACGAAACACCACTCATAGCCTCGTACGAACCCCTTTGCTAGGACCCTTGAGTGGGGAGAAATGAGGAGTATATCTTGCTATGAGAGCCTTGATGTTATCCCAACTTTGACCGAACCCATATAGGCAGCTCTAGTTGGATTCCCTTAGGATACCAAAATAATTGTGTGAATAATAATAATAAAATCGCGCCTTCATCACCCCCGGTTGGTGATTGAAGTGAACCCCGCCTAGGACTCAGTTAGAAAATTTTGAGACCGACCACATTGGAGGAATAAGGTTGGAAGAATTCGTTTTGCTTGTTATGTGTTCTTCACCATCTCGTGACACATCGCTATTGCTACCTACGCATGCATAACATACCATAATCACCATTTTCCTTGCATGTGACATACCATACATAAACATTTTTGTGTGATACTAACCCATGTTTTTATGCAGCCATTTGCATTTTATTTTGTGTGTAAAACATTATTTCATTCACTTGTCATCCATACTAACGACTTCTTTTTCAGCCATAACATTAACTTGTGAGATTAGCATTTTATTTTTGACATAGCATACATAACATCATTATGTATGTCATGCATCCTAACCCACGTTTTTGTGCAGCCATTTGCATATTGTGTGACATGTTCATTCACTACATTTCACTTAAATTAAATTAAGGGGCATTTTAAGGACGCCTATCATGACCATCCCATTCCATTTCATAACATATCGGGTGCCCAAAATTACCCGTGTTTTGCCAATGCACCGGATTGCATTCGGCCATTCCACCAATATCATTTCATTTAATAAAAGCCATAACGGCCTTAGGCCCATTTTCTTGTAACAATTTACACGATGCATTTCACGACATCACACCCATCTATCATAAACATCATATAACACTGTGGTCCACATCCAACCACTTCATGACATTAATTCACCATTCAAGGTACTCCCCGAGTGCCCGATAGTATACATATAGGCCCATAACATCACCAAATCATGAAAGGCGTTCCTCGAATGCCGAATCCTTGTCCGTGTCCCTATTACACGTGACTTTCTCATAACACCATATCATGTGCTCAAAAGCATCAAAACCTTGTCCGCGGGCCCGGCCCATGAGACCATTTCATATCATCTCATAGACCTACAAAGCGTCAAAACTCTGTCCGTGTGCTGGTATACACGCGACCATTTCACGAATTCATTAGATGCCCCAAAGGCACCGAAGTTCTGTCCGTGTGACGGCCCACACGTGACGTTTTTGCTTAAACATTGGGTGTTCTTGGAATGCGTCGAAAGAAGAAAGATAATAAAAAGAAAACATTCATATCATCATTTCATACATGATCCCATTCCATTCATTTCAAGCATTCTCAATACCCCAATTTTCATGTCACATCACGTCATTCATTCACGACCCTAATACCTCCTGTCTACTCCCAAGCAGAATACGCTGGAGCGACCTTGGACAAGATCCCAAGCTTCAAGGGCAGCTAGGAGACAAAGGGTAGTCGAGAGTGACAGTGACTCTGAGTCTGGGGAAGGAGTGAATATGGCAGAACAGACACCGAGCATGGCTGATGTTTTGAGAGATTTCTTCAGGTCGCAGGATTTCCGCGACATGTTAAAGGAAGAAATGAGGGCAATGGTTAGAGAAGCTGGTGAGACCGGTGGTAGTGGAGCCGAGAAAGAAAAAGAAGCTGAGTCATCCCAACATGGTGGTGACGCTTCGGCCAGCCTTGAAAAGCTGCAGGAGATAGAAGCAGCTATGGAACAGAGGATGAAAGCCAAGTGCTCTGAACTAGACGAAGTCATGGCCCAGTTGAAGAAGGGGGTCAACATCAGTGCTGAATCAAAGAAGGGAGTAAATGTGGATGCCATGATCAGTAAGGGTATCGAGACATTCCCCATTGGCTTCCAAGTGCCGAAAGTCCCCACTTACAAAGGAATGAGCTCGCCGGAGGCCCATGTGAATTTATATGCTCGGGTTATGCTAACAGTAGGCGCTACAAAGCAACAATTGATTAATCTTTTCCCCACCACACTAGAGGGAGGTGCATTAGGATGGTATAACTCACTGTCAGAGGAGGAGCAATCTGATTGGGAAATTTTGTCTACGGCCTTCTTCAAATACTAAAGCTTCAATACCAAAATCCAGGTGAAGCTGTATGATCTGGAGAGGGTGAAGCAGAAATTCAACGAACCCTTTGATGAATACTACCAGAGGTGGATGAATAAGATGATCCTCCTAAAGAACCGCCCTGATGAAGACGAGCTTATACAGAAGCTCATTGATGGTAGCAAAGACATTTTCAAGAACAACATGAAGTTCCACCCCTTTAAGGAACTCAGTGAGGTTTACAGCATGGCCATGAAGATAGAAAGGGATGAAGAGGAGAAGCCAACTGGTAACAAAGGAGGAAGAAGCACAGGGTACACCTCGGGGTACAGATCAACTGTAGCAGTTGGGTCTGACAGTGGTTCTGGTTCAGGTTCTAGTGGCAAGCAGGGGCAATCATCGGAGGTGAAGCAAGTTGAAGTGGCTACTATGAATCAGCAGCAAGGCAACTTGAATAGGGGTCCTGGAGGACAAAGCATATCGCCTTGGTCTCTTACTTTAGCAAAGATATTTGCCAAATGTAGGAATGGCGACCTGTTGCAATCCTTAAGGCCATTTGAGAAGCCATCAGAAGCCGACAAAGATAACTTCTGCACTTATCATGTGGTGACAGGCCACCGAACCAACAACTGCTACAAGCTAAGGGATGCTATCCAGAAGCTCATTGATGAGGGAAAACTGCAAGAGCCAGCCAAACCTAGCACTAAAACCAACCCACTGCCAGCATTCGAGAAACGGGTTAACATGGTTCAGTCGGGGTTGCCGGCTAACTTTATATTTGCCCAAGTTCTGCAAGCGAACCCTACGATTCAGGCAGTGGCGGTAGGGGAACCAGAAGTGGAACCCAAATGTGAGGAAAAGGAGGGATGTAAAGAGATTAAGCCCATAAGTTTGGATGATCTCGACTCCGAAGATGAGTACGAGGAATTTGACAAAAGAGAAGCAGTCAAACTCCCAGCTGTGGAAAAGTTGAAGATTTCAGAAGTGCAACATGTGACTCGAAGTGGAAGGGTATATCAGCACGCAGATCAGACGAAAGATAAAGCATCGATGAATGGGTCGGGCAGTACTTCGGCACTGGAAAGAGTCGAGAATGAAGACTTGGTCATTTCCCAATTGAAAAAGACCCCTGCACAAGCCAGTTTGTTGCATCTGCTTATGACCTCCAAAGAGCATAGGGAGGCTTTAGTGAAGAAGCTATCAGAGATTGAAGTCTCCCCTATGGCTTCGCCAGAGGCTATGTGCTGTTTGCTAGACAAAGTCCATGCTGGAGCTCCTAATATTGTTTTCTCTGAGAAAGACCTACCTACAGAAGGAAAGGCCCACAACAAGGCTCTTTACATTAGAGCCTATGTCATGGATAAGGTGATGCCGTGCGTTATGGTGGATGACGGCTCGGCTCTGAATATATGCCCGCTGAAAATGTTACCGTTTCTAGGCATGAATGAAGAAGTGTTGAAGAGGTCCTCGATAGTCATTTGGGCGTATGATGATTCTAAAAGAAGAGTGATAGGGACCTTCGAAACAGAAGTGGAGGTTGGGCCCATCAAGTCCATGGTTGTTTTCACAGTGATCGATATCCCGGTCACATTCTCCTTATTGCTTGGAAGGCCCTGGTTCCATCCTTTGGGAGGTGTTCCTTCCACATTGCATCAGAAGATTAAATTCTTTATGAATGATAGGATTGTGACTGTTGAGGCAGACGCCCAGTCGATGGTAGCTACAGTGGATGAAGGAGTGGTTCCTTTTGGTGGATTCCAAATTGCTGTCATTAAGGAGGAAGAAACCACAGATGCCCCTATGGTCCTTTATGAGAACTACATACCAGAGTGGCTATCCCGATATCTGTACAAGCTGAACTTTGTCTCGGGATTAATTTGCAAGGTGTGCCAGAATTCAAGATCGACTCGGGAAAGTTAAAGCAGTACGGTCTTGGTTATGTAGAGGGGTCATCCGAGCAGAAGAATTTGAGAAAGGGCAAGAATGGCAAGGTCATGATGAAGCCATTTCTGATGGCAGGGGAAAGTCTTTACAAAGGTCAAGCTGAACCGGTGCTGGTTGGAAATGTCGAATACCCTGGCTTCGAGATCTTTGCAGATGTTGTGGATTTTGAGGAAAGCCAGGAAGAGCCAGTAGCCCCTGAAATGGTAGAAGAAACCATTATTGAATCTAATATGCTGCAAGACGAATCACAAAAAGAGATGGAGGGGACAATAAAGATGGCCGAAGAGGAGGAAGAAAAGAAAGCCTGTGCTGAAACTACAGAAATCATCTCAGGTGCTTTGACTACTGCATTGAACAAAGCCTTTGGGAAATCCAAGGAGGGATTCGACGAGGAATTAATGGCCAAAGTAAATTTAGACTCTGTGGTCGCTGAAATCGCCAAGATTATGGAAAAAGCTAAGGCACAGGCGACCGGGAAAGAAGCAGAGAAAGTTGCAACCCCGGATGATGCTCTGGAAGGGAAGATGGAAGCTGATGAAGAACAAGGCCCTCCGCCTGTGGAGGATGAAAATAATTTTGTTGTATCTATTTCTTCCATTTTCAATGTAACTGATGTACTCTATGATAAGTTCAATGCAATGAAATCCCAGTTTGCTTACTTGTGTGATGTTTATCCTGATAATTCTGTGCATGCATTTGAATCACCATCAAGCATACTTAGCATACATGACACTGCATTGCATGAAATCAATATAAGTACAGATGAAAACCCTAAAATGGCACTCATTTCACACGAGCTAAAATCCGAGGAAGAAAGAGAATTAATAAGAATACTCCAAAAACATGTTAAAGCTTTTGCCTGGTCGTATGAAGACATGCTGGGTGTGGACACAGAAATAGCAGTGCACAAAATCCCAACGGACCCCAAGTTCAGACCAGTAAAACAAAAGTTGAGAAGACTAAGGCCAGAATGGGCTACGCTGGTGAAGGAAGAAGTGGCCAAACAGATAGATGCCATGTTTCTCGAGGTGGTAGAGTATACGGAATGGCTAGCCAACATTGTCCCTGTGCCTAAAAAGGATGGAAGGGTCAGAGTATGTGTTGACTACAGGGACTTGAATAAAGTATGCCCAAAAGATAACTTTCCACTACCACATATTGACGTCCTAGTTGATAGCGTAGCAAAAGCGGCAATGTACTCCTTCATGGATGGCTTTTCGGGGTATAACCAGATTCTGATGGATGTGATCGACAAGGTGAAAACATCGTTCATCACAAAATGGGGTACTTTCTGCTACAGAGTGATGCTTTTTGGATTAAAGAACGCCGGTGCCACTTATCAGAGGGCTGTCACAACTCTGTTGCACGATATGATCCATAAAGAAGTTGAAGTGTATGTCGATGATAGCTTGTTAAATAACAACCCGGGAGGAACACCCTGTTATCCTAGATAGATTTCTAACACGCATTGGAGAGTACAACTTGCGGCTTAACCCCAAGAAGTGCATATTCAGGGTCACATCAGGGAAGCTATTGGGCCATGTAGTCAGCCAGAGGGGGATAGAAATGGACCCAGACAAAATCAAGGCCATCCAAGACATGCCAACTCTAAAGACAGAAAAGGAAGTTAGATCATTCTTGGGTTCCTTACAGTATGTCAGCCGCTTCATAGCACAGTTGACTTCCACATGTGAACCAATCTTCAAGCTATTAAAGAAAGATCAGCCAATTGTGTGGGATGATAAGTGTCAGCTGGATTCGAAAAGATCAAGCCTTACCTGGTAAAGCCACCAGTGTTGAGTCCTCCAATTCCAGGGAAGCCTCTGATTTTATATTTGGCAGTTGAAGAATCCTCTATAGGGGCAATGTTTGCACAAGAACAAGATGGCAAGAAGGAGTATCCCATCTACTACCTTAGCAAGAAATTGCTGGAGTATGAAACCAAGTACACACTGGTGGAAAAGACATGTGTGGCGATGATTTGGCTGACTAAGAAGCTGCGCCACTATTTCCAATCCTACAAGATACAAGCTGTGGCTAAAGTGGATCCAATGAAGTATCTCTATGAAGCACCGGCATTGGTTGGGAAGCTATCCAGGTGGTTGTTACTTTTGTCTGAATTCGACATCGAGTACATCACGAAGAAAACCATTAAAGGGCGAGCCGTGGCAGAGTTTCTGGCAAACCAACCCCTAGAATCAGATTACACAGAGAATCTGGAATTCCCTGATGAGCAACTAGCCATGGTGGAAGTGAAAAGGTGTTTCATGTGTTTCGATGGGGTAGTGAATAGAAAAGGTGCTGGAATCGGGGTACTTATAGCAACACCAGATGGTGAGGTCATTCCTCTATCCAAAAGGCTGATCTTTCCTGTAACCAATAATGGGGCGGAATATAAAGCATGCTTGTTTGGAATGGAAGCTTTGTTAACCTTAGGGGCAAATGATGTCTTAATTGTCGGTGATTCACTTCTAGTGATCAGGCAAGCTCAGGGTGAGTGGGAACTAAAAGAAGAATCCTTACGGCCTTATTTGGAGCTGCTACAGTTCAGAAAGGGTTTATTCGGCCAGTGTGAATTCAGACATGTCCCTAGGGATGAGAATAAGATGGCTGATGCATTAGCTACTTTGTCCTCTATGTGGGAAAATCCAGAGGAAACACAAGTACAACCACTGGTCATAGCCACTTCCAGGCATTCTTGCTTCGAAGTGCACGAAGTAATAGAATTATCAGCCGAAGAAAAGCCATGGTTCTTTGACATTTACCGGTATGTTAAGGAGGGAAAGTACCCAGAAGAGGCCAGTGCTGCTGATAAGTTGACACTAAGAAAACTGGCTAGTCAATTCAGAATCTTTGAGGATAAGCTGTACAAAAGAACAGCACATGGAGTCCTTTTAAGGTGTTTAACAGAGCAAGAATCAGAAGAAGTGATGCAACAGGTACATGCAGGATCCTGTGGGCCACATATGAATGGGCTTGCCATGGCTAGGAAGATAATGAGACAAGGGTATTTCTGGATGACGATGCAAGCAGATTGTATAAGAAAAGTGAAGAGATGTCATGAATGTAAGATCTATGCAGACATTAGTCATCTTCCTCCACTGGAACTTCAGAATCTAGTGTCTCCTTGGCCGTTCTCAGCATGGGGGATAGATATGATTGGTGAAATTCATCCAGCTGCATCTAATGGGTACATATTCATAGTTGTAGCAGTTGATTATTTCTCCAAATGGGTCGAAGCAAAATCCTTCACTAATGTGACAGCCAAGCATATGGTCAAGTTCATCCAGAAGAATATCTTCACTCGGTATGGGATTCCTCATCATATAGTAACTGACAATGGAGTACAGTTTCAAGGGGCAATAGCTGAGCTACTTGCAGAACATAGCATTGAACATCATAAGTCTTCTCCATACAGACCACAGGCCAATGGAGCAGTGGAAGCAGCTAACAAGGCAATAAAGAAAATATTATCAAAAATGGTAACCGCTTACAGGGATTGGGCTGATAAACTGCCTTATGCTCTCTGGGGTTACAGAACTAGTGTCAGAACGCCGACAGGAGAAACTCCTTATGCCTTGGTATATGGAATGGAAGCGGTGTTGCCGGTGGAAATAGAACTCAAGTCACTTAAAGTTGCCCTGGAAGCTCAATTGCCAGAGATTGAATGGGTTTAAGCCAGGTATGAATAGTTGGCGGCACTAGATGAAAAGCGACTAAAGGCACTGGATCACCTACAGATGTATCAGCGCAGAATGGCTAGAGCCTATAATCGAAATATGAAGTACTCCAAGCGGCAGTTGAAAGCAGGATACTTGGTTCTAAAGCAACTAAGGCCTTCAAATGTTGATGTTAGAGGCAAGTTCAGACCCAATTGGGAAGGACCATATGTGGTGAAGAAGATGCTATCAAAAGGCGCTGTCAGCATTATGGACATGGACGGGAATGAGTTCACCAACCCGATCAACCAAGACAGGCTAAAGCTTTATCATGTATAAAAAAAAAGGAGAGGTCTGCTAGGCTGAAAACTCGAAAAGAGCGGTCTAGGCAAAAGTTAAGACACGAGAGAAAATAATCAGTTGGAAAATCTGAAAAGGACGACTGGTGACGGATTCTGGCTCAGTGTGGAATCTGTACCATTTAGGAACCAACTTGTTTCAAATGTACTCATTTTGACTTCATCAATAAAGTGAAGTGTTTGTTTAAATATATTTGCATGGTTATGACAAATGCACAAACAAAGTTGTCTTGCATAAACACACATTCAAAGAAAGCACTTTACATTCAACTGATCAATATCATCGCATTATTTGACAAATGAAAATGTATTAAATACATGTTAAAATCTCTTATCGTCCTCTAAAGTCCAGTTCATCTTCCCAAACGAGCAATAGAGAGAGAGAGAGAGAGAGAGAGAGAGAGAGAGAGAGAGAAAAAGCTTGCTGAGGTGAAAACCGAAAAGGCACCTCAGGCAAAAATTAGAGCGGCCCGCTAAGCTGAAAACCCATATCGGGCAAGTTAGGCAAAAGTTAGGGCATATGAAAAGCTCGCTAAGGCGAAAACTGAAAAAGCGCCTTAGGCAAAAGTTAGAGCAGCTCGCTGGGCTGAAAACCTGATTTGGGCAACCCAGGCAAAAATTAGAGCACTTAAAAAACTCATAACTTCCCCACGGAGCAGGAAAAGTAGAACGTCCTCAGTATTCCCCACAGAATTCATCACATCACTCCCCAGCAGAGTTTCCCCTACTATTCCCCAGTGGAATCTGCATAAAGAACACCATCAATTATTTTCCCCACAAAGTCGCCATGTTACTCCCCAGTGTAGTCAACACAAAGAACCCCACAATTGTTTCCCCAGTCGAGCTGTCACACTCTTCCCCAGCGAAATCTCTACAAGGAATACTATGATCATTTCCTAGCAGTCACCTCACTCCTTCGATAATCACCAAAGAATGCCCCAAGAAAAGCAAAATCAACCAGGGGCACGTCCAAT
The DNA here is from genome assembly GCA_039660915.1 of Euphorbia tirucalli. Classification (NCBI taxonomy): domain Eukaryota; kingdom Viridiplantae; phylum Streptophyta; class Magnoliopsida; order Malpighiales; family Euphorbiaceae; genus Euphorbia; species Euphorbia tirucalli. The sequence goes on along the minus strand of CM077639.1, from coordinate 27,836,903 downwards.
AACAGAAAATACATACATGTACATATACATCATCATGCATCCATACATTGCATATATCAATTACTTATCCCCGGCTAGTCTTCATTCTTGATCGAAGGGGCAAAAATTTTTGTTTAAAAATCTCTCCATCAAGGAATGAAGACTTGCCATTTTAAGTGCAGGAATTCATCCCCAGCTTAATATCCACAGCAAGTCAGCAGATCCGCCTCGAGTAATGTAAACTCAGTATTGGCCCAGATCCGCTCCATTATCTCAACTTTCTCCAGTGAGTCCGCCTCGAGTAATGTAAACTCGATATCGGCCCAGATCCGCTCCATCATCCAAGTCCCCCAACAGATCCGCCTCGAGTAATGTAAACTCGGCATCGGCCCAAATCAGCTTCATCTATTTCCCCAGGAAAGTTCGCCTCGGGTAACCTAGACCCAGTATCGGCCAATCCGTAATCCATCTCCTTTTGCCTCGGGTAACCTAAACCCGGTATCGGCTAAACCATATTTCACCCATCATTTGCCTCGGGTAACCTAGACCTAGTATCGGCCAATCCGTAATCCATCTCCTTTCGCCTCGGGTAACCTAAACCCGGTATCGGCTGAACCATATTTCACCCATCATTTGCCTCGGGTAACCTAGACCCGGTATCGGCCTATCCGCATCAACTTTGCCTTGGGTAACCTAGACCCAGTATCGGCTTATTTCTTTCCCCAGTCTCGCCTCGGGTAACATAGACCCGGTATCGGCTTATCTCATCAGAGGGTTCATTCCAGTGTTTGCGGCGCTTTGATTCGCGCTCTCAAATTCATCATCTCAGATATTATAAACCTGAATCTAGGAGTCAAATTTGATCACGCGAGGGGCAGCTGTAAGCGCCGGGATTTTCTTACAAAAAAAAAGAGAAAAGAAAAAAAAATTAGAAAAAAAATATTACAGTGGTACAACTGTAATTACAGTCGTACAACTGTAATTTAAAAATTACAGTCGTACAACTGTATTATCAGGGCAGGTGCAGAACACCATACCCATGACATAAGAAAGAGGAGGAGAGGATTTTGGGCAATTAATGCCCGGATTTTGGTGAAGAAAGGTGAAAAATCAGAGCAGAAAAAGGAGAGAAAAGGGAGAGAGAAGGGGGATTGGATTTCTGGTGAAAAATTTAGAGAGAGAAGGAGAAAAGAGAGAAGGAAAAGAAAGAGGACCAAAAACCCACAAAAACTCATCTTTTCCTCTTCTATTTTCTTTAATTCTCGAAATTAGGATTAAAACTTGATAGAAATCCATAGGTTAATAAGTTAACTTCACAAACAAATTGAAATTTTGGACTAAAATAATCAGAATCCTTTGCAATTTGGATTTTCGGACTCAAGGCTCTCAACTTCAATTCAAGAGGAAAAGTGCAAATTCTTATGGATTGGAGCGACGCCAGGGGTCAATTTCGACTTGGAAGGACTTCTAAAAGGTAGGCGCCCCATTTCTCTTTATTTTCGCTTGCTTTCTGGGTGTAAATTGCGATTTTTGTGCATTTTTATCTCATTTTCTACGTTTCTGCTTCTGGAAATCAAGAACAGTCGTACGACTGTTCTTGAAATTGATGAACAGTCGTACGACTGTAGTTACAGTCGTACGACTATTTTTGATTTCCAGGTGATTTTATTTCCAGCTTGTTTTTAATAAGATTTTGGTGAAATCTTGAATTTTCAGCATTTACAGTCGTACGACTGTAGTTGAGTTGGCACGACTGTAATTTACAGTCGTACCACTGTCGTTTCCAAAACTAGAATTTCACCTTTAAGCCCAAATTTCTTAAAAAATCCATAAAAAATCACAAAAAATCCCAAAAAATTCCCAAAAAATCCCAAAAAGTTAGAAAACCCCAAAAATCATCAAAATGAATTTTGTTGTGTGCATCACGACCATAGATTCAATTTTCTGGTAAATTTGCACTTAGATCAATTCAACGATGGAGACCCAGTTCTCCTGAAAACCGACCCATTTAACATTTGAAAAATGCATGTAAACCGGCAAAATCGTTTTCAAATGATTTTCCCACAAAACCAAAAATACAGGGACGTTTCAAAATGTTTTCCAGGTCTAATCGGGCCGGCTAGCCGAGCCAACCCGGTTACCCCCAAAATGTATGCCCCCGATTCTTGATTTCCCAATTTTGTATATTTGAGTCCTAATTGTGGCGTGCCGTATAAATTGTGCTAACCTTTGTTTTGCAGCTTTTATTTATATTTATTTTTAATTTTATTTATATTTTAATAGAATTAATCGTGTATCCTAGGCGGTTGTATTCTTCTAGATTCTCGTGTATATAGGCGATTGTATAAGTGAGACGAGAGTTTTTATTTTTCCATTCGATTTGGTTGTAAGCCAATTAATATTTATTTCTTTTCCTTATTTTTGTATTAAATACTTGTATGCGCGCTGTACATCTTTTATATTCAATAAAATTGACTTTAGATTTTGAAATACCATTTGAGAACATTGGCAATATTTATTTTAAATTAGACACGAAATAAGGGACTTGTCCGGACCCGAATCTCTGGATAGTGTAGCGACCGTTCGTCCGGTTCAGCTACATAAGAATTTCCTGGTTGAACTGAGCCGGGTGGCAACTCTACAGTATCCATCGAGACTTAGGTCTCGTTTCTTTTATGTATTGATTCCATTTATTTTCCAAAACCGACTTTCTATTTATAAAAACCCAACGCAAGGGAGGGGCCCGCCCGAGATCGAGGCGATCCTTCCGAAAGGGAGTCTCGCGTCCCGTCGAAAACGCGTCGTCCGCTCGCACCAGTTGATATATTTTGTGACAACAATGGGGCTGTTGCACAAGCTAAGGAGCCCTGATCACATAAGAATACAAAGCACGTGCTCAGAAAGTTTCACCTCATACGAGAAATCGCGGAGAGGGGTGACATTGCATTGCACAAAGTGGACACCGAGGATAATGTCGCAGATCCTTTGACCAAGGCACTAGCTTAGCCCAAGCATGAGAGTCATACTAGATCTAAAAGGATTAAGCCCATGCCTAGTTGGAACTAGTGCAAGTGGGAGATTGTTGGATATGCCCTACTCCCGAGGCATTGGACCTTGTATTTGTATTATACATTTATTAGATTTATGTATTATACACCTTTTGTGTTATTAATAAAGGCATTAATTCATTTATTATATATATCTTGTGCAATATCTTAAATGAAGTATCCAATGGACATATCCATATCCATGATGACAAGTGTCATGCACTTGGCAGTAAGACCATGGATAGGGTAAACGATATGACCATAAAGAGATTCATAGTCTGTTCCAGTCATAGGAACGAATGGAACTAAAGACTATCATTAAAATGGTTGTATTGCGGTGTCTTAGCGATCATTGGACATGGGATGTCAACCAAGTTAATAGGTATATGCAAAATGGGCATGGTATTGGATAGATCCACTAAATGAGAAATCCACATGGTATAGTATCACAAGTGATTCTCGTGTAGTACTTGTCTGGATCCTTTGACCTGACCATATGATGGTGTTGTATGTGAGGTCGCATATTTAGGGGTACGCCTAAAGGGCCTATAATAGGGTGCCAGGTATAGGTACTTTCGGGTATGTCACTTAGCATGGCAATGCTATGGATATGCAGAAGGGATTTGTCACTCAGTAGTCCACTGAGAAGATATCACCGGCCTCTTGATGAATGTGACTGATAAGAATGTGGCCACACCCAAACAAGTTTGAACTTGTTTGTGAGCATCAGTACATTTGGGATCAAGTAAATGTCCAGACACAAAAGAAGGTGATCAATCCATGCCTCTGTGTTGGACACCGATATCAATGACATGGGATATACAAGTTCAAACTACAGGGTTATGATTACTGTTAGACTGCCATGTCCATCTTAATTGGGGTTTGCAGTGGCTTGCTAGAGCCCGCCTGCAGTTTGTGGGTCATAGGCCCACTGCCAACATAAAGATGGACCTACGAGATCGTACACATTGAGTGACTGAACACAGACTTAAGGAATCACCTGTATACTTGGAGTATACACTCTGGAGAGAGAGGATTGTATTAATTATATTATAGAAATCAATTGGATTGATCATAATAATAAAATTAATATTTGATTGGCCTTCTTATAATTAATTGGATTCATTTATGAGATTATTTCCTGGGTGGAAATATTCATATGTATAGGTTTACATATGAATTTATTTTGTGAAGATCTAATTTAGATTTCATGGATTAAATTAATTAATCAAATCAATTTTAATTAAATGTAAATAATATGGTACATGGTGTAATATATTATATACATGTTAAAATTAAAGTTGGGCTTGAAATTAATTTGAACCAAATGAATTAGAATAGATTTAGGCCTAAAAAATAAAAGAAGGAATGCCCACACAAGGTAAGCCAATAGGGCCGACATTCTCCACCTAGGGTTAAAATAGCCCTAGGTATTTCGGCCAAATGGGAGCAATAGAAGCCTAGCCGAAATTTTCACCCTCTCACTCTCCAAAGTTCTTGATTTATGACGCTAGCACGAGTGGTGTTCAAGAGGCATTCGTGTACGTGAACGAGGAGGGAATCTACATTGATTTCTGCAGCCATCTCTTAAAGAGATACTCCTGGTAAGAGTTTAATCTCTTGTTGAAAAATTTTATGTTTTGCAATTTCCATTTCAATTACTCTTGGGCACGAATTTGAGGAAATCACCGCGTTCTTCCGCATTCAATCGGGTGATTTCCGATGATAAATCCCAACACCATGCAGCTCAAGTGGGTCAATCAGAGCAACTTGACTAAAAGGAACGAAATCGGTCAAATTTTACGAAAAAGCAAACGACTCATTAATTCTCGAAATCATTATGGGGTGTGAGATGTAAAAGCAAAATCAAAAATCAAAAGAGGAGGATTTGGGAAAAAAAGGGTTTTTTGGCCAAAAACAACACAGAGAGCAAAAGAAAAATAGAAAGTGAGGAAGAAGAAGAGAGAGGGAAGGGAAGAGAGAAAGGGAAATTCAAGCTTAAAACTCATACCCTAATCGTCCTATAACACGTCTAGACCATTACTCATTTGTCCATATACATTTTCGGATTTGTTTCGGTTGCTTCGGGATTCGTTTTCTGGATTTCGAAACGTTCGAGGATTCGAAGCACATTCTTGCTTTCCAATCCATTTCTAAATATCCAGTACACTAGAACAATGTCAAGGTAAACTTTGAGAGGCCTTAAACTTGTTTTCATTGCATTTTCTGTGGTTTTTCCTCTGTTTTCTCAATTTTTGGAAAACCAGCTACCCGAACAGAGCCATACGGCAGTGTTCTCAAAAGAACACAGCCACACGGCTATGTCCCTTTGGAATAGAGCCGCACGGCTCTAACCTCAGAGCTGCACGGCTATGTTTCTCATGGGATAAAACCTGAAAATGCCTGATCGGCCAAAAATAGCCCATTTTCCATTTTTATGCATTCTGTTGTGATGTTTTTTGGCCCAAATACATTCGTACGTTATTAAACTTTAGTTTTCGGATTTTTGTATGCACAGGTGTTAGGTTTTCGGTTTTTTCCGGATTTTATTTTCTGAATTTCGGGGTTGTTCGATCCGAACCAGATAAGTAGTCCAGTATTAGCGGACCCCCGAACCCTATAAAATCCTCGGGAAACACTGAAAACGAGCAAAATAGCGATTTTGAAAAAACAAGAAAACCATTTTTCGGATCTGGCAGTAGTTTTCCAGAAATAGGCAGAATCGCGAAACGATCCGTACGGACGTCGTCATGTAATGCTGTCTTCGAATTCAAATTGTTTTTGGCGTGTTTACCGTTTTCAGACCCTAGATGTTTGTAAAAATTAGGAAACCCACACGAACGGAACCCCGAGTTCCGGAATAATAGACCCGCTGAAATATGGAAATTTGCATGAAATCGAGCCAAATAATTTTCTAAAACTGTTTTTCAGTACAAAAATCTATAGGGCGTTTCAAAACCATTTTCCAGGTCTAACCGAGCCGGCTTGCTGAGTCGACCCGGTTGCCCCGTAAATGTATGCCCCCGTTCCTAAAAATCCCAATTTTGTCCTACTGTGAGTCCTACTTGTGTTTGCGATATAAACTATGCTAACCATCAATTTTGTAGCATTTATTTTCCTTTTTTATTATTTTTGGTGTAATTAATAAATTAATTCGTGTATTTTAGGCGGTTGTAAATTTTTAGATAATCGTGTATTGTAGGCGCTTGTAATGTGAGGACGAGAGTTTTTATTTTTATTCAATTTGGTTAAATAAGTGGCCTCTATTATTTTTTGTATATTTTGTATGTATGATTTACTTTTTCTGTAATTTATTTATGTCATTTGCTTGAGCATTTGCTGACAAATAAATGTAATTGGGTAGAGAAAGATAATAAATTGAATAAATACGGTAATATAAGTTTTAAATGAATACAAGCTCGGGGTTGAATAGGTAAGTTACCCGAACCTTAAATCTCTCGATTAGGTAAGGCAGTCTATCCTCGATAGGGAGCTGTACCGGAATTTCCTGGATGAGCTGATCCAGGTGGCAACTCTATCGCTGATCTCGAAATTTAGGTTTCGAGGTCTTTAAGTAATAAAATGGGAAAATTTTTCTACAGAACGAATTTCTAAAACAAACAAATGATTTTCCCTAAAGCAAGATAAACAAAACCCATTAACCAAACCAATGCATTCCGTTTTTCCCCGGTTTGCTTCACCGCGTCCCGCCTTTTCAGGTCGTTTGCTCACAGTGGCGACTCCGCTGGGGATAAAAGTTTCCTAAAAACATTTTTATAAAAACTTAAGAAACTTAGGTAATTGCAAAAATATAACCTCGCTTATAGTCATTTACTAGTTTATAAATACCATATTTATTCATACCTTGCATATCATGACATTTTATTCTTCTCAACCCCTCAAATACACTGATCAGCTCGGTTTACTCAAGAAGGTGACCTTCCTCTTCCACCAGGATTGGATGCACCCGACAAGGTAAACCACTCATAGCACCGCATGACCTTACATCGTGTTCTACGGTGAGGAGTGTATATTCACGATGGGGGCCTATACGACCCTTGGTTGACTTTGGCCCATATGTAATGGCTTAGTAACTTCCCCTAGGATTACCAAAACATAAAATTGAAATTAGACAATTGAGTGTATGCCTTTGGTATCCCCCGTTGATGCCAAAGAGACCCAATACCTAGGAAGAATGCGAGACCAATCGAAAGGAGGAATAAGGTTGGAAGGGAGAGCATATTTTTGCATGTGCTAACATTTGTTGCGTGATGATTTTCTTTTTACCTTTTTCATGCAACATCAAACACGCATAATCATTCGTATGCCATTTTAAACACATTTTCGTGCAGCCATTTTTAATGCATACACATATGTATGGCATTTGTACTAACCACATCTTCGTGCAGCCATCACATTTTACTCGCGTGCCATATATACACATCTCGTGTGCCAACATTTCCATAAAGCATACACGACATCATTCCGTGTGTCACGCATCCTAACCACATTTTTCTATAGCCACTTACATTTTTGTGTGACATACACATTCATGCAACTTCATTCCATTCCATCTAATAAGGGACGTTCTAAGAATGCCTATCATGATCATTTCATTTCATACCATATCGGGTACCCCAAAACTACCCGTGGTCCGCCTGTGCACCGGTTTGCATTTGGCCATTCCACTATATCATATCATTCACTAGAGGATCACGAAGATCTTAGGTCTGGTTGTGTGGCAAGTCATAAGATAACATAACATTATATCATCCCCATTTCATGTCCATTCATCGCGGGTGTCACGGTGATGCCGAAACCTTGCTTGTGTGTCGCAATCCACATAGGTTATTGTTTCATGACATCAATGACTCATTCGAGGTACTCCATAAGTGTTGAATTGTTACGCACATAGGAACATTTCATTACGAATCCATGCAAGGTGTTCCACGAATACCGAATCTTTGTTTGTGTCCCTACTACATATGACTTGTTTGCAGCATCATTCCATGTTAGATGCCCCAAAAGCATCAGAACTCTGTCCGAGGAACTGCTTCCATGTGACCATTTCATGCCATTTCATGTTAACCTACAAAGCATCAAACCTCTGTCCATGTGTCGGTACATGCACGACCATTTCATAAACATCCATTAGGTGCCCCAAAGGCGCTGAACCTTTGCTGTGTGACGATCCTCATGTAATGATTCTTGCATTGTCTTTTGCATAGTTTTGGGAATTCTTGGAACATCTGAAGTAAGAACAAAGGAAGGCACATTCATTATCATTTTCATTCATGAAGCATCATTCGATCACAATCGTACCATACATGCCACTTAGTACGTTGTGTCTAGGGTCTTGACATTCATCAGTGATGCTAAACCTTTGCTGAATATGCAGTTTGGAGTCGAACTTTGAAGTGACTAGTATGAGTCAGATCAGGGTCTAGTTAGTCAGTTTAGTCAGTTCAGACAGAATCAGACACCATGGAAGAGGTTAAGGTCAGTTCAGATTTAGAGCAAGAATATGGGGGACAGTTGCCTTCCTTACCAGTTGACAGTCAGTTTGGGTTGGAAGAAGCAAGCAAAACAGAAATGGCTCAAGATGGGAATGGTGGAAATCTGCCCTTTGACATGAATGCATTTATGACTGCTTTTCTGAATTCTTGTCAGTTCAAAGCTACCATCAGGGAGCAAGTGCAAACTGCAGTGACTGCCGCTGTGGGCCAGACTAGTCAGCAGGCCCAAGCCCCAGTCGAAAACAAAGGAAATGTTATTCGGGGGGCCCTAATTCAGGAAGGAACATCCCTAGCAGTAGTAGGGTGGTCATTCCACCCCGGGAAGTTGATCATCATTTTGAGCAAGACGAGGCCTTTGAAAGGGCTAGGGAGGCCTCGATTGAGACAGCCACTCAAAGGCGCCTTAAGGAAAAATTCTCTGATTTTGAGGCACTGCTGCCAAAGCTGAAGGAAATGGTGCATTACCAGCCTGTTAAGTTTGCAGATCCATCTACTTTATTGGCAGAGGGGGGAGAGCCGCTCCTGGTTGGGTTTCAGATGTCGTATTTGACCTCGTACACTGGGGAAGGTCCGTTGGAAGCTCACTTGGATAGCTACGTGAGAATTATGTCTAGCTTAGGGATCGGGAAGGTCCATTTGCTGAATTTGTTCCTAACAACCTTGCGGGGTGCAACCGCTAAGTGGTATTTGAAGACACCAATCCATAACTATTCCACCTGGGAGGATCTGTCTGACGTGTTTGTGAAACAATATGCCTACAATACTCAAGTAAAAACTACAATGAAAGATCTGGAGAGGATCCGTTAGAGGCCTAATGAATCCTTCTTTGCCTATTACAAGAGGTGGATGGATGTGCAAGTACTAGTAGATGGGGCTCCTAAACTGGAATATGTTATTGTGAAGTTAGTTGACGGTAGCTTACCGCCTTACAAAGAGAAAATGAAGCTGAAAAGGTTCCACTCCTTTAATGATGTCGTGATTTTGCTAAGCGCATTGAGAGGTATGTAGAAGAAAATCAGATGAACAGACAGGGCTCAGGCACTTACTGGGGTAGCCGAGGATATACTCAGGGGTATAAGGCTAGCAGCTCCATAACTGCCCCGACAGGATCTAGTTCAAAACTGGCCCAGACTGCAGTAATGGACCGAGTGAGAGAGGTAGATGTAGCAACAGTGGCCCAAGGCGGATAGTCAAGGGCTTCTCAAAGACTCACTAACCTGTGGGTCGACCTCTTAGGCCGTATTTTTGCCAAATGCAGAAAAGCTGGTTTGTTACAGAGTTTGAAACCATATGTTCCTCCTTTTGAATCAGATAAAGACAATTACTACACCTACCATGTGACAGTAGGTCACTGCACCAATGAATGTACCGGTAAGGGCTATTCAATGATTGTTTACTAAAGGCAAGATTGTGGAGCCCGCATTGAAATCGAATGTTTAGAAAAACCCCTTGTCTAATTTCAGGGGTCAAGTTAGCATGGTTCAGTCTGGGATACCAGCTAACAGTGTGTTTGCTTAGATAACTAAAGCCAATCCGAGTGTCCAAGCAATTATAGCTGAAGAGGAGGAAGAAAAGCCAGAGGAAACTGAAGTACAAGCACCTGTGGTATAGAACAAGCAGGTCCGATTGATTTGGATGACATTGATTTAGGTGATGATGATGAGGACTTTAGGCTTGAAGAACTGAAGTTGATATACCCAGTAGAAACAAGGTGGGGAACAGTGGTCTCAAAAGACGGCCCAGTTATGTATATCACCTGAAGCGGTAGAGTTTACCAACCTACCAATGTGGCTCCTCAAGCGCCACCCAGGAGGAGTAACCCGGTTGTAGAGGCAGACACCACTGTTTAGGGGCCGAAGAATAAGGAAGAGGATGATGTGGTTGAGAGAACACCTGCTCGAGCAAGCATATGGCACCTTCTCATGGAGTCCAGCAGTTGATGGAAATGGAAGCAAACCCTACTATGTCCCCCGATGAAATGTGTGCCGTGATAAAAGGGGGTTGACCTGAAAGCCAACTGAGCCCTAGAAATCAGGTTTGGGGCATCTGACTTACCACCAGAAGGTTTGAATCATAATCAAGCTCTGTATCTGAAAGTAGAGATCATGGATAGAGTAATGCCCTGTGTAATGGTCGACGATGATACGACCTTAAACATTTGCCCCTCCAAAGTCTTGCCATATCTAGGCATTAGCATGGAAGCACTCTGCAAGTCTGGTACTGTAATCAGGGCTTATGACGACAGCAAGAGATCAGTGATCGGCACATTTGAAGCTGAAGTTAGTGTGGGGGAGGTTAAGTCTAAGGTATTGTTCACAGTTATTAACATCCCTGTCACATTTTCCCTACTCCTTGGAAGGCCGTGGTTTCATGCCTTGGGGGGTGTGCCTTCAACTTTGCACCAAAAAGTGAAATTCTTAATAGGATGTAAGGTAGTGATCGTGGAAGCTGACGAACCATCTTTTGTCGCTGCTTTGAATGCAGTAGAGCAGCCGATGATAGGATTTCAAGTAGCTGAGGCGATAGAGGAAAGTAAGAATGAACTGAGGTTCCCGGAGTGGATTTGTAAGTACTTTGCCAACTAGAAGTTTGAACCCGATAAGGGATTGGGGATAAGGCAGCAAGGCATTCCCAAATTCAACATTGAAGCAGGAAGTATTGTCAACATGGTCTTGGGTATCGTGAGAAGCAGAACAAGCCGGGGAAAGAGGTATATTAATTTGGTTGACACCTTTATCCGTGCGACTGTGAGCGGACGACGCGTTTTCGACGGGACGCGGGACTCCCTTTCGGAATGGGGCGCCACGATCTTGGGCGGGCCCCTCCCTCGCGTGGGGTTTTTATGAATGAAAATCCATGTTTTGGAAAATAAATGGAATTAATGCATAAAAGAGCCGAGACCTAAGTCTCGATGAATATTGTAGAGTCGCCACCCGGCTCATCTCAACCGGGAAATTCTTATGTAGCTGAACCGGACGAACGGCTGCTACACTACCCAGAGATTCGGGTCCAGACAAGTCCCTTATTTCATGTCTAATTAAAATAAATACTGCCAATGTTCTCAAATGGTATTTCAAAATCTAAAGTCCATTTTATTGAATATAAAAGACATACAGCGCGCATACAAATATATAGTACAAAAATAAAGGGGAGTAAATATTAATCGGCTTACAACCAAATCAAATAGAAAAATAAAAACACTCACCTCACTGATACAATCGCCTATATACACGAGGATCTAGAAAAATACAACCGCCTAGGATACACGATTAATTCTATTAAAATACAAATAAAATTAAAAATAAATATAAATAAAAGCTGTAAAACAAAGGTTAGCACAATTTATACGGCACGCCACAATTAGGACTCAAATAGACAGAATTGGGAAATCAAGAATTTGGGGCATACATTTAGGGGGTAACCGGGTTGGCTCGACTAGCCGGCCCGGTTAGACCTGGAAAACATTTTGAAACATCCCTGTATTTTTGATTTTGTGGGAAAATCATTTGAAAACAATTTAGCCGGTTTACATGCATTTTTCATATTTTAAATGGGCCGGTTTTCAGGAGAGCTGGGTCTCCATCGTTGAATTGATCTAAATGCAAATTTACCAGAAAATTGAATCTATGGTCGTGATGCACACAACAAAATTCATTTTGATAATTTTTGGGGTTTTCTAATTTTTTGGGATTTTTTGGGAATTTTTGGGAATTTTTGGGGATTTTTATGGATTTTTATGAAATTTTTGGGTTTTAAAGGTAAAATTATGATTCTGAAAACTACAGTGGTACGACTGTAAATTATAGTCGTGCAAAATCAACTACAGTCGTACGACTGTAATTACAGTCGTACGACTGTAAATGCTGAAAATTTAGGATTTTGCCAAAATCTTATTTAAAACAAGCTAGAAATAAAATTACCTGGAAATCAACTATAGTCGTATGACTGTAACTACAGTCGTACGACTGTTCATCGACTCAAGAATAGTCGTACGACTGTTCTTGATTTCCAGAACAGAAACACAGAAAAACGGATGAAAATGCAGAAAAATCACACCAATCACCTAGAAAGCTTGTAAAAGAGAAGGGAAAAGGGGTATTTACCTCTGTGGCGTGTGTCCCCCGTAGGATTGACCTCTGGCGTCGCTCCAATCCACTAAAATCCAGACTTTTCTCCTTGAGTTAGTGTTTGAGATCTGGGTCCAGAGATTTCTAAGTGCTGAGAGATTTTGATGAGGTGTTCCTCCTTTTCTCTTTGATTTTCTCTTCTCTTCTTTTCTATTCTCTCTTTTTCTTTCTTTCTCTCCTCCCTTTCTCTCTCTCTGTCTGTTCTTCTTTTTTTCGTTTTTTTTTTCGTCCCCCTTATTTCTGTCTTTCTTTTTCTGTTTTTATGGGTAGATCTACAGTCGTACGACTTTAGTTTGACTACAGTCGTACGACTATAGAAATAGTCGTACGACTATACTTCTTTTTTTTTTTTTTTTTTTTGAAAGTGAAATTCCAGCGCTTACAGCTGCCCCTCGCATGATCAAATTCACCACCTGAACTTAGTCTAGGGTAGGTGATGTGAATTTGAGAAACGCGATTCAAAGCGCCGCAGACACAGGAAAGAATCCTCCATTGAAATAAGCCGATATCAGGTCTAGGTCACCTGAGGCGATACTGGGGAGGAAATAAGCCGATATCAGGTTTAGGCTACCAGAGGCAAAGCTGAGGAAAAAGTAAGCAGATATCGGGTCTAGGTTACCCGAGGCAAAGTTGAGGAAGAAGTAAGCCGATATCGGGTCTAGGTTACCCGAGGCAAAGCTGATGAGGAAATAAGCCGATATCAGGTTTAGGTTACCCGAGGCAAAGCTGAGTTTGAAGTGGGGGATTTGAATTTGTTTCAAAGATCTAGAATCTTGCTTGAATCGATCTTTAAGGACCCGAAATATGGCTTGGGCGATTTTTCAAGGATTGGGAATCATGCTTGAAGAAGTTCAAGAATTTGAAATTTAGCTTGAATGAAATAAAGGGTTTGATGTAGAACTAAGCCGATACCGGGTCTAGGTTACCCGAGACAAGAAAAGATGGAATACGGTTATGCCGATATCGGGTCTATGTTACCCGAAGCAAAGAAAGGTGAAATACGGTTAAGCCGATATCGGGTTTATGTTACCCAAGGCAAAGGAAGATGGAACCATGATTAAGCCGATATCGGGTTTATGTTACCCGAGGCAGAGGATGATGGATTATGGATTGGCCGATATTGGGTTTAGGTTATCCGAGGCAAAGGAAAATGGAACTGCGGTTAAGCCGATATCGGGTTTATGTTACCCGAGGCAAAGGAAGGTGGGTTATGGATTAGCCGATATCGGGTTTATGTTACCCGAGGCAAAGGAAAATGGAATTTTGACTATTTGAAATCTTACTGGAATCAGATGAGCTTGAAATAATAAAAGGTTCAAGGATCTAAAACCATGCTTGAACGTAATGGAGTTCAAGGGCTCGAAATCTTACTTGAACGAAGGAAGGGAATTCAAGGATTTGTAACCATGCTTGAACGTAATGGAGTTTAAGGGTTCGAAATCTTGCTTGAATGAAGGAAGGGAATTCAAGGATTTGTAACCATGCTTGAACGTAATGGAGTTCAAGGGTTCGAAATCTTGCTTGAATGAAATAGGTTTAGGAAGGATAATTTTGGTGTTGGCTGGGGAATGAGTATTTATCCCTTGATCGATAATTTTGGAAACAAAAAGTTTGCCCCTTCGATCAAGGATAAATACGGCTTGATTGCTTTGCCCCTTGGAGACTTGATTGTCCTGCCCCGGCGTTGTGCCATCTCTGCTTTGAGAGCGATCCTGGTTAGGGGAGACCTGGTGACGGTAGTGGATACCCGCATTTGGATGAGTTGCGATGCATATGCATATGAATTGTACGTGTTTACTTTAAACATATGCATGTATGCACGGGTGCATGTATGGTTCTAAATGTATGTATGCATGCAACATGTGGCTTATGCTTTGTTCTTGGTATCCGTGTGAGCCCAGAGACGGAATTCACGGCTTGAGACTGGCCCTGATGGTAACCTAGGTGACCTAGTCTGATTGTTCCGGCGTGTCTTCTGACCGACTGAATACTACACTGACCTAGGTATTAGGGGAGTTGGCCATCTTGAGTGACCTTCCACTTTACCCTCTGCATATTCTGAACCGTTGTCAGTGCTGAGCGAATCAGGATAGTAGGTCGTGCTGACGAACAGTCTATTTGATTGAGCAAGAAGATGAGAGTGAGACTTTGCATTTCTGTACCGCATGACAAGAGCTTCTAGGATATTATCACGGGCTTGGATGCAATGTCCTACTGATGGATGTTTATATGTAGTGGCACGGTGCATGTAAGATGAACATCTGATCGGAAATCTAAACATGCACAATATTGCAATGGTGACATCAGAATGAGTATAATAGGGAATGCGACATTGACTCTGACTTTGTATATCATTCCTCTCCTGTTGCTGGCACGTCCTTTCGGTTTTCCGTGTCAACAAACCCCTTTTTTTTCTTTTCTTTTTTTTTTTATGAGAAAGATTCTGTGATAGGCATTTTGTCTGCATTGATCCCTTTCGCGACTGTTTGTCTTAGGGCGGGGAAAAAAATATGCCTTGATATGTTCATTGCGGCTTGCGAAGATAATGCTGTCGATGATGCCCAGCGGTTTGGTTTTTTTACTTGCCCCTAATAATATAGGTTTATGTTCTGGGAGTATGAAGGGTTTGTGTTTGGGGAGTGAAGCACTTCCACGGACAAGGTTTACTGTGTAATGTAGCTTGTAAGTGAACATTGACATGCAACAACACAACAAATGCATATTGAACACCAAAATTGAATACAAAACATTCATGACATAATGAATACGGATGCATTAGGAAAATCTAAGATGTGGCTCTGGTTTTAATTGATGCCCCTTCAAATCACCAATATGCCCTTTCGGTTTTACTCATTGGAGAGTTTTTTTTTTTTTTTTTTTTTTTTTTGAGCCCGATCACCGGATAGAGTTGCTATTATGGATGGACAACCTGAGATGAATTCAAGTAACCATTGGATTGTCCTGCGGTCTAATACTGTATTCATGCTTCCAATTCACCCCAAATTTCAGTTCAGACACGGCTCCCGAAGACTGCACACTTGAAATGGTTGGCAAATGCAACTTTCCCTTTGAATATGAGCACAACATACTTTATAAGCTTTCCTGTTGATGGTATCGTCCCTTTCATGATTGTTGAAAGCTTTGCAAAGTCAAGTTGCCCCAACACAGTTGGTGAAGTTCACAAATGCATAACCAAAATTTCCTCCAGTCTTGAAATCCATAGGCAAATAGAGGAAATCATAAGCAGGCTTCCCTTTGGACTTATTCTTGTTTTCCTCCAGACAATGCTTGCCCAGAATTTGTAGCAGATTATGTCTTTGAAACTGATTTGGTAGGTTTCTGATCATCAGGCTTGTTTTCCCCACCAAGATTAGCTTCAATCTCTCTTTTATCCAGCTTGGTCTCTTCAATAGTCAATTTCTTGGGTGACCACTGTTGTTCCTTTTCACTTACAGAAGCTACTTTCTTCTTACTCTGGAATCTCAGAGCTATATATTTCATTTTCCCCCTTTTTCAGCATTGTTGAACTCATTTGAAGCAGATTCATATCCAAATCCTCTATCTATCATCAAATCAAATCCCTTCCCACTATCTGAGGGTACTAAATAATTAGTCTGGGAGTTTAGATCGAAGAGAAATGGCATGGGATTAAAAGGGTATCCCTAATTCGGTACAGGTTGGTGATAAAGGAAGACGGATTGAAACGACGCCATAACCACCTTCGATGCCCTTTCGCTGATGAGATGATACGGAAAAATACAATATGAAGTAGCATTGGGGTTCAACCTCTTGTTAGGAGCCATTGAAGGTAGGAAATATGGAATCACAGAATCGGTTCAAGTTCCAGAGAGAAGATGAAAGATAGAAGATGAAAGTGAAGGAAAGAAAATAAAGGGAAGACAAAGGTGTTGAAGGCAAATGGAGAAGACAAAGAAGGGAATGAAAAGGGAGCTGCTTTGGGTAAAGAAACCAATCTTCTCTGTCACCGCACGAAGTTAACTTTTCAGAACAGGCAACAACGTACTTATCTCTATTGTCTCAACTCATTGACCCCGGCACTTCATGCAATAAGTGGGCCGCCCCCAGATTCATCAAGCACTCAACAGAATTTGACTCTATGATTGAAGAGAGTGCAACTTTAGACCAGGAGCAGAAATTTGACTGTAAGGGAGAGCTGAGGTCTTCCACCGGTGCTTGCTTTTTTTTTTTTTTTTTGAAGAAGTTAAATCCAAACCACAGCCACCTATTGATTTCCCTGCTGCATTCAGATCCATGAATGTCATGCATGTTTGATATGTCTTTTTGGATGAACAATGCATGTGTGATGTCATATGCACATGAATGCCACACAAACAAAACTATACATGCACTAAAACTAATGTCTGCTTCAGAGCTTTACAGCATGGTGGATGGCGAAGGCCATTTGGATTTTTAGGGCTTGGTGCTTTTTGGTGGGTTTGGTTTTTGATGTGGGATGCTTCTTTCCAGCATGAATTAGGCTCAAAGGTTCTTTTTGGGGCTCGGCTCTGAAACTTGGCAATGGTCCTTGGTTTGGAATGATTTGAGTGTATTGTGGGCTGTCCAAATTGAAACTTTTAGGGCAAGATTAGCAGCGTTTAGGATCGTTGTTTGTAGGGATCACTGATCTAGGTTGACAATTGATTCGAATGAAATGGTGCCATCCCATTACTTGCTTGGCAGACTTCTCTCTTTCTTTCTTCTTTTTTTTTTTTTTTTTTTTAGAAAAGGGCTTAACCGAAGTCGGGTTCACTTGTAAGTTCCCTGTAAGACTCAGATTGATGTCATGCATTTTGATATTATGCGTGATAGACATGTCGTTTTAGATGATCAAATGCATGCTTAATGCCATATACATGTAATCATCACACAAGTAAGAAAATAACAAGATGCATTGCATTCAAAATGAGTTCAATACACTTTACAATAAAATGAGTTCCCTACGAGAAGGAGCCTCTAAAGGTATTAATCTCACAACGCCCGACTATTCCTTATCCGGTCACTGCCCCTGCTTCAATGTCACTGCCCCACTTTCATCAAATCAGGCTTAGGAGTTCTTCATCATATTCCTCTCCCCGGGAGGTTTGAGGAATTTCCTCTTCAGTCTCCCTACTAGCCCCTAGTTGCTCATTGGTAGTGGATGGCACCTTTAATCTTCCCTCATCAACTAACTTCCGGATCTCCTTCCTTAAAATACAGCAAGCGTTGGTTCGGTGACCCGTCGCTACATTATAGGTACAGAAGTTGTTCTTTTGATCTGGTGCCGGCTCCACATACGGCTTGACGCTCTGCAGTAGCCCCTCTTTTCTGCATTTGGCAAAAAATTGGCTCAGCGAGAAAGGCCACGGGGATATGCCCTTTCCGTCACCTTTGGAGAGTGGACACCTAGTTGGTCGCGGAACAAGGTCAGTATTGGCTTTGAGGGGGGCCTTCGATTCTGCTTCACCAGTCAGCCCTTTTATTACTCCCTCAAGCTCAATCACACGTGCCTCCAATTCAGAGCACCTTGTTGTCAGCTTTTCCACCTTGTCCAGGTCACCTCCTAGCATTTCCTTCAACATTGCCGCTGCCTCTTCCCTGACCGCCTTTCGGAATCGCGATGAGGCAACATAATCATCGAGGACATCTGTTACGGTGTTGAAGTTCACTGGGCCAGCCATTCTCGAGACTCCTTCCCTTTTCTGTCCTGATAAAAATACCTGTTAGCATTGGCCGGGACGTGTGCACGGAGAATACCAAGTCAAGGGATGATGTAGGTATGAATGCAAGATGTGGTGCATGCATGCATGAATGATGATGTCATGTGATGCCATGTCATGTTATGCAATCCTAAGCTAGTCAAGTGCAAATAAAGCCAGGAATAGAAACATGCAAAATGCAATGAATGTTGTTGATGAAGCTATATGCTGAAGTATAGCGTGGCATATAAATATACGCCATATGGATAAAATGACACGTAGGGTGTCCACGGATCGAAGCAAGGTGATACTTGCGAAGGGTTCATGTGTAGAGCGTATCATACACGGGAGGAGAGTTGACATTTGAAACGGTACGTGTAGAGCGAATCTTACACGGGAAAGAGATGTAATGATTAAAGCGGCACGTGTAGAGCGGATCTTACACGGGTAGAGGTGTAGTGATTAAAGCGGTACGTGTAGAGCGGATCTTACACGGGAAGAGGTTTAGTGATTAAAGCGGTACGTGTAGAGCGGATCTTACATGGGAAGAGGTTTAATGTTTGGAGCGGTACGTGTAGAGCGGATCTTACACGGGAAGAGGTTTAGTGATTAAAGCGGTACGTGTAGAGTGGATCTTACACAGGAAGAGGTTTAGTGATTAAAGCGGTACGTGTAGAGCGGATCTTACACGGGAAGAGGTTTAATGTTTAGAGCTGTACGTGTAGAGCGGATCTTACACGGGAAGAGGTTTAGTGATTAAAGCGGTACGTGTAGAGCGGATCTTACACGGGAAGAGATTTAATGTTTAGAGCGGTACGTGTAAAGCGGATCTTACACGGGAAGAGGTTTAGTGATTAAAGCGGTACGTGTAGAGCGGATCTTACACAGAAAGAGGTTTAATGTTTCGAGCGGTACGTGTAGAGCATGTCTTACACGGGAAAAGGTTTAATGTTTAGAGCGATATGTGTAGAGTGCATCTTACACGAGAGAAGGTATAGTGTTTGATGCGGTACGTGCAGAGCTGGTCTTGCGCAGGGAGATTGGAACGACACACGTAGAACTTAGTCTTACACGGAGAGGAAATGTACAGAGCTTGTCTTGCACATAAAGATATAGGGAACGATACGTGTAGAGCTTAGTCTTACACGGGGAGGAAATGTGCAGAGCTTGTCTTGCACATAAAGGTATTTTGGAACGATACGTGTAGAGCTTAGTCTTACACAGGGAGGAAAGGTAGAGTTTGATGCGATACGTGCAGAGCTGGTCTTGCACGGGGAATTTGGAACGACACATGTAGAACATAGTCTTACACGGAGAGGAAATGTGCAGAGCTTGTCTTGCACAGAAAGATATCGGGAACGATACGTGTAGAACTTAGTCTTACACGGGGTGGAAGGATAGAATTTGATGCGATACATGCAGAGCTGGTCTTGCATGGGAATTTGGAACGACATGTGTAGAACTTAGTCTTACACAGAGAGGAAATGTGCAGAGCTTGTCTTACATAGAAAGATATAGGGAACGATACGTGTAGAGCTTAGTCTTACACGGGGAGGAAATGTGCAGAGCTTGTCTTGCACATAAAGGTATTTTGGAACGATACGTGTAGAGCTTAGTCTTACATAAGGAGGAAAGGTAGAGTTTGATGCGATACGTGCAGAGCTGGTCTTGCACGGGAAGATTTGGAGCGGTACGTGTAGAGCTTGTCTTACACGGGGAGGAAATGTGCAGAGTTTGTCTTGCACATAAAGGTATTTTGGAACGATACGTGTAGAGCTTAGTCTTACACAGGGAGGAAAGGCAGAGTTTGATGCGATACATGCAGAGCTGGTCTTGCACGGGGAGATTTGGAGCGGTACGTGTAGAGCTTGTCTTACACGGGGAGGAAGTGTGCAGAGCTTGTCTTGCACAGAAAGATATTTGGAATGGTACGTGTAGAACTTAGTCTTACACGGGGAGGAAGGGTAGAGTTTGATGCGGTACGTGCAGAGCTGGTCTTGCACGGGGAGGAAGTGTGCAGAGCTTGTCTTGCACAGAAAGATATATGGAACGGTACGTGTAGAGCTTAGTCTTACAAGGGGAGGAAGTGTGCAGAGCTTGTCTTGTATAGAAAGATATTTCGGTATTTGGGTGTGCGGGACACAAGGATGGAGTTCCTAATGGTTATGGAGGACATAAGGGGCTTGATGAAGCTTCTAGTGTTTTTGGAACACTTAAGTGACTTAGTACATGCGGTAAAGTACTCGGTGCTCGTGGAGTGCTTGAACATTGTGGAGTGCTTGAATGTTTGATGGATGAATGAGATGTACAACGTGAGTTAATGAGGATGATCCCACTTTTATTTTCATTTTTATTTTTATTTTTGGACATCCCAAGAACACCCAATGCTAAGCAAAATGTCACGTGTGGTCCGCCACACGGATGAGAGTTCGGTGCTTTCAAGGCACCTAATGAATTTCGTGAAATGGTCTCGTGTGTACCGACACACGGACGGAGTTTGACACTTTGAAGGTCTATGAGATGATATGAAATGATCACATGGGGTAGGCCCATGGACAGAGTTCTGATGCTTTTGAGCATATGAAATGAAATGATGTTGTAAGAAAGTCATGTGCCATAGGAGACACGGAAAGAAATTTGGCATTCAGGGAATGCCTTTCATGATTTGGGATGTTATGAAATGCCCCTACATACGTACTAATCCGGCACTCGGGGAGCACCCTGAATGATATAGTAATGTCATGACGTGACCCGATGTGGATCACAGTGTTGTATGATGTTTATGACGAATGGGTATGATGTCATGAAATGCATCGTGTGGATTGTCACACGAAAATATACTTAGGACCATCGTGGTCTCTATGGAATGAAATGATTTGGTGGAATGGCCGAATGCAATCCGGTGCATTGGCAGAACACGGGTATTTTAGGATACCCGATATATGATGGAATGATATGATCGTGGTGGGCATCCTTGTAATGCCCCTAATTTAATTTAGGTGATATGTCGTGAATGCCATGACATACAAAATGCAAATGGCTGCATAAAAACGTGGTTAGGATGCATGACACACATAATGATGTTATGTATGCTATGTGAAAAATACTAATCACACAAATATAATGTTATGGCTGAAAAAGAAATGGTTAGTATGAATGGCAAGCGGATGATTTAATGATTGCACACGAAAATAAAAATGCACGTGGCTGCATAAAAATGTGGATTAGGATGCATGACACACATAATGATGTTATGTATGCTATGTGAAAAATGCCAATCACACAAAGATAATGTTATGGATGAAAAAGAAAGAGTTAGTGTGAATGACAAACAAATGAATTAATGTTTTACACACGAAATAAAATGCAAATGGCTGCATAAAAATGTGGGTTAGTATCACACAAAGATGTTTGTGTATGATATGTCACATGTATGGAGAATGGTGACTATAGTATGTGATGCACGCGTAGGTAGCAATGGCGATGTGTCACGAGATGGTGAGAAACACATAGCAAGCAAAACGAATTCTTCCAACCTTATTCCTCCAACGTGGTCGGTCTCAAAAATTTCTAACCGAGTCCTAGGCGAGGTTCACTTCGATCACCAACAGGGGGTGATGAAGGCGTGATTTTATTATTACTCACACAATTATTTTGGTATCCTAAGGGAATCCAACTAGGGCTGCCTATATGGGTTCGGTCCAAGTCGGGCTAAAAATCAAGGTTCCCACAGCAAAATATACTCCTCACTTCTCCCCACTCAAGGGTCCGAACGAAGGGGTTCGTACGAGACTATGAGTGGTGTTTTGTATCCGTGCCCCTAAGACCATAAGGAACATAGGCGACACTTCAACAATCCACCGGGCTGAAAATGGATACTAAATCTAATGTAAGATGTCTAGCTAAAGATGCAAAATGAAATACCAATCGAGAATCATCCACCGTATTTTAATTAGACACTTTTCAGGGCTTGTCAAATTCTTTTATGTTTTTAAGAAAACTTTTTGAAGAAATCCCCAGCGGAGTCGCCACTGTGAGCGGACGACGCGTTTTCGACAGGACGCGGGACTCCCTTTCGGAATGGGGCGCCACGATCTCGGGCGGGCCCCTCCCTCGCGTGGGGTTTTTATGAATGAAAATCCATGTTTTGGAAAATAAATGGAATTAATGCATAAGAGAGCCGAGACCTAAGTCATGATGAATATTGTAGAGTCGCCACCCGGCTCAGCTCAACCGGGAAATTCTTATGTAGCTGAACCGGACGAACGGCTGCTACACTACCCAGAGATTCGGGTCCGGACAAGTCCCTTATTTCGTGTCTAATTAAAATAAATACTGCCAATGTTCTCAAATGGTATTTCAAAATCTAAAGTCCATTTTATTGAATATAAAAGACATACAGCGCGCATACAAATATATAGTACAAAAATAAAGGGGAGTAAATTTTAATCGGCTTACAACCAAATCGAATAGAAAAATAAAAACACTCACCTCACTGATACAATCGCCTATATACACGAGGATCTAGAAAAATACTACCGCCTAGGATACACGATTAATTCTATTAAAATACAAATAAAATTAAAAATAAATGTAAATAAAAGCTGCAAAACAAAGGTTAGCACAATTTATACGGCACGCCACAATTAGGACTCAAATAGACAGAATTGGGAAATCAAGAATTTGGGGCATACATTTAGGGGGTAACCAGGTTGGCTCGACTAGCCGGCCCGGTTAGACCTGGAAAACATTTTGAAACGTCCCTGTATTTTTGATTTTGTGGGAAAATCATTTGAAAACAATTTAGCCGGTTTACATGCATTTTTCATATTTTAAATAGGCCGGTTTTCAGGAGAGCTGGGTCTCCATCGTTGAATTGATCTAAATGCAAATTTACCAGAAAATTGAATCTATGGTCGTGATGCACACAACAAAATTCATTTTGATAATTTTTGGGGTTTTCTAATTTTTTGGGATTTTTTGGGATTTTTTGGGAATTTTTGGGAATTTTTGGGGATTTTTATGGATTTTTATGAAATTTTCTGGTTTTAAAGGTAAAATTCTGATTCTGAAAACTACAGTGGTACGACTGTAAATTACAGTCGTGCAAAATCAACTACAGTCGTACGACTGTAAATGCTGAAAATTTAAGATTTTGCCAAAATCTTATTTAAAACAAGCTAGAAATAAAATTACCTGGAAATCAACTACAGTCGTACGACTGTTCATCGACTCAAGAACAGTCATACGACTGTTCTTGATTTCCAGAACAGAAACATAGAAAAACAGATGAAAATGCAGAAAAATCACACCAATCACCCAGAAAGCTTGTAAAAGAGAAGGGAAAAGGGGTATTTACCTCTGTGGCGTGTGTCCACCGTAGGATTGACCCCTGGCGTCGCTCCAATCCACTAAAATCCAGACTTTTTCTCCTTGAGTTAGGGTTTGAGATCTGGGTCCAGAGATTTCCAAGTGCTGAGAGATTTTGATGAGGAGTTCCTCCTTTTCTCTTTGATTTTCTCTTCTCTTCTTTTTTTTTTTCTCTCTTTTTCTTTCTTTCTCTCCTCCCTTTCTCTCTGTCTGTCTGTTCTTCTTTTTTTCGTTTTTTTTCGTCCCCCTTCTATCTGTCTTTCTTTTTCTGCTTTTATGGGTAGATCTACAGTCGTACGACTGTAGTTTGACTACAGTCGTACGACTATACTTCTTTTTTTTTTTTTTTTTTTGAAAGTGAAATTCCGGCGCTTACAGCGACCAAAGAAGTGTATAACAAAGCTCTAGAACCAGTGGAAATTAAGGGAGGTCAGCTTCCAAGTTTTAAGATTGATGGGTCCTAGGCGTAGTAGTAAAACTAAACCTAGAAACGCACAACTAAGGCAGTGTACCTATCGTTGACAAGTAATAATTCTGGTTGGTCCAGGTATCGATCCCACAGAGAAAAGAATAATCTGCAAACACTAGACTACTCGGGTTCCTTGCGTGTCCTAGGCGGAACGTAGTTTGGGTTGAATATATTAACGGCTAAATTACCCTACTCCTAGTTGATCTATTCCAGCTTACTTTGCACTTGAGTTTTGTGTTATCAATTGGCGGTTTACCGACCTATGAATACTAATGGGGATGGCTTTGTCAATTAATTACACAAGATGAATTTAACTCAACAATTAATCCTTGTTTATGCTCTTTCGATAATACAACCTAGCGTATCTAGATCTTTTAGGTCCTTAGCCGGTTTTCCTTGTTTAGAGGTGGTCTAATTCTAAAGATCAGAAAATAGGGGCACGTAAGTTCCACAGTGTCGTCAATACTAATGGTTTCCTAGGTGTCAATCTAGGTAATGCCACAAATATGAACTTTACTAAATTAAGATCTTATGAGACTAGACATTCATTAAAGGAATTGCATAAAGAAAAGGAATAAAAATTGAAATTAACTTGCAAACAATTGTATTAATCAAGAAAGATGAACTAAATTCGATGTTACAACCAAACACAATCAAATTGTGGAATCAAAACTAGCTTAATCAAATTACAAAAGAGAAGAAGAAAAACTTATGCCCTTTTGGTCCGATTAACCGGATTCCGACGGTGTGAAGATGCTTGGGGTGTACCTCTATAGACGAACTCGAGTCGGAACTAGGAACGCCGCAAGAGGGGAAGATTCTAAGTAAAGCTACAACCAATCAATAGTGCAAAACTCGAAGAAAACAAATAGTTCAAGCTCAAAAACCTCACTACAAGTTTTTGCTATCACTCAAAAAGACTGAAAAAAGATCCTTTGAAACGCCGAAAATAACCTATTTATACGGCTAGGTTAAAACCAGCAAAAAGAAGAGATGAAAGTAGGGCAACAGCAGGTTTCGGGGCTCGGCACGCCGTGCTGGTGGAGTTGGCATGCCGTGCTGTGCAGAACTGAAGGCGGCACGCCGTGCTGCTGGAGTTGGCACGCCGTGCCGTGTGATTTTAGGGTTGGCACGCCACGCTGACCTGAGTGGCACGTTTTCGTGCCACTCCACTGGACTGCTCCTGAATGGCACGCCGGATTGGCACGGCGTGCCCTAATTGTGGCATGCCGTGCCACCTTGATTTTCAGCATTTTGAACTCTTCTTCGCCACTGATGCACTAACTTCCGGTCCGGGTCATAATACCTGTCCAAAACAGACACAAAGAACATAACGGCACCAACGCCACGGACCAAAACAACAAATAAACAAAAATTACAAAAACAACCCTAGAAAACACGAAAAATACTAAAAGTTATAAAAAAACTATCCAAAACATAAAAAACACAAAATACAAAAAAAAAAACACACAAACATTCACGCAAAAGACGCTCAAAATTGCCGTTCAAACCACGAAATTGCCTAAGAGATAAGGTCAAAAACCGACCTTATCAACCACCCCACACTTAAAGTCTTGCTTGTCCTCAAGCGAATCAACTAAAGATAAAGGAGTAAACTTGCTCGCTTTCACTTGCAAATCCAACTAAGGGTTTAACCGTACGAGATTCATAAACTCAAGAAAGTAAAGCATCAGCTTTGAAATGACATTAAGTGCAAAAGGTTTAAAACCACTCAATACCCAAACCCAACATAGTTCAGCTAGTCAAAGGGCGAGGAACAAACAGAGTTTATACGACCACAAAGCACCTCACAAGATGTCACTCCAGCACTCAAGTTCAAGGCAAGGCGGATGAGCACATAAAAACAAACAATGGCACACATCACATAGCGAACTAATGGCAATCCCGGTGAAGTCATTGGTCAAGGAGCAAAATCAGAGAACCTGGGGCTTGTAATGTTACGGCTTAGGGTAGGTTTGATAAGGGGAATTTTAGGTGTACAACTCCTACGAATCAAGTAAAACATACAAATTGACTAAGCACTAAAGACGGGTCATGCAATTTTCAACTCAGAACTAGTCCTAAGAGTGTTTGCTTTTTTTTTTTTTATTTTTATTTTTTTTTTTTGAAATTAACTTGACAAAAAAGAAGGCCTTATCCACACTCAAAGGCCGAAACACCACTTAATGAGAAAACGAAAACAAAAATTACAAGGCATGGATCAAGGCAATTAAGTGATCGCCCTAATCCTTTATTCAACCCATAAAAAAAAAAAAAATTACAAAACATGGAACACAAATACCGGCCGAAAGATGCAAACCGGATAACCAAGACAGGCGTTTACAGACTCCGAGTTTTACAAAAGGAAACCGAACAAACACATTGACTCTATTTGGGTATATATATATATATATTTTTTTTTTTTTATTAAATTTTTTTTTTAATTTTTTTTTTTTTAACACAATTTTTCCATAGGACTAGATATGAAAGAGTTGAAATGCAAATGGTGATTGACCCCAAAATGAATGAACAACTTAGCCAATTACTTGATTTAGGAGAGGAGGGTGAGAAAGGAAAATCAAAGTGAAATGGGGAAAGGTTAGGATTATAGAGTTAGCTTGGTGAAGGTTTTTAAGTCAAAAAGGTTAATTTAGTGGCTATGGGTGATCTAAGGGATGAATCAGTAGTTATGGTTAGGGTTATTTAAGTCAATGGGTTAATCCTAAGGGTCTCCACATATTAAGCTCTCGATGCCAAGTGCAAAACAACACCGGGTTCTACGATCTAGTGTGCCACGATTGTTTTTACCCTCACAAAGAAATAGAACCGATGTGAAATGGTTCTAAAGGCTCAAATTCGCACAAGTGTATTAGGGTTTGTATGCTAGGTCGTGTGACTCAACCAATGTTCCAAGGCGTTAGCCTAGCTCAATCATGCAAGTCGGGGTAGAGGACTAATTCCCTAATGCAACCTAAATGACAACTCTAGCCAATGGGTACCATCAAGAATCACAAACCAGGCACAAACAAGTTAATGACTTGCAAACAACTCCTAATATCCCTAGCGAATCGCTATCAATCCAAGCACAGCGACTTAGGTTCGAGGGTGGATTAAGCAATGCTATTCAAACGGCAATTGAAACAAAAGCAACCTAAAAATACTACAAACCAAAACAACCAAAACCAACTTCACATGCATTGAAAAGTAAATCCTAAATCTAACCAAAAACCAACATAAAACATTCAATCATGCGAGAACACCAACAAACATGCTAAACATCAATCAAAAAGTGCAAAATAAGAAAAAGAAAAAGAAAAAGGAGAAGTCCCTTTACCCACCCCACACTTAGATTGCACTTACTTCCAAAAGTGCAATGGAAGAAGAAACAAACTAAATGGGGAAGGAGAAGGGTTACCTCACATATCGGGAGCTGGCGGTGGGGGCGGTGGGTACGGCCACCCTTGGGCGGCACAGTAGCGGGAGGCGAACGCCTCGACGTTGGCGAGCTGAGCCGCTTGCCGATCAAGGCACGCGTTCAGCCGCTGCTCCAGCAGAACCTGATGGACGGTTAAGCCTTCCAATTGCTCAATAATGCCATCCAACCGTCCTTCAATCCTCCCCATAAAATCGACCCCCACCGACACGTTCTCCGCGTCCTCTTCGCCGTCTTCTCCTGCTTCACTCTACTCCTCCGCATCTACTTCCATGGGGGCCTTTCCCCGACTTGAACCTCCTGCACTTGAAGGACCTGCAGCTGCACCAACATAGGAACAAGACAAGATTCCCTTCGAAAGCTTCTTGGGAAGAATGCTTTCGAGGTTCCTATAACAAGTATTACCGTGAAAAAAACATGCAATGCAAGTCACAATGTGCCCTAGTCCTAGTTCGGACTTGGCTCTGTTGTGATGATTGTATAAGGCTTCCATGACAAAGAAGCCCAAATGCACCTTTATCTCATTATGCACATGCCACAAAATCAACAATTCAAATGCATTAACCCGGTTGCTCTCAGTCTTTCCCGAAAAATTAAAGCATACAAATTTATGAACTAATTGCAACACAGGGTCTTGGATTTGGGAGGTCTTGGCAAACCGGGGTTGGTAAACCCCTTGCCCTATCAATCGCCAAAATTTCTTGGCATCCAGATTTTCAGGCCACATGTAACCATTCCCGTCAATCCCTATACAAGCCCTAAGGCCATCAATATCCAAAGTTCGCTCGACGCCAAAGAGGCGGAAGGTCATGCTTCGAAGGCCTGTGTCCGGGTTGGTTTTAAAATTCAAAGTAGAGTAAAATTCTAAGTTTAGTTCCCTAAAGACCGGGGGGTTAGATTTTACAAATTTGTACCACCCTAGACTAGTTAACTTAGCTTTCACGCCCTCCGACCTATCTTGAACAAAAAGAAATGACCAATCGAAAATACGAAACGGAGTGCTTTCTAAAGGAAATAGAGTTTTGTACCTCTTACCTTCATCGTCCGAAAGTAAGGGAAAGTGACATTTGTATTTCCGGGAGAGATTTGTCAGTGGAGCCATCAATGGGTCGGTGGGCGGCGTGTCACGTGGCACCGGCTCCGATGACGGTTCCGGGGGTTGGCGAGACGAACCATGTCTCCGATCGGCTACGGTTTTTCTCTTCATCCTATGATTGCACAAACATAAAAATAAAACAAGAATCAAAAACACAAAAACACAAAACCAAAGGGTAACTACTGTCAAATATACAAAACCCAAAAGCAGAAGAAAAAGTAAAGATAAAATCCTATAAAGCAGTCAATCCATCAAGCCAAAATGAGAAAAAGAACAACAATAATAAGAATAATGAATAAAAGAGAGAATAAAGCAAGAATTCATACCTGATTCAAGGAAATTGAAACAAAAATAAAAACCTAGGGCAAAAGAATGGGGAAAAAAAAAGGATGAGATGGAGAAGAAGAAGGAAAAGAAAAAGAAGATAAAGAGGAAGAAGAAAGTAAGAAAAGATAAAGAGAAAGGGAGAAAGGGAGGAAGAAGATGAAGAATGGAGGAGGAGAAGGAGAGAATGGGTTTTAGAGAGAGAGAAAGAAAAGGGGAGAGAGAAAGTGAAAAGGTGAGAGAAAGTGAGAGAGAGGAAGGAGAAGAAGAAGAAGTGGGCGGTTATGAGAAGGGGGAAGGGGAAGAGAGCATTAAATAGGCGGTGAAAATCCCTTGGGATTCAAAATTTGAACGCTCGGCACGCCGTGCCAACCATTCAGCACGGCGTGCTGAGCGGGTTAAATGCGCGTACCTGGAAACAGAATGATGGCACGCCGGCGTGCTACCTTGGCACGGCGTGCTGACTTGAAATTTAAACATATGACACGGCGTGCTGATCCTTTTCCTCGCAACTCCCTTTTTGGAACAGAAAGCCGGCACGTGGGCGTGCCAACTTAGCACGGCGTGCTGTTCTTCAGAACGTTGAGAGGCACGGCGTGCAGCCTTTTGACACGGCATGCTAACTTTTTTCTCACAAATCTCGCGCGGGACAGAACAGCGACACGCGGGCGTGCTGATGTGACACGCCGTGCCACCCTGCATAAGATCACTTTGGCACGGCGTGTCGAATGTGGCACGGCGTGCAGAAGGCTTGTGCATAATTTTCTTCCGGAACAGCAGCCGGGCACGATTTCGTGCCACTTTGGCCCGCCACGTGCCACACCCAACTGCACCTTGGCACGGCGTGCTGCGTTTTGGCACGGCGTGCTGCTCTGAATTCTGCCAACTATTGCTTTTCTTCACATTTTGAACACGATTTCCGATTGACTTGCTTAAGTACCTAATCCTACACACAAAAACACACAAAAACATATTAACGTGAAAACTAATGTACACGGGAGGTATACGTACCTCAGTGCTATGTTTATAGTCGGAATAGCTCGACTTCTACGCCCGTGGTTCAGCATTACACATCACGAAGGAGCAAGACTTGCTTCTCCTCCTTTATTCCTCCACTGACATAGGACTTCAACCGGTGCCCATTCACTTGTTGAGTTCCCTCCGGGGTTTCAATTTCCACCATCCCGGAGGGGTAAACCTTATGCACGGTAAACGGTCCCGTCCATCGACTCCGCAGTTTGCCCGGAAAGAGTTTCAACCGGGAGTTATACAAGAGCACCAACTCTCCTTGGTTGAAACCTTTCTTTATTACATGCTGGTCATGCCATCTCTTGGTCCTCTCCTTGTAAATCTTGGCATTCTCATACGAGCTCAACCGAAGCTCATCTAGCTCCATAAGTTGCCTTAGTCGAAGTTCACCTGCAGCTTGCATATCAAAGTTAAGAAATTTTAAAGCCCAATATGCCTTATGCTCTAATTCCACAGGTAGATGACAAGATTTACCGAAGACCAAACGATAAGGGGACATTCCTATAGGTGTCTTAAAAGCAGTCCTATATGCCCATAATGCATCATCTAATCTTAAACTCCAGTCTTTCCTAGATGCACTTACCGTTTTTTCTAAGATGCGTTTTAGCTCCCTATTCGAAACCTCAACTTGCCCGCTCGTCTGAGGATGGTAAGGAGTCGCTACCTTATGCTTAACCCCATATTTATGCAAAAGATTGTCAAATTGCCTATTGCAAAAATGGGAACCCCCATCACTGATGATAGCTCTCGGGGTCCCGAATCTAGTAAGAATGTTTTTCTTTAGAAACCTGACAACTACCCTCGCATCGTTGGTTGGTAAAGCGACAGCTTCTACCTATTTAGACACATACTCAACCGCCACAAGAATGTATTGGTTGTTGTGAGATATTGGGAAGGGTCCCATGAAATCTATGCCCCAAACATCAAAAAGTTCACACACCAAGATACCCTGTTGGAGCATTTCATTCTTTTGGGAAATATTTCCCGTCCTCTGACACGCATCACAGGCTCGAATATAACTAATGACATCCTGTTTCATGGTTGGCCAATAGAACCCACTAGATAAAATTTTTCCTACAGTCCTATCGGGTCCAAAATGGCCACCCGCTTCTCTATCATGACACATTTCAATAATGGAGGGAACCTCCTCATACGCAACACACCGCCTAATCACACTATCAGCACATAATCTAAAAAGATAAGGGTCATCCCAAAAATAATCCTTAGCGTCATGAAAGAATTTACGCCTCTGTGCATATGAAAGGTTAGGTGGAAGAATGTTACCGACTTTGAAGTTTGCGATATCCGCAAACCATGGTATAGAAGTTACCCCACACAACTGTTCATCGGGGAATGTGTCACGAATGTTCACTTCCGGAGAGGATATGGATCCTTCACTTGGTAGTCTTGACAGATGGTCGGCCACTACATTCTCTACTCCTTTCTTATCCTTAATCTCCACATCAAACTCCTGGAGGAGTAGAATCCATCGAATCAATCTGGGCTTTGTATCCTGTTTAGCCAACAAATACTTAAGAGCAGCATGGTCAGTATACACAATGACTTTTGATAAGACCAAGTAAGACCTGAACTTATCAAAAGCGAACACAACAGCTAGTAATTCTTTCTCAGTCACAGTATAATTCATTTGAGCACCATTTAATGTTTTACTAGCATAATAAATTGGATGAAAAATTTTGTTCACCCTCTGACCTAAACATGCCCCAACAGCATTGTCACTTGCATCGCACATAAGTTCAAAAGGAATTTCCCAATTCGGACTCACCATAACCGGTGCCTCAATCAATTTCCGTTTAAGCAAATTAAAAGCATACATACATTCATCATTGAAATTAAATGGGGCATCCTTTAAGAGTAACTCAGTCAACGGCTTAGCAATTTTAGAAAAGTTTTTCACAAAGCGCCTATAAAAGCCCGCGTGTCCCAAGAAACTCCTAACTAATTTAACCGAATTTGGGGGAGGCAGTTTCTCAATCACCTCAATCTTGGCCGGGTCAACCTCGATTCCCTTTCCCGACACCTTATGCCCTAAGACAATGCAATCCCGGACCATAAATTGACACTTCTCCCAACTAAGTGCCAAATTGGTGTCTTCACATCTCTGAAGCACCCGGTCCAAATTCCCCAAACATGACTCAAACGTATGACCAACAACAGAAAAATCATCCATAAAGATTTCCATAAAATCCTCAACCATATCAGCAAAAATGGCTAGCATGCATCTTTGAAAAGTAGCCGGGGCATTACACAATCCAAAAGGCATCCGCCTATATGCAAATGTCCCATATGGACACGTAAACGTGGTTTTCTCTTGATCGAGAGGGTCCACTGGAATTTGCATATAACCGGATAGCCCATCTAAAGTACAAAAATATTCGTGCCCGGCCATCCTTTCTAACATTTGATCAATGAACGGTAATGGAAAATGATCTTTCCGGGTGGCGTCATTCAACTTCCTATAATCAATACACATACGCCAACCCGTGACAGCTCTAGTAGGGATTAGTTCCCCTTTATCATTTTTCACGACCGTCGTGCCTCCTTTCTTAGGCACACATTGGACCGGACTCACCCATTGACTATCAGAAATAGGGAAGATAATACCTGCGTCGAGGAGTTTGATCACCTCGGTTCTTACCACTTCCTTCATGTTGGGGTTCAACCGACGCTGAGGCTGTGTACACGGTTTTACCTCATCTTCCAGAAAAATCCTATGTGTGCAAAACGTCGGACTTATTCCCTTGATGTCGTGGATTGTCCACCCGAATGCTCCCTTGTGCTTCCTTAGCACCTCTAGCAGCTTGTCTTCTTCCTCTCCTGTTAACAAAGAAGAGATTACAACGGGTAAGTCCTTTGGAGGATGCAGAAAAACATATTTAAGGTTAGGGGGAAGGGTTTTGAGCTCCAATGATGGAGGTTCCTCCAATGAGGATTTAGGTGCTGGTTTGACTTCACGCTCCAGCTTATCAAACCGTCCCTTCACCCATGAGCATTCCTCACTAATCACTGCATTTGCCTCACTTTCACCTAGACCTTCTCCTATGATGCAATCTAGTTCACTGCATAAACTCTCAACCACACAAGCATCAATAGGACAAAAGGAGTCCACAAAGTTACAATTTTCAACGTCTAACGGATATTTCATTGAATTATAGACATTGAAACTTACCTCCTCGTTATGCAACCTAAGAATGATCTTACCTTCCTGGACATCTATCAAAGTCCTACCGGTCGCGAGAAAAGGTCTCCCAAGTAGAAGGGGCACCGAGCTATCTTCCTCCATATCCATTACCACAAAATCCGCAGGGAAGATAAACTTGTCCACCTTTACTAACACATCTTCGACCACCCCCTTTGGTCTCGTGAGGGATCTATCCGCCAATTGGAGGGTCATGTTGGTTGGCTTTGGGTTCCCCAATCCGAGTCTCCTGAAAAAGGACAAAGGCATCAAATTTATACTCGCACCTAAGTCACACAGGGCATTGGCAATCTCCAAGTTTCCTATCCGGCATGGAATAGTGAAACTGCCCCTATCTTTGAGCTTAGGTGGGAGTTTGTTAGTTATAATTGCTGAACATTCCTCTGTCAAAGCCACCACTTCATCCTCGCCTAGCTTTCTTTTCCCTGCAAGAAGTTCTTTAAAAAATTTAGCATAAGAGGGCATCTCTTGGAGAGCCTCAATTAACGGCATGTTAAACTCTAACTTCTTAAAAATCTCAAGGAATTTGGAATATTTCTGCTCCAGTTTATCTTTCTTCTCCCTTTGAGGATAAGGGAGTTTAGGCACATAGGCTCTCACTGGTTCAGGAATTTTCCCTTTTTCGTTTATGCTAGGTTCGGGTTCAGAAATCGAATCGGGGTTGCTTACCTCTCCCGACTCTTCACTTACCTCGATAGGTTGAGATGGGATATCAGCGTTGTGCACCCGGTCCTCCACTTGCCTACCGCTTCGTAGGGTTATAACCTGAGCTGTCTCCCTTTGATTACCCTTAGGGTTTTGTTCAGTTCTACTCGGGAGTGCTCCTTGAGGTCTTTCCTGCCTCTCCCTACTCAATTGAGCCACCTGCTTACCAAGATCCCTACAGTACGCTTCATTATCAGCAAGCCGAGACGAGATGTCTTTTAGTAATGACAAAACCGTCTCATCTTGCTTAGACTGTTGAGGCTGCTGTGGAGATTGTTCATTAGGAATAAATGGGGCCTTACCTAACCCCTGCTCACGGTGCTCATAATGGAATCCGGAAGGAGGTCTCAACACATTTTGGTTGTTACTATAGGACATATTCGGGTGTTGATACCTTCTTCCGTAATTGTTATTATTATTGAAGTTTTGTGGATAAGAGTTAGAGTTATTGTACCTTTGGTTTCCTCCCACAAAACTTACGTTTTCGGACGATTGGGCGAATGGGTCGCCCAGTTCACAATCTTGCCCAGGATGCTCCGCTCCGCATGATACACACAACACCGGTTGGTATTGTGGTCCATTTAAGTTCAGGCGGGACATCAACAGGTCCAACTTCTTGTTTACATGGTCCATAGCTGCATCTTGGCGTCCCAAATCTGCAGCTCGAACCTCATTCCTTGTTGGCGCGTCCGACTGCCACAAGGTACTCTTTCTAGCTAGCTCCGCAATCAACTCCTCGGCTTGTGTAGCCGTCTTCTTAAAAATGTCCCCACCTGCAGAAGAATCAATAATGGCACGGTTAGCTGGTGTTAAACCATGATAAAACGTGCTTACCTGAGTGAAACGCGGCATGTCATGGTGGGGGCAGTTCCGCAATAACCGTTGGAATCTCTGCCATGCTTCATTAAGAGTCTCCGTCCCAAATTGCCGGAATCCCATGATCTCGTTCCTTAGCTGAACCGTCTTTGATGGTGGGAAGTAGTATGCTAAGAATTGCTCCTCCAATTGGTCCCATGATGTCACTGATCCGGGCCTCAAGGATTTGTACCATTCCATTGCTCCCCCGCATAGTG
This sequence comes from Euphorbia tirucalli, assembly GCA_039660915.1. Lineage (NCBI taxonomy): Eukaryota > Viridiplantae > Streptophyta > Magnoliopsida > Malpighiales > Euphorbiaceae > Euphorbia > Euphorbia tirucalli. The sequence goes on along the minus strand of CM077639.1, from coordinate 27,801,819 downwards.
AAAAGGGGAACAGCTTCAACCGCACAGCATCTTGGGGCACCCCACCGATTCGGACTGTATCGGCCACCATGAGGAACCGGTCTAAGTGATCATTGGGGTTGTCACTTAGTCCGCCACTGAATAGTCCGTTCCCTTGGATCAAATGGATCATACTGGATTTCAGCTCGAATTGATTGGCAGTGATGGCTGGGATAACCACTCCGGATCTGTTCCGGGGCCGATGTGGAGCCATTAGGTCTGTCATAACCATGTTATCTCTGTCACCACCCCTTCTTCTGTCAAACTCCTCCCGCTCTCGCCGGAGTTGCTCTTGTTCAACTCTTTCCCGGAGTTGTCTCTCCTCGTCATCACGCTGCTGCTGCTCCATTTGAACAATCTGCTCTTGGTGTACTCTACGGTTCCTGCTACACAAACGTTCAATTTCAGGGTTATAAGGTAAAAGCTCAGGATGCTGAGAACGAGTTCGCATAAGCTAGAAAACACACACAGAAATTAAAGAAACTAAATCGTAATAAATATTCACAGAAAAGAAAAATTATTTAACTATATGCACAGAAATGTTGCCTAGATCAGCAAATAGACCTTTTGCTAAATGATGCAGAAATATAAAGTTCCCCGGCAACGGCGCCAAAAACTTGATGGGTCCTAGGCGTAGTAGTAAAACTAAACCTAGAAACGCACAACTAAGGCAGTGTACCTATCGTTGACAAGTAATAATTCTGGTTGGTCCAGGTATCGATCCCACAGAGAAAAGAATAATCTGCAAACACTAGACTACTCGGGTTCCTTGCGTGTCCTAGGCGGAACGTAGTTTGGGTTGAATATATTAACGGCTAAATTACCCTACTCCTAGTTGATCTATTCCAGCTTACTTTGCACTTGAGGTTTGTGTTATCAATTGGCGGTTTACCGACCTATGAATACTAATGGGGATGGCTTTGTCAATTAATTACACAAGATGAATTTAACTCAACAATTAATCCTTGTTTATGCTCTTTCGATAATACAACCTAGCGTATCTAGATCTTTTAGGTCCTTAGCCGGTTTTCCTTGTTTAGAGGTAGTCTAATTCTAAAGATCAGAAAATAGGGGCACGTAAGTTCCACAGTGTCGTCAATACTAATGGTTTCCTAGGTGTCAATCTAGGTAATGCCACAAATATGAACTTTACTAAATTAAGATCTTATGAGACTAGACATTCATTAAAGGAATTGCATAAAGAAAAGGAATAAAAATTGAAATTAACTTGCAAACAATTGTATTAATCAAGAAAGATGAACTGAATTCGATGTTACAACCAAACACAATCAAATTGTGGAATCAAAACTAGCTTAATCAAATTACAAAAGAGAAGAAGAAAAACTTATGCCCTTTTGGTCCGATTAACCGGATTCCGACGGTGTGAAGATGCTTGGGGTGTACCTCTATAGACGAACTCGAGTCGGAACTAGGAACGTCGCAAGAGGGGAAGATTCTAAGTAAAGCTACAACCAATCAATAGTGCAAAACTCGAAGAAAACAAATAGTTCAAGCTCAAAAACCTCACTACAAGTTTTTGCTATCACTCAAAAAGACTGAAAAAAGATCCTTTGAAATGCCGAAAATAACCTATTCATACGGCTAGGTTAAAACCAGCAAAAAGAAGAGATGAAAGTGGGGCAACAGCAGGTTTCGGGGCTCGGCACGCCGTGCTGGTGGAGTTGGCACGCCGTGCTGTGCAGAACTGAAGGCGGCACGCCGTGCTGCTGGAGTTGGCACGCCGTGCCGTGTGATTTTAGGGTTGGCACGCCACGCTGACCTGAGTGGCACGTTTTCGTGCCACTCCACTGGACTGCTCCTGAATGGCACGCCGGATTGGCACGGCGTGCCCTAATTGTGGCACGCCGTGCCACCTTGATTTTCAGCATTTTGAACTCTTCTTCGCCACTGATGCACTAACTTCCGGTCCGGGTCATAATACCTGTCCAAAACAGACACAAAGAACATAACGGCACCAACGCCACGGACCAAAACAACAAATAAACAAAAATTACAAAAACAACCCTAGAAAACACGAAAAATACTAAAAGTTATAAAAAAACTATCCAAAACATAAAAAACACAAAATACAAAAAAAAAACACACAAACATTCACGCAAAAGACGCTCAAAATTGCCGTTCAAACCACGAAATTACCTAAGAGATAAGGTCAAAAACCGACCTTATCAAAGATCTTTTCTGATCTAGTGGACTTCAATAAGTACGGAGTCGAGCCAGTTGTGAACATGCTGCATGCTTGAACCAAAGGTAAAGGGAAGAAAGTTCTGAAGAGGTAGGAAATGGCAGTTGACCAGGTCATGGTAGAGTTCGGGAACAAAGGAGAATCTACTGAGAAGGTAGGCCCAGAATTGGGGAAGCTGAAGTGGCCATCGAAGCTATCACCAAAGCACTGTCTGTACTGATGAAATTCAACATGAGTTCTGATCAGAAGCAAGCGCCTATGGCAAAGACTCAAGAAGAGTTGATAAATCAAGCTGTGAAGAATTTGGCCAAGCTAATGATGGTAGGGAAAGCAAAGATGATCGAAAAGGAACTTTCTGTTGACCAGGAAGAAGCCCTTGAGGGTGACCTGGGGGACTTGTTGGAAGAAGTCAAAGATGCTGCAACAGGGGAAGACCTTCCGCATATGGAGGGTGATAATCATTTCAATGCATCTACTTTTTCTATTTTTGATGTAAACAAATCAGCCTACAAGGCTCTTAATGCAATAATATCCAATTTCGCTTACTTGTGTGATGTTTTTCTGGATGGAACTGTGCATACATACAAACATTCATTTAATGTCTTTAGCATACATGATGCATCATTACATGAAATGAATATAGGGACAGATGATGATCCAAAAATGGTATCCGTCTCGAAAGACCTCACGCCTGAAGAGAGAAAAGGAATTATAAATATGCTCCTAAAACATGTAAAAGCCTTCGCTGGTCCTACGACGACATGCCCGGGGTTGACAAGGAAATCACAGAGCATAGAATTCTAATAGATCCAAAAATGAAGCCGATCAAACAAAAACTCAGAAGACTCAGACCAGAGTGGGAAGAAAAGGTTAAGGAGGAAGTGGCCAAGCAAATAAAAGCAAAATTTCTGGAAGTCGTGGAATACCCGAAATGGTTGGCCAACATAGCACCAGTTGTTAAAAAGGACGCCAGAGTCAGGGTTTGTGTGGATTATAGAGATCTGAACAAGGCATCTCCCAAGGATGATTTCCCACTGCCACATATTGATGTTTTGATCGACAGCACCGCCAGGGCCACAATGTACGCATTCATGGACGGGTTCTTAGGATATAATCAGATTCTAATGGACATCATCGACAAGGTAAAGACAGCCTTCATCACAGAGTGGGGGGTCTATTGCTATAGGGTCATGCCATTTGGACTAAAGAATACCGGGGTAACCTACCAGCGTGCAGTCACTACACTTCTACATGATATGATTCATAAAGAGGTTGAAGTTTACATAGATGACATGCTAGTCAAATCAATGACCCCGAAAGGAGCACTCTGCTATCTGGGATAGATTCCTAACTAGAGTCGAAAAGTAGAACCTCCGCCTTAATCCTAAGAAGTATGTGTTTGGGGTGACATCAGGGAAACTTCTCGGCCATGTGGTAACTCAGAGGGGGATTGAAATGGACCCAGACAAGATCAAAGCTATCAGTGACATGCCTGCACCAAAGACAGAGAAAGAGGTAAGATCATTTCTGGGATCACTGCAGTATGTCAGTCGGTTAATTACAAGGTTGACGATTGTCTGTGAGCCCATCTTCAAGCTCCTAAGAAAGAATCAACCAGCGAAGTGGAATGATCAGTGCCAGTTAGCCTTCGATAGGATCAAGGCTTATTTGATGAATCCACCAGTCTTAAACACTCCAATGCTGAATAAGCCTTTTATAAGCATGGGTTTTTCCTGGTCTCGGTGATGAGAATTCCTTGATTGCCTGTGGACCGGACGGGCTCGAACGGGACTTGAAAGTGACCAGAACACTTCCTGGGGAATCTCAAACGACCTGAAAACCAGGCTATCCATGATATGAACCCCCGAAAAGGTCTCTCGAATCATTTCTAGGGTTTGGTCTACACGTTTGACTTTCTGAAATTCCGCCCTAATTCTCTGTAGAACCAGGTGGCTCTGGTTTTTGAACCAAAGCTGGCCGGCTCTGGTGGTCAAGAATAGTTTCTCTGAAAAACAGAACAACTGGTCTTGGCAAGAAAATTTTGGGGGCAGATTTTTTAGAAAAAGTAGACGGCTGATTGATAGAAGGAAGGCAGAGAGTGGGAAACAGATAAAAAAAGAGAAAATGAGAGAGAAAGGGGACTTTTTTGGGCAAGGGAGGAGGCTTTTGGTTGTCAGGAGAAGAAAAGAAAGAAAAACACTAAGAGAAAGAAACCGAGAAAGAGAGCCCTTAAAGACTCTCTTTAAAACCCAAGCTAATCTCCAAGCAATAACAACACAACCAACAACCTTTACTCATTGATTCAAGATCACTTCGGCTTGGTTTTGGATCATACTGGGTCTTCAAAGGATTCGGCTGGTTGAGCTCCAGTGCACATTTCTAAGCCTTCAATCCATTTCTTGATGCTCCAGGCATCTAAGTAACAATCCAGGTAAACTCTTAGAGGCCTTAAAACTTATATGTATTGATTTTCTGTGTCTTTCTGTCATTTTTGCCAAAATTCAGAACTAGTCTTGCCCGTCATAGCCGTACGACTGTGTTCCTCATGAACACAACCAGCCGGTTGTGTTTCTGAAGAACAGAGCCGGCCGGCTCTGACCTAGAGTTGGCCAACTCTGTTCCTCAAGGACAGATCCCTGATCTGTTCCAATCAACCGAAACAGCCCGTTTTCCATTCTGATTTTTCTGTTGTGACTATTTATAGCCTGGAATCAGCCGTATGTATTTTTATTTTGATTTTCTGGCTATTGTAAGTACGGATATTAGTATTTCTGTATTTCCCGGGGTTTTATTTTCTGAGTTTTGGGGTAGTTTAATCCGAATCGGATCCATAGTCCAGCCTTAGCGGACCCCCAAACTCTACAAAATCCACGAAAAATATTTAAAACATGTAAAATAATATTTTCACAAATGTTTTTGGTGTGTTTATTGTATTTTGGACCCTAGATGAAATGTGTATTTAGGAACCCACACGAACGGAACCCTAGATTCTAGGATAACAGACCCACTAAAAATGGACAATTTGCATGAAACCGAGCTAAATGGTTTTCCAAAATTGATTCTCCAACACAAAATCTACAGGGCGTTTCAAAACCGATTTCCAGGTCTAACCGGTCGGGTCGAACCAGTTACCCCTTAAATGCATGCTCCCGTTTCCCAAATCCCAATTCTGTCCTGATTTGAGTTCTATTTGTGTTTATGATATAAACTGTGCTAACCAGTCTGTTTTGCAGCATTTATTTTTATTTCTATTGTATTTAATAGATTAATTCGTGTATATAGGTGGTTGTATGTTTAGAACCTCGTGTACTTAGGCGTTTGTAAAAGTGAGGACGAGAGTTTTTATATTTTATTCAATTTGGTTGTATAATTGGCCTTTATTATTCTTTTCTATATTTGTGTGGATGGTTTATTTCCTACAATTTATTTTTTGCATTTTTGCCTTAGCATCGGGTTAATAAAGCAAACAAATTGGGTTAGAGAAAGATAATAAATTGAATAAATATGGCTCTTTTAAAAGGTCGTCCGCTCACAGTGACGACTCTGCTAGGGATTTCAAGTTTCCTAAAACATTTTTATTAAAACTTAAGGAACTTAGGCAACTATTGAAATATAACCTTGCTTGTATTCGTTTATCAATTTAAAAATGCCATATTTATTCATACCTTGCATATAATGGCATTTTCTTCTTCTCAACCCCTCAAATACACTGTTTTACCCTAGTTTACCCAAGAAGGTGGCCTACCTCTAACGCCAAGATTGGAGACACTTGACGGGGTAAACCACTCATAGCCCGGATGACCTTACATCGTGTTCTACGGTAGGGAAGTGTTTATCCGCTATGGGAGCCTGTACAACCCTTGGTTTGACTTGGCCCACATGTAATGGTTTAGTAACTTCCCTTAGGGTTACCAAAACATAAAATTAAATTGAATATTTGAGTATGCACCTTTGGTAGCCCCCGTTGATACCAAAGAGACCCAACACCTAGGAATAATGTGAGACGAAGCGAAAAGAGAAATAAGGTTGGAAGGGAGAGCATACCTCTGCATGTGCTAACGTTTGTTCCATGGTGATTTCCCTTTTATCTTTTCATAAAGCATCTAGCATGCATAATTATCCATGTGTCATTTTTAACCACATGTTTGTAGGACCATCTTTAACATGTATGCATGTGTATGGCGTTTGCACTAACAACGTCTTCATGCAGCGATGACATTTTATTTGCATAACATATATATACATATCGTATGCCAACATCTTCATAGCATATACACGATATCAGTCTGTGTGTCATGCATATTAATTACATTTTTCTGCAGCCACTTGCATTTTGTGTAACATATACATCCATGCCATATCATTTCATTACACCTAATAACTGATGTTCCGAGAATGCCCATCATGATCATTTTATTTCATTTCATATCAGGTACCCAAGAGTAACCGTGTTTCGCCCATGCACGGTTTGCACCCGGCCATTTCATAATTACAATGTCAATCAATATAAGACCACAATGGTCTTAGACTTGTCTCTGTGTGACGGTTCACACGATGCATCACATGACATCATATTTATCCATAAGTGTCCTGAGGTGCCGAAATTCTGTTTGCACATATTGGTTCACGTCGGACCGCTTCATAACATGGTTAAATCATTTGAGGTACTCCACGAGCATCAATTTAGTACTCATATAGGGGTATTTCATAACATTATCAAAACTATGCAAGGCGTTCCACGAACACTGAACCTTTGTCCGTATCCTTGGTGGCACTTGACTTTTCTATAAAATCTTCTCATATCATATGCCTCAAAGCATCAGAACTCTGTTCATGGGGCAGTTCCCATGCGACCATTTCATTTCATGCTATCGACCTACAAAGTGTCGAAACTTTACTCGTGTGCCGGCCACACGTGGCCATTTCACGATAATTCATTAGGTGCCCCAAAAGCGCCGACTTTTTACTCATGTGACGGTCCATATATGGTTTTCTCTGCGTTATTTTTGCACAGTATAGGGCATTCTTGGAACATTCGAAATAAGGAATTCGTGCCCATTCTTGTCTTCATTCATGAAGCATCAAATGCACACAATCATCAGTATGTCATTCATATCATGTTTTGTATAATCATCCCAAGCCATCAACATTTGTGTAGCATTGATACTGACCATATTCTTCTGTAGCCATGATACTTTATTCACATTTGCCATACACATATTGTGTTAATATTTCCATGAAACATGTAAGGCATTACTTTGGTGTGTGTTATGTGTACTAATCTTTATGTCTCTATGATGCTTTATTTGGGTGACATATGCATTCATTCCTTGCACACATAACATCATCTTGTATGCCATGCATCCTAACCTCGGAACTCGAGGCAGTGACTAGTCGGGGGCTAAAAAAACAAACCACCCTCGGAGCTTTCCTTTTTATAGGGGAATCATTTTTGTTTCTATAGTGTATTAATACCAATTTGAATGCAATGCATTTTGTCATTTTCTTACTTATGTGGTGATTGCATGTACATGGCATTATGCATGCATTTGAGCATGTAAAATGACATATCAAACACGCATAGTATCAAAATGCACGACATCAATCTGAATACTATAGTGAACCTAAAAGTGAACCTGGCCCTGACCGAACTCTCTCTTGAAGGGTGAGCTTGTGAGATAAATAAATGATATGATGACACCACCTCTGCCGAGGCATCTACTGATCCAACTCCATGATCCTTGCAAGATGCTACAAGTCCTACCCCAGAATTTCAATTTAAATGGCACACACGATGCCTAAACCATTCCAAGCCGAAAACCATCCTTTAAACTCTAAATCCTACCCCAAAAAGGGAAAAGCCCTCGTTGAGGCACCCAAACAGAAGAAAGCCCTCCCTGAGGCAAAATCAAATCTAAAAAGCCCTTCTAGAAGCAATTAAACCCAAGAATTCCTCTCAGAGGCAAAACTTGGTCTCATATCCAAGAGGGCATTCCATGCCAAAACCCTAAAACTAAAACGACCCATTCGCCAAAAATCTCTAACCCGTGGGGAATTCAAATGGTTTTCATCACCTTCATCACCCATCATGTGGTAAAATGCTGAAGCAGGATGTTCCTGTGATATTCATATGTACATGACATTTCACATGCATTGTTCATCCAAAAAGCATATTAAACACGCATGACATGCATGAATTTGAATGTAGCAGGAAAACCGACAGGTGACAACAGTTTGGGCATAGTCCTAAAAAAAAAAAAAAAAAAAAGGGGTCGGTGCAGACAGGAGTCTTTCTCTCTCTCATGCATGGCCACCATAGCTAACACTGGAATGTCTCATAGCATTAAAGAGTAATCTTCAGCTCTCGGCATTGTCAGATCCTTCCCTCCTATCTGTGAAAGATTTGGACTTTCCTGTCTTCAAAACCAAAGCTCTTCCCCTTTCCTTTTCCAATTTCTTCCACACCTTCAACTCCCTTTGTCTTCCGTTTACCACCCAAACCACCAACACCTATTTGACAAAACCCCTTTTCACCCTATTCCCTGAACTGACCCTGTGAAGCCTCATTTTCCACCATCAATGGCTTCTAACAAGAAATTGAACCCTAATGCTATTCCATATTCATATCATCTCATTATTAAAAAGGTGACGGGGCCTATGACAAAGTACTGACTCAATCAGCCTTTGTTTATCATCATCCTGTACCAGATTGGGAATTCTCTTTCTATCTCATGCCACTTCTCTTCAACCTAAACCCCCATACCAAATATTTTGTAACCTCAGACTAACAGGAAAGGCCTTGATTTTATTATAGAGAGAAGATTTGAATATAAGCCTGCTTCAATTGAGCTGGAGCTTGCCACTGCTCAAGCAACTATTGATGGAACTCCTAGGTGACCACTGTTCTCATCCAACAAAGTCCGCACTATACCCTGTGCTGAACTTCAGGGAAAAGAGTAGCGGGTGGGACATTTTGTGAAAGGAATGGTCATCCACCAGTATCACTCAACCTGGTAAGGAATGGTTCTATTGAGCAAAATGTGCTACAGAAAGGAGAAGACTGACGCTTACCCCTATGAACTTCACCAACAGTGTTGGAGCAACCAGGTTTTACAATGCTTTCAACAATCATGAATGGGATATTCCCATGAGCAGAAAGACTTGCAAAGCCTGTTGTGTTAATATTTAGGGGAAAGTTGCATTTACCAACCATTTCAAGAACTCAGTCTTCAGCTGCAACAGCAGTGACTACTTACCAGTGGTTCTTTCATTTCCTAGCCATGGTATGCCTTGCTCTAGGGTTATTGTGGTTCACAAACAAAGGAAAACCACAATTAGCTCAAGTCATTCTGAATCAGGCCATACCTTGAAGGACTAAAAGCTGCGTCCATCTTTGGCAACACGTGTGTGAATTGGAATCTGGGGTGAATTGAAGGCATGAATACAACCTCCTACCTTAGGAGAATCCAGTGGTTAATTGACCCCATCTCAGATTATCCGCTCACAGTGGTGACTCTGCTTCAATTATGTGATCCGATCAAACTGAAGCCATGGTTGGAATTTCCTAATGCTTTTACATTCATCATATCATAAATGTTTCATATGCTGTTTTGATGCTCAATAAGCATATGTCATGCCATTACATGTAAATGTCCATATACAGGTTGTCGCACGCAGCAAACCAGATTCGATGAAGCGTTTCACATCCAAACCCAAACCTCCAACACTTGGGGTAGGTAAAAGTTAAATCTTGAAATATCATCAAGGACAATTCTATCATGATCCCCGGCGGAATCGTCAAGGCGCACTCTCCAATCCTAAGACAAGCCAGTGCTATGAGATCCACTTGGCTGACGCACTCTTATAGACTTGGCCATCGTTCACATATATATATATATAAACGACAACCATCTTCAGAGAGAGAATCTCCGACACGGAAAACCGAAAGGACGTGTTGGTAACAAGAAGAGAGTGACATACAGAGGCAGTGTCACTTTTAAGTTTCCTATCGCATTCATTCTGATGTCATCATAATGATACTAGGCATGTTTGATTTTCTGCTTAGATGTTCATATTGCATCTACTATGCCATTGCATGTAAACACCCATCAGTAGGTCATCGCATCCAAACCCATGGTGGCATCAATGAAATTGTCACTACAAATGGTAACTACCAGCTCAGTTGTCCCATCCCTATTATAATCATCCTTGGCCGAGTGATCCCTGGCAAGGTCTACCACAAAGTCTCTAAGAAAATCCCTAACGGGTTCCCAGCTAAGATTCTTTCCACTGGATCAGAATCTCCAACAGATCTCCCAGTGAGATTAAATGGATCAGAATACGCCCCAGCTAAGTTCTCAGCTAAAACAATCCTTACTGAATCAAAACCCTTGGTAAAGTCATCCGAGGGAATAGTCCCCACAGGAGATCATCAGGAGTCACAAGTTCACTCCCCAGCATAGTGCAGACACCAAACATATTATCAGAAGCATCATGATGCATGCATACGCACACGAATGATACACGCATTCATACATACACGCATCAGACCAATTCAACCATATTTGTCTTTGATTGGAGGGGTCATCCCGAGAAAAGATCCTTCCCAATTCAGAAAGGCCTAACCCAGAGTCACATCATGCAAATCGGAGCCCAACGACTCCAAAACCTCAGGTATGAAAAATTCCTATAATTATCAGAATTTTTCGTTCACGCCAATATCACACCGAGAATGGTATCTTTCTTGCCTTTAACAGAGATCTGGCGGCAAGGCAACAACCAGGTTCATGCTACTTCTTCACCATATAGAAGGGACAGTGCATCTCTTATTTCAACCTTGTCGTCACATATACAGGGAAGAATCTCTGTTGAAGAACTTCTCACCTTTAACAGGTATCTAGGGGTAGAACAATAAAATAGATCGTTCAACCTTTTCATATATGGGAGAGGAAGAACATTCATTTCAATCCTGTCATCACATGGGCAGGAAAGAAATGACTATTGAAGAATCTTCTTGCCTTTAACAAGGATCTAGGGGCAAGACGACAACCAAGTTCATGCTACTTCTTCGCCACATAAAAAGGATAGTGCATCTCTCATTTCAAACTTGTCGTCACATAGATAGGGAAGAATCTTTGTTGAAGAACTTCTCGCCTTTAACAAGTATCTGGGGGCATAACAATAGAACAAATCGTTCAACCTTGTTGTCACATGGGAGAGGAAGAACATTCATTTCAATCCTGTCGTCACATGGGCAGGAAAGAAATGCCTATTGAAGAATCTTCTTGCATTTAACAGGGATCTGGGGGCAAGACGACAACCAAGTTCATACTGTTGCTTTGCCACATAGAAAGGATCTGGGGGCAAGAAGACAACCAAGTTCGTGCTGCTTCTTCGCCACATAGAAAGGACAGGGCATCTCTCATTTCTTCCTTGTCATCACATAGACAGGGAAGAATCTCTGTTGAAGAACTTCTCGCCTTTAATAGGTATCTGGGGGCAGAACAACAGAATAGATTATTCAACCTTTTCGTCACATAGGAGAGGAAGAACATTCATTTCAATCCTGTTGTCACATGGGTAGGAAAGAAATGCCTATTGAATAATCTTCTTACCTTTAACAGGGATCTGGGGGCAAGACGACAACAAATTTTGTGCTGCTTCTTCACCACATAGAAGGGACAGTGCATCTCTTATTTGAAACTTGTCGTCACATGGACAGGGAAGAAATGTCTATTGAAGAAGTCTTTTGCCATTAACATGAATCTGGGGACAAAAAGATTCAACCGTATTTATTCTTGATCGAGGGGGCAAAAATTTTTGTTTCCAAAATTGTCGATCAAGAAAGAAATACGTAGCTTGATATCAATCTCACGGGAACTCCACCACATGGAGAAGAATTTCAAGTTCGTGCTGCCTCTTCATCACATAGGAGGGACAGTAAGTTTCATTTCAACCTTTTCACCACAAGGAAGAGGAAAAAAGTGTCTATTGAAAAAAAAAAGAGAAGAAAGGAAGAGATGTATATTCACCACTCCACCACATGGAAAAGAATCGAATTTCTTTACGGGCATGCTCCACCACAGAGAGCCAACTTTACGGGCACGCTCTGCCATAATGAACCAACTTTATGGGTACGCTCCACCATAGTGAGCCAACATCACGGGCATGCTCCACCGCAGTGAGCCAACGTCATGGGAGTACTCCCCCGCAGTGAGTCAACTTGGATCCACGGTCGGTGCCTCCAGCAAGGAATGCCAAGTACGTTTCCTTTTCCTTCCTCATCGTGCTCCCAGTCGTGAGACCAAACTTGATCTAGGCTTTACAGCCCATGATGAACTGACTTTGATCTCGCGAAGGGCAGCCTGTGAGCACGGGTTTTTTCCGGTCTCGGTGATGAGAATTCTTTAATTGCCTGTGGACCGAACGGACTCAAATAGGACTTGAAAGCAACCGGAACGCTGCCTGGGGAATCTCAAATGACCTGAAAACTAGGCTATCCATGATCTGAACCCCCGAAAAGGTCTCTCAACTCATTTCTAGGGTTTGGTCCACACGTTTGACTTTCTGAAATTCTGCCCTAATTCTCGGTAGAACTGGGCGGCTCTGGTTTTTGAACTAGAGCCGACCAGCTCTACTGGTAAAGAATAGTTGCTCTGAAGCAGAACAACTGGTCTTGGCAAAGAAAATTTTAGGAGCAGATTTTTCAAAAAAAGCAGACGGCTGATTGATGGAAGGAATGGAGAGAGTGGGAAACAGATAAAAAAAAGAGAAAATGAGAGAGAAAGGGGACTTTTTTGGGCAAGGGAGGAGGCTTTTGGTTCTCAAGAGAAGAAAAGAAAGAAAAACACTGAGAGAAAGAAATCGAGGAAGAGAGCCCTCAAAGACTCTCCTTAAAACCCTAAGCTAATCTCCAAGCAATAACAACACAACCAATAACCTTTACTCATTGATTCGAGATCACTTCGGCTTGATTTCGGATCGTACTGGGTCTTCAAAGGATTCAGCTGGTTGAGCTCTAATGCACATTTCTAAGCTTTCAATCCGTTTCTTGATGCTCCAGGCATCTAAGTAACAATCCAAGTAAACTCTTAGAGGCCTTAAAACTTATCTGTATTGATTTTCTGTGTGAGGATGAGAGTTTTTATATTTTATTCAATTTGGTTGTATAATCGGCCTTGATTATTCTTTTGTATATTTGTGTGGATGGTTTAATTTCCTGCAATTTATTTTGTGCATTTTTGCCTTAGCATCGGGTTAATAAAGCAAACAAATTGGGTTAGAGAAAGATAATAAATTGAATAAATATGGCTTTATGAATAATAAACGAATACAAGCTTGAGGTTAAGTAGGTAAGTTGCCCGAACCCTGAATCTCTGGATTAGTTACAGTAGTCTGCGCTCGGTAGGGATCTGTACCGGAATTTCCCGGATTAGCTGATCCGGGTGGTGACTCTGTCACTGATCTCGAAATTTAGGTTTCGGAGTCTTTAAGTAATAAAACAGGAAAACTTTTCTACGAAAGGAATTTCAAAACGAACGAATGATTTTCCCTAAAATAAGATAAACTAAACCTGCTTTTCCCAAAACATCACTAAACCTTTTATTTCTTTTTCCCCGGTTCGCTTCGCCGTGTCCTGCTCTTTTAAAAGGTCATCCGCTCACACCTTTAAGCCTATACTTGGCTATCAAAGATGCTTCAGTAGGGGCAATGTTAGTTTAAGAATAGGAGGATAAGAGAGAACATGCAATCTACTACCTGAGCAAGAAACTGCTTAACTACAAGGTCAAATACACTATAGTAGAATAGACCTGTGCTACTATGGTATGGTTGACTAAGAAGTTAAGGCATTACTTCCAGTCGTACAAGGTTCAGGCAGTGGCAAAAGTTGATCCGATGAAGTACTTATGCCAGACCCTCACATTGGCCGGGAAGTTATCAAGGTGGTTACTTCTACTATCAGAGTTTGACATTGAATATGTGACCAAGAAGACGATTAAAGGAAGAGCTGTAGTAGAATTTCTGTCCAACCAGCCTCTAGAATCAGACTATGTCGAGAATTTAGAGTTCCCTGATGAACAGCTGGCCATAGTAGAGATAGAACCGAGCAGATGGAAAATGTATTTCAATGGGGCTGTAAACAAACATGGGGTAGGACTGGGAGTAATCATCGACACACCCGACAGAGAAATCATCCCCCTGGCCAAACGCATTTACCGGTAACTAACAACGGGGCGGAGTATGAAGCTTGCCTCTTTAGGATTGATGCCCTGATCACACTAGGGGCACACGAAGTGTTAGTGATTGGAGATTCAGCACTTGTAATTCATCAGATCACTGGAGAGTGGGAGATAAAAGAGGGGTCACTCCAGCCGTATCTCCAACTGGTTTGGGAGAAGGTGAAAGCATTCGGGTTGTGTGAGTTTAGGCATATTCCGAGGGAAGAGAATCAGATGGCGGAATCTTTAGCGACACTCTCGGCAATGTGGGAGGAGCCCCAGCAACATCCTATACAGCCAATGATAGTGGAAACCGCACAGAATCCTTGCTACCTGTCAGCCGGTGTTATAGCAACAGCGGAGGAACGTCCTTGGTATCATGATATTCTGTAGTTTTTTCAAAATGGGCAATATCCTGAAGATGCCAACGAGTCAAATAAGATCTATTTGAGGGTCAGTTCTTCAAGAGAACCACCAACGGTCTACTTCTGAAATGCTTAACGGTAGTAGAAGCCAAGAAAGTCATGAGGTAGCGCAGGAACTTGCAGGCCACACATGAATTGGTTAGCCCTGGTTAAGAAAGTATTAAGGCAAGGCTACTTTTGGCTTACCCTACAAGCATATTATGTCGAGGAAGTGAAGAGGTACCATGAATGTCGAGTGTACAGAGACCTCAATAATCTCCCACAGTTGGAACTTCAGATATCATCGACTCCATGGCCATTAGCTGCTTGGGGAATTGACATCATGGGAGAAATAAGGTCGCCTGCATCAAACAGGCACCGCTTCATAGTCATGGCCATTGACTATTTCTCGAAGTGGGTGGAAGCAGAATCATTTGCACATGTCGCAGCCAAGAAAATGTTCATGTTCATTGAGAAGAGTATCTTTACACGATACGGGATCCCGCACCATGTCGTCACAGATAATGGGGTATAGTTTCCAAGGGCTACGGCAGAGTTATTTCAAGATAAAATGTTTGAGCACCATAAGTCATCTCCGTATCACACATAGGCCAATGGTGCAGTAGAAGTAGCCAACAAGTCCATTAAAAAGATTCTATAAAAAATGGTGGTCACCTACAGGGATTGGGCCGACATGTTGCCGTTTGCTTTATGGGGTTACAGAACCAGTGTCAGAACTCTCACCGGAGAAACACCATACTCCCTAGTCTATAGAATGGAAGCTGTCTTGCTGGTGGAAATCGAGGTTAGGTCATTGAGAGTGGTTATAGAAGCACAGTTGCCAGAATCAGAATGGGTCCGAGCGAGATACGAACAGTTGGCATTGATTGACAAGAAGCGTCTCCGGGTACTGGATCATTTACAAATGTATCAGCAGAGAATGACCAGGGCTTATAACAGTAAAGTCTGCCATCGGAAACACCCACTCAAGGCCGGAGACTTGGTACTAAAACAAATGAAACAGGCCAACACAGACGTGAGGGTAAAATTCAGGCCCAACTGGGAAGGTCCGTATGTGGTCAAAAGGGTACTTTCGAAGGGCGCTGTAAAGATCATGGACATGGACGGGTATGATTTCGTCAACCCCGTCAATCAGGACAAGCTCAGGCGATACTACGTGTATAAAAAAAGTCCAGTGGATCAAAAACCGAAAAAGCGGTCCACGTAAAAATTAGGACAGTCCGATGGATCAAAAACCAAAAAGGTGGTCCATGCAAAAGTCAGGACAGAAAAGTGAGCACCATTGGCCGAAAAATCTACAAAGACCAGCTGGTGATAGTCATGGATTCGGTCGAGACAGATACCATTGTTAACTCTGTTCTTAGCTTTATTTCATTATTGATACGCATTGTACTAAAACATTATTAATGAATAAATGAATGAATGCCTTCTTCTATTTGCTTAAATGTCTTGAGTTTGCTTGAAATTGGATTCTAATTATGCACATATATATGATTGTGCACATCCCATATTTGCATATATCACATTTTCAAAATAAAAAATCCGATGGGCTGAAAACCGAAAGGCGGTCCATGCAAAATTTACAAATAAAAGTCTGCTGAGTTGAAAACCCAAAAAGGATGTTCAGGCAAACGTTCAGACAGTTCGATAGATTGAAAACCCGTAAGGGCTAAGGACATAAAATAAAACAACAAAATAAACAAAAATCAACCGACAATGTTAAAGAAACCTACAAGCTGAGATATCTTAGAGTCAGGACAAGGAAAACCGAAAGGACGTGTTGGTGACAGGAGAGGGGTGATATACAAAGTCAGAGTCAATGTCACATTCCCTATTATACTCATTCTGATGTCATCATTGCAATATTATGTATGTTTGGATTTCCGATCAGATGTTCATCTTGCATACACTATGCCATTACATATAAACATCCATCAGTAGGACATTGCATCCAAGCCCATGGCAATATCGCAGAAACTCCTGTTATGCGGTACGGAAATGCAAGGTCTTACTCTCTTCTTCTTGCTCAACCAAACAGACCATCCATCGGTGCGGCCTATTACCCTGATCCACTTAGCCTGACAACGCTTCAGAATATGCAGAGGGTAAAGTGGAAGGTCACACAAGACGGCCAACTTCTCTAATACCTAGATCAGCGTAATAGTCAGTCAGTCAGAAAACACATTGGAACAATCGGACTATGTCACGTGGGCTACCATCAGGGCCAGTCACATGCCGTGAATTCCGTCTCTGGGCTCGCACAGATACCAAGAACAAAGCATAAGTCACATGTTACATGCATACATACATTTAGAAACATATACATGCACCTGTACAAATGTGCATATGTTTAAAGTAAACACGCACAATTAATATGCATAGGCATCATAACTGTTCCAAGTGCAGGTACCCACTGCCATCACTAGGTCTCTCCGAACCAGGATCGCTCTCAAAGCAGAGATGGCACAACGTCGGGGCATCTATTGGGCCTTAAGCATCAGCGCAAACCCAAATCTCAACATGTCAAGTCTCCAAGGGGCAGAACAATCAAGCCGTATTTATCCTTGATCGAAGGGGCAAAAATTTTTGTTTCCAAAATCATCGATCAAGAGATAAATACTCATCCTCGAGCCATTATCATCCCTAAAGCTATCTTCTTTCATTCAAGCCAGATTTCAAACCCTTGAACTCCATTACGTTCAAGCATGGTTTCAAGTCCTTGAACTTCTTATTTCACTATTTCGAGTCCATCCAATTCCAGTAAGATTCCAAATCGTCAAAATTCCATCTTTCTTTGCCTCGGGTAACATAGACCCGATATCAGCTTAACCGCATTCCACTTTCCTTTGCCTCAGGTAACCTAGACCCGATATCGGCTTATTTCTTCCTCAGCTTTGCCTCCGGTAACCTAGAACCGATATCAGCTTATTTCTTCCTCAGCTTTGCCTCGGGTGACCTAGACCCGATATCGGCTTATTCCCTCATCAGCATTACCTCAGGTAACCTAGACCCGATATCGTCTTATTTCTTCCCCAGCTTTGCCTCGGGTAACCTAGACCCGATATCGGCTTATTTCAACGGCGGGTTCTTTCATGTGTCTGTAGCACTTTGAGTCGCGTTTCTCAAATTCACATCAACTATCCTAGACTAAGATCGGGTGGTGAATTTGATCACGCGAGGGGTAGCTGTAAGCGCCGTAATTTTACTCCTAAAAAAAAAGAGTATAGTCGTACGACTTTAACTACAGTCATACGACTGTAATTAAACTACAGTCGTATGACTGTAGATCGTGGTAGGTGAGCCAACCCTTACCCTAAAAGCTGAAAAAAAAGCAGAAGAAAGGGGGAGGCGATAGAAAGAAAAGAAAAGAAGAAAAAAAAGGGAAAAAAAAAGAAGAAGAGAGAAAAGGAGAGAGGAGAGGAGAAAATCAAAAGAAAAGAAAGAACTCATCATCAGAAACCCTTGCATTTGGAAATCTCTAGACCCAAGTTCCTAACCCTAACTCAAGGAGAAAAGTGCAAATTTCAGTAGATTGGAGTGACGCCAGGGGTCAATCCTACGGTGGACGCACGCCAAAGAGGTAAACACTCCTTTCCCCCTCTCTTTTACAAGCTTTCTGGGTGATTATTGTGGTTTTGTGCCATTTCTATCCATTTTCTGCGTTTTCCGTTTCTGGAAATCAAGAATAGTCATGCGACTGTTCTTAAGTTTGATGAACAGTTGTATGACTGTAGTTACAGTCGTATGAGTGTTCTTGATTTCTAGGCGTTTTCTTTCCAGTTTTGTTTCAAATAAAGTTTTGGTGAAATTTTGATTCTGGACAGCTTACAGTCATACGAATGTAGTTACAGTCGCACGACTGTAGCATGTTTCGAGAACCATAATTCTCCTTTTAATCCTAAAAATTTCTGAAAATCCCTAAAAATTCAGAAAATCCCGAAAATCATTCAAAATTAATTTTGTTGTGTGCATTCACGACCCTAGATTCAATTTCCAGTAAAATTACATTTAGAACAATGCCACGACGGATACCCAGTTCTCCCGAAAACCAATCCATATCACATGTAAAAAAAATGCATTTAAACCGGAAAAATTGTTTTCAAAACGATTTTCTCATAAAACCAAAAATACCGGGACTTTTCAAAATGTTTTCCAGGTCTAACCGGGCCGGCTAGCCGAGCCGACCCGGTTATCCCCTAAATGCATGCCCCCAATTCTTGATCTCCCATTTTGTCATGCTTGAGTCCAACTTATGGCGTGCTATATATTATGTTAACCTTCTGTTTTACAGGTTTTAATTTGTTTTATTTTTATTTTGGATGTAATTAATAGATTAATACATGTATCGTAGGCGATTGTATTTCTCTAGATAAATCGTGTATTCTAGGCGCTTGTAAAAGTGAGGCCGAGAGTTTTTATCTTTCATTCGAACGGGTTGTAATAACTTAATCGTTTACTATTTTCCTTCTCCTGTATGTGTGCTATATGTCTATTTATTTCAATAAAATTGACTTTAGAAATTGAAATACCATCTATGAACATTGACCAGTATTTATTTTAATTAGACACGAAATAAGGGACTTGTCCGGACCCAAATCTCTGGATAGTGTAGCGGCCGTTCGTCCGATTTAGTTGCATTACAAATTTCCCGGTTGAGCTGAGCTGGGTGGCGACTCTACAATTTTCATCGAGACTTAGGTCTAGGTTCTTTTACGAATTAATTCTATTTATTTTCCAAAACCGGTTTTCCAGTTATGAAAACCCCCACGAGAAGGAGGGGCCCCACCCGAGATTGAGGCATCCCTTCCGAAAGGGAGTCTCGCGTTCCGTCTAAAACATCGTCCGCTCACACCAGAGTGCATCAAACGTCCTGGAAACCAAGCTTGTTTCGGATTGTTACGGTTTTCGGCTGGTTGAGCTTCGAGGATAAATTCTGAGCTTTCAATCCTTTTCTTGACGTTCAAAGCATCAAAACAACATCAAGGTAAACTCTGAGAGGCCTTAAACCTGTCTTTTCTATGCACTTTCTTCATTTTAGCAATTTTCGGAACCGGACTTACCCGAATAGAGCCGCGTGGCTCTATTCTATAGGGACAGATTCCTGATTTGTCCCGATCAGCCGAAAACAACCCGTTTTCCATTTTGTGCATTCTGTTGAGATCAATTTCGGCCCAAATTCATCCGTATGTTATAAAATTTTGGTTTTCGAATTTCTGTACATACGGATATTAGGGTTTTCGGTTTTCCCGGGGTTTTATTTTCTGACTTTCGGGGTTATTTTATCCGGATCGGATCTATAGCCATGCATTAGCGGACCCTCGAACCCTATCAAGTCCCTAAAAAATATCGAAAACGAATGAAACGGTTTTTCACAAATGTTTTTGGTGTGTTTATTACTTTTTGGACCTTAGATGGATGTTGAATTTCGGAACCCGCATGAATGGAACCCTGGATTCTGGGATAAAAGACCCACAAAAATGGAAATTTGCATGTAACTGAGCCAATTGTTTTCCAAAAAAATTGTTTTTCAGCAAAACTTACAGGGCGTTTCAAAACCGTTTTCCAAGTCTAACCGGTCCGACCAATCGGGTCGACCTGGTTACCCCCTAAGTGCATGTCCCTGTCCTATTTGAGTCCTATCTGTGTGTGCAATATAAATTGTGCTAACCGTCTATTTTGCAGCATTTATCTTTCTTTTATTTTCTTTTTTTTTTTGTAATTAATAGATTTCGTGTATTTTTAGGCCGTTGTAACTTTTAGATCCTTGTGTATTTAGGCGATTGTAATGTGAGGACGAGAGTTTTTATCTTTTATTCGATTGGGTTGTATAATCGGCCTCTACAATTTTCTTGTATATTTTGGATGTATGCTTTATTTTCTTCTACAATTTATTTTCTGCATTTTACTTTAGTATTGGCTGATTAAAATAAACAAATTGGGGTTACAGAAAGATAATAAAGTGAATTAAATATGGTAACATAAATTGTAAAGTGAAAGCAAGCTAGAGGTTAAGTAAGTCACTTGCCCGAATCCTAAATCTCTGGATTAGGTACAGTAGTCTACCCTCGGTAGGGAGCTGTACCGAAATTTCCCGGATGAGCTGATCTGGGTGGCGACTCTATCACTGATCTCGGGATTTAAGTTTCAAGGTCTTTAAGTTAAAAAGGGAAAATGTTTTCTATAAAGAAATTTTCAAATCAAATCCATGATTTTTCTTTCAAGATAAACAAAACCCATTTTCAAAAAAACAAAACAAACAAAACCGTTTTTCCCCGGTCCATCTCATATCGTTTCTTTTTTTCGAAAAAGGTCGTTTGTTCATAGTGGAAACTCTGCCAGGGAATATGGTTTCTTAAAAAGTTTTTAAAAAAACTTAAGGAACTTAGGCAACTACCGAAATATAACCTCGCTTGTAGTCACTTCACTTGTTCATATTACCATATTTATTTGCACCTTGCATATCATGACATTTTCTTCTTCTCAATACCTCCAACACACTGATCAACCCCGGTTTACGCAAGAAGGTGGACTACCTCTTCCGCCAGGATTGGAGACACCTGACGGGGTAAACCACTCATAGCACTGTATGACCTTACATCGTGTTCTACGGTGGGGAAGTGTATATTCGCTATAAGAACCTATACGACCCTTGGTTTTGACTTTGGCCCACATGTAATGACTTAGCAACTTCCCTTAGGATTACCAAAACTTAAATTCAAAATGAACATTGAGTGTGTGCCTTTGGTATCCCCCGTTGATGCCAAAGAGACCCAACACCTAGGAAGAATGCGAGACCAATCGAAAGGAGAAATAAGGTCAGAAGGGAGTGCATATTTTTGGGTGTGTTAACGTTTGTTCCATGGTGTTTTCTTTTTGACTTTTCACGAAGCATCAAACATGCATAGCTTTCGTGTGCCATTCTAACCACATCTTTATGCAGCCATTTTCAAACATTAACATAGGCATGACACTAATCACTTTTTCGTGCAGCCATGACATCTTATTCGTGTGCAATTTACATCTCACATGCAACATTTCCACGAAGCATACATGACATCATTTCGTGTGTCACTCATTTTAACCACATTTTCGTGAAGCCACTTGCACTTTCACGTGACATGCACATCCATATCATTTCATCTCACCTAATAAAGGATGATTCCAACTTGCCCTTCACAACCATTTCATTCCATGACATATCGGGTACCCCAAAACTACCCGTGTTTCGCCCGTGCATCGGATTGCACTTGGCCATTTCACAAATATCATATCATTCAATAGAAAACCATAATGGTCCTAGGTCTATTCCTGTGTGAAAGTTCATATGATGTCATCACATGACATAACATTCATTCATCATAGGTGCCTCCGCGATGTCGAAATCCTGTTTGTGCATTATGATTCACATCGGACCATTTTATGACATTGTGAAATCATTCAAGGTACTCCCCGAGTACCAAATTAGCACACATATAGGGGCATTTTCATAACATTATCAAATCATGCAAGGTGTTCCACTAACGCCGAACCTCTATCGGTGTTCCCGGTTACACGCGACTTTTCTGTAACGCCATCTCATATCACGTGCCTTAAAAGCATTAGAATTCTATCTGTGGGGTGGTCCCCATGCAACCATTTCATTTCATACCATTGACCTACAAAACGTCAAAACTCTGCTTGTGTGTCGATACACACGCGGCCATTTCACGACAATTCATTAGGTGCCCCAATGGCGCCGAACCTCTGTCCGTGCGGCAGTGTTGGAGATTGTGCCCTAAGGCCAATGTTGGATTATGTAATTTGACTTCTAAGATTAATCTAGTGTAGATTAATATTATCATTTATGTTTGTATGTTAGCATTTATGATAAGTATCCATGAATAAATCGTGTTATTCTAAATATCCCTAGTCGATTGTTATTATGGGAATAATAACAAACTAAGACTAGTGTGAGTGATAATGGATATTCATAAGATGAATATAGTGTATACAGATACAGATTATACTCACGGGTAATATGTTAGAGAACATGTTACTGGAGACCCACTATGAGATCAAGTTCATAGTCATGTGTCACAACTGATCTTGATTATAGTAGTGTCATTAGCTGATTCCTTTGACCTGAGGTCACCATTGATTCCAGGATGAATTCATGTTGTGCTTTGACGCAGTCAAACGCTGCTTGTAACAGAGTAGTTATAAAGGCTGTGGTTGGGTACAATATGACTCATGCTTAGGGATGTGAGTGACAGATATGGGATTTTGTCCCTCTCTAACAAGAGAGCGATATCACTGGGCCCCTCGATAAGTAAGACTGTTAAATGCATGGCCGTGCTCAAATAATTGATAAGAGTATCAATTGATTTGTCTGAACAGTTTACTTTGAGATCGAGAAAGCATATGATTAATTATATAAGATTGACAAGTATACCATGTCTTATGATTAATCATGATATCAAAGAGACAAAAGGGAATATGACATTCTATAAATAGGTATTGGATCATTCCAATCATATTAATTGGGTAGTCATAAAGGCTTGCTAGAGTCCGCTTATGACTTATAAGGATATTATGGTAATTTCCTTATTGCCAATTGATATGAACCTATGGGGTCACACACAAAGAGCAAAATGAAGTTCATCTTTTCGGGTATAAATTATTATTGGATAATAATTTATGAATGAGAAAGAGTATAAATATATATAGTGATATATATTTATGTATATATATATGTATATGTGAATATTAATATGGTTAATATTGCATAAGGTATGCCACATATTATAATTAAATTATATAGAGATATAATTAATTATAATATTGTATATACATATGTGTATTATGGAGAATTGATTTGACTTAATATTAATTGAGAATTAATATTAAGTTGTGTGGGTTAATTTATAATTATAACTAATAAGTGTATTAGGGTATAATTATAATTAACTTATTAGGTTATATATATAAGGAAATAATATAACCTAATAAAAAATATAATAACAACACTGATTTCGGCAGCCACACCAAAAAGGTGAATAGTGGCAGCCGAAATTTCTCAAAAAAACTCCAAGAAAAATTTGATTTTTCGCTTTCTCTGTCTCGTTCGAAGAATCTTTCTTCAATCCCGGCGCTAGCACGCGGTGAATGAATTGCTCCGTGTGGATCAACCGTAGAGGGAAGCTACTTTGGTTCCTAATTGATTCAAAACCTACAAAGAATTAAGGTAATTCTTTAACCCTCCTTCCAATTCAATGCAATGTACATGGGTCCTTGGTGGGGATTAATCTTTTATTTCCTCTGCGCATTTTGTTTTGTGCGATTAATTCCCAACAGGCAGCTCCCACGAGACACTTTTGCATTATTTCGCATAGCATTGGGCACTCTTGGGACATCCCAAACAAGGAAATTAAAACTTGCAAAGTTCATCCTCATTTTCATTTCCATTCATGAAGCATCATTCAAGCATCATTCTCTATGACACCACGTCATTCATTTGCCATCCTTAACTCTTCACTTATGATGTAGGACCATACACATGCGAGACTAGAAAAGGCTAAAGCTCCATAAAGACAGTTCACAGAGTAAGCTGGATCAACCAAGGACAAGGTCTCAGGCTGTGAGGACTGTTGGGGAATAGAGAACAGTAGTGATTGACAATGATTCTGATTCCGGAGAGGAAGTGGAAATGGCCAATCAAACACCAAGTCTTGTTGATGCCCTGAAGGATTTCCTGAGATCCCAAGATTTTCGTGACATACTGAAAGAAGAGATACGGGCTGTTGTAAGGGAAGCCGGGGATATCAGAACCAGGATGCCCGGAAAGGAAAAGGTAGATGAATCTTCTCAGTACGGGGCTAATGTCTCAGCCAGCATAGAAAAGCTGCAAGAGATTGAGGCAGCTATGGAAAAGAAAATGAAGGCGAAGTATTCTGAATTAGATGAAGTGGTGGTCGAGCTGAAGAAAGGGGCCAACATCAGCCTGGGCTCCAAGTGAGGGGTGAATGTCGATGCTATGATCAACAAGGGCATTGAGACCTTCCCCATTGGGTTTCAAGTGCCTAAAGTTCCTTCCTACAAGGGAATTGGTTCACCGGAGGCCCATGTGAACCTTTATGCACGGGTTATGCTGAAGGCGGGTGCTACCAAACAGCAGCTAATCAACTTCTTCCCAACTACACTCAAGGAGGGTGTACTGAGCTGGTATAACTCTTTTTCTAAAGATGTGCAATCAGATTGGGTAGCCTTCTCAACGTCCTTCATCAAATACTACAGCTTCAATACCAAGATCCAAGTAAAGCTGCATGACCTAGAAAGGGTGAAACAATAGCAAAATGAATCCTTTGATGCCTATTACCAGAGATGGATGAACAAAATGATTCTGCTGAAGAACCACCCCGATGAGGATGAGTTAATCCAGAAGCTGATTGATGGTAGTAGGGACATCTTCCGAAACTACATGAAATTCCACTCCTTTAGTGAGCTCAGTGAAGTGTATAGCATGGCCATGAAAATTGAGAGGGATGAAGAGGAAAAGGCAGCAATCCACAGGGGCAACAGAGGCTTCGGGTATAGTGCCGGATATCGGTCGACTACTGTAGCTGGATCAAGCAGCGGATCTGGTTCTGGCCCTATAGACAAAAGCGGGCAACTCTTAGAAGACATGACAGCTGAAGTTGCCGTTGTGTCCCAGCAGCGGGGTGGCCAAGATGGAAATGTGCAAAATCGAGGCCTATCCCCTTGAACTCTTTCTTTGGCCAAGATTTTTGTGAAATGCAGGAATGGTGGTCTATTGAATTCTCTGAACATGTTTGAAAAGCCGACCGAGACATACAAGGGAAATTTCTGTTCCTATCACGTGACAGTAGGGCACCACATGAACGACTACATACAGTTACTGAGGGCTGTCCGACAATTAATCGCTAAAGGAAAGATTATAGAACAGCCTTTGAAACCTAGTGTTCAGAGCAATCCTTTACCCAACTTTAACTGACCTGCGTGCTGAAGCCATTAAAAGAGATGACGCAACAGCAGAAGAAGACCATCCGCATATGGAGGATGACAACTATTTTGATGTATCTACTTTTTGTTTTCTGTTCCATTTTGTGAACAGTTCGGCCCATGAGGCGTTTAATGTAATGCAATTTGATTTCAATTACTTGTGCGATATTTTTCTGGATGGAACACCGTGCATACATACAAACATTCATTTAATATCTTTAGCATACATGACACATCATTGCATGAAATGAATTTCAAGACAGATGATGACCTAAAAATGGTATCCATCTTGAAAGACCTCATGCCTGATAAGAGAGAAAAAAAAAGAAATTGCAAAGTATCCAAAGGTGTATAACAAGCTTTGCCCAATCCTACCACGGCATGACTAGGGATCGATAGAGAAGTTAGAAAATGATGGACTCCAAAGGATCTAAGGGCAAAATCAACTGAGCAGAAACTCCACGGACCCAAATTAGATAAAAAGGGGAAACCACGATAGGAGAAACTGACGTCACCAGAAAAACAAGACTATTCATGGCAAATAGACATCAGTTCATAGCCATGACTGTCAACCACCCAACGTGGATGAAACGGAGTCGACCATAATTTCATAGCCTAAAAAAAAAAAACGTGCGCCCAAATTTATAAAGAAGAACACATATGCACGATACAGAATTCCGTGGTCTGTCACGACTAACAGAAGACTATGGTTTCAAGGGGCAATGACGCATGTGTTCTAGAAGAAAGGGTTGGGCATCGATCGTCAACTCCATATCATCCATAAGCCGGTGGGGTGACGGATGCAGCCAATAGGTTTGTCAAAGGAATTCTATCAAAGTGGATTGGCATGTCATTATTCGCCTTGCAAAGACACTAGACTGGCATCAGAGCACTCATAAGGGAGGCGCTGTAGTCATCAACCTTCAAAGTGGAAACGGTTCTACCAGGAGAAGAGACACCAAGCTATCGACCCCATCAGCCCGGATAGGCTAAAAAAAAGGAATAAAGAGGTCCGGTGGATCGAAAACCCAAAAGGTAGTCCATGCAAAAATTAGGACAGTCTGATGGGTCAAAAATAGAAAAGACGATCCATGTGAAAGTTGGGACGGTGAGGTGAGCACTACCAGGTGGAAAATCTGTAAGGACCAATTGGTGGCAGTCATGAATTTGGTCAAGATGGATACAATTACTGATTCTGTTTTTAATTTCATTTCATATATGATGTGCATTATGCTAAAACATTATCAATGAATGAATGAATGAATGAATGCCTTGCTCTGTTCATTTAAATGTCCCAATTCTGCTTGGAATTGAATTCGCATCACACATCATATATGGTTCTGTACATCTTTTTCTTACATGTGTCGCATTCACAAAAAAAAAGTCTGCATTAGGCAGTTTAGAAAAAAGTTAGAGCACTTTCAAAAAAGGCTCCTGAGGTGAAAACCGAAAAGGCGCCTCAAGAAAAATTTAGAGCACTTCCAGATTCACCATTCCTAGGGGTAGAAAAGTGGAACGCTTCCACCATTCCCCAGCAGAAGCTTTTCTACTATTCTCCAGTAGGATCCTCTGCACTTTCTCTCCAATAGTCATGGGACTTCGCCAACATCCATTACATATCCCCGTACATCCCCAGCAGGAGTACGAGAATCACATCACATAAAGAATATGCTCCCCAGCTAGATCAGCCATAAGAGTGATGTATCTTCATTAGCCAGATGCGTGACTCGATCTCGCCAACAAGGGCATGGCATTTCAAGGCTGAACGAATAGCAGGAAATGCATCTTCCAGAATCCATTCACACAATCACACATTGAAACTTACACGTATATACATTTAAAATATATGCACACATGCATACATACATCACAACCAATTCAGGTATAGGTACCCGCCACCATTGTCCGGCCGTCCCGGATCAGGATCGCTCTTAAAGCAGAAAATAGTCCAACACTAGGGCATCCACTAGCTCTCAAGAGATAAGTTAAAGCTGCGCAGGCCCAAGCCTCGACATCACGAGTTTCGAGGGGTAAAGTAATTGAGCAATATTTATTCTTGATTGAAAGGGCAAAAATTTTTGTTTCCAAAATTATCGATCAAGGAATAAATACTCATCCTCAACCTACTTCAAAAATTATCACTCTTAAAGTCCCACTACCCAAGCTAGATTTCAAATCCTTGAAACTTCTTCATGCAAGATTCCTAATCCTTAAAAACCTCTCCAAGCTAGATTTTGAATCCTTGAAACTCCTTCAAGCAAGATTCTTAATCCTTGATAAACCTCTCCAAGCTAGATTTCAAATCCTTGAAGCTACTTCAAGCAAGATTCTTAATCCTTGAAAAACTCTCTAAGCCAGATTTCGAATCCTTAAAACTCCTTCAAGCAAGATTCTTAATCCTTGATAAACCTCTCCAAGCTAGATTTCGAATCCTTGAAACTCCTTCAAGCAAGATTCTTAATCCTTGAAAACCTCTCCAAGCCAGATTTCGAATCCTTGAAACTCCTTCAAGCAAGATTCTTAATCCTTGAAAACCTCTCTAAGCCAGATTTTGAATCCTTGAAACTCCTTCAAGCAAGATTCTTAATCCTTGAAAACCTCTCCAAGCTAGATTTTGAATCCTTGAAACTTCTTCAAGCCAGATTCTTAATCCTTGATAAACCTCTCCAAGCTAGATTTTGGATCCTTAAAACTCCTTCGACCAAGATTCCCAATCCTTGAAAACCCTCAAGCAAGATCTCAAATCCTTAAACCTATTCAATTCAAGCAAGATTTACGATTCTTGAACCTAAACCTACCCAAGCCAGACTTCGAATCCTTGAAACTCCTTGACACACTCGATTCCTAATCCTTAAAAACCTACCTAAGCTAGATTTTAAATCCCTAAAACTCCTTTAAGCAAGATTCTTGATCCTTGAAAACCTACCCAAGCCAGATTTTGAATCCTTGAAATTACTTCAAGCAAGATTCTTAATCCTTGATAAACCTTCTCCAAGACAGATTTTGAATCCTTGAAACTCCGTCCAGCAAGATTCTTAATCCTTGAAAACCCCTCTCCAAGCCAGATTTGGAATCCTTGAAACTCCTTCAAGCATGATTCCCAATCCTTGAAAACCGTTCAAGTAAGATTCCGGGTCCTCGAAAACCATTTCAAACAAGATCCTAGATCCTTGAAACCAATCCAAATCCCCATTAGATCCACCTCAGGTAACCTAAACCCATCATAGGTCTAGATCGGCTTCACTACAAATCCCCAGCAGATCCATCATGGGTAACCTAAACCCGATGCCAGGCCCAAATCAGCTGCAACTCAGGTATGGCTTTCTTTCCTTCCACTTACGGTGCTTTCATTCCCATTCTCAAATTTCCCTCAGGTGACCCAAATCGGGTATCGAGTATTGAATTTGATCATGCGAGGGGCAACTGCAAGCGCTAGGTTTCCCTGACCTCTATGATGAGAATTCTGTATTACCTGTGGAGCGGACGGACTCGAATCGGACTTGAAAATGACCGGAATGTCACCTGGAGTGTCTCAAATGGCCTGGAAACCAAGCTATCCGTGATTCGAAACCCTCGAGAAGGTCTCCTAAGTGATTTCTAGGGTTTAGGGTGTGCGTCAGATTTTCTAGAATTTTGCCCCAGCTCTTTTTAGAGCCTTACGGCTCTAGTGGGTGAACCAGGTTGCTCTGCAAAGTAGAGCAACTTAGCTCGGTAGAAGAGAAGTTAGCCCAATTCTCAGGAAGTCAAACGGCCATTTAATGTTTAAAATGATATGTGAGAGGAGAGAATAAAAAGAAAAAAAAATCAAATCAAAGGGGGGTTAGAAATCTTAGGTAGAAACCACTTTCCAAAAAACACAGTGAAAAAAGAAGCAGGGAAGAAAGGAGAAAGAGACTGAGACATAAGGCAAAGAGAGAACCCAAAAACACTCAAGCTAAGACCTAAAATAAATCTTAAAACATTAACAACAGGTTCTTTAACCTTTTCTCA
Source organism: Euphorbia tirucalli (assembly GCA_039660915.1). NCBI lineage: Eukaryota > Viridiplantae > Streptophyta > Magnoliopsida > Malpighiales > Euphorbiaceae > Euphorbia > Euphorbia tirucalli. The sequence continues at coordinate 27,771,967 of CM077639.1, read as the reverse complement.
TTAATTAGGGATCATTTAGGATTCATCGCGGATTGTTTCGGATCGTTACGGTTTTCAGTTGGTTGAGCTTCCAGGACAAATTCCAAGCTCTCAATCCGTTTCTTGACGTTCAAAGCATCAAAAAAACATCAAGGTAAACTCTGAGAGGCCTTAAACTTGTTTACATTGTCTTTTCTGTCGTTTTCTTCATTTTTGTAATTTTTGAAACCGGACTTACCCAAATAGAGCCGCACAGCTCTGTTCTGCAGGGACAGATTCTTGATTTTTCCCGATCGGTTGAAACCAGCCTGTTTTCCATTTTGTGCATTCTGTTGTGATCAATTTCGACCCAAATTCATCCGTATGTTACAAAATTTTGGTTTTTGGATTTCTATACGTACGAATATTAGGGTTTTCGGTTTTCCCACGGTTTTATTTTCTGAGTTTCGAGGTTATTTTATCCGGATCGGATCCATAGTCCAGCATTAGCGGACCTTCAAACCCTATAAAGTCCCCAAAAAATATTGAAAATGAATAAAACAGTATTTTAATAAATGTTTTTGGACCTTAGATGGATGTCGAATTTAGGAACCCGCACGAACGGAACCCTGGATTCCAGGATAAGAGACCCACAAAAATGGAAATTTGCATATAACCGAGCCAAATGTTTTCTAAAAAAAATTGTTTTCCAACAAAAATTACAGGGTGTTTCAAAACCATTTGCCAGGTCTAACCGGTCTGACCGGACGGGCCGACTTGGTTACCCCCTAAGTGCATGCCCCCATTTCCTAAATTCCCAATTCTGTCCTATTTGAGTCCTATCTGTGTGTACAAAATAAATTGTGCTAACCGTCTGTTTTGCAACAGTTATCTTTCTTTTATTTTTTTTTTTATGTAATTAATAGATTTCGTGTATTTTTAGGTGGTTGTAACTTTTAGATCCTCGTGTATTTAGGCAATTGTAATGTGAGGACGAGGGTTTTTATCTTTTATTCGATTGGGTTGTATAATCGGCCTCTACTATTTTCTTGTATATTTTGGATGTATGATTTATTTGTTCTGCAATTTATTTTCTACATTTTGCTTTAGCATCGGCTGATTAAAATAAACAAATTGGGGTTAGAGAAAGATAATAAAGCGAATTAAATATGGTAATATAAATTGTAAAGTGAAAGCAAGCTAGAGGTAAAGTAAGTCACTTGCCCAAACCCTAAATCTCTGGATTAGGCACAGTAGTCTACTCTCGGTAGGAAGCTGTACCAGAATTTCCCGCATGAGCTGATCCAGGTGGCGACTCTGTCACTGATATCGGGATTTAAGTTTTGAGGTCTTTAAGTTAAAACAGGAATATGTTTTCTACAAAGGAATTTTCAAATCAAATCCATGATTTTTCTTTTGAGATAAACAAAACCTGTTTTCCAAAAAAACAAAACGAACGAAAATGTTTTTCCTCGGTCCGTCTCATAGCGTTTCTTTTTTTTTGAAAAAGGTCGTCTGCTCACACGCGTGGCTATAACTATTGCCGTGCAGCTATAATAGCCAGAACAAAAATTTTCTCATTCTTTCTTTCAATTCCAATGCATTTTATTTGGTTTATATGACTCATAAAAACTCATAAAAACTCCTTGTTTATTACTTTGTAGGACCAGGCCCGTGATTATGAGGCCGGGACGTAGTCAGAAGCGTTAAGGTGGTACATGAGACTCTCGGATGGCATGAGGGAGATTGTCGACGCCATATGATTATAGAGGATGGTATGCTCCATGTGAGCATCCTCCCAGGACCAGCCATGGTCTGATGATGATGCTGATAGAGCGATGGATGGATTCCACGCATACCTTCCATTTCCCGACTAGGGAATACACTATTGTGCCTGAGGATTTCGTGGCTATCATCGGGCTCCCTTTTGGTGGGGGCATTATCGAGTTCGACCAGGCACTAGAGAGGGGAGGCTTCAATCTTGAGATTATTACCATGCTGATCGGTTTGACGCCTTGGGATAGGAGGATCCAGTGTAGCACTCTCCGGGACTATTTTTTAACGAGGCAAGCTGAGCTCCCTGAGCGCACCGCATTCACTGTTGAGAATGCGAGCTGTTACACGAGGGTTTATCTCCTCTATGCCCTTACTACCTTAGTGTTCCCCATAAGTCAGAGCGACCTGAACTTAGCTATCCTCCCTTCACTAATCCAACTAGGTGACGTGAGTGGCTTGTGTTGGGGGCAAGCCAGCTTGGCTCAGCTATACTATTCCCTCGATCGGTGTGCCTAGGGGAAGCAAAAGAAGGTGAAGGACCCTTGGATCATCCTTCATATGAGTTCCTCTAACTTCTTTTTTTTATGCTGGCTTTCTTATTATGCATCTTTTGCAAATTTGGGCGTATGTGTACGGATTCATTCCTCAGCCGATGGTGCATATTCCAAAGACCACGGAGCTCCCTGACTTCCCCCAATTGAGATGATGGTTGGTTTCAATTGGGGTGAGGAAGATCGAAGTGTGGATGATTGCGGGCTGTTTTTGACTCAGATGACATTCGAGGAGGTACACATCTCTCCTTGTTTATGAATTCTAAATTCTGGTGTTTCATAATTGTTTTCTGATCTTCTGACTCCCTATTTTCTTATTTTAGCTGACCAAAGAACCTTGGAGGGGGACTGAGATGCCCCAGGAGGTTAGGGATGCCTAAAGGCTCACGTAAAGAAGATTCTTGATGGAGTGTCCCTTCGGCCTGAAGTGGTACCTCAGGGATCGAGTCTCTGATTAGCGCTCTAGTCCTGCAAAGCATAAGATTCCGGCCGCTCTCCCCATGGGACTATTTTGGTAGTATCAATTGTCAGCGGCGGATCAACCTAATCTCTTCGGCCTGGGGTACGTGGTAGATGGAGTGGAGGGAGACTACCTCTAGTTTCCCACCAAACATCTCCTTCCTCTGACTGGAGTAATGTAGACAGGGGTATGCTTCTTTTTGTTTATCTGTACCAAATTACTGTTTATTAACATCCTTCTTTTACTGTCTGTAGCCATCAGAAAGGGGCAAGCGCCGTCGCACCTTGTCTGGCAGACATTCCAGCGGTCGGGGGTCCCAGACTACCAGTGGTCTGGGCGATGGGAGCTCCTCTGTGTGGGCGGTCGAGCATGATGCTGATGCAAGGATGAAAGGTATTCCATATGCTCCTCCGGTGATTCCCCTAGTGGTCCCCCTATTGGCTTCATTCCCGGACTACTAGAGTTTCTGATAGAGTCGTCCATTTAGCTATTTGATGAGTTTGGATAATCGTACCAGGCTGACTTGTATCTCAGGGACCACGTCTATCCTACTGCTATCCCTTTTGACACCACCCACGTGAGTATCCATACTTTCATCTTCTTCCTAATTCCAACCGTAATTCATTTGTCTGACTTGTGCAACTATTTTCATGTAGATTCTAGTATCCCAGGGGATGTCCCTGTGTCAGCATATCTCAACGTTTAGGACGCTCACAATCTGGAACAACACGATGATGACACTAAGTACATGTACCTGAGTTAGTGTTAATGCATGTATGCATGTATGTGTGTATGTTTCAAGTGTATGTATACATGTGACATGATGTTTCTGCTATTGGTTTTGGTGTAGTCTGCACTTGGTGTTCAGTATCACAAGTCCACTCTCTTGAGGTCGGAGGTGGACTGGCTACAGAGGCGTGTCGTGCATCTAGAGATCATGACTAGACCTTCTGTATACGGGTGGACACATTGGAGGATCAGCTTGCTTACTACGAGGACATTGTGGATGAGAACTAGGTGGACGATCATGATGATAGGGGACAGTCTTAGGCTCCTTCCCTTTTGCTTTTCTATTGATATGACAGCCCGCCTATGGGCTTGACTCTCTGTAATATAGTACATTTTGCCCGTCTATGGGCTTTTACTCTACTACATTTGTTCATTTGGCTTAATACATTGGCTATTCTAATACTTCTTCTGATATTCATTAATATTCTCTGTTGAGTTTGCATTTCTGAATGAATGGTTTTTACTATACTCGCTTTTATTGCCATTTGAATCAATTTAACACTTCCCGACACTTGATGGACTACTACTGATTGACCTTCTCTTTTCTTTTTAATGTCTGTATTTTTGCATAGATCACCCTTGCAAGTTTTCGGCCTATCAGAATGTCTTAAATTTTGCCTGAGCTACCATTTTAGGATTTCAACTTAGCAGACTTTCATTTATTTCCTAATTTTTGCATAGATCGCCCTTTTAGGTTTTCAACCTATTGGATTTTTTTTTTGAAGTGAGATGCATGCAAACAAGAAAAATGTATATAGCCATACATGCTTAATATGAACTCAATTTCAAGCAACTTGGGACATTTGATCAAACAGAGCAAAGCATTCATTCATTCATTCACTGGTAATTTTTTAGTACAATGTGCATTAAAGATGAAATGAATCTAAGGATGGAATCAGTAATGGTATCTATCTTGACCGAATCCACGACTGCTACCAAATGGCCTTTGCAGATTTTCCCGCTGGTAGCGCTCACCTCACCGTCCTAACTTCCATTTTTGACAGAATCCTCTTGATAGACTTGTTGGCCACTTCTACCACCACATTGGCTTGTGGGTGATACGGAGATGATCTATGATTGTCCACCCCTTATTCTGGAACAATTGTACTATTGCCTCTGAAGCTATGCTCCACTATCGGTCGCGACATGGTGTAGGATTCCGTACTATGCAAATATGTTCTCTTCTATGAACTTGGCTTTTTTTTAACATTCATATATAACTCCGCTTCTACCCACTTTGAGAAGTAGTCAATGGCCGTGACTATGAATCGATGTTTATTTGATGTAAGTGGCTTTATCTCTCCGATACTATCAATTCCCCATGCCGTGATCACCCCTTTTTTCTGGTATAAGTCTACGGAGCTTATGCTTGACTGGTTTCATCTTCGAATCCTTTGAAATTCGGCGTTCATTGATTTCTCTGTCAACCCTTGGCATGTCATCTTAGGACCAGCAAAAAGCTTTCATGTACTTTTGCAGTACTTTTACAATTTCTCTTCTCTCATCAAGCGTGAGGCCTTTCGAGACGGATACCATTTTGGGTCATCATTTGTCCCTAGATTCATTTCATGCAATGATGCATCATGTATGTTAAAGACATTAAGTGAATGTTTGTATATATGCACAGTTCCATTCGGAAAAATATCACACAAGTAATCAAAATCAAACTTCATTGCATTAAATGTCTTAAGGACTGAATTGTTCATATTATAAATAGAAAAGATAATACATCAAAATAATTATCATCCTCCACATGCGGATTGTTTTCTACTGCTACAGCATCATCCACTTTAATAGCTCACACACTCGGATTAGCCTCACCGATCTAAGGGAATACCCAATTGGCTGGATGCCTAGATTGAACCATGTTGGTTTGACCCCAAAAGTTGGGTAAGGGATTACTCTGAAAGCTTGGTTTTAATGGTAGTTCCACAATCTTCTTATCACCAACCAACTGCCGAATGGCCTTTATCAGCTGAGTGCAATCATTAGTGCGATGGCTTATCATCACATGATAGGCATAGAAGTTATCCTTGTCTGCCTCAGCTGGAGGAGAATACGGCTTCAGACTCTGCAATAATCCTGCCTTCCTACACTTGGCAAAGATTCGGCCCATGAGTTAGTGATCCTTTGAGAAACCACCATCTGCCGACCCTGACTCACTGTAGCCACATCCATTTTTGTCGCTTGATCTAATACTCCAGATTGAGCCTATTTTGAACTGGACCCAGCCGGTGTAGTCATAGAACTTCCACTCTTGTAACCCTGTGAATACCCCCAAATGCCTCGAAATGTATTCGAATTCTGTTTGTCCCTTTGGTCTTCCTTCTTGTACCTTTCGATACGCTTAGCAAACTCAACAACATCATTAAAGGAGTGGAACCTTTTCAGCTTCATTTTCCCCTTATAAAGGGGCAAGCTGCATCAACTAGCTTCAAGAAAATGGATTCCAACTTTGAAGCCCTATCTACTAGCACTTGGACATCCATCCATCTCTTGTAGTAAGACAAAAAGGATTCATTCGGCTTCCAGCGAATCCTTTCCAAATCCTCTAGAGTAGTTTCCACTTGGATATTGTAAGCGTACAGCTTCATAAATGCTTCAGAAAACTCTTCCCATATGGAGCGGGTATGGATTGGCATTTTTAACTACCACTTAGCAGCAGCATCCCTCAGAGTAGTCGGGAATAGGTTCAGCAGGTGGTTCTTCCTAATTCCTAGATTGGACATAATCCTTACATAACTGTTTAAGTGACCCTCTTGTGGTCCTTCTCCAGTGTATGGGGGTAAATATGGCATCTGAAAACCAACAGCGAGAGGCTCTCCTCCTTCTGCTATTAAACTAGCTAGGTCTGCACATTTGATGGGATTATAATGCACCATCTCCTTCAATTTAGGTAGCAAAGCCTTCAAGTCGGAGAATTTCTCCTTGAGATGCTTTTCAGCAGCCGTCTTAATTAAGGCCTCCCTGGCCCTCACAAAAACCTTGTCTTCTTCGAACTAGCGATCAATTTCCCGTTAAGGAACGACCACTCTACAACTATCGAGGATGCCTCCTCCAGCTCCGTTCACCACTTGGACAATCCATTTCTGACCGAAGCCAAGATTGGTTAAGTAGTCTGACCCCCTTCAGTAGTCATCACATCTCTCATCTGCTCTCTTAAAGTAGCCTTGAACCAGTTCGAGTTCAACAAGACATCCATAAATGCATTCATGTCTAAAGGCATCCCCCCACCAGATCCGTCTTGAGCCATATTAGTTCTATTTGCTTCTTTAACACAAATTGACTATCAACTAGCAAAGAAGGCAACTGATCCCTAAGTTCATACTCTGATTCTGAATCTGAACTGACCATAACCCCTTCCACTGTGACTGATTCTAGTTGAACTGACTGAATAGGCCCAAATAACTGATTAGACTTTAATTCAACCCGCACTAACCACTTTGAAGTTTTACTCCAAACTGCATGTTCAGTATAGGGTTAGCACTATCGATGGATGTCATGATTCTAGACACGACGCACTAAGTGACGTGTATGGTATGGTCATGAAATGATCATGGTCGAATGATATCAGATGGATGAAAATGGCAATGAGGATGACTTTCATTGTTTCTGTTTCTTTTAGTATGGACGTTCTTAAGAATACCCAATGCCATACGAAAGACAATGCAAGAAGGTCGCGTGTGACCAGTCACACAAATAGAGTTTTGGCGCTTTTGGGGCACTTAGTGGATGTCAAGAAATGGTCATGTGCGTACCAATACATGAATAGAGTTTCGACACTTTATAGGTCAATGAAGTGATATGAAATGGTCACATGGTGGCCGACCCATGGATAGATTTTTGAGACTTTTAGGGCGTCGGAGATGAAATTGTTGGATGTGCTCTAGTCCCGAGGCATTGGTCTTTGTATTTGTATTATACATTTATACAATGTAATTGGATTTAATGTATCATACAATTTATGTCATTAAATAAAGGCATTACTCTATTTATTATATATCTTATGCTATGTTTTAAATAGAGTATCCGATAGACATAACCATATCCATGTTGACAAGTGTCATGCACTGGGCAGTAAGACCATGGATAGGGAAAATGATATGATTATAAAGTCATCCATAGTCTGTTCCAATCATAGGAATGAATGGAACCAAAGACTATCATTAGCCTAGTTGTATGGCAGTATCTTACCGGCCATTGGACATGGGATGTGAACCAAGTTAATGGGTACATGGAAAGGGGCATGGTACTGGATAGATCCACTAAACGAGAAATCCACATGGTATAGTATCATAAGTGATTCTTGTGTAGTACTTGTATGGATGCTTTGACCTGACCATATCATGGTATACTTTGGGTTATGCCTAAAGGGCCTGTAACAGGGTGCTAAGTATGGGTACGTTCGGGTGTGTCATTGAACATGGCCATGCTATGGATATGCAGAAGGGAATGTCACTCAGTAGTCCACTGAGAAGATATCAACCGACCACACCCAAACAAGTTGGAACTTGTTTGTGAGCATCAGTTCATTAAGGATCAAGTATTTGTCCGGACACAAAAGAGGGTGATCAATCCATGCCTCTGTGTTGGACACCGATATTAATGACATGGGATATACAAGTTTAAACTGTAGGGTTATGATTACAGTTGGATTGCTATCTCCATCTTAATTAGGGGCTACAGTGGCTTGCTAGAGCCCACCTGTAGTCTGTGGGCCATAGGCCCACTGCCAACATAAAAAGAGGCCTAAAGGATTGTACACATTGAACATCTGAGCTTAAACTAAAAGGATCAACAGTATACTTGTAGTATACGCATTGGAGAGAGAGAATTTCGTTAATTATATTATAGAGATTAATTGGATTGATCAAAATGATATAATTAATATTTATATTGGCCTTCTTATAATTAATTCAATAAATTAATTTATGAGATTATTTCCTAGGTGGAAATATTTTACATGTATAGGTTTACATGTGTTTAGTTTTATGAATGTCTAATCTAATTCCTCGGTTAAATTAATTGCTCAATGTAATTTTAATTTAAATGTATGTAATATATTATATAGTATAATATATATACATACCTGTTGAATTAAAATTACATTTAAAATTAAATTGGACCAAAAGAATTAAATCAGACTTGGGTTTAATAGAGAGAAAGCCCACATAAAATTAAAAAGAAAATTGGGCCTAAAATTCCCATAGGGAATTCGGCCAACTAGGTTAAAATACCTAGTGAAATTTTAGCCAAGATAGAAGTTTCAGACTAGAAAATTCCAGCCTCCAATTCTCTCTTTTTTTGGGTGAGAATCTAATTCCCTTCTATTTTTTTTTTTTTGTTGTTTTTGATTTCCATATCATATGCTACTGGGCACAGATTTGAGGAAATCAACGCGTTTTTCTACTTTATCGGTTGATTTCTAGCGAAAAATCCCTACAGTAGTATCAGAGCGAGCTTTTGATCCGCGGAAATATTTAACTTGGTTGAATCCCTTGTTTTAAAATTGGTGATTTTGATAAAAGGATTCTTGGTTTGGGGGTTTTGTGATTTTCCCCATTGAATTTTGCAATTGAAAATTAATATACATATGGTTTATGTTTGATTTAATTTTTTGGTTTGTGATTGAATCTTGGTGATTTAATTTTGTTGTTGAATTTCAATTTCATTAAAAATCACTGGCTGTTTTCGCGGATACGGGGCTGCCGGCAACAGAATCGCCACTGACAGGCAGCAGCTGCTGCTGCTGGGGCAACTCTGTTGCCTTAGCTGTAGCAAGCCGGATCCTGTTTTGGATTTAGCGGGTTTTGGGCCTGGGGTCCAGTTATGAAATTTTTATGGGTTTTAAAATTTTGTGTGTTTAAATTTTATATAATTTAAATACGCATGGTTTCTTAAATGAAATTTTAATTTTATTCATGAAATATTAATTTTGGAAATTAATATGGTGTAATTGAAATTGGATCGGGTTCTTTTTGCCAAATTACCCGGGCGGCTGATTTAGACTCATGGTTTCCCAATTCCAGTGGGAGCAGTGTTCTGCCTGGGCTAGAGGCCCAAAGCGCATTAAGGGTTAGAACCATTATGAACCAAAATTGGTAATTTCATAAAATAATGGCTAAGGACATAATTGAAATGGGATTAATTTCATGCATCTAGTATGTTTATAAATTGATGTATTGGTTTACATGCTTGTGTGATGGAATGAATGAATGGATGCTATCAGGCCTTATTCAAGTTGGGTTGTATTTCTCTTTGGGTTAATACGGCCTGCATGCCGTTTTCTTTTTTATGTAATTTTATTTTATTCATTTATTATAAAATGTTGTAAAGAAGAAGCCCATTGGAGAGGCGAGCCCAGATGGAATAGGAGGAGGCCCACCTGGTGTATTTTTAGTATAGGTTTACTAGAATTATATTAGGTTATAATATAGGCCCATAGGAGTCCATTACTTATTTAATTATACTTTATTTATTTACATGTATGAATGTATGATCCAATCTCATTCTCACCCGCCTATGCATCTAAGCCGTTTTTAAAATGAATCTAATAACCAAACAGAAATTACTAAGTCGCTTAAAAGTGCTTCCCCCATTCAAAACCAACTTGAAGTGTGGATAGGCCAGTTGTATACCATGCCCTCATAGGATACACTGGAGTATCATGATTTTGTATTGGGTTGGAGTATCGGTTACTCAAACACTTGGATGGAGGTTTTGACTAGTATGGGAAGTAGGATTCTCCTGGCCCTAGGCATAGATGGGTAAGTGCCAACAATCCCATCAAACCGAGAGTCCCTAGGTTGGGATTAGATGGAGTTCCTACCTAAATAATTGGGGTATAGTGTTTCCAGGCCCTCGTCTGGCTATATCTTGATGAAATATGGATCTCGGCCCATTAGCCCAACAACTTAAGTTAACTAATAACATGATTCATTATTAATTAAATATGGGAAAAACAAAGTAAGAACCTTATTAACACTCTTTAAATTTTTTTGTGCAGTAACCAAATGGCAATGAAAAATTCACTTTCACTGCAATCTATCCTGGAAAGGGACAAGCTTTCTAACCCTAACTTCTTCGACTGGTCTAGAAACTTAAGGATAGTTCTAAGAAAGGAGTCCAAGGAGTATGCACTAGAAAGGCCTGTACCGGCTACACCAATGGGGCGTAATCCACCGGCTGCCCAGCTAGAGGAATACGAGGTGCATGTTAAGGATAACCGGGATATGACATGCCTTATGTTGGCATGTATGGTCCCTGAGCTGTAAAAGCAGTTCATGGACCATCAGGCCTTTGCTATGATAACAACTCTTAACAAGATGTTTCAGGAGCAAGCTCGTCAAGAAAGGTACCTGACCAACAAGGCATTCCACTCTTGTAAGATGGGGGCTGGGACATCTATGAGTGCACACCTGCTTAAGATGAAGGACTATCTGGATACTTTAGCCTGTCTCGGATCGCCTATCTCACAGGAGTTGTCGATTGACACGATCCTAGCTTCCTTGTTAGATTCTTATGATCAGTTCATCCTAAACTATAAAACACAAGGGATGGACCATATTGTTAGTTTGCTGCATGGGATGCTCAAGCTCATTAAGCAGTCGATCAAGAAGACTCCGTCAGTACTACTAGTCAACAAGGGGAACCCTCCTCTTGCTGAGGCTAAGGCCAAAAAGGCTAAGGCCCAGCTCAAGGCTCGTCCTAAAGATGTCTATTTTGGGTGAAAGCAGACAGGGCATTGGAAGAGATCATGTCCCAAGTTGTTGGAAGAGCAGAGGAAGACCCAAGGCGCATCTTCATTAGGTATATATGTCGTAGACATTAACCTCACTGTTTCAACATCCTAGGTATTGGATACTTGATGTGCTTCTCACATTTGTTGTAATGTGCATGGACTTAAGAACAGGAGATCACTGGGATATAGGGAGGTGGGCTTGCAGGTAAAAAATGGAGCAAGGGTAGCTGCCATAGAGATCGGTGAATACCATCTCATGATGCCTAGTGGATTATTTTTAATACTGGAACAATGTTATTTTGTACCTGCAAAGTGCAGGAATATTATTTCTACTTCAGTTTTGGATATTTCTGGATGTAATTTTACTATTGGTAATGGTAGAATTGGTTTATCTAGAGAGGGATTATTTTATGGAGAAGCTCTATTAAATAATGGCCTCCATATCCTGGATTTGAATGAAACTAATTATGTCTATAATATAAATACTAAAAGGGTTAAGCCTAACGAATGTAATCCTATCTACCTTTGACATTGTCGTTTAGGCAACATAAATGAGAAACGCATAGCTAGGTTTCACAAAGCTAGAATCCTAGGATCATTTGACATGGAGTCACTTGATATATGTGAGTCTTGTTTATGATGTAAAATGACTAAAGCACCTTTTAGCAAGAAAGCTGAAAGGGCTACTGGCTTATTGGACCTAATACATTCAGACGTATGTGGGCCTATGAGCACAGCTACCAGAGGAGGACATCTGTACTTCGTTACCTTCACGGACGATTTCAGCAGATATGGCTATGTCTATCTGATGAACATAAGTCTAAGACCCTTGATAGGTTTAAGGAATTTAAGAACAAAATACAGAACTAGCTAGGTAGAAATATCAAAGCCCTTCGATCAAACTGAGGAGGTGAGTATATGAGCCTAGAGTTTGACTCATATCTGAGAGAGCATGGAATCATTTCACAGCTCACTCCTCCAGGAACACCACAATGGAATGAGGTGTCCGAGCGGAGGAACATGACCTTGTTGGACATGGTCTACTCAATGATGAGTCATGCCTCTCTCCTAATAAGTTTTTTGGGGATACACTCTCGAGACAGCAGCTCTTATTTTGAACAATACTCCGACTAAGGCAGTGGAAAAGACCCCATATGAAATATGGAAAGGCAGGGTGCCCAATGTGCCTTTCCTACGGATTTGGGGCTGTGATCATGTCAAGAGATTGACTGGGGGCAAAATAGAACCCAAAACTGACAAATGCGTATTTGTCGGCTACCCTAGGGAAACCAAAGGGTATTACTTCTACAAAACTGCTGAGAACAAGGTGTTCGTGGCACGAAAGGGGGTCTTTCTTGAAAAGGATTTTATATCCAAGAAAGATAGTGGGAGCAATGTTGAACTCAGGGAAGTTCAAAGCTCACAAACTCCTCAAGAGGATAACTCAGAGACCAGGATGGAGCTTCCACAGGAGGAAGCACCAACCTAGGTCACATAAGGACCTAGAAGGTCTGGTAGGGATCGTCGGGAACCCGAGAGATATGGGTTTCTCATTACCGATGATCACACTCTTCTCATCTTGGATAAGGAAGAGCCCAAAACCTACCAGGAGGCTATAGCTAGCCCATAATCTGCCAACTGGCGAAAGGCCATGGAGGCGGAAATGCAATTTATGTACGATAAATAGGTTCAGAACCTGGTTGATCTACCTCTGGGTGCTAAGATAATAGGTTACAAGTTAAAGGCCAACAATACCTTCAAGAGGCATCTAGTTGGGAAAGGTTTCACACAAGTCCATGGAATAGACTATGATGAAACTTTCTCACCAGTCGCCACGCTCAAATCCATCAGGATCCTGCTAGCATAGCCACTTGGTATGACTATGAGGTCTGGTAGATGGATGTCAAAACCACTTTTCTTAATGGAAAGCTACTCAAAGATCTGTATATGACACAGCATGAGGGTTTTGTTAATCCAAAGCATCCTAGAAGGGTATGCAAGCTTCAAAGGTCCATTTATGGATTAAAGCAAGCATTCCAAAGTTGGAATCTTAGATTCAATGAAGCCATAAAGGAATACAACCTTGTATGTATAGGAAGATTAATGGGAGCATTGTCACTTTCCTGGTATTATATGTGGATGATATCCTTCTTATTGGAAGCGATATACCAACACTGCAAGGAGTAAAGCAGTGGTTGTGTAAGTGCTTTGCAATAAAGGACTTAGGCAAGGCTGAGATGATCCTAGGGATCAGGATCTACAGGGATAGATCCAATTGGCTTCTGGGCATAAGTTAGGCCACATAAATAGATAAAGTACTAAAAAGATTCAGCATGGATCAAGCCAAGAAAGGTTTCTTGGCAATGAGCCATGGGTTGAAAATTAGTAAGAAGAACTGTCCTAAGATAAGGCAGGATAGGGAGAACATGAAGTTGGTCCCATATGCGTCAGCTATAGGATCAATCATGTACTCTATGCTATGTACGAGACCCGATGTCACCTTTGCATTGAAAAGAGCTGATACCAATAAGATCTCGGCGAGGATCACTGGAAGGCTGTCAAAGTAATCCTGAAGTACCTTAATCGGACTAAGGATAGCTTCTTAGTGTATAGAGGTCAAGAAGAGCTATCAGTTGCTGGGTACACTGATGCAAGCTTCCAGACCAACCAGGATGAATACTAGTCATAGTCTGGGTATGTATTCTTGCTAAATGGTGGTACTGTAAGCTAGAAGAGCTGCAGCAATTGACCATTGTTAACTCTACTATAGAAGCTGAGTACATCGCAGTGTGTGATGCAACTAATAAAGCTGTGTGGATAAAGAAGTTTATCAAAGAATTGGGAGTAATACCAACTATCCAGGATCCAGTTGATATCTTCTATGACAACAATAGGGCTGTTGCACAAGCTAAGGAGCCCTAGTCACATAAGAACATGAAGCACGTGCTCAGGAAGTTTCACCTCATACGAGAAACCGCCGAGAGGGGTGACATTTCATTACATAGAGTGGACACCAAGTATAATGTCACAGGTCCCTTGACCAAGGCATTGGCTCAGCCCAAGCACAAGGTTTATACTAGATCTATAGGGATTAGGCCCATGCCTAGTTGGAACTAGTGCAAGTGGGAGATTGTTGGATTTGCCCTAGTCTTGAGGCATTGGTCCTTGTATTTGTATTATACATGTGTACAATGTAATTGGATTTAATGTATCATACATTTTATCATTAAATAAAGGCATTAATCTATTTATTATATATCTTGTGCTATATTTTAAATAGAGTATTCGATGGACATATCCATATCCATGTTGACAAGTGTCATCCACTTGGCAGAAAGACCATGGATAGGGAAAATGATATGACCATCAAGTCATCGGTAGTCTGTTCCAATTGTGGGAATCAATGGAATCAAAGACTATCATTAGCTTGGTTGTATGGCGGTGTCTTACCAGCCATTGGACATGGGATGTCAACCAAGTTAATGGGTACATGAAAAGGGGCATGGTACTGGAACAGACTACCAATGACTTGATGCAACTGGATCGTACATTGCAGTGTGTGATGCAACTAATGAAGCTGTGTGGATAAAGAAGTTTATCACAGAATTGGGAGTAATACCAACTATCCAGGATCCAGTTGATATCTTCTATGACAACAATAAGGCTATTGCACAAGCTAAGGAGCCCTAGTCACATAAGAACATAAAGCACGTGCTCAGGAAGTTTCACCTCATACGAGAAACTGCCGAGAGGGGTGACATTTCATTACATAGAGTGGACACCAAGTATAATGTCACAGGTCCCTTGACCAAGGCACTGGCTCAGCCCAAGCACAAGGTTTATACTAGATCTATAGGGATTAGGCCCATGCCTAGTTGGAACTAATGCAAGTGGGAGATTGTTGGATTTGCCCTAGTCTTGAGGCATTGGTCCTTGTATTTGTATTATACATATGTACAATGTAATTGGATTTAATGTATCATACATTTTGTCATTAAATAAAGGCATTAATCTATTTATTATATATCTTGTGCTATATTTTAAATAGAGTATTTGATGGACATATCCATATCCATGTTGACAAGTGTCATCCACTTGGCAGTAAGACCATGGATAGGGAAAATGATATGACCATCAAGTCATTGGTAGTCTGTTCCAATTATAGGAATGAATGGAACCAAAGACTATCATTAGCTTGGTTGTATGGCGGTGTCTTACCAGCCATTGGACATGGGATGTCAACCAAGTTAATGGGTACATGAAAAGGGGCATGGTACTGGATAGATCCACTAAACGAGAAATCCATATGGTGTCACAAGGGATTCTCTTGTATCACTTGTATGGATCATTTGACCTGACCATATGATGGTGCTGCATGTGAAGTGGCATACTTTAGTGTACAACTAAAGGGCCCGTAACAGGGTGCCAAGTATGGGTACGTTTGGGTATGTCATTGAACATGGCAATGCTATGGATATGCAGAAGGGAATGTCACTCAGTAGTCCATTGAGAAGATATCAACCGGCCACTTAATGAATGCAACTGATAAGAGTGTGGAACTTGTTTGTGAGCATCAGTTCATTCGGGATCAAGTATTTGTCCAGACATAAAAGAGGGTGATCAATCCATGCCTCTGTGTTGGACACCGATATCAATGACATGGGATATACGAGTTTAAACTACAGGGTTATGATTACAGTTGGACTGTTATCTCCATCTTAATTGGGAGCTGTAGTGGCTCGCTAGAGCTTGCTTATAGTCTGTGGGCCATAGGCCCACTGCCAACATAAAGACTAGCCCACAGGATCGTACACATTGAACGTCTGAGCTTCAACTAAAAGGATCAACAGTATACTTGGAGTATACGCGTTGGAAAGAGAGAATTCCATTTATTATATTATATAGATCAATTGGATTGATCAAAATAATATAATTACTATTTATATTGGCCTTCTTATAATTAATTCAATGAAATAATTTTATGAGATTATTTCCTAGGTGGAAATATTTTAAATATATAGTTTTACATGTGTTTAGTTTTATGAATGTCTAATCTAATTCCTTTGTTAAATCAATTGGTCAAATTATTTTTATTTAAATTTATGTATTATATTATATGGTATAATATATAAACATGCCTGTTAAATTAAAATTACATTTACAATTAAATTGGACCAAAAGAATTAAATCAGACTTGGGCTTAAAGGAGAGAAAGTCCACTTAAAATTAAAAAGAAAATTAGGCCTAAAATTCCCACGGGGAATTTGGCCAACTAGGTTAAAATACCTAGTGAAATTTCGGCCAAGATAGAAGTTTCAGAGTAAAAAATTCCAGCCTCCAATTCTCTCTTTTTCGTTGATCGAATCGCTGGCACGGGTTCGAGTTCGATAGCCGTTCGTGTACGGGAACGTGGAGGAAGTCTGTATTGATTTCTACAGGCATCTCTAGAAGAGATATCTCGGGTGAGAATCTAATTCTCTTCTATTTTTTGTTGTTTTTCATTTTCATATCATCTGCTCCTGGACACAGA
The DNA here is from genome assembly GCA_039660915.1 of Euphorbia tirucalli. Classification (NCBI taxonomy): domain Eukaryota; kingdom Viridiplantae; phylum Streptophyta; class Magnoliopsida; order Malpighiales; family Euphorbiaceae; genus Euphorbia; species Euphorbia tirucalli. The sequence continues at coordinate 27,755,162 of CM077639.1, read as the reverse complement.
TTTGAGGAAATCAACACGTTCTTCTGCTTTATCGGTTGATTTTCGGTAAAAAAATCCCTACAAAAATGATGTTACAAACAAGTCACATGTGAATCGAGACACGGACAGAGGTTCAGTGTTCGTGGAACACCTTGGATGATTTAGTAATGTCATGATGTGTTCCTACATGTGTAGTAATCTGGCACTCATGGAGTACCTCAAATGATTCATCAATGTCATGGAACAATTCGATGTAGATCACGATACACAAGCAAGAATACAACATCAACGCGACACCAATGATGATTAAGCATGATATCATGTAATGTTATCATGCAACCCGCCACACGAATATAGACCTAAGACCATCGTGGTCCCCTAGTGAATGAAATGATCTAGTGAAATGGCGAAGTGCAATCTAATGAACGGGCAGAACACGGGTAGTTTTGGGACACCCGATATGAAATGAAATGAAATGATCATGATGGGCATTCTTAGAACGTCTTATATTAGGTGTAATGAAATGATGAAGTGGTATGAATGTCCATGTCACACGAAATGCAAATGGCTACACGAAGATGTGGTTAGAGTGCATGACATACAAGGATGATGTCGTGTATGCTTCGTGGTAATGTCAACATATGAGATGTAAATGTATATGACACACAAATAAAATGCTGTGCCTGCACGAAGATGTGGTTAGCATCAATGTCATACATATGGTGATGTCTTGAAAATGGCTGCACAAAGACATGGTCGGAATGACACAAGAATGATTATGAGTGCTTGATGTTTCATGAAAAGGTCAAATAAAACCATCACAGAATAAACATTAGCACACGAAACAATATGCTCACCCTTCCAACCTTATTCCTCCTTTCAATTGGCATGCATTCTTCCTAGGTATTAGGTCTCTTTGGTACAAACCAGGGATACCAAAGGCATACTCTCAATGTCTAATTTCATATTTATGTTTCGGTAACCCTACGAGGAAATTACTAGGTCATTACATGTGGGCCAAAGTCAAACCAAGGGTCGTACAGGTTCCCATAGCGAAAATACACTCTTCCACATAGAACATGAGAGATTTATGTGATGCTATGAGTGGTCTACCCCTTCGGGTGCATCCAATCCTGGTAGAAGAGGTAGGTCACCTTCCGAAATAAACTGGGTTGATCAGTGAGTTTGAGGGGTTGAGAAGAAGAAAATGTCATGCTATGCAGTTGTGAGTAAAATATGGTATTATGAACTAGTGAATGATTGCAAGTGAGATTACATTTCAGTAGTTGCCTAAGTTCCTTAAGTTTTTATAAAAAAAATGTTTTCAAAAGCCTTTCGTCCCAGCAGATTCACCACTATAAGTAGACGACCTTAATGTCGGAACGCGGTGAAGCGAACTGGGCAAAAAGAACCTATTTGGTGTTTGAAGTTTGAAATGAAAATGGGTTTATATCTTGCTTATGAAAATCATTGATTTGTTTGGAAATCCTTTTGTGGAAAATCTTTTCTTTGAATGTGAATTTTGTGAAAACTAGTTTTACTCTTTAGAAAAATCTCGGTCATTAGCTCAAAGACCTCAAAATCTAAATTTCAAGATCAGTGACAGAGTCACCACCCTGATTAGCTCATCTAGGAAATTTCGGTACTGCTCCCTACCGAGCATAGACTATCGTACCTAATCCAGAGATTTAAGGTTCGGGCAACTTATCTATTCAACCTCAAGCTTGCTTTCATTTATAGGTTCATATTACAATATTATACTCACTTATTCCCTACCCATTTTATCTTTTATTATTGATTAACCCATGCTCTTTCACATTACATAAATAAATAACGTGCGGGAAAATAAACCATACATCCAAACCAAACCAAAAAGATAGAGGCCACTTATTACAACCTAAAAAGGTAAAAAAAAAAAAAAAAAAAAACTCTCATACTCACCAATACAATCACCTATTATACATGAATATCTACAAAAAAGGTACAATCACCTAGGATACACGAATAATCTATCAAATACATCCAAAGTAATAAAAAGGAAAATAAAAGCTGCAAAATAGATGATTAGCACAATTATAGCACAAAAGCACATAGGACTCACAACAGGACAGAATGGAGGATTTCAGGAAATGAGAGCATGCATTTAGGGGGATAACCGAGAAGTCCAAGCGACTTACTTGATTAGACCTGGAAAACTATTTTAGAAATGAACTGTAGGTTTTGTGCTTGAAAACAATTTTGGAAAACCATTTGGCTCGCGAAAACAATTTTGGAAAACCATTTGGCTCGTTTACATGCAAATTACATCATTTTCAATGAGTCGGTCATCCCAGAACTCGGGATTCTGTTCGTGTGGATTCCTTATTCTAGACATCCATCTAAGGTCTAAAGCAGTAAACACATAAAAAATAGTTTGATTCTGAAGACAGCATCACACAACGATGTCTGTGGGAGTCATCTCGAGATTCTACCTTCATTCTGTAACTACAGCCGTGCCGCTCTAGTTAGAGCCAAGCGGCTATAGCCATTACAGCCGTGCGGCTATAATGTCCAGAATCCAAAATTGGTTTTCTTTGCTTTTGTAAATCACTGTTTTAATCATTTCGATGATTTCTAAGGATTTTGAGGAATCTGGGGATTCGCTAAAGCTGGACAGTGGATCCAATTTGGATCGAACAACCCCGGATTCCAAAAATAGAAATCAAAGAAACTGAAAGCTCACATCAATGTTATTGAAAATTTGAAAACCATAATTTTGAATATAACGGATGTGATTTGACTGCAATAATTCATAACAGAATGATCAAAATGGAAAACTGATTGTGTTCGGTCAATTTAGGGCTTTTTAGGTTTTTCCTTAGAAGAACACAGTCGTGCGGCTATAGAGGTACAGCCGCGTGGCTCTGTTCAAAGGGCTTATATATGCTCGGCTCTAACTAGAGCCGCACGGCTATAACCAAATTGACAGTTTTTGGATTTCTCAAAATTCAAACAAAAACACAGAACAAAATAAACAATTATGAGTTTAAGGCCTCTCAGAGTTTAACCTTTTTGTGTTCCAGTGTAGTTGACGATCGAAAGTGGATTTAAGCGTCGGAATGCACTTAGAATCTTGTGAACATCTCGAAACTTCAAATACACGTCCTGAATCGATCTGAACAAGTGAAAGTGTGAATGGAAACTATCAGCCTAAGTATCTCTAGTCTGCTTTCTCTTTGTTTCTTGTATTTTCTTTTGGTTTTCTTAGTTTTCTCTCTTTTTCTTTTCTTTTTTTTTTTTTTTTGCTTTTTGATTTTTTTTTCTCTATTGTGTTATGTTTCTTTGCTCTCCTCTGTTCTGTTTTTTTTCTGCTCTCCTCTTAAAACCTAGAGAATCCTGGTTTTAAATCGCCCTATTTAGGAATTCTAGCTATTGCTAAATACTGATGTTGGTTGTTTAGGAAGTAATCAGGCCACTCATTAGAGTCGCGCAGCTGCAATGTTACAACTGTGTGGCTCTAATGTTATAGCCGCGCGGATGTAGTTGTGAAACCATAGCCGTGCGGCTGTAACCAGATCTGTCACCGATTTTCCTAAACCCTACACTCACATCTAATCTTTGTATTCACTCAAGGGACCTTTCTCAGGGTTTCGGATCAAGGACCGTCCGGTTTTTGGGCTCTAATGTTATAGCCGTGCAGATGTAGTTATGAAACCATAGATGTGCGGCTCTAACTAGAGCTGTCATGGATTTTCCTAAACCCTACACTCACATCTAATCTTTCTATTCACTCAAGGAACCTTTCTCAGGGTTTCGGATCAAGGACCATCCAATTTTGGGGCGTTTGAGACATTCTGGGCATTATTCCGCTCATTCTCAAATCCGAATCACGTTCGTCTGTCTAACAGGTAACATAGGACTTTCATCACAGAGGTCGGGAAAACCTGTGCTCACAAACTAAAAACAAAAATTGGGTTGCCTCTCAAAAGCGCTAAGATTATAGTTGTTTAGCTCGATTAAACTTCCCTTTTATGTAAACGCTTGGAGCCGTATAATAAATTCAAACTCTTTGAGAAAAATCTTGTGAATGCATAATGAAGGCTCTAGTTGATCCTAAGTTAAAGATCTCTATTGCCAAAAATTTGAGTTCTTTATCAAAAATTCTAGATTGTTTCCATTGTGATTAATTTGGTATCTCATAAACAACATAAAATAATTGAACAGGGGGCACCTCAAATTTTATATCTTTAATACCCACCATGGAAACTTTACACTTGGTCGGTTCACTGATAATCTCCAACATACCTTCTTGACTTAGAAGTAACTCTAAATTTTTTTCAATAATTTTTTCATAATGAGGTTCAACTGAGATAGAGATTTCAACATTTTCATTTGAATCGGCCTCTATAATTGATGTGTCTATAGCCATATCAATTACTAAACCTAATCGCGTGCATAAATTTTGTGTTAAACTATACAAACTATCACGTTGAGCATCTTTTGAAGAGAGCAAATTCATCATTAGTTCTTCCATCGATGGCTTAAAAGGGTTAATCGTCATCACTTCGTGGAATAAGAGAAAAAAAAAACAAGTAAAGAGAAAAATATATACAAAAAATCTAAATAAAAAAAAAACATTTAATCCAGTATTGCATAAAAATAGTCCCCAGCAACAGTGCCAAAAACTTAGTGTGTATTAAATACACACACTACAGAGCAAGTGCGCTTGTTTGTTCAAGTAATACAGATTAAGTAGAGTATCGATCCCATGAGAACCAATCATGCAATCACTAAATGAAATCGGGTCAATTGTTAACTAGGCGAGATATTATATCTTTGAATATTTGTTTTCTAAATCTAAAACAAAACTAAGAAACAATTAATTAAAGCAATTTTATATCATGAATATGATCGGAAGTATATCAATGGATGGAATAACTAAGGCATATGGTTTCACCTAACATTTATTCTAGGAATTCTTTAAATCATACAACTAACTCAATTACATTCCAAATATGGCGATTTCAACAAATAATCAATACCGGTTAGGGCTATCAATTCTAATTCTTAACCTAAGCACTTAAACCTCTCAGTTCTAAGCAATTAAGCAAGGAAACATTAATTTCAAGAATCCTAGCACAAACTAGTGAGCCACACAAGCAATGGTTATGCAATCATTGTGTTTTGTGGTTTGGTTAATTTAGTCCTTTAGTCAATTATAAATTAACTAGAGGCATTGAAATTGATGTTCACGCATTCAAAGGTATTAAGCAAACATAACACAATCAATGAAAAATAATACGAGTTAAATTATATTAACTAAAAAGTAATTACATAAAATTTATGTTAAGATCCACCATAGCCTTAGCTATGGTGGAATTAGTTCATGACTAAACAAAGTACAACCATAAAAATTAAAGAAATCATAATAAAGAGAAGTTCATAAGAAACTAAAGAGTTGAGATGATCAATGGGTACGTGTTAGGTTACATGATACTGGATTAATCTGCCATGAGAACACCACATGATCTGATCGTCATAGGTGTTTCCCAGGTAGGTCTTGTCATTATCCTTAGACCCGATATTCATTGTAACATAACATAGGATCTCATACACTTAGATATACACCTAACGGGCCCGTAACAGGGTGCCAAGTATGGGTATGTTGGGTGGGCCCGTGAACATGTTAATGTTGATAGTGAAGTTGACGGAATTGCTACTCAGCGTTCCTTAAGATGATATCACTGGCCACTTGATAAGCGGGATAGACAAGTGTATGGCCATACTCGAAAAAGTTAGGATACTTATTCATGAAGTTTAGTCCACTCGGTATCAAGGAATAAATAAGCATAACAATTTATGGGCCTTGGACCCACTATCAACATGTAAATGGACCTATAGGATCGTACCCATACTGAACGTTGACAAATAAGATTTATAGACATTATGTATATTTGGAATGAAAACCAAATTAATTGAGTTATTGACATTAGGTTATGTCAAAATTAATTCAATTACATCGAAGGAAAAATTGATTCTATTTGATTAATTAATTATGTGTAGTAAATAATTAATTAAATAAAATTTTCTTGGTGGAAATTTAAATACAAAGGTTGTATCTATTAAGGTTGATTTTAATTTAACCTTGGGTTATGTTAATTTGACAAAATTGTATTTAATTGAATCAATTAGAATTTTATAATATGGTTTTATTTAATTCTAATGATACAAATTAAATCGATTCAATCAAATAAATATAACTTATAGTTTCAAATTAAAAACCTAATAAACTAGGGAGTATATAAGGAAACCTTAAAACCATTTTCTCCCAACTCTAGCACTTAGAGATTTCGGCCAACATACCCAAGAGCAGCTGAACCCATTTGGCCGAAACATCTTGGTCTCTGTTCGTTTCGCTCGCTAACATGAGTCGCATTCTAGAGTCGTTCGTGTACCGGAGTGTGGAGGAAACACAATTATGTTTCTACAACTGTTTCTAGAGGAGACATTTAAGGTGAGAAAATCTAATTTTCTTCTTGTTTGTTTCATTCTATTAATTTACATGAATCTTTGGCTATGGAATCGAGGAAAATTTTAATCGGCTATTCTGCTGCGCGTTTGATTTTTCCCGTGATGATTCCCTACAACAAGGACAAAGAAAATTGAATCCATATGATCGACATTAGCATGGACATCAAAAAGAATTCTCTTCCCTGTAATGTCTAGCCTCACATTGATTTCTTAGCCTTTATTAATGGTTATCAAGCTTAGGAAGTGGCAGACTCTTCTAATCGGAGACTTAGCAGGAAGCTCTCAACAATAAGGTGTTGCTCCTTAAAAGCAACACCAGCAAGTGCACTAGGTCAAGTAATAGTAATGTTGAAGAGTCCAAGTGTCATTTTCATAGGGACTAGGATGAACAAACTAAATTTATCGATTAACAAATAGAGGGTATATATTCTTTATTTAAAGTTTTTAGCTGAAAATAATAAGGAGTAATCTACAGTAATATAGAAGTTGACAAATGTAAAAGATGCTAGAAAGAAATATAAAATGTTAAGACAATAATAAGATAAAGGCATAGGCTTAGGCTAAGCAATGACAGAAAATTTTAGTTAGATCTCTCCTAAAATATTATGTGAAATGCTAGAGCATAGGTTTAAGCCTCATTGTAAACACTATTAGAAACTGATAGTAAATTGAAGAAATTCTTGATTTTCATATGTAATTTAATTAACCAGCTTACAAGCCTTTATAAACAAGTGATAGGAGGAGGAGAAATCTAATTTGCTATCAAATATTTTACAAACAACGAATTACATATTTTATCAGCTAACTAGAGAGCAAACAGCTGGAATTTATTCCAGCTGTCATTGCATTTATCCATTGTGGTTGAACTTAGCTGAAACCATAGGTAGTAATGCTCAACACCCCTCCAAAGATGAAGACACTTTGGAAGGTAGTATGATAAGTTTCATCTTGGACAAGGCATAATTCATTTGTGAAGAAATAATGGTTTAGTGAAGATGTCTACTAGTTGAAATTGAGTGCTAATGTGAGGAGTTTGATTACTTACCAAATGAGAATCAATATCTAAGTTTTTTTTGTTCTTTCATGGAACACTAGGTTTGCTGCAATATGTATAGTAACCTCACTATCACAATAGAGAGGTATAGGGAGTTGTAAAGGAATCTTGAAATCTTCAAGTAAGAATGAAACAAACTTAAGTTCACAGCTTGTAGTAGCCAAACTTCTAAACTCAAATTCTAGAGACGATCTACTGATAGTAGATTACTTTTTGATTTCCATGATATCAAAGATGATCCTAGGAAGACACAACAGCCGGAAATCAATTTCCTTATTGATTTGCAGGTTTCCCAATAAGCATCAGAGTAAGCTGTAATCATTAAGTTTGACTCAAGAGGATAAAACAACCCATAATTGCTGGTCCCTTTTAGATACCTAACCACGTGAAGGGCATCTTGAAATTGCATCTCAAATGGTTTATGCATGTGTTGACTAAGCTGTTGAACTAGGAATGTAAGATCAGGAAAAGTGAAACCCAAGTAGAGTAGTCGCCTTATTAATCTGCAATAAACTTCAGGTTGCTTATATACCTATCTGAAAGACTTAAATCAACACCACAAGGTTAAGGGCTAAAAGCAACTGAAGCACTTGAAATTCTTGCATCATTAACCAGATCAGTAGCAAACTTTTTTTGAGACAAAGAAATGCCAACATCATATTATGCCAATTCTATTCCAAGAAAAAAGTGTGCAACACGGAGGTCTTTTATTGTATAAAGTTGATCCATATATTCTTGACATATTGAATCAATAGCTCAGAACTCCCTAGTAGTAGTATATCATTGACATAAACTATAAGAGTTATGAGGATAAATGAACAAGCAATGATCAAATGTGGATTGTGTAAAACCAAATTTCATAATCTGCTTTGTGAATTCTCTATTCCACTATCGGTCAGCCTGTTTAAGGCCATACAAAGCCTTTATTAACTTGCACAATTGACTGGAGTGAACAACATTATAACTTTCTAGTAGTTGAAGTTATAGTTCCTCATCAATCATGCCATGTAAGTAAGTGTTATTGACGTCAAGTTGGTATATAATCCAACCTTCCGCTGCTGAGATAGCCAAGAATAGTCATACTATAACTATTTTTAGCGACAGCAAAAAAGTATTTGACATAATCCACTGCTGCTTTTTGAATGAAACCCTTAGCTACCATACAAGGATTGAACTTGTCAATAGAACCATCAAGGTTTTGTTTAATGTGAAAAACCCATTTTGTCCCAATTACATGCTTGCCTGATGGTAACTCAGTATTCTACCAAGTATTGTTGAGTTCTAAGGTAGTGAGATCTTGTTGCATAGCTTTAATCCATTTAGGACCTTTGGCAGGATCTAAATAAGACTTGGGTTCACTCTCATGAACTAGATTGGATAAAAAATGGTGATGAGGTTTGGAAAAGGTGATTGAAATGGGAAGACCATTAGCAGGATCTATGTAAATGGAAGATGAAATAAAATTTTACATCCATGAAGGAGGTTTTTTAATCCTAGTAGGTCATTGGGGAGGTAAAGACAGAAGAAAAAGGTAAGGCGAAGGAAATAAGAGGTAAAGAAGGTGATGATAGAGAAAGAGGAGATAAATGAGATGGAGTGCCAGGAGGGGATGGATTCTTAGTAAGTTGATAAGAAGAAGGAGAAAAAGCAATGGACAATGAAGTAATAGAAGGATGAGGAAAAATAGATTGAATAGATGAGGCAAAAGGAAAAATATGTTCAGAGAACTTGACATCTCTCGAGACAATGATTTTCTGAGTAATTAAATCGTAGACATTATAGCCCACATGATAAGAACTATAAACTACAAAAATGGCAAGAAAGGATCGTGGTTCAAGTTTGGTTTTATGGGGGAGAGTATTAATATAATGACATAAACAACCAATCACTCTTAAAGAGTTATAATCTGGCATTTATTGGTATAAGAGTTCATGAGCTGATTTCCAATGTAAGACAACAGAAAGCAGGATATTTACGATATGTGTTGCACAAGATAGTGCTTCTCCCTAGGGCTGTGCAATGATGACCCAATAAGTTTTGGACCATTACCCAACCCAAACCATGAAAACAAAGGATTCATAGGTTGGGTGTAAAAATCAGCCCAACCCACCAAATATTTAGTGTTATGGGTTAGGTTGATTATGGGTTGGGCCAAATTTGAATTCAAATATTTTTATACTTTTTTATTTTTTCTATTTTTATTTAAATAAATTTGCTATTAACTATGAATAATTAAAGAAAAACTTATTCATCTGGCTCGTTATTGCTTTGGTTTGTGATATTATTTCATTTAAATATAGAAAGACAATGATTATGCATAATATTAACTATGAATCAAATTCTCGTTGATTAGCCTTTCTATTTTCATTATTTAATGATTATGCATTAACTTAAATTACTGTTAAGGAAAAATCGAAAAACAATCCAATAATTTCAATTTTATGTGTTGATAAATCCTTCGGTAATTTCCAAGTGGTAATATCACTAGCAATCACTAACATCATAAACATTTAATTCACTAAATCTCTGATGCTGCAACATCTTCACCATATGACTAGAATCCATTCCATTTGTCTATGCAAGAATGTAGCTTTAGTGTGTTTGACTGTTTTCCTCCACTTAAGACTGCACTTTCCAATAGTTCTTTACCATAAACCAAGGTACCATCAAAAGAAAATAATAAGTAATTAGAGTTATCTGCTTATCTCAATAAAAACACAAACACAAAGAACAAACCTTAATCACTTTGTTTTTCGGTTATTCTTACATTGATGGCATACACAACTGAGCGAATTCTAAAATTAATAAAAAATTACAAAATTAATTTTCATAACATGGAAATCAAGCAAAATATATTTGCCCAAAATCAGTTTGTATGTAAATAATACCTTCTTCAAGCTCCTCATAGGTCTCCGCTGTGTCCATAGCTTCTCAAAGATCAATTGGAATAGAAGTAGATTACATCCAATTTTGACAACAAACTAGTCCTTCCACCATCAAAGCTGACAATGAACTCCTAAAATGATCTTATATTTGACCAATGTGCTAAATGCTTACTCGGATGCTACAGTAGATATAGGAATCGCTAAAACATCTTTAGCTACTTTTGAAAGGGTTGGATATTTGCAAGCATTTGATTTCCACCATCCTAAAACATCAAAATTTTCAGCAATTTATTCACAACTTTCAGACAAGTATCTAGCAACCTTTGATTTGCTCTCTAATATTTGTATCCCTTTCCAATGCTTAGAATACTTTTGTTAAAAAGGAATAACAGTATCATCTTCCACATCATCTATACCCAATTCATCAAAACCTTGACTGCTTGAATACAACCCCATACTACTCGACTCATAAATCAAATAATGAGCATACAATCTATGTAATGTTTCTTCCACTCTTTCTCTCATTCTCTTACCCTTATATTCACCATAAACCTCATCAAAACAAAACCCCATTCCATCTTAAAGCGTGGGACTAAAAAAACTACAACAAATTATATAAAATTCAAATTTGCATCATTTTCCCAATACTTTTCAATCTACTTCTTCATGTTGGTAGCCATAACACTTAAGATATCATCATTACTTTTCATCAAACTATTCAATCTATCAACCAATGCTATAAGCTTATGAAAGAATGCATTTGATGTGACATAGAATAACCCGAAAATCTCAATGTCACGGGTAAAAAAGTTTTAAAAACTTCACAAAAACCCTAGCTATATCCCAATCTTCTTTCTTAGGAGGGCCAATGTTTTTAGAATTATCAGAGTAAGAATCATAATCAGGATCCCTCTCAAGCCTCCTAAAACCTTTCTCAAACTTTTCAGCCACTTCTAACATTTTATATATAGAGTTCCACCTAGTCTCAACATCAAGGCATAAGAGACCTTCTTTGACTTTCTCTATACACATTTTAAATGCTTGTAACCTACCTGGAGGTGATCTCACATATCTAACTGCATTCCTAATTTTGGTAATTGAATCATGGACATCTTCTAAACCCTCCTTAACTGTAAGGTTTATTATGAGAGCACAACATCTCACATGTATAAACTCATTCTCTAAGATTGTACCTCTCCAATCCTTAGTTTCTTTCTTCAAATATCTAATTGCTCCATCATTTGAACTTGCATTATCTACAGTGAGAGTAAAAATGCTATCTATTCCCCAGTCTATCAAGAAACTCTCAACCATCTTTCTAATTACTTCCCCCATATGATTAGGAACTAAACAAAAGTTCAAAATCTTTTTATGTAACTTTCATTCTCTATCTATTCAATGAGCAGTTAAGCACATATAATTCAAGTTTTGAATTGATGTCTAAGTGTCAGTAGTAACACATATACAATGAAATTGTAAGACACTTTTAGTTTCATCTTCTCATTATCATAGGATTAAAGACCTTTTTATCCCTGTACTATCATCAGTTTGCCCCTTTGGCCCCTATGCTATTGAAATTTCCCTTTTGCCCTTGTGGTATGCAAAAAGTTCCAAATTGACACCTAGAAAGCATATTCTGTCAGATTTCGTTAACAATTTTATCAATGGAATCTAACGGAATATGCTTTCTAGGTATCAATTTGGAATGTTTTTACATACCACAGGGGGCAAAAGGGAAATTTTAATAGCACAGGAGCCAAAGGGACAAACTGATAATAGCACAGGGGCTAAAAAGCTCTTTATGCCATCTCTAGCCACATTTACATGAGATGGCACTATTAATCTTGGTTCCTAGATAGTTTGAATATCTTATGAATCCACGCCCTTCTACAATTCTAAAAGGTAACTCATCATTGATTATCATTTCAACAAGGTTCTTCCTAGCTTCTTCTTGACTAAAATGATCCTTTAACTCATCATCATCATTTCCGATGCAGCAGGATAAATACTAAAGTCGGTTGATTGCGCACGATACCAAAAGTTAGCTTTCTGTAGCCTGAATTTCATAAAATTCACAGGGAATAGGAATTGGAATAAATCCAAAATTGTATTAATCATCAAAACTAACTATTACAAATAATATTATACCTTATTTATAGGCAATCTATTCTAAATATAATAAAACTCCTAAATAATCAAAACTTCAAAATAGTCTAAACTTATTAATTAGATTAAATAGGAAAAAAAATACTAAATAAATTAAATTCCAACAGATTTTGTCATACTCGATTTTGAATATGATGCTAATTGTCCTTTGATTTTAGGAAGACCATTTATGAATACAGGAAGGGCTTTAATAGATGTTTCCGAAAGAAAGTTAATTTTAAGAATGAGAGAGGACAAAGTCGAGTACCATATGGGTAAGGCAATTAAGTATCCTATGGAAGACAATGTGAGCAAGAGAATTGATGTAATTAATGCTTGTGTTATAGAAACTTTGGAGATGCAAGGTTTAGAGGAAGAACAAATTAAAAAAGAAGATGATGATGAAAGAGAAAAAGTGGAATATCGCGCTTACGTGTTGCATAGGAGTGAGGAACCATTACTGCCATCTATTGTAAATCCTCCTAATGTTGAGTTGAAATAGTACCAAGACACTTGACGTATGCTTTTCTCGGTGATAATCACACTTTGCCAATTGTAATCTCTAACAAGTTTCATTAGCATAAGAACATGCTTTGTTGCAAGTTGTTAAGCATAGGAATAAAAGTATAGGATGGCAAATTTTTGATTTGAAACAAATAAGTCCTAATGTATTCATGTATAAAATTCATATGGAAGATGGGTGCCAACCTATGGCTGATAGACAGTGAAGAGTTAACCCAAACATGAAAGAAGTAGAAAAAAAGGAAGTCATTAAACTACTAGATGCAGGAATTATCTATCCAATCTCGGATAGTGAATGCGTTAGTCCAATACAGTGTGTACCTACGAAAAGGGGGTATGACTATGGTACATTCTGAAAATGGAGAATTAATTCCCACACAAACCACCACAAGTTGGAGGGTATGTATTGATTATAGGAAATTAAACTCCGCCACAAGGAAAGACCCTTTACCCTTCATTGACCAAATGTTAGAACGTGTAACTGGGCATGCTTATTATCATTTTATTAATGGTTTCTTAGGATATTTCTAGATTTTTATCTTTTCCAGTGACCAGGAGAAAACAACCCTTACATGTCCTTATGGGACATTTGCCTATAAACGAATATGCTCCGGCCACTTTTCAGCGATGTATGATTGCAATTTTTAGTGATTTAATTAAGGAAGTTATGGAAGTTTTTATGGATGATTTTTCTGTTTATGGCAATTCTTTTGAAATATGTTTATAAAATTTGGATAAGGTCTTAACTACATGGGAGGAAACTAACCTAGTTCTTAATTGGGAAAAGTGTCATTTCAAGGTAAATGAATGAATAATTTTAGGCTATAAAATTTCTAATGAATATATCAAAGTGGATATGGCAAAAACCGATGTGATTAAGAAATTACCCTTACCTTCTAACATAAAGGGGGTACGGTCATTTCTAGGCCCTGTCGGTTTTCATCGAAGGTTTATCAAAGATTTTTCTCTTATTGCTAAACCTTTAACAAACCTTTTGATAAAACATTTTCCTATCCATTTCTCGCTAGAATGTGCAGATGCATTTGAAAAATTAAAAAAGGCTTTAGTAAGTGCTCCTATCATAACTTCCCCTGATTGGACTTTACCATTCGAAATTATGTGTAATGCTAGTGATTTGGTAGTTGGATGTGTCTTGGGACAAAAGAAAGATAAGAAATTGCATGTTATTTACTATGCTAGTCATACATTGAATGATCCTCAATTAAATTATACTACAACTGAAAAAGAAATGCTTGTTGTTGTTTTTACATGTGAAAAATTTTGCTCTTATTTCTTGGGTGGAAAGGTTATCATATACACTGACCATGCAGCTTTACGCTACTTGTTTGTTAAGAAAGATGCAAAACCTCAACTTATTCGACGAGTGCTATTATTACAAGAATTTGACATCGAAATTAGGGATAAAAAGGAAACTGAAAATCTTGTAGCCGATCACTTATCAAGATTGGAGAAAGATCAAAGTATTATCGGTGATTCAAATGAGATCAACGAAGCATTTCCTGATGAATCTCTAATGATGCTAAGGCATCTAGCCGCCCCTTGGTATGTCAATTTTCCTAACTTTCTTGCTGCAGATATCCTTCCTTATGATCTTACTTATCAACAAAAGAAGAAGTTCTTTACGGATGTAAAACACTACAGACAGGATGAAACTTTTCTTTTCAAAATTTATGGCAATGGGATTATCCAAAGATGTGTTGAAGAGGAGGAATATTTGTATATACTAGAACATTGTCACTCGGCTTCATACTCTGGCCATAATAGGGGAAACAAGACAGTAGCACGTGTATTAGAGAGTGGGTTAGATTGGCCTATATTGTTTCATGATGCATGATTTTTTGTTAACCAATGTGATCATTGTCAAAGAGTTGGTAATATAGGAAGGAGAGATGAAATGCTGTTGAACAATATTTTAGAAGTTGAATTGTTTAATGTCAAGGGCATCGATTTTATGGAACCATTTCCCACTTCTTCTAGTTAAAACTACATTCTTGTTGGGGTTGACTACGTCTCCAAATGGGTGGAAGCAATAGCATCACCAGCAAATGATTCAAAGGTAGTAATCAAGTTCCAAAAGAAGATATTCTCTCATTTCGGAGTACCAAGAGCCATAGAAGATATCAACTGGATCCTGGATAGTTGGTACTACTTCTAATTTAGTGATAAACTTCTTTATCCACACAACTTCCTTATCTGCATCACATGATGCAATATACTCAACTTCTATAGTAGAATCCACGATGGTCGGTTGCTTGGAGCTTTTCTAGCTTACAGCACCACTATTTAGCAAAAACACATACCCAGACTCTGACCGGTACTCATCCTGGTCGGTTTGGAAGCTTGCATCAATGTACCCAGTAACTGATAGCTCTTCTTGACCTCCATACACTAAGAAGCTATCCTTAGTATGGTTAAGGTACTTCAGGATTGCTTTGACAGCCTTTCAATGATCCTCGCTGGGATCCTGCTAATATCGGCTCATCATACTTAGTGCAAAGGCGACATCAAGTCTCGTACATAGCATGGAGTACATGATTGATCCTATAGCTGATGCATATGGGACCAACTTCATGTTCTCCCTATCCTGCTTCATCTTAGGACAGTTCTTCTTACTAAGTATCAGCCCATGGCTCATTGGTAAGAAACCTTTCTTAGCCTGATCCATGTTGAATCTTTTCAGAACTTTGTCAATGTACATGGCCTGACTTAGGCCCAGAAGCCAATTGGATCTATCCCTGTAGATCCTGATCCCTAGGATCATCTCAGCCTCCATTAGTCCTTCATTGTGAAGCACTTACACAACCACTTCTTTACACCTTGTAGTGTTGGTATGTCGCTTCCAATAAGAAGGATATCATCCACATATAGTACTAGGAAGGTGACAATGCTCCCACTAATTCTTTTACACACACAAGGCTCATCTTGATTCTGTATGAAGTCGTATTCCTTTATGGCTTCATTGAATCTAAGATTCCAACTTCAAGATGCTTGCTTCAGTCCATAAATGGACCTTCGGAGCTTGTATACCCTCCCAGGATACTTTGGATCTACAAAACCCTCAAGTTGTGTCATGTACATATCCTCGAGTAGCTTTCTATTAAGGAAAGTGGTTTTGACATCCATCTGCCAGACGTCATAGTCGTACCAAGAGGCTATGGCCAGTAGGATCCTTATGGATTTGAGCATAGCAACTGGTGAGGAAGTTTCATCATAGACTATTCCATAGACTTGTATGAAACCTTTCAAAACCAGACACCCTTTGAAGGTGTGTCGGCTTTTAGCTTGTAGCACCACTTGTAACCTATTACCTTAGCACTCGGAGGTGGATCAACCAGGTTCCAAACCTAATTATCGTACATAGATTACATCTCCACCTCCATGGCCTTGTGCCAGTTGGCAGATTGTGGGCTAGCTATAGCCTCCTGGTAGGTTTTGGGCTCTTCCTCATCGAAGATGAGAAGGGTGTGATCATCGGTGATGAGAAACCCATATCTCTCTAGCTCCCGATGATCCCTACCAAACCTTCTAGGTACTTGTGTGACCAGGGTCAGTGCTTCCTCCTGTGGAAGCTCTACCCTAGTCCCTGAGTTATCCTCTTTAGGAGTTTGTAAGCTTTGAAATTTCCTGAGTTCAACATTGCTCCCACTGTCTTTCTTGGAAATGAAATCCTTGTTTAGAAAGACCCCCTTTTGTGCCACGAACACCTTGTTCTCGGTCGGGTTGTACAAGTAATACCCTTTGGTTTCCCTAGGGTAGCCCACAAACAAGCATTTATCGGTTTTGGGTTCTAGTTTGCCCCCAGTCAATTTCTTGACATGTGCATCACATCCCCAAATCGGTAGGAAAGACACATTGGGCGCCCTGCCCCTCCATATCTCATATTGGTGCTTTTCCACAGCCTTAGTCGGAGTATTATTCAAAATGAGAGCTGCTGTCTCAAGAACATATCCCCAGAAGCATACTGGGAGAGAGGCATGACTCATCATTAAGCGGACCATGTCCAACAAGGTCCTGTTCCTCCGTTCGAACACCTCATTCCATTGTGGTGTTCCCAGAGGAGTGAGCTATGGAATGATTCCATGCTCTCTCAAATATGAATCAAACTCTAGGCTCATATACTTGCCTCCTCGGTCTGACCGAAGGGCTTTGATATTTTTGCCTAGTTGGTTTTGTACTTCGTTCTTAAATTCCTTGAACCTATCAAGGGTCTCAGACTTATGTTTCATCAGATAGACATAGCCATATCTGCTGAAATCATCTGTAAACGTGACGAAGTACAGATGTCACCTCTAGTAGCTATGCTCATGGGCCCACATACGTCTGAATGTATTAGGTCCAAGCTAGTAGCCTTTTCAGCTTTCTTGCTAAAAGGTGCTTTAGTCATTTTTCCTCGTAAAAAAGACTCACATATATCAAGTGACTCCAAGTCAAATGATCCTAGGATTCTAGCTTTATGAAGCCTAGCTATGCACTTCTCGTTTATGTGGCCTAAACAACAATGCCAAAGGTAAACAGGATTAAGTTCGTTAGGCTTAACCCTTTTAGTATTTATATTATAGACATGATTAGTTTCATTCAAATCCAAGATATAAAGGCCGTTATTTAACAAAGCTTCTCCATAAAATAATCCCCTTCTAGATAAACCCATTTTACTATTACAAATAGTAAAATCAAATCCAGAAACATCCAAAACTAAAACTGAAATAATATTCCCATACATAGCTGGTACAAAATAACATTGTTCCAGTATTAAAACTAATCCACTAGGCATCATAAGATGGTACTCGCTGATTTCTATGGATGCAACTCTTGCTCCATTTCCGACTTGCAAGTCCACCTCTCTAGATCCTAGTGATCTCTTGTTCTTAAGTCCCTGCACATTACAACATATGTGAGAACCACATCCAGTATCCAATACCCAGGATGTTGAAACAGTGAGGTGTATCTCTATGACATGTATACCTGACGAAGATGCGCCCTGGGTCTTCCTTTGCTCTCCCAACAGTTTCAGACACGATCTTTTCCAATGTCCAGCCTGCTTGCACCCAAAGCAGACATCCTCAGGACTGGCCTTAGGCTGGGCCTTAGCCATTTTGTCCTTGGCTTTCTTAGCCTTGGCCTTGGCCTTTGCCTTGCCCTTGGCAAGAGGAGGGTTCCCCTTGTTGACCAGTAGTACCGGTGGTATCTTCTTGATCGACTACACAGTGAGCTTAAGCATCCCATGCAGCTCACTAACAGTACAGTTCATCCCTCGCATGTTGTAGTTCAAGATGAACTAATCATAAGAATCTAGCAAGGAAACCAGGATTATGTCAACCGCCAGCTCCTGCTGTTGGGATTTTTCACCGGAAATCACCCGATTACAGCGAAAGAATACGATGATTTCCTCAAATCCGTGCCCAGGAGCAATTGATATGAAAATTGTAAAATAAAAAATTAAACTAGAAGAGAATCAATTCTTACCAGGAATATCTCTTCTAGAGATGGGTGCAGAAATCAAAGTAGATTCCCTCCAAGTTCACATACACGAACGGCTATGGAACGCGACCCGTGCTAGCGTTGGAATCAAAGGACTTTTGAGAGAAAGGGGCTGTAATTTTTTCAGCTGTGTTCTTGGCACTCCTTGGCCGAATTGTACGCTAGGTATTTTACCTAGGGTTGGCTGAGATTCTCCTCTCCATTACGGCCCAATTCGTTCTCTTATTTTATATGGGCTTTACTACATTTAAAAACTCGGGCCAATGTTAATTCCTTAGGTCCAATTAATCATCAAACTCAATTTTATTTAACTTGTATTCTTAACATATTTTTCCAAATAATATATTTGATGCAATTAAATTAAAATTAATTTGATCAATTAATTATACCATGGAATTAATTTTGACATACATAAAATAAAGATACATGTAAACCTATACATGTGAAATATTTCCACCTAGGAAATAATCTCATAAATTAATTTAATTAATTATGAGAAGGCCAATGAAAATATTAATTTTATTACTATGATCAATCCAATTGATCTTTATAATATAATTAATATAATCCTCTCTCTCTGGTGTGTGTACTCTAAGTATACAGGTGATTCCTTAAGTCCGTATTCAGACGTTCAATGTGTATGATCCCGTGGACCCATCTTTATGTTGGCAGTGGGCCTAGGGCTCACAGACTACAGGTGGGCTCTAGCAAGCCACTATAACCCCCAATTAAGATGGAGATGGTAGTCCAACTGAAATCATGACCCTGTAGTTTGAACTTGTATATCCCATGTCATTGATATCGGTGTCCAACACACAGGCATGGATTGATCACCCTCTTTTGTGTCCGAACATTTACTTGATCCTGAATGTACTGATGCTCACAAACAAGTTCCAAAGTTGTTTGGGTGTGGCCACACTCTTATCAGTTGCATTCATCGAGAGGTCGGTGATATCTTCGCAGTGGACTACTGAGTGACAAATCCCGTCTGCATATCCATAGCACTGCCATGCTTATTGACAAACCCGAAAGTCCCTATAATTGGCACCCTATTACTGGCCCTTTAGGTGTACCCTTAAGTATGCGACCTCACATGCAGCACCATCATATGGTCAGGTCAAAGGATCCATACAAGTACTACACGAGAATCACTTATGATACTTTACCATGTGGATTTCTCACTTTAGTGGATCTATCTAGTACCAAGCCCTTTTTGCATGTAACCATTAACTTGGTTAACATCCCATGTCCAATGACTGGTAAGACACTGCCATACATCTGTTAGATATGCCCCAGTCCCGAGGCATTGGTCCTTGTATCTGTATCATACATTAATTGGATTCATGTATTATACTTATTTGTGTTATTAATAAAGGCATTATTATATTTATCTTGTGCAATATATTAAATGAAGTATCCAATGGACATATCCATATCCATGATGACCAGTGTCATGCACTTGGCAGTAAGACCATGGATAGGGTAAATGATATGACCATAAATAGATCCGTAGTCTGTTCCAGCCATGGGAATGAATGGAACAAGAGACTATCATTAACCTCGTTGTATGGCGGTGTCTTACCGATCATTGGACATGGAATGTCAACCAAGTTAATGGGTACATCATAGGGGGCATGGTACTGGATAGATCCATTTAACCAGAAATCCACATGGTATAGTATCACAAGTGATTCTCGTGTAGTACTTGTATGGATCCTTTGACCTGACCATATGATGGTGTTACATATGAGGTCACATACTTAGGGGTACGCCTAAAGGGCCTGTAATAGGGTGCCAAGTATGGGTACTTTCGGGTATGTCACTTAGCATGGTAATGCTATGGATATGCAGAAGGGATTTGTCACTCAGTAGTCCAATGGGAAGCTATCACCGGCCTCTTGATGAATGCGACTGATAAGAGTGTGGCCGCACCCAAACAAGTGGGAACTTGTTTGTGAGCTTTAATGCATACAGGATCAAGTTAATGTCCGGACACAAAAGAGGGTGATCAATCCATGCCTCTGTGTTGGACACCGATATCAATGACATGGGATGTACAAGTTTAAACTACAGGGTTATGATAACAGTTAGACTGCCATATCCATCTTAATGGGGGGCTGCAGTGGCTTGCTAGAGCCTAACTGCAGTCTATGGGCCAAAGGCCCACTGCCAACATAAAGATGGACCTACGGGATCGTACACATTGAGCGACTGAACACCGACTTAAGGAATCACATGTATGCTTGGAGTATACACTCTGGAGAGAGAGGTATGTATATTAATTATATTATAACGATCAATTGGATTGATCCTAATAATAAAATTAATATATTTAATTGGCTCTTCATAATTAATTGGATTAATTATGAGATTATTTCCTAGGTCGAAATATTCATATGGATAGGTTTACATATGATTTTATTTTGTGAGGATCTAATTTTAATTTGATGGATTAAATTAATTGGTCAAACTAATTTTAATTTAAATGTAAATAATATATTACTTGGTGTAATATATTAAATACATGGGTATATTAAAGTTGGGCTTGAAATTAATTTAAACCAGATTAATTAAAATAAGATTGGGCCTGAATTAAAAGAAGGAAGCCCACACAAATAAGGAGCCAAGTTGGACCACAATTCCCCTAGGGAATTTCGGCCCACCTAGGGTTAAAATAACCCTAGGAATTTCGGCCAAGGAAGTAAGAACACACCATAGCCGAAATTCTCTAGCCCCTCCTCTCCATAGTTCGTGTTTTCAGACGCTAGCACGGGTGGTGTTCCTTAGGCGTTCGTGTACGTGAACAAGGAGGGATTCTACATTGATTCCTGCAGTCTGCATCCATCTCTAAAAGAGATATTCCGGGTAAGAGAATTATCTTTTTCTATTAAATTTTTATTTTTCCAATTTCCATTTCAATTGCTCCTGGGCACGGATTTGAGGAAATCATCGCGTTCTTCCGCTTTTATCGTGTGATTTCTGGTGAAAAATCTCAACAGTGGTATCAGAGCGGGCTTTTGATCCGTGGAAATTGTTAAAATTGGTTGAATCCCATGTTTTAAAAATTGAAGTTTTTTATTGGGGTTCTTGGTTTGGGTTTAAGATTTTTCCCATTTGATTTTTTTACAATTGGAATTGAATATGCATATTGGTTTATGTTTGTTTAATTTAAATTGTATGTTTTGGAAATCTTGTTGAATTTTGTTGTTATTCTTGGTGAATTTTGTTGTTGGATGCCTTGATGTAATTTTATATTTATTTAAATAAAAAAAAAATCTGGCTGTTCCCGGAGGTGCGGGGCTGCCGGTGGCGGAATCGCAGTCGGCGGCCGCCGCACGTGACGGGAGCAGCGGCTACCGGCGCTGGGTGCCACAGGCAGTAGCCGCTGCCTGCTGCTGCGCCAGCAGTGGCAACTGCATAGGCGGCTGCTGCCGCTGGTTCCAGCAACGGCAGCTGCAACGGGCTGCTGCTGGGCGGCAACTACTGCTGGGTAGTGGCTGCTGCTGCTAAGGTAACTGGGGCGCCCTAGCCGCAGTGGTCCGAGCCCAATGTTTTTGGATTTGGTGGGTTTTTGGGCCCGGGCCCAGTTTTGAAATTTTAATTGGCTTTAAAATTCATGTGTTTAAATTTATGTAATTTAAGTGTTTGTGGTTTCTTGAATGAAATTTTATTTTATTCATGTGATATTAATTTTGGAAATTAATATGGTTAATTGAAATTGGTTCGGGCAATTTTGGCACAATTACTTGGACGGCTGAATTGGACCCATGGTTTCCCAATTCCAGTGGGAGCAGTTGGACGACCTGGGCTGGAGGCCCAAAGCTCGTTAAGGGTTAGAACCATGGTGGGCCAAAATTGGCGATTTCTATATAATGGCTTGGACATAATTGAAATGGGCTTAAATCATGATTATAATATGCTTATGAATTATATGTATTGGATGCATATGGGTGATTAAATATTTTGTATGATTGGATGCTATTGGACCTTGTTCAAGATGGGTTGTATTTTCTTTTTTGGGTAAATACGGCCTGCATGTCGTTTTCTTTTTAATGTAATTTTATTTTATTGAATTATTGTAAAATTTGTAAAAAGAAGAAGCCCATGGAGTCGTGAGCCCAAGCGGAGGTGCAAGCCCAAAAGGAAGAAGATGAAGGCCCACCTGATATTTTTTTCTAGTATAGGTTTACTAGAATAATATTAGGATGTAATAAAGGCCCATAGCAATCCATTTTACTTATTTATTTAATTATGCTTTATATTTATATGCATGTATGTATGTATGTATGATCCAACCGCATTTCACCCGCCTTATGTATGCAAGCCGTTGTTAATTGAATCTAAAACCAAATGAAATTACTAAGTCGCTTAAAAGTGCTTCCCTCATTCAAAACCGACTCGAAGTGGGAATAGGCCAGTTGTAGACCATGCCCTCGTAGGATACACTGGAGTATTGTCACTTTGTATTAGGTTAGGGTATGGGATACTCTAACACTTGAATGGAGGTTTTGACTTAGTGTGGGTAGTAGGATTCTCCTGGCCCTAAGCACAGATGGGTAAGTGCCAACAAGCCCATCAAACCGAGAGTCCCTAAGTTGGGATTGGAAGGCGTTCCTACCTAAATAATTAGGGTATAGTTGTACCAGGCCCTTTTCTGGCTATATCTTAATGAAATATGGATCTCGGGCCATGAGCCCAACAACTCGGTTTAATAACTTGATTCATTATTAATTTTATATGGGAATAACAAAGTAAAGTCCTTTATTAACACTCTAAATGTTTTTCTGTGTAGAAATTCTAAATGGCAAACAACAATATTTTATCACTACGATCAATTCTTGAAAGGGACAAGCTTTCCAGTCCTAACTTTTTGGACTAGTCCAGGAACTTGAGAATAGTTCTAAGGCAGGAGTCCAAAGAGTATGTGCTGGGGAGGCCTGTACCGGCTGCGCCTCAAGGACGTAATCCACCGGCTGCCCAGCTGGAGGAATACGAGGTGCATGTCAAGGATAATAGGGATGTGACATGCCTAATGTTGGCCTGCATGGTCCCCGAACTACAAAAATAGTTTATGGACCATCAAGCCTTTGCTATGATAACAACTCTAAACGAGATGTTTCAGGAGCAAGCTCGTTAGGAAAGGTACCTGACCAACAAGGCATTCCACTCCTATAAGATAGGGGCCGGGACATCTGTGAGCGCACACGTGCTCAAGATGAAGGGCTACTTGGACACTTTAGCCAGTCTCGAATCACCTATCTCTCAGGATTTGGCGGTGGACACAATCCTAGCATCCTTGCCGGATTCTTATGATCAGTTCATCCTAAACTACAACATGCAAGGGATGAACCGCACTGTCAGTGAGTTGCATGGGATGCTTAAGCTTATAGAGCAGTCAATCAAAAAGACTCTACCGGTGCTGTGTTGGATATGCCCTAGTCCCGAGGCATTAGTCCTTGTCTTTGTATCATACATTCGTACATTAATGTGAACTTTATGTATTATACAATTTGTGTCTGGAAATAAAGGCATTAATCTATTTACTATATGTCTTCTGCTATATTTTAAATAGAGTATCCAATGGACATATCCATATCCATGTTGTCAAGTGTCATGCACTAGGCAGTAAGACTATGGATAGGGAAAACGATATGGCTATAAAGTCATCCGTAGTCTGTTCCAATCATGGGAATGAATGGAACTAAAGACTATCATTAGCCTGGTTGTATGGCGGTGTCTTCCCGGTCATAGAACATGGAATGTCAACCAGGTTAATGGGTACATGCAAAAAGGGGCATGGTACTGGATTGATCCACTTAACGGGAATCTACATGGTATAGTATCACAAATGATTCTCGCGTAGTACTTGCATAAGTCCTTTGACCGGACCATATGATGGTGTTGCATGTGAAGTGGCACACTTTGGTGTACGCCTAACGGGCCTGTAAAAGGGTGCCAAGTATGGGTACGTTCGGGTGTGTCAATGAGCATGGCAGTACTATGGATATGCAGAAGGGAATGTCACTCAGTACTTTACTGAGACGATATCACCGGCCTCTTGATGAATGTTACTGATAAGAGTGTGGCCACACCCAAACAAGATGAGATCTTGTTTGTGAGCATCAGTTCATTTGGGATCGAGTAATGTCCGGACACATATAGAGGGTGATCAACCATGCCTCTGTGTTTGACACCGATATCAGTGACATGGGACATACAAGTTCAACTACAGGGTTACGGTGATAGTTTGACTGCTATCTCCGTCTTAATTGGGGGCTACAGTGGCTTGCTAGAGCCCGCCTGTAGTCTGTGGGCCTTGGCCCACTGCCAACATAAAGACGGACCCATTGGATCGTACACATTGAACGTCTGGACTTTAACTAGTCGGATTAAGTGTGTACTTGGAGTATACACGTTTGAAGAGAGAGAGATTTATTAATTATATTCTAGATCAATTAGATTGATCAAAAGAATATAATTAATATTTATTTTGGCATTCTCTTAATTAATTCAATGAATTAATTTGTGAGATTATTTCCTAGGTGGAAATATTTATACATGTATAGGTTTACATGTATCTCATCTTATATGTGTCTAATTTAATTCCTTAATGAATTTGATGTGTCAAATTAATTGTAATTTAGATGTATGTAACATATTATATGGTACAATATACTTACATACATGTGGAATTACAATGTTATTTGAAATCAAATAAAAACCAAAGAATTAAAGTGGGCTAGGGCTTGAAATGGTAAGCCCACTTATTCATCATGTGTTGGCCGAGAAGTCATGGTGGGTTTAAGCCAAGAATGATGAATATTTAAGATGAGAAGAGTGAGTCATTGTTGGACAAAAGGTAATGATCAAATGGGTGAGTCATGGTGGACTTTTGGTTGGCAAAGTTTGACTTTACTAACTTGGATATTTTTGGTCATTATGATTAAAGACAGATGAGAAAATATCCCATCTCCTTTTGATCACATCTTGGCCGAATCTTCATGTCTTGTGGCAAGGGAGATGACTCATTCTTTAGACAAAATGTGATGAGTGAATTGGTGAGTCATGGTTGACTTTGTGGTAAGCAAAGTAGGACTTTGCTTACTTGGATATTTTGCCTCTTCTTTGGTAAGATATATAAGGGAAAATATCATTCTACCAATTAACTCTAACTAGTTCTCTTGGCTGCCCTCTCTCCCTCTCTTCTTGAATTTTCCGAGTCGCTAGCACGGGTTTCAGTCCGAGAGCCGTTCGTGTACGCATCGGTGGAGGAAATCTATACTTGATTTCTGTAGTCTTCTTCTATCTCTTATGAGATATCTTGGTAAGACTTTTATACTCCTCCTTTGTGTTTTGCATTTGATTTTCACTACTTAAGCTCCCGGGACCCGGATTCAAGGAAATCGACGCGTGTTTCCGCACTTTTGTCGGTCGGTTTCCCGTGACGAATCCCAGCATGCTGCTGGTCAATAAGGGGAAGCCTCCTCTTGCTAAGGGTAAGGCCAAGGAAAAGGCCAAGGCCAAAGCCAAGAAGGCAAAGGCTAAGAAGGCCAAAGCCCAACCCAATGCCCAGCAGAAGGCAGGTCCTGAGGATGTCTGTTTCGGGTGTAGACAGGCAGGCTATTGGAAGAGATCGTGTCCTAAGCTGATGGGAGAGCAAAGAAGGGGCTAAAGTGCATCCTCTTCAGGTATTTATGTTATAGACATTAACCTTACTATTTCAACATCCTGGGTATTGGATACTGGATATGGTTCTCACATTTGTTGCAATGTGCAGGGACTTAAGAACAGAAGGTCACTGGGGTCGGGAGAGGTGGAATTGCGGGTCGGGAATGGAGCAAGGGTTACTGCCATAGAGATCGGTGAATACCACCTTGTGATGCCTAGTGGATTGGTTTTAATTTTGGAACAATGTTATTTTGTACCTGCTATGTGCAGGAATATTATTTTAGTTTCTATGTTGGATAATTTTGGATTTTATTTTACTATTTCTAATGGTAGAATTTCAATATCTAGGGAGGCATTATTTTATGGAGATGCTCTATTAAATGGCCTGTATATCCTGGACTTAAATGAAACCAATCATGTCTATAACATAAACATAAAAAGGGTTAAGCCAAACGAACTTAATCATGTCTACCTGTGGCATTGTCATCTTGGCTACATAAACGAGAAGCGCATAGCTAGGCTTCACAAAGCTGGAGTCTTAGGGTCATTTGACTTGGAGTCAATTGATACATGCAAATCATGTTTACAAGGCAAGATGACTAAGGTGCCTTTGAGCAAGAAGGCTGAAAGGGCCACTGGCTTATTAGACCTAACACATTCAAATGTATGTGGACCTATGAGCACAGCGACCAGAGGTGGACACCTGTACTTTGTCACGTTCACGGCTGATTTCAGTAGATATGGCTATGTCTATCCGATGAAACACAAATCCGAGACCCTTGATAGGTTCAAGGAATTCAGGAACGAGGTACAGAACCAGCTAGGCAGAAATATCAAAACCCTTCGGTCGGACCGAGGTGGTGAGTATATGACCCTAGAGTTTGACTCATATTTGAGAGAGCATGGAATAGTTCCACATCTCACTACTCCCGGAACACCACAATGGAATGGGGTGTCCGAACGGAGGAATAGGACCCTATTGGACATGGTCCGCTCAATGATGAGTCAAGCCTCTCTCCCAATTAGTTTCTGGGGACACGCCCTCGAGACAGCAGCTCTTATCTTAAATAATACTCCAACTAAGGCAGTGGAAAAGACCCCATATCAGATATGGATGGCCAAGGAGCCCAATGTGTCTTTCCTAAGGATTTGGGGATGTGAAGCACATGTCAAGAAATTGACTAGTGGCAAGCTGGAGCCCAAAACCGATAAATTCCTGTTTGTGGGCTACCCTAAGGAAACCAAAGGGTATTACTTCTACAACCCCGCTGAGAACAAGGTGTTTGTGGCAAGGAAGGGGGTCTTTCTAGAAAAGGAGTTCCTTTCCAAGAAAGACAGTGGGAGCAATGTTGAACTCAAGGAAGTGGAGCTTCCTGAAGAGGATAACTCGGAGGCCCAGGTGGAGCTTCCACAAGGGGAAGCACAGACCCAGGCAACACAAGGACCTAGAAGGTCTGGTAGGGATCGTCGGGAACCGGAGAGGTATGGTTTTCTCATCACCGATGATCAGACTCTTCTCATCTGGGATGACGAAGAACCCAAAACCTACTAGGAGGCTATGGCAAGACCACAGTCTGCGAATTGGCGCAAAGCCATGGAGGCAGAAATGCAATCTATGTACGATTACCAAGTTTGGAACTTGGTTGATCCACCTTCGGGTGCTAAGGTAATAGGTTGCAAGTGGTGATATAAGCTAAAGGCCGACAATACCTTCAAGAGGCGTCTGGTTGCGAAAGGTTTCAAACAAGTCCATGGAATAGACTATGATGAAACTTTATCACCAGAAGCCATGCTCAAATCCATCAGGATCTTACTAGCCATAGCCACATGGTACGACTATGAAGTCTGGCAAATGGATGTCAAAACCGCTTTCCTTAATGGAATGCTACTCGAGGATATGTACATGACACAACCTGAGGGTTTTGTTGATCCAAAGTATCCGAGAAGGGTATGCAAGCTTCAAAGGTCCATTTATAGACTGAAGCAAGCATCCCGAAGTTGGAATCTCAGATTCAATAAGGCTATGAAGGAATATGGCTTCATACAGAATCAAGATGAGCCTTGTGTGTATAAGAGGACTAGTGGGAGCATTGTCACATTCTTGGTACTTTATGTGGATGACATCCTACTCATTGGAAGCGACATACCTACACTGCAAGGGGTAAAGCAGTGGCTGAGTAAGTGCTTCGCAATGAAGGAATTAGGCGAAGCTGAGATGATCCTAAGGATCAGGATCTATAGGGATAGATCAAATCGGCTTCTGGGCTTAAGTCAGGCCTCGTGCATAGACAAAGTTCTGAAAAGGTTCAGCATGGACCAGGCCAAGAAAGGCATCTTGCCAATGGGTCATGGGCTAAAACTTAGTAGGAAACACTGTCCTAAGATAAGGGAGGACAGGGAGAATATGAAATTAGTTCCATATGGTTCGGCTATAGGATCAATTATGTACTCCATGTTATGTACGAGACCTGATGTCGCCTTTGCACTGAGTAAGATGATCCGGTACCAGCAGGATCCTGGGGAGGATCACTGGAAAGATGTCAAGGCAATCCTTAAGTACCTTAACCAGAATAAGGATAGCTTCTTAGTGTATGGTGGGTAGGAAGTGCTATCAGTTACTGGGTACACCGATACAAGCTTCCAGACTGACCAGGATGAGTACCAGTCACAATCTAGGTATGTATTTCTGCTAAATGGTGGTGCTGTAAGCTGGAGGAACTCAAAGCAGCCAACCATCATAGACTCTACAACAGAAGCTGAGTACATCGCTGCGTGTGATGCGGCTAAGGAAGCTGTGTGGATGAAGAAGTTTATCACTGAGTTAGGAGTAGTGCCAACTATCCAGGACCTAGTTGATATCTTCTATGACAACAATAGGGCCGTTGCACAAGCTAAGGAGCCCCAGTCACACAAGAACACAAAGCACGTGCTCAGAAAGTTTCACCTCATACGAGAGATCACGGAGAGAGGTGACATCGCATTTCACAGAGTGGACACCGAGGATAATATCGCAGATCCTTTGACCAAGGCGTTGGCCCAGCCTAACGACGAGGGTCATACTAGATCTAGAGGGATTAGGCCCATGCCTAGTTGGAACTATTGCAAGTGGGAGATTGTTGGATCTGCCCTAGTCCCGAGGCATTGGTCCTTGTATTTGTATCATATATTAATTGGATTCATGTATTATACTTATTTGTGTTATTAATAAAGGCATTAATTCATTTATTATATTTATATTGTGTAATATATTAAATGAAGTATCCAATGGACATATCCATATCCATGATGACCAGTGTCATGCACTTGGCAGTAAGACCATGGATAGGGTAAACGATATGACCATAAATAGATCCGTAGTCTGTTCCAGTCATGGGAATGAATGGAACAAAAGACTATCATTAACCTGGTTGTGTGGCGGTGTCTTACCGGTCATTGGACATGGAATGTCAACCAAGTTAATGGGTACATGCATAAGGGGCATGGTACTGGATTGATCCACTTAACGAGAAATCCACATGGTATAGTATCACAAGTGATTCTCGTGTAATACTTGTATGGATCCTTTGACCTGACCATATGATGGTGTTACATGTGATGTCACATACTTAGGGGTACGCCTAAAGGGCCTGTAATAAGGTGCCAAGTATGGGTACTTTCGGGTATGTCACTTAGCATGGTAATGCTATGGATATGCAGAAGGGATTTGTCACTCAGTAGTCCACTGGGAAGATATCACTGGACTCTTGATGAATGCGACTGATAAGAGTGTGGCCACACCCAAACAAGTGGGAACTTGATTATGAGCTTTAGTGCATTTAGGATCATATTAATGTCTGGACACAAAAGAGGGTGATCAGTCAATGCCTCTGTGTTGGACACCGATATCAATGACATGGGATGTACAAGTTTAAACTACAAGGTTATGATAACAGTTAGACTGCCATCTCCATCTTAATTGGGGGCTGCAGTGGCTTGCTAGAGCCCAACTGTAGTCTGTGGGCCAAAGGCCCGCTGCCAACATAAAGATGGACCCACAGGATCGTACACATTGAGATACTGAACACCGACTTAAGGAATCACATGTATTCTTGGAGTATACACTCTAGAGAGAGAGGTATGTATATTAATTATATTATAAAGATCAATTGGATTGATCCTAATAATAAAATTAATATATTTAATTGGCTCTTCATAATTAATTGGATAAAATTATGAGATTACTTCCTAGGTGAAAATATTCATATGTATAGGTTTATATATGATTTTATTTTGTGAAGATCTAATTTTAATTTGATGGATTAAATTAATTGGTCAAACTAATTTTAATTTAAATGTAAATAATATATTACTTAGTGTAATATATTAAATACATGGGTATATTAAAGTTGGGCTTGAAATTAATTTAAACCAGATTAATTAAAATAAGATTGGGCCTGAATTAAAAGAAGGAAGCCCACACAAATAAGAAGCCAAGTTGGACCAAAATTCCCCTAGGGAATTTCGACCCACCTAGGGTTAAAATAACCATAGGAATTTCGGCCAAGGAAGTAAGAACACACCATAGTTGAAATTCTCTAGCCACTCCTCTCCATAGTTCGTGTTTTCCGATGCTAGCACAGGTGGTGTTCCTTAGGCGTTCGTGTATGTGAACAAGGAGGGATTCTACATTGATTCCTGCAGTCTGCATCCATCTCTGAAAGAGATATTCCGGGTAAGAGAATTATCTTTTTCTATTAAATTTTTATTTTTCCAATTTCCATTTCAATTGCTCCTGGGCACGGATTTGAGGAAATCATCGCGTTCTTCCGCTTTTATCGGGTGATTTCCGGTGAAAAATCCCAACAACAACCAGGTTAATGATAGTCTCTAGTTTCATTCATTCCCATGACTGGAATAGACTACGGATCTCTTTTTGGTCATATTGTTTTCCCTAGCCATGGTCTTACTGCCAAGTGCATGACATTTGTCAACATGGATATGCATATGTCCATTGGATACTTCATTTAAAATACTACACAAGATATATATAATAAATGAATTAATGACTTTATTAATGACACAAAATATGTAAAATACATGAATCAAATAAATGTACAATACAGATACAAGGTCCAATGCCTCGGGACTAGGGCATATCCAACACATGCGAGATAGGTGATTTGAGACGGGCTAAAGTGTCCAGATAGCCCTTCATCTTGAGCACCTCTGCGCTCATAGATGTCCCAGCCCCCATCTTACAGGCCTTATTGGTCAAGTACCTTTCCTGACGAGCTTGCTCTTGAAACATCTTATTAAGAATTGTTATCATAGCAAAGGCCTGATGGTCCATGAACTGTTTTTGTAGCTCAGGGACCATACACACCAATATAAGGCATCTCACGTCCCAGTTATCCTTTACATGCACCTCGTATTCCTCCAACTGGGTAGCCGGTGGATTACGCCCCGTTGGTGCAGCCGGTACAAGCCTTTCTAGCACATACTCTTTAGACTCCTGTCTTAGAACTATTCTCAAGTTTCTAAACCAGTGCAAGAAGTTTGGGCCAGAAAGCTTGTCCCTTTCCAGGATAGATCTTAGTGAAAGTGAATTGTTTGTTGCCATTTGGTTACTACACAGAAAAATTATAAGAGTGTTAATAAAGGACTTAACTTGTTTTTCCCATATTTAATTAATAATGAATCAGGTTATTAATTAACTTCAGTTGTTGGGCTCATGGGCTAAGATCCATATTTCATTAAGATATAGCCAGATGAGGGCTTGGAAAAACTATACCCTAATTATTTAGGTAGGAACACAGTCCCATCGCAACCTAGGGACTCTCGGTTTGGTGGGCTTGTTGGAACTTATCCATCTATGCTTAGGGCCAGGAGAATCCTACTACCCACGCTAAGTCAAAACCTTCATCCAAGTGTCAGAGTAACCAATACTCCAACCTAATACAAAATGACGATACTCTAGTGCATCCAGCAAGGGCATGGTCTACAACTGGCCTATCCCCACTTCGAGTCAGTTTTGAATGAGGGAAGCACTTTTAAATGACTTAGTAATTTCCCTTTGGTTATTAGATTCATTTTAATAACGGCTTAGATGCATATGCAGGTTAAATTGGGTTTGGATCATTCACTCATACATGTAAATAAATAAAGCATAATCAAATAAAATGGACTACTATGGGCCTATATTACAACTTAATATAATTCTAGTAAACCTATACAAGAAAATACATCAGGTGGGGCTCCTCTTCTTCCTTCTAGGCACGCCTCTCCAATGGGCTTCTTCTTTACAAATTTTATAATAAATAAATAAAATAAAATTACATAAAAAAGAAAAACGGCATGCAGGCCGTATTTACCAAAAAAGAAAAAGTATAGTCCAACTCGAATAAGGACCAATAGCATCCATACATTCATTTAATCATACAACCATGCAATCCAATACTTCAATTTAAAAACATGTTATAATGTATGAATTTAAGCCCATTTCAATTATATCCTTAGCCATTATTTTGAAATCGCTAATTTTTTTTCCCATTATGGTTCTAGCCCTTAATGGGCTTTGGGCCTCCAGCCCAGGCAGAACACTGCTTCCACTAGAATTGGGAAACCATGAGTCCATATCAGCCACCCGGGTACTCATGCCATGAAAACCCGAACCAATTTCAATTATACCATATTAATTTCCAAAATTAATATCTCATGAATAAAATTAAAATTTCATTCAAGAAACCATGTACATTTAAATTACAGAAAATTTAAACACACAAAATTTTAAAACCCATTAAAATTTCAAAACTGGGCCCCAGGCCTGAAACTCGCCAAATCCAAAACTAGGCCCGACCCGTTGCATCTAGGGGCAGTAGCAGCCTGCTGCTGCTGTTTCTGCTGCTATGGAGGCCGCCGGCAGTGATTCTGCCTCCGGCAGCCCCGTATCCGTGGAAATAGCCCATGATTTTGCAGAGAAAAAATAAATTACAGCCAACAAATTAAATCGCCAAAAAATAATCCAACCACAAAAAATTAAATCCAATATAAACCGATATGCACATTAAATTTCGATTGCAAAATCCATGGGGAAAATCACAAAACCCTAATCCAAAGAATCCCAAATAACATCATCCATTTTAAAACCAAGGGATTCAACCAAGTTTACCAATTTCCACAGATCAAAAGACCACTTTGATACCACTGTTGGGATTTTTTTATCTAAAATCAACCGATAAAGCGGAAGTTCGCGTCAATTTTCTCAAATCCGTGCCCAAGAGCAATCGAAATGGAAATCATAAACAACAAAATCAAAAGTGAAGATTGAGTTTCTCACCAGAAATATCTCCTCTAGAGATGGCTACAGAAATCGAATTCGATCTCCTCCACTCTTACGTACACGAACGCCTATAGAGTCAAACCTATGCTAGCAGTGGATCAAAAGAGAAGAGGAAGAGAGTCAATTGCCATGGCTGAAAATTTCAGCTCATAAGACCCATGTAGCTGAAATTCCACTTAAGGAAAATCTAACTTTTAGGTTTTATATCATGGCCTTTATTATTGGTTTGATTTAACTTTGTTTCTATAAATGGAATTAATGCCATAATTCCATAAATCCTAATGAATTAAGATGGTTTAATTCCTAATCAATTCTAATTTAATTTCTATGCATATATTTATATAATATCATATTATATAAGATACTTGTCATTTAAATTAAATAGATTTGTCAATTGGAATTAATCCAACAAATTAATTTATGATTTGACTATAAACAAATACATATAAACCAATATATGTATTAAATTTCCATCAGGAAATTTATTCACAAGTTAATTTATTTAAATCAACTTTGTGCAACCCAATAAAATATAAATATATGTCAATTAAGTTATATTGACCAATCCAATTGATCTTTAGCTTAATTGATTAATATTTATCGCTCCAATTAGCATACTCTAAGTATATAGGTGATCCGATAAGTTCGAACTCAGACATTCTATGTGTACGATCCTGTGGGACCGTCTTTATGTTGGCAATGGGCCTATGGTCCATAGACTACAGGCAGGCTCTAGCAAACCACTGCAGCCCCCAATTAAGGTGGAGATAGCAGTCTGACTGTAATCATAACCTTGTAGTTTAAACTCGTATATCCCATGTCATTGATATCGGTGTCCAACACAGAGGCATGGATTGATCACCCTCTTTTGTGTTTGGACATTTACTTGAACCTAAATGAATGGATGCTCACAAACAAGCTACAACTTGTTTGGGTGTGGCCACACTCTTATTAGTTGCATTCATGAAGAGGCCGGTGATATCTTCTCAGTGGACTATTGAGTGACATTCCCTTCTGCATATCCATAGCATTGCCATGTTCACTGACATACCCGAATGTACCCATACATGGCACCTAATTACATGCCCTTTAGGCGTACACCAAAGTATGCCACTTCACATGCAGCACCATCATATGGTCAAGTCAAAGGATCCATACAAGTACTACATGAGAATCACTTGTGATATTCTACCATGTGGATTTCTCGTTTAGTGGATCTATCCAATACCATGCCCTTTTTCATGTACCCATTAACTTGGTTGACACCCTATGTCCAATGGCTGGAAAGACACCACCATACAACCAAGCTAATGATAGTTTCTAGTTCCATTCATTCCCTTGACTAGAACAGACTACGGATGACTTTATGGTCATATCGTTTTCCCTATCCATGGTCTTACTGCCAAGTGCTAGAACTTATCAACATGGATATGGATATGTCTATTGGATAATCTATTTAAAACATAGCACAAGATATATAATAAATAGTTTAATGCCTTTATTTAATGACATAAAATGTTTAATACATAAATCCAATAACTATACAATACAAATACAATGACCAATGCCTTGGGACTGAGGCATATCCAATAGTCCCAACTCAAAAGAGTTCACTGAACATGAACATAGTAGGTAAATTTTTAATCTCATGTGCACTATGCGGTCAACAAGGACACGATGGCGATGAATGTAGAATAGGGATGAAATATGTAGAAGAGCAAGTTCATTTTGTTCAAGGCCAGGGGCGGGGAAATCCATATGCCAACACTTATAATCCAGGTTGGCGAAATCATCCAAATTTCTCATGGAGAAATAACCAGAATAGTGGTTTACCAGGTTTCCAACAACCATAAGACCGTTTTGGGACACTTAAGGCAAAAATGGACAGATTTTTGGAAGGTATTAATTCAAAAATCACTTCCTAAGATGAAAACCAAAAACATATAAAATCCAAGTTTGATCAAATTTCCAAAAATCATGCATCTTCTATCCATAATATGGAAGTACAATTGGGTCAGATAGCGAATGCTCTGCCATCTCAGAGCCAAGGACGATTTCCAAGCAACACGGAGGAAAACCCACAGGAGCAACTTAAGTCCATCCAATTGCGATCCAGTAAGACGTATGAAAAGGCAAGGGAGAAGGCTAATCCTTCTATCATCAACCCTACAAATAAAACCAGTTCATTAGATTCAGTTCCCAAAAAGGAAGTATTTCAACCTCGACCCCCTTTTCAACAAAGGTTGCTTGATAAAAAAATTAGATAAGCAATTTTCAACTTTTCTCGATAAACTCAAAAGTTTGAAAATTAATTTATCTTTTATTGAGGCTATCTCTCAAATGCCAAATTATGCAAAATTTTTGAAAGATTTGATTTTGAAGAAAAGAAATTGGGAAGATGTTTCTATGGTGTCATTAATCAAGGATTGTAGTTCTATAATCACCAGCAAGCTTCCTGCCAAACTAAAACATCCTGGAAGTTTCACCATACCTTGTAAATTAGGGGATATGGAATTTCCGAGATGTCTATGTGATTTAAGGGCTAGCATCAATTTAATGCCATTTTCAATCTTTAAAAAATTAGGATTAGAAGATGTCAAACCAACTTTAACGATTTTGCAACTTGCTGACCAATCTACTAAAAGACCCTATGGCATTGTGGAGGATTTGTTAGTAAAAGTAGACAAATTCATTTTTCCAGCAGATTTTGTCATACTCGATTTCCAATTGATGCTAATTGTCCTTTGATTTTAGGAAGACCATTCATGAATACAGGAAGGGCTTTAGTAGATGTTTCTGAAAGAAAGTTAATTTTGCGAATAGGAGAGGTTAAAATCGAGTACCATATGGATAAGGCAATTAAGTATCCTATGGAAGACAATGTCTGTATGAGAATTGATGTAATTGATGGTTGTGTTATAGAAACTTTGGAGAAGCAGGGTTTGGAGGAAGAACAAATTGAAAAAGAAGATGATGATGAAAAAGTGGATTACCGACCTTACATGTTACATAGAAATGAGGAACCATTACCGCCATCTATTGTAAGTCCTCTTAATGTTGAGTTCAAAGAGTTACCAAGACACTTGGGGTATGCTTTTATAATCTCCAACAAGCTTTCATTAGCATAAGAACATGCTTTGTTACAAGTTGTTAAGCACAGGATTAAAAGCATAGGATGGCAAATTTCTGATTTGAAAGGAATAAGTCCTAATGTAGTCATGCATAAAATTCATATGGAAGATGGGTACCAACCTAAGGCTGATAGACAGTGGAGACTTAACCCAAACGTGAAAGAAGTAGTAAAAAAGGAAGTCATTAAACTACTAGATGCAGGAATTATCTATCCAATCTCGGACAATGAATGGGTTAGTCCAATACAGTGTTACCTAAGAAAAAGGGTATGACTGTGGTACAATTTCAAAATGGAGAATTAATTCCTATGCGAACCACCACTGGTTAGAGGGTATGTATTGATTTTAGGAAATTAAACTTCGCCACAAGAAAAGACCATTTTCCTTTACCCTTCATTGACCAAATGTTAGAACGTGTTGCTAGGCATGCTTATTATTGTTTTCTTGATGGTTTCTCTGGATATTTCCAAATTTTTATCTTTCCCAGTGACCAGGAGAAAACAACCTTTACATGTCCTTATGGGACATTTGCCTATAGACGAATGCCTTTCGGATTGTGTAATGCTCCGTCCATTTTTTAGCGATGTATGGCTGTAATTTAGGGTGATTTAATTGAGGAAATTATGGAAGTTTTTATGGATGATATTTTTGTTTATGGTGATTCTTTTGAAATATGTTTAGAAAATTTGGATAAGTTCTTAACTAAATGTGAGGAAACTAACCTAGTTCTTAGTTGGGAAAAGTGTCATTTCATGATAAATGAAGGAATAGTTTTGGACCATAAAATTTCTAATGAAGGTATTGAAGTGTTGGGATTCGTCATTGGAAAAATAACGTGGCGCAGCGGAAAATACATCGTTTAAAATTTCCTAGAATCCACCTATCGTGTCCAATTACCATTGATTAGAATAGAAACAATTTGAATCAAGAGAGATTAACTCACTGGATTCGTCTCCTCTGGAGACTGCTGCAGAATCTTTTCTTGAAACTGCGATCTCCAAAGTCCGGTGCACGACCAACTATTGAGCGGGAACCAGTGCTAGCCGAAGACGCGAACGAATGAAGGATTAATACTGGGATTTTCGGCTATTTGGGGCTCCTATTGGTGGCTGAAATTTCCAGCAATTAATTAGGGTTGAATTAGGGTTTTATTCCTTAAGTGTGCCCTTATATAGACACCTTGTCTAGTTGGGTTTTAATTAGGTTAATTAAACCCAAGCCCATTAGGATTATAATTACATAAATAAACTTTAATTAAAAAGTATATACTATGTAATTTAATTCCATTTGGCTAAATTTAATTACCCCTAAATAAAATTAAAACACACTTAAGTAAATACAATACATGTATTTAATTTTCCTTCTTAGGAAAATTATTTAATTAATTGTTTACTTTATGTAATTCAATTAATTGATAAATTAATTAATTACATTATGTAAACTTATTAATTAAATTAAATTCAACCCAATGTCAATTAATTACCTTGACACCGAATGTCAACTAATTAATTAACGCATTCCTTCCAATGTACATTACATGTACAATTTCTATAAGTTCCAGCTCAGTTCATCTATATGCACGATCTTATGGGTCCGTCTTTATGGTGGCAGTAGGCCCAAGGCCCACAGACTGTAAGTGGGTTCTAGCAAACCATTACAGCCCCCAATTAAGACAGAGATGCAACAGTCTTTAGAAGACACTCACCCGGTAGTAATCTCATAGTGTCCTTTGCCTAACGATATCGATATGAATAAACAAGAGGCATGGTGTTAGTCATCCTCTTCTGTTGTTTATTATATTTCTTGATCTTGAGTTGACTGATTAATCAAATAAGCAACCAACTTATTTGGGTATGGCCATACACTTATCAGTCCCACTCATCAAGTGGCCAATGATATCATCTCGGTGTTACCCGAGTGGCAATTCCATCAATTCATCATCAATATCAGCATGTTCACCGGTCCACCCAATCATACCCGTATTTAGCATCCTTTTACAGACCTGTTAGGCATATGTCAAAGTGAACTGGATTTCATATTGATATTATAATGAAATCTGGTCTAAGGACAAAAGAGACCTACTCAAGAAAGACCTATGACGCGACAACCATGTAGCTTTCTTGTGCGGATCGATCCAGTCCCATGTCAACGACATGTACCTATATTCATGACTGACTATACAAGTACTATGGCTAGTTAAGAACTGCCATACAGTCATCGAATATACAAGTCTGTAGTTCTATTCGTTCCCACGATTAGAACAGACCTGGGATAGGTTTTATGATTATCAATCAATGGATACTCTACTCATATTATAACACAAGATATAAATGAAATTGATTAATTACCTTTATTAATGTGATACAAATAATGTATACATACAATGAGTCTTAATGTATAATATAAAATACAAGAATCCAATGCCTTAAGAACTAGGGCACACCAACAATCTCCCACTTGCACTAGTTCCAAGTGAGCATTGCCCTAATTCCTATATATCTGGTATAACCGTCGTGATGTGTCTGCAGCAGCACTTTGGTCAATGGATCAGCGACATTATTCTTGTTGTCAACCCTCTGCAATGATATGTCACCTCAGTTCACGATCTTCTAAAAGAGGTGAAGCTTTCTGAGTACATTTTTGGATCCCTTGTGTGACCGGGGCTCCTTAGCTTGTGCGATGGCCACGTTGTTGTCACAAAAACATCAACTGGGTCTAGGATAGTGGGCACTACTCCAAACTTAGTTATGAATTTCTTGATCCAAACGGCTTCCTTTGAGCTTCGCACGCAGCTATGTACTCAGCTTCCATTGTAGAGTCAGCAATGGTGGCCTGCTTTGAGGACCTCCAACTAATGGCACCGCCATTCAGGAGAAAAACATAACCAGAATTTTACTGGTTCTCATCCTCATCGGTCTCAAAGCTTCCATCAGTGTAACCTGACACTACCAGCTCATCTTGACCTCCATACACTAAGAAAGCATCCTTAGTCCGGTTAAGGTACTTCAAGATTGCCTTGACTGCCTTCCAGTGTTCCTCACCGGGGTCCGACTAGTACCGGCTAGTCATACTTAGTGCAAACACGACATCAGGCCTCGTACATAACATGGAATACATGATAGATCCAATAGCAGATGCATAAGGGATCTTTTCCATGTTCTCCCGGTCCTTCTTTGTTTTAGGACCATCTTTCTTACTCAGCTTCAACCCATGGCACATAGGCAAGAATCCTTTCTTTGCCTTGTCCATGCTGAATCTTTTCAGAATCTTATCAATGTACGTGGCCTAATTTAGGCCTAGAAGCCGATTGGATCTGTCTCTGTAGATCCTGATCCCTAAGATCGTCTCAGCTTCGCCTAAGTCCTTCATTGTGAAGCACCTACTCAACCACTGCTTAACCCTTTGTAGTGTTGGTATGTCACCTCCAATGATAAGGATGTCGTCAACATACAGCACTTGGAAGTTGGAAACGCTCCCACTAACCATCTTATACACACAGGGCCTTTAAGTTGAAACACCACTTGCAACCTATCACCTTAGCACCCGGAGGTGGATCCACCAAGTTCCATACTTGGTTATCGTGCATAGATTGCATCTCAGCCTCCATGGCTTTACGCCATTGATCTGAGTGTGGACTTTGAACAGCCTCCTGATAGGTCTCGGGCTTCTCTTGGTCAATGACTATAAGGTCCCCATCATCAGTCACAAGAAAGCCGTACCTCTCTGGTTGATGACGTGTCCTACCAAACCTTCTAAAGTCCTGTGCAACCGGTTCTGGTTCCTCAATTTCTTGAGTAGTCAGATCGGTTCCCGAAGCATCCTCAGCAGTAGCTGCAGGCATTTGTGAGTCTTGAACTTCTGAAAGTTCAATATTACTCCCACCGTCTCTCTTGGAAAGGAATTCCTTCTCCAAGAAGACTGCATTTCTGGCTTTGAAAACTTTGTTTTCGGACGGATCGTAGAAGTAATAACCCTTAGTTTCTTTAGGGTAACCCACAAACTGGCACTTGACAGATTTGGACTCGAGTTTGCCACTTGTCAATTTCTTAACATGTGCATCACAGCCCCAAATCTTCAAGAAGGAAACATTGGGCTTTCGGCCCTTCCATAGTTCATATGGTGTTCCCTCAACTACCTTGCTTGGTGTATTATTAAGAATGTAAGCAGCTGTCTCTCAAGCATATCCCCAAAAGGAGACAAGGAGTGTAGCATGACTCATCATCGAGCGGACCATGTCAAGAAAGGTCCTGTTCCTCCTTTCTGACACTCCATTCCACTGGGGTGTACCAGGAGGAGTGAGTTGGGATACAATCCCACACTCTTTCAAAAACAAGTCAAACTCTTAGCTCAAATATTCACCCCCTCGGTCAGACCGAAGTGCTTTTATTTTCTTGACAAGTTGGTTTTCTACTTCATTCTTAAAGTCCTTGAACCTTTGGAGATTCTCAGACTTATGCTTCATCAGATACACGTAGCCGTATCTGCTGAAGTCATCCGTGAAGGTGACGAAGTACAGAAAACCAGATCTAGCACTACTGCTCATTGGGCCGCATACATCGGAATGTATTAGCTCAAATAGCTCTGAGGCCCTTTCAGCTGTCTTGCTAAAAGGCGCCTTTGTCATCTTGCCTCTCAAACAAGATTCGCATGTGTCATAAGACTGGATGTCAAATGACCCTAGCACTCCACTAGAGTGAAGCCTAGCTATGCGCTTCTCATTTATATGGCCAAGTCGACAATGCCAGATGAAAGTAGGATTAACTTCATTTTGTTTAATCCTTTTAGTATTTATGTTATAGATTAAACTTTCACATTTTAGATCAAGGATATATAAGCCATTTTCAAGAAATGATGTTCCATAAATAATATTGCCACATTGCATAGAAATTCTACCATGTCCAATATTAAATATGAAACCAGAAATATCCAACAAAGAATCGGAAATAATATTCCTGCGCATCGCAGGTACAAAATAACAGTTTCTTAGTTCCAAAACAAGTCCACTAGGCATCTCCAAGAAATAATCTCCGATCTCCATGGCCTCAACCCGAGCACCATTTCCGACTTGAAGATCTACTTCTCCAGATCCTAATAATCTCCTATTTCTTAGACCCTGCACATTTGAACAAATGTGAGATCCACATCCAGTGTCCAAGACCCAAGATGTAGAAATAGCCAGATTAATCTTAACAACATAAATACCTGAAGCAGCAGTTTTGTACTTCAGTTGCTCCCTTAGCTTTGGACATGAGCTCTTCCAGTGCCTCTTCTCATGACACTCATGGTATACATCGTCAGGAGAAGCAACCCTTGCTTTAGGTTGGGCCACCACCTTTTTGCCTTTAGCCTTGGCCTTTTGGGCCTTAGCCTTAGGCTTAGATTTGGCCTTTCCCTTAGCAATGGGCGTATTGCCCTTATTCACCAGCAATACTTTAGAAGTCTTCTTAAGAGACTGCTCAGCAAGCTTGAGCATGCCATGTAGCTCAACAACTGATCTATCCAACCCTTGCATATGATAATTCATGATAAACTGGTTGTAAGACTCAGGAAGTGACCCGAGAATAATGTCTGCTGCCAAGTCCTGCGGAACTGGCTAGCTGAGGCGGGCAAGTGTATCAATATACCCCTTCAACTTTAGCACATGAGTGCTAATAGAAGTCCCAGCGGCCATCACAGTAGTGCAAAGTGCCTTAGTTGTCAGGTAACGTCCCTGATGAGCCTGATCTTGGAACATCTTTTTAAGTTGATCCATCATCTCATAAGCATGCTCGTCCATAAACTGCTTCTGAAGATCAGAAGTCATGGTACCCAGCATGAGGCACGAGACATCTCGGTCATCCCTCACGTACCGGTTATACTACTCTACCATCGCCGTGGTGATGCCTCGACCTGCGGGAGTGCCAGCTGGTAAAGGAGCATTCAGTACATACTCCTTAGACTCTTGTCTAAGAACTATTTGTAAGTTCTTAGCCCAATCCAGGAAGTTAGTCCCCGAAAGCTTCTCCTTCTCCAAGAGTAACCTAAGTAAGAGTGAGTTGTTGTTTGTTGCAGCCATTTAAATTGCTTAAGTGAAATGGGATTATCTACATGGAAGAAATCATTGCTTGAGTTAGAAATAAATGACTTTTAAGTGTTTAATTGGCTGACTTGACCAAGATCCACAACTTATCAATGATTGGCCGAACTAGGGCTCGCTAACCAACCATTGGTTCGTTTGGTAGGACAACCTATCCAATCCTTCCACAAAGGACTCCTTGTTTGATGGGCTTATTGACACTTTACCCATCTGTGCTTAGGGCCCGCTCTGAGCTAATGCTACCCATGTTGAGTCAAACCACCATTCACACATTAACCATACCAAGTATCTTAACCCTCGATGGCCCACCGAATACTATAATGTACCCAGCTAGGGCATGGCGCACATTGTAGCATCAATGGGAGGAAGAAGTGTGAATGTGGGAAGCACTTTTAAACGACTCAATATTTTAATTTCCGGATTATAATTAAGTGATACGGCTTAGTATGCAAAAACGCGGGTAATAATTTGGTGATCCATACATCCATATAATATGCCAAATGCAATGGGCCTTTAATTACAACCTATTCATGGGCCGGACTGCAATCCTTCTTGGGCTCTCTCCATGGGCTTGCTCCATCTGGGCCTTCCTCCATACTTGATGCAATTACAACAATTTTGTAAAAT
This sequence comes from Euphorbia tirucalli, assembly GCA_039660915.1. NCBI lineage: Eukaryota > Viridiplantae > Streptophyta > Magnoliopsida > Malpighiales > Euphorbiaceae > Euphorbia > Euphorbia tirucalli. Next base: position 27,711,748 of record CM077639.1, on the reverse strand, counting down.
AAAATCTATTCGAAATTACATCAAAATAAAAAATGGCACGCAGGCCATATTTCCCAAAATTAAATTACAACCGATAATAATTTAGGGCCCATAGAACTCAACATAACATTTCAAACAAAGTACTTGTCGTGCACATACATACCATTATGATGCATGTTCATGGCATTCCAAATTATAAATATAAATGTTAAGCCGAGTTACTTAGGGTGAAATCGCTAATTTTAACAAATGTGACTAAGGCCCATAAAGGCCCAATGGATAATATCCATAAATGCAAAAATAACAATTTTGCTCCCACTTGAATTTGGGTTGTCACAAATTTAAAATTTATCTCTCCCAATTTTAACCGGTGTCATGGTTTATTGGGCCAATTTCACAAAGTCCATATTCAATTTAATATGCAAACAATTAAATTAAATATGCATGCCAACAAAATAAACAATTTAAATACAAATTAATTTAAAAAAATTTTAATTTAATTTGCATTAGGGTTCGGAATAAAAAATTACCCGCAAAAACCAAAACCGGACCCGAATCCCGCACATGGCGCTGCTGTCAGGGGACAGCAGCGTTGCCGCTAGGCAGTCGAAATAAAAAAATTACCCGCAAAACCCGAATCCCACACGCGGCGTTGCTGTCAGGGGACAGCAACGCTGCTGCGCGGCAGCAGTGCCAAAATTGGAATCGCAATTGCGATTCCAATTTTGGCCAACTAATTATTTTTTTTTTTATAAAATCATAAACAAAAATAATTGTTTCCAGCCAAATATATAACTCATATAGAAAAACAATTTTAGATGGAAAACAATTGGGGGAAATAATCAAAAACCCCAATCCAAAAATTCTAGGGTTTATCAAAACCAAAACCAATTGAACAAAAACCCTAAAATCACAAACTTGAAACCCATTCTTTATTCAAGAACGCTTTCAAGAACCAATTCCAATCAATCTAATGGACAAAACCTAGGCTCTGATACCACTGTTGGGATTCATCATTGGAAAAATAACGTGACGCAGCGGAAAATACACCGTTTAAAATTTCCTAGAATCCACCTATCGTGTCCAATTACCATTGATTAGAATAAAAACAATTTGAATCAAGAGAGATTAACTCACCGGATTCATCTTCTCTAGAGACTGCTGCAGAATCGTTTCTTGAAACTGCGATCTCCAAAGTCCGGTGAACGACCAACTATTGAACGGGAACCGGTGCTAGCTGAAGACGCGAAGGAATGGAGGACTAATGCTGGGATTTTTGGGTATTTGGGGCTGCTATTGGTGGCTGAAATTTCCAACAATTAATTAGGGTTGAATTAGGGTTTTATTCCTTAAATATGCCCTTATATAGACACCTTGTCTAATTGGGTTTTAATTAGGTTAATTAAACCCAAGCCCACTAGGATTATAATTACATAAATAAACTTTAATTAAAAAGTATATACTATGTAATTTAATTCTATTTGGCTAAATTTAATTACCCCTAAATAAAATTAAAACACACTTAAGTAAATACAATACGTGGATTTAATTTTCCAACTTAGGAAAATTATTTAATTAATTGTTTACTTTATGTAATTCAATTAATTGATAAATTAATTAATTACATTATGTAAACTTATTAATTAAAATAAATTCAACCCAATGTCAATTAATTACCTTGACACCGAATGTCAACTAATTAATTAACGCATTCCTTCCAATGTACATTACATGTACAATTTCTATAAGTTTCAGCTTAGTTGATTATGTGCACGATCCTATGGGTCTGTCTTTATGTTGGCAGTAGGCCTAAGGCCCACAGACTGTAAGTGGGTTCTAGCAAACCATTACAGCCCCCAATTAAAACAGAGATGCAACAGTCTTTAGAAGACACTCACCCGGTAGTAATCTCATAGTGTCCTTTGCCTAACAATATCGATATGAACATGGTGTCTGTCATCCTCTTCTGTTGTTTATTATATTTCTTGATCTTGAGTTGACTGATTAATCAAATAAGCAACCAACTTATTTGGGTATGGCCATACACTTATCACTCCCACTGATCAAGTGGCCAATGATATCATCATGGTGTTACCCGAGTGGCAATTCCATCACTTCATCATCAATATCAACATGTTCACCGGTCCACCCAATCATACCCGTATTTAGCATCCTTTTACAGACTTGTTAGGCGTATGTCAAAGTGAACTAGATTTCATATTGATGTTATAATAAAATCTGGTCTGAGGACAAAAGAGACATACTTTAGAAAGACCTATGACGTGACAACCATGTGGCTTTCTTGTGCGGATCGATCCAGTCCTATGTCAACGACATGTACCTATATTCATGACTGACTATACAAGTACTATGGCTAGTTAAGAACTGCCATACAGTCATCGAATATACAAGTCTGTAGTTTTATTCATTCCCACGATTAGAACAGACCTGTGATAGGTTTTATGATTATCAATCAATGGATGCTCTACTCATATTATAGCACTAGATATAAATGAAATAGATTATCTACCTTTATTAATGTGCACAAATAATGTATTCATACAATGAGTCTTAATGTATAATACAAAATACAAGAATCCAATGCCTTAAGAACTAGGGCACACCAACATGTAGTGGATTGGGCAAAAACTGATGTGATTGAGAAATTACCCCCACCTTCTAACATAAAGGGGGTACGGTCATTTCTAGGCAACATCGGTTTTTATAGAAGGTTTATCAAAGATTTTTCTCTTATTGCTAAACCTTTAACTAACCTTTTGATGAAAGATGTTCCCTTCTATTTTTCGCCAGAATGTGCTGATGTATTTAGAAAATTAAAAAAAGGCTTTAGCAAGTGCTCCTATCATAACTTCCCCTGATTGGACTTTACCATTCGAAATTATGTGTGAAGCTAGTGATTTGGCAGTTGGATGTGTCTTAGGACAAAAGAAAGATAAGAAATTGCATGTTATTTACTATACTAGTCATACATTGAATGGTCCTCAATTAAACTATACTACGACTGAAAAAGAAATGCCTACTATAGTTTTTGCATGTGAAAAAGTTCACTCTTATTTGTTAGGTGTAAAGGTTATCATATACACTGACCATGCAGCTTTATGCTACTTGTTTGCTACTAAAGATACAAAATCTCGACTTGTAAGGTGGGTGCCATTATTGCAAGAATTTGACATTGAAATTAGGGATAAAAAGGGAACAGAAAATCTTGTAGCTGATCACTTATCAAGATTAGAGAAAGATCAAAGTCTTATCGGAGATTCAGATGAGATCAACAAAGCATTTCCCCGATGAATCTCTAATAATGGTTAGGCACCTAACCGCCCCTTGGTATGCCGATTTTACTAACTTCCTTCCTCATAATCTTACTTATCAACAAAAGAAGAAGTTTTTTTTACAGATGTAAAACACGATAAATGGGATGAACCTTTTCTTTTCAAAATTTGTGGCAATGGGATTATCCAAAGATGTGTTGGAGAGGAGGAATACTGGGATATATTAGAACATTGTCACTCGGCTTCATACTCTGGCCATAATAGGGGAAACAAGATGGTAGCATGTGTATTGGAGAGTGGGTTCTATTGGCCCACATTGTTTCATGATGCATGATCTTTTGTTAACCAATGTGATCATTGTCAAAGAGTTGGTAATCTGGGAAGGAGAGATGAAATGTCGTTGAATAATATTTTGGAAGTTGAATCACTTCATGTTTGGGGCATAGATTTTATGGGACCATTTCCCATTTCTTCTAGTCAAAACTATATTCTTGTTGGGGTTGACTATGTCTCCAAATAGGTGGAAGCAATAGCATCACCAACCAATGATTCAAAGGAAGTAATCAAGTTCCTAAAGAAGATATTCTCTCATTTTGGAGTACCAAAAGCCATAGTAAGCAATGGAGGTACGCATTTCATAAACTATTCTTTTTCTTCCCTTTTACATAAATATGGTGTACATCATAGAGTGGCCACACCATACCACCCACAATCAAGTGGTCAAGTAGAAATATCAAATAGTGAATTAAAATGGATTCTTGAAAAAACAATTTCCAACTCTAGGAAAGATCGGGCACATAAGTTAGAAGATGCCTTATGGGCATATAGGACTACATACAAAACACCTATTGATATGTCACCATATAGGTTAGTTTTCAGTAAGGCATGTCATCTTCCTGACGAATTAGAGCATAAAGCATTTTGGGCTATAAAAGCTTTAAATTTTGACTTGAAAAATGCTGGTGAAAATCGACTTTTCCAATTAAATGAATTAGATGAGCCACGACTTTGTTCTTATGAAAATGCCAAAATCTACAAAGAACAAACAAAAAAATGGCTTGATGCACACATTAGGGACAAGAGTTTTCAAATTAGGGATAAAATGCTTCTTTACAACTCCCAATTGCGTTTGTTTCCCAGAAAACTTAAATCCTAATAAAGTTTACCATTTGAGATAACTCGAGTCTTTGCTCATGGGTTTTTAGAACATAAAAATAATAGAGGCGAGTTGTTTATAGCCAATGGTCATCGATGTAAAGTGTATGTGGAAACTAGTTTCAACGGTAGAGAGATTGCATATGTTTCTCTCCATTTAGTTGGAGATAAATAATATCTTGATAAAAGACCTTTCTAAATGTATAAGTGTACAAAAAAAAGGGTACTGGCTGTGTCACACGAATGACAAGTTTTTGCACTGGCGACACAACCTGGTAGCGACTAGTCGCAAGCGTAGTACGTTTTGGCACTGGCGATGCAGGTTAAGGCAGACAGCGAAAAGGTTCGGTACCAAGGGCGACATAGCTTTTACTGCAAAAATTTGACCCTTGTTTTTCTTTTGCAGACCCAATGGGCGAAAACCTTTTTTTTTCAAATATTTTTAACTTTTTATACCTCTTTTTGCCCTTTTACTTCCTTCTTTTTATATATATATGCCATTTTTACCATTCTCTTCACTTTTTTGCTTCGTATTCCACCTTCTTCTCCTTATTCTTCTTCTTCTTCATCTATTTTCTCCATTCTTACTTCAACTACAATCTCTCTCTCTCTTTTCTCCATTTTTCTACATAAGTGTTCTTTTCTTTTTTCTCCATTTTTCTTTGTTTTTATTTCTTCATATCCTTCACCATTCACTATGGTTAGAACAAAGAGGGCTTCAACCAAAGGCAAAGGAAAAGCCACTTCCACCACTCAAGGTAATCCTAATCTTGTTAATGAATATGATTGTCCTTTTCCCATTTTTAATAATGATGAAGTTAATCGATTTCAAATTTTTCAAAATGCAAAATTTGTTGGTATGTTACACATTGATTTTGCATGCTTGGAAGAATTTGGATTTCTTGAAAGATTTAATGATTATTTTCATTTATTGAAATGGGATCATTTTGTACAAATGTCATTACCGGTTAGGAAGAATTGGGCAATGGAATTTTTTTGACTTTACAATATGTGGATTCTCGGAAGACTAAATTTAAATTTAGGCATGAAGGCATAGAATTTGAATTTGGATATGAAGAGATGCATGATTGGTTTGGCTTTCCTTTAGATGGTCTACATTATGATGCTAGCCAATATACTGGGAATGCATTTTGGAGGCAAATTTCTAGCCTTGATAAATTTGAACTAAAGAATTCTAGCAATAGGCTTATAAGGGATAATTGCTTGTTGCTTCTTCACAAATTTCTTTGCCAAGCTTTGTTTTGATGAGTTGAAAACAACAAAGTCCAAACAAAGGATTTGTTTGTTCTTTCTTTGTTGCAGGAATGAAGGACCCTATGCTCTACTTCTTTTATTTTTGATGGGTTGGAAAATGTCTCTAAATCCAAGAAGAGGGCCACCTTGATGGTTGGAATGGGTCATATAGTGATCGACATCATCTTGGGTTGTTTGGGATCCTTGGGTGGCTTCAAACTTGATGATGGGGAGATTGTTCCAATGTTAAATGTTATTTATCTCTAACATGCTCATCTCTTGACCCGACGAGGCCCTCTTGCGTTCCTTATAAGGAACGGGTGGCTAAGATATTGAAAGGGAAGGGGATGGTTGAGGATGACTAATCCAACAACCAACTTCTCTAACCAGCCCCCCGGGTCACGAAACAGCATCTGTAGGTACCAATGTTGGTAAGGAAGGAAATGTTGTGGGTTGGAGGCAAGTTCTTACCCGTTTAGACACCATGGAGGCAAATCATCTAGCATTGAGTACCAAGTTAATAATATGGCAAAGGATTTGAAGGTAATCAAGAAGAGCACGACTAGTTTGGGATAAAAGTTATTGTCTTTTTTCTGCAAAAGCAACATACGATTCACTCCCTCTCCACCCGACTCTCCAAGCGGTTCCATATGAGTCTATTCCTTGCTCCTCCCTCTTTGTTTTCTTTATATTCATGTTATTTGTTTTGGGGTGTTTTTCACAATGAGCACATTGTGTCTTTCAAGTGGGGGAAGGATACATGTTTTCATTAATTTATTGCATGTTTGTTCTTATTTTTGCATGTTTTTATAATCGTTTTTGGGTTGTTTAGTTTATGTAGATCCAATAAAAGTTTATTTAACTTTGGCTACACATATAAATGTCAAATTTTATGCTCAATTGGTATAATTATTAAGTTGCTTGTAGTTAGTCATTAAGTTTGCTCTACTATGTCTTTTGGATGGTTATCTTCAATATTTTTAGAATTTTTAGTTAAACTTCTAACTCTTCTTAAATTGGGGATGACATGATTCAAAATTGGTACCTTTAGATAATGATAGTTTTTGGGAAACTATAGCCATAATACAAATTTTTGTTTTTCAATAATGGATGATGACACACAATTTAGTTTCATTTAAAGAATTTATTTTGGTATCTTTTTCTTCTACTCCAATGTCTCTTATGAGATATGAGTATGCAAAGCATTTTAAAATAGTGAAGTGTTGAGCAACTGGAGGTACGCACCAAAAAGTGCGAGACAATCGCGTAAAAAGGCACTTGACTTAATCAAAGAAAAAGTTATTTTAATTCGAAAAAATCTATGGGATGGACCATAAAATGCACCCATGAGAAAAAGAGAAAAAAAAATTAAGTTAGGGTGTCTAAAAATGCCAAGAGAATTGTAAAAATGTGCATGCTTATAAACTAGTCCCAAAGCTATGTTTTATCTTTAACCTACTGAGATTGGAAAATTTTTATCCTAAGTTTGAAGATTAGTTAGACTTTTATTGACTCTACATTCTTAAACTTTCATTATGATTATCTAAAGTCAAGTGTAGCGAATTTAGTGACTTGGCTATGTCACTTGACTCAAATTTATCATCGTTGGGCATTAAAATTAATTCATTAAAAAAGAGTACTTGGTCATGGTTTAGATAAACATATGGATACTATATTATGTTTGGTAGTTAGGTTGTCTTCACTTGTATTTTTGCTTGAGGACAAGTAAAGGCTCAAGTGTGGGGAATTGTTATAAGCGTAAAATGCTCATATTTCATGTTATTTTATCATTGTAAAATTTGTGTTTGTTAGTTTTTATTCGGATTTCTTATTCTATGTGATGCTTTTTATGTGTTTTTCTAACATTAGGAGTAGGGGAAATCGATGGGGGAAAGATCGGATGAAAAGCAGAATAATCGTGCCAAAAGAGAACAAATGAGTGTTGAAAGCAAGTATGTCGCCGGCATGACTCCACCTATGCTTGCCCTCAGAAAATGTTTTGGCCATGTCGCCAGCGCGACACTATGCTACCAGTGCGACCAGCCCAGTTCCAACAACTTTAAGACATGTCTCTTCACCTAAAAGTCATCTCTCTTCACCCAAAAGTCATTTCTCTTCATCCGAAAGTCATGCCTTAATGGAGAGACATCTTCACGAACCATTGTATTGATTCATCTACTATTTAAAGGGGTGAATTTGTAGCCAAAAGGATAGATATGCAGAGAGAAAACAACATACCGGTGACTCGTAAGAAATCAAGGATCGGATTAGAGAAAGAAGTACGCGATAGATTTAGAGTAATTTAGGAGTAAAGGATTGAGAAATTCTTACTTTACCTTTTTTTATCTTTCTTGTACTCTTTTATGCATCCTATTTGGTTTTGTGAACAATGATTTCATATTTTTTATGCTAAGTTATTTTAATAAAAGTTCTTGTGCCAAGTTTTTCTTATATCTGGTTTTGATATAAGTTTAATATTGAGAAGTATACTCTTACGTATGCCAAGTATGATTTCTATTTTGGTTCTAACGTGAGTTTAATATTGAGAAATGTACTCTCATGAAAGTTTGCAAGAATTCATAAGGGATAAATAACCTTTTTAGCCCATGTGCTACCATCAGTTTGCCCCTTTGACCCCTGTGCTATTGAACTTTCCCGTTTGCCCCCTTTGGTATGCAAAAACGTTCCAAATTGACACCTAGAAAGCATATTCTTTTAGATTCTGTTGATAAAATTGTTAACGGAATCTGACAGAATATGCTTTCTAGGTGTCAATTTGGAACGTTTTTGCATACCACAGGGGGCAAAAGGGAAAGTTCAATAGCACAGGGGTCAAAGGGGTAAACTGATGATAGCACAGGGGCTAAAAAGGCCTTTATTCCAATTCATAAGTATGATAGTAGATGAGAGATCATGTGTTATACTAATCAAGTTTCACTTCAACTTAAGCATATTAGTGTTAATAGAATTGGTTCACTAATGAGAATTAGGAGTCATGTTTAATAAGAATATGTTCAAGTAAATCTATGTATTGTTCAAGAGAAATTACATAGGAAATTAGTATAACTTGTAGAAATAACTTAAACATAAATTTGAGAACAAGTTTGTAAAACGCTTATGGTTGTCTTCTCACTGTAATTCGACCCACATTAGGATTAGTTTAATTTAGGAGTAGAATTAGATTAAGAAAAACAAATGAATTTTTGATTTAAGTGTAAACAAAATCGAAACCCAGTGTGTAATAACAATCATTCCTCGTGGGAACGATATCTTTTGTACTATAATAGTAACCGTATACTTGTGGGAAAATCATCAACAGCTGTTGAAAAGAACCCGACACCGTCTACATTCCCTAAGGGAAAGCAGAGGATTTACTTCCAGTGTACGATTTCTGATGTTGCTATAATTCAAATTAGGCTAAGCCAAGCTAAGCCAAGTTAAAAAAAAAAAAAAAAAAAAACCATGAACCAAGGAAGTCAGAACTATGTCCGTTGTGAATCCAAAAAAGTCACAATCACTACAACACAAAAATAGTTTCCCACATCGAATATCTCTAAAACGTCTAGACACCAACCTCGACTGTGAGCGGACGACGCGTTTTCGATGGGACGCGGGACCCCCTTTCGGAATAGGGCGCCACGATCTCGGGCGGGCCCTTCTCTCGCGTGGGGTTTTTATAAATGGAAATCTGCATTTTGGAAAATGAATAGAATTAATGCATAAAATAACTGAGACCTAAGTCTCGATGGATGTTGTAGAGTCGCCACCCGGCTTAGCTCAACCGGGAAATTCTTATGTAGCCGAACCGGACGAACGGCCACTACACTATCTAGAGATTCGGGTCCAGACAAGTCCCTTATTTCGTGTCTAATTAAAATAAATATTGCCAATGCTCTCAAATGGTATTTCAAAATCTAAAGTCCATTTTATTGAATATAAAAGGCATACAGCGCGCATACAAAATATTTAATACAAAAATAAGGAAAAGAAATAAATATTAATTGGCTTACAACCAAATCGAATGGAAAAATAAAAACTCTCACCTCACTTATACAATCGCCTAGAATACACGAAAATCTAAAAATAATTACAACCGCCTAAATACACGATTTAATCTATTAAAATACATTAAAAATAAAAAAATAATAATAAAGAGAAATTAAAACCTGCAAAACAGAGGGTTAGCACAATATATACAGCACGCCACAATTAGGACTCAAATAGACAGAATTGGGAAATCAAGAATCGGGGGCATGCATTTAGGGGGTAACCGGGTTGGCTCGGCTAGCCGGCCCGGTTAGACCTGGAAAACATTTTGAAACGTCCCTGCATTTTTGGTTTTTAGTGGAAAAAATCATTTTGAAAACAATTTTTCCGGTTTACATGCATTTTTATATATTTAAGTGGGTCGGTTTTCAGGAGAAATGGGTCTCCGTCGTTGAATTGTTCTAAATGCAATTTTACTAAAAATTGAATCTATGGTCGTGATGCACACAACAAAATTCATTTTGATGATTTTGGGGGTTTTCTAATTTTTGGGGATTTTTTGGGAATTTTTGGGAATTTTTGGGGATTTTTATGGATTTTTTATGAAATTTTTGGGTTTTAAAGGTAAAATTCTGATTCTGAAAACTATAGTGGTACGACTGTAAATTACAGTCGTACAAAATCAACTACAGTCGTACGACTGTAATTACAGTCGTACGATTGTAAATGCTGAAAATTCAAGATTTCACCAAAATCTTATTTAAAACAAGCTGGAAAACAAATCGCCTGGAAGTCAACTACAGTCGTACAACTGTTCATCAACTCAAGAACAGTCATACGACTGTTCTTGACTTCCAGAACAGAAACACAGAAAAATGGACAGAAATGCAGAAAAAGCACACCAAACACCCAGAAAGCTTGTAAAAGAGAGAGGAAAAGGGGTATTTACCTCCGTGGCGTGCATCCACCGTAGGATTGACCCCTGGCGTCGCTCCAATCCACTAAAATCCGGACTTTTCTCCTTGAGTTAGGGTTTGAGATTTGAGTCCAGAGATTTCCAAATGCTGAGGATTTTGATGAGGAGTTCCTCCTTTTTTCTTTGGTTTTCTCTTCTTTCTCTTTTTCTCCCTTTCTCTCTGTATGTCCGTTTTTCTTTCTTTTTTTTTCGTCCCTTTTTCTTTTCTATCTTTCTTTTTCTGCTTTTATGGATAATGATCTACAGTCGTACGACTGTAGTTTGACTACAGTTTGTACGACTATTCTTTTTTTTTTTTTTTTTTGAAAGTAAAATTCCGGCGCTTACAGCTGCCCCTCGCATGATCAAATTCACCACCCGAACTTAGCCTGGGATAGATGATGTGAATTTGAGAAACGCGACTCAAAGCGCCGCAGACACAGGAAAGAACCCTCCGTTGAAATAAGCCGATATCAGGTCTAGGTCACCCGACGCGATACCGGGGAGGAAATAAGCCGATATCAGGTTTAGGCTACCCGAGGCAAAGCTGAGGAAGAAGTAAGCCGATATCGGGTCTAGGTTACCCGAGGCAAAGCTGGTGAGGAAATAAGCCGATATCAGGTTTAGGTTACCCGAGGCAAAGCTGAGTTTGAAGTGTGGGATTCGAATTGGTTTCAAAGATGTGGGATCTTGCTTGAATCGATCTCCAAGAATCCGAAATGTGGCTTGGGCGGTTTTTCAAGGATTGGGAATCATGCTTGAAGCAGTTCAAGGATTCGAAATCTAGCTTGAATGAAATAAAGGGTTTGATGTAGAACTAAGCTGATACCTGGTCTAGGTTACCCGAGGCAAGAAAAGATGGAATGCGGTTAAGCCGATATCGGGTCTATGTTACCCGAGGCAAAGAAAGGTGAAATATGGTTAAGCCGATATCGGGTTTATGTTACCCGAGGCAAAGGAAGATGGAACCACGGTTATGCCGATATCGGGTTTATGTTACCTGAGGCAAAGGAAGGTGGATTGAGGATTGGTCGATATCGGGTTTATGTTACCCGAGGCAAATGGAAGGTGGATTGTGGATTGGCCGATATCGGGTTTATGTTACCCGAGGCAAAGAGAGATGGATTATGGATTGGCCGATATCGGGTTTATGTTACCCGAGGCAAAAGAAGGTGGAGTTTTGATGATTTGAGATCTTACTGGAATTGGGTGGGCTTGAAATAATAAAAGGTTCAAGGATCTGAAACCATGCTTGAACATAATGGAGTTCAAGGGTTTAAGATCTGGCTTGAATGAAGGAAGGGAATTCAAGGATTTGTAACCATACTTGAACGTAGTGGAGTCCAAAGGCTCGAAATCTTTCTTGAATGAAGAGAGGAAATAGGTTTAGGAAGGATAATTTAGGTGTTGGCTGGGGAATGAGTGTTTATCCCTTGATCGACGATTTTGTAAACAAAAATTTTTTCCCCTTCGATCAAGGATAAATACGGCTTGATTGCTCTGCCCCTTGGAGACTTGATTGTCCTGCCCCGACATTGTGCCATCTCTGCTTTGATAGCGATCCTGGTTAGGGGAGACCTGGTGATGGCAGTGGATACCTGCACTTGGATGAGTTGCGATGCATATGCATATGAATTGTGTATATTTACTTTAAACGTATGCACGTATGCACGGATGCATGTATGGTTCTAAATGTATGTATGCATGCAACATGTGGCTTATGCTTTGTTCTTGGTATCCGTGTGAGCCCGGAGACGGAATTCACGGCTTGAGACTGGCCCCGATGGTAACCCAGGTGACCTAGTCTGATTGTTCCAGCTTGTCTTCTGACCAACTGAATACTACGCTAACCTAGGTATTAGGGGAGTTGGCCATCTTGAGTGACCTTCCACTTTACCCTCTGCATATTCTGAAGCGTTGTCAGTGCTGAGCGGATCAGAATAGTAGGCCGTGCCGACGAACAGTCTGTTTGATTAAGCAAGAAGATGAGAGTGAGACTTTGCATTTCTGTACCGCATGACAAGAGCTTCTGGGATATTATCACGGGCTTGGATGCAATGTCCTACTAATGGATGTTTATATGTAGTGGCACGGTGCATGCAAGATGAACATCTGATCGGAAATCTAAACATGGACAATATTGCAATGATGACACCGAAATGAGTATGATAGGGAATGTGACAGTGACTCTGACTTTGTATATCATCTCTCTCCTGTTGCTGACACGTCCTTTCGGTTTTCCTTGTCAACAAACCCCTTTTTTTCTTTTTTCTTTTTTCTTTTTCTTTTTTTTTATGAGAAAGATTCTGTGATAGGCATTTTGTCTGCGTTGATCCCTTTCGCGACTGTTTGTCTTAGGACGGGGAAAAAATATGCCTTGATATGTTCATTGCGGCTCGCGAAGATAATGCTGTCGATGATGCCCAGCGGTTCGGTTTTTTACTTGCCCCTAATATTATAGGTTTGTGTTCGGGGAGTATGAAGGGTTTGTGTTTGGGGAGTGAAGCACTTCCACAGACAAGGTTTGCTGTGTAATGTAGCCTGTAAGTGAACATTGACATGCAACAACACAACAAATGCATATTGAACACAAAAATTGAATACAAAACATTCATGACATAATGAATGCGGATGCATTAGGAAAATCTAAGATATGGCTCTGGTTTTAATTGATGCCCCTTCAAATTACCAATATGCCCTTTCGGTTTTACACATTGGATTTTTTTTTTTTAAGCCCGATCACCGGATAGAGTTGCTATTATGGATGGACAACCTGAGATGAATTCAAGTAATCACTGGATCGTCCTACGGTCTGATGCTGTATTCATATTTCCAATTCACCCCAGATTTCAGTTCAGACACGGCTCCCGAAGACTGCATGCTTGAAATGGTTGGCAAATGCAACTTTCCCTTTGAATATGAGTACAACAGACTTTATAAGCTTTCCTGTTGATGGTATTGTCCCTTTCATGATTGCTGAAAGCTTTGTGAAGCCAAGTTGTCCCAACACAGTTGGTGAAGTTCACAAATGCATAACCAAAATTTCCACCAGTCTTGAAATCCATAGGCAAATAGAGGAAATCATAAGCAGGCTTCCGTTTGGACTTATTCTTGTTTTCCTCCAGACAATGTTTGCCCAGAGTTTGTAGCAGATTATGTCTTTGAAACTGATTTGGTAGGTTTCTGATCATCAGGCTTGTTTTTCCCACTAAGATTAGCTTCAATCTCTCTTTTATCCAGCTTGGTCTCTTCAATAGTCAATTTCTTGGGCGACCACTATTGTTCCTTTTCACTTACAGAAACTATTTCTTTCTTACTCTGGAATTTCGAAGCTATATATTTCATTTTCCCCCTTTTCTAGCATTGTTGAACTCATTCGAAGCAGATTCATATCCAAATCCTCTATCTATCATCAAATCAAATCCCTTCCCACTATCTGAGGGTATTAAATAATTAGTCCGAGAGTTTAGATTGAAGAGAAATGGCATGGGATTAAAAAGGTATCCCTAATTTGGTACAGGTTGATGATAAACGAAGACGGATTGAAACGGCGCCATAACCACCTGTTTCGATGCCCTTCCGCTGATGAGATGATACAGAAAAATACAACATGGAGTAGCATTGGGGTTCAACTTCTTGTTAGGAGCCATTGAAGGTAGGAAATATGGAATCACAGAATCGGCTCAAGTTCTAGAGAGAAGATGAAAGATAGAAGATGAAAGTGAAGGAAAGTCAATAAAGGGAAGACAAATGTGTTGAAGGCAAATGGAGAAGTCAGAGAGGAGAGTGAAAAGGGAACTGCTTTGGGTAAAGACACTGATCTTCTCTATCACCGCACGAAGTTAACTTTTCAGAACAGGCAACAACGTACTTATCTCCATTGTCTCAACTCATTGCCCTCGACATTCCATGCAATAAGTGGGCCGCCCCCAGATTCACCAGGCACTCAACAGATTCTGACTCTATGATTGAAGAGAGTGCAACTTTAGACCAGGAGCAGAAATTTGACTGTAAGGGAGAGCTGAGGCCTTCCATCGGTGCTCTTTGTTTTTTTTTTTGAAGAAGCCAAATCCAAACCACAGCCACCTATTGATTTTCCTGCTGCATTCTGATTCATGTATGTCATGCATGTTTGATATGTCTTTTTGGATGAACAATGCATGTGTGATGTCATATGCACATGAATGCCACACAAACAAAACTATACATGCACTAAAACTAATGTCTGCTTCAGAGTTTTACAGCATGGTGGGTGGCAAAGGTCATTTGGATTTCTTAGGGCTTAGTGCTTTTTAATGGGTTTGGTTTTTTGATGTGAGATACTTTTTTTTCGAGCATGCATTAGGCTCAAAGGTTCTTTTTGGGGCTCGGCTCTGAAACTTGGCAATGGTCCTTGGTTTGGAATGATTTGAGTGTATTGTGGGCTGTCCAAGTTGAAACTTTTAGGGCAAGATTAGCAGCGTTTAGGATCGTGGTTTGTAGGGATCACTGATCTAGGTTGGCAATTGATTCGAATGAAATGGTGCCATCCCATTGCTTGTTTGGCAAGCTTCTCTCTTTCTTTCTTTCTTTCTTCGTCTTCTTCTTCTTCTTCTTCTTCTTCTTTTTCTTTTTTTTTTCTTTTCTTTTCTTTTTTTTTTCTTCTTTTTTTTTGTTTAAGAAAAGCGCTTAACCGAAGTCAGGTTCACTTGTAAGTTCCCTGTAAGACTTAGATTAATGTCATGCATTTTAATATTATGCGTGATGGACATGTCGTTTCAGATGATCAAATGCATGCTTAATGCCATATACATGTAATCACCACATAAGTAAGAAAATAACAAGATGCATTGCATTCAAAATGAGTTCAATACACTTTACAACAAAATGAGTTCCCTATGAGAAGGAGCCTCTAAAGGTATTGATCTCACAGCGCCCGACTATTCCTTATCTGGTCACTGCCCCTGCTTCAATGTCACTGCCCCACTTTCATCAAATCAGGCTTAGGAGTTCTTCATCATATTCCTCTCCCCGGGAGGTTTGAGGAATTTCCTTGTCAGTCTCCCTACTAGCCCCTAGTTGCTCATTGGTAGTGGATGGCACCTTTAATCTTCCCTCATCAACTAACTTCCGGATCTCCTTCCTTAAAATATAACAAGCGTTGGTTCGGTGACCTGTCGCTACATGATAGGTACAGAAGTTGTTCTTTTGATTCGGTGCCGGCTCCACATACGGCTTGATGCTCTGCAGTAGCCCCTCTTTTCTACATTTGGCAAATAATTGGCTCAGTGAGAAAGGCCATGGGGATATGCCCTTTCCGTCACCCTTGGAGAGTGGACACCTGGTTGGTACCGGAACAAGGTAAGTATTGGCTTTGAGGGGGGCGTTCGATTCTGCTTCACCAGTCAGCCCTTTTATTACTTCCTCAAGCTCAATCACACGTGCCTCCAACTCAGAGGACCTTGTTGTCAGCTTTTCCACCTTGTCCAGGTCACCTCCTAGCATTTCCTTCAACATTGTCGCTGCCTCTTCCCTGACCGCCTTTCGGAATCGCGATGAGGCAACATAATCATCGAGGACATCTATTACGGTGTTGAAGTTCACTGGGCTAGCCATTCTCGAGACTCCTTCCCTTTTCTGTCCTGATAAAAATACCTGTTAGCATCGACTGGGGCATGTGCACGGAGAATACCAAGTCAAGGGATGATGCAGGTATGAATGCAAGATGTGGTGCATGCATGCATGAATGATGATGTCATGTGATGCCATGTCATGTTATGGAACCCTAAGCTAGTCATGTGCACACAAAGCCAGGAATGGAAACATGCAAAATGCAATGAATGTTGTTAACGAAGCTATATGCTGAAGGATAGCGTGGTATATAAATATACACCACATGGATACAATGACACACAGGGTGTCCACAGATCGAAGCAAGGTGATACTTGCGAAGGGTTCATGTGTAGAGCGTATCTTACACGGGAGGAGAGTTGACATTTGAAACGGTACGTGTAGAGCAAATCTTACACGGGAAAGAGATGTAGTGATTAAAGCGATACGTGTAGAGCGGATCTTACACGGGAAGAGGTTTAATGTTTAAAGCGATACGTGTAGAGCGTGTCTTACACGGGAGAAGGTATAGTGTTTAGAGCGATACGTGTAGAGCGTGTCTTACACGGGAAAAGGTGTGGTGTTTAGAGCGATACGTGTAGAGCGGATCTTACACGGGAGAGAAGGTGTGGTGTTTAGAGCGATACGTGTAGAGCGGATCTTACACGGGAGAGAAGGTGTGGTGTTTAGAGCGATACGTGTAGAGCGGATCTTACACGGGAAAATGTGTTGTGTTTAGAGCGATACGTGTAGAGCGGATCTTACACGGCAAAATGTGTGGTGTTTAGAGCGATATGTGTGGATCTTACACGGGAAAAGGTGTGGTGTTTAGAGCGATACGTGTAGAGCGGATCTTACACGGGAAAAGGTGTGGTGTTTAGAGTGATACGTGTAGAGCGGATCTTACACGGGAAAAAGTGTGGTGTTTAGAGCGATACGTGTAGAGCGGATCTTACACGGGAAAATGTGTGGTGTTTAGAGCGATACGTGTAGAGCGGATCTTACACGGGAAAAGGTGTAGTGTTTAGAGCGATACGTGTAGAGCGGATCTTACACGGGAAAAGGTGTAATGTTTAAAGCGATACGTGTAGAGCGTGTCTTACACGGGAAGGAAGGATAGAGTTTAAAGCGGTACATGCAGAGCTTATCTTGCACGGGAAAATTTGGAACGACACGTGTAGAGTTTGCCTTACACGGGGAGGAAGTGTGCAGAGCTTGTCTTGCACATAAAGGTATTTTGGAACGATACTTGTAGAGCTTAGTCTTACACGGGGAGGAAAGGTAGAGTTTGATGTGATACGTGCAGAGCTGGTCTTGCACGGGGAATTTGGAACGACATGTGTATAACTTAGTCTTACACGAAAAGGAAATGTGCAGAGCTTGTCTTGCACATAAAGGTATTTTGGAACGATACGTGTAGAGCTTAGTCTTACACGGGGAGGAAGGATAGAATTTGATGCGATACGTGCAGAGCTGGTCTTGCACAGGAATTTGGAACGACATGTGTAGAACTTAGCCTTACACGGAGAGGAAATGTGCAGAGCTTGTCTTGCACATAAAGGTATTTTGGAACGATACGTGTAGAGCTTAGTCTTACACTGGGAGGAAGGATAGAATTTGATGCGATACTTGCAGAGCTGGTCTTGCAAGGGAATTTGGAACGACATGTGTAGAACTTAGTCTTACACGGAGAGGAAATGTGCAGAGCTTGTCTTGCACAGAAAGATCTAGGGAACGATACGTGTAGAACTTAGTCTTACACGGGATGGAAGGGTGCAGAGCTTGTCTTACACAGAAAGATATTTGGAATGATACGTGTAGAGCTTAGTCTTACACGGGGAGGATATTTCGGTATTTGAGTGTGCGGGACACAAGGACAAGGTTTCTAATGATTATGGAGGACCTAAAGGGCTTGATGGAGTTTCTAGCGTTTTTGGAACACTTAAATGACGGTAGTGTATGCTGTGAAGTCCTTGGCGCTTATGGAATGCTTGAATGTTTAGTGTTTGAATGTTTGATGGATGAATGAGATGTACATCGTGAGATAATGAGGATGATCCCTTTGTGTTTATTTTTATTTTTATTTTTATTTTTATTTGTGGACATCCCAAGAACACCCAATGCTATGCAAAAATGCCACGTGTGGACCACCACACGGATGAAGGTTCGGTGCTTTTGGGCACCTAATGAATTTCGTGAAATGGTCACATGTGTACTGACACACGGACGAAGTTTGACGCTTTGTAGGTCTATGGGATGATCTGAAATGGTCACATGGGGCCGGCCCAGGGACTGAGTTCTGATGCTTTTGAGCGTATGAAATGAAATGATGTTGTAAGCGAGTCACGTGTACTGGGGACACAAATAGAGATTCGGCGTTCGGGGAACGTCTTTCATGATTTGGGATATTATGATATGCCCCTACATGCGTACTAATCCAGCACTCGGGGAGCGCCTTGAATAATGTAGTAATGTCATGAAGTAACTTGATATGGATTACAGTGTTATGTGATGACGATGACGAATAGGTATGATGTCATGAGATGCATCGTGTGCATTGTCACACGGAAATATACTTAAGACCATTGTGGCCTCTATTGAATGAAATGATTTGGTGGAATGGCCGAATGTAATCCGGTGCATTGGCAAAACACGGGTATTTTAGGATGCCCGATATATGATGGAATGATATGATCGTGGTGGGCATCCTCGGAATGCCTCTAATTTAATTTAGGTGATATGTCGTGAATGCTATGACATACAAAATGCACATGGCTGCACAAAAACATGGTTAGGATGCATGACATACAAAATGGTGTTATGTATGCTATGTGAAAAATTGCTAATCACGCAGATACAATGTTATGGCTGAAAAAGAAATGGTTAGTATGAATGGCAAACGGATGATTTAATGATTGCACACGAAAATAAAAATGCACATGGCTGCATAAAAATGTGGATTAGGATACACGACACACATAATGATGTTATGTATGCCATGTGAAAAATGCTAATCACACAAATTTAATGTTATGGCTGAAAAAGAAAGAGTTAGTATGAGTGGCAAACGGATGAATTAATGTTTGCACACGAAAATAAAAATGCACATGGCTGCATAAAAATGTGGATTAGGATACACAACACACATAATGATGTTATGTATGCCATGCGAAAAATGCTAATCACACAAATTTAATGTTATGGCTGAAAAAGAAAGAGTTAGTATGAGTGGCAAACGGATGAATTAATGTTTTACACACAAAATAAAATGCAAATGGCTGCATAAAAATATGGGTTAGTATCACACAAAGATGTTTGTATATGATATGTCACATGTATGGAGAATGGTGATTATAGTATGTGATGCACGCGTAGGTAGCAATGGCGATGTGTCACGAGATGGCGAGAAACACATAGCAAGCAAAACGAATTCTTCCAACCTTATTCCTCCAACGTGGTCGGTCTCAAAAATTTCTAACCGAGTCCTAGGCGAGGTTCACTTTGATCACCAACAGGGAGTGATGAAGGCGCGATTTTATTATTACTCACACAATTATTTTGGTATCCTAAGGGAATCCAACTAGGGCTGCCTATATGGGTTCGGTCAAAGTCGGGTTAAAAATCAAGGTTCCCATAGCAAAATATACTCCTCACTTCTCCCCACTCAAGGGTCCGAACGAAGGGGTTCGTACGAGGCTATAAGTGGTGTTTTGTATCCGTGCCCCTAAGACCATGAGGAACAAAGGCGACACTTCAACAATCCACTAGGCTGAAAATGGATACTAAATCTAATGTAAGCATGTCTAGCTAAAGATGCAAAATGAAATACCAATCGATAATCATCCACCTTGTTTTAATTAGACACTTTTCAGGGCTTGTCAAATTCTTTTATGTTTTTAAGAAAACTTTTTGAAGAAATCCCCAGCAGAGTCGCCACTATGAGCGGACGACGCATTTTCAACGGGACGCGGGACTCCCTTTCGAAATGGGGCGCCACGATCTCGGGCGGGCCCCTCCCTCGCATGGGGTTTTTATAAATGGAAATCTGCGTTTTGGAAAATGAATAGAATTAATGCATAAAAGAACCGAGACCCAAGTCTCGATGGATGTTGTAGAGTCGCCACCCGGCTCAGCTCAATCGGGAAATTCTTATGTAGCCGAACCGGACGAACGGCCGCTACACTATCCAGAGATTCGGGTCCGGACAAGTCCCTTATTTCGTGTCTAATTAAAATAAATATTGCCAATGCTCTCAAATGGTATTTCAAAATCTAAAGTCCATTTTATTGAATATAAAAGACATACAGCGTGCATACAAAATATTTAATACAAAAATAAGAAAAAGAAATAAATATTATTGGCTTACAACCAAATCGAATGGAAAAATAAAAACTCTCACCTCACTTATACAATCGCCTAGAATACACGAAAATCCAAAAATAATTACAACCGCCTAAATACACGATTTAATCTATTAAAATATATTAAAAATAAAAAAATAATAATAAAGAGAAATTAAAACCTGCAAAACAGAGGGTTAGCACAATATATACAGCACGCCACAATTAGGACTCAAATAGACAGAATTGGGAAATCAAGAATCGGGGGCATGCATTTAGGGGGTAACCGGGTTGGCTCGGCTAGCCGGCCCGGTTAGACCTGGAAAACATTTTGAAACGTCCCTGTATTTTTGGTTTTTAGTGGAAAAAATCATTTTGAAAACAATTTTTCCGGTTTACATGCATTTTTATATATTTAAGTGGGTCGGTTTTCAGGAGAAATGGGTCTCCGTCGTTGAATTGTTCTAAATGCAATTTTACTAAAAATTGAATCTATGGTCGTGATGCACACAACAAAATTCATTTTGATGATTTTTGGGGTTTTCTAATTTTTTGGGATTTTTTGGAAATTTTTGGGAATTTTTGGGGATTTTTATGGATTTTTTATGAAATTTTTGGGTTTTAAAGGTAAAATTCTGATTCTAAAAACTACAGTGGTACGACTGTAAATTACAGTCGTGCAAAATCAACTACAGTCGTACGACTGTAATTACAGTCGTACGACTGTAAATGCTGAAAATTCAAGATTTCACCAAAATCTTATTTAAAACAAGCTGGAAAACAAATCGCCTGGAAGTCAACTACAGTCGTACGACTGTTCATCAACTCAAGAACAGTTGTACGACTGTTCTTGATTTCCAGAACAGAAACGCAGAAAAATGGACAGAAATGTAGAAAAAGCACACCAAACACCCAGAAAGCTTGTAAAAGAGAGAGGAAAAGGGGTATTTACCTCCGTGGCTTGCGTCCACCGTAGGATTGACTCCTGGCGTCGCTCCAATCCACTAAAATCCGGACTTTTCTCCTTGAGTTAGGGTTTGAGATTTGAGTCCAGAGATTTCCAAATGCTGAGGATTTTGATGAGGAGTTCCTCCTTTTTTCTTTGGTTTTCTCTTCTTTCTCTTCTTTCTCCCTTTCTCTCTGTATGTCCATTTTTCTTTCTTTTTTTTTCGTCCCTTTTTCTTTTCTGTCTTTCTTTTTCTGCTTTTATGGATAATGATCTACAGTCGTACGACTGTAGTTTGACTACAGTCGTACGACTGTAGCAATAGTCGTACGACTATTCTTCTTTTTTTTTTTTTGAAAGTAAAATTCCGGCGCTTACATCGACGATATCAGAAAAATTAAGCTCGAAGTAAAACCTTGTGTCGCCCCATAGGAATACAGAAAGACCAAAGAGTTTAACCCATGTTTTCTCACCAAAATGAAACCCTCCATATCATTTTTTAGCCAAGCCATCCAAAGATATCCAATCTGAAAGAAACCATCTGAATGTTTCAAAATCAAGACACCATCATCTAATAGGAAAAACATTTTGCCACATGTACAACAATCTAGGCATGGTTTCCAAGCATCGATCGCCTGAAAGAAAGCATCGTAACGTTACGCACAAAGTGGAGTGATCTTAGAAAGTTGCATCGGATAATAAGCAGGGTAAAAAAAGAGATAAAGAAAAGAGCCTATTAAGGTGAAAATCCAAAAAGGGGGCCTCAGGCAAAATTTAGGGCAGCCCGGTAGACTAAAAACACAAAAGAAGGTCTAGGTAGGGCATTTTGAAAGAAAATTTCTGGTGTGGAAATCGAAAAGGACACATGGGTAACAAGAGAGGGCGCTGATCAAAGCTAAAGTCACTTTCAAATTTGTTCTTATACTCATTTTGGTTGTGTCATGATAATGTTATGAATATTTGATATTTGACTCAAGTTTTTATAACATATGCAACGTGTCATCCATTTAAATATCCATTGGTAAGTTATTACATTTAAATTCAGACAAGTTTCACTTATAGGATTATCAAAGAAGGCAGATCCAAGTGTAGGGCTTGGCACAAATTAAGCAGGCTTGTATCGCACACAGGGCTTGTAGAAATTGCTTAGTGAGATATAATAAGGCATGGTTCATTTGCATCTTTCATACCATATCATGCTGCACATATACAAATTTAACAGGTAAAGAAATCTACGCGCATTGCCATACTATCACGGATCAGCAAGCCGCAAATGGTAGATAGGAGCCGGGCATATGTCTCACAGGAGCTCTAGGGTGACTATAACCATAAAGGGCACAAACAATAGGCCAAAGAAAAGCTAAAACGGAACAAATGACCAAAAAATAAAAAGTCTTACGTGGGTGGCATCCTCTAGCTCGAACAGGACCAACATGGTAGGGTCTGGTGCTATCTGTGGGTAATAGAAGCCACTGGTGGGATTGTAGAACTATGGCTAGCTATCAAAGATATACTGGGGTAGACCCACGATCCACCCTGCAGGAGGAGCAGCCTCCGCCGTAGGGACAAAACCACTAACAGCTGGTTGTGGTGAAACCTGCAACTCCAGAACTGGAGGCTTCTATGAGCTGGACTCACTAAATCATGAGCTACTATCCACCCTATTAACCTACCTCTTTCCCTTGCTAGTTTGGGGAGGCTCCTAAAAATATATCGCACCAATAGTTATGAAATGCATGCAAACCATAGAAAGTAAACGCTATAGGATAAGCAAAGAGAAGAATATATTACCAATGGTGGCGGCGGAATCAAAGCACCAATCGGGGGGTAGCAAATGTTGAGTAATGTAGGCTTAGTAATCACCCTACGGGCCTGTAACCAAGTATCCATCTCCAAACACCCCCCGATGCTCATCCTCAAGGATGTGCGCCCGTCAGAATAAACAAGTAAGCAGTGGGGCGGGAATCAACCTCTCCTCGGGCCATCTATAGCATCCCTCGACCCTGTCTCCCAAGTACCACTCCAAAGACAAAGGGCACTCTATAACCAGCTGCCCCAATCATTACATCCGTCTAGTGGGCAACATCACCCTAATGGCACCTAAATCCTTGAATAATCCAAAGTAGATGCACACGAATCAAACTCAAACTCAGGTATGATCCTAAACTGGTGAATAAAGTTTAAACTGATGGAATTTGTGTGTACCTCACTCCAAGTCATGGAGCTCAGCTGAGTACGGGACTTAGCCATAGACATCTCCACATTGGTCCAACTGACCATCCATCGAGAAAGCCGTGGGAACATAGGAATGCTATTGACCCTACAAAGTGTAGGACGGCTCAAGAACTGGTGCTCTTAGGCACATATTTGAAAAAAAAACCGAAGTTAGAACGCACATAAATAGAACTCTATTACAAAAAATAAACAAAGAAAAGAACATAATTCTTACCAGAAGCATAATCAACCAGCACTTTAGCCCCTTACGCTGCCCTCGGGTGCACACATCACCCATAGTACATCTGGGTAAGTCTAGCCCCACCCTAATCCAGCCCACTCAAGATCAGAGTAGGCAGCACATTCTAGTTAACATCACTGCTGCTAGTCGGGAACAAAACCTCAAACAGGAGGAAAAATAGGAACGAACGGGCATACTGCTCTGCCTCGGTGGTAGCACTACACCCCTTCCAGTAGCTCTTCAAGGCGTCATACTGCAGCTTGGGCTAGGAAGGCCTGTACCCAAGCATAATGGCCACGGTATCAACGGTGAAGTGGCTAGCGATCAAGGCACAATTAAACTAGATCTGGGTACCTCTGAATCGCAACCCAGTAATAGCAGCAAAATCTAAAGAAGTAATGGCAAACTCCCCAGTAGGTAGGTGGAATGTCTATGTGGTGTCCATCCACCGCTCAATTAGCGCCATAATCGCTCCTTTGCTCTTTAGTGGAGCATGATAGAGGGCCTGGAGAACTAAAATATGAAGGCTAGTAGCATTGACCTTCACCCTCACCGGGGCTGGGAGACAGTTGTAGAAGTCCTTGAGGTCGTCCTAACCTCCAGCACCCTTGTCTTTCTTCCTAGTCTACAAAATCAACAAAAGAGAGAAGTTTGTTAAATTTGGTTAATCGCATACACGTATATATTTCAAGGCAAAATTGAAAGAAAATTAGATTTTGAGCAAAAACGAAGAGACTATATCCAAGAAAAGATGAGCTGTACGGCCCTAATTCATGTTATTCTAAGCTGTACGACCCAACTTGTTAAGCCATACGGCCTTCTCTGGTTCCTGGAGAAACCCAAAAACTCAAGGCCGTACGACCTATCTTTCTAGAAAAATAGTTCTTCGAATTTTAACCTATAAATCTGATTTTCTCCAAATTAAGCCTAAATCTAAGCAAAAACCAGCCCTAAATCATTCCTAAACATCAAATAAACCCTAGGCATGCATTCCAATCCATCAATTTCACCAAATTGTAAAAAAAAATAAAGAAAGGAAATTAAAAATTAAAAAAAAATTAGGGGAAAACGTACCAAATGGGCAATGGCATACCCGTGTATGTTGATGACAGGGCTCACCTACTCCCTAAAAGACATGTCCTCATACTTTTTCATCGGTCTAATGCCGTACAAACACTACACTAAGATGAATTGTAAAGTGAAAGAACCCTCTAGGAGGGTATACAATAGAATCACCGTATCTAGAGCCTTTTGGCGAGGCACATATAAGATAGAACAATGCAACTTACGTCTCATGATGTCAAAAATGGAGTTAGAGATAAAGGGGGGTCAGCTGCATAGAGACAAAAAGAAAGAGAAAAAGAGAAAAAGGGAAAAATGAAAGTGAAAGTGACGGCTGTAGGTATTTGAAAGCCCTCAACTTGGGCCATACGGCCCACCAATGCTTTTTAGGGATTTTATCTCCTTAGTCGAGAGTCACACGGCCCAATTTCCTTCGTCATAAACCGTACGGCTCAACTTCCCTGCAAGATAGGCCATATGGCCCATCCTTATCTAAATCACTTAAGTTCAATTTTTCATTTCAAATCGCTCAATTGCTCTGAGTAAGGTTTTCTTTTTCTTATTTTGAAGGGATCCAAGGGCAAGACCTAAAAAAACAAAGTCATAAGCTCTATAATTTGCGTCATTATTCTTAATCGAAGCGATAAAAATTTTTTTTTTCAAAATTATCGATCAAAGAATAAAGACACCAGTACAGACCTTTCCCAGCATTTATCCCTAATGGGTCAAATCATGGGAAACAACAACATTCAGCAACATGATCCTAGTCCCCAGCAAGTCAATGAGAGTTCAACCCAAAAAAAAAAAAAAATCCAAATCATCAGAAGTAGCGACATTCAACGCAACAATCCCACTTTACTAAGATGAATGGCGAATTAAGCTTGCTCTCCAACGATGAGTGAGGTATCACTCAACCTAAAAACCAAATCATCAAAAGTGGGTCATTCAGTGAAACGATCCTACTTTAGTAAAATAAACGGAGAGCCCAGCGAGAATAGTATCGATCAACCCAAAAATCCAATTCATCGGAAGTAGCGATGTTCAGCGAAACGATCCCACTTTATTAAGATGAATGGCAAATTGAGCTTGCTCTATAATAACGAGTAAGGTATCACTCAACCCAAAAAATCCAAATCATCGTAAGTAGGGACGTTGAACAAAACGATCCCGCTTTATTAAGATGAATGGTGAGCCGAGCTTGCTCTCCAAAGATGAGTTAGGTATCACTCAACCCAAAAAATCCAAATCATCGGAAGTAGGGACGTTCAACAAAATGATCCTGCTTTACTCATATGAATGGCAAACTGAGCTTGCTCTCCAACTATGAGTAAGGTATCACTCAACCCTAAAAATCCAAATCATCAAAAGTAGGGTCATTCAGCGAAACAATCCCGCTTTACTAAGATGAATGGCAAATTGAGCTTGCTCTCTAAAGATGAGTAAGGTATCACTCAATCTTAAAAATCAAAATCACCAGAAGCAGGATCGTTTAGTAAAACGATCCCGCTATACTAAGATGAATGGCAAGCCCAGCTCGATCACCAGTAAGCATAGCATCAATCAACCCAAAAAATCCAAATCCATCGAAGTAATCCAAATCCAAATTCATCACAATGATCTCACTTTCTTAAGATGAATGGCAAACCTAACTCAGTCCCTAGCAAGCAAGGGCAACACTCAACCTAATAAGTCTAAACTCGGAGGATAGTGATGTTCAGTGAAGAAAACCTTATCTCTATATCAACTCAAACTTAACTCGGCAATCCTAAGGTCAGTCCTCTATTCCTTTTTCTTCACCGTGCTCCCTATCGTGTACTTAAATTCACCAAAAAAGATCCATCGAAGACTTCATAAGGACAAAATTTAATTACACGAGGGGTAGCCTACGAGCATGGATTTTTGTTCGACCTTTATAATGATGATTTATGATTATCCTTTTTCTGAAATTGTTTGAAACACGGACCAAGGAGCAAAGAAGGGACTGTAACTCATGTCGAGATGAACCGAAAAACCATCAAAAATCGAAATAGGGATTCTCATCATTACAGGATGGGTCGTACAGCTCAATTCAGAAGGAAGCACGGCTCAGATTTTAAGGGTTAAGCCATGGAAGAGATCTGCTTAAAGTGGGCATAGGTGATTTGAAGATGAGTCGTATGGCTCAAACGATAGGACGCACGACTTAATTTGAAGGACAAATGGGCCGTACGGCCCATCTCTTAAGAAATTAGTTGGCCAAATTGGCCCACTTGCGAAATGAAGAAATGATTTTTTGAAGAGCTCATGTCATTACGGGAAAAAGGTATTATTACAGGGATAGATTAGATGAAAGGAGAGCAATCACACTTACCAAAGGATTGATTCCCACAGCCCTTCTCTCCTCTCCTTCTTCAAGTTTCTCCTTCTCCTGTAACTCAAGACCAAGAACCTCCATTTTCCATATTATTCAACTTTCCAAACTCAAATCCTTAGCCAAACTCAACCATTTCAATAGCGCCAGTTCAGAGTCAGAGTCTTCCTCGTTGCCTAGTCACCAAACCATATTTCCACATGTAAAACACCTTGGTTCGAAGCTATATATGACTGCATTTCAGTTTCCCAGTGATTTTCGGTTTGTATTCACACTGGTCTAAAGCTCCAAGGAACGGATTCGGATTATTTCCCAAAAATCTGGATAAACAAGCTAAAGTTAATTACTGAGAGGCCATAAAATTCTATCTCTCTATTTCTGCATTGTTTGATTTGTATGTGCTATGCTAAAAACGAAAAACTTTCGTTGTAATTTTAAGAACAAGGCCGTAAGGCCCATCTTTTGGGCCGCACGACCTATATTTGGGAAAATTGAGCCACACGGCTTATTTTGGCCCATGAGCTGTGTGCTCAAATATTTCTCTATTTTTTGTGAATTTTAATTTTACATATCCAGGGGAAAATCTTTGATTTCTTAGTCTAATCAATCGATAGACCCCTAAAGGAATGTAAAATTCAAAAGGGGAAAACCCTAAAATGAATTTCTGCGTGTTGAAATCACAAAAATAAAATTGTTTATCATTCGATTTGGATCCCGAGATTCAGATTTAACCCATTTTTTAGCCCTAGCAGTTCTAGAAATTCATTTCACACCATAGCATTTATTCATGTTATTATTCATCATGCACACATTTTTTAAAATTGATTTGGGCGTTTACACACTTTATTGACCTAGATTTAATTTCAGAGCATTTTTTTAGGAACCACATGAAAGAGTTTTCAATAAACCTCTGGATAACCGACTCACATTTACCATGCAGAATAATAAATATAAATTGGAAAAATTATTTTTCAAAACCGTTTTCTTCATATCCAAAAATACAGGGCATTTCTAAAATTGTTTTCCAGGTCTAATCAGGTAAACCTACCGGGTTTTTCTGATTATCCCCTAAATGTATGTTCCCGAGCTATCTGGATATCCCATTCTGTTAGATCTCAGTTAAATGTGCTTATGTTTATTTGTATTACTAACCTCTGTATTGCAGGTAGATGTATGCTAGATTAGATGTATTCTAGCTTTCTATTTTTTAGAATATTTCATGTAAACTAGGCGATTATACCCTCATCCCATTTTTATCAAATGTATCCCCTAGAACAGTTTATTCGATTGGGTTGTAATAATTCTATTTCCCGAATTTATTTATCGCTTTCCAAATTTATTTACCGCTTTCTGTAGGAGCATATACTAAATATCTAGGGTTGAATATTGAATAAGGAATAAAATAACAAAAGTGCAAATTGGTTATAGTTAAAATGCTATTTCATATTAAAGCAAAAATAAGTGCTTTGTCCGGACCAGAATCCCTATCTTAAGGGTATAGGAATCCCAGTCGAGCTTGGTTATACCACAATTTCCCGGTAAGAGCTGAGTCGGGTGGCAACTCCTGTCAACCTTTAAGGCACGAGGAATTGGTTTTGTACGTTCCTTCGTTTTGACTTAATATTTTCCAAACCTAAAAACCAAGTTTTCAAAAATATTCAAAACCCCTAGTCCGGTCTTGCGACTGCTTGTGCCCTCTTCTAGGATCGTCAGCTCATAGCCCCCTTTGCTATTCAAAATATGCTTATTTTGATTTTGGAGCTTTTTTTATACCATATGGGGAAAATGGATATCGACCATATTATAGGGGGCAAAAAGGAAAAATTGTGTTAGCACATGAGGCAAAAGATCTTTAATCCATTAACCCTATCATGGTCTTCCAAGCAAAAACCCAATCAAAACCAACAATATCAAAATATATTATCAATATAAATATGTAAAAAAAAAAAAAAAGGGATTTTTTAAGCTGAGCTGGTTGCTCATTTTATTGATGTATGAATCCCACATCGGAAATATATAAGATCAAAAAGTAGTATAAGTGGTATAGATTGGGCTTTAACACAAGCCAATTGGTTTTGTATTATATGGGATCAACCACACTTATGTGTTCACTCATCTAATCAAGCCCAATACTCTCAAAGCCTACGGAGTCTCTTTAGCCAGTAGTGGAACCACAAGTCAAGCTTTAAAGGGTGCAAACTCATGTAAAATAAAATTTAATAACTCATATATGTTACAAGAAATTAAACGATAAATGAATCCATTAATAACAACAATAAATGAGAAAAATAACATTAAAATCTCCAGTTAATTCAATTTCAATCCAATTTATATTTTTGAATTTCAATTAAAATAATGTGGGTAAAAGTTACAAAATATGAAAACAAAGTTACGAAATTCAATTAATATTTACCAACCTAGTTAGTTGCGGGCCAGAATATAGCCGGCGGTGAGTAGGACGATGATGGCCAGCAAATAAGGATGGATTTGATGTTGATTTTTGGGGGAAATATAGAATTGAAAGAAAGGGGAAAGAATGGGAAATAGTCAAAATGTCATAACAAAAAAAGATGGCAAATATTGTTGGCGGACGAAAGGTTGGAGCGAAGGGGCTGGGATGCATTTGATCTTTTTAGAGCTTTCTAC
The DNA here is from genome assembly GCA_039660915.1 of Euphorbia tirucalli. NCBI lineage: Eukaryota > Viridiplantae > Streptophyta > Magnoliopsida > Malpighiales > Euphorbiaceae > Euphorbia > Euphorbia tirucalli. The sequence goes on along the minus strand of CM077639.1, from coordinate 27,681,737 downwards.
CTAAAAACCAATAATATTAGTAAAAACAACACAATTTTCATAGTAAAAAATAAATAGTAAAAGTATCTTATGATAAAGTATAAATTATAATAATGACACAAAGTTTTTCTCTCCAATATGTTATCCTTCCAACTTTTCAAGAGATTTTGTTCTCCTTTATCCCTATTTTTCTCTCTCCTCTCCTATAATTAAAAAATTAATTTCTTCATTTATCTCTAAATTATTTCATCTTTTCAGTATTCCCTTGTAAAAAGTTTCATTCTTTTTTTATTCTTCGAAATGAAATTCAAATCTATCCTTTTTTTTTCATCTTCGTTTTTTAATACTAATATTGCACACAATTTATAAATATTGCTTATATACCACTTCTATATTGATGTATACTCATTTTCTCTTTCTTTTGCATATGTATAATTTTTGTATTAATTTTATAATGGTTTTATACTGCGATTATACTAATTGTATACTACAAAAAGTATGATATATATATATATATATATATGTGTGTATATGTATAATCTTTTTCGCCTCATCTTCGTTTTTTACACTAATATTGCACACAATCTGCAAATACTGCGTGTATAACGTTTTTATACTGATTTTATAGATTTTTTAACTATTCAAATTTTCTTTTTTAAAAAAAATTATCGCTTTTATATTAATTTATACCGATATCATACCGGTTTTATACTGTGATTATAAAACCAATATAATTCACACTATAAAACTAGTATGAAATTGGTATAAAGTGATATATGCGCAAAAAAAAAAAAAAAAAAAAAAAAAAAAAAAAAAGAGAGAGAGAGAGAGAGAGAAAGAGAAGTGGTATATATGTAGTATTTACATATAATGTCTAATATTACTACAAAAAAACAAAAATGAAAAAAAGTATATATATATATATCCCATTTCGAAGAGAAAAAAAAAATAAAAAACTTCCTAAAATCGATTAACGAAAAAATGAACGGATATAGAAATAAATGAAAAATAATTTTTAATTATAGAATAGGAAAGAGAAAAAGCAGAGATGAGAGAGAAATTTTAAGAGAAAGGGGACAAAAATACTATAAATGTAATTTACGAAAGATATTAACTTTGATAAACTTAATAATATAATTTTTAAAAATATAAATATTTTAATATATAATATTGGAAAACGATGCCTTTTGTCATTGGGCTTAAAAAAATAACCTGGCCCAATATGGTATGGCATTTTTCGGTTCCCTATTGCAAAGGAAATATTAGGGGTGCAATGCAACACCCCCAATTCTACATTTGCAATGGCGGCTGGGGGCAACCACCCTTACGCCTCCCTAGTGCCACCACTGGCAGCAGCCTCTAAATAATTCAACCAATTGAAATAATAAATCCATTAATATACACTACGAGGAGGTTAAATTAGTAGAAAATGTTTTGCGATTTAATAGAAAAAATTTTGTCGTAAAAAAATTTACTAATATTTAAATATTATTATTGTTTGTTATATCAATCACAGTTAGAGATGTAAATGGGGCGGGGCGGGGCGGGACGGGGATTGGCAATCCCAATCCCGTTCCCCGGCTAGGCGGGGATCCCCGTTCCAGTCCCCGTTTAGTAAATGGGGGCGATCCTCATCCCCATCCCCGGCCCCGGCGGGGAACGATGTAAATAGGGCGGGGCGGGGCGGGGATTGGCAATGCCATCCCCGTTCCCCGGTTAGGCGGGAATCCCCGTCCCCGTCCCCGTTTAGTAAATGGGGGCGATCCTCATCCCCATTTCCGGCCCCGTCGGGGAACGGGTTCCCCGCGGGGATCCCCGTCCCCGTTAATTTTTTTTTTTTTTTTGAAATTTTCAATAAAATTCAATTTGGTACAAAAATAAGTTAAAAAACATATTACAGTTTGTATACCATTAAATAATTCACTTAATATTTCTTATAAGAAAGTGATATTTAATTAAACTATTACAACTACTAATATTATTATTTCAAAATATAACACAGGAGTTCAATATACAGAAATTAAATTAGAGATTTCTAAATTGATAACACATGATTGATTGTTAGAAACTTTAAAAGTAAAAGAGAGATATAAAGCAATCCCTAGTTTTAGTTTTATTATTATGAAATTTAATTATTTATATATATATATATATATATATATATATATATATAATAAAATAAATAAATAAACGGGGATTTAACGGAAATCCCCGTCAAGGACTAAACGGAGATGGGGACGGGTCCGCGGGGCGGGGGAGGTAAATCCCATCCCCATCCCCGTTTAGTAAACGGGGACAAACTTGTCCCCGTCCCGGCCTCGCGGGGATTCTAAACGGGTAATCCGCGTCCCCGTTCGGGCGGACCCCGGCGGGGACAGGTTCCTGTGTCCCTGTTGACAACCCTAATCACAGTAAAGTTATATTAAATTTTGTTATGAATACATACAATCACAGTTTAACATACGCTATCTAATATGTTTTTTATAGTGATATTTCATATTTTTTTCATCAACTACCATTGTTGTAAAATATGATTATTACAACTTTGCACTATATAAATTTTCTACTAGGAATTCTTTCTTAAAAGAAAGTAGAAAAATTAAAAATATAAAAAATATCTACCGTTAATTATATTCATGATTTAACACAAAATATCTTCAAATTGTTCAGTTTTGTAAATAATAATAATATCTAACAACACACTCTTTCACACATTTATTTTTCTTTAATTACAATTTTAGTGAGTTATATATCACCCACATGTCTTATTTGATTCAAATGTATTTGAGAATTCTATCACCTCAAGCAGTAAAAAATTAAGTGCAGTTCTTATGCTATAAAACTATGTGAGATGATCTAAGTTATAGATATAAAATTAGTGAAATTTGTTGTTATAAATATTCAAATTATTATACGATTAATAATGTGTTAATGAAGTTGTTTAATTTGTCAAATTATTTTTACTTTCAAGCGGTTGTTGCGTGTTGAATTCCACCCTTTTAAAAAGTCTGAAGAATCTTAAAAAAGAGATAAAACATGGGTGAAGACTTCCATACAACGGTTTGGGTATAATTAGATGAATAGAGCTGTCATTTTGGACCAGCATTGCTTCTGCATTTGTTATGTAAATGACTAAATTGGAGCTTTCCTTTTCAATAACAAAACAGCTAATAATGAATAATTGGGTGTTATTTTCGCCTACCGACCTAATATCCTATCAAAGCTTACCAACCTATTGTGACTTTCCTTCACATTTATTTATTTATTTATTTATTTTTTAACTGTACAAGGAAAATGTCATATTCGCTTTGAAGATGTTGGAGGGTGTATACATATACACAGCTGTATACAGCCTGTAGAGGATGTATAGAACTATATACAGCCTACAGTATGGCCATTGGTACAGGATAAGTTTGGGTTGTTATCATCATTATGTATATAGATGTATGCACTATCAATTAATAATATAGAATTATTATTCGTATTTCTATCATGATATCATAGCCTTTGTGCTCCTGGATTTTGAGTGGAGGTTTTCACCATAGACAGGAGTGCAATTTCTTCCATGGAATAGTAGTGTGTTTACGATTGCCACCTTGGCGTGCTCAGTTTATGTCACACCCTTAGACAGAAAGTGAAGGCGATGATCGACCATCATCTGAAATCTCGTGACCAGATTCTGAGCGCGTGAAGCCCAAACCTCGCCACTCTCTTCGATGCATATCCCATTGGCTACGTGTGACTATTCATTAGACGACCAAATTTTGACAGGGACCTCATCTTATTATTTCCGGCATGTATGACTTATCAAGTGAAGGGATTTTCACAGAAAAATCAACCGATAAAGAGAAAGTACGCGTTGATTTTCTTAAATCCGTGCCTAGAAACAATTGAAATGGAAATCAAAATAACAAAAATTCAGTCGAGAAAAATTAATTTCTCACCCGGAATATCTCTACAACAGACGACAGCAGAAAGCGAATTCGATCTTCTCCACGTCCCGTACATAAATGGCTATCGAACTAGAACCCGTGTTAGCGATTTGGACCTACGGAAGAGAGAAAAACCTTGCTGAAATTTTCTGCCTTTCCTCCTCTATGATGGCTGAATTTTTCAGTATGTCTTAGTCACAGTGTTTGGCTGAAATTCTACTATTAACTGGTAGAGTTTCAGCTGAACACAAAGACTCTAGGTGGCTTTAGGGTTTCCTGCTTCTTTTAGGTTAAAATTAATTACCATGGATTAATTTTTAATTTCAATTCAATTTTAATTTTTATGTACATGTCATTATATTAAACTATATAATATAACACATTGTACTTCAATTAAAATTAATTAGCTAAATTTAATTTATCCGATGAATTAATTTAAACCTAACTTAGAACAAAATAAATATAACCAATATATACAAAATATTTCGCCAGGAAATAAACTCATGAATTAATTAATTTAATTAATTCATAGAAACCCAATAAAATTGATTATATTATTCCGATTAATCCAATTAACCTATAATTTAATCAATTAATAATTCCTCTCTCCAGTTAGTATACTCCAAGTATACAGTTGACCCGTTAAGTTCAAGCTCAGACGTTCAATGTGTACGATCTTGTGGACCCGCCTTGATGTTGGTAGTGGGCCTATGGCCCACAGATTACAGGCGAGCTCTAGCAAGCCACTACAGCCCCCAATTAAGACAGAGATAGCAGTCCGACTGAAATTTAAACCCTGTAGTTTAAACTTGTATATCCTATGTAATTGATATCGGTGTCCAACACAGAGGCATGGATTGATCACCCTCTTTTGTGTCCAGACATTTACTTGATCCCAAATGAACTGATGCTCACAAACAAGTTCTAACTCGTTTGGGTGTGGCCACACTCTTATCAGTTGTATTCATCAAAAGGCCGGTGATATCTTCTCAGTGGATTGCTGAGTGACATTCCCTTTTGCATATCCATACAATTGCCATCTTCACTGACACACCCGAATGTACCCATACTTGGGACCCTGTTACAGGCCCTTTTAGCGTACACCAAAGTATGCCACTTCACATACAGCACAATGATATGGTTAGGTCAAAGGATCCATACAAGTACTATACGAGAATCACTTGTGATACTATACCATGTGGATTTCTCATTTAGTAGATCTATCCAATAACATGCCCCTTTGCATGTATCAATTAACTTAGTTGACATCCCATGTCCAATGGCCGGTAAGACACCGCCATACAACCAGGCTAATGATAGTCTTTAGCTCCATTCACTCCCATGACTGGAACAAACTACGGATGACTTTATGGTCATATCATTTTCCCTATCCATGGTTTTACTGGCAAGTGCATGGCAGTTGTCAACATGGATATGGATATGTCCATCAAATACTCTATTCAAAACATAGCACAAGATATATAATAAATAGATTAATGCCTTTATTTAATGACACAGATTGTATAATATATAAATCTCGTATTAAAGTACAAATGTATGATACAAATACAAGGACCAATGCCTCGAGACTAGGGCATATCCAACAATCTCCCACTTGCACTAGTTCCAACGAGGCATGGGCCTAATCCCTATAGATCTAGTATGACCCTCGTGCTTGGGCTGAGCCAGTGCCTTATTCAAAGGATCTGCCACATTGTCCTTGGTGTCCACTCTATGTAATGAAATGTCACCCATCTTGGCGATTTCTCGTATGAGGTGAAACTTCCCAAGCACGTGCTTCGTGTTCTTGTGTGACCGGGGCTCCTTAGCTTGTACAACAGCCTCATTATTGTCATAGAAGATATCAACTGTATCTTGGATAGTCGATACTACTTCCAATTTAGTGATAAACTTATTTATCCATACATCTTCCTTAATTGCATCACACGTTGCAATGTACTCATCTTCTGTAGTAGAGTCTGTGATGGTCGATTGCTTGGAACTCCTCAAGCTAACAGCACCACCATTTAACAAGAATACATACCCAGGCTACGACTGGTATTCATCTTGGTCGGTTTGGAAGCTTGCATGAGTGTACCTAGTAACTGACAGCTCCTCCTGACCTCCATATACTAAGAAACAATCCTTAGTCCCGTTAAGGTACTTCAGGATTGGTTTGACAGCCTTCCATGATCCTCACCAGGATCCTGCTGGTATCAGCTCGTCATACTTAGTGCAAAGGTGACATCAGGTCTCATACATAGTATGGAGTACATGATTGATCCTATAACTAATGCATATGGGACCAACTTCATGTTCTCCCTATCCTGTCTTGTCTTAGGATGTTGGGATTTTTCACCGGAAATCACCCGATAAAAGCGGAAGAACGAGGTGATTTCCTCAAATCCAGTCCCAGGAGCAATTGAAGTGGAAATTGAAAAACTTAAAATCAATTAGAAAGGGATTAAAATTGTTACCAGAAAAATCTCTTTCCGAGATGGATGATGACTGCAGAATTCAAAATAGAATTCCTCCACTCTCACGTACACGAACGCTTGACGAATGCAACCCGTGCTAGCGTCGGAAAAACGAAACAATGAAGAGGGGAGAGCTATGGAAATTTCGGCTAGGAGGCTCTAAGCTTAGCTTGGCCGAAATTTCTAACCCTAGGTATTTATACCTAGGGTTGGCCGAATTCCCTTAGGGGAATTCAGGCCCATCTTGGCTCCTCTCTATTCTGTGCGGGCTTCATGTTTTAATTTAGGCCCAGTCTAATTTTAATTATTCTGTTTAAATTAATTTCAAGCCCAATTTTAATATACCCATGTATTTAATATATTACTCCAAGTAATATATTATTTACATCTAAATTAAAATTAGTTTGACAATTAATTTAATCCATCAAATTAAAATTAACTCTACACAAAATAAAATCATATGTAAACCCATACATACGAATATTTCCACCTAGGAAATAATTTCATAATTAATCCAATTAATTATGAAGAGCCAATAGAATATATGAATTTTATTATTATGACCAATCCAATTGATCCTTATAATATAATTAATATATACAAGCTTCTCCCTCCATTGTGTATACTCCAAGTATACAAGTGATTCCTTAAGTCTGCATTCTATCGTTCTATGTGTACGATCCTGTGGACCCATCTTTATGTTGGCAGCAGGCCTTTGGCCCGCAGACTGCAGTCGGGCTCTAGCAAGCCACTGCAGTCCCCAATTAAGATGGAGATGGCAGTCTAACTGATATCATAACCCTGTAGTTTAAACTTGTACGTCCCATGTCATTGATATCGGTGTCCAACACAAAGGCATGGATTGATCACCCTCTTTTGTGTCCGGACATTTACTTGATCCCGAATGTACTGATCCTCACAAACAAGTTCCAACTTGTTTGGGTGTGGCCACACTCTTATCAGTCACATTCATCAAGTGGCCGGTGATATCTTCTCAGTTGGTTACTGAGTGACAAATCCCTTCTACATATCCATAGTATTACCATGTTCAGAGACATACCCGAAAGTACCCATACTTGGCACCCTATTACAGGCCCTTTAGGCGTACCCCTAAGTATGCGACTTCACATGTAACACCATCATATGGTCAGGTCAAAGGATCCATACAAGTACTACACGAGAATCCATTGTGATACCATACCATGTGGATTACTCGTTTAGTGGATCTATCCAGTACCATGCTCCCAGGCATGTACCCATTAACTTGGTTGACATTCCATGTCCAATGACCGGTAAGACACCGCCATACAACCAGGTTAATGATAGTCTGTTGTTCCATTCATTCCCATGACTGGAACAGACTACGGATCTATTTATGGTCATATCGTTTACCCTATCCATGGTCTTACTGCTAAGTGCATGACACTAGTCGTCATGGATATAGATATGTCCATTGGATACTTCATTTAATATATTGCACAAGATAGATATAGTAAATGAATTGATGCCTTTATTAATGACACAAGTGAGTACAACACATAAATCCAATAAATGTATAGTACAAATACAAGGACCAATGCCTCGGGACTAGGGCATTTCCAACAAGTTCTTCTTACTAAGTTTCAACCCATGGATCATTGGCAAGAAATCATTCTTGGCCTGATCCATGCTGAATCTTTTCAGAACTTTATCTATGTTCTTGGCCTAACTTAAGCCCAGAAGCCGATTGGGTCTATCCCTATAGATCCTGATCCCCAAGATCATCTCAGCTTCGCCTAAATCCTTCATTGCGAAGCACTTACACAGCCACTGCTGTGAACACGAAATTTTTCGCGTTAAAAACAAAATATGACCGTTGGGACCACGACTGTATTTACAATCATGGGATTTTGGTTACAGTCGTACGACTGTAACATAAGTACAGTCGTACGACTGTAACGTTGGGGGCAGGTTGCAGAACCATACCCCCAAGAATAAAAAATGGGTGGAAAATCTTGGGCATTTAATGCCTCAAGATTTTCCGGGAGAGAGAAGATAAAAGGAAGGCAGAAGTGATTGAGAGAGGACTTTTGGCCATATTTTCTGAGTTAGAGCAGATTAGAGAGGACAAAGAAAGAAAGAGAGGGAAGAGAGAAAAGAGAAAAACCTTACTTTCTTCTACCTTTTTCTTCCTGATTTCTTAGTGTTAACAATTAAAATGAATTAGAAACCCTAGGTCAATCTTCACACAAGAAATCTAAATCATCTCTGGACAAAAACGAACTCAAATCCGTAGCTTTTTGGAGGATTTTTGGACTTCATTTGCAACCTTGACATTTCAAGGAAAAGGAGCAAATTCACATGGATTGGTGCGTAGCCAGGGGTCATTCCAGCTATGTATCAGCGCCAAAGAGGTAAACACACTTCAACTTAACTCATTTTCCAGCTTTCTGGGTGATTTGGTTGTTTTTTATGTATTTTTATCCAAGTTTTTGCACTTCTGCTTCTGAAAAATTAAGAACAGTCGTACGACTGTTCTTTTCACAAAGCACAGGGGCACGACTATAATTACAGTCGTGCCATTTTATATATAGTCGTACCACTGTTGTTATTTTTCCCAGTTTAGTCCTTCATTTCGAGTTTTTTGGCGATTTCTGCCTCAGGTAAGGACTACAGTCACACGACTATAGTATATAGTCGTATGACTGTAACTACAGTCATACGACTGTAGTTCTCGGCCAGAAGCAGAAATCCCTAAAAATCCAAAAAAAATTCATAAAACCCTAAAAATTTCATAAAAATCAGAAATTTCAAAAAAATAAAAAATCTTAAAAAATAAAAAATCATCAAGAATGAATTTTGGAGTGTGCATCCATGACCATAGATTTATTTTGCGGTGTTTTTGCATTTAGAACAAAACCACGACGGAGACCCGGTTCTCCCGAAAACCGACCCACCTCGTATGCTAAATTAAAATAAATCGGAAAAATGTCTTTAGAAACGATTTTCTCACAAAACCAAAAATACAGGGACGTTTCAAAATAATTTTCCATGTCTAACCGGGCCGGCCGACCGGACCGACCGGTTACCCCCAAATGCATACCCCCGAACTCTAAAATTCCCAATTCTGTCCAACTTGAGTCCTTAGTGTGGTGTGCCATATACTTGTGCTAACAATTTGTTTTGCAGCTTTAATTTCTTTATTTTTCTTTTTTAATGTATTTAATAGATTAAACCATGTATATTAGGCGATTGTAAACTTTTTCTTAGATTCTCGTGTATTTTAGGCACTTGTATCGAGAGGCCGAGAGTTTTATTTTTTCTTTCAATTGGGTTGTAAGCTCCTAAATATTTATTCCTTTTACTCTTTATTGTGCTGTATTATTATGTATGCGCGCCGCGTGTATTAATTCAATAACATTTATCTTAGCAATTTAAAGTGTCGTGACTAGAACATTGGCTAACAATATTTAAATTAAACACGAAATAAGGGACTTGTCCGAACCTAGATTTCTGAAAAGTGTGGCAGTTCCCGCTATGGTTCAGCTACACTGTAATTTCCCGGTTGAGCTGAGCCGGGTGTCGACTCCTATACTTTTTATCGAGATTTAGGTCTCGATTCTTTTACGAACAATTTAATTTTCCAAAAACGAATTTCTAATCCAAAAACCCCACGCGAGGGAGGGCCCCGCCTGAAATCGTGGCGCCCCTTCCGAAAGGTAGTCTTGCGTCCCGTCGAAAACGCGTTGTCCGCTCACAGTGGCGACTCTGCTGGGGAATCCTCAAAAGTTTTTCAAAAACTTAAAAGAATTTGACAAGCCCTAAAAAGTGTCTAATTTAAATTAAGCGAATGATTCTTATATGGCACTTTATGCATTTTTGTAGTTAGACATTTGTTGCATTAGGATAGGTATATTATTTAGCCCGGTGAATCGTTGAAGTGTCGCCTAAGTTCCTCTTGGTCTTAGGGGCATGGATACGAAACACCACCCATAGCCTCGTACGAACCCCTTCGTTCGGACCCTTGAGTGGGGAGAAGTGAGGAGTATATTTTGCTATGGGAGCCTTGATGTTATCCCAACTTTGGACCGAACTCATTTAAGCAACCCTAGTTGGATCCCCTAGGATACCAAAATAAATCGTGTGAATAAAATAAAATGCGTCTTCATCATCCTCGGTTGGTGATCGAAGAGAACCGCTCCTAGGACTCGGTTAGAATTTTATCGATTTGACCACGTTTGGAGGAATAAGGTTGGAGGAATACGATCTGTGTGCTAATTGCTACGTGTCTTCTTGTCCCTCCATAAGATACTATCATCCACATTTTTCACGAACATAACATACCACATGTAAAGCATTTGTGTGACACTAACTCACATCTTTTGTAGAGCCATGTCCGTTATTTTTCGTGTGTAAATACATTGATCACCTGTGTGACATTTACACTAACCACATTTTTTGTAGCCATGCATCCTTTCATCGTGTGAAAAAAACATTAATTCACATACATCGTTTGAATGTCATAAGCATTAACCAATTTGTCTTGTAGCCATGTGGAATGCGTGTCATGCATAAAACATTCATGCAGACCTTGAACAACCTCATAAGGGTCACACACATTACACCGCCTACCGCATAGGAAATCATTTAGGTACTCCACGAGTGCCGAAAAAATTAATTTCATTTAATCTAATCATTTAGGTGCTCCACAAGTGCCAAAAAAAAATTCATCACATTTCACTTAAGCATTTAGGTGCTCCACGAGTGCCGAAAAAATTCATTTCATTTCATCTAATCATTTAGGTACTCCACGAGTGTCGAAAAAAAAATTAATCACATTTCACTTAATCATTTAGGTGCTCCACGAGTGCTGAAAATATGCATCATGTTTCATCTAATCATTTAGGTACTCCACGAGTGCCGGGAAAAAAAAATTCATTTCATTTAACCTCCACGAGTGCCGAAAAACTCATTTCATTACATCAAATCATTTAGGTGCTCCATGGGTGCCGAAAAAATTCATTTCATTAAATCATTTAGGTGCTCCTCGAGCGCCGAGGAAAATTTTCATTACATCAAATCATTTAGGTACTCCCCGAGCACCGGAACTCTGCCCGTTCACCAAGAACGGATTCATTTCATATCACGATGCGGAAATCGAGATACTCCCCGAGTATTGAAATTCTGCTCGTACACCAAGCACGAGTTCATTTCATATCATCAAATATACAAGGCGTCCCCCGGACACCGAAACCTCGATCATGTGCCATGCGCATGTCGATCTCACATCACAAAAATCCGAGGCACTCCCCGAGTGTCGAAACTCTGTCCGTTCGTTAAGAACATTTATCTCATGCTGCAAAACCCGAGGTACTCCCCGAGCGCCAAAGGTTTTCATCCATACATCAAATACTTAATTTGCAATTCACGACATACACAAGTAGGAATTCATGCATACTTCACCACTTGAAGGATCAGTTGTTCAAGGTTCGCGTTACAAGCTCATTTCATATAACATCCACATATCATTCATCTAACACGCCATGCATACATGCATATCCCCTAGAGTTCATAACTCTTTGGGTGATCATCTTTTACTAACTCTTGTTCAAAATGTTTTGTAGTTTTGCTCAGATCAGGACGGAGACTCGTGAGACTATAGCATAGTGATTCGTTGTCCAGTAAGTGTAAGGAGTCCGTTCAGTTCAGAGAGGTTAAGACGGCATCTGAATTGAGTGCTAAGTTTTCACCAGTGTTCGAACAATTACAGCAGCGCTTTCAAGACATGGCACTTACACCATAAGCCGCAGCTGCCATGATGGCTACTACTGCCATCTGGGAATTCATGAATTCTGATGAATTCAAGAACCTCATCAAGAACCAAGTTCAGAGTGCATTGAGTGAGTCGTCCAATCAGCAACCAGAGAGGGCTGCCCGAGAGGAGAGTAGTGGGGGAAGACTGAATGATGGGCAATCAGATGCAGAAGAAGGCCGAAGGGATAATGCTGAACGGCTCGTGGAGTTTGCTTTAGAAAGGAAAATGAAGGAAATGGAGGAAACTTTAGCAGAACTACGCACCAACTCCAAGATCCAATCTTCTAAGCGCATTGATCTATCCACACTCATAGCCGGAGGGGTTGAGATGTTGCCTGTAGGCTTCCAAATGCCTAGAATTACACCTTATGTCGGGAAAAGCCCTCCTATGGCTCATTTGAACCAATATGTGATGATCATGACTATGGCGGGGCTTACAATGAATTAATTGGTGGTTCTGTTCCCCACTACTCTAGAAGGAGGAGCCATCACTTGGTACAACAAGCAGCCCGAGAGTGTGCAAGGTGATTGGGATGCGCTATCTGATGCTTTCATAAAGTATTTCAGTTTCAATACACAGCTAGAGGTCAAGCTACAAGACTTAGAGGCGGTGAGACAGAAACCGAATGAGACCTTCTCAGAGTACTATCAAAGGTGGATGGACAAGATGATCCTCCTCCATCAGAAGCCGTTGGAGGATGAGGTGATTGTGAAGTTGATTGATGGGAGCTTAGAGGTCTATCGAAATGTGATGAAATATCATAAGTTTCAATCCGTGGTGGAAGTGCACGAGTTAGCCCATAAAGTGGAGAATTACGAGATCGATTCGCCCCATAACAGTTCTGGGGAGGATACCGAAGCCGGACGTATTCCTCAGGGTACAAGAGCAATAGCAATCCTGCAGCCTCCTCGTCGACAAACGCCAAACCGAGTCAGCCATCTGCCCCCGTCAAGCAAGTAGAAGTAGCGGCAGTGGCACAGGGGGCAAATCAACAAACAGCTGGAAAAGGGATTTCTCCTTGGGAGGATTCTCTTGGGCGGATCTTTCTGAAGTGCAGAAATTTGGGTTTTCTTCAAAGCCTAAAACCGTACATGCCTCCGGCTGAGGCAGACAAGAATAATTTTTGCTCTTATCATGTAACCAAGGGGCATCGAACTAATGAGTGCCATGCATTGAAAAAGGCAATTCAGCAGCTTATTGATGAAAAGAAGATAGAAGTGCCTCGCCCAAAGCCTAATGTTCAGAGCAATCCATTGCCTCAGTTTGAAAGGAGGGTGAACATGGTACAATCAGGGTTGTCTCTTAACTTTTTCCTGGCTCAGATTGCACAGGCAAACCCTGCAATACAAGTGGTAGTGGGCGAGGATGCTGAACCACCTGTGGAGGAGAACAAGCCTGTGAATTTAGACGATGTGGAGTTGGATGACGATGCGGATGAGTTCGAACTAATGAGTATACCCGAGCTTATGAGCTAGATAGCACCTATTTATCCCGTTTGCACCAAGGATGTGAACAATGTCACGAGGAGTGGAAGGGTGTACCAACCTGAACCACAATGATTAAGGGAGCTAAGTAAAAGAGCAGAAGCCCCGGTCTAGGATTACTTGCCTGTCAAGGTGGATGAAAAAGAAGATCTTGTGGTAGAACAGCTCAAAAAGATGCCTGCACGTGCATCTGTGCGGCATCTACTTATGGAGTCCCAAAGGCACTGGGCTGCGGTGGTGAAGAAGCTTATGGAAATGGATGCTGATCCGTTGATGTCTCCTGAGGAGGTGTGCATGGTAATTGGGATTACAAAGAGTCAGCAACCTGATAGTCCCATGGGGATCACTTTCACTGATGATGACCTACCACCGGAAGGAACTAATCACAACCGTGCCTTGTACTTGAAAGTTAAAATGATGGACAGAACTTTACCTTGTTTAATGGTTGATGATGGGTTAGCACTGAATATCTGTCCTTTGAAAGTACTACCTAGCCTCCACCTATCTGAAAAAGCACTATCGCGATCTAACATGGTGATCCGGGCCTATGACGATTTGAAGCATACCGTGATCGATACTTTTGAGGCGAAGGTGTCAGTTAGGGAAGTTAGATTGACTGTGCTGTTCACTGTCATCGACATTCCGGTGACATTTTCCTTGCTTTTAGGAAGACCTTGGTTCCATGCATTGGGAGGAGTGCCCTCAACTCTACATCAGAAAATAAAGATTCCAATGGGAGAGAAGATCGTGACTCTTGAGGCGGATGAATCTTCTGTGGTAGCTGCATTGAATTCATTTGAACAACCCCTGACTGGCTTTTAGGTAGCAGTTGTCTCAGAACACAAGGAGAAAGACTTGATGTTTTCTCCATGGATCCATAAGTACTTTCAAAGGCAGAATTTCATCCCAGGAAAGGGGCTTGGAGTCCACCAGCAAGGGGTTGAAAAATTTGATATCACTATGGGCCAATCACACAGGGGAGGTCTTGGTTACAAGGGTGCTAAAAAGAAGGAGATCCATGAGACAAAGAAAGTCCATCTCTTGGACACTTTTGTTCGAGCAAGTAATGGGCCATATGATGGTAAGCCAGAGCCAATGATAATTGATGGGGAAACAGTCCCCGGGTTTGAAATCTTTGCTGATGTCGTCAACTTTTCGAAGTATGGGGTCGGTTTGGTGGAAGAAATGCTTAAGCTTGAAGCTATGAAAGAGATCAATACTCCTCCAATAACTCGAGTTGAAGTAGTGGCCCCCATCATTCCAGAGGAGCAATCAAAAGAAGATGTAGATCCCCTGGTGGATGCAGTTACTAAGGCATTTTCTGCTTTGCTGAAGAAAGGGTTAAAAGAGAATCCTGTGAGAAAGGAAGCTGTTTCGGGACAGACAGAGTTGGTAGAAAAGGCTGTTGCTGAGCTCACCAAGATGATGGCTAAAGGTAAAGCAAAGAAAGAAGAAGATGTTCTATCAGAAGCACAAAAAGAGACCCTCGAGGCTGACCTGAGTGACTTGTTCAAGGAAGGACCTGCTGATCCAGAAGACCTTGCTGCTGAACACCCTCCGCATGTGGAGGAGGAAAATGATTTCTTTGTAAACTTATCTTTTTTATTTGATGTGAACAATTCCACCTATGAGGCGATGAATGAAATGAAGTCTAATTTTGCTTATTTGTGTGATGTTTTTCCTAATGGCTCTGTGCATACATGCAATCATTCATTCAATGTGTTCAGCATTCACGACACTGCATTACATGAAATTAATTTGGGTACAATTGAAAATCCTAAAATGTTATCTATCTCTAACGAACTCACTCCTGAAGAAGAGAGAGAATTGATAAAAAATACTTAAAAAACATATGGGAGCGTTTGCCTGGTCTTACGACGATATACCGGTGGTTGACAGAGAGATAGCAGAACACAGAATCCCAATAGATCCCAAGTTCAGTGCAGTAAAGCAGAAGCTCAGGTGTCTACGTCCAGAATGGGCTGAGAAGGTCAAAGAAGAGGTAGCAAAGCAGATTAAGGCCAACTTCCTAGAGGTGGTAGAATACCCAGAATGGTTAGCCAATATAGTCCCAGTTGCTAAGAAAGATGGAAGAGTCAGAGTTTGTGTGGATTACCGGGACTTGAATAAGGCCTCCCCGAAAGATGATTTCCTACTCCTTCATATCGATGTCATGATCGACAGTGCAGCAAAGGCAGTTATGTACTCGTTTATGGATGGCTTCTCTGGGTATAATTAGATCTTAATGAATGTCATTGATAAAGTCAAGACGGCCTTCATCACCGAGTGGGGGGTGTACTGCTACAGGGTAATGCCTTTCGGATTGAAGAATGGTGGGGCAACTTATCAGAGGGCGGTTACGACATTGCTACATGACATGATCCACAAGGAGGTCGAGGTATATGTTGATGATATGCTGGTGAAATCCATGACCAGGGAAGAGCACCCTGCTATCTTGGATAGATTCATGACCGGGATTGAAAAGTATAACTTGCGGCTCAATCTGAAGAAATTTGTATTTGGAATTGCATCAGCAAAACTATTGGGGCACATTGTCAGCCAGAAAGGCATCGAGATGGACCCGGACAAGATTAAAGCCATTTGAGATATGCCAGCGCCGAAAACAAAAAAGGAAGTAAGATCTTTTCTAGGGTCACTTCAATATGTCAGCAGATTCATTACCAGATTGACCACTATCTATGAGCCCATTTTCAAGCTTCTTCGGAAAGAACAACCCGTCGTGTGGAATGACAAGTGTCAGGTTGCATTCGATAGGATCAAAGAATACTTGATCAATCCACCAGTGTTGAAGCCTCTAACTCTGGGAAAGCCTTTGACTCTGTACTTAGCCATTGAAGAGACCTCCATAAGGGTGATGTTGGTTCAAGAACAAGATGATAAGAGGGAGCACGCTATTTACTACCTCAGTAAGAAGCTGCTGGATTATGAAACTCGGTACACCGTGGTGGAAAAGACTTGCACTGCTATGGTTTGGTTGATGAAGAAATTAAGACACTATTTCCAATCCTATAAGATATAAGTAATGGCAAAAGTTGATCCGATGAAATACCTCTGCTCTGCCCCATCTTTAACAGGGAAACTATCCCGGTGGTTGCTTTTGCTATCAGAATTCGACATTGAGTATGTGACGAAGAAGGTGATCAAAGGAAGAGCAGTGGCTGAGTTCCTAGCCAATCAGCCGCTTGAATCTGATTATGTGGAGAACCTAGAGTTTCCAGATGAACAGTTGGCCATGGTGGAAGTGGAGGTCAGAAAATGGATTATGCACTTTGATGGAGGCGTAAACAAGAGAGGAGCAGGCCTCGGAGTAATCATTATAACTCCTGAGGGAGAAATAATTCCTTTGTCAAAGCGGCTAGAATTCTCGGTAACTAACAACGGTGCAGAATATGAAGCTTGTTTATTTGGCATTGATGCTCTCATCACACTAGGTGCAAATGATGTGACCATTGTTGGAAATTCACTGTTGGTGATCCGTCAAGCCACCGGGGAATGGGAAATCAAAGAAGAATCACTTCGCCCATACTTGGAGACTTTGTGGGAAATGGTGAAAGTATTCAGGCATATTGAATTCAGGCATGTGGCTAGAGATGATAATCAAATGGCTGATTCGTTAGCAACCTTGTCATCCATGTGGGAAGGACCTCAGAAGGCACCAATGTAGCCCTTAATCCTGGAGACCGCTAGAACACCATTTCATCGTTCTAGTGGTGTCTTGACATTAGTAGCAGATGATAAGCCCTGGTACCAGGATATAGCTGACTTTCTACAAAATGGCCAATATCCTGAAGAAGCTGATGCATCAGATAAGGCCTCACTAAGGAGATTGGCAGCTCAGTTCAGATGGTTTGATGGACAACTTTTCAGAAGGACCGCTGATGGATTGTTGTTAAAGTGTCTGACGGAAGCAGAAGCCAAGAAGGTTATGCAAGAAATGCATTCAGGGATTTATGGTCTGCATATGAACGGTTTAGCTCTGGCAAAGAAGATCATGAGACAAGGGTACTTCTGGCTTACCATGCAAACAGATTGTGCAGAAGAAGTGAAAAAGTGCCATGAGTGCCAGATTTAAGGGGATATCAGCCATCTTCCACCTATGGAGTTACAGAATCTCATGACTCCTTGGCCATTTTCAGTGTGGGGTATAGACATAATTGGTGAAGTTCAGCCTCCAGCATCGAATGGTCACAAATTCATTGTAGTGGCAGTGGATTATTTTTCCAAATGGGTTGAAGCTGAATCTTATGTCACAGTCACGGCTAAGAACATGGCTAAGTTTATAAAGAAGCACATCTTCACGAGAAATGGTATACCACATCACGTGGTGACTGATAACGGAGTGCAATTTCAAGGGGCCACAACTGAACTATTCGAAGAATACAATGTAGAGCATCGTAAGTCTTCACCTTATAGGCCACAAGCCAATAGAGCAGTGGAAGCGGCAAATAAGTCTATTAAGAAGATCTTATCCAAGACCACTTCAACCTACAGGGATTGGGTAGATAGATTACCTTATGCTCTATGGGGATACAGAACCAGTGTTAGAACGCCAACTGGGGAGACACCATATTCGCTGGTTTATGGGATGGAAGCGGTCCTTCCTATTGAAGTGGAATTGAAGTCACTAAGGACAGTCTTGGAAGCCTAGTTACCTGAAACAGAATGGGTAAAGCGAGGTTTGAACAACTGGCTATGGTCGACGAAAAGCGTCTCAAGGCTCTAGATCATCTACAGATGTACCACCAAAGGATGGCTAGGGCCTATAATCGACGGGTTCGTCATCAGAAACAGCCTCTGAAAACGGGAGATCTAGTGTTGAAACAGATGAGGCCAACTAACACGGATGCGGGGGGCAAATTCAAACCCAACTGGGAAGGGCCATATGTGGTCAAGAAAATACTCTCCAAAGGTGCAGTGAAGATTATAGACATGGACGGCAACGAGTTCACCAATCCGATTAATCAAGATCACCTCAAACGCTACCATGTGTAAAAAAAAAAAAGCATGTTAAGTTGAAAACCCGCAAGGGCGGCTTAAGCAAAAATAAAGGCAACGAGAGTTAGCTTATCGATTAGAAAACCTGTAAAGGATGGTTGATAACAGGAATGAGTTCATTCGAGATATGTACTAATTTTGGCATTTTTAATTGATACAATAATTAAATTTCATTAATGAAGTACGTCTTGCTCAACATATTGCATGAATGTTTGGAGTATGTTACATGATTCATTTGTCGAAACATCCAGATAAACAAAGTCATTCATGCGCCTAAGTGTGCGAATTGTGAACATCATCCATTCATTCATTCAAAAAAAAGGTGGGGGGGCCTGTTAAGTCGAAAACCCGCAAGGGCGATTTAAGCAAAAATTAAGGCAAAAAAAAAAAGAGATATGTATAAATAATAATAATGATAGTCAATACATGCATAATAATGAAAATCACTTTTCTTTCATGTTCTCCTTTTCTTAATAGGAAGTGATCTCACAACCTCAGAAGGAACCAGCCAGTGGAAAGTCGCGAGCTCATGCGCCTCGCAGGTCGGTAGGTCCTGGATCTTAGCCAACCACTGCTTGTAACGATCATCTGTCTCTGTGGGAGCAAGGGAAACATAACTCAATGCCACACGGTGGGTATCCCTAGCCCAGCGAAGTCTGACGTGATCTGGCCAAGAAGCAGTGTACTCCTCACAAGTGGTGACACAAGAGCACTGGGGGATGTTCTGTAGATGGCCATACTATCGGCAAAGACGACTCGGAGAATAGAATGTCACCCTGGTCAATCCCAACAACTGCACACCATGTGCCCACATATCCATAATCACATAGGTAATCTTCCACTAGGGGCACACCCACCTAATCCGGTCATCCGTCAGGCGAGATAACCAAGTGCCCCACTCATCAGCAGACATGTAGGTATAGGAGTCAATAGAGAAGCCTCTTTTCCTGAAGTTGGCTGGATGGTATTTCTTAAAATTCCCCCTCGAGATCTTAAGAATCGATAGCTTCTCCAACAACCAGATCTGCAGTTGATAAGAAGCAAGGGTTAGAAACTCATTTGGTCCCAGGAATACACTGACCAATAAGGAGATTTACCAGTAGTAATATAAGATGAGGGCCGATGTGGAGGACACCGTTTCTCTTAGATGTATGCAAATTGATCAGTGTCTCAGCAAGTGCAAAAGGAGCTGGAGATGCTCCCGCAGCCATCTGAGGGATAAGGGAGACGGCTCTGAAGGAGACAACCACATCACTAGGACCACATAAATACCGGCTCACCAGTAAAAGACTAACCATACAAGCCCAGCTCATGTGGTCCCTAGGGGCATTAATGCACCACTCCAGTATAGAATCCGAGCTCAATCCAGGAGAAGGGGACCCAATGGAAAGTAGAGCTTCCACCTCGAGATTGGGAAGCCTAAACGAGATCACCAATGAAGAAACGTTGCCAAAGGTGAACTCAGGAACGGCAATGTCTACCCCTTTGTGACACGGGATGTTCAGAATGGCACTAAATTCTTCATATAAGGGGCAGAGCTCTTGGCATGAGAAACGGAAAACATTATCCACCAGATCCCAGAAGCGATCACAGGCGCTCAACAGTTCAATGTTCCAGGGGTGTTTGTAATAGGCCTTGATATTCCACAACTCGAAAGGCTTCAATTTAAGCCAATCAGAGTCTTGTAACGATTCTAGAAAATTGCAAAAGCCTGGATAAAAGGAAGCAAAAATTGAAAAAAGAAGAAGAAGAGTGAATTCTCAAAGATTAATAAAATAACATCCCACAATATGAAATATGCAGTTCATGATGTGCGTAAAAATCCAATACAGGAAAAACAAGAACAATGTGTATGAAAAACAGAGCACTCAATCTAGCTCTCATCCTGCCCCTCTCCATCCTCCTCCTCCTCGGACTCACTCTGATGCATAGCCCTATAGGAATCGAAGTCTGTCCACACCCGGGTCAGCTAAGCCTACAGCCTGGCTGCTTCAGCTCTCATCTGATCCGCCTCCTGGGCCGAAGCCAAGGCCCGAGCCTCAAAAGCAGTAGCCTGTCTGACCTGGTCCTGAAGCATCTAGACTCGAGACTACAATCAATTACATAAATTAACATGCATACATACATACATACACACTCATGCAGTGCATAAATTATAAGATGGTGCAGGAAATAGAGAATGCTCATCGCCCAAACGGCGTGCTCTTGGACCATGAAGTCCCCCATGCCTATATATTGGTAAGCTATATCCTCCAACTCGGCCCGGGGAACCTAGAGCATATCAGAAAGTAAAAAAAAAATAGAGCTTAGACTTACATGAATGGTGTCCTCCAGAAAGAATCTAGCCGGCTGCTCACGGGAAATTGACCATGTCCTGTAGGAATAACTGCCATCCAGCCCCATCATGTTGAAGCCAGTCCTGAGCTCGGTCATCAAGTGACCCTCCACTACACCAGCAGCCCGGGAAGCTGAGGCTGTGGCACTACCAGCATGGACAGGGTGGCTCCTATCTTGAATCGGGGCATCCTCACCAATCGTGGCCGCCTCGGCACTCTGACCTGCCGGCCCACTCGGCTGAGTGGACCCGGTTCCCCTGTGCCTCTTAACCTGTAAACGAAATGGCGTAAAAAAAAAAAAGAACAAGTAAATACCCGACGAGGGGGAGAAGCCGCCGGTGCGTCACCCGCAACCGGCAGTAGACACTGCTGGATATAGGTCGGATAATCCCTGTCGACGGGTCCGACGCTGTAACCCTCCCCGAATATGTCATGATCTACAGCAGGATCAGCGAGGTGAGGCCAGAACAATGCATATGGAACCAGTGGAGGTACAGGCCGACCAGCTGTACCGTCAACATGGTCAGAAAGAGTGAGGCACTCGCCAAAATACCACTCCTGCGACATCGGGCCCTCCAAAACAAATTGGCAAAAATCAAATCGCGCGGATGTCTGCACGAGGAGGGAAATGGCACCCAGACCATGCCACGGATGGTGCCGGATCTATAGAAATACAAAAAAAAAAAAAAAATTCAGCATAGGTAAGTAAAAGTTAATTAGATTTTTCTGCTAATGAGTTTTGTTTACTTACCCTCTGCCAGGAAGTGTCAAGCAAGCTCTGCCTCACCTCCTCTAAATCCCGGCCAATACCCTGCCATCCCTGCATCTAGCAATGTAGGACAGTCGACTGCACGTCATCCTGGACGTCCCTCAGCTCCGGCAGCTCTAAAATATGGTGCTCGAAGGCCCAAATCTGTAATTAACAAAAGAATTAAAAAAAATGAAAGAAGAGATAATACCAGAAGGCTGAACCAAAAGCCAAGGATCTCCTGCTGCTGCCCCCGAGCACACAAATCTAATCTATAGTACATCTGTCCTAGCATAGCTCGAGCCCAATCCAGAGTAGGGAAGGTAGCTAAGTCCGCTAGAGTGGGCAGCAGAGTCATATTACAAGTACTCTGCCCAGTAGGAAAGAGCGTGCAGGACAATAGGATGAGCACATAAGCCCGAGCATACCTCTCCACATCCCCCTCGGATAGGTCTGGGCGAGCAGACTAGAAAGCCTCCACCCCGGAGCATAGAATCTTCCCCTTCTCAGGGGTGCAGTCGACCAATCCGCCAATATAATCATCGACCAGCTGCTGACGGGTCAAGTAGCAGTTGAACACAATAGGGGTCCCACTGAACCCAAACCCGGTGATAGCCACGAAGTCCGAGGGAGTGACGGTGAACTCCCCGATAGGCAAATGAAACGTATGGGTAGTACAGACCTATCTCTCGTATAGAGCCGTCAGCACGGCATGAGTGGTATGCGGCGTACTCGTGGGCAGCGATAATATAAAGGCCTCCAAACCCAGAGTCCTAACCCGGGCCCTCACAGGCTCAGGAAGGCGGTCCCACCAGACCCACGGCAAGGAAAGATTTCCGCTGCTGGAAATCCTGTTCGCTTGTATTTTTGGGGAGCACAATACATATATATTCAATTTTTGCATAACAGTAACATAATCAAAATTAATTTAAAAAAAGTAAAATTTTAGGCTTATTTTTAGCTACAGTCGTAGGACTGTAGTACGCTTCGCACGAGCGTAACTACAGTCACATGACTATACATCCTACGGTCGTACGACTGTTCATCATTAGCATGAACAGTCGCACGACTGTTCATATCCTTGCAGACAGATTTCGATTTTCTTGCAATTTTCATGATTTCTAACTCGTTTTCCCTAGTTTCTTGTTCCTATTAACTACAGGGGACTCTTAGCATGCATTCTACTCAACCAATCAACCTAGAAAGCAGTAAATCATGCCAAATCAGATCCATGCATTCAAAGGAAAAAATGTCCAAAAAACTCAAAATCAAAGATTAAATTCAGGTACCAACCTGAGTAACAGATAGATGGGAATCCATCTCCAGCAGAATCGGGATCTCCATCCCTAGTCTAACTCCGAAGTGCTCCATGTACAGTGGATGGCCGTATCCATTTGAAATACTCATGAAGGGGATATCGTTTGGATTGTTGGGCCTCCGAATCAAGTTGCTTGAGAGTTTCTTCACTTTCTTTCCAAATTTCTTCAACATTTTTGCGAGATTTTGAGGTTAGGGGTCGGTTTTGAGAGAGAGAAAAGGTGAGAGTTTTCGAAAATTTGAGAAGTGGGAGAAGAAGGGGCGGAAACCGCCCCTTTTATGTTTTCTGCCCGCGAAGTACTATCGTACGACTGCACTTCGTCTACAGTCGTACGACTATACTCAAAATTCGAATACAATCGCACGACTGTAGTGGGAAAAAGGGGGGGAATTTTCTTATTTTCTTATTTATTCTCTAAACCCTACTTTATCTCCAGATACGTAATTATTCCCCATGGGAAGATATTTCAGTAACTTTGCAGGGCCAACCCAGCAGTGATTAATTTTTCCAGCAACGGTCCACCTCATCCAAGGGGCACGAAACCCGAGGAAACCGCGAAAAATTCACCGTAGGTACAATTTCACCAAATTGCATTTTTGACACGTCCTGTATGCCAAGTCATACCCGATTGCCTCATATTCTCACTAAACCACAGTCCACCACGACTTTAAAAGGGAACCAAAAATTCAATTTCGGTCTTGTGCACTAAGTTGCGCGTAACTATCACATCCTTCACCAAATCTCAATCCACCACGACTATAAAACGGAACCCGAAATTCCATATCAGTTCGTTGAGTGCGCCAAGTCGCACACGGCTGTCATACCCTTCACCAATCTCAGTCCACCACGACTATAAAAAGGAACCACAAATTCTCGTGTCAGTCTGTTGAGTGCGCCAAGTCGCACACGGCTGTCACACTCTCCACATTTCCAAGTTCAGTCCCGCACAACTATAAAAGGCAACCCGAACACGGGTTCCCGTATTTATTCTTGATCGAAGGGGCAAAAATTTTTGTTTCAAACTTATCGATCAAGGAATAAATACGTTCACCAAGCACGCATTACATGCATTTTTTGCTCTGTATGGCAAATCATACACGACCATTTGACTCTAAAAGTCATTTTATCTTGGCGTCATCCTTACGTGAAAATCATCGTAAGGAACCGCTCGACTCCAAAAGTCGTATTTTTCTCGGTGTCATCTTCATGCAAAAGGCATATGGACCACCTGACTACCAAAGTCACCTGAAGTTCACACACGAGTCACACACTTGCATATCATCGTGAATTTCATGTTCTTTGTCATGTACCTAAATCTGTTTCGAAAACTGGACTTTAGCAACACGAGGGGCAGCCTGTGAACACCAAATTTTTCGTATTAAAAAAAATCTGACCGTTGGGACCACGACTATATTTACAGTCATGGGGCTTTGGTTACAGTCGTACGACTTAACATAAGTACAGTGGTAAGACTGTATCGTCGGGGGCAGGTTGCAGAACCCATACCCCCAAGAATAAAAAAATGGGTGGAAATTCTTAGGCATTTAATGCCTCAAGATTTTCTGGGAGAGAGAAGATAAAAGGAAGGCAGAAGTGATTGAGAGAGGACTTTTGGCCATATTTTCTGAGTTAGAGCAGATTAGAGAGGAAAAAGAAAGAAAAAGAGGGAAGGGAGAAAAGAGAAAAACCTTACTTTCTTCTACCTTTTTCTTACTGATTTCTTAGTGTTAACAATTAAAATGAATTAGAAACCCTAGGTCAATCTTCACACAAGAAATCTAAATCATCTCTGGACAAAAACGAACTCAAATCCGTAGCTTTTTGGAGGATTTTTTTACTTCATTTGTAACCTTGACATTTCAAGGAAAAGGAGCAAATTCACATGGATTGGTGCGTAGCCAGGGGTCATTCCAGCTGTGGATCAGTGCCAAAGAGGTAAACACACTTCAACTTAACTCATTTTCCAGCTTTCTGGGTGATTTTTTTTTTTGTGCATTTTTATCCAAGTTTTTGCACTTCTGTTTCTAGAAAATTAAGAACAGTCGTACGACTGTTCTTTTCACAAAGAACAAATAGTCGTACCAGTGTTGTTATTTTTCCCAGTTTAGTCCTTCATTTCGAGTTTTTTGGCGATTTCTGCCTTAGGTAAGGACTACAGTCGCACGACTGTAGTATATAGTCGTACAACTGTAACTACAGTCGCACGACTGCAGTTCTCGGCCAGAAGCAGAAATCCCTAAAAAAAAAAAAAACAAAAAACCCCAAAAATTTCATAAATCAGAAATTTCAGAAAAATAAAAAATCTTGAAAAATAAAAAATATCAAGAATGAATTTTGGAGTGTGCATCCACGACCATAGATTTATTTTTCGGTGTTTTTGCACTTACAACAAAACCACGACGGAGACCCGGTTCTCCCGAAAACCGACCCACCTCGTATGCTAAATTAAAATAAATCAGAAAAATGTTTTCAAAACCGATTTTCTTACAAAACCAAAAATACAGGGACGTTTCAAAATGATTTTCCATGTCTAACCGGGCCGACTGACCGGACCGACCTGGTTACCCCCAAATGCATACCCCTGAACTCTAAAATTCCCAATTCTGTCCAACTTGAGTCCTAAGTGTGGTGTGCCATATACTTGTGCTAATAATTTGTTTTGCAGCTTTAATATCTTTATTTTTCTTTTTTAATGTATTTAGTAGATTAAACCGTGTATATTAGGCGATTGTAAACCTTTTCTTAGATTCTCGTGTATTTTAGGCGATTGTATCGAGAGGTCGAGAGTTTTATTTTTTCTTTCAATTGGGTTGTAAGCTCCTAAATATTTATTCCTTTTACTCTTTATTTTGCTGTATTATTATGTATGCGCGCCGCGTGTATTAATTCAATAAAATCTATCTTAGCAATTTAAAGTGCCGTAACTAGAAAATTGGCTAACAATATTTAAATTAGGCACGAAATAAGGGACTTGTCCGAACCTAGATCTCTGAAAAGTGTGGCAGTTCCCGCTATGGTTCAGCTACACTGTAATTTCCCGGTTGAGCTGAGCCGGGTGTCGACTCCTATACTTTTTATCGAGATTTAGGTCTCGATTCTTTTAAGAAACAATCCAATTTTCCAAAAATGAATTTCTAATCCAAAAACCCCACGCGAGGGAAGGCCCCGCCCGAAATCGTGGCGCCCCTTCCGAAAGGGAGTCTCGCGTCCCGTCAAAAACGCGTCGTCCGCTCATAACTGCTTTACACCTTGCAGTGTTGGTATGTCGCTTCCAATTAGAAAGATGTCATCCACATATAATACCAGGAAAGTGACAATGCTCCCACTAATCCTCTTATACACACAAGGCTCATCTTGATTCTATAAGAAGCTGTATTCCTTTATGGCTTTATTGAATCTAAGATTCCAACTTCGGGATGCTTGCTTCAATCCATAAATGGATCTTTGAAGCTTGCATACCCTTCTAGGATGCTTTAGATCGATAAAACCCTCAAGTTGTGTTAGGTACACATCATTAAGTAGCTTTCTGCTAAGGAAATCGATTTTGGCGTCCATCTGCCAGACCTTATAATCATACCAAGCGACTATGGCCAGCAGGATCCTTATGGATTTGAGCATAGTGACTGGTGTGAAAGTTTCATTATAGTCTATTCCATGGACTTGTCTGAAACCTTTTGCAACCAACCGCCTCATGAAGGTATTGTCGTCCTTTACCACTTACAACCCAGAGGTGGATCAACCAGGTGCCAAACCTTATTATCGTACATAGATTGCATTTCTGCCTCCATCGCCTTGCACCAGTAGGCAGACTATGGGCTAGCAATAGCCTCCTAGTAGGTTTTAGGCTCTTCCTCATTAAAGATGAGAAAAGTGTGATCATCGGTAATGAGAAACCCATATCTCTCTGGTTCCCGAAGATCCCTACCAAACCTTCTAGGTCCTTGTGTGACCTGGGCTGGTGCTTCCTCTTGTGGAAGCTCCACCTTGGTCTCCAAGTTATCCTCTTTAGGAGTTTGTGAGCTCTGAACTTCCCTGAGTTCAACACTACTCCCAATATCTTTCTTGGAAATAAAATCCTTTTCAAGAAAGACCCCCTTTCGTGCCACAAACAACTTGTTCTCGATGTGGTTGTAAAAGTAATACCCTTTGGTTTCCCTAGGGTAGCCCACAAACAGGCATTTATAGATTTTGGGTTCTAGTTTGCCCCAAGTCAATTTTTTGACATGTGCATCACAGCCCCAAATCCTCAGCAAAGACAAATTGGGCATCCTGGCTGTCCATATTTCATATGGAGTCTTTTCCACAGCCCTAGTTGGAGTGTTATTCAAAATGAGCTACTGTCTCGAGAGCGTATCCCCAGAAACTTATTGGGAGAGAGGCATAACTCATCATTGAGCGGACCATGTCCAATAAGGTCTTATTTGTTGGGATTCATCATCGGAAAAATAACATGGCGCAGCAGAAAATACACCGTTTAAAATTTCCTAGAATCCACCTATCGTGTCTAATTACCATTGATTGAAATAAAAACAATTTGAATCCAGAGATTGAACTCACTAGATTATGTCTCTTCTAGAGACTGCTGCAGAATCGTTTCTTAAAATTGATCTCCACAGTCTGGTGCACGATCAACTATCGAACGGGAACCAATGCTAGTCGAAGAACGGAAGAAATTGCACCAAAGAATTCGGCAATTGGGGCTGATATTGTTGCTGGCCGAATCTCCTTTGTGCCTAGGGTTAAGAGAGTGATTTTTCCCATAAATATGCCTTTTATAGTCCCTATGCAATATGGACACCAATTAGGTTAAGTAAACCCAAGCCCATTAGGATTTTAATTACATATTTAAATCCTTATTCTATAAGATTTATAATATATAATTTAATTCCATATGGCTTGATTTAATTATCCCTAATTAAAATAAAATCATACTTAAGAAAATAATTTAATTAATTGTTTATTTTATGTAATTCAATTAATTGATAAATTAATTAATTACATTATGTAAACTTATTAATTAAATTAAACCAACCCAAAGTTAATTAATTACCTCGACACCGAATGTCAACTAATTAATTAACTCATTCCTTCCAATGTACATCACATGCACAATATCTATACGTTCCGGCTCAGTTGATCTATGTGCACGATCCTATAGGTCTGTCTTTATGTTGGCAGTAAGCCCAAGACCCACAGACTGTAAGTGGGTTCTAGCAAACCATTACAGCCCCCAATTAAGAAAGAGATGTAGCAGTCTTTAGAAGACACTCACCCGGTAGTAATCTCATAGTGTCCTTTGCCTAAAGATATCAATATAAATAAACAAGAGGCATGGTGTTCGTCATCCTTTTTTGTTGTTTATTATATTTATTGATCTTGAGTTGACTGATTAATCAAATAAGCAACCAACTTATTTGGGTATGGCCATACACTTATCAGGCCCACTCATCAAGTGGCCAGTGATATCATCTCGGTATTACTCGAGTGGCAATTCCATCACTTCATCATCAATATCAATATGTTCACCTGTCCTCCCAATCATACCCCTATTTAGCATCCTTTTACAGACCTGTTAGGTGTATGTCAAAGTGAAATGGATTCCATATTGATACTATGATGAAATCTGGTCTGAGGACAAAAGAGACCTACTCAAGAAAGACCTATGACGAGACAACCATGTGGCTTTCTTGTGCGGATCGATCCAGTCCCATGTCAACGACATGTACCTATATTCATGATTGACTATACAAGTATTATGGCTAGTTAAGAACTGCTATACAGTCATCGAATATACAAGTCTGTGGTTCTATTCGTTCCCACGATTAGAATAGACCTGGATAGGTTTTATGATTATCAATCAATGGATATTCTACTCATATTATAGCACAAGATATAAATGAAATAGATTAATTGCCTTTATTAATGTGACACAAATAATGTATTCATACAATGAGTCTTAATGTATCATACAAAATACAAGAATCTAATGCCCTAAGAATTAGGGCACACCAACACTATTCCTCCGTTCGGACACCCTATTCCATTGTGGAGTTCTTGGAGGAGTGAGCTGTGGAATGATTCCATGCTCTCTCAGATATGAGTCAAACTCTAGGCTCATATACTCGCCTCCTCGGTCTGAGCAAAGGGCTTTGATATTTCTGCCTAGTTGGTTCTGTACTTCGTTCTTAAATTTCTTGAACCTATCAAGGGTCTTTGACTTATGTTTCATCAAATAGACATAGCCATATCTGCTGAAATTGTCCGTGAAGGTGATGAAGTACAAATGTCCACCTCTGGTATCTACGCTCATAGGCCCACATACATCTAAATGTATTAGGTCCAATAAGCTAGTAGCCTTTTCAGCTTTCTTACTAAAAGGCGATTTACTCATTTTATCTCGTAAACAAGACTCGTATATATCAAGTGACTCCAAGTCAAATGGTCCTAGGATTCCAGCTTTGTGAAGCCTAGCTATGGGCTTTTGGTTTATATGGCCTAAAAAACAATGCTAAAGGTAAATAAGATTAAGTTCGTTAGGCTTAACCCTTTTAGTATTTATATTATAGACATGATTAGTTTCATTTAAATGCAGGATATATAGGCCATTATTTAATAGAGCTTCTCCATAAAATAATCCCTCTCTAGATAAACCAATTCTACCATTTCCAATATTAAAATTAAATCTAGAGATATCCAAAACTGAAACAGAAATAACATTCTTGCACATAGGAGGTACAAAATAACAATGTTCCAGTATCAAACTAATCCACTATGCATCAATAAATGGTACTCGCTGATCTCTATGGCAGCTACCCTTCCTCCATTTTCGACCCACAAGTCCACCTTTCCAGATCCTAGTGATCTCCTATTCGTAAGTCCCTACACATTACAACAAATGTGAGAACCACATCAAGTATCCAATACCCAGTATTCATGGTTTGGCAACTCTACTGATAGTCAATTTCTAGATAGTGGTTCTGCAATTGAGTTTGAGCTTTTGGAATTTAGGAAGCTTTGTTTATAGCTATACAATGCAGTGTTTTCTAGGATATTTTGGTAACTGCCCTAGTGTGCAAGTTGTTATATTGTGTTTGTTGTCCTTATCTGCAGTGTTGTTATATGGTGGGTGTTGCCCTTATGTGCAATGTTATTTATGACATTCGATTTACTACCTCCATATTTAGTGTTATCGGGACACTTAGTTTCATGTTAGTTTCAAGTCTACCTTGTCTGACGAGTGGTTTCATTCTTCTCCTTCCTCTTTGTCTACCATGCAGAGCAATGGTTTCTCCGTTTCTTCCTTTGATCAATTTCTGCCACAGAGCAATATTGATTCAATTCAATGGTTCAAATTAAAAATAAGAATTTCTTCACTAAAACATTTTAAAAAAACTAAATTCTTTTCAATAAATAATTAAAATCTCTTCAAAATTCTGTGATGTACAATAATTTTTTCTTTTAAATTTTGAAACATAAATTAAGCTTCCTTGTTATGTCACTCCATCATTAATCTGTGAGCTTCGACACATCTCAAATAGCATTTACCCTTATATATTAATCTTTTAATTAAATTCATAATTGAATGTTTTTATTGTTCCCCAAAAAAAAAAAAAAAATTTACTTCCAAGATTAACAAAATTCGATTAGCAAATTATATATATATATATATATATATTGTGCAAAAAGTTTGGAGGAAGAAAAATCATTTAAAAATAGAAAAATAGATATTTAACTTGCATTTAATGGATAAAGCCAGGATAATAACAATTGAAGGATATAAACACCTAAATATTTGAATAGTGTAATCGAGTTATCTCTTGTAACTCATATTACCCGAGTTTGATTTGTAGCGGAAAGATCTTGAATCAGGGACTTGTATTACCAGTCACAAATACTCTACGTCAATTGATTGTGAAACAGTAATCGATCAATCCACGAACTACATACGCGATAAACAAAGAGAGACTGACAGACTATTTCAGTCAGAGAGATTTAGAGAAAAATCTGTAGGCATTGATTTTGTGTCTGTCACTTATTGTGTTTTGATTCACTACTATCTCTTGTAGCAGGTGAGTGAGACAATTCTAATCAGAATCAAACTCTTAAATTAGGATAAATTCTAATTAACAGAGACAATTATATATCTATTTGAATTGTATTTATCCTTCAACCATAGGTACAGGTGGACTATAATTTTTGATCCGATATAATTCCTACATCTCCCACTCGCACATAACAGAACACATTCCATTATCTTATCTTTGTTCTTCTTGTTGCAAATAGTTTGTGCAACCAACATACAAGTGAGAGCTACTTGTTATACATCTGTTAGGAATATATAGCCTCTCATTAAGAGTAGAATCTATACACCTATTAGAGATATAGGGTCTCTCATTAAAATAGAGGATTGTATACACCTGTTAGGGATATATATTCTCCTTAAGTAAATATCATCATTATATGCCGTAGCCTAGATTTTCAATTCACATTCAATGTACACTCTTTGATCTTTACAGTTTGTTATTATAACAATTATGTACCATACATAATTACCATGGTGGTGAAAAATAGAAACATTAAATGTGAATCCAAGAAAATTTTCCCTTCCTACAATATTCTTTCTGCACAATTTAACTCACTTGTCTAGTTAGTTTGGCCAAGCTGAATTTTTACATAGCCCTTAATGGTATCCTTCCAAGGTAGCCACATTAAATTGTGTTCCCATAAATAGTTAAAGGTCTTGAGGATAGATCAATTTTGAGAGAACTTTATTTCACGAAGTGAGTCTCACTTTAGGAAAAAGTAAGATCACATCTTTTCTATCTTGGTGGACAAGAAAGCACATGTATACCTTAATACATGCTATGGTGTTTTCTTCTTTTGAAAGAAGCACATAACATTTAATTTGATACACACATTAATTAAATATACACCATATGAAAGTACAAGTTATAATGTACCAAAACATTTAACTTTAGTCCAAACTATTAGGACACCTTTCGGCTTTGGAGACAAAATTAAGTCAAGGTAACCATTTAGACCTTGCCTTATGGATTACACTTAATCCATTAAGACACATGTATGTGCCTTTTAATCTTGCTACTTTTATGAAACAGTCTTTGATAGTTTTTAGCAAGATGACTTATGTTTATTAGGACAAGCTCTCATTTATTTCCAAAAACAATCTCATAATTATTTGCATCATCCATGAAGCAACAAGGGTAACCACCAGTGTCAGTAGGTGCGATTTTTGTCTGACATGTTTGATAACAGTAATTATTTGAAATATTTACACTTGTGTATTGTAAACATCCAGAAAACTTCTATTAAACCAAGGCATAATCATTTTCTTTGCATGATAAAAAAAAGACAAGAAACTCATATCTAAAAATTCCTTGTGATCTTATATGGTTTACAAAATTGTTTTTGATGACTAGTTTTGTAGGCGGATCTACTACCATGTCATGAGTAGATATGTATTGTATATTAACTTTTTGATGTGCAACTAGTTCTCTCACAAAGTGATACTTGATCTCTATGTGCTTTGATTTGCTATGGGACCTTTGACCTTTAGCAAAGGTGATTGCAGATTGACTTTCATTATTTATGACAATTGGAGTATGAGAGCTAGTAACATTCAAACGGTTCAGGAAACGATTTAACCATACTACTTCTTGGATGGCTAATGAGTATGTGACATACTTAACTCCATTGTGGATAGGGAACACATTTATGTTTCATGCTACTCCAAGATATCACACCATTTCCTAGAAAGAAGACATAACCAAAAGTGGATTTCTTTCATCATTATCTCTTGCCCAGTCCGTATTTGTGTATCTGTGAGCAGACGACGTTTTTGACGGAACACGGACTCCCTTTCGGAAGGGGCGCCTCGATTTTTGGGTGAACCCTCCCTCGCGTGGAGTTTTTCAAATGGAAATTCATTTTTAGAAAATTGGATTATTTGCATAAAAGAATCAAGACCTAAGTCTCGATGCATAATGTAGGAGTCACCACCTAGCTCAGCTCAACCGGGAAATTTTAGTGTAGCTAAACCGGGCAAACAGCCGCCACACTATCCAGAGATCTAGGTCTGGATAAGTCCCCTATTTCGTGTCTAATCAAAATAAAAATTGGCCAATGTTCAAGTCTGGTATTTTAAAATTCTAGAGTCAATTTTATTGAATTAAATCATACAGCACGCATACACATAAAATAAAAATAGAAGTAAAGCAGTAAATAATTAAATGGCTTACAACCCAATCGAACAAAAATAAAAACTCTCAACCTCACTTTGCAACCGCCTAAAATACACGATTTATCTAGAAAATACAAACGCCTAAAATACACGAATTAAGCTATTAAATACATCAAAGATAAAAATAAAAGAAATTAAAAGCTGTAAAACAAAGGGTTAGCGCAATATACGGCACGCCACAAATAGGACTCAAGCATGATAGAATTGGGAAATTAGAATTCGGAGGCATACATTTAAGGCGATAACAGGGTAGGCTCGGCTAGCGAACCGGATTAGACCTGGAAAACTTTTTGAAACGTCCCTGTATTTTGGTTTTGTGAGAAAATCATTTTGAAAACATTTTTCCGGTTTAAATTAATTTAACATGCGAGGTGGGTCGGTTTTCGGGAGAATCGGATATCCGTCGTTGTATTTTTCTAAGTGCAAATACACTGGAAATTAAATCTAGGGTCGTGAATATGCACAACAAAATTCATTTTTGATGATTTTTTTATTTTTCTAAATTTTTGGGGATTTTTAGAAATTTTTGGGGATTAAAATGAAAATTCGGCAT
This sequence comes from Euphorbia tirucalli, assembly GCA_039660915.1. NCBI lineage: Eukaryota > Viridiplantae > Streptophyta > Magnoliopsida > Malpighiales > Euphorbiaceae > Euphorbia > Euphorbia tirucalli. The sequence goes on along the minus strand of CM077639.1, from coordinate 27,647,842 downwards.
CTGAACGAGCATTACAGTCGTACGACTGTAACTACAGTAGTGTGACTGTAAGTAGCCCAGATGCAGGATTTCGCCAAAATTATTCAAAAGAAACTGAAAACTTGGAGGGAAATCAAGAACACTCACTGTAATTACAGTCGTACTACTATCATTCAATTCAAGAACGGCCGTATGACTGTTCTTGATTTCCAGAAACAGAATGCGAGAAAAATGAATTTTTATGCACCAAAACACACCAAATCACCTAGAAAGCATAAGAAAATGAGGGATTGAAGTGTGTTTACCTCTTTGGCGCTAATCCACCGTAGAAATGACCACTGGCAATGCACCAATCCACTTTGAATTGCTCCTTTCCCTTTGAGTTGATGCTTGAAGAGTTGGGTCTAAAATTTTCAAAATGTCAAGGATCCTTAAGGTTTCTAGTCTAAGATTGATTTAATTTAGAGTGTTCCGTTATTAACCTATTGATTTCTAATAGATTTTAAACTTAAACACCTGAGAATTAAAAGAAAGAGGGAAAAAGATGAGTTTTTTGTGTGTTCTTCCTTTTTCCTTCCTTTTTCTCCAATTCTCTCTCTAAATCTCTCTCCAAGATCAGAAATCCAAAAGTCCCTAATCTTTCCTTCTTTTCTCCTTTTATTTTCTGATTTCTTGCTGCCAAGGGCGGGCAATTAACGCCCCTCTTTCTTTTCTTCCTTTTCTGCTCCAGAGGTATGGGCTTCTGCACCAACGCCGAGATTACAGTCGTGTGACACATGCATTTTTTTTTTAAGGATGGAAAAATTTCGGCGCTTATAGCTGCCCCTCGCGTGATCAAATTCGACACCCAGATCTAGGTTTAAAATACCTGAGATGATGAATTTGAGGGCGCGAATCAAAGCGCCGCAAACACAAGAAAGAACTCACAGTTGAAATAAGCCGATACGGGGTCTCGGTTACCCGAGGCGAAACTGGAGAAGAAATAAGCCGATACCGGGTCTAGGTTACCCGAAGCAAAGGAAAATGGAAGTCGATACCGGGTTTAGGTTACCTGAAGCAAAGGAGGATGGAAGGCAGATAGACCGATACCGAGTCTAGTTTACCCAAGGCAAAGGAAGGTGGAATGCGGATAGGCCAATACAGGGTTTAGGTTACCCGAGGCAAAGGAAGGTGAAAGGCGGATTAGCAGATACCGGGTTTATGTTACCCGAGGCAAAGGAAGGTGAAAGGCGGATCTGCTAGGGATGTGAAGTTGGAGCTGATCTGGGCCGATACCAGGTTTACATTACCCGAGGTGAATCTGTTGGAGACTTGAAGATGGAGCCGTTCTGGACCGATACCGAGTTTACATTACTCGAGGTGGATCTGCTGGGGACTTAAAGATGGAGCCGATCTAGGCCGATACCGGGTTTACATTACCCGAGGTGGTTCTGCTGGGAATGTGAAGCTATGGATGATGAGTTCCTGCATTTGAAATGACAAGTCTTCATTCCTTGATCGAGAGATTTTGAACAAAAATTTTTGCCCTTTCGATCAAGAATGAAGACTAGCTGGGGATGAATGATTTGTGTATGCTATGTATGCATGCATAATGATGTATATGCACATGGAGATTAAGTGATGCATTTCCCATTGTTTGTACAAGATTGATATTTCTCCTTTTTGCTGGGGAAGGCATGTTTGGCCCCTGGCTGGTAAAAGACGCTCTTTGTATAAGGCTTCCCCTTGTTGAAGATATATGTGAGGACTGCTGGAAAAATGAGATAATTGCTGGGAATCTATGACGATGTTGGGGAAAAAGAATCATAGTGTCCTTTGTAAATGTTCCGCTGGGGAGTGATGTGGAGAATCCTATTGGGAAGATGATAGGAAGACTTGGCTTCTCACCCCTGTAACTGGTGAATCTGGAGGTGCTTTAAATTTTGCCTGGGTTGCCTAATACTGGTTTTCAGCCGAGCGAGCTGCTCTAATTTTTTTTTGAGGTCCCTTTTGGGTTTTCACACCCCGGTGAGCTGCCCTAATTTTTGCTTGGGGCACCTTTTCGGTTTTCATCCCAGCGAGCTCTCTTTTTTTTAGCAGAGATCGATTGAAACAGCAAATTCTTGGACAATCGCTGTCGCTCTTCGGAAAGCTAAATTGGATTTGGAGGACGATGAAGGATTTCAGATTGTATGTATTTAGTACATTTTCATTGTTAAATTACATGATAGGTTCCACCAGTTGAATGTAGAGCGCTTTCTTTAAGTGGACGTTTAAACAAGATAATTTTGTTTATGCATTTCGTTATAACCATGCAAATATATTTAAACAAACATTTCACTTTATTGATGAAATCAAAATGAGTACATCAAAAAGATTAATTCTCCAGATGGTATACATTCCACACAGTGCCAGAATCCGTCACCAGTTGTCCCTTCTAGATTTTCTGACTGATCATTTTCTCTCGTGTCTTAATTTTTGCCTAGGCTGCTCTTTTGAGTTTTCAGCCTAGCAGACTTTTTTTTTTTACACATGATAAAGCTTCAAGTGGTCTTGATTGACAGGATTTGTGAACTAATTTCCATCTATGTCCATGATGCTGACACCGCCTTTCGATAGCACTTTCTTCACAACATAAGGCCCTTCCCAGTTAAGTCTGAACTTTCCCTGAACATCAACATTTGAAGGTCTTAATTGCTTCAGAACCAAGTCCCCTGCTTTCAGCTGCCACCTGGGGTACTTCACATTCCGATTATAAGCCCGAGCCATTCTGCGTTGGTACATTTGTAGATGGTCAAGTGCTCTTAGCCGCTTCTCATCTAGCGCTGCTAACTGCTCATACCTGGCTTGAACCCATTCAGTTTCTGGTAATTGAGTTTCCAAGGCGACTCTGAGTGACTTAAGCTCTATTTCCACTGGTAGTACTGCTTCCATACCATATACCAAGGCGTATGGAGTTTCCCCTATTGGTGTTCTGACACTAGTTCTGTAACCCTAAAGAGCATACAGTAGCTTGTCAGCCCAATCTAGTTACCATTTTTGATAAGATCTTCTTTATCGCCTTGTTAGCTACTTCTACTGCACCATTGGCTTGGGGTCTGTATGGAGAAGACTTGTGGTGCTTAATGCCATATTCTGCAAGCAGCTCAGCTATTGCCCCTTGAAACTGCACTCCATTTTCAATCACTATGTGATGGAGAATCCCATATCTGGCAAAGATGTTCTTCTGGATGAACTTGACCATCTGCTTGGCTGTTACACTGGCAAAGGATTCTACTTCTACCCATTTTGAAAAGTAGTCAACTGCCACAACTATAAATCAATGTCCATTAGATCCTGTAGGATGAATTTCACCAATCATATCTATTCCCCATGCTGAAAATGGCTAAGGGGATGCCAGATTCTATAGCTCAAGTGGCGGAAGATGACTGATATCAGCATAAATCTGACACTCGTGACATCTTTCTACTTTCCTAACACAATTAGCCTGCATAGTCATCCAGAAGTACCCCTGTCTCATTATCTTTCTGGCCATAGCGAGCCAATTCATGTGTGGCCCGCAGGATCCTACATGTACTTGCTGTATCACCGTTTCTGCCTCCTGTTCTGTTAGACATCTTGGGAGAACTCCATTTGCTGTTCTTTTGTATAGCTTATAGCTTATCTTCAAAGATTCTGAACTGAATGGCTAGCTTTCTAAATGACACCTTATCAGCAGCACTAGCTCCCTCTGGGTATTTTCCTTCCTTCACATACTGGTAAATATCGAAGAACCATGGCTTTTCTTCGACCGTCAACTCCATTACTTTATGCATTTCAAAGTAGGGTTGTTTGGAAGTTGCTATAACCAGTGGTTATATTTGAGTTTGTTCTTGGTTCTCCCACATAGAATATAGAGTTGCTAATGCATCAGCCATCTTGTTTTCATCCCTGGGGACATGTCTGAACTCACACTGGCCAAATAATTCTTTTCTGAACTGTAGCAGCTCTAAGTAAGGCCTTAAGGCTTCTTCTTTCAACTCCCATTCACCCTGAGCTTACCTAATCACCAGAAGTGAATCTCCAACAATCAAGACATCATTTGCCCCTAGAGTTAACAGAGCTTCCATCCCAAATAAGTATGCTTCATACTCTGCCCCGTTATTTGTTATGGGAAAATCGAACCTCTTTGACAAAGGGATGATTTCACCATCCGGCATTGCTATGAGTACCCCGATTCCAGCACCTCTTCTGTTTACTGCACCATCGAAGCATATAAACCATCTTTTTATTTCAACCATAGCCAGCTATTCGTCTGGGAACTCTAAATTCTCTGTGTAATCTGATTCCAGTGGCTGATTTGCTAAAAATTCTGCTACGGCTCACCCTTTAATGGTCTTCTTGGTGATGTAATTAATGTCAAAATCTGATAAGAGTAACAGCCACCTGGATAACTTTCCAACCAACACTGGTGCCTCGTACAGATACTTCATCGGAGCCACCTTGGCCACGACTTGCACTTTGTATGACTGGAAATAATGGTATAGCTTCTTGGTCAGCCAGATCATTGCCACACACATCTTTTCCACCAGTGTGTACTTGGTTTCATATTCCAACAGCTTCTTGTTGAGGTAGTAGATAGGGTACTCCTTTCTGTCATCTTGCTCTTGTGCCAACATTGCCCCTACAGAGGAATCTTCAACGGCCAAATATAAGATTAAGGGCTTCCCTGAAATTGGTGGGCTCATAACTGGCGGATTTACTAGATAAGCTTTGATTTTCTCGAATGCCAACTGACATATGTCATCCCACACAATTGGCTGGTCTTTCTTCAATAGCTTAAAAATTAGCTCACAAGTGGATGTCAGCCGTGCTATGAAGCGACTGACGTATTGTAAAGAGCCCAAGAATGAACGGACTTCCTTCTCTGTTTTTAGAGCCGGCATATCCCGAATGGCCTTGATTTTGTCTGGGTCCATCTCTATCCCCCTCTGGCTGACTACATGCCCCAACAGTTTCCTTGATGTGACTCCGAATATGCACTTCTTGGGGTTAAGTTGCAAGTTATATTCTCCAATGCATGTGAGGAATCTATCCAGGATAATAGGATGTTCCTCCCGAGTCGTTGATTTAACAAGCATATCATCAACATACACTTCGACTTCTTTATGAATCATGTCATGTAACAGAGTTGTGACAGCCCTTTGATAAGTGGCTCCATCATTCTTTAATCTGAAGGGTATTACTTTGTTGCAGAAAGTACCCCACTTTATGATGAATGATGTCTTCACCTTGTCGATCACATCCATCAGGATCTGGTTGTACCCCCAAAAAGCCATCCATAAAGGAATACATTGCTGCTTTTGCTGCACTGTCAACCAGGACATCAATATGAGGCAGTGGAAAGTTATCTTTTGGGCACGCCTTATTCAGGTCCCTGTAAGCAACACACACTCTGACCCTTCTGTCCTTTTTAGGCACTGGGACTATATTGGCTAGCCATTCGGTATACTCCACCACTTCAAGGAATTTAGCATCTATTTGCTCAGCTACTTCTTCTTTCACCAATGTAGCCTATTTCGGTCTCAACCTTCTCAGCTTCTACTTTACTGGCCTGAACTTAGGGTCCGTTGGAATCTTGTGCACTGCTATCTCATTGTCTACACCAAGTATGTCTTCATAAGACCAAGCAAAAGCTTTAACATGTTTTTGCAATATTCTTGTTAATTCTCTTTCTTCCTCGGGTTTTAGCCCATGTGAAATGAATAGTATTTTGGGATTTTCATCTGTACTTATGTTGATTTGATGCAATGTAGTGTCATGTATGGTAAATATGCTTGATGGTGATTCAAATGCATGCACAAAATTATCAGGATAAACATCACACAAGTAAGCAAACTGAGATTTCATAGCATTAAACTTGTCATAAAGTACATCATTCATATTGAAAATGGAAGAAACAGATACAACAAAATCATTTTCATCCTCCACAGGTGGAGGGCCTTGCACTTCTTCAGCTTCCACTTTCATCTTCAGAGCATCATTCAGGTTCGCAGCCAGCTTGGCCTCTTTCTGAGCAGCAACAGTGATGTCTTCACTTTCAGCCATCTGCACCTTAGCCTTTTCCATGATCTTGGCTATTTCGGCGACCACAGAATCCAAGTTTACCTTGGCCATCAGCTCCTCACCGAACCCTTCTTTGGACTTCCCAAATGCCTTGCTTAGGGCAGCAATCAATGCACCTGAGATTACTTCTACAGCTCCATCACAGGCTTTCTCTTCATTTTTCTCTTTGGCCACTTCCACTGCTTTTGCTATCACTTCGGGCAGCTCACTTTGCAAAATAACAGACTTAGCAACTGCCTCTTCTACCAACACAGGGGCTACTGGTTCCTCCCAACTTTTCTCAAAATCAACAACATCAGCAAATGTTTCAAAGCCAGGGTATTCGACATTTTTGACCTTTACTGGTTCAGCCTGGCCCTTGTATAGCCCTTCTCCCACTTTCAGGAACGGCTTCATCATAAGCTTGCCGTTCTTGCCCCTTCTCGGGTTCTTCTAATTAGATGTCTCCTCTATATAGCCAAGGCCAAACTGCTTTGGTTTCCCCGAGTCAATGTTGAATTCAGGTACTCCTTGCAAGTTGATTCCAAGTCCCATGCCCGGGATAAAATTCTATTTATGCAAGTACCGGGACAGCCATTCCGGCATATAATTTTCATAGATGACCATGGGAGCATCTGTAGCTTCCTCTTCCCCGATCACGGCGACTTGGAACACGCCAAAATGGACAACTCCTTCATTCACAGCAGAAATCATTGATTGGGCATCCGCTTCAATAGTCACAATCTCACCATTTATCGAGAACTTAATTTTCTGGTGCAAGGTAGAAGGGACACCTCCTAGAGGGTGGAACCATGGTCTTCCTACCAGTAGGGAGAAGGTGACCGGGATGTCGATCACGGTGAACACAACCATTGACTTCACTAGCCCAACCTCTACTTCAGTTTCAAAAGTCCCTATCACCGTTCTCTTGGAGTCATCATATGCTCGGATTACTGTTAAGGACTTTTTCAGAAAATCTTCATTCAAACCCAAACATGGCAGTATCTTCAGTGGACATATATTCAGAGCTGAGCTGTCGTCCACCATCACGCATAGCATCACTTTGTGCATTACATGGGCCCTGATGTAAAGGGCCTTATTGTGAGCCTTTCCTTCACCAGGAAGATCTTTATCAGAGAAAATAATGTCGGGAGACCCAGAATGGATCTTATCCAACAGACAACACATGGCCTCTGGAGACGCAACAGAGGAGACCTCAATCTCCGACAATTTCTTCACTAAGGCCGCCCTATGCTCCTTAGATGTCAAAAGCAAATGCCATAAGCTAGCTTATGCGGGGGTCTTCTTTAACTGAGAAATAACTAGTGATGATGTACTACCCGACCTAGTCATCGGGGCTTTGTCTTTCACCTGATCTGCTGGTTGATACACCCTGCCGCTCGGGGTCACATTTTGGACCTCCTGAACTTTCATCTTCTCAATGACCGAAGGCTTAACTGACTCCTCTCCACCAAACTCTTCATATTCATCTTCAGAATCAAGATCATTCAAGCTTATCGGCTTGATTTCCTTCTATTCTGCCTTTTTCTCACATTCTGATTCTACTTCAGCTTCTCCTATTGCTATAGCTTGAATTGCGGGATTTGCTTGAAGGACTTGAGCAAAGATGAAATTAGCTGGCAGTCCTAAATGTACCATGTTGACCTAGTTGTCAAATGCCGGTAGCTGGTTGGTCTTCGTGCTGGGCTTAGATGGTTCTTGCAGTTTCCCTTCATCTATCAGCTTTTGAATGGCATCCCTCAGCTTGTAACAATTGTTGGTTCTGTGGCCAGCAACAACATGGTATATGCAGAAGTTATCTTTATCTACCTCAGAAGGTTTTTCAAATGGCCTTAAGAACTATAGCAACACACCATTTCTGCACTTAGCAAATATTTTAACCAAAGGAAGAGTCTAAGGTGATATGCCCTATTCTCCTAGCTTCCTATTCTGATTGCCTTGTTGCTGGGTCACTGTAGCAACTTCAACCTGCTTTACTTCTGAGGTCTGCCTCCCGTTTCCTCTAGAATTCGAGCTAGAACCACCACCGGACCTGGCTGCAGTCGTTGATCTATACCCAGAACTGTAACCTGAACTTCTGCCACCCTTATGACCGGCTGCCTTCTTTTCTTTATCCTGCTCAGTTTTCATCGCCACACTGTAGACTTCACTAAGCTCATTGAATGGATGAAATTTCATATTGTTTTTGAAGATGTCCTTGTTTCCATCAATCAGCTTCTGTATCAGTTCATCTTTATCTGGGCAGTTTTTTAGAAGGATCATCTTATTCATCCATCGTTGGTAATACTCATCGAAAGGCTTGTTGGGTTTCTGCTTGATCCGCTCCAAGTCATACAGCTTCACTTGAATCTTGGTGTTGAAGCTGTAATACTTAATAAAGGCTGCTGACAAAACCTCCCACTCTGACTGCTTGATGTGCTCCAACCCAATGCTCCTCCCTCCAAGGTAGTCGAGAAGAGATTAATCAATTGCTGTTTGTGGTGCCCGTCGTCAGCATTACCCGGGCGTATAGATTCACATGGGCCTCTGGTGAACCCATCCCCATGTAAGCAGGAATCTTTGGCACTTGAAAACCAATAGGAAAGGTCTCGATGCCTTTACTGATCATGGCATCCATATTAACCGCCTTCTTGGATACAGAGCAGACACTGGCCCCTTTCTTGAGCTGGGCCACAACCTCATCTAGCTCATAATACTTCTCCTTCATTTTTTCTTTCCATAGCTGCTTCAATATCTTGCAGCTTTTCCACACTAGCCGAGGCATCACCCCCTTGCTAAGATGATTCAGCCTCCTTCTCCTTTCCGATTTCGTTACCTCCAGTTTCTCCAGCCTCTCTCACTATAGCCCGCATTTCCTCCTTTAGCATATCACGGAAATCCTGCGATCTTAGGAAATCCTTTAGAGCATCAACGAGGCTCGATGTTGGATTAGCCATCTCAACTTCTTCCCTAGACTCAGAATCACTTTCCGCTTCAACAGCTCTCCGCTCCCCAACAGCCCTCGAAGCCTGAGATCTTGTCCAAGGTCGCTCCAGTTTATTTTGCTTGGCATTATATGGGATATGTTTGTCATGAAGAATGAGACATTAGAAGTGCTTATGAATGAATAGAATGATATTGTGCATGAAATGATGATGAAAATGATTCCTATTTATTTTTTTTTTGGGACATTCCAAGAACACTCGATGTTATGCAAAAGGATCACATGTGGACCACCACACGGACCCGGTTTGGCGCCTTTAGGGCACCTAGAGAATTTTGTGAAATGGTCGTGTGTGTACCGACACACGGACAGAGTTTTGACGATTTGTAGGTCTATGTGATGATATGAAATGGTCGCATGAGGCCGCCCCATGGACAGAGTTCTGATGCTTTTAAGCATATGATATGAAATGATGTTGTAAGAAAGTCACGTGTAACAGGGGACATGGATAGGGGCTCGGCATTCGGGGAACACCTTTCATGATTTGGGATGTTATGAAATGCCCCTACATGCGTACTAATTCGGCACTCGAGTAGCGCCTTGAACGATGTAGTAATGTCATGAAGTAATCTGATATGGATCACGGTGTTATATGACATTTATGATAAGTGAGCGTGGTGTCATGAAATGCCTCGTGTAAATCATCACTCGGAAATTTACCTAGGACCATTGTGGTCTCTATTGAATGAGCTAATTTGGTGGAATGGCCGAATGCAATCCAGTGCATTGGCAGAACACTGGTATTTTGGGATACCCGATATGTTATGATATGATCGTGATGGGTATTTTTGGAATGTCCTTAATTTAAATGAAATGATATGAATGCTTATGTCACGCAGAATGCAAATGGCTGCACAAAAATGTGGTTAGAATGCATGACACACGTAATGATGCGATGTATGTTTTATGAAAATGCTAACACACAAATATAATGTTATGGCTGCAAAAATAATGGTTAGTATGAATGTCACATGGATGATTTAATATTTTCACATGAAAATAAAATGCAAATGGCTGCATAAAAATGTGAGTTAGTATCACACAAATGCCTCATGAATGGTGTGTCATGTGCATGAAAAAATGTTGGTTATGGCACGTCACGGGATGGCGAGGAACACATAGCACACGAAATGTATTCTTCCAACCTTATTCCTCCAAACGTGGTCGGTCTCGAAAATTCTAACCGAGTCCTAGGTGGGGTTCTCTTCAATCATCAAACCGGGGATGATGAAGGCGTGATTTTATTTTATTCACACGATTTATTTTGGTATCCTAGGGGAATCCAACTAAGGTTGCTTATATGAGTTTGGTCCAAGTCGGGTTAAAATCAAGGCTCCCATAGCAAAATATACTCCTCACTTCTCCCCACTGAAGGTTCCGAACGAAAGGGTTCGTACGAGGCTATGGATGGTATTTCGTATCCGTGCCCCTAAGACCATGAGGAACAAAGGCGACACTTCAACAATTCACCGGGCTAAAAAGGGATACTTAACCTAATGCAAAAATGTATAACTAAAGAATGCAAAATAAAATACCAAACAACAATCATCCACCTTATTTTGATTAGACACTTTTCAGGGCTTATCAAATTCTTTTAAGTTTTTAAGAAAACTTTTTTAAGACCTCTCCAGCTGAGTCGCCACTGTGAGCGGACGACATTTTTGACAGAACGCGGACTCCCTTTCGGAAGGGGCACCTCTACTTCAGGTGAACCCTCCCTCACGGGGGGTTTTTAGAATGGAAATTCATTTTTAGAAAATTAGATTATTTGCATAAAAGAATCGAGACCTAAGTCTCGATGCATAGTGTAGGAGTCGCTACCCGGCTCAGCTCAACCGAGAAACTTTAGAGTAGCTGAACCGGGCAAATGGCCGCCACACTATCTAGAGATCTAGGTCCAGACAAGTCCCCTATTTCGTGTCTAATCAAAATAAAAATTGGCCAATGTTCAAGTATGGTATTTTAAAATTCTAGAGTCAATTTTATTGAATTAAATCATACAGCGCGCATACACATAAAATAAAAATAGAAGTAAAGCAGTAAATAATTAAATGGCTTACAACCCAATCGAACAAAAATAAAAACTCTCAACCTCACTTTACAACCGCCTAAAATACACGATTTATCTAGAAAAATACAACCGCTTAAAATACACGAATTAATCTATTAAATACATCAAAGATAAAAATAAAAGAAATTAAAAGCTGCAAAACAAAGGGTCAGCGCAATATACGGCACGCCACAAATAGGACTCAAGCATGATAGAATTAGGAAATTAGAATTCGAGGGCATACATTTTGGGGGATTACCGGGTAGGCTCGGATAGCCGGTCCGATTAGACCTGGAAAACATTTTGAAACTTCCCTATATTTTGGTTTTGTGAGAAAATCGTTTTGAAAACATGTTTTCTGTTTAATTTAATTTAACATGCGAGGTGGGTCGGTTTTCAAGAGAATCAGATCTCCGTCGTTGTATTGTTCTAAGTGCAAATACACTGGAAATTAAATCTAGGGTCGTGAATGCACACAACAAAATTTATTTTTGATGATTTTTTGATTTTTTTGAATTTTTGGGGATTTTTAGAAATTTTTGGGGATTACAATCGATATTTTGCATATGAACGAGCATTACAGTCGTGCGACTGTAACTACAGTCTTGTGACTGTAAATAGCGCAGATGCAGGATTTCGCCAAAATTATTCAAAAGAAACTGAAAACTTGGAGGGAAATCAAGAACACTCGTACGACTGTAATTACAGTCGTATGACTGTTCTTCAATTCAAGAATGGTCGTACGACTGTTCTTGATTTCCAGAAACAGAATGGGAGAAAAATGAATTTTTATGCACCAAAATATACCAAATCCCCAAGAAAGCATAAGAAAATGTGGGATTGAAGTGTGTTTACCTCTTTGGCGCTAATCCACCGTAGAAATGACCCCTGGCAACGCACCAATCCACTTCAAATTGCTCTTTTCCCTTTGAGTTGAGGTTTGAAGAGTTGGGTCCAAAATTTCCAAAATGTCAAGGATCCTTAAGGTTTCTGTTCCGAAATTGATTTAATTTAGAGTGTTCAGTTATTAACCTATTGATTTCTAATAGATTTTAAACTTAAACACCTAAGAATTAAAAGAAAGAAGGAAAAAGATGAGTTTTTTGTGTGTTCTTCCTTTTTCCTTCCTTTTTCTCCAATTCTCTCTCTAAATCTCTCTCCAAGATTAGAAATCCAAAAGTCCCTAATCTTTCCTTCTTTTCTCCTTTTATTTTCTGATTTCTTGCTGCCAAGGGCGGGCAATTAATGCCCCTCTTTCTTTTCTTCCTTTTCTGCTCCAGAGGTATGGGCTTCTGCACCAACTCCGAGATTACAGTCATATGACTGTAATTTTTAATGATAGTCATGTGACACATGCATTTTTTTTTAAGGATGGAAAAATTCCGGCGATTACAGTATTCCCTCAGTTTAAAGTTCTTTCTGAATAGTCTGTAGTAGCCTTAAGATACCTTAATATCTCTTTATTTTTGTCTAATGCCTTTTGCCATGGTTGGCTTGAAATCTACTCACCAACCCAACATTGTGACAAATATCAGGTATAGCACACATCATTGCATACATTAGACTACCAACCGCACTAGTGTATGGAATTCTTTTCATATGTTCTTGCTCTTCTTCTGTTGAGGGACACATGTTTTTCTTAGGAGTACAATTTGTTCACAGGGGTAACTATGGGTTTACAATTGTGCATATTGAATCATTCTAGAATCTTATTGATATGTGTATCTTGAACAAGGCCAATAATTTCTTTGAGTGATTCCTTGAAATCTTACTCCAAGTACATACGATGCTTTAACGATATCATTCATTTCAAAACTTGATGCAAGCTAAGCTTTGATATGGTTCACATATTCAATGTCATTTGCAGCGATCAAAACGTCTTCAACATATTATGACAAAATGACAAACTTGCTCCTAGAACCTTTCATATAGACATAACGGCCTTCTTCAATCGAACTGAAGCCATTCGACATCATGTAATTATGAAATCGAACATACCATTATCCAAAAGACTGCTCAAGGCCATAAATTGACTTTTCAATCTACACATCTTATGTTCATTGCCTTTTTCAACAAATCCTACAGTTTGAACCATGTAAATTTCTTCCTTCAATTTTCCATTGAGGAAGACAGTCCTTACATCCATTTAATGCAATTCTAAGTCTGAGCTTGCCAGAACAGCTAGAATCAATCTAATTGATATAAACCTAACAACTGGAGAGAAAGTTTTCTCATAATCTATCCTTTCCTTATGTGTGTACCCCTTCACTAATAATCATGCTTTGTACCTTGCGATACTTCCATCAACTTTTCTTTTGATCTTGAGAACCCACTTGTTCCCAATTACCTTGTGTCCCTTTGTGAGATCAACTAGTTCCCAAAATTTGTTGGATCCAATGGAAGACATTTCAAGTTCCATTGCTTTAGTCCACTTATCTTTGGTAAGGCATGAAAGGGCCTCTTGAATGTTCTTAGGTGCCTTACCATCTTGTGAGGATACTAAAAGAGTCGTGCCTTCTATCTCATATTGATGATGTTCGATTTTTTTACTTTTAGTTCTACACAGTTCCATATCTTGATAAATATGTCGAATATATTCTTTAAGATTTGGAATGCTCCCACTAGAGTTATGATCATTTAGACTCGGATCATTTTGGGATGGAACATCATAACCCATATCATGATCTTCTTCTTCCTTAAAATTTGTCCCACTCAAAGGAAGAGATCCTGACGTTTCTAATTCCTAATATAGTGGTGAGTCATGGTTTACCTCGCCAAATTTAGGGAACTAGTTCTCTAAAAAGAGAACGTCTCTTGATTCAAATTCTGTAATCTTCTTATCATCTTTTTTCCCACTAAGACAAATCCTTTTGATATGTCTAAGTATCTTATAAGGATACTCTTCTCACCTCTTAGGCCTAATTTCCCATACCTACTTGAGGTGTCATGAGCAAACGTTGTGCAACCCCATGGTTTAAGATGACTTAAATCTGGTTGTGAGTTGTCCATAATTCATACCGTGTAAAAGATATAGATTAAGAGGGCACATGGTTAAGAACATAAGTAATTGTAAGTATTGTATCTCCCTAGTAGGAGATGGGTAAATTAGCTTCAACCATCATTGATCTAACCATATTGAGAAGAGTTCTATTTCTCCTCTCAGCTACTCCATTTTCTTATGGAGTGCAAGGACTTGATAATTGATGTTCAATTCCTTTTTCATTATATAAAGCTTTGAACTCTTCTGAAAGATATTCCCGATCATGGTCGGTTCTCAAATCTTTTATCTTTCTATCTAATTGATTCCCATCAAGGTTTAAGTAGAATTTAAAGCAACTTAAAACTTCTGACTTGTGAGAAATCAAATAGACATGACCATACCTAGTATAGTCATTGATAAATGCAATGAAATAATAGGCTCCATACCCAGCCCTCAAATTCATTCTGTTGGAACCCATCCCAGTGACAAACAAAACAAAGGCAAAACTATTCATCTGCCACTAGGTCTCATGTCCAGAATACATTCTTGTTGGGATTTTTCATAGAGAATCAACCGATGAAAGTGGAAGCGACCCAGGAGCAATTGAAATTGAAATAAAAAACATAAAATCAAAAGATCAAGAATGGAATTCTCAACTTTTAATGTCTCTTATAGAGACGACTGCAGAAACCGAGATCGATTTACTCCACTCACACGTACACGAACGTCTATAAAGTAGAACCCATACTAGTGGCGGATCAAAAGAGGAGGGAAATGGTTGGCCGAAAATTTCAACCTATACTTTTCTCTTATGGCTGAAATTCTCATTAATGGGAATTAATGCTTGGCTCAAATCAAGGCCTTGATTTAAGGCTTTGGTTTAATTAGCTTTTAAGTTGGGTTTTGATTTCATAAATCCTTTAATCAAAATTAAATGCAATTCTATTTTAATTTTCATGCATGTATGTATATAAAACCATATTATATAATGTATATGTCATTAAAATAAAATTGATTTGCCAATTAAATTGACCTAATAAATTAATTGAGATTCAACTTAAATCAAAATACATATAAACCTATATATGTATTTTATTTTCACCTGGAAATAAATTCCCAATTAATATATATCAATTAAATTATATTGATCAATCCAATTGATCTATAATTTAATTAATTAATATTTATCTCTCTATTCTGTATACTCCAAGTATACAGACGATCCGACAAGTTCAAACTCAAACATTCTATGTGTACGATCCTGTGGGTCCGTCTTTATGTTGGCAGTGGGCCTAAGGCCCACAGACTGTAGGCAGGCTCTAGTAAGCCACTACAGCCCTCAATTAAGACGGAGACAGCAATCTAATGGAAGTCCTAACCCAATAGTTAAACTTATATATCCCATGTCATTGATATCGGTGTCCAACACGGAGGCATGGTGTCATCACCCTCTTTTGTGTGCCGACATTTACTTGATCCTGAATGAACTGATGCTTACAAACACACTCTTATCAGTTGCATTCATTAAGAGGCTAGTGATATCTTCTCAGGAGTTCACTAAGTGACATTCCTTTCTATATGTTCATAGTCTTGCCATGCTCACTAGTAGACCCGAATGTACCCATACTTGGCACCCTATTACAGGCCCTTTAGGTGTTCATCAAAGTGTGTCACTTCATATGCAAGACCATAACATGGTCAAGTGAAAGGATCCATATAAGTACTACACGAGAATCACTTATGATACTATACCATGTGGATTTCTCGTTTAGTGTATCTATCCAATACCATCCCCCTTTGCATGTACCCATAAACTTGGTTGACATTCCATGTCCAATAACCAGTAAGACACCGCTACATAACCAAGCTTATGATAGTCTTTGGTTCCTTTCATTCCCATAACTAGAACAGACTATGGATGTTTTCATAGTCATATCGTTTACCCTATCTATGGTCTTATTGCCAAGTGAATGACACTTGTCAACACGGATATGGATATGTCCATTGGATACTCTATTTATATTATTGCACAAGGTATATAATAAATAGATTAATGCCTTTATTCATTAACACAAATGTATAATACTTACAAGATACAAAATGTATGATACAAAACAAGGACCAATGCCTTAGGACTAGGGCATTCCTAAGGCATTCCTAACAATTCTTAGATTATGCAATAAAAAACATAGGACAAGAGGGATTAAAGTCTCATTGTGGCCGTCCTCATACAAAAAAACTTTTTCAAACAACAATCTGATACTAATCGTTGGACCACCTCTGATTCTCAGAATCCAATCTCCACTGTTCATAATTAAGACATGGATGTCAGGAACCTCCTGTTAACATTTCGAAGCAATCCAATGGTTGGATCTCTGGAAAAATGCAAAACACTGAATGCTGGTTAGAATTGACAAGAGGTACAAACATCCCCCCTATACACTCACACACACGAAGCTTTTCAGGGGAGATTGAGTGCTAGCTCAGGACCGATTTATGCACCTCCTTTCCCTCTACTACAGCCAAAATTTCCAGCCCCAAAGACCTAAGTGGAACACATTTTTTGCTTGACAGAGAAAGAAAGGGAGGAGAGAGTTATATTTTGGTTGAAATTCTATTAATTCTTTTCCACTTGAAAAATATTTAATAAATAAATTTAATATCTTTTCAGATCTGATTTAAAAGACTTTAAATACCAAAGTAACTTTTATTTAATCTAATTTAAATATCACAGATATTTTAATTAGATATGTGCTTGGTTATTTTACTTAGACCTTAATCATATAAGCCCAATAAAATAAGCAACCCGATAAGTGTACCAATAACTAAAATGTATATCCAATACACATATATGTCTGACATGAATCTACCTAGACTTCAATACATGCAATCTTTCACCCATATGTTGACAGTGGGCCAAAATTACCATTTGCCCACAGATTGCAAGTGGGCTCTAATAAGCCATTACAACCCCCAATTAGGATGAAGATGTCAAAGCCCAACCGACATACACCTGTAGTATTCTTATATGATCCCTTGCACTTTAGATATCAGTGTCCTACATATAGCATGGCTCTGTCATCCTTTTACATGCTAGGATATTTACTTGACATTCAAGTAGACTTAAGAGATCAAATAAATGATTATCAAATAATCATCCTATTTGGATACGGCCGTACACTGCTTATTCCTACTCGTCAAGAGGTCGGTGGTATCATCTCACAGATGTAAGTGGCAATTCCTTCACATTACCCCCAGTCTTGTCATGATCCCTGGCATACCCAACATACCCATACTTAGCACCAGTTACGGGCCCGTTAGGCGCACATCAAAGTATATAAGTTCACATACGAGATTGTGGTAATATCGGGTCTAAGGATCCAATATAAGCAATACGTGAGAAACACTTATGACATTAGACCATGTAGTGTTCTCACGAACGGAGTACAACATCTTATGACATTAGTAATGTAGTGTTCTCATGTAGTACTTTGTTCATTAACATGTACCTATGTCCTTGATTGACTTTCCAAGTCCTATGATCAGTAAGACACCAACCATCTCATAAGGAACATACTAGTCTTTGGTTATAATCATTTCCATGATCATAATAGATAAGGGATAGCTTCTAAACTATGTTCTCTAAACTCATGGGCTTAATTGTCCAGTACACGCTCCTGACAAATTTGAGTGAACATCAGTTTATGGATTCTATATATTTGTTAATTACACAAGTGATTCTATAAATATGATTATGCCTTTTATTAATATGAAGAAAATGTATTCCTATACATAAGTAACAGAGTACAACATCTAGGGACTAAGGCATACACTAGCAATCTTCCACTTACACTAGTTACTACTATGAAGGGTTTAGTCTTTATAAATCTCACATGACTCTCTCGCTATAGCCTTACCAATAGCTTTGGCCAAAGGACCAATAATGTTAACCTTAGAAGTAACCTTGCTAAGATTCATATTTCATCATTGAACTCAGTCACGAATGAGATGGAATCTACTGAGTATGTATTTGTATTTCAGGTGTAACCATAATGCCTTAGCTTGTGCGTTGGCCATGTTCATGTTACTTAAGATTTCAGTTGGGTCAAGGAGAGAGTTACCAACTACTAACTAAGTAAATAACTTCCTAATCCAAACAGTTCACTATGCATCTGTCACAGTAAAATACTCAATTTCTGTTGTAGAATGCCAACACAATTTTGTCCAGAGCTTGCAAGCTCGCAACACAAATTTCAAACACATATTCTCATTGCAATCACCAGTCATCAATATATATGTGACATCAGGTCTAATACATAGCATGACATACATGATAAAAACCAGTAGTTGATGCATATGGAATTCTACTTATGTGTTCCCTATGTTGCTTGTAGAGGGATAGTCCTTCTTACTTAAAGCAAGACCATGGCGAAATAGAAAGAAACCCTTCTTCGCATTTCCCATGTTGAATCTTTCAAGGACATTATTTATGTACCTTTCCTGACTTAGAGCCAGAAGCCAAAGTGATCTATCCCTGTAGATCCTGATACCAAGTACTATCTCAGCTTCGCCTAAGTCCTCTGTTATGAAACACTTTTCCAACCACTCCTTAACACTTAAGAGCGTTGGGATGTTGTTTCTAATGAGTAGGATATCATCCCCATATAAGACTAGAAAACATGATTGTACTCCCACTAGCCTTCTTGTACACACAAGGCTCATCTTCATTCTTGATGAAGCCAAATTCCTTGATTGCTTCATCAAAATAAAGATTCCAACTTCGGGATACTTGCTTAAAACCATAAATTGATCTTTGCAGCTTGCATACCCGATTAGGATATTTTAGATCAATAAAACCCTTCGATTGAGACATGTAAACATCCTCAAGCTGGTTTCCATTTAGGATAGCAGTCTTGACATCCATTGGCCATATCTAATGGTCATACCATACAGCTGTTGGGATTCGTCATTGAAAAAATAACGTGGCGTAGCAGAAAATACACCGTTTAAAATTTCCTGGAATCCACCTATCGTGTCCAATTACCATTGATTAGAATAAAACCAATTAGAATCAAGAGAGATTAACTCACCAAATTTGTCTCTTCTAGAGACTGCTGCAGAATCGTTTCTTAAAACTGTGATCTCTAAAGTCCGATTGACGACCAACTATTGAGCGGGAACCGGTGCTAACCGAAGACACGAAGGAATGGAGGATTAATGCTGCGATTTTCGGCGAATTTGGGGCTGCTGTTGGTGGTTGAAATTTCCAGCAATTAATTAGGGTTGAATTAGGGTTTTATTCCTTAAGTGTGCCCTTATATAGACACCTTGTCTAATTAGGTTTTAATTAGGTTAATTAAACCCAAGCCCACTGGAATTATAATTACATAAATAAACTTTAATTAAAAGTATATACTATGTAACTTAATTCCATTTGGCTAAATTTAATTACCCCTAAATAAAATTAAATCACACTTAAGAAAATACAATACATGTATTTAATTTTCCTACTTAGGAAAATTATTTAATTAATTGTTTACTTTATGTAATTCAATTAATTGATAAATTAATTAATTACATTATGTAAACTTATTAATTAAATTAAATTCAACCCAATGTTAATTAATTACCTTGACACCAAATTTCAACTAATTAACTAATGCATTCCTTCCAATGTACATTACATGTACAATTTCTATAAGTTTCGGCTCAGTTGATCTATGTGCATGATCCTATAGGCCTGTCTTTATGTTGGCAGTAGGCCCAAGGCCCACAGACTGTAAGTGGGTTCTAGCAAACCATTATAGCCCCCAATTAAGATAGAGATGCAGCAATTTTTAGAAGACACTCACTCGGTAATAATCTCACAGTGTCCTTTGCCTAACGATATCGATATGAATAAACAAGAGGCATAGTGTCCGTCATCCTCTTCTGTTGTTTATTATATTTTTTTATCTTAAGTTGACTGATTAATCAAATAAGTAGCCAACTTATTTGGGTATGGCCATACACTTATCAATCCCACTCATCAAGTGGCCAGTGATATCATCTCGGTCTCACCCGAGTGGCAATTCCATCACTTCATCATCAATATCAATATGTTCATCTATCCACCCAATCATACCCATATTTAGCATCCTTTTACAGACCTGTTAGGTGTATGTCAAAAGTGAACCGGATTCCATATTGATATTATAATGAAATCTCGTCTGAGGACAAAAGAGACCTACTAAAGAAAGACCTATGACACGACAACCATGTGGCTTTCTTATGCGGATCGATCCAGTCCCATGTCAATGACATGTACCTATATTCATGAATGACTATACAAGTACTATGGTCAGTTAAGAACTGCCATACAGTCATCGAATATACAAGTTTGTGGTGCTATTCGTTCCCACGATTAGAACAGGCCTGGGATAGGTTTTATGATTATCAATCAATGGATACTCTACTCATATTATAGCACAAGATATAAATGAAATATATTAATTGCCTTTATTAATGTGACATAAATAATGTATTAATACAATGAGTCTTAATGTATAATACAAAATACAAGAATCCAATGCCTTAAGAACTAGGGCACACCAACAATCTCCCACTTGCACTAGTTCTAAGTAGGCATTGCCCTAATTCCTATACATCTGATATGACCGTCGTGTTGTGTCTGCGGTAGTGCTTTAGTCAATGGATCAACGACATTATTGTTGGTGTCAACCCTCTACAATGATATGTCATCTTTGTTCACGATCTCCCAAATGAGGTGAAACTTTCTGAGCATATGTTTGGATCTCTTGTGTGACCGGGGCTCCTTAGCTTATGCGATGGCCCCGTTGTGGTCACAAAAAACATCAATTGGGTCTAGGATAATAGGTATTACTCAACTCAGTTATGAATTTCTTTATCCAAACGGTTTCCTTTGCAGCTTCGCATGCAGCTATGTACTCAACTTCCGTTATAGAGTCAGCAATGGTGGCCTGCTTTGAGCACCTCCACCTAATAGCACCACCATTTAGGGGAAAAACATAACCAGATTGTGACTGGTTCTCATCCTCATCGGTCTAAAAGCTTGCATCAGTGTAACCTGACACTACCAGCTCATCCTGACCTCCATACACTAAGAAAGCATCCTTAGTCCGGTTAAGGTGCTTCAACATTGCCTTGACTGCCTTCTAGTGTTCCTCACCAGGGTCCAACTAGTACTGGCTAGTCATACTTAGTGCAAACGCAACATCAGGCCTTATACATAACATGGATTACATGATGAATCCTATAGCAGATGCATAAGGGATCTTTTACATGCTCTCCTGGTCCTTCTTTGTTTTAGGACCATCTTTCTTACTTAGCTTCAACCCACGGCAAATAGGCAAGAATCCTTTCTTTGCCTTGTCCATGCTGAATCTTTTCAGAACCTTGTCTATATACGCAGCCTGAATCTCTATAGATCCCGATCCCTAAGATCATCTCAGCTTCGCCTAAGTCCTTCATTGCGAAGCACCTACTCAACCACTGCTTAACCCCTTGCAGTGTTGGTATTTCGCCTCCAATGATAAGGATGTCATCAACATACAGCACTAGGATGGTGGAAACGCTCCCACCGACCATCGTATACACACAAGGCTCATCAGAATTCTGTGTGAAGCCATATTCCGTAATGGTATCATTGAATCTCTGATTCCATGACCTTGATGCTTGCTTCAATCCATAAGTGGATCTTTGAAGCTTGCATACCCGGTTTGGATACTTTGGATCAATAAAACCCTGAGGTTGTGCCATGTACACATCCTCAAGTAGCTTTCCATTAAGGAAAACAGTCTTAACATCCATATGCCATATCTCATAATCGTACCATGCAGCTATGGCTAGTAGTATCCTAATGGATTTATGTTGGGATTTTTCACCGGAAATCACCCGATAAAAGCAGAAGAACGCGGTGATTTCCTCAAATCCAGTCCCAGGAGCAATTGAAGTGGAAATTGAAAAACTTAAAATTAAATAGAAAGGGATTAAATTTCTTACCAGAAAAATCTCTTTCTAGAGATGGATGATGACTGCAGAATTCAATTGAGAATTCCTCCACTCTCACGTACACGAACGCTTGGCGAATGCAACCCGTGCTAGCGTCGGAAAAACAAAGCAATGGAGAGAAGAAAGCTATGAAAAATTTCGGCTAGGTCTAGCAAAGCTTGGGGTGGCCGAATTTTTCTAACCCTAGGTATTTATACCTAGGGTTGGCCGAATTCCTTAAGGGAATTCTGGCCCATCTTGGCTCCTCTCTATTCTGTGCGGGCTTCCATGTTCTAATTTAGGCCCAGTCTAATTTTAATTACTTTGGTTTAAATTAATTTCAAGCCCAATTTTAGTATACCCATGTATTTAATATATTACTCCAAGTAATATATTATTTACATCTAAATTAAAATTAGTTTGACATTTAATTTAATCCATCAAATTAAAATTAACTCTACACAAAATAAAATCATATGTAAACCCATACATATGAATATTTCCACCTAGGAAATAATTTCATAATTAATCCAATTAATTATGAAGGGCCAATAGAATATATTAATTTTATCATTATGACCAATCCAATTGATCCTTATAATATAATTAATATATACATGCTTCTCCCTCCACTGTGTATACTCCAAGTATACTAGTGATTCATTAAGTCTGCATTCGATCGTTCTATGTGTGCAATCCTGTGGGCCCATCTTTATGTTGACAGCGGGCCTTTGGCCCGCAGACTGCAGTTGGGCTCTAGCAAGCCACTGCAGCCCCCAATTAAGATGGAGATGGCAGTCTAACTGATATCATAGCCCTGTAGTTTAAACTTGTACATCCCATGTCATTGATATCGGTGTCCAACACAGAGGCATGGATTGATCACCCTCTTTCGTGTCCGGACATTAACTTGATCCCGAATGCACTGATGCTCACAAACAAGTTCCAACTTGTTTGGGTGTGGCCACAATCTTATCAGTCACATTCATCAAGTGGCCGGTGATATCTTCTCAGTGGGTTACTGAGTGACAAATCCCTTCTGCATATCCATAGTATTACCATGTTCAGCGACATACCCGAAAGCACCCATACTTGGCACCCTATTACAGGCCCTTTAGGCGTACCCCTAAGTATGCGACTTCACATGTAACACCATCATATGGTCAGGTCAAAGGATCCATACAAGTACTACACGAGAATCCAATGTGATACCATACCATGTGGATTACTCGTTCAGTGGATCTATCCAGTACCATGCTCCCAGGCATGTACCCATTAACTTGGTTGACATTCCATGTCCAATGACCGGTAAGACACCGCCATACAACCAGGTTAATGATAGTCTGTTGTTCCAATCATTCCCATGACTGGAACAGACTACGGATCTATTTATGGTCATATCGTTTACCCTATCCATGGTCTCACTGCTAAGTGCATGACACTAGTCGTCATGGATATAGATATGTCCATTGGATACTTCATTTAATATATTGCACAAGATAGATATAATAAATGAATTGATGCCTTTATTAATGACACAAATAAGTACAACACATAAATCCAATAAATGTATAGTACAAATACAAGGACCAATGCCTCGGGACTAGGGCATTTCCAACAATCTCCCACTTGCACTAGTTCCAACTAGGCATGGGCCTAATCCCTATAGATCTAGTATGACCCTCGTGCTTGGGCTGGGCCAGCGCCTTGGTCAATGGATCTGCGACATTATCCTCGGTGTCCACTCTGTGCAATGCAATGTCACCTCTCTCCGCGATTTCTCGTATGAGGTGAAACTTTCTGAGCACGTGCTTTGTGTTCTTGTGTGACCGGGGCTCCTTAGCTTGTGCGACGGCCCCATTGTTGTCACAGAAGATATCGACTGGGTCCTGGATAGTTGGCACTACTCCCATCTCAGTGATAAACTTCTTCATCCACACAGCTTCCTTAGCTGCATCACACGCAGCGATGTACTCAGCTTCTGTTGTAGAGTCCGCTATGGTTGGTTGCTTTGAGCTCCTCCAGCTTACAGTACCACCATTCAGCAAGAATACATACCCTGACTGCGATTGGTACTCATCTTGGTCTATCTGGAAGCTTGCATCAGTATACCCAGTAACCGATAGCACTTCCTGACCACCATACACCAAGAAGCTATCCTTAGTCCGGTTAAGGTACTTGAGGATTGCCTTGACAGCTTTCCAGTGATCCTCCCCAGGATCCTGCTGGTATCGGCTCGTCATACTCAGTGCAAAGGCGACATCAGGTCTCGTACATAACATAGAGTACATAATTGATCCAATAGCCGAGGCATATGGAACCAATTTCATGTTCTCCCTGTCCTCCCTTGTTTTAGGACAGTTCTTCTTACTAAGTTTCAGCCCATGGCCCATTGGCAAGAAACCTTTCTTGGCCCGGTCCATTCTGAATCTTTTCAGAACTTTGTCAATGTACGAAGCCTGACTTAGGCCCAGAAGCCGATTTGATCTATCCCTATAGATCCTGATCCCTAGGATCATCTCAGCTTCGCCTAAGTCCTTCATTGCGAAGCACTTACTCAGCCACTGCTTTACCCCTTGCAGTGTAGGTATGTCGCTTCCAATGAGTAGGATGTCGTCTACATATAGTACCAAAAATGTGACAATGCTCCCACTAGTCCTCTTATACACACAAGGCTCATCTAGATTCTGTATGAAGCCATATTCCTTTATAGCCTTATTGAATCTTAGATTCCAACTACGGGATGCTTGCTTCAGTCCATAAATGGACCTTTGAAGTTTGCATACCCTTCCCGGATACTTAGGATCGACAAAACCCTCAGGTTGTGTCATGTACACATCCTCGAGTAGCTTCCCATTAAGGAAAACGGTTTTGACATCCATCTGCCATACCTCATAGTCATACCATGCGGCTATGGCCAGCAGTATCCTGATGGATTTGAGCATGGCTACTGGTGAGAAAGTTTCATCATAGTCTATCCCATGGACTTGTCTGAAACCTTTCGCTACCAGACGCCCCTTGAAGGTATTATCAGCTTTTAGCTTATAGCACCACGTGCAACCTATTACCTTAGCACCCGGAGGTGGATCAACCAAGTTCCAAACTTGATTATCGTACATAGATTGCATTTCTGCCTCCATGGCTTTACGCCAATTCGCAGACTGTGGGCTAGCCATAGCCTCTTGGTAGGTTTTGGGTTCTTCTTCATCCCAGATGAGAAGAGTTTGATCATCGGTGACGAGGAAACCATACCTCTCCGGTTCCCGACGATCCCTACCAGACCTTCTAGGTTCTTGTGTGGCCTGGGTCGGTGCTTCCACTTGTGGAAGCTCCACCTGGGCCTCCGAGTTATCCTCTTCAGGAGCTTGTGGACCTTGAACTTCCCTGAGTTCAACATTGCTCCCACTATCTTTCTTGGAAAGGAACTCCTTTTCCAGAAAGACCCCCTTCCTTGCCACGAACACCTTGTTCTCGGCGGGTTTGTAGAAGTAATACCCTTTGGTTTCCCTAGGGTAGCCCACAAACAGGCATTTATCGGTTTTGGGCTCCAGCTTGCCACTAGTCAATATCTTGACATGTGCTTCGCATCCCCAAATCCTTAGGAAAGACACATTGGGCTCCTTGCCCGTCCATATCTGATATGGGGTCTTTTCCACTGCCTTAGTCGGAGTATTGTTTAATATGAGAGCTGCAGTCTCGAGGGCGTGTCCCCAGAAGCTAATTGGGAGAGATGCTTGGCTCATCATTGAGCGGACCATGTCCAACAAGGTCCTATTCCTCCGTTCGGACACCCCATTCCATTGCGGTGTTCCAGGAGGAGTGAGCTGTGGAACTATTCCATGCTCTCTCAGGTATGAGTCAAACTCTAGGCTCATATATTCACCGCCTCGGTCCGACCGAAGGGCTTTGATATTCCTGCCTAGCTGGTTCTGTACCTCGTTCCTAAATTCCTTGAACCTATCAAGGGTCTCGGACTTGTGTTTCATCAGATAGACATAGCCATATCTGCTGAAATCATCCGTGAACGTGACGAAGTACAGATGCCCACCTCTGGTTGCTGCGCTCATAGGTCCACATACATCTGAATGTATTAGGTCCAACAAGCCAGTGGCCCTTTCAGCCTTTTTGCTAAAGGGTGCCTTTGTCATCTTGCCTCTTAAACATGATTCACATGTATCAATTGACTCCAAGTCAAATGACCCTAGGACTCCAGCTTTGTGAAGCCTAGCAATGCGCTTCTCGTTTATATGGCCAAGACGACAATGCCATAGGTAGACTGGATTAAGTTCGTTAGGCTTAACCCTTTTCGTATTTATGTTATAGATGTGATTGGTTTCATTTAAGTCCAGGACATACAGGCCATTATTTAATAGAGCATCTCCATAAAATAACCCCTCTCTGGATATAGAAATACGACCATTTATAATAGAAAATTCAAATCCAGAAATATCCAACATTGATATAGAGATAATATTCCTGCACATAGCAGGTACAAAGTAACAATGTTCTAAAATTAAAACCAATCCGCTGGGCATCATTAGGTGGTATTCGCCGATCTCTATGGCAGCAACCCTTGCTCCATTCCCAACCCGCAAGTCCACCTCTCCCGACCCCAGCAACCTTCTGTGCTTAAGTCCCTGCACATTGCAACAAATGTGAGAACCACATCCAGTATCCAATACCCAGGATGTTGAAACAGTAAGGTTAATATCTATAACATAAATACCTGAAGAGGATGCACCTTGGCCCCTTCTCTGCTCTCCCATCAGCTTGGGACACGATCTCTTCCAATGGCCCGCCTGTCTGCACCCGAAACAGACGTCCTCAGGACTTGCCTTCTGCTGGCCTTTGGGTTGGGCCTTGGCCTTCTTGGCTTTGGCTTTCTTGGCCTTAGCCTTGGCCTTTTCCTTGGCCTTACCCTTAGCAAGAGGAGCGTTCCCCTTGTTAACCAGCAGCACCGGCGGAGTCTTCTTGATCGACTGCTCAGTAAGCTTAAGCATCCCATGCAGCTCACTAACAGTACGGTTCATCCCTTGCATGTTATAGTTTAGGATGAACTGATCATAAGAATCCGGCAAGGACGCGAGGATTGTGTCCACCGCCAACTCTTGAGAGATAGGCGATCCGAGACGGGCCAAAGTATCCAAATAGCCCTTCATCTTGAGCACGTGTGCACTCACAGATGTCCTGGCCCCCATCTTACAAGAGTGGAATGCCTTATTGGTCAGGTACCTTTCCTGACGAGCTTGCTCTTGAAACATCTCATTGAGAGTTGTTATCATAGCATAGGCTTGGTGGTCCATAAACTGCTTTTGCAATTCTGGGACCATGCAAGCCAACATAAGGCACGTCACATCCCGGTTGTCCTTGACGTGCACCTCGTATTCCGCCAGCTGTGCAGCTGTTGGATTACGTCCCTGAGGCGCAGCCGGCACAGGCCTTTCCAGCACATACTCTTTCGACTCTTGTCTTAGAACTATCCTCAAGTTCCTAGACCAGTCTAAAAAGTTAGGACCGGAAAGCTTGTCCTTCTCAAGAATCGATCGCAGTGATAAGGTATTAGTGTTTGCCATTTGGGTGTTTCTACACAGAAAAACATTTAGAGTGTTAATAAAGGGCTTTACTTTGTTGTTCCCATATAAAATTAATAATGAATCAAGTTATTAATTTAACCGAGTTGTTGGGCTCATGGGCCGAGATCCATATTTCATTAAGATATAGCCAAACGAGGGTTTGGTACAACTATACCTTAATTATTTAGGTAGGAACGCCGTCCAATCCCAACCTAGGGACTCTCGGTTTGATGGGCTTGTTGGCACTTACCCATCTGTGCTTAGGGCCAGGAGAATCCTACTACCCATGCTAAGTCAAAACCTCCATCCAAGTGTTAGAGTATCCCATACTCTAACCCAATACAAAGTGACAATACTCCAGTGCATCCTGCGAGGGCATGGTCTACAACTGGCCTATTCCCACCTCGATTCGGTTTAGAATGAGGGAAGCACTTTTAAGCGACTTAGTAATTCCCGTTTGGTTATTAGATTCAATTATAACGGCTTACATACATAAGGCGGGTGAATGAGCTATTTGTAACATACATTCATACATGCAAATTGAATATAAAATGATTAAACAAAATTAAAATGGACTGCTATGGGCCTATGTTACATCCTAATATAATTCTAGTAAACCTATACTAGAAACATGTATTAGGTGGGCCTCCATCTTCTCCTTCTGGGCTTGCACCTCCATTTGGGCTCACCACTCCATGGGCTTCTTCTTTTACAAATTTTATAATATTTAACTTAAATAAAATAAAATTACATTAAAAGAAAACGACAAGCAGGCCGTATTTACCCAAAAGGAAAAATACAACCCAACTCGTAAAAGGCCCAATAGCATCCAATCATACAATTCAAAAGCATGTCAAAATGCATGATTTAAGCCCATTTAAATTATGTCAAAGCCATTATTAGGAAATCGCCAATTTTGGCCCACCATGGTTCTAACCCTTAACGGGCTTTGGGCCTCCAGCCCAAGCAGTCCAACTACTCCCACTGGAATTGGGAAACCATGGGTCCAATTTAGCCGTCCGAGTAATTGTGCCAAAATTACCCGAACCAATTTCCATTAACCATATTAATTTCCAAAACTAATATCACATGAACGAAATAAAATTCATCCAAGAAACCATGCGCATTTAAATTGCATAAATTTAAACACACGAATTTTAAAACCCATTAAAATTTCAAAACTGGGCCGCGGACCCAAAATACCCGCAAAATCCAAAACACAGGGCCCGGCCCGCTGCAGCTAGGGCAACAGAGTTGCCCTAGCAGCAGCAGCGGTGCAGCCGCTTAGCGGCTGCCCGCTGCTGCCGCCTGCAGCGGCACTGCCGCTGTGCAGTGGCCGCCCAGCGGCAGCCCCGCCCCCGGGAAGCCGATTTTTTTTTTTTTTTAAAAAAACAAAATTAAAAAAATAAAAGAACCAATCACCATCCATAGCAATTCACCAAGAATTACAAAATTACACAATAAAATTAAACTAACATAAACCTATATGCAAATTTAATTTTCATTGCATAAAACATATGGGAAAAATCATAAAACCCATACCAAGAATCCCAATCAAAAACATCCAATTTCAAAACAGGGATTCAACCAAATTAATCAATTTCCACGGATCAAAAGCCCGCTCTGATACCACTGTTGGGATTTTTCACCGGAAATCACCCGATAAAAGCGGAAGAACGCGGTGATTTCCTCAAATCCAGTCCCAGGAGCAATTGAAGTGGAAATTGAAAAACTTAAAATTAAATAGAAATGGATTAAATTTCTTACCAGAAAAATCTCTTTCTAGAGATGGATGATGACTGCAGAATTCAATTGAGAATTCCTCCACTCTCACGTACACGAACGCTTGGCGAATGCAACCCGTGCTAGCGTCGGAAAAACAAAGCAATGGAGAGAAGAAAGCTATGAAAAATTTCGGCTAGGTCTAGCAAAGCTTGGGGTGGCCGAATTTTTCTAACCCTAGGTATTTATACCTAGGGTTGGCCGAATTCCTTAAGGGAATTCTGGCCCATCTTGGCTCCTCTCTATTCTGTGCGGGCTTCCATGTTCTAATTTAGGCCCAGTCTAATTTTAATTACTTTGGTTTAAATTAATTTCAAGCCCAATTTTAGTATACCCATGTATTTAATATATTACTCCAAGTAATATATTATTTACATCTAAATTAAAATTAGTTTGACATTTAATTTAATCCATCAAATTAAAATTAACTCTACACAAAATAAAATCATATGTAAACCCATACATATGAATATTTCCACCTAGGAAATAATTTCATAATTAATCCAATTAATTATGAAGGGCCAATAGAATATATTAATTTTATCATTATGACCAATCCAATTGATCCTTATAATATAATTAATATATACATGCTTCTCCCTCCACTGTGTATACTCCAAGTATACTAGTGATTCCTTAAGTCTGCATTCTATCGTTCTATGTGTACGATCCTGTGGGCCCATCTTTATGTTGGCAGCGGGCCTTTGGCCCGCAGACTGCAGTTGGGCTCTAGCAAGCCACTGCAGCCCCCAATTAAGATGGAGATGGCAGTCTAACTGATATCATAGCCCTGTAGTTTAAACTTGTACATCCCATGTCATTGATATCGGTGTCCAACACAGAGGCATGGATTGATCACCCTCTTTCGTGTCCGGACATTAACTTGATCCCGAATGCACTGATGCTCACAAACAAGTTCCAACTTGTTTGGGTGTGGCCACACTCTTATCAGTCACATTCATCAAGTGGCCGGTGATATCTTCTCAGTGGGTTACTGAGTGACAAATCCCTTCTGCATATCCATAGTATTACCATGTTCAGCAACATACCCGAAAGCACCCATACTTGGCACCCTATTACAGGCCTTTTAGGCGTACCCCTAAGTATGCGACCTCACATGTCACACCATCATATGGTCAGGTCAAAGGATCCATACAAGTACTACACGAGAATCCAATGTGATACCATACCATGTGGATTACTCGTTTAGTGGATCTATCCAGTACCATGCTCCCAGGCATGTACCCATTAACTTAGTTGACATTCCTTGTCCAATGACCGGTAAGACACCGCCATACAACCAGGTTAATGATAGTCTGTTGTTCCAATCATTCCCATGACTGGAACAGACTACGGATCTATTTATGGTCATATCGTTTACCCTATCCATGGTCTCAATGCTAAGTGCATGACACTAGTCGTCATGGATATAGATATGTCCATTGGATACATCATTTAATATATTGCACAAGATAGATATAATAAATGAATTGATGCCTTTATTAATGACACAAATAAGTACAACACATAAATCCAATAAATGTATAGTACAAATACAAGGACCAATGCCTCGGGACTAGGGCATTTCCAACAATTTGAACATAGCAACTGGTGAAAAGGTTTCATCATAGTTAATTCCTTAAACTTGCTTGAATCCTTTTGCGACCAATCACCCCTTCCAAGTACGGACTTGGGTGTGTACTTATGCAGTTGGGAAAAGTGATTGCCTATGCTTCAAGGCAATTGAGGGTTCATGAAAGGAACTACCCGACTCACGATTTGGAGTTAGCTGCTGTGGTGTTTGCTCTTAAAATTTGGCGCCATTACTTGTATGGTGTGCCGTGCAAGATATACACCGATCATAAGAGCCTCAAATATATTTTCACCCAGAAAGAACTAAACATGCGACAGAGACGTTGGTTAGAGCTTATCAAGGATTATGACTTAACCTTGGAGTATAAAGAAGGAAAGGCAAACAGAGTCGCAGATGCATTGAGCAGAAAGAGCATCCATTCGGTGAACTTCATGAAAAGACTTCCTATTGATCTTTGCAAGGAGTTTAGCAAGTTGGAAATTGAAGTGGTCCCGAGAGGAGTGGTTCGGGCGAGTTTAAATGCAATCAGTGTGGAACCAGTATTGTTTGTAGAATTGAAAGAGAAGCAGTTGAGTGATCCTGTACTTCAGAAGATTCGTGCAGCGAAGGAGCAGGGTAATGCTGTAGATTTCGAGATTCTTGCAGATGGGGGTATGAAATTTAAAGGCCGATGGTGTGTGCCTAATGATTCAATGTTGAAAGAGCAGATCTTAAGTGAAGCTCATTGCACTCCCTACTCTGTGCATTCGGGAGGTGCGAAATTGTACAAAGATTTGAAGATGCAGTTTTGGTGGCCTAGAATGAAGAAAGAGGTAGCTGAGTTTGTGGCCCGGTGCTTGACTTGTCAAAAGGTGAAAATTGAGCATCAGAGGCCTGGGGGATTATTGCAGCCCTTGGCTATTCCAGCATGGAAGTTTGACTCGGTTTCTATGGACTTTGTGTCGGGTTTACCAAAGGTTGCTAATGGTTTAGACACGGTGTGGGTTGTTATAGACCGTTTGACCAAGGTGACTCGGTTTATTCCTATGAAGAAGACCTGGTCTATGGAGCAGTTAGCTGAGGCATATGCGAGTGAAGTTATAAGGCTACATGGTGTGCCTAGGGAGATTGTGTCAGATCGTGACCCACGGTTCTTGTCACATTTTTGGACATCATTGCAAGAAGCTTTGGGCACTAGGTTGAAGTTGAGTACAGCTTTTCATGCTGCTACAGATGGACAGACGGAGAGGACAATCCAAACCTTAGAGGATATGTTGCGGTCATGTGCTCTTGACTTCCAGAAATCTTGGGTGAAATGTCTGAGTTTGGTAGAGTTCTCCTATAACAATAGCTATCACGCTAGTATCCGTATCGCCCCGTATGAAGCCCTCTATGGGAGGAAATGTCGTAGTCCGACATGCTGGGACGACATTAGTGACACATTGGTGTTGGGTCCGGAATTGATTCGGGATACAGTTGAGAAGGTGAAGGTGATTCAAGCGAATATGAAGGCTGCCCAGGATCGTCAGAAGTCTTATGCAGATCTCAAGAGAAGACCTCTTACCTTCGAAGTCGGTAGCAAGGTATTGCTGAAAGTATCTCCTATGAAGGGAGTGATGAGGTTCGGCAAGAGAGGCAAGCTCAGTCCCAAGTATATTGGTCCATATGAAGTGCTTGAAAGGATTGGGGAAGTTGCATATCGGTTGGCTCTACCACCGGAATTGGCAAAAGTTCATAATGTATTCCATGTTTCACAGCTACGAAGATACGTGAGCGACCCTTCTCACGTTATTGCTGTGGATTCGGTGGAGGTGGAACCCAATTTGACATATGAGGAGAAGCCTATTCAGATCCTCGACCGTCAGGTTCGCAAACTCAGGAGAAAAGAGATACCTTTGGTAAAGGTGCTTTGGCGTAGCCAGAAGTTTGAAGAGGCTACTTGGGAGCTAGAAGAGACCATGAGATCCAAATATCCGGAATTGTTTGCAACTAATCAAGGTTAGAACCTAGCTTACTCTTTTGTCCTTGAGTTTCGAGGGCGAAACTTTTTGTTAGTGGGGAGGATTGTAACGCCCCAGATATAAGTTGACTTAGTTATGTTGTGATGTGTGCATATGAGTGAGCATTTTTGCATTTAACCGATGTTTTGTATGCTTATAACAATTCGTAGGCTTTGGCCTAATGGTAGAGAGATGTGTTTAATAACTAGAGGTCTAGAGTTCGAACCCAACTTAGCTTAATTTAGTTATTTTCTTTAGGATTTATATTTTTGGTTTGGGAGACATAAAATCCCATAAAATCCGAAATTTACTATTTTATATATCCCTTTTATTTAGTTTGACCAATTCAAATCAGAAACTACCAACTTAGTGGAGCAAATCTCTCCCACTTACCTTTCCTTCATCAAATCAACTTCTATTTCCTATTTAACACTACAAATTTCGAAATTTCCTCTAACCCTAGCTGAAATTTATTCTTTCTCTTCCTCTCTCTTTCACTCAAACCAGCCTTGCATCATTCTTGTGAATTCCGAAATTCCATTGTCTCAGTTGAGGAAATCATTCATCTTTCTGAAGGTAAGGAATCCCAATCGGTTTTATTCCATCTTTTAACTCCTTAGAAACTTGCTAAGAACTTTGTTCTCTTCTGTAATTTTCTGAAGTTTCTTCTCTTTGGGAATCATCGGATTAAGTTCGTGACCTAAATCGAGGAGCACCCTCTCCTAATTTCTGTTTTTACTCTAGTGACCGACCTCACTGCAATCGAGGTAACAAACAAACTCTAATATCGATTTAAAGCTTTCATAGATTGCGTGATAGGTTCCTATTGATTGCATGGTGAGATAATAATCTTGTATATTGAAATTTAAGCATGTATGTTACTGGTATAAAATGATGATAATTAGGTTAAGGGTTGAAAGAAATATGTATATGCATGTTTCGAATGGTTTTATGCTGGAACTGCTCAATTTCAGATTGTACAGGTTGTGGTAATTTTAGCTTTATATTCGTTATATAACTCCGATTGGCATGATTCAACTTTCTGTGTTTTCCTGAGACATAAATGTACAAGGTTGTTTTACACTATTTTGGCAAATTCCGTGAGTAAAGTGCTCATATTCCCTATTGAAACTGCCTTATGTGCATTGTGCCGATTTTTCTTGAACTGCTGAATTTCAGATTGTACAGGTTGTGATAATTTTAGCTTTATTTTCGTTATATAACTCCGATTGGCATGATTCAACTTTCTGTGTTTTCCTGAGACATAAATGTACAAGGTTGTTTTATACTATTTTGGCAAATTCTGTGATTAAAGTGCTCGTATTCCCTGTTGAAACTGCCTTATGTGCACTGTGCCGATTTCCTGGAACTGCTGAATTTCAGTTTGTACAGTTTGTGTTGATTTTGGCTTTATTTTCTCTCTGTAGCTCCGTTTGCCATGAAACAAAATTCTATGTATTCCTGAAATTCTGATGTTCAATGTTGCTTTATATTATTTTTGCTAAATCAGTGAGTAACACATCTGTTTTGTCTGTTGAAGTCAGACTATGTGCAGTGGTCTGAAGTGAATTTACAGATTGCATGTTTTTAGTGTTTCCTTAATATCTTTTGCTATAGGAATCCGAATTGCATGATTTAAGTTGGCCTGTGTTCCTGAGATGTAAGGCTAAATTTTCCTTTGTATTGCCATGCTGAATTCTGAGTCTAACCTACTGGAATATTATGTGCAAGTTGAGGCATGAACTATGAATTCTGAAATTGTCACCTTAGGCCTGAATTTATTTTTAATGTGTGTAAAGCATAATTTGATTCTAGAAATTTTATGCTAGAACTCATGACATGAAATATAATAATTACAAATATGATTTGGTAAATTAATACATGTTGGAATTATGAAATTGAGTTTGTGGTAAGTCCTATTTTAATGGCACCTTGTGTTTATTGATGTATTGTGCTATGTTTTGGGAATAAGACCTATTTTAATGGCACCCTTTTGATATTGTTATGATTATAGTAATTAATTTGAGTTGTGGTGATTTATACAGCTGTGCTTTGGTTAGTTTGGCAAAGTGTTTACCATGTTTGATTGGTAGGCACTAGGACCGCAACCCAAATTCCGAGGTAAGCCCTAGGTTCATGGCACTCGGTGATGTAAGACCTATGTTAATGGCATTATGATGTAAGACCTATGTTCATGGCATTCTGAGGTAAATCCTAGGTTCATGGTACTCAATGTGTTAAGGAGGTAAGCCCTAGGTTCATGGCTCTCCGCAGAGGTAAGCCCTAGGTTCATGGCACTCTGCAGCGTCTGCTGCCAAACTCCCTATAAGCACAAGTGTATAGGTTAATGCAATGAGTTGTACGCATATACATAAGTTGATGTTAATCAACGGTTAAGAATGTAATTGCATGTTAATGTTGATTACAATGTGATTTTGATGCTTGGCTGTGATAGTGAGGTTTGTGAGCTATCTTGCGACTTTGGAATTTGTGTATTAGGAAACTAATAATGGTTATTGTGTAAATGAAATAATGTCATGTTCATGATACAATTCCTTGTTCTAAACGGTTGTATGCATCTAGTTTGTATGACTTGACTGGGAATTTTATTCTTTGATTGATGTTTTGCTACTTAAATGATATGATCTATGTGATATGTGTTGGAGCGGCTTGTTAAACGAGGTACGTTCCCAATTACAAGGATTGTGATCGTAAGTATGTACACTTGTATGAATGATGATTGTTGTTTATTACCCTTACGGTGCTTGATTAATTAATATAACATATATTTGTGAACTATCGTCATTTTATGCAAACTTTAAATTGACGTTTGGGATTTGTTAGTTACTCGTCACTAAGTGGCGCTGTTGATATTTTCAGATTATGCCGGTGATGATTGAATGATGCCTGACGCCCGTCCTTGGGATTGTGTGGAGGGATTGCTTTGAGTAGACATTAAATAGTTGTTATGAACATTTTAGAATTGAGATTTTCAGATTTTCTAAACTTTTAGGTTTTTGTCATTGAAGTATTACTCGTATTGAATTATTATTTATCACTTAGAATTAAATTTGGGAGTACGTATTTTATGAACACGTGTAGTATTAATCAGAGGCATAATTGGAAGTTTCTTTTATAATGATGTCCTAGACTTTATGTAATGTTTTCCGCCATTGCATGCTAAGAAAGTTAGGGATGTCACAACCTTAGCACCCGGAAGTGGATCCACCAAGTTCCATACTTGGTTATCGTGCATAGATTATATCTCAGCCTCCATGGCTTTGCGCCATTAATCTGAGTGTGAGCTTTCAATAGCCTCCTGATAGGTCTTGGGCTCCTCTTGGTCAATGACCATAAGGTCCCCATCATCAATAACAAGAAAGTAATACCTCTTTGGCTGATTACGTGTCCTACCAGACCTTCTAAGGTTCTGTGCAACCGGTTTTGGTTCCTCAATTTCTTGAGTAGTCCAATCGGTTCCCAAAGCATCCTTAATAGTAGCTGCAGGAGTTTATGAGTCTTGAACTTCTGAAAGCTCAACGTTACTCCCACTGTCTCTCTTGGAAAGGAATTCCTTCTCCAAGAAGACTGCATTTCTGGCTATGAAAACTTCATTTTCCTCCAGATCGTAAAAGTAATAACCCATAATTTCCTTAGGGTAACCCACAAACTGGCACTTGAAAGATTTGGACTTGAGTTTGCCACTTGTCAATTTCTTAACATATGTTTCATAGCCCCAAATCTTCAAGAAGGAAACATTAGGCTTTTAGCCCTTCCATAGTTCATATGGTGTTCCCTCAACTGCCTTGCTTGGTGTATTATTAAGAATGTAAGCAGCTGTCTTTAAAGCATATCCCCAAAAGAAGACAAGGAGTGTAGCTTGACTCATCATCAAGCGAACCATGTCTAGCAAGGTCCTATTCCTCCTTTCTGACACTCCATTCCACCAGGGTGTACTAGGAGGAATGAGTTGGGATATAATCCCACACTCTCTCAAAAATGAGTCAAACTCTTGGCTCAAATATTCACCCCCTCGGTCAGACCGAAGTGCTTTTATTTTCTTACCAAGTTGGTTTTCTACTTCATTCTTAAAGTCCTTGAACCTTTGGAGAGTCTTAGACTTATGCTACATCAGATACACGTAACCATATCTGCTAAAGTCATCCATGAAGGTGATGAAGTACAGAAAACCAGATCTAGCACTAGTGCTCATTGGGCTGCATACATCAGAATGTATTAGCTCTAATAGCTCTAAGGCCCTTTCAGCAGTCTTGCTAAAAGGCGCCTTTGTCATCTTGCCTATCAAATAAGATTCACATATGTCATAAGACTGGATGTCAAATGACCCTAGCACTCCACTAGAGTGAAGCCTAGCTATGCGCTTCTTATTTATATGGTTAAGTCGACAATGCCAGATGTAAGTAGGATTAATTTCATTATGTTTAATCCTTTTAGTATTTATGTTATAGATTGAACTTTCATGTTTTAGATCAAGGATATATAAGACATTTTCAAGAAATGCTGTTCCATAAATAATATTGACACATTGCATAGAAATTCTACCATGTCCAATATTAAATACGAAACCAGAAATATCCAACAAAGAAACAGAAATAATATTCCTGCACATCGCAGGTACAAAATAACAGTTTCTTAGTTCCAAAACAAGTCCACTAGGCATCTCTAAGAAATAATCTCCGATTTCCATGGCCTGAACTCGAGCACCATTTCCGACTCGAAGATCTACTTTTCTAGATCCTAGTAATCTCTTATTTCTTAGACCCTGCACATTTGAACAAATGTGAGATCCACATCCAGTGTCCAAGACCCAAGATGTAGAAATAGCCAGATTAATCTCAACAACATAAATACCTGAAGTAGCAGTTTTGCCCTTCAGTTGCTCCCTTAGCTTTGGACATGAGCTCTTCCAATGTCCCTTCTCATGAAACTTAAGGCAGACATCGTTAGGAGAAGCAACCCTTGCTTTAGGTTGGGCCACCACCTTTTTGCCCTTAGCCTTGGCCTTTTGGGCCTTATCCTTAGCCTTAGATTTGGCCTTTACCTTAGCAATGGGCATACTGCCCTTGTTCACCAGTAATACTTCAGGAGTCTTCTTAAGAGACTACTTAGCAAGCTTGAGCATGCCATGCAGCTCAACAACCGATTTATCCAACCCTTGCATATGGTAGTTCGTGATAAACTGGTTGTAAGACTCAGGGAGTGACCCGAGAATAATGTCTGCTGCCAAGTCCTGTGGAACTGGTGAGCCGAGGTGGACAAGTGTATCAATATGCCCCCTCAACTTTAGCATATAAGCGCTAATAGAAGTCCCAGCTGCTATTATAGTCGTGCAAAGTTCCTTAGTTGTCAGGTAACGTTCCTGACGAGCCTAATCTTGGAACATCTTTTTAAGCGGATCCATCATATCATAAGCATGCTCATCCATGAACTGCTTCTGAATATCAAAAGCCATGGTACCCAGCATGAGGCACGAGACATCTCGGTCATCCCTCACATACTGGTCGTACTGCTCCACCATCGCCGTGGTGACGCCTCGACCTGCAGGACGGCCAGCTGGTAAAGGAGCATTCAGTACATACTCCTTGGACTCTTGTCTAAGAACTATATGTAAGTTCCTAGCCCAGTCCAGGAAGTTAGTCCCTGAAAGATTCTTGTTCTCCAAGAGTGACCTAAGTGAGAGGGAGTTGTTGTTTGTTGCAGCAATTTAAATTGCTTAAGTGAAATGGGATTATCTACATGGAAGAAATCATTGCTTGAGTTAGAAATAAAGGACTTTTAAGCCAATTCAAATTAATAATCTGATTTTAATTTGTTTGTTGGTGATGTTAATTGGTTGACTTGACCAAGATCCACAACTTATCAATGACTGGCTGAACTAGGGCTTGCTAACCAACCATTGATTCGTTTGGTAGGACAACCTATCCAATCCTTCCACGAAGGACTCTTGGTTTGATGGGCTTATTGACACTTTACCCATCTATGCTTAGGGTCCGCTCTGAGCTAATGCTACCTATGTTGAGTCAAACCACCATTCACATGTTAACCATACCAAGTATCCTAACCCTCGACGGCCCACCGAATACTACAATGCACCCAGCTAGGACATGGCGCACATTGTAGCATCAATGGGAGGGAGAGGTGTGAATGTGGGAAGCACTTTTAAATGACTCGATATTTTAACTTCAGGATTATAATTAAGTGATACGACTTAGCATGCATAAACGCGGGTAATAATTTGGTGATCCATACATCCATATTATATGACAAATGCAATAGTATACTTAATTTAAAATAAATGAGATCCTATGGGCCTTTAATTACAATCTAATGAAAAACTAGATATCCTATCTAATTCTTCATGGGCCGGACTGCAAATCCTTCTTGGGCTCCTACCATGGGCTT
The DNA here is from genome assembly GCA_039660915.1 of Euphorbia tirucalli. Lineage (NCBI taxonomy): Eukaryota > Viridiplantae > Streptophyta > Magnoliopsida > Malpighiales > Euphorbiaceae > Euphorbia > Euphorbia tirucalli. The sequence goes on along the minus strand of CM077639.1, from coordinate 27,608,405 downwards.
GCTCCATCTGGGCCTTCCTCCATACTTGATGCAATTACAACAATTTTATTTTAAATAAAATCTATTCTAAAATTACATCAAAATAAAAGAAATGGTACACAGGCCATATTTCCCTAAATTAAATTACAATCGATAATAATTTAGGGCCCATAGAACTCAACATCACATTTCAAACGAAGTACTTATCGTGCACATACATACCAATATGATGCATGATTATGGCATTTCAAATTATAAATATAAATGTTAAGCCGAGTTACTTAGGGTGAAATCGCCAATTTTAACAAATGTGACTAAGGCCCATAACGGCTCAATGGATAACATCCATAAATACAAAATTAACAATTTTGCTCCCACTTGAATTTGGGTTGTCACAAATTTAAAATTTAGCTCTCCCAATTTTAACCTGTGTCATGGTTTATTGGGCCAATTTCACAAAGTACATACTCAATTTAATATGCAAACAATTAAATTAAATATGATGCCAACAAAATAAACAATTTAAAAAAATTAAATTTAATTTGCATTAGGGTACGGGATAAAAAAATACCTGCAAAATCCAAAACCGAACCCGAAACCCGCGCGCGGAGCTGCTGTCCCAACGGGGCAGCAGTAGCCCAGTGGGCTGCTTGCGATTCCATCCAGCCCAACAATTATATATATTAATATCTTAAATCATAAACAAAAGGTTCAGCCATCAAAAATAAATAATCAATGAAAACAACAATTTTAGATGGAAACCAATTGGGGAAAAATAATCAAAAACCCCAGTCCAAAATTCTAGGGTTCAACAAAACCAATTGAATAAAAACCCTAAAATCACAAACATGAAACCCATTCCTTCTTCAAGAACGCTTTCAAGAACCAATTCCAATCAATCTAATGGACAAAACCTAGGCTCTGATACCACTATTGGGATTCGTCATTGGGAAAATAACGTGGCGCAGCGGAAAATACACCGTTTAGAATTTCCTGGAATCCACATATCGTGTCCAATTACCATTGATTAGAATAAAACCAATTTGAATCAAGAAAGATTAACTCACCAAAGTCGTCTCTTCTAAAAACTGCTGTAGAATCGTTTCTTGAAACTGCGATATCCAAAATCCAGTGCACGACCAACTATTAAGCGGGAACTGGTGCTAACCGAAGACGCGAAGAAATGGAGGATTAATGCTGAGATTTTCGATTGATTTGGGGCTGCCCTTGGTGGCTAAAAATTTCCAGCAATTAATTAGGGTTGAATTAGGGTTTTATTCCTTAAGTGTGCCCTTATATGGACACCTTGTCTAATTGGGTTTTAATTAGGTTAATGAAACCCACGCCCACTAGAATTATAATTACATAAATAAACTTTAATTAAAAAGTATATACTATGTAATTTAATTCCATTTGGCTAAATTTAATTACCCCTAAATAAAATTAAATCATACTTAAGTAAATACAATACATGTATTTAATTTTCCTACTTAGGAAAATTATTTAATTAATTGTTTACTTTAGTTAATTCAATTAATTGATAAATTAATTAATTACATTATGTAAAATTATTAATTAAATTAAATTTAACCTAATGTTAATTAATTACATTGACATCGAATGTCAACTAATTAATTAACGTATTCCTTCCAATGTACATTACATGTGCAATTTCTATAAGTTCCGGCTCAGTTGATCTATATGCACGATCCTATGGGTCTATCTTTATGTTGGCAGTAGGCCCAAGGCCCACAGACTGTAAGTGGGTTCTAGCAAACCATTACAGCCCCAATTAAGATAAAGATGCAGCAGTCTTTAGAAGACACTCACCTGGTAGTAATCTCATAGTGTCCTTTGCCTAACGATATCAATATGAATAAACAAAAGGCATGGTGTCCATCATCCACTTCTGTTGTTTATTATATTTCTTGATCTTAAGTTGACTGATTAATCAAATAAGTAGCCAACTTATTTGGGTATGGCCATACACTTATCAGTCCCACTCATCAAGTGGCCAGTGATATCATCTCGGTGTCACCCGAGTGGCAATTCCATCACTTCATCATCAATATCAATATGTTCACATGTCCACACAATCATACCCATATTTAGCATCCTTTTACAAACCTGTTAGGCATATGTCAAATGACTTAGATTCCATATTGATATTATAATGAAATCTGGTCTGAGGACAAAAGAGACCTACTAAAGAAAGACCTATGACGCGACAACCATGTGGCTTTCTTGTGCGGATCGATCCAGTCCTAGGTCAACGACATGTACCTATATTCATAACTGACTATCCAAGTACTATGGCTAGTTAAGAATTGCCATACAGTTATCGAATATACAAGTCTGTGGTTCTATTCGTTCCCATGATTAGAACAGACCTGGTATAGGTTTTATGATTATCAATCAATGGATACTCTACTCATATTATAGCACAAGATATAAATGAAATAGATTAATTGCCTTTATTAATGTGACACAAATAATGTATTAATATAATGAGTCTTAATGTATAATACAAAATACAAGAATCCAATGCCCTAAGAACTAGGGCACACCAACAACAGCTGTGGTAAGCAATATCCTAATGGACTTGAGCAATACAACCGGTGAGAAGGTTTCATCATAGTTCATTCAATGGACTTGTTTGAAACATTTTGCCACCAATTGTCCCTTAAACGTGTTGTTGGCCTTCAACTTGAAGCACCATTTGCAACCAATTACCTTAGCACCCGGAGGTGGATCAACCAAGTTCCTAACGTAGTTATCGTATATTGATTGCATCTCAGCTTCTATGGCTCCAAGCCACTTGGCTGAATTAGGGCTTTCAATGGCCTCCTGGTAGGTGGTCGGCTCTTCCTGATCATATATCAGAAGAGTGTTATCATCAGTAATAAGAAATCCGTATCTCTCTAGCTGATGATGAGTCTTACCAGACCTTCTTGGGTCTTGTGTGATTGGTTCAAATTCCTCAATCCTTTGAACTTCACCGAGTTTAATCATACTCTTATTGTTCTTCTTAGAAAGGAAATCCTTTTCAAGAAAAACAGCCTTTCGAGATACAAATACTTTGTTCTTAGAAGCAATATAGAAAGAGTACCCCTTGGTTTCCTTTGGTTACCCCATAAACAAGAACTTATTAGTTTTGTAGGAAAGCTTATCCACGCTTAACTTTTTGACATGGCATTCGCATCACCAAATCTTCAGAAAAGACATATTTGGCACCTTACCCATCCATGCTTCATATGGTGTCTTTTCAAGTGTTTTGTTTAGTGTACAGTTTATCAGGAATGCTTATGTCTCTAGGGCAAAGACCCAAAAAAGATATAGGAAGAGCTATATGACTGATCATTGAATGGACCATATCTAATAAGGTCCTGTTCCTCCTTTTTGACACACCATTCCATTGAGGTGTTCCAGGAGGAGTGAGTTTGGATACTATCCCACACTCCTTCAAGTATGAGTCAAACTCTTTCAAGTATAAGTCAAACTTTAGGCTTAAATACTCACCACCATTATCAGATTGGATGGCTCTGTTATTTTTGCCTAGTTGGTTTTGTACTCCATTTTTAAACTCTTAGAACTTTTCAAGAGCTTCAGATTTGTGCTTCATCAGGTAGACATAGCCATACCTGCTGAAGTCATCTACGAAAGTAATGAAATACGAAAACCATCCTCTAGAACTAGTACTCATGGGCTCACACACATCAGAATGTATTAGGTCTTATAGTCCCAAGGCCATTTCAGCTTGTTTGTTGAAAGGGTTCTTGGTCATCTTTCCACGTAAACAAGGTTCGTATGTCTCATATGACTCCAAGTCAAAAGAGCCTCTAGACAGGTGGAGTCCAGTAATGCGTCTCTTATGGCTAAGATCACAATGCCAAAAACAAGTTGGGTTCAATTCATTTAATTTAACCCTTTAAGTATTAATGTTGTATACTGAATTAGAATATGATAAATCAAAGATATAAAGACCATTATCTAAAGATACAAATCCATAAATAATGTCTAAACGAGATATAGTAAGTTTACAACCACTAATGTTAAAACAAAATCCCTCAATATCCAAAACAGAAACTAAAATATTATTACTACTCATGGCAAGTACAAAGTAACAGTTTCTCAAAATCAACTCCAACCTAGATGGCATCTACATGTTGTAGTCCCCAATGTCAATGGTAGCCACTCTTGCCCCATTTCTTACTCTGAGGTCCACCTCACTAGGCACCAGTGATCTTTTATTTCTTAGTCCATGCATATTGCAACAAATGTGAGAACCAAATCTGGTATCCAATACCCAAGATGTTGAAACAGATAGATTTGCTTCAAAAACAAAAATACCTGAAGTAGAAGCAGCATCCTTGCCCTTCTTTAGCTTTTCCAGGTAAAGAGGACAATGCCTCCTCCAATGCCCTAGCTGGTGGCAGTGGAAGCAGGGCTCCTCCGAGCGGACCTTGACCTTGGGCTTAGGTGCAGGGGCAGGATGTTTTCCTTTTGGCACAGAACCTTTTCTTACCAACAAGAAGGGCCTTAGCCTTGCCCTTTCCCTTTCCCTTGCCAATAGGGTGAGAACCCTTATTTATCATAAGACCAGACTCGTCTTCTTGATAGATTGTTCTACATTCTCAAGCATTCCATACAACTCAGAGACAATCTTTTCCATCCCTTCCATATTATAATAGATGATAAACTGGTTGAACGAGTCAGGTTGTGAAGCCAAGATGGCATCGATTGCCATTTCCTGCTAGAGTGGAGCACCAAGCCTAGAGCACAAATCAATATACCCCTTCATCTTTAGTACATGAGCACTGACAAATATGCTTGGCTCTATCTTACAGCTATATAGAGCCTTTGCAGTCAAGAACCTCTCCTGATGGGCTTGTACCTAGAACATCTCCTTGAGAATATCATTGATTGCATGTGCCTCCATGTCCAGGAATTTCTGCTGCAGTTCAGGAACCATGGTGGCTAGCATCAAGTAAGTCACATCGCAAGAATCCTTAATGCGAAGCTCATACTGCTCCACTGCCTTATCTGAGGCATTCCTTGGCAATGCCTTAGGTAAGGCCCTATCTAGGACATATTCCTTAACTTCATGTCATAAGACTATCTGAAGATTCTTAGACCAATCCAAGTAGTTCGGCCTAGACAACTTATCCTTTTCAAGGATAGATTGCAGTGATAATGTGTTGTTCGTCATTATTTATCTACACATAAAAATTTGAAGGTTTTGATTAATAAAAGGACTTTTAATTTTTCTCCACTTAAATGAATAAATTCTCAATTTAATTATCCATGTTGGTTAATGTCTTAAGTGGACCAAGATCCTTATATAGCCAAGACCTAGTCAAGTTGAGCTTGTACACTTAAGCCTTGGCTATTTAGGTAGGATTACATCTAATCCACATCATATGTGACTCTTACCATGCGGCTCTCGATGGTAATTGTACCGTTAGCAGTGCCAGACCAAAGAAACTGAATCGGGGAACCACAATTACAATCGTGCCGCTTTTGAACAATAGCTATGCGTCTTTATCAATGAAAGTCGTATGGGTTTAATCACTAGAACCCTAAATAAAATAAAATAAAATAAAACTGGATTCATTATAGACGTGTGGCCTTCAATCAATGGTCGTGCAGCTCTTTGATACAGTCGTACGGCTATAGTTTCCAGAATCTAATTCTGAGAAACAGCAGCAGCAAACATGTTCAATTTTTCTCCACCAAAACACTTGAAAACAAATTGGAAATTGCATGAAAATCAACCTAAAACCTCAATAATCCAATCACATGAAATTAGGGTTCCAAAGCAAAATGATTTGAAAGTTATTTCAATCAAAAAGTAATCATATTATGAACCCTAATCTCCCAAAATCACACAATCAAGAACATGAATGCTCTAATACCATTGTTGGAACCCGTCTCGGTGACAAAAGAAACAAAGGCAGAACAATGCATATGCTACAGGGGTTCGTGTCCAGGATGAAGGGAATCATCACAAGAAAAATTAAATGCAAGGCAGAATACCGATTAAAATTTCCTTGATTCCATAGCCCAAGGTCCATGTAGATTAATAGAACGAAACCAAGAACGGAAAGAAAATTGAATTTTCTCACCTTAAACATCTCTTCTAGAGACAAATGTAGAAATCCAAATGCGTTTCCTTTATAATCCCGTACACGAATGACTATCGAACGCGACTCGTGCTAGCGAACAAAAGAACGGAAACCAAGTGCTTTTTGCCAAGAGAGGGACAGCAGTAATTTTTTGTGTTGGCCACAATCTTTAGCTCTAAGGTTAGGTAGAAATTAGTTTAAGGCCTCCTTATATACTCCTTAGTAGACTAGGTTTTTAATTAAAACTATAGGGTAATTTTATTTTATTAAATTGATTTAATTTGTACCATTAGAATTAAATAAAACCATATTATAAAATTCTAATTGATACAATTAGATACAATCTTATCAAATTAACACAATCCAAAGTTAAATTAAAATCAACCTTAATAAATACAACCATTGTATTTAAATTTCCACCAATGAAATATTATTTAATTAATTATTTACTACATATAATTAATTAATCAAATAAATTCAATTTCTCCCTTAATCTAATTGAATTAATTGTTACATAACCTAATGTCATAAACCAATTAATTTTATTTCCGTTCCAATTCTGATTTGTTAATGTTCAGTCGTTCCATGTGTACGATCCTGTGGATCTGTCTTTATGTTGGCAGTGAGCCCAAGGCCCACAGACTGTAAGTGGGTTCTAGTAAACCATTACAGCCCTCAATTAAGATAGAGACTTGTAGTCTAATATGAAACATAACCCCGGTAGTGATCTTGTATATCCTTTGCCAGCTGATATCGATATATATAAGCAAGAGGTATGGCCCCATCATCCTCTTATATGCTTATTTATTCCTTGATACCAAGTGGACTGAACATCATGAATAAGTATCCTAACTTATTTGGGATACACTTGTAAGTCTCACTCATCAAGTGGCCAGTGATATCATCACAAGGGATGTTGAGTGGTGATTCCATCTACTTCACTATCAACATCAATATGTTCACTGGCCCATCCAACATACCCATACTTAGCACCCTGTTACAGGCCCGTTAGGAGTATATTAAAGTTTATGAGATCTCATGTTATGCTACAGTGAATATCTAATCTAAGGATAATAACAAGACCTACTGAGAAACACCTACGATGATCGGACCATGTGGTGTTCTCACGGTGAATCGATCCAGTACCATGTAACCTAACATGTACCCATATTCTCGACTGACATTCCATGTCCAATGGCCGGTGAGACACTGCTATCCAGTCAAGGATATACTGGTCTTTAGTTCCATTCATTCCCATAATTAAAACAGACTAGGGATATCTTTATGATTATAACTTTAACATTACTAAAAGGTCTCATAATCCAAAGGCCTACATTGGTTTACTTTAGTATGGTTATAATCATTGGATACTCTATTTATAAATAACACAAGCTATTGATAAATAAATTCATGCCTTTATTTCAACACAAATTGTATAATACAATGTATCCAAGTATAAAGTATAATACAATACAAGAACCAATGCCATTTGGACTAGGCCAAACCAACAATCTCCCACTTGCACTAGTTCTAACTAGGCATTACCCTAATCCTTATAGATCTAGTATGACCCTCCCGGTGTCAACTCTCTACAATGAAATGTCTCCTCCGCCTACAATCTCTCAGATAAGGTGAAACTTCCTAAGTATGTGTTTGGACTTCCTATGTAACCGAGGCTTCTTAGCTTGTGTGATGGCCCTGTTGTTGTCATAAAAGACATTTACTGGGTCTAGGATAGATGTAACTATTCATGACTCAGTGATGAACTTCTTCATCCAAGCAGCTTCCTTTGCAGCTTCAAATGCAGCAATGTACTCATCTTTTATGGTAGAATCAGTGATGGTTAGTTGTTTTGAGCTCCTTTAGCTAACGGTGCCACCATTCAGTAGGAAGTCATAACCAGACTGTGACTGGTTTTCATCCTGATTGGTCTCAAAGCATGCGTCAGTGTACCCTGATAATAACAAATCTTTTTGACCTCCTGTAAGCGCCGAAATTTTCCACACTTAAAAAAAAAAAAAAAAAAAAAAATAGTCGTACGACCATTGTTACAGTCGTACGACTGTAGTATCGGAAAAACTGCAGAGGCCCATACCTCTGCAGCAGAAATGGAAGAAAGAGAAAGGGAGCATTAATTGCTCCCTTGTTGCAACAAGCAAGAAAAAGCAGAGGTAGAAAAAGAGAGAAAGAAGGAAAAAAAAGAAGAGGGGATTTCTGGTGAAAGAAAAACTTAGAGAGAGAAAGAGAAGAGAGAGAAAAAGAAAACCACAAAAAAAACTCATCTTTCTTCCTCTTTGATTTTCTTCAATTCTTGAAATCAAGCTTAAAACTTGTTAGAAACCCCTAGGTTAATCAATTAACTTCATAACTAAATCAAGAATTCGGACTAAAACAATCAGAATCCCTTGCGAATTTGGATTTTTGGACACAAGCTCTCAACTTTAATTCAAGAGGAAAAGTGCAAATTCTTGTGGATTGGAGCGACGCCAGGGGTCAAAACGACTAGGAATAGCTTCTAAAAAGGTAGTCACCTCTTTTCCTCACACTTTTTCTCGCTTTCTGGGTGTTTGGAGTGAATTTTATGTGATTTTGCTGCATTTTTCGTATTTCTGTTCCTGGAAATTTTCATGAACAGTCGTACGACTGTATATATAGTCGTACGACTGTTCTTAATTTCCAGAGTTATTTTCTTCAAATTTTGATTTTCAATGTTTTTTGGCGAAATTCTGACCCTGATCTGATTACAGTCGCACGACTGTAAACTACAGTCGTACGACTGTAATCTCTGTTCTAGAATCAGAATTTCAACTTTTATCCCAAAAAATTAGAAAACCTCAAAAATCATCAAAACGAATTTTGTTGTGTGCATCACGACCATAGATTCAATTTTCTGGTAAATTTGCATTTAGAACAATTCAACGACGGAGACCCAGTTCTCCTGAAAACCGACCCACTTAAATATATAAAAATGCATGTAAACTGGAAAAATTGTTTTCAAAATGATTTTCCCACAAAACCAAATATACAGGGATGTTTCAAAATGTTTTCCAGGTCTAATCGGGCCGGCTAGCCGAGCCGACCCGGTTATCCCCTAAATGCATGCCCCCCAATTCCCTGATTTCCCATTCTGTCTGTTTGAGTCCTAATTGTGGCGTGCCGTATAAATTGTGCTGACCTTCTGTTTTGCAGGTTTTAATTTCTTTTTCTTTTTATTTTGGATGTAATTTAATAGATTAAATCGTGTATTTAGGCGATTGTAATTCTTTTAGATTATCGTGTATATAGGCGATTGTATCAGTGAGGCGAGTGTTTTTATTTTTCTATTCGATTTGGTTGTAAGCCGATTAATATTTATTTCTTTTCTTTATGTTTGTATTAAGTATTTTGTATGCCCGCTGCATGTATATTTACTTCAATAAAATTGACTTTAGATTTTGAAATACCATCTTTGAACATTGGCCTATATTTATTTTAATTAGACACGAAATAAGGGACTTGTCCGGACCCGAATCTCTGGATAGTGTAGTGACCGTTTATCCGGTTCAGCTACATAAGAATTTCCCGGTTGAGCTGAGCCGGGTGGCGACTCTACAATATCCATCGAGACTTAGGTCTCGGTTCTTTTATTTATTAATTCTATTTATTTTCCAAAACACGGATTTCCATTATAAAAACCCCACGCGAGGGAGGGGCCCGCCCGAGATCGTGGCGCCCCATTCCGAAAGGGAGTCCCGCGTCCCGTCGAAAACGCGTCGTCCGCTCACACCTCTATACACCAAGAAACTATCCTTAGTCCCATTAAGGTACTTGAGGATTGCCTTGACTGTCGTCCAGTGATCCTTCCCATGATTTGACTTGTATCCGCTAGTCATACTTAATGCAAAAGTGACATCGGGTCTCATACATAACATGGGATATATGATAGATCCCAAAGCTGAAGCACATGAGGTCTTTTGCATCTTCTCCTAATCCTCCTTTGTCTTAGGACCATTATTCCTACTTATTTTGAGTCCATGGAGAATAGGCAAGAAACCTTTCTTTGCCTTATCCATGCCAAACTTTTTCAGAACTTTATCTATGTATAAGGCCTGACTTAGGCCAAGAAGTTGATTGGATCTATCCCTGTAGATCATGATCCCTAAGATTATTTCAGCTTCTCCTAAGTCCTTCATTGTGAAGCACTTACTCAACCACTGCTTAACCCCTTACAATTTTGGTCTGTCGCTTCTAATAAGAAGGATGTCATCACACATACACTCCCACTAACCATCTTGTGCACACAGGGCTTATCTGGATTCTGTATGAAGTCATATTCCTTAATAGCTTCATTGAATCTTATATTCCAACTCTGGGAAACTTGCTTCAATCCATAAATGGATCTTTAAAGCTCGCATACCTGGCTAGGATACTTTGGATCGATAAAACCCTCAGGTTGTGTCATGTACTCATCCTCGAGTAGCTTTCCATTTGGAAAAGTGGTCTTAACATCCATCTACCATATCTCATAGTTGTACCATGCAGCTATTGCAAGTATTATCCTAATGGATTTAAGCATTGCAACTAGAGAGAAGGTTTCATCATAGTCAATTCCCTGGACTTGTTTGAAACCCTTCACCACCAATCGCCTTTTGAAGGTGTTATCAGCCTTTAACTTGAAATTCCACTTGCAACCAATTACCTTAGCACTCGGAGGTGGATTAACCAAGTTCGAAGCTTGGTTATCGTACATTGATTACATTTCAGCTTCTATGGCTTTGCACTAGTTAGCTGACTGTGGGCTTTTAATAGCCTCTTGGTAGGTCTTAGGGTTCTTCTTGGTCAAAGACTAGAAAATTCCCATCATCGATTATGAGAAATCCATATCTCTCGGGTTGATGACGGACCTTACCGGACATTCTAAGGTCCTGTGTGATCGTTCAGATTCCTCAATTGCTTGAGGTTCTAGTTCGATCTTTGAGCTATCTTGTATACGTGTTTATGATCTTAAACTTCTCTGAGTTCAATGTTGCTCCACTGTCTCTCTTGGAGATGAACTCCTTTTCAAGAAAGACACCATTTCATGCTATGAACACTTGTTCTTAGCTGGGTTGTATTTTCGGTTTTGGTGTATAGCTTCCCACTTGTCAATTTCTTGACATGGGCCTCGCAACCCCATATTCGCATGAAAGAGACATTGGTCTCCTTGCCCTTCTATAGTTCATATGGCATCTTTTCAACTGCCTTACTCGATGTATGGTTAAGTGTGAATGCAGCTGTCTCTAATGCATATCCCTAAAAGGATCTTGGGAGAGTAGTTTGACTCATCATTGAGCGGACCATATCCAACACTGCAGTGGCTGGCAGCCCCATAGCGGTGAAAACAGCCCATGATTTAAAAAAAAAGTAATAAACAAATAAATCCAACCAAGAATCCATTCATCAAACAAAAATTAAATCACATAACCAATATGCATAATTAAATTTCTAATTGCAAAATCAAATGGGGAAAATCATAAACCCCAAATCCAAGAATTCCAAAATTAAAACACCAATTGTAAAACCCAGGGATTCAATCCAGTTAAGGATTTGCATGGATCAAAAGCCCGCTCTGATACTACTATAAGGATTTTTCATCGAAAAACACCTGATTAAAGCAGAAGCACGTATCGTTTTTCTTAAATCCGTGACCCAAGAGCATTTGATGTGGAAATCAAAACAACCAAATTAAATAGAAAAAGATAGATTCTTACCAAGAAAATCTCTTTCAGAGATGGCTGCAAAAACCAAAATTGATCTCCTCCACAGTCCCGTACACGAATGGCTTCTGAGCGAGAAGTAGTGCTAGTATCAGATTGTCGGAAGAGAGGGAAAAGGGGGCTAAAATTTTCTGCCTTGGAATACTCTATTTGGCCAAAAATTACAACTAGGGTTTTATCCCTACTGGCTGAATTTCCCTTGTGGAAATTTAGGTCTTTAGGGTTTTCATTTTATACGGGCTTTTCTCCCTGAAGCCTAAGTCCAATATTAATTATTTAGGCTTAATTTTAATTGCAAATTGAATTTTAATCTTTCATGTATGTCAATATATTATACCATCAAATGCCATTCCAAATTAAAATTAATTTGACCAACTAATTCAACCTAGAAATTAAAATTAGATTCTTCATAAAATTAAGTACATGTAAACCTATACATGTAAAATATTTCCACCTAGGAAGTAATATCTTAAATTAATTTATTCAATTAATTATAAGAAACCTAATACAAATATTAATTATATTAATTGATCTATAAAATCAATAGAATCCTCTCTTTCCAGTTGGTATACTCCAAGTATACGGTTGATCCGTTAAGTTCAAGCTCAGACGTTCAATGTGTATGATCCTATGGGCCTGTCTTTATGTTGACAGTGAGTCTATGGTCCACTGACTGTAAGCGGGCTCTAGCAAGCCACTACAGCCCCTAATTAAGACGGAGATAGCAGTCCAACTGAAATCAAAATCCTGTAGTTTAAACTTATATATCCCATGTCATTGATATTGGTGTCCACCACAGAGGCATGGAATAATCACCCTCTTTTGTGTCTGGACATTAACTTGATCCCGAATGAACTGATGCTCACAAACAAGTTCCAACTTGTTTGGGTGTGGCCACACTCTTATCAGTTGCACTCATCAAGCGGCCTATCATATCGTCTCAGTGGATTACTGAGTGACATTCCCTTCTCCATATTCATGGTCTTGCCATGTTTACTGACACACCTGAACGTACCCATACTTGGCACCCTGTTATAGGCCGTTTAGGCATACACTAAAGTGTGTCACTTCACATACAAGTCCATAACATGGTTAGGTCAAAGGATCCGTATAAGTAGTCCATGAGAATCACTTGTGATACTATACCATGTGTATTTCTCATTTAGTGGATCTATCCAGTACCATGCCCCTTTGCATGTACCCATAAACTTGGTTGACATTCCATATCCAATAGCCGGTAAGACATCGCTATACAACCAAGCTTATGATAGTCTTTGGTTTCTTTCATTCCCATGACTGGAACAGACTACGGATATTTTCATGGTCATATCGTTTTCCCTGTCAATGGCCTTACTGCACAAGGTCTATAATAAACAGATTTACGCCTTTATTCAGTAACACAAATTGTATAATACACAAGTCTCATAACAAGGTACAAAATGTATGATATTATACAAGGACCAATACCTCGGGACTAGGGCATACCCAACACTTATGGCACTAGACCATGTAGTCTTCTCATGAACGGATCGATCCAGTACACTATTTACTAACTTGTACCTATATCCTTCATTGAATTTCTAAGTCCTATGATCGATAAGTCACCACCCATCTCACAAGGAAGATACTAGTCTTTGGTTATAATCATTCACATGATCATAATAGACTAGGGATAGCTTTTAAATTATGTTTTCTAAACTCATGGTCTTACTTGTCCAGTACACGCTCCTAACAAACATGAGTGAATATCAGTTTATGGATCTCTATGTTTATCAATTACACAAGTAATTCAATAAATATGATTAGGCCTTTTATTAATATGAAGAAAAAGTCTTCCTATACATAAGTAAAAGAGTACAACATCTAGGGACTAAGGCATACACCAACACATTCGACTAGATACGTCAGAGTGTACTAATTGCAATGGATATTCAGCCCTAGTTCCTTTTCCTAATGGTTTCTAAACATATGTTCTTTAAGACATGATTCGTACAGTGGTAGTTTAATCTTATTTAAATTACCTAATAAATCCTCCTTAGCTAGATGATTCTCTTGGACTATATGGTTTAAGTGAGAATGTCATAATCTAACTTCACATTCTTCACTAGTCGTTACAGAAGAAGAATTTGCAGAATGAAAAGGAAAAATATTTAAATTATTTGAATCAACATTCAAAACAACGAAACCATCCAAAATAAAACTAGTACTATAAAATGTACTTCCAAAACACAATTGTAAACTATTATCCTTGAAAACGAAATTAAATCACAGTTTCAACAAAGCAGTAACAGAAATCAAATTCTTTCAAATTCTAGGAGCATAAAGTACTTTGTGTAGGATAAGAACTTGGCCTCCTTGTAGTCACAATCTACAGGTATCAAGTCCTCATACTTTAACTCTAGAGTTATTCCCTACATAAATTCACTTGGATGCTTTTAGAATTTCATAGAATTTGATGAAGGATTCACATTCCTTTGTCACATGGTCAGTGGCACCTAAATCAATAATCCACAAAGGATCAAATTCAGTTAGCAAAACACTAGATGATACATTTAGTTCACTCACAATAGAGTCGATTAATTGTACCTTAGTCTCAAGTGTGCAATCTTTTGCATAATGCCCTTTGAGCTGACATCTAAAACAATTCACACGAGAGATGTTTGGCTTTTTCTTGCTCTTTGATCTTTTATTTTTCTTTTGTTTCGGCTCTTCAGATCCTTTTGCCTTAGTGTTGTGGTTGGCATTGAAACACTTACGTTTTTTTATTTTAACCTTAGCCTTGCTTTCTAACTGGTTTTGGAGCAGCATAGTTTGCCTTATCATTAATCGTAATCGATGCTAGGTGATATTTTGTCAAGTTCAAAGTGGCAAGCCATAACTTCAAAGGTTCTTATACCCATGGTGTGAGTTAGGTGCATCTTCATATGCTCCCAATATTAGGTGAGGAACGTATAATGGCCTAGACTTTCTGCTCATCAGAGTGACCAACATCACTAAGCTCCCTAATCGTATTGGACATTTCCCTTAAATGTTTCCTCATTGTATGATCAGCATGTTTTCTTATAGGTGTCACAGTCAGATACCATAGTTTGGTTAGAGACACACCTCCGAACTTATCCTGCAAAGGATCCCACAATTGCTTTACAGTCTCATGAGTTTGAAACTACTTAGTGATGTCATAATCCATTGCATTGAGCAAGATGATATGTGTAGTGGAATTCTTTCTTTTCCATGCATTTAGAGCTCATGGTCCCGCCTATGCTGGGTCATAGTCCCTTCTTCTGGTTCAACCATAACTATAACCAATATGTCAAGAACATCTTGTTCCTCTAGCACGTACTATAGTTTCATACTCTAGACCTCATAGTTAACCTTATTCATACAGATGGCAATGGGTAGGGTACCTGCGGGGAATAAAACTACCTGTCTCATTACTATTTATAAATTTCACTATATGTCTCGTCCTATTACCCATGAGTATTGAATAAGTTAATCCCATTCCCGACCCGTGACGGGTACTTTGACCTGTTAAGTAACCATTAAATAAATAAATAAATAAATAATAGTAAAATTTAAAAAAAATCCACAAATTGACAATCAACAAATCCGCAAATTAACATTGAGAGGAAAGGGAAAATGAGACTTAAGGTAAATTTAGTTCAGGATTCATTTAGAGTTAGGTGAGTATGTCAAGTAATGGGTTATGAGAAAGGATAAGACTCAATAGAATATACAAATAAATATAATTGATATAATATACTTATATCTAATTGATATAATATAACTAAAAATTTTGTTAATAATATTATACTTAGATATGATTTTATTAACTTATTATTATGTAATTGTTATAAACGGGTTCGGATTTTACAGGTACCAAGAGGGGTAATTCCATTCCCGCTCCAAATTGTGACGAGTAGGGAATTAAATCTTATTCTCGTCCCAAACCCTTTTATATCGGGTTCGGGTCATCGTAATAGGGTCGGGTAACATCGAGTACCCGCAAAAGCCAAACTCGTCGCCATCCTTACCAATTCAACTTAAGGTCCTTGTTCAATTCAACAATGATTGACTTAAAAGCTTATGCCATTTCTAGGACTTTTAAAACATAGTTGCATGAGTTAATAAAGGTTTATGATAAAATACACGCTAATCCTCTACGTAACCAATGTCTAAGTAATATAACTACTCACAAGAGTTCAATTTGAAAGAAAGACCTACGATCCCAATTACCCTCTCTTTTCTAATGTTTAATTCTATTAGTTATATATACATGCATAGAGAACTAAATTAGGATATTATTAATACTTGTACCATATAACAAGTAATTACGTTATTTTAAGGATATACCACCAGGAAAGAGCATGTATAATATTGAAAACAACATTCAATATTAAATCAATAAATAAACTCAATTATTTTGACAACATACTCTTTTATTCAATAATAAATCCGGATAAAATAATAACTAAAATTGTTTAAAAAAAATAAGAAACTAAAGGAAATAGAAACCAACTAATTAGATTTTAGAACCTTGACAATAAGCGATGACAAATAAACTCTAATGAAAGGTAAATTTTTCGGTTGACCGAAACCCATATGATAACTTAATGATGAAATTCTCTTGCCAATGTGCTTTGAGAATTTTCCATGCCTTAACCTCATATCAAACAATCATGATCTCACTATGACGTTATCCACATCAAGAGCATACAAAAATCTCTCAATGAACTTTGAATAGTTTTCCTCCCCAACAGACTAGCATATATCAGATAAACTCTTAATTTTACGAGCACGGAAGGATCTTTCTAACAATTTAAGAAGTGATATAGGGCATGTTTCCATGACTAAGCCTCCCTCACATATGCAGTCTTGTATCAAGCCATGTATTTTAGTTATGTCATTAACTACAGTTACAATATCGTCCCATCTAGTAAACCGATCCATTTTGCATTTCTTAATCTTCCTTTTCAATCTGCACATCCTTACGCGTTGAGTAGGAGTACGAATAATAACAGGAGTTCTAAGCATTCGAACAATTTCTGTAACACGTTACAAAAATTATTGAAAATTAACGTACACATACAAAAAAATTTCAAAAAAAAATTTCAAAAAAAACTAGAAAACCTTAATTATTCAATTATGAAATTTTTGATTTAAATTTTTTTTTAGAAAATAGGTTTTAATATAAAAAACCATAAAACAAATAATAATAATAATAATAATAATAATAATAATTCATAAAAAACATGGTCTGCAAAAAAAGGGGAAATACGGCGCCAAGGGCGCTGCATGTGCCAACATACGCCACCAATGCATTCGGCATGTGAGGCACACACACCTGACCCGGTAACTAGGTCTTGGGGACTAGAAGGTCACGCAGCATGCAGCGAACCAATTGTTTCACGTCGTGTGGCCAAGCGCGTCGGCAAGATGGGCGTCGTGTGTGTGCCACACGCTGCCTTTTGCTCATCGTTAGGCCTCGGTAATTTTTTTGTCTTCGGGTTTTTGAGGTTTCTAGTCACGATGGTGAGGTCTGTTTGTCCAATTGACAGACGTAAATTAGAGTTTTTGAGGTACAGATACCCTTTGCCGAGAATGAATATGTAAAAGAGAAAACCAAAAAATAAAAACAGAATTAACTTTTTAGGTTTTCTAGGTACAGAACGATATTCTATGCAATTTTTAGTCTATAAACAACACCAAACAGTCCCTAAAAACACCAAATCATGCATAATAATCAATTATAACCAAATATAATCATAAATCATGTATATAGGAACTTCTAATCATGTTATTCGGGGAAATCTAAGACAAAATGCAATCCTATGGGTCTGATATTGATGAAGCATATAAATACTTAAATATCTGAATAGAGTAATCATGTTACATATTGTAGCAAATATTACCTAGGTTTGATTTGCAACAGAAAGATCTCGAACCACGGACTTGTATTATCAGTCAAGAATACTCTACGTCTGTTGGTTGTGAGAGAGTAATTGATCAATCCAAAAACTAGATACGTGAAGAACAAAGAGAGACTGAAAGACTATTTCGGCCAGAGATTTTTAGAGAAAAATCTGCAGGCACTAATTTTTGTGTCTGTTGCTTATTGTGTTTTGATTCATTATTATCTCTTGTAGCAGGTGAGTGGGACAATCCCAATCAGAATCAAACACTTAAATTAGGATAAATCCTAATTAATAGTTCATATCTCTATTTGAATTGTATATAGCCTCCCATCACAATTAGGCGCGGACTACAATTATAAATCTCATGTGATTCCTACAACGATAATAATCATAAAAGTTATTTTTTATTTACATATTAATTTTTGGATCAAATAATTTTATGATAAGGTATTAGAGCCTCTTCGATATAAAAATCGAAATTTCAAATTCTAGCAACATGTTTTATATTTAATTTCAGTATATGGTAGAGTACATTTATATTACACGGTTCAAATTCAAGAAGTGTGTAGTATATTATTGTTATTATTAGCTATTCTCGAACTTTTAAATATTTTAGTCAAAGGTTTCATGTCAGATAGTAACTTTTAAATTTAACATAAAGATATTATACTTGAACGAAATCAAAATATTAATTAATTTTTGGAAATATAAAAAAAAAATAATAATAATAACTTATTTAACCCCGAGCGAGGATAAAGTGATTTAAACGTTTTCTTGACGTGCATTAAATCAAAGGTATGGTCAATATACATATACTATAATTAATTATAAATACTGAAACCGTAAAATCAAAGAAAAAGAAAAAAAAAAAAAAAAGACAACGTCATGAAATGATGTCAGAGATGTGATGAGATAATTGTCCCACCCACTTCAATGAATACACACACATACGTGTATATTTATATATAGATAATTGGAACGAAGACCGAATAACATGTGTATGCATAATATAATAGAGTAGGAATCGGAATTATAATAAGAGTGAAAATAAGGAAAAAAAAAAAAAGAAGGGGGGTTGATGTTGGTGAATGAATGAGAGCCGTGGATGTAAGGGAGAAAAACATGGCAGAGAAGCTAGAAGAGGAGGCTCTGAATAGCCAAGGAAACCGTAACCAAAGTCCGAGTCCACAGTGTAATTATGTGAATGTGATTAATATTGAAGAACCAGGTTCAGATGCCTCCAATATGACATCAAATCCATTTCGTGATGATTGGCTTCCTATTACTCAATCAAGAAATGGCAACTTCTTTTCTTGTGTTTTCCATTTGCTTTCTGCTGGTTTGGGTTTTCAGGCTCTTCTTCTTCCTCTTGCCTTGTCTATTCTTGGCTGGTACATACCCTCTTTAATTTCTTCTTTTTACTATTTTTTATATTTTTACTTTCCAAATTAATTATCAATTAATCATAATTATTGATTTTTCCAGATTAAAAAACATTTTACATCCTTTACTATCCATGAAATGCTCTTTTACATCTCAGACCACATATTACTATTAGATTACAATATTTACAATGCATACGGTCGGTTAACCAGTCCATATGGATTTTTACAAACGGTTAACCGTTTGAACAGTTTTTTTAATTTACAAACCATACACTGTCCATTAAATTCGATTAACTATTAATTTCGGTTGGTTAACCTCTTTTTTTTTTTACGGTTAACCATTTACGAAAAAAACATTATGATTTTGCTAAATATATAATATTTGAAACCTCATATAAATAAACCATAAATCTGAAATGTCAAATAAAAATATAAAATTACAAACCATAGTCTTAATTATTAATTAAACTAACATTTTAACCATAAACTCCAATAATTAAAATATTAATAAAAAAAAGTTCCCAAACATAGAAATTATTGTATAAGATCAAACATTAATTAATGAAATGTTCTTCGCTGTTCGTTTTTTAGTAAGTGTGAAATTAAGAATTGATAGGAGATAAGATTAGAAGGGAGTGACCGAGACTACTTGGTGTTGTATAATAAAGAAATAAAATAATATCAAAGACCCAAATGTTTCACATATTATTTTACCTATATATATATATATATATACGCGGAGCAAATATTTCATCCTAATGGTTGAAGAATAAAAGGGTATTTTGGGGATAATACACGGAGGAAAAAGCTTTTGATCATTTTTTTCTCGTTTTTTGTTTTCTTCTTTTCTCTTTTTTTTTTTTTTTAACAAAATTATCATATATCATTGAAATTTAGCGACAAAGAACAGAACGTACAGTAGTTTGTTGTACTCCCACATTCATGGATCACGTTTCACTTGATTATATATTATTAATGAATATTTCTGATCAGAGCAATTTCATATTTCAAAAAAGCATTTTTTTTGTTTTTATAATATTAAACTGATATATAATTGTAAACTAATTGTCAGTAAATGAATCTAACAGCTAGTCACTTGGTTTGAACTTTGAAATAGCTAGAAAACAACAGTAACCAAATATTGAAACGACTGACCCAAACCTGGAAATTTTGTATCAGCAACTTGTCCAACTTAGGAATATTCCTGGCAACGCTTGACTAATTAGAATACATAATTCCAAAACTTAGTTAGTTAGTTAATTAAAAGTATTTTATAATAAAAGTAGTCTTCGATATGAGTTTAATATTAAAAAAGGCACACGTATAGTTGAAGTTTCTCAATAATAGAATAATTTGTACAATTTGCCTTTACTTTCAATGAATTTTATAATATGAATCTAATTCAATTTTCACTTAAGTGTTTGTTTAGAAAAATTACTTTTAATAAAATATTTGATTGAACTTTCACATATAGTTTGTAATTTTCTTAAATTAAAATATTATATAAACAAATAATTGTTTATATTTATTTTATTCAAAATTTCATGAAAGAAAAGAATTGAATTCATGCAAAGTCAAATTAGCAAAGTGAAAATATATTAGTTTTATAATTAGTGATTATGAATTGATAAAAGAAGGTGCAATTTACAATTATAATCTAAAGGATGATTAAAATTAAATTATTTTTGTTTTGAAATAACTAAATGATTTAAAAATTAGGGTCTTAAATTTGTTTTTTGCCAAATTACTTATGCTTTGAGGTATGGTAGAGATCAATTTGAAAATATAATTGCCGGCTGACACACTGATAATAACCTCAAACAAATGTTTCGAGTGGCAATTAGACTAGAAAACATGAAATGACAGGTGGACGCCAAATGTTATATATTATTTTCACTCATGGTTTTTTGGTGGAACGAGTACGTGGATTTTATGAGATTCAAACTGAAACAACTGTCCTTTTATTTTTATTATAATTTTTGGAATTTTTCGATATTTTTGGGATATATTTTATTTATTTTTGTGTCAAGTTAATAAAATTATATCAGATAATATATTTTAGGGTATGAGAGTATCTAAATTATATTTTAAGATATAAAATTTTTATTTTAAGATATAAAATATTATTTAAATAACCAACTATTAATTAATTACACATTGTTATTTTTTTATCAATTATTTTAATTGATTTGACATGGATAACATAGTGTATCAAATCTATAAAAAAAAAATAGTCTTTCTCTCTATAATTCTCTTCCTCCACCTAGAGGTGGCTACGGTTCATGAACCGCCGGTTCAGGTTCAAGAAATCATTAAACCTGAACCTTAACCTTCAAAAGAGATGAACCGCCGGTCTGGTCTAGTCCGATTCAGGTTCAGGATTTTACCAGGATTTGATTAGGTTCAGGTTTGGTACGATTCAGGTTCAACCCTTTTGAATAAACATTTAGAATTCAATTTACGTGTGGTTTCGATGTAGACATTTTTCGATAAATTATTAATATACATAACAAATAATATAATTTCTCAAATATGAAAAACAACTTACATTTTTTTATTTTACAATTAATAATATTAATTTACATTACAACTTACCCTTGATTGAACCAAAGGGTTGGACTGCCGGTTCAAATATCGGTTCAGAACCATCAGTTCAAAGGTTCAGGGATTGATCGACCCTGAATCTTAACCTTTTTTCTTCTGAACCGTTGGTCCGGTCCGTTTCAGGGTTTGACAAATTTTAACCTAGTCCGGTCCGGTCTGGTTCGGCCGGTTCAGGTCCAATTTGGCCACCTCTACCCCACCCATGTTTAGTGCTCCTAACTTTTTAGCCTACACCATAAAAATCAATCAAGTTAGCTAGCAACAAACTTTTTTTTAACTCAAATTTATTTTTTTTTACTTGCATAATTTTAATTAAGTTCTTGTTAGAATCTAATGAAATCAAGTCCTGGAATATTACGAAACTATTGTATTATAATAAATAAAAATAATAAAAATAATAAAAAAAGTTGAAACATGTTAAAGTTCCATACTTTTGTTTACTACTTGGAAAAGCAAAACAGCATGGCATGTGAACATGCGAACATAAATTGACAAAAAACTATTAAATTAATATTTATAGCTTTTCTCTCTTTTGACCATCAGCCTGTTGGTTATTGACATGTCATGTGACAAATGACTGAGAAATTTAATATGTATAGAGCTTACGAATCTCTGAATTCATTTCCCAAAATACTAATTAATAAACATAATTAAGGTAGTATAATGAATTAAATTGTGTACAGGTTATGGGGAATTATATGTTTGTCAGTGGCATTTGCGTGGCAGCTCTACACTGCATGGCTTCTGGTCCATCTTCACGAAGCTGTCCCTGGTATTCGATTTAGCAGATTCCTTCATCTTGCCATTGCTGCCTTTGGTTAGTAACTAATCCAATTCTTAATATTTAAGCTTCAATTCCATCTCTAATTGTTATATTCTTAATATTTCTGAATTTCTGGTTTTTGCCCCAACTTGATTGTTTCCTTTTCAAATGAAATCTATCCAAAAATGTAAGTTGAAATCCAATACCCAAAAGGCTGAAAATTCCATTTGCTCCATGTCTTATACAAAATGTTTGTCTTTAGCACCTATCCTATGATTTTGAAATATTTGTCTACTGATTTATACAAAATATTTGCGTTCACCCCCTGTCCTACAATTTTGAAACATTTGCCTCTTGTCGCATACAAATTACAATAATGTACACTAAAATTGACAATAAAAAATACTGATGTAGTAACTAAATGTTTAATAGTGCTAATTTGTTCACCATATTCTTTTTTGCACAGCCACGAGTCGGTTAATGCTTATTCTTTTGCATGCTAGTCTATTTTGATACAAATAGTTGTAATGTGTATGTGACAGAAGCAAATATTTCAAAATCATGAAACAAGACACAACAACAAATATTTTGTATCAGACACGAGACGAAATTTTCAAAATTATAGAACATGGGACAAAGCCAAACGTTTTATATGAGACAGGGGAGCAAATAGACCTTTAAACCAACCTAAAATTCAGTTTGGACCAAATTGAATTACTAAAATTGACCTGTGTTGCGAGTACAAGGCTAAATCGGGATATATGTATATGCAGGTCCAAAGCTAGGGAAATTGTTAGCAATATTTCCAGTAATGTACCTATCAGGAGGCTCGTGTGTGATAACAATAATCACAGGAGGAAGGATAATGGAGCTTCTATTTAAACTTGTATGTGATGAATCATCCAATTGTCATGCCAATTCAATGACTGGCACAGAATGGTTTTTGATCTTCACTTGTGTTGCTATTATTCTTGCTCAACGACCCAACTTAAATTCTGTTACTGGTTTCTCTCTTGTTGCTGCAATCACTGCCATTGCCTATTTAACTCTCATTTGGGTTTCAACTATCCCTAAGGAAAGGCCTTCTAATGTATCTCATGCCCCATTACAAGGATCCACCACTCATGATGATGATATGGCTACAACTAGTCTTGTTTTTAATGCACTTGCCATCCTCATGCTTTCCTTTAGGGGACACAATCTACTGCTTGAAATCCAGGTAATTAAACAACTACCTACATATTTTTTTTTTAATTTCCATGAAGTGATTCAAATCTCTTAAACTTACCCTAAAAAGGTCAATTTATTTTAATAGACGTCCTTGCGTAGGCACAGGGGTAGACATTTGTTGTTAATTTTACATAATTCATACTTAATCAATTATGTCCCAAGATCATTAAACATATATTATTTCACATCATCATATTAATCAAAATTAACAAACTACGAAAAAACATGCTATAAATACCTTTCGTAGATTCCCAAGTAAAAATTTTCAATCCACAAGAACAAAAAGATTAATTTAAATAGAGATATTAAGAGAATTGGATTGTGGTTTCTCTGTGTTTTATTATTATTTTTTTTTTCTTCTACAAAAAAAGTACGTTTTCCAAGAAGTAAACAATTAATTAACTATTCTAATATTTTTCTTTTTATATTCCATTTGAATACCGACAATTGGGTTGGATCTGATCCTATCAAGGGTGACTCACAACTTGGAATTTCTGACATTTGTATTTCGCTTTCGTATTAAACATATAAGAGATATGCAAGGTAAACAGAGAGTTGATATGATAAAAGTTAATATGATAAAAGTAGTCTTAGTATTTGCCTACTAATTGTGAGAGATTACACAAAAGTTAGTTTTAGCCATTTTCAATATCTACTAAAATTATTAGTAAAAAAAAAAATAAAGAGATTTGGCAACAAAAAAATTTTATGTCAAAAGTAAATATGTTGTGACCATAACTTTAGGCAACAACAAAAATTTTTTTGCTTGTTGTTATTATTATAACAGTATGTATTTGGTAACCAAATTTGATAAAATACTGCTACAATGTTTTATATATGGCAACTACTTTTGAATATTGTTATTAAATGGGTTTTGGGTAACAAAAATATGTTTTGCTATCAAATCTAATATTTCTAGTAGTGTATTATATTCTATAACATTAATTAAGCATGTGACATGACTCTTTCCTTATGTGTGAGAAATATATAGCGGCCAGTAGTGGCAATTAATTAATTTAGAGCAGAATTGATCAATAAGCTCAACATGAATTTGGATGCAGGGAACATTACCTTCAGGTACAAAACATCCATCAAGTAGGACAATGTGGAAAGCAGTGGTACTATCATACATCCTCATAGCCATTTGTATTTATCCTTTAGCAATAGTACTGTTCTGGGCTTATGGAAACCAGGTAATCAACCAAATTCCCTCTGCTTAATTTATAAACTTCAACTAGATATATTGGAATCACATGTTATATATATGCTAACAATTTGCTTCAATTTCACTTCAGGTACCTTCAAAAGTAACAACAACGAGTGAATTCTTGCAATTCTACCTCCAAAACACGAAAAAAGTCGTCAAAATCTTAACATACATACTGCTATTAGTAAATTGCTTCAGCTCATTCCAAATCTACGCAATGCCAGTTTTCGACAATATGGAGTGGAGATACACTAGCATAAAGAACAAATGTTGCTCGCGCTTGGTCCGAACAAGTATTCGCGTATTTTTCGGAGGGCTAACATTCTTCATCTCAGTTGCATTCCCATTTTTGCCAACATTATCAGGTTTTATAGGAGGATTGGCATTACCTTTAACATATGTTTATCCATGTTTCATGTGGATTTTGATTAAGAAACCCAAGAGAATTAGTACCATGTGGTGTCTTAATTTGGTGTTGGGCTGCTTAGGGGTGGCTTTGACTATTTGTTTAGTTGTTGCTGCTCTCTGGACTTTGGTTACAAAAGGGCTAAATGCCCCTTTCTTTAAGCCTTGACTTATGCGTAATTAATCAACCTCTATTTACTTCAGAAATCATAGGATATAGATAGCAAATCAAATGTGTTGGCTCGGATGAATCATATGTAAATTGAACTATACTAATACATAAATCAAGGTGGCTTTACATTATATGTAGATATATAACTTCTTTTATATACTTGACCTTCAAATGTGCAATCAGAATTTTAAGTTCTAGTTAATTAGTTTTTTTTTTTTTTTTCTTTTCTTTTTTACATTTTTCTATGGCTTTGAAATTCATTGAACCCCTTCAATCTCTTGTATTCATTTAATATTTTTTCATTCAGTTGTTGTCTATGTGAAGAAAGGTCAATTGAGTCCTTTCACAGCCCAACAATATTTTAATAAATTTAGTTCAAAAGTGACACGTATTAGTATCTAATTTATAGAATTTGTTGATACAACAATTTCTAATGTTCACACATGTTATTTAGTATATTGTTGTCGACTTATTTGATAAAACAGTGTCTAAGTCCAAAAATCAAATTGAAATTCAAGGTTTGTTTATAAGCTAATTTAGCTTGTAATGCTAGTTAAATTACCAAATTGACCGTTTACGAGAAAACTGATGCAAGTTTCAACATCTTTTGCAACGAACTGCATGATAAATTTGGTTTTAAAAAAAATCAACAATTTAAGTGTACCCAAATTTAGGTATTACACTTTTTTTTTTAAGGAAGGTATTACTCTAGTTAGTGTATGTTTGTTTTTAGAAATAATTATATAATAATTAAGTTATGTCTCCTTCAACTCTTACTACATCTTTTAGAATCAATTATCAAATTGAATCACATAAAACTTAGAATGATTGAATTGTATATTATTCTACTATATAATGGTAAACATATTACATTTATATATATATTACTTCAATAAGAGAAATAATACGTCCAAGGAAAAAAGGAAAATATTCCCATCATAATGCAGACTAAAACTAGATAATAAATTCCACAAACGGGAAAAAAAACCACAAAGAGCAAAAATAAATCCACAAAGGGTAGGAACAAAAAATAAAAACTAATACCATAAACTGTAATTTGAAGAAAATCCAGCCATTGATGATCGATCCACCACTACAAGATAACAATTATAACAAAATCTCTAACGCTATAATCATTTCAGGTAAATAGATCTAAAAATATTGTTTTAATAAAATACACTGACCTATGACCAAAGGCCTTTGACAGAAAAAAAAACACTTCCGCTCATTGTGTTAGACTTAAAAGGATGTAAACAAAGTAGATAGTGAAACAAAGGTGTTGATCCAGTAGCTATAAATCAATCTTTAATGGAATATTTTCAATCAAATCACTCAAAATGAAACAAGAACGTGAAAGAATAAAGATGGGGAAGAAGACAAATATGGAAGAGGAAGATGAAAGACCGGCTTCCTTCTTCCTCCATAAAAATTGAAACTGTAGAAGTGTTTTTTTTTTTTTTTTTTAGAGAAAGAGATGAGAGGGTGGCTAGAGCTTTTTTTTTTTTCTCTTTTTTTTGTAAACATATTATATTTATGCTTGTCTCTTCTTGCATAATCCTAATATCTCTAATATTACTGATATAACCATAATATAGACTAGAAAACATGAAATGACAGGTGGACACCAAATGTTATCTATTATTTTCACTCATTTTTTGGGTGGAACGAGTACGTGGATTTTATGAGATTCAAACAGGAGCAACTTTCCTTTTGTTTTTATTATAATTTTTGGAATTTTGAAATTTCTCGATAATTTTAGGATACATTTGACACATTACGTCATTCATTTTTATATCAAGTTAATAAAATTGTATCAGGTAATATATTTTAGGATATCAGAGTATCTAAATTAAAAAAAAAAAAAAAAAAAAAAAAAAAAAAAGTCTTTCTCTCTGCAATTCTCTTCCTCCACGCATGTTTAGTGCTCCCACCTTTTTAGAATCTAATGAAATCAAGTCCTGGAATATTACGAAACTATTTTATTATAATAAATAAAAATAATAAAAATAACAAAAAAAGTTGAAACGTGTTAAAATTCAACCATACTTTTGTCTACTACATGCGAACATGGACATGTGAACATGCGAACATAAATTGACAAAAAAACTATTAAATTAATATTTATAGCTTTTCTCTCTTTTGACCATCAGCGTGTTGATTATTGACATGTCACGTGACAAATGACTGAGAAATTTAATATGTATAGAGCTTACGAATCTCTGAATTTATTTCCCAAAATACTAATTAATAAACATAATTAAGGTCGTATAATGAATTAAATTGTGTACAGGTTATGGGGAATTATATGTTTGTCAGTGGCATTTGCGTGGCAGCTCTACACTGCATGGCTTCTGGTCCATCTTCACGAAGCTGTCCCTGGTATTCGATTTAGCAGATTGCTTCATCTTGCCATTGCTGCCTTTGGTTAGTAACTAATCCAATTCTTAATATTTAAGCTTCAATTCCATCTCGAATTGTTATATTCTTAATATTTCTGAATTTCTGGTTTTTGCCCCAACTTGATTGTTTCCTTTTCAAATGAAATCTATCCAAAAATGTAAGTTGAAATCCAATACCCAAAAGACTGAAAATTCCATTTGCTCCATGTCTTATACAAAATGTTTGTCTTTAGCATCTATCCTGTGATTTTGAAATATTTGTCTACTGTTTTATGCAAAATATTTACATACACCACCTGTCCTACGATTTTAAAACATTTGCCTCTTGTCGTATATAAATTACAATAATGTACACTAAAATTGACAATAAAAAATACCGATGTAGTAACTAAATGTTTAGCAGTGCTAATTTGTTTACCATATTCTTTTTTGCACAGCCACGAGTCGGTTAATGCTTATTCATTTGCATGCGCATTTTCTAGTCTATTTTGATACAAATAGTTGTCATGTATGTGGCAAGAGCAAATATTTCAAAATCATGAAACAAGACACAAAAAAACAAATATTTTGTGTGAGACAGGGGACAAAATTTTCAAACTTATAGAAGATCGTGTTGGATATGCCCAAGTCCCGAGGTATTGGACCTTGTATTTGTATTATACATTTATTGGATGTATTATACTCATTTTGTGTTATTAATAAAGGCATCAATTCATTTATTATATATATCTTATGCAATATCTTAAATGAAGTATCCAATGAACATATCCATATCCATGATGACAAGTGTCATGTACTTGGCAGTAAGACCATGGATAGGGTAAATGATATGACCATAAAGAAATCCGTTGTCTGTTCCAGTCATGGGAATGAATGGAACTAGAGACTATCATTAACCTGGTTGTATGGCGGTGTCTTACCGGTCATTGGACATGGGATATCAACCAAGTTAATTGGTACATGCAAAAAGGGCATGGTACTGGATAGATCCACTAAACGAGAAATCCACATGGTATAGGATCACAAGTGATTCTCGTGTAGTACTTGTATAGATCCTTTGACCTGACCATATGATGGTATCGCATGCGAGGTCGCATACTTAGGGATACGCCTAAAGGGCCTATAATAGGGTGCCAAGTATGGGTGCTTTCGGGTATGTTACTTAGCATGGCAATGCTATGGATATGCAAAAGGGATCTGTCACTCAGTAGTCCACTGAGAAGATATCACCGGCCTCTTGATGAATGTGACTGATAAGAGTGTGGCCACCAAAACAAGTTGGAACTTGTTTGTGAGCTTCAGTACATTCGGGATCAAGTAAATGTCCGGACACAAAAGAGGGTGATCAATCCATTGCTTCTGTGTTGGACACCGATATCAATGACATGGGATATACAAGTTCAAACTACAGGGTTATGATTACAGTTGGACTGCCATCTCCATCTTAATTGGGGGCTGCAGTGGCTTGCTAGAGCCCAACTGTAGTCTGTGGGCCACGGGCCCACTGCCAACATAAAGATGGACCCACGGGATCGTACACATTGAGCGACTGAACACAGACTTAAGGAATCACCTGTATACTTGGAGTATACACTCTGGAGAGAGATGATATATTAATTATATTATAAAGATCAATTGGATTGATCATAATAATAAAATTAATATTTGATTGGCTTTCTCATAATTAATTGGGTTAATTATGATATTATTTCCTGGGTGGAAATATTTATATGTATAGGTTTACATATGAATTTATTTTGTAAAGATCTAATTTTAATTTCATGGATTAAATTAATTAGTCAAACCAATTTTAATTAAATGTAAATAATATGTTACATGGTGTAATATATTATGTACATGTGTAAATTAAATTTGGGCTTCAAATTAATTTAAACCAGACCAATTAAAATAGATTTGGGCCTAAAAATGAAAGAAGGAAAAGCCCACACAAAAGGAGCCAATTGGGCCGAAATTCTCCTTGAGAATTTCATCCACCTAGGGTTAAAATAACCCTAGGTATTTCGGCCACCATTAGCACAAGCCACACTAGCCGAAATCTTCCCCTCTTCTCTCTTCATAGTTCGTGTTTTTCCGATGCTAGCACGGGTTGTGTTCGTAAGGCGTTTGTGTACGTGGACGAAGAGGGATTCTACTTTGATTCCTGCAGTCTGCATCCATCTCTTGTAGAGATTATCCGGGTAAGAGATTTATCTCTTGTTGATTAAATTTTGTTTTTACAATTTCCATCTTAATTGCTCCTGGGCACGGATTTGAGGAAATCACCGCATTCTTCCGCTTTAATCAGGTGATTTCCGGTGACAAATCCCAACAGTGGTATTAGAGCGGGCTTTTGATCCGTGGAAATTGTTAAATTGGTTGAATCCCTTGGTTTTAAAATTGGAGATTTTTTTTATTGGGGTTTTTGGATTGGGGTTTATGATTTTTTCCCCTTTTGATTTTGTGCAATAGAAATTGAATTTGCATATAGGTTTATGTTTATTTAATTTTATTGTATGTTTGAGATTCTTGGTGAATTTCTTGTTTTGGATGCTATGTTTTTAATTTTTTGTTTTTAAAAAAAAAATTAGGCTGTTCTCGGCGTGCAGGGCTGCTGGCGGCCGCCTCATGCTGTGGGAACAGCGGCAGCAGCAGGCTGCTGCCCTTAGTAGCGGCGGCAGCAGGCTGCTGCCCTTAGTAGCGGCGGCAGCAGCTAGGGCAACTAGGTTGCCCTAGCCGCAACGGGCCGGGCCTAGTATTTTTGGATTTAGCTGGTTTCGGACCTGGGGCCCAGTTTTGAAATTTTAATTGGTTTTAAAATTCGCGTGTTTAAATTTTTGCAATTTAAATGCGTATGGTTTCTTGAATGAAATTTAATTTTATTAATGTGATATTAATTTTGGAAATTAATATAGTTAATTGAAATTGGTTCGGGGTAATTTTAGCACAATTACTTGGACAGCTGAAATGGACCCATGGTTTCCCAATTCCATTGGGAGTAGTTGGACTGCCTGGGCTAGAGGCCCAAAGCTCGTTAAGGGTTAGAACCATGGTGGGCCAAAATTGGCGATTTCAAAATAATGGCTTGGACATAATTGAAATAGGGGTGGCAACGGTACGGGTGCGGGTGCGGGGGTGCATTCCCCACTCCGCCCCCAATGATTGCGGGGGCGGTTTTGGTGATTCCCCATTTAACATTTCGGGGATTTTTTCACCCCCATCCCTGCCCCGCACTGGTGCCTACGGGTTTCGATGAATCCCCGCCCGCCCATATCCAATAAATAAAATAAATTAATATTATTTTAATAACCATTTTAACATTCAATAACCAAAATACAAATTCTACCACATTACAAATGTGGTTTAACATTAAATATTCAAAGTACAAAATATATCCAATATTACAAATATTTAAGTTCCAAGTGAACTTTTTTTGAACAACTTGAAATTGAAGTCCAATCATTTAAGAGCTAGGACTTGTTTTATTGTTTTGTTGTGATTCGTATTTTCATCATCCTATAAGAATAAAAGCAAATATTAGATGCATAGAATAATAAGTAAAAAAACTAAATATCAAAAGTTAAAAACTACCTGAAGAACATCCATATCTTTGTTCATGTTCCACAACAATGAATCCATAACTGATTTAGAATCTAAAAACAAAAGTATTCATTATATTAAAACATTTAATACATAACTTTGAAGTAAAGTAAATTAATAAGTAACCATTTATAAGTATAATACCTTTTACTTCAACTTCTAACCAACTTTGAGTGCATATCAATGTTTCTACCGTCTCAGAATTAAGACTGCTACGAGACTCACTTATAACTCTACCACCTGTACTAAAAGCTGACTCTGAAGCCACTAGAGAGTTGCGCACGAAATTATTGAAGAGCAAAGAAGACAAAGGCAGCTACAATTTGAGAGGCTAGGGTTTGAGGCTTTAAGCAAGGGAGGAATTGAAGAAGACAATACAAAGAAACAAAAACAGAGGGCTTGGCCTAATTAGAAATTAATTAACCTTTCTTTATATATATATATATATATATATATATATATATATACGGATTTTGTACGGGGATTTATTCGGGAGCGGGGAGGGGATCCCCACGGGGCGGGGATAGTACTCCCCGCCCCCCACACCCATTTAAGTACTGGGGGTAAAAAAATCCCCACCCCCATCCCCGTGGGGGATAATATCGGTTATTCCCCGTGCCCGTCGGTTCGGATCCTCACGGTTTTCCGGTAATCGCTGCCCCATTGCCACCCCTAAATTGAAATGGGCTTATAACATGCTTTATAAATTATATGTATTGGATGCATATGGGTGATCAAATATTTGTATGATTGGATGCTATTGGGCCTTTATTCAAGATGGGTTGTATTTTCTTTTTGGGTAAATACGGCCTGTGTGTCGTTTTCTTTTTTTAATGTAATTTTATTTTATTTACTTATTATAAAATTTGTAAAAGAAAAAACCCATGGAGTGGTGAGCCCAAGTGGAGGTGCAAGCCCAGAAGGAAGGAGATGGAGGCCCACCTGATATTGGATTCTAGTATAGGTTTACTAGAAAAATATTAGAATGTAATATAGGCCCATAGCAGTCTATTTTACTTATTTGTTTAATTATGCTTTATATTTATTTGCATGTGTGAATGTATGATCCAACAACAATTTTCACCCGCCTTATGTATGTAAGCCGTTATTAAATGAATCTAATAACCAAATTGAAATCACTAAGTCGCTTAAAAGTGCTTCCCTCATTCAAAAGCAGCTCGAAGTGGGGATAGGCCAGTTGTAGACCTTGCCCTCGCAGGATACACTGGAGTATCGTCATTTTGCATTGGGTTAAGGTATGGGATACTCTAACACTTGGATGGAGGTTTTGACTTAGCGTGGGTAGTAGGATTCTCCTGGCCCTAAGCACAGATAGGTAAGTGCCAACAAGCCCATCAAACCGAGAGTCCCTAGGTTGGGATTGGACGGCGTTCCTACCTCAATAATTAGGGTATAGTTGTACCAAGCCCTCGTCTGGCTATATCTGAATGAAATATGGATCTCGGCCCATGAGCCCAACAACTCGGATTAATTAATAACTTGATTCATTATTAATTATATATGGGAATAACAAAGTAAAGTCCTTTATTAACACTCTCAAATGTTTTTCTGTGTAGGAACTCTAAAATAGCAAATAACAACTCATTATCACTGCGATCAATCCTAGAGAGGGACATGCTTTCCGGTCCCAACTTTTTGGACTGGTCTAGGAACTTAAGAATAGTTCTAAGACAGGATTCCAAAGAGTACGTACTGGAGAGGCCTGTATCGGCTGGCCTCAAGGACGTAATCCACCGGCTGCCCAGCTGGAGGAATACGAGGTGCATGTCAAGGATAATAGGGATGTGACATGCCTTATATTGGCCTGCATGGTCCCCGAACTGCAAAAACAGTTTATGGACCATCAAGCCTATGCTATGATAACAACTCTTAACGAGATGTTTCAGGAGCAAGCTCGTCAGAAAAGGTACCTGACCAATAAGGCATTCCACTCCTGTAAGATAGGGACTGGGACATCTGTGAGAGCACACGTGCTCAAGATGAAGGGCTATTTGGACATATTGGCTCGTCTCGGATCGCCCATCTCTCAGGAGTTGGCGGTGGACACAATCCTATCATCCTTGCTGGATTCTTATGATCAGTTCATCCTGAACTATAATATGCAAGGGATGAATCACACTATTAGTGAGCTGCATGGGATGCTCAAGCTTACTGAATAGTAGATCAAAAAGACTCCGCTGGTGCTGCTGGTCAACAAGGGGAACCCTCCTCTTACCAAGGCCAAGGCCAAGGCCAAGAAGGTCAAAGCTAAGAAGGCCCAGGCCCAGCCCAAGGCCCAGTAGAAGGTAGGTCCTGAGGATGTCTATTTCGGGTGCAAGCAGGCAGGCCATTGGAAGATATCGTGTCCCAAGCTGATGGGAGAGCAGAGGAGTGCCCAGGGTGCGTCTTCGTCAGGTATTTATGTTATAGACATTAACCTTACTGTTTCAACATCCTGGGTATTGGATACTAGATGTGGTTCTCACATTTGTTGTAATGTGCAGGGACTTAAGAACAGAAGGTCACTAGGATTGGGGGAGGTGGACTTGCGGGTTGGAAATGGAGCAAGGGTTGTTGCCATAGAGATCGCGAATATCACCTTATGATGCCTAGTGGATTGATTTTGATTTTGGAACAATGTTATTTTGTACCTGCTATGTGCAGGAATATTATTTCAGTTTCTATGTTGGATATTTCTGGATTTTATTTTACTATATCGAATGGTAGAATTTCATTATCTAGAGAGGGATTATTTTATGGAGATGCTCTATTAAATAATGGCTTATATATCCTGGACTTAAATGAAACCAATCATGTCTATAACATAAACACTAAAAGGGTTAAGCCCAACAAACTTAATCCTGTCTACCTATGGCATTGTCGTTTAGGCCATATAAACGAGAAGCGCATAGCTAGGCTTCACAAAGCTGGAGTCTTAGGATCATTTGACTTGGAGTCAATTGATATATGCGAGTCATGTTTACGAGGCAAGATGACTAAGGCACCTTTTAGCAAGAAGGCTGAAAGGGCCGCTGGCTTATTAGACCTAATACATTCAAAAGTATGTGGGCCCATGAGCGCAGCGACCAGAGGTGGACATCTGTACTTCATCACGTTCACGGACGATTTCAGTAGATATGGCTATGTCTATCTGATGAAACACAAGTTTGAGACTCTTGATAGGTTCAAGGAATTTAGGAACGAAGTACAGAACCAACTAGGCAGAAATATCAAAACACTTCGGTCAGACCGAGGAGGTGAGTATGTGAGCCTAGAGTTTGACTCATATTTAAGAGAGCATGGAATAGTTCCACAGCTCACTCCTCCAGGAACACCATAATGGAATGGGGTGTTTGAACGGAGGAATAGGACCTTGTTAGACATGGTCCGCTCAATGATGAGTCAAGCCTCTCTCCCAATTAGTTTATGGGGACACGCCCTCGAGACAGCTGCTCTTATTTTAAATAATACTCCAACTAAGGCAGTGGAAAAGGCCCCATATCAGATATGGACGGGCAGGGAGCCCAATGTGTCTTTCCTAAGGATTTGGGAATGCGAAGTACATGTCAAGAGATTGACTAGTGGTAAGCTGGAGCCCAAAACCGATAAATGCCTGTTTGTGGGCTACCCTAGGGAAACCAAAGAGTATTACTTCTACAACCCCTCTGAGAATAAGGTGTTCGTGGCAAGGAAGGGGGTCTTTCTAGAAAAGGAGTTCCTTTCCAAGAAAGATAGTGGGAGCAATGTTGAACTCAGGGAAGTTCAAAGTCCACAAGCTCCTGAAGAGGATAACTAGGAGGCCCAGGTGGAGCTTCCACAGGAGGAAGTACCGACCTAGGCCACACAAGGACCTAGAAGGTCTGGTAGGGATCATCGGGAACCGGAGAGGTATGGTTTCCTAGTCACCGATGATCAAACTCTTCTCATCTGGGATGAGAAAGAACCCAAAACCTAGGAGGCCATGGCAAGCCCACAGTCTGCAAATTGGCGTAAAGCCATAGAGCCAGAGATGCAATCTATGTACGATAACCAGGTTTGGAACTTGGTTGATCCACCTCCGGGTGCTAAGGTAATTGGTTGCAAGTGGTGCTACAAGCTAAAAGCTGATAATACCTTCAAGGGGCTTCTGGTTATGAAAGGTTTCAGATAAGTCCATGGAACAGACTATGATGAAAATTTCTCACCAGTAGCCATGCTCAAATCCATCAGGATCTTGCTGGCCATAGCCACATGGTACAACTATGAGGTCTGGCAAATGGATGTCAAAACCGTTTTCGTTAATGGAAAGCTACTCGAGGATGTGTACATGACATAACCTGAGGGTTTTGTCAATCCAAAGTATTCGGGAAGGGTATGCAAACTTCAAAGGTCCATTTATGGACTGAAGCAAGCATCCCAAAGTTGGAATCTTAGATTCAATGAAGCTATAAAAGAATATGGCTTCATACGGAATCAAGATGAGCCTTGTGTGTATAAGAGGACTAGTGGGAGCATTGTCACATTCCTGGTACTTTACGTAGATGACATCCTACTCATTGGAAGTGACATACCTACACTGCAAGGAGTAAAGTAGTGGCTGTGTAAGTGCTTCGCAATGAAGGACTTAAGCGAAGCTGAGATGATCCTAGGGATCAGGATCTATAAGGATAGATCAAATCGGCTTCTGGCCTAAGTTGGGCCTCATACATAGACAAAGTTTTGAAAAGGTTCAGCATGGACAGAGCTAAGAAAGATTTCTTGCCAATGGGTCATGGGATGAAACTTAGTAAGAAGAACTATCCTAAGACAAGGGAGGACAGGGAGAACATGAAATTGGTTCCATATGCTTCGGCTATAGGATCAATTATGTACTCCATGCTATGTACGAGACCTGATGTCGCCTTTGCACTAAGTATGACGAGTCGGTACCAGTAAGATCCTGGGGAGGATCACTGGAAGGCTATCAAGGCGATCCTCAAGTACCTTAACTGGACTAAGGATAGCTTCTTGGTGTATGGAGGTCAGGAAGTGCTATCAGTTACTGGGTACACTGATGTAAGCTTCCAGACCGACCATGATAAGTACCAGTCGCAGTCTGGGTATATGTTTTTGCTAAATGGTGGTGCTGTAAGCTGGAGGAGCTTAAAGCAGCCAACCATCGTGGACTCTACAACAGAAGCTGAGTATATTACGGCGTGTGATGCAACTAAGGAAGCTGTATGGATAAGGAAGTTTATCACTGAGTTGGGAGTAGTACCAACTATCCAGGACCCAGTTGATATCTTCTGTGACAACAATGGGGCCACTACACAAGCTAAGGAGCCCCAGTCACATAAGAACACAAAGCACGTGCTCAGAAAGTTTCACCTCATACGAGAGATCGCGAAGAAAGGTGACATTACATTACATAGAGTGGACACCAAGGATAATGTTGCAAATCCTTTGACCAAGGTGCTAGCTCAGCCCAAGCATGAGGGTCATACTAGATCTATAGGGATTAGGCCCATGCCTAGTTGGAACTAGTGCAAGTGGGAGATTGTTAGATATGCCCTAGTCCCGAGGCATTGGACCTTGTATTTGTATTATACATTTATTGGATTTATGTATTATACTCATTTTGTGTTATTAATAAAGGCATTAATTCATTTATTATATATCTCTTGTGCAATATCTTAAATGAAGTATCCAATATACATATCCATATCTATGATGACAAGTATCATGTACTTGGCAGTAAGACCATGGATAGGGTAAACGATATAACCATAAAGAAATCCGTAGTCTGTTTCAGTCATGGGAATGAATGGAACTAGAGACTATCATTAACATGGTTGTATGGCGGTGTCTTACCAATCATTGGACATGGA
Source organism: Euphorbia tirucalli (assembly GCA_039660915.1). Lineage (NCBI taxonomy): Eukaryota > Viridiplantae > Streptophyta > Magnoliopsida > Malpighiales > Euphorbiaceae > Euphorbia > Euphorbia tirucalli. The sequence goes on along the minus strand of CM077639.1, from coordinate 27,571,046 downwards.
ATGTTAACCAAGTTAATGGGTACATGCAAAAAGGGCATGGTAATGGATAGATTCACTAAACGAGAAATCCACATGGTATAGTATCACAAGTGATTCTCGTGTAGTACTTGTATGGATCCTTTGACCTGAGCATATGATGGTATCGCATGCGAGGTCGCATACTTAGGGGTACGCCTAAAGGGCCTGTAATAGGGTGCCAAGTATGGGTGCTTTCGGGTATTACTTAGCATGGCAATGCTATGGATATGCAAAAGGGATTTGTCACTCAATAGTCCACTGAGAAGATATCACCGGCCTCTTGATGAATCTGACTGATAAGAGTGTGGCCACACCCAAACAAGTTGGAACTTGTTTGTGAGCTTCAATACATTCGGGATCAAGTAAATGTCCAGACACAAAAGTGGGTGATCAATCCATGCCTCTGTGTTGGACACCGATATCAATGACATGGGATATACAAGTTCAAACTACAGGGTTATGACTACAGTTGGATTGCCATCTCCGTCTTAATTGGGGGCTGCAGTGGCTTGCTAGAGCCCAACTGCAGTCTGTGGGTCACAGGCCCACTGCCAACATAAAGATGGGCCCATGGGATAGTATACATTGAGCGACTGAACACAGACTTAAGGAATCACCTGTATACTTGGAGTATACACTCTAGAGAGAGAGGATATATTAATTATATTATAAAAATCAATTAGATTGATTATAATAATAAAATTAATATTTGATTGGCTTTCTCATAATTAATTGGATTAATTATGAGATTATTTCCTGGGTGGAAATATACATATGTATAGGTTTACATATGAATTTATTTTGTAAAGATCTAATTTTAATTTCATGGATTAAATTGATTAGTCAATCCAATTTTAAGTGAATGTAAATAATATGTTACATGGTGTAATATATTATATACATGTGCAAATTAAATTTGGGCTTCAAATTAATTTAAAACAGACCAATTAAAATAGATTTGAGCTTAAAAATGAAAGAAGGAAAAGCCCACACAAAAGGAGCCAATTGGGCCGAAATTTTCCTTGAGAATTTCGGCCACCTAGGGTTAAAATAACCCTAGGTATTTCGGCCACCATTAGCACAAGCCACACTAGCCGAAATCTTCCCCTCTTCTCTCTCCATAGTTCATGTTTTTCCAACGCTAGCACGGGTTGTGTTCGTAAGGCGTTCGTGTACGTGAACGAAAAGGGATTATACTTTGATTCCTGCAGTCTGCATCCATCTCTTGTAGAGATTATTTAGGTAAGAGATTTATCTCTCGTTGATTAAATTTTATTTTTACAATTTCCATCTCAATTGCTCATGGGCACAGATTTGAGGAAATCATCGCGTTCTTCCGTTTTAATCGGGTGATTTCCGGTGACAAATCCCAACAGATGGGACAAAGCCAAACGTTTTACATGAGACAGGGGAGCAAATAGACCTTTAAACCTACCTCAAATTTAGTTTGGACAAAATTGAATTACTAAAGTTGACCTGTGTTGCGAGTACAAGGCTAAATCAGGATATATGCATATGCAGGTCCAAAGCTAGGGAAATTTTTAGCAATATTTCCAGTAATGTACCTATCAAGAGGCTCGTGTGTGATAAAATAATCACAGGAGGAAGGATACTGGAGCTTCTATTTAAACTTGTATGTGATGAATCATCCAATTGTCATGCCAATTCCATGACTGGCACAGAATGGTTTTTGATCTTCACTTGTGTTGCTATTATTCTTGCTCAACGACCCAACTTAAATTCTGTTACTGGTTTCTCTCTTGTTGCTGCAATCACTGCCATTGCCTATTTCACACTCATTTAGGTTTCAACTATCCCTAAGCAAAGGCCTTCTAATGTATCTCATGCCCCATTACAAGGATCCACCACTCATGATAATGATGTGGCTACAACTAGTCTTGTTTTTTAATGCACTTGCCATCCTCATGCTTTCCTTTAGGGGACACAATCTACTGCTTGAAATCCAGGTAATTAAACAACTACCTACATTTTTTTTTTTTTTATGTCCATGAAGTGATTCAAATCTCTTGAATTACCCTAAAAAGGTCAATTTATTTTAATAGACGTCCTTGCGTAGGCACAGGGGTAGACATTTGTTGTTAATTTTACATGATTCATACTTAATAAATTATGTCCCAAGATCATTAAACATATATTATTTCACATAATCGTATTAATCAAAATTAACAAACTACAAAAAAAAACATGGTATAAATACCTTTTGTAGATTCCCAAGTAAAAATTTTCAATCCACATGAGCAAGAAGATTAATTTAGATAGAGGTATTAAGAGAATTGAATTGTGGTTTCTCTGTGTTTTCTTTTTTTTTTTTTTTTTCTTCTGCAAAAAAAAAAAGTATGTTTTCCAAGAAGTAAACAATTAATTAATCATTCTAATTTTTTTCCTTTTATATCCCATTTGAATACCGACAATTGGGTTGGATCTGATCCTATCAAGGATGACTCACCACTATGAATTTCTAACATTTGTATTTGGCTTTCGTATTAAACATGTATGAGATATGCAAAGTAAGCAAAGAGTTGATATGATAAAAGTTAATATGATAAAAGTACTCTTAGTATTTGCCTACTAAAATTGTGAGAGATTACACAAAAGTTAGTTTTAGGCATTTTCAATATCTACAAAAATTATTAGTAAAAACAAATAAAGAGATTTGGCAACAAAAAAATTTTATGTCAAAAGTAAATATGTCGTGACCATAACTTTAGGCAACAACAAAAATTTTTTTGCATGTTGTTGTTATTGTAACCGTATGTATGTGGATACAAATTTGGTAAAATATTGTTACAATGTTATATATATGGCAACTACTTTTGAATATTGTTGTTAAATAGGTTTTTGGTAACACAATATATTTTGCTGTCAAATCTAATATTTCTAGTAGTGTATTATATTCTATAACATTAATTAAGCATGTGACATGACTCTTTCCTTATGTGTGGGAAATATATAGCGGTCAGTAGAGATAATTAATTAATTTAGAGCAGCATTGATCAATAAGCTCAACATGAATTTGGATGCAGGGAACATTACCTTCAGATACAAAACATCCATCAAGTAAGACAATGTGGAAAGCAGTGGTACTATCATACATCCTCATAGCCATTTGTATGTATCCTTTAACAATAGTACTGTTCTGGGCTTATGGAAACCAGGTAATCAACCAAATTCCCTCTGCTTAATTTATAAACAACTTCAACTAGATATATTGGAATCACATGTTATATATATGCTAACAATTTGCTTCAATTTCACTTCAGATACCTTCAAAAGTAACGACGAGTGAATTCTTGCAATTCTACCTCCAAAACACGAAAAAAGTCGTAAAATTCTTAACATACATATTGCTATTAGTAAATTGCTTCAGCTCATTCCAAATCTACGCAATGCCAATTTTCGACAATATGGAGTGGAGATACACTAGCATAAAGAACAAATGTTTCTCTCACTTGGTCCGAACAAGTATTCGCGTATTTTTCGGAGGGCTAACATTCTTCATCTCAGTTGCATTCCCATTTTTGCCAACATTATCAGGTTTTATAGGAGGATTGGCATTACCTTTAACATATGTTTATCCATGTTTCATGTGGATTTTGATTAAGAAACCCAAGAGAATTAGTACCATGTGGTGTCTTAATTTGGTGTTGGGCTGCTTAGGGGTGGCTTTGACTATTTGTTTAGTTGTTGCTGCTCTCTGGACTTTGGTTACAAAAGGGCTAAATGCCCCTTTCTTTAAGCCTTGACTTATGCGTAATTAATCAACCTCTATTTACTTCAGAAATCATAGGATATAGATAGCAAATCAAATGTGTTGGCTCGGATGAATCATATGTAAATTGAACTATACTAATACATAAATCAAGGTGGCTTTACATTATATGTAGATATATAACTTCTTTTATATACTTGACCTTCAAATGTGCAATCAGAATTTTAAGTTCTAGTTAATTAGTTTTTTTTTTTTTTTCTTTTCTTTTTTACATTTTTCTATGGCTTTGAAATTCATTGAACCCCTTCAATCTCTTGTATTCATTTAATTTTTTTTCATTCAAATGTTGTCTATGTGAAGAAGGGTCAATTTAGTCCTTTCACAGCCTAACAATATTTTAATAAATTTAGTTCAAAAGTGACACGTATTAGTATCTAATTTATAGAATTTGTTGATACAACAATTTCTAATGTTCACACATGTTATTTAGTATATCGTTGTCGACTTATTTGATAAAACAGTGTCTAAGTCCAAAAATCAAATTGAAATTCAAGGTTTGTTTATAAGCTAATTTAGCTTGTAATGCTAGTTAAATTACCAAATTGACCGTTTACGAGAAAACTGATGCAAGTTTCAACATCTTTTGCAACGAACTGCATGATAAATTTGGTTTTAAAAAAAATCAACAATTTAAATGTACCCAAATTTAGGTTTTCCACTTTTTTTAAGGAAGGTATTACTCTAGTTAGTGTGTGTTTGTTTGTAGAAATAATTATATAATAATTAAGTTTTGTCTCCTTGAACTCTTACTACATCTTTTAGAATCAATTATCAAATTAAATCAAATAAAACTTAGAATGATTGAATTGTATATTATTCTACTATATAATGGTAAACATATTATTTATATATATATATTACTTCAATAAGAGAAATAATACGTCCAAGAAAAAAAGGAAAATATCCCCATCATAATTCAAACTAAAGTTAGATAATAAATTTCACAAACGGAAAAAAAAAAAACCACAAAGAGCAAAAATAAATCTACAAAGGGTAGGAACAAAAAATAAAAACTAATACCATAAACTGTAATTTGAAGAAAATCCAGCCATTGACGATCGATCCACCACTACAAGATAACAATTGTAACAAAATCTCTAACGCTATAATCTTTTCAAGTAAATAGATCTAAAAAGATCGTTTTAATAAAATGCACTAACCTATGACCAAAAGTCTTTGAAAAAAAAAAACGCTTCCGCTCGTTGTGTTAGACTTAAAAGGATGTAAAAAAAATTAGATAGTCAAACAAAGGTATTGATCCAACAACTATAAATCAATCTTTAATGGAATACTTTCAGTCAAATCACTCAAAATGATAAAAAAAACATGAAAGAATATAGATGAGGAAGAAGACGAATATGGAGGAGGAAGAAGAAAAACTGGCTTCCTTCTTCCTCCACAAAAATTGAAACTTTAGAAACGTTTTTTTTTAGAGAGAGAGATGAGAGGGTGGCTAGAGTCTTTTTTTTTTTAACATATTATATTTATGTTTGTCTCTCATTGCATAATCCTAGTATCTCTAATATTACTGATATAACCATAATATAAGCTTAGGGTGAATTATAATATATACTATTAATAGGCCAAATACATAGATACCCCTCTGAACTTGTCCAAAAACGCCTACTGCCCGCCTGAACTTTTAAAATGTCCTAATGCCCCCCTGAACTTTGAAAAAGTGACCCAAAGAAAACTCTGGTTTTTATAAGATTTAGGGGGCAAACTAGGCCAATTTTAAGAAATTCAGGAGGGCAATAGAACACTTTTAAGAAGTTTAGGGGGGGCAATAAAATACTTTTAAGAAGTTTAGGGGGGCATTAGGATATTTTCAAAGTTCATGGGGGGCAGTAGGCGCTTTTGACTAAGTTCAGGGGGATATCTATGTATTCGGCCTTATTAATATGATAGTAGTTATCAAATATTCTACCTATCAACCACATTCTTGACAGTTACGGAGTATATGTGGAACGTGGTTTTTCCTGAGGTAACTTCCCTTATTGGCTATAAATAGCTTTTCATTCAATGATAAAAGGATTGGATCTTCTGAGATTTTAGAACTATTACTAGACAAACTTTAACATTGGAGTGTTTGTGGGAAGAACACCTTCCCTCACTACAACATGTATCTTGTCAAGGATCACCTACCGTCACATAAAAGCTACGATAATACGTCAACCACACATCAGCTCAAGATTAATCTCGGAATTAAGCCTCTCATCCTATCAAGACTTAAATCAACACACAATGATCTAACTTCCCATTCTAAATATACTATTGTACTCAGCCTACAACAGTTGGCGCGGTCTGTGGGAAATGATCGAAAAGCTATTATTTTGTTTTCTTTAACCAGAAGAAATGCCTCCAAAGAGATCCCAAGTCGCACATTCTTAAATGACAATTAACCCAGAAGAAACAAATGTACAACATAATGATTAAGAAGAAAATGTTGTGACTTAACCTGTGATCCAACATGTAGTTCAACCTGGAGGGTCAGGGTTTGTTCCACCTATGGTTCCATTGACAGAACATGAAGCTCTCAAGCAGAAATTCGATGAGAACAACCGCATGCTTGAAAACTTATTGCAATTTGTTCAACAAAAACACCTCATGATATGCTTCCATCAAATCTCTGGCCTAAAGAAAAGACTCATGTAAAGAATCATGTATCAGAAGATGAACTCTCTCATCCTTCTCCTAACCATGAGCATCAACACACTTGGAGAAAAGTCGAAGCCCCATTAAGGAACAAAGAAAAAAAAGGTGAAGTTGTGGAAAGCATTTATAAAGGAGATCCAAAAGGGCTAGGAAGAAAGAACAATGAAGAGTCTGTATTTAGTGTGATAGAACCTGGGAGCTTGAAAAAAACGATCGAAGAAGTTCTAGAGCAGAAGAAGCTGGTTTCTACCAATGAAGAACAACAGGGGACGAAGGTTCCTTTCACCGAAGAGATTATGAATAAACCCCTTCTAAAGAAATTCAAGATGCCTCAACTAGCCACATACTCTGGAAAAGGTGATCCTCATGAACATATGCAGAATTATGAAGCTGAAATGTTACTTCACGGATAGGAGGATGCGATCATGTTGTCAGTGTTGGGAATGCCCTAGTCCTAAGGTATTGGTCCTTGTTTTGTATTGTACATTTTGTATCTTATAATGAGATTTATGTATTATACATTCGAGTTAATAGATAAAGACATTATTATATATATATATATATATATATATATATATATATATATGGTGTATGCTTAAAAGGGCATGTAACAGGGTGCCATGTATAAGTACGTTCGGATGTTCCAGTGAGCATGGCAAGACTATGAACATACAGAAGGGAATGTCACTCAGTAAACCACGTACTAAGCTCACTACTTAGCCAACACCAAGTCTAATACGCAACGTACATTAGACTACATATTGCACTTGCATAAGGAGTGTTCTCATTTGATATGAGGACACATCCATTTTTGTAAGAAAACTAATTCTTGGCAATTGGCATATTAGTGTTGTTTGCAATTCTACATGTTGAATCGTTCAAGGATTTTATTAATAATCTTATGCAATAGACAACATCCTTTCTTGAACAATTTCTTAAAGAAGAACATGTACAAATATAAATAGGAATTTTTAATTATGAAAGTGAAAAGAGCATCCTAGAAATAAGGAACAGATAAATAGTAGCAAGAAAAGATGAAAATGTTATATTTATATTTTTATAAAGTTAATGAATAATGTTATAGGTGTGATTTCAATAAAAAATAATTTAATGCATTTGATAGTAATTATTACGTATCATTTTGTTAATAATTCTTAAATTAAGGCATTTCATATAAATTTCTCTTTCAAATATATAATTAAGACATTTCATATAAATTTCTTTCAAATATATGTAACCAACTAAAGTAGCATTTAAAAACTTGGACAAATAATAAATTGTTTAGAAAAAGAAAATTCTACAATAAACTTCTAAACAGGGGGAAAAAAAAAAAGAAATTATATTCTTTACATGATACTATGATAGCTCCATAATTACTACGGAAGAGTGAGCAAATCTAGTGTGGATTAATAATTTAGAACAAAATAAACGATAAAAATGATGAAGAAAAGAACATGGAACAGAATGAAGGATTCTGTTCCAGACATGAACAAATACAACAATCTCAGGAATTAATTAATTAATTAATTAGGACAAAAATTAATCGTAAAAACAAGCATTAGTCAAATTATGAGGCTTCCCAAGCTTATTACCATGGAGAGTGATATGGCATCTGATTCGATTGTAAAACTTGGACTTGACCAACCTTCCCAAAATATAGGCTCTTGATCTCACCACAAATGTGAGATTCAGAGGAATTGATAGTTTCTCAATCTTCGGATTTGAAAGATGGGGTAATCCCCCGTATAACGGCACTTGCTTACCGTTCACCACAGTTATCACTGTCCTCTGCCTTTTCCTCGGTTCTGTAAACTTCTTCATCTGTTTTTATTCAGACACAACAAACCCAAATTATATTCATACAACAAGACCTGTTCTAATAGTATAGGGACCAAAAAAGTTATTTTACCATCTACAACGAAAGAGATAGAGTACATATTTTAGGCATTAAAAGCCAAGATGTCAATAATACACAAGAGTCATATAGGGATGTAAAAGGGGCGGAACGGGATGGGGATTGGCAATCCCATCCCCGTTCCCCGGCTAGGCGAGGATCCCCATCCCAATCCTCGTTTAGTAAACGGGGACGATCTTCATCCCTATCCCCGGCCCCGTCGGAGGAACCCGTTCCCGTTAAGATTTTTTTTTTTTTTTTTGGAAATTTTAAATAAAATTCAATTTGATACAAAAATAAGTTAAAAACATATTACAGTTTGAAAACCATTAAATAAATCACTTAATTTTTCTTATAAGAAAGTGATATTTAATTAAAATATTACAACTACTAATATTATTATTTCAAAATATAGTACAGGAGTCCAATATACATAAATAAAATTAGAGGTTTCTAATTGATAAATTATATCTAGTACGAAGGCTAAATTTTAAGTTTTGCACCTAAGCAGAAGTTCCGCAAATAAGTACACAATTGCATATATTTAGTATCAGCAGCAATAATTAAGCACAAACTTTAAAAGTGAAAGAGGGATGTGTAAAGCAATCCCTAGTTTTAGTTTTATTATTATAAAATTTAATTATTTATGTGTGTATATATATATATATATATATATATATAAGCGGGGATTCAACATAAATCCCTGTTAGAGACTAAACGGGGATTGGGACGGGTCCGCAAAGCGGGGGAGATAAATCCCATCCCCGTCCCCGCCCCGCGGGGATTCTAAACGGGGAATCCCCGTCCATGTTCGGACGGGCTCCCGGCGGAAACGGATCCCCGTGTCCCCATTGACAACCCTAGCTAGAATCATAACCCAGAACCGGACTCCACAGCCATACCCAACATAGATGACAATTAGATTTCTCAGGAAAAAAACAACTGCTTCTGAAAATCTAATATTATAGTAAATATATAATTATAACAAATTTTACTGTAAATACATATAATAATTTTATAATAGCAATAATTTTGGAAGTAAAATATTAAACTTAAACTGCTTAATTAGTTATTTTATTCTTTGATCTCCTAATCAGATTAAACATAATACAATTGAAAATATAAGGGGTACAGATTATCCTACTTAATTATATGTACTTAAAAAAATGAATCCGATATTAGTCTAAATATACACATCCCTTGAAAATTGTATTTTCTATCATTCAACCCCTAACAAACACACGTTTTTTTAGAGCATTCAGAAGGAGCTAGGATTCCCACCTTTGATGGATGTACCAATTAGACTATGTCTAAATGGTCCCAACAAACACACTTGGTTCATTGTATTAACAATTTTAGTAATTAGTCATTAACCTAAGTAATATTTGATGCCTTCCCGTGTGGAAAAAAAAAAAAATAGTCATAATTGATGTATACAAATAATAATTTACAAATTTATAGTATAAAACCATAATAAGAAAGCATATATTTTTGTACATGTATGGTATCTATTGTTACCAAATAAATATTACTGATAATAATATAAAATTTCCTAACGGAGATAAATTAGAATGGGTCCACATGCATAAATAAACTATATATATATACGAGTAATCAATAAATGCATTTACCATACATGCATTCAAATGTAACTGTATTATTTACAACTTAGAGCATCAATTCCAGCTTTCACACAACCAGAAAAGTCAAAAACTGTCCTGTCGTCGTGATTTGGTATTCATTTCTGTCACTTCCTCCTGGTTTATTAATTTTTTAATCAAATTATTTATTTATTTATTTATTTTATAATCCAAATAGGCAATAATATTGCCTATTTGGATTATAAAATAAATAAATAAATAAATAATTTGATTAAAAAATTAATAAACCAGGAGGAAGTGACAGAAATGAATACCAAATCCAACTATATATGCATAATTATATTTAAAATATAAAAATAATATGTATTTATCAAGAATGCAATCTCCTCAATTCTTTGCGGAGACAATAACGTTAATAATTTCAATTGCCAAATTAGTTTAATAACAAACTTGGACAAAGAGTAAATTCCGTCCCTACTTGATTCAAAATCGATTTTCCTATTAATTTGGCCTTTTAATTTGACATTCTTCTCACCATTATTCCAACCAAACACATTCTTGAAGTCAAATTAATCCAAAATAATACCTATAAGTACATGATTTAGAAGTTTTTTTAATATGAGTTATTTGCTCATGATGACACATGTCAATTAAACTGATTTGATCCCAATTATATATCAAACTAAAATACAAAATTAATATCCCAACTTTATTTTGGACAAAATTGGAATTGGTATTAGAAACTAAAGGAAAATAGTACCAAAATTAATATCACAATGTTGTCACCGAATTTAAATTTTAACCTCAACTTTTTAAATTTATATATAATATAAAAAAAAAAAAAAAACATAAATTGGAGGCACGTGTTAATTACCAAGATTTTTTATAAATTTTAATTATTATAATAAAAAAATATTTTACATATTTTTAAAATTTCTCCCATCAATATATATTTTAATTAAAAAACCATTGGACAAATATGTGTTCAGTCTAAACAATATTAATAGATAAACAAAATTTGATGTCAATTCATGGGGAACTGTATATTACAATGTTTACTATAAAAAAAAAAAAAAAAAAAAAAAATTGGATTGAAGATTTTACTGTGATAATGAATACAAAATATATAATTTATATTTAAATAAATTTAAATATATACTTTTTACATTTTTATTTACAAAACAATTTTAAATTAATTCGAGGCATTGCCCAGAGTTTAAAACTAGTTGAACAAAATAACATCTAACATTGTATAAAAGCAACAAAATGGATCATTTTGACACGTGTAACATGTGGCATCCTAATCAGCAACACCACCTTACTTCTTTTCTTAAATTGAGCTCGTTTTAATTAGCTTTATACAATATTAAGCATATTTTAGATCAATTTAAAACACTACAGGTAAACTTTAAATTCAATGAAAATGTTGGGGCATTTTTGAAACTAAGATATCCTTCATCCAAATAATGTAAATAAGGGTGTGAAAGTCGTATATACAATAAAAAATAACAAGTAAGTTTAAAACAAGTGGGGCCTCTTCGTTTGAATTGCAGTCGATGGGCGTTTAATATTGCAGAGTGTGCAGTCTTTTTCAGGCACTCCTATCCTATAAAGATGAGTGCCTGAAAAAATACTATCAATTTTCTAAACTCCATGGCCCATTTCTCGATGTACCCTTCTATGTATTCTACCAAGAAGAAAAGAACTGCTTTTGAGTTTTGACCTCAACTGCAATTACCATTTTGCCCTTACAACAGCCTACCCAGCACGTAGTAATATAGAAAAAGACTTTCTATTCTGTTTAATTAATTAAAAAGAAGAAATGTATCGTACCTGCCCCGACCCGATTTTCAGCTGGTAATAGTGAAGCTCAAGAGGAGTAGAAGTCACATGGACGGCGAAGAATGTCCCTGGATTTCTGTAATGAATCTTAACCGTTGAATTTATAGAAAGCATATCTGTTGGCACTCCTGTCTGATCATTCCCGGCTTGTACATTAAAATTCTCGAACACCATGTTCTGCTTTAAGCAATTAAACACCACGATTTTATTCTTTACTAATTGTAATTACTAACATTGTTAATTTTTTTGCTTCCAACAATATGTTTGACTGTATAACATGTTAATACTCGACTAAATCAAAATACAAAAATGTTAACTTTATTTATGAAAACACCATCAACTGTTCTTGTACCATGTACTTAGATCATAGTATCTTTTAAGAAAAGGGAGTTACTGTATGTTTGGTTATACACACTTTTTTTAAGGCATTCCTGACTTTCCCACTTAATCTCAATAAATCGTTAAGCTATCATAATGTCTCATTGGATTCCTAAATTGAGGAATCCAGCGAAACTATATGGACAATATTAATAGTAAATAATATAGTTTCGCTATATTCTTTAATTTGCTTATTTTGTAAGCTCTAGTTATTTTTAATATAAATTTTTATGAATAAAACCTTTAAATTTTAAGGATAAACTAGTTTTTTTAAAAGCTTAATTAATATTAATAGTGAATAATCTTAAACGTATGATCAGAGAAAATACACAATAAATATCAGAATCATTATTCTATTAAGAGCCTCTCAGCGCATAATAATCATAACGTGTGGCAGAGCATTTAGAGATTTATTAACTACAAAATAAGAAAGAAAGTCCAAGGACCTAAACAGATACCCTTGACATATTAGTTTCCTCAGTTGTCTCGAAAATTAAAAGGCAAATTAAATACTAATTATTATTAATTTAAGTGATGAAAAGTATCAAAGCAATTAATTGAACAAAGTAAAAAGAAAATGAAGTAATTACCTTAACAAGAATTTGAGGGTGGTAGGATTTGCTAGCTCCCCACAAGATGAAGCAGAAACTGGTAAAGAGCAAAAGAAAGAAGAAAAACCCAAAGAAATACAATCTTAAATTACGAGCAGCAGAACCATAATCATAGCCGTTCATATCATCATCATCATCAACGTCATCGTCATCACCATTATCATGGTGATTAATCATCTGGACATGCTTCCAAGCAGAGAGACTTTTAGGATTCTTGAGAGAAGCAGAGAATCGGGAAGTAGAAGACTCGCGAGAGTGATGAATCGGAGAACAATGGTAGAAATGGTGGGCAGGTGAACCAGTTGGGCTTGAACCGTACGACATCTTCTCCACATCATGGTTAGAAGGGCTCTGAACATAGTAAACCGGCCTCCTCGGCGGCGATCGCAGCGGCCAGGAGGTGTCGATGCTGGTTCCGTCCGAATCTGTTTTGGCGTGCATTATTACAAGGACTGGAGAGGGAAAAGGTGAGTGAGAGGAAGGGAACAAATTTTGAATGACAGATTTTAGAAGAGGTTTTTTAAGGATTTGACGCGACTGAGTTATTGTTTTATTCGATGGGCTTTTTTTTTTTTTTTTTTTTTGGGAAAAAACCGAGTGCTTGAAAATTAAAAATGGGAATGTGTTATTTATAGTTAAAAGCATGGTTTTCAGATCCGGACCGGTCATTGAACAGGTGAACAGATGGATTCATGAATTTTGAATTAAACCAGAATAAATCAGAATCGAACCGGATTTAATAAATATATTAAAATATTAATATATTTTTATTTTTATATTTATAATTTATGAAAATTTGAACATTTTTACAATAATTCTTTAAGTTTAAGCATTTCAAACACAATATAGTAATTAAAAAAACTCAATTTATGAAATATAGTTTTTATAGTTGCGGTTAAATGTTAATTTAATTTAAAATAATTTAAAAATACAAACTATATTTTATTTTAATTAAAAACACCTCAAAATAATAACTTAAATTTTATATTCAAATAATAATCAAAAAACCAATTTGGTCGAACTTGAAAACCGGTCCGGTTCATGGTTTTTCGTTTCGACTGATCGGTCCGACCGAAAATTAACCGGTTATTAATCAAAGTACAAACCGGATAGAAACCGACCGGTCTAACCTCCGGTTCCGGTCGAACCCGGTCCACCCGGCCGGCCGGTCCGATTTTCACAACTATGGTTAAAAGTTTTTAAAAGTGTAAATAATTACATCTTCCCGGATGTTTGGTAAAATATACTAATATCTTCCTGTGTTTTACCAATACAATTTATAGTTTCCTAAAATTTGTTTTTGTCACACTATAACCTCCCTCTATTAATCATTTTTTACTCAAAATTGTTGTTATTTATAATATTTGTGACTAAACTTAACCTTGTATCTTACCTCTAATGTTGATTTTGTAAAGTTATCTATAACAAAATCATTTTTTCTCACTTATTATGAGACTTTTTCCCAATGTTTTTAGTTGGGGTTACATTATTAAAAAAATACATTAAAAGAGTCTATTCAAGAAGATTTTAAACATATAATATTATAAGAGATGATATAAACTCATACATATATTTCACGTTAGAAATTTTAATAGAAAATTACATAATAATAAATAGAGGAAGATCATAGTATGACAAATGTAAAATATGGGAATGTATAAATTATATAAATAAAATATAAGGAAGTAGTGATGTATTTGCCCAAACCAGAGGGAGATATAATTATTTACCATTTTTAAAAAGGGAAAGTTGGGGGAACAAATGGTAATTTATTCTCAACTTGATTTTCAAAATAATTGAATAGACAATCTTTTTTTTTTTTTTCTTCTTTAAGAAAGAAAACAATTAATAACGGTACTTGTACCTTTAATTATTGGTGTTGGATTAATATTATCACCAAACAATTTGAAAAACATCTCAAAATAATTATAATAAGATAAATGATAAAAAAAAAAAGTAATTTATTAGTTGGTATGTTTTTACATATTATATTAATCAGTTAGTATAATAATTATATAGTCACTAATTTTTATTATTATCAAACTGTTTACTCATTTTAAGTCAAATTGAACTAATAATAACAAAATTACCCTTTATTATAATTTATAATAATAAAACATAATATTTTTCTATTTTCTAGTTTTTGTTCACATAATTCTAATATTAATAATATTACTAATATTAATTTATTAATTTATTAAACTTTAAATAATTATAGAACTAAACTTTTGGCATAGAGATTTTTTATTAAAAATAACTAAATAAAAAATATTTTAAAAAATATAAAATTAGGAATAGAACTATATAAAGTTATAAATTCGAAAAAAAATATAAAATTAGAAATAGAACTATATAAAATTATAAATGCAAACTTTTTATCTCTAATTCACCTTATAGATAACATTAATAAACAAAAAGATATTATTTTAAAATAATGAACAAGAATTCATAATAACATTTATGGTTAGTTCATAGATATTATATGAAACTAATAAAAAATAACAACATATATTAAAAAGAATAAATAATAGAGATATTTTTATTTTTATAACTAATATATATAAGTATAGAAATGTTAATGTATGTGTATATATTACAATTACTTTAATTAAATTTAAAAACTAAAAGATAAATTTTTAATTATAACCAGGGTAATTTTATACTTTTCTTGAATCAAGTTCTGATGATTACAATATTAAAAAGAAGGAAGATAAAAATAATAAAATAATTTTAAGTAATTAAATTAAGATCAAATGAATAATGATCTTAATTAAGATTACATAAAGATATTTTATTATAAAAGACTTTTATCAAAGTCAAAATGAAAAAAGAAGAAAAAGGATAATATTTATTCAAGTACTTAAGATTAAACAATAATCTTATTCAAGTTACAAAGAGTATCATATTATTGAAGATGAAGATATACAACAAATCTTGAAGACAAAGGGAAAGACTACTATGATCTACAAGAGGATATTAAATTTTGAATTACAGAAAGAGGACTCTTATAATCAAAAGGTTATACACTTACAGGAGACTATGCACTGCATAACGGTCACCTACAGAAGATTGTACAAAGTATAATGGTCATCTACGTGAGGCTATAAACTGTATAACGACCACATACATAAAGCTAAAGGAAACTCAAATTATTGCTATAGAAAGCTATAAATTGTATTATAAACTCATACAAAAGGCTATGGTAATACGAAGCAGCAATTTCAAAGGCATGAAGAGCCTTGGACAGATTTGCACAAAAATCTCAATTACCAATGCTTGTGAGTAACGGCTATATTTGCTATATATTGCATTATAGCAAATATAATGCATACAGAAGGCTATAGCAATACAAAGCAGGAGTTTTAGAGGCATGAAGAGTCTTGGACAGATTTGCACAAAAATCTCAATTACCAATGCTTGCGAGTAACAACTATATTCGCTCCTTCACCTATAAATAGAGAGCAACTCCATCATTCACAAGTGGAGAAGATAATTATCAAAATCACAATACAAGCATACATTTGAGAGTATGTTCCAATATAAGTTTTCAAAGAGATATTCAAAGAAATTTAGTCTTCATCAATTCTCAGACAACAAATTTATTCATTCAAAAGGGAATTGTAATTCACACAATAGGGTTTGTGTGAGGAGGAGCTTTGTTGTGGTGATTTCAATAAAGCAATTGTAAAGTTTCACACTTGAGCTTAAAAAGCGTGGTGATAGTTTGGTTGTTAAGCTTGAAAACAACAGTTGTAAAATTTTCGTGTTTGATCTTGCAAAAAGCACCGGGATAGTTGTTGTTAAGCTATAAAACAACACATATAAGTTTGATACTTGAGCTCGTAAAAAGTATCGGTAGAGTTTTTGATACTTTGCATAGAAAAGTATTGAGTTTGTTACTTGAACTTGTAAAAAAATAACATTAGGCTTGATTTCTACCCGTAAAGAAATCATAAGCTTGGTTCCTGCCCATAAAGAAATCGTTAGTGGAAAATCTCAAACGGTGGACTTAGGGACATGAGTAGGCTGGTTAGGCCGAACCTGTATAAATCATTGTGTCTCAAATATCTCTATCCCTACACTCTTTATTTATTGTTATTTACTTTCTAAGAATTTAAAATTAATAGTATTAGTTTTATTTTGAGATATTGTTTAAACCGATCAAAGCGATTATATTCACGAGTTTTACAATCTACCGCACTTTAAGTAAAACTCATATTATTGGGCAAAATTGTTTGTACCGAAAAAGCTAAGTAAAAGAATTTTATTTAGTGATATACACTATTCACCCCCCCTTAGTGTGTCTCTAGCCTATTTTAGGGCCAACAATAAGCAAAAACAAATAAATGGATTAAACAGTTCATTTAGGCAATAGTTAAAAACCTTAAAATTTATTTATGGATTAACTAGTGTAATACGTATCCAAAAAAATAAAGTAATTTTCAATTTATTCTTTATTTTATTCTTTTGGTATAAATCATAGGTGTCTTCATTAAAATAATATTGTTCGGGCTAAGTTACAAATAAAACTTCTCATCTATCCCTATGGATGTATTTGATGGAATCCAAACCTAGGTCTTCTCCCACAAACTCAGCCTACAAATGTTAACTAAGCTACAACCTGTGTTTCAACTTATTCATTTTAGAGCATCTCAACACATTACACTAAGATTATAGACCTGTTCGAGGGTGGGCTGGCCCGAGCGTTGTCAGGCTTTTTATAAAAAAATCAACCCAAGCCAAGTCTAGCCCATTGTGAGTGGACGACGGTTTCGTTATTGAAAGAACACGGCGAGCGAATTGGGGAATTTTTATATAGTATGATTTTTCGTCTTGTGATAATAATTATAGTATGAAATTCATTTTGGAAAACAATATCCATAAAAGATTCAAGACCGAAATCCTAAAGAAAATGTAGGCGTCGACACCCGGCTCAGCTCGACCGAGAAATTTAGGTATAGTTGAAACCAAATAAAGGCCACTATAGATTCTAGAGATCTAGGTCCGGACGAGTCAGTTACTTATTATCTAATTAAAATAAACACTTCAACAACCAAATTATAGCATTTTATGAAACTAAACCTATATTATTTAGAGATACGGTGTTCATGCAATTTAATCCTGCAAAACAAATGTTAGTACATGAATAATTACATGTAGGACTTAATCACAACAAAATGGGATAATAAATGAGTCGGGGTCATGCATTTAAGGAGTAATAGTTGGAGAGACTCGATAAATCTCCTCGACTAGATCTGGAAAATATTTTGAAACGTTTCTATGTTAACTTTTGAAAAAATGGTTTTGAAAATGGTTTTACCGGTTAATTATTTAGCATGGTAAATGGGTTGAATTTTAGGAAACTAGGTTTTCATCGTTGTTCTGTTCTAATGCATGCTTCTGGAATATAAATCTAAGGTTCAAATGACATGAAATGTGCAAAAATCGATTTTTGGTGATTCTATCCCAAGCTGATACCTGCGTGGGTGTTGAAATAACTGCTGTGCGGTTGTAGATTTACACCCCCACGAGTGTCACTTCAAGACTAGTGGCAGATTTCAAAATTTTAAGTTTCGCAGTTCTGTTTTGAGAACCATAGCCATGCGTTTGATGCAGCTATAGCAATGCAGCTGTTGTGATGGTCGCTACGTCTGGTTCGCAAATTAGAACCTAAAAATAGAGTTATTTTAAAAATGATGCAAATGATGCCAAAATACGGGACAAACAAGTCAAATGATTTAGTTTCTCAAATATTTACCCTTGTAGCGTGGATCCACAGCTTTAAGAAGCGAAAATCTTTCAAGAAAGGCTCTGATTTCAAACTCGAACTCCAAGCCCCGAAAACGATTTTAAGCTCCGAAAGCTACGGTTTTAGTGTTATGATTAGTCTTTAAGCATATTATAAATCTTAGTGGAGTAGTTCCCTATGATTTCTAACCATTTTTAGACCTAAAAACAAAGATTAAAGATGAAAATGAAAGAAAAAAGTTTGAATTTTTCTTCTCCTTTTTCTCCCCTTTTCTTCTCCTCTCTCTCTAGAATAAAGTTGCTACCCCCTTCTTCATCATCAAAAATGGTTTAAAGAAGGAAAAACATAAGTTTTCCTGATAGATTCCGCCCCTTAAAATTGAAAAAATCATTTCCAAGGTTGAAGATCACGGTTCAGTGTCAGACATCGGCACCCGTGCAAGTGTTGATGCAATAGCCGTGCAGCTATTGTTATCGCCGTGCAGATGTTAATCTGGACGGCTTTCCCTTTCACTCTAGAAATGATCCTAGGCTTAAAGTTCGATCTTAAATTGACTTTAACTCTTGTGGCTGTCAAAAGGCTATAGAAGCAAACATACAATTTATTCATCACTGAAACCGGGGATTAAAATCTCGCGCTCACACCCGCTCTATTAATACTCTGGGCTTGGACCGAGCTCATAAAGACAACCCTAAGCCCAGCCCATTTAGCCTGACCTGACTTTATCTTTTAATTAAGGGTAAATAATTATAACCTCCCTGAAGTTTGGTTAAATACACTAGTAGCTCCATGTGTTTTACATATATAAATTATATCTCTTTGTA
Source organism: Euphorbia tirucalli (assembly GCA_039660915.1). Taxonomy (NCBI): domain Eukaryota; kingdom Viridiplantae; phylum Streptophyta; class Magnoliopsida; order Malpighiales; family Euphorbiaceae; genus Euphorbia; species Euphorbia tirucalli. Next base: position 27,551,684 of record CM077639.1, on the reverse strand, counting down.
TTTTACATCTATCACACTATGACCTCCCTCTATTTATTATTGTTTGGTTTTTTTTATCAAAATTTCTTATGTGATATATATTTACGGACTATTATCATCTCTTAAAATGTTCTACATTCAAGTTTTTCTTAATTAGACATCTTTAATGTCTTTTTTCTAATGTAATCACAACTTAAAGGGTAAGAACAAAAAATAATTATGTGATAAAGGACCTTACAAAATCAACATTAGATCGGTGACAAGACTAATCTTAGTCACAAATCTTAAAAGCATCAATAATTTTGAAAAAATGCTTAATAATGAATCGAGAGAGGTAATAATGTGATAGACACAAATTTCAGGAAGATATAACTTGGATATGTAAAACATATGGAGGTGCTAATGGATTTGATCAAATCTCAGGGAGTTCATAATTATTTACCTTTTAATTATAATAAATTTTTTTATTAATTAACATAATTTTATATTTTAATTAAAATAATAATTCATCAACATACTACTTTTCAATTACAATACAACACAAATAAAATAAACTCTAATTCATGGCAATTTAACATTATTTCAATTAATTAAAAAAATCATTATAAGATCTAAATTTAAACAAGAATACTGGAATTATTGTTGGAAAAAAGAGTTATCAACGCAATGATCTAAGAGCAGTAAATGACAATTAAAAGATCTGCAAATTATTAATCTGAAACAAATTTATGAGAAAAAATAAAAAATATTAACAAAAAAATGTAACATATATTATATCGGGCTAGGCCGAGCCGAAACCTGGTTTTAAGAGGAATCTCAAGTTCAGCCCACTGAATATCAAACTTCAACGGGCTTGGGTTGGACCTAACTATAAAATTTCATGACTAAGCCCAGCCCAAAGCGTGCGAGCTTGGGCAGGTCGGGCAAACCTCTGGCCCGATAAATAGGTCTAAGTCTAAGAATAGACTCAAAAGTATCTTCAACCCATTTTCAATGCTTGTTTCGAAATTCCACTTTAAACTCTATTTCTGGTGCTACCTGTTATAATTTTCTCCAATCCACTATTTTATTTCTACTCCAAAAAAATTATTTTTACTTTATTTTTTTTCATCTCACACCTTTATTATTGTATCTATTTTTTTACATATATTTTTATTATTCTTATTATTAATCAAATAATAGACAAAGTCAATTTTCAACATACTATATTTTTAATAAAAAAATTAGAATTGCATTAGTTATGACAAAAATAGTTAGAAAAATAATTATATTAAATGTTGTGGCATATTAATTAAAAAAAATTGATAATGATTATTATAAATAATTAATAAATTTTATATAATTTTAGTTTTGAAACGTATTCCATGTCATAATTAAATTGCAAACTAATAAGTAATTTGTTGCAGTACCATATTAATTGAGTCTAATGTACTAGTTAATAATTATAGCATAACATTATCATAGATTCGTGTTCCTAAAATATGTACCGATTCAAAGATTGATGAAACAAAATATAAATGTGATAGTTAATAATGTTGCTAAGTGATTTCAGAATTTGCAAGCGAACAAAATCATACCGAGTAATAAAGTGTTAAGTAAATATCATTTCTACGTTGATTGCTTACTAATTATTAACTAATTTACTGAAACTATTATTTAAACAAATAGTAAATATTTGGATTTGAGTATTATTAAAATAATTTAATTGAAACATAATTAAAGCAATTAAAATAAGATAATTAGAAAAAATTTAATAAGAGAAACATCTAGATTATTGATTTCATACAACTGTTTAGCCTAATCAATTTATTGCATATTCAAACATTTTAAGAACTCATGTAATGGAGAATGATTTGATGTCAATAATATTTTTTCTCAAAATATATTATCAATGCTAATTATTTAGCACTAACCTTATTTTTAAATAGTGATTAATAACCTATAATTAACTCACTAAGCACAAATCATCCAAAAACTAAACACAAGTTCGAATTGTATTACTCTCGTTCAAGTCTAAAATTATGATTTTATTATCTTAGTTTCGGTTTCAATAGTATTCCTTCCCGGTACTCTATACTATTTCGATCTAAAATCATGCAATTGGTGATCAAGCAAAGGCAAACATTAAGTAAGATAATAAGATTTGCACAAATAAAGTAAGAATACTATAATAATTTCATAAAATAATTAAGTTATACTATATCCATATCATAGATAGAAAGAGTTTAGCTACTCATAGTATCTAAAATACATGAGTAACAAATAAGAAATAAAAACATAAAAAAGAGATGAAAACTTTAAGGTTGGTGTAGACATCTTTGCCTAATTACTTTGCCTTGTCGCCTTCACTAAACTACTGGAATTTCTCTAAAAAATGCAGATTAAAACTAAGTTCTTAGAATCCTCAACTAAAAAGCAAAAGTTCCTTTTATAGGAGAAACATTCTCCTAAACCAAAAAGGAGTAAAACTAACTAATAAGATCTAATTAGAAAAGGAGTCTCCAAATTAACCTAATTAAAACTCTTTCAAATTATAAATTTCTGCTGAAAAAAGTGTTTAGGAATTATCCTCTTGTTTAGGACTTTAACTCCAATAAGAAAGCATGAGTTTGCAAAAGAAAAGGTCAACCGAAACTTTGACCCGCATATTTATGACCAGCTATTGTAAATCCAAGATATGTTCTTCGTTTCAACTCCAATTGGCGCGATTCAAGATGCGTTGAAAAACTGACGGATAGATGCACAACTTTGTAGAACAACTCCAGAGTTAATCAGTCTCCAACTCTCTTGAAACTCTAGTCGAAATTATTCCTTTAGCAATCCTTTTCAACTTAAAATTCCTTTGATACAAAATCTCATATTTTACACCTAAAAGAAAATAAAAAACCTAATAACAACTAAATAAACAAAATATACTAAACAGTAAATAAATAACTAAAACTAATATTAATAATGTATGAATTAATAAAAATCTATCTTGAAATGCAACTAAGAATAACTGTATGAAAATGAGTTATCACTAAGGTAACTGTTCACCCTTGTAATTGTTCACCCCTTGTATAGTTAGGTAGCCCACTTGAGCCTTATTCAGTTTCTTTGATTTAACCAAAAAAAATTATTTTTCCTTAGAACTTTCACTTTAAATTCTAAAATCATCAAGAAAATAACATGGGGCTGCTTATTTTTTAATTCCAAGTCAATAAAAATCTCATTCTAAAAAAGCTAACTAAGAAATACATGTTTTGCTCTTTTTTATTTAAAAAAAAAAAAAAGTCATTGTTTCAATAGCACACCAATTTGTATCCAATTGTGGTTAGTTGTAAAAAATAAATAGATTACGACAAAAGGAGAGAAAAAGAATCCATGCATAAAACTAACTTGGAGGAAATTTAAAATTAAATTATTTTAATGATGCAATGATATTTCTAAATAATAAAATGACTAAATAGTGTTATACAACATCCATAATGCATAATGTTAACTAGTAAAGGAAAAAAGCTAGGTTTACAATATATATATAGTATAAGAAAAGGATAAGCAGGATCTTCTCTAGATAATTCGTCAAGAGAAAGAAAAAAAAGAGAATTCGATTTTCTACCTTCTGATCTTCATGCTTTTTTAGGTATGGATTCTGTATTTAGTGTTTTTCAATTCATCGGGTGAAAATTTTAATTTGATTACTAATTCTTGAGATATTTAGATGAAGAATAGGAGAGACTTTTGTAGATCTTGAACAAAAAAATAAAGAATTTGAAGATGAAATAAAAATCAACTGACTCTTAGTGGTCACGATTTTGATGGTATAATCGATTTAAATTAATCACGTCTATGCATATTATTATTTTGATGACCGTTATAAGCAATAGAATTCATAATTAAATTTTAGATGTGAAGAAATAAATTTGGGGCATTAAGTGTATAAATTTAATATGTTTGGAGGCTAAAAATTTACTAATAAAAAAGTTTAGCAGGTTAAAATAATATGAATAACATGGATATTATTCAAAAGAATTAAAATTTATGATAAACAATTTTTAGTCCTTATGTTTTCACATATTATACCAGTCAGTTTTTATGATAATTTTATTGTCCCTAAGTTTTATTATTGTCAACTCTTTAGTCCTTTTAATATAGTTAATGGTCAAATTAGACTAGTAACATCAAAATTACCCTTAATTCTATTTTATAATGATAAAATATATCATCTTTTTTTAATTTTTATTTTTTCCTCACATAATTCTAATATTACTAAAATTGATAAATTATGTTATTAAATTTTATATAATTATGGAACTAAACTTTATTGGCATAGAGCTTATTTTATTAAAGTAAAAAAAATGTTTTAATAAATATAAAATTAAGAGTAGAACTATATAAAATTACAATTTCGAACTTTTTATATCTAATATACCTCATGGATAATATTAATAAACAAAAATATATCATTTAAATATCAAGATTCATAATAACATTTATTGTTAGTTTATAAATATTATATTGACTAATAAAAAATGACAATATCTATTAAAGAAAATAAATATTAGTAATATTTTTTTATAACTAATATATATATATATATATATATATATATATGTATAGAAAAGTTGGTGCATGTGTATATATTACAAAAACTTTTATTAGAAATACTTCAATTAAATTTAAAAATTAAAAGATATTTTTTTTACTTATAACGAAGAGTAATTTTTTACTTTCATATGCAAAACTAAAGGAAAGGACTAAAGAGTTTATTGAGAAAAAACTTAAGGACCTTGAAATATGTGTATGGACTTACTAGTATAATAAGTAAAAACATAGGGAGTAATAAATTATGTGTAATTCTATATTGTAAAATGATGGAATAACATTAAATAATAAAATGTATAGCGCTAAATAGTAAATGCAAAATGATAATTTTACAAGAAAAATAGTAATATAAAAGAAGATGAGTAGCATAATGAAATGATATGTAAGAAGTTCTCTCGATAAATTGTCAAATGAAAAAAAAAAAAAAACGAAAAATTGGAAATTCAATTTTGTTTTTTCATTTTATACGGTTAAGATTTTGATTTAATACCTAACGCTTCAAATATTTGGAGAAAATGTGATATATTTTTTTAAATTTAGTATAAAGATAAAGGATCTGAAAATGAAATTGATATCAACGAACTTCTAGCGGTCGCGATCCGATGGTATCATCAATTGCAATTAATCATGCCAATTTCAAATCACTTCTCCAATGACCATTATAAGCAATAAAGTTATATAAGTTAATTTTAGAAGTGAAGATATAGACTTGGGGTATTAGAAATATAAATTTAATTAAATAAATTTGGAGGCTGAAACCATACTAATAAATTTAGTGGTCAAAACAATATGAATGGCAAAGATATTATTCAAAGGAATTAAAAGGTATATGGAGCAAATTTGAAATTAAAAATATATTATTGTTGAAATAGTAATTCTAAAAAGTAAAATGACCAAAATAGTATTAAAGTAGTAACATGCATGTTAAATAGTAAAGGTAAAATGGTAATTTTATAAAAAAAAAAAATATGAAAGAAGATAAGTAGTTTGAGGAAACGATCAGCAAAAAGTTCTTTAGATAATTTGTCTAGAAAAGGGAAAAAATGAAAAAAAGGAAACAATAAAAAATATTTAAAATTGGGTTTTCTACTGTTTAATCTTGATGATTTTTTAATTATGTATTCAGTATTTAGTGTTTTTCATTTTATATGGTAAAGATATTCATTTGATGTCTGACACTTGAGATATTTGGAAGAGATAATAAGAGAGACCTTTGTTGATTCTGGATAAAAGATAAAGAATTTGAAGATGAAATTGATATCACCAGACTCCTAGTGATCACGAGTCTAATTGTATCATTGATTTCAATTAATCAAGCCGATTTCAAATTACTGTTTTAGTGACCGTTATAAGTAACAAAGTTGTATAACTAAATTTTAGAAGATAGGATATAGACTTTAGCGTTCAATAGTATAAATTAAAATAAGTTTTGAGGCTAAAACTATACTAAAATTTTAATTAGTGAAAATAATAGTGTTAAATAGTAACATGCATAGTCCAAAATAATAAAGGCAAAATGGTAATTCTAAAAGAAAAAAATTAATACAAAAGAAGATGAATAATGAAAGAAAATGCTTAATTTCTCATATGGTACATATATTAGTGTATGTTTTAGTCCCTATATGATGTAAGCGGACTTTGTTATAAATAAAAAGGCACAATCATATTTATTATCTCTCTTGTGTATTTAATAAATTATGAGAATTCAATAACTATTATTTTTCTCTTTATGCTGGTAATGTTTTCTGGGCAGTAAGATATTGTGTAAGGAAAGAACCTACTTATAAAGCCATCTGTAGTTTGTTGATGTCATGAGAATGATAATAACTAAAGACCAGCATGGGCCTTAATTGTACGGCGGTGTCTTATCAACAATTGGACATAGATTATCAATTAAGGGTATGGGTAGATGTTAGGTTACATGGTACTGGATTGATCCGCTTTGAGAGCACCACATGGTTCCTATATCATAGGTGGCTCTCAAGTAGTACTTATGTTTAGTCCTTTGACCTGATATCGCTACAGGCCTAGGTGCTAGCTTGTATACTTTAACGTGAGCCTAACGAGCCTGTAACATGGTATCAAGTATGGGTATGATTGGGTATACAAGTGATCATGTTGGGAATGTGAGTGATGTGATGGGATTTTACTCTCTCTTGAATGAGGGTTGATATCACTGGCTTCTTGATGAGTAGGACTGATAAGAGTATGACCACACCCAAATAAGGTAATCACTAGGTGATTAGTCATTTGTGGGCTTTAGTCTACTCGGTATGAAGAAATGTCATTGCAGCACAGAGGGTGACTTTACCATGCCTCTTGCAAGACACTTATATCGCATCGCATGAGATATATAAGTTTACTACATAGATATATTCTCCATTGAGATTGATGTTTCTATCTTATTTGGGTAGCTATAATGGTTTGCTAGAACCCATTTGTATCTTCTGGGCTTAATGGGCAATTGGACCCACTGCCATCATAAGATGGACCCACAGAATCGTACACATAGATCATCTGAATTTGTTATTTGTGGACTTGTTAGAATATGTATTGGTTACATATTTAAATTAGAGTTTTTGGATTTAGGCTTTATGGAAAAGGCCCAGTTAAATAAATCCATGTGAGAGTTTTTCTTCTATCTAGTAAATTAATTAGTGAATTAATTAAATATACGGTATATATTTATTTAATGTTTAGAAACTAAAACATAGTTAGATTTGTTATTTCTTATTTAGGCTCTTTTGATTCTAATCAGGATTTTTTTGTTATGGAAAAATCCCTGTAAGGGAATTAAAAGAAATAAAAAGAAATATATAACCTAATTAGTTTTAAGTGTTGGTGTGCCCTAGTTCTTAGAGCATTGGATTCTTATATTTTGTTTGATACATTAAGACTCATTGTATGAATACATTATTTGTGTCACATTAATAAAGGCAATTAATCTATTTCATTTATATCTTGTGCTATAATATGAGTAGAGTATCCATTGATTGATAATCATAAAACCTATCCCAGGTCTGTTATAATCGTGGGAACGAATAGAATCACAGACTTGTATATTTGATAACTGTATGGCAGTTCTGAACTAGCCATAGTACTTGTATAGTCAGTCATGAATATAGGTACATGTCATTGACATGGGACTGGATCGATCCGCATAAGAAAGCCATATGGTTGTCACGTCATTTGTCTTTCTTGAGTAGGTCTCTTTTATCCTTAGACCAGATTTCATTATAGTATCAATATGGAATCCGGTTTACTTTGACATATGCCTAACATGTCTGTAAAAGGATGCTAAATATGGGTATGATTGGGTGGACCGATGAACATATTGATATTGATGATGAAGTGATAGAATTGCCACTCGGGTAACACCGAGATGATATCATTGACTACTTGATGAGTGGGACTGATAAGTGTATGGCCATACCCACGTAAGTCGGTTGCTTATTTGATTAATCAGTCAACGCAAGATCAAAAAATATAATAAACAGTAGAAGAGGATGACGAACACCATGCCTCTTGTTTATTCATATCGATATCGTTTGGCAAAGGATATTGTGAGATTACTACTGGGTCAGTGTTTTCAACAGATTGCTGCATTTCTGTCTTAGTTGGAGACTGTAATGGTTTGCTAGAACCCACTTACAGTCTGTGGGTCTTGGGCCTACTGCCAACATAAAGACAGACCCATAGAATCGTGCATATAGATCAACTAAGTAGGAATTTATAGAAATTGTGCATATAATGTACATTGAAAGGAATGCGTTAATTAATTAGTTGACATTCGGTGTCAAGGTAATTAATTAACATTGGGTTGATTTAATTTAATTAATAAGTTTACATAATGTAATTTATTAATTTATCAATTAATTGAATTACATAAAGTAAACAATTAATTAAATAATTTTTCTAAGTAGGAAAATTAAATACATGTATTATATTTACTTAAGTGTGATTTAATTTTATTTAGGGGTAATTAAATTTAGCCAAATAGAATTAAATTACTTAGTATATACTTTTTAATTAAAGTTTATTTATGTAATTATAATCCTAGTGGGCTTGAGTTTAATTAACCTAATCAAAACCCAATTAGACAAGGTGTCTATATAAAGGCACATTTAAGGAAGAAAACCTAACCCTACACCTAAATTAATTGCTGGTAATTTCAGCCCCATTGCAGCCCTAAGAATAGCCACAATTTACAGCAATCAATTCTCCATTCCTTCCGCTTCTTTGGCTAGCACCGGTTTCCGCTCGATAGTTGGTCGTGCACCGGACTTTGGAGATCGCAGTTTCAAGAAACGATTCTGCAGTAGTCTCTAGAAGAGACAAATCCGGTGAGTTAATCTCTCTTGATTCAAATTGGTTTTTATTTCAATCAATGGTAACCGAACGCGATAGGTGGATTCTAGGAAAATTTTAATGGTGTAATTTCCGCTGTGCCACGTTATTTTTTCGATGACGAATCCCAACAGTGATATCAGAGCCTGGGTTTTGTCCATTAGATTGATTGGTATTGGTTCTTAAAAGCGTTCTTGAAGAAAGAATGGGTTTCATGAATCTGTTTTTAGGGTTTTTTTTCAATTGGTTTTGGTTTTTGATGAATCCTAGAATTTTTGGATTGGGGTTTTTGATTATTTTTCCCCAATTGGTTTCCATCTAAAATTGTTGCTTTTATTGATTATTTATTTTTTTGATGGCTGTTCTTTTTTTATGATTTAATAAAAAAAACTAATTTATTATGGGCAAAAGATGGAATCGCATTTGCGATTCCATCTGTTGCCGTGGGCAGCAGCTGCTGTTGCTGCCCCGCCGGGACAACAGCGCTGTGCTTAGGGTTCGGGTCTGGTTTTGGATTTTGTGGGTATATTTATCCCGGGTCCGTAATGCAAATTAAATTAAATTTTTCTTTTTAAATTAATTTGTATTTAAATTGTTTATTATGTTGGCATGCATATTTAATTGAATTATTTTGCATAATAAATTGAATATGGACTTTGTGAAATTGGCCCAATAAACTGTGGCATCGGTTAAAATTGGGAGGGCTAAATTTTAAATTTGTGACAACCCAAATTTTAGTGGGAGTGAAATTGTTAATTTTGCATTAATGGATGTTATCCATTGGGCCTTTATGGGCCTTAGTCACATTTGTTAAAATTGACGAGTTCACCCTAAATAGCTCGGCTTAACATTTATATTTATAATTTGGAATGCCATGATCATGCATCATATTAGTATGTATGTGCACGACAGGTACTTTGTTTGAAATGTGATGTTGAGTTCTGTACGACCTAAATTATTATTGGTTGTAATTTGATTTTGGGAAATATGGCCTACGTGCCATTTCTTTTATTTTTTATTTTGACGTAATTTTAGAATAGATTTTATTTAAAATAAAATTGTTGTAAGTGCATCAAGTATGGAGGAAGGCCCAGATGGAGCAAGCCCATGGTGGGAGCCCAAGAAGAATTGCAGTCCGGCCCATGAAGAATTAGATAGGATATCTCGTTTTTTATTAGGTTGTAATTAAAGGCCCATAGGATCTCATTTATTTTAAATTAAGTATGCTATTGCATTTGTCATATAATATGGATGTATGGATCACCAAATTATTACCCGCGTTTATGCATGCTAAGCCGTATCACTTAATTTTAATCCAGAAATTAAAATATTGACTCGTTTAAAAGTACTTCCCACATTCACACCTCTTCCGCCCATTGATGCTACAATGTGCCCTAGCTGGGTACATTGTAGTATTTGGTGGGCCGTCGAGGGTTAAGATACTTGGTATGATTAACATATGAATGGTGGTTTGACTCAATATGGGTAGCATTAGCTCAGAGCGGGCCCTAAGTACAGATGGGTAAAGTGTCAATAAGCCCATCAAACTAAGAGTCCTTCGTGGAAGGATTGGATATGTTGTCCTACTGTGAGCACGGGTTTTTTTCCTGAACTCGGTGATAAAAGCTATTGTTACCTTTTTCACGGATAAACGTGAAGCAGATTCGGACCGACCGGGATAATGTCAGAAATGTCCTGGATAAACCGAAGGTGTGTGGCAAGTCCTAATACGGAACCCTGAAGAATTCAAGTGAGTATTTTAAGAGAACCGAGGAAAAGAACGAAAAATAAGTGAAAATGGCCTTTTCTGGACATTACAGCACCTCGGCTGTAAACTACAGCCTCGCGGCTGTAGTCTACAGGGTGCGGCTGTAATCATCATATTTCCTTTTTTTTTTGTCAAAATCAGCATTTAATTCGGTTTTTAAGCAAAATAGGCATTTTGATCGCTACAGCCGCGCGGCTGTAGTCTACAGGGGTGCGGCCGTAATCTACAGCCGCGCGGCTGTAAGTGTCAATTTTCCTTTTTTGCCAAAATCAGCAATTAATTCCGATTTAATACCAAAAAAGGAGATATTTAAATATTCTAATCCGGGTTAGGGTTAAGGAAGGCAGAAAACTAAAAAAGAGAAAAAAAAAGGGATTTTGGAGAGAAAAACACCATCACTTAGATTTTTCTAGGGTTCTTAACACAATTGAAAAAAAAAGAGTCTGACCTAAAGGAAAAAAAAAGGAAAACAAAGATAATCTTAAAAGAACACGTAACAACCAATCTTTTAATCTTCTTGGTGGTTCCGTTCGGGCTTCGGAAAGCGCGCTTCGCTCGGGTTATTCATGACTGCAAGACGTTTCTGGCATCCAAATCTTTTCTTTTTGTGGTCCAAGCACTGGAACACAGACAAGGTAATCTTCTGAGAGGCCTTAGAAATCCGTTTTGTTCATTCTGGTTGTGATTTGATTACATGTTTTGAGTTTTTTACGATTTTTGGGAGTTTTTTCGGCTACAGCCGCCCCACCCATGATCACAGCCGCTCGGTTGTGACCTATAAGGGCACGGTTGTAGTGCTATGTTTTGAATTTTTTTACCTTTTTTTGGAAGTTTTTCCGGTTACAACCGCCACTCATGATCACAGCCGCCCGGCTGTAACCTACAGCCGCGCAGCTGTGAGCTATAGGGGCGCGGTTGTAACCTTCGAGGGTAGAAGCTCCAATCGCCCCAAATCAATCGATAACACTCCCATATTTCAATTAGATGTGTTTTTCATATTTGTTATCGGTCCAATCACATCCCTGCATGCTTAGATTCCATGTTCATTTTTTTATGGATGGATGTGGTAAAATTTAGTGATTTCGGACGATTAGGGATTTCCGGATTTGATTCAATCCATTTTGGATCTTTTCTGTTGGTTTTAATGTTTTTCCAGAAATCCCAGATCGCCCAAAATCATTAAACTTTGCAAAACGATCTTCGAAAACGCGAAAAAGTACACTGGAATTGATTCTGGAGCATTACAGCCGCTCGGCTGTAAGCTACAGGGGTGCACTGTAACCTACAGCCGCGCGGCTGTAGCCTACAGGGGCACTGCTGTAATGGACGTAGAATTACAGTTTTGCCCTTTTGGGCCCCAAACTTCTAATTTTTCATCCTTTTCTTATTCAAAAATGAATTTTGGCGTGTTTGCATACTTTTGGACCCTAGATGGATGTGTGATTTAGGCCCACACACGAACGGGACCCCCGGGTCCCGGGATGTCCGGCCCGCCAAAGTTGGAAAAATGCATGTAAATGAGCCAAACTGCTTGTAAAATTGGTTTTTCATCCATAAAATCTACAGGGCATTTAAAAAAAAAACTGTTTTCCAGGTCTAACTGGGCCGACCAACCGGGTCGACCCGGTTACCCCCAAATGCATGTCCCCCACTCCTAAAAATCCCTATTCTGTCCTATTTGAGTCTTTTGTATGTCTTGATTATTTGTGTTAACCCTATTTGGATGCAGCTTTTATTTTCAGTTTTCTTTTTACTTTTGATGTCTTTAATAGATTATCTCGTGTATCTAAGCGATTGTAATTTTTAGATTATCGTGTATAATAGGCGGTTGTAAAAGGTGAGGATGAGAGTTTTCTTTTTCTTGGGTTGTATAATTTGGCCTCTGATTTACTTTTCCGCACTTTTATTTTTCCGCACTTTATTTTAGTATTTATATTTATGTCATTGCATGAGCATTGGTTAATAATAAAAGAAGAAGTAAAATGAGTAGAATTAAGTGAATGAAATATAATTAAAAATAAGTGAGAATTAGTAGATTTGTTGCCCGAACCCTGAATTTCTGAATTAGGTACCTCATCTACACTTGGTACGGAGCTGTACCAGAATTTCCTGGATGAGCTGATCCGGGTGGCGACTCTGTATCTAATTTTGAAATTTAGGTTTCGAGATCTTTAAGTTCAAGTTGGGATTTTCTAAAAAACCTACTTTTTCCAAAATTCACACTTACGATTAAGTTTTCTACAAAAGGGTTTTCCCAATAAAATGGAAGGTTTTCTTAAGAAAGGTTAAAGATCCGTTTTCAAAACCAAAACATCAACACTTCAAAAAGAAAATCCCTGGTTCCCGCTTCACCGCGTGTTCCGAAAAAGGTTGTCTGCTCACAGTGGTGACTCTGCTGGGCATTAACGGTTTCTTCAAAAAAGTTTTCACAAAACAAAACTTAAGGAACTTAGGCAACAATTGAAGTATATCCTCACTTATAGTTGATTATTAAATCATAACTCAATATTTCATTCACATTGCATAAAGCATGACGTTTTTTTTTCTTAAATCCCTCCAACACTCATTTAAGCCCGGTTTATTTCCAAAGGTGACCTACCTCTTCCGCTAGGATTGGTGGCACCCGAGGGGGTAAACCACTCATAGCCTTGTACGAACCCCTTCGTTTGAACCCTTGAGTAGGGAGAAGTGAGGAGTATATTTTCGCTATGGGAACCTGTACGACCCTTGGCTTGACTTATACCTTCATGTAATGGCCTAGCAACTTCCCTTTAGGATTACCAAAACATATACTTGAAAATGGACATCGAGAGTACGCCTTTGGTATCCCCTGTTGATGCCAAAGAGACCCAATTCCTAGGAAGATTGCGAGACCAACCATAAGGTTGAAAGGGTGAGCATATTTTTGTGTGTGTGCTAACGTTGGCTCTATGGTTGTTTTATTTTCGACCTTTTCATACGACATAAACACGCATCATCCGTATGCCATATTCTAATCACTTTCTTTATGCAGCCATTTTGGAGCATCCTCATACGTGTGTGTTATGCTAACCATGTTTTTCGTGCAGCCATAATTTTTTCTGTATGCCATATTCATTCTGTGTGCCCGCATTTCATAAAGCATACATGACATCATCTCGTGTGTCATGCATTCTAACCACGTTTTTATGTAGCCGTTTGCCTTTTTGTATGACATAGGCATCCACATCATTTCATTTCATTAAAAATGTAAGGATGTTCTAAGTATGCCCTTCACGACCATTTCATCTCATATCGGGAGTCCCCAAGGCTACCCGCACTCCGCCTGTGCACTAGTTTGCATTTGGCCATCCTATTACATTACTAGGAGACCACAACGGTCTTAGGCTTGCGTTTGTGTGATGGACCACATGACATCATCACATCTTGATCATTCACATTTGGTGTCATGGAGATGCCTTAGTCTTGCTTGTGTGTCCCAATCCATATCGGATTGTTACATAACATCGACAACCCATTTGAGGTACTCCACGAGTGCCGAGCTAGTTTTCATATTAAGACATTTCATAGCATTCCTAAATCATGTAAGGTGTTCCACGAACACCAAAATACTGTCCGTGTTTTGACTCACACGTGACCCGTATGTGACATCACTTCATGTTAGATGCCATAATAGCGTCGAACGTCTGTCTGTGGGATGGCTCCCTTAAGACCATTTCATGTCATCACATTGACCTATAAAGTGTCAAACTTATGTCAGTGTGTCAGTACACATGCGACCATTTCACGACATCCCTTAGGTGCCCCAAAAGTACCGAACCTCTGTCCGTGTGATGGCTCGCACGTGATGTTATTGCATTGTCTTATGTGTAGCATAGGGAATGCTTGGAACATCCAAAGCAAGAGAAAGAAAAGCACTAAAACCATCTTCAGCATCATCCATATCCATGAGACATCATCCAAACATGAGCATAAAAGTACCATTTAGAGTATTAAGTCTAGGACCACGACATCCATCCGAAACTCTAACCTTATGCTGATTGTGCAGTTTGGAGTCGTGTCTCGGGAAGGTTGATTCGAGTTGAGTCAGAACCAAATACCCCAGTTCAGCTAGTTCAATTAGAACCAGTCACCGTGGAGGGAATCAGTCCAAGGTCGGATTCAGACAGGGAAGTTGAAGTTCAGTTGCCTACTCTACCAGTTGACAGTCAGGTGTTGTTAGAAGAGGTTGACAGAGCAGACATGGCTGATGGAAACAGTGGAAACAGTGGAAGCATTGTAAGCGCCGGGATTTAAAAAAAAAAAATCAAAAAAAAAAATTTACAGTGATACGACTGTAATTACAGTCGTACGACTGTATTATCGGGGCAGGTGCAGAACACCATACCCATGACATAAGAAAGAGGAGGAGAGATTTTGGGCAATTAATGCCCGGATTTTGGTGAAAAAAATAGAGAAAATCAGAATAGAAAAAGAGGAAAAAAGAGAGAGAGAAAGGAGATTGGATTTCTGGTGAAAAAATTTAGAGAGAGAAGGAGAGAAGAGAGAAGGAAAAAGAAGAAAAAAAAAACCACAAAAAACTCATCTTTTCCTCTTCTATTTTCTTTAATTCTCGAAATTAAGATTAAAACTTGATAGAAATCCATATGTTAATAAGTTAACTTCCCAAACAAATTGAAATTTCGGACTAAAACAATTAGAATCCTTTGCAATTTGGATTTTTGGACATAGAGCCCCTAACTTCAATTCAAGAGGAAAAGTGCAAATTCTTGTGGATTGGAGCGACGCCAGGGGTCAATTTCGACTTGGATGGACTTCTAAAGGGTAGGCGTCCCATTTCTCT
Source organism: Euphorbia tirucalli (assembly GCA_039660915.1). NCBI lineage: Eukaryota > Viridiplantae > Streptophyta > Magnoliopsida > Malpighiales > Euphorbiaceae > Euphorbia > Euphorbia tirucalli. The sequence goes on along the minus strand of CM077639.1, from coordinate 27,536,184 downwards.
TTAATTTTTCTTGCTTTCTGGGTGTTAATTGTGATTTTTGTGCATTTTTATCTCATTTTCTGCGTTTCTGCTCTTGGAAATCAAGAACAGTCGCACGACTGTTCTTGAATTGATGAACAGTCGTACGACTGTAGTTGATTTCCAGGTGATTTTATTTTCTGCTTGTTTTAAATAAGATTTTGATGAAATCATGAATTTTCAACATCTACAGTCGTACGACTGTGACTTTAGTTGTGTTTCCACGACTGTAATTTACAGTCGTACCACTGTAGTTCTCAGAATCAGAATTTCACCTTTAAAACTCAAAAATTTCTTAAAAAATGCATAAAAAATTCCCAAAAATTCCCAAAAAATTAGAAAATCCCAAAAATCATCAAAATGAATTTTGTTGTGTGCATCACGACCATAGATTCAATTTTCTTGTAAATTTGCATTTCGAACAATTCAACGACGGAGACCCGGTTCTCCCGAAAACCGACTCACTTTAAATGTAAAAATAAATAAATAAATAAATGCATGTAATTCGAAAAAAAAAATGTTTTCAAAATGTTTTTCCCATAAAACCAAAAATACAGGGACGTTTCAAAATATTTTCCAGGTCTAACCGAGCCGGCTAGCCGAGCCAACCCGGTTACCCCCTAAATGCATGCCCCCAATTCTTGATTTCCCAATTCTGTCTATTTGAGTCCTAATTATGGCGTGCCGTATAAATTGTGCTAACCTTCTGTCTTGCAGGCTTTAATTTCTTTTATTTTTATTTTTGATGTATTTTAATAGATTAAATCGTGTATTTAGGCGGTTGTAATTATTTTTAGATTTTCGTGTATTCTAGGCGATTGTATAAGTGAGGTGAGATTTTTTTATTTTTTTCATTCGATTTGGTTGTAAGCCAATTAATATTTATTTCTTTTCCTTATTTTTGTATTAAATATTTTGTATGCGCGCTGTTGTGAGCGGACGACGAGTTTTCGGCGGGACGCGGGACTCCCTTTCGGAATGGGGCGCCACGATCTCGGGCGGGCCCCTCCCTCGCGTGGGGTTTTTATAATGGAAATCCGCGTTTTGGAAAACAAATGGAATTAATACGTAAAAGAACCGAGACCTAAGTCTCGATGAATATTGTAGAGTCGCCACCCGGCTCAGCTCAACCGGGAAATTCTTATGTAGCTGAACCGGACGAACGGCCGCTACACTATCCAGAGATTCGGGTCCGGACAAGTCCCTTATTTCGTGTCTAATTAAAATAAATATTGCCAATGTTCTCGAATGGTATTTCAAAATCTAAAGTCCATTTTATTGAATATAAAAAGCATACAGCGCGCACACAAAATGTTTAATACAAAAATAAGGAAAAGAAATTAATATTAATTGGCTTACAACCAAATCGAATGGAAAAATAAAAACACTCGCCTCACTTTACAATCGCCTAGAATACACGGTTTAATCTATTAAATTACATCCGAAATAAAAATAAAAATAAAAAGAAATTAAAACCTGCAAAACAGAGGGTTAGCACAATATATACAGCACGCCACAAGTTGGACTCAAATAGACAGAATGGGAAATCAGGAATTGAGGTCATGCATTTAGGGGGTAACCGGGTTGGCTCGGGAAGCCGGCCCGGTTAGACCTGGAAAATATTTTGAAACGTCCCTGTATTTTTGGTTTTGGTGAAAAAAAAATCATTTTGAAAACAATTTTTCCGGTTTACATGCATTTTTATTTATTTAAGTGGGTCGGTTTTCAGGAGAAATGGATCTCCATCGTTGAATTGATCTAAATGCAAATTTACTAGAAAATTGAATCTATGGTCGTGATGCACACAACAAAATTCATTTTGATGATTTTTAGGGTTTTCTAATTTTTTTGGAGATTTTTTGGGAATTTTTGGGGATGAAACTGAAATTCTGATTCTGGAACAGGGATTACAGTCGTACGACTGTAGTTTACAGTCGTGCGACTGTAATCAGTTCAGGGTCAGAATTTCACCAGAAATCATTTTAGATCAAAATCTAAAGAAAATAAAACCGGAAATTAAGAACAGTCGTACGACTGTATATACAGTCGTACGACTGTTCATGAAAACCAAGAACAGTCGTGCGACTGTTCTTAATTTCCAGGAACAGAAATACAAAAATGCAGCAAAAATCACGCAAAATTCACTTCAAACGCCCAGAAAGCTAGGAAAAGTGTAAGGAAAAGAAGTGACTACCTTTTTAGAAGCTATTCCAAGTCGTTTTGACCCCTGGCGTCGCTCCAATCCCAACAAATTTGCACTTTCCCCTTTGGAATGGAAGTTGAGAGCTTTTTTGTCCAAAATCCGAATTGCAAAGGGATTCTGATGGTTCAAGTCTGAATTCTTGATTTGGTTATGTAGTTAATTGACTAACCTAGGGATTTCTAACAAGCTTTAGGCTTAATTTCGAGAATTAAAGAGCATCAAAGAGGAAGAAAATGAATTTTCTTTTTTGTGGTTTTTTTTTTCTTTCTCTTTCTCTCTCTAGATTTCTTTTCACCAGCAAAACCTCCCCCTTTTTTTCCTCCTTTTTTTTTCTTTTTATCTCTCTGTCTTCCCCTTGCTTGCTGCAACAAGGGAGCAATTAATGCTCCCTTTCTCTTTCCTTCATCAGCTTTTCCGACATTACAGTCGTACGACTATAATTAATTTTTTTTTTTAAGTATAGAAAATTCCGGCGCTTACAGCTGCCCCTCGCGTGATCATATTCACCACCCGAACTTTGTCTAGGATAGAGGATGTGAATTTGAGAAACGCGACTCAAAGCCCCGCCATTGAAATAAGCCGATATCAGGTCTAGGTTACCCGAGGCAAGAAAAGATGAAATGCGGTTACGCCGATATCCGGTTTATGTTACCCGAGACAAAAGAAGGTGGAATTTTGACGATTTGAGATCTTACTGGAATTGGGTGGACTTGAAATAATAAGAGGTTCAAAGATCTGAAACCATGCTTGAACGTAATGGGGTTCAAGGATTTAAGATCTAGCTTGAATGAAGGAAATGGTTCAAGGATTTGTAACCATGCTTGAACGTAATGGAGTTCAAGGGTTCGAAATCTTGCTTGAATGGGATGAGTGGTTCAAGGATTTGCAACCATGCTTGAACGTAATGGAGTTCAAGGGTTTGAAATCTGGCTTGAATGAGATGAGTGGTTCAAAGATTTGTAACCATGCTTGAACGTAATGGAGTTCAAGGGTTTGAAATCTGGCTTGATTGAAGAGGGTGGTTCAAGGATTTGCAACCATGCTTGAACGTAATGGAGTTCAAGGGTTTGAAATCTGGCTTGATTGAAGAGGGTGGTTCAAGGATTTGCAACCATGCTTAAACGTAATGGAGTTCAAGGGTTTGAAATCTGGCTTGATTGAAGAGGGTGGTTCAAGGATTTGCAACCATGCTTGAACGTAATGGAGTTCAAGGGTTTGAAATCTGGCTTGATTGAAGAGGGTGGTTCAAGGATTTGCAACCATGCTTGAACGTAATGGAGTTCAAGGGTTTGAAATCTGGCTTGATTGAAGAGGGTGGTTCAAGGATTTGCAACCATGCTTGAACGTAATGGAGTTCAAGGGTTTGAAATCTGGCTTGATTGAAGAGGGTGGTTCAAGGATTTGTAACCATGCTTGAACGTAATGGAGTTCAAGGGTTTGAAATCTGGCTTGATTGAAGAGGGTGGTTCAAGGATTTGCAACCATGCTTGAACGTAATGGAGTTCAAGGGTTTGAAATCTGGCTTGATTGAAGAGGGTGGTTCAAGGATTTGCAACCATGCTTGAACATAATGGAGTTCAAGGGTTTGAAATCTGGCTTGATTAAAGAGGGATATCCTTAGGAATGATAATTTTGATGTTGGCTGGGGAATGAGTATTTATCCCTTGATCGATAATTTTGGAAACAAAAATTTTTGCCCCTTCGATCAAGGATAAATACGGTTTGATTGCTCTGCCCCTGGGAAACTTGACTGTTCTGCCCCGACGTCGTGCCATCTCTGCTTGGAGAGCGATCCTGATTAGAGGAGACCTGGTGATGGCGGTGGGTACCTGTACTTGGATTGGTTGTGACATGTATGTACATGTATGCATGTATGTTTTGGATGCATGTATATATTTCAACGGGTGCATGTGCAAGTGAACTTTTAGAAAATGCGTTTCACGCCATTTTGCTCGATCTTGACACCCCAGGTTCTTACTGGGGAAGCTATGTTGCGCGATTGATCGTCCATAGTTGGGGAAGCAACATTTTGGGTGCATGTAATTCTTGCGATCCTGACAGGGATATATGATGGCTAATGCGGAAATATGATGACTGTTAGAGAGACAGTGATGATGTTCTTGGTAACGATGTCATTGAGAAATGCGCAGAAGATCTCGTTGGAGATTGATATAATGCTCCTGCTGGGAAGATGATAGAGAGTTTTTGCCTTTTCTGCCCCTAGGCTTTATGAATTTGGGAGTGCTCTAAATTTTGGCTGAGCCGCCCAAAGTGGATTTTCAACTCAGCAAGCTGCTCTAACTTTTGCCTAAGGTGCCTTTTCGGTTTTCACCTTAGCGAGCTTTTCATATGCCCTAACTTTTACCTAAACTGCCCAATATGGGTTTTCAGCTTAGCGGGCTGCTCTAACTTTTGCCTGAGGCGCCTTTTCGGTTTTCACCTCAGCGAGCTCTCTTTTATATATATATATATATATATATATATATATATTTTTTTTTTATTATTATTATTATTTTTTTTTATTAAGAGATGTCGTGGAATTAGAATCTGGTTGTTCCATCGCCGTTGCTGAAGCTCACAGGCGTATAGCTATATATGATGCATGATGTGAATTCAATTTCAAGCGAACTCAGGATATTTAAATGAACAGAGCAAGGCATTCATTCATCCATTCATTGATGATGTTTTAGCATAGCGCACATGATGTATGAAATGAAATTAAGGACAAGATGAGTATGGTATCCGTCTCGGCCGAACCCACAACTGCCACCAACTGGTCCCTGCGGATTTTCTTGCCGGTGGTGCTCACCTCACTGTCCTAACTTTTGCATGGATTTCTTTCGTGATTTTCAATCCATCGGACCTCTTCTTCTCTTTTGTTTTTTTTTTTTGTGGAGACCTGAGCCTATCCCGATTGAAATTAGTTGACGACTTGGTTTCTGTCTTTCTCCGTAAGACTGCTGTGATGGCCCACACGTGACGTTTTTGCATAAACATTGGGTGTAAGTGGAATGCCTCGAAAAAAAAATAAAAAAATAAAAAAAAAGAAACCATTCATATCATCATTCCATACATAATTCCACTCCATGCATCTCAAGCATGTTCAATGTCTTAATTTTCATGTCATATCACGTCATTCATTCACAACCCGAATATCTCCTATCTACTCCCAAGCAGAATACACTGGAGCGACCTTGGACAAGATCCCAAGCTTCAAGGGCAGCTAGGAGACAGAGGGTAGTTGAGAGTGACAGTGATTCTGAGCCTAGGGAAGGAGTGAATATTGCAGAACAGACACCGAGCATGGTTGATGTTTTGAGAGATTTCTTCAGGTCGCAGGATTTTCGCGACATGTTAAAGGAGGAAATGAGGGCAGTGGTTAGAGAAGCTGGTGAGACCGATGGTAGTGGAGCCGGAAAAGAAAAAGAAGCTGATTCATCACAACATGGTGGTGACGCTTCGGCTAGCCTTGAAAAGTTACAGGAGATTGAGGCAGCTATGGAACAGAGGATGAAAGCCAAGTGCTCTGAACTAGATGAAGTTATGGCCCAGTTGAAGAAGGGGGTCAGTATCAGCGCTGAATCCAAGAAAGGGGTGAATATGGATGCCATGATCAGTAAGGGCATCGAGACATTCCCCATTGGCTTCCAAGTACCGAAGATCCCTACTTACAAAGGGATGGGCTCGCCGGAGGCCTATGTGAATCTGTATGCTCGAGTTATGCTAACGGCGGGCGCCATAAAGCAGCAGCTGATCAATTTATTCCCTACCACACTGGAGGGAGGTGCTTTGGGATGGTATAACTCACTGTCAGAGGAGGAGCAATCTGATTGGGAAATTTTAGCTGCGGCCTTCATCAAATACTACAGCTTCAACACCAAAATCCAGGTGAAGCTGTATGATTTGGAGAGGGTGAAGCAGAAATTCAATGAGCCCTTTGATGAATACTACCAGAGGTGGATGAACAAGATGATCCTCCTAAAGAACCGCCCTGATAAAGACGAGCTTATACAGAAGCTCATTGATGGCAGCAAGGATATTTTCAAGAACAACATGAAATTCCATCCCTTCAAGGAGCTTAGTGAGGTCTACAGCATGGCCATGAAGATAGAAAGGGATGAAGAGGAGAAGCCAGCTGGTCAGAAAGGGGGAAGAAGTACAGCACGTGACCTGAAGTGGAAGGGTATATTAGCCGGCAGATCAGACGAAAGATAAAGCACCGATGAATGGGTCGGGCAGTACTTCAGCACCGGAAAGAGTCGAGAAAGAAGACTTGGTCATTTCCCAATTGAAGAAGACCCCTGCACAAGCCAGTTTGTGGCATCTGCTTATGACCTCCAAAGAGCATAGGGAGGCTTTAGTGAAGAAGCTATCAGAAATTGAAGTCTCCCCTATAGCTTCACCAGAGGCTATGTGCTGCTTGCTAGACAAAGTCCATGCTGGAGCTCCTAATATTGTTTTCTCTGAGAAAGACCTACCTGCAGAAGGAAAGGCCCACAACAAGGCTCTTTACATTAGAGCCTATGTCATGGATAAGGTGATGCCGTGCGTTATGGTGGATGACGGCTCGGCTCTAAATATATGCCCGTTGAAAATGTTACCGTTTCTAGGCATGAATGAAGAAGTGTTGAAGAGGTCCTCAACAGTCATTCAGGCGTATGATGATTCTAAAAGAACAGTGATAGGGACCTTCGAAACAGAAGTGGAGGTTGGGCCCATCAAGTCCATGGCTGTCTTCACAGTGATCGATATCCCGGTCACATTCTCCCTATTGCTTGGAAGGCCCTGGTTCCATCCTTTGGGAGGTGTTCCTTCCACATTGCATCAGAAGATTAAATTCTCTATGAATGATAGGATTGTGACTGTTGAGGCGGATGCCCAGTCGATGGTAGCTGCAGTGGATGAAGGAGTGGTTCCTTTTGGTGGATTCCAAATTGCTGTCATTAAGGAGGAAGAAACCACAGGTGCCCCTATGGTTCTTTATGAGAATTACATGCCGGAGTGGCTATCCCGATATCTGTACAAGCTGAACTTTGTCTCGGGAATGGGACTCGGGATTAATTTGCAAGGTGTGCCAGAATTCAAGATCGACTCGGGAAAGTCGAAGCAATGCTGCCTTGGTTATGTAGAGGGGTCATCCGAGCAGAAGAATCTGAAAAAGGGCAAGAATGGCAAGGTCATGATGAAGCCATTTCTGAAGGCAGGGGAAAGCCTTTACAAGGGCCAAGCTGAACCAGTGCTGGTTGGAAATGTCGAGCACCCTGGCTTTGAGATCTTTGCAGATGTTGTGGATTTTGAGAAAAGCCAGGAAGAGCCAGTAGCCCCTATAATGGTGGAGGAAGCAATTGCTGAATCTGAAATTTTGAAAGGAGAATCGTCTGAGGTGATAGCAGAAACCATAGAGGTGGCCGAGGAAGAAGATGAAAAAAAGACCTGTGCCGAAGCTACAGAAGTGATCTCAGGAGCTTTGACTGCTGCATTAACCAAAGCTTTTGGGGATCCTCAGGAAGGATTTGGCGAAGAACTGATGGCCAAAGTGAACTTAGACTCTGTGGTTGCTGAAATCACCAAGATTATGGAGAATGCTAAGGCACAGGTGGCCGAGAAAGCTGCAGTCCCAGATGATGCTCTGGAAGGGAAGATGGAAGTTGAGGAAGAACAAGGCCCTCCGCCTGTGGAGGATGAAAATGAGTTTGTTGTATCTATTTCTTCCATTTTCAATGTAATTGATGTACTTTATGATAAGTTCAATGCAATGAAATCCCAGTTTTCTTACTTGTGTGATGTTTATCCTGATAATTCTGTGCATGCAGTTAAATTGCCATCAAGCATATTTAGCATACATGACACTGCATTACATGAAATCAATATAAGTACAGATGAAAACCCTAAAATGGTACTTATTTCACATGAACTAAAATCCGAGGAAGAAAGAGAGTTAATAAGAATACTCCAAAAACATGTTAAAGCTTTCGCCTGGTCGTATGAAGACATGCCGGGTGTAGATACAGAAATAGCAATGCATAAAATCCCAACGGACCCCAAGTTCAGACCAGTAAAGCAGAAGTTGAGAAGACTAAGGCCGGAATGGGCTACACTGGTGAAGGAAGAAGTGGCCAAACAGATAGATGCCAGGTTTCTCGAAGTGGTGGAGTATACGGAATGGCTAGCCAACATTGTCCCCGTGCCTAAAAAGGATGGAAGGGTCAGAGTATGCGTTGACTACAGGGACTTGAATAAAGCATGCCCAAAAGATAACTTTCCATTGCCACATATTGACGTCCTAGTTGATAGCGCAGCAAAAGCGGCAATGTACTCCTTCATGGATGGCTTTTCAGGGTATAACCAGATTCTGATGGATGTGATCGACAAGGTGAAAACATCGTTCATCACAGAGTGGGGTACTTTTTGCTACAGAGTGATGCCTTTTGGATTAAAGAATGCCGGTGCCACTTATCAGAGGGCTGTCACAACTCTGTTGCACGATATGATCCATAAAGAAGTCAAAGTGTATGTCGATGATATGCTTGTTAAATCAGCAACCCGGGAGGAACACCCTGTTATCCTGGATAGATTTCTAACACGCATTGGAGAGTACAACTTGCGGCTTAACCCCAAGAAATGCATTTTCGGGGTCACATCAGGGAAGCTGTTGGGCCATGTAGTTAGCCAGAGGGGAATAGAAATGGACCCAGATAAAATCAAAGCCATCCAAAATATGCCAGCTCCAAAGATAGAAAAGGAAGTCAGATCACTCCTGGGTTCCTTGCAGTATGTCAGCCGCTTCATAGCTAAGCTAACTTCCACTTGTGAGCCAATCTTCAAGCTTTTAAAGAAAGATCAGCCAATTATGTGGGATGACAAGTGTCAGCTGGCATTCGAGAAGATCAAGGCTTACCTGGTAAAGCCACCAGTGTTGAGTCCTCCAATTCCAGGGAAACCTCTGATTTTGTATTTGGCAGTTGAAGAATCCTCTATAGGGGCAATGCTTACACAGGAACAAGATGGCAAGAAGGAGTATCCCATCTACTACCTCAGCAAAAAGCTGTTGGAGTATGAAACCAAATACACACTGGTGGAGAAGACATGTGTGGCGATGATTTGGCTGACCAAGAAGCTGCGCCACTATTTCCAATCCTACAAGATACAAGCCGTGGCTAAGGTGGATCCAATGAAGTGCCTCTATGAAGCACCAGTATTGGTTGGGAAGTTGTCTAGGTGGTTGTTACTTTTGTCTGAATTTGACATCGAGTACATCACGAAGAAAACCATTAAAGGGCGAGCCGTGGCAAAGTTTCTGGCAAGTCAACCCCTAGAATCAGATTACACAGAGAACCTAGAATTCCCTGATGAGCAGTTAGCCATGGTGGAAGTGAAAAGATGGGTCATGTGCTTCGATGGGGCAGTGAACAGAAAAGGCGCTGGAATCTGAGTACTTATAGCAACACCGGATGGTGAGGTCATTCCTTTATCCAAAAGGCTGATTTTTCCTGTAACCAACAATGGGGTGGAATATGAAGCATGCTTGTTTGGAATGGAAACTTTATTAACCTTAGGGGCAAATGATGTCTTAATTGTTGGTGACTCAGTTCTAGTGATCAGGCAAGCTCAGTGTGAATGGGAGATAAAAGAAGAAGCCTTACGGCCTTATTTGGAGCTGCTACAGTTCAGAAAGGGTTTATTCGGCCAGTGTGAATTCAGACATATCCCCAGGGATGAGAATAAGATGGCTGATGCATTAGCTACTTTGTCCTCCATGTGGGAAAATCCAGAAGAAACACAAGCTCAACCACTGGTCATAGCCACTTCCAGACATCCTTGCTTCGAAGTGCACGAAGTAATGGAGTTATTAGCCGAAGAAAAGCCATGGTTCTTTGACATTTACTGGTATGTTAAGGAGGGAAAGTACCCAGAAAAGGCCAGTGCTGCTGATAAGTTGACACTGAGAAAACTGGCTAGTCAATTCAGAATCTTCGAGGACAGGTTGTATAAAAGAACAGCATATGGAGTCCTTTTGAGGTGTCTAACTGAGCAAGAAGCAGAAGAAGTGATGCAGCAAGTACATGCAGGGTCCTGTGGGCCGCATATGAATAGACTTGCCATGGCTAGGAAGATCATGAGACAAGGCTACTTCTGGATGACGATGCAAGCAGATTATATAAGAAAAGTGAAGAGATGTCATGAATGTCAGATCTATGCAGACATTAGTCATCTTCCTCCACTTGAACTTCAGAATCTAGCATCTCCTTGGCCATTTTCAGCATGGGGGATAGACATGATTGGTGAAATTCATCCAGCTGCATCTAATGGGCATAGATTCATAGTTGTGGCAGTTGATTATTTCTCCAAATGGGTCGAAGCAGAATCTTTCACTAATGTGACAGCCAAGCAAATGGTCAAGTTCATCCGGAAGAACATCTTCACTCGGTATGGGATTCCTCACCACATAGTAACTGATAATGGAGTACAGTTTCAAGGGGCGACAGCTGAGCTATTTGCAGAACATGGTATTAAACATCATAAGTCTTCCCCATACAGGCCTCAGGCTAATGGTGCAGTAGAAGCAGCTAACAAGGCAATAAAGAAGATCTTATCAAAGATGGTAACCACTTACAGGGATTGGGCTGATAAACTGCCTTATGCTCTTTGGGGTTACAGGACCAGTGTCAGAACACCGACAGGGGAAACTCCTTATGCCTTGGTATATGGAATGGAAGCAGTGTTGCCAGTGGAGATAGAACTCAAGTCACTCAGAGTTGCCCTGGAAGCTCAATTACCAGAGACTGAATGGGTTCAACCCAGGTATGAACAGTTGGCAGCATTAGATGAAAGGCGACTAAAAGCACTGGATCACCTGCAGATGTATCAGCGCAGAATGGCTAGAGCCTATAATCGAAATGTGAAGTACTCTAAGCGGCAGTTGAAAGTAGGAGACTTGATTCTAAAGCAACTAAGGCCTTCAAATGTTGATGTTAGAGGCAAGTTCAGACCTAATTGGGAAGGACCATATGTGGTGAAGAAGGTGCTATCAAAAGGCGCAGTCAGCATTATGGACATGGACGGGAATGAGTTCACCAACCCGATCAACCAAGACAGGCTAAAGCTTTATCATGTATGAAAAAAAAATAAAAAAAAAGAAGGAGAGGTCTGCTAGGCCAAAAACTCGAAAAGAGCGGTCTAGGCAAAAGTTAAGACACGAGAGAAAATAATCAGTCGGAAAATCTGAAAAGGACGACTGGTGACGGATTCTGGCTCAGTGTGGAATGTGTATCATTTAGGAACCAACTTGTTTCAAATGTACTCATTTTGACTTCATCAATAAAGTGAAGTGTTTGTTTAAATATATTTTGCATGGTTATGAGAAATGCACGAACAAAGTTGTCTTGCATAAAAACACATTCAAAGAAAGCACTTTGCATTCAACTGATCAATATCATCACATTATTTGGCAAATGAAAATGTATTAAATACGTGCAATTTAAAATCTTTTAACGTCCTCTAAAGTCCAGTTACCAAACGAGCAATAAAGGGTCACAACACCATTTTAGTCAAATCTAAAAAAAAAAAGCTCGCTGAGGTGAAAACCGAAAAAGGCACCTCAGGCAAGCATTAGAGTGGCGCGCTAAGCTGAAAACCCATATCGGGCAGTTTAGGCAAAAGTTAGGGCATATGAAAAGCTCGCTAAGGCGAAAACTGAAAAGGCACCTTAGGCAAAAGTTAGAGCGGCTCGCTGGGCTGAAAACCTGATTTGGGCAACCCAGGAAAAAATTAGAGCAATCAAAAAAAAAAAAAAAACTCATAACTTCCCGCGGAGCAGGAAAGCAGAACATCCTCAGTATTCCCCATAGAATTCGTCACATCACTCCCCAGTAGAGTTTCCCCTACTATTCCCCAGCGGAATCTACATAAAGAACACCATCAATTATTTCCCCGTAAAGTCTCCATATTACTCCCCAGTGTAGTCTACACAAAGAACACCACAATTGCTTCCCCAGTCGAGCTGTCACACTCTTCCCCAGCGGAATCTCTATAAGGAATACTACGATCATTTCCCCAGCAGTCACCTCACTCCTTCGATAATCACCAAACAATGCCCCAAGAAAAGCAAAATCTACCAGGGGTACAACATATCTCCCCAGCGGAAGACAAAAGCGTCAAATAACAGGAAATACATACATGTACATATACATCATCATGCATCCATACATTGTATATATCAATTACTTATCCCCGGCTAGTCTTCATTCTTGATCGAAGGGGCAAAAATTTTAGTTTAAAAATCTCTCGATCAAGGAATGAAGACTTGCCATTTTAAGTGCAGGAATTCATCCCCAGCTTAATATCCTCAACAAGTCAGCAGATCCGCCTCGAGTAATGTAAACTCGGTATCGGCCCAGGTCCGCTCCATTATCTCAACTTTCCCCAGTGAGTCCGTTTCGAGTAATGTAAACTCGGTATCGGCCCAGATCCGCTCCATCATCCAAGTTCCCCGGCAGATCCGCCTCGAGTAATGTAAACTCGATATCGGCCCAGATCAGCTTCATCTATTTCCCTAGCAAAGCTTGCCTCGGGAAACCTAGACCCGGTATCTGCCAATCTCTTTATCAAGCTCGCCTCGGGTAACCTAGACCCGGTATCGGCCAATCTCTTTATCAAGCTCGCCTCGGGTAACCTAGACCCGGTATCGGCCAATCTCTTCATCAACTCGCCTCGGGTAACCTAGACCCGGTATCGGCCAATCTCTTCATCAACTCGCCTCGGGTAACCTAGACCTGATATCGGCTTATTCTCTCCCCAGCATCGCCTCGGGTAACCTAGACCTGGTATCGGCCTATTCCATCAGAAGATTCATTCTAGTGTTCGCGGCGCTTTGATTCGCGCTCTCAAATTCATCATCTCAGACATTATAAACCTGAATATAGGTGTCGAATTTGATCACGCGAGGGGCAGCTGTAAGCGCCGGGAAAAAAAAATCGAAAAAAAAAATTTACAGTGGTACGACTGTAATTACAGTCGTACGACTGTAATTTAAAAATTACAGTCGTACGACTGTATTATCGGGGCAGGTGCAGAACACCATACCCATGACATAAGAAAGAGGAGGAGAGATTTTGGGCAATTAATGACCGGATTTTGGTGAAAAAAAGAGAGAAAATCATAATAGAAAAAGAGGAAAAAAGAGAGAGAGAAAGGAGATTGGATTTCTGGTGAAAAAATTTAGAGAGAGAAGGAGAAAAGAGAGAAGGAAAAGGAAGAAAAAAAAACACAAAAAACTCATCTTTTCCTCTTCTATTTTCTTTAATTCTCGAAATTAAGATTAAAACTTGATAGAAATCCATAGGTTAATAAGTTAACTTCCCAAACAAATTGAAATTTCGGACTAAAACAATCAGAATCCTTTGCAATTTGGATTTTTAGACATAGAGTCCCTAACTTCAATTCAAGAGGAAAAGTGCAAATTCTTGTGGATTGGAGCGACGCCAGGGGTTAATTTCGACTTGGAGGGACTTCTAAAGGGTAGGCGTCCCATTTCTCTTTAATTTTTCTTGCTTTTTGGGTGTTAATTGTGATTTTTGTGCATTTTTATCTCATTTTCTGCGTTTCTGCTCCTGGAAATCAAGAACAGTCGCACGACTGTTCTTGAATTGATGAACAGTTGTACGACTGTAGTTACAGTCGTACGACTGTAGTTGATTTCCAGGTGATTTTATTTTCAGCTTGTTTTAAATAAGATTTTGATGAAATCTTGAATTTTCAGCATCTACAGTACGACTGTAGTTGAGTTTCCACGACTGTAATTTACAGTCGTACCACTGTAGTTCTCAGAATCAGAATTTCACCTTTAGAACTCAAAAATTTCTTAAAAAATGCATAAAAAATTCCCAAAAATTCCCAAAAAATTAGAAAATCCCAAAATGAATTTTGTTGTGTGCATCACGACCATAGATTCAATTTTCTTATAAATTTGCATTTAGAACAATTCAACGACGGAGACCCGATTCTCCCGAAAACCGACTCACTTTAAATATAAAAAAAATAAATAAATGCATGTAATCCGAAAAAAAAAATTGTTTTCAAAATGTTTTTCCCATAAAACCAAATATACAGGGACGTTTCAAAATATTTTCCAGGTCTAACCGGGTCGGCTAGCCGAGCCAACCCGGTTACCCCCTAAATGCATGCCCCCAATTCTTGATTTCCCAATTCTGTCCATTTGAGTCCTAATTGTGGCGTGCCGTATAAATTGTGCTAACCTTCTGTCTTGCAGGTCTTAATTTCTTTTATTTTTATCTTTGATGTATTTTAATAGATTAAATCGTGTATTTAGGCGGTTGTAATTATTTTTAGATTTTCGTGTATTCTAGGCGATTGTATAAGTGAGGTGAGAGTTTTTTATTTTTTTCATTCGATTTGGTTGTAAGCCAATTAATATTTATTTCTTTTCCTTATTTTTGTATTAAATATTTTGTATGCGCACTGTATGCCTTTTATGTTTAATAAAATTGACTTTAGATTTTGAAATACCATTTGAGAACATTGACAATATTTATTTTATTTAGACGCGAAATAAGGGATTTGTCCGGACCCGAATCTCTGGATAGTGTAGCGACCGCTCGTCCGGTTCAGTTACATAAGAATTTCCCGGTTGGGCTGAGCCGGGTGGCGACTCTACAATATTCATCGAGACTTAGGTTTCGATCTCTTTTAAGAATTAATTTCATTTATTTTTCCAAAACCCATTTTCTATTCATAAAAACCCCACGCGAGGGAGGGGCCCGCCCGAGATCGTGGCGCCCCATTCCGAAAGGGAGTCCTGTGTCCCGTCGAAAACGCGTCGTCCGCTCACAAGCATGCCCTTCGACATGACTGCCTTTATAAGGAGCTTCTTAAGCTCAGATGAGTTCAGGGCTACCCTTAGGGAGCAGGTGTAGGCGGTGATGACCACCCTCCCTGTTCCGGTTGTTCAACCAGCTCATACCTCAGTTGGGAACAGGGGACAACAGTTTGTTCAAGTCACTAATGGAACTGGGGGGAGTACCCCTAGCGGAAGTGGCGGAGTTGCCAATCACAGAGAGCCGGACCGTCAGTTCGAAGAGGATGAGTCTTTTAAGAAGGCGAGGGAAGCCTCCATTGAGTTGATGCTGGAGAAACGGCTCAACTAGAAGTTCTCTGATATAGATGCTATGATGCCTAAGCTGAAAGAGATGGTCCACTTCAATCCTATCAAGTGTGCCGATCCTGCAACATTAGTGGCTGATGCGGAAGGACCGCTTCTGGCTGGTTTTCACATGCCATACCTCCTTCCCTACACCGGGGAAGGACCACCAGAATACCATTTGGATAGCTACATAAGGTTGATAACCAGCATGGGAATTGGAAAGGGTCATCTGCTAAATTTGTTTCCTACTACATTGAGGGGCGCTGCAGCAAAGTGGTACATAAAGATTTCACTGTATACCCGTTCCACCTGGGAAGACTTAGCTGACGCTTTTGTGAAGCAATATGCCTACAACACCTAAGTTGAGATAACTCTCGAGTATTTGGAGAGAATCTGCTAAAAGCCGAATGAGTCCTTCCCGGCGTATTACAAACTGTGGATGGACGTGCAGGTTTTAGTGGACGGGGCACCAAAGTTGGAATCTTTGATTGTGAAGCTCGTGGATGGAAGCTTGCCCCAATATAAGGACAAAATGAAGCTTAAGAGGTTTCATTCTTTTAATGAGGTGGTGGAGTTTGCTAAGCGTATCGAACGATATGAAGAAGAAGAGTAGAGGGGCAAGTAGGGTTCAGGCTTTTATAGAAGCAACCAGGGGTACTCCCAAGGGTACAAGAGTGGAAGTTCCAAGACTACTGAAGTAGGATCTAGTTTAAGGACAACGCCAAAGGCAGCCTCTATTGAAACTCAGGAGGCAGAAGTGGCTGCTGTGAATCAGGGGAGAACAAATATTCCAAGAATTACCAGTCCGTGGGCTGAGTCGGTCAGCCGAATCTTTGCCAAGTGTAGGAAGGCAGGGTTGCTACAGAGTTTGAGGCCGTTCCTGCCTCCAACAGAGGCAGATAAAGAGAATTTCTATTCTGACCATGTAATGGTGGGTCACCGTACGAACGAGTGTACCCAATTGATTAAAGCCATCAAACAGCTGGCCACAGATGGCAAGATAGTAGAGCTGGCTCTAAAGCCGAATGTGCAGAAAAATCCACTCCCCACCTTTGGTAGTCAGGTGAACATGGTACAGTCAGGCCTGCCAGCCAACTACATATTCACCCAAATCATTAAGGCGAATCCGAGTGTGCGAGCTGTACTGGTAGAAAAGGAAGAAGAGCCAGAGGTGTTTGAAGAGCAGACTGCGGCGGTAAGGGACAAGATGGGTCCTATTGATTTAGATGACTTTGAGGCGGAAGATGAGTATGATGAGTTCGAGGTGCAAGAGTCGAAGCCTGTTTACCCGGTGGAGACAAAAAAGGGGGACTTTGATAGAGAAGGATGGGTCGGTGATGCACATCACTAGGAGTGGTAGGGTTTATCAACCCATTAGTGCACCACCTCTAGCACCCCCAAGAAGGAACACAACACCGGTACAAAATGATACCCTAGTGGTTAAGGAGGAAGACATGGTAGTGGACCAACTGAAGAGGACACCGGCCCGTGCCAGTGTGTGGCACTTGCTTATGGAGTCCAAGAGGCACCGAGAGGCACTGGTAAAACAACTGATGGAGATGGATGCCAACCTCACTATGTCCCCTGATGAGGTGTGTGCAATGATTAGGGGAATGGATTTGAAGGCTAACAAGGCCCCGGAGATCAGTTTTAGGGTAGAGGAGCTCCCACCTGAAGGGGTGAATCACAATAGGGCCTTGTACTTAAGGGTGGAAGTCATGGATAAAGTGATGCTGAGTGTGATGGTGGATGATGGCTCAGCCTTGAACATTTGTCGTTCTCAGGTCCTAACTTTCCTGGGGGTGAGTCCTGAAGCTCTCTGCTGGTCCAACACTGTAATTAGAGCTTATGATGATAGTAAAAGAGCTGTCTTGGGAACCTTTGAAACGGAAGTTAAAGTGGGGAGGTCAAATCAAAGGTGCTGTTTACTGTGATCGACATTCCTGTCACCTTCTCTTTACTTTTGGGGAGACCATGGTTCCATGCTTTAGGAGGAGTTCCATCAACTCTACACCAGAAAGTGAAGTTCTTAATCGAAGGGAAAGTAGTAACAGTGGAAGCTGATGAGCCTTCTGTGGTAGCCGCATTGAGTTCTACCGAGTAGCCAATGACGGGGTTTCAGGTTACTGTGATTGCTGACAAGCCTGAGTTTCCAGACTGGATTCATAGGTATTTTGCCATCCGGGAAAGGATTAGGGGCCAAGCAACAAGGAATCCCTGAATTTAACATTGAGGCTGGAAAGTACCGACAATTCGGGCTGGGGTATCAAGAAGGAAGGGCCAAGCAAGAGCGGAAGCATATGAACCTGGTGGATAGTTTTGTCCGGGCCATAGAATCAGTGTATGATGGGACTCCTGAGCCGATAATTGTAGAGGGAGGTTAACTCCCTGGATTTGAAATTTTTGCTGATGTGGTTGATTTCGGCAAGTATGAAATAGAGCCAGTTGTGAGCATGCTGCGTGTCGAAGCTGAGGATGGAAACAAGGGGGTTCAGAATCGGAAAGCTGTTGACCAAGTCAGGGTTGAATTCGGGGACAAGGGAGAAGCTTTTAAGAAGACAAACCTGGTGAGAAGTGAAATGGAAGTGGCTATTGGGGCCATTACAAGAGCACTGTCCACCTTGATGAAACCAAGCAAGGGTGCAGAAAGGAAGGCATCACCTGTTGAAAAAACACATAAAGACCTGGTAGAGGAAGCAGTGAAGGAGCTCACTAAGCTGGTTATGAGGGGCAAGGTTGAAACGACAGAGGAAAAGCTGACTGACAAACAGAAGGAAGACCTGGAGGGAGACCTGGGATGCTTATTTGAGGAGATGGACTGTGCTGCGGTTGGCGAAGACCCTCCGCATGTGGAGGATGGAAACTTTTTGAATGTATCTACTTTTTCTATTTTTGATGTGAACAATTGTTCCTACAAGGCATACAATGCAATAAAAATCTGATTTTGCTTACTTGTGTGATGTTTTTCCAGATGGAACTGTGCATACATATAAACATTCATTTAATGTTTTTAGCATACATGATGCATCATTGCATGAAATGAACCTAGGAACAGATGATGAACCAAAGATGGTATCCATCTCAAAAGACCTCACGCCTGATGAGAGAAAAAAACTTGTAAAAATCTTGCAAAAACCCGTCAAATCCTTCGCCTGGTCCTACGACGACATGCCTAGGGTTGACAGAGAAATTGCAGAGCATAGAATCCCGACAGATCCGAAGATGAAACCGGTTAAGCAGAAACTCATACGACTTCAACCAGAATGGGCTGAAAAGGTTAAGGAAGAAGTTGCTAAATAGATAAAGGCCAAGTTCTTAGAAGTGGTAGAGTATCCAGAGTGGTTGGCCAAAGTTGTGCCAGTTGTAAAGAAAGACGGTTGAGTAAGGGTTTGTGTGGATTACCATGATCTGAATAAGGCGTCTCCCAAAGATGACTTTCCACTCCCGCATATCGACGTTCTGATTGACAGTGCCGCTAGGGCAGCTATGTATTCCTTCATGGATGGGTTTTTAGGGTACAATCAGATTTTGATGAATGTAATCGACAAAGTAAAGACAGCCTTCATCACAGAATGGGGAGTTTACTGCTGCAGGGTTATGCCTTTTGGGTTGAAGAATGCCGGGGCAACTTATCAGCGGGCGGTCATGACACTTCTGCATGATATGATCCACAAAGAGGTCGAGGTTTATGTGGATGATATGTTGGTAAAATCCATGACCCGGGAGGAGCACTCAGCCATCCTAGATGGATTTTTAACTAGAATCGAGAAGTACAATCTTCGCCTCAACCCGAAGAAGTGTGTATTTGGGGTAACCTCAGGAAAATTGCTTAGTCATGTGGTTAGCCAGAAAGGGATTGAGATGGATCCGGACAAGATCAAGGCCATCAGGGATATGCCAGCACTACAGTCAGAGAAGGAAGTAAGGTCATTTCTGGGTTCACTACAGTATGTCAATCGGTTTATTGTGTGATTGACAATAGTTTACGAGCCAATTTTCAGACTGTTGAAGAAGAATTAGCCCGTAAAATGGAACGAGCAGTGTCAGATAGCCTTCGACATAATTAAAACTTATTTAATGAATTCCCCAGTTCTAAAACTCCAATACCAGACAAGCCTTTGATTCTGTACTTAGCCATTGAAGAGACTGCTGTGGGAGCAATGTTAGTATAAGAGCAGGAGGATGGGCGTGAACATGTGATCTATTATTTGAGCAAGAAGCTACTAGAGTATGAGACTAGGTATACGATAGTAGAGAAGACTTGTACTGCTATGGTATGGTTGATAAAGAAATTAAGACACTACTTCCAGTCGTACAAGGTTCAGGCGGTGGCCAAGGTGGACCCCATGAAGTACTTATGCCAGTACTAGCTAGGAAGTTATTTTGTTGTCAGAGTTCAACATAGAATATGTGACGAGGAAGAAAATCAAGGGAAGGCCCATAGTAGAATTCCTAGCTAACCAACCAACAGAATCAGACTATGTGGAGAATTTAGAATTTCCCGATGAACAACTGGCGGTGGTGGAAGAGGAGTCGAATTGGTGGGTGATGTACTTCGACGGAGCAGTGAATAAACACGGCGCCGGCTTGGGGGTAATCATTGCTACACCCGAAGGAGAAATCATTCCTTTGGCGAGGCGACTTGACTTTCCAGTGACTAATAATGGGGCCGAATATGAGGCATGTCTCTTTGGTATAGATGCCTTGCTCACGCTGGGGACGAACGAGGTGTTAGTTATTGGGGATTCAGCCTTGGTGATTCGGCAAGTGACCGGAGACTAGGAAATTAAGGAAGAATCACTCCGACCTTATCTCGAGATGGTTTGGAAAAGGGCAAAGGTATTCAGTCAGTGTGAATTCTGACATGTACTGAGGGAGGAGAATTAGATGGCAGACTCTTTGCTGCACTGTCATCAATGTGGGAAGGCCCCCGAAAATAACTAATACAGCCAGTCATCCTAGAAATTGCTCAAAACCCATGCTATTTGTCAGTTAACACGGTTGCAACTATTGAGACACGCCCTTGGTATTATGATATTCTACAGTTCATCCAGAATGATCACCAATGAATCTGATAAGGTTTCCCTCAGGAGTTTGGCAGCACAGTTCCGGATATTTGAGAATTAACTTTTCAAGAGGACAACTAACGGAGTTCTTCTGAAGTGTCTCACAGAGAAAGAAGCAATCGTTGTTATGAAACAGATACATTCCGATGCTTGTGGCCCGCACATGAATGGTTTGGCTCTAGCAAAGAAGATACTAAGATAAAGATACTTTTGGCTCACTTTACAAGCTGACTGTATCGAGGAAGTTAAGAAATGCCATGAATATTAAGTGTATGGAGACCTCAATCATCTTCCCCCACTTGAACTTCAAGTATCTTCAACTCCATGGCCATTTGCAGCTTGGGGTATAGACATAATTGGAGAGATAAGGCCACCTGCTTCAAATGGGCACTGATTCATTGTTGTGGCTGTAGATTATTTCTCTAAGTGGGTCGAAGCGGAATCATTTGCAAATATCACCGCTAAGAAGATGGCTAAATTTATAGAAAAGAACATCTTCGCAAGATATGAGATCCCTCATCATGTCGTGACCGATAACGGGGTACAATTCCAAGGGGTGATGGCACAGTTTTTCCAAGAGAAGGGTCGAGCACCACAAGTCATCCCCGTATCGCCCACGAGCCAATAGGGCTGTGGAAGCAGCCAATAAGTCCATCAAGAAGATTTTGTCAAAGATGGTGGTAACCTATAGAGATTGGGCCGACATGTTACCATTGGCTTTGTAGGGATACCGGACAAGCATCAAAACCCCTACCGGAGAAACTCCGTATTCATTGGTTTACAGGATGGAAGCAGTATTACCGGTATAGATGGAAATCAGATCATTAAGAGTGGTCATGGAGGCACAGTTGCCAAAATCTGATTGGCTCCAGTCGAGATGTGAATAGCTAGCACTGATTGACAAAAAGCGTCTTCAGGCTTTAGATCAGTTGCAAATGTACCAACAGCGGATGGCTAGGACATACAATAACAAGGTTCATCATCAGAAGCGCCCATTTAAGGCAGGGGATTTGGTACTCAAGCAGATGAAATAGACCAACACAGACGTGCGGGGGAAATTCAAGCCGAACTGGGAAGGTCCGTATGTAATCAAGAGGGTACTTTCGAAGGGTGCTGCAAAAATTATGGATATGGACGGGAATGAATTCGTCAACCCCATCAATCAGGACAAGCTGAAACACTACTACATGTAAAAAAAAAGGTCCGATGGATTGAAAACCGAAAAGGCGGTCCACGCAAAAATTAGGACAGTCCAATGGGTCGAAAACTGAAAAGGCAATCCATGCACAAGTTAGGACAGAGAGGTGAGGACTATCAGCTGGAAAATCTGCGAAGACTGGTTGGTGAGAAGCGTGGCTTCAGTCGAGACTTATACCATCAATAATCCTGTCCATAGTTTCATTTCATCATTCGATGTACATTGTGCTAAAACATTATTTATAAATGAATGAATGAATGTTCGGCTTTGTTCACTTAAATGTCCCAAGTTTATTTGCAATTCAGATTATTCTGTGCATATTTATCTTTATGTATCTTCTGCATATCTCACATCTACATATTGAACATATACATTCAAAAAAAAGGGGGTTTGATAGATTGAAAACCCGGAATGGGCGGTCTATGCAAAAGATAGGACATAAAGTAAGGTCTGCTGAATTGAAAACCCAAAAAGGGCGGTTCAGGCAAAAATAAAGACAGTCCGATAGGCTGGAAACCCAAAAAGGCAGCCTATGTAAAAATTAGGATAAAAAAAAAAGAATAAAAGTCATACAGCAGTAATCGATTTTAATCCTAATCATCCAGAGGCCAAGATACCGCAACGTCAGTGCCTCACATCCTCGCCTGCTGGGACAGCCGACCAGATCCACCAACCAAACCCTGTAGCAAGCATCTATCTCTACAGAGGCAAGACTATCATACCTCAGGATCTCAGTGCGAGTAGGATGCATCCACTGGTGCTGCATATGCCGAGGCCACTGTGATGTAAACACCCCGCACTCAGTAGTACACAAAGATTGAGGAACCCCTTGTAGTTGCCTATACTGTCTGCACAGCCGAGCAGGAGAGTAGAAAGTCACATGGGTCAACCCAAGCAACTGGACACCTCCGGCCCAGGTCTTAATAGTCACATCAGTGATATCCCACCAAGGGTAGACCCATCGGATAGAGGCGTCGGACCGCCTCCACAGCCAGTCAAACCAATGCTCCATGGATATGAAACCAAAATCTAGGAGCTCGATGTGCCGAGACCAATATTGCTTTGGAGAATATCTCGGATGAGGTGGAGGAGGACTCAGGAGACACAGCTTCTCCAACAGCCAAATCTGTATATGGTTTAGTCAGGATGAAGGGGTAATGAATGTTTGAATTTAGAAAAGGGCAGTGCTGAAGCATACCTAAAGCAGAAAGGGAGACCCACAGCTCTCGATGGGAAAATCAGAATGGATGGAATCTAAGTGTATCAGGGTCTCAGCCAAAACAACCCCCATGAAAGATGCACCCTGAGACACCTGAGTCACTACTGAAGCCAGCCTAAGGCTACAGGTGTCATCTCGGGACTCGCACAGATAGTAAGCCGTCAGTAACATACTCATCAGCGGAGCCCAGCCAGGGGCAGTGGGAGATAAAGCGAAACATAAGTCAGCAACGGCAGAAAGACTGAGTCTGGGCGAGGTAGACCTACCAGTAAGTGCACGACCCATGCCTGCTACAGTAGGAGCGAACTGGCTCAGAAATGTGTGAACATCATCATAATCGGGGTCGGGAATAGCCAACCGGACCCTCTGGGGGCAGGGAACACAGAGAATGGCACTAAACTCCTCTATCAAGGGGCATAACTCTTGAAAGGAGAAACGGAACACATGATCCATTAGATCCCAAAAGCTGACAGCTGCATCCAAGAAGACCCGGTTTGGGGTCAAAGCAATGTAACACCTAAGATACTGCAAGCCAAAGGGTGCAAGTAGGGCCCAATTAGAAGAGCGAGTCATACCCCAGTAGTCCCGGAGGCGTCCTCTGAGCTGATCCATACTGAAAGAGGAGTGAAAGAAGAAGAAAGGCTGAAGAATGAGTAGGGCGGCTATAGCTTATGGGGTGACTGTAATCCGCTACAGGGGCTCGGTTGTAATGCATGGGGCAGCTGTAATATTTATAGGGGCTCTGCTGTTCTAAAAAAAGCTTGTAAATCGATGTGGGATGGATTTTTGGCATGGGGCGGCTGTAATCTGCTACAGGGGCACGACTGTAATACATAGGGAGGCTGTAATGCCTATAGGGGCGCAGCTGTGCTAAAGAAAGCTTGTAAATTGATGTGAGATGGATTCTTGGTGTGAGCAAGTTGTAACCTGCTATAGGGGTGCGGCTGTAGCCTATAGGGGCGCGGCTGTAGTATGTGGGGCAGCTATAATGCCTGTAGGGGCGCGACTGTAGTATAGACAACACTTTATCTATATCTTTATATGATTTATGATGATTATGGCTGCATAGCTAGGGGTTCTGAGGATCGCCTTTCAAAGAAAACAAAGTATAAAGGCACCGGGATACGTTCTGGACCCGACCAAATTGAACAAAAGAGTTGTAAAGCGTAAGAAAAGGAGAGGAAATATATGGATAAAAGGTAAAAATGTCATAAAAAAATCATGTACATCAGATGCATAAGATACATCACTAAATCAGACCTACGCAAAGACCCGAAATGTGTGAAGAAATGGCCCACAGACGGGTTAATACATCACAAATAAAGAATGGAAGGATAAGCCTAAAAAGGGTCATCATCATCCCCATCATCTTCTGCCTCGTCGTCATCATCCTCATCATCATCTGCGTCTCCCATCTGGGCATTCCAGTCGCCCGCCTGGTCTCTGAAGGTCTGATTCATGACCTCCAATTCAGTGACTCGACGCCGTAATTGATCGTTCTCTGCCCTCAAGCGAGCGGACTTGTGGCACTCCATCCTGATCGTCGTCTGCATTGAACAAAGCATGAGAAACATCACATTACATACATATGCATCCGTACATACATGCATACATCCAGACATAAGCATACTATCATGTGCAGGTACTTACTGTCCTAGCGGCATTGTCCCGAAAAGAGAGCGCCCTCAGCGCATTAATGGCCTGACCCATGTACATACCTTGCATCACCGGAATCTGTAAAGATCGAGATTCAGAGTACCAGCTAATGACAGAAAAGGGGCGGAAATAGATGAACAAGGAAATACTCACATGTGTGGTGTTAGGAGGAATAGCCGGGGGAAAATTATGGTCCTACAAATGTAGATCAGCCCGATAAGATTGCTGGAAATCATCATATTGCTGAATGGAATCTTCGATAGGGAATTCAAGCCGACCATGTACATATCCGACCTCAGGGGCCAGAGGAACCTGGAAGTGAGGAATGGGAATGTCCTCCGCAACGACGGTAGAATCCGCGCCAGCAGTCCTAGAATCAGTGGTACCTGACCTACCTCCTTTTCCCCTGGCTGATGAAGACACGCGTGTTCGTCCACCTCTTGAAGATGGCTGGAATCGATTAAAAAGAATAATATAAAAAAAAAACTTTAATTACCCCAGCACCAGCACGAGCATCAGCAGATGGTGGGAGCAAATGAATAGTGATGAAGCGGCTATAATCACCGTGCACACTACCAGCCTCGTATCCAACACCATAGAGGTCCGGATGCAACTCAAGGGACAGCAGGTGAGGCCAGAATAACCCTACCGGCAAGGCAGTTGGAATCCTACATGCCCTAGGACCAGAACGCCAGTCATGAGTCCTCTCACCTAAGAACCACTCCTGACCAAAGGGGCACTCCATCACAAAGCGCCTGCTCACGAGCGCCTGTACATCAAGAAGCTGTTGGGGCAAATTTTTGCCCTCCCGGCACCAGGGGGCCTTGGCAATCTGAGATTAAGGAACCAGGAAATTAAAAAAAATAATAATAACAATAATACCCCCTCAAACGTCATATCTCTCAACGCTTGCCGGCACTCCTCTTGGTTTTTATCAACCTTGCTCTAGACATATCCCATGTAGTGTCGGAGGCGGGGGAACTTAACCAGGAAGACCCCTTCAGGAATCTGCACAACTGGGGGAGGGACGAAATGGTACTCGTAGGCCCAGATCTGCGAGGGGAGATTTAAAGCAAGTCAGTTTTTTTTTTTAAAAAAAAAAGAGAGAGAAAGAGAAGGTCCAAGACACTCACATGCAGCAGATTCCAAAAAGCCTTCAACTCCTTATGGGAACCCCGGGCACAGAGATCTAGAGCATAGTAAAGTTGGGCCAAGGCAGCCCGAGCCTAATTAAGAGTCCTCACAGACTCCAAGTCCATCAGTGAAGGCAGTAAAGCCAGATTTAGATTGCTCCAGCCCGTGGGAAAAAGAGTGGTGGAGAGAGCATGCAACAGGAAGGCTCTAGCATACTTCCTCTCATCACTAGCATCGAAGGTAGTCCCCTCTGGGAGCGCACGCTGCCACCCGAGCTAGTACTCACGGATACTACTACATTGGATCCGGCTCTCTGAAGAACTAATCCCAATCAGCGTGGATACCAACTCCTGACGATAGCCACCATGCACAAAGACCTGAGTGAAGTGGATCGTCTGGCCAGAGAAGGGAAGACCCATGATGGCGATGATATCCTCTGGGGTCACTGTGTACTCCCCGAAAGGGAAATGAAATGTGTGGGTGAAATCCATCCACCTCTCCAGAAGTGCAGCTAAAAGCCCTCGGCTCGTGCGAGGAGTAGTGATCGACATGCTGCGAACCAGTCGGTGCAAACCGGTGGAGTTTACTATATCCTTCACCCCTTGAGGGAGACACCTATACCACTTCAAGGCCTCCGTAATGGATCCGCTACCACAATGGCCGGATCTCGACTGCAAAATCAATAATCAGGGAGTTTATGAGCTTTTTAGAATGCATACATATCATAAAAATCGAAGAAACATTATTTGAATCGCAAAAAACCGGCTTGCCTTAAATCTGCAGGTTACAGCCGCCCAGCTATAGGGTCACAGCCGCGTGGCTATAACCCCCCATGATCACAGCCGCACGGCTGTGATCATACATGGGGCGGCTATAGCTGTAAATTTTCGGCCCATTTGATTTTTCTTCTTTTTTTTCGGTTAAATCTGGTCCTAACTCAAACCAAATCGACAACCAATCATCCTAGGGGCATAATATACTTAAATCATGCATCAATTTCACATATTTTCCCCAATTTTGTAGAAATTGGAAACTTGGAAAAAGTGGAAGAATTTGAGAAAACTAACCGGATTCGTGTAAGCATGGTTCGAAATTTGGAGTAAGATGACCATCACTCCACAATACTCATCCTCCTCTTTTAATCCATAAATGTACTCATTGGGTTCAAAGGGTAAAGTATAGTTTCCCTCCGTAATGGAAAACCGAGTTTGAAACACGGGTTGAGTAGCAGGGACTAGCCGGAGGACTCTACGCATCTTTTGCCTCATGGTTTCGGTTTGGGAGCAAGAAAATCACCAGAAGAGAGAGTTTTTCGTCCAAATATTGGGTAAATGAAGGCTGCCATGTTTTGTGGCTTTTAAGCCATTCTCCCCACCTACCACTACAGCCGAGCGGCTGTAGTTTTTCTCCTTTAAAAATTTTTATTGTTCTTCTTTTCCGAAACTTGTTTTATGTCTATTTGACCATGAGAAAGGTAATTTTCATGTTTTGCAGGCATCGAAGAACAAGATATTAGGCCCATATTTGTTCTCGATCGAAGGGGTAAAAATTTTTGTTTCTAAAATTATCGATCAAGGAACGAATACGCTCCCGAAACGACTTCAAAATGTCAAGTGTTGACTAAAATTCTCAAACCGCCAAAGCATCATCTTCCCAGCTACATGAGCTCCACGGGGAACATAATTATTCTTTCCTTCAGTGACATAGTCTCCACCAGAAGTGAAATTACCAAAATGCCCTTCAGTTAATAACCACACTACCAGATGGCTAAAACACTTTTCCTTTAGCGACACGAGCTATATGGAAGACCAAATCACCAAAATATTTCTTCCCCTAATGACATAGGCTCCATTAGTGGTGAAATGACCGAAATTCCCTTTTGTCGGCCACCAAGCAGCCAAATGACCAAAATACCATTTTTCCACAAAAAGGGGACACCAAATCACTGAAACCCATTTCTTTTGTGACATAGGCACCACGAAACACCAAACGACCAAAGTATCCTTACTTCAATGCCAAATTCCCAAGTTGTAAAATTACCAAAATACCCTTCCTTTTCATAAGCACCGAATGGCAAGGAGGATTCGATCCGGGCAAGTCCTCTGCTTTGCAAAATAGTCGAAGCATGTCCCCGGCAATTCAAACAGATCTGGGCAAAGCCCTCTGCTTCGCAGTGGAGTCTAAGCATGACCCTGGATAACATCAATTCGGGCAAAGTCCTATGCTTCGCGGCGGAATCGAAGTAAGACCCTGAAGATCCAAACCAACTTAGGCAAGACCACTGTCTCAAAAAACAACCGTGACAAGTCCCTACAAACATTAAAACAAGTCAACGCGAGGAGAACCCACATGTACGTTTTCTCTTCCTTCTCACCGTGCTCCCTATCGCGAGGCCAAACTCGAATCGGGCACAAGCACCCGTTCAAGCCGACTTTGGCCACGCGAGGGGTAGCCTGTGAGCACAGGTTTTTCCCGACCTCGGTGATGAAAGATATTGTTACCTTTTTCACGGATAAACGTGAAGTAGATTCGGACCGACCGGGATAATGTCGGAAATGTCTCGGATAACCCGAAGGTGTGTGACAAGTCCTAATACGGAACCCCGAAGAATTCAAGTGAGTATTTTAAGAGAACCGAGGAAAAGAACGAAAAATAAGTGAAAATGGCCTCTTCTAGACATTATAGTCGCTCGGTTGTAAACTACAGCCTTGCGGCTGTAGTCTACAGGGGTGCGGCTGTAATCATCATATTTCCTTTTTTGGTCAAAATCAGCATTTAATTCGGTTTTTAAGCAAAATAGGCATTTTGGTCGCTACAGCCGCTCGGCTGTAACCTACAGGAGCGCGGCTGTAGTCTACAGGAGCGTGGCTGTAACCTACAGCTGCGTGGCTGTAAGAGTCAGTTTTCCTTTTTTGCCGAAGTCAGCAATTAATTCCGATTTAATACCAAAAAGGGAGGTATTTAAACATCCTAATATGGGATTAGGGTTAAGGAAGGTGGAAAACTAAAAAAGAGAAAAGAAAAAAAGGGATTTTGGAAAGAAAAACACCATCACTTAGATTTTTCTAGGGTTCCTATTACAATTGAAAAAAAAAGAGTCTGACCTAAAGTAAAAAAAAAAAAAAAAGAAAACAAAGGTAATCTTAAAAGAACACGTAACAACTAATCTTTTAATCTTCTTGGTGGTTCCGGTCGGGCTTCGGAAAGCGCGCTTTGCTCGGGTTGTTCATGACTGCAAGACGTTTCTAGTATCCAAATCTTTTTTTTTTGTGGTCCAAGCACTAGAACACAGACAAGGTAATCTTCTGAGAGCCTTTAGAAATCCGTTTTGTTCATTCTGGTTGTGATTTGATTGCATGTTTTGAGTTTTTTATGATTTTTGGGAGTTTTTCTGACTACAGCTGCCCCACCCATGATCACAGTCGCTCGGCTGTAACCTACAGCCGCACAGCTGTGACCTATAGGGGCGCGGCTGTAGTACTATGTTTTGAATTTTTTTTACGTTTTTTTGGGAGTTTTTCCGGGTACAACCGCCACTCATGATCATAGCCGACCGGCTGTAACCTACAGCCACGCGGCTGTGAGCTATAGGGGCGCTGCTGTAACCTACAGGGGCAGAAGCTCCAATCGCCCCAAATCGATCGATAACACTCCTATATTTCAATTAGATGTGTTTTTCATATTTGTTATCGATCCAATCAAATCCCTGTATGCTTAGATTCCATGTTCTTCATTTTTTTTATGGATGGATGTGGTAAAATTTGGTGATTTCGGACGATTAGGGATTTTCAGATTTGATTCGATCCATTTTGGATCTTTTCTGTTGGTTTTAATGTTTTTCCAGAAATCCCAGATCGCCCAAAATCATTAAACTTTGCAAAACGATCTTCGAAAATGCGAAAAAGTACACTGGAATCGATTCTGGAGCATTACAGCTACCCGACTGTAGGGGCGCAGCTGTAGACTACAGGGGTGCTACTGTAATAGAGGTAGAATTACAGTTTTGCCCTTTTGGGCCCCAAACTTGTAATTTTGCATCCTTTTCTTATTCAAAAATAATTTTGGCGTGTTTGTATACTTTTGGACCCTAGATGGATGTTTGATTTAGGCCCACACACGAACGGGACTCCCAGGTCCCGGGATATCTGGCTCACCAATGTTGGAAAAATGCATGTAAATGAGCTAAACCGCTTTTAAAATTGGTTTTTCATCCATAAAACCTATAAGGTGTTTAAAAAAAAACCATTTTCCAGGTCTAACCGGGCCGACCAACCGGATCGACCCGGTTACCCCCAAATGCATGTCCCCCACTCCTAAAAATCCCTATTCTGTCCTATTTGAGTCTTTTGTTTATCTTGATTATTTGTGTTAACCCTATTTGGATGCAGCTTTTATTTTCAGTTTTCTTTTTACTTTTGATGTCTTTAATAGATTATCCCGTGTATCTAGGCGATTGTAATTTTTAGATTATCGTGTATAATAGGCGATTGTAAAAGGTGAGGATGAGAGTTTTCTTTTTCTTGGGTTGTATAATTTGGCCTCTGATTTACTTTTCTACACTTTTATTTTTCCGCAATTTATTTTAGTATTTATATTTATGTCATTTGCATGAGCATTGGTTAATAATAAAAGAAGAGATAAAATGAGAAGAATTAAGTGAGTGAAATATCATATTATGAAATAATAATTAAAAATAAGTGAGAATTAGTATATTTGTTGCCCGAACCCTGAATCTCTGAATTAGGTACTGCGTCTACACTTGGTAGGGAGCTGTACCGGAATTTCCCGGATGAGCTGATCCGGGTAGCGACTCTGTATCTAATTTCGAAATTTAGGTTTCGAGATCTTTAAGTTCAAGTTGGGATTTTCTAAAAAACCTACTTTTTCCAAAATTCATACTTACAATTAAGTTTTCTACAAAAGTGTTTTTCCAATAAAATGGAAGGTTTTCTTAAGAAAGGTTAAAGATCAGTTTTCAAAACCAAAACATCAACACTTCAAAAAGAAAATCCCCGGTTCTTGCTTCACCGCGCATTCCAAAAAAGGTCGTCTGCTCACACCTACCAAACGAATCAATGGTTGGTTAGCGAGCCTTAGTTCGGCTAGTCATTGATAAGTTGTGGATCTTAGTCAAGTCAACCAATTAACATCACCAACAAACAAATTAAAATCGGATTATTAATTTGAATTGGCATAAGTTCTTTATTTCTAACTCAAGCAATGATTTCTTTCATGTAGATTATTCCCATTTTCACATAAGCAATTTAAATGCTGCAACAAACAACAACTCACTCTCACTTAGGTCACTCTTGGAGAAGGAGAAGCTTTCGGGGACTAACTTCCTGGACTGGGCTAGGAACTTACAAATTGTTCTTATACAAGAGTCTAAGGAGTATGTACTGAATGCTCCTTTGCCAGCTGGCCCTCTCGCAGGTTGAGGCATCACCACATCGATGGTGGAGCAGTATGACCGACACGTTAGGGATGATCAAAATGTCTCGTGCCTCATACTGGGTACCATGGCTTCCGATCTTTAGAAGCAGTTCATGGATGAGCATGCTTATGAGATAATGGATCAGCTTAAAAAGATGTTCCAAGATCAAGCTAGTCAGGAACATTACCTGACAACTAAGGCACTTTATATGACTACAATGGTAGCCAGGACTTCTGTTAGCACTCATGTGCTAAAGTTGAAGGGGTATATTGATACACTTGCCCGCCTCGGCTCACCAATTCTGTAGGACTTTGCAGCAGACATTATTCTTGGGTCACTTCCTGAGTCTTACAACCAATTTATCATGAACTACCGTATACAAGGGTTGGATAAATTGGTTGTTGAGCTGTATGGCATGCTCAAGCTTGCTGAGCAGTCTCTTGAGACGACTCTTGAAGTATTGCTGGTGAACAAGGGAAATACGTCCATAGCTAGAGGAAAGGCCAAATCTAAGGCTAAGGCTAAGGCCCAAAAGGCTAAGGCTAAGGGCAAAAAGGTGGTGGCCCAACCTAAACCGAAGGTTGCTTCTCCTGATGATGTCTGCCACGAGTGTCAAGAGAAAGGGCACTGGAAGAGCCCGTGTCCAAAGCTAAGGGAGCAACTGAAGGGCAAAACTGTTGTTTTAGGTATTTATGTTGTTGAGATTAGTCTGGTTATTTCTACATCTTGGGTCTTGGACACTGGATGTGGATCTCACATTTGTTCAAATGTGTAGAGTCTAAGAAATAGGAGATTACTAGGATCTGGAGAAGTAGATCTTTGAGTCAGAAATGGTGCTCGGGTTCAAGCCATGGAGATCAGAGATTATATCTTAGAGATGCCTAGTGGACTTGTTTTAGAACTAAGAAACTGTTATTTTGTACCTGCGATGCGTAAGAATATTATTTATGTTTCTTTGTTGGATATTTCTTGTTTTGTATTTAATATTGGACATGGTAGAATTTCTATGCAATATGGCAATATTATTTATGGAACAGCATTTTTTGAAAATGGCTTATATATCCTTAATCTAAAATGTGAAAGTTCAATCTATAACATAAATACTGAAAGGATTAAACAGAATGAAATTAATCCTACATACATCTGGCACTGTCGAGTTGGCCACATAAACGAGAAGCGCATAGCTAGGCTTCACTCTAGTGGAGTACTAGGGTCATTTGACATCCAGTCTTATGACACGTGTGAATCTTGTTTGAAAGGCCAGATGACAAAGGCACCTTTTAGCAAGACTGCTAAAAGGGCCTAAGAGCTATTGGAGCTGATACACTCCGATATATGCGGCCTAATGAGCACTAGTGCTAGATCCAGTTTTCTATACTTCATCACCTTCACGGATGACTTCAGCAGATATGCTTAGGTGTATCTGATAAAGCATAAGTCTGAGTCTCTTCAAAGGTTCAAGGACTTTAAGAATGAAGTAGAAAACCAACTTGGTAAGAAAATAAAAGCACTTCGGTCTGACCGAGGGGGTGAATATTTGAGCCAAAAGGTTGACTCATTTTTGAGAGAGTGTGGGATTGTATCCCAACTCACTCCTCCTAGTATACCCCAGTGGAATGTAGTGTCAGAAAGGAGGAATAGGACCTTGCTAGACATTATCTGCTCGATGATGAGTCATGCTACACTCCCTGTCTCCTTTTCAGGATATACTTTAGAGACAACTGCTTACATTCTTAATAATGCACCAAGCAAGGCAGTTGAGGGAACACCATATGAACTATAGAAGGGCCTTAAGCCCAATGTTTCCTTCTTGAAGATTTGGGGCTATGATGCACATGTTAAGAAATTGATAAGTGGCAAACTCGAGTCCAAATCTATCAAGTGCCAGTTGTGGGTTACCCTAAGGAAACTAAGGGTTATTACTTCTATGATCCAGCGAAAAACATAGTTTTCATAGCTAGATATGCAGTCTTCTTAGAGAAGGAATTCCTTTCCAAGAGAGATAGTGGGAGTAATGTTGAACTTCTAGAAGTTTAAGACTCACAAACTACTGTAGCTACTACTGAGGATGCTTTGGGAACCCATCTGAATACTTAAGAAATTGAGGAAGTAGAACTGGTTACACAGGACCTTAGAAGGTCTGGTAGGACACGTCATCAGCCAGAGAGGTACCGCATTCAAGTGACTGATGATGGGGACCTTATGGTCGTTGATCAAGAGGAGCCTAAAACCTATCAGAAGGCTATTGAAAGCCCATACTTAGATCAATGGCGCAAAAACATGAAGGCTGAGATGCAATCTATGCATGATAACCAAGTATGGAACTTGGTGGATCCACCTTCGGGTGCTAAGGTGATAGGTTGCAAATGTTGTTTCAAGTTAAAAACCAAAAACACCTTCAAGGGGCGATTGGTGGCAAAAGGATTCAGGCAAGTTCAAGGAATTGACTATGATGAAACTTTTTCACCAGTTGCTATGCTCAAATCCATTAGGATACTACTAGCCATAGCTGCATGTACGATTATGAGATATGGCAGATGGATGTTAAGATCACTTTCCTTAACAGAAAGCTATTCGAGGATGTGTAAATGACACAACCTGAGGGTTTTATCGATCCAAAGTATCCAAACCATGTATGCAAGCTTCAAAAATCCATTTATAGATTGAAGCAAGCATCAAGGTCATGGAATCAGAGATTCAATGAGGCCATTACAGAATATGGCTTCACACAGAATCCTGATGAGCCTTGTTTGTATAAGATGGTTAATGGGAGCGTTTCCACCTTCCTAGTTCTGTATGTTGACGACATCCTTATCATTGGAGGTGACATACCAACATTGCAAAGGGTTAAGCAGTGGTTAAGTAGGTGCTTCGAAATGAAGGACTTAGGAAAAGCTGAGACGATCTTAGGGATCAAGATCTATAAAGATAGGTCCAATTGGCTTCTAGGCCTAAGTTAGGCCACATATATTGACACGGTTCTAAAAAGATTCTATATGGACAAGGCAAAGAAAGGATTCTTGCTTATGCGCCATGGGTTGAAGCTGAGTAAGAAAGATGGTCCTAAAATAAAGAAGGACTGGGAGAACATGGATAAGATCCCTTATGCATCTGCTATTGGATCTATCATGTACTCCATGTTATGTACAAGGCCTAATGTCGCATTTGCACTAAGTATGACTAGCCGGTACTAGTCGGACCCTGGAGAGGAACATTAGAAGGCTGTCAAGGCAATCTTGAGGTACCTTAATCAGACTAAGGATGTTTTCTTAGTGTATTGAGGTCAAGATGAGCTGGTAGTGTCAGGTTACACTGATGCAAGCTTTGAGACCGATGAGGATGAGAACTAGTCACATTTTGGTTATGTTTTTCTCCTGAATGGCGGTGCCATTAGTTAGAGGTCCTCAAAGCAGGCCACCATTGCTGACTCTACAACAGAAGCTGAGTACATAGCTGCGTGCAAAGTTGCAAAGGAAGCCATTTGGATCAAGAAATTCATAATCGAGTTGGGAGTAGTACCCACTATCCTAGACCCAGTTGATGTTTTTTGTGACAACAATGGGGCCATCGGACAAGTTGAGGAGCCCTAGTCACACAAGAGATCCAAACATGTGCTTAGAAAGTTTCACCTTATTCGGGAAATCGTGAACAGAGGTGACATATCATTGTAGAGGGTTGACACCGAGAATAACATCGCTGATCCATTGACCAAAGTGCTACCGCAGACACAGCATGATGGTCAGATCTATAGGAATTAAGGCAATGCCCAATTGGAACTAGTGCAAGTGGGAGATTGTTGGTGTGCCTTAGTTCTTAGGGCATTGGATTCTTGTATTTTGCATGATACATTAAGACTCATTGTATGAATACATTATTTGTGTCACATTAATAAAGGCAATTAATCTATTTCCTTTATATCTTGTGCTATAATATGAGTAGAGTATCCATTGATTGATAATCATAAAACCTATCCTAGGCCTGTTCTAATCGTTAGAACGTATAGAACCATAGACTTGTATATTCGATGACTGTATGGTAGTTCTGAACTAGCCATAGTACTTGTATAGTCAGTCATGAATATAGGTACATGTTGTTGACATGGGACTGGATCGATCCATACAAGAAAGCCACATGGTTGTCACGTCATAGGTCTTTCTTGAGTAGGTCTCTTTTGTCCTTAGACCAGATTTCATTATAGTATCAATATGGAATCCGGTACACTTTGACGTATGCCTAACAGGTCTGTAAAAGGATGCTAAGTATGGGTATGATTGGATGGACCAGTAAACATATTGATATTGATGATGAAGTGATGGAATTGCCACTTGGGTAACACCGGATGATATCATTGGCCACTTGATGAGTGGGACTGATAAGTGTATGGCCATACCCAATTAAGTTGGTTGCTTATTTGATTAATCAGTCAACACAAGATCAACAAATATAATAAACAGCAGAAGAGGATGACGGGCACCATGCCTCTTGTTTATTCATATCGATATCGTTTGGCAAAGGACATTGTGAGATTACTACTGAGTTAGTGTCTTCAACCGACTAATGCATCTCTATCTTAATTGGGGGCAGTAATGGTTTGCTAGAACCCACTTACAGCCTGTGGCCGTGGGCCTACTGCCAACATAAAGACAGACCCATATGATCATGCACATAGATCAACTGAGCCGGAACTTATAGAAATTGGGCATGTAATGTACATTGGAAGGAATGCGTTAATTAATTAGTTGACATTCGGTGTCAAGGTAATTAATTAACATTTGGTTGATTTAATTTAATTAATAAGTTTAATTTAATTAATAAGTTTACATAATGTAATTAATTAATTGAATTACATAAAGTAAACAATTAATTAAATAATTTTCCTAAGTAAAAAAATTAAATACATGTATTGTATTTACTTAAGTGTGATTTAATTTTATTTAAAGGTAATTAAATTTAGCCAAATGGAATTAAATTACATAGTATATACTTTTTAATTAAAGTTTATTTATATTCAGTCACGTTTTCATGTTCCAATTGAACACTTTCCTTTTTTGATTATTCTCAAAGGAGAAGATTCTTCTTTTTGCAAAAAACAAGAAAAAAGTCTTCTTCTAGAACTAAAAAAATTTGAGATTTAACATCTAATTGAATTACGGAAATATGATAATCTCTTTCATGAATTATTGATTGTAACCGGTTTTTTAACTAACTAATTTGCGTTGAATCTTTCGAATCTATACTATATGAAGTATTTTAATTATAATCCTAGTGGGCTAGGGTTTAGTTAACCTAATTAAAGCCCAAGTAGACAAGGTGTTTATATAAGGGCACACTTAAGGAAGAAAACCTAACGCTATACCTAAATTAATTGCAAGTAATTTTAGCCCCATTGTAGCCCCAAGAACAGTGACAATTTACAGTAATTAATTCTCCATTCCTTTTGCTTCTTTGGCTAGCACTGGTTCCCGCTCGATAGTTGGTCGTGCATCGGACTTTGGAGATCGCAGTTTCAAGAAAGAATTCTGCAGCAGTCTCTAGAAGAGACGAATCCAGTGAGTTAATCTCTCTTGATTCAAATTGGTTTTTATTCCAATCAATGGTAATCGGACACGACAGGTGGATTCTAGGAAAATTTTAACGGTGTAATTTCAGCTGCACCATGTTATTTTTCCGATGATGAATCCCAACATTAAGTGATTTCCTAACAAAGAAAAATCAAAACACACTCTTTCACTGAAAAGAATTCGGCCAACACTAGTCTTCGACCAGGGGAATTCAGCCAGTAGAGAAAAATTGTGGGACAGCTCTTTTTGTCTAGTGCTAGCACATTGACATATTTCAGAGGTGTTCGCGTGCGTGAGCATGGAGGTTCTTCACTGAGAAGCAAGAACTGAAATTCAATCTCTATGACATAGGGATGAACTTTATGTTAACTATACCTATTTTCCCATTATGGTGCATGAACTTTAATTTTGCACACTATCATACATAAACTTATATATGACCTCACATTGTAGTCATTTTTATCAGATTCTCAATGTGAAGAGGTACACGTCAATAGTTTGACCAATTTTAAAGACCCATGCTGACCCTACTCCACACGAAGTACAGGTCCCAATATCAAAGGTGGATAACTTTTGAAGCTGTGGACCAGAATAGTTGAAATCAATTTTTGAGATGGATTACATGCCATGTAAGACATATATACTTTTGTATTGTTGCTATTATTGTATTTTAAATGGGTGTTGGGTAGTTTTTATATGCAATTGCATATATTGATTGGTTGTTTTTGTTGTTTGGCATTTGTTAGTGTATGACTTTGTTAAATAAAATATAATGCATGTGTAGTTAAAAAAAAAGTCATTTTTCTGTTTCCATTATTAGATAAGAAATTTTTTTTTGTCTTTTTATCGTTATTGATATATTTTTTAAATAATAATGGTTTGGTAATTATAATGCACGATTAAATAATATTATACAATTGAATTGTAAAATAATTTGTATCGATTCTAGTTTTATGAATATTATATTCTTAAATACAGATCCAGAGAATGGTCATTGATAGCGTATAAAATATACTTTGCAAAGAGCAAGTGCACCCTATCGTGATCAAGTAAAAAAGTGATAAATAAAGTATTGTTCCCATAGAGACTAATAACATAGATACCAAATCTATTAAAATTCTATGCTAGTTAAACAATTAAATAATAAAAAAGGTTGATTAGACTAAATTAACAACTAAAAGAATTTAAACAATAAAATAAAATTAGAAATATGAATAAAACTTAATGAGATGAGAACTAGAGTATCCGGTTTCACCTAGCCAATATTTATGTAATTATTCTTAGCATGTATTTTAAGCCTTTTATTTTCTAAAGAGAAGGTGATTTTCCCTAATCAAACTAATATCTTTGGTTTGGATTAATAGTTTTATTCCTTATTCTAATTACCAAAACTTGGTCCATTCAAGAAATTAAGTTAAGGAAGCATAAAGTTCTATGGAAAAACTCAGGTTAACCAATAAACCACACTAATCTTGGTCTAATTAGGTTTAGCTATGTAGGTCCACTAGTTTTTAACTTGGTCCATTAACAACTAATTGAAATCAATTTTGAAGTTGGTCCCTAGCAATATGCATTAAGCAACACATAGAAAAATCTCTTGAAAACAAACATAAACTTAAATTGCAAATAAAAAGAATTCTTACACAAACATTAAGCTAGGATTCACCATAGCTCTAGCTATGACAAATTAGTTCATGACTAAACTAACAACAACCAAGAAAATTAAAGGAAACATAATAAAGAGGAAGTTCAGAAGAAACTAGAAAGTCGAAATGATCGATGTAGAATTGTACTAATCGTTGATGTAGGTGGAATGAAACGCTACAATCCCTAGCCTCTCATTTCCCCTTGTTCACGTCTTCCAAAAACGTTCCAAGGCTAAGAGAAAGAGAGAAAAATAATAAAAATCTAACTATCTCCCTAAAATGTAAAAACCAAGACTGCTAATAATATCCCCCAAAACTAAACCTAAAGAGGAGAGATAAAAACAAACTAATTCTCTCCAAAAAAAGAAAACAAGTTAATCAATCCTATTACGAATATGAATGATCAAAAAATAATGAAAAACCCTAATGAAAAGTCCTTGTCTCATTTCTTATAAGCCAAACCCGCAGCTCCACTTAGGGCCATAAAAAATGCTGACCCAAATCACTATTTCAGATCTAAGTCTTTTAAAATCAACACCCTCTCATGCCTTAGGATTACTCCTGGGCTAATCCAAGCCAATTCAGCTCCTTTTCAAGCACTTTTAGCTCCTTTTCCACCTTCAAGGTCCGAAGACACAAAATAGCATAGAGAAAGTAAAATCCGCCTAAAATGAAGTAAAACAATTCAATTATAGCTGAAAAACTAAGGCAATATAAGCATATAAAATATACTTATCAGTTATCTTGATATACAGTATGGAGGAAGGATTAAGGATGATATGTATGTAGATGGTGAATTATTTGCATGGGATAATTGAAACTAGGATGAAGGGTTGTCTTTAGTTGCAATAGATACCATGGTTCAGAAATTAGAGATTACTGGTTCACTACAATACTTTTGGAAACAATGGGATAAGCCATTACAATAAGGGCAAATGAATGTTTTAGGCAATGATTGTGATGTGTACCAGATGGCTTATGCTGGGGTCGAGTGTAAAGAAATTGACCTCTATATTTATGTGTTAGATCTTGAGAAAGTTAAGGCATTAAAGGTATCGAAGAAAGAAGAACCTAAACTGCATTGCAATGTTGTAATTAAAGAAAGAAAAGAGGCAAATGTAGTTCATGTGTGTCATGACATAAACGGTAAGGAGAAAGTGAATGTGGGAGGAGGTATTAAATATCTTGCATGTAACAATTCAAATGTTAAGGGTAGCATGTCAAGGGTGCTGTGAGCGTACGATGTTTTTCACATCATAACGCGACGAAGCGAACCGATGAATTTTCAATTTATGGTTTTGCTTTTGTAATTATAATACGAAATTCGTTTTGGAAAATCATTTTTTTGTAAAAGATTTGAGACTGAAATATCGAAGAAAATGTAGGAGTTGCCACCCGACTCAGCTCAATTGGGAAATTTAGGTATAGCTGAAACAGAGTGAAGGCCACTATACCTTCTAGAGATCTAGGTCTGGACGAGTCAGTTACTTATTATCTAATTAAAATACATGATTCAACAATCAAATTATAGCCTTTTACGAATTAAGTTGACTTTATTTAGAGCATATGGCATTCATTCAAGGTGCAGGAAATAGTAAATAAATTAATTATATAACCATATTGAATCACATAAACTACCTTAAGGGATACATATAGATCAAATTGGGGATAGAAGATATAATCACCTAAAATACACAAATTTATCTAACATAATAATAAAATCCTAACATACATCTAATCCTGCAAAACAGAGGTTAGCATACAAATAATCGCATGTAGGACTTAATTAAGACAGAATGGGATAATGACTAAATTGGGGTCATGCATTTAAAGAGGATAGCCGGGGAGAATCGACAAATCTCACTGACTAGACCTAGAAAATGTTTTGAA
Organism: Euphorbia tirucalli; assembly: GCA_039660915.1. Lineage (NCBI taxonomy): Eukaryota > Viridiplantae > Streptophyta > Magnoliopsida > Malpighiales > Euphorbiaceae > Euphorbia > Euphorbia tirucalli. Next base: position 27,496,000 of record CM077639.1, on the reverse strand, counting down.
ATGTCCCTGTGTTGGTTTTTGAGAAAACAGTACTTTTCGGTTAATTAGTTAACATGGCAAGTGAGTCGGATGTCAGGAAATTAGGTTTCCATCGTTGTTTTGTTCTAGTTATGCTTCTAGAATGCAAATTTAAGGCTTAGATTTTGTGAAATGCAAGAAAATCGGCTTTCAGTGATTCTGTCCCAAACTAACACCCGTGCAGATGTTGACAGAAGAGCCATGTGGCTGTATATTTACACTCGTGCGGTTATCACTTCAAGACTTTTGAAGATTTTTGAACCATAAACTTTCACGGTTTTGTTTTGAGAACCAAACAGCCGTGCAGCTGTAACTGGAACATCCATGCGACTGTAACTGCAATAGCTGTGTGGCTGTAACTATAGTTGTGTGGCTGTTACATCAACCGCACGGCTCTGGTTCTTATGCTAGAACTAAAAAATAGAGTATTTTGAAAAACGATGCAAATGATGCTCAAATACAACACAAATAAGTCAAATGCTTAGATTTCTCAGATATTTACCCTTGTAATGTGGATCCACAGCTTTAGGAGGTGAAAATCTTCAAGAAAAAGCTCTAGTTTGAACTTAAACTCCAAGCTCTAGAAATGGTCTCAAGCTTTGAAAGTCAAGGTTTTAGTGTCCAGATTAGTCTCTAAATCTATTAGAAGTCTTAGTGAAGTGTTTTCGTAAGGTTTCTAACCGATTTTAAGCTTAATAATAGAGATTGAAGATAGAAATTGAAGAAAAATCTTGGATTTCTTTCTTTCTTTTTCCTCCTTTTTCTTCCTCTTTCTCACTCTAAAAACTTGCCAACCCTTATTCCAGAAATTAGAGGCCTTTTTATAAGAAAAAGTGGAGATTTTTCTTGTAGAATCTGCCTAGAAAATCCAAAAAATAGTTTCCAAGAAAAAAGTCACATTTTCGTCCAGGGATCAACAGTCATAGGGGCATTGATGCAACAGCTATGTAGCTGTTGGTGCATCAGTCATGTGGCTGTTATTCCTAGACAGCCTCCTCTCCGTCTGGCAAATGCCCCAAGGCTTGGAGTTACCGGAGCTTTGGTCTTGAACTGACTTTGACTCCTGTAACTGTGGAAATCTATAGAAGTTCATAAACAACTCATCCTCATCAAAACCGGGGATGAAAATCCTATGCTCATAGGCTGCCCCTCGTGTATCTAAATTCATGGCTTACGGGTTTGCCTTGTCGTATGGTGAATTTGGATGCACGATAGAGAGAGCGATGAGAAAGAAAAGAGATGCACCTACCCTTAACTTCAGCTAAAGGGTTTAATTGATTGTTGCCTTTTAAGGTCATATGGGACCAATCACCTTTTAAAGTTGTATAGGACTGATCACCTTTTAAAGTCAGGTGGGACTAGTTTACCTTTTAGGATCGTGTGGGACTGGTTTACTTTTAAGGCATATGGGACCGACTTACCCTTTAGGATTGTGTGGGACCGATGATAAGTTATGAGATGTGTATTTATCCTTGATCGATTATTTTGGAAACAAAAATTTTTGCCCCATCGATTAAGATTAAATATAGAAACGATGCTGGCCATTGAGTGCCGCTGTTTAATGAAAGGAACATTAACATATTGGGACACTTTGAGTGACAATTAAAGTTCTTGGTGTCTTATGGAATACCTAGAACAGAGTGACTAAGAACTAATGTATTATGAAGCGTCTAGAGCAAAGGGATTGAAAATAAATTGATGGTGATTATTCCTTTGAAGGATGGTCTTTTGGAAAACCAGGATTTAGCGAGGCTATTTGTAAACATGAAACAAAAGTTTACTTTAGAGAAAATGAGTCAGTTCATTGCTTATAAATAAACGAAATTGACAATTAAAGAGGTAAGGTTGGTAATAATAATAATGAGATAAATGCATGGCTAGGGCTAGTAAATAAAATTACAAAAATAAGTTGAAAATGCAAGAAAATCAGCACTTGGACGACTAACAATCATAGCCGTGTGGCTATTACATCGATAGCTGTATGGCTATAGTGATGCCCGCATGGCTATCGCATTTAGTTAAGATGGGGGAATAAGTTCATAAGTCATTTTCACCAAAATTTCAAACTTTCCTCTCAACTCTTCCCCCCAAACTTTCGATTTTCTCCCAAATCCTTGCAAAAATGATGAAGAAACAAGGAAAATGTCTCCCCAGAGTCCTCGCAGGGTTGATTGTAGCAGGCGAGGAGCCCTAGGCTCTCCCCTTTCTCTCTATGGCTAATGGGTATGGAATGACACGGGATACGCCTCATTTGGGCATTTCTTTTGGGCAAGACATCTCTATACTCTTGGAGGTGTCCAACCATGCCTCCTAACACCAAGTAAGTGCCTAAAATTTTTGATTTTGAGCTAAAATGCAAGGTTTAGAAACTTTGGCTTTTGAAGTAGGTTTTTGCAAGTTTGTGTTTGTTTGGTCCAATTGATGAGAATAATGCATGCTAGTGACCTTTTAGAAACTCTTTGCAAGTTTGTGTTTGTTTGGTCCAATTGATGAGAAGAATACATGCTAGTGACCTTTTAGAAACTCTAAGGATTGAAAAATTGAGGAAAAACCAAGCGAAATGAGAGATTTTTTGATTTTAAGGATTATCGGTTCGATAGCGGTGTAGGCCTGGTTTTGGTGGCACGGTTGTTGTTCGAGAGCTGTACGGCTCTCGACCCAACAGCCGCATGGGTTTCGTATCACCCAGGTGGGTGATGGAACCAGTGCAGATAAACCTTTTTTTCTTTCTTTTTTTTGGAACCCATATGCATGGTGGCTAGGTTTAGGATTTATTGAAAACTCCCTGTTTTTGTGTTTATTTGTCATTTGATTTTGCAGGAGCATCTTTATCATGGTACCAAATCTCTATTCGAGGCCCGTGTTTGGTGGGATGAGATGCCTGGGTATCTGAAGATACATATGTCTGATCTCGGATTTGCCGACTTGGCGAGGTCTGTCTCTCCCTCTGCCCCACACATAAGTCATGAGGCTCTAACAGCTTTGATCGAGCGATGGGTGGATATGACCCATACCTTTCATTTCCTGATAGGAGAATGCACCATCACCCCCTCTGACTTTTCGGCTATTACTGGGTTGCCGTTTGGTGGGACTCCCCTGGAGTTCAACTGCTATCTATCTCGGATCTCCTATCGGGATTCTTATGTGGTGGACATGATTGTACTGGGAAGCACCTAGGGGAAGGTTCAGTGTTCCAACCTTCGACAGTTCTAGGTCAGTAAGAGCCAGGGGCACCTGCTTCTTCCAGAGTGCAGGGTCTATCAGTATGCTTGTGCATTTATCGCCACACTACTTTTTACACTTCTCTTCTTGACCAGAGGGAGTTGTGTGAATCTCATAATCCTCTCGTGTTTGGCCGATTTGGAGAGGATTCGATAGTATGATTGGGCTTGAGTGGGGCTTGGGTAGCTGTACTATGACCTTGATCTCTGCACTGGGGATATGCAAAAAGAGTTCAAGGGCTACTGGATCATCATCTTGGTAAGACTACCGACTTTTCCCATTTTATTATTGCTTTCCCTTTCATCCATATCTACTTGTTTTAACTGTACACTTTCTCATAGATTAGGACCTACGAGTAAGGGTTCTTATCCTGGCCCACCCTTGGTATACTCGAGGGGATTGACAGGCCAGCCACATTACTGAGATGGATGCGGAGCTGCGGCGACATCTTGAGGGATATTAGGCGGATCTAGCAAGAGCTCATGGGCATAACCTTGGATGAGGTATGGTAAATACAAACCAAAAACTCGTTACTCTAAAATTAATTGACTGTAGTTGTGATTTGTACCTGATAAGTGCTTTTTAATCTCATCTTGCTTTTGTCAAATAGGTGAACCTGGATCTATGGTACCGTGTCCCAAATCATCAAATTGTGTTGGATGCCACAACATGGGACTATCGGTAGTTTGTGATGGAATGTCCCTGCTCCCAGGAGTGGTATCTAGTTATGAGGGTGAGGGACTGGGAAAGTGCCACTACTTTTACTGTTAGGCCAATGCCCCTCGAGTTGTGCTGACTCTATTGTGGCCTCACACTTGTTCTTCGGCTGATCAGGCCGTGATTTTTGGAGATCGACTGATCGCACCATCCATGCTGGGCAGCTACCTAATGTTTATGAGGCCCTTACTGCCTGAGACCCCTCGTACTCTGATCCCTCATGAGGTAAGTGATCCTAACTTGTGTGCTTTGGATTTGAATATTTCGTTGTCATTCTAACTGGTTTTTGACTTATGTTGTTCTTCTTTCTCCTCTTGTGTAGAAAAAGGGGAAGAAGAAGCTATCTGCTGGATCAGATAAGGAGGAGGAGGAGGTAGAGATTGCTGTGGCTGATGCGGAGCCCATAGGGTCGAGACGTCGGGTCAGGCCCAGATCCTGGAGGGCTAGTGGGACTGCCGTTTCTTCCGCACCGGTGAGGGTCGTATACAAGAACTTTTCCAAACCCCTCTTGAGTTAGTTTAGTCTTATAATCCTTGAGGGTCGGTACAAGGAGATGGAGCTACCGTGTACAACCTGTTCCTGGTAGATTTTGTCCATCTTGACATTACCCACATGAGTATCTCCTGTTTTAATTTTCCACTTTCTTTTTTTTTTGTTGACTTAGGGCTTGATTTTTACAGGTTGCATGCGAGGTCTTAGAGAGACCAGTACAGATATACTAGTCCTTGCATCACTTCCTCATTCAGGAGAATGCAGTGATGTCGGTCCCTGCAATTTTTATTATTATGCATGATGTGATGTATGCATGAGTTGTATGGATGCATGAGTGGGCTAACATGATTGTTTTGTCTTTGGTCTTGCAGACCCATGTCAAGTCACTACAGGCTCATTAGGGGGTTACAGAGCAGTTGGTGCAGCTTGAGCAGGAGCACTAAACACTATGGACACAGTATGAGCAGGAGACTTATAGGCTATGTACTGACTTGGAATAGCGTAGAGCCAGGTACCCGGATGCAAAGGTAGATTCAGTAGACTCGTATGCTGAGGATTATGATGAGACGCAGGAGCTGGGCCAGTAGATGATAGGATTCTTATATGGAAAGTTTTGTTGTCATATTTATCATACATTCAGCACGTTGGGATTCACATAGTTTTCACCTTTTTAAATTCTTTCTGTTACACTCATTGCCTCAATTTAGAAAGTTGCACTGTTTTCTGCTCAAGAATGCATATAATGATGCACTGAAATGCCCAAATATGTTGAACAATACCTTTAAATCATCAATACCTGTATGGATCATAGAAAATCACTCCACCCATAGATATAGCCGTAAAACTGTAGAGTCAATAGCCGCATGATTGTTGACCAATAGCCGTACGAGTCATATAACAGCTGCACGGGTGTTCCATCGACCGCACTGCTATTGTATCTAGAATCAAAAATTTCAATTCGGTCATAGATTCTTTCAATTCTTGGTTTCACATATTTGTCAGAGCTCTAAAAAACCCAGATTGGCTGAAACTGAAGCCTTTCAGGCTTTGGAATATGAAAGCTTACTACGATGGGACGCAGAATCCAACTTTACTGTAAGTCGTCATACGCTTTTTGGGATCTAGTTAACCATGTCTTCCATTTCTCACATTAGGAGCTATGTCCTTTTTTCGAGGAGTTCATCCCTGATTTTATCTTCGGTGACGCCTCTTTTTTAGTCGATCTGTTCGACATTCCCCTGTCTCAGATGAAAGCACTATTTTCTACTACTGGTTCTACCCAAGGCTTCCACTTGAGTTCTGTGTTGAGTTGGTGTATGGATACTTCTCGAGATCATCCTGGATGGGCTAGCATGGTTGGCTTATTGTTGATAAGCCAGTATCTTTGTTGTGTGAGCTCTGGAGTGTGCCTTTTCCAATTCACTTCTATCATTCCACAGATGGCTGCTGGAGCTTTGCCTATGGCATTGATCCTGGATGAGACTTTAATTCAACTAGATGCCGCTCAATCTAATTGGTCATTTCAACCCAACAACCAATTCTTGCTATTTCAGGTAACCTTGTTATCACTGCTTCAGCTTGGTTGTAGAGTTTCATCAAACCATTACCCTAGAAACTTATCTTGTAATAGGTATGGCTCCTGGAGAAATTAGCTCTTGTTGATATGCCTTGAGGGAATTTCAAAAAGTATCTTCCTGTCAACTTATAGGAGTAAGGATTCACCATGACGGGCCATAGCTGGATGACTTTGGTGGAGTAGGAGACCTGGTTGGGTCAAAGGACTGATGATCAGATCAAGTGGGTTGCCCCTGATGAAGGATTACCTATGCTATGCGGACTGGAGGCATTCAGCTTCTAGGTTTTAACATAATGAGTTTCTACTCTTCGACCCGCCTTCGTAGGTAATACGAGCAAGTACAGGGGTTCCCTAAGTCGACTTGTGTTACTGAAAGCATGGAGTACACTTCACACTGGCCTGATCACATTCTGGCTCAATGGTCGAGCAGTGCGCATTACAAGGAGCTGAAGTACAATTCCCTTGCTACTGCAGAGACCAATGACTCCTACAGATCATGGCTGGCCGAGATTAGGGTTATATCTACCCAAAAGGATCGTTAGAGTGCGACTCTCAGGTTGCTTGGACTAATATGCATTGAGGAATCTGCTGCTGGCAAGAGGAGGACGATATAACTGTTGCTGTTTCCCTTATTGTTGTTTTCAGTAGTTGTTTGTATGATCCTAACTTTTGCATAAACTAGCCTATACGGGTTTTCAATCTATCAGACCGCCTTAACTTTTGCTTGAATCGCCCTTACCATGTTTTCAATCCAACAGGCTATTATTATTATTATTATTATTATTATTATTATTATTATTATCATTATTATTATTATTTCTTTTTTTTCTTTTTTTATTTTTATAAGGGAGACTTCTTTGATTGCAAGTTTTAGTGCGATGTGATGACTTATGTGCATATATGTTTAAGTGCTTGGCTTACTTAGATGTTTTAGTAGACGAATCCACACATAAATTCAAACATTCATAAGGCATGTTAAGCAGACTGACATTTTATTGATGGATTTAAATGGGAATGGTCACAAAATAATATACATTTCGAATGAGCTACTCGTGCGATCAACTAGCCTTTACAGGTTTTCTAGTCAACACCTCTCATTTCACGCCTTAAATTTTGCCTAAGCCCTGTTTATAGCTTAGCAGGCTATTCTGATCTCTTCAAATATGGTAGCGCTTGAGGCATTCCTAGTTAATTGGGTTGGTGAACTCATTCATCCATATCCATTATCTTGGCTGCACCTTTCGATAGGATCTTCTTCACCACATACGACCTTCCCAATTTGGCTTGAATTTATCCTTGACGTCAATGTTGGAAAGTTTTACCTGCTTTAGTACTAGGTTTCCTACTTTTAAGGGTTGTCTTTGTTGACGAACCTGGCGATTGTATGCCCTGGCCATCCTCTACTAATACATTTGCAAATGATCTAAGGCATTCAGTCGCTTCTCGTCAACCATAGCCAATTGTTCAAATCGGCCCCGACCCGCTCCATTTCCAGCAATTGAGCTTCTAAGGCTACCCTCAGGGATTTCAATTCCATCTCTACTTGCAGCACTGCCTCCATCCCATATACCAATGAGTATGGGCTCTCACCAGTAAGGGTTCTAACACTAGTTCTAACCCTCAAGAGCGAGTGGTAACTTTTTTGCCCAATCTCTATTGGTGGTGACCGTCTTAGCCAAAATCTTCTTGATGGACTTATTGGTCGCCTCTACTGACCCATTGGCTTGAGGTCTGTAGGGCAAAGATATGTGATGCTTAATACCATATTCTACAAGTAGCTCGACCATCACACCCTGGAATTGTACTCCGTTGTCTATCACCACGTGATGTAGAATGGCATATCGTGCAAAAATATGCCTTTTTATAAACTTGGCCATCTTCTTTGCTGAGATATTAGTGTAGGATTTAGCCACTACCCACTTCGAGAAGTAGTCAACTACCACCACACTGAATCTATGACCATTTGATGATGGGGGTCAAATCTCACCAATGATATATATTCCTCATGCTGAAAATGGCCAAGGCATAGAGAGGATTTTATAGTTCCTTTGGTGAGAGGTGGCTAATGTCCTCATAAATCTGGCATTAGTGGCATTTCCTTACCTCTTCGACACAGTCTGCTTGCATAGTATGCTAGAAGTAACATTATCAAAGGATCTTCTTTGCTAGAGCCATACCATTCATGTATGGACCACATGATCCTGAATGCACCTATTTCATTACTCGCCGCGCTTCTGATTTTGCCAAACACCTCAGAAGTAAACCATCTGATGTCCTTTTAAACAGTTGGTTTTTAAAGATTCTGACTTGCACTGCCAGTTGCCTAATTTCTACTCTGCTAGCTATGTCTGCTCCCACTGGATATTGTCCTTCTTGTAGAAACTTAAGGATGTCAAAGTACCATGCTTGTCATCCATTGCCAGACTTAGAATGCTATCACAGTCGTAGTAAGGTTTCTTGAAAACTTCTAAAACTAGAGGTTTCATGGGTTGTTTATGCGGTCCATCCCACATGGATGAGAACATTGCCAAAGCATCTGCCATCTGGTTGTCATCTCTGATCACGTGCTTGAACTCACACCGGCTAAATGTTTTGACCAGTCACCATGTAAACTTTAGATAAGGTCGTAGTGACTCTTCCTTAATTTCCCATTCCCCAGTGGCTTGGCGAATGACCAACGGAGAATCTCCAATTATCAATACATCCTTTGCCCTTAGAGTGATCAGGGCATCGACACCGAATAAGCAAGCCTTATATTCTGCTTTGTTGTTGGTCATGGGGAATTCCAAACATTTGGAGAGCGGAATGATCTCTCTATCTGGAGAAGCGATGATGACCACCAAGCCATAGCCTCACTTGTTCACAGCCCTATCAAAATACATTGTGCACTTCCTTGGTTCCACTTTGATCATTGTAAGTTGTTCATCCGGAAACTCCAAGTTCTCCATATATTCTGAATCTAATGGTTTATTGGCTAAGAATTCTGCTACTGCTCTGTCTTTTATTACCTTCTTAGTCACGTACTCGATGTCCAACTCGGACAACAATAACAACCACCTAGACAACTTCCCGGCTAATGTAGGCACTTTTAGCTACTACCTATATCTTATAGGATTGGAAGTAGTGCCTCAGCTTCTTTGTCAGCCAAACCATAGTTGTGCAGGTCTTCTCAACTATGGTGTATCTGGTTTTGTAGTCCAACAGCTTTTTACTGAGGTAGTAAATAGCATGCTCCCTTTTGTCGTCTTGCTCCTTTACCACCATTGCCCTTACCGAAGTCTCTTCAATAGCTAGATACAAGATTAAAAGTTTACCTAGTGTCGAAGGTTTCAACACAAATGGGTTTGTCAAGTAAGCCTTTATTCTATCAAAAGCGATCTGGCACTGATCATTCCATACTATCGGCTGTTGCTTCCTGAGGAGTTTAAAGATAGGTTCACAGATGGTAGTCAATCTGGCGATGAACCTGCAGACATACTGGAGTGACCCTAGGAAAGATCTTACTTCTTTTTAAGTTTTCGGCACTGGCATATCTCGAATGGCTCTGATTTTATCTGGATCCATCTAAATTCCCTTTTGGCTAACTATATGTCCCAGTAGCTTACCCAAGGTGACTCTAAATACACACTTCTTCGAATTGAGTTGGAAGTTATACTTCTCAATCCTGGTCATGAATCTATCCAAGAAAACGGGGTGCTCCTCCTAGGTCATGGATTTGACCAACATGTCATCGATGTATACCTCGACTTCTTTATGGATCATGTCATGATGAAGTGTAGTGATGGCTCTTTGATACATGGCTCCAGCATTCTTCAGTCTGAATGGCATCACTTTATAACAATATGTGTCCCATTCCATGATGAAGGCTATTTTGACTTTATGGATAATGTTCATCAAGATCTGGTTATACCCGGAGAATCCATCCAAGAATGAGTATAGGACCACTATAGCTGCACTGTTAATTAGCATGTCTATATGCGGTAGGGGGAATTCATCTTTAGGAGATCCCTTCTTCAAGTCTCTATATTTGACATAGACTCTAAACTTTCCGTCCTTCGCAACTGGCACAATGTTGGCCATGTTGGAAATGCCCTAGTCCCGAGGCATTGGTCCTTGTATTTGTATTATACATTTATTGGATTTATGTATTATACTCATTTGTGTTATTAATAAAGGCATCAATTCATTTATTATATTTATCTTATGCAATATATTAAATGAAGTATCCAACGGACATATCTATATCCATGATGACAAGTGTCATGCACTTGGCAGTAAGACCATGGATTTGGTAAACGATATGACCATAAATAGATCCGTAGTCTGTTCCAGTCATGGGAATGAATGGAACAAGAGACTATCATTAACCTGGTTGTATGGCGGTGTCTTACTGGTCATTGGACATGGAATGTCAACCAAGTTAATGGGTACATGCATGGGAGCATGGTACTGGATAGATCCACTAAACGAGTAATCCACATGGTATAGTATCACAAGTGATTCTCATGTAGTACTTGTATGGATCCTTTGACTTGACCATATGATGGTGTTGCATGTGAGGTCGCATACTTAGGGGTACGCCTAAAGGGCCTGTAATAGGGTGCCAAGTATGGGTGCTTTCGGGTATGTCACTTAGCATGGTAATGCTATGGATATGTAGAAGGGATTTGTCACTCAGTAGCCCACTGAGAAGATATCACCGGCCTCTTGATGAATGTGACTGATAAGAGTGTGGCCACACCCAGACAAGTTGGAACTTGTTTGTGAGCTTCAGTACATTCAGGATCAAGTTAATGTCAGACACAAAAGACGGTGATCATTCCATGCCTCTATGTTAGACACAGATATCAATGACATGGGATGTACAAGTTTAAACTACAGGGTTATGATAACAGTTAGACTGCCATATCCATCTTAATTGGGGGCTGCAGTGGCTTGCTAGAGCCCAACTGCAGTCTGCGGGCCAAAGACCCGCTGCTAACATAAAGATGGGCCCACGGGATCGTACACATGGAACGACTGAATGCAGACTTATGGAATTACATGTATGCTTGGAGTATACACTATAGAGAGAGAGAGGTGTACATATATTAATTATATTATAAAGATCAATTGGATTGATCATAATAATAAAATTAATATATTCAATTGGCTCTTCATAATTAATTGGATTAATTATGAGATTATTTCCTAGGTGGAAATATTCATATGTATAGATTTACATATGACTTTATTTTGTGTAGATTTAATTTTAATTCGATGGATTAAATTAATTGTTCAAACTAATTTTAATTTAAATGTAAATAATATATTACTTGGTGTAATATATTAAATACATGGGTATATTGAAATTGGGCTTGAAATTAATTTAAACCAGAATAATTAAAATTAGACTGGGCCTAAATTAAAACATGGAAGGCCGCACAGAATGGAAATGAGCCAATTTGGGCCTGAATTGCCCTAGGGGAATTTGGCCACCCTAGGTATAAAACCTAGGGTGAAATTTCGGCCACCCGAACCCCAAGACTTGGTGAGCCGAAATCTTCCTAGCCCCCTTCTCTCAATTGTTTCATTTTTCCGACGCTAGCACGGGTTGTATTCGTTAGGCGTTCGTGTACGAAAACGAGGAGGATATCTGCTTTGATTTCTGCAGTCTTCATCAATCTCTTGAAAGAGATTTTCTGGTAAGAAATTTATTTTAAAGTTTTTCAATTTCCATTTCAATTGCTCCTGGGACCGGATTTGAGGAAATCGCCGCGTTCTTCCGCTTTTATCGGGTGATTTCTGGTGAAAAATCCCAACAGGCCACCCACTCGGGATACTCCACGACTTCTAAAAATTTGGCTTTGATCTGCTTAGCCACTTCATCCTTGAACTTTTCCACTCATTCTGGTTTGAGACATCAGAGTTTCTACTTTACCAGTTTGTATTTAGGATCTGTAGGGATTCTATGCTCTGCAGTTTCCCTGTTGACTCTAGGCATATCTTCATATAACCAGGCAAATGCTCCGACATGATTCTCCAGAACTTTTATGATCTCTCTTCTTTCCTCATGAGTAAGATCGCTTGAGATGGATATTTTGCAGTTTTCATCCATTCCTAAATTAATTTCATACAATGGAGTGTTTGTAGGGGTTTTTCATCGAAAAACAACCGATAAAAGCGAAAGCACGCATTGTTTTTCTCAAATCCGTGACCCATGAGCAATTGATGTGGAAATCAAAACAACAAATTTAAACTAGAAAGTTAGATTCTCACCTTAAGAATCTCTTTTAGAGATGGCTGCAGAAACCAAAATTGATCTCCTCCACAATCCCGTACACGAACGGCTTTGGAGCGAGAACTAGTGCTAGCGTTGGATTGTTGGAAGAGAGGGAATTAGGGGCTGAAATTTTCTGCCTTGGAAACACTACTGCTGGCTGAAAATTAAAGCAGCCATTTCTTCCCCTTGGCCGAATTTCCCTCGTGGAAATTTAGATCTTTAGTGTTTTCATTTTATACGTGCTTTTTTTCACTGAAGCCCAAGTCCGAAATTAATTATTTTGGCTTAGTTTTAATTGCAAATTTAATTTTAATCTTTCATGTATGTGAATATATTATACCATATAATATATTACATGCCTTTAAATTAAAATTAATTTGACCAATTAATTCAACCAAAAAATTAAAATTAGACTCTTCATAAAATTAAATTCATATAAACCTATACATGTGAAATATTTCCACCTAGGAAATAATGTCTTAAATTAATTCATTTGAATTAATTATAAGAAACCCAATACAAATATTAATTATATTATTTTGATCAATCCAATTGATCCATATAATATAATCAATAGAATCCTTTCTTTCCAGTTGGTATGCTCTAAGTATACGGTTGATCCGTTAAGTTCAAGCTCAGACGTCCAATGTGTATAATCTTGTGGGCCCGTCTTTATGTTGGCAGTGGGCCTATGGTACATAGACTGTAGGCCGATAGAGATAGTAGTCTAACTAAAATCGAAACCCTGTAGTTTAAACTTATATATCCCATGTCATTAATATCGGTGTCCAACACAGAGACGTGGAATAATCACCCTCTTATGTGTTCGGACATTAACTTAATCCTAAATGAACTGATGCTCAAAAACAAGTTCCAACTTTTTTGGGTGTGGCCACACTCTTATCAGTTGCATTCATCAAGTGGCCGGTGCTATCTTCTCAGTGGACTACTGAGTGACATTCCCTTCTGCATATTCATAGTCCTACCATATATACTGACACACCTGAATGTACCCATACTTGGCACCCTGTTACAGGCCCTTTAGGCGTACACCAAAGTATGTCACTTCACATGCAACACCATGATATGGTCAGGTCAAAGGATCCAAACAAGAACTACACGAGAATCACTTACGATATTATACCATGTGGATTTCTCGTTTAGTGGATCTTATCCAGTACTATGCCCCTTTGCATGTACCTATAAACCTGGTTGACAATCTATGTCCAATAGCTGGTAAGACACCGCTATACAACTAAGTTTATGATAGTTTTTGGTTCCATTCATCCCCATGAATGGAATAGACTACGGATGACTTTATGGTCATATCGTTTTCCTTATCCATAGTCCTACTGCCAAGTGCATGACACTTATCACCATGGATATGGATATGTCCATTGGATACTCTATTTATAACATTGCACAAGGTATATAATAAATAGATTAATGCCTTTATTCATTAACACAAATTGTATAATACATAAATATCATAATAAGGTACAAAATGTATGATACAAAACAAAGACCAATGCCTCGGGACTAGGGCACGCCCAACAATCTCCCACTTGCACTAGTTCCAACTAGGCATGGGCCTAGTCCCTATAGATCTAGTATGACCCTCTTGCTTGGGCTGAGCCAGCGCCATGGTCACGGGATTTGCAACATTATCCTTGGTGTCAACTCTATATAATGAAATGTCACCCCTCTCATCAATTTCTCATATGAGGTGAAGATCCCTAAGCATGTGCTTCATGTTCTTATGTGGCCGAGGCTCCTTAGCTAGTGCAACAACCCCATTATTGTCACAGAAGATAACAACTGGATCTTGGATAGTTGGTACTACTCCCAATTCAGTGATAAACTTCTTTATCCACACAGCTTCCTTAGCTGTATCACACGCTGCAATGTACTTAGCTTTTGTAGTAGAGTCTGCGATGGTCATTTGCTTGGAGCTCTTCCAGCTGACAGCACCACTATTAATCAAAAATACATACCCAGATTGCGAATGGTACTCATTATTCTCGGTCTGGAAACTTGCATCAGTGTACCCAGTAACTGATAGCTCTTCCTAACCCCCCATACACTAAGAAGCTATCCTTAGTCCAGTTAAGGTACTTTAGGATTGCTTTGACAACCTTTTAGCAGTCCTTGTCAGGATCCTGCTAGTATCGGCTCATCATACTTAGGGCAAAGGTGACATCAGGTCTCGTACATGGCACGGAGTACATGATTGATCCTATAGCTGATGCATATAGACCAACTTTATGTTCTCCTTGTCCTTGTCTTAGGACAATTCTTCTTACTAAGTTTCAGCCCATGGTTCATTGGCAAGAAACCTTTCTTGGCCTAATCCATGCTGAATCTTTTCAGAACTTTGTCTATGTACGTGGCCTGACATAGGCCCAGAAGCCAATTGGGTCTATCCCTATAGATGCTGATCCCTAGGATCATCTCAGCTTTGCCTAAGTCCTTCATTACGAAGCACTTACACAACCACTTCTTTACTCCTTGCAGTGTTGGTATGTCTCTTCCAATCAAAAGGATGTCGTCCACATATAACACCAGGAAAGTGATGATGCTCCCACTAATCCTTTTATACACATAAAGCTCATCTTGATTCTGTATAAAGCCATATTCCTTTATGGCGTCATTGAATCTAAGATTCCAACTCTGAAATGCTTGATTCAATTCATAAATGAATCTTTGAAGCTTACAAATCCTTGTCATGTACACATCCTTGAGTAGCTTTCCATTAAGGAAAGCAGTTTTGACATCCATCTACTAGACCTCATAGTCGTACCAAGTAGGTATGGCTCACAGGATCCTTATGGATTTAAGCATAGCAACTGGTGAGAAGGTTTCATCATAGTCTATTTCATGGACTTGTTTGAAACCTTTCACAACTAGCCGCCCCTTGAAGGTGTTATCGGCCTTCAGCTTGTAGCAGCACTTGTAACCTATGACCTTAGCACCCGGAGGTGGATCAACCAGGTTCCAAACCTGAATATCATACATAGATTGCATCTCCGCTTCTATGGTTTTACGCCAATTAGCATATTACGGGCTATCAATGGCCTTCTGGTAGGTTTTGGGCTCTTCCTCATCAAAGACGAGAAGAGTGTGATCATCAGTAATGAGAAACCCATATCTCTCAGGTTCCCGATGATCCCTACTAGACCTTCTAATTCCTTATGTGACCTGGGCTGGTGCTTCCTCACGTGGAAGCTCCACCTTGGTCTCCGAGTTATCCTCTTCGGGAGTTTGTGAGCTCTGAACTTTCCTGAGTTCAACATTGCTGCCACTGTCTTTCTTGGAAATGAAATCCTTTTCAAGAAAGACCCCTTTTCGTGCCAGAATACCTTATTCTCGGTGGGGTTGTAGAAGTAATACCCTTTGGTTTTCCTATAGTAGCCCACAAACAGGCACTTATTGGTTTTAGGTTCTTGTTTGCCCCCAATCAATTTCTTGACATATGCATCACCACCCCAAATCCGTAGGAAAGACACATTGGCCGGCCTGCCTGTCCATATTTCGTATGGGGTCTTTTTCACTACTTTAGTCAGAGTATTGTTCAGAATAAGAGCAGCTGTCTCGAGAGCGTATCCCCAGAAACTTATTGGGAGAGAGGCATGACTCATCATTGAGCGGACCATGTCCAACAGGGTCTTGTTCCTCCTTTCAGAGACCCCATTCCATTGTGGTGTTCCTCGAGGAGTGAGCTGTGGAATGACTCCATGCTCTCTCAGGTATGAGTAAAACTCTAGGCTCATATACTCGCCTCCTCGGTCTGAGTGAAGGGCTTTGATATTTCTGCCTAGTTGGTTCTCTACTTCGTTCTTAAATTCCTTGAACCTATCAAGGGTCTCAGATTTATTTTTCATTTGACAGACATAGCCATGTATGCTGAAATCATCCGTGAAAGTGACAAAGTACAAATGTCCACCTCTGGTAGCCGCGCTTATGGGCCCACATACGTCTGAATATATTAGGTCCAATAAGCCAGTAGCCCTTTTAGCTTTCTTGCTAAAAGGCGCTTTAGTCATTTTTCCTTGTAAAGAAGACTCGCATATATCAAGTGACTCCATGTCAAATGATCCTAGGGTTCTAGCTTTGTGAAGCCTAGCTATGCATTTCTCGTTTATGTGGCCTAAACGACAATGCCAAAGGTAGACAGGATTAAGTTCGTTAGGCTTAACCCTTTTAGTATTTATGTTATAGACTTG
Organism: Euphorbia tirucalli; assembly: GCA_039660915.1. NCBI lineage: Eukaryota > Viridiplantae > Streptophyta > Magnoliopsida > Malpighiales > Euphorbiaceae > Euphorbia > Euphorbia tirucalli. The sequence continues at coordinate 27,479,490 of CM077639.1, read as the reverse complement.
ATTAGCTTCATTTAAATCTAGAGCATCTCTATAAAATAATCCATCTCTAAATAAAATAATTTTACCATTACCAGCAGTAAAATTAAATCCAAAAATATCCAAAACTGAAACAGAAATAATATTCCTGCACATTGCAAGCACAAAATAACAATGTTCTAGAATTAAAACTCATCCATTAGGCATTATCAGATGGTACTTTCCGATCTCTATGGCAGCTACCCTTGCTCCATTTCCAACTCACAAGTTCACCTCTCCAGATCCCAGTGATATCCTATTCTTAAGTCCCTGCACATTACAACAAATGTGAGAACCAAATCCAGTATCTAATACCCAGGATGTTCAAACAGTGAGGTTAATGTCTATGATATATATACCTGATGAAGACGCACCTTGGCTCTTCCTTTTCTCTCCCAACAACTGGGGACAAGATCTCTTCCAGTGTCCAGCCTGCTTGCATTGGAAGCAGACATCCTTAGGACCGGCATTGGGCTTAGCCTTAGCCTTCTTGGCCTTGGCTTTCTTAGCCTTGGCCTTGGCTTTCACCCTAGCCCTGCCCTTAGCAAGAGGAGGGTTCCCCTTGTTGACAAGCAGTATCAGCGGAGTGTTTTTGATCGACTGTTCAGTAAGCTTGAGCATCCCATGGAGTTCACTAACAGTGCAGTTCATCCCTTGCATATTATAGTTTAGGATGAACTGATCATAAGAATCTGACAAGGATGCCAGGATCGTGTCAATTGCCAACTTATGCGAAATTGGTGAACCGAGATGGGTTAAAGTATCCAAATAGCCCTTTATCTTGAGCACGTGTGCACTCACAGATGTCCCAGCCCCTATCTTGCAGGAGTGGAATGCCTTGTTGGCCAAGTATCTCTCTTGACGAGCTTGCTCGTGAAACATCTCATTTAGAGTTGTTATCATAGCAAAGGCTTGCTATTCCATGAACTGTTTTTGCAGCTCAGGGACCATGCATGCCAATATCAGGCCTATCACATCCCCGGTTATCCTTGAAATGCAGCTGGTATTCCTCCAGCTGTGCAGTCGGTGGATTACGCCCAGTAGGTGCAGGCGTTACAGGTCTTTCTAGCACATATTCCTTAGATTCCTATCTAAGAACTATTCTTAAGTTCCTAGACCAATCCAAAAAGTTTGTCCCGGAAAGCTTTTCCTTTTCGGGGATAGAACATAGTGAAAGAGTATTATTGTTTGGCATTTGATTACTACACAGCAAAATAAAGAGTATTAATAAAGGTCTTTGTTGTTTTTCCCATATTTAATTAATAATGAATCCATGTTATTAATTAAGTTAAGTTGTTGGGCTTAACAGATCAAGATCCATATTTCATCAAGATATAGCCAGACGAGGGCCTGAAAAAACTATACCCTAATTATTTAGGTAGGAACACCTTCCAATCCCAACCTAGGGACTCTTAGTTTGATGGGCTTGTTGGCACTTACCCATCTGTGCTTAGGGCCAGGAGAATCATACTACCCATGCTAAGTCTAAACCTCCATCTAAGTGTTAGAGTAACCAACACTCTAACCCAATACAAAATGATGATACTTCAGTGTATCTTGCGAGGGAATGATCTACAACTGGCCTATCCCCACTTCAAGTTGGTTTTGAATGAGGGAAGCACTTTTAAGCGACCTAGTAATTTCCTTTTGGTTATTAGATTCATTTTAATAACGACTTAGATGCATAGGCGGGTGAAATTGAGATTCGGTCATACATAAAAGCATGTAAATAAATAAAAGCATGATTAAATAAACAATGGAATGCTATGGGCCCATATTACAACCTAATATAATTCTAGTAAACCTATACTAGAAAAAAACCAGGTAGGCCTCCTTCCTTCCTTCTGGGCTCGCCTCTCCAAGTTTTTCTTCTTTACAACATTTTATAATAAATCAATAAAATTAAATTAAATAAAAAAAAAAAGAAAACGGCACGCAGGCTATATTTACCCAAAAAGAAATACAACCCATCTTGAAATAAGGCCTAATAGCAACCATTCATACATTTAATCACACAGATAAATAATCCAATACATCAATTTATAAACATGTTAAAATGCATGAAATTAATCCATTTAATTATGTTCTTAGCCATTATTGAGAAATCGCCAATTTGGCCATCATGGTTCTAATCCGTAACGGGTTTTGGGCCTCCAGCCTAGGCAGAACACTGCCCCCACTAGAATTAGGAAACCATGAATCCAAACTACACCGTCCGATTAATCATACCAAGAAAAATGGGACCAATTTCATTACACCATATTAATTTTCCAAATTAATATATATCATGAAAAAAAATTAAATTTCATTCAAGAATCCATGCCGATTTAAATTGCAGAAATTTAAACACATAAAATATTAAAACCCATTAAAATTTGAAACTAGGTCTAGACCAGAAAAACATGCCAAATCCAAAACACGGCTCGGCGCGCTGCTGTCGCCTTAGTAGCGGCCTACTGCTACACAGTGGTTGTTGCCTCGGAAGTAGCAGTTGCGCAGCGCCATAGGCAACGACTGCTGCCGCTGTTCTTGCCACTATGGCGGTAGCGGTTTCCCCCACCGGCAACCCCATAGCCACAAAACAGCCCATGATTTTTTTTTTTAAAAAAACAACAATAAACAAATAAATCCAACCAAGAATCCATTCATCAAATAGAAATTAAAATCACATAACCAATATGCATAATTAAATTTCTATTCTAAAAACAAATGGAGAAAGTCATAAACCCCAAATCCAAGAATCCCACAATTAAAACACCAATTTTAAAACCAGCGGATTCAACACTGTTTAGGATTTTCACGGATCAAAAGCTCGCTCTGATACCACTATAGGGATTTTTCATCAAAAAACAACCGATAAAAGCAGAAGCACGCATTGTTGTTCTCAAATCCGTGACCCAGGATCAATTGTTGTGAAAATCAAAACAACAAATTCAAACCAAAAGGTTAGATTCTCACCTTAAGAATCTCTTTCAGAGATGGCTATAGAAACCAGAATTGATCTCCTCCACAATCCCGTAAATGAATAGCTTTGGAGCGAGAACCCATGATAGCGTTGGATCGTCGAAAGAGAGGGAATTAAGGGCTGAAATTTTTCGCCTTGGAAACACTACTACTGGCAAAAAATTACAGCAGCCATTTCTTCCCCTTGGCCGAATTTCCCTTGTGGAAATTTACGGCTTTAGGGTGTTTATTTTATGCGGGCTTTTTTTCTCTGAAGCCCAAGTCCGAAATGAATTATTTTAGCTTAGTTTTAATTGCAAATTTAATTTTAATCTTTCATGTATGTGAATATATTATACCACATAATATATTACATGCCATTTTAAATTAAAATTAATTTGATCAATTAATTGAACCAAGAAATTAAAATTAGACTCTTCATAAAATTAAATACATGTAAACCTATACATGTGAAATATTTCCACCTAGGAAATAATGTCTTAAATTAATTAATTTGAATTAATTATAAGAAACCTGATACAAATATTAATTATATTATTTTGATCTATCCAATTGATCTATATAATATAATCAATAGAATCCTCTCTTTCCAGTTGGTATACTCCAAGTATATGGTTGATCCGTTAAGTTCAAGCTCAGATGTCCAATGTGTATGATCCTGTGGGCTCGTCTTTGTTGGGATTCGTCATTGGAAAAATAACATGGCGCAGCGGAAAATACACCATTGAAAATTTCCTAGAATCCACCTGTCATGTCCAATTACCATTGATTAGAATAAAACAAAATTGAATCAAGAGAGATTAACTCATCAGATTCGTCTCTTCTACAGACTGCTGTAGAATCGTTTCTTGAAACTGTGATCTCTAAAGTCCGGTGCACGACCAACTATTGAGCAGGAACCGGTGCTAGCCGAAGACGCGAAGGAATGGAGGTTTAATGCTGAGATTTTCGGCTGTTTTGGGGCTGCTCTTGGTGGCTGAAATTTCCAGCAATTAATTAGGGTTGAATTAGGGTTTTATTCCTTAAGTATGCCATTATATAGACACCTTGTCTAATTGGGTTTTAATTAGGTTAATTAAACCCAAGCCCATTAGGATTATAATTACCTAAATAAACTTTAATTAAAAAGTATATACTATGTAATTTAATTCCATTTGGCTAAATTTAATTACCCCTAAATAAAATTAAATTACACTTAAGTAAATATAATACATGTATTTAATTTTCCTACTTAGGAAAATTATTTAATTAATTGTTTACTTTATGTAATTCAATTAATTGATAAATTAATTAATTACATTATGTAAACTTATTAATTAAATTAAATTCAACCCAATGCTAATTAATTACCTTGACACCGAATGTCAACTAATTAATTAACTCATTCCTTCTAATGTACCTTACATGTACAATTTCTATAAGTTCCGGCTTAGTTGATCTATGTGCACGATCCTATGGGTTTGTCTTTATGTTGGCAGTAGGCCCAAGGCCTACAGACTGTAAGTGGGTTCTAGCAAACCATTACAGCCCCCAATTAAGGTAAAGATGCAGCAGTCTTTCGAAGACACTCACCCGGTAGGAATCTCATAGTGTCCTTTGCCTAACGATATCGATATGAATAAACAAGAGGCATGGTGTCCGTCATCCTCTTCTGTTGTTTATTATATTTCTTGATCTTGAGTTGACTGATTAATCAAATAAGCACCGACTTACTTGGGTATGGCCATACACTTATCAGTCCCACTCATCAAGTGGCCAATGATATCATCTCGGTGTTACCTGAGTAGCAATTCCATCACTTCATCATCAATATCAATATGTACACTGGTCCACCCAATCATACACGTATTTAACATCCTTTTATAGACCTATTAGGCATATGTCAAAGTGAACCGGATTCAATATTGATATTATAATGAAATATGGTCTGAGGACAAAAAAGACCTACTAAAGAAAGACATATGATGCGACAACCATGTGGCTTTCTTGTGTGGATCGATCCAGTCCCATGTCAACGACATGTACCTATATTCATGACTGACTATAAAAGTACTATGGCTAGTTAAGAACTGCCATACAGTAATCGAATATACAAGTCTGTTGTACTATTCGTTCCCACGATTAGAACAGACCTGGGATAGGTTTTATGATTATCAATCAATGGATATTCTACTCATATTATAGCACAAGATATAAATGAAATAGATTAATTGCCTTTATTAATGTGACACAAATAATGTATTCATACAATGAGTCTTAATGTATAATACAAATTACAAGAATCCAATGCCCTAAGAACTAGGGCATATCAACAATCTCCTACTTGCACTAGTTCCAAGTGGGCATTGCCCTAATTCCTATAGATCTGGTATGCCCGTCATGCTGTGTCTGTGGTAGTGCTTTGGTCAATGGATCAGCGACATTATTCTTGGTGTCAACCCTCTACAATGATATGTCACCTCTGTTCACGATCTGCCGAATGAGGTGAAACTTTCTGAGCACATGTTTGGATCTCTTGTGTGACCGAGGCTCCTTAGCTTGAGCGATGGCCCCATTGTTGTCAAAAAAAATCAATTGGGTCTAGGATAGTGGGTACTACTCCTAACTCGGTTATGAATTTCTTGATCCAAACAACTACCTTTGCCGCTTCGCTCGTAGCTATGTACTCAGCTTCCACTGTAGAGTCAGCAATGGTGGCCTGCTTTGAGGACCTCCAACTAATGGCACCGCCATTTAGGGGAAAAACATAACCAGACTGTGACTGGTTCTCATCCTCATTGGTCTCAAAGCTTGCATCAGTGTAACCTGACACTACCAGCTCATCTTGTCCTCCATACACTAAGAAAGCATCCTTAGTCCGATTAAGGTACTTCAGGATTGCCTTGACAGCCTTACTGTATTCCTCCCCAGGGTTCGACTAGTACCGGCTAGTTATACTTAGTGCAAATGCGACATCAGGCCTCGTACGTAACATGGAGTACATGATAGATCCAAGAACAGATGCATAAGGGATCTTTTCCATGTTCTCCCTGTCCTTTTTTGTTTTAGGACCATCTTTCTTACTCAGCTTCAACCCATGGCGCATAGGTAAGAATCCTTTCTTTACCTTGTCCATGCTGAATCTTTTCAGAACCTTGTCAATGTACGTGGCTTGACTTAGGCCTAGAAGCTGATTGGATATATCTCTGTAGATCCTGATCCCTAAGATCGTCTCAGCTTTGCCTAAGTCCTTCAATGCGAAGCACTTACTCAACCACTGCTTAACCCCTTGCAGTGATGGTATGTCACCTCCAATGATGAGGTTGTCATCAACATACAGCATTAGAAAGGTGGCAACGCTCCCGCTAACCATCTTATGCACACAAGGCTCATCAGAATTTTGTGTAAAGCCATATTCCGTAATGGCCTCATTAAATCTCTGATTCCATGACCTCGATGCTTGCTTCAATCCATAAATGGATCTTTGAAGCTTGCATACCCGGTTTGGATACTTTGCATCGATAAAACCCTCAGGTTATGCCATGTACACATACTCGAGTAGCTTTCTATTACAAAAAGCGGTCTTAACATCCATCTGCCATATCTCATAATCGTACCATGCAGCTATGCTAGTAGTATCCTAATGGATTTGGGCATAGCAACTGGTGAAAAGGTTTCATCATAGTCAATTCCTTGAACTTGCCAGAATCCGTTTGCCACCAATCGCCCCTTGAAGGTGTTGTCAACCTTTAAGTTGAAACACCACTTGCAACCTATCACCTTAGCACCCGGAAGTGGATCCACCAAGTTCCATACTTGGTTATCGTGCATAGATTGCATCTCAGCCTCTATGGCTTTACGCCATTGATCTGAGTGTGGGCTTTCAATAGCTTCCTGATAGGTCTTGGGCTCCTCTTGGTCAATGACCATAAGGTCCCCATCATCAGTCATGAGAAAGCCGTACCTCTCTGGTTGATGACGTGTCCTACTGGACCTTCTAAGGTCCTGTGCAACTGGTTCTGGTTCCTCAATTTCTTGAGTAGTCAGATCGGTTCCAGAAGCATCCTCAGCAGTAGCTGTAGGAGTTTGTGAGTCTTGAACTTCTGAAAGTTCAACATTACTCCAACTGTCTCTCTTGGAAAGGAATTCCTTCTCCAAGAAGACTGCATTTCTAGCTATGAAAACTTTGTTTTTCGTTGGAACATAGAAGTAATAACCCTTAGTTGCCTTAGGGTAACCCACAAATTGGCACTTGACAGATTTGGACTCGAGTTTGCCACTTGTCAATTTCTTAACATGTGCATCACAGCCCCAAATCTTCAAGAAGGAAACATTGGGCTTTTGACCCTTTCATAGTTCATATGGTGTTCCCTCAACTGCCTTGCTTGTGTATTATTAAGAATATAAGCAGCTGTCTCTAAAGCATATCCCTAAAAGGAGATTGGGAGTGTAGCTTGACTCATCATTGAGCGAACCATGTCTAGCAAGGTCCTATTCCACCTTTCTGACACTCCATTTTACTGAGGTGTACCAGGAGGAGTGAGTTGGGATAAAATCTCACACTCTCTCAAAACCGATTCAAACTCGTGGCTCAAATATTCACCCCCTCGGTCAGATCGAAGTGCTTTTATTTTCTTTCCAAGTTGGTTTTCTACTTCATTCTTAAAGTCCTTGAACCTTTGGAGAGTCTCAGGCTTATGCTTCATCAGATACATGTAACCATATCTGCTGAAGTCATGCGTGAAGGTGACGAAGTACAGAAAACCAGATCTAGCACTAGTGCTCATTGGGCCGCATACATCGGACTGTATTAGCTCCAATAGCTCTGAGGCCCTTTCAGCAGTCTTGCTAAAAGGCGCCTTTGTCATCTTGCCTTTTAAACAAGATTCGCATGTGTCATAAGATTGGATGTCAAATGACCCTAGCACTCCACTACAGTGAAGCCTAGCTATGCGCTTCTCATTTATATGGCCAAGTTGACAGTGCCAGATGTAAGTAGGATTAATTTCATTTTGTTTAATCCTTTTAGTATTTATGTTATAGATTGAACTTTCACGTTTTAGATCAAGGATATATAAGCCATTTTCAAGAAATGCTGTTCCATAACTAATATTGCCACATTGCATAGAAATTCTACCATGTCCAATATTAAATACGAAACCATAAATATCCAACAAAGAAACGGAAATAATATTCCTACGCATTGCAGGTACAGAATAACAATTTCTTAGTTCCAAAACAAGTCCACTAGGCATCTCCAAGAAATAATCTCCAATCTCCATGGCCTGAACCGGAGCACCATTTCCGACTCGAAGATCTACTTCTCCAGATCCTAATAATCTCCTATTTCTTAGACCCTACACATTTGAACAAATGTGAGATGCACGTCCAGTGTCCAAGACCAAAGATGTAGAAATAGCTAGATTAATATCAACAACATAAATACCTGAAGTAGCAGTTCTGCCCTTTAGTTGCTCCCTTAGCTTTGGCCATGAGCTCTTCCAGTGCCCCTTCTCATGACACTCATGGCAGACATCGTCAGGAGAAGTAACCCTTGCTTTAGGTTGGGCCACCGCCTTTTTGTTCTTAGCCTTGGCCTTAGATTTGGCTTTTCCCTTAGCAATGGATGTATTATCCTTGTTCACCAGCAATACTTCAGGAGTCTTCTTAAAAGACTGCTCAGCAAGCTTGAGCATGCCATGCAGCTCAACAGCCGATTTATCCAACTCTTACATATGGTAATTCATGATAAACTGGTTGTAAGACTCAGGAAGTGACCCGAGAATAATGTCTGCTGCCAAGTCCTGCAGAACTGGTGAGCCGAGGCGGGCAAGTGTATCAATATACCCCTTCAACTTTAGCACATGAGTGCTAACAGAAGTCCCAATTGCCATCACAGTCATACAAAGTGCCTTAATTGTCAGGTAACGTTCCTGACAAGCCTGATCTTGGAACATCTTTTTAAGCTGATCCATCATCTCATAAGCATGCTCGTCCATGAACTGCTCCTGAAGATCAGAAGCCATGGTACCCAGCATGAGGCACAAGACATCTCGGTCATCCCTCACGTACCGGTCATACTGTTCCACCATCGCCGTGGTGACGCCTCGACCTGCGGGAGGGCCAGCTAGTAAAGGAGCATTTAGTACATACTCCTTAGACTCTTGTCTAAGAACTCTTTGTAAGTTCCTAGCCTAATCCAGGAAGTTAGTCCCCGAAAGCTTCTCCTTCTCCAAGAGTGACCTCAGTGAGAGTGTTGCAGCCATTTAAATTGCTTAAGTGAAATGGGATTATCTACATGGAAAAAATCATTGCTTGAGTTAGAAATAAAGGACTTTTAAGCCAATTCAAATTAATAATCTGATTTTAATTTGTTTGTTGGTAATGTTAATTGACTGACATGACCAAGATCCACGACTTATCAATGACTGGTCGAACTAGGGCTCGCTAACCAACCATTGATTCGTTTGGTAGGACAACCTATCCAATCCTTCCACGAAGGACTCTTGGTTTGATAGGCTTATTCACACTTTAGCCATCTGTGCTTAGGGCCCGCTCTGAGCTAATGCTACCCATGTTGAGTCAAACCACCATTCACATGTTAACCATACCAAGTATCCTAACCCTTGACGGCCCACCGAATACTACAATGTACCTAGCTAGGGCATGGCAAACATTGTAGCATCAATGGGAGGAAGAGGTGTGAATGTGGGAAGCACTTTTCAACGACTCAATATTTTAATTTATAATTAAGTAATACGGCTTAGCATGCATAAACGCGGGTAATAATTTGGTGATCCATACATCTATATTATATGACAAATGCAATAGCATACTTAATTTAAAAAAAAAAATGAGATCCTATGGGCCTTTAATTACAACCTAATGAAAAACTAGATATCCTATCTAATTCTTCATGGGCCAGACTGCAATCCTTCTTGGGCTCCCACCATGGGCTTGCTCCATCTGGGCCTTCCTCCATACTTGATGCAATTACAACAATTTTGTAAAATAAAATCTATTCTAAAATTACATCAAAATAAAAAAAAATGGCACGCAGGCCATATTTCCCAAAATTAAATTACAACCGATAATAATTTAGGGCCCATAGAACTCAACATCACATTTCAAACAAAGTACCTGTCGTGCACATACATACCAATATGATGCATGATCATGGCATTCCAAATTATAAATATAAATGTTAAGCCGAGTTACTTAGGGTGAAATCTCCAATTTTAACAAATGTGACTAAGGCCCATAAAGGCCCAATGGATAACACCCATAAATGCAAAATTAACAATTTTGCACCTATTTGATTTTGGGTTGTCACAAATTTAAAATTTATCTCTCCCAATTTTAACAGGTGTCACGGTTTATTGGGCCAATTTCACAAAGTCTATATTCAATTTAATATGCAAACAATTAAATTAAATATGCATGCCAACAAAATAAACAATTTAACTACAAATTAATTTCAAAAAAATTAATTTAATTTGCATAAGGGTCCGGAATAAAAAAAAAGCAAAATCCAAAACCGGACCCAAATCCCGCGTGCGGCAGCAGCAGCCAGCAGTGCGCAGCAGCTCGCTGTGGCCAGAACATATTTAATTTCCAGCCAAAACATATATAAAAAGACCCTAAACAATTTTAGATAGAAACCAATTTGGGGAAAAACAATCAAAAACCCCAAACAACAATTCTAGGGTTCATAAAAATTCAAAACCAATTGAGAAAGAACCCTAAAATCACAAACTTGAAACCCATTTTTTCTTCAAGAATGCTTTCAAGAACCAATTCCAATCAATCTAATGGACAAAACCTTGGCTCTGATACCACAGTTAGGATTCGTCATTGGAAAAATAACATGGCGCAGCGGAAAATACACTGTTTAAAATTTCCTAGAATCCACCTATCATGTCCAATTACCATTGATTAGAATAAAACCAAATTGAATCAAGAGAGATTAACTCACCGGATTCTTCTCTTCTAGAGACTGCTGCAGAATCGTTTCTTGAAACTGTGATCTCCAAAGTCCGGTGCATGACCAACTATTGAGCGGGAACCGGTGCTAGCTGAAGACGCAAAGGAATGCAGGGTTAATGCTGGGATTTTCGGCTGTTTTGGGGCTGCTCTTTGTGGCTGAAATTTCCAGCAATTAATTAGGCTTGAATTAGGGTTTTATTTCTTAAGTGTGCCCTTATATAGACACCTTGTCTAATTGAGTTTTAATTAGGTTAATTAAACCCAAGCCCACTAGGATTATAATTACATAAATAAACTTTAATTAAAAAGTATATACTATGTAATTTAATTCCATTTGGCTAAATTTAATTACCCCTAAATAAAATTAAATCACACTTGAGTAAATACAATACATGTTTTTAATTTTCCCACTTAGGAAAATTATTTAATTAATTGTTTACTTTATGTAATTCAATTAATTGATAAATTAATTAATTATATTATGTAAACTTATTAATTAAATAAAATTCAACCCAATGTTAGTTAATTACCTTGACATCGAATGTCAACTAATTAATTAACTCATTCCTTCCAATGTACATTACATGTACAATTTCTATAAGTTTCGGCTCAATTGATTTATGTGCACGATCTTGTGGGTTTGTCTTTATGTTGGCAGTAGGCCCAAGGCCAACAGACTGTAAGTGGGTTCTAGCAAACCATTACAGCCCCCAATTAAGACAGAGATGCAGCAGTCTTTCGAAGACACTCACCCGGTAGGAATCTCATAGTGTCCCTTGCCTAACGATATCGATATGAATAAACAAGAGGCATGGTGTCCGTCATCCTCTTCTGTTGTTTAATATATTTCTTGATCTTGAGTTGACTGATTAATCAAATAAGCACCAACTTACTTAGGTATGGCCATACACTTATCAGTCCCACTCATCAAGTGGCCAATGATATCATCTAGGTGTTACCCGAGTGGCAATTCCATCACTTCATCATCAATATCAACATGTTCACTGGTCCACCCAATCATACCCGTATTTATCATCCTTTTACAGTCCTGTGAGGCATATGTCAAAGTGAACCGGATTCCATATTGATATTATAATGAAATCTGGTCTGAGGACAAAAGAGACCTACTCAAGAAAGACCTATGACGCGACAATCATGTGGCTTTCTTGTGTGGATCGATCCAGTCCCATGTCAACGACATGTACCTATATTCATGACTGACTATATAAGTACTGTGGCTAGTTAAGAACTGCCATACAATCATCGAATATACAAGTCTGTTGTTCTATTCGTTCCCATGATTAGAACAGACCTGGGATAGGTTTTATGATTATCAATCAATGGATACTTTACTCATATTATAGCATAAGATATAAATGAAATAGATTAATTGCCTTTATTAATGTGACACAAATAATGTATTCATACAATGAGTCTTAATGTATAATACAAAATACAAGAATCCAATGCCCTAAGAACTAGGGCACACCAACAGTCTTTATGTTGGCAGTGGGCATATGGTTAGCAAGCCACTACAGCCCCCAATTAAGATAGAGATAGCAGTCTAATTGAAACCGAAACCCTATAGTTTAAACTTATATATCCTATGTCATTGATATCGGTGTCCAACATAGAGGCATGGAATAATGACCTTCTTTTATGTTTGGACATTTACTTGATCCCGAATGAACTGATGCTCACAAACAAGTTCCAACTTGTTTGGGTATGGCCACAATCTTATCAGTTGCATTCATCAAGTGGCTGGTGATATCTTCTCAGTGGACTACTGAGTGACATTTCCTTCTGCATATTCATAGTCCTGCCATGTTTACTGACACACCTGAATGTACCAATACTTGGCACCCTGTTACAAGCCTTTTAGGAGTACACTAAAGTATGTCACTTCACATGCAACCCCATGATATTGTCAGGTCAAAGGATCCATACAAGTACTACATGAGAATCACTTGTGATACTGTACTGTGTGGATTTCTTATTTAGTGGATCTTATCCAGTACCATGCCCCTTTGCATGTACCCATAAACCTGGTTGACAATCCATATCCAATAGCCGATAAGACACCGCTATACAACCAAGTTTACGATAGTCTTTGGTTCCATTTATTCCCATGAATGGAACAGACTATGGATGACTTTATGGTCATATCATTTTCCTTTTCCATGGTCTTACTACCAAGTGCATGGCACTCGTCAACATGGATATTGATATGTTCATTGGATACTCTATTTATAACATTGCACAAGGTATATAATAAATAGATTAATGCCTTTATTCATTAACACAAATTGTATAATACACAAATCTCATAACAAGGTACAAAATGTATGATACAAAACAAGGACCAATGCCTTACCCAATAGTGTCATGTATGCTAAACACATTGTATGAATGTTTGAACGTATGCACAAATCCATCTGGAAAAACATCATAAAAGTGAGCAAAGTTAGATTTTATTGCATTCAAGGCCTCGTAGGCAGAATTGTTCACATCAAACATAGAAGAAATAGGTACATAGAAGTCATTTTCCTCCTCCACATACAGAGGGTCTTCACTAGCAGTTGCCATAACTTCCTCAGTACTCTTATCTAGCAGATCTTCTAGATCTGATTCTAGTGCCTCCTTTTATACCTCAGACAAGGCAGATTCTTTCGTCAATGCTTTCTCAGTACCCATCAATTCGGCCAATTTAGCTACTGCCTTTTTTAACTGATCATTCTGTTCCATGCTGTTGGCTTTTTTTCGATCTAATATGTGAGGCCTTTCTTCAGAAGGGCGAATAATACCCTAGAGATAGAATCTATCACTACATCTATGTCCCTCACACCTTGGCCTCTTTCAACGGGCTTCTTGCCCTGGACTACAACATCTATAGGCCCTTCAGGCTTAGTAGAGCTACTGGTGAGATAACCCTTTTTCCTTTCTTGGTTTCCATCTTGAGCATGCCTTTGATTATCTCCATCCCATACTTAGAGAAATCCACAACATTAACAAAAATCTCAAATCCCAAGACCATACTTCCTTCTACCTCCACTAGCTCTAGCTTGCCATCGTAAGCCCTATTAGTGGCGTAGACAAGAGTATCCATGAGGTTTACTGCTTTCGACTTAGGTCTGCTTTTTGAAGTCTCTCCTTTGTATCCAAGGCCCGCCTGATGTGTCTGCCTGATGTCAATATCAAACTTAGGCATGCCTTGATGTTGTGCTTCTAAACCCCTTTTGGGACAAATTTCTGTTTCTCTAATTATCTATAGACCCAATCTATGAACACTAGTTCCTTTCCCTTCTCACCAGATATGATAGCGACTTGGAAACCAATCATAGGTTGATCAGAGGCGCTCAATGTAGCAACGACTAAAGGTTCATCAGCCTCGAAAGTCACTATCTTTCCCCTAATGGGGAACTTGACTTTTCTGACGCAAAGTGGAAGGCACACCTCCTAACAAGTGGAACCATGGATGTCCTAATAGCAGGGAGAAGGTAAATAGTACATTGGACTTCTGTTTCAAAAGTTCTAATCATTGTGCACTTTGAGTCGTCATAAGCGTGAATCACAGTGCTGGATCTTAGCACGGCTTCTTCCCTTATGTTCAAATAGGGCAGAATCTTCAAGGGACACATGTTTAGGGCAGAGCCATCATCCACCATGATGTACGGCATTAACCTATCCATTATCTCCACTTTCAAGTACAGGGCCTTATTATGGTTCACTCCCTCTGGCGACAGATCGACGTCGCTGAATGTTATCTCCAAGGGGCAATCTGTCGGGTGATTGACGGACCTGCTAATGAACATATAGACTTCTTCAGGAGAAGTCAGAGGGGTGACTTCCTTCTCTATCAATTTCTTTACCACCACATCATTGTGTTTTCGGGACTCCATCAGAAGGTGCCAAACAATAGCTTTGGCAGACATTCTTTTCAACTGTTGTACTGTTAGGTCATTCTCTTCTATAAGAGTGGTGGGAGAGTCAATATGGATCTGCATTTACACCCTGGGTGCTGACTCATTCTGCCTGGATTGATTGGTGGGCTGGTAGGCCCTCCCATTCCTATTGATGTGGTGAACTGGCCCATCTTCCTTTTTCACGTACATCCTGGCCTTGGTACAGACTGAGTAAACTGCTTTGGGCTTGGGAACCTCATACTCGTCATAGTCATAATCTAACTTTACATAATTCAAATTGATTAGCCTTGATTTCTTCTCAACCACCACTATAGGGCACTGCTTTTTCGGCCTCCCCACTGAAAGAAACTGCTTGTACTGTAGGATTAACTAGGATGATCTGCGTAAACACAAAATTAGACGGTAGCCCGGTTTGCACCATATTGACTTGGTTTCTAAAACTGTGCAATGGCTTCCTCTGCACACTTGGCTTAGCATCAGGCTTTTAGATTTTATTTTCAGTCACTAATTACTTAATGGCATCTCACAAACGGAGGCAATCATTTGTTTAGTGGCCTCTTGCCATATGATAGGTACAAAAATTGTCCTTGTCTGCCTCGGCGGGAGGAGTGAAAGGCTTCAAGCTCTGCAAGAGCCCCAACTTTCTGCATTTTCTAAATATTCTGCTTAATAAGTCAGCCCATGGTGATATCCCTTTCAAGTTGGCTTGGGGAGCTGGTCCTTAAGCTATTGCCACCACCTCAACTTGCTTTACAGAGGTGGAAGCCTGAGTAGGCATTGGGCTGTTGCTAGGGCTAGCCGGAGTCGCGGTGGTACCACTGCTGCTCTTAAATCTAGGCGTGTAGCTCCGACAGCTTCAGTAACCGTTACCACTATAATTATTCTACTTATCTTCCTCTTCATAATTTTCAATTTTCTTGGCGAGATTATACACATCTATAAAGGAATTGAAGTGACGAAGCCTCATGTTGTCATGATAATTCTTCAAACTCCCATCTTCAAGCTTGATAATGAGCTCAGAATCTTTAGGCCTTTGTTCTAGCAACACTTGTTTGTCCATCGATTTCTTGTAATGCTCAGCAAAAATCTTGTTCAGTTTCTATTTTGCTGCCTTCAGGTCTTGCAGTGTTACTTCGATTTGAGTATTATATCTATAGTATTTCACAAAGGCCTCGGCCAAGGAGTTCCAGTCTTTCCTTATGTGGACTGGCTGATTGTTGAACCACTGAGCAGCATCATCCTCGAGAGTGGTTGGGAACAATCTCAACAGTTGGTTGGTAGTTAGGCCATTCATCATCATTATTGTCACATAATTATCGATGTGAGATCTAGGTGGTCCTGTTCCCTTATAAAGAGTGAACTTTGGCATCTGGAAGCCTAGAGGAAGCAAGTCAATTCTATTGGCCTTCAACACATTTGGGTCAATGCACTTTACAGTTGGGATTTATGCCATTTAGCGGAGCTTGGGGAGGAGCTCGTCAAGCTCAGAATACTTCTCCTTCAGTTTTCCTTCAGCTGTCGATTCGGTTGGTATTTCTCTAACCCTCCTAGAAGTGTCCCTTTGCTAAGACTGATAATCTACCTCCCTTACTGGAGCCTATTTGCCTATATTCCCATGGTCTACATTTAGTTCTAGTTACCTATTACCAACCCCCTGATCTGCCACAGGCTCTACTTGCCTGTTAGTGATAATGCTGCCTACTGCAGCCTGTACCTAACTGCGAATACTAGCTCTAAACTCATTGTGAGTGGACGATGTTTTAGACGGAACGCAGACTCCTTTTCGGGAGGGGCGTCTCGGTTTCGGGCGGACCCCTCCCTCGTGTGGGGTTTTTATTATGGAAAAATCGGTTTTGGAAAAAAAAAAGAATTAATTATCTTAAAAGAACCAAGACCTAAGTCTCGATGAATATTGTAGGAGTCGGCTCCCGACTAAGCTCAACCGGGTAATTTATAATGTAGCTGAACCGGACGAAGGGCCACTACACTATCCAGATATCTAGGTCCAGACAAGTCCCTTATTTCTGTCTAATTAAAATAAATATGGCCAATGTTCTTAACGGTATTTCATAATTCTAAAGTCAATTTTATTAAAATAATTCATACAGTGCACATACACATATAATACAAAATAAAAGTAAAGTAGTAAATATTAAATGGCTTACAACCCAATCGAACAAAAATAAAAACTCTCGGTCTCACTTTTACAATCGCCTAATATACACGGAGATCTAAAAATTTACAATTGCCTAAAATATACGATTAATTCTATTAAATACATATAAAATAAAAAATAAAAAGCTGCAAAACAAAGGGGTTAGCACAATTTACGGCACGCCACAAATAGGATTTAAAACATGACAGAATGGGGGATTTAGAAATTGGGGGCATGCATTTATGGGGATAACCGGGTTGGCTCGGCTAGCCGGCCCGATTAGACCTGGAAAACATTTTGAAACGTCCCTGTATTTTAGTTTTGTGAGAAAATCATTTTTGAAAACGATTTATTTTCCGGTTTAATTAATTTTAGCTTGTGAGGTGGGTCGGTTTTCGGGAGAATCGGGTCTCCTTCGTGGTATTGTTCTAAATGCAATTACACTAAAAATTAAATCTAAGGTAGTGAATGCACATAACAAAATTCATTTTGATGATTTTCTAATTTTTCTGAATTTTTAGGGATTTTTAGAAATTTTTAGGGATTATTCTGAAAATTCTACCATTATACGAGCATTACAGTCGTGCGACTGTAACTACAGTCGTACGACTGTAATTACTATCATGCTACTGTAAGTCATTCCAACTACAAAATTTTTCCAAAATTTATTCAAAATAAAACTAAGAAAACAGCTGGAAACCAAGAACACTCGTACGACTGTATTTACAGTCATACGACTGTTCATCAACTTAAGAACAGTCGTACGCTGTTCTTGATTTTCAGAAATAGAAAACGTAAAAAGTGGAATAAAATGCACAAAAAACACACCAATTCACCCAGAAAGCATGAAAAGTAGAAGGAATAAAGAGTGTTTGCTTCTTTGGCGCTTATCCACCGTAGGATTGACCCCTGGCGTCGCACCAATCCACTTAAATTTGCTTTTTTCCTCTTGAATTGAAGTTGAGAAGTTTGGGTCCAAAATCTCCAAAATGCTTGGGATTCTTAGGGTTTCTAATCTGAAATTTAATTTGTTTAGAGAGTCAGATTATTAGCCTATTGATTTCTAATAGATTTTTAATCCAAACCTTAAGATTTAACAAGAAAAAGAGTAGAAAAAGAATGCTTGAAGTTGTATATTTTCCTTTTCCTCCCTTTTTCTCCCAAGTCTCTCTAAATTTGCTCTCTTCAAAAACCAGAAATCAAGTGTTCAAACTCCCTTATCTTCTCTTTCCCTCTCCTTCTTATTCTAACTTTGCTTCACCCATCACCGGAGCAATTAATGCCCCTCCTTTCAACTCAGCTTTCTTATGTCATGGGTATGGTCTTCTACACCTGCTCCGGTCATACAGTCGTACGACTATAGTTTGATTACAGTTGCACAACTGTATGTTACAGTCGTGTGACACGTGATTTTTTTTTAATGACGGAAAATTTCGGCGCTTACACTCATATGAACCTAAGAGGTCCCTGATGGCTGTTGCCATAGAATCAATGATCATGGTGGCATTCTGCTGGTTGGTTTTGTCCTGATCTTCCATCTTTGCAAAATTCTCCTCAAACAAGTTATTAATCCCTAAAGTTTGAATTTGTTCCTCTTGTTCTGAATCTGACCCTGACTCGGACACCACACTGACTATTCTTGGTCTATTTCTCCACCTTGGCTAAGGAACTAAGTAGCCAAGTCTTTAGTCTACCTTTAGAAGGGCGATTCCACACTACAGAGAGTTACAATCATACGTTAGCACTATGGATGAATGCATAACATTCCTTTAACCTAACATCGTATGCGTGTGTGCATGGATTTTGTGACATAGTGGATGCATGATATGCAAGTGACATAAATGCTTATGCAGGATAGTTGTGGATCCGAAACCCGTGGAGCATACGGCCAGAGATCCGATACTCGGGGAATACCAAAAAAAGTTAACTAGATTTTTCTAGTCATAGTGATATACGTATAAGTCTGCATACAGATAGAGGTTCGGCACCTTTGCAGTACCTAAGAGCAATACTAGATAGTTTTTGAAGTCTTTGGACCTAAAATGACCTAGGGGTTTGGGGTGCGTGTGAGTTTGCACATGCACAAAGGTTCGGTACTTAGGGAGTGTCAAAAAGGAATTAACTAGATTCTGCTAGTCACAGTGATATACATATGAGTCTGCATACGAATAGAGGTTCGGCACCCTTAGGATACCTAAGGATACTAGATAGTTTTAAAGTCTTTAGACCTAAAACAACCTGGGGTTTTGGGTGCATGTGAGTCTGCAGACGGACAGAGGTTTGGTACTCATAGAGTATCAAAAAGGGTTAACTAGATTCTACTAGTCACTATGATATAAGTATGAGTTTGCATACGGATAGAGGTTCGGCACCTTTGGGATACCTAAGAGCGATACTAGATAGTTTTGAAGTCTTTGGACCTAAAACAACCTAGGGTTTTGGGTACATGTGAGTATACACACGAATAGAGGTTTGGTACTCGTGGAGTATCGAAAAGGGTTAACTAGGTTCTGCTAGTCACAGTGATATACGTATGAGTCTATATACCGAAGGAGGTTCGGTACCCTTGGGGTACCTAAGAGCAATACTAGAGAGTTTTGAAGTCTTTCGACCTAAAACAACCTAAGGTTTTAGGGTGCATTGAGTCTGCACACGGACATAGATTCGTTACTCCGGGAGTATTGAAAAGGGATTGTCTTTGGGAGACAAGTGAGTGTGTGAGTTCCTTGGAATAATCATATGTCATATAGGAATAAATGTGAGGCCTTAAGGTCACACTTAGGGTTTGTACAAAAAGGCAATTGTATGCGATTTATTAATATGGGTCTTGCTTATGTATAAGTGGCACACAATTATGGCTGCGTCAAAATTGTAGGTGTATATGTCACACGAGGCGAGGTGTATGAATGTAGTTGTTTGCACAAGAAAATAATGTATATGGCTGGACAAAAATTATTAGTGCATGTGTCACACACAAATAAGTTCATGAATGGGCTTATTTACACACAAAAATATGCGTATGGCTGCACAAAAACAATGGGTTAGTATCACACAAGTGGTATAATATGTGTATGAGGGTATGCTGAAAATAGTATGATATGGTACAGTGAGTAAATCACGTAGCATCTGGCATACGAACGTAAATTCCCAACCTTATTTCACCACGTGGTTGAAAAGTCGATATTCTAACCGAGTCCTAGCTAGGGGTTCTCTTTAATCATCAACGGGGGATGATAAAGCCGAAACTATAGATATATACATGCATTGTTTTGGTATCTTAGTGGAAATCACTATGGTTACTTATATGAGTTTGGTCCAAGTCCGGATAACATCAAGGTCCCCATAACAGATATATACTCCTCACTTCTCCCCTCAAGGGTCCATGAGCTATATGTGGCGTTCTGTATCGGTGTCCCTACGACTTGGTGGAATGTAGGCGACAATTTCAATAGTCCACTGGGCTAAAAAATGGCACCTTAACCTAATGTGCAATCAAGCTAATATGCAATGAACATAAAATGCTACGATTTGTTGAAATATGTTAATTACATACTTTCAGTGCTCATCAAAATCTTTTAAGTTTTGAAAAACTTTTTTTTTTGTAAAAAAAAGAACTCCCCAGTAGAGTCGCCACTATGAGCGGACGATGTTTTTCATATCATAATGCGGCAAAGCGAACCGAGGAATTTTTTTGCTTTTATAATTATAATACAAAATTCATTTTGGAAAATCATATTTTCGTAAAAGATTCGAGACCTAAATCTCAAAGAAAATGTAGGATTCGCTGCCCAGCTCAACTTAACAAGGAAATTTAGGTATAGCCAAAACCCAGTGAGGGCCTTTATTCCTTCAAGAGATATAGGTCCGGACGAGTCAGTTACTTGTTATCTAATTAAAATACATCCTTTAACAATCAAATTATCGCATTTTACAAACTAAGTTGATTTTATTAAGAGCATATGACGTTCATGCAAGATGTGGGAAACAGTAAATAAATAAATTATTACAACCCTATTGAATCACATAAACTACCCTAGGGGATACATATAGATCAAATTGGGGATAGGGATACAATCGCCTAAAATACACGGATTTATCTAACATAATAATAAAATCCTAACATACATATAATTCTGCAAAATAGAGGTTAGTACATGAATAATCGCATATAGGACTCAATTAAGACAGAATGAGATAATGACTGAATCGAGGTCACGCAGTTAGGGAGGATAGCCGGGAAGACTCAACAAAATCTTACCGACTAGACCTGGAAAACGTTTTAAAATGTCCCTGTGTTGATTTTTGAGAAATTATTTTTGAAAATGGTACTTTTCAGTTAATTATTTAACATGGCAAGTGAGTTGGATTTCAGGAAATTAGGTTTCCATCGTTGTTCTATTCTAGTACATGCTTCAAGAATGCAAATCTAAGGCTTAGATGTTGTGAAATGCACGAAAATCGGCTTTCGGTGATTTTATCACGAACTAACACCTGCACGGATGTGGACAGGAGAGCTGTGTGGCTGCATATTTACACCCGTGCGGTTGTCACTTCAAGACCCGTGAAGATTTTTGAACCACAAACTTTCGCAGTTTTGTTCTGAGAATCATACAGCAACAGTCATGCAGCTATTGCATCAGCCGCACGGCTCTATATCTCAGGCCAGAACCGAAAAATACAGTATTTTGAAAAATGATGCAAATGATGCTCAAATACAGCACAAACAAGTCAAATGCTTAGATTTCTAAGATATTTACCGTTGTAGCGTGGATCCATAGCTTTAGGAGGTGGAAATCTTCAAGAAAAAGCTCAAGTTCAAACTCTAACTCCAAGCTCCAAAAACAGTCTCAAGCTCCAAAAGTTAAGGATTTAGTGTCCAGATTAGTCTTTAAACCTATTAGAAGTCTTAGTGTTTTCCTAGGGTTTCCAACCAATTTTAAGCTTATAACAGAGATTGAAGATGAAAATTGAAGAAAAAGCTTGGATTTCTTTCTTTCTTTTTCGTCTTTTTTCTTCCTCGTTCTCACTCTAAAAACTTCCCAACCCTTTGTCCAGAAATTAGAGGCCTTTTTATAGGAAAAAATGGAGAATTTTCTTATAGAATCCGCCCAGAAAATCCAAAAAATCATTTCCAAGAAGAAGAGTCACGGTTTCTGCTAAGGATCAACAATCATGTAGGCATTGATGCAATAGCCGTACGATTGATAGGACAATCGTGCGGCTATTGTTCCTAGACAGCCTCCTCTCCGTCGGGGAAATGCCCTGAGGCTTAAGTTCGATCGACCGAAGCTTTGGTCTTGAACTGATTTTGACTCCTGCAACAGTGGAAAGCTATAGAAGCAAATAAACAACTCATCATCATTAAAACGGGGGATGCAAAGCCTTCGCTCATAGGTGCATTCAGTGGAAAATGTAAATGGGGTAGGTACTTCTAGGGGATCAGATGGTAATGCAATAGGCACTTCTACTAGTGCTGGAGGGGAAGTTGTTTTCTCAATCGGTAATGAAGAAAAAGGCATTTTTGATGAATTTTTTGGTGACTTTAGTGTCCATGAAGTTGTGGGTAGGGATTTGAGGTTGGTAATATGTTTGAGTATGTGAATAATGATAATTTAGACACTGAAAATGTAGATGGCACTAATGTAAATAGTGAAACTATATAAGGTGAGAACCAAGTGGAGGAAGATGACTTTTGTGATCCAGACTATGTTTTAGAGGATGGTGATGACAATTTGGCTAATGGTATTGAGGATGCTAGGATGCCCAAGCTAAGAACTAGATCAACAGCTAGACAAAGAAATAATTATGACATTGGAAGCACAGGGTATGAAACTGGAATGAGGTTTGAGGTTGAAGAAAATTCATTAAACTATGGAGATTCAAATGCTCTGTAAGTTGGTTCAAAATTAGAAAATGAAGGATCAGGTATCTTGAGTTTAATGTTGAAAGGGACCTTGAAGATCCTCAATTCAAAATTAGGATGTTGTTCATCAATGGCAGTTATTCAAAGAAGCTTGTAAAAATCATGGCATAAACAACATAAATCATATTTGGTTTAAAAGGAATTGGAGGAAAATAATTGAGGCTATTTACAAAGGAAAAACTGTTGAAGAAGAAAAATGTACATGGAGGGTATGTGCTTCTAGACAAGATCTTGATGATGAATTCAACCATACAATGCAGGTGAAGAGTGGTAGTTTTGTGCAAGTATGCATAAAGGTGAATATCAATTTTCTTCTAACTACCAAATGGATTGCAAAATAGGTATTTGGAGGATTTTCAGAGTGATCCTAATTTAAAGATTAGTTTTTTGATAGATAAAATTAGTAAAGATAATATTGAATCGTGTTTCGATGATAACAACTAATTGGAAAAGTTGACATATAAGATAAAAAGAAAATCATATTTACTTTAACATTATTGCAAATTCTTTTGTAATTAATAAGTAAATTATGATTTTGAAGAAGATGAAGCTACATCAACAAGAAGGATGTCAACAAGTCTTGCAAAGCATTAGGAGATTAAAGATTTATTACATATAATCATTGCTTTATAAGCTAGGCTTGAGTTATGATCTCCAACGGTTATACTAGCTATAAAAAGTAAAACTTGGTTCAAAAGGAACAAACTTTATAAGGAGTATAATGGCTACATCTTGCTTACAAGCTAGAAGCAACAGTCAAAATCTACTTCAGAAGCTCCAATGGCTATCATTCCTTTATGAGCTGAATGCAACGGCTTTATTTACTTCATAAGGTGAAGAATTGCTTTAAGAGTTGCATATCTTTCTTACCAAATGAGTTCAAAGTTTCCAACTGTCATATCCTCCTTATGAAGTGAATGCAAATAACTATATCTAGTTTATGAGTTAGATACAATGTCCATAATTTGCCTCAGGAGCTTCAACAGCTAAATCTTCATTAAGAGGTGATCTCAACAGCTATATTTCACTTGTGACCTCATTGCAACAGGTAGTTCACCTCATGAGGAGCTTTCCAACACCTATAAAGGCAAAAAGGATCAAAATTATCAGATGGGAGAATTAGCAGCATTCACACATATAAGCTACATTTATTCAAGTCTTTCACAATTTCTTCAAAGAGCAAATTAAGAGAGAAGAGCTTCATCTTTATTCTTTCATTCAAATATTCATTCAAGGGAATTGTATTTTCACACAAGGTTGTGTGAAGGGGGTTTACTTTATTAATTGTGTGAATTAACAAAGTTTGTAAAAGTTTGGTGCTTGAGCTTTGAAAAAGCATTGGGGAAAGTTTGGTATATGAGCTAGTAAAAAATACCGGATAAGTTTGGTGCTTGAGCTTTGAAAAAGCATCGGAAGAGTTTTGTTACTTAAGCTTGGAAAAAGTAACGGTAGAGGTTTGATACTTAACCTGCAAAAGTATTGAGTTTGTTACTTGAACTCATAAAAAGTAACACATGCTTATTTCCTACCTGTAAAGGAAATACTATTGGAAAATCTCAAGTGGTTGGCTTGGGGACTGGATGTAGACCGGTCGGGTCTAACCAGTATAAATCTCTATGTCTTTAATTCTCTATCCCTATACTCTTTACATTTATTGCTATTTAATTTTCTGCAATTTAAATTTAATAACATAATTATTTGAAGACCTTTTTATTTTGTCCAATAAATTTATATTCACAAGTTTTACTATTTTACTAATTTCGCATTTTTTATGAAACTTGTGTTTATTGAAAGAAAATTGTTTTTCTTCAAAAAGAAATTTTAAAAAAGAGTTTACGAAAACTTCTATTCGGTATACAGTATTATTCATTCCCTTTAGTACTGTAGCTAGCCTATTTAGGACAGTAAGGAAGATGAAGGCATATCATGCTAAAGGATATTCACTTGAAAAGATCAATGGGGATGAAAGATCATAGTCTAATAACATCTACAGGTATATATTAATTACATGTGGTTTTATTTGTGATTTTATTGCTTAAATTTTACTGAATTTTATTGATCTGATATACATTGATGTATTTATTTGTTGTAGGTATATGGCTGAGATACTGAGATCAAACCTAAGAAGCACTATTATGGGTGGATTTAAATATGGAAGATTTTTGGCATGTATGTCTGCCTCAATGCTTTGAAATCCGCATTCGCAGTAGGCTATAGACCCTTTATTGGTTTGGATGTGTGTTGGCTTAAGGGATTATTTGGAGGACAATAGTTATCGTTGTTGGCATAGATCCCAATGGTTGCATATTCCTTATTGCATATGCAATGGTGGAAACTGAAAGCATACCGATATAGACATAATTTTTAGAGCTTTTAGCATCAGATTTAGGGATTGACAACAACATGCATTAGACATTCATGTCGGACAGACAAAAGGTAACTTGTACTTTTATATATTACGTAATAGACATTAACATGTTTATTCTAAATATTAGTTTTAACTATTCAATTATTCTTATTAATTTGATTGGTGTTATGATTGTATTATTTAATTAGGGACTATACATGCACCAGAAGACTTGTTCCCAAAACTTTGTGTATGACACATATACACTAATTTTAGAACTTTATTTAAGGGCAAAGAGTTTAAAAACATTTTATAGGATGCCACAAGGGCACCTTATCCAACAAAGTTTGATAACTATATGAAGAAGATTGGTAGGCAAGATAGTGGTTAAAGGAAAGACCAACTAAGAAGTGGTCCAAGACTTTTTTTTCCTCGAAGTCTCAATGTGATATGCTTTTGAACAATCAGTCTAAGTGCTTCAATAAGTATATCTTAGATGTAAGATGCAAAGGGATTATCACACTAAATTAGATGATTGAAGTGAAGTTAATGAAAATATTGAAGAAGTGTGATTTTTTGAAGAACGACAATATTAGGTGGTGTTCAAAGATAATGAAAAAGTTAACGAAGAATATGGATTTTGTTATGCATTTTGAGCCAACATATGTAAGAGGTCTAATATTCAAGTCAGTGGAGTTGGTACTCAGTTTGTAGTGGATACGAATGCTAAGGCATACACATGTAGGAGATGGCAACTCATAGGAATAACATGTAGTCATGCAAGTGCTACAATCATTGGTGACAATGATAATCCAGCTAAATATTTAGCCGATTGTTATTTAATGGAGACATATCTTAAGGTTTATAGTTTCTTCATCAGGCCTACTAATAGTAGTGAACAATGGAAAAATCTTGAAGAGACAGTTCCAATTGTGCCTCCATCTCGAGTCAAAACTAAAAGAGGTAGGAAAAAGAAGGCCAGAAGAAAGGAACCTGAAGAATTAGAAGAATCTACCTAAAAAGGGAAGCTTAATAAGAAGGAAATTGTAAGGATGACTTGTATCAATTGTGGTAGCAAAGTCCATAACAAAAGGAAGTGTAAAGAACAACCATGTGCCATTAGATCAAGTGTAAGTAATTATTTGGATCTCTATTTTTTGCTTGCATATGATTCTGTGGTTTTTCTATATCTGGTTTGGTTTTTATTTTTAGTTTTAGTTTTTGAAAGATTGGATATTGATTTATGCAATTCTTTCTTAATTTCCACATAATAGATCTGGTTATAAGTTAATAGATTCTTGGTTTTAAGTATATTATGTATGAATTAGATTAGCTGAAGTTTCCTTGATAATTGATTTGAGATTAAAGTAAGCTTATGGTATTAAGAAACTATTATTTGTACTATCCAGCCTTTAGCTAGTTTAGTAGTTTTGGAGAGTCTTTATGCAACATTTGGCTATTTGAAATTTGCATATTGATGGAGTGTTGTTATCATTCAAATTGAATTTGTAACTGAAAAAAAAAAGATAAAAAGTTAAGAACTTTGCTTTGTAGGTTAATAGAAAGAGGACAACCACTAGATAAGGGAATGTTGAATCTGGTCCAAATGCATCAAGACAAAGTTCAATAAGGCCAAATGCAAGACAATCAAGGGCTAGGGGAGTAAATGCAACACGTGCCAATACAACAAGGACAAATGCATCTAGGCCTAATCCTACAAGGCCACCTGTAAGCATGGATTTTTCTAACCTTAAGGATGAAAACCAAATTAGTTATCTTTTGTATCAAGTTTTCTACAGTAACCAATTTGAAGGATGAAAACGGGTACCGAATGAGTTTGAGAACGAACCCGAGAATCGTCAGAGAAATCAGCGTTGGGACCTAATTTTAAAAAGAAATATACGGCTCTTGTTTATATCACATGGCCCAACTTTTAAGCCGTACGGCTCTATTTAAAAGGATTAAGCAGTGAAATTGATTGAAAATTTCAAAATCGTTGTCTAAAGAAGAAGAATCATACAACTCAACTCTTAAGTCGTACGACCTTTCTCCTAAGCCTTTTAAACCGTATGGCTCATCTCCTAAATAGACAAAAAAATTTAATTCCCCAGAATGGGAGTGGAGAGGAAAAAATATTTGGATCTCGAATGGGAGAAAGATAGATAAGAAAAAAGATGTTAAAAGGGGAGGGGGAGAGTTTTTAGAAACCAGAGAAAAAATTAGTTTTGAAAAACCAGAGGCAAAAAGGCAGAGGCAAAGGAGAGGTTTGGGAGAAGAGTTTTATTTTTAACTAAAAGCTTAAACATTAAACCTGTAACTCACTATTTATTAGTTTGTGGTTTTAAGACAGATTCATTTCCAATCGTAAACACATCCAAACTCAACCTTAAACGCTCAAACACCATATGCAATTCTCTATTCGTGATATTGGAGATGATTCGGGGCAAAGACAAACTCATTTGGAACTTACTTACATCTCAATAATTGATTTTGGAGACTCAAAATACTGGACAAACGAACTAGAGGTAACTTCTGAGAGGCCATACGATCCCTTTTACTGCTTTTTGGGTTGCATTTTGTAGTGTGTTTGTGATTTTCCTAAAAAATAAAGAAAATAGCAATTTATGTCGATTAGAGCCGCACAGCTCAGTTCTTCCACATAATAGAGTCGTACGGTTTCTACTTTAAGCCGTACGACCCTAAGCCTTACATGCAGTGCCCTACAAAATAGTTTACTGGGTTAAAATTGGTTTCTTAAATCTTAAGCCGCACAGCTTATTTCATGACAAGTTTAGCCGTGCGGCTCTAAGTTGAGTCGTACGGCTCTGTTCTTTGTTCTAGTCCGGTTTTATGAAGAATTAGTGAGGTTCCATTTTACAAAAAGGGATATCGTTAAACTCACAGGATGAGGAAATATTATGGAATTTCATATGTTTATAAATGTTATATAATATTCGATATTAAAGTTATTTTGAGCATATATATTTCAATATTTTTGCACAAAATTGTTTGTGATGCGTTTATGTTTTGGACCTAGTTTCAATTCCTGTGATGTAGTAAACCCCTACGAATGAGGTCTCATGGAGATCTCGAGATAACCAACTCATTAGAGCATATATGTTAAATTATTAACCAGAAAAAGGTTTTAGAAATCATTTTCATAAAAATTGTTTCAAAATTATCTTTCTAGGCCAAGTCGGACGAATCAGCCAGATTCTTTCGATTCCCTCATTTCACATCCCGAACTATCTATATCCCTTGCTGTCGTGTTTGAGTCCTATTTGCGTCTATTATGCTGCTAACCTTTGTTTTGCAAGTAGATATATGTTAGGTTAGATCTAGCTATTTATTTTTAGTTTACTCGTGTAATTTAGACGATTATACCCGTATCCCATTTTTATCACTAGATCCTTAAGTTAGATTATTTGATTGAGTTGTATTAATTCATTTTTCCGAATTTATTTACTATTTTTCACATGAGCATATAAAAATAATTAAGATTGAAAATAGAATAGGAAAGAAATATAAAAGATGTGAAGGTTAAATTGGTTAATAATTATTTGAAACAAGATAGAGATAAGTGATTTGTCTAGACCAAAATCTCTAAATAAAAGGTACAGTAATTCCTGCTCGGTTTGGCTATGCCGCAATTTCCCGGTAGAGCTGAATCAGGTGGTGACTCTTTAAATCTTTTAGTGAGGGAATTCTGTTTCATACACATCTTATTTTTGCTCTCAAAAATCAAAACCGCTTTCGCATTTTAATAAAAACCTTCTCTCGGCCCGGCCTTGTGGCCCGTCTCATAAAAGGATCATCCACTCACACCACCTACTGCACCTCAAACAATGAGGTGGATGATAGATGAAAGAATCTCAGTAAAAATTTGGTGTTTATTAATTGTTAAAGTGTTTAATTTTTGTGATGTTGAACTCGACTGATCTGGGATAGTTTACTGCGAATTGGAATGGTATTATTTTGTGTATTAATTTATGTAGTGATTCTATCAGACATGAACATTTGTGAAATTGACTACTTTGGGTCATTGCATTATTC
Organism: Euphorbia tirucalli; assembly: GCA_039660915.1. NCBI lineage: Eukaryota > Viridiplantae > Streptophyta > Magnoliopsida > Malpighiales > Euphorbiaceae > Euphorbia > Euphorbia tirucalli. The sequence goes on along the minus strand of CM077639.1, from coordinate 27,450,145 downwards.
CTTATTTGTGTTGATAATTTTTTGAACAGGGAACCATTCAATATGTACCAAGTCAGTCTACTCAAAAGAAATATATTCCTAATAACAGTTAAGGAAGTAATGTCACTAATGTTGGCCATAGTCAACCAAGTCAAGGAAAAAATAATGCCGCATCAAATCAAGCAACATATAGAAGCAATGTCACTATTGCTGCCCTAAGTCAGGAAAGCCAATAGAGAAATTTTCAAAATGCCACAATTGTTGAACCAAATGTTAAAAGGAAACCAATGGAAAAATGTTCAACTTTCAATGCTCCAAGAAGGCAATGGTGATGAGGACATCAATCTTTTGCATTTAGCCGTATTTATTTTGATTTTGACTCATAATTATGGATAGTTATGAACTTTTGATTTTTGTGATGGCTATCATTCTGTTTTATGGAAATATAATGTTTTAACATATTTATAGGGTTGTAATGTGTTCACAGAAGGCTTACAACAGGTTGTTAACAACAATCATTGTGTTATTTTGGATTTTGCAACAACTTTATGTAATACGTTGAGTAGTTATTATATCAATTTTGGATATCGCCGCCAGCAGCCGTGTTGCACTAGTAACAGCCCAGATTTAAAAAAAATAAATCAAAAGAAAAAAAAACACAACACAAACAGAAAATTAAGATTCGAATAAACCAATATACAATCCAATTTTCAGTTTGTGAAAATCATTAGGAAAAAATTATAAACCCAATACCAAGAGGATCCCAAACCAAAAATCATCTAGATTCAAAAACAAAAGGGATCCAACCAGTTAAGATTTCATCAAATCATAAGCCTGCTCTAATATCATTGTTGGGATTCGTCCTCAAAAAATGAATCGAAAGCAGCCGAAGCCATTTTCATTTTTCTCGAATTCGGATCCAGGAACTTATGTGGATGAAATCAAAATCAAAAATTTGAAGAGAACAAAAGATTATATCTCACCTTTTATGTTTCTTCCAGAGACTATTGAAGAACCAAGCAAGATTCCTTCCACGCTCATTGACACGGGACGCCTATGGAACCAACACCTATGCTAGTGACGGACAACAACAAAGGGAGAGAGGGGGGCCGAAATTTTCCAGAGAGAAATTAGGTTAGAGGGTTTTGTTGGAAATGCCCTAGTCCCGAGGCATTGGTCCTTGTATTTGTACTATACATTTATTGGATTTATGTGTTGTACTCATTTGTGTCATTAATAAAGGCTTCAATTCATTTATTATATTTATCTTGTGCAGTATAGTAAATGAAGTATCCAATGGACATATCTATATCCATGACGACTAGTGTCATGCACTTAGCAGTAAGACCATGGATAGGGTTAACGATATGACCATAAATAGATCCGTAGTCTGTTCCAGTCATGGGAATGAATGGAACAACAGACTATCATTAACCTGGTTGTATGGCGGTGTCTTACCGGTCATTGGACATGGAATGTCAACCAAGTTAATGGGTACATGCCTGGGAGCATGGTACTGGATAGATCCACTAAACGAGTAATCCACATGGTATGGTATCACAATGGATTCTCGTGTAGTACTTGTATGGATCCTTTGACCTGACCATATGATGGTGTTACATGTGAAGTCGCATACTTAGGGGTACGCCTAAAGGGCCTGTAATAGGGTGCCAAGTATGGGTGCTTTCGGGTATGTCACTGAACATGGTAACACTATGGATATGCAGAAGGGATTTGTCACTCAGTAACCAACTGAGAAGATATCACCGGCCTCTTGATGAATGTGACTGATAAGAGTGTGGCCACACCCAAACAAGTTGGTACTTGTTTGTGAGCATCAGTACATTCGGGATCAAGTTAATGTCCGAACACAAAAGAGGGTGATCAATCCATGCCTCTGTGTTGGATACCGATATCAATGACATGGGATGTACAAGTTTAAACTACAGGGTTATGATATCAGTTAGACTGCCATCTCCATCTTAATTGGGGGCTGCAGTGGCTTGCTAGAGCCCAACTGCAGTCTGCGAGCCAAAGGCCCGCTGCCAACATAAAGATGGGCCCACGAGATCGTACACATTGAGCGACTGGACACCGATTTAAAGAATCACAAGTACACTTGGAGTGTACACTCTAGGGAGAGAGAACTATATATATTAATTATATTATGAGGATCAATTGGATTGATCATTATAATAAAATTAATATTTGGCTTCACATAATTAATTGGATTAATTATGAGATTATTTCCTGGGTGGAAATATTCATATGTATAGGTTTACATATGAATTTGTTTTGTGAAGACTTAATTTTAATTTGATGGATTAAATTAATTAGTCAAACCAATTTTAATTTATATGTAAATAATATATATTACTTGGAGTAATATATTAAATACATGGGCTAATTAAAATTGGGCTTGATATTGATTTAGACCAGACTAATTAAAATAAGTTTGGGCCTGAATTAAATGGAGGAAGCCCACACAGACAAAGAAGCCAGACTGGGCCCAAATTCCAGCAAGGGAATTTGGAAGCCCTAGGGTTAAAAACCCTAAGGGGAATTCGGCCAAACCACTAGAGCTCCTAGCCCCCACTTGGCCGAATTCTCCTCCCCTCCCTCACTCTCTAATCTTTGTGATTTTTGACGCTAGCACGTGCGGTGTTCGTTAGGCGCTCGTGTACGGGAACGAGGAGGAATTCTATTTTGAATTCTGCAGTCATCATCCATCTCAGAAAGAGATTTTTCTGGTAAGAAATTTAATCCCTTTCTATTTGATTTTAAGTTTTTCAATTTCCACTTCAATTGCTCCTGGGACTGGATTTGAGGAAATCACCGCGTTCTTCCGCTTTTATCGGGTGATTTCCGGTGACAAATTCCAACAGTGGTATCAAAGCGGGCTTTTCATCCGTGGAATTTGATTAATTTGGTTGAATCCCTATTTTGAAATTGGATTTTTTGTTTGGGATTCATGGTATGGGTTTTATGATTTTTCCCATATGTTTTATGCAATGAAAATTAAATTTGCATATAGGTTTATGTTAGTTTAATTTTGTTGTGTTTTATTGTAATTCTTGGTGAATTGCTATGGATGATGATTGGTTAATTTTTATTTTTAATTCTGGATGAAAAAAAAAAAAAATCGGCCTCCCGGGGGCGGGGCTGCCGGCGGCGGAATCGCCGCCGGCGGCCGCCGCACGCGGCGGGAGGCGCGGCGGCAGCCGCTGCCGCAGCAGCGAGCAGCCACTAGGCGGCTGCAGCGGGCCGGGCCCAGTGTTTTCGATTTTACGGGTATTTTGGGTCCGGGGCCCAGTTTTGAAATTTTAATTGGTTTTAAAATTCGTGTGTTTAAATTTATGTAATTTAAATGCGTATGGTTTCTTGGATTAATTTTATTTCGTTCATGTGATATTAGTTTTGGAAATTAATATGGTTAATGGAAATTGGTTCGGGTAATTTTGGCACAATTACTCGGACGGCTAAATTGGATCCATGGTTTCCCAATTCCAGTAGGAGCAGTTGGACTGCCTGGGCTGGAGGCCCAAAGCCCGTTAAGGGTTAGAACCATGGTGGGCCAACATTGGCGATTTCCTAATAATGGATTTGACATAATTTAAATGGGCTTAAATCATGCATTATGACATGCTTTTGAATTGTATGTATTGGATGCATATGAATGGTTGAATGAATGTATGATTGGATGCTATTGGGCCTTTTACGAGATGGGTTGTATTTTTCTTTTCGGTAAATATGGCCTGCGTGTCGTTTTCTTTTAATGTAATTTTATTTTATTTAAATTAAATATTATAAAATTTGTAAAAGAAGAAGCCCATGGAGTGGTGAGCCCAAATGGAGGTGCAAGCCCAGATTGGAGGTGCAAGCCCAGAAGGAGAAGATGGAGGCTCGTCTAATATATGTTTCTAGTATAGGTTTACTAGAATTATATTAGGATGTAACATAGGCCCATAGCAGTCCATTTTAATTTTATTTAATCATTTTTATATTCATTTGCATGTATGAATGTAAGTTTCAAATAGCTCATTCACCCGCTTTATGTATGTAAGCCGTTATAATTGAATCTAATAACCAAACGGAAATTACTAAGTCGCTTAAAAGTGCTTCCCTCATTCAAAACCGAATCGAAGTGGGAATAGGCCAGCTGTAGACCATGCCCTCGCAGGATGCACTGGAGTATTGTCACTTTGTATTGGGTTAGAGTATGGGATACTCTAACACTTGGATGGAGGTTTTGACTTAGCATGGGTAGTAGGATTCTCCTGGCCCTAAGCACAGATGGGTAAGTGCCAACAAGCCCATCAAATCGAGAGTCCCTAGGTTGGGATTGGACGGCGTTCCTACCTAAATAATTAAGGTATAGTTGTACCAAACCCTCGTTTGGCTATATCTTAATGAAATATAGATCTCGGCCCATGAGCCCAACAACTCGGTTTAAATTAATAACTTGATTCATTATTAATTTCATATGGGAACAACAAAGTAAAGCCCTTTATTAACACTCTCAATGTTTTTCTGTGTAGAAACACCCAAATGGCAAACACAAATACCTTGTCACTGCGATCAATTCTTGAAAAGGACAAGCTTTCCTGTCCTAACTTTTTAGACTGGTCTAGGAACTTGAGGATAGTTCTAAGACAAGAGTCGAAAGAGTATGTGCTGGAAAGGCCTATGCCGGCTGCGCCTCAGGGACGTAATCCACCGGCTGCCCAGCTGGAGGAATACGAGGCGCACGTCAAGGACAACCGGGATGTGACATGCCTTATGTTGGCTTGCATGGTCCCCGAACTGCAAAAACAGTTTATGGACCATCAAGCCTATGCTATGATAACAACTCTTAATGAGATGTTTCAAGAGCAAGCTCGTCAGGAAAGGTACCTGACCAATAAGGCATTCCACTCTTGTAAGATGGGGGCCGGGACGTCTGTGAGTGCACACGTGCTCAAGATGAAGGGCTATTTGGATACTTTGGCCCGTCTCGAATCGCCTATCTCTCAAGAGTTGGCGGTGGACACAATCCTCGCGTCCTTGCCGGATTCTTATGATCAGTTCATCCTTAACTATAATATGAAAGGGATGAACCGCACTGTCAGTGAGCTGCATGGGATGCTTAAGCTTACTGAGCAGTCGATCAAGAAGACTCCGCCGGTGCTGCTGGTTAACAAGGGGAACGCTCCTCTTGCTAAGGGTAAGGCCAAGGAAAAGGCCAAGGCTAAGGCCAAGAAGGCCAAAGCCAAGAAGGCCAAGGCCCAACCCAAGGCCCAGCAGAAGGCAGGTCCTGAGGACGTCTGTTTTGGGTGCAGACAGGCGGGCCATTGGAAGAGATCGTGTCCCAAGCTGATGGGAGAGCAGAGAAGGGGCCAAGGTGCGTCCTCTTCAGGTATTTATGTTATAGATATTAACCTTACTGTTTCAACATCCTGGGTATTGGATACTGGATGTGGTTCTCACATTTGTTGCAATGTGCAGGGACTTAAGAACAGAAGGTTGCTGGGGTCGGGAGAGGTGGACTTGCGAGTCGGGAATGGAGCAAGGGTTGCTCCCATAGAGATCGGCGAATACCACCTAATGATGCCCAGTGGATTGGTTTTAATTTTAGAACATTGTTACTTTGTACCTGCTATGTGCAGGAATATTATCTCTGTATCAATGTTGGATATTTCTGGATTTGATTTTACTATTATAAATGGTCGAATTTCTATATCCAGAGAGGGGTTATTTTATGGAGATGCTCTATTAAATAATGGCCTGTATGTCCTGGACTTAAATGAAACCAATCACATCTATAACATAAACACGAAAAGGCTTAAGCCTAACGAACTTAATCCAGTCTACCTATGGCATTGTCGTCTTGGCCACATAAACGAGAAGCGCATAGCTAGGCTTCATAAAGCTGGAGTCCTAGGGTCATTTGACTTGGAGTCAATTGATACGTGCGAATCATGTTTAAGAGGCAAGATGACAAAGGCGCCTTTTAGCAAAAGGGCTGAAAGGGCCACTGGCTTGTTGGACCTAATACATTCAGATGTATGTGGACCTATGAGCGCAGCAACCAGAGGTGGGCATCTGTACTTCGTCACGTTCACGGATGATTTCAGCAGATATGGCTATGTCTATCTGATGAAACACAAGTCCGAGACCCTTGATAGGTTCAAGGAATTTAGGAACGAGGCACAGAACCAGCTAGGCAGGAATATCAAAGCCCTTCGGTCGGACCGAGGCGGTGAGTATATGAGCCTAGAGTTTGACTCATACTTGAGAGAGCATGGAATAGTTCCACAGCTCACTCCTCCTGGAACACCGCAATGGAATGGGGTGTCCGAATGGAGGAATAGGACCTTGTTGGACATGGTCCGCTCAATGATGAGTCAAGCAACTCTCCCAATTAGTTTCTGGGGACACGCCCTCGAGACAGCAGCTCTCATATTAAACAATACTCCGACTAAGGCTGTGGAAAAGACCCTATATCAGATATGGACGGGCAAGGAGCCCAATGTGACTTTCCTAAGGATTTGGGGATGCGAAGCACATGTCAAGAGATTGACTAGTGGCAAGCTGGAGTCCAAAACCGATAAATGCCTGTTTGTGGGCTACCCTAGGGAAACCAAAGGGTATTACTTCTACAACCCAGCCAAGAACAAGGTGTTCGTGGCAAGGAAGGGGGTCTTTCTGGAAAAGGAGTTCCTTTCCAAGAAAGATAGTGGGAGCAACGTTGAACTCAGGGAAGTTCAAGGTCCACAAGCTCCTGAAGAGGATAACTCGGAGGCCCAGGTGGAGCTTCCACAAGTAGAAGCACCGACCCAGGCCACACAAGAACCTAGAAGGTCTGGTAGGGATCGTCGGGAACCGGAGAGGTATGGTTTCCTCGTCACCGATGATCAAACTCTTCTCATCTGGGATGAAGAAGAACCTAAAACCTACCAGGAGGCTATGGCTAGCCCACAGTCTGTGAATTGGCGTAAAGCCATGGAGGCAGAAATGCAATCTATTGTACGATGATCAAGTTTGGAACTTGGTTGATCCACCTCCGGGTGCTAAGGTAACAGGTTGCAAGTGGTGCTATAAGCTAAAAGCTGATAATACCTTCAAGGGGCGTCTGGTTGCGAAAGGTTTCAGACAAGTCCATGGGATAGACTATGATGAAACTTTCTCACCAGTAGCCATGCTCAAGTCCATCAGGATACTACTGGCCATAGCCGCATGGTATGACTATGAGGTATGGCAGATGGATGTCAAAACCGCTTTCCTTAATGGAAAGCTACTCGAGGATGTGTACATGACACAACCTGAGGGTTTTATCGATCCTAAGTATCCGGGAAGGGTATGCAAACTTCAAAGGTCCATTTATGGACTGAAGCAAGCATCCCGTAGTTGGAATCTAAGATTCAATGAGGCTATAAAGGAATATGGCTTCATACAGAATCTGGATGAGCCTTGTGTGTATAAGAGGACTAGTGGGAGCATTGTCACATTTTTGGTACTTTATGTAGACGACATCCTACTCATTAGAAGCGACATACCTACACTGCAAGGGGTAAAGCAGTGGCTGAGTAAGTGCTTCGCAATGAAGGACTTAAGCGAAGCTGAGATGATCCTAGGGATCAAGATCTATAGGGATAGATCAAATCGGCTTCTGGGCCTAAGTCAGGCTTCGTACATTGACAAAGTTCTGAAAAGATTCAGCATGGACCGGGCCAAGAAAGGTTTCTTGCCAATGGGCCATGGGCTGAAACTTAGTAAGAAGAACTGTGCTAAAACAAGGGAGGACAGGGAGAACATGAAATTGGTTCCATATGCCTCGGCTATTGGATCAATTATGTACTCTATGTTGTGTACGAGACCTGATGTCGCCTTTGCACTGAGTATGACGAGCCGATACCAGCAGGATCCCGGGGAGGATCACTGGAAAGCTGTCAAGGCAATCCTCAAGTACCTTAACCGGACTAAGGATAGCTTCTTGGTGTATGGTGGTCAGGAAGTGCAATCAGTTACTGGGTATACTGATGCAAGCTTCCAGATAGACCAAGATGAGTACCAATCGCAGTCAGGGTATGTATTCTTGCTGAATGGTGGTGCTGTAAGCTGGAGGAGCTCAGAGCAACCAACCATAGCGGACTCTACAATAGAAGCTGAGTATATCGCTGCGTGTGATGCAACTAAGGAAGCTGTGTGGATGAAGAAGTTTATCACTGAGTTGGGAGTAGTGCCAACTATCCAGGACCCAGTCGATATCTTCTGTGAAAACAATGGGGCCGTCGCACAAGCTAAGGAGCCCCGGTCACACAAGAACACAAAGCACGTGCTCAGAAAGTTTCACCTCATACGAGAAATCACGGAGAGAGGTGACATTGCATTGCACAGAGTGGACACCGAGGATAATGTCGCAGATCCATTGACCAAGGCGCTGGCCCAGCCCAAGCACGAGGGTCATACTAGATCTATAGGGATTAGGCCCATGCCTAGTTGGAACTAGTGCAAGTGGGAGACTGTTGGAAATGCCCTAGTCCCGAGGCATTGGTCCTTGTATTTGTACTATACATTTATTGGATTTATGTGTTGTACTCATTTGTGTCATTAATAAAGGCATCAATTCATTTATTATATTTATCTTGTGCAGTATAGTAAATGAAGTATCCAATGGACATATCTATATCCATGACAACTAGTGTCATGCACTTAGCAGTAAGACCATGGATAGGGTTAACGATATGACCATAAATAGATCCGTAGTCTGTTCCAGTCATGGGAATGAATGGAACAACAGACTATCATTAACCTGGTTGTATGGCGGTGTCTTACCGGTCATTGGACATGGAATGTCAACCAAGTTAATGGGTACATGCCTGGGAGCATGGTACTGGATAGATCCACTAAACGAGTAATCCACATGGTATGGTATCACAATGGATTCTCGTGTAGTACTTGTATGGATCCTTTGACCTGACCATATGATGGTGTTACATGTGAAGTCGCATACTTAGGGGTACGCCTAAAGGGCCTGTAATAGGGTGCCAAGTATGGGTGCTTTCGGGTATGTCACTGAACATGGTAACACTATGGATATGCAGAAGGGATTTGTCACTCAGTAACCAACTGAGAAGATATCACCGGCCTCTTGATGAATGTGACTGATAAGAGTGTGGCCACACCCAAACAAGTTGGTACTTGTTTGTGAGCATCAGTACATTCGGGATCAAGTTAATGTCCGAACACAAAAGAGGGTGATCAATCCATGCCTCTGTGTTGGATACCGATATCAATGACATGGGATGTACAAGTTTAAACTACAGGGTTATGATATCAGTTAGACTGCCATCTCCATCTTAATTGGGGGCTGCAGTGGCTTGCTAGAGCCCAACTGCAGTCTGCGAGCCAAAGGCCCGCTGCCAACATAAAGATGGGCCCACGAGATCGTACACATTGAGCGACTGGACACCGATTTAAAGAATCACAAGTACACTTGGAGTGTACACTCTAGGGAGAGAGAACTATATATATTAATTATATTATGAGGATCAATTGGATTGATCATTATAATAAAATTAATATTTGGCTTCACATAATTAATTGGATTAATTATGATATTATTTCCTGGGTGGAAATATTCATATGTATAGGTTTACATATGAATTTGTTTTGTGAAGACTTAATTTTAATTTGATGGATTAAATTAATTAGTCAAACTAATTTTAATTTATATGTAAATAATATATATTACTTGGAGTAATATATTAAATACATGGGTTAATTAAAATTGGGCTTGATATTGATTTAGACCAGACTAATTAAAATAAGTTTGGGCCTGAATTAAAAGGAGGAAGCCCACACAGACAAAGAAGCCAGACTGGGCCCAAATTCCAGCAAGGGAATTTGGAAGCCCTAGGGTTAAAAACCCTAAGGGGAATTCGGCCAAACCACTAGAGCTCCTAGCCCCCACTTGGCCGAATTCTCCTCCCCTCCCTCACTCTCTAATCTTTGTGATTTTTGACGCTAGCACGTGCGGTGTTCGTTAGGCGCTCGTGTATGGAAACAAGGAGGAATTCTATTTTGAATTCTGCAGTCATCATCCATCTCAGAAAGAGATTTTTCTGGTAAGAAATTTAATCCCTTTCTATTTGATTTTAAGTTTTTCAATTTCCACTTCAATTGCTCCTGGGACTGGATTTGAGGAAATCACCGCATTCTTCCGCTTTTATCGGGTGATTTCCGATGACAAATCCCAACAGGTTTGACTTTTTTAAGCATGTTTATATAGTGTATAAACCTTAGGTCTAATAATTCACTATAGGTTAAAATTAATTTTCCAATTGATTTAATTTTTATATATATAAATTAAATCATACCATATGATATAATTTATAACGTGTCAATTAAATGCAGTTGGTCTATTAAAATTAACCCAATAATTAATTAGACTAGACTTCAAAAATAATATATATAAACATATATATATATGTTAATTTAATTTCTAACCAGGAAATTAATTCATGAAATTAATTAATTCAGTTAATACTATGAAATAATTAATCCCAATTAATTAAATCATTTTGATCAATCCAATTGATCTATGATTCAATTAATAACTCTCTCCGCAGGTTAATATACTCCAAGTATGTAAGTGATCTGTTAAGCATTGGTTCAAATGTTTAATGTGTATAATCCTATAGGCCCCGTCTTTATGTTGGCAATGGATGCATGGCCCATAAACTATAGTTGGGCTCTAGCGAGCCATTACAACCCCTAGTTAAGACGGAGAATACAGTCTAACGGAAGTCGTAACCCTATAGTTTAACTTATATGTCCTATGTCATTAATATTGGAGTCCAACATGGAGGCATGGTGTTATCATCCTCTTTTGTGTCCGGACATTTATTTCATATCGAGTGAACTGATGCTTTCAATTAAGTTCCAACTTATTTAGGTCTGGCCATACTCTTATCGATCCCACACATCAAGGGGATGGTGATATCTTCTCAATGAATCACTGAGTGATATATCCCTTTTGCACATTCATGGCCTTGCCATGCTCATTGTGTAGGGATTTTTCATCGAAAATCAACCAATTAAAGTAGAAGTTCGCATTGATTTTCTCAAATCCGTGACTCAGGAGTAACTGAAATGGAAATAAAAAACATAAAATCAAAAGATCAAGAATGGGATTCTCACCTTTCAATGTCTCTTCTAGAGACGGCTGCAGAAACCGAGATCGATTTCCTCCACTCTCACGTACACGAATGTCTATCGAGTAGAACTCGTGCTAGAGGCGGATCAAAAGAGGAGGGCGATGGTTGGCCAAAATTTTAGCCTATACTTTTCTCTTATGGCCGAAATTCTCATTAATGGCAATTAATGCTTGGCTCAAATCAAGGCCTTGATTTAAGGCTTTGGTTTAATTGGCTTTGGTTTAATTGGCTTTTAAGTTGGGATTTAATGCCATAAATCCTTTAATCCGAATTAATTGTTATGGACAAACTTGAATGCAATTCTATTTTAATTTTCATGCATGCATTTATATAAAACTATATTATATAATGTACATGTCATTAAATTACAATTGACTTCCAATTAAATTGACCCAATAAATTAATTAAGATTCAACTTAAATCAAAATACATATAAACCTGTATATGTATTGTATTTCCACCTGGAAATAAATTCCCAATTAATATACATCAATTAAATTATATTGATCAATCCAATTAATCTATAATTTAATTAATTAATATTAATCTCTCCAGTCTATATATTCCAAGTATACAAACGATCCGACAAGTTCAAACTCAGACATTCTATGTGTAAGATCCCATGGGTCCGTCATTATGTTGGTAGTGGGCCCAAGGTCCACAGACTATATGCGGGCTCTAGCAAGCTATTACAGCCCGTAATTAAGACAAAGACAACAGTCTAACGGAAGTCTTAACCCTGTAGTTAAACTTATATATCCCATGTCATTGATATCAGTGTCCAATACAGAGGCATGATGTCATCACCATATTTTGTGTCTAGACATTTACTTGATCTCGAATGAACTAATGCTCATAAACAAGTTCCAACTTGTTTAGGTGTGGCCACACTCTTATCAATTGCATTCATCAAAAGGCCGGTGATACATTCTCAGTGGTTCACTGAGTAACATTCCCTTCTGCATGTTTATAGTCTTGCCATGCTCACTGACACACCTGAACGTACCCATACTTGGCACCTTGTTACAAGCCCTTTAGGTGCACACCAAAGTGTGTCACTTCACATGCAAGATCATAACATGGTCAGGTCTAAGGATCCATATAAGTTATACACAAGAATCACTTGTGATACTATACCATGTGGATTTCTCATTTAGTGGATCTATCCAGTACCATGCCCCGTTGCATGTACCCATGAACTTGGTTGAGATTCCATATCCAATGGCCGGTAAGACACTGCCATAGAACTAAGCTTATGATAGTCTCTGGTTCCATTCATTCCCATGACTGGAACAAACTACGGATGACTTTATGGTTATAGGGTTTTCCCTATCCATGGTCTTAATGCCAAGTGCATGACACTTGTCAACATGTATATGGATATGTCCGTTGGATACTCTATTTATAAATTGCACAAGATGTATATAATAAATAAATTAATGCCTTTATTCATTAACACGAATGTATAATACATAAATCTCATTGTAAGATACAAAATGTGTGATACAATACAAGGACCAATGCCTTGGGATTAGGGCATTCCCAACAATCTCCCATTTGCACTAGTTCTAACTAGGCATAGGTTGGGCTGAGCCAGCACCTTGGTTAAAGGATCTACAACATTATCCTTGGTGTCTACTCTGTGTAATGAAACATCCCTCCTCTCGACGATTGCTCGTATGAGGTGAAACTTCCTGAGTATGTGCTTCGTGTTCTTGTGTGACCGAGGCTCCTTAGCTTATGCAATAGCCCCATTGTTGTCACAGAAGATATCAAGTAGATCCAAGATAGTTGGTACTACTCCCAATTCAGTGATAAACTTCCTTATCAATACAGCTTCCTTAGTCATCACATGTCGCAATGTACCCAGCTTCTACAGTAGAGTCGGCAATGGTCAGCTGTTATGTACTCAGCTTCTATAGTAGATTCGGTAATGGTTAGCTGTTGTGAGCTTTTCCAACTGATAGCACCACCATTTAGTAAAAACACGTACCCAGATTGTGACTGCTCCTCGTCCTGGTCGGTCTATAAGCTTGCATCAGTGTACCCAGTCACTGATAGCTCTTTCTGACCACCATACACTAATAAGCTATCCTTAGTCCAGTTAAGGTTCTTTAGGATTACTTTAACAGCATTCCAGTGGCCCTCACCAGGATCCTGCTGGTATCGGCTCGTTATACTTAGTGCAAAGGTGACATCAGGTTTCGTACATAGCATAGAGTATATGATTGATCCTATAACCGATGCATATGGGACCAACTTTATGTTCTCTCTATCCCTCCTTGTCTTAGGACAGTTTTTCTTATTAAGTTTCAATGCTTGGAGTCATTGGTAAGAAACCTTTCTTGGCCTGATCGATGCTGAATCTTTTCAGAACTTTGTCTATGTACTTGGCCTAACTTAGGCCCAAAAGCTGATTGGGTCTATCCCTGTAAATCCTGATCCCTAGGATCATCTCAGCTTCACCTAAGTCCTTTATTGCAAAGCACTTACACAACCACTACTTAACTCCTTGCAGGGTTGGTATATTTCTTCTAATCAGAAGGATTTCATCCACATATAACACTAGAAAAATTACAATGCTCCCACTAATCTTCTTATACACACAAGGCTCATCTTGATTCTGTATGAAGTCGTATTCCTTTATGGCTTTATTGAATCTAAGATTCCAACTTTGGGATGCTTGCTTCAATCCATAAATGGATCTTTAAAGCTTGGAAACCCTTTTAGGATGCTTTGGATCGATGAAACCCTCAGGTTATGCCATGTAAACATCCTCGAGTAGCTTTTTGTTAAGGAAAGCAGTTTTGACATTCATTTGCCAAACCTCATAGTCGTACCAAGTGGCTATGACCAGTAGAATCCTAATGGATTTGAGCATGGCAACTGGTGAGAAAGTTTCATCGTAGTTGTAAGCGCCGGAATTTTCCATCCTAAAAAAAAAAACCCCTAGTCACACGACTGTAATTACAGTCGTACGACTGTAGGATTACAGCAGGTACAATAGCCCATACCCTGAAAGAAGAAAAAGAAAGATTGATGGGAGGGGCATTAAATGCTCCTGCAGCAGAAAAAAAAAAAGAAAAAAAAGGGATTAGATATAAAAAGGAGAAAGAGAAGGAAGCAAGAGGACAGACAAGGAGGGATTGAAGAGAGAAATTAGAAAGAAGAGAGAGAAAAAGGAGAGAAGAAAAATCCAACCAAAGCATCATCTTCTTCTCCTCTTTTTCTTTTAATTCTGGTGTTGTAAAGCTTAAAAATGGATAGAAATCATAGGTTAAAAACTTGGCACACCAAACATAATCAATTCCAGCCCCTAAACTCACTCAAATCCATAACACAACTGGAGATTTTTTGGATTTCTTTTGGAACCTTGACATATAAGGGAAAAGGAGCAATCCAGAACCAATTTAAGGCGTTTTCAGCGGTCAAATGGGGATCTACGCAACAAGGGTCACTATGCTTAAATCCTTTGTTTTGCTTCGCTTTTTGGGTGTTTTGGTTCATCTTCGTGCATAAAATCATTTTTTCTGCTTTGCTGTTTCTGGGTAGTAAGAACAATCGTACGACTGTTCTTATGGCTATGAACAGTCGCACGACTGTATTCAAGCTCCCATTGTTATTTCCTTCCATTAAAATAATTTTGGCAATTTTTTACAAATGGGTGAATTACAGTCACATGACCGTAGTTACAGTCGTGCGACTGTGGTTATAGTCGCACGGCTGTAATTGCAGCCGGGCGACTATAATTTTCGTCCAGAAATAGAAAATCCACAAAAACCCATAAAAATCATAAAAATTCAAAAAATAAAAAAATCATCAAAAATGAATTTATGTCATGCATCCATGATCTTAGATTTAATTTTTGAAGCTATCGCACTTAGAATAGAAAACGACGGAGATCCAAATCTCCTGAAAACCGACTCACAGTTGCATGATAAATGAAATTAAACCGGAAAAGGAAAATATTTTCAAAAATGTATTTCTCATAAAAATCTACAGGGCATTTCAAAATTGTTTTCCAGGTTTAGCTGGGCCAACTGGCCGAGTCGACTCGGCTACCCCCCAATGGCATGTCCCCGAATTCCTTAAAATCCCATTCTGTCTTGTTTAAGTCCTATGTGTGTTTATAGTTAAATTGTCCTAACTATATGTTTTGCAGCTTTTAATTTTTATTTCTTATGTAATTTATAAATTATCTTGTATTTTAGGCAATTGTAAATTTTCTAGATCCTCGTGTATATTAGGCGCTTGTAATGTGAGAACGAGAGTTTTTCTTTTTGTTCGATCTGGTTGTATAAGCGGCCTTTATTTTTATTCTTTTGAACTGTCTGGATGTATAATTTATTTATTCGACAATTTATTCCAATTTTTTTCTTATGAGCATGGGTTAAGTAAATACAAAACAAAATCAAATAGGAGAAGATAATAAAGCGAACAAAATATGGTAATATAAACTATAAAGTGAATGCAAGCTAGAGGTTGAATAGGTAAGTTTTCCAGACCCTAAATCTCTGGATTAGGTATGGTAGTCTACCCTCGGTAGGGAGTTGTACCAGAATTTCCCGCATGAGCTGATCCGGGTGGCGACTCTGTCACTGATATTGAAATTTATGTTTCGAGGTCTCTAAGTGTTTTCTATAAAAAGGTTTTCTATAAAAGGAATTTCCAAGAAAATCAATGGTTTTCTTAAATCAAGATAATCAAAATCCCATTTTCCAAAAACCCCAACACACATTTTCCAAATTTCCTTTTCCCCGGTTCGCTTCACTGCGTTCCATTCCGCTTTTCAGGTCGTCCGCTCACAGTAGTCTATTCCATGGACTTTTCTGAAATCTTTCGCAACCAGCCACCCCTTAAAGGTGTTGTCGGCCTTTAGCTTGTAACACCACTTGCAACCTATGACCTTAGCACCCAGAGGTCGATCAACCAGGTTCCAAACCTGATTATCATACATAAATTGCATCTCCGCTTCCATGGCTTTATGCCAATTAGCAAATTATGGGCTATCAATGGACTCCTAGTAGGTTTTGGGCTCTTCCTCATTAAAGACGAGAAGAGCGTGATCGTCAATAGTGAGAAACCCATATCTCTTAAGTGCCCGATGATCCCTGCCAGACCTTTCAGGTTCTTGCTTTTGGTGTGCCCTAGTTCTTAAGGCATTGGATTCTTGTATTTTGTATTATACATTAAGACACATTGTATGAATACATTATTTGTGTCACATTAATAAAGGCAATTAATCTATTTCATTCATATCTTGTGCTATAATATGAGTAGAGTATCCATTGATTGATAATCATAACCTATCCTAAGTCTGTTCTAATTGTGGGAACGAATAGAATCACAGACTTGTATATTCGATGACTGTATGGCAGTTTTAAACTAGCCATAGTACTTGTATAGTCATTCATGAATATTGGTACATGTCGTTGACATGGGACTGGATCGATCCGTATAAGAAAGCCACATGGTTGTTGCGTCATAGGTCTTTCTTGAGTAGGTCTCTTTTGTCCTCATACCAGATTTCATTTTAGTGTCAATATGGAATCCGGTTCACTTTGACATATGCCTAACAGGTCTGTAAAAGGATGCTAAATACGGGTATAATTGGGTGGACCGGTGAACATATTGATATTGATGATGAAGTGATGGAATTACCACTCGGGTAACACCGAGATGATATCACTGGACACTTGATGAGTGGGATTGATAAGTGTATGGCCATACCCAAAGAAGTTGGTTGCTTATTTGATTAATCAGTCAACTCAAGATCAAGAAATATAATACACAACAGAAGAGGATGATGGACACCATACCTCTTGTTTATTCATATTGATATCGTTTTACAAAGTACACTATAAGATTACTACTGGGTCAGTGTCTTCAATAGACTGCTGCATCTTTATCTTAATCGGGGGCTGTAATGGTTTGCTAGAACCCACTTATAGTTTATGGACCTTGGGCCTACTGCCAACATAAAGACGGACCCATAGGATCATGCACATCGATCAACTGAGCCGGAACTTATAGAAATTGTACATGTAATGTACATTGGAAGGAATGCGTTAATTAATTAGTTGACATTCCGTGTCAAGGTAATTATTTAACATTGGGTTGATTTAATTTAATTAATAAGTTTACATAATGTAATTAATTAATTTATCAATTAATTGAATTACATAAAGTAAACAATTAATTAAATAATTTTTCTAAGTAGGAAAATTAAATACATGTATTGTATTTACTTAAGTGTGATTTAATTTTATTTAGGGGTAATTAAATTTAACCAAATGGAATTAAATTACATAGTATATACTTTTCAATTAAAGTTTATTTATGTAATTATAATCCTAGTGGGCTTGGGTTTAATTAACCTAATTGAAACCCAATTAGACAAGGTGTCTATATAAGGGCACACTTAAGGAAGAAAACCTAACCCTAACCTAAAATTAATTGCTGGAAATTTCAGCCCCATTGTAGCCCCAAAAACAGTCGAAAATTACAGCAATCAATTCTCCATTCCTTCCTCTTCTTCGGCTAGCACCGGTTCCCGCTCGATAATTGGTCGTGTACCGGACTTTGGAGATTGCAGTTTCAAGAAACGATTCTGCAATAGTCTCTAGAATAGACGAATCCGGTGAGTGAATCTCTCTTGATTCAAATTGGTTTTTATTCCAATCAATGGTAATTGGACACAATAGGTGGATTTTTGGAAAATTTTAATGGTGTAATTTCTGTTGTGCCACGTTATTTTTTCAATGACGAATCCCAACACTCGTGCGACTTGGGTTGGTACTTCCACTTATGGAAGCTCCTCCCTGGTCTTCGAGTTATCCTCTTCAAGAGCTTGTGTGCTTTAAACTTCCCTGAGTTCAACAGTGCTCCAACTATCTTTCTTGGAATCAAATCCTTTTCAAGAAAGACCCCCTTTCGTGCCACGAACACCTTGTTCTCGATGGGGTTATAGAAGTAATACCCTTTGGTTTGCCTAAGGTAGCCCACAAACAAGCATTTATCGGTCTTGGGTTCTAGTTTACCCCCAGTCAATCTCTTGACATGTGCGTCACAGCACCAAATCCATAGGAAAGACACATTGGGTGCCTTACCCATCCATATTTTGTATTGGGTCATTTCCACAGTCTTAGTCAGAGTATTGTTTAAAATGAGAGCTTCTAACCCAAGAGCGTATCCCCAGAATGTTATTGGGAGAGAGGCATGACTCATCATTAAGTGGACCATGTCTAATAATGTCCCATTCCTCCTTTCGGGCACCCCATTCCATTGTGGTGTTCCTGGAGGAGTGAGCTGTGGAATGACTCCAAGCTCTCTTAAGAATAAGTCAAACTCTAGGCTCATATATTCACCTCCTCGGTCTGAGCAAAGGGCTTTAATATTTCTGCCTAGTTGGTTTTGTACCTCGTTCTTAAATTCCTTGAACCTATCAAGGGTCTCAGATTTGTGTTTCATCAGATGGACATAGCCATCTCTGCTGAAATCATCCGTGAAAGTGACGAAGTACAGATGTCCACCTCTGGTGGCTGCGCTTTTGGGCACATATACGTCTGAATGTATTAGGTCTAATAAGCCAGTAGCCCTTTCAACTTTCTTATTGAAAGGCGCTTTAGTCATTTTACTGTGTAAACATGATTCATATATATCAAGTGACTCCATGTTAAATGATCCTAGGATTCCAGCTTTGTGAAGCCTAGCTATGTGTTTCTTGTTTATGTGGCCTAAATGACAATGGCAAAGGTAGATAGGATTAAGTTGGTTGGGCTTAACCCTTTTAGTATTTATGTTATAGACATGATTAGTTTCATTTAAATCTAGGACATATAGGCCATTATTTATTAGAGCATCTCCATAAAATAATCCCTCTCTAGATAAACCAATTCTACCATTACCAATAGTAAAATTAAATCCAGAAATATCCAAAACTGAAACAGAAATAATATTTCTGCACATTGCAGGTACAAAATAACATTGTTCCAGAATCAAAAGTAATCCACTAGGCATCATTAAATGGTACTCGCCGATCTCTATGGTAGCTACCCATGCTCCATTTCCGACCCACAAGTCCACCTCTCTAGATCCTAGTGATCTCCTATTCTTAAGTCCCTGCACATTACAACAAATGTGAGAACCACATCCAGAATCCAATACCCAGGATGTTGAAACAGTGAGGTTTATGTCTATGACATTTATACCTGATGAAGATGCTCCCTGGCTCTTCTTTTACTCTCCTAACAGCTAGGGACAAGATCTCTTCTAGTGTCTTGCCTGCTTGCACTGGAAGCAGACATCTTCAGGACTGGCCTTGGGCTTGGCCTTAGCCTTTTCGGCCTTAGCTTTCCTAGCTCTGGCCTTAGCTTTCACCTTTACCTTGCCCTTAGCAAGAGGAGGGTTCCCCTTGTTGACCAACAGTACCAGCAGAGTCTTTTTGATCGACTGTTCCTCAAGCTTAAGTATACCATGCAGCTCGCTAATAGTGCGGTTCATCCCTTTGCATGTTATAGTTCAGGATGAACTGATCATAAGAGTCCGGCAAGGACGCCAAGATTGTGTCTATCGCCAACTCTTGTGAGACAGGCACGCCAAAATGGGATAAAGAATCCAGATAGGCCTTCATCTTGAGCATATGAGCACTCACAGATGTCCCAGCCCCCATCTTACAGAAGTTGAATGCCTTGGCGGTCAAGTATCTCTCTTGATGTTCTTGCTCCTGATGTTGGGAATTAATCGCACAAAACAAAATATGCGCAGCGGAAAAACGGATTAATCCCCACCAAGGACCCATGTACATTGCATTGAATTGAAAAGAGGGTTAAAGAATTACCTTAATTCTTTGAAGGTTGAATCAATAGGAACCAAAATTGCTTCCCTCTACGGTTGATCCACACGGAGCAATACGTCCACCGCGTGCTAGCGCCGGGATAGAAGAAACGCTTTCTTCGAATCGAGAGAAGAGCAAGGTTTCGAAAACTCTTGGAAGGAGAAGAAGAGGAGGTCGGCTGCTAGGGGATGGGATGGCCGAAATCTGCTTCTCTCTTTGTATTATTGGATTGATTAGGTTTAGGTTAATAGTTTCCTTAAATAATTAACCTAATTAGTTAATTATAATTATGACCTAATACACCTATTAGTCATAATTATATATTAACCCACACAATTTAATATTAATTCTCAATTAACATTAAATCAAATCAATTCTCCATAATACTCATATGTATAAGTAATGTTATAATTAATTATATCTCTATATAATTTAATTATGACATGTAGCATACTTTATGCAATATTAATCACATTAATATTTACATATACATACATAAATATATATCACTATATATATTTATTCTCTTCCTCATTCATAAATTATTATCCCATAATAATTTATACCCGTTAAGATGAACTTCATTTTGCTCTTGTGTGTGACCCCATAGGATCATATTAATTGGCAATAAGGAAATTACCATAATGTCCTTATAGGTCACAAGCGGACTCTAGCAAGCCATTACGACTACCCAATTAATATGATTGGAATGATCCAATACCTATTTATAGAATGTCATATTCCCTTTTGTCTCTTTGATATCATGATTAATCATAAGACATGGTACACTTGTCAATCTTATATAATTAATCATATGCTTTCTCGATCTCAAAGTAAACTGTTCAGACAAATCAATTGATACTCTATCAATTATTTGAGCACGGCCATGCATTTGACAGTCTTACTTATCGAGGGGCCCAGTGATATCGCTCTCTTGTTAGAGAGGGACAAAATCCCATATCTGTCACTCACATCCCAAAGCATGAGTCATATTGTACCCAACCACAGCCTTTATAACTACTCTGTTACAAGCAGCGTTTGACTGCGTCAAAGCACAACATGAGTTCATCCCGGAATCAATGGTGACCTCAGGTCAAAGGAATCAGCGGATGACACTACTATAATCAAGATCAGTTGTGACACGTAACCATGAACTTGATCTTATAGTGGGTCTCCAGCAATATGTTCTCTAACACATTGCCCGTGAGTATAATCTGTATCTGTATACACCATATTCATCTTATGAATATCCATTATAACTCACACTAGTCTTAGTTTGTTATTATTCCCATAATAACAATCGACTAGGGAAATTTAGAATTACACAATTAATTCATGGATACATTATCATAAATACTAACATACAAATATATATGATAAAACAAGTCTTTATTAATGACTTATGAAGATTGTTTACATAATCCAACATTGGCTTAGGGCACAATCTCTAACAATCTCCCACTTGCCCTAAGTCCAATCTCAAATGTATCTAATACCCATGGACCTAGCATGACCATCATGTACAGCTTGTGAATGAGCTTTTGTTAGTGGATCAGCAACATTGTCTTCAGACGCAACTTTGCATATCTTCACATCTCCTCTTGAGATGACTTCTCTTATGTAGTGAAAACGCCGAAGTATATGTTTGGATTTCTGTGACACACTAGGTTCCTTAGCAAGTGATATTGCCCCATTGTTGTCACACAAGAGGCTCACAGGACTCACTATGCTAGGAACGACACCAAGTTCTTCGATGAACTTCTTGATCCAAACAGCCTCTTGGGCTGCATCTGATGCAGCAATATACTCGGCTTCTGTTGTAGATGCAGCTATCGTGCTTTGCTTAGAACTCTTCCAACTTATCGCACCTCCATTCAGGATGAACACGTACCCTGACTGCGACTGCATCTGATCTTGATCAGTTTGGAAACTGGCATCCGTGTAACCATTTACAACAAGATCTTCGTCCGAGCCTCCATATATCAAGAATGTATCTTTAGTTCTTCTCAAGTACTTAAGAATATTCTTGACAGCAGTCCAGTGACTATCACCTGGATCAGACTGATATCTACTTGTCATGCTCAAAGCAAATGAGACATCTGGCCGAGTACATACCATGGCATACATGATAGATCCTATAGCTGACGCATAAGGAATCTTATTCATGCGTTGACGTTCTTCAACTGTCACGGGACATTGCTTACGACTAAGCTTTATCCCTTGCCCAATAGGAACATTTCCTTTCTTAGATTGATCCATACTGAACCTTTTCAGTATTTTATCAATGTATGTACTTTGGCTCAAACCTATCAATCTCTTAGATCTATCTCTATAGATCTTTATTCCAAGAATGTAGGCTGCCTCACCCAAGTCTTTCATAGAAAAACACTTTCCTAACCAAGATTTTACTTCTTGCAAGGTAGGAATGTGATTTCCTATTAACAATATGTCATCGACATATAGAACTAGGAAAACTATATTACTCCCACTGAACTTCTTGTACACACAAGGCTCATCTTCGTTTTTGATGAAGCCAAACTTTTGACTGATTCATCAAAACAATGATTCCAACTTCTTGATGCTTGCTTCAAACCATAAATGGCCTTTTGAAGCTTGCATACTTTATCAGGATTCTTTGGATCGACAAAACCTTCAGGCTGTGTCATGTACACATCCTCAACAAGGTTTCCATTTAGGAAAGCTGTTTTGACATCCATTTGCCATATTTCATAGTCATAATATGCTGCTATGGCAACAAGAATTCTGATGGACTTGATCATAGCTACTGGCGAAAAGGTTTCGTCATAGTCTATACCATGAACTTGTCGGTAACCCTTTGCCACTAACCTTGCTTTATAAGTCTGAATATTCCCATCCATGTCCGTTTTCAACTTGAAAACCCATTTGTGCCCTATTGCTTTAGCACCCTTTGGGAGATCAACCAAAGTCCATACTTTGTTGTCGTCCATGGATTGAATTTCTGACTTCATAGCATCAAGCCATTTTTCAGATTCTGAATTAGAGACAGCTTCCATATACGTGGAAGGTTCATTCTCTTCTAACAGAATCAGATCAATTTCTTTCGTGACGAGAAATCCATATCTCTCGGGCTCATGACGAACTCTACTTGATCTACGTTGGACTTGTGTTATCGGTTCTGACTCAACACCTTCTTGTGAATCAGATTGTTCCATTTGAAACTCACTTTCAACTTGGTTATCCATATTTTCTTGTAGGTGTACTTTACTCCCACTGATTCCTTTGGAAATAAACTCTTTTTCCAGGAATGTACCATTCCTAGCAACAAACACTTTGTTTTCACTAGGATTGTAAAAGAAATAACCTTTAGTTTCTTTTGGATAACCAACAAAATTGCACTTCACAGATTTTGGTGCTAACTTATCTGAAATCAAGTATTTCACATAAGCTTCGCAACCCCAAATCTTGAGAAAAGACAAATTTGGTCTCTTACCAACCCATATCTCATATGGTGTCTTTTCAACTGCTTTTGATGGAACTCGGTTCAGTGTGAATGCCGCTGTTTCAAGTGCATATCCCCAAAAGGATAGAGGAAGATTTGTTTGACTCATCATCGACCGAACCATATCCAATAAAGTACGGTTCCTCCTCTCAGACACACCATTCCACTGTGGTGTACCAGGAGGAGTTAGTTGTGAGACAATCCCACACTTTCTAAGATGATCGTCAAAGTCTTGGTGTGACAACCCTAACTTTTGCAAGCATGCAATGGCGGAAACATTACATAAAGTTTAGGTCATCATTTTCAAAACTTCCTTTTTATCTTTAAAATAACATAATCATAAATGAGTACTCGAAAATTTCCATTTCAAAAACAGTAATTTAACATAAATAGGTATTTCAAAAGGTAATATAACGGAGTAAAAAAAAAAATAAATAAATAAATCTTTGAACATCCATAACTACGAATAGATGATAAAATAACATGACGGAAACTCTCCACACAATCCCCGAGAACAGACATCAGGCATCTCCTATTCTGCACCGGCAAAATCTGAAAATATCAACAGCGCCACTTAGTGACGAGTAACTAATAAATCCCAAACATCAATTCAAAGTTCACATAGGAAGATGACAGATCATAAATTTCATATTACATTACTTAAGTATACTTCATCATGATTAATAGAAAGCAAATTTATCAATTTATACAAGCATGCATAATTCTCATAGTAACAATCATGTATCAGGGATCTTACCCTTATTTGTTAGCTGCATCACATACAACATATAAAGTTCAAGTTCAGCATATCACATAATTATCTATTTCAAATAATAGTACAAAACATTCCAAGTGGATAATCAATATCATCAAAATTCAGATTTCCAAGATAAGTCATGTACATACAAATACATACCAACATCCCAAATCAAAGTACTTCATCACAAACTTGACATCAACTCAATTATACCTTAACCTTTATTAATTTTGTGGTATACGCGTATAAATCATTTGTATTGACCTATACACCTATGTCCTTAGAGAGTTCGGCTCAGACGCTTCGGGGAACCACAACGGGACTTACCCCCTTATCAATAAGAAAAGAGTACCACGAAGGGATTTACCTCAGAGTGCCAACGAAGGGACTTACCTCACAGAGTGCCAACGAAGGGACTTACCTCAAAAATAAAATAAATTAGAGTACCACGAAGGGATTTACCTCTCTGAGTGCCAACGAAGGGACTTACCTCGAAACAAAGGGCGCTGTCCTAGTGTCAACCAATCAAACATGGAAAACACTTAGCCAAACTAACCAAGACACCAGAGTATATGCCACTACAAACACCAATTTAATTATCATAATTATATCAATATTCAAAAGGTGCCTTTAACATAGGACTTATCCCAACCAATTCAAAAACCATAAGGTGCCATTAAAATAGGACTTACCCCAAAACATAATCTGATACATCAATAAACACATGGTGCCATAAAAAAAATAGGACTTACCCCAAACTCGATTTCATAATTCCAACATGTATTAAATTTACCAAACCATATATGTAATTATTAGATTTCATGTCAAGAGTTCTAGCATAAATTCCTAGAACCAAATTATGCTTTGCACACATTAAAAAAAATCAGTTCAAAGCCTAAGGTGAAAATTTCAGAATTCATAGTTCATGCCTCAACTTGCATATAATATTCCAGTAGGTTAGACTCAGAATTCAGCATGGCAATACAAAGGTGAATTTAGCCTTACATCTTAGGAACACACGCCAACTTAAATCATGCAATTCGGATTCCTATAGCAAAAGATATTAAGGAAACACTAAAAACATGCAATCTGTAAATTCACTTCAGATCACTGCACATAGTCTGACTTCAACAGACAAAACAGATGTGTTACTCACTGATTTAGCAAAAATAATATAAAGCAACATTGAACATCAGAATTTCAGGAATACATAGAATTTTGTTTCATGGCAAACGGAGCTACAGAGAGAAAATAAAGCCATAATCAACACAAACTGTACAAACTGAAATTCAGCAGTTCCAGGAAATCGGCACAGTGCACATAAGGCAGTTTCAACAGGGAATACGAGCACTTTACTCACAGAATTTTCCAAAATAGTATAAAACAACCTTGTACATTTATGTCTCAGGAAAACACAGAAAGTTGAATCATGCCAATCGGAGTTATATAACGAAAATAAAGCTAAAATTATCACAACCTGTACAATCTGAAATTCAGCAGTTCAAGAAAAATCGGCACAATGCACATAAGGCAGTTTCAATAGGGAATATGAGCACTTTACTCACGGAATTTTCCAAAATAATGTAAAACAACCTTGTACACCTATATCTCAGGAAAACACAGAAAGTTGAATTATGCCAATCGGAGTTATATAACGGAAGTTATGCCATAATTACCATAAACAGTCAATTCTGAAAATACAGCAGCTTACCAATTTCGACTCAATCACATGTATTTTCATATTTCTACCAATCTTTTAACCTAAAAGCAATTTCTTACACCAATATCATATACATTCATGTCTCAACAATAATTTCAGTAATAATACAACCTAGGATCAAATTCATCTACCATACATCCTATATAAATTTCGAACCGACATTTAGGGTTTAGTTGTTACCCTGTTTGCAGTGAAACCAACTGAGGCAATTAACTCGGAATGGAGAAGAATGAAGCAGAGTCTGAATGAATGAAAGTGAGGGAGAGAAAGTTAAGAATTTCGGCTGCACTGGAGCTCCACACAATGGAATGGCCGAAATTTTAACCCTAATAGAGATGAAGAGATTGCCTTGGAGTGAAACTTGGAAAGTGGAAGAGATTAAGGAGAGATTTTCTCCTTAGGTTAAGGATTCCTAATTTTTTTGAATTGGTCAACTGAAAAATGGGATATTTATCATGGATTTTCGGAAATCCAACCTTCCCAACACAAAAATAAAAAGGCACAAAAAAAAAAAAAAAAATAAATTTAAGCCAGGTAAGGTTCGAACTCTAGACCACTAGCTATTAGTCAGGACTATCTACCGCTAGGCCAAAGCCTACGAATTGTTATAAGCATACAAAACATCGGTTAAATGCAAAAATGCTCACTCATATGCACACATCACAACATAACTAAGTCAACTTATATCTGGGGCGTTACAATCCTCCCCACTAACAAAAAGTTTCGCCCTCGAAACTCAAGGACAAAAGAGTAAGCTAGGTTCTAACCTTGATTAGTTGCAAACAATTCCGGATATTTGGATCTCATGGTCTCTTCTAGCTCCCAAGTAGCCTCTTCAAACTTCTGGCTACGCCAAAGCACCTTTACCAAGGGCATCTCTTTTCTCCTGAGTTTGCGAACCTGACGGTCGAGGATCTGAACAGGCTTCTCCTCATATGTCAAATTGGGTTCCACCTCCACCGAATCCACAGCAATAACGTGAGAAGGGTCGCTCACATATCTTCGTAGCTGTGAAACATGGAATACATTATGAACTTTTGCCAATTCCGGTGGTAGAGCCAACCGATATGCAACTTCCCCAATCCTTTCAAGCACTTCATATGGACCAATATACTTGGGACTGAGCTTGCCTCTCCTGCCGAACCTCATCACTCCCTTCATAGGAGATACTTTCAGCAATACCTTGCTACCGACTTCGAAGGTAAGAGGTCTTCTCTTGAGATCTGCATAAGACTTCTGACGATCCTGGGCAGCCTTCATATTCGCCTGAATCACCTTCACCTTCTCAACTGTATCCCGAATCAATTCCGGACCCAACACCAATGTGTCACTAATGTCGTCCCAACATGTCGGACTACGACATTTCCTCCCATAGAGGGCTTCATACGGGGCCATACGAATACTAGCGTGATAGCTATTGTTATAGGAGAACTCTACCAAACTCAGACATTTCACCCAAGATTTCTGGAAGTCAAGAGCACATGACCGCAACATATCCTCTAAGGTTTGGATTGTCCTCTCCGTCTGTCCATCTGTAGCAGCATGAAAAGCTGTACTCAACTTCAACCTAGTGCCCAAAGCTTCTTGCAATGATGTCCAAAAATGTGACAAGAACCGTGGGTCACGATCTGACACAATCTCCCTAGGCACACCATGTAGCCTTATAATTTCACTCGCATATGCCTCAGCTAACTGCTCCATAGACCAGGTCTTCTTCATAGGAATAAACCGAGCCACCTTGGTCAAACGGTCTATAACAACCCACACTGTGTCTAAACCATTAGCAACCTTTGGTAAACCCGACACAAAGTCCACAGAAACCGAGTCAAACTTCCATGCTGGAATAGCCAAGGGCTGCAATAATCCCCCAGGCCTCTGATGCTTAATTTTCACCTTTTGACAAGTCAAGCACCGGGCCACAAACTCAGCTACCTCTTTCTTCATTGTAGGCCACCAAAACTGCATCTTCAAATCTTTGTACAATTTCGCACCTCCCGGATGCACAGAGTAGGGAGTGCAATGAGCTTCACTTAAGATCTGCTCTTTCAACATTGAATCATTAGGCACACACCATCGGCCTTTAAATTTCCTACTCCCATCTGCAAGAATCTCGAAATCTACAGCATTACCCTGCTCCTTCGCTGCACGAATCTTCTGAAGTACAGGATCACTCAACTGCTTCTCTTTCAATTCTACAAACAATACTGGTTCCACACTGATTGCATTTAAACTCGCCCGAACCACTCCTCTCGGGACCACTTCAATTTCCAACTTGCTAAACTCCTTGCAAAGATCAATAGGAAGTCTTTTCATGAAGTTCACCGAATGGATGCTCTTTCTGCTCAATGCATCTGCGACTCTGTTTGCCTTTCCTTCTTTATACTCCAAGGTTAAGTCATAATCCTTGATAAGCTCTAACCAACGTCTCTGTCGCATGTTTAGTTCTTTCTGGGTGAAAATATATTTGAGGCTCTTATGATCGGTGTATATCTTGCACGGCACACCATACAAGTAATGGCGCCAAATTTTAAGAGCAAACACCACCGCAGCTAACTCCAAATCGTGAGTCGGGTAGTTCCTTTCATGAACCCTCAATTGCCTTGAAGCATAGGCAATCACTTTTCCCAACTGCATAAGTACACACCCAAGTCCGTACTTGGAAGCATCACTGAACACTTCATACTCTACTCCGTCAGTCGGCAATGCAAGAACTGGGGCTGAAGTAAGTCTCTCTTTTAATATCTGGAACGCTTCTTCACATTCTGCAGTCCATTGAAACCTACAGTCCTTCTTCATCAACTGAGTCAAAGGTCGTGCAATAATTGAAAAGTTGTGCACAAACCTTCTGTAGTATCCAGCAAGACCAAGAAAACTTCTTACTTCGGTCACATTAGTAGGACTGGACCATTCAAGAACGGCTTTAATCTTCGCCGGGTCCACCTTCACACCTTCTTTGGTAATCACATGGCCTAGAAAAGCCACCTCTCCAAGCCAAAACTCACACTTAGAGAATTTGGCGTACCACTTCTGCTCTCTTAATACTTTCAACACCATTTTGAGATGCTTAGCATGCTCCTCTTCATTCTTCGAATATACTAAGATATCATCAATGAATACCACAACACACACATCAAGGAGCTCGTGGAAGGTTCGGTTCATCTGATCCATAAACACTGCTGGTGCGTTAGTGAGACCGAAGGGCATTACTTCGAATTCATAGTGCCCATACCTTGTCCGGAAGGCAGTCTTCTGAATGTCGTCTTCTTTTACCGGAATCTGATGATAGCCGGATCTCAGATCGATCTTAGAGAACACACCTGCACCCTTCAATTGATCAAACAAATCTTCAATTCTTGGCAGGGGATATTTATTCTTGATGGTCACCTTATTCAACTCACGGTAGTCAATACATAATCGCATGCTTCCATCCTTCTTCTTGACAAAGAGTACCGGAGCACCCCAAGGTGACACGCTGGGTCTAATAAAACCCTTATCAACAAGTTCTTGCAACTGGGTCTTCAATTCTCGCATCTCCGAGGGAGCCATCCGATAAGGAGCTTTAGAGATTGGAGCTGACCCGGAATTAGGTCGATGGCAAATTCTACATCCCTTCCTGGTGGAATCCCTGGCAGTTCATCAGGAAACACATCCTCATATTCTCGAACAATAGGAATATCCTCGATCTTCAGTTCTTCCGAGGTATCCTTTATTCTACACAGAAATACTTCTTCGCCTTTCATCGCCATCTTTTTCAATTTCATAGCCGAAACTACCTTCACTCCTGGTTTCATCTTAACATTTGAATAAGAAACCCTCTTCCCTTTACCGTCCTTCAGCACAATTTTCTCATCCCTACAATAGAACACCGCTTGATGCTGCTTCAGCCAGTCCATACCGAAGATAACATCAAATTCGGTCAATGGAAATTCCCTCAAATTCGCCTTCAATTCAACTCCCTCGATAACTACGGGAACTTCGGGGAAAACACGACAGCAAGCAACACTCTCCCCATTAGGGAGGGAAACCACAGAATTAATTGGAACAGATACAGATAAATTCAACTTCTGAGCAAAAGTAGTAGAAATACAGGATATAGACGCACCAGTGTCAAATAATACATAAGCAGGAAAAGATTTGACAAGGATGGTACCTGCAACGATGTCATTCCCTGCCTCGTCAACTTCGGACTCCATCATGTTATAGACTCTGTTGCGAACAGGGCCTCCTGAGCTAGAATCGGGCTTCTTACTTCCTGACTTCTTCGGGCAAGATTGAGAGTAGTGACCCTCTTCCTTACAAGTGTAGCATCGGACAGGCGTCCCATCACAGTTCTTCCCATAGTGCCACTCTTTCTTACACTTGAAGCACTTCTTCTCCCTAGTCTGAGCGGTACTAGCAGCTTCCTTTGCCGGAACATACTTGGGTTTCTTGGAAGTCGGATGAACATACGAGG
Source organism: Euphorbia tirucalli (assembly GCA_039660915.1). Lineage (NCBI taxonomy): Eukaryota > Viridiplantae > Streptophyta > Magnoliopsida > Malpighiales > Euphorbiaceae > Euphorbia > Euphorbia tirucalli. The sequence goes on along the minus strand of CM077639.1, from coordinate 27,419,721 downwards.
TAGGCTGAGACCTCTTTAAGAACATGGTCCGCCTCACCGCTTCATCCTCCTGAACGGATGCATAAACTCCTAAAGCCACTTCATAGGCTCTCTGGAAAGTTGTTGCTCCAGAACATAGGACATGTGTCCTCACTTTGGGACTCATCCGCTTGATATAGAACTGCACCTTCTCCTCTTCAGTGGGGATGACTGAACCTGCAAATCTGGACAGTTCAGTAAATTTGTTGGTGTACTGCTGAACAGACATGCTTCCTTGAGTCAAGCATAGGAATTCCTCTCGTTTCTGCCACCTCAACTCACTTGGGTAGAAACGATTCTTCAACCTTTCAGTGAATTGTCCCCATCCAAACTCAGCCAATTCCAGGCACTCGGCCTTAACCATGCCCCACCAGTTATCAGCCTCGCCTTTCAAGTAGTAGGCTCCAATCACGACTTTCTCGGCGTTCGGACAGCCGGTCACATCAAAGAGTTTCTCTATCTCCCGGATCCATCCCTCAAGCACCACCGGGTCGGAAGATCCTTCATAAGTTGGGGGTCGGTGACGAGCAATGCGATCGAAGACAGTTTGGTTATTTGGATTTCTTTGAGCCATAGCGAGCACGGCATCTTCCAACAGCCGCATACGTCGCTGAGGAGAGTCATCGCGAACGGAATCTCTACGTGGAGGCATTCTAAAATTTTTGTTCTAGTTAGGTCTAAGCATATAATACATACAGCTAATAATAGAAAACAAGTAATCCAAAGCAATTAAACCCGTTCTACCTACCCATGCACCTCACACTATGTACAAATCTCTATCCTTGGATTCTGAGTTTTGGTTCCAAGTGACTTATGCTACCAAAGCCTTGGAACCAACCTGGCTCTGATACCAACTGTGACAACCCTAACTTTTGCAAGCATGCAATGGCGGAAACATTACATAAAGTTTAGGTCATCATTTTCAAAACTTCCTTTTTATCTTTAAAATAACATAATCATAAATGAGTACTCGAAAATTTCCATTTCAAAAACAGTAATTTAACATAAATAGGTATTTCAAAAGGTAATATAACGGAGTAAAAAAAAAAATAAATAAATAAATCTTTGAACATCCATAACTACGAATAGATGATAAAATAACATGACGGAAACTCTCCACACAATCCCCGAGAACAGACATCAGGCATCTCCTATTCTGCACCGGCAAAATCTGAAAATATCAACAGCGCCACTTAGTGACGAGTAACTAATAAATCCCAAACATCAATTCAAAGTTCACATAGGAAGATGACAGATCATAAATTTCATATTACATTACTTAAGTATACTTCATCATGATTAATAGAAAGCAAATTTATCAATTTATACAAGCATGCATAATTCTCATAGTAACAATCATGTATCAGGGATCTTACCCTTATTTGTTAGCTGCATCACATACAACATATAAAGTTCAAGTTCAGCATATCACATAATTATCTATTTCAAATAATAGTACAAAACATTCCAAGTGGATAATCAATATCATCAAAATTCAGATTTCCAAGATAAGTCATGTACATACAAATACATACCAACATCCCAAATCAAAGTACTTCATCACAAACTTGACATCAACTCAATTATACCTTAACCTTTATTAATTTTGTGGTATACGCGTATAAATCATTTGTATTGACCTATACACCTATGTCCTTAGAGAGTTCGGCTCAGACGCTTCGGGGAACCACAACGGGACTTACCCCCTTATCAATAAGAAAAGAGTACCACGAAGGGATTTACCTCAGAGTGCCAACGAAGGGACTTACCTCACAGAGTGCCAACGAAGGGACTTACCTCAAAAATAAAATAAATTAGAGTACCACGAAGGGATTTACCTCTCTGAGTGCCAACGAAGGGACTTACCTCGAAACAAAGGGCGCTGTCCTAGTGTCAACCAATCAAACATGGAAAACACTTAGCCAAACTAACCAAGACACCAGAGTATATGCCACTACAAACACCAATTTAATTATCATAATTATATCAATATTCAAAAGGTGCCTTTAACATAGGACTTATCCCAACCAATTCAAAAACCATAAGGTGCCATTAAAATAGGACTTACCCCAAAACATAATCTGATACATCAATAAACACATGGTGCCATAAAAAAAATAGGACTTACCCCAAACTCGATTTCATAATTCCAACATGTATTAAATTTACCAAACCATATATGTAATTATTAGATTTCATGTCAAGAGTTCTAGCATAAATTCCTAGAACCAAATTATGCTTTGCACACATTAAAAAAAATCAGTTCAAAGCCTAAGGTGAAAATTTCAGAATTCATAGTTCATGCCTCAACTTGCATATAATATTCCAGTAGGTTAGACTCAGAATTCAGCATGGCAATACAAAGGTGAATTTAGCCTTACATCTTAGGAACACACGCCAACTTAAATCATGCAATTCGGATTCCTATAGCAAAAGATATTAAGGAAACACTAAAAACATGCAATCTGTAAATTCACTTCAGATCACTGCACATAGTCTGACTTCAACAGACAAAACAGATGTGTTACTCACTGATTTAGCAAAAATAATATAAAGCAACATTGAACATCAGAATTTCAGGAATACATAGAATTTTGTTTCATGGCAAACGGAGCTACAGAGAGAAAATAAAGCCATAATCAACACAAACTGTACAAACTGAAATTCAGCAGTTCCAGGAAATCGGCACAGTGCACATAAGGCAGTTTCAACAGGGAATACGAGCACTTTACTCACAGAATTTTCCAAAATAGTATAAAACAACCTTGTACATTTATGTCTCAGGAAAACACAGAAAGTTGAATCATGCCAATCGGAGTTATATAACGAAAATAAAGCTAAAATTATCACAACCTGTACAATCTGAAATTCAGCAGTTCAAGAAAAATCGGCACAATGCACATAAGGCAGTTTCAATAGGGAATATGAGCACTTTACTCACGGAATTTTCCAAAATAATGTAAAACAACCTTGTACACCTATATCTCAGGAAAACACAGAAAGTTGAATTATGCCAATCGGAGTTATATAACGGAAGTTATGCCATAATTACCATAAACAGTCAATTCTGAAAATACAGCAGCTTACCAATTTCGACTCAATCACATGTATTTTCATATTTCTACCAATCTTTTAACCTAAAAGCAATTTCTTACACCAATATCATATACATTCATGTCTCAACAATAATTTCAGTAATAATACAACCTAGGATCAAATTCATCTACCATACATCCTATATAAATTTCGAACCGACATTTAGGGTTTAGTTGTTACCCTGTTTGCAGTGAAACCAACTGAGGCAATTAACTCGGAATGGAGAAGAATGAAGCAGAGTCTGAATGAATGAAAGTGAGGGAGAGAAAGTTAAGAATTTCGGCTGCACTGGAGCTCCACACAATGGAATGGCCGAAATTTTAACCCTAATAGAGATGAAGAGATTGCCTTGGAGTGAAACTTGGAAAGTGGAAGAGATTAAGGAGAGATTTTCTCCTTAGGTTAAGGATTCCTAATTTTTTTGAATTGGTCAACTGAAAAATGGGATATTTATCATGGATTTTCGGAAATCCAACCTTCCCAACACAAAAATAAAAAGGCACAAAAAAAAAAAAAAAAAATAAATTTAAGCCAGGTAAGGTTCGAACTCTAGACCACTAGCTATTAGTCAGGACTATCTACCGCTAGGCCAAAGCCTACGAATTGTTATAAGCATACAAAACATCGGTTAAATGCAAAAATGCTCACTCATATGCACACATCACAACATAACTAAGTCAACTTATATCTGGGGCGTTACACTTGGCTCAAATATTCAACACCTCGATCAGATCTAAGTGCTTTAATTGTCTTGCCAAGTTGGTTTTGTACTTCATTTTGGAAGGCTTTGAACATTTCAAAGGATTCCGACTTATGCTTCATTAGATATAGATAACCATATCTACTGAAATCATCAGTGAACGTAATGAAGTATTGAAAACCACCTCTAGCAGTTGTGCTCATAGGCCCACATACATCTGTATGTTTGAGTTCTAATAAGTCACTAGCCCTTTCACTGTGACCAGTAAAGGGACTCTTGGTCATCTTACCCATTAAACAAGACTCGCATGTGTCATATGTTTCAAAAACATCTAGACCCAAAATTCCATCTTTATGGAGTTTTGAAATGCGTTTCTCATTAATGTGTCCTAGACGACAATGCCAGAGATAAGTAGGATTCACAACATTTGTTCTTATCCTTTTGATATTTATGTTATATACATGCTCATCATAACCTTCACTAAGGTTTAACAAATAAAGACCATCATGTAAATCCGCATTTGCATAAAACAAGTCTTTATTGAAAAGCAATAAGTGATTATTCTCAATAATACATTTAAATCCTTCCTTGTCCAAACATGAAACAGAAATGATGTTCCTAGACAAATTAGGAACAAAATAACAATTATTCAAAGAAAGAACAAGTCCACTTGGCAACTTGAGCTCGTAGCGACCGACTTCATAAGCAGCAACTCTAGCTCCATTCGCCACATGGAATTCTACCTCGCCCTTCTTGAGCTTTCTACTTCCTTTAAGCCCCTGCACATTCATACAAATGTGAGAACCACAACCGGTATCTAATACCCACGAAGTAGAAACAGAAGTAGAATGAAATATTTCAATAACATAAATACCTTGATTAGCGGTCTCACCGCCTCTCTTCTTCCTCAAGTCCTCCAAATAAAGCTTGCAATTTCTGCGCCAATGACCAGGCTGATTGCAGAAATGGCATGTGCCTTCCTTTGGAGGCTTTGCCTTGGTAACAGCTTTGGGCTTCTTTGCATCCTTCCCAAACTCTTTGGGTTTGTTTGCTTTACCCTTCTTCTTCTGGATCCTACCCTTTTGCACCATATGGATCCCTTTGGAGCTTGGCTTCTCTTTTATCGTTACTTCAGCATTTTTCAGCATCCCATGCAGTTCGCTGACCGTTTTGTCCATATCATTCATGTGATAATTCATGACAAAATGGGAGTAACTCTCGGGAAGAGAATTAAGGATCAAATCCGTTGCCAACTCAGGTCTGAGTGGCGAACCAAGCCTCTCCAACTGATCAATGTACCCTTTCATCTTCAGAACATGGGCACTAACCGAACTCCCTTCGGTCATCTTGCACCCAACCAAAGATCTCAAGGTCTCATACCTTTCCCTTCTCGCTTGCTTTTGGAACATTTCCTTAAGCTCTTGAGACATCTCATATGCCTCAAATGTTTCCAGATCCTTCTGAAGTTCCGGAATCATTGATGCGAGCATCAGGCATTGTACATCAATCTGATCATTTTGATGCTTGTGAAAAGCATCCCTTTCAGCTCTTGAAGCTGTGGTGGGTGGAGGGTTAGCGGGCAAAGGCCCATCCAGAACATACAGCTTTCGCTCTTGCTTGAGAACAATTCTCAAGTTGCGATACCAATCTAGGTAATTGGTTCCGTTCAGTTTATCCTTCTCAAGGATAGATCGAATAGAACCGGGATTGCTTGTGTTGGCCATTTATCTACAACAGAAAATATATGCAAAGTTAATTACATAAGAGAATTAAACTCCCACTAAAATTATAAAACCCTTTAAAATATTTAAGTGGGTAAAAGACCCAAAATCCATACTTAACCATAGCACTGCTTTGGCATGTCCCTATGATTAAATATAATTTCGGTAGACATCACCATGTCAATTATATCATTATGTAACTCTTTTAATTTATGAGATGCATGATATCATATATCATATTTAATTTGCATGTTACCCATCTCATCTTTGCCTCGGGTTCAAAACACCATTTTGATTAACCCTTTGTTAAACCAATTACAACACAATGAGAATCACCATTTCTCATATTATCGCTTCGCTAAGGTCACAACATGCGTACCCGCTTTGGCGTGGCTACCATGATGCGAACATAGTACTTGACTAGTGTTATACGTAATTGGGTGGCAAAAATATAAACTTCATAAGTTTATTTAGGGTTTATTAATTCCTGTGATTAAAATGTATCTCATACAATACATGGCATTAACATTAATCTTTCTAAGTTAATATTAATTCTAGCATGGCATCCAATGTCATACATTCATCTAGCATGCATATTTCATACTTAGCATGGCATCACATGGCATCAAAAATATAAAACATGCAATAGACTCGAAAGACCATGTTATGGTATGGTTTTATCTACATTGATTTTCACAGGCCAATATGAAAATCAACAGGTCATTTCCTAGGTGGTTGTAACCATCGCATGGTCGCAGCACAGCCGCATCCCTTGGATCCGTCTTCACGTCTTTGTTCCTTGGCACCATCTCATGGATTTACATACTTTACAAAATTGTATCCTATACAATTTTCTAGTAAATAAAATTTACAAACAATAAATTGCATCCTATACAATTTATCTAGAAAAATAAGATTACATAAATACAAACGACTCGCAGGCCGTATTTATAAAACCTTACATTCACCAAAACCAAAAGAAAAACAAAAAACATCCAAGGGTCCAAAACCATACCACAACACCATGCATAAAATTATCACAATAATTTTATATCTACAAGATTTAGGGTTCATAAAGGGTAAAATACAATCCTATTGTATTTAGAATTAATTAATTTGGAAAAATTCACAAATTTGCAGAAACAATTTTCCACACTAAAACGAAAAAAGGTTAAACTGTCGGACAGCATGCTCGTCGTACCCAATCACTGCAGTATCCAATACTGCGTGCAGCCCGACGGGCTGCGCAGCCCATGCTGCTTACGCAGCATGTGCAATTGCAATTGCAATTGCAATTGCAGTTGGGCGCAATTGCAATTGCAATTGCATTGCACCCATAATTATTCTGGGCATTATGCCCAGAATAACGAAAACAACAATTGTTTTTTTTTTTTTTTTTTAATTTCATTTAATTAATTGAAACAATTTCAATTAAAATCCCATGAATCAAATTCATGATACCAACCCCTTAAACATTTCAAATTATTAAAACAAATCATTCACAATTATTCACATTAAAATCAAATTTTAAACATGTTATTCACAATAACATTGAACCCTAAATCAAGAACATACAACCCTAACATGCAATTTTGATCTAATCAAAATAACAAATCCAATTCAACCAATGCACAAGTGGCTCTGATACCACTGTTGGGAATTAATCGCACAAAACAAAATATGCGCAGCGGAAAAACGGATTAATCCCCACCAAGGACCCATGTACATTGCATTGAATTGAAAAGAGGGTTAAAGAATTACCTTAATTCTTTGAAGGTTGAATCAATAGGAACCAAAATTGCTTCCCTCTACGGTTGATCCACACGGAGCAATACGTCCACCGCGTGCTAGCGCCGGGATAGAAGAAACGCTTTCTTCGAATCGAGAGAAGAGCAAGGTTTCGAAAACTCTTGGAAGCAGAAGAAGAGGAGGTCGGCTGCTAGGGGATGGGATGGCCGAAATCTGCTTCTCTCTTTGTATTATTGGATTGATTAGGTTTAGGTTAATAGTTTCCTTAAATAATTAACCTAATTAGTTAATTATAATTATGACCTAATACACCTATTAGTCATAATTATATATTAACCCACACAATTTAATATTAATTCTCAATTAACATTAAATCAAATCAATTCTCCATAATACTCATATGTATAAGTAATGTTATAATTAATTATATCTCTATATAATTTAATTATGACATGTAGCATACTTTATGCAATATTAATCACATTAATATTTACATATACATACATAAATATATATCACTATATATATTTATTCTCTTCCTCATTCATAAATTATTATCCCATAATAATTTATACCCGTTAAGATGAACTTCATTTTGCTCTTGTGTGTGACCCCATAGGATCATATTAATTGGCAATAAGGAAATTACCATAATGTCCTTATAGGTCACAAGCGGACTCTAGCAAGCCATTACGACTACCCAATTAATATGATTGGAATGATCCAATACCTATTTATAGAATGTCATATTCCCTTTTGTCTCTTTGATATCATGATTAATCATAAGACATGGTACACTTGTCAATCTTATATAATTAATCATATGCTTTCTCGATCTCAAAGTAAACTGTTCAGACAAATCAATTGATACTCTATCAATTATTTGAGCACGGCCATGCATTTGACAGTCTTACTTATCGAGGGGCCCAGTGATATCGCTCTCTTGTTAGAGAGGGACAAAATCCCATATCTGTCACTCACATCCCAAAGCATGAGTCATATTGTACCCAACCACAGCCTTTATAACTACTCTGTTACAAGCAGCGTTTGACTGCGTCAAAGCACAACATGAGTTCATCCCGGAATCAATGGTGACCTCAGGTCAAAGGAATCAGCGGATGACACTACTATAATCAAGATCAGTTGTGACACGTAACCATGAACTTGATCTTATAGTGGGTCTCCAGCAATATGTTCTCTAACACATTGCCCGTGAGTATAATCTGTATCTGTATACACCATATTCATCTTATGAATATCCATTATAACTCACACTAGTCTTAGTTTGTTATTATTCCCATAATAACAATCGACTAGGGAAATTTAGAATTACACAATTAATTCATGGATACATTATCATAAATACTAACATACAAATATATATGATAAAACAAGTCTTTATTAATGACTTATGAAGATTGTTTACATAATCCAACATTGGCTTAGGGCACAATCTCTAACACCTGAAACATCTCATTGAGAGTTGTTATCGTAGCATAGGCTTACTAGTCCATGAACTGCTTTTGCAACTCAGGGACCATACACGCCAGCATCAGGCATGTCACATCCCAGTTGTCCCTGACATGCACCTTATATTCCTCTAGCAATTTAGCCAGTGGGTTACACCCAGTAGGTTCAAGCGGTACAACTCTCTCTAGTACACATTCCTTAGATTCGTGTCTTAGAACTATCCTCAAGTTCTAGAACAATCCAAGAAATTAGGCCCAGAAAGTTTATCCTTTTCAAAAAGCGAACGTAGTGATAAAGAGTTGTCATTTGTCATTTGATTACTACACAGAAAAATTATAAAGTATTAATAAAGGTCTTATTTGTTTTTCTCGTTATTAATTAATAATGAATCCAAGTTATTAATTAAGTCAAGTTGTTGGGCTAATAGGCCGAGATCCATATTTCATCAAGATATAGCCAGACGAGGGCCTGGAAAAACTATACCTTAATTATTTAGGTAGGAATGCCGTCCAATCCCAACCTAGGAACTCTCGGTTTGATGAGCATGTTAGCACTTACCCATCTATGCTTAAGGCCAGGAGAATCCTACTACCCATGCTAAGTCCAAACCTACATCCAAGTGCTAGAGTAACCAATACTCCAACCTAATACAAAATGACGATACTCCAGTGTATCCTGTGAGGGCATGGTCTACAACTAACCTATCCTCACTTCGAGTCGGTTTTGAATGAGGGAAGCACTTTTAAGTGACTTAGTGATTACCATTTGGTTTAGATACAATTTTAATAATGGCTTAGATGCATAAGCGGGTGAAATGGGATTGGATCATGGCATATAACATTGAAATAAATAAATGCATAGTTAAATAAATAATGGAATGCTATGGGCCTATGTTACAACCTAATATAATCATAGTAAACCTATACTAGAAAAACACCAAGTGGGCCTCCTTCCTTCCTTCTGGGCTCGCCTCACCAATGGGCTTCTTTTACATAAATTTCATAATAATAATAAAATTAAAATAAAATTACATTAAAAGAAAACGGCATGCATGTCGTATTTACCAAAAAGAAAAATACAACCTATCTTGAATTAAGGCCCAATAGCATCCATTCAAACATTTAATCACATAGACATATAATCCAATACATCAATTTATAAACATGTCAAAATGTATGAAATTAATCCCAATTAATTATGTATTTAGCCATTATATAGAAATTGCCAATTTGGCCCATCACGGTTCTAACCCTTAATGTGCTTTGGGCTTCCAGCCCAAGGTAGAACACTACTCCTACTAGAATTGGGAAACCATGAATCCAAATTACATCATCCGGGTAATCGTGCCAAGAAACCCGAACCAATTTCATTACACCATTTTAATTTTCCAAATTAATATCTCATGAATAAAATAAAATTTCATTCAAGAATCCATGTGCTTTTAAATTACAGAAATTTAAACACACAAAATTTTAAAACCCATTGAAATTAAAACTGTGCTCGGACTAAGAAAATCTGTCAAATCCAAAACACGGTCTGACCCACTGAGCAGGCCGTTGCAGTGGCAGCAGCTGCTGTTCACGCAGCAGCATGCTATGAACGGGAAGTCCCCTTCAACCCATATTATTTTTTTATAAATCTGATTTTAAATCAAAAAGAGAAAATAAAATCCAACATCCAACCAATGAACAAAATCAAAGCAATAATCAAATAGAAATAGATATATATAACCTAATGTGCAAGTTCCAATTTCCATTTGAAAATTAAATTGGGGAAAAAATATTAAAACCCCAAAACCATGAATCCCTAATCAAAATACCCAATTCTAAACCATAGGATTCAAACCATTTAAGATTTTCAAGGATCAAAATCCTGCTCTGATACCACTGTAGGGATTTTTTATAGAAAATCAACCGATTAAAGCGGAAGCTCGTATTGATTTTCTCATATCCGTGACCCAGGAGCAATTGAAATGGAAATAAAAAACATAAAATCAAAAGATCAAGTATAGGATTCTCATCTTTTAATGTCTCTTCTAGAGATGGCTGTAGAAACTGAGATTGATTTCCTCCACTCTCATGTACACGAACGTCTATCGAGTAGAACCCATCCTAGCGGCGGATCAAAAGAGGAAGGCAATGGTTGCCAAAATTTCAACCTATACTTTTCTCTTATGGCCAAAATTCTCATTAATGGGAATTAATACTTGGCTCAAATCAAGGCCTTGATTTAAGGCTTTGGTTTAATTAGCTTTTAAGTTGGGATTTAATGCCGTAAATCCTTTAATCCAAATTAATTATTATGGACAAAATTAAATTCAATTCTATTTTAATTTTTATTTGTGTATTCATATAAAACCATATTATATAATGTATATGTCATTAAATTAAAATTGATTTGCCAATTAAATTGATCCAATAAATTAATTGAGATTCAACTTAAATCAAAATAAATATAAACCTATATATGTATTTTATTTCCACCCGGAAATAAATTCCCAGTTAATATATATCAATTAAATTATATTGATTAATCCAGTTGATCTATAATTTAATTAATTAATATTTATCTCTCCAGTCTGTATACTCCAAGTATACGGGTGATCCGATAAGTTCAAACTCAGAAATTCTGTGTACAATCTTGTGGGCCCGTCTTTATGTTGGCAGTGGGTCCAAGGTCCACAGACTGTAGGCGGGCTCTAGCAAGCCACTACAGCCCCCAATTAAGACGGAGACAGCAGTCTAACGGAAGTCTTAACCCTGTAGTTAAACTTCTATATCCCATGTCATTGATATCGGTGTCCAACACAGCAGCATGGTGTCATCACCCTCTTTTGTGTCCGGACATTTACTTGATCCCGAATGAACTGATGCTCACAAACACACTCTTATCAGTTGTATTCATCAAGAGGCCGGTGATATCTTCTTAGTGGTTCACTGAGTGACATTCCCTTCTGCATGTTCATAGTCTTGTCATGCTCACTTGCAGATCCGAATGTACCCATACTTGGCACCCTGTTACAGGCCCATTAGACATACACCAAAGTGTGTCACTTCACATGCAAGACGATAACATGGTTAGGTCTAAGGATCCATATAAGTACTACACGAGAATCACTTGTGATACTATACCATGTGGATTTCTTATTTAGTGGATCTATCCAGAACTTTGTCTCGTTGCATGTACCTATAAACTTGGTTGACATTCCATGTCCAATGGCTGGTAAGACATTACCATACAACCAAGCTTATAATAAGATGTGAAGGTAATACCATTAATAATTAAAAAGATAAAGATAAGAATTAGAAAAATAATATAAAAAAAAATTGTAATTAAAAAGATAAAGATAAGAATGAGATAAACAATAAAAAAAACCTTAAGATGGTGATAGTTGTAATATTGGGCTAAAAGAAAAATACATTTACTAATAATCTAAATGCAAAAACCATAGGATGCTAAAATAAATAATATTATATATTCATGAACAAATATGGTAATTTCCCCATGATTGTTTAAGAAATCAAGCCCACTGTGAGCACGGGTTTTTCCCGACCTCTATGATGAGAATTCCTATGTTACCTGTGAAGCATATGTACTTGAATCGGACTTGGAAACGACCAGAATGTTGCCCGAAGAGTCTTAAATGTCCTGAAAACCAAGCTATCCTCGATCCAAAACTACCAAAAACGGGTCCTCCAAGTGATTTCCTGGGTTTAGTGTGCGCGTTGGATAGTCGAATTTTGCCGCAACTCTAGTTAGAACCAGACAGCTCTGGTCTTTAAACCAAAGCCGCCTGGCTCTGGACTAGAGCCGGCCGGCTCTATGTTGAGCCGGACAGCTCTATCTAGAGCCGGCCAGCTCTACTTCAAACTAGAGCCGGCCGGCTCTGATGCGTGGGACAAATTGTCCCACCTTGTCCCAAAGCTAGTGAAGTTTGGTAAAAAAAGGACAAAAAATTCAAATCCATGTATTAAATGGGGGAAATTATTTTGTCTCCTGGGGGGATTTCAAAAAAAAAAGAATCAATGATAAGAGAGTGGGGAGATGCAGCAATCAGAGAAAAAAGGAAAAGGAAAAGGAAAAAGAAAAGAAAAAGAGAGGAGGAGTGAGGCAGAGAGATAGAGAGCAAAAGAAGAACCCAAAAACACAAAATCAAGACACTAAAATCAATCTCCAAAGATCCATAACAAGTTACATAACCTTTGCTCATCGATTCGGATCATTTCAGGTTAGTTTCAGAATTGTTCGGTTTTCGGCCGGTTGGACTTTAAAGGCAAATCCTAAGTTTCCAATCCGTTTCTTGACATTCAAAGCATCAAAACAACATCAAGGTAAACTCTAAGAGGCCTTAAACCTGTTTGCATTGCTTTTTCTGTGCGTTTTCTTTGTTTTTGCAAGTTTTAAAACCGAACCTACCCGAATAGAGCCGGCCGGCTCTAAACCAGAGCCGTACAGCTCTGTTCTTCAGGGACAGCTCCCCGATCCGTCCCGAAAAGCCGAAAATAGCCCGTTTTCCATTTATATGCATTCTGATGTGATATATTTCGGCCCAAACTTATTCGTATGTCATAAAATATTTATTTTTTGGATTCCTATACATACGGATATTAATATTTTCAAGTTTTCCGAGGTTGATTTTCTAAGTTTGAGGGTTATTTTATCCGAACCGGATCTATAGTCCAGCGTTAGCGGACCCCTGAACTCTATAAGTCCCTGGAAAATATTAAAAACAAATAAAATGGCATTTTAATAAATGTTTTTGGTGTGTTTATTTCGTTTTGGACCCTAGATGGATGTTGAATTTTGGAACCCACATGAACGGAACTATGGATTCTAGGACAGCAGACCCACGAAAATAAAAATTTGCATGTAACCGAGCCAATTGTTTTCCAAAAATTGATTTTCTAGCATAAAATTACAGGGCGTTTCAAAACCGTTTTCTAGGTCTAACTGGTCCGACCGGTTGGGTCGATCCAGTTATCCCCTAAATGCATGCCCCCATTTCCTAAAATTCCCAATTCTGTCCTGATTTGAGTCCTATTTGTGTGTGCAATATAAACTGTGCTAACCCACTGTTTTGCAGCCTTTTATTTTATTTTATTTATTTTATTTTGGTTGTATTTAATAGATTTGTCCGTGTATTTTAGGCGATTGTAAAGTAAAATTTTTTTTTTATTCGATCGGGTTGTAATAATTTAATTATTTACTACTTTATTATATTTTATTTCTGTGTGCGTTGTGTGTTTAACTTAATACAATAAAAATCAACTCTAGAAATGTAAAATATCATCAATGAACATTGGCCAAATTTATTTTGATTAGACATGAAATAGGGGACTTGTCCGAACCTTGAATCTTTGGATTAGGTACAGTAGTCTATACTCGGTAGGGAGCTGTACCGGAATTTCCCGGATGAGCTGATCCTGGTGGCGACTCTGTCACTGATCTCGAGATTTAGGTTTCGAGATCTTTCAAGTAATAAAATGGGAAAATGTTTTCTACAAAACGAGTTTCGAAATAAACGAATAGATTTTCTTAAGCAAGATAAACAAAACCCGTTTTCCCAATCTCACCCCGAAAACTAAGAAAGAATATTTAAAATCTTTTCTTTCGGACCCCCGCATCCGCTTTTTCTGAAAAAGGTCGTCCGCTCACAGTGGCGACTCCGCTGGGGATTTCTCAAAAGTTTTTTTAAAAATCTTAAAAGAATTTGATAAGCCCTGAAAAATGTCTAATCAAAATAAGGCGGATGATTCTTGTATGGCATTTTATGCATTTTTGTAGTTAGACATCGCTGCATCAGGATAGGTATACATTATTTAGCCCGGTGAATCGTTGAAGTGTCGCCCAAGTTCCTCTTGGTCTTGGGGGCGCGAATACGAAACACCACCCATAGTCTCGTACGAAGCCCGTCGATCGGACCCTTGAGTGGGGAGAAGTGAGGAGTATATTTTGCTATGGGAGGCTTGATGTTATCCCGACTTTGGACTGAACTCATTTAGGCAACCCTAGTTGGATTCCCTTAGGATATCAAAATAAATCGTGTGAATAAAATAAATTGCGTCTTCATCATCCCCGGTTGGCGATCGAAGAGAACCCCTCCTAGGACTTGGTTAGAATTTTATCGACTTGACCACGTTTGGGGAAATAAGGTTGGAAGATTCGATTCGTGTGCTTATTGCTACGTGTTTTCTTGTCCTTCATGACATACTATCATCTACATCATTTCACAAACATAACATACTACATGTGAAACATTTGTGTGATACTAACTCACAATCTTTTGTACAGCCATATCCATTATTTTTCGTGTGTAAATACATTAATCACCCGCGTAACATTTACACTAACCACATCTTTTGCAGCCACACATCTTTTCATTGTGTGAAACATTAATTCACATTCATCATGTGAATGTCATAAACATTAACCAATTTATCTTGTAGCTATAGGAAACGCATGTCATGCATAAAACATTCACAAGGACCTTGGGGAGTTCCATAAAGCTCACACACATCACACCTCCTACCAAGTAGGAAATCATCTAGGTGCTCTACGAGGAAACGCATGTCATGCATAAAACATTCACAAGGACCTTGGGGAGTTCCATAAAGCTCACACACATCACACCTTCTTTGCACTATGGCCAAATTCATTTCATCCATTAAATCATTTAGGTGTTCCGCGAGTGCCAAAAAAAAAAATTTCATTTCATCCATTAAATCTTTTAGGCGCTCCATGAGTGGTGGAAAAAATTCATTTCATTCATTAAATCATTTAGGCGCTCCACGAGTGCCAGAAAAAATTCATGTCATCCATTAAATCATTTCGGTGATCCATGAGCGCTGGAAAAATTCATTTCATCCATTAATTCATTTAGGCGCTCCACGAGTGCCAAAAAAAAAAATCATTTCATTCATTAAATCATTTAGGTGCTCCACGAGCGCCCGAAAAAAAAAATTTCATTTCATTCATTAAATTATTTAGGTGCTCCACGAGCGCCAAAAGAAAAAAAAAAACATTTCATTCATTTAGGTGCTCCACGAGCGCCGAAAAAAATTCATACACCAAGTTATGTAGGTGCTCCACGAGCGCCGAAAGAATTCATTTCATACAGGTGCCCCACGAGCGCCGAAAAAATTCCATATCATGCATTAAATCAATTAAGTACTCCAAGAGCACCAAGAAAAAAATCTTCATCTCACACATCAAATCATGTAAGTGCTCTAAGAGCACCGAGAAAATTTCATCTCACACATCAAATCATGTGAGTGCTCCACGAGCATCGAAAAACTTCATCTCATACATCAAGTCACTTAGGTGTTCCCCGAGCACCGAAATCTCGATCGTGTGCCAAGCGCATAATCACCTCATTTCACATCACAAAAACCGAAGGTACTCCCTGAGCGCCGAAACTCTGCCTATTCACCAAGAACACATTCATTTCATATCACGACGTGGAAGTTAGGTTACTCCCCAAGTATCAAAATTCCATTCGTGTACCAAGCACAAGTTCATTTTCATATCATGACATTAACACCCAAGGTGCTCCTCTAGTGCCGAAAATTTGCCTGTGTGCCATTCTAACCATGTTTTTTTTATACAGCCACTTTCAAGTCATCATATGCATGGCATTTATGCTAACCATGTTTTCATGCAGCCATGACACTTTATTTGTATGCCATGCACATTTACGTCCCGTATGACATTTCCACGAAGCATACACGACATCGGTCTGTGTGTCATGCATCATAACCACATTTTTGTGCAGCCATTTGCATTTTCGTATGACATACGCATCCACATCATATCATCCCCTCTAATAAAAGGATGTTTCAAGCGTACCCTTCACGATCATTCGTTCCATGACATGTCGGGTACCCCAAAACTACCCGATTTCCACCCGTGCACTAGATTGCACTCGACCATTTCACAAAATATCATATCATTCAATAGTAGACCACAATGGTCCTAGATTTGTTTTCGTGCAACAGTTCGCACGATACCATCACATAACATAATATTCATTCATCATAGGTGTCTCGATGACACCAAGTCCTGTTTGTGCATTATGGCTCACATCGAACCATTTCATAACATTGTGAAATCATTCAAGGTGCTCCCTGGGTGCCAGATTAGTACACATATAGGGGCATATCATAAAATTATCAATTCATGCAAGGTGTTCCACGAACGCCAAACCTCTGTCCGCGTCCCAGCGTACACGTGACTTGTTTACAACATCACTTCATATCGGATGCCCCAAAAGCATTAAAACCGTGTCCGAGGAAAGGCTTCCACGTAACCATTTCATGCCATCTCATCTTGACATACAAAGTGTCGAACCCTGTGTGTGTGTCGGTACACGCAGTCACTTCAAAACATCCATTAGGTACCCCAAAGGCGTCGAATCTTTGTCCTTGTGAAGGTCCTTATGCGAAAATTCTTACATTGTCTTTTATGTAGCATTGGGCACTCTTGGGACGTCTAGAATAAAGAACTCACACCCATTATTGTTTTCATTCATGAAGCATCAAACATATGCACAGCCATTTATGTGTCATTCTTATCACGCCTCTACATAATCATTTTCAAGACATCGACATTCGTATGACATTGACACTAACCATATATGTGTGCAGCTACGGCATTTTATTCATGTGCTATACATGCTTTGTGTGTTGACATTTCCACGAAGTATATAAGACATCACCCTGTGTGCCATATATGCTGACCACGTTTTCCTGCAACCACCTGCATTCTGGGTCACATGCATTTGTCCCTTGCACGCAAGACATCATCCTGTATGTCATGCATCCTGACCACGTTTTCATGCAGCCACTTACATTCTGTGTGACATATGCATTCATCCCTTCCACACACGACATCATCCTGTATGTCATGCATCCTAATCATATTTTTGTACAGCCACTTGCATTTTTGTGTGACATAAGCATCCACGTCATTTCAGATCATTTAAATTAAGGATGTTCTGAGGATACCCATCACGATCATTTCATTTCATAACATATCGGGAGTCCTAAAACTACCCGTATTCTGCCCGTGTACCGGATTACACTCGGCCATGTCACTAGATCATTTCATTCAATAGGAGACCACAATGGTCTTAGGTCTATTTTCGTGTGGCAGGACACACGACATCATTGCATGGCTTCATGTCATTTATCATTGGCATCGTAGGGATGCCGAAGTTCGGTTGATGTGTCGCGATCCATCTCGGATTGTTACATAACATTATTGTATCATTTGAGGTACTCCACGAGTACCGGATTAGTGCGCATATAGGGGCATTTCATAATACTACCGAATCATGAAAGGCGTTCCATGAATGCCGAACCTTTGTCCGTGTCCTTACCTACACGTGACTTGTCTATATACACCATCTCATATCACATGCCTCAAAAGCATCAGAACTCTGTCCATGGGCCGGCTTCCACGCGACCATTTCACTTCATCTCATAGACCTGCAAAGTGTCGAAACCCTGTCCACGTGAAGGCACACATGTGACCATTTCACGAAGTTCACTAGGTGCTCCAAAAGCACCGAACCCCTGTCCGTGTGGCGGTCCACATGTGATCTTTTCGCATTATCTCCTGCATGGCATTGGGTGTTCTTGGAATGTCCAAAAAAAATAATAAAATAAATACTAATAATAATATAATAATTATAAAAAAAAGGGGGTAAATAAAGATCATCCTCATCCTCATCTCCCTCGTATGCAACTCATCATTCATGCATATACATATCTCATCATGCATTCATGCCTACATCATCCGTGATTTGGTATTCTTCATGTGCATACGGCCATCAATGCTAACAAGTGTTTTTATCAGAGGGGAAAGGGAAAGGATTTCAAGAATGGCCAACCCAATGAACTTCAACACCATAACCAATATCATGGAGGATCATATTGTTGGGGATTTAATCGCACAAAAACAATACGCAGCGGAAATAAAAGGATTAATCCCCACCAAGGACCCATGTACATTGCATTGAATTGGAAGGAGGGTTAAAGAATTACCTTAATTCTTTGTAGGTTTTGAATCAATTAGGAACCAAAGTAGCTTCCCTCTACGGTTGATCCACACGGAGCAATTCATTCACCGCGTGCTAGCGCCGGGATTGAAGAACGATTTCTTCGAATGGAAAAGCCAAAGTTTCGAAAACCTTGGGTGAAGGAGAAGGGTGAAGTCGGCTGGCTCCATGGAGGCTGCAGAAAAACTGCATCTTATGTGTAGGCTAGGGTTAGGGTTTTTAGGTTATAAAACTTCCTTTTATATATCCTTTAAACTTAATTATAATTATAACTTAATACCCTTATTAGTTATAATTATAAATTAACCCACACAATTTAATATTAATTCTCAATTAATATTAAATCAATTCCATTTTCCATCATACACATATGTATATTTGATATTATAATTAATTATATCTCTATATAACTGAATTATAATATGTAGCATACTTTATGCAATATTAATCATATTAATATTTATACACATATATAAATATATATATCATTATATATATATTCATTCTCTTTCTCATTCATAAATTATTATCCAATAATAATTTATACCCGAAAAGATGAACTTCATTTTGCTCTTTGTGTGTGACCCCATAGGTTCATATCAATTGGCAATAAGGAAATTACCATAATATCCTTATAAGTCATAAGCGGACTCTAGCAAGCCTTTATGACTACCCAATTAATATGATTGGAATGATCCAATACCAATTTATAGAATGTCATATTCCCTTTTGTCTCTTTGATATCATGATTAATCATAAGACATGGTATACTTGTCAATCTTATATAATTAATCATATGCTTTCTCGATCTCAAAGTAAACTGTTTAGACAAATCAATTGATACTCTATCAATTATTTGAGCACGGCCATGCATTTAACAGTCTTACTTATCGAGGGGCCCAGTGATATCGCTCTCTTGATAGAGAGGGACAAAATCCCATATCTGTCACTCACATCCCAAAGCATGAGTCATATTGTACCCAATCACAGCCTTTATAACTACTCTGTTACAAGCAGCGTTTGACTGCGTCAAAGCACAACATGAGTTCATCTCGGAATCAATGGTGACCTCAGGTCAAAGGAATCAGCTAATGACACTACTATAATCAAGATCAGTTGTGACACATGACCATGAACTTGATCTCATAGTGGGTCTCCAGTAACATGTTCTCTAACATATTACCCGTGAGTATAATCTGTATCTGTATACACTATATTCATCTTATGAATATCCATTATCACTCACACTAGTCTTAGTTTGTTATTATTCCCATAATAACAATCGACTAGGGATATTTAGAATAACACGATTTATTCATGGATACTTATCATAAATGCTAACATACAAACATAAATGATAATATTAATCTACACTAGATTAATCTTAGAAGTCAAATTACATAATCCAATATTGGCCTTAGGGCACAATCTCCAACACATATCGCCTCATCATGGTTTCGAAAGGCAGTCAGGGAAGAAGCAGCAGCGATGTTGAGGGGAATGCTAGGGGGTGAGTTGGATAGAGTAGAAAGACTGACGGCAAAGTGCACTGGGTTGGAAGCCCGGGTGACAGAGCTTGAAAGAAAAATAAGAGGCATGGCAAGCATAGACTCCAATGTCGATACTGATAAGAAGCAGAATGCCCAGATTGCTGACACTCCTTCTTGACTTCTCGAAAAGCCCTCTCACTAGAACTTAGGCTTACCAGGGTTGGCTAATGAAGGAGAACTAAAAGAGCCTCTTGACACTAGTACCAACACAGACCCTGTCTCGCAACATGTCAGGGGTTCACCTCTTGAGGATAAAGGGACAATCACATCCTCTGGGTCTCGCTCGTTAAACAGATTATTTGCCATATGCGGAAAGGTGGGTCTATTGCAGAGTGTTAGACTGTATATGGCGCCAACACCAGAGCAAAAGGGTAATTTTTGCAGCTATCATGTGATAGCAGGCCACCGGACCAGTGAATGTATCGCGCTGAGAAATCAGATCCATAAGCTAATCAACCAAGGAAAATTGAGGGTCCCATCTACCCCTAACAAGCGACTAGGGGCAATCAAGGAGATAGCCAAAGAAATTCAGCGAACTTCTCAGGGAGAGGAATCTGATGAAGAACTATAAGGTCTGATCTGATGAAAGTGGGGCAGAAGCATTGAAACCAAGATGCTGACTAGTCAACGGATAATCAGATGCTAGAAAAGCAATACCCTTAGAGGCTTCCTTTTTGTAGGGGACTCATTTTTGTTTGAAAGGTGTATTGAAACCATTTTGGATGTAATGGATTTCGTTATCTGCTTATTTGTGTAGTGATTTCATGTACATAGCATTATGCATGCATTTGATCATCTAAAATGACATATCAAACACACATAATATCAAAATGCAGAACACCGATCTGAATACTATAAGGAACCTAAAAGTAAATCTGGTCCTAATCGAACTCTCTCTTGAAAGGTGAGCTTGTGAGATAAATAAATGATATGATGGTACCACCTCCGCCGAGTTATTTGCTGATCCAAATCAACAATCCTCGCAAGATACTACTAGCCCTGCCCCAAAGTTTCAATTTGAATAGCACAAATGGTACCCGAACTGTTCCGAGCTAAAAGCTGTTATTGAAATTCAAAATCAAACACCAGAATGAAGCCCCAAGCTTAATTCCATATCCAAGAAGGTACCCCATGCTAGAACCCTAAAGCTAAAATTCCAAACTCATCAAAATCTCTAACCGTGGGGAATCCAAATGGCTTTCATCATCTTCATCACCTATCATGTGGTAAAACTCTGTTACAGTTCTTGGTTGTAGTGCATATATTATCATGATTGTGCAACATTCACATGCATATGACATGACATATGCATTGTTCATCCAAAAAGCATATTAAACACACATGATATGCATGAATTTGAATGCAACTGGAAAACCAACAAATGGCTACGGCTTGGATTTAGCTCCAGCATAAAAAAAAAATTTGAACCTCAATGCTGCTCCATATTGTATTTTTCGATATCATCTCATCACCAGAAGGGTGAAGAAGCAGATTACCCAAGACTTAGTTATTGAAAAGACCAAGTTGAATAAGAGGGAGATCAACGCTAATCTCAGTGGAAAAACAAGCCTAGTGATCAGAGATCTAGCAAATCAGCTTGAAAGATATAATTTGCTGCAAATTCTAGAAAATGTTGTCTGAAGGGAAACAAGAATAAGTCCAAAGGGAAGCTTGTTTTTCATTCCCCCTATTTGCCTATGGATTTCAAGACTGGAGGAAATTTCGGTTATGCATTTGTGAACTTCACCAACAATGTTAGAGTAACCAGGTTTTACAAAGTTTTCAACAACCATGAATGGGATGTTCCTGTCAACAGAAAGATTTGCAAAACCTGATGTGCCAAAATTCAGAGGAAAGTTGCACTTACCAACCATTTCAAGAACTCAGTCCTCAGCTACAACAAAAGTGACTACTTACCAGTGGTTCTTTCATCTCTTAGAGACGGCTACGCTTTGAAGAATTGAAAGCTGTGTCCATCCTTGGGGACTGTGCATAAACTGGAATCTGGGATGAATTGAAAACATGAATACAACTTCAGATCCTAGGAGAATCCAGTAGTTAATTGTCTCCATCTCGGGTTATCCGCTCGCGGTGGTGATTCTATTCAATGTTCGACTATATACCCTGGCCATTTGACAAAAAAAAATCCCTCCAATATGGAAAACCGAAAGGACGTATTGGTAGCATAAAGGGGTATTGACCAACCTAGAGCCATCAGTTGGATTTTCCTAATGTATTCACATTTATCATGTCATAAATGTTTCATATTCTATTTTGATGTTCAATATGCATGCGTTATGCTATTACATATAAATGTCCACGTACAGGGTGTCGCACGCAGCAAACCAAATTTGACGAAGTGTTTTGCACACAAACACAAACCCTAACACTAGGGGCAGGTAAAAGCTAAACCAAGAAGCATCATCAAGAGCAATTCTCTCACAACCCTCGGTGAACATATTGAGGCATATTTCCAATCCTAAGACAAGCTAATGTGGAGAAGCCCCCCCGGCGCACTCGGTTGGAGTGCTCTTACAGAAGTGACCATCGGAAAAAAAAAACAAAAAACACAAAAAAAAAATCGTCAAATCACAAAGAGAAAATTTTCGACATGGAAAACCGAGAGGACGTGTTGGTAACAAGAAGAGAGGAACGTTCAGAGTCAGAGTTACCTTTGATTTCCCTATCATATTCATTCTGATGTCATCATAATGATATTAAGCATATTTGATTGTCCGCTTAGATGTTCATATTGCATCCACCATGCCACTGCATGTAAGCACCCATCAGTAGGCCATTGCATCCAAACCCAAGAAGGCTCAAATGAAATGCCTGTTACAGTATAGATGGCAACTCTTGACCTAGGCATACCATCCTCAGCATGATCATCCCCACTAGGGTTGTCCCTAACGAGAATCTCCAGTAGACCTCTAGTGGAGTTAAACGGATCAGGGTTCCCCAATAGAGCTCCTAGCTATGACGATCTCCACTCAGTCGAGTTCTCCAGCAAGGTCATCCTATTGAGACAGTTCCTATAGAAGATCATCGAAAGTCACAAGTCCTTTCCCCAGCCTCGTGCAGATACCAAGCACGATAGCATCATTATCATGTCACATACATGCATACACACGAATCATGCCCGCATGCACGTATACACACATCAATAATCCAGCCGTATTTATTCTTGATCTAAGGGGAAAAAATTTTTGCTCCAAAATTATCGATCAAAGAATAAACATGTGCTCTTGCATCAATCCCATTAAGACTCTCATCACTATCATTGGGGTCATCTCGAATCGGAACCATTTCCTGAGACAGAAAAGATGTAATCCAGGGACATAATCAGAGTCATAGCGTGTAAATTAGAGTTTTATGACTCCAAATCTCAGGTATGAAGAATTTCTCCAATTATCAAAGTTTTTTTGTTCATGCCAATATTACCCCGAGAAGGGTATCTCTTGCCTTTTGCAGGTCCGAGGGTAGAACAAACTGGAAAGCCAACGGCTGTCGGCACTCAGTGACCGTCCTCTTCTCCTGGGACCACGGGAACCCGATCCATCGCGCAACCCGTGAGAACCCTACTAACACGAAGTTTTCATCCTCCGGCATGCGCACGATCGGTGGAGGGAAGAAGGCGTACTCATAGGCCTAAATCTGCAACAACACGAAAAACAATCAGCACTTTCAGATAAGTAGAAATTCATAACATAAATTAAAAGATAATGATCATTTTTTTCATTTTTGCAGATATCCAGGGGCAAAAATAACCAAACCATATTTATTCTTGATCGAAGGGGCAAAAATTTTTGTTTCCAAAATTATCGATCGAGGAATAAATACGTGCTTTTGACGGGCACACTCCACCATAGCGAGTTGATATCATGGGAACGCTCCACCACAGCGAGTCGATATCATGGGAACGCTCCACCACAGCGAGTCGATACCACGGGCATACTCCACCACAGCGAGTCGATATCACGGGCACACTCCACCACAGTGAGTCGATATCACGGGCACACTCCACCACAGCGAGTCGATATCACGGGCACACTCCACCACAGCGAGTCGATATCACGGGCACACTCCATCACAGCGAGTCGATATCATGGGCACACTCCACCACAGCGAGTCGATATCACAGGCACACTCCACCACAGCGAGTCGATATCACGGTAACACTCCACCACAGCGAGTCGATATCACGGGCACACTCCACCACAGCGAGTCGATATCACGGGCACACTCCACCACAGCGAGTCGATATCACGGGCACACTCCACAGCGAGTCGATATCACGGTAACACTCCACCACAGCGAGTCGATATCACGGGCACACTCCACCACACGAGTTGATATCAGGGGCACACTCCACCACAGCGAGTCGATATCACGGGCACACTCCACCACAGCGAGTCGATATCACGGGCACACTCCACCACAGCGAGTCGATATCACGGGAACACTCCACCACAGTGAGTCGATATCATGGGCACACTCCACCACAGCGAGTCGATATAAAGGGCACACTCCACCACAGCGAGTCGATACCAGGGGCACATTCCACCACAGCGAGTCGATATCATGGGCACACTCCACCACAGCGAGTCGATATCATGGGAACACTCCACCACAGCGAGTCGATACCAGGGGCACACTCCACCACAGCGAGTCGATATCACGGGCACACTCCACCACAGCGAGTCGATATCATAGGAACACTCCACCACAGCGAGTCGATACTAGGGGCACATTCCACCACAGCGAGTCGATATCAGGGGCACACTCCACCACAGCGAGTTGATATCATGGGCACACTCCACCACAGTGAGTCGATATCACGGGCACACTCCACCACAGCGAGTCGATACCAGGGTTACACTCCACCACAGTAAATCGATATCACGGGAACACTCCACCACAGCGAGTCAATGATTCTGTACCCCTACGAGAGGCATCAGGTGTGCTTTTCTTTCCTTTACTCACCATGCTCTTCATCGCGAGACCAAACTCGAATCGGACATAAGCTACCGTTCTAGTCGACTTTGATCTCACGAGGGGCAGCCTGTGAGCCTGGGTTTTTCCCGACCTCTATGATGAGAATTCCTATGTTACATGTGAAGCATATGTACTTGAATCGGACTTGGAAACAACCAGAATGTTGCCTGAAGAGTCTTAAATGTCCTGAAAACCAAGTAATCCTCGATCCAAAACTACCAAAAACGGGTCCTCCAAGTGATTTCCAGGGTTTAGTGTGCGCGTTGGATAGTCGAATTTTGCCGCAACTCTAGTTAGAACCAGACAGCTCTGGTCTTTAAACCAAAGCCGCCTGGCTCTGGACTAGAGCCGGCCGGCTCTATGTTGAGCCGGCCGGCTCTAGTTCAAATTAGAGCCGGTCGGCTCTGATGGGTGGGATAAATTGTCCCACCTTGTCCCAAAGCTAGTGAAGTTTGGTAAAAAAAAGGATAAAAAATTCAAATCCGTGCATTAAATGGGGGAAATTATTTTGTCTCCTGGGGGGATTTCAAAAAAAAGAATCAATGATAAGAGAGTGGGGAGACGCAGCAATCAGAGAAAAAAGGAAAAAGGAAAAGGAAAAAGAGAGGAGGAGTGAGGCAGAGAGATAGAAAGCAAAAGAAGAACCCAAAAACACAAAATCAAGACGCTAAAATCAATCTCCAAAGATCCATAACAAGTTACATAACCTTTGCTCATCGATTCGGATCATTTCGGGTTAGTTTCAGAATTGTTCGGTTTTCGGCCGGTTGGACTTTAAAGGCAAATCCTAAGTTTCCAATCCATTTCTTGACATTCAAAGCATTAAAACAACATCAAGGTAAACTCTAAGAGGCCTTAAACCTGTTTGCATTGCTTTTTCTGTGCGTTTTCTTTGTTTTTGCAAGTTTTAAAATCGAACCTACCCGAATAGAGCCGTACGGCTCTGTTCATCAAAGAACAGAGCCGGCCGGCTCTGGTTCCACAAGAACAGAGCCGGCCGGCTCTAAACCAGAGCCGTACAGCTCTGTTCTTCAGGGACAGCTCCCCGATCCGTCCCGAAAAGCTGAAAATAGCCCGTTTTCCATTTATATGCATTCTGATATGATATATTTCGGCCCAAACTTATTCATATGTCATAAAATATTTATTTTTTGGATTCTATACATACGGATATTAATATTTTCAAGTTTTTCGGGGTTTATTTTCTAAGTTTGAGGGTTATTTTATCCGAATCGAATCTATAGTCTAGCGTTAGCGGACCCCTGAACTCTATAACTCCCTGGAAAATATTAAAAACAAATAAAATGGCATTTTAATAAATGTTTTTGGTGTGTTTATTGCGTTTTGGACCCTAGATGGATGTTGAATTTTGGAACCCATATGAACAGAACTATGGATTCCGGGACAGCAGACCCACGAAAATAAAAATTTGCATGTAACCGAGCCAATTGTTTTCCAAAAATTGATTTTCTAGCATAAAATTACAGGGCGTTTCAAAACCGTTTTTCAGGTCTAACCGGTCCGACCGGTCGGGTCGATCCGGTTATCCCCTAAATGCATGCCCCCATTTCCTAAAATTCCCAATTCTGTCCTGATTTGAGTCCTATTTGTGTGTGCAATATAAACTGTGCTAACCCTCTGTTTTGCAGCCTTTTATTTTATTTTATTTATTTTATTTTGGTTGTATTTAATAGACTTGTCCGTGTATTTTAGGCGATTGTAAAGTAAATTTTTTTTATGTTTTTTATTCGATCGGGTTGTAATAATTTAATTATTTACTGCTTTATTTTATTTTATTTGTGTGTGCACTGTGTGTTTAACTTAATACAATAAAAATCAACTCTAGAAATGTAAAATATCATCAATGAACATTGGCCAAATTTATTTTGATTAGACATGAAATAAGGGACTTGTCCGAACCTTGAATCTTTGGATTAGGTACAGTAGTCTATACTCGGTAGGGAGCTGTACCGGAATTTTCCGGATGAGCTGATCTAGGTGGCGACTCTATCACTGATCTCGGGATTTAGGTTTCGAGATCTTTCAAGTAATAAAATGGGAAAATGTTTTCTACAAAACGAGTTTCGAAATAAACGAATGGATTTTCTTAAGCAAGATAAACAAAACCCGTTTTCCCAATCTCACCCCGAAAACTAAGAAAGAATATTTAAAATCTTTTCTTTCGGACCCCCGCGTCCGCTTTTTCTGAAAAAGATCCTCTGCTCACACCCACCTAAATTTACTTTGGGATTGAATCAAGCTAAAAACATCAAAATCATGTCGAGCCCAACCACTCAACAATATTATTTTTCTTTCAATTTTCCTTGATCAAGAAACTATTGATAAAGAAAAATAGAAACTGAAGAATGAAAAATAAAATAACAAATCATAGTTACGACTGTTCTAAAGCAAACTAATTAAATGAGAAATTAAATGAGAAATTAAATAAGATGACAAAAATGTTGAAGCTATTATTAAATATCAATTCTTTTTGTCATTCATGTTTTCAGCATTTTTTTAATTCTTCAAGTTCTCTGTAAATTGCAAAGTCACATAACAAGCAAATCAATACCAACAATTGTTGGTTGAAGTGGTAAAGAGCTCATTCCCCTTAAGCAAGGTCTCGGGATCAAACTTTGTGAATGGAAAAACAGTTGCTGGGAGAGCTTCACCCCCTGCAAAAGGGTCCATCTAAGCTCCTATCTAGATTCAACTGGATGGTTCAAACAAAAAAAAGTACATTCTAGTTTCCTACCTCCCAAAAAAAAGCATATTCTAGTTCTCTAAAATGCAGTAAAATCACAATAACAAAAGCACTAAAGTTATTTATCAATTACAAATTGAAGCCAAAAATATATAAAGGACACAAAATGTAAAATGAATATATAATTAATAAAATCATATATTGATCAGGCCGGGCCAGGGGTATTTAGCCAAAATTCCAAGCTTAGCCCATCAGACATCAGGCTTTAGCGAGATTGGACATTATGTTGCCCACGCGACCGAAACTTTTTGCTGTCTGCTCTCACTTTGTCGCTAGCGTGAAGACGTACCGCACTCGCGATTATTCATGACAAAGGCTGCGTCGCCAGCGCAAAGACTTGTTTCACTCATGACACAGCTATTACAATTTTTTTTTCTTTTTGTTTTGTTAAAATAATGTGAAACACAAATAAAACACATACACATAGAAAGGTATTTATCAAAATATTATATATCCCCAACTAAATAGAGAGAGACAGATGCAATCCAGAATTAAATGCGCAATCCAGAATCTCGAATCAAAATTGTTAATGGCAATAAATCAAATCATTCCCCGGCAACGGCGACAGAAACTTGTTGATGATTTTCCCGCAAGTATACGGTTACTGTTATAGTACAAAAGATATCGTTTCTACGAGGAATGATTGTTATTACACACTGGGTTTCGATTTTTTTTATTTTGTTTGCACTTAAATAAAAAATTCATTTGTTTTTCTTAATCTGATTAAACTACTAAATTAAACTAATCCTAATGTGGGTCGAATTAGAGTAACAAGACAACCATAAGCATTTTGCAAACTTATTCTCAAATTTATGTTTAAGTTATTTAGACAAGTTATACTAATTTCCTATGTAATTTCTCTCGAACAATACATAGATTTACTTGAATATATTCTTATTAAACATGACTCCTAATTCTCATTATTGAACCAATTCTATTAACACTAATGTGCTTAAGTTGAAGTGCAACTTGATTAGTATAATACATGATCTCTCATCTAATATCATACTTATGAATTCTTGCAAACTTTCGTGAGAATATATTTCTCAATATTCAACTCACGTTGGAACCAAAATAGAAATCATACTTAGCATACATAAGAGCATACTTCTCAATAATAAACTTATGTCAAAACCAAATATAAGAAAAACTTGACACAAGAACTTTTATTAAAATAACTTAGCATAGAAAAGATGAAATCATTGTTCACAAAACCAAGTAGGATGCATAAAAGAGTACAAGAAAGATTAAAAGGTAGAGTAAGAATTTCTCAATCATTTACTCCTAAATTACGCTCAATCTTTCTCGTACTTCTTCTTTCTCTAATCTGATCCTTGATTTCTACAAATCTCTAGTATCTTGTTTTATCTCCGTATCTCGTATATCCCAATGGCTGCATTTTCACCCCTTTAAATAGTCGATGAATCAACACAATGGTTCACGAAGATGTCTATCTATAAAGGCATAACTTTTGGGTGAGGAGACATAACTTTTGAGTGAAGAGATATGACTTTTGAGTGAAGAGACATGGCCAAAAAGTTACTGGAACTAGGCTGGTCACACCAGCGACATGGCCAAAACATTTGCTAAGGGCAAGTGCTGGTGGAGTCGCGCCAACGACATCTGGCTTTCAGCACTCCTTCGTTCTCTTTTCACACGATTGTTCCGTTTTTCGTCCGATCTTTCCCCAACCGATTTCCGTTACTCCTAATGTCACAAAAACACATAAAAAGCATCATATAGAACAAGAAATCCTAATAAAAAAACTAACAAACACAAATATTTACAAAGATAAAACAACATAAAATATGAGCATTTTATGCTCATAACATGTTTCGATGAAAATCTAGAAGATCAAATATATTTTAGGATGTTTATTGGGTAATGGACTACTTTTGTTAACGGTGTGAAACAACTGGTTCCAGTTTCTAAAATTTTAAACCATTGGTCCTTGTTCGCAAGAAAATACGTCGATAGTTCTAGTTGTAAACACTCTGATGCCTAAGTCATTCATGATTCCCAAACTTTCACAGTAGAGAGAGAGGGAGAGTAAAAGAATACATTAAACTTGTCGGGGCTCACCCCTTTTATAGGTTTACCGCTTTTAAAATTCTGAAAATTCAATTGATTCACTGGTTACCGCTTATTGGAATATTATTATTTCTTCATATTATTACCAATATCCAATGTTATGAAAACCGGACCGGACCGGCCGGTTCGACCGGTTTTACCGCGAACCGGCCATGGGTCCGGTCGGTTTGATTAAAATGAACGGTTTGATTAAAAACCAGAGATGACCGGTTCGACCGGTTAAAAACCAGTAAACCGACGAACCGGTCAAAAACCGGTTTTGACCATTTTCTATCTTTGGTTTTGATTCGGTTCGGTTCGACGGTTCGGTTCCGTTCGAACCGAACCGAACCGAATAAAAAATAAACATATAAAATTATAAAAACCAAAATCAAACCAATATACATTCGGTTTGACATGAACCAAACCGAACTAGTTTTGTTTGGTTCTGGTTCGGTTTGGTTTCAAACAAAAATTTTTCAAATTTTAAAATTTAAATCAATTATTATTAAAATTTAAAATTGATGAAGTTTTAAACCGAACCAAAAAATAAACATATAAAATTATAAAAACCAAAATCAAACCAATATACATTCGGTTTGACTTGAACCAAACTGAATTAGTTTTGTTTGGTTGTGGTTTGGTTTGGTTTCAAACCAAAATTTTTCAAATTTTAAAATTTAAATCAATTATCATTAAAATTTAAAATTGATGAAATTTTAGGATATTTCATGAAATTATTTTGAGTATTAAATATTTGAAACTTGTGTTTGATGAATTTATAAGCTTATTTATTTTTTAAATAATATTTTTTTTAAAAAAATAATAATCCGGTATAACCACCGGTATTACCCGGTTGAACCGGTTGTACCACGTACCAGTAGCTTCACCGGTTTGATGTCCGGTACGGTTATGATAACATTGTCTCTCTCTCTCTCTCTCTCTCTCTCTCTCTCTCTCTCTCTCTATATATATATATATATATATATATATAAAATTCATAATTTTATTTTTATTTAAATTTAATTAATTAGTTTAAAGTTGTTCAAATATTTTTTTAAATAATACTCCTCTCAATTAAAATTTTTTACATGCGTAAAAAAAAGTTTAATGAGATTTTCCTTACATACGCTAAGAATTAATAAGCTTTTCCTCCAAGTTGGAGGAAAAAATTGTTTACTACTTATGCCTTAGAAATTATAAATTTATGAAAACAACCATCTTCTGTATAAAAAAAAATAGAAATAAAATATTAAACTATCATGCATACCGTCTTATATAGTAGTTTATTTCTGTTTCACATTAGCTAAAAAAACCACTTGCTAAATATATGTATTGCATATAAATTTATATGGTCAACATTAAATTATAAATCATATATATGGCGGTGATGAACTCAGCAGGATATGATTGACTTTGTAGAATTTTAATAATTTTTTTTTTATATGTTTTGATTAATTATTGGGAAATCCAAACACAATACAGCTATTTAAGCTCCTTTACCTATTTTAATTATGATTGCTGTCAATTAATAAGAGGGAAAATCTCGAATTTTAGAATGTCCCATTTCAATCATAATTTGTTTTTACGCGTAAGATTTCTTGCTCCGGAGAAATTAATAAAGCATCGGGACCGTCAATCAGAGCGGGCCCAGGAGTTAGAGCCGTTCGATTGAAAAAGTGTTGGCGTGCTGGATATAATTAGCAGGCAATTTGGCCACCTCACATGAAATGTCCGTGTTTGGCGTAAGTAATCACGGAGCAGAGCATTCACCCCAAAATCAAATGAAACACGCGGTTTTCCTATTCCGATTCCTATTCTATCCTCCCAACTCATATCCTACCTTACTACATCGAGGGCATTCTCGTCCCCACACCACATATATTCTTTTTATTTTAATGTTAATAAATAAATAAATAAATTTCACCTTTTAATATTATTTTATTTCTTTTTAACTAGATTACAATAATGGTTTGGAAAAACTCCAGTGTTACTTCGTGGTTCTTCTACCAATTAAATATTTGTTGTTTGCATTTAAAATGGAAGTCAGTAAATAGTTTAAGCGACTAATATCTTAATATTCAAGACAATTTTAATTGAAATTTGTAGTCTTTTATACATGTAGTTTCCTGTGTTTACCTATCTAATTTATACCTTCTTATATTTTGCATCTATTACACTATGATATTCCTCTATTTATTATTGTTTGGTTCCTATTAAAATGTCTAACGTGATATATATTTACGGACTTATATTATCTCTTAAAATGTTCTACATTCAAGTTTTTTTTAATTAGACCCTTTTAATGTAATCACAATTTGAAGGGTATAGAAAAACTCTCATAATAAGTGAAAAAAAAAAAAAATTTGTAACGGAAGACCTTAGAAAATCAACATTAGATATAAGACAGGGTTATTCTTAGTCACAAATCTTAGCAACATCGACAATTTTGAAAGAAAAATGCTTAATAATATGAATGGAGGGAGGTAATAATCTGATAAAGATAAACTTCAGGAAGGTATAAATTAAATATGTAAAATACAAGAAGGTACTAGTGTATTTCATCAAATGTCAGGGAAGTCATAATTATTTACCCTATTTAATTTTGTACAATCTTCAGAAGAATCGAGGTTGGGTTGATTATAGTTAATAATCATTTAAGCTACGATCATGGCTTATTTTTAATGTATATAGTAAAATTCAATTGGAAGAAACATTACTTCGGGAGGGTACTTTATTAATTTCAAACCGTTTAAATAATAAAAAAATATAGTTTCCTTCATTTTTTCGTTCAAGTTTAAAAGATGTCACGAAAAAAGATTAAAAAATAAATAAATAAATAAAAAAATATATGCATTGAAAAAAAAAAAAAGGGTAATTTCCCTTTCAAACTTTGAACCGACAGTATGCACCTGCATAGTTCTAGGTTGTTTCCATTTCTTTATAAACAGTAAAATATTACTACTAATTAATTAATTGCATAGCGTTGAAACGCCACTTTAAATAGGCGAGGCCTTAGTTTTGTAGCTCTATCGGTTACCACCACTCCTAACTTCTCCTTCGAGAGATATTCTCCATTGCTATTCTTCTTTCTCATTACACCACAATTGCTACCATATTATCTAATTAATAGAAATCTCCAAATATATTGTTGATTAGTTGTTCTTATACAAGACAAGAGTGGGGGGAAATGGGAGTTTGTGTTATAAGTTGGAAATTTGTGGTTTTAAGTTTGGTTTTGGTTATTGCAAGTGCAGAAGATCCTTACAGATTCTTCGACTGGAATGTCACTTACGGCGATATTTATCCCCTTGGCGTTAAACAGCAGGTATAGCTTAATTAATATGTTTATGATTATGATTATGAATAAGTATTAATTGTAATTAATCTTTGTTTTAATTTGGTTATTGAAGGGAATCCTTATAAATGGACAATTTCCTGGACCTGAGATATATTCAGTCACCAACGACAATCTCATTATCAATGTACATAATAGCTTGCCGGAGCCTTTTCTTATTTCATGGTCAGTCAGTTTGTTTTTATCCTTTAATATAATTAATTAAGTTTTACACGTTTAATTTACAGGTATACTGCCTTTTTTAAGGTACCAGAAATAGAAACACCTACATTACCTTTTCCCCAAAAAAAAACAAAAATGCCATTTTCATTCACACTTGCATCTGAATTTGTCATTCTTCTTTCATTTCATTTTCCACTAATTAATTTAACGATTAGATTCAGATCATAACGCATCTGCTTCAACCTAAAATTCTTTTAGTTTCTGTGATTTTTCATTAAGTTGATGTGTACAACAAAGAAAATACACGATAATTACAAGTAATTCAAAAGCAAATGATAACTGATTGCTATCTAAAAGAACATCAGTATATTTGACTAAATCAAATATAATCCTAACTGTCTCATAAACTGGTTAATTTTTTCTATCTAATAAGAACTGTTATGTACCCAAATAGTTTACTATTGTATAATGCCTGCATTACTTAAACATATTAAAATAAAATAAAAACACATTTGAATACTTATAAAACTAAAAAGCTTTTAAATTAGATTGAGAGAATTATGTTAAGGTATGATAACTTACTGGTTTTGAATTCGTATGAGAGGGGTCCTAATGAAATCATTATGTCAAAAGTAATTCAAATCCAAATAATTGCCTTTTAATTTTGGTTTATCACTGTGCCTTGTTAGGTACGTAGAGTTTAGAGAACAACTGTAAAGTAAAACTGAGCCTAACTTTGACCTGATTAATGTAGTTTAAAAATGTGAGCATTGGTTGGCTTATGGTCACGAGTCAATTCAATTAATTTTACTTTTTTCATTAGTGCACTTGGGCATCAATTCTCTTGTTGCTTTCAAATCATTGAATAAGTTCACGAACTAGTTTTTTTTTAACCTTTTTCAATTTAATATTGTCAAAAGTGAACTTAACATCATAATTAACAATTCAAAAAATGGATCAAAATAATAATAATAATATTATTAATATTATTATTATGGATGCAGGAATGGAGTACAACAGAGAAAGAATTCGTACCAAGATGGGGTATATGGAACAACATGCCCAATACCACCAGGGAAAAACTTCACATACACATTACAAATGAAAGATCAAATAGGAAGTTTTTACTACTTTCCATCTCTTGGGTTCCAAAAGGCAGCTGGTGGATTTGGTGCTATTAAGATTCTAAGCAGACCAAGGATTCCAGTCCCTTTCCCTGATCCTGCTGATGATCTCACTCTTCTTATTGGTGATTGGTATACCACCAACCACACGGTATACATATATTTCCCCATTTCTTTTTCTTTGTTGATCAAGACTCGTTTATAACAATTTGATATATTGACTGGTCAATTAATTACACTGCACACATTAAGTCTATAATTATCATAATAGTTAGATGTGAACATAAACTTTTTTGGCAACTAGTGCAATAAGAAATAACACATCAGCTACACATGTGTTAATTTCTAATTGATTGGGTTCATGTAGTAGGGGACAATTCTAGAATTTTTTTTTTCTAATACTCGGTCAGTCTTTTAATATGACTTTCTAAGATTTGCATTTTGTTCTTTTTTATATGATGCTTTTCAATTTTTAATTCATTTTAGGAAGAAGTTTAATATTAATATTAATAATCTTATATTAGACTTATATATATATATATTTTTTCATTTTTAATTAATTAAAGGTGTAATATCTAGTTCTAATTAAATTCGACTGGACTATCACCAACCTATAGTTAGATAAACAATTTTATATTAAGTTTTAAAAATGAATAAGATATAAAAATTTTGCATGAAAGTTGAGTTTTAGTAAAAAGGTATTGAGAGTAAAAAACGGAAGAATTAGTTTTTAATGTGTATTATTATAATTGATTAATGATTTAATGTTCATGTTTTAAAAAAATTGCTTAATAGAAATAAAATATAAAAAATTAGAGGGTTAATTTTTTTTTTTTTTTTAATATCTTTTTGTTGATGAAGAATATAGAGAAATTAATAAGGACAAATTAATATTTGCGAATGCAGAAATTGAGGGCGATTTTAGATAGAGGACACAAGCTTCCTTTCCCAGATGGAATTTTGATCAACGGGCGTGGGGCCAATGCTACCTATTTGACATTTGAACCTGGCAAAACTTATAGGCTTAGGATCTCGAATGTTGGCCTTCAGAATTCACTCAATTTCCGAATTCAAGGACACCATATGAAACTGGTTGAAGTTGAAGGGACCCACACTGTTCAGACATCCTATTCATCCCTTGATGTCCACGTGGGCCAATCATACTCTGTTTTAGTCACAGCTGATCAGCCAGCCCAAGACTATTACATTGCTGTTTCAACTAGGTTCACCTCCAGACCCCTGACCACTACTGCCATTCTTCACTACACCAACTCTCAAAAGGGCCTGTCCGGTCCCATCCCCGGCGGACCCACCACCCAAATCGATTGGTCACTTAATCAAGCTCGCTCCATCAGGTATATATGTGCTTCTATTTACACTATTTAATGCAATATTATTAAAACTGAACCAAATCAACTAGTTAGATTAGTTTACTGGTAAATCGACCATTAATCTTATTGATTTAATATAAATTTTTGTTTTTGAAGAAACCAGTACTGACCGGTTCGAATAATAATATTTTTAATAAATTAATTAAATATTACTCGTTCCGTTTTTTAATATATAATGTTTAAAGTTATTTATTAAGACCAATAAAATATTAATTAGGTTACTAAAATAACT
This sequence comes from Euphorbia tirucalli, assembly GCA_039660915.1. Taxonomy (NCBI): domain Eukaryota; kingdom Viridiplantae; phylum Streptophyta; class Magnoliopsida; order Malpighiales; family Euphorbiaceae; genus Euphorbia; species Euphorbia tirucalli. The sequence continues at coordinate 27,383,264 of CM077639.1, read as the reverse complement.
AGTTTACCCTTAATACTTCTCTCATAAAACTCTATTTTCCATACAAAAATTCTCTTTATTCTTAATTATCAAAGTTTAATGTAATTTTTTTGCATTAAATAATGAATCTCTTTCATACTTTAAATAAGAGCAAATATGAAAATATATGGTAAAAAATGCATTGGTAATGTAAAGTGTCAAATAAAAAAGAACAAAGTGAAAAACCTAAAACATCTTATAATTAGAAACAAAGTGAGTATTAGTTTTTTAAAAACTATAATTCTGGTTGAACTAATGATGGAACTCAATTAAACTAGTCAAACCTCAAAGCGATAGTGTTACTGGGTTATTGTCCTGTTTGCAAAATTGATTTATTGTCAAAGTGAATTTGCTAAATAAAAAAAAAACCAAATTATATATCTTGTGATTTTTCCAGGACAAACTTGACAGCGAGCGGACCAAGACCGAATCCACAAGGGTCATACCATTATGGACAAATAAACATAAGCAGAACAATAAAGATAGAGAGCTCAGCAGGGCAAGTAAATGGGAAGCAGAGATATGCAGTGAACAGTGTTTCATTTGTACCGGCTGATACTCCACTTAAACTGGCAGACTATTTCAACATTGGAGGTGTTTTTCGCGTTGGAAGTATCTCAGATGTTCCACCACGGAAGAAGATGTATCTTGATACTTCTGTCATGGGTGCTGATTACAGAGCTTTTGTTGAAATTGTGTTCCAGAACCATGAGAACATTATCCAGAGCTGGCATCTCGATGGCTACTCTTTCTGGGTTGTTGGGTAAGAAATTTTTCATTCCTTTTCTTAAAAACTCCAAATTTAATTTTTTTTTTTTTTTTTAAATCACTTAGCAATCACGAGGGGAAAATTAATCGATATTGTATACATAAGTTGTTCATACTATTAAGTCTGATAAAATCTTTAGGAATTACCCGTTGTTAACATTATGTTTACTCATCTTTGTTATGAAGAATGGACGGAGGAGTATGGACACCAGCTAGTCGTGATCAATACAATCTTCTAGATGCAGTTTCACGCTGTACCACACAGGTGATTACATCTAAACTACATGAATCCAGTAGTTAATTGGCATGCTTAATCAATTTATAATTAAGCTTAAAATTAAAATCGATTACGTTTGGATGGTGCAGGTATATCCAAAGTCATGGACAGCAATATATATAGCACTAGATAATGTGGGAATGTGGAATGTGAGGAGTGAATTTTGGGCAAGGCAATATCTGGGCCAACAATTTTACTTGCGTGTATATACACCTGTCAAGTCACCAAGAGATGAATATCCAATTCCACACAATGCACTTCTCTGTGGCAAGGCTGCACGAAAAACTACCAGGCGTCTATAGCTTATCCATTAATTAGCTAACTTAATCACTTAATTTATGTGATCCTATCTCAGGCTCTCAATATTCTTTGCTACACAAATTTGGTATTTGTTCGTTTTATAATTATAATTGACGTTTTTTATTTTTTATTTTTTTTCATGTGATAATAACATTTTAACCTTCTTATTCTGATTGATTATTGTGATTTGGCCTTATATTATCCCGCATAAATGTTTTTCTTTTTCTTTTTCGTCAATTGCTAGTTTCGAGCTATATTATAATAAAATTGGTACCATATATTTAGTTCAAAGGTCAATATCTACTCATTCTAGACGTCCATATTTTGCAATTATGCCATTATTTGTTGGGCTCAAATAGTTTTGTCTTATACAAAATGTTTGGATTTATCCATAGTCTTATTATGTTGAGATATTTACCCCCTCACTTAATGAAATTAATCTCACTCGCATCACTTTTAGTGGTTGAGCTTAAATATGTTAAATTGATCCAACTTCCATCCGAAACCCAAGTTACAACTAAGATTTTGAAAACCCGCATTAGGTTCCAAGTGTACATTTTAAGATTTTTTTCTTTAAGCTTTTTATTTACAAACTGAATGTGATGTGAGTTATCAAAATCTTAGCTAATTTTTAAGTTCTGGTCAGAAGTTCATGAATCTAACATATTAAAGCTTAGTCCAATGTTATTATAACCGTAGCGAACATCAAACCGGTAAAGCTACTGGTACGTGGTTCAACCAGTTTAACCAGTAGTTATACCAGATTATTGATTTTTTTGGAAAATATATTATTTAAATAATAAATAAGCTTATAAATTCATCAAACACAAGTTTCAAATATTTAATATTCAAAACAATTTCATGAAACATCCTAAAACTTCATCAAATACAAGTCTTAAATAATAAAAATAAACTAGTAACTTAAAATATTATGAAGTTAGTGAACTCTAATTTAGGGATTTCAAAAATCCCTATCTTTGTCTCAAAAAAACCAGGGGTGAGCAACACCAAACCACAACTCAAAAATCGAATCGAACCGAACAGAAAAAACCTAACCGAACGAACCAAAGTTAGTTCGGTTTGGTTTTGGTTTTTAAAAATATGATAGTTTGGTTTTCAGTTTAATTTTGGTTTTTGATGGAAAAACTAAATAAAAACCGAACCAAACAATACTAATTATAAATATTTAAAAATTATTTATATATATGTATTTTATTTGATATAATATATATTTATATTATTATGAAATTTATATTTATGAGATATTAATAATATATATATACTATAGACCATTTTTTACAATAATTTATATATAATTAATCATAATTTAATGATAATAATAATGATAATTGATTTAAATTTTAAAATTTGGAAATTTTGTTTTGAAACCGAACCGAACCAGAACCAAATATATATTGGTTTGATTTTGGTTTTTATAATTTTCTATATTTGGTTTTTGATTTGGTTTGGTTCGGTTTGATTTTTGAACCGAACCGTATTTTGCTCATCCCTAAGAAAAGCTCAGAGTATAATATGAAGGATAAGAAAACCGGTTTTTGATTGGTTCGTCGGTTCACCGGTTTTTCTCCAGTCGAACCGATCATCTCTGGTTTTGTATTAAACTGCTGATTTTAATTAAACCGACCAGACCCATGGCCGATTAGCCGTAAAACCGGTCGAACTGGCCTGTCCAGTCCGGTTTTCATAACATTGGCTTAGTCTATAAAAAATGTATGAGTAAAAATATTTCAAAATAATAGGATATGTGTTAAATTCCAAATATTTTGTATAAGGCAAAAATTACGCGTTTAAGCCTTTTTTTTATGTTTGTTTTTGGAGTTTTAATTTATGATTGCTTGTTGTTAGGTTCCTTTTATATTGGGATCTGGTTTGCTGATGAATCTTGATCATGAACTTACGCGATTTCGTGTCGACAAATTATAAGAGAAATTACTAAAAGTATCTCATTTTTTACTTTTGTTTTATATGTATATTGTATCATTTTTTAAAATACGATCATTTGATTGTAAATTTTGTTTTTATTCACTTCGTTTCCCCCATGCGATTCTCTCTCCTGTTTTTTATTTTTAATCTTAATTTTGTCATTTATCTCTTAATTTGTTAATTTTTTTGCCATGTTACTTTAAAATATTTTTATCATTTTTTTCCTCTTTTCAAAATCCATATGTATATATCTTTTTGGATTTTGTTTTCCGATTTTCAGAATGTATCAGAATTATATCAAAAATAATTTTATATGTAGTGAGGAACTAAACTGTTTTTTTTATTGTTATGAAAGCGAAATAAAAGCTAACAATAGAATAAAAATATAGAATAATGTATATTGTATCAATGTCTGTTTGTTGATATTTTCTGATACGTTTATGATACAATTCTGATACTCACGTATTGTGCTTTATGTATTAATTCCACATGTTTTTTATGTAGTGAGGAATCACCTAAACTGATTTTTTTTCATTATTATTGTTATGAAAGTTAAATAAAAACTCACCATAGAAAAAAAGAATACAAAATAAAGTATATTGAACCAATGTTTATTTGTTGATATTTTCTGATACATTTCCGATACATTTATGATACAATTCTGATACTTCGTGTACTGTGTTTTATTATTAATTCCATATTTTTTTATCTGTAGTGAGGAATCATCTAAACTGATTTTTTTTATGGTTATAAAAGTTAAAATAAAAGCTAACCATAGGAAAAAAAAATACAAAATAAAGTATATTGAACGAATATACTTTTCTAATACATTTTTTATACTTTGTATGGTACATTTATTATACTTTTGTGATACATTTTTTTATACCTTCTAAAGTGTTGTTTGTATATGTTGTTTGTTTGTTTGTATATTTCCTGAATTGTGTTGTCTATAATATTTCTTATGTAAAGTTGGTGATTATTTTCTTATTATTGGTTGTACATTATTGTGTAATGATAGTCTTGCATGTCTTCTTCTAGTTGTTCATCTTCTGATGTGTTTGGCATTAGAGTTGCACAAAGATTTACCTTTTTTCTAAGTTTATGATATATTTTTGATATATTTTATTGTATTAAAACTGCAGAAAGAGTAGTATTGTTGACTTCGGTTTTGATGATCACAAGTTGACATTTAATAAAATGAGTTTTCTAATTTAACTCTTAGCTTTTAGTACTTTATGAGTTGAGAATTTAAACTTTATAAGATAAAATGATCTCATGATTATAAGTTACATAAATCCTTAGTGAGAGAGGATATGGAGCCAAATATTGTAGATCAAATGTCCATGAGGATGAAAAACAGAGATATTGTATATTCAAGTGGGGATGAGGTGTCATTTCATCATGATGAAGAAGATAGTGATGGATTTGAGCTTGAAAATGATTTAACTAATAGTGAATCTTAATGTAAAAATAATGCCATGTTAAGGTTTTTATTTAATAAACAAGTGTTTTATTCATTTCCAAAATTGATGAATGCATGTTGGTTTTAATATTTGAATATATGTAATAACTTGAGAACTTGTACCATTATCACTTATTGCTTGATGTTCATATACTGCAGATTGGTTGACAATTTCAGAGAATTCCTTTAACATGGAGAACATTCCTGTAGGATCTACCATTGAACACCCAGGTAAATGATTAATATAGTTAATAATTGAAATGTAGGGTCCCTCAAAAAAGAAATGCATTCAGTTTAATGCTGCAAATGAAGACTATTATGTAGCTAGGGAACTTCTTGTCTATGTTTCTATTTTGTACATTCGTGATATTAAGCTGCATGTTTTGTAATATTACATTAATCCTTAAGATGTATATTTTTAATTTCTTTGTAGTTATAAGAGCTAAATGTGGAAAGACTCGAGCAGCAAAATGGATGAAGAGAAGGGAGTTGACAAATAGGAGAGCAGTGGTTGATGTACTTAAATGGTTGCAACGAGCTGTCCGAATAAATGCCCAACAATTCATTACTGAAACAATTTATCTAGTGAAACAATTTGTATGCTTTAATTTTTCGGGAAAGACTGGGAGCAACCGGGTTAATGCATTTGAACTGTTGATCCTGTGGCATGTGCATAGTGAAATTAAGGTGCATTTGGGCTTCTTTGTTATGGAAGCTTTATACAATCACCACAACCGAGCTAAGTCCGAACCAGGGTTAAAAAAAAACAATAATGCCCACTCAATGTCCAAAATTGGGCAGGAATAAATTGTGAAGGATAATTTAACTCATTCTATTAATTTTTAGTTTATGGATCTATAGATTATTTCATTTTGTACATAAGAAAAGCAATGTTATCATAACCGTACCGGACATCAAACCGGTGAAGCTACTGTTACGTGGTACAACCGGTTCAACCGGGTAATACAGGTGGTTATACCGAATTATTATTTTTTTTAAAAAAATATTATTTAAAAAATAAATAAGCTCATAAATTCATCAAACACAAGTTTCAAATATTTAATACTCAAAATAATTTCATGAAATATCCTAAAACTTCATCAATTTTAAATTTTAATGATAATTGATTTAAATTTTAAAATTTGAAAAATTTTGGTTTGAAACCAAACCGAACCAGAACCAAACAAAACTAATTCAGTTTGGTTCATGTCAAACCGAATGTATATTGGTTTGATTTTGGTTTTTATAATTTTATATGTTTATTTTTTGGTTCGGTTTAAAATTTCATCAATTTTAAATTTTAATGATAATTGATTTAAATTTTAAAATTTGAAAAATTTTGGTTTGAAACCAAACCGAACCAGAACCAAACAAAACTAGTTCAGTTTGGTTCAAGTCAAACCGAATGTATATTGGTTTGATTTTGGTTTTTATAATTTTATATGTTTATTTTTTGATTCGGTTCGGTTCGGTTCGAACGGAACCGAACCGTCGAACCGAACCGAATCAAAACCAAAGATAGAAAATTGTCAAAACCGGTTTTTGACCGGTTCATTGGTTTACTGGTTTTTAACCGGTCGAACAGGTCATCTCCGGTTTTTTATCAAACCGTTCATTTTAATCAAACCGACCGGACCCATGCCCGGTTCGCGGTAAAACCAGTCGAACCGGCCGGTCCGGTCCCGGTTTTCACAACGTTGAAGAAAAGTATCCCATATTGAGTCATATATCTAACATGTAGTTTATAATTGTTGATGAAGTTAATGAACTCTTATAGTAAATTCTAAAGACAATTAGAAATTGATTATTAATGAAAATTCTAGATAATTATCATAGTTGTGAAAACCGGACCGAACCGACCCGTCGGACCGGGTTCGACCGGAACCGGAGATCAGACCGGTCGGTTTCTATCCGGTTTCCACTTTGGTCAACAACCGGTCCATTTTCAGTCAGACCGGATGGTCGAACTGGAAAACCGTGAATCGGACCGGTTTTTCAGTTCGACCAGACTTAAAAAAAAATATATTTGAATATAAAAATTAATTTATTATTTTGAGGTGTTTTTAATTAAAATAAAATATAGTTTGTATTTTTAAATTATTTTAAATTAAATTGACATTTAATTGTAACTATAAAAACTATATTTTATAAATTGAGTTTTTTTAATTACTATATTGTGTTTAAAATGCTTAAACTTAAAGAATTCTAATAAAAATGTTCAATTTTTCATAAATTATTGATGACATCCGGTCCGGCTTCACGGTTCGGTCTGGAACACCCGGCCCGGTCCGGTAGTCCGGACCCGTATCACATCATCTGGCTAAGCAACCGCTTCCCGCATCCGGATCCCAACCACCCCAGAACAGATAAGTTCCCTGGATCCGCGGAGAGATCCTAGGGGAAGAGGTGGTGTCCCACTAGGAGTCCACCCCCATGTTTCACTGGAGCAGGAACGCCACCCACGTGGAAGCTCTTTCAGTATCAGTCCAACTCTACTATTCCCTCCTATAAAAGGAGGATATTCTGCCTGAGGTAAGGATGATTGAATTCTTTTCTTAATTCTCCTAAAAGTACTTTTCAACACTCAGGAGCATACTAACTTAGGCATCGGAGTATACCCCAGAGGTTACCGGTGTCTCACTGTTTGGTATTGCAGAAACCATATTGGATCCGGTCAGAGCAGCAACCCCGACCCGGATCACCCAGAGGATTTTACCGAATCCATCATTTTGGTGCGGTGAGCGTGGACGGATAATCATGAATTCCAATTCCGCTAACATGACTTCAGACATTTTGGGAGATTCTCTCACAACCACAACTCCACAAGCGACGTTGAACTCTGCCATATGTCCCCAGGCGGCGATAGTCAATCGAATAGCCAGCAACTTGAGCCCCGCCGATGCCAGAGATCTGAGACAGGCGTTTCTCCAGATCCAGAATCAGGGCATGGTTGGACCAACCATCAGTAGCAGCACATCCCCTCTGATCACCGGAGTTGACGGCTTGGGAATGGGAATAGCTCGGAACCTTTTCCCACTACCAGAATACACTAGGGCCCCTCCAATCACAAACCCAGCACCTGTTTTTCCACAAGACACCAGGCAGATGAATCAGCCTAGCACATTCCATGGGTTTGGGGATCCCACAGCCCAACATACGGTTTTCGGGGCTCCACTGGCTCCAATGATGTCACAGGCCAGGCTACCCAGCTTCCAAACCCTAGTTCAGACACCTCCGCCGAGTTATCACCCGACCCACGGGTACATGTTGGGCCCACCCCCAATACAGGCGGCAACGCCTACGCCGGAAGGGGCAGATGACCCAAAGATGATGGCGTTGTTCAAACACTACTTTTCCCGATTCTCAGTGCCCATACAAGAACCGCTACTAGAGAGCGGAGGATCCTGTTTCACCAATCGGATCCTGAGCATGCCATGTGATCCCAAATTTAAACAGCTAAACTTCGAGAACTACAATGGGAAAACAGATCCCTACGTCCATTCCAGAAATTACAAGAACAGGATGGAGATAGCCGGGGCCAACGAGGGTCTAATGTGCAGATTATTCTCATCAACGCTGGTAGGTCCGGCTTCCTATTGGTTTGAGACGTTAGAGCCCGCGTCAATTAATAGTTGGGAGCAGCTCCGGGAGCAATTCTGCACGAAGTTCTATGGTTCGGTCCCCACCGGAACGGCTAGTAGAACCCTACATGACGTGAAACAGAGGCAAGGAGAGTCCCTCCGAGAGTTCGTGGACAGGTTCAACTTGGCAACAGTGGAGATTCGGAGATTGGACTTCAACACAGCTTTAGAAGCACTGATCGCCAACACAACCAATGAAAGGTTAAGGGCCGACCTCGTATTGAGGAAACCCCAAAATGTAACACAGATGATCTCGATGGCGAAAACATTCATAGAACTGGATGAGGTGGGTGCACCAACCCGGCACCATAGAGATAGCGAGAGGGGATCAGAGGACAAGCGACCCAGGAGGGATAGAAGAGAGAGGAGGGATCATAGAAGACCGAAAGACTTCACACCCCTCAACCGCCCGTTAGGCGAGGTACTGGTGGCGGTAGAAAAGAGCAGAGATAAGAAGAGCCTCCCCTACCCAGAAGCCAGAAGAGGGCAGATCATGGGAGAGGACGAGAAGGCATTCTGTAGATATCACCGCGTGAATGGCCACGACACAAATGACTGCAAACGGTTAGCTGAGGACATCGAAGAACTGATCAAGAAGGGCAAACTCCGAAAATTTGTAGAGAGAAAGGGCAAGGAGGAATCAAAGAGGCCTGATGAAGACTGCCAACCGACCAAAAAAACGAAAGGAGTGGTCATGGTAATAGCAGGAGGAGATCCGCCAGCTAAAAAGGTCAAAAGGAAAGCCGAAGGAGACGCTAAGCCTAATCCTCCCCTTTCGGAGAACAGAATAGCACCGGGTCACACCGACGCCTTGGTCATGGAAGCAGAGATTGAAGGTTATTTGGTCAAACGTATCTTGGTAGATACGGGAAGCTCGACAAACATCATCACAAGGCATGCAATAGAAAAGCTGAGAGTTGCATCTAGTAGAATCCATCCGGTTCATGCCCCATTAGTAGGCCTCAGTGGGCACACCGTACCGGTAATAGGTCAGGTAGCGCTGGATATAGAGATAGGAGATGAGAAGCATGTATGGAGGACAAAAGCTGACTTCACCATAATAGACTCGCCTCTGGCATACAACGCCATATTGGGTAGACCGCTTCTCTCAGAATCAGAGGCCGTCTTGTCGATCCGGTACCTGACACTTCAGATACCTACCGCCTCCGGATGGGCGATAGCCAGGGGGAGCCAGCAGACCGCTCAACGAACATACCTCGCTTCCTTGCAGCCAGAAAAGAACCCGGAAGAAGAAGAAAGAAAGGCAGAACCGGTGGACAAACTTGAAACGCTGACAGTCGCATCGGACAGGAACGTGCAGATATCCCAAGAGCTGGATAGTGACATTAAAAAGCAGATTATACAAGCAATAAAAGAGGAGCAGAACACTTTCGCCTGGACAATCAGTGACATAGAAGGGGTGCCATCAGAAATAATAAAACACTCACTCAATGTAGATTCGCAAGCAACCCCAGTAGTGCAGAAAAGGCGAAAGTATGCGCCGGAAAGGCAGAGGGCAATCGAGGAAGAAATCCAGAGACTACTTGAAGCAGGCCACATCCGGGAAGTTCAATATCCCAAATGGCTGGCGAACGTAGTGATGGTGAAGAAGGCGAATGGAAAGTGGCGCATGTGCGTCGATTTCACCGACCTCAACAAGGCATGTCCGAAAGACAGTTATCCACTGCCTAACATTGACCAGCTGGTGGATTCGACGGCCGGCTACGCCATATATTCATGCCTGGACGCAGCATCCGGATATCATCAGATACCTATGGACCCAGTGGACCAAGAGAAGACCTCTTTCATCACGCACAGAGGGACATACTGTTACCAGGTCATGCCCTTCGGATTGAAAAACGCCGGAGCTACTTACCAAAGGCTAGTAAATTGTATGTTCAGAGATTTGATTGGGAAAACTGTCGAAGTATACGTGGATGACATGATTGTCAAGAGCCGGACAATGAAAGATCACCCCAGGGATCTGAGGGAGGCATTCGGCATCCTCCAGAAGTACAAACTTAAGCTAAATCCGGAAAAATGCATATTCGGAGTGCGAGGCGGCAAATTCCTGGGATTCATGATCTCACAAAGAGGAATTGAAGCAAACCCGGAGAAGATAAATGCAGTACTAGAGATGGCTCCACCCAAGACCCTCAATGACATCCAAAAGCTAAATGGAAGGATCACAGCCCTAGGAAGATTCATCTCATTCTCGGCTAAAAGATGCATGCCATTTTACAAAGCGCTCAAAAAAGGGCAGGCCTTCAAGTGGGACAAGGAATGCCACGAGGCGTTCGACCAATTGAAGAAATTCCTCACATCACCCCCGCTGCTGAGCAGACCAATTCCGGGAGAAAAATTGTATGTATACTTGGCAGCGGTGGAGGAAGCTGTCGGATCGGTCCTCGTAAGAGAAGAGGATGGGCAACAGTATCCGGTGTATTACACCAGCAAAGTACTACGAGGGGCGGAGACAAGATACCCCAACATTGAGAAAATGGCACTGGCCCTGCTCTCGGCAGCCAATAGATTGAGGCCCTACTTCCAGGCACACACTATCATTGTAAGAACCGGGTTCCCACTCAGAAAGGTGCTGCAACGGCCTGAAACATCCGGTAGATTGGCGGAATGGGCGATACGCCTGGGGGAATTTGACATCAGATTCGAGCCTAGGCAGGCTTTAAAAGCCCAAATCCTAGCGGACTTCGTAACAGAGTTCCATAATCTTGAGCACAACTCAACACCTCCATCTGAAGAATGGGACGTCTTTGTGGACGGAGCGTCGTCAAAAGAAGGGGCCGGAGCAGGTGTATACATCAAAGGACCGAACAGGATCCAACTCTCCTACGCAGTGAAGTTGGACTTCCCAACAACGAACAATGCGGCAGAATACGAAGCCATGATCAAAGGCCTGGAGCTAATCAAAGAAATAGGGCCAGACAAAGTCCGGATACTCAGTGATTCCAGACTGGTGTCCAACCAGATAAACAAACACTTTGAAGTCCGAGACCCGGCCATGAAGGGATATTTGGACACGGTCCGGGGCCTGCTGAAACAGATTGAGGCGCGGGGTACAGTGTGGAAGATTGAAAACATTCCCCGGGAAGCCAACTGCCTTGCGGATGAACTCGCTAAAGCTGCCTCCAGCAAAGAAGAGTGGCAATATCTACACTGTCCGTATGAAGTACAGTCGCACCCCAGCATTCAGAAAAACGAAGTCCTGACGGCGGACCACCACGAAAACTGCTGGATTACACCCATCATGGACTTCCTGAAGGAAGGAAAATTACCGGATGACGAACCAACTGCTCGCCGGATCTCAAGGAAATCTTCAAGATATGCTATCATAGACGGACAACTTTACCGCAAGTCTTTTAGTCGGCCCTGGATGAAATGCATCCCGCCAGAAGAAGGCAATTATGTTTTGAGAGAGCTCCACGAAGGGATCTGCGGGTCGCATCAGGCCGCCCTAACCATACTCCGTAAAGCAATGCTCATGGGATACTACTGGGAAACAATGAAAGAAGACGCAGAGGCCTACATCTGTGCTTGCCACCAATGTCAGGTACACGCAAAGAAAACCAGCCGACCACCGGCGGAGCAACAGCCAATCCTAACGGCTTGGCCCTTTTCAACATGGGGGATCGACCTCGTGGGTCCATTACCGGAAGCAAGCAGACAGAGGAAATGGATGATCGTAGCTGTTGATCACTTCACCAAATGGGTGGAAGCAGAAGCCCTTTCTACCATCACCCCCGAGAGAGTGATTTCCTTTGTCAAGGAATACATCCTGGGAAGATTCGGCATACCGAATACCATCATCACGGACAATGGAACTCAGTTCACCTCCAGAAAGTTCAAAGATTTCTGCGAAAGCTTCCACATCTCACATAGGTGTAGCTCGGTTGCCCACCCGCAGAGCAATGGCATGACAGAGGTCACCAACCGCACCATATGCGACGGCATCAAAAAGAGGCTGGAGGGACACAAAGGAGCATGGGCGGATGAATTGAACAGCGTGCTATGGGCGTACCGAACCACACCAAGACGGGCCACCGGGGAAACCCCCTTCGCCCTAACATACGGTACCGAAGCAGTAATCCCAGTAGAAATTGGCTCTCCAAGTGACAGGGTCACCCACTACAGCGAAGCCCAGAATGACATCAATTTGTGCTTTCACTTGGACTCACTGGAGGGAAGGAGGGAGAGAGCCTTCGTCCTCATGGCGGCATACAAGAATAAAGTCGCCCGGTACCATGACAAGAAAATAAAGACTGTCGCCTTCCAGCAGGGAGATCTTGTATTACGAGACGCGGAAGCCTCACAGGCTAGAGAAGGAAGAGGAAAATTGGCAATCAAATGGGAAGGACCATACCGGATCATTAAGGTCCTTGGACCAGCTACTTACAAACTATGCCACATGGATGGAAGGGGCATACCCCGCACATGGAACTCCAGGGCACTTAGGAAATACCACCAGTAGAGCGTGTTGCACTCTTTTTCCCTCGGTAGCGGTTTTTTCCCACAGGGTTTTCCCTACCGAGGTTTTTAATGAGGCAACTATAGCTGTAGTGTTGTAACTTTAATGCTGAACTTTATATTAAAGGGAGATTCGCTTTCGAATACATCATTTTATCATTCGCTTTCGAATAATTCTTCTGAAGTACTCGGCTATTTTAATACGCTTTCGAATAAGTATATGCACGACCCCCCCCATTCGCATTCGATTAAAATTCAAGTCCTGGGTTAACATTGGATTCCGAACCTAGACTCGGCTTGAAAAGGGCAGTCATAAGCAGATGCGTTAAGTTTGCATTCAAACAAAGAAATAATTCTTGAACCGCATCGAATGAGAAAATATATACTTGTTTCATTAAATACCCTTAATGGGAAAAATATACATGTACAAAATGTCAATCCCTATCCTGATTACCGGACCCCTCAGCTGATCCCTCTTCAGGCGCCGAGGCGGTTGGAGGGACATCTTCATCCTCGTCCGGGAGATCGGCTTCATCAGGGAAATCCACTTCTAGGTCCCCGAAGGCAACATCCGGGTAGACCTCAGAGCACCTTTGAAGGATACGGTCCCCATACAGTAGGGCAAGACGCCCATAGGTCAGGGTCCTCTCCTTCAACTTCGCCTCTGCCGCCAGTCGGTCACTTTCACGGGATTTCTTCTCCTGCTCGAGGGCCGCCTCGGCTAGTTCGACAGAACGCTTGAGGGCCACATTCTCGGCAGTCATATCATCAAGCGCCTTTTTCTGTTGCTCTGCCTCAGCCTTCACTTTCGCCAGGCTCTCCTCCAGCTTCTTCCTCTCCAGAGCACCGGCAATGCTCTGATCGAGGATCCGGTCAGCTTCCTCAACCCTCTTCAACTCCTCGTAGAGAAAGGGGATGGCCTGCAGAGAAACAGTTAGATACGGCCAGAAGGTAAAAGAAAGAATCTAGGACTTACCGTGTATAGCTTGCTCAGGACTCTGGTCCCTATGCTCCGGTTGGACATAGTCTTCACCCGGGAGGAGTCAGCAGGGAGATACATGCCGTTGCTCAGCTCCAGCTGCACTAAAGGATCAGCAAGGCTTGCATCTTGGCCAAACTTGGACATCAGAATGTCCCGTATCGAGCTGTCAGTGTTCACCGGACCCGCGAAGTCAGGTACCGCCTCCTGCATAACAAAAAGTAAGCACGGTCCGGAGTCTCATGCTAAAAGGGAAAAAGTAAAGAACGTACCATTCGGGTTTTCTTCCCCTTACCCGACCCGGATGCAAGGGCACTGGGCCTCTTCTTTCCTACAGGCTCCGCGTCCACTACAGGAGCAACTGGGCCCGGAACAGCAGGATTGATTGCGGGAACCGGAGCCGGCGCGGCAGTAGACGCCTTTGATCCGCTCTTTCGGGCACGCAAGGCTGCAACAGTATCAGCGAGTGACATCCCTGCCACAAAGGGAGAATGCAAAAATAAGTGAATAAATACCTCGGCCCTCTAAGGGATCATTAAAGAACACAGGGAGACCGGTCCGGTCATCAAGCGCTGCCAGAGGCAACCCTTCGCGGTAGGCCCTCGTGGCATATTGCAGCTTCCAGTACTGAGTCGGGACCGCTGTCAACAGATCAAGATTGGCTTGCTCCCGGGGCGAGAGCTTATCCTTCTCCCCCCTCATCTCGCTCGCGGGCCGGAAAGACCAGGCGGTGGGAAATGTTGGCACATTTTCCTTCAATTTGATGAAGAAAAACAGACCCTTGAACCCCTTCACCGAAGAGGTACGACCAGAGAAAAACCGGAAGAGAGGCCCCTTAGCCATTGTCAAATGGTCGCTATTGGAGTTTCGGAGAACTGGAGTGGCGATATGCCGGAAGAGAGAACGGGTCAGTTGAATGCTGAGGTTACAGCACAACCAATACATGGCGCACACGTCCTCCATCACGTTCGGGTGCAACTGGGCCGGACATACCCCGTACCGGTTCAAGACAGAGCATATGCCCTCCGGTAGCGGATAGGTGAAGCCGCCCACAACATGGTGAAGATAGATGGAGAAATAGCCGGACGGCGGTCGATGAACCCGCTGGTCGGGAGCAGGGATGAGACACTCGCAGGCTTCTAACCAGGGGTAATCAGAAACCAACTGATGTATCTCGCGGAAAGCAATAGAGGAAGCCATCTGGGATATCCTGGGGGTAAGGGTTCTCCCTGAGATACTTCTGACCAACCGAGAAGACTCAGGGAGGCGGACTGGTGCACTGGTCTCTCCGGCGGAGCGAGTTCTTTCAGAAGACTCAGAGGTGGAGAGCCTCGCGGCGTCGGAATCCACCTCCACAGAAGGGGACACAGGGCGAGGAGCAGTACTTGCGGTCCACGAATAGCTCGAAGAACCCATACCAAACAGTGACCCTGGAACTAAGAACTTAAGAAAGGAAAATTGCAGAAAGGACGAAGATGAAACTTACTGGATTTTTGGAGAAGTGAAAGCGCCTGAAACTCAGAATGACGCCCAGACCAGAAATCAGTAACTTAAATACCCAACTGGCGAGAAATCGAAAGGTCGCAGCATTTAAGTCACATTGAAGGTCGCGTCCCTGCGGCTGCACAGTACGTGGCAGGCAGTGGGTAGGCACGCGTTCCCAGGCAGGGTTTTAGGAGCTAACCCCTAAAGGGCTTACTTCAGACTTAGGGGGGACTTCTGATGACATCCGGTCCGGCTTCACGGTTCGGTCTGGAACACCCGGCCCGGTCCGGTAGTCCGGACCCGTATCACATCATCTGGCTAAGCAACCGCTTCCCGCATCCGGATCCCAACCACCCCAGAACAGATAAGTTCCCTGGATCCGCGGAGAGATCCTAGGGGAAGAGGTGGTGTCCCACTAGGAGTCCACCCCCATGTTTCACTGGAGCAGGAACGCCACCCACGTGGAAGCTCTTTCAGTATCAGTCCAACTCTACTATTCCCTCCTATAAAAGGAGGATATTCTGCCTGAGGTAAGGATGATTGAATTCTTTTCTTAATTCTCCTAAAAGTACTTTTCAACACTCAGGAGCATACTAACTTAGGCATCGGAGTATACCCCAGAGGTTACCGGTGTCTCACTGTTTGGTATTGCAGAAACCATATTGGATCCGGTCAGAGCAGCAACCCCGACCCGGATCACCCAGAGGATTTTACCGAATCCATCAATTATAAATACAAAAATAAAAATATATTAATATATTAATATATTTATTAAATCCGGTTCGATTCCGGTTCATTCCGTTTAATCCAAAATCCATGAATCCATCCCTTTACTGGTTCGATTACCGGATCTAAAAAATAAAAATATGTAGAATGTTCTATAAATATCTAGTTTGTATAGAAAAAAATCTAGTAAGCATATAAAATATCTAAAATAGGATTTATCTAGAAATATCTAGAAAATTTGAATAATCTAGAATATTATAACTAATCTTGTATTATCTAGAATATTCTAATCACCACTATAAATATGTAACTCTCCATGTAAATAATAGAATGAATGAAATCTTATTACCATTCTCCAAATACTTCTCTTTAACTTTCCATAAGCACTAACTACCTTTGCACCATTAAACCATAACACCAAAACATAATAACCATAAAAATACTTACAATTGATATCAGAGCACAAGTTGATCCAAACCCAAAACTTAACCTCCATTTCCAAAACCAATCTTGTAAAATTTTCACTAAACCAATCACAAAAAATGCCAACCTCAAACAGCACACAACAAGTTCTCCCATTATTCAATGGTGAAAACTATGACTATTGGAGTATTAGATTCAAGGTTGTCCTTAGAGCATTTGATCTTTGGGAAGTGGTAGAGCAGCGGATTCTAAATACTACAACAACAAGGACCTTTGCTCAAGCTTTAGGTGAATCAACTCTAACACACAGTACTACAAGTACAATAGCTCATGCATCAAGTTCAATCCCAGAAGATAAAATGAAGGAATGGATAAAGAAAGATGTAGAAGCCCTTGCAAAAATACACCTAGCAACAACAGACCATATTTTCCCAAGGATCATGAAAGCAACAACAGCAAAAAAAGCATGGGAGACCCTAAGGAATGAGTTTCAAGGCACAGCTAAGGTACGAGCCATAAAACTTCAAACTTTAAAGAGAGACTTTAAAAATATAAAGATGAGAGAAGATGAAAAATCTATGAACTATTATGCTAGAGTGACTGAAATAGTCAATCAAATAAAAGCATATGGAGAAGATTTGGATGATAAAAAGATCATCCAAAAACTATTGATTTCCATTCCAGAAAAATTCGATTCTATAGTAGATGTTCTTGAATCAAAGGGCATCAATCAACTCACTCTAGTAGAAGTAGTGGGCTCCCTTCATGCATGTGAACAAAGGAAGGAGAAGAGGACTGAATCTGTCACAAAAGGAGCATGGAAGACTTCTCATAAAAACAACAATTATTTCTCGAAGAAAAATACGAAACAAAGAAAGAATTGGAAAAATAAACCATGTTCTGCAAGTAACATGAGAGATGGAGAAAAGAAAGGAAATTACCCTCCTTGTGGTATTTGTAAATACACAAATCACCAAGAGAAGGATTGTTGGTTCAAATGGAAGCCCAAGTGCAACAATTGTGGGAGGTTTAGCCATGTGGAAATTGCTTGTAGATCCAAGAACAAGTCTTTCCAACCTGCAAAGCAATAAAGCAAGGTATCATAAGCTCAATATGAAGAAGACAATCTTTTCTTTGCTTGCCAAGCAGTTGCAATTCCGGCCAATAATGAAACTTGGTTAGTAGATAGTGGATGCACAAGTCAATATGGCTAAGGACCCACACATCTTCACTCAACTTGACACCATAGTGAAGATTCCAATTACAATAGGGAATAGAGCAGTCATACAATTAGCAGGTAGAGGTACTGTGGCAATTGAAACCAACAATGGAGTTAAGCATATCAGAGATGTGCTTTATGTGCCATAGTTGAGCCAAAACGTGCTTAGTATATCTCAAATGATGAAGAATGGCTACTCACTACACTTTGAAGGCTCTACTTGCGAAATTTATGATTCATATGAGAATCATGTCGTAAGTGTGAAGATAAAAAATAGATCATTTCTGATCGAGTGGAGATATCCTTTTGAATCATCCAATAGGGCACAAACTGAAGCCATAAGTTGGCTTTGGCACAAGAGATTCGGCCATTGTAATATGAGTACCCTTAAGCAACTATCTCAAAAGAGCATGGTAAGAGATTTACCATCAATAGAAGACTGCAATGGGGTATGCGAAGGCTGCCAACTTGGAAAAATACATAGACAGCCATTTCCTACAAGCACCACTTGGAGAGCAACTCAAAAATTGCAACTGGTACACACAAACGTATGTGGACCAATGAGGACACCATCAATCAACAACAGCAGGTACTTTATCCTCTTCATTGATGACTTTTCTAGAATGACTTGTGTATATTTTATGAAAAAAAAGTTAGAAGTATTTGCGATATTCGAAAGTTACAAAGCTGCTGTTGAAAAAGAAAGTGGGTATGAACTAAAAGCTCTGAGAAGTGATAATGGAACTAAGTACACTTCTTCAGAGTTCAACAAGTTCTGCCAAGAAACCGAAGTTCATTGATAGCTCAGGGTGCCATACTCTCCATAACAAAATGGTGTCTCAGAAAGGAAGAACAAAACAGTTATGGAAATGGCTAGATCAAAGCTCAAAGATAAGAATCTGGCAAATACATTTTGGGTAGAAGCAGTATACACCACAGTCTACATACAAAATAGATGTGCCACCAAAGCTCTTCAAGACAAAACTCTAATAGAAGTTGGACAGGTATGATACCATCTGTCAGGCATTTGAAAGTATTTGGATGCATTTGTTACGTCCACATACTTGAGCAAAAGAGGCACAAATTGGAGTCCAAAGCACAAAAAGGCATCCTTATTGGTTACAGTTCTCAGCCTAAAGGTTATAGAATTCATATTCCTAAAATTGAGAAAATTGTAATTAGTAAAGATGTGGTGTTCGATGAAGGAGCAAAATGGAATTGGGAAGAACAAAAAGAAGGGAAACAAGAGGAGCAATTGACAACTTTGTCCTATCAACAACCAAGCTCCAACATGACTCCAATTCTAAGAAATCTAGAAGGCTCTAGTAAACTTCTAGAACATTTGACTC
This sequence comes from Euphorbia tirucalli, assembly GCA_039660915.1. NCBI lineage: Eukaryota > Viridiplantae > Streptophyta > Magnoliopsida > Malpighiales > Euphorbiaceae > Euphorbia > Euphorbia tirucalli. The sequence goes on along the minus strand of CM077639.1, from coordinate 27,364,191 downwards.
CACAGCAAATATCTCCATCCTCAACAAGTTCAAAAATAAGAGGTACATCCTCACCATCATCCTCTCTTATTACACCATAAAAAAGAGGATTTAAGACACTTCAAGAAATATATTAGCAATGTGAGTATTGTCACATAGCAACAAGTGAACCTAGTTGCTTTGAAGAAGCCATTCGAAAAAATGAGTGGAAGCAAGCAATGGAGGAGGAGATTAAAAATGATTGAGAAAAATCAAACATGGGAGTTAGTAGACAAACCTGATGATAAAGAAGCAGTTGGAGTCAAATGGATATACAAAACCAAATTCATTATTAATGGCACAATCCAAAAGCATAAAGTAAGATTGGTGGCAAAAGGATACTCACAACAATTTAGAGTAGACTGCAATGAGACTTTTGCTCCAGTCTCAAGGCAAGATACTATAAGACTTATACTTGTTGTTACGGCTCAAAAGAAGTGGCCAGTTTTTCAACTTGATGTCAAATCAGCATTCTTGAATGGATTTCTCGAGGAAGAAATATATATCCAATAACCTCAAGGCTTTGAAATAAAAGGACAAGAAAATAAGGTCCTAAAATTAAAGAAGGCACTTTATGGCCTTAAATAAGCTCCATAGGCCTGGTATAGCAGGATTGATGGTTATTTCCAACAACAAGGCTTCAAGAGGAGTCCTAGTGAAGCTACACTATACATCAAGGTTCAAAGAAGCAAAAGAATTATATTGTCACTCTATGTTGATGATCTTCTCGTCATTGGGAGTGATCTAAGCCAAATTGAAGAATTCAAGGAACAAATGAAGAAAGAGTTCGAGATGACTGATTTGGGGCTTCTACATTACTTCCTCGACATGGAGATTACACAATCCAATAATGGGATCTTAATATGCCAAAAGAGGTGCGCAAACAAGTTACTTGAGAAATTCAAGATGAAAGGATGCAAGGAAGGTGACACTCCATTTGCCACAAATGAAAAATTATCAAAAGAAGATGGATCACCAAAAGCAGATGCTAGGCAAAATAGACAATTCATTAGAAGTCTATTATATCTCACAGCTACAAGGCCTGACATCATGTATGCTACTAGTCTATTGTCAAGATTCATGCACAAGCCAACTCAACATCATCTTGCAAATGCCAAGAGGGTGCTTAACTACATCAAGGCAACAACTGATTACGGGATCAATTTCACTACTACCGAAAAATTGAAATTGGTTGGATTCACAGACAGTGATTAGGCTGGATCGGTGGATGATATGAGAAGCACTTCAGGGTATGCATTCTCTATCGGTAATGGAGTATTCTCCTGGCTTTCACAAAAGCAAGAAACTATAGCACAATCATCTACTAAAGCAGAATACATAGCAGCTTGTGTAGTCGTAAATCAAGCTATTTGGTTAGGAAGAATCTTGATCGACTTGAGCGAAGAACAAGATCATCCTACAAGACTTTATTGTGATAGTAAGTCTGCCATCGCTATCACGAAAAATCTACTTCAACATAGGAGGACTAAACATATCATGATCAAGTTTCACTTTGTGCAAGAAGCAGAAAGCAAAAAGGAAGTTAGCCTAAAGCACTGCCACACTTAAGAGCAAATAGCAGACATCTTTACAAAGGCATTGGCCAAAGCAAAATTGGAACATTTCAGGAGCCAAATGGGAGTTTGCAAGAAGAGGTTCAAGGAGGAGTGATGAAGTTAATGAACTCTTCTAGTAAATTCTAGAAACAATTAGAAATTGATTATTAATGAAAATTCTAGATAATTATAGAACTAATCTAAAAAATAAAAATATGTAGAATGTTCTATAACTATCTAGTTTGTATAGAAAAAACCTAGTAAATATATAAAATATCTAAAATAGGATTTATGTAGAAAGATTTAGAAAATTTTAATAATATAGAATATTAGGACTAATCTTGTATTATCTAGAATATTCTAAACACTACTATAAATATATAACTCTCCATGTAAACAATAGAATGAATGAAATCATATTACCATTCTCTAAATACTTCTCTCTAACTCTTCTTAAGCACTAACTACCTTTGCACCATTAAACCATAACACCAAAACATAATCACCATAAAATCACTTACAATTGATCATTAGGAAATGTACGAGCTTCCAAATCATGCCAATGTTAATCGTGCTATTTGGAGGGTTATTATGAGGCGATTAGAGATTGGCGTTATTATTTGAGAAAGATTTAATGAAGATGCAAAACTGACAAAGAGAGATTGAGTAATTGCCCACCTGAAATTGATCCTAATAAATGGAAGTGGTTGGTAAAATACTGGGGTTCAGAGAAATTTAGAGTAAGTTTTTAATAATTATTATAAGAGATTTCATTTATATATGTTTGAGTATAATGGCTTCTTTTATCATATCTATGTGAAAAACATTGGGATAATTACTCTTCTAATATCGGTCAACAACTTGTCATTCATTTTTACAATAGGAACGATATCATGTGAACTGAAGTGATGTCTTAATTATATGCATTACAATTATGTCTCTTCATTAATCTATTTAAATCATATGTAGCATATAAGTGAAGCAAATATGGCCAATTGGCGCAAACAAACAATGTTGGCATGTGTAGGGACCAAATCTATTGCAAGAATTGCAACTGAAATGGTAATTAAAGTTAAAAAGTTCAGTTACTTGTTTTGAAGTTTTTAAAAAGCATCCGTATTTTTGTATTTAATTTAGCTGTTAGTTTTTCTCACCATTTACAGAGAGCGTGTACTGATGAAGAAACAGTTCAAGAGCCAGAATATTTGAGACTTTTTGTCAAACAACGACAAAGAAAAAATGGAAAATGGGTTAATGTAGAGGCTGAGGAAGCATATAATAAGTTGCTGAATATACATAAAGAACAAATGGAGAGTTTTGGTGTTGACAATCTCACATAGAAGAAGCATATACAAAGGTCTTCGGACATAAATCTAGATACATAAAAGGCATAGGTGAAGGACCTCCCCCTCTGAAATGTGTTAGCCGTGCTTATATATCTCAATCCACTTTAACTGAATCGGAATTCCAAGCTAGATTAAAGGCTAAGTTAGAAGGATTTTTTAAAAAAAGAGATGTTGAACTTCAAGAAACCATTGATGCTTCAGAGAAAAAGTTTCAAAATGACATGGCAGTCCAATTGCATATGCTAAAGGAAGAGCTAACATCTTCCCAGAGCTCTCAAACTTTTATAGTTAGTTATCACAATATTAGTTTGCATTTACTGCACATGTTATTTAATATTTAGATGTGCAAATAAGTGAATTCTTTTAATTTTGCAGCCTAAGAACCCATCTTCAATTCCTCTAAAGGATTTTGTCTATCCAAGTTTAGTAGCACAACAAGCGGATGAAGGATTTCATGATTCATTGGTATTTTTTATTACACACTACTAGCTTGCCTTTTAATAAGTATTATAAACTATGTTGACTTTCCATTTAAAAAGCTTTTGTTATGTGTTCCGAAAGCATTGGGATTTCAGATTAAGATGAGTAGGTATTTAACATTGTTTTTGGGTATTATATATGGTCTCTTTAGTTAGGATTGGAAAATGCATTTTTGTTTACTTGACTTTCATTACACAATTGTAGTCTTGACATATAAGATTGCTTATCTTATTGAATTAGAACTTGATTGTTTCCATTGAAATATTTTGTTACTTATATTTGTTTGAAGGCTGTAAATCTTGTTTCAAAGCCTCTTAAAGAGTCAATGCATGGAGCATCTTTAAGAGATGATAAGGATGAAGTAAAATACAATAATGCCTTGCCCTGATATTTATTAGATTTATTTTTGTTAACACATTTTGCTTAAACTTTTTTCCTTTTCTTTTCTAGGCTGGACTGGTTTGCATAATTTGCCAAGTCACTTTGGAAGGTACAAAAGCATATATGAACCATATGAAAGGAACCAAACATATGTGCTTTCAAAACTTTTAGTGAATGACATATTTTTTGTCCTTACAATGATTTTTCATAATTCTAGATACGTTGAATTTACTTTTGCATTTTATATTTTAGACAAACAAACTATGGAGAAGTTTAAGGCCAAGGTTGTAAGAGGTGGACGTGTTACTAGGTAAAATTAATTATTAGACATCGTTGCCTTTGATACTTGTTAGTCTATAATGTTAGTATTGTAATATCTTATAAAATAATATTACTTTATGCCTTATCTTATAATTTTGACTTTTGACAGAAAGATCAAGAGAGAACATTGAAAACATTGATAACTTTTTGGTGCTAACTTAGGTAACTTTTCTACTGTTTTACTGATCTATTTAAATGTCAATTTTTGCTATGAAAGTTAAGACACCTATTTAACCCCCATAGAATACTAGAGTATATAACTGGTTGTGATCACTTGGAAAATCAGTGAATTTAAAAATTATAGGCATGTGCATAAGTACATTTATAAGTATTTTTACCGAATTTCATTTCGATGTCTTTAATTCTAGTTTCAAAGAAATATTAAAAAAACAATAGCTTTTCTACGAGATATCAAGACTCTTTATCAATATGATACATGTAATTGATAAAAACATAACTGCAACTTCAGCATTTATTAGTGGTGTCAGATACTCTTTGAAATCATTTCAAGTCAGTGCTTTTTGGATGTTGAGTGATGGGTTATTAGTTGAGCAGTAGATCTTTATTTTGGCTAGTATGGTTTACATGGTTCCTTCTTACCATTATATTTGAGTGATGTTCATTTTATATTGGATGATATCCATATTCATGTGCTTATATGTTATGAATCATGTGCTTGCAAGTTACCTTCATATTTCATTGTTTAATTATTATGCTGTTTTGACAGGCATTATGATTTATCCAAACAACAACATTCGAGAAATTGAATTTTGCAACTGATCTAGTATTTTGGGCTGAACAATGTATGTAATTGTTGATAGACTTTGTCCATTTTGTACATGGCTTAGCATTTGTATAACAAAATTTCTCTCTATGTTGTTACTTTGTCATTGGATACAATTTAATTCTTATTGTCAATGGATAAACTTCCAAAGTATTGTTTTATTCTTTAGTTTGATATTTTATTTTTTAATTATTTCCCTATATGAGGGATAGATTTGAAGCTAAAATATAAGTTTTGTGGAGATTCTTCCCCACTAAATATAGTCTTTTATGGCAAATTCAACTTCCCACAAATAAAAACTCTTTTGCGGCACCAAATTTCCAACTAAACAATAACTCTTTTGTGTCAAATGCATCGCTACTGAATTTAGAGTCTTTTGTGGCGCATACACTTTCCACTACACAATATTGTTTGTGGCGAAATTTATCCTTCACTCATTTGATTCAAATTTGTGGCGAGTAAACTGACGCCTCTAAACATTGTCTTTTGTGGTGCAATAAGTCCATGAGAGTAGAGCAATATCTGTGGCAAGTTTGTATTTGCCACTAAATAGTATATTTTAGGGGAGATTTTTTTTTTTTTTTTTTTGGCCACTATATCTTTACTTGCACACTTATAGTAGCAAGTTTTAAATTCGCCGCTAAAGATTTTAGTGGCGAAATTTCAGCATTTTGTGAGGAAAGTTTTCCCCACAAAAGAACTGTTATCTTGTAGTGTTGACACAGTTCTATCTCTCCATTTTCACCAAATTAAATAACTTAAAATAATAATAATAATAATAATAATAATAAGGATGATGCTAAATGCTAGATTGAATAACCTTAAAAAGAAGCCTGCTTATTGTTTCTATCTTCACAATATATATGTTTTTGTAGTCATTGCTTTTCAACTACCAATTAAGCAAAACTTTCTTTCTCTATTAACTGTGATGTGCAAAGACGGCAACTATTTCTATTTGGAATTTACTACTTTTTGATACTAACATTTAATTTCTTTTCTCACCCCTACTTCTATAATTTATATATATTTATAACTAACAACCCATTTTGAATATAAATTTCATAATGATCGTGAGTTCATACCTTCTTTTTTGTTTTTTTCTTTTTGATGTAACTTCATTTTAATGGTAGCAGAAACAGAATATAAAACATATATCATGCATCTTCATCCTAACATTAAATTCCAAAAAGATAAGACAATAGAACTAATAACTATAATAAAACTCCTAAATCTCAATTTAGAATACAAATTAAATTAAATTGAATTTAGAAAATTTATTGTTACAAAGTTTTATTTACTCCTATTTCCTCAATTATTCTACAATACTTTATAAATTTATAAATTTAAATGAAATTCCTATTGTTTACCCAATGAAAATACACTTATATATGAATTCTATAAACTCATTGAGTATTCCTAAAAAATTTCTCAAGAAACACCTTAGGGGAAAAAGACTTTTGTTTTTAGTATATTATTTTATAGTTTAATCGTTCCAAATTTGAATTTGAAAGGCATAAAAAGTATTGAAATCATTTGATGTATTGAATACAATTGCTTAACTTACTGCTTTGAAAAAGAAAAATAAATTTGGAGTTTTCAATCACAGAGATCAATAAGTCAAGTATTGATCTAATTAATTGGAAGCTATATATAACTAATGAGTCAATGACAACCAAAGATTTTCTCGACGGCTACACATTTTGTGGTTTCTGCCAGCTTATTATGCAGAAAATAGAATTCAGTGGCTAATTTTCTTCGCAGTCTTTTTAGGCAATAAAAATCATGAGTCCGGATTTTATATATTTTGCAATCGGTGCTCTAATAAATTTTTTCAATACATTGAGTATAAAATCTTTTTGTTTTAATAGTATATTAGCTCCAGATTTGATACTTTTTTTCGCATAGACTGTAATATCGATTACTTAAAGCATTAACCAGTTTTTGAGAAAAATATAAGACCTTTTATAAAGTTCACTCAAGGTATCTAAACTATACTTTTTATACAGATATGTTATAGCTACATATGTGTATCATACCTCCGATTTTATCAACTTTGAAAGATTGTTTTGATTGAATCCACAATTTCGCATACTTTCAGGAATGTAAGAGCCTTGGTGATTTTTCCTCTTAAAATCTAAGTAAATTATGATACGACCAGGGAAAAAAAAAATACAAAAATTCAGGTTAACCTTGAAATGAAATTTGTAATATATTAGATGTAGAGCAATCAATTGAACATATATAAATTAAGAAGTGCAACTATTATAATAATAATAATAATAATAATAATAATAATAATAACGATTAATTAATTATATGGAATGTAATAAATCATATATAATAATGGATGGCTCATCAAATCCAACCAAACGATTTTGATTGGATTCACCTTCATACATTTGTAGAGACAAATGAGTTGGAAATATAGTAGAGGAAATTCACAATGCAAACGTGATTTATACAATAAAGTAAGCCAGCTAGTGAGTTTTCCAACAATTAACTACTCCAACTTCGTTGAATTCTATGATAACATTAGTAAACCAAAGAATTTTTGAAATGGTCAATACGGCAATAAATAGGACAATCCGCCTCTTAGTACAGCCTTCTACTTCTTGCAAGCTTGCAATCCTAGCTACTTTGATCTGTCCCAAGCCCCTTCTTTTATTCTTAAATACCTCTAAAATGACCAAAACACAAATTGAAGAGAAGTGAGTTTGAATAAGTGTTTTCCTAATGGAAAAGAAAATAGTTGTTGCAGTGTTGAGTTTGGCAATAGCAGTATTACAGAGTGCAAATGCACAAGTACCAGCAGTTTTTGTATTAGGAGATTCAACAGCTGATACTGGAACTAACAATTTCTTACCTGGACCAAACGATAAGGCTAATTTCCCTCCTTATGGTATTGATTTTCCTTACCACAGGCCAACTGGAAGGTTTAGTAATGGCCTTAACAGTGCTGATTTTCTTGGTTAGCATTCTACCTTTTACATTTGCTTTTTGTTTGAGTTTTAATCTTAGTATTTAGTATTGTCAAATTTGGGCCTGCCACTGTCTATTGCTTTTGGAGTTCCACTCAAGGAAGAAGGAATATGTTGTCTTATACAAAATGTTTATTTTTGCCTTATGTCATATGATTTTGAAATACTTGCTCCCTGTTATATACAAATTACAACTATCTGTACTAAAATAAACTGAAAAACGCACAAACAATAGAATAAACATTAATCTACTCGTGAAAGTACCAAAAATATATATACATATATATATATATATATGGTGAGCGAATTACCACTACTAAATATTTGCACGCATATTTTTTCGTCTATTTTGGTGCAAATGATTGTAATTTGTATATGACAATAGACAAATGTTTCAAAAACATAGGATATGGAGCAAAGGCAAATATTTTGTACAAAACAAGATACAAATATTTCAAAATTATAGCGCAGAGGATAAAGATAAATATTTTGTATAAACAAACAGACCTAATGGTCTTCGTAAAGTTTTTGTTATGGAAAAAGGGGTCAAACTTGATATCAAAAGCAAAATGCAATAATGATAATCATTAGCATTTTTTATTTTCTTTTTCTTTTTCATGATCAGCTAAGAAACTTGGATTCAAGAGAAGTCCTCTGCCTTTCTTCGTTCTAGCAAATAATACAAAATTCATCAAAAGGCCAAGTTTTAGAGGAGCAAACTTTGCCTCAGCTGGGTCTGGCCTTCTTAATGTAACTGGAGAGGTATCTATATATATGAACTTGATTGTTTCTAATTTCCTTCAAAAAAATTTCAAGAATCATAGTAATTAATTAAGGTTTAATTGATTGGGATTAATTTGAGGATCCAAATCTGCCCAAGAGTGTTGTCCCATTTGAAGAGCAGATAGAGCAACTTTCATTAGTGACAAGTGAGATTGTAGCAAATAAAGGTGAAGCATCTGCGGAAGCTTTTTTGTCAAAATCATTGTTCTTCATTAGCATTGGCAGCAATGACATTTTTGCTTATCAAGCTTCCAATTTCACCCTTTCCAAGGGTGAGTTTTTGGGAGCTTTAGAAGTTTTATACGAGGCTTCTTTGAGGGTAAGATTTCTCCCTATAATAATAATTTAGCATAACTTCAATCATATTTTTTTAACCTCCTCAACTTTGTTATTTTTATACATTAAGTCCTTGATCTTATATTTATACACCTTACGTCCTCGATTATTTTTAAACCTACACATACACATTGAAGTTTGAACTCTTATCTAAGCATTTGGATTAAGCCCCCCTATGCGGCACTATTCCAAACATATTACAGATTTTTGTTGTTTTGGTTTAGTTCACTGGAAGAATTTTTTTCAAACTTGTTCATCGGAATCTACCCTCTATTCAAGGAAAAAAATACAGACAAATTCTAACAAGATTGGCAAACCTTTAAAATTTGACAATTTTCTTATGTCCATCTATATAAGGAACTAATTAAAACTACCACAAATTCGAAAATTATTTGAGAACCACCATGCATGTGTAATATGTTTGGAATAGTGCCAGAAAGGGGTGCTTAATCCCTAAACATTTACACTTGGATCAATGGCTCAATTAATGTGGGAAAAATAGCAAAGTTTAGGAGATTCAAGATTCTTTTATATGGATAAATTTAACTCTATATATATATATATATATATATATATATATTTGAAAGTGCAGAAAATATATAAATTAGGAGGGAGAAAATTTGGAATAGTAAGTGTGCCACCAATTGGGTGTTGTCCATTCGAAAGGTATCAAAACAGCACAGGAGGATGTATAGAGGATTTGAATGATATTGCTAGAGATTTTCATTCAATGCTAAAATCCCTTTTCTTCAAGCTTACCTCTGATTACAAAGACTTGAAATTCTCCATTGGAAATGCCGTTGACATGACTCTAAATGTCATCAATAATCCATCTCTAGCAGGTAATTTTTTTTTTTTTTTTTTTTTTTTTTTTTTTTTCATTTCAATCTCAAACACATTATGTACACATCCATCCATAGATTTGTCGAAAACGTGTGTGTATGTTTTTTTAGGACTGACAGAAGTGGCAAATCCATGCTGTGGAGATTCAAAGACATTCTGTGGACCAAATGTAACAGTTTGTACAAATCGCCAACAATATCTATTTTGGGATGCATTCCACCCTACAATGGCTGCTTCTAAGCTGGCAGCTCTAACCCTTTTCAATGGACCACCGCAATTTGTTGCCCCTATTAACTTCAACCAGTTGGCTCAAGCTTAATGACATGTGAATTATCCAATAGTACGGAACCGCACTAGAAATTTTCTAATTTTGATGATCCACTACTCCTATTTTTACCAAATAAATAAAGTCTTCTTTCTTTTTCGAAAGAAATATATAAATTCTGCAACCTTCAAATTCAAGTAATTACAAGTTTTGTAACAGTAACCATCCATATTCTGTTCATTCACAGTTATCTACTCAAATAAAACAGTGGTAATTCTTTGTATTGTGATGAAATAAAAACAGAAATGGTAAATATTACTATAGTCATATTAATGAGTAAGAATGGCTAACTAATATGAAGTTTGAAATGGTAAATCCGCTCTCATTACGGACTTTTCCTACTTGCAATCTTGCTGTCCCGGACTTCTTTTTTCTTTTTTTTCATTATGCATATAAAATACCTGAAAGTTAGGAAATTAACCAAAAGACAAATTCATAAAACTGAAAAACGATTTACTTAGAAAAATAGTAATAATAATAATCAATTCGAGTCCTAATGGAAACGCAAATACTTATAGTCATGTTGGGTTTGCCGATAGCAGTATTGCAGTGTGCAAACGCATAAGTAACAGATGTCTTTGTATTAGGAGATTCATCAGCTGATAGTGGGACTAACAAAATCTTACCTCCATGTAACAACAATAGGGCTGGTTTTCCTCCTTATGGTATTGATTTAACTACCCGATTCTACGAGGGTGAGCAGCCCTAAAGTCTGATGATGGATGCAGGAATGAACTGACTCCCATATTTGAAATGGAGACAAAGTGATTGGACTGTTTTAGTAAGAAGCGTTTCAAATATGTAGATGCATTTTAAAGCCATAAAACCCAAAAAGTGTGACTTGGTCCAAAGTGAATAATATCTACATGGTATACTGTTAACAAGGAGCCTGGCCCAGTTGTGAACTGAAAGCCCAAGGATAGGGTGTGGAAAGTGTATGAGAGAAAGAAGAATGCAGGGAGGAAGAGGCCTGTGTGTACCGTTAGTGATTGGGTGTCTGTAGTGTGTTTTTTCTGCTAGTGTGTTGTTGTAATAAATGTAGTGTGTGCTCTATGCTAAGGCATGTTTAGCCATTTTGAGTAAATTTCAGCTGTGTCTGGAGGGAAAGGGGCTGTGTCCCTGAGTAGTGTTTGTGTTAGCCTTGTGAGTAGTAATCTTATCCTTGTGACTGTTATTCAACAATATTATCAGTATTATTCAAGTTCCATTGTTCCTGTCTTGAGTTTTCTAGCCTAGATGGCCAAGAACACCGGCGACATCGACCCAATCGAGGCGAAGTTTCTTGGACTTGAGAAACAGAATGCTAACTCATAGAAAGAGATGTCTAGTATGCAAAAAGAGTTGGCTAACCTGTCTCACTCTACGAGTAAGACGCAGCAGTCCATCGAAGGTTTATAGGCTCAATTTGCTCACTTGTTGAGAAAGATGGATAAGCAACCATACGAAAAGGAAGGGTACTCGGAGCAGGACCAGGTTAAGGGAGTTGAAAGGAGCACTGAAATCCAGCAAAAGACTGGTCACATTTCCACCGCTGCATCAAGGCAACAACTTGAGATGGAGTGCTCCACGCCACCTTTTAACGAAGAACCAGATCAGGGACACACCCTGAATCAATAGAATGGAGCATCGTGGGCAAGAAGGAAAGTCAAGCTGCCCCTTTTTAATGAAAACAACCCAAAAGGGTGGATTTCTCGAGCTGAAACTTACCTCCGAATCAACCATACCTCAGCCGCCTTATGTTGGCAAATGCTGAAATTTGTATGGAGGAACCGGCCATCCATTGGTTCACTATATTAAGTGAATCTACGCCCCACCTCACTTGGGAGGTTTTTAAGGGGGAATTTTTACAACAATTTAGCCATTTGGATACACCTAATCCATATGAAGTGCTTTCAGCGTTGCATCAAGTGGGAACTGTTATGGAATTCATTGAAGAATTTGAGATGGTAGCGGCACTGGTTCCACGTCAACCGGAACAGCAATATGTGGGATACTTTGTTAGTGGGTTGAAGGAGGAGATTAAAAGCAAGCTCAAGATGCATCATCCCACAAGAAGAATTTTAGCCTTGAGACTAGCTAGGACAGCGAAATCGATGGAAGTGTAAAAGTATAGTGGTGGCAGCGCAAGCAGTGTGAAATCGTGGGTTTCAACGGACAGAAGAAGCGTTAGTAGTCATGTGCCCTCTAGAAGGTAGGGAAGATCAGTTAGGGATGATGGGTATTTGGGTCGAGATAACAAGAGTTGGGACGGATCCACTTCTCAAAATACACCAACTATCAGGTATGAAGGCCCAAAAACTTCCACTGCTTCTTCTTCTTCTTCTTCTTCTTCTTTTTCCCAATCGATCATGAGAAACAAGGGGACAAAACAAATCTCACACAAAGAGTGGGATGAACGAAAAAGAGGGGTCTGTGTTTTAGATGTGCATAACCTTATTCTTCTCAACATCGGTGCCCAGAAAGGAATTTGCGGATGCTGTTGTTGGCCGATGACGAATAAGTTAACACCGATGGGGAGATTGTGTTGGCAGAAGCAGAGTTGGGGGTTGAAGAGGAAGATGCTGAAATCAGAGGGGAGTTTCAGGCTTTGGAGTTTTTCAACATTTCAGAATAAGAAGAACTCCCAACCATCAAATTTGAGGGAAAGATCCAGGGCATCCCGATTTCCATATTGCTGGACAGTGGCGCAACTCACAACTTTATTTCAAAAAAATTGGTGAGATCTCTAGGATTGAAAGCGGAAACAGGAAATAAAATTTGGATGAGATTGGGCGATGGGTACAAGGTGAGAATCTCTGAACAATGCCCGATAATTAAGGTTGTTATGCGAGAGTTTGAATGTGAAATTAGGGCTTTAGTCTTCGACACGGGCAACCTGGATTTGATATTGGGTATGGAATGGTTGAGGACTTTAGGAAAAGTATGGCATGATTGGAAATAGAGGAAAATGAGATTTTGGCAAGAAGGGAAGGTGGTGGAATTGATAGGGAATAGAGAAGGGAGAACTCAGCCTAGCTCTCTTCAGTCATGGCTGGATAACAAGGAGGGAAGTGGACTGATTGTAAAGGCAAAATTGAAGGAACCGGACGAGCAAGATGATCGGAGACAGAAGCAAGAGATGGATGCCTTAATAGCTCAGTTTGCAGATGTGTTCAAAGAACCAAGAGGTCTGCCCCCCCTCGATAGATACTGCATTCCATTAATATAGTTCCAAAGAGCGGTCCAGTGTGTGTAAGTCCTTACTGATAACCCCACCACTATAAGGATAAGATCCAGCAGCAGGTCCAGGACATGAAGGATCAAGGAATCATTAGGGATAGCAATAGTGCATACTCCAGTCTAGTGTTACTAGTCAAGAAGAAGGATGTCTCGTGGCGGCTCTATGTGGATTATTGGGCTCTCAATAAGGTGACAATTCCTGATAAGTACCCGATACCGGTGGTGGAAGAGTTGTTGGAGGAATTATATAGAGCAAAATACTTTTCGAAAATTGATTTAAAGGCCAGTTACCACCAAATTCCAATGAGGGAGAAGGATATCGAGAAGAATGCATTTAGAACACATAACAGGCATTATGAGTATTTAGTGATGCCATTTGGGCTCACTAATACCCCAGCGACATTCCAGGCAATTATGAATAAAATTTTTCTGTCACAATTAAGGCACACGGTACTGGTTTTTTTCGACGACATCTTGGTGTTTAGTAAAAGTTGGGATGAACATTTATAGCACTTAGAAGAGGTTCTACATATCTTGGTTGACCATCAATTTGTAGCAAACTATGAAAAATGCCAATTTGGAAGGAAGCAGGTGGAATACTTAGGTCATGTGATTTCGGCAGCAGGAGTCGCCATGGATCGGACTAAGGTGGAAGCGGTGATGGCTTGGCCCATGCCGAAATTGATAAAAGGAGTACGAGGCTTCCTAGGCTTAACGGGATACTGTAGAAAGTTTATCGCTGATTACGGAAAAATTGCCAAACCCCTCACTGAACTTACAAAAAGGAATGGATTTATCTAGAGCAGGGTTGCACAAAAGGCTTTTGATCAATTGAAAGTCACCTTAACTACAACGCCTGTTCTGACATTACCTAATTTTTTGACAACTTTTGACATTGAGTGCGATGCTTTAGGGCGAGGAATTGGTGCTATGCTAATGCAAAATTCTAGACCTGTTGCTTTCTTTAGTAAGGCATTAACTGAGAGGAAACTTATCAAATCAGCTTATGAAAAGGAGATCATGGGTTTAGATCTTACAATGCAACATTGGAGAACATACTTAATGGGCCGAAAATTCAGAATCTTCACGGACCAAAAAAGTCTTAAGAATTTGTTGGAGCAGCGGATTACCACCTGTGATCAGCAAAACTAGATAGCTAAGCTGCTGACCAATTTGAGATTTTTTACGAACTGGGTAAGCTTAATTATGCTGTTGATGCTCTTTCAAGACAAGGAGATGAAGGGGAACTGATTTGGTTGAAGTTGTATCCTCAGTGGGAGGGGGGAGCACAGTTACTTAAAGAAGCTGAAGAAGATGAACAGCTAGCCAAAATCAAAGACGAGATACAAAGAGATCCCGCCAGCAAGCCAAGATTTTAGATTAAAGAGGTGTGTTGCTATATAAGAATATGCTGGTCATACCGGTAAATTCCTCTTTAATTCTAACTTTGTTACTAGAATACCACTTAACATTGATGGGAGGGAATTCAGGATTCTATCGAACATACAGGAGGCTGGCTGCTAATATATACTGGGTTGGAATAAGCAAAACAGTACAAGAGTGTATTCGTGTTGGAAATGACCTAGTCCCGAGGCATTGGTCCTTGTGTTTTTATAATACATTTGTACATTAATGTGAACTTTATGTATTATACAATTTGTGTCAAGAGATAAAGGCATCAATCTATTTATTATATGTCTTGTGCTATATTTTAAATAGATTATCCAATAGACATATCCATATCCATGTTGTCAAGTGTCATACACTTGGCAGTAAAACTATGGATAGGGAAAACGATAAGGCCATAAAGTCATCCATAGTCTGTTCCAATCATGGGAATGAATGGAACCAAAGACTATCGTTAGCCGGGTTATATGGCGGTGTCTTACCGGTCATAGAACATGGGATGTCAACCAGGTTAATGGGTACATGCTAAAAGGGCATGGTCCTGGATCGATCCACTTAACGGGAATCTACATGGTATAGTATCTCAAATGATTCTCGCGTAGTACTTGTATAAGTCCTTTGACCGGACCATATGATGGTGCTGCATATGAAGTGGCACACTTTGGTGTAAGCCTAACATGCCTGTAAAAGGGTTCCAAGTATGGGTACATTCGGGTGTGTCAGTGAACATGGCAGTGCTATGGATATGCAGAAGGGAATGTCACTCAGTGATTCACTGAGACGATATCACTGGCCTCTTAAAGAATGTTACTGATAAGTGTGCGACTGCACCCAAACAAGATTGGATCTTGTTTGTGAGCATCAGTTCATTTGGTTCAAGTAAATGTCTAGAAACAATAGAGAATGATACTTCCATGCCTCTGTGTTGGACACAGATATCAGCGACATGGGATTTACAAGTTCAAACTACAGGGTTACGTTTTCAGTTGGACTGCTTACTCCATCTCAATTGGGGGCTATAGTGGCTTGCTAGAGCCCGCCTGCAGTCTGTGGGCCTTGGCTCACTGCCAACATAAAGACGGGCCCATTGGATCGTACACATTGAACTTCTGGACTTTAACTAGTCGGATTAAGTATGTACTTGGAGTATACACGTTTGAAGAGAGAGAGATCTATTAATTATATTATGAATCAATTGGATTGATCAAAGTTATATAATTAATATTTATTTTGGCATTCTCATAATTAATTCAATGAATTAATTTATAGGGTATTTCCTATGTGGAAATATTATTACATGTATAGGTTTACATGCATTTCATTTTATGTATGTCTAATTTAATCCATTGATTAAATTAATAGGTCAAATGAATTTTAATTTAAATGTATGTAATATATTATGGTATAATATATAAGCATACATGGTATATTAAAGTTGCATTTGAAATTAATTCAATCAAAGGATGTAAAATTGGGCTTAGTCTTAAAATGAAAAATGCCTACATGAAGTGGGACTTATCTTGGCCGAAATATTGTTGCATTAGGGCAATAAATGTTGAGTCATTTTGTTGGACAAAATGTGATGATGTAGATGGTGAGTCATGTATGACTTTTGGGTAAGCAAAGTTGGGCTTTGCTACTTAAGATATTTTGTTCATTCTTATGGTAAGAATGAAAAGGAAAATATCCCATCTTCATTTCCTTCATGTTGGCCGAATATAGTAGAGTGAAGATGAGTCATCTTCTTGACTTTTTGGTAGCAAAGTTAGACTTTGCTACCTTATGAATAAAAAAAGAAGAAAAGGTGATGGTGTGTGATGGTGGTGAGTCACCATGGTGAGTCATTGGTTTTGACTCATTTGTTGCAAAGTTGGACTTTGCTCTTTCATGTATTATCACTTTTGTTTGATGAAAAATAATTATGGGAAATTCACTTCTACTTTTGGTCGTGAGATACATTTTCTTTGTAAGAAAATTTTACCCACTTTTATGCATTAGTTTTCTTTTGGAAAGAAACAAGTGTGAGAAAAAGAGAAATTGCTTTATTTTCTTTTGGAAAGAAATATATATTGGATATCCTAGATGGGCTGCCCCTTTTATTCTCTCTTTCTCCCTCTCTTCTTGTCATCGGAGTCGCTAGCACGGGTTTCGGTCCGAGAGTCGTTTGTGTACGCATCGGTGGAGGAAGTCTACACTTGATTTATGTAGTCCGCATCTGTCTCTTAGAGAGACCTTATAGTAAGTTTTTGAACTTTCTCTTTATGCTTTAGGTTTTTGATTTCCACATCTTAAGCTCCTGGGACTGGATTTAAGGAAATCGACGCGTATTTTCGCTTTTATCGGTCGGTTCCCCATGACGAATCCCAACAATTCATAGTTGTGATTTCTACCAATGGTTTAAAGCCTGGACTCTTACACCAGCAGGTTTACTTCAACCTCTCAAGCTGCCTGAAGTCGTGTGGAGTGAGATCTCCATGGATTTTATAACTGGGCTCCCAAAATCTAAAGGATTTGAGGTGATTTGGGTAATTATGGACAGACTTAGTAAGTATGCTCACTTTATCTTGTTAAAGCATCCATACACAGCAAAGTCGCTAGCAGAGAGCTTTGTTAAGGAAGTAGTGCATCTTCATGGTGTTCCGCAAGCTATTGTTAGTGACAGGGACACAGTACTGGTGTGAGCGGACGACCTTTAAAACGGAACGCGGCAAAGCGAACCGGGGAAAAAAGAAAAGAAAGGAATTGTGTTGAGATTTGTGAATTTTATGGAAAATGAGTTTTATTTATATTGAGTTGGGAAAATTTATTGATTTGGTTTGGAAATCCTTTTTGTAGAAAACATTTTTCCCGATTTTATCTTAAAGACCTCGAAACTTAAATCCCGAGATCAGTGACAGAGTCGCCACCCGGATCAGCTCATCCGGGAATTCCGGTACAGCTACCTACCGAGGACAGGCTACTATACCTAATCCAGAGATTTAGGGTTCGGGCAAATAACTTACTTGACCTCTAGCTTGCTTTTACTTTACAGTTTATATTACAATATTTAATCCGCTTTATTATCTTTCTCTAACTCTAATTAGTTTATTTTAATTATCCGATGCTAAAGCAAAATGCAAGAATTAAATTGCGAGAAATAAAATCATACATTCAAAATATACAAAAGAATAATAGAGGCCTATTATACAACCCAATAGAATAAAAAAAGGAAAACCCTCGTTTCACCTTTACAACCGCCTAATTTACACGATTTATCTAAAAATATTACAATCGCCTAATATACAGGATTGATTCTATCAAAATACATTGAAAATAAAATAAAAAGCTGCAAAACAGAGGGTTAGCACAATTTACTGCACGCCACAAGTTGGACTCAAATAGACAGAATTGGGAAATTAGTAATCGGGGGCATGCATTTAGGGGATAACCGGGTTGGCTCGGCTAGCCAGCCCAGTTAGATCTAGAAAACATTTTGAAATGTCTCTGTATTTTGGTTTTGTGAGAAATTCATTTTTGAAAACAATTTTACCGGTTTACATGCATTTTTATATTTAAGGTGGGTCGGTTTTTAGGAGAACTGGGCCTCCGTCGTTGATTTGTTCTAAATACAATTTTACAGGAAATTGAATCTAGGGTCGTGAATGCACACAACAAAATTCATTTTTGATGATTTTGGGGTTTTCTGAATTTTTATGGATTTTTGGTAATTTTTGGGAATAAAAAAGGGAAATTCAGATTCTGGAAATCACGTTACAGTCGTGCGACTGTAACTACAGTCGTGCGACTGTAAGCTGTCCGGAGTCAGGATTTCACCAAAATTTATTTGGAACAAAACTGGAAAGAAAACACCTAAAAATCAAGAACACTCGTACGACTGTTCATCAAATCCAAGAACAGTCGTGTGACTGTTCTTGATTTCCAGAAGTAGAAACACAGAAATAAGGTGAAAATGCACAAAAATCACATCCAGCACCCAGAAAGCAGGAAAAAGTGAAAGGAAAAGGGAGTGCCTACCTTTTAGAAGCTTGTCCAAGTCGTTTTGACCCCTGGCGTCGCTCCAATCCACTGAAATCCGCACTTTTCTCCTTGAATTGGGGTTGAGAGCTTTGTGTCCAAAAATCTAAAATGCTCGGGATTCTGATGATTTAAGTCCGAGATTTTGATTTGTTTGTGAGGTTAAGTGATTAACCTAAGGGTTTCTATCAAATTTTAATCCTAATTCTGAGAATTAAAGAAAATAGAAGAGGAAAAGAAGGATTGGTGAGTTTTGGTGTTTTCTTTCTTTTCCCTCTTTCTTTTCTCCTTTCTCTCTCTAAATCCCTTTCACCAGAAATCAAAAGCTCCTTCTCCTTTCCTTTTCCTTCTTTTTATTCTGCTTTTTTGAGGTTCCTTGCTGTAAGAACGGAGCCATTAATGCTCTTCCCTCTCTCCTCCATTTTCTGCTGCAGAGGTATGGGCTCCTGCAACTGCCCTGACATTACAGTCGTACGACTGTAAATACAGTCGTACAACTATTCTTCTTCTTCTTTTTTTGAAGAGGATTGAAATTCCGGCGCTTACAACTGCCCCTCGCGTGATCAAATTCAACACCTGATCTTGGTCTGAAATGGTTAAGGTGATAATTTGAGAGCGCGAATCGAAGCGCCGCAGACACAGGAAATAAACACACGCAACTAAGTTGCTGAAGCTTCACTGCTGTGGTGACACGTTGAGTTGACTGGGTGGAATAAGACGATATCGGGTCTATGTTACCAAAGGCAATGCTGGAGATTTGAATTGGCTTCCATGATCTAGGATCTTGCTTGAATCGATCTTCAAGAATCTGAAATCTGGCTTGGACGATTTTCAAGGATTAAGAATCAGGCTTGAAGAGGTTTCAAGGACTCAAAACCACGCTTGAGGAGGTTTGCAAGGATTGGGAATCATGCTTGAAGAAGTTCAAGGATTCAAAATCTAGCTCGGAGAGGTGTTTATCAAGGATTGGGAATCATGCTTGAAGAAGTTCAAGGATTCAAAATCTAGCTTGGGGAGGTGTTTATCAAGGATTGGGAATCATGCTTGAAGAAGTTCAAGGATTCGAAATCTAGCTTAGATAAAATAATGGTTTTGATGTAGAACTAAGCCGATACCGGGTCTAGGTTACCCGAAACAAATCTGCAGAAATTTTAAGGATTTGAAATTTTGCTGGAATTGGATGGACTCGAAATAATGGAATAAGAGGTTCAAGGATTTGTAACCATGCTTGAATGTAATGGAGTTCAAGGGTTCAAAATCTGGCTTGAATGAAGAAAGGGGTTCAAGGATTTGTAACCATGCTTGAACGTAATGGAGTTCAAGGGTTTAAAAGATGGCTTGACTGAAGAAAAGAGATCAAGGATTTGCAACCATGCTTGAACGTAATGGAGTTCAAGGGTTTGAAATCTGGCTTGAATGAAGAAAGGGGTTCAAGGATTTGCAACCATGCTTGAACGCAATGGAGTTCAAGGGCTCGAAATCTGGCTTGAATGAAGAAAGGGGCTCAAGGATTTGTAACCATGCTTGAACGTAATGGATTTCAAAAGTTTAAAATCTGGCTTGACTGAAGAAAAGAGATCAAGGATTTTACAACCATGCTTGAACGTAATGGAGTTCAAGGGTTCGAAATCTGGCTTGAATGAAGAAAGGGGTTCAAGGATTTGTAACCATGCTTGAACGTAATGGAGTTCAAGGGCTCGAAATCTGGCTTGAATGAAATAAGGAGATAGCCTTAGGAATGATAATTTTGATGTTAGCTCGAGGATGAGTATTTATCCCTTGATCGATAATTCTGGAAACAAAAATTTTTTCCCCTTCGATCAAGGATAAATACGGCTTGATTGTTCTGCTTCTTGGAGACTTGATGTGTTGAGATTTGGGTTTGTGCTGATGCTTAAAGCCCAAGAGATGCCTCGGCATTGTGCCATCTCTGCTTTGAGAGCGAACCTGGTTCAGAGAGACCTAGTGATAGCAGCGTTGGGTTGGTTGCGATACATATGTGCATGTATGCATGTATGTTTTGAATGCATGTATATGTTTCAATGTGTGCATGTGAAAATGGACTTTAGAAAATGCATTTCGTGCCATTTGCTCAATCTTGACATTCCAGGTTCTCACTAGGGAAGATATGTTGCGTGATTGATTGTCTATGGTTGGAGAAGCAGAACTTTAGGTGCAATGTAATTCTTGCGATCCTGCTAGGGATATATGATGGCTAATGCAGAAATATAATGACTGTTGGAGAGGCAATGATGACATTCTTGGTAACGATGTCGTTAAGAAACAATGTAGGGGTTCTTGTTGGGGACTAATGAAACGTTCCTGCTGGGGGAACGACGGAGGAATTTTTGTCTTCCTTGCCCCTAGGTTTCATGAATTTGGGAGTGCTCTAAATTTTTCCTGACTGCCCAAAGTGGGTTTTCAACTCAACGAGCTGTGCTAATTTTTGCCTAAGGTGCCTTTTCGGTTTTCTCCTTAGCAAGCTTTTCACATGCCCTAACTTTTGCCTAAACTGCCCAATATGGTTTTCAGCTTAGCGGGCTGCTCTAATTTTTGCCTAAGGCACCTTTTCGGTTTTCACCTCAGCGAGCTCCTTTTTTTTTAAGATGTCGTGGAATAAGAAGAAGACTTCCAATTCAATACGCCCTCTGATGATGAGGCGATTGTGGGAAGTCTTGTAGGATTTGGTTGCTCCATTGCTGTTGCTGAAGTTCACAAGCGTATAGCCATATATGATGCATGATATGAATTCAATTCCTAACAAACTTAGGATATTTAAATGAACAGGGCAAGGCATTCATCCATTCATTCATTGATAATGTTTTAGCATAATACACATTATATATGAAATGAAATTAAGGACAAGATGAGTATGGTATCCGTCTCGACTGAACCTACAACTGCCACCAACTGGTCCTTACGGATTTTCCTGCCTGTGGTGCTCACCTCATTGTCCTAACTTTTGCATGGATTGCTTTCGTGATTTTCAATCCATCGGATTTTTTTTTATTATTATTATTTTTCTTTCGTGGAAACCTGAGCCTGTCCTGATTGAGGAGGCTGACGACTTGGTCTCTGTCTTTCTCTGTGGGACTGCTTTGATCCTGCAGATTGATGGCTGCACCTTTTGATGTGCTTGTTAGCTGCTTGAACTAGCCCGCTAGCTTATGGGTGGTATGGAGGCGATGTATAATGCCTCTCTCCTTTATTCTGGAACGATTGCACTATTGCCCCAGAACTTGCGTTCCATTATCGGGGATGCTATGGTGTGAAACAACATATGATATAGATGTGCATTCTTATTTTGGAACTTGAAACCATGGTTATTTTGTCTTTTTTTTTTTTTTGCTATGGAACTTCTGACTGGCTGGACTTGTCCTTTGAATTCTTTGTAATTCTGCATCTTGCGATCCTTTGTCGATCTCTAGATGTGCCGTCATAGGCCTAGGCGAAGGTCTTCCATACTTTTAGGTATTTGCAATCTTTCTTTTCTTTCTCCTATCAGTCATGAGGTCTTTCAGGATGGATGTCATTTTGGGATGTTTGTCTATCCTTAGGTTCATTCCACATAATGATGTGTCATGTATGCTAAAGACATTAAATGAATGTTTGTATGCATGCACCGTGTTCCATCCATGAAAATATCACACAAATGATTGAAACCAAATTACATAACATTAAATGCCTTGTAGGCTGCATTGTTCATAAAACAAGATAAAGAACAAAATAGATACATAAAAATAATTAACATGCTCCACATGCGGAGGGTCTTCTTTTGCTGCTGCATCGCCCACTTCGATTGGACTAGTCAAAGCTGGGCAAAGGATTGGTCTGCACACTGGGCTTCAAAGGTGGCTCCACGATTTTCCCATCCGTGATCAGTTGATGAATAGCCCTGAGTAGTTGCTTGCAGTCATTCGTGTGATGCCCCACTGTCACATGATAGGAGCAGAATCTGCCTTTGTCTGTCTCAGCCGGCTTCTCGAACGGCTTCAGAGAACTCAAGAGGCTACCATTCCTGTATTTCACAAAAATCTTAGCCAAAGAAAGGTCCACGGGGATACGCCTCGGTTTTACGAATCTCCAGCTTGATCCCTTTGTTGGTGAGACACCACAGCAACTTCAGTTGGCTTATCCTCTAGGGATTGGTCACTTTTGTTTGTAAGCTGAAACCGGATCCACTGCTTGATCCGATGGCAGTTATCGATCGATACCCCAGACCGTGTTTAAAGCTTCTGCCATCCTTTTGCCTGGCCGCTTTTTCTTCCTCGTCCCTCTCAACCTTCATGGCCATGCTGTAGACCTCGCTGAGTTCATTGAAAGCATGGAATTTCATGTTGTCTTTATAGACATCCCTGTTGCCTTCAATCAGTTTCTGAATCAGCTCGTCTTCATCGGGGCGATTCTTCAACAGGATCATCTTATTCATCCACCTTTGATAATATTCATCAAAGGGTTCATTGAGCTTCTGCTTAACCCTTTCCAAGTCATATAGCTTCACTTGGATCTTTGTGTTGAAGCTATAGTATTTGATGAAGGCCACTGACAGTGTCTCCCAATCTGACTGTACCTCCTCCGTCAGAGAGTTGTACCAGTTCAAAGCTCCTTCTTCTAGTGTTGTTGGGAAGAAGTTGACCAACTGTTGTTTGGTAGCACCCGCGGTCAGCATTATACGGGCATAGAGGTTGATGTGAGCTTCTGGTGATCCGAGCCCTCTGTAAGAAGGAATTTTGGGGACTTGGAACCCCACGGGGAATGTCTCGATGCCTTTGTTTATCATGGCATCCATATTGACGCCCTGCCTGGAACCCAAACTGATGTTGGCTCCCTTTTTCAGCTCAGCTAGCATCTCATCCAGCTCAGAGTACTTGGCCTTCATTTCCTGTTCCATAGCTGCCTCGATTTGCTGTAGCTTTTCTATACTGGCCGAAGCATCAGCCCCATGTTGAGAGGTCTCCCCTTCTTTTTCTTTACCAGTTCCACCATTACCAGCTTCACCACTTTCCCTAACAACAGCCCTTAGTTCTTCCTTTAGCATATCCAATAAGTCTTGGGATCGAAAGAAGTCTTTCAGAACACTAGCAATGTTTGGCGTTTGATCAACCATTGCTAATTCTTCTCCGGACTCTGTTGCGCTGCTTGATTCGACTGATCTTTCGCTCTCACGTGCACTTGCAGCCTGGGCTCTGGTTCTAGGACGCCCCAGCTTATTCTGCTTTAATGCACATAAAGACTGTTAGGGCTGAAAAGTGCATGGTTGGATGGTATGGATGATAATGCTTAGATGATGCTTCGTGAATATGGATGATAATGAATATGACCCTTTTTTATTCATTTCTTTTTCTTTTATTTTGGACATTCCAAGCGCACCCAATGCTATGCAAAAGAACATGTGCGGACCGCCACACGGGTAGAAGTTTGGTGCTTTTGGGGCACCTAAAAAGGGTCTATGAAATGATGTGAAATGGTCACGTGGGACCGGCCCATGGACAGAGTTCTGACGCTTTTGAGCATATGAAATGAAATGATGTTGTAAGAGAGTCATGTGCCATAGGAGACACAGACAGAAGTTTGGCATTCGAGGAACACCTTTATGATTTAGAAATGTTATGAACCTATATGTGACCTAATTAGGCACTCGGGGAGTACCTTGAAGGGTAAACTAATGTCGTGAAATGGTCGGATGTGGACCATGGTGTTATATGATGTTTATGATAAATGGGTGTGATGTCATGAAATGCATCGTGTAAATTGTTACACGAAAGTAGGCCTAAGACCATTGGGGTCACTATTGAATGAAATGATTTGTTAAAATGGCCAAATGCAATCCAACACATTAGTGAGACACGGGTAATTTTGGATACCCGATATGTTATGAAATGGGATGATCATAATAGGCATCCTTGAAATGCCCCTAATTTAATTTAAATGATATGTAATGAATGTTTATGGCACAGAAAATGAAAATGGATGCACGAAAATATGAGTTAGAATGCATGGAATACACAATGATGTTATGAATGTTATATAAAAAATGCTAACCACACAAATGTAATGTTATGGCTGAAAAAGAAATTGTTAGTATGAATGACAAGTGGATGAATTAATGTTCTTACACACGAAATAAAATGCAATGGCTGCATAAAAATGTGGGTTAATATGGCACATGAAAGCTATGCATGTTCGATGCTTCATGGAAAGTAAGAAAAATGGAAAACAACATGGAACAAACGTCAGCACACGCAAAATATGCACTCCCTTCCAACCTTATTTCTCCTTTCGATTGGTCTCGTAATTCTTCCTAGGTGTTGGGTCTCTTTGGCATCAACGGGGGATACCAAAGGTGCACACTCAATGTTCATTTTTAAGTTAAGTTTTGGTAGTCCTAAGGGAAATTGCTAAGCCATTACATGTGGGCCAAAGTCAAAACCAAGGGTCGTACAGTTTCCCATAGCAAATAAACACTTCCCCACCGTAGAACACGATGTAAGTTTATGCGGGGCTATGAGTGGTTTACCCCGTCGGGTGTCCCCAATCCTGGCAGTAGAGGTAGGCAAACTTCTTCGGTAAACCGGGGTGAAAACAGTGTATTTGAGGGGTTGAGAAGAAGAAAATGTCATGATATGCAATTTGCAAATAAATATGGTAATATGAACTAGTGAAGTGACTACAAGCGAGGTCTTATTTCGGTAGTTGCCTAAGTTCCTTAAGTTTTTAAGAAAAACATTTTTAAGAAACTTTTACTTCCCCAGTAGAGTCGCCACTGTAAGCGGACGACCTTTAAAACAGAACGCGACGAAGCGAACCGGGGAAAAAAGAAAAGAAAGGAATTTGTGGAAAATGGGTTTTATTTATGTTGAGTTGGGAAAACTTATTGATTTGGTTTGGAAATCCTTTTTGTGGAAAACATTTTTCCCGATTTTAACTTAAAGACCTCGAAACTTAAATCCGAGATCAGTGACAGAGTCGCCACCCGGATCAGCTCATCCGGGAATTCCGGTACAACTACCTACCGAGGACAGGCTACTGTACCTAATCCAGAGATTTAGGGTTCGGGCAAATAACTTACTTGACCTCTAGCTTGCTTTTACTTTACAGTTTATATTACCATATTTGATCCGCTTTATTATCTTTCTCTAACTCCAATTAGTTTATTTTAATTATCCGATGCTAAAGCAAAATGCAAGAATTAAATTGCGAGAAATAAAATCATACATTCAAAATATACAAAAGAATAAGAGAGGTCTATTATACAACCCAATCGAATAAAAAAAGGAAAACCCTCGTCTCACCTTTACAGCCGCCTAATTTACATGATTTATCTAAAAATATTACAATCGCCTAATATACACAATTGATTCTATCAAAATACATTGAAAATAAAATAAAAAGCTGCAAAACAGAGGGTTAGCACAATTTACGGCACGCCACAAGTTGGACTCAAATAGACAAAATTGGGAAATTAGGAATCGGGGGCATGCATTTAGGGGATAACCGGGTTGGCTCGGCTAGCCGGCCTGGTTAGACTTGGAAAAAATTTTGAAACGTCCCTATATTTTGGTTTTGTGAGAAATTCATTTTTGAAAACAATTTTACCGGTTTACATGCATTTTTATATTTAAGGTGGGTCGGTTTTCGGGAGAATCGGGTCTCCGTCGTTGATTTGTTCTAAATGCAATTTTACAGGAAATTGAATCTAGGGTCGTGAATGCACACAACAAAATTCATTTTTGATGATTTTGGGGTTTTCTGAATTTTTATGGATTTTTGGTAATTTTTGGGAATAAAAAAGGGAAATTCGGATTCTGGAAATCACGTTACAGTCGTGCGATTGTAAGCTGTCCGGAGTCAGGATTTCACCAAAATTTATTTGGAACAAAACTGGAAAGAAAACACCTGGAAATCAAGAACACTCGTACGACTGTATACACAGTCGTACGACTGTTCATCAAATCCAAAAACAGTCGTGCGACTGTTTTTGATTTCCAGAAGCAGAAACGCAGAAATAAGGTGAAAATGCACAAAAATCACATCCAGCACCCAGAAAGCAGGAAAAAGTGAAAGGAAAAGGGAGTGCCTACCTTTTAGAAGCTTGTCCAAGTCGTTTTGACCCCTGGCGTTGCTCCAATCCACTGAAATCCGCACTTTTCTCCTTGAATTGGGGTTGAGAGCTTTGTGTCCAAAAATCCAAAATGCTCGGGATTCTGATGATTTAAATCCGAGATTTTGATTTATTTGTGAGGTTAAGTGATTAACCTAAGGGTTTCTATCAAATTTTAATCCTAATTCTGAGAATTAAAGAAAATAGAAGAGAAAAAGAAGGATTTGTGAGTTTTGGTGTTTTCTTTCTTTTCCCTCTTTCTTTTCTCCTTTCTCTCTCCAAATCCCTTTCACCAGAAATCAAAAGCCCCTTCTCCCTTCCTTTTCCTTCTTTTTATTATGCTTTCTGAGGTTCCTTGCTGCAAGAACGAAGCCATTAATACTCCTCCCTCTCTCCTCCATTTTCTGCTGCAGAGGTATGGGCTCCTGCAACTGCCCTGACATTACAGTCGTACAACTATTCTTCTTTTTTTTTAAGAGGATTGAAATTCCGACGCTTACAACTGGAAATAATTATTCAAGATGTAGGGGACTCACCTGAATATCTCCTCCGTTTATCACCCGGAAACAGATGGCCAAACAAAAGGTGACAAACCGTTTCGTGGAAGCTTACTTGCGCTGTTTTTATGTAGAACGGCCTCGCACCTAGGCGTATTGGCTACCTTAGGCAGAATTTTGGTTTAATACCACCTACCATACTTCCACGGGGACGACTCCATTTGAAGTTGTGTATGGACGCAAACCCCCTACCCCCTTACAGTACATTCCAGGGAAGACTAAGATCGAATGGGTGGCACGAGAGTTGGGGGACAGCACATAAGCTCTATCCTAGCTGAAATACAATCTGCTTAGGGCTCAACAGACTATGAAAAAGGAAGCCGACAAACACAGGAGGAATGTGTCGTTTGAGATAGGAGATTGGGTTTATTTGAAGCTCAGACCCCACAAACAACATTCCATGGCCTGACGAATCGACTAGAAATTAGCTGCCCATTTTTACGGACCATTTCAAATCAAGAGGCACATTGGTCCAGTCGCATATGAGCTACAGCTATCACCAAACTCAAAAATTCATCCCATCTTTCATGTTTCAATGCTCAAGAATGCGATTCAGCTGCAAAGAGCAATTCCTGCACTTCCAGAAGGCTTTGAAGTGGAGTCAGCTGATGCTGTCCAGCCAGAAAAAGTGTTGTCAACACGAAAGGTGACCAAAGGTGGTGAAATTGGAACCCAGCACCTGATACAATGGAGGCACGGATGTGGAAAATGCTTCGTGGGAAGATGATGTAGCAATTCGAGCCCAATTTTCGGAATTCAATCTTGAGGACAAGACTGCTTTTCCAGTGGAAGACAATGTTAACAGGGAGCCTGGCCCAATTGTGAACCCAAAGCCCAAGGATAAGGTGTGGAAAGTGTATGAGAGAAAAAAGAATGCAAGGGGGACGAGGCTTATGTGAATAATTAGTGATTGAGTGTCTTTAGTGTGCTTTGTCTGCTAGTGTGTTACTGTAATAAATGTAATGTATGCTCTATGCTAAGGCATGTTTAGCCATTTTGAGTAAATTCCAGCTGTGTCTGAAGAGAAAGGGACTGTACCCCTCGATAGTGTTTTTGTTAGCCTTGTGAGTAGTAATCTTATCCTTGTGACTATTATTCAGCAATATTATCAGTATTATTCAAGTTATATTGTTCCTGTCTTGAGTTTTCTAGCCTACTACTGAGTTCCTATCATGTACCTCTAGGATTACTGGGGTAATTTAAATTTGCCCCCAGCCTCTAAAGCGGCACAACTAGAGGCCTAGCGCCCACTGGATGTTCCGATTTTGGGCCCGATGGACCCAAAAAAATTCCCTGTAACCCTGTTATTTCCCCTGCCCATGCGTCCCGCAAGCACCATGTTGGCCAATTAGTCAAGGCAACTATGTTAAATGCCTACAAGATTAACTGAATAGCTGCTCTCTCCACTTGCAGTACCTCTTTATGTTGCAGTTCTAACATTCGTAACAGACAATTCAGTAATGCACGTTGCATTTAACAACTATTTCTTCACCATTTACAATAATCAATTCTTTGGTGCTTCTATAGAAGATCTGAAATGAGGAAAATAACTCGATAAACAGGAAGAGTGGCATAATGTTACAGCAAGAAGATAAAACAAAATATATAAACAAAAAAGTCCTGCATGGGCTAGCGGATAGAAGATAATATTATTGATTAAACCCGGAATTTACAGCACGAATGGATACTCCAACGCTGTAGACAAACAAGTACACTAGTTGTAAGACATCAATGCACATGAACTTGCATAATCTTCTTGGCATGTCGGATTGATCAATTCCTGAAAGGTAACCACAGAAGTCTTGACTCCTACCTGTTTGAGAATTGCAGTGATCACTCTTTAATCTGCACCAAAAACAAAAGTGAGATTTAGAGATTGTAGTCCAATTAGTGAGTAGCAAACTATCAATATTTTCTACAGATTTAAGAGAACACAAATTCGAGAAAGCTATTATTACCTATCAACATGCCTGTAGCATCAATTCAACTTTATTTATTGAACACCAGACATGCAACACAATCTCCTATAAATCAATTTCATTTCGGAAATTCTGTTCAGTTCTACCAAAACAATTTTTTGAAATCATTGTGTAAGAATCTTTTGCTTGGAAGAAGTGATAACTGATAACATTCATTTGAATCCTATTGTGTGGACAAATTGCAAATGGACATCGCTACTTTGTAGTTTTTCTAGAATTTAATTTTATTGCATATGATTTATTCTAAATAAGTGAATGAATACATTTTCTGAACAAGAGATTTGGCCAAAAATACCCAACTGAATCAATCCAGCATTATTCTGTCCTTGCTGAATTCAATGATGAAATTATAGAGCAACAGTAAGAAGGAATTATAAAAGAAATATAAATTTCACCTCATCAGAGATGAAAAATTCCAAGGACAGGAAGATAACTAAGAGTTAGCATAGGACATCAACGATCACAACCATATTTAAGAAGGTATTTTCCAAATTCTACCTACTTGATTGAATTTTTGTGTTTTGACTTTGAGGCTTCCCAAACATTTCATAAGCAATGCTAAGAATTGATATCAATCCAAAGTCATATATATGAATTCTACAAGTTTGAGATATTCCAAGGACAGACTTATAACTAGTCGTTAGTACACAAGATTAGAGATCATATACATAGTTTAACAATCCAAGTTCCAAATACCTGATTAAGTGGATTGTCAGGAGATTTCTTCCATAACTTCCATATCATGTCCTTGTACTGAGTATGAGTAAGGCCTGGTTTCTCTTCCTTGAGTATGGGAAGCT
Organism: Euphorbia tirucalli; assembly: GCA_039660915.1. Taxonomy (NCBI): domain Eukaryota; kingdom Viridiplantae; phylum Streptophyta; class Magnoliopsida; order Malpighiales; family Euphorbiaceae; genus Euphorbia; species Euphorbia tirucalli. The sequence goes on along the minus strand of CM077639.1, from coordinate 27,333,963 downwards.
CAGCTTCTTCAAAAGCCTGTAAAAATTTGGAATCATCAATGCATGAGAAAAAGAAAAAGGAGAACAATTGTAATTTGCATATCCTAATAAAGAACTTCACCAACTAAATTTTGTTTTAACCTTCCAAACAGTTCTTTCCCTCTTTCTATTTAAAGCATCCATAGGCTTAGACAGAAAGCAAAGAACTTCAAATATATACAAGAATTCCCACAGAGCACGTTTATAATGCCTTGAAATGGACTAATAAGAAACTGAATAATAATCTAGGAATTAAATTCCATCCCATTCTTAGAATGTTTTAATATATTTTGACAAGTGACTCATCACGATTGATGAAAGAATACCAGACCTTCAAAATAATTTCCAAATTTACTTTATGTTTCATTCAATTCTTCTAAGAATGTAACATACTATATATCTAGTGCTAATAAACACATTTTTTTCAGTATGTTTAACTTCAATAAGTATTCTTTGATTACAGACCCAAAAATAGATCAAAGCATAGCAAAATAGAGAATATAAGGGCTTACAAGTAACTTATTTTCATTCTTATTCTATTTCTATTTTCTAATACAAAACAAACAGGTTTTCAGGTTTAACCAAATCAAATTACTCTTGAAAGAAGGCAAAGAGTGGCCAAGAAGCCTAAAAACCAAGAGGCAGACCGGCATCAAAGACAGCTGAAGTTCATAAGAATTTCTCACATTAATTAATTATTCCTTCTCTTAATGATAGTAAATCGATCCCTTTTCTTTTCTTTTTCTTTCAAAACTAAACTAAATTGAACTACAAAATCCTACAATGAACACAACTGTTAAATTTTACTTCACATATTAGCAATCCAATCCCATTTGTCTTGTTTCTCATTCAATTATCCGCATTTAGTTGGTCTTCAGCTTAAAGTACTCAAATGACCTTAAAAGTTCACCGTAAGAAGCTCAAAAGGGGAGGCAAATGCCAATCATTAAACTTACGATACAAGGAATGTACTCAACCACTAGGCTACCCATGCTATCTATGGTATCTCATCTATCAAATATGTTAAGTCAGTCCCTGTCTGGAAAAATTCATGTGCAAGAAATAAATTCATTCAGTCTCACATGATTTATAAATTTATGAAAGATTGTCCAAATAAATCAATTTCAATCTCTTTCAATTAAGAAATTGTACAAGGAAAAAAAGATAATAAAATTGAATTGCATTCCATCAAAATTGAATTGAAACAATCACCAAGCAAATAATAGTGTACTAATCAACCATACCTTAAACGAGGCCCTAAGTCTCCTCTCAGGATGCTTATCAGCAGGCAAATTATCAGTCACTGTCATTCGAGCAATCGCCTCCTCCACAGAACTGGCTTCGATAATGGAATCATCCCGATTCGTATTAGAAACCAAAACCATTCTCTCATACTCTTCCTCGGCAGCAGTCCTGCTCTGCTTTCGCTTCACCTCTTCCGATTTCTTAGCCAGTTCCGCCTGCTCTTCCTCCCGTCGCTTCCTAAGCTCGGCCTCCGTTACCTTAGGCACTGGAATGGAAACCCGATTAGCCTTCTTATCGGGCTTCTTCATGGATTTCTCGAGCTCCTTCTCCTCCATCTCAGCCAATCGTCGGGCCTCGGCACGGCGAGCGGCGGCTTCAGCTCGCTTCTCAGATTCCTCCTCGCGTTTCTTGGCAGCGCGGGATTTGCTGCCCTCAGCTTCGCGCCAGTACTCTTCTTCCTTCTGACGGGTCTCGCGTTCCTTGCGCTCGGACTCGGTGGCGCTCCTCCGAGCACGGGCAGCCTCGGCCTTAGTGTTGACACCCATCTTTTTCGGCATGATTGAATTGAGAAACTAGGGAATTTGATCGAAGGTAAAAGGGGATTTGGGAATTTGATCGGGGATGAGTGGGGGAATTCAAATTCCAGAGATGTCTATTTTGTGAGTTCATCAGGCAGTGACCTTTGTCGATACGAGTATGTACAGTTGGATCATTGTTTGGGCTTTTTTTTTTTGGGCCGTCTCGTTTATTCTCGGGGCTCTTACACGGAAACAAAAGGGAAATTGTCATAATTACCCTGTTTTAAAGATTCTTTCTTGGTGTAAGCTGTTTTCTTTTCATAATTATGTCTTTTTGTTTTCTTTCTACCATCTTTACATTTTTCTTCTTCTTTCTCCTATTTTTACGCCTTTCTTCTTCTTTCTCCCATCTTTACGCTTTTCTTCTTCTTTATCTTTTCATTATTTTTTTCTTCTTCAAACCTTCGTTCAAGTTTTCCCCAACTAAACCCATGTTCATCCCCAACATCTGCGAACTTTATGTTTTTGTTTCTACTTTCAATTTTTGTATTTTCATTCCATTCTTCTCAGTCAAATCTCTTCAACTCTTCTCAACGATTTTGATTATTCAATGTCCATGGTTTATTGATCCTTTGAAATCGTGTTGGCTTCCATTTGACGTCTTTGTTCATTTATTTGGAGGGAGAAAAACCCTAATTTTGAGGTAATTTGTTTTATTTCACAATAACATTGATGATTGATGCTTTGTTTTCATTTGATTATATGGTTTCTCTTTTGGAATTTACATGCACTAGTGGCATTTGAGTGTTTGTTTAGATTAATTTAAAATTTTGAACACCTGCCCTTCAGTTCATAGAGCTGTAATTTTATGGATGGTGCTTCTTAATTTTCTCTTTCAAATCAATCCTCTTTTGCTATGATTCTGCTGGTCTTTTTTGCTACTAAATTTCAAACCTGCTCTTGGTTATAGGATTGTTGCATCCTTTGTTTTAGGAATTGTGAGCACGAGTTTTTTCCCGACCTCTGTGATGAAAACCATTTGCTACCTGTTAAACAGATGAACGTGAGTTAGATTTGAGAATGAGCGGAATAATGCCCGAAATGTTCTCAAACGACTCAAAATTCAGAAAAGTCATTGATCCGAAAACCCGAAAAGAGTCCCTCCAGAGATTAGGAAACTTAGTGCGCATGAAGGCTTATCTAAAGTAGCACGACTGTAACAATTACAGTCGCACGATTATAATTATTGTGGTACGACTCTAATATTTGACTCAACAGATTCCTAAATAGGAAAGAATTCTATTTTGGTTGGAATCTTGGGCGTGATTTCAGGGAATTAGGGTGACGGAATAGATAGAAAAAGAGGCAGAAACAAAAAAGGCCAAGAGGAATCAATTATGAAGAAATTAGAGAGCTTTTTAGTGAAAGAGAGGAGCTTTTAGAGAGAGAAGGGAGAAAAACTAAGAGAAATCAAGGGAATTCAGAACAAAAAAAAAAACACTTAGAAATACACTAGGACCTTGAGTGAGGGCTGGGAATCAAACTTTTTTTCAATCATAACAATTCTCGGGTTCCATTCGGATCAATCCGGGACACACGTTCGAGGATTTCGGGTCGTTTGGAGATTCTAAGCGGATTCCGATGTCCACATCCGACTCCGTTCATCAAGCATACTGAAATGCAAAAAAGGTAAACTCTGAGAGGCCTTAAAACTCGTTTCATGTTGATTTGTGATTGATTTTGTGTTTGAAAATATTTATCCGGAAAACTGTCTATGCAACTACAGCCGCACGACTGTAGTCACCTGGAACACAGCTGTGCGACTGTAATGTATTCAGCCAAATCACATCTGTACACTATAAAATTGTGGTTTTCGGATTTCCAATGATACAAATGTGAGATTTAGGGTTTTGTTGGTTTCTACTCTTGGAATTCATGGTTGTTAGATCCTTAATCAGATTCTTGGTCCAGTGATAACGGACTCTCAGATTTCCTAGAAACCCTAGAAATCATCAAAATTCTTTGAAACAAGTGATTTTAGAAAATAAGAAAACCACTGTCGGGCACTATTCATTACAATCGCACGTCTGTAACCATTACAATCGTACGATTGTAAGTTACAGTCGCAGGACTATAGTGTCAGGCAGAAGCCAGAATCACGTGACTACCCGCACGGACGTCGTCGCGTGATGTTGTCTTTAGAATCAAACCTGTTTTTGGTATGTTTACTGTTTTTAGACCATAGATGAATGTTTGGAATTAGGAACCCCCACGAACGGAACCCCGAGTTCCGGGATAACCGACCCACTAAACCAAAGAAATTTGCATGTAATTGAGCCAAATCATTTTCCAAAACCGTTTTCAAGCATTAAAAACATACAGGGCGTTTCTAAAACTGTTTTCTAGGTCTAACCATGCAAGTCGCCCGGACTTCTCGGTTATCCCCTAAATGCATGTTCCCACTTCATAAAATCCTCATTCTGTCTTGTATAAGTCCTATTGTGTTTGGGATATATCTGTGCTAACCATTCGTTTTGCAGCTTTTATTTTTCTTTATTTTTATTTTGGATGTATTTCATAGATTAATCGTGTATTCTAGGCCATTGTACTTTTTAGATCCTCGTGTATCTAGGCGATTGTAATGGTCGAGATGAGAGCTCTTGCCTTTTTCTGGGTTGTAAATAGGCCTCTATTTCTTTTTGGTTTATTTTTGGATGTATGGTTTATATTTCCGCACTTTATTTTGTGATTTATATTTATGTCATTCGTATGAGAATTAACTAAGAATAAAAGAAGATAAAATGGGTAATATTAAGTGGATGTCATATCATATCATAAAATAATAATTGAAAACAAGTGAGGATTAGTAGATGTGTTGCTGGAACCTTGAATCTCTGGATTAGGTACTGTGTCTACATTTGGTAGGGAGCTGTACTGGAATTTCCCGAATGAGCTAATCCAGGTGGCGACTATGTAGCTGATCACGAAATTTAGGTTTCGAGATCTTTAAGTTTAAATTAGGATTTTCTAAAAAACCTATTTTCCAAAATTCACACTTAAAATCAAGTTTTCTACAAAAAGGGTTTTCTCAATACAATAAGAGGTCTTCTTAAGAAAGATTAAAATCCGTTTTCAAAAGCAAACGTCATCACACAAAAAGGAAAGCCCCGGTTCCCGCTTCGCAGCGCATTCCAAAAAATTGTTGTCCGCTCATAATGGTGACTCTGCTAGGGATTAACGGTTTCTTTAAAAAAGTTTTCGTAAAAACTTAAGGAACTTTGGCAACAATTGAAGTATGTCCTCATTTGTAGTTAATTATTAATTCATAATCCGATATTTCATCCACAACCACATAGCATGACATTTTCTCTTCTTTAATCCCTTTGTAAGCGTCGGAATTTTCCAGCCTAAAAAAAAAGAAAAAAGAAAAATATCCGTGTGGCTGTAATTTCAAAAATTATAGCCATGTGGCTGTAATTGCAAAATAGAGTCACATGGCTGTAAAGGGTAGCAGGTAGCAGCAGCCCATACCACGAAGGAGAAAGAGAGAGGCGTGATTTGAGGGCATTTAATGTTTGCTTAAGCCAGAAAAACAAGGGAGGAGGGGATTAAAAAGAAAAGGAAAAGAAAAAAAAAGGGGATAGAAAATTGAGATTAGGAGGAGAGAAAAATTGAGAAAAAGGACACCAAAAACTCACCGTTTTTCTTACTCTTCTTCCTTCTTCAATTCTGGTTTTTGCAAAGTAAAAACTGATAGAAATCATAGGCATTCACTTAATTAAGAACCTCAAATCACTTCAAAACCATTAATCCGTGACTTGGTGGAGTTTTTTGGACGAATTTTTACACCTTGACATACAAAGGAGGATGAGTGATTTGGGGTTGGTTCCAGGCGTTTTCAGAGTCCAATCGATGTTGGATCAGTGCTACAAAGGTAAATACTCTTAAAAATTGTGTTTTGTCTCATCCTTTGTGTGTTCTAGTGTGATTTCGTGCATATTTTTTCTTGCTCTGCTTTGATGTTTCTGGGTAGGATGAACAGTCGCACGATTGTAATTACAGCCGTACGACTGTGTTCATCTCCCACAGCTATGTTTGTTTTTACTTAAGCAATTTTCTGTGTTTTTCTGTAAATGGATGAAGCACAGCCTCATAGCTGTAGTTACAATCGTGCGAGCCGCACGGTTGTAGTCTTCGGCCAGAAGCAGAAATTCCGATAAAAATATATAAATTCATAAAAATTCAGAAAAATCAGAAAATCATCAAAAATGGATTTTGTTGTGTGCATTCACAACCTTAGATTTAATTTTTGAAGTTACTGCACTTACAACAAAACAACGATGGAGATCCAAATCTCCCGAAAACTGACCCACAATTGCATGCTAAATGAAAGTAAACCGGAAAAGAAAATGTTTTCAAAAATATATTTCCCCATAAAAATCTACAGGGCGTTTCAAAATTGTTTTCCAGGTCTAATTGGGCCGACCGGCTGGGTCGACCCAGTTATCCCCAATTGCATGTCCCCGAATTTCTTAAATTCCCATTCTATCTTGTTTGAGTCCTACATGCGTTTATGGTATAATTATGCTAACCGACTGTTTTGCAGCCTTTGATTTTCATCTTTTATGTAATTTATAGATTTTTATGTATTTTAGGCAATTGTAATTTTTTAGATCCCCGTGTATATTAGGCGTTTGTAATGTGAGGTTGAGAGTTTTCCATTTTTATTCAATTTGGTTGTATAAGTGGCCTTTATCTCTATTCTTTTGAATTATTTGGATGTATAATTTATTATTCCGTAATTTATTCCTTTTTTCGTATGAGCATGGGTTAAATACAAAGCTGAATTGGATAGAATAAGATAATAAAGCGAACAAATATGGTAACATAAACTATAAAGTGAATGCAAGCTAGAGGTTGAATAGGTAAGTTGCCCGGACCCTAAATCTCTGGATTAGGTACAGTAGTCTACCCTCGGTAGGGAGCTGTACCGGAATTTCCCGGATGAGCTGATCCGGTTGGCGACTCTGTCACTGATCTTGGAATTTAGATTTCAAAGTCTTTAAGTTAAAATGGGAAAAGATTTTCTATAAAACGGATTTCCAAAATAAAATCAATCATCTTTATAAGATAATCAAAATCCCATTTTCAAAACTCAAACACATTTTACTAATTTCCTTTTTCCCCGGTTCGCTTCACCGCTTTTGCAAATTTCATCTGAAAAGGTCATCCGCTCACACCCTCCAACACAGGATTAAGCCCGGTTTATTTCTAAAGGTGACCTACCTCTTCCGCTAGGATTGGAGGCACCCAAGGAGGTAAACCACTCATAGCACTGCATGAACCTTACATCATGTTCTACGATGAAGAGTGTATTTTCGCTATGGGAACCTGTATGACCTTTGGCTTCACTCATACCTTCATGTAATGGCCTAGCAACTTCCCCTTAGGGTTACCAAAACACATATTTGAAAATGGCCATTGAGAGTACGCCTTTGGTATCGTCGGTTGATGCCAAAGAGACCCAATACCTAGGAAGAATGTGAGACCAATTGAAAGGAGGAATAAGGTTAGAAGGGTGAGCATAATTTTACGTGCTCCATGGTTGTTTTACTTTTGACCTTTACATGCAACATCGAAACATGCATCATCTGTATGCCATTCTAACCACATTTTTATACAACCATTTTGAAGTATCATCATACGTGTGCTATTATACTAACCACATTGTCATGCAGCCATAACATCTTATCTGTATGCCATATACATTCTGTGGGTTCACATTTTATAAAGTATACATGACATCATTTTATGTGTCATGCATCCTAACCACGTCTTTGTGCAGCCACTTGCATTCTGTATGACATGGGCATTCATCTCATCTTATCTTATCTAAAATAAAAGGATGTTCTAAGTATGCCCTTCACGACCATTTCATTTCATGACATATCGGGAGTCCCCAAGACTACCCGTATTCCGCCTGTGCATCGGATTTCACTTGGCCATTTCATTACATCATTTCACTTGTTAGAGGACCACAATGGTGTTAGGCTTGTATTCGTGTGGCGGATCACACAATACCATTACATGGCATCATGTACATTCACCATTGGTGTCATGACGACACCAAAGTCTTACTTGTGCATCTTGATCCACAACGGATTGTTCCATAACATTGATGATTCATGCAAGGTACTCCATGAGTGCCGAACTAGTACTCATATTAGGACATTTCATAATACGTCTAAATCATGCAAGGTGTCCCTCAAACGCCAAAATTCTGTCTGTGTTTCGAATTACACGTGACTTGTTTGTAACATCACTTCATCCAAGATGCAATGAAAGCATCGAACCCTTGTCTATGGAATGACTCCCATATGACTACTTCATATCATCTCATTGACCTACAAAGCATCGAACCTCTGTTCGTGTGTTGGTACATATGTGACCATTTCACGACATCCACTAGGTGCCCCGAAGGTGGCGAACCTTTGTCCGTGTGACGGCTCACAAGCGACATTTTTGCATTGTTTTTCATATGGCATGGGGTATGCTTGGAACATCCAAAATAAAAAGAAAGAAGATACAAAGGTCATTTTCATCATCATCGATATCCATGAAACATCATCCAAACATGAACATGAACATACCATACACGCCATCTAGTGTGTCGAGTCTAGGTCCACAACATCCATCGGAGATTCTAACCTTATATTGAATGTGCAGCTTGGAGTCAAAGCTCAAAGTGATTAGTTCGTGTCGAGTCAGAGCCAAACCAATTAATTCAGTCAGTTCAATTAGAGCCGGTCACCGTGAAGGGGATCAGTTCAAGGTCGTATTCAGATTGGGAGATTGAAATTCATTTTCCTGCTTTACCGGTTGATAGTCAAGTTCTGTTGGAAAAAGCTGATAGATCGGATATGGCTGACAGTAACAGTGGAAACGTGCCCTTTGACATGGCTGCTTTTATGAGAAGTTTCCTAAGCTCGGATGAATTTAAGGCTACTCTTAGGGAGCAGATGTAAGCCGTGATGAACACTGCCCCTATTCAGACTGTTCCACTGACTCAGACTTCGGTTGGAAGTGGAGGACAATAGTTTGTCCAAGCAAAAAATGGAGCTAGAGGGAACCTTCCCGGGGGAAGTGGTGGAGTTGTTAACCATAAGGAACCCGACCGCCAATCTGAAGAGGATAAGGCCTTTGAGAGGGCGAGGGAAGCCTCAATTAAGACCATGGTGGAAAAGCGTCTCAATCAGAAATTATCTGATATAGAAGCGATGTTACCTAAGCTGAAAGAGATGGTGCACTACAATCCTATTAGGTGTGTCGATCCTGCTACTCTGATGGCTGATAGAGAAGAGCCGCTTCCGGTTGGTTTTCACATGCCCTATCTTCCTCCCTACACCGAGGAAGGCCCACCGGAAGCCCACTTAGACAGCTATGTGAGGTTGATGACTAGTATGGGGATCGGAAAGGGTCATCTCTTGAACCTATTTCCAACTACTTTGAGGGGTGCTGCAACAAAATGGTACATGAAGATGCCCCTATATACCCGTTCTACTTGGGAAGACCTATCTGATGCTTTTGTGAAGCAGTACGCCTACAACATCTAGGTAGAGATGACTCTTGAAGATCTGGAGAGAATCCACCAGAAGCTGAATAAGTATTTCCTAGCTTACTACAAACTGTGGATGGATGTGCAGGTCCTGGTGGATGGGGCACCGAAGTTAGAGTCGCTGATTGTAAAGCTGGTAGATGGTAGTTTACCCTAGTATAAAGATAAGATGAAGCTGAAAAGGTTCCACTCCTTCAATAAGGTGGTCGAATTTGCTAAACGTATCAAGCGATACAAGGAGGAGGAGCAGAGGGGTAGACAAAATTCGAGCTCCTATAGAAATAACCAAGGGTACTCCCAAGGATATAAACGTAGCAGTTCTAAGACTACCATGGTCGGGTCTAGTTCCAAGACGACACCGAAAGCAGCATCTATTGAAGTGCAAGAGGCAGAGGTGGCTGCTGTGAATCAAGGGAGACAGACTCCTCAGAGGGTCATCAGTCCATGGGCCGAGTCAGCAAGTCGGATTTTTGCCAAATGTAGAAAGGCTGGGCTATTACAGAGTCTAAGGCCGTTCTCACCTCTAGCTGAGGCAAATAGAGATAATTTCTACTATTACCATATGATGACGGGTCACTGTACGAATGAGTGCACCCAGCTGATTAAGGCCATCAAGCAGTTAGTCACCGATGGCAAGATTGTCGAGCCGGCTCTGAAGCCGAGCGTGCAAAGGAATCCACTGCCCACTTTTGGAAGTCAAGTGAATATGGTGCAGTCTGGTATGCCGGCCAATTATGTATTCGCTCAGATCATCAAAGCAAATCTGAGCATGCGAGCTGTATTAATGGAAAGTGAAGAAGAGCCAGAGGTAGTCGAAGAGCAGACATTGGAGGTGAAGGATAAGAAGGGTCCCATCAATTTGGATGAGATCAAAGTGGATGATGAATACGAGGACTTTAAGATCCAAGATTTAAAGCCGGTTTATCCAGTAGAGACGAGAAGGGGAACTGTGATTGAGAAGGATGGGCCGGTAATGCACATCACAAGGAGTGAAAGGATTTATCAACCCGCTAATGTACCACCTCCAGCACCTCCGAGAAGGAATACCATACCTGTGCAATATTGATGCTACCCGATCACCTCCAATGGCCAAAGAGGAGGACATGGTAGTGGACCAACTGATGAGAACACCAGCCCATGCCAATGTTTGGCACCTACTTATAGAGTCGAAGAAGCACCGCGAGGCGGTGGTCAAGCAGTTAATGGAGATGGAAGCCAACCCCACTATGTCCCTGGATGAGGTGTGTGCGATGATCAAGGGGGTGGACTTGAAAGCTAATAAAGCCCCAGAGATCAGTTTTAGAGTTGAGGACCTCCCACCTGAAGGGGTTAACCATAATAGGGCTTTATACCTGAAGGTTGAGGTCATGGATAGAATGATGCCGAACGTGATGGTGGATGATGGCTCGACCTTAAACATTTGCCCTGTGCAGATACTACCTTATTTAGGGATGAGTGCGGAAGCTCTTTGCTGATCCAACACTATGATTAGGGCATATGATGATAGTAAGAGAGCTATGCTTGGGACTTTTGAAGCTGAAGTTAAAGTAAGGGAGGTTAAGTCAAAGGTGTTGTTTACGGTGATCGATATTCTTGTCACCTTCTCTCTACTTTTGGGAAGGCCATGGTTCCATACCCTAGGAGGAGTGCCCTCTACCTTGCATCAGAAGGTGAAGTTCTTGATTGAAGGGAAGGTGGTGACTGTCAAAGTAGATGAACCTTCTATTATGGCTGCCCTGAGTGCTATCGAGCAGCCGATGACTAGTTTCCAAGTGGCTGTAATTTCTGATAAGCCGGCATTTCCATACTGGATTCATAAATACTTTGCCAAGTAGAACTATGAGCCTGGAAAAGGATTAGGGGCCAAGCAGTAAGGTATCCCTGAGTATAATATCGAAGTTGGCAAGTACTGTCAGTTTGGGTTGGGGTATCACGAAGGAAAGACTAGGCAAGAGAAGAAGCATGTGAACTTAGTGGACACCTTCGTCCGGGCCACTGTATCAGTTTATGATGGGACTCCTGAGCCGATAGTTGTTAAGGGAGGCCAGCTACCTGGGTTTGAAATTTTTATTGATGTTGTTGATTTCAGCAAGTATGCAACCGAGCCTGTTATGAATATGCTACGAGCTGGAGCCAAAGGAAAAGGCAAGGAAATTTCGAGTCAAAAGATAGTTGACCAAGTCAGGTTGAATTTGGGGATAAGGAGGAAGCCTTTGAGAAGATTGACTTGGTGAGAAGTGAAATTGAAGTGGCTATGGAAGCCATCACTAGGGCACTAACCATTCTAATGAAGCCGAGCAAGGGGTTAGAAAAGAAGGAGCCACCTGTTGAGAGGACACATGAAGAGCTTGTAAAAGAGACTGTGAAAGAGCTTAACAAGCTGGTGATAAGGGGTAAAGCTGAAACACCTGAGGAGGAGTTGACCGCAGAGCAAAAGGAAGATCTGGAAGGTGACCTTGGGTATCTGTTCGAAGAGTTCGACTATGCTGTTGCTGATGAAGACCCTCCATATGTGGAGGGCGAAAATTTTTCTAATGAATCAAACTTTTCAATTTATGATGTGAACAATTCTGCCTACAGGCCTTTAATGCAATAAAATCTGATTTTGCTTACTTGTGTGATGTTTTTTCGGATGGAACTGTGCATACATACAAACATTCATTTAATGTCTTTAGCATACATGATTCATCATTGCATGAAATGAACCTAGGCAAAGATGATAATCCAAAGATGGTATCCATTTCGAAAGACCTCACACCTGATGAGAGAAAAGAACTTGTAAAAATTCTGCAAAAACATGTTAACGCCTTTGCTTGGTCCTACAACAACATGTCTGGGGTTGACAGAGAGATTGAAGAACATAGAATCCCAACGATCCGAAGATGAAGCCAGTTAAGCAGAAGCTCAGAAGACTGCGACTAGAATGGGCCGAAAAGGTTAAGGAAGAAGTGGCCAAGCAGATAAAGGCCAAGTTCTTAGAAGTCGTAGAATATCTAGAATGGTTGGATAATAACATACCAGTGGCGAAGAAAGATGGTCAAGTCAGGGTCTGTGTAGATTATAGGGATCTGAATAAGGCATCTCCCAAGGATGACTTTCTGCTTCTGCACATTGATGTTCTAATCGACAGTGCCGCTAGGGCAGCGATGTATTCATTTGTGGATGGATTTTTGGGGTACAACCAAATTCTGATGAATGTGGTCGACAAAGTAAAAATGGCCTTCATCACAAAGTGGGGGGTCTATTGCTATAGAGTCATGCCATTTGGGTTAAAGAATGCCTGGGCAACCTATCAGCGAGCAGTCATGACACTTCTGCATGATATGATCCACAAGGAAGTCGAGGTCTATGTGGACGATATGTTAGTTAAATCCATGACCCGGGAGGAGCACCCAGCCATCCTGGATAGATTTCTAACCAGAATCGAGAAGTACAATCTCCACCTCAACCCTAAGAAATGTGTGTTCAGGGTAACTTCCAGAAAACTGCTTGGTCATGTAGTCAGTCAGAAGGGAATTGAAATGGATCTGGACAAGATCACCATTAGGGACATGCCAACACCATAGTCAAAAAAAGAAGTAAGGTCATTTTTGGGTTCACTACAGTATGTCAGTCGGTTTATTGCAAGGTTGACGACAATTTGTGAGCCAATTTTCAGACTTCTGAAGAAGAATCAGCGGTAGAGTGGAATGAGCAGTGTTAGATAGCCTTTGACAGAATTAAGGCATATTTGATAAACCCTCAAATTCTGAAGCCCCCAATAGCCTCTAATTCTGTACTTGGCTATTGAAAAGTCTTTAGTAGGAGCAATGTTGGTACAAGAGCAAAAAGATGGGCGCGAACATGTGATCTACTATTTGAGCAAAAAGCTACTAGAATACGAGACAAGATATACAATAGTAGAGAAGACCTGTGCTACTATGGTATGGTTGACAAAAAAGCTAAGACACTAGTTCCAGTTGTATAAAGTTTAGGCGGTAGCCAAAGTGGACCCTATGAAACACTTATGCTAAGCTCTAGTACTAGATGGGAAGTTATCAAGGTGGTTGCTTCTGTTGTCGGAATTTGACATAGAATATGTTACGAGGAAGACAATCAAAGGGAGAGCCGTAGTAGAGTTTCTAGCTAAGCAGCCAATAGATTCAGACTACATCGAGAACTTGGAATTTCCCGATGAACAACTGGCAGTGGTTGAAGAAGAGTCAAACAGGTGGGTGATGTACTTTGATGGTGCACTGAACAAACACGGTGCAAGCTTAGGTGTAATCGTTGCTACACCAGAAGGAGAAATCATTCCTCTGGCAAAACGGCTTGACTCTCAAGTGACTAATAACAGAGCAGAATACGAAGCTTGCCTCTTTAGAATTGATGCTCTGATCACATTAGGGGCAAATGAGGTGTTAGTCATTGGGGATTCAGCTTTGGTGATTCAGTAGGTTACCAGAGATTGGGAGATAAAAGAAGAATTGCTCTGGCCTTATCTTGAGATGGTTTAGGAAAGGGCAAAGATATTCAGTCAGTGTGAATTCCGGCATGTACCGAGGGAGGAGAATCAGATGGCAGACTCTTTGGCTATACTGTCGTCAATGTGGGAAGGTCCCCGAAAACAGCCGATACAGCCTATAATCCTGGAAGTTGCTCAAAATCCATGCTATTCATCAGTTAACATAGTTACAAACATTGCAGAATGGCCCTTGTGTTATGATATTCTACAGCTCATTCAGAATGGTCAGTACCCCGAAGACACTGACGAGGCTGATAAGGTTTCCCTTCGCAGATTGTGTGAGCGGACGACCTTTTTCAGAACGCGCGGTGAAGTGGGAACCGGGGATTTTCTTTTTGGGTGATTATGTCTTGGTTTTGAAAACGGGTTTTAATCTTTCTTAGAAAAACCTTCCATTTTATTGGAAAAGTCTTTTTGTAGAAAACTTAATTTCAAGCATGAATTTTAGAAAACAAGCTTTTTAGAAAATCCCATTTTACCTTAAAGATCTCGAAACACGAATTTCGAGATTAGATACAGAGTCGCCACCCAGATCAGCTCATCCGGGAAATTCCTGTACAGCTCCCTACCAAGTGTAGACGCAGTACCCAATCTAGAGATTCGAGGTTCGGGCAACATATCTACTAATCCTCACTAATTTTTTATTATTATTTCGTAATATGACATTCCATTCACTTAATTCTACTCATTTTATCTCTTCTTTTATTATTAGCCAATGCTCATACATATGACATAAATATAAAACCAAAATAAAAGTGCGGAAAAGTAAATCAGAGGCCAAATTATACAACCCAAGAAAAAGAAAAAAAAAACTCTCATCCTCACCTTTTACAACCGCCTATTATACACGATAATCTAAAAAGTTACAATCGCCTAGATACACGTGATAATCTATAAAATACATTCAAAAGTAAAAATAAAGCAAAAATAAAAGCTGCATCCAAATATGGTTAGCACAAGTAGATAAATCACACTAAGGACTCATATAGGACAGAATAGGGGTATTTTAGGAAACGGGATCATGCAAAGGGGGTAACCGGGTCCACCCGACTTGTCGGCCCGGTTAGACCTGAAAAACGGTTTTTTAAACGCCCTGTAGGTTTTATGGATGAAAAATCGGTTTCAAAAAGCGGTTTGGCTCATTTACATGCACTTATCCAACTTTAGCGGGCCGGATATCCCGGGACCCGGGGTCCCGTTCGTGTGTGAGCCTAAAACAAACATCCATCTAGGGTCCAAAAGTATGCAAACACACCAAAGTTCATTTTTCAATGGGAAAAGAATGCAAAATTACAAGTTTGGGGCCCAAAAGGGCAAAACTGTAATTCTGCCCATATTACAGCCGCGCCCCTGTAGACTACAGCCGCGCCCCTGTAGGTTACAGCCATGCCCTTGTAGCTTACAGCCGGGCTGCTGTAATGCTTCAGAATCGATTCCAACTTATTTTTCGTGTTTTCGAAGATCATTTCGCAAAGTTTGATGATTTTAGGCGATCTGGGACTTCTGGAAAAATATTAAAACTAACAGAAAAGACCTGAAATGGACCAAATCGAATCCGGAAATCCCTAATCGTCCAAAATCACCAATTTCATCACATCCGCCCATAAAAAAAATGAAGAACATGGAATCGAAGCATGCACGGATGTGATTGGATCGATAACAGATGTGAAAAACACATTTAATTGAAGCGTGGGAGCATTATCGATCGATTTGGGCCGATGGAGCTTCGGCCCCTGTAGGTTACAGCCGCGCCCCTATAAGTCACAGCCGCACGGCTGTAGGTTATAGTCGGGCTGCTGTAATCACAGAAAACTCAAAGAAAACATAAAAAAATCCAATAAAAAGTATTACAGCCGCGCCCCTATAGGTCACAGCTGGGCTGCTGTGATCTTGTGGGGCGGCTATAATCAGAAAACTCCCACAGAACAGAAAGAAAAATGGAAAAGAACTACAGCCGCGCCCCTTTAGGTCACAGCCGCGCGGCTGTAGGTTACAGCCGGGCGGTTGTGATCTTTGGTGGGGCGGCTATAGTCCAAAAAAAAAAAACCAAACGCGAAAAAACTCAAATCATGCAATTGAATCACAACCAAGATGAATACAATGGATTTTTAAGGCCTCTCAGAAAATTACCTTGTATGTGTTCCAGCGCTTGAACCATAAAAAAAAGATTTTTGGATGCCAGAAAACGTCCCGCAGTCACGGATGACCCGAGCAAAGTGTGTTTTCCGAACCTCGAACGGAACCACGAGGAAAATTCAAGGATTGATTTTCAAGTGTTCCCACTTTTTCTAACTCTTCTTTTCTTTCTTTTTTTGTCTAATTCTTTTTTTTTTTTTTTTTTTTTTTTTTTGTGTTTTTGTATTGAAAACCTTAAGAAAAACTATGTGATTTCTTTCTTTCTCTTTTTTCTCTCTAAGTTTTCTCTCTTTTTTCTGTTTTTTTTTTTGCCTCCTTGCCCTAATTCCCGAATAGCAACCTTAAATATCTCCTGTTTTGGTATTAAATCGGAATTAATTGCTGATTTCGTCAAAAAAGGAAAACTGATGATTACAGCCGCGCCCCTGTAATATACAGCCGCGCGGCTGTAGCATCAAAAATTCCTATTTTGCTCAAAAACCGAATTAAATGCTGATTTTGCCCAAAAAAGGAAATAGGGATATTACAGCCACGTGGCTGTAGGTTACAGCCGGACGGCTATAATACCCAGAAAATTACATTTTCACTTATTTTCTTTGGTTTGTTTTTCGGTTCTCTTAAATATCCGCTCAAATTTTCCAGGGTTACTAGGACTTGTCACACACCTCCGGGCTATCCGGGACATTTTCGACGTCATTCTGGTCAGTCCGCATCCGCTTCACGTTTATCCGTGAAAAAGGTAATAATAGCTTTCATCACCGAGGTCGGGAAAAAACCCGTGCTCACAGATTGGCAGCATAGTTTCGGGTATTTGAGAATCAGCTCTTCAAAACAACAGCTAACGGAGTCCTTCTAAAGTTTCTAACAAAGGAAGAGGTGGTTATGGTTATGAAACAAATACACTCCAGAGCTTACAGACCGTACATGAATGGGTTGGCCCTGGCAAAGAAAATACTAAGATAAGGATACTTTTGGCTCATTCTGCAAGCTGATTGTATCGAGGAAATTAAAAGGTGCCATGAATGCCAAGTGTACGAAGACCTCAATCACCTCCCTCCACTCGAACTTCAAGTATCTTCAACTCCATGGCCATTCGCAGCTAAGGGTATAGATATAATTGGAGAAATAAGGCCGGCTGCCTCAAACGGACACCGATTCATTATCGTGGCTGTGGATTACTTCTCGAAATAGGTCGAAGTAGAATCGTTCACAAATGTTACAGCTAAAAAGATGGCCAAATTCATAGAAAAGAACATCTTTGCGAGGTATGGGATCTCTCATCCTGTTGCGACTAACAACGGGGTACAGTTTCAAGGAGTAACTTCATAGTTGTTTCAAGAAAAGGGAGTTGAGCACCATAGATCATCCCCGTATCGCCCATAAGCCAATGGGGCAGTAGAAGCGGCCAATAAGTGTATTAAGAAGATTTTATTGAAGATGGTAGTGACCTACAAAGATTGGGCCGACATGTTGCCATTTGCCTTGTAGGGATACCGGACGAGTATTAGGACCCCTACCGGAGAAACACCATATTCTTTGGTTTATGGGATGGAAGCCGTCTTGCCAATAGAGATGGAAGTCAGGTCATTAAGAGTAGTCATGGAGGCACACTTACCAGAAACTAATTGGCTCCAGTCGAGACATGAACAGTTGGCACTGATTGATGAAAAGCGTCTTCAAGCCCTAGGCCGGTTACAGATGTACCAACAGCGAATGGTTAGGACCTCCAACAACAGGGTTCATCACCAAAAATGTCCGCTTAAGGCAGGGGATTTAGTACTCAAGCAGATGAAACAGACCAATACGGATGTACGGGGGAAATTCAAATTAATTGCTGATTTCGTCAAAAAAGGAAAACTGATGATTACAGCCGCGCCCCTGTAATATACAGCCGCGCGGCTGTAGCATCAAAAATTCCTATTTTGCTCAAAAACCGAATTAAATGCTGATTTTGCCCAAAAAAGGAAATAGGGATATTACAGCCACGTGGCTGTAGGTTACAGCCGGACGGCTATAATACCCAGAAAATTACATTTTCACTTATTTTCTTTGGTTTGTTTTTCGGTTCTCTTAAATATCCGCTCAAATTTTCCAGGGTTACTAGGACTTGTCACACACCTCCGGGCTATCCGGGACATTTTCGACGTCATTCTGGTCAGTCCGCATCCGCTTCACGTTTATCCGTGAAAAAGGTAATAATAGCTTTCATCACCGAGGTCGGGAAAAAACCCGTGCTCACAGATTGGCAGCATAGTTTCGGGTATTTGAGAATCAGCTCTTCAAAACAACAGCTAACGGAGTCCTTCTAAAGTTTCTAACAAAGGAAGAGGTGGTTATGGTTATGAAACAAATACACTCCAGAGCTTACAGACCGTACATGAATGGGTTGGCCCTGGCAAAGAAAATACTAAGATAAGGATACTTTTGGCTCATTCTGCAAGCTGATTGTATCGAGGAAATTAAAAGGTGCCATGAATGCCAAGTGTACGAAGACCTCAATCACCTCCCTCCACTCGAACTTCAAGTATCTTCAACTCCATGGCCATTCGCAGCTAAGGGTATAGATATAATTGGAGAAATAAGGCCGGCTGCCTCAAACGGACACCGATTCATTATCGTGGCTGTGGATTACTTCTCGAAATAGGTCGAAGTAGAATCGTTCACAAATGTTACAGCTAAAAAGATGGCCAAATTCATAGAAAAGAACATCTTTGCGAGGTATGGGATCTCTCATCCTGTTGCGACTAACAACGGGGTACAGTTTCAAGGAGTAACTTCATAGTTGTTTCAAGAAAAGGGAGTTGAGCACCATAGATCATCCCCGTATCGCCCATAAGCCAATGGGGCAGTAGAAGCGGCCAATAAGTGTATTAAGAAGATTTTATTGAAGATGGTAGTGACCTACAAAGATTGGGCCGACATGTTGCCATTTGCCTTGTAGGGATACCGGACGAGTATTAGGACCCCTACCGGAGAAACACCATATTCTTTGGTTTATGGGATGGAAGCCGTCTTGCCAATAGAGATGGAAGTCAGGTCATTAAGAGTAGTCATGGAGGCACACTTACCAGAAACTAATTGGCTCCAGTCGAGACATGAACAGTTGGCACTGATTGATGAAAAGCGTCTTCAAGCCCTAGGCCGGTTACAGATGTACCAACAGCGAATGGTTAGGACCTCCAACAACAGGGTTCATCACCAAAAATGTCCGCTTAAGGCAGGGGATTTAGTACTCAAGCAGATGAAACAGACCAATACGGATGTACGGGGGAAATTCAAGCTGAACTGGGAAGGTCCATATGTAGTCAAAAAGATACTTTCAAAGGGCGCTGCAAAGATTATGGACATGGACAGGAATGAATTCGTCAACCCCATCAATCAAGACAAGCTGAAGCATTATTACGTGTAAAAAAAAAAAGAGGTCCGATGGGTCAAAAACCAAAAAGGCAATCCATGCAAAATTTAGGACGGTCCGATGGGTCGAAAACCGAAAAGACGATCCATGCAAAAATTAGGACAGAGAGGCAGGACTATCAGCTGGAAAATCTGTAAAGACCGGTTAGTGGCAAGTATGGATTCAGTCGAGATGTGTACCATAACAAATTCTCTCCTTAGTTTCATTTCATCATTGATGTGCATTATACTAAAACACTATTTATAAATGAATGAATGTCCAATTCTATTCG
Source organism: Euphorbia tirucalli (assembly GCA_039660915.1). Taxonomy (NCBI): domain Eukaryota; kingdom Viridiplantae; phylum Streptophyta; class Magnoliopsida; order Malpighiales; family Euphorbiaceae; genus Euphorbia; species Euphorbia tirucalli. Next base: position 27,314,241 of record CM077639.1, on the reverse strand, counting down.
CTTAAATGTCCCGAGTCTAATGGAAATTCAGATTATTTTATGTGTAATTGGCTTAATATCTTTTACATTTCTCATATCCATAGATTGGAATATGTGCGAAAAAAAAGAGTCCGATAGATTGAAAACCCGAAAAGGGCGGTTTATGAAAAATCTAGGACACAAAATAAAGTTTGCTGAATTGAAAACCCAAAAGGGCAGTTCAGGCAAAAATAACGACAATCCGATAGGCCGAAAACCCAAAAAGGGGGACCTCTGAAAATTAGGACAAGAAATGAAAACAAAACAAAAGTCATACACTAGCATCCAGCTCAGATAACCCTGATCCTTTAAAGACCAAAGTGCCTCAAAGTCAGCGCCTCACGTCCACGCCTCGTGGGGTAAGCAATCAGGTCAATCAGCAAAACTCTATAGCGATATCCCACCAGGGACAGACCCATCTGGGCCTCCAAATCATTCACCTGATCTCTGAAGGTCTGACTTATGATCTCTAACTCAGTGACCCGCCGACGTAACTGGTCAACCTCCGCCCTTAAGCTAGTGGGCTCTTGGCACTCAATCCCAATCATCGTTTGCACTAAGAAAAACATAAAAAGCACCATAATTATATGTATATGCATCCAGGACATGCACATACACATACATTCAAAACATACACACACACATGCATACATGCATCAAAGACCAACTTAAGTATAGGTACATGCTGTCATCATCAAGCTGTCTAGAGCTGTGAGTACCCTGAAAGTGAAAATAACCTGACACTGGGGCATCCCCAAATCCTAAGTAGGAAACTTTTCTCAATTTTTAGAATTCATGTTTACGCCGATATAATCCTGAGAAGGGTATTCCTTGCCTTTTGTCGGTATCTAGAGGTAAAGCAATCAAGCCGTATTTATTCTTGATCAAAGGGGCAAAAATTTTTGTTTCCAAAATTATCAATCAAGGAATAATTACACACTACCGATCCGACTTCAATGGTATGCTCCACCACAGAGAGCCGATTTCAATAGTATGCTCCACCACAGAAAGCTTATTTCAATGGTACGCTCCACCACAGAGAGCTGATTTCAATGGTACGCTCCACCACAGAGAGCCGATTTCAATGGCATCAAGGGGCAAGATATTCAGCCCATATTCATTCTTGATCGAAGGGGCAAAAATTTTTGTTTCCAAAATTAGCGATCAAGGAACGAATACATACCTGAAACAACTTCGAAACATCAAAAGAGATGATCAAGATTCTCAAATCACCAAAGCATCATTCCCCGACTACACAAGCTTCACGGGAAACACTATTATCCTTTCCTTCAGTGACACAAGCCCCATTAGAAGTGAAATGACCAAACTGCTTCTATTAGCAACCATACTACCAGATGGCCAAAACACCTCTCCTTTAGTGACACAAGCTTCACGGGAATCACTATTATCCTTTCCTTCGGTGACACAAGCCCCACTAGGAGTGAAATGACCAAAGTGCCCTTCTGTTAGCAACCAAACTACCAAATGGCCAAAACACCTTTCCTTCAGTGACACAAGTTTCACGGAAAACACTATTATCCTTTCCTTCAGTGACACAAGCACCACTAGAAGTGACATGACCAAAATGCGCTTTTGTTAGCCACCAAGCTGCTAAATGACCAAAATACCCTTTTCCTCACCAAAAGGGATACCAAATCACTAAAACTCATTTCTTTTCATGACATAGGCTCCACGAGAAGTCAAATGACCCAGGTACCCCTCTCTAAGGGATACCAATTTTTCAAGTTACAAATGACCAAAATACCCTTTCCTTTCATAAACATCAAATGACAAGGAGAATTCAATCAGGGCAAAGTCCTCTGCTTCATGATAGAGTCGAAGCACATCCCTGGAGAATCAATCTAGTCTGGGCAAATTCCTGTGCTTCGTAATGGAGTCAAAGCACGTCCCTGGAGAACCAATCCAATCCGGGCAAAGTCCTCTACTTCACAATGGAGTCGAAGCACGTCCTTAGAGTATCAACCTAATCCGGGCAAAGTTCTCTGCCTCGTAATAGAGTTGAAGTATGTCCCTGGAACACCAATTCGATCTAGGCAAAGTCCTCTGCTTCGCACTGAAGTCGAAGCATGTCCCTGAAGCATCGAATCAGTTTGGGCAAAGTCCTATGCTTCGTAACGGAGTCGAAGTAAGTCCCTGAAAAATCAAGTCTACTTAGGTAAGACTGCTGTTTCGTGAAACAACCGAGACAAATCCCTACAAACATCATCACGAGACCAAAATCGAATCAGGCACAAGCACCCGTCTTAGTCGACTTTGGTCACGCGAGGGGCAGCCTGTGAGCACGGGTTTTTTCTCGACCTCTGTGATGAAAACCATTTGTTACCTGTTAAATAGATGAACGTGAGTCGAATTTGAGAATGAGAGGAAGAATGCCTGGAATGTTCTCAAACGACCTGAAATTCAGAAGAGTCCTTGATCCAAAAACCCGAAAAGAGTCCCTCGAGAGATTAGGAAACTTAGGTACGCATGCAGGCTTATCTAGAGTCGCACGACTATAATCTACAGTCGTACGACTGTAGTTTACAATCACATGACTGTAACAATTACAGTCGCATGACTGTAATTCTATAGTCGCATGTCTATAATTATAGTCGTACGACTCTAATATTTGACTTAGCAGATTCCTAAATAGGAAAGAATTCTATTTTGGCTGGAATCTTGGGAGTGATTTCAGGGAATTAGGGCAACGGAATAGACAGAAAAAGAGGCAGAAACAGAAAAGGCCAAGAGGAATCAATTCTGAAGAAATTAAAGAGCTTTCTAGTGAGAGAGAGGAGCATTTAGAGAGAGAAGGGAGAAAACTAAGAGAAATCAAGGGAAATAAGAACAAAAAAACACTTAGAAATACATTAGGACCTTGAGTGAGGGCTAGGAATCAGACTTTCGTTCAATCATAACAATTCTCGGGTTTCGTTTGGATCAATCCGAGACACACGTTCGAGGATTTTGGGTCGTTTGGAGATTCTAGGTAGATTCTGACGTCCACATCCAACTCCGGTCATCAAACATACTGGAATGCAAAAGAGGTAAACTCTGAGAGGCCTTAATACTCATTTCATGTTAATTTGTGATTGATTCTGTGTTTGAAAATATTTATCCGGAAAACTTCCTGTGCAACTATAGCCACACAACTATAATTATAGTCGCACAACTATAGTTACAGTTGCACGACTGTAGTCACCTGGAACACAGCCATGCGATTGTATATTACAGTCACGCGACTATATTCTTCTGGGCAGAAGCCCGAAAAGCCCAAATTCGACCGAATACAGCCGGTTTTCCCATTTTAAATGATTTTTCATGATTCAATTTGGCCAAGTCACATCTGTACACTATAAAATTATGGTTTTTGGATTTCCAATGATACAGATGTGAGATTTAGGGTTTTGTTGGTTTCTACTCTTGGAATTCATGGTTGCTAGATCCTTAATTATATTCTTGGTCCAGTGATAACGGACTCTCAGATTTCCCAGAAACCCTAAAAATTATCAAAATTCTTTAAAACAAGTGATTTTAGAAAATAAGAAAACCACTGTCAGGCACTGTTCATTATAGTCGCACGTCTGGAACCATTACAGTCGTATGACTGTAGTGTCAGGCAGAAGGCAAAATCACGGGATGACCCGCACGGACGTCGTCGCGTGATGTTGTCTTCAGAATCAAACCTGTTTTTGGTATGTTTACTGTTTTTAGACCATAGATGAATGTTTGGAATTAGGAACCCCCACGAATGGAACCCCGAGTTCTCGGATAACCAACCCACTAAGCCGAAGAAATTTGCATGTAATTGAGCCAAATCATTTTCCAAAACCGTTTTCAAGCATTAAAAACATACAGGGCATTTCTAAAACCGTTTTCCAGGTTTAACCGAGCAAGTCGCCCGAACTTCTCGGTTATCCCCTAAATACTTGTTCCCACTTCTAAAATCCCCATTCTGTCTTGTATGAGTCATATATGTGTTTGGGATATATCTGTGCTAACCATTCGTTTTGCAGCTTTTATTTTTTCTTTATTTTTATTTTGGATGTATTCATAGATTAATTGTATATTCTAGGCGATTGTACTTTTTAGATCCTCATGTATCTAGGCGATTGTAATGGTGAGGATAAGAGCTTTTTCCTTTTTCTGGGTTGTAATAAGGCCTCTATTTCTTTTTGGTTTATTTTTGGATGTATGGTTTATATTTCCGCACTTTATTTTGTGATTTACATTTATGTCATTTGTTTGAGAATTAACTAAGATTAAAAGAAGATAAAATGGGTAATATTAAGTGGATGTCATATCATATCATGAAATAATAATTGAAAACAAGTGAGGATTAGTAGATGTGTTGCCCGAACCTTGAATCTTTGGATTAGGTAATGTGTCTACACTTGGTAGGGAGCTGTACTGGAATTTTCCGGATGAGCTGATCCGGGTGGCGACTCTGTATCTGATCACGGAATTTAGTTTTCGAGATCTTTAAGTTTAAATTGGGATTTTCTAAAAAACCAATTTTCCAAAATTCACACTTAAAATCAAGTTTTCTACAAAAAGGGTTTTTTCAATACAATAAGAGGTCTTCTTAAGAAAGATTAAAATCTGTTTTCAAAAGCAAACGTCATCACCCAAAAAGGAAAGTCCCCGGTGCCCGCTTTGCCACGCGTTCTGAAAAATTGTCATCCGCTCACACGAATGTATCCATACATATGTTGAATTACATAAGTGAATCAATATTACATAACATAATCTTTTTGGTTTAATTAAGGAGATGTGTATAATTATGACAAATCAAATTAAATTAAATACATTTGTGAATCTTTAGTTATACTTATTGATACACTTATACCTTGTTTGTACCTTAGTCATACTTACTTATTCATTAGTTATACCTTAGTTATACCTTAAGATTCACAGATTATACCTTAGTTATACCTTCTTTATATTATCCGATACACTTACACACTAATTATACCTTAGTGTATAATTGTTAGACCTTAGTTATACCTTAGTTATACCCTTATTTATACCTCTGTTATACATTAGTTCATACCTACTGATACATTGATTATACCTTAGTTATATGTATTGATACACTGATTATACCTGGTTTTTACCTTTGTACAAGTGTTATACCTTAGTTACAGCTTCTGATACAGTGATTATACCTTAGTTATACTTACTGATACACTTTTACACTAATTATACCTTCTAATTCTCTGATTATACATTCTAATTCATTGATTATATCTTGTATAAATAAGGAATAATAAGGTATACCTTAGTTATATATATTGATACACTGATTATACCTTGTTAGCTTTTGATACAGTGATTATACCTTAGTTATACTTACTAATACATTTTTACACTGATTATCTCTTCTAATTCTCTAATTATACATTCTAATTCATTGATTATTCCTTGTATAAATAAGGTATAATAAGGTATACCTTAGTTATATGTATTGATACACTAATTTTACCTAGTTTATACCTTTGTACAACTGTTATACCTTAGTTACAGCTTTTGATCCAGTGATTATATGTTAATTATACTTATTGATAGAGTGATAAGCTCTATAATTCCTTATGGTTATGTGTATTTACCTTGAAGGCTCAATTCTCTTTCTACCCCGCTCTATAATTCTCTTTTCTACGCCGCTCTATTCAGACATCAAATCAACCAAGCTCGTTTTTTATCAGAAGCTTGTGATTTAGTTTTTGATGCAGCAAGCAAGAGAAAACTTTATACCTTTGTACAACTGTTATACCTTAGTTACAGCTTTTGATCCAGTGATTATATGTTAATTATACTTATTGATAGACTTTTACACTTATTATACCTTCTAATTCTCTGATTATACATTCTAATTCATTGATTAGTGTAACACAATGTATAAATAAGGTATACTTAATGTACAACTGCTATACCTTAGTTATACCTTTGGTACAATGATGATTATACATTAGTTATACCTTACGATACACTAATTACAAGGATTATACCTTAGTTATACCTTAATTATACCTTAAGATACATTATTACATTGATTATACCTTAGTTATACCCTAATTATACCTTAAGATACACTATTACAGTGATTATACCTTAGTTATACCTTAAGATACAATATTACATTGATTATACCTTAGTTATACCTTAATTATACTTTACTTATACTTTAAAATACAGTATTATATTAATTATACCTTAATTATACCTTACTTGTACCTTAAGATACACTATTACATCGATTATACCTTAATTAAGACTACATCTGCACTTTAGGACTGCAATTTTGGGACTGTATTTACACTTTATGACTGCATTACAATTTTGGGACTGCATCTGCACTTTAGGATTGCATTTCAATTTTGGGACTGCATTTGCACTTAATGACTGCATTTCAATTTTAGGACTGCATTGGCACTTTAAGACTGCATTTTAGGACTGTAATTTTAGGACTGCATCTGCACTATACAACTACATTTCAATTTTGAGACTGCATCTACACTTTAAGACTGCATTTTAGGACTGCAATTTTGGGACTACATTTGCACTTTAGGACTGCATTTTAGGATTGTAATTTTGGAACTGCATCTGCACTTTAGGACTGTAATTTTAGGACTGCATTTGCACTTTAGGAGTGCACTTTATGACTGCACTTTATTATAGGGTTTGTATCTTTTTGAACTACACTTTGGGACTGCATTTTGTTGAATTTGATCAGGAATTGGCACATTTGAACCATGACCAGCTTGCAGAGCCATTTTTTATTATAAGGTATAATAAGGTATAAACAATGTATAAACAATATATAAACTTCTTATATATTGTTATATACTGTTTATACACTGTTATATAATGTTTATACACTTCTTATATATTGCTATATATTATTATACACTGTTTATACACTTCTTATACATTGTTATACACTTCTTATATATTGTTATACACTATTTATACATTGTTTATACACTGTTTACATTAAAACAAAAAGGGCAATTTACATAAATACATACTCTTTGGCACCATATAACATATTTATCTCAAAACGAAAAGTTTGCATAAATACATTAAAAACTTTTCAAAATTTCAAAAATACCTAAAAAACTTATTCCTATATTATGTGACTCATTCACAGAATAAACAACAAAACAAAAATCAAAATCTCCAAAATATCTTCTCTACTTTGTCCACGTTTCTCACTCCTCTTTTTATAATTTTTAATCTAATTTCGCATTTATCTCTCAATCCGTTTATTTTTTTTTTGTCATGCAAATTTAGAAAGTTTTTTTTTTATCTTCGAAACAAAATCCATATGTATATATTTTTTCCGACATATTTTTTTCACTAAGATATAACTAATTATACCTTTGTATCTTAAGGTATAACTAAGGTATAACTAAATTATAACTGAGTTATAATCATTGTAATAGTGTATCTAAGGTATAACTAAGGTATAATTAAGGTATAACTAAGGTATAAACACTTTAATAGTGTATCTTAAAGTATAATTAAGGTATAACTAAAATGTAATAGTGTATCTTAAGGTATAACTAATGTATAATTAATGTACAACTAAGGTATAATCAATGTAATAGTGTAGCTTAAGGTATAATTAAGGTATAACAAATGTATAATCACTGTAATAGTGTATCTTAAGGTATAATTAAGGTACAAGTAAGGTATAATCAATATAATAATGTATCTTAGGGTATAAATAAGGAATCACAAAGGTATAATCACTGTAATAGTGTATCTTAAGGTATAATTAAGTATAAGTAAGGTATAATCTATATGATAATGTATCTTAGGGTATAAATAAGGAATAACTAAGGTATAATCACTATAATAGTATATCTTAAGGTATAATAAAGGTATAAGAAGTGCATAACAGTGTATAACAATGTATAAGCAGTGTATAAGAAGTGTATAAATAGTGTATAATAATGTATAAGCAGTGTATAACAATGTATAATAAGTGTATAAATATATAACATTGTATAACAAGTGTATAACAATGTATAACAGTGTATAAGAAGTGTATAAATACATTAGGAACAAAAGGACCTAATCTAAATTACAAGATAATACTAATATGTCTTGCAGCAAAGGTGTTGGGTACAAATATAAAAAGATGACAAACTCAAACTACTCAATGTTGAGATTCTATTCACTTCCTTCAATCGTTTTCTTCAGTAAAAAGAAAAATTCTTCTTGGTTTTCAATTGTACCACCAAAGATGAGATTCTATTCAGTTCCTGCAACAAAAAAACGCATATATAACAACATATAACAAGGTATTTTCACATTTGAAGGTGGATTTCAACTTTCTCAGTAACAAATCTTCAAATCTATAAACATGGAAATCTCCTTTTAAAATTAACATTAGCAATTTGATAACAAATATTAATTAAGATTTGAAGATTGTATAACAAGGTATAATAAGTGTATAAACATATAACATTGTATAAGAAGTGTATAGCAATGTATAACAGTGTATAAGTAGTGTATAAACAATGTATAACAGTGTATAAGAAGTGTATATACAGTGTATAAACAATGTATAAACAATGTATAACAATATATAAGAAGTGTATGACAATGTATAACAATGTATAAGAAGTATATAAATAGTGTATAAGAAGAGTATAAACAGTGTATAAGAAGTTCATAAACAGTGTATAAACAATGTATAATAATATATAAGAAGTGTATAACAATGTATAACAATGTATAACAGTGTATAAGAAGTGTATAAAAAAATATATAAACAGTGTATAATAGTGTCTAAAAAGTGTATAAACAGTGTATAAACAATGTATAATAATATATAAGAAATGTATAACAATGTATAACAGTGTATAAGAAGTGTATAAACAATGTATAAACACTGTATAAACAATGTAAAAACAGTGCAGTCATAAAATGCAGTCCTAAAGTGCAAATACAGTCCCAAAATTGCAGTCATAAAGTGCAGATGCAATCACAACATTGCAGTGCTAAAATGCAGTCATAAAGTGGAAATGCAGTCCCAAAATTGCAGTCCTAAAGTGCAGATGCAATCCTAAAATTGCAGTCCTAAAATGCAGTCATAAAGTGCAAATGCAGTCCCAAAATTACAGTCCTAAAATGCAGTCCTAAAGTGCAGATGCAGTTCCAAAATTACAGTCCTAAAGTGCAGATGCAGTCCTAAAATGCAGGCATAAATTGCAAATGCAGTCCCAAAATTGCAGTCCTAAAATGCAGTCCTAAAATGCAGTCCCAAAATTGCAGTCCTAAAGTGTAGATGCAGTCCCAAAATTGAAATGCAGTCCTAAAGTGTAGATGCAGTCCCAAAACTGCAGTCCTAAAATGCAGTCTTAAAGTGCAGATACAGTCCCAAAATTTAAATGTAGTCATAAAGTGCAAATCTAGTCCCAAAATTGAAATGCAGTCCTAAAGTGCAGATGCAGTCCCAAAATACAGTCTTAAAGTGCAGATGCAGTCCCAAAATTGAAATGCAGTCCTAAAGTGCAGATGCAGTCCCAAAATTGAAATGCGATCATAAAGTGCAAATGCAGTCCTAAAATTGAAATGCAGTCATAAAGTGCAAATGCAGTCCCAAAATTGCAATCCTAAAGTGCAGATGCGGCCCTAAAATTGAAATGCAGTCCTAATTAAGATATATTCAATGTAATAGTATATCTTAAGGTATAAATAAGGTATAATTAAGGTATAACTAAGGTATAATCAATGTAATAGTGCATCTTAAGGTATAACTAAGGTATAATTAAGGTATAACTAAGGTATAATCACTGTAATAGTGTATCTTAAGATATGACTAAGGTATAATCAATGTAATAGTGTATCTTAAGGTATAACTAAGATATAATCAATGTAATAGTGCATCTTAAGGTATAACTAATGTATAATTAAGGTATAACTAAGGTATAATCACTGTAATTGTGTATCTTAAGGTATAACTAACGTATAATCAATGTAACAACATATCTTAAGGTATAACTAAGGTATAATCATTGTAATAGTCTATCTTAAGATATAACCAAGGTATAGTCACTATAATAGTGTATCTTAAGGTATAATTAAGGTAGAACTAAGGTATAATCAATGTCATAGTGCATCTTAAGGTATAAGTGAGGTATAATTAAGGTATAACTAAGGTGTAGTCAATGTAATAATAGTGTATCAAAAATGTAACAGTCCCAAAATTGTAGTCCTAAAGTGCATATGCAGTCCCAAAATTGCATTCCTAAAATGCAGTCATAAAGTGCAAATGCAGTCCTAAAGTACGTATGCAGTCCCAAAATTGAAATGCAATCTTAAGGTGCAGATTACAAAAACAATTTAAATTTCAAAAATAAAAACTCACAACTCAAACTTAGCAAAAAGAAAAAAAAAATCAGATTAACAATTTCAAATTCAAAAACTCACAAACTCATAACTCATCCAAAATTCAAATTCACCAAACATAAAACTTAACGAGAGGAAGCCGATCAGGGCTATAGGAGAATCAATCAAAGGTGGAAATGACATTAGCATGAACATTTCAACCCAGCTACAATAGAGAGCAACAAGAAAGGATGAAGGAGTTGCCCGTAATAATGGAAAAAATAGGTAGAATTAATAGTGGACGAAAGGAGAAAGAGCACCAACGATAAGACGACAACCGTGGATAAACGATGATCAACTATGAAGAACATGAAGAAGAGAATATGAAAAGGCAGAAAAGAAATCAAAAAATGTAAGAAAGGAAGAACTCAAGCAGGAGCGTAGAGAAGAATTAGATCTAAAAAAAACGTAAAACAGTAAATAATGAAAGGTAAGCCACCAAAATGAACCCTAAAATGAGGGTAATTTTGACAATTTCCCAAACAAAAATTATTAATTATAATAATCACCGATCAATCCAAAAATTAGAGCCATACACTTTTTATCTTTTAAAAATATTTATTTATTAGAATAACTTTTTCAAATTACAAAATTACACATTTTTTTATCTTAAATAATAATAATAATAATAATAATAATAATAATAATAATAATAATAATAATAATAATAATAATAAGAAGAAGAAGAAGAAGAAGAAACAAAACCACTCTCATTTGTCCCCCTATCTTATGTGTGTAATCCACATTCCATGGGTTCTATTACTTTTTTCTCTCCTCTTTTATAATTGTAATCTAATTTCACATTTATCTCTCAATAAGTTTATTTTCTTGTCATACCATTTTACAAAGCTTTTTTTTTCTTTTCGAAATGAGATCCATATGTATTTTTGTATAATGATATAATAATAGAACATTGAAAGTATAACAATGATATAAATATGGTCTAAACAGCAAAAAAGAGTATCAAGCACGTATAAAAACAATATAAATACAAAAAAATGATAATTTTCTAATACTGTTTTGTTGTTTATACTTTATATCATTGTTATACCTTCCTAATACAATTTTTATATCTTGATGAGACTATTTTTATTGTTCATATCATGTTTATATCTTCCTGGTATCATTTTTATATCTTGATGATACTGTTTTTATTGTTTATAGCATGTTTATACCTTGCTGATACTATTTTTATACATTAATGAGACTGTTTTTGTTGTTTATACCGTGCTTATACTTTGTTGTTACCACTTTTATAGTCTGATGATACTTTTTTTTTATTGTTTATACCGTGCTTATACATTGCTGATACCACTTTTATAGCTTGATGATACTTTTTTTGTAATTTATACCGTGTTTATACCTTGCTGATACCACTTTTGTAGCCTGATGATACTGTTTTTGTTGTTTATACAATGCTGATACCTTGCTGATACCACTTTTATAGCCTGATAATATTTTTTTTGTTTTTTATACTGTGTTTATACCTTGCTGATACCACTTTTGTAGCCTGATAATACTGTTTTTGTTGTTTATACCATGCTTATACGTTGGTGATACCACTTTTTAAGCTTGATGATACTATTTTTGTTGTTTATACCATGCTTATACCTTGGTGAGACCACTTTTATAGCTTGATGACACTGTTTTTGTAGTTTATACCGTGCTTATACCTTGCTGATACCACTTTTATAGCTTGATGATACTGTTTTTGTTGTTTATACCATGCTTATAGCTTGTTGATACCACTTTTATAGCTTGATGATAATATTTTTATTGGTTATACTATATAACTTGCTGATACCACTTTTATGAGAATATTTTTGTTGTTTATACCATGCTTATACCTTGCTGATACCACTTTTATCCTTGATGAGGATATTTTTGTTGTTGTACCTTGTTGATACCACTTTTATACCTTGATGATACTGTTTTTGTTTTTTATACCTTCTCATGATATAAATATTTGGATTGAATGGAGCTTAAATATTTATATCTATATAATCAGTAGAGATGACTAATTGTATAAACACTGCAATTGCCATTTCAAGGAATTCTTTCATTCTCCTCTCTTAACCCAGAAAAAAAAGAACAAGAGAGATGGATCTAAACAAATCAAATCCCTATAAAGAAAAAATCCTAAATTAATTATCTCCAAAATTACCCCAACATAGAACAAGAAATCAGTAAAATTCCACAGAAATAGAAGAAAAACTTCTGCAAGCCGAAGAAGAAGAGCTAAAAGAAAAATGAAAGATTCCCTTTTAACCTCAGTAATAAGTTGAAGAAAAGGACAATGATGATGACTGAACCACAATTAATGCGCAGCAAAGGACTGATCAGATAAGGCAGCACAGGTGACGGACGACGTTGATGGAGACAAAGGGGATGTTGATTGGTGGACTCATCATCTACTCTAGATTTAAATCTCAGCCCATCTCCACCTATCAGGTTCCAGTTCCAATCTATGACGGCTATTGCCGGTTTTTTCCCGATGCCGGCAGTCATGAATCACCAGGATGTTCTCCACTTTGATGCAATGGTGAAGAGCCAGAGAAGGAGGTGCAAGGAGATGAAAGGGCGATTGAGATAAAAGCGTGTAAAACAGACAAAGTAATAAATCAAATTATTGGTGGATAAAAGTGTAATATCTAAAAGTTAGAAATGAAAACTAAAATACTATGGGTGAAAAAAAGAAAAAAGAAGTTTAAAGTTGTATATTTTTATATAGTTCCCTTTCTTCTCTTAAATAATAATAATAATAAAATGGATATTCTATTTAAAGAGAAAAGTAAATAAAAATAAATAATTTTTTTTTTTTAAATTGAAGTTGCAGTTAAAAATTTTACTTCACAAATTTTTTAGCAACAATGCAATTATATATTTTCTTAATAATATATATATATATATATATATATATAAACACATCAATTTTTAATATATTTTTGTAATTTTAAGATATCAATTTTTTTTTTTTGATGTTTTACTTGTCATGGTATATATCATAAGTATTTTATATCTTTAAATTAGTTTGGAAAAGTAACCATTACTTAAATTTATTATGTCATTTTCTATGTTTAACATACTATATGGAGAAATATTTTCTCATTTATCATTTTCTATGTAATTATTTATTATTTTTTTTATTGATAGGAGCCCCCTAAAGGCCACTATCTTTAAAATAAGGATAGAAATTCGATCCTTATAATAAAGATAGAAATACTACTCAACATTAGTAATAAGTTACATATAATTAAAGGAAAATTACCAAAAATATTCATTTTTAATTTTTGTTCTTGGGAGTATTCTGTTCCAAGCTTCAAAATACGCTTTTTTGTTTTGGTTATATTGACTGTGTATTTTTTGTTAACTTAATTGCGCTTTTCTTCTTTTCATCTTATTCCTTTACTTTTCTCTCTCCTCTTTTATTATTTAAACTTAATAAATCTGTTCATTTTTTCGTCATTCATTTTTAGAAAGTTTTTTTTTTCATTTTTTTTTATCTTCGCAATTAGATCTATATTTATATATAACTTTATCTTTTTTTTTTCATCTTAGATTTTTGTATAGCAAAAGTATCAACATAGTATCAACACATGATACCTTTATGATACTGCTTATTATGCATTCATTATAAGTTTATGATACTTAATAATCTCAGATACTATTATGATACCCATGAGATACTATTATAATACCTTTTATGATACAGCTTATTATACATTCAATTTACATTTCTGATACTTCTATAATCTTAGATACTATTGTCATACTCTTGTGATACCATTATGCCTTCATGATACTTTGTTGATACCTCTTTGATACTTTTGGAATACTTTGTTAATACAAGTTTTGTTATTTCGTTGTTGTTATATATGCATTTTTTACATATATTGTGTTGATACTGTGTTGATACATGTTTTAGTGTTTAGTTGTTGTAATATATACGTTTTTTTTCATATACTGTGTTGATACCTTTTTGATACTTTTACGATACTCTGTGGATACATGTTTTGGTATTTGGTTATTGTTATATATGTGTTTTTTGCCATATATTGTGTTGATACTTTGTTTAGACCTTTTTCTCATATTATGTTGGTACATGTTATGGATTTTGGTTGTTATTCTTTTGTAATACTATTATGATACTGTGAGCGAACGATATTTTCGACATAACGCGGACTCCCTTTAGGAAGGGGCGCCACGATTTCGAGCAAATCCCTCCCTTGCATGGGGTTTTTAGGATGGAAATTCGTTTTTAGAAAACTAGATTAATTCATAAAAGAATTAAGACCTAAGTCTCGATAAATAGTGCAGGAGTCGCCACCCGGCTCAGCTCAATCAGGAAATTTTAGTGTAGCTGAACCGGACAAACAGCCGCCACACTATCCAGAGATCTAGGTCTGGACAAGTTCCCCATTTCGTGTCTAATCAAAATAAAAATTGGCCAATGTTCGATTATGGTATTTTAAAATTCTAGAGTTAATTTTATTGCATTAAATTAAGCGTACAACGCGTATACACAGATCATAAAAACAGAAGTAAAGTAGTAAATAATTAAATGGCTTACAACCCAATCGAACAAAAATAACAACTCTCAGCCTCACTTTCACAACCGCCTAAAATACACGATAATCTAAAAATTTACAATCGCCTAAAATACACGGATTAATCTATTAAATTACATCAAAAATCAAAAATAAAAATAAAAGAAATTAAAAGTTGCAAAACAAAAGGTTAGCACAATATACGGCATGCCACAAATAGGACTCAAACAGGATAGGATTGGGATTTTAAGGATTCGGGAACATGCATTTAGGGGAATAACCGTGTCGGCTCGGCTAGCCGGCCCGATTAGACCTGAAAAATATTTTGAAGCGTCCCTGTATTTTGGTTTTGTGAGAAAATCATTTTGAAAACAATTTATTTTCAGGTTTAATTTAATTTAGCATGTGAGGTGGGTCGGTTTTCAGGAGAATCGGGCCTTCGTCGTTGTATTGTTCTAAATGCAATTACATGGAAAATTAAATCTAAGGTCGTGGATGCACACAACAAAATTCATTTTGATGATTTTATGATT
This sequence comes from Euphorbia tirucalli, assembly GCA_039660915.1. NCBI lineage: Eukaryota > Viridiplantae > Streptophyta > Magnoliopsida > Malpighiales > Euphorbiaceae > Euphorbia > Euphorbia tirucalli. The sequence continues at coordinate 27,298,742 of CM077639.1, read as the reverse complement.
TTTCTGAATTTTTAAGGGTTTTTTAGAAATTTTTCTGGATTAAAATAGAAATTCTGCATCTGGACGGACATTACAGTCGTGCGACTGTAACTACAGTCGTGCGACTGTAACTACAGTTGTGCGACTGTAACTACAGTCGTACGACTATCATTACAGTCTTGTGACTGTAACTACAGTCATGCGACTGTAAATAGCCCAGATGCAGGATTTCGCCAAAATTATTCAAAAGAAGCTGAAAACTTGGAGGGAAATCAAGAACACTCGTACGATTGTAATTACAGTCGTACGACTGTTCTTCAACTCAAGAACGATCGTACGACTGTTCTCGATTTCCAGAAACAGAATGCGAGAAAAATGAGCTTTTATGCACCAAAAACACACCAAATCACCCAGAAAGCACGTGAAAATGAGGGATTGAAGTGTGTTTACCTCTTTGGTGCTAATCTACCATAGGAATGACCCCTGGCAATGCACCAATCCACTTCAAATTGCTCTTTTCCGTTTGAGTTGAGGTTTAAAGAGTTGGGTCCAAAATCTCCAAAATCTCAATGATTCTGATGGTTTTTAGTCCGAAATTGATTTAATTTAGGGTGCTCAGTTATTAACCTATTGTTTCTAATAGATTTTTAACCTAAACACTTAAGAATTACAAAGAAAAAGAAGAGAAAAAGTAGCTTGTATTTGAGGTATTTTCTTTTTCTTCCCTTTTTCTCCTATTCTCTCTGATTTCTTTTTGCCAAAAGTCCAAAAGTCCCTAATCCTCTCTCTCTCTTCCTTCTTTTATTTCTGGTTCCTTGCTGCAATGGCCGAAGCATTAATTACTCCCTCTTCTTTTTCTTCTTTTTTCTGCTCCAGAGGTATGGGCTTCTGCACCTGCTCTGAGGTTACAGTCGTACGACTATAATTTTTAATTACAGTCGCACGATGGTACTTTACAATCGTGTGACTCATGCAAATTTTCTTTTCAAACAGAAAATTCGGGCGCTTACTGCTGCCCCTCACATGATCAAATTCTACACCTGGATCCAGGTTTAAAAATACCTGAGATGATGAATTTGAGAGCGCGAATAGCGTCGCAAACACAAGAAAGAACCCACAGTTTGAAATAAGCTGATACCGGGTCTAGGTTACCCGAGGCGAAGCTGGAGAAGAAATAAGCCGGTACATGGTCTAGGTTACCCGAGGTGAAGGAAGGTGAAAGGCGGATTAGCTGATACCGGGTCTAGGTTACCCGAGGCAAAGGAAGAAGATGAAATACGGATTGGCCGATACCAGGTCTAGGTTACCCGAGGCAATGAAGAAGATGAAATAAGCCGATATCGGGTTTAGATTACCCAAGGTAAAGGAAAGTGAAAGGCGGATTAGCCGATACCGGGTCTAGGTTACCCGAGGCATGGAAGGTGGAAGGCGGATAGGCCGATACCGGGTTTAGGTTACCCAAGGCAAAGGAAGGTGGAATGCAGATTGGCCGATACTGGGTTTTGGTTACCCGAGGTAAAGGAAGGTGGAATGTGGTTTGGCCGATGCCGGGTTTAGGTTACCCGAGGTAAAGGAAGGTGGAATGTGGATTGGCCGATACCGGGTCTAGGTTATCCGAGGCAAAGTTTGCTGGAGATCTGGAATGAAGCCGATCTGAACTGATGCCAGGGTTTATATTACCCAAGGTGGATCTACTGGGGATGTGGAATGAAGCCGATCTGGGCTGATACCGGGTCTATGTTACCCAAGGCGGATCTGCTGGAGACTTGAAGATGGATCCGATCTGGGCTGATACCGGGGTTTATATTACCCGAGGCGGATCTGCTGGGGACTTAAAGATGGAGCCGATTTGGGCCGATACTGGGTTTACATTACCCGAGGTGGAGCTGCTGGAGATGTGAAACCGTGGATGATGATTTCCTGCATTTGAAATGGCAAGTCTTCATTCCTTGATCGAGAGATTTTGAACAAAAATTTTTGCCCCTTCGATCAAGAATGAAGTCTAGCTGGGGATGAATGATTTGTGTATGCTATGTATGCATGCATAATGATGTATATGCACATGGAGATTAAGTGATGTATTTCTCATTGTTTGTACAAGATTGATATTTCTCCTTTCTGCTGGGGAAGGCATGTTTTGCCCCTGGCTAGCGGAAGACGCTCTTTGCATAAGGCTTCTCCTTGTTGAAGATATGTAAGAGGACTGCTGGGGATATGAGATAATTGCTGGGGATGCGTGACGATGCTGGGGAAAAAGAATTATAGTGTACTTTGTAAATGTTTCATTGGGGAGTGATGTAGAGAATCCTGCTGGGGAGATGATGGAAAGACTTGGCTTCTCACCCCTGTAATTGGCGAATCTCGAAGTGCTCTAAATTTTGCCTGGGTTTCCCAATACGGGTTTTCAGCCCAGTGAGCTACTCTAATTTTTGCCTGGGGGTGCCTTTTCGGTTTTCACCCCAGCGAGCTCTTTTTTTTTTTTTTTGAAATCGATCGATTAAAACAACAAGTTCTTGGACAATCACTGTCGCTCTTTGGAAAGCTGAATTGGATTTGGAGGACGATAAAAGATTTCATATTAGATGTATTTAGTGCATTTTCATCATTAAACAACATGATATGTTCGACCAGTTAAAGGCAAAACGCTTTCTTTAAGTGGATGTTTAAGCATAATAACTTTGTTTATGCATTTCGTCATAACCATGCAAATATATTTGAACAAACATTTCACTTTATTGATGAAATCACAATGAGTACATTTGAAAAGATTGATTCCCAGATAGTATACATTTCACACAGAGCTATAATCCGTCACCAGTCGTCCCTTTCAGATTTTTCGATTGATCATTTTCTCTCGTGTCTTAATTTTTTCCTAAACCGCTCTTTTTGAGTTCTTAGCCTAGCAGACTCTCTCTTTTTTTTTTTAAACATGGTAAAGCTTTAAGTAGTCTTGGTTGACAGGATTTGTGAACTCATTTCCATCCATGTCCATGATGCTGATACCACCTTTCGATAGCACCCTCTTCACAATATAAGGTCCTTCCCAGTTTGGTCTGAATTTCCCCCTAACATCAGCATTTGAAGGCCTTAACTGCTTTAGTACTAAATCTCCTGCTTTCAACTGCCGCTTAGAGTACTTCACATTTTGGTTATAGGCTCTGGCCATTCTGCGCTGGTACATCTTGTTGGGAATTAATCACACAAAACAAAACGCAGCGGAAATAAAAGCGGATTAATCCCCACCAAGGACCCATGTACATTGCATTGAATCGGAAGGAGGGTTAAAGAATTACCTTAATTCTTTGAAGATTGAATCAAGCAGGAACCAAAATAGCTTCCCTCTACGGTTGATCCACACGGAGCAATTCATTCACCGCGTGCTAGCGCCGGGATTGAAGAACGATTCTTCGAACGAGACAGAGAAAGCGAAAAATCAGATTTTTCCTTGGAGTTTTTTTGAGAATTTCGGCTGCCACTATTCACCTTTTTGGTGTGGCTGCCGAAATCAGTGTTTTTGTTGTATTAGAATTAGGTTATATATTTCCTTATATATATATAACCTAATAAGTTAATTATAATTATACCCTAATACACTTATTAGTTATAATTATAAATTAACCCACACAACTTAATATTAATTCTCAATTAATATTAAGTCAAATCAATTCTCCATAATACACATATGTATATACAATATTATAATTAATTATATCTCTATATAATTTAATTATAATATGTGGCATACCTTATGCAATATTAACCATATTAATATTCACATATACATATATATATAAATATATATCACTATATATATATTCTCTTTCTCATTCATAAATTATTATCCAATAATAATTTATACCCGATAAGATGAACTTCATTTTGCTCTTTGTGTGTGACCCCATAGGTTCATATTAATTGGCAATAAGGAAATTACCATAATGTCCTTATAGATCACAAGCGGACTCTAGCAAGCCATTATGACTACCTAATTAACATGATTGGAATGATCCAATACCTATTTATAGAATGTCATATTCCCTTTTGTCTCTTTGATATCATGATTAATCATAAGACATGGTACACTTGTCAATCTTATATAATTAATCATATGCTTTCTCGATCTCAAAGTAAACTGTTCAGACAAATCAATTGATACTCTATCAATTATTTGAGCATGGCCATGCATTTAACAGTCTTACTTATCGAGGGGCCCAGTGATATCGCTCTCTTGTTAGAGAGGGACAAAATCCCATATCTGTCACTCACATCCCAAGGCATGAGTCGTATTGTACCCAATCACAGCCTTTATAACTACTCTGTTACGAGCAGCGTTTGACTGCGTCAAAGCACAACATGAGTTCATCCTGGAATCAATGGTGACCTCAGGTCAAAGGAATCAGCTAATGACACTACTATAACCAAGATCAGTTGTGACACATGACCATGAACTTAATCTCATAGTGGGTCTCCAGTAACATGTTCTCTAACATATTACCCGTGAGTATAATCTGTATCTGTATACACTATATTCATCTTATGAATATCCATTATCACTCACACTAGTCTTAGTTTGTTATTATTCCCATAATAACAATCGACTAGGGATATTTAGAATAACACGATTTATTCATGGATACTTATCATAAATGCTAACATACAAACATAAATGACAATATTAATCTACACTAGATTAATCTTAGAAGTCAAATTACATAATCCAATATTGGCCTTAGGGCACAATCTCCAACAATCTCCCACTTGCACTATGGCCAATCATACAAGTATCTTATACCCATTGACCTACATGACCTTCATGTATTCACTCGTGCAGGAGTCTTTGTCAGTGAATTATTAATTTTCGCTTCCGTTGCTACTTTACACATTTTCACTCTTTCTTTAGAGACAGCCTCTCTAAATTAGTGAAAGACGCCTAAGTATATGCTTGTGTCATACAAGGTTCTTACGCATTGAACTATTGTCCCTACAATAGTCTCACAGGATAAGCAATGCTTAGAACAAAACACAAAATTTTGATGAACTTCTTCATCCAAAATCCACATCATATGTAGCTATATACTTTGACTATTATTATAGATATTTAGCTATAACGTTTTATTTTGAACCTTTCAAAATCATAACATCTCTTTTAAGAGAATACGATATCTCAATTGATATATTGCAACTAATTGCAATCAGTTGTATATGTGCAACTATTTACACAGTTAACATAAGCAAGCTTCTTTTAAGTCTTTCTCATTGAACGCTTTCAATGCTTTGACTTAAACCTAAACATTCTTTTAGATCTATCTCTATAGATTCTAATTTCAAGAATATAGGCAGCCTTGCTTAAACATTAATTGAAATTACTTTCTTAGCCAAGATTTTACTTCTTGCATGGTAAGAATGTTATTTCAAACAAGCAATATGTCATCCACATATAGCATTAGGAATACCGATATGCTCCCACTGATCCTTTTGAAACACAAGATTCATCATCCTTTTGATAAAATCAAACCATTTGATTTCTTTATCAAAACTATGACTCCAACTATTTGATGCATGTTTTGATTCTTATAAGAATCTTTGAAACTTGCATACGCTACTTAAATTCTTTGAATGCTCAAAACTTTGGGTTGTGTCACGTACACATCCTCAATCATGTTTTCACGTAGAAAACAGATTTTGATATCCATTTGCCATATTTTATAATCATATTATGCGGATATGGCAACAAGAACTCAATATGACTTGATCATGATTAATGATGAAGGAGGATTTCATCATAGTCCTACTATGAATTTGTTCGTATCCTCATAGTCACTACTATGAATTTGTTTATAACCCCTTTTGTCACTAGTCGTGCTTTATAAGTTTGAAGATCACCATTCATGTCGGTTTTCAATTTGAAAACTCACTTGCAACCATTGCATATGCATCTTCTAAAAGATTTATCAAAGTCTATACTTTGATTGTTAGACATGGACTTATCTTCAACCTTTGTAGCATCAAGTCACTTATTAGATTCAAAATCTAACATTGCTTCTTCATAAAAGAAGACTTATTCCAATTTAGTAAAACTACATCATGATTTTGAGAAATCCATATCTCTCCTAATCATGTCGTATTCCACTAGACTTTCATTGGACTTGTGTAATTTTAACAATGATCATGAAACCATTTCCACGTTCCTCTTCAACGTTAATGTCACTTTGTGAATTACGAGTTTTGTAGGTGTACTTTACTCCCACTAACTCTTCTAGAAATTAACTCCCTCTTCAAGGGGAAACCATTTCTAGCTACAACTATTTTGTATCCCAAAGAAACACAGGAGTAACAACTCCTACTTTCCTTTTGAGTAATCCACAATACGACATTTAAATTTAGGTGCCAACTTTTTCGAAATAAGCTTTACAGCCCTAAACTTATTCAATGAAACAACTTGGGTCTCTTACCCAACCATATCTCATATGTTGATTCATGAATTGTTTTAGACGGAACAATATACACAGCTGCTTTAATGGCATATTCTCGAGAAAACGATAATCAACTTGACTTCATCATAGATTGAACTATATCTGTATAGAGTTCGACTACTCCCTTTTCGACACAACATACTTTGTGGCGTACTTGGAGGAGTCAATTGTGAGACAGTCCCACAATCTCTAAGATGATTGTCAAAATCTTGACTCAAATGTTCACCACTTGGATCATATCTAAGTGACTTTACTATCTTGTCAAGATACTTCATACTCCTTTTACAAGCTTTTGAACATTTCAAAAGTTCCAAACTCGTGTTTCATTAGATACTCTTATCTAGTGAAAAGTTCCATAAAGGTAATGAAGTATTAAAACCTCCTTTAGCAGTTGATTTATAATTCATATACATCCACATGTATAATGCTTAATAAATCGATTATTCTTTAACTACCTTTAGCAAAGAACCACTTTATCATCTTTTACAATAAACAACATTCGCATGATTCAAGATGATTCATAATCTCATGAATCCAAAAGTCCATTCTCATGGAGTTTCGTAATGTGACTTTGCTTATGTCTCCAAGAGGACACTGCCAAAATAGGTTGAATCAACTATTTGATTCGATCCTTACAGTATTTATGTTACAGATGGGCTCCACATATAAAGACAATTATGTAAATCTACATTTCATAATCATGTCTTTATAAAGTTTATAATTCACAATTATAAAATAAACAACATTTGTTTACTCAAGCCAACAAGCTCAATAGGCAACAAGAGTTCGTAACTCACATGTAAAAGTTCATAACCTTTGAGTAACAACCTTTGCTTCTCTTGCATATTCGCATTCTACCTTTCACCTTCATAAGGTTTCTATTCAAATTGCGATTCATCATATTCTACTAATATGAGATTCACAACGGTATCTAATACCTTTTGATATAGAAACAAGAGTAGAATAGTTAATAAATACTTAAGGTAGCAGTCTTACTGCCTTTCATCTTCTTATAGTTCTCCAAACAAGGTTTGCTATTTCTATTCTAATGAACGATTCATTCTAGAAATGGCAACACCCTTCTTTTGGAGATCTCTCTATGCCAACAGCTTTGGTCTTTAAAACATGTTTCACCCGAACCTTTCGGTCTTTATGCTTTTCGACCTTCCTTTTATCCTTTTCTTTTTGAACCATAAGCACATAATTTGAGGCAGAATTATCCTTTATGGATAACTTAACATTCTTTTGCATCCTATGCAACTAATTCACAATTTTCTCCATGTCATTCAAATGATAGTTCATCATCAATGACTATCAAATAATAAATTCAAGATCACATCTTAATACCTTTTGGAGGCCAATGAGAAAATGTTGCCTCAAACACTTATCTTTTCTTGCTCACTAACTGATGGAACATTTCCATTTGTGATGTATCATATACCTCAAGTAAAACTTCCACGTGCGGAAGAATTGGTGGCAAGTGTAAGATAATAAATTTTAAACAGAGTCCCTTCGATGCTTCAAGTAAGCATCTTTTATACTCATGTTACAATTGCTAGTGGTTCATTGGGCAAAAAGATTATTGAGAACATATGATTCTTTTTGATTTGAGAACAATTCTCAAAGTTCAATAACAATCGAGATCATGGTAATAGCAATCATAACTATAATAAAGCGTGTAAAGATTTTTATTTAAATGCTCCCACTTAAATTATAAAACCCTTTAAAATATTTAAGTGGGTGAAGATCCAAAATCCATACTTAACCATAGCACTGCTTTGGCATGTCCCTATGATTAAATATAATTTCGGTAGGCAAAGACTCAAAATCATGCTTTAAACCATTTAAACATATTTTGGATGTGCACTTCTTTGCCAATTGCATCATTATGCAACTCTTCTAATTTATGAGATGCATGATATCATATATCATATTTAATTGTATGTTACTCATCTCATCTTTGCCTCGGGCTCAAACACCGTTTTGATTAACCCTTTGTTAAACCAATTACAACACAATGAGAATCACCATTTCTCATATTATCGCTTCGCTAAGGTCACAACATGCGTACCCGCTTTGGCGTGGCTACCATGATGCGAACATAGTACTTGACTAGTGTTATACGTAATTGGGTGGCAAAAATATAAACTTCATAAGTTTATTTAGGGTTTATTAATTCCTGTGATTAAAATGTATCTCATACAATACATGGCATTAACATTAATCTTTCTAAGTTAATATTAACTAAGCATGGCATCTTATGTCATCCATATGTCTAGCATGCATATTGAATATTTAGCATGGCATCACATGGCATTTAAATGTATCAAAACATGCATTTACATATATATATATATATATTAACATTTGCATCACATGCAAATGAATTTCTAACATGCATCTATATAAATTAACATGGAATCTCATGGCATAAAATAAATATAGCATGCATCAGACTCAAAACCGTGTTATGGTATGGTTTTATCTACATTGATTTTCATAGGCCAATATGAAAATCAACAAGGCCATTTCCTAGGTGGTTGTAACCATCGCATGGTCACAGCTCTCCCGCACCCCTTGGATCCGTCCTCACGTCTTTGTTCCTTGGCACCATCTCATGGATTTACATATTTTACAAAATTGCAACCTATACAATTTTTAGTAAAATAAAATTTACATATTATAAATTGCATCCTATACAATTTATCTATTAAAATTAAAATTTACATAAATACAAACGACTCGCAGGTCGTATTTATATAAAACCATAATAAATAAAATAAAGCATCCACGGGGTCCAAAACCATACCATAACACCATGCATAAAATTATCAACAATAATTTTATATCTAAAAATATTTAGGGTTCAAAGTGGTAAAATACAATCACATTGTATTTAGAATTAATTAATTTGGAAAAATTTGTAAATATGCAGAAACAATTTTCCACACTTAAAACGAAAAAGGGGTAAAACTGTCGGACAGCATGCTCGTCGGGCCGCGCACTGCAGTATCCAATACTATGCTGCATGAGCAGCATGCTGCTTACGCAGCAGGAGAAGAAAAAGGTTTCTGGGCGTCATGCCCAGAAAAAAAAACATTTTTTTTTTTTTTTTTTATAATGATGTACGTTGAAATTGCAATTGCAATTGCAATTTCAACGCCCAAATGGGTTTCTGGGCGTCATGCCCAGAAAAGAAAAAAAACAATTTTTTTTTTTTTTTTTTTTTTTTTTTTTTTTAATGATGTGCATTGAAATTGCAATTGCAATTGCAATTTCAACGCCCAAATGGGTTTCTGGGCGTCATGCCCAGAAAAGAAAAAAAAACAATTTTTTTTTTTTATTTTTTTTATTTTTTTTTATTTATTAATTGAAACAATTTCAATTAAAAACCCATGAATCAAATTCATGACACCAACCCCTTAAACATTCCAAATCATTAAACAAATTATTCACAATGATTAATGTATAAAATCAAATTTTAATTGTTATTCATAATAACATAGAACCCTAAATAAAAAACATACAAACCCCTAACAACAATTTTGATCCAATCAAAATATCAAATCCAATTCAACCAATGCACAAGTGGCTCTGATACCACTGTTGGGAATTAATCACACAAAACAAAACGCAGCGGAAATAAAAGCGGATTAATCCCCACCAAGGACCCATGTACATTGCATTGAATCGGAAGGAGGGTTAAAGAATTACCTTAATTCTTTGAAGATTGAATCAAGCAGGAACCAAAATAGCTTCCCTCTACGGTTGATCCACACGGAGCAATTCATTCACCGCGTGCTAGCGCCGGGATTGAAGAACGATTCTTCGAACGAGACAGAGAAAGCGAAAAATCAGATTTTTCCTTGGAGTTTTTTTGAGAATTTCGGCTGCCACTATTCACCTTTTTGGTGTGGCTGCCGAAATCAGTGTTTTTGTTGTATTAGAATTAGGTTATATATTTCCTTATATATATATAACCTAATAAGTTAATTATAATTATACCCTAATACACTTATTAGTTATAATTATAAATTAACCCACACAACTTAATATTAATTCTCAATTAATATTAAGTCAAATCAATTCTCCATAATACACATATGTATATACAATATTATAATTAATTATATCTCTATATAATTTAATTATAATATGTGGCATACCTTATGCAATATTAACCATATTAATATTCACATATACATATATATATAAATATATATCACTATATATATATTCTCTTTCTCATTCATAAATTATTATCCAATAATAATTTATACCCGATAAGATGAACTTCATTTTGCTCTTTGTGTGTGACCCCATAGGTTCATATTAATTGGCAATAAGGAAATTACCATAATGTCCTTATAGATCACAAGCGGACTCTAGCAAGCCATTATGACTACCCAATTAACATGATTGGAATGATCCAATACCTATTTATAGAATGTCATATTCCCTTTTGTCTCTTTGATATCATGATTAATCATAAGACATGGTACACTTGTCAATCTTATATAATTAATCATATGCTTTCTCGATCTCAAAGTAAACTGTTCAGACAAATCAATTGATACTCTATCAATTATTTGAGCATGGCCATGCATTTAACAGTCTTACTTATCGAGGGGCCCAGTGATATCGCTCTCTTGTTAGAGAGGGACAAAATCCCATATCTGTCACTCACATCCCAAGGCATGAGTCGTATTGTACCCAATCACAGCCTTTATAACTACTCTGTTACGAGCAGCGTTTGACTGCGTCAAAGCACAACATGAGTTCATCCTGGAATCAATGGTGACCTCAGGTCAAAGGAATCAGCTAATGACACTACTATAACCAAGATCAGTTGTGACACGTGACCATGAACTTGATCTCATAGTGGGTCTCCAGTAACATGTTCTCTAACATATTACCCGTGAGTATAATCTGTATCTGTATACACTATATTCATCTTATGAATATCCATTATCACTCACACTAGTCTTAGTTTGTTATTATTCCCATAATAACAATCGACTAGGGATATTTAGAATAACACGATTTATTCATGGATACTTATCATAAATGCTAACATACAAACATAAATGACAATATTAATCTACACTAGATTAATCTTAGAAGTCAAATTACATAATCCAATATTGGCCTTAGGGCACAATCTCCAACACATCTATAGATGATCCAGTGCTTTCAACCGCTTTTCATCTAACGCAGCTAACTGCTTGTACCTAGCTTGAACCCATTCAGTCGCTGGTAACTGAGCTTCCAAGGTGACTCTAAGTGACTTGAGATCTATTTCTACTGGCAATACTGCTTCCATACCATACACCAAGGCATATGGAGTTTCCCCTGTCGGTATTCTGACACTGGTTCGGTAACTGCAAAGAGCATCTGGCAATTTGTCAGCCCAATCTCTGTAAGTAGTTACCATTTTTGATAATATCTTCTTTATCACCTTATTAGCTGCCTCCACTGCACCATTAGCTTGGGGCCTGTATGGAGAAGACTTATGGTGCTCAATGATGTTCTACAAGCAATTCAGCTGTTGCCCCTTGAAACTACACTCCATTGTCAGTCACTATGTGATGGGGAATCCCATATCTGGGAAAGATGTTCTTCTGGATGAATTTGACCATCTGCTTGGCTGTCACACTAGCAAAGGATTCTACCTCCACCCATCTTGAGAAGTAGTCAACTGCCACAAAACTATGAATCTATGTCCATTAGACGCTGCAGGATGAATTTCACCAATCATATCTATTCCCCATGCTGAAAATGGCCAAGGGGATGCTAGATTTTGTAATTCAAGTGGCGGAAGATGACTGATATCAACATAGATCTAACACTCGTGACATCTCTTTACTTTCCTTATACAATCAGCCTGCATAGTCATCCAGAAGTACCCTTGTCTCATTATCTTCCTGGCCATAGCAAGTCCATTCTTATGTGGCCCGCAGGACCCTGCATACACTTGCTGCATCACTGTTTCTACCTCCTGTTCTGTCAGACATCTTAGGAGAACTCCATTTGCTGTTCTTTTGTATAGCGTATCTTTGAAGATTCTGAACTGACTGGTTAGCTTTCTTAATGACACCTTATCAGCAACACTGGCTCCCTCTGGGTATTTTCCTTCCTTCGCATACTGGTAGATATCAAAGAACCATGGTTTTCCTTCAGCTGTCAAATCCATTACTCTGTGCACTTCAAAGCAGGGTTGTTTAAAAGTTGCTATAACCAGTGGCTGTACTTGAGTTTGTTTTGGATTCTCCCACATAGAAAACAGAGTTGCTAAAGCATCAGCCATCTTGTTCTCATCTATGGGGACATGTCTGAATTCACATTAGCCAAATAATTCTTTTCTGTACTATAACAGCTCCAAGTAGGGCCGTGAGGCTTCTTCTTTCAATTCCCATTCACCTTGTGCTTGCCTAATCACCAAAAGGGAATCTCCGATGATCAAGACATCATTTGCCACTAGTGTCAACCCGAACAAGCATGCTTCATACTCTACCCTATTATTGGTTATGGGAAAATTCAATCTCTTCGATAAAGGGATGATTTCACCATCCGGTGTTGCTATGATTACCCCGATTCCAGCACCTTTTCTGTTCATGGCACCATCAAAGCACATAACCCATCTCTTTATTTCCACGATGGCCAATTGTTCATTTGGAAACTCCAAATTTTTTGTATAATCCGATTCCAGTGGTTGATTTGCCAGAAACTCCACTACGGCCTGCCCTTTAATGGTTTTCTTAATGGTGTACTCGATATCAAATTCTGACAAAAGCAAGAGCCACCTAGATAACTTCCCAACCAACACCAGTGCTTTATAAAGATACTTCATTGGATCTACTTTGGCCACAGCCTGCACTTTGTATGACTGGAAGTAATGGCGCAAGTTCTTGGTCAGCCAGATCATTGCTACACATGTCTTCTCCACCAGTGTATATTTGGTTTCATACTCCAGCAGCTTCTTGCTAAGGTAGTAGATAGGGTACTCCTTCCTACCATCTTATTCTTGTGCCAACATTGCCCCTATGGAGGAATCTTCAACCACTAAATACAAGATCAAGGGCTTCCCTGGAATTGGTGGGCTGAGAACTAGCGGATTTTTTGGATAAGCCTTGATTTTCTCGAATGCCAACTGACATCTGTCATCTCACACAATCGGCTGATCTTTCATTAACAGCTTGAAAATTGGCTCACAAGTGGAGGTCAATCATGCTATGAAACGACTGACATACTATAAGGAGCCCAAGAATGAGCGGACTTCCTTTTCTGTCTTTGGAGCTGGCATGTCTCGAATGGCCTCGATCTTATCTGGGTCCATTTCTATTCCCTTCTGGCTGACTATATAACCCAACAATTTCCCTGATGTGACTCCAAATATGCACTTCTTGGGGTTAAGTCGCAAGTTGTATTCTCCAATACGAGTAAGAAATCTATCCAGGATTACAAGATGTTCCTCCCGGGTCACTGATTTGACCAGCATATCATCAACATACACTTTGACTTCTTTATGGATCATATCATGTAGCAGGGTTGTGACAGCCCTTTGATAAGTGGCTCCAGCATTCTTTAACCCGAAGGGCATTACTATGTAGTAGAAAGTACCCCACTTTGTGATGAACGATGTCTTCACCTTATCAATCACATCTATCAGGATTTGGTTGTACCCCGAAAAGCCATCCATAAAGGAATACATTGCTGCTTTTGCTGCACTATCAACCAGGATGTCGATATGAGGCAGTGGGAAGTTATCTTTTGGGTATGCTTTATTCAGGTCCCTGTAGTCGACACACACTCTGACCCTTCCGTCTTTCTTAGGCACTGGGACGATATTAGCTAACCATTCTGTGTATTCTACCACCTTAAGAAACTTGGTGTCTATTTGCTTAGCCACCTCCTCTTTTACCAGTGTATCCCATTCTGGTCTTAACCTCTTCAGCTTCTGCTTTACAGGTCTGAACTCAGGGTCGGTTGGAATCTTGTGCACTGCTATCTCTGTGTCTACACCCGGCATGTCTTCATATGACCAGGCGAAAGCTTTAACATGTTTTTGTAGTATTCTTATTAATTCTCTCTCTTCCTCGGGTTTTAGCTCACGTGAAATGAATACCATTTTGGGATTTTCATCTGTACTTATGTTGATTTCATACAATGTAGTATCATGTATGCTAAATATGCTTGATGGTGATTCAAATGCATGCACAAAATTATCAGGATAAACATCACACAAGTAAGCAAACTGAGATTTCATTGCGTTAAACTTGTCATACAGTACATCATTCATATTGAAAATGGAAGAAACAGATACAACAAATCATTTTCATCCTCCACAAGCGGAGGGCCTTGTACTTCTTCAGCTTCCACTTCTGTCTTCAGAGCATTGTTCAAGTCTGCAGCTAGCTTGGCCTCTTTTTCAGCAGCAACAGTGATGTCTTCACTTTCAGCCATCTGTGCCTTAGCCTTTTCCATGATTTTAGCTATCTCAGCAACCACAGAATCCAAGTTCACCTTGGCCATCAGCTCTTCACCGAACCCTTCTATGGACTTCCCAAACACCTTGCTTAAGGCAACAGTCAATGCACCCGAAATGACTTCCACAGTTTTATTACAAGCTTTCTCTTTGTTTTTCCCTTTGGCCACCTCCACTGCTTTTGCCATCATTTCAGGTGGCTCACATTACAGAACATCAGGCTTAGCAGCTATCTCTTCTACCACCACAGGGGCTATTGGTTCCTCCCGGCTTTTCTCAAAGTCTACAACATCAGCAAAAATTTCAAAGCCAGGATATTCGACATTTTCGACCCTTACTGATTCAGCCTAGCCATTATAAAGCTCTTCACCTGCCTTCAGGAATGACTTAATCATAAGCTTGCCGTTCTTGCCCCTTCTCGGGTTCTTCTGATCAGATGTCTCCTTTGTGTACCCAAGGCCAAACTACTTTGGCTTTCTCGAGTCGATGTTAAACTTAGGCATCCCTTGCAGGTTGATTCCAAGTCCCATGCTCGGGACAAAATTCTGTTTGTGCAAGTACCGGGACAGCCATTCCGGCATATAATTTTCATAGATGACCATGGGAGCATCTATAGCTTCCTCTTCCTCGATCATGGCAACTTGGAATTCGCCAAAAGGTACAACTCCTTCATTCACAGCAGCGATCATTGATTGGGCATCTGCCTTAACAGTCACTGTTTTGCCATTTATCGAGAATTTGATTTTCTGGTGCAAGGTATAAGGGACACCTCCTAGAGGGTGGAACCATGGTCTTCCTAACAGTAGGGAGAAGGTGACCGGGATGTCGATCACGGTGAACACAACCATTGACTTGACTGGCCCGACCTCTACTTCAGTTTCAAAAGTCCCTATCACTGTTCTCTTGGAGTCGTCATATGCTCAGATTACTGTTGAGGACTTTTTCAAAAAATCTTCATTCAGGCCCAAACATGGCGGCATGTTTAGTGGACATATATTCAAAGCTGAGCCGTCGTCCACCATCACACAGGGCATCACTTTGTCCATTACATAGGCCCTGATGTAAAGGGCCTTGTTGTGAGCCTTTCCTTCACTAGGTAGATCTTTATCAGAGAAAATAATGTCGGGAGACCCAGAATGGATCTTATCCAACAGACAACACATGGCCTCTGGAGATGCAATAGGGGAGACCTCGATCTCCGACAACTTCTTCACTAAGGCCGCCCTATGCTCCTTAGAAGTCAAAAGCAAATGCCACAGTCTAGCTTGTGCCGGAGTCTTCTTTAACTAGGAAATAACTAAGTCCTCTTTTTCAACCCCCTCCGGTGCTGATGTACTACCCGACCCAGTCATCGGGGCTTTGTCCTTCACCTGATCTACTGGTTGATACACCCTGCCACTCCGAGTCACATTCTGGACCTCCTGAACTTTCAGCTTCTCAATGGCCGGAGGCTTAACTGACTCCTCCCCGCCAAACTCTTCATATTCATCTTCAAAATTAAGATCATTCAAGCTTATCGGCTTGATTTCCTTCTATTCTGCCTTCTTCTCACATTCTGATTCTACTTCAGCTTCTCCTATTGCTACAGCTTAAATTGTGGGATTTGCTTGAAGAACTTGAGCAAAGATGAAATTAGCTGGCAGTCCTAAATGTACCATGTTGACCCGCTTCTCAAATGCTAGTAACGGGTTGGTCTTTGTGCTGGGCTTAGTGGGCTCTTACAACTGCCCTTCATCAATCAACTTTTGAATGGTGTCCCTCAGCTTATAACAATTATTAGTTCTGTGGCCAGCGACAACATGGTATGTGTAGAAATTATCTTTATCTGCCTCGATGGGATTTTCAAATGGCCTTGAGGACTGTAGCAACCCACCATTTCTGCACTTGGCAAATATTTTAACCAAAGGAAGAGTCCAAGGTGATATGCCCTGTCCTCCTGGATTCCTATTCTGATTACTTTACTGCTGGGTTACTGTAGCAACCTCTACTTGCTTCACTTCTGAAGTTTGTCCCCCTTTTCCTTTAGAACATGAGCTAAAACCACCACCAGACCCGGCTGCAACTGTCGATCTGTACCCAGAACTGTACCCTGAGCTTCTTCCACCCTTATGGCCTGATGCCTTCTCCTCTTTATCTCGCTCGATTTTCATCGCCATACTGTAGACTTCACTAAGATCATTGAATGGATGAAATTTCATATTGTTTTTGAAAGTGTCCTTACTGCCATCAATTAGCTTCTGTAACAGTTCATCTTCATCTGGGCGGTTTTTCAAAAGGATCATCTTGTTCATCCACTGCTGGTAATACTCATCAAAAGGCCCATTGGGCTTCTGCTTGATCCGCTCCAAATCATACAGCTTCACTTGAATCTTGGTGTTGAAGGTGTAATACTTAATAAAGGCTGCTGACAGAACCTCCCAATCTGACTATTCCTCCTCTGATAAAGAGTTATACCAACCCAATGCTCCTCCCTCCAAGGTAGTCGGGAAGAAATTAATCAATTGCTGCTTAGTGGCTCTTGCCGTCAGCATGACCCGAGCGTATAAATTCACATGGGCCTCTGGTGAACCCATTCCCTTATAAGAAGGCACCTTCGGCACTTGGAAGTTGATGGGAAAAGTCTCGATGCCCTTACTAATCATGGCATCAACATTGACCCCTTCTTGGATTCGAAACTGACACTGGTCCCTTTCTTCAGCTGGGCCATAACCTCGTCTAACTCTGAGCATTTCACCTTCATCTTTCTTTTCATAGCTGCCTCGATTTCTTGTAGCTTTTCCAGGCTTGCCGAGGTATCACCACCCTGCTGGGATGATTTAGCTTCCTTCTCTCTTCTAGTTCCACTA
Source organism: Euphorbia tirucalli (assembly GCA_039660915.1). NCBI lineage: Eukaryota > Viridiplantae > Streptophyta > Magnoliopsida > Malpighiales > Euphorbiaceae > Euphorbia > Euphorbia tirucalli. The sequence continues at coordinate 27,280,959 of CM077639.1, read as the reverse complement.
CCACCAGTTTCTCCAGCCTCTCTTACTACTGCTATCATTTCCTCCTTCAGCATATCACAGAAGTCTTATGATCTTAGGAAATCCTTCAAAGCATCAGCAAGGCTCGATGTTGGATTAGCCATCTCTACTTCTTCCCCAGACTTAGAATCACTTTCCACTTCAACAGCCCTCCATTCCCCAACAGCCCTCGAAGCCTGAGATCTTGTCCAAGGCCGCTCCAGCTTATTCTGCTTGAAATCAGTCCAGAAAAATTTAGGTTGATGTATGGAATGATGTCATGAAGAGTGAGACATTGAAAATACTTATGACGAATGAATGGAGTGATGTCGTGTGTGAAATAATGATGAAAATGATTTCCACTTATTATTTTTCTCGGACATTCCAAGAATACCCGATGCTGTGCAAAAAGGTCATGCGTGGACCGTCACACGGACAAAGGTTTGGTGCCTTTGGGTCACCTAATGATTTTTGTGATATGGTCACGTGTGTGCCGACACACAGATAGAGCTTCGACACTTTGTAGGTGTATGTGATGATAGGGAATGGTCACATGAGGCCGCCCTATGGACAGAGTTCTGATGCTTTTGAGCATGTGACATGAAATGATGTTGTAAGAAAGTCACATGTAACAGGGGACACGGATAGAGGTTCAGTGTTCGGGGAACACCTTTCATGATTTGGGATGTTATGAAATGCCCCTACATACGTACTAATCCTGCACTCGGGGAGTGCCTTAAATGATGTAACAATGTCATGAAGTAATCCGATGTGGACTACAGTGCTATATGATGTTTATGATAAGTGAGCGTGGTGTCATGAAATGCCTCGTGTGAATGGTCACATGGAAATATACCTAGGACCATTGTGGTCTCTATTGAATGAGATAGTTTGGTGGAATGGACGTATGCAATCTGGTGCATTGGCAGAACACGGGTATTTTGGGACACCCGATATGTGATGGAATGATTATGATGGGCGTCCTTAGAATATCCATAATTTAATTTAAGTGATATATCATGAATGCTTATGACACACAGAATGCAAGTGGCTGCACAAAAACGTGGGTTAGGATGCATAACATATATAATGATGTTGTGTATGTTTTATAAAAATGCTAACCACACAAATATAATTTTATCGCTGCAAAATAATGGTTAGTATGAATGTCACACAGATGATTTAATGTTTTCACACGAAAATAAAATGCAAATGGCTGCATAAAAATGTGGGTTAGTATCACACAAAATGTTTTGTGGATGGTATGTTATGTGAATGGAAAATGTTGATTAATGTATGTCACGGGATGTCGAGAGGTGGATAACACATAGCACACGAAGCGTATTCTTCCAACCTTATTCCTCCAAACGTGGTCAATCTCAAAAATTCTAACCGAGTCCTAGGTGGGGTTCTCTTCAATCATCAACCGGGGATGATGAAGGCATGATTTTATTTTATTCACACGATTTATTTTGGTGTCCTAGGGGAATCCAACTAAGGTCGCCTATATGAGTTCGGTCTAAGTCGGGTTAAAATCAAGGCTCCCATAGTAAAATATACTCCGCACTTCTCCCCACTCAAGGGTCCGAACGATGGGGTTCGTACAAGGCTATGGGTGGTGTTTCATATCCGTGCCCCTAAGACCATGAGGAACAAAGGTGACACTTCAACAATTCATCGGGCTAAAAAGGGATACTTAACCTAATGCAAAAATGTCTAACTAAAGAATGCAGAATAAAATACCAAATAAGAATCATCCACCCTATTTTGATTAGACACTTTTCAGGGCTTGTTAAATTCTTTTAAGTTTTTAAGAAAACTTTTATAAGAAAATCCCCAGCGGAGTCGCCACTGTGAGCAGATGACGTTTTCGACGGAACGCGGACTCCCTTTCAGAAGGGGCGCCATGATTTCGGGCAAACCCCTCCCTCGCGTGGGGTTTTTAGAAAACTAAATTAATTCATAAAAGAATCGAGACCTAAGTCTCGATGAATATTGTGGGAGTCGCCACCCGGCTCAGCTCAACCGGGAAATTTTAGTGTAGCTAAACCGGACAAACGGCCGCCACACTATCCAGAGATCTAGGTCCGGACAAGTCACCTATTTTGTGTCTAATCAAAATAAAAATTGGCCAATGTTCGAGTATGGTATTTTAAAATTCTAGAGTCAATTTTATTGCATTAAATTAAGCATACAGCATGCATACACATATAAAAAAACAGAAGTAAAGTAGTAAATAATTAAATGGCTTACAACCCAATCGAACAAAAATAAAAACTCTCAGCCTCACTTTTACAACCACCCAAAATACACGATAATCTAAAAATTTACAATCGCCTAACATACACGGATTAATCTATGAAATTATATCAAAAATCAAAAATAAAAATAAAAGAAATTAAAAGCTGCAAAATAAAGGGTTAGCATAATATACGGCACGCCACAAATAGAACTCAAACAGGACAGAATTGGGATTTTAAGGATTCAGGTGTTGGAAATGCCCTAGTCCCGAGGCATTGGTCCTTGTATTTGTACTATGCATTTATTGGATTTATGTGTTGTACTTATTTGTGTCATTAATAAAGGCATCAATTCATTTATTATATTTATCTTGTGCAGTATAGTAAATGAAGTATCCAATGGACATATCTATATCCATGATGACTAGTGTCATGCACTTAGCAGTAAGACCATGGATAGGGTTAACGATATGACCATAAATAGATCCGTAGTCTGTTCCAGTCATGGGAATGAATGGAACAACAGACTATCATTAACCTGGTTGTATGGCGGTGTCTTACCGGTCATTGGACATGGAATGTCAACCAAGTTAATGGGTACATGCCTGGGTGCATGGTACTGGATAGATCCACTGAACGAGTAATCCACATGGTATGGTATCACAATGGATTCTCGTGTAGTACTTGTATGGATCCTTTGACCTGACCATATGATGGTGTTACATGTGATGTCGTATACTTAGGGGTACGCCTAAAGGGCCTTTAATAGGGTGCCAAGTATGGGTGCTTTCGGGTATGTCACTGAACATGGTAATACTATGGATATGCAGAAGGGATTTCTCACTCAGTAACCAACTGAGAAGATATCACCGGCCTCTTGATGAATGTGACTGATAAGAGTGTGGCCGCACCCAAACAAGTTGGTACTTGTTTGTGAGCATCAGTACATTCGGGATCAAGTTAATGTCTGAACACAAAAGAGGGTGATCAATCCATGCCTCTGTGTTGGACACCGATATCAATGACATGGGATGTACAAGTTTAAACTACAGGGTTATGATATCAGTCAGACTGCCATCTCCATCTTAATTGGGGGCTGCAGTGGCTTGCTAGAGCCCAACTGCAGTCTGCGGGCCAAAGGCCCGCTGCCAACATAAAGATGGGCCCACAGGATCGTACACATAGAACGATAGAATGCAGACTTAAGGAATAACATGTATACTTGGAGTATACACCATGGAGGGAGAAGTGTGTATATATTAATTATATTATAAAGATCAATTGGATTGGTCATAATAATGAAATTAATATATTCAATTGGCTCTTCATAATTAATTGGATTAATTATGAAATTATTTCCTGGGTGGAAATATTCATATGTATGGGTTTACATATGATTTTATTTTGTGTAGAGTTAATTTTAATTTGATGGATTAAATTAAATGTCAAACTAATTTTAATTTAGATGTAAATAATATATTACTTGGAGTAATATATTAAATACATGGGTATATTAAAATTGGGCTTGAAATTAATTTAAACCAGAATAATTAAAATTAGACTGGGCCTAAATTAAAACATGGAAGCCCGCACAAAATAGAAAAGAGCCAAGATGGGCCAGAATCCCCTAAGGAATTCGGCCAACCCTAGGTATAAATACCTAGGGTTAGAAAATTTCGGTCAACCCTAATGCTATTAGCCCCTAGCCGAATTCTCTAGCCTCTCCTCTCCTTGGTTTTGTTTTTCCATCGCTAGCACGGGTTGCATTCGCCAAGCGTTCGTGTACGTGAGAGTGGAGGAATTCTAAATTGAGTTCTGCAGTCATCATCCGTCTCTAAAAGAGATTTTTCTGGTATGAAATTTTAATCTCTTTCTATTTAATTTTTATGTTTTTCAATTCCCACTTCAATTGCTCCTGGGACTGGATTTGAGGAAATCACCGTGTTCTTCCGCTTTTATCGGGTGATTTCCGGTGAAAAATCCCTACAGTGGTATCAGAGCGGGCTTTTGATCCGTGGGAATTGATTAATTTGGTTGAATCCCTATTTTGAAATTGGATGTTTTTTGATTGGGATTCATGGTATGGGTTTTTATGATTTTTCCCATGTGTTTTTATACAATGAAAATTAATATTGCATATTGGTTTATGTTGTTTTAATTTTATTGTATTGTTGTAATTCTTGGTGAATTACTATGGATGATGATTGGATATTTTTTTTGGATTGAATTAATTCTGTTTTTTATAAAAAAAAAAAAAAAATCGGCCTCCCGGCGGCGGGGCTGCCGGCGGCGGAATCGCCGCCGGCTGCCGCCGCACCCGGCGGGAGGCGCGGCAGCAGCCGCTGCCCATGGCGCTGGGCGCCACAAGCAGCAGCCGCTGGGCGGCAGCCGCTGCCGCAGCAGCGGGCTGCTGCTGGGCAGTGGCCGCTGGGCGGCCACTGCACAGCGGCAGTGCCGCTGCAGGCGGCAGCCACTGCTGGGCAGTGGCTGCTGCTGCTAGGGCAACTCTGTTGCCCTACCTGCAGCGGGCCGGGCCCAGTTTTTGGATTTTGCGGGTTTTTGGGTCCGGGGCCCAGTTTTGAAATTTTAATTGGTTTTAAAATTCGTGTGTTTAAATTTATGCAATTTAAATGCGCATGGTTTCTTGGATGAATTTTATTTCGTTCATGTGACATTAATTTGGAAATTAATGTGGTTAATGGAAATTGGTTCGGGTAATTTTGGCACAATTACTCGGATGGCTAAATTGGACCCATGGTTTCCCAATTCCAGTGGGAGCAGTTGGACTGCCTGGGCTGGAGGCCCAAAGCCCGTTAAGGGTTAGAACCATGGTGGGCCAAAATTGGCGATTTCCAAATAATGGCTTCGACATAATTTAAATGGGCTTAAATCATGCATTTTGACATGCTTTTGAATTGTATGTATTGGATGCATATGTATGGTTGAATGAATGTAGGATTGGATGCTATTGGGCCTTTTACGAGTTGGGTTGTATTTTTCTTTTGGGTAAATACGGCCTGCGTGTCGTTTTTCTTTTAATGTAATTTTATTTTATTTAAGTTAAATATTATAAAATTTGTAAAAGAAGAAGCCCATGGAGTGGTGAGCCCAATTGGAGGTACAAGCCCAAATGGAGGTGCAAGCCCAAATGGAGGTGCAAGCCCAGAAGGAGAAGGAGGAGGCCCACCTAATATGTATTTCTAGTATAGGTTTACTAGAATTATATTAGGATGTAACATAGGCCCATAGCAGTCCATTTTATTTTATTTAATCATTTGTATATTCTTTTGCATGTATGAATGTATGTTACATATAGCTCATTCACCCGCTTTATGTATGTAAGCCGTTATAATTGAATCTAATAACCAAATGGAAATTACTAAGTCGCTTAAAAGTGCTTCCCTCATCCAAAACCGAATCGAGGTGGGAATAGGCCAGTTGTAGACCATGCCCTCGCAGGATGCACTGGAGTATTGTCACTTTGTATTGGGTTAGAGTATGGGATACTCTAACACTTGGATGGAGGTTTTGACTTAGCATGGGTAGTAGGATTCTCCTGGCCCTAAGCACAGATGGGTAAGTGCCAACAAGCCCATCAAACCGAGAGTCCCTAGGTTGGGATTGGACGGCGTTCCTACCTAAATAGTTAAGGTGTAGTTGTACCAAACCCTCGTTTGGCTATGTCTTAATGAAATATGGATCTCGGCCCATGAGCCCAACAA